>CM077635.1:13027540-15527540 GCA_039660915.1 Euphorbia tirucalli | reverse complement strand
GGCTGATATACCCTTCCACTTTGGGTCACGTGCTGCACTTCTGAAATCTTCAGCTTCTCAACAGCTGGGAGTTTAACAGCCTCTCTTCTGTCAAATTCTTCGTACTCATCTTCGGAGTTGAGATCATCCAGATTTATGGGCTTGATCTCCTTACATCCCTCCTTCCCTTCACACTCGGGTTCCACTTCGGGTTCCCCTACCGCTACTGCCTGAATCGTAGGGTTTGCTAGCAGAACTAGGGCAAATATAAAGTTAGCCGGCAATCCCGACTGAACCATGTTAACCCGCTTCTCGAATGCCGGCAGTGGATTGGTTTTAGTGCTAGGTTTAGCTGGCTCTTGCAACTTTCCCTCGTCAATGAGCTTCTGGATAGCATCCCTTAGCTTGTAGCAGTTGTTGGTTCGGTGGCCTGTCACCACATGATAAGTGCAGAAGTTTTCTTTGTCGGCTTCTGATGGCTTCTCAAATGGCCTTAAGGATTGCAATAGGCCGCCATTCCTACACTTGGCAAATATCTTTGCCAAAGTAAGAGTCCAAGGCGATATGCCTTGTCCTCCAGGACCCCTATCCTGGTTGCTTTGTTGCTGATTCACAGTAACCACTTCGACCTGCTTCACCTCTGATGACTGCCCCTGTTTGCCGCTAGAACCTGAACCAGAACCACTACCAGACCCAGCTACTGTAGTTGATCTATACCCTGAACTATACCCTGTACTTCTTCCCCCTTTCTGACCAGCTGGCTTCTCCTCTTCATCCCTTTCTATCTTCATGGCCATGCTATAGACCTCACTAAGCTCCTTGAAGGGATGGAATTTCATGTTGTTCTTGAAAATATCTTTGCTGCCGTCAATGAGCTTCTGTATAAGCTCGTCTTCATCAGGGCGGTTCTTTAGGAGGATCATCTTGTTCATCCACCTCTGGTAGTATTCGTCAAAGGGCTCATTGAATTTCTGCTTCACCCTCTCCAAATCATACAGCTTCACCTGGATTTTGGTGTTGAAGCTGTAGTATTTGATGAAGGCTGCTGACAATACTTCCCAGTCAGACTGCTCCTCCTCTGACAGTGAGTTATACCATCCCAAAGCACCTCCCTCCAATGTGGTGGGGAAAAGATTAATCAATTGTTGCTTTGTAGCGCCTGCTGTTAGCATAACCCGGGCATATAAATTCACATGGGCCTCCGGCGAGCCCATTCCTTTGTAAGTGGGGACTTTCGGCACTTGGAAGCTAATAGGAAATGTCTCGATGCCCCTACTGATCATGGCATCAACGTTCACCCCCTTCTTGGATTCAGCACTGATCCCGACCCCCTTCTTCAACTGGGCCATGACCTCGTCTAATTCAGAACACTTGGCTTTCACCCTCTGTTCCATAGCTGCCTCTATCTCCTGCAGCTTTTCAAGGCTAGCCGAAGCGTCACCACCGTGTTGGGATGACTCAGCTTCTTTTTCCTTCCCGGCTCCACTACCACCGGTCTCACCAGCCTCTCTAACCACCGCCCTCATCTCTTCTTTTAACATGTCGCGGAAATCCTGCGACCTGAAGAAATCTCTCAGAACATCAGCCATACTCGGTGTCTGCTCTGCCATATTCACGCCTTCCCCAGTCTCGGAATCACTATCACTCTCAACCACCCTCTGTCTCCTAGCCGCCCTTGAAGCTTGGGATCTTGTCCAAGGTCGCTCCAGTGTATTCTGCTTGGGGGTAGACAGGAGGTATTAGGGTCGTGAATGAATGACGTGATATGACATGAAAATTAAGACATTGAACATGCTTGAGATGCATGGAGTGGAATTATGTATGGAATGATGATATGAATGGTTCCCTTTTATTATTATATTTTTTTCTCGAGGCATTCCAAGAACGCCCAATGTTTATGCAAAAACGTCACGTGTGGGCCGTCACACGGACAGAACTTCGGCGCCTTTGGGGCACCTAATGAATTCGTGAAATGGTCGCGTGTATACCGGCACACGGACGTAGTTTTGACGCTTTATAGGTCTATGAGATGGTATGAAATGGTCGTATGGGCCGGGCCCACAGACAAGGTTTTGATGCTTTTGAGCATATGATATGGAATGATGTTATGAGAAAGTCACGTGTAACAGGAACACGGACAAGAATTCGGCATTCGAGGAACGCCTTTCATGATTTGGTGATGTTATGGGCCTATATGTATACTAATCGGGCACTCGGGGAGTACCTTAAATGGTGAATTAATGTCATGAAGTGGTCGGATGTGGGCCACAATGTTATATGATGTTTATGATAGATGGGTATGATGTCATGAAATGCATCGTGTAAATTATTACACGAAAATGGGCCTAAGGCCGTTGTGGCTTTTATTAAAAGAAATGATATTAGTGGAATGGCCAAATGCAATCCGGTACATTGGCAAAATACGGGTAATTTTGGGTACCCGATATGTTATGAAATGGAATGGGATGGTCATGATAGGCGTCCTCGAAATGCCCCTTAATTTAATTTAATTTAAGTGAAATGTAGTGAATGAACATGTCACACAATATGCAAATGGCTGCACAAAAATATGGGTTTAGGATGTATGACATACATAATGATGTTATGAATGCTATGTCAAAAATAAAATGCTAATCACACAAGTTTAATGTTATGGCTGAAAAGAGAAATCGTTAGTATGGATGACAAGCGAATGAATTAATGTTTCACACACGAAATAAAATGCAAAAATGGCTGCATAAAAAATGTGGGTTAGTATCACACAAAAAATGTTTGTGTATGGTATGTCATGTGTATGGAAAATGGTGATTATGGTATGTTATGCATGCGTCGGCGATGTGCTACGAAACGGTGAAGAACACGTAGCAAGCAAAACGAATTCTTCCAACCTTATTCCTCCAACGTGGTCGGTCTCAAAAATTTCTAACCGAGTCCTAGGCGGGGTTCACTTCAATCACCAACCGGGGGTGATGAAGGCGCGATTTTATTATTATTATTCACACAATTATTTTGGTATCCTAAGGGAATCCGACTAGAGCTGCCTATATGGGTTCGGTCAAAGTCGGGATAACATCAAGGCTCTCATAGCAAGATATACTCCTCACTTCTCCCCACTCAAGGGTCCGAACGAAGGGGTTCGTACGAGGCTATGAGTGGTGTTTCGTATTCGTGCCCCTAAGACCAGGAGGAACTTAGGCGACACTTCAACGATCCACCGGGCTATAAAAGGATACCTAATCTAATGCAAGAAATGGCTAACTAAAAATGCAAATAAAATACCAAAAGAGAATCATCCACGTTATTTTAATTAGACACTTTTCAGGGCTTGTCAATATTCTTTTAAGTTTTTAAGAAAACCTTTTGAAGAAGTCCCCAGCGGAGTCGCCACTGTGAGCGGACGATGCGTTTTCGACGGGACGCGGGACTCCCTTTCGGAATGGGGCGCCTCGATCTCGGGCGGGCCCCCTCCCTCGCGTGGGGTTTTTACAATGGAAATCCGCGTTTTGGAAAATAAATAGAATTAAAGCATAAAAGAACCGAGACCTAAGTCTCGATGGATGTTGTAGGAGTCGCCACCCGGCTCAGCTCAACCGGGAAATTCTTATGTAGCTGAACCGGACGAGCGGTCGCTACACTATCCAGAGATTCGGGTCCGGACAAGTCCCTTATTTCGTGTCTAATTAAAATAAATATTGTCAATGTTCTCGAATGGTATTTCAAAATCTAAGTCCATTTTATTGAATATAAAGGCATACAGCGCGCATACAAAACATTTAATACAAAAATAAGGAAAAGAAATAAATATTAATTGGCTTACAACCAAATCGAATGGAAAAAATAAAAACTCTCGCCTCACTTATACAATCGCCTATATACACGAGAATCTAGAAAAATACAACCGCCTAAATACACGATTTAATCTATTAAAATACATTAAAAATAAAAATAAAAGAAAATTAAAACCTGCAAAACAGAGGGTTAGCACAATATATATAGCACGCCACAATTAGGACTCAAATAGACAGAACGGGAAATCAGGAATTGGGGACATGCATTTAGGGGGTAACCGGGTCGGCTCGGCTAGCCGGCCCGGTTAGACCTGGAAAACATTTTGAAACGTCCCTGTATTTTTGGTTTTGTGAGAAAATCATTTGAAAATAATTTTACCAGTTTACATGCATTTTTTATATATTTAAGTGGGTCGGTTTTCAGGAGAAATGGGTCTCCGTCGTGAATTGTTCTAAATGCAAATTTGCTAGAAAATTGAATCTATGGTCGAGATGCACATAACAAAAATTCATTTTGATGATTTTTGGGATTTTCTAATTTTTTTGGGATTTTTACAGATAAAAAAGGAAATTATGATTCTGGAATAATGATTACAGTCGTACGACTGTAGTTTACAGTCGTGCGACTGTAATCGGTCCAGGACCAGAATTTCAGCAAAAACTCATTTTGAGTCAAAAACGAAAAAGAAATATCCTGGAAATTAAGAACAGTCGTACGACCGTATATACAGTCGTACGACTGTTCATGAAAACTAAGAACAGTCGTACGACTGTTCTTAATTGCCAGGAACAGAAATACGAAAAATGCAGCAAAAAGGCACAAAACTCACTTCAAACACCCAGAAAGAGAGAAAAAGTGTAAGGAAAGGAAGTGACTACCTTTTTAGAAGCTATTCCAAGTCGTTTTGACCCCTGGCGTCGCTCCGATCCCAACAAATTCGCACTTTTTCCTTTGGAATGGAAGTTGAGAACTTTTTGTCCAAATTCCAAATTGCAAAGGATTCTGATTGTTTGAGTCCGAGTTCTTGATTTGGTTATGTAGTTAAGTGATCAACCTAGAGATTTCTAACAAGTTTTAGGCTTAATTTCGAGAATTGAAGAAAATCCAAGAGGAAGAAGATGAGTTTTTTGTGGTTTTCTTTTTTTTCTCTCTCTTCTCTTTCTCTCTCTAAATTTCTTCTCACCAGAAAAAATCCCCCCTCTTCTCCTCCTTTTTCCTTCTTTTCTACCCTATTTTCCTGCTTGCTTGCTGCCAAACCCGAGCAATTAATGCTCACCTTCTCTTTCTTCCATTTCTGCTGCAGAGGTATGGGCCTCTGCAGATTTTCCGACGTTACAGTCGTACGACTGTAATTTTTAAATTACAGTCGTACCACTGTAACAATAGTCGTACGACTATAGTTTTTTTTTTTTTTTTTTAAGTATAGAAAATTCCGGCGCTTACAGCTGGCCGAAAAATTCACAAATAATTCTAGGTTTTTTTTTTACCCCTGATTTTGTTTAAATGTGCCTTTTATAGCTCCTACTATACATGGGCTATAGTTAGGTTAATTTAAGGGCATTTTACATAAATACATACTTTTTGGCACCATATAACATTTTTCCCTCAAAAGGAAAAGTTTGCATAAATACATTAAAAACTTTTCAAAATTTCAAAAATATCTAAAAAACTTATTTCTGTATTACATGACTCATCCACAAAACAAACAACAAAACAAAAATCAAAATCTCCAAAATACCTCCTCTACTTTGTCCACGTTTCTCTCTCATCTTTTTATAATTTTAATCTAATTTTGCATTTATCTATCAATCCGTTTATTTTTTTGTCATGCGACTTTAGAAAGTTTATTTTATTTTTTTTATCTTTGAAACAAAATCCATATGTGTATACTTTTTCTGACATATTTTTTTCACTAAGGTATTACTAATTATACCTTTGTATCTTAAGGTATAACTAAGGTATAATTAAGGTATAACTAATATATAATCAATGTAATAGTGTATCTTAAGGTATAACTAAGGTATAATTAAGGTATAACTAAGGTATAAACACTGTAATAGTGTATCTTAAGGTATAACAAAGGTATAATCACTGTAATAGTGTATCTTAAGGTATAATTAAGGTATAAGTAAGGTATAATCAATATAATAATGTATCTTAGGGTATAAATAATGAATAACTAAGGAATAACTAAGAAATAATCACTATAATAGTGTACCTTAAGGTATAATCAATGTAATAGTGTATCTCAAGGTAGAAGAAGTATATAAACAGCGTATAACAATCTATAACAGTGTATAACAATGCATAAGAAGTGTATAACAATGTATAAACAGTGTATAATAATGTATAAGTAGTGTATAAAGAGTGTATAACAATGTATAGTAAGTGTATAAACATATAACATTTGTATAAGAAGTGTATAGTAATGTATAACAGTGTATAAATAATGTATAAGCAGTGTATAAAAAGTGTATAATAGTGTATAACAATGAATAAGAACTGTATAAATAGTGTCTAAGCAGTGTATAAAAAGTGTATAAATGATAAGGTCGGTTTTTGACCTTATCTTTTAGGCAATTTCGTGGTTTGAACGGCAATTTTTAGAGTCTTTTGTGTGAATGTTTGTGTGGTTTTTGAGTATTTTGCGATTTTTATGTTTTGGATAGATTTTTATAACTTTTAGTATTTTTCATGTTTTCTAGGGTTGTTTTTGTAATTTTGCACAATATGTCGTTTTTATGGTCCGTGGCGTTGGTGCGGTTATGTTTCTTTGTGCTTGTTTTGGACAGGTATCATGACCCGGACCGGAAGTTGGAGCATCGGCGGCAAGGAAGAGTTCGAAGTGCTGAAAATCAAGGTGGCACGGCGTGCCACAATTAGGGCACGGCGTGCCAACCCGGCGGGCCAGGTGATGCAATCCAGTGGGGTGGCACGAAAACGTGCCACTCAGACCAGCGTGGCGTGCCAAACCCAAAACCACACGGCACGGCATGCCACCTCCAGCAGCACGGCGTGCCATCTCCAATTCTGCACAGCACGGCGTGCCATTTCGACCAGCACGGCATGCCGAGCCCCGAAATCCTGCTGTTGCCCTACTTTCATCCTTTCTTTTTCCTAGTTTTAACTTAGCCGTATAAATAGGTTATTTTCTAAGTTTTGGAGGATCCTTTTCAGAGTGAGAGCAGAAACTTGTAGTGAGGTTTTGAGCTTGAGCTATTTGCTTTCTTTGAGTTTTGAACCATCGATTGGTAGTAGCTTTACATAGAACCTTCCCCTTTTGCGACGTTCTTGGTTCCAGCTTCGTCTATAGAGGTACACCCCAAGCATCTTCACACCGTCAGAATCCGATTAATCGGACCAAAAAGGCATAAGTTTTTCTTCTTCTCTTTTGTAATTTGATTAAGTTAGTTTTTGATTCCGCAAATTGATTGTGTTTGGTTATAAACACTGAATTCGTTTCATCTTTCTTGATTAATACAACTGATTGCAAGTTAATTTCAATTTTTATTCCTTTTCTTTATGCAATTCCTTTAATGATAATCTAGTCTCATAAGATCTTAATTTATTAAGTTCATATTTGTGGCATTACCTAGATTGACGCCTAGGAAACCATTAGTATTGACGACACTGTGGAACTTACGTGCCCCTATTTTCTGAGCTTTAGAATTAGACCGCCTCTAAACAAGGGAAACTGACTAAGGACCTAAAAGATCTAGATATGCTAGGTTGAATTATCGGAAGAACATAATTAAGGGTTGATTATTAAGTTAAATTCGTCTATTGTAATTAATTGATAAAGCCATCTCCATTAGCATTCATAGGTCGGTAAACCACCAATTGATAACCCAAATTCAAGTGCAAAGTAAGCTGGAATAGATCAACTAGGAGTAGGATAATTTAGTTGTTAATATAATCAAAGCCAAAACTAGGTTCCGCCTAGGACACGCAAGGAACCCGAGTAGTTTAGTGTTTGCAGAATATTCTTTTCTCTGTGGGATCGATACCTGGACCAACCAGAATTATTACTTGTCAACGATAGGTACACTACCTTAGTTGTGCGTTTCTAGGTTTAGTTTTACTACTACGCCTAGAACCCATCAAGTTTTTGGCACCGTTGCCGGGGAGATTTATTTTTTCTGCATCATTGAGCCAAAGGTCTATTTGCTGATCTAGGCACTATTTCTTTGCATATAGTTAAATAATTTTTTCTTTTCTGTGAATATTTGTTGCAATTTAGTTTTCTTTATTTTCTGTAGTTGTGTGTGTTTTCTAGCATATGCGAACTCGCTCTCAACACCCTGAGCTTTTACCTTATAACCCTGAAATTGAACGTTTGTGTAGCAGGAACCGTAGAGTACGCCAAGAGCAAATTGTCCAAATGGAGCATCAGCAACAGGAAGATGAGGAGAGACAACTCCGGGGAAGAGTTGAGCAAGAGAGACTCTGGCGAGAGCGGGAGGAGTTTGATAGACGAAGGGGTGGTGATAGAGACAACATGGTCATGACTGACCTAATGGCTCCACATCGGCCCCGGAACAGATCCGGAGTGGTTATTCCAGCCATTACTGCCAATCACTTCGAGTTGAAGTCCAGCATGATCAATTTGATCCAAGGGAACGGACTATTCAGTGGTGGAATAAGTGACAATCCCAATGATCACTTAGACCAGTTTCTCATGGTGGCCGATACAGTCTGAATCGGTGGGGTGCCCCAAGATGTTGTACGGTTGAAGCTGTTCCCCTTTTCATTATGCGGGGGAGCAATGGAATGGTACAATTCCTTGAGGCCCGGATCAGTGACTTCATGGGATCAACTGGAAGAACAGTTCTTAGCATACTACTTCCCACCATCAAAGACGGTTCAGCTAAGGAACGAGATCATGGGATTCCGGAAATTTGGGACTGAGACTCTTAATGAAGCATGGCAGAGATTTCAACGGTTATTGTGGAACTGCCCCCACCATGACATGCCGCGTTTCACTCAGTTAAGCATGTTTTATCATGGCTTGACACCAGCTAACCGTGCCATTATTGATTCTTCTACAGGTGGGGACATTTTTAAGAAGACTGCTACACAAGCCGAGGAGTTGATTGCGGAGCTGGCTAGAAAGAGTACCTTGTGGCAGTCGGACACGCCAACAAGGAATGAGATTCAAGCTGCAGATTTGGGATGCCAGGATGCAGCCATGGACCATGTAAACAAGAAACTGGACCTGTTGATGTCCCGCCTGAATTTAAATGGGCCACAATACCAGCCGGTGTTGTGTGTATCATGTGGAGCGGAGCATCCCGGGCAAGAATGTGCAATGGGCGACCCATTCGCCCAACCGTCCGAAAATGTAAGTTTTGTGGGAGGAAACCAAAGGTACAATAATTCTAACTCTTACCCACAAAATTTCAATAATAATAATAATAATTACGGAAGAAGGTATCAACACCCGAACATATCTTATGGTAATAACCAAAATGTGTTGAGACCTCCTTCCGGATTTCATTATGAGCACCGTGAGCAGGGGTTAGGTAAGGCCCCATTTATTCCTAATGATCAATCCTCGTAGCAACCTCAACAGTCTAAGCAAGATGAGACGGTTTTGTCTTTATTAAAAGACATCTCGTCTCAGCTTGCTGATAATGAAGCATACTGTAGGGATTTGGGTAAGCAGGTGGCTCAAATGAGTAGGGAATGGCAGGAAAGACCTCAAGGAGCACTCCCAAGTAAAACTGAACAAAACCCCAAGGGACATCAACGGGAGACAGCTCAAGCTATAACCCTGCGAAGTGGTAGGCAAGTGGAGGACCGAGTGAAAAACGTTGATATTCCATCCCAACCTACTGAGGTAAGTGAAGAGTCGGGAGAGGTAAGCAACCCCGACTCGATTTCTGAACCTGAACCTAGTACAAATGAAAAAGGGAAAATTCCTGACCCAGTGAGAGCCTATGTGCCTAAACTTCCTTATCCTCAAAGGGAGAAGAAAGATAAACTGGGGCAGAAATATTCCAAATTCCTGGAAATTTTTAAGAAGTTAGAATTTAATTTGCCATTGATTAAGGCTCTCCAAGAGATGCCTTCTTATGCTAAATTCTTTAAAGAACTTCTTGCAGGGAAAAGAAAGCTAGGTGAGGACGAAGTGGTGGTTTTAACAGAGGAATGTTTGGCAATTATCACTAACAAACTTCCACCCAAGCTCAAAGACAAGGGCAGTTTTACTATCCCATGCCGGATAGGGAACTTGGAGATTGCCAATGCCCTATGTGACTTGGGTGCAAGTATAAATCTGATGCCTCTGTCATTTTTCAGGAGACTCGGACTGGGAGACCCAAAGCCAACCAATATGACCCTCCAATTGGCGGATAGATCTCTCACGAGACCAAAGGCGGTGGTCGAGGAATTGCTAGTAAAAGTGGACAAATTTATCTTCCCCGCGGACTTCGTGGTGATGGATATGGAGGAAGATAGCGTGGTGCCCCTTTTGCTTGGAAGGCCATTTCTTGCAACCGGTAGGACTCTGATAGATGTCCAGGAAGGTAAGATTATTCTTAGGTTGCACAACGAGGAGGTAAGTTTCAACGTCTATAACTCAATGAAATATCCATTAGATGTTGAAAGTTGTAATTTTGTAGACTCTTTTTGCCCTATTGATGCTTATATGATAGAAAAGAGTTTCAACCAAGGGGAGTTAGAGCTCTTGTATAACTTCCGTTTGAAACTATTTTCGAGCAAACTGAGAAGTCAATGGACGGGGCCGTTTACTGTGCATAAGGTTTACCCCTCCGGGATGGTGGAAATTGAAACCCCGAAGGGAATTCAACAAGTAAACGGGCATCGATTGAAGCCCTACGTCAACGGAGGAATGAAGGAGGAGAAGGAAGTCTTACTCCTTCGTGATGTGTAATGCTAAAACGTGGACGTAGAAGTTGAGCTATTCTAACTGTAAACATAGCAATGAGGTACGTGTGCCTCCCTTGTACATTAATTTTTGCGTTAATATGTTTTTGTGTGTTTTTATGTGTAGGATTAGGTACTTAAGCAAGTTAATCAAAAATCGTGATCAAAATGTGGAAAAAAAATAAAGGTTGGCAGAATTTAGGATGGCACACCGTGTCACAATCAGCACGCCGTGCCAAGGTGAAATTGGAAGTAGCACGTGGCGTGCCAAAGTGGCACGAAATCATGCCAGGCTGCTGTTCTGGAAGAAGGTTGTGCATAAACAAGGAGCACATCGTGCCACATTCAGCACGCCGTGCCAATATCAGGGTCTTCAAGGTGGCACGACGTGTGAACATAGCACGCCCACGTGCCGTCGTTCTGTTCCGCAAGAGAGTTGTGCATAAACAAGGAGCACGCCGTGCCACATTCAGCACTCCGTGCCAATCACAGGTCTGCAAGGCGGCACGACGTGCCAATACGGCACGCCAACGTGCCGTTGCGCTGTTTCTAAAGTGAGTTGTGGAAGAGGGAACAGTACGCCGTGTCAAAACTGGAGCATGCCGTGCCACATATTCAAATTTCAAGGCAGCAAGCTGTGCCAAGCCAGCATGCCGGCGTGCCCTCATGCTGTTTCCAGGTAAGTGTTTTTGCCCTGCTCATCTTCTCCCTCTCTACCCTTATTCTTCCTTCCTTTCTCCCCTTCTCCCTATCCACTCTTATTTTCCCTTCCTTCTTCATCTTCTCCCTCTCACCCTTTTCCTCCACTATTTTGCCCTAGGATTTTCTTTTGCTTTCTTTTCCTTACAACCAGGTATGAATTCATGCTTTGCTCTCCCTTTATTCTTTTTATTGTTTATTCTTTTTCTTTTGGTTTTGATTGATTGACTGCTTAATAGGTATTGTTTTGCATTTTTTTTCTTTTTCGTGGTTTGTATTTTTGACAGTAGATGTTCTTTGGATTTGGGTTCTTTTGTTTTTGATTTTTGCTTTATTTTTATGGTTGAGCAATTGTAGGATGAAGAAGAAGACCGTCGCCGATCGGAGACACGGTTCATCACGAAGGCCCATAGAACCGTCACCGGAACCGGTGCCACGTGACGAATTGCCTACCAAACAATTGAAGGCCCCCGTTGACGAGCCTCTCAAGGAAGTACAAATGCCCCTTTCCTTTACTTTCGGATGATGAAGGTAAAAGGTACAAAACCCTATTTCCTTTAGAGAGCACCCCCTTTCGCACTTTCGATTGGGAATTTCTATTTGTGCAAGATAGGTCAGAGGCGGTAAAAGCTAAATTGACTAGTCTAGGGTGGTATGAGTTTGTGAAATCTAATCCACCAGTCTTTAGGGAGTTGAACCTCGAATTCTACTCCAGCTTGAGCTTTAAAACACACCCGGATACGGGCCTTAGGAGCATGACATTCCGCCTCTTTGGTACTGAACGGTTTTTGGATATTGATGGCCTTAGGGCTTGCATAGGTATTGAGGGGAATGGTTACAAATGGCCCGAAAATTTGGATGCCAAGAAATTTTGGCGCTTGGTAGGGCAAAGGGTATGCCAACCTCGGTTTGCCAAAACTTCCCAAATTCATGACCCTATTTGGCAATTAATTCATAAGTTTGTGTGTTTTAATTATTCGGGGAAAAACTGAGAGTAATCGAGTTAATGCATTTGAAATGTTAATCCTGTGGCATGTGCATCGTGATATTATGGTGCATATGGGCTTCTTTGTCATGGAAGCCTTATACAACCACCACAACCGAGCTAAGTCCGAACTAGGGTTAGGCCATATTGTAACTTGTATTGCATGCTTCTTTCATAGTAATACTTGTTATAGGAACCTCGATAGCATCCTTCCCAAGAAGCTTTCGAGGGGAATCTTGTCTTGCTCCCATGTTGCGACAGCTGCAGGTCCTTCAAGTGCAGGAGGTTCAAGTAGGGGAAAGGCTCCTATGGACGTAGACGAGGAGGACGAGAGTGAGGAAGCTCAGGATAGCGAGGAGGATGAGGAGAATGATTCGGTGGGCGTAGATTTTATGGGGTAGATCGAAGGACGGTTGGATGGCATAATTGAACAACTGGAAGGCTTAACCGTCCATCAGGTTCTGTTGGAGCAGCGGATGAACGTGTGCCTTCATCAGCAAGCAGCTCAGCTCACCAACGTCGAGGCGTTTGCCTCTTGCTTCTGTGCAGCCCAAGGGTGGCCATACCCGCCGCCTCCAGCCCCCGATATGTGAGGTAACCCTTTTCTTTTCCCATTTAGTTTGCTCCTTCTTCCATTGCACTTTTGGAAGTAAGTGCACTCTAAGTGTGGGGTGGGTAAAGGGATTTCTCCCTTTCTTTTTCTTCTTTTTACATTGCACTGTTTGATTGTTTATTTCGAATGTTTGTTGGTATTTTTGTATGATTGGATGTTTTGCGTTGGTTTTTGGTTAGATTTAGGCTTTAGTTTTCAATGCATGTGGAGTTGGTTTTGGTTGTTTTTGGTTTGATAGTGTTTTTAGGTTGTTTATGTGTCAATTGCCTTTTGAATAACATTGCTTAATCCACCCTCGAACCTAAGTCTCTGTGCTTGGATTGGTAGCAATTGGCCAGGGATACTAGGAGTTGTTTACAAGTCATTAGCTTGTTTGTGCATGATTTGTGATTCTTGATGGTAACCATTGGTTAGATTTGTCATTTAGGTTGCATTAGGGAATTAACCCTCTACCTCTACTTGCATGATTGAGCTAGGATTACGCCTTGGAACATTGGTTGAGTCACACAACCTAGCATACAACCCCTAGTACACTTGTGAGAATTTGAGCCTTTAGAACCATTTCACATCGGTTCTATTTCTTTATGAGGGTAAAAACAATCGTGGCACACTAGATCATAGAACCCGGTGTTGTTTTGCACTTGGCATCGAGAGCTTAATATGTGGAGACCCTTAGGATTAACCCCTTGACTTAAATAACCCTAACCCTAACCACTAATTATCCCTTAGATCACCCAAAGCCACTAAATTAACCTTTTTGACTTAAAAAACCTTCACCAAGCCAACTCTATCATCCTAACTTTTTACCACTCACTTTGATTTTCCTTTCTCACCCTCCTCTCCTAAATCAAGTAATTGGCTAAGTTGTTCACTCATTTTGGGGTCAATCACCGTTTGCATTTCAACTCTTTCACATCTAGTCCTATGGAAAAATTGTGTCAAAAAAAAAACAACAAAAACAAAAACAAAAATCCAAATAGAGTCAATGTGTTTGTTTAGTTTCTTTTCGTAAAATTCAGAGTTTGTGAACGCATGTCTTGTTTGTCCGGTTTGCATCTTTAAGCTGGTATTTGGGTTCCATGTTTCAGTTCATTTGTTGAATAAAGGATTAGGGCGATCATCTAATTGCCTTGACCCATGTCTTGTCATTTTTTCTTTTCTTTTCTCCATTAAGTTGTGTTTTGGCCGTTGGGTGTGGATGAGGCCTTCTTATTGTCAAGTTAATTTCAAAAAAAAAAATCTAGCAAAGCAAACACTCTTAGGACTAGTTTTGAGTTGAAAGTTGCATGACCCGTCTTTAGTACTTAGTCAATTTGTATATTTTACTTGATTCGTAGGAGTTGTGTACCTAAAATTTCTCCTTATCAAACCTACCCTAAGCCGTAACATTACAAGCCCCAGGTTCTCTGATTTTGCTCCTTGACCAATGACTTCACCGGGATTGCCATTAGTTCGCTATGTGATGTGTGCCATTGTTTGTTTTTGTGTGCTCATCCGCCTTACCTCGAACTTGAGCGTTGGAGTGACAACTTGTGAGGTGCTTTGTGGTCGTATAAACTCTATTTGTTCCTCGCCCTTTGACTAGCTAAATTGTGTTGGGTTCGGGTATTGAGTGGTTTTGAACCTTGTGCACCTAGTGTCATTTCGAAAGTGATGCTTTACCTTCTTGAGTTATGAATTTCGTACGTTTAAACCCTTAGTTGGATTTGCAAGTAAAAGCGAGCAAGTTTACTCCTTTGTCTTTAGTTGATTTGCTTGAGGACAAGCAAGACTTTAAGTGTGGGGTGGTTGATAAGGTCGGTTTTTGACCTTATCTTTTAGGCAATTTCATGGTTTGAACGACAATTTTTAGAGTCTTTTGTGTGAATGTTTGTGTGGTTTTTGAGTATTTTGCGATTTTTATGTTTTGGATAGATTTTTATAACTTTTAGTATTTTTCATGTTTTCTAGGATTGTTTTTGTAATTTTGCACAATATGTCGTTTTTATGGTCCGTGGCATTGGTGCGGTTATGTTTCTTTGTGCTTGTTTTGGACAGGTATTATGACCCGGACCGGAAGTTGGAGCATCGGCGGCAAGGAAGAGTTCGAAGTGCTGAAAATCAAGGTGGCACGACGTGCCACAATTAGGGCACAGCGGGCCAGGTGATGCAATCCAGTGGAGTGGCACGAAAACGTGCCACTCAGACCAGCGTGGCGTGCCAACCCCAAAACCACACGGCACGGCGTGCCACCTCCAGCAGCACAGTGTGCCATCTCCAATTCTGCACAGCACAGCGTGCCGAGCCCCGAAATCCTGCTGTTGCCCTACTTTCATCCTTTCTTTTTCCTGGTTTTAACCTAGCCGTATAAATAGGTTATTTTCTAAGTTTTAGAGGATCTTTTTTCAGACTTTTAGACTGAGAGCAGAAACTTGTAGTGAGGTTTTGACCTTGAACTATTTGCTTTCTTTGAGTTTTGAACCATCGATTGGTAGTAGCTTTACATAGAACCTTCCCCTTTTGCGACATTCTTGGTTCTGGCTTGAGTTCGTCTATAGAGGTACACCCCAAGCATCTTCACACCGTCGGAATCCGGTTAATCGGACCAAAAGGGCATAAGTTTTTCTTCTTCTCTTTTGTAATTTGATTAAGTTAGTTTTTGATTCCACAAATTGATTGTGTTGGTTGTAAACACTGAATTCGTTTCATCTTTCTTGATTAATACAATTGATTGCAAGTTAATTTCAATTTTTATTCCTTTTCTTTATGCAATTCCTTTAATGATAATCTAGTCTCATAAGATCTTAATTTATTAAGTTCATATTTATGGCATTACCTAGATTGACGCCTAGGAAACCATTAGTATTGATGACACTGTGGAACTTACGTGCCCCTATTTTCTGAGCTTTAGAATTAGACCGCCTCTAAACAAGGGAAACCGGCTAAGGACCTAAAAGATCTAGATACTCTAGGTTGAATTATCGGAAGAACATAATTAAGGGTTGATTGTTGAGTTAAATTTGTCTATTGTAATTAATTGATAAAGCCATCTCCATTAGCATTCATAGGTCGGTAAACCGCTAATTGATAACCCAAATTCAAGTGCAAAGTAAGCTGGAATAGATCAACTAGGAGTAAGATAATTTAGTTGTTAATATAATCAAAGCCAAAACTAGGTTCCGCCTAGGACACGCAAGGAACCCGAGTAGTTTAGTGTTTGCAGAATATTCTTTTCTCTGTGGGATCGATACCTGGACCAATCAGAATTATTACTTGTCAACAATAGGTGCACTACCTTAGTTGTGCGTTTCTAGGTTTAGTTTTACTACTACGCCTAGAACCCATCAATAAACAGTGTATAACAATGTATAAGCAGTGTATAAGAAGTGTATAACAGTGTATAAACAATGTATAAGAAGTGTATAAATGGTGTATAACAGTGTATAAGAACTATATAAATGGTGCATAAGCAGTGTATAAGAAGTGTATAACAATGTATAAGAAGTGTATAAATGGTGTATAAATAGAGTATAATAATGTATAAGCAGTGTATAACAATGTATAATAAGTGTATAAACATATAACATTGTATAAGAAGTGTATAACAATGTATAACAGTGTATAAGAAGTGTATAAATACATTAGGAACAAAAGGACCTAATCTAAATTACAAGATAATAATAATATGTCTTGCAGCAAAGGTGTTGGGTACAAATATAAAAAGATGACAAACTCAAACTACTCAGTGTTGAGATTCTATTCAGTTCCTTCAATCTTCTTCTTCAGTAAAAAGAAAAATTCTTCTTGGTTTTCAATTGTACCACCAATGATGAGATTCTATTCAGTTCCTGCAACAAAAAAATGCATATATAACAACATAAAAAGAGGTATTTTCACATTTCAAAGGTGGATTTCAACTTTCTCGTAACAAATCTTCAAATCTATAAACATGGAAATCTCCTTTTAAAATTAACATTAGCAATTTGATAACAAATATTAATTAAGATTTGAAGATTGTATAATAATATATAATAAGTGTATAAACATATAGCATTGTATAAGAAGTGTATAACAGTGTATAATTAGTGTATAAACAGTGTATAACAGGTATAAGAAGTGTATAAACAATGTATAAGAAGTGTATAAACAATGTATAAACTGTTCATAAACAATGTATAGACTATTCATAAACAATGTATAAACAGTTCATAAACAATGTAGAAATAATGTATAAACAGTGTATAACAACATATAAGAAGTGTATGACAATGTACAACAATGTATAACAATGTAAAAGAATTGTATAAACAGTGTAACACCCCCTTTAAACAAAAGTAAGCATGTATGTCACATTTCGATAACCAAGGGTGTCATATATATATACATCGCAAAATAATTTATAATACTTAGAATAAATATTCACAACTCCAAAGCTTTAAAATAAAGTATCCAAATGAAACTCCAAGTTACACATATAACCATTTAGTACATGCCATACTATTACAACAATTCACCATTCACCAATATATACATTATACAAAATATCCACCTTAGCACGCTTCCACTATCTGCTCTGCACACACTTGATCCACTTCTACCACTGGTCCAGACTATCTACAGCTCCAAAACTGCCTGTAGAAAAACAAACTACACGCTAAGCAAATTTGCTTAGTGGTGTACACTAACTTTATTTCAAACAATTCAATCACTTAATTTTATAAAAGTACAAATAAATAAAATTCACCCAAAACCCATATATAGCTCCATAAAAATGTCATAACTTTTAGTTCTCCAAATAACTCAAAAAAAATAATATCAAATATTATTGCCCAAGCAACTCAAGTAAAATATAAACAGGAATTGGATACGGGGGAGGACAAGCCCGAAGCCGAAGCTCCAATAACAATCATATCGGTCAAGCCCGAAGCCGAAGCTCCAAAATCAAATATTCACAATTATCGGACAAGCCCGAAGCAGAGGCTTGCCTAGAAACAGAATTCGAGCATCAACTTCAACCATGAATTCGAACCAGAAAACAATCGAATTTGACAAAATGTTCTTCTAAACATATCTTTCTCTATGTCTTAAGAATCCACAGAAATTGGAATCACCCAAATTAGACGCGTAAAACATGAGAAAAGTCACAAACAATCCACAGTACTCAAATCTGAAATTTTCAGCAAAAGGAGAGAGAAATAAAATTAGTGTACACAAACCTTATCAAAGCCCTCACTAGCCTTCTTCTACCTCTTTTCCTCTTTTCCTACTTGATCTTGATTCCTCTACACATAACCCAAGGGATTCAAGATATAACCACAATTGAGTCAAGATAGATAACATATAATTAAACCATCAAATGCATAAAACATGCGTAATTAACCTTATATATTTAATTTAGAAACTTTTTGGGTTAAAGTTTACCAGTTACGGGTCAAAATTTGACCGTCGGTCAAACTTGTTTACTTTTTATTGTACAAATATTGTCTTAACCCAAAATTTATCTCCAATTATATTATTCATGAGTTCAAACAATATTATTTGAAATTTCTAAATTTCGGGTCGTTACAAACAATGCATAAGAAGTGTATGAATAATGTATAAACAATGTATAAACAGTGTATAATAGTGTATAAGAAGTGTATAAACAGTGTATAAACAGTGTATAACAATATATAAGAAGTGTATAACAATGTATAAGAAGCGTATAAACAGTATATAACAATGTATAACAGTGTATAAGAAGTGTATAAACAGTGTATAAGAAGTGCAGAAACAATGTATAACAATATATAAGAAGTGTATAACAATGTATAAGAACGGTATAAGAAGTCTATAAAAAGTGTATAAATTGACGGATGAAGACCTACACAGCGTTTTTTGGGCCCAAATGCAACCTATCATGGTAAACTATGATAGCCCTCATAGAGCTTAAAAATCACATTCCGAAAACATATTATAATAGTCAATCGGACTCCTATAGCAAAAGTTATGTCCATTTTAAGGTCTACCAAAAAATAAAACTACTTATTTTCTTTCTTGGACCTACGATCCCTTTTCTGCATCAAAATAGTGTATAACGGTGTACAAGAAGTGTATAAATAGTGTATAACAATGTATAAGTAGTATATAACAGTGCATAAAAATGTATAAAAAGTTTATAACAATGTATAAGCAGTGTATACAAGTGTACAACAGTGTATAAGCAATGAATAAGAAGTGTATAAACAATGTAATAAACAGTGTGTATAAGAACTGTAAAACAATGTATAATAAGTGTATAAACAGTGTTCATGTTTATAAGTGTATAAACAATGTATAATTAAATTTTTAAAAAAATAAAAATGGCTCTGTAAGCTGTTCATGGTTCAGATGTGCCAATTCCTGATCAAATTCAACAAAATGCAATCCTATAGTGCAGTTCAAAAAGATGCAGTCCCAATAATAAAGTGTAGTCATAAAATGCACTCCTAAAGAGATAGAGTCCCAAAATTGTAGTCCTAAAATACATATGCAGTCCCAAATTTGCAGTTCTAAAGTGCAGATGTAGTCCTAAATTTGCAGTCCTAAAATACTGTCCTAAAGTGGAGATGCAATCCCAAAATTGAAATGCAGTCCTAAAGTGTAGAAGCAGTCCCAAAATTGCAGTCCCAAAATTGCAGTCCTAAAATACATTTTTAAAGTACAGATGCAGTCCCAAAATTAAAATGCAGTCATAAAGTGCAAATCCACTCCCAAATTTAGAGTCCTAAAGTGCAAATACAGTCCTGAAATTGCAGCCCTAAAATACAGTCTTAAAGTGCAGATGCACTCCTAAAATTGAAATGTAGTCATAAAGTGCAAATGCAGTCCCAAAATTGAAATGCAATCCTAAAGCGCAGATGCAGTCCCAAAATTGCAGTCCTAAAATGCAGTCTTAAAGTGCAGATGCAGTCCCAAAATTGAAATGCAGTCATAAAGTGAAAATGCAGTCCCAAATTTGTAGTCCTAAAGTGCAGATGCAGTCCTAATTAAGGTATATTCAATGTAATAGTATATCTTAAGGTATAAACAAGATATAATTAAGGTAAAACTAAGGTATAATCAATGTAATACTGTATCTTAAGGTATAAGCAAGGTATAATTAAGGTATAATCAATGTAATAGTGTATCTTAAGGTATAACTAAGGTATAATTAATGTATAACTGAGGTACAATCACTGTAATAGTGTATTTTAAGGTATAATTAAGGTATAACTAAGGTATAATCACTATAATAGTTTATCTTAAGGTATAATTACTGTAATAGTGTATCTTAAGGTATAACTAAGATATAATTAAAGTATAACTAAGGTATAATTACTGTAATTATGTATCTTAAGGTATAACTAAGATATAATTAACATATAACTAAGGTATAGTCAATGTAATAATGTATCTTAAGGTATAACTAAGGTATAATTAAGGTATAACCAAGGTATAATCACTGTAATAGTGTATCTTAAGGTAAAATTAAGGTATAACTAAGGTATAATCACTGTAATAGTGTATCTTAAGGTATAATTAAGGTATAACTAAGGTATAATCACTGCAATAGTGTATCTTAAGGTATAATTAAGGTATAACTAAGGTATAATCACTGTAATAGTGTATCTTAAGGTATAATTAAGGTATAACTAAGGTATAATTACTGTAATAGTGTATCTTAAGGTATAACTAAGGTATAGTTACTGCAATTGTGTATCTTAAGGTATAACTAAGATATAATTAAGGTATAACTAATGTATAATCAGTGTAATAGAGTATTTTAAGGTATAACTAAGGTATAATTAAGGTATAATCAATGTAATAGTGTATCTTAAGGTATAATTAAGGTATGACTGAGGTATAATCAATGTAATAGTATATCTTAAGGTATAACTAAGGTATAATTAAGGTATAACTAAGGTATAATCACTGTAATAGCGTATCTTAAGGTGTAACTGAGGTATAATTAATGTAATAGTGTATCTTAAGGTATAACTAAGGTATAATTGAGGAATAACTAATGTATAATTAAGGTACAACTAAGATATAATTAAGGTATAACTAAGGTATAATCACTGTTATAGTGTCTCTTAAGGTATAATTAAGGTATAACTAAGGTATAATCAATGTAATATTGTATCTTAAGGTATAAGTGAGGTATAATTAAAGTATAACTAAGGTATAATCAATGTAATAATAGTGTATCAAAAATGTAACAGTCCCAAAATTGCAGTCCTAAAGTGCATATGCAGTCCCAAAATTACAGTCCTAAAATGCAGTCATAAAGTGCAAGTGCAGTCCCAAAATTACAGTCCTAAAGTGTAGATCCAGTACCAACATTGAAATGCAGTCCTAAAGTGCACGTTACAAAAACAATTTAAATTTCAAAAATAAAAACTCGCAACTCAAACTTAGTAAAAAGAAAAAAAAATCAGATTAACAATTTAAAATTCAAAAACTCACAAACTCATAACTCATCCAAAATTCAAATTCACCAAACATAAAACTTACCAAGAGGAAGCCGATCAAGGCGAGAGGAGAAGCAATCAAAGGTGGAAATGACATTTGCATGAAGATTTCAACCCAGCAACAATAGAGAGCAACACGAAAGGATGAAAGAGTTGCTGGCAATGATGGTAAAAAATAGGTGGAGTTAGCAGTGGACGAAAGGAGGAAGAGCACCGACGATAAGACGGCAACTGTGGATAAACGATGATCAACGATGAAGAACGTGAAGAAGATAATATGAAAAGGCAGAAAAGAAATCAAGAAACGTAATAAAGGAAAAACTCAAATAGGAGCGTAGAGAAGAATTAGATCTAAAAAAAATGTAAAAGAGTAAATAATAAAAGGTAAGCCACCAAAATAAACCCTAAAATGAGGGTAATTTTGACAATTTCCCTTAATTTAATTTAAGCCCAATAGGTCCAATTATATAAATAAACTTTATATTAAAAGTTTATACTATATATTTAATTCCAATTGGCTGAATTTAATTACCCATATATAAAATTAAATCACACTTAAATAAATGCAATACATGTATTTAATTTTCCTCCTCAGGAAAATAATTTAATTAATTTTTCACTTTATCTAATTCAATTCATTGATTAATTAATTAATTACATTGTGTAAACTTATTAATTAAATAAAATCAACCTTATGTTAATTAATCACCTTGACACCAAATGTCAATTAATTAATTAATACATTCCTTCTAATGTACATGACATGTACAAATTCTACAAGTTATGGCTCAGTTGATCTATGTGCACGATCCTATGGGCCTGTCTTTATGTGGCGGTGGGCCTAGGTCCACAGACTGTAAGTAGGTCCTAGCAAACCATTACAGCCCCCAATTAAGACAGAGATACTGCAATCTTGTGAAGACATTTACCCGGTAGTAATCTCATAGTGTCCTTTGCCAAACGATATCGATATGAATAAACAAGTGGCACGGTTACCATCATCCTCTTCTGCTATTTATTATATTTTTTGATCTTGAGTGAACCGATTAATCAAACAAGCAACCGACTTATTTGGGTATGGCTATACACTTGTCAGTCCCACTCATTAAGTGGCCGGTGATATCATCTTGGTGTTGCCCGAGTGACTATTCCATCACTTCATTATCAATATTATTATGTTCACCTGTCCACTCGATCATACCCATATTTAACATCTTTTTGCGGACCCGTTAGGCATATGTCAAAGTGTATGAGATTCCATATTGTTACTATAATGAAATCAGGTCTGAGGACAAAAGAGACCTACTCAAGAAAGACCTATGATGCGATAACCATGTGGCTTTCTTATGCGGATCAATCTAATCCCATGTCAATGACATATACCTATATTCACGACTGACTATACAAGTACTATGGCTAGTTTAGAACTGCCATACAGTCATCGAATATACAAGTCTGTGATTCTATTCGTTCCCATGATTAGAATAGACCTGGGATAGGTTTTATGATTATCAATCAATGGATATTTTACTCATACTAAAGCACAAGATATAAATGAAATAGATTAATTGCCTTTATTAATGTGACACAAATAATGTATTCATACAATGAGTCTTAATGTATAATACAAAATACAAGAATCCAATGCCCTAAGAACTAGGGCACACCAACAGTGGATGCCATGCTTCAACTGTTGACTCCATTGGGGATTCAGTAATTTGACTTGCTGGGGATTTTGAGAATTTAATAAGGGCTTTAATAATGGGGGATTTGAGAACTACAAGCACTATAGATAGTTAAGAACTACCATACAGTCATCGAATATACAAGTCTGTAATTCTATTCATTCCCACGATCAGAATAGACTTGGGATATGTTTTATGATTATTAATCAATGGATATTTTATTCATGTTATAGCACAAGATATAAATGGAATATATTAATTTTATTAATGTGACACAAATAATGTATTCATACAAAGAGTTTGAATGTCTAATACAAAATACAAGAAACCAATGCCTAAGAACTAGGGCACACCAACACTCTACAACTTCCTGCCCACTAAATGCAATCTTCTCTAAAAAAGTGTTGTCAATGATTCAACTTCTCCGGAATGTGGTAATGGAGAAGAATCTATCTCCGTCTCCTTTTCAACTGTCCTCCAGCAAGGAATGTTTGGGGAATTACAGTGCTATCAAACTTGGTGCAGCCCCATTTGTTGCTCATTGAGAATTTTCAAAACTTGTCTCTTGCCTGCCCATTACAGGATCTCCACTTGGCAATTGTGTTGTGTTGGACCAT
Organism: Euphorbia tirucalli; assembly: GCA_039660915.1. Taxonomy (NCBI): domain Eukaryota; kingdom Viridiplantae; phylum Streptophyta; class Magnoliopsida; order Malpighiales; family Euphorbiaceae; genus Euphorbia; species Euphorbia tirucalli. The sequence goes on along the minus strand of CM077635.1, from coordinate 15,503,835 downwards.
TTGGTTTGCAAGAAAAAAATTATTTCGGACTGTATTTTGTCTAGTTATCAAGCCATGACCAGAATGGCTACTATTATTCTAGACGATTGGAAAACTTGCAAAAACCTCCCTTCGGTGATGACTGCATCTTTTGTCGCTAATGTCAAATTTTGACTCGGTTCCCTCTTCCACAAAGTATACTTAAACGTAACTCAGACACTGATGTTTTCTTCCAAGGTAGAAGAGTGGGATTTGGTTATTGTATCAGGAATGCCAATGGGAATTTCGTAGCCGTGACAAAAGATTTGTTATCGCAAAAGGAGGATATTGGATGAAATCTCTCTCCCTAAACAGGATTTTCTTGGAGCTCCATTCATTTATAGTTTATAATGCTCTCATTAACTATTATCCCTCCAACTCTTGTTTTGGGATGATAATTAATGATTGTAAGTTATGAGCCTTAAGGTTTGATGTGTCTAAATTTTATTGGATTTAGAGACAAGCAACCGTTATGGCTCATGATCTAGCTTCTGTTAGTATTTCTAATAAAGCAATTGGGGTTTGGATTATGTCCCCTCTTTGTATTGCTCATCATTTCCAGCTTTAATGAAATTTCCTTTTTCTTGGAGGAAAAAAAAAAAAAAAAGGACATCCAAGTTGGGCCATACAAAAGTTGCATGACCAGCCTTGAGCAAATCCAAGCCCAAAACTTTTCGTAGTGAAAAACGGAGCAAAATATCTCTGTAAAAAAAAAAAAAAAAAAAAAAAGAGGATTTTTCCAATACAAATACACTACAAAGAATAAACTGTCGCCTGGCATGCCCCTTCCTCTTCTGTAGTTCAAAGGTGTGAGTGAAAAAGTGATGGGAAGAAGATCAAGCCGAAGCCCTACGGCTATGGCGGCCATCAAGGACAAAGATTATCACAAAAAGGTTGAATTTTTAGGCGTAGACTCAATGGTGGAAGTCAGCAGCGACGAAGAAGGGTTTAAGGGAGCTTGGTATGTTGCCAAAATCCTTAAATTAAACTACAAACGCAAAGGCAAATTCTTGATCCAGTACCAGACTTTACTTTCCGAGGAAGACCCAAATGAGCTTTTGACTGAGACTGTCGACATTTCCTTCATTAGGCCTCTTCCTCCGCCTCCTGCGGCTGATCAGACTTATGAGATGCATGATGTCGTCAACGCCTTCCACCGTGATGGGTGGTGGAAGGGAGTTGTTAGTAAAGTTGAAATCTTGAAGGAGGAGACCCCATCTACTAAGTACAGTGTTGTGTTTGAAAACCCTCCTGAAATTTTCGATTTTTGCTCTGAAAATTTGAGGTTTCACTTTGAGTGGACTGATGGCAAATGGGTTCAACCCCCTAAACAAAAGGTGCATTTCTATCTTTCTTTTTTCACTTTGCTCTATTTCAAAGTTTCCAGCTTCTGTTTTCTTTGTCTGAAATTTTGTTTAGAACATGAAAATTGTACCTTAAAAATATTTTCTTTGTGGCCTGCAGTATGCTTTCTGTCCATTACTACAGATGATATGCTCAATTTTGTATGGAAAAAGCATTTTGATTGCACTTTCTTCTTACATGCCTATTTATATGTTTAGCACAATTACATTTAGACCACTGAGATAGTGTGCTTTGTTTCAGGAAATACCAATCATAACACAGTGTGAAGAACAATCAGCAGATGCTGATACTGCTGCAAACCACCCTAAGGTAGTTGTTTTGGTTACAAATTCAAGTGCTGCAAAGCATCATAATGGAGAGAAATCTTCTTGCAAAAGAATGCGTGATGGAACAGCTCACTCCAAAGGTAAATCTTCTGTTAAGAAGTCGAAGAATACCCCCTTGGATATTCAAAAAGAAAGTAATGCTGTTGGGAATGAGGATGAAGGTGCTGAGATAGAGATATCACGTCCAGATTCCCTAATGGAAAAACTAATTTGTTGTCTTATGCAGGTGAACAGCAGAATGGTTCTAAAGGCACTGCAAGTGCAATGGAATTTGAAGATTGTGCAAGTAAAGAGACTGAAATTTCCTGTAGGATGGAGAATGCAGGTACGAGGACTTAACAACTTTGGCTTGAATCTCTTCCTTTAGCATGATAAATATGCAATGGAATTGAAATGCTTAGATTTGTGTTGACAATCAGCAGATGCTGATAATGTTGCAAAATACCATAAGGCAGTTGCTTCAGTCACAGGTTCAAGCGCTCAAAAGTATCATAATGGAGAGAAATCTTGCAAAAAAATGCGTGATGGAGTGGCTCACTCCCAAGATAAATCTTCTGTTAAGAAATCGAAGAATAATCCATTGGATATTCAAAAAGAAAGCAATGCTTCTGGGAAGAAGGATAAAGTTGCTGAGATATCACCTCAAGATTCAGGTAAACAGCAGAATATTTCTGAAGGCACTGCAACTGAAATGGAATTTGAAGATTGTGCAAGTAAAGCGGCTGAAGTTTCCTGTAGGGTGGAGGATGCAGGTACGAGGACTTAACAACTTTGGTTTGAATCTCTTCCTTTGGCATGATAAATTTGCAATGGAATTGACGTACTTAGATTTATGTCGGCAATATAACCATGTATGCACGTGGACATATGTTGACTTTTAGGCTTAGAACCTTGCTTGGGCGTACAAGAAACAACAAAACCTAAATAGTTTTTGGTATACCATTTCCAGCTATCTGAAAAAGCTACTATGTTCTCATTGTTATCTAAATCACTTAATTTTTGTTCTATGGTTCCCTAAGAAGAGTTTTTGTCTTATCGTTTGGTCAAGTAATGTATTGGTACTAACTCTATCTTGTATTTGTTACGTTCCAAGATGTAATAATTAGAACATTACCCATAGTGGTAGATCGCAGAGCAAAAGTGGGGGGATCCTGTGTCAATGATGATCTAGCTCCATCAACATGCTTCGGAAGTACATAATCTCTCATTTTTGTGTGAGATTAATTTACTGTATAATGAGCTCAATTTTCGACTGTTGTGATTAAATATGGTTATATTTCAGGTGAGGAAGGACATGTTGAAAATTATCATAATGGAGAGAAACCTTCTTGCAAAAGAGTGCACGATGGAATGGCTCACTCCAAAGATAAATCTTCTGTTAAAAAGTCGAAGAATAATCCGTTGGATATTCAAAAAGAAAGTAATGCTTTTGGGCCTATGGATAAAGGTGCTGAGATAGAGATATCACCTCAAGATTCACCAATGTTAAAACTAATTTGTTGTCTTCTGCAGGTGAACAGAAGAATGGTTCTAAAGGCACTGCAAGTGAAATGGAATTTCCAGATTGTGCAAGTAAAGAGGCTGAAATTTCCTATAGGATGGAGAATGCTGGTACGAGGACTTAACAACTTTGGCTTTAGCTTCATAAACTTTGCAATGGAATTGACGTGCTTAGATTTATCTCAACATTATAACCATATACACACATGGACATATGTTGAGTTGTACGCTCAGATCCTTACTCTGGCGTGGTATAATAAACAAAAAAACTGACGTGGTTTTTGGTATACCATTTGCAACTAGACTGAAAAAGCTGCTAAGCTGCTGTTGTTATCTAATTTACCTTATATTTTGTGATATGGTTCCCTAATAAGCATATTTGTCCTATTGTTTGGCCAAGTATTGTATTGGTACTAACTCTATCTTGTATTTATTACGTTCCAAGATGTTATGGTTGGAACATTACCCATAGTTCCCATCGGAGATCACACAGCAAAAGTGGGAGGACCCTGTGGCTCTGTCGATGATCAAGCTCTATCAACATGCTTTGGAAGTACATAGTCTCTCATTGTTATGATTAATTTATTGTATACCACGCTCAATTTTCAGCTGTTGTTATTAAATATAATCTTTTAGGTGAGGAAGGACATGTTGAAAATTGTGATCAATCTCCTGCAATAACTGTCCAAGCAAATTGTGAGCCAGTGAAGAAGCAAGAGATGCCTTTCACGAGGAGCTCGCCATTATGGAAGAATGTTGATTCTCTGGATGTTTTCCGATTCATGCCCCAAAAACCACATTTTAGTCCTTTGTTCAAATGCAACGAGGCATCGCGTGAAGGATTTGCTATCGGTCATATGTTGAACTTTTCCAATTTGGTGGAGAAGACATCTAATATGCGAGGTGATGAGCCTAGAAAAGTTTTTGAAGACTATTTGGAAGCTCTTGCTGATCTTGAATCGTTTGGATTTGATGTGAAGGCAGTGGTAGACCGTATTAGGAAGTTGTTGTCAATCAAAACTAGGCAAGAGCAGCTCAACTATGAATTAGAAGATATTCGGAGCAAGATTACACAATGTGATGGTGAGAAAGCAAAAGTGGAAGAAGAAATCAGTGCAATTGACAAGAAGATGAACAAGTTAGAAACAAAACGGGCAATGAAAGTGTCGAAGAAGGTGATGAAAGATTCTGAAAGCAATCTTCTACGACAGGATGCCAATAAAATCAGTGAAGATATCTTGAATGTGAAGCTAGACTTTGAGAGTCAAGCTACTGCTCCTTGGTAGATATATGTGGTGATGTAGCATTATTTTGCGTAGGGCTAGTTTGTGTTATGAAGTGAAGGCCACGTTATTGCAGCCAATTTAGTTAGCTGTCCAATTGGCTTTAGTTTTGCCGTGTATAAAAAAATTTGGAACGGTTTGTTAAAACAATGTTTTTGGCCTTGGTACTTAATATTCAGTTTTAGCTCATGGGTTTTATTTATTTATTTGTCTGAGATTTGGCCTCTGAATTTTGTTCCTTTTTTCGTGAGATTTTATTGCTTTTGCATCATCAAAGATTGCAATCTGAATTCATGGAAATTGCCGAGAGAAAATGTTCTTGAAGCCATGGCAAGGCACCTTGGATATTTGAAGCCAGCCAGGCATAAATTCTACAAATTAATTAATAAATTCTTTTATTTTTCTCCCTAGCTTCTTTTGATTGAGAAAGAAAATTAAAGAAAGAACATGACTCCTCATTTCAGTGCCTTGTACCAACTTCAGAATTTGAAGTAGAGGTGGTAATTATGTACATGTACTGCTAATACGACATGAACATGACACGAACTTAATGGGTTTGGGTTTGATTAAACAAGTAATGAGTCATTTTTGGGTTGACACAAAAGTAACATGATAATTTTTGTATCGGGTTAGGGTTGGCCTGCTAACCCGAAAATGACACGAATATTTAAAATTTATTATTATATTTTCCTATATTTTTACATGTCACCATTAAGAAATGTAATATAAAATATATAACTTACAAACGCAGAATAACTTTTCAATAATTTTACATATCATTCTTAATAGTGTAGTATAATGACACATAAATGCGAACAAAACATAATCCAAAATAAAAAATAGTGCATTAAGATTTGTAAAATAGGGTTTGGATCAATATTTTAGGTCGGTAAGGATTAAATCATAAATATTTGAAATTTTTAATATTTCCTTTATAATATTTTTGTATGTCATCCGAAAACACGATAATTATGACACGAAAATTTTTAGGTCAGGTTTGGGTTTTGCTCACTGAAACACAAACCCAAATTTGACACGACACGAACACGATCCACCTACACGAATTGCCACCCCTGATTTGAAGCTTCTGGGTATGCGTCATTCCTTTGTTATAGTTATTTGAACTTTCTTCAAAGATGCCAAATTCGAAGAATTTGTTTATTTGTTGCTTCAAATGATGAGTGCTAAATAACACTGATTCTCTTACCACTATCATTAACCAGACTGCATATTGTCCAATTACACATAAAGTTATTAACTTTATAATGCAAAACCAATAATTGCTAGGTGGTTGTTGTAGAGTATAGAGGAGGATCATGTCCAAATTTGTACATTGAACCTTTCTAATATTATTTCTTCCACTCTTTTGTTTGCAGGAAGTACGGCTTCCAAGTTATGTAGCCAAGTCTTCTAGATGTGATTTTAGTTCTGTCAAACCCATTTTTAAAGCATAATTGCTACTTTGTTCATGTATCGCATGCTATGTCGATCACTCTCTTTAACTTGTTTTGTATATGTATGTATATATATATATATATATATATATATATATATATATATATATATATATATATATATAGATATATAGATATGCTGTTCCAGGTCAGAGAATATCAGCAGTAGCAGAAGAGTAAATTTACTCATTTTGTAGACAAGATTGGTTTGATGAGGCATTTTCTAGAGCCGAGGAAGGCAAGGATGTTCAAGTGACTGAAATAAGCGGTTCGTGTCCAACAAACATATGCAATATTAATCTTGCAGAAGTAGGTGAGTTGCACTAACAAATTCGTTATAATCATTTTCGAGTTTCATTTCAGTTGCAAAGAGAATAATAGCCTATCTGAGTCATGCAAGGATCTGCAGATGTATTTGGCCTGTTTTTCTTGTTTGAGATTTTGGGTGTTTTCTATCTTTGCATATTACTTGTGGAATCTATTAAATGTTGATTATCTTAAAAAAAAATTCGTCGAAGAAGAGAGATGGATTCAGGAGTGAGTGGACGGTTTATTAATTAATATTTTTTATAAAGTTGGGAAATGATTGGGTCGGATATGGATAAATTTAATGAATTTTCAAAGAAGATGGATTGAGGATAGAGTGGGACCCAGGAGATGTGGTAATTTTTTTATGACATGGCATTCGACGTGGCGAGCAAGAGTCTAATTAACGAAATGTGTTGTCCATATGTGACGGAATCGTTACTAAGGGGGTAACTAGAGTACAAATAAAACTGAATATCAGGTGGCTGATTACATAAAAACGAGAATGATTAAGGGACTTAGGATGTGTTTTGCCATTGTTGACTTGTTAGCTGTGCTCCCTTCAGTTTTAAGATGCAGCTTCTTTAATTTCATGTCATAATGATGTATGAATACGGGCGAGGGACATAGAATCCTTAAGGACAGAAAATCATTTATCTTGGAACTTCACCGCCTTTTATATCCAAAAATTTTTAATTTCTTTGCCAGAAAGTTCTTCAACCATGGAACCGTTTTAAAGTTAATTTTCTTCTCTTTTCTTCATCTTTTGGGGTGAAATGGTAGTTTCTGGGTGGATGGAGTCAGAAATCAAAATGACTAGAAGTATTGAAGTAATTTCACAGAATCATTCTGTCTGAACGCTACAAGAACAAAAGCCAGATGAAGGATTGAAAGACCTATCTACTGAGTTTCAGGTAAAATTTCATTTTACTTTCAAGTTCAAAATTCAAAATTCACCTGTTCAAAATAATATTGATGCAGCGGATAAACAATCGAACTCCGTTGATCGCGCACGATACCAGAAACAATTCTTCTAACCCTAGAATTTACGAAAATTCAAAGAGATAGGAAAAAGGAGAATAAAATTCGAATTCAACCAAAACTGCATAATTCTTGTCTTACACGCCTTTAAATAGTATCTAGCAGCTAGGGTTAAAATTTCAGAAACAACCGAATATAGGAAAAACTTTTACAACTTTGCAATTAGGTCTCTAAAAATATAAAAACGCAAAATTGAAGGACTAAATGGAATTTTTTCGCCAAATCAGAGTGGGGCCCACAAAGAAGTGTGGGTTCTGATCACCAGCCCGATTCCCAAGAAAATACACTAATTTCAGGACCAAATCGGACACTTTCAAAATTTCAGCTTTTCACCGCTTCGTTGATTTTTTTCCGTTTTCGACTTTCTCCAAATAGGTCAGCGCCAATTCCTCTACGCCATCAAATATACAATGTCAAAGTGCAGGGCCGGACAAAGCATAGCTCCAGACTTCTCAAATATACATGCAATATAGAGTGCATGTACCTCTTTTTTGACTAATGATCTTAAAACTGCACTGGTCAAAGCTCAACAAACAAAGTGATTAATTTTTTTTTTTTTTTGTTTTTTGTTTTTTGTTTTTTTTTTTTCAAACAATGGTTTGTTAAATTCAGCTAAATGGCATGATATGCTTAATTAACAGAAAAAAAATTCTGTTAATTAAGCATATCATGCCATTTAGCTGAATTTAACAAACCATTGTTTGAAAAAAAAAAAAAAAAAAATCACTTTGTTTGTTGCGCTTTGACCAGTGTTCTTGAAGCAGCATACTAAATGAAACTTAATTTGTAAATTGTTTTGTTATTAGGTTCTAATTATAGTTTGGTCATTGAATAAAATTGTTTCGTAGGGTGCAGCCAACAAAAGTAACCGGGCCATTCTAGAGCCAAAGCATGACACAAAAGTTTCTATGTGCCAATACAAACACAGAAGTGTGAATTCTGCAACTAGGGAAATCCAAGATAAAGATCAGAAGACACCTTCAAGTTGGGTAGTATTCCTCTTCCTCTTCGTCTTCATCTACTTGGTCTCCTAAACCTACAGACACAAGACTTTCAATACAAATAAATAAATCCAAATGATAATTAGTATTCTTAATTTCGATCTCTGGAGACTTTTCTTTTTAAGATCATACAACTTCCTATTTGAATAAAAAAACACCTTATCTCTTACTTCGAATATGCGTCTCTCCCATCTTCAAAAGAATCAAATGCTTCCTCATACAATTGCTCTTCTGTAACAAAATATGATCTGGTCCAACAACACTCGATTCCGTCCTTCTTCCTGACAAACTGCACTACAAATTCCATAGTTTCACACCAAAGGCTGATGTCAAGACACCCTCCAAAAACATCGAAACGAATAGGATCACCGAAATCCTTTCGGCGAACAAGCTCATGTACTTCCGAATATGTCTCTTTCGCAAGATCAAATCCACAACAATTACATATGATTATTCTTCTCTCTGTTGGCATATAAAATGGAGAGCAGCATCCACAAAGCAATCTCCATTGCCACCATGTATGCATTCTACGAGATGTAAGGAAAATCCTGAATCCTTTTCCAATAATTTGACCTCAATTCAAAATCCAAACCTGAAAGCTATCACATCCCTTCTTCGATATAACTAGTACAGCCTTGTATTCTTCTGCATAGAGTCAAAACCCAAAGCAAAGCTGATATTGCAACGGTACTTCACAGGGAAAGCCCGAAGTATCCGGTAGTGCCTGGTGGATGGATTCCATAAAGAAAGTTTGTGACACAATGTACACAAGAGAACTAAACCATTGCAATAAGAAAAGAACAAGCGGTGTAATTTGTTTGTAAATAGTTTATCAAGCACCAACTCTTATTGGAAGTCAGCACTGAAATCTAAAGCTTGAATTCTTGGGCGATTTTTTTCCGCCTTATGCACTCCTAGGTCAATCAGTTTGCGAGGAATTTCATTTCTGTAACATCTTTTCAAATGAAAATTGACAAAAGATTGGGTTTCAATGATGTCAGAGAACAATTTATAAACGCATTTGAAACGAAGTAGAGACTTCACCGGCAACAAGATCAAGAATTTCATTGCTTAATTCCTGTGGAAAACAATTTGTTCTTTCCGGTTTTAGATGAGTACAGCTTCTCGAGTTTGTTCCATAGTGTCTAGGCATAGTATCCCGAACAATGTGGCTAGTAAGACGGCCGTAACACAAATAAGTTCTATCAACCGTGCTAAAGGCTAACAAGATTATTTCCGCCTTGCTAAAGGATTTGGGACTAGGAGTAGTTACGATCAGTGCTACAAGAAGTAAGTCTAATTCTATTATCATTGTGACGTTAGATATGCTTTCATTTGTAATAGGAATGGAATGCATTTTGTTGCTTGTTGCCAGGGATAAGTAAGCTTCACATTGCTTGCCTATGGTTTCGAAAGGATTGAAATTTGACATGACGTAATCACTGGGGATGAGCATTGACCAGTAGGGATGAGTGGTTCCTTCTTGATGCTGACAGTCTATTTTTGGATGTTGGTTTTCCTTGTATACAGCCCACTCGAATGCAATGACCTACTCATAGATATTTACATGCAATGGCATAATTTATGTAATATGAGCATCTAAGCAGAAAATCAAAAATGCATATCATTATCATGATGCAACCATAATGAGTGCAACAGGGAAATCAAAAGTGACTTTAACTTAGAACATCACCCTCTCTTAGAAGATTTTCTCTTTATGATTAGCTACTTTGAATCCAAAGATTTTATTTGCTTTCTGGATAGGTGGTGTTGAAATTCTGCATGAATTGCTTGGCTGAGTTAACTTCTCTATGTTGTTCAGTCTTGGTTTTGGTGAGTGTGTCTTGATATATTCATTGAAGGTCGTGAGGATTGTAGGTATTTGTCATCGAAAATCAATCGTAGGCAGTGGATGCCGATTTAGATTTTCTCAAATCCGATCCTAGGAGCTTATGCAATAGAAATCAGAATAGGAAAATAAACACAAAGGAAGAAATCGATTCTCACCTTGAAAGTCTTTTCTAGAGACGGCTGCAGAAACCAAAGCAGATTTCCTCCATAATCCCGTACATGAACGGCTGCGGAGCAAGAACCCGTACTAGCGAAGGCCGAATCAAGGAGAGGGTGTAGGGGTGGCTGAAAATTTTAGTTGCAAAATTAGGGTTAGGGTTATCTCATTTAATTGGGTATTTATATCTTTAAAAACCCTATGTCCAAATCAAAAGCATCGGTTAAAATTAATTGCAATTTAATTTCAATTTCAAATGTATGTGATTATATTAAACCATATAATATAACACATAGCATTTAAATTAAAATTAATTGCCTAATTAAATTAACCCAACAAAGTAATTTAGACTTTACTTAAATGAAATACATATAAACCTATACATGTATAAAATTTCCACTTGGAAATTAATTCATAAATTAATTTATTTAACTTAATTGATTATATTATTTTGATCAATCCAATTGATCTATAACTTTAATCAATAAATATCTCCTCTCCAATCAGTATACTCCAAGTATACAGTAGACCCATTTACTTCAAGCTCAGACGTTCAATGTGTATGATCATGTGGGCTCGTCTTTATGTTGGTAGTGGGCCCATGGCCCACAGACTATAGATGGGCTTTAGCAAGCCATTACAGCCCCTAATTAAAGTGGAGACAATAGTCAAATGGAAGTCATAGCCCTATAGTTTAACTTATATATCCCATGTCACTGATATCAGTGTCCAACACAGAGGCATGGTATCATCACCTCTTTTGTGTCTGGACATTAACTTGATCCCAAATGAACTGATGCTCACAAACAAGTTCCAACTTGTTTGGGTGTGGCGACACTCTTGCTCTCATCAAGTGGCTCATGATATCTTCTCAGTGTATTACTGAGTGACATTCCCTTCCGCATATTCATGACCTTGCCATGTTCACTAGCACACCCAAATATACCCATACTTAGCACCCTATTACAGGTCCTTTAGGCTTACACCAAAGTGTATGAGTTCACATGCAAGACCATAATATGGTCAGGTCAAAGGATCCAATATAAGTATTACACGAGAATCACTTGTGATAATATACAATGTGGATTTCTCGTTTAGTGGATCTATTTAATATCATGTCCTACTACATGCACCCACAAGCTTGATTGATAATCCATGTTCTATAGCCGGTAAGACACCGCCATACAATCAAGGTCATGATAGTCTTTAGTTCCATTCATTCCCATGACTAGAACAGATTATGGATGGCTTTATGGTTATATCGTTACCCTATCCATGGTCTCACTGCCAATTGCATGACACTTGCCAACATGGATATAGATATTGTTGGGATTCGTCATTAGAAAAATAACGTGGCGCAACAGAAAATATACCGTTTAAAATTTCCTAGAATTCACCTATCGTGTCCAATTACCATTGATTAGAATAAAATCAAATAAGAATCAAGAGAGATTAACTCACCAGATTCGTCTCCTCTAGAGACTGCTGCAGAATCGTTTCTTGAAATTGCGATCTCCAAAGTCCGGTGCACGACCAACTATTGAGCGGGAACCGGTGCTAGCCGAAGACGCGAAGGAATGGAGGTTTAATGCTGGGATTTTCGGCTGTTTTGGGGCTGCACTTGGTGGCTGAAATTTCCAGCAATTAATTAGAGTTGAATTAGGTTTTTCCTCCTTAAGTGTGCCTTTATATAGACACCTTGTCTAATTGGGTTTTAATTAGGTTAATTAAACCCAAGCCCACTAGGATTATAATTACATAAATAAACTTTAATTAAAAAGTATATACTATGTAATTTAATTCCATTTGGCTAAATTTAATTACCCCTAAATAAAATTAAATCACACTTACGTTAATACAATACATGTATTTAATTTTCCTACTTAGGAAAATTATTTAATTAATTGTTTACTTTATGTAATTCAATTAATTGATAAATTAATTAATTACATTATGTAAACTTATTAGTTATATTAAATTCAACCCAATGTCAATTAATTTCCTTGACACCGAATGTCAACTAATTAATTAACGCATTCCTTCCAATGTACATTACATGTACAATTTCTATAAGTTCTAGCTCAGTTGATCTATGTGCACGATCCTATGGGTCTGTCTTTATGTTGGCAATAGGCCCAAGGCCCACAGACTGTAAGTGGGTTCTAGCAAACCATTACAGCCCCCAATTAAGACAGAGATGCAGCAGTCTTTAGAAGACACTCACCCGGTTGTAATCTCATAGTGTCATTTGCCTAACGATATCGATATGAGTAAACATTTTTTTTATTTGTATTAATTATATATATATATATATATTTTGTTGGAAACATTTTTTTGTTTATGATTTAAAAAATAAAAATAAAAAAAATAAAAAATAATAATTTGGGCAAAAGATGGAATCGCAGAATTGCGATTCCATTTGCTGCCTTGGCAGCAGCTGGCTGCTACTGCAGCCTGCTGCAGCGGCAGCAGCCCACTGGGCTGCTGCTGCCCCGCCGGGACAGCGGCGCCGCGTACGGGTTTTGTGTCCGGTTTTGGATTTTGCGGGTATTTTTTTTCCCGGACCCTAATACAAATTAAATTAAATTTTTTTTCTTTAATTAATTTGTATTCAAATTATTTATTTTGTTGGCATGCATATTTAATTTAATTGTTAGCATATTAAATTGAATATGGACTTTGTGAAATTGGCCCAATAAACCGTGACACCGGTTAAAATTGGGAGAGCTAAATTTTAAATTTGTGACAACCCAAATTCAAGTGGGAGCAAAATTGTTAATTTTGCATTTACGGATGTTATCCATTGGACCTTTATGGGCCTTAGTCACATTTGTTAAAATTGGCAATTTCACTCTAAGTAACTCGGCTTAACATTTATATTTATAATTTGGAATGCCATGATCATGCATCATATTGGTATGTATGTGCACGACATGTACTTTGTTTGAAATGTTATGTTGAGTTCTATGGGCCCTAAATTATTATCGGTTGTAATTTAATTTTGGGAAATATGGCCTGCGTGCCATTTTTTCATTTTTTTTTTATTTTGATGTAATTTTAGAATAGATTTTATTTTCAAAATTATTGTAATTGCATCAAGTATGGAGGAAGGCCCAAACGGAGCAAGCCCATGGTGGGAGCCCAAGAAGGATTGCAGTTCGGCCCATGAAGAATTAGATAGGACATCTAGTTTTTCATTAGGTTGTAATTAAAGGCCCATAGGATCTCATTTATTTTAAATTAAGTATGCTATTGCATTTGTCATATAATATGGATGTATGGATCACCAAATTATTACCCGTGTTTATGCATGCTAAGCCGTATCACTTAATTATAATCCAGAAATTAAAATATTGAGTCGCTTAAAAGTGCTTCCCACATTCACACCTCTTCCTCTCATTGATGCTGCAATGTGCGCCATGCCCTAGCTGGGTACATTGTAGTATTCGGTGGGCCGTCGAGGGTTAAGATACTTGGTATGGTTAACATGTGAATGGTGGTTTGACTCAACATGGGTAGCATTAGCTCAGAGCGGGCCCTAAGCACAGATGGGTAAAGTGTCAATAAGCCCATCAAACCAAGAGTCCTTCGTGGAAGGATTGGATAGGTTGTCCTACCAAACGAATCAATGGTTGGTTAGCGAGCCCTAGTTCGGCCAGTCATTGATAAGTTGTGGATCTTGGTCAAGTCAGCCAATTAACAACACCAACAAACAAATTAAAATCGGATTATTAATTTGAATTGTCTTAAAAGTCCTTTATTTCTAACTCAAGCAATGATTTCTTCCATGTAGATAATCCCATTTCAGTTAAGCAATTTAAATGGCTGCAACAAACAACAACTCACTCTCACTTAGGTCACTCTTGGAGAAGGAGAAGCTTTCGGGGACTAACTTCCTGGACTAGGCTAGGAACTTACAAATAGTTCTTAGACAAGAGTCTAAGGAGTATGTACTGAATGCTCCTTTACCAGCTGGCCCTCCCGCAGGTCGAGGCATCACCACGGCGATGGTGGAGCAGTACGATCGGCATGTGAGGGATGACCGAGATGTCTCGTGCCTCATGCTGGGTACCATGGCTTCTGATCTTCAGAAGCAGTTCATGGACGAGCATGCTTATGAGATGATGGATTAGCTTAAAAAGATGTTCCAAGATCAGGCTCGTCAGGAATGTTACCTGACAACTAAGGCACTTTGCACGACTGTGATGGCAGCTGGGACTTCTGTTAGCACTCATGTGCTAAAGTTGAAGGGGTATATTGATATACTTGCCCGCCTCGGCTCTCCAGTTCCGCAGGACTTGGTAGCAGACATTATTCTCAGGTCACTTCTTGAGTCTTACAACCAGTTTATCATGAATTACCATATGCAAGGGTTGGATAAATCGGTAGTTGAGCTGCATGGCATGCTCAAGCTTGCTGAGCAGTCTCTTAAGAAGACTCCTGAAGTATTGCTGGTGAACAAGGGCAATACATCCATTGCTAAGGGAAAGGCCAAATCTAAGGCCAAGGCTAAGGGCAAAAAGGTAGTGGCCTAACCTAAAGCAAGGGTTGCTTCTCCTGACGATGTCTGCCATGAGTGTCATGAGAAGGGGCACTGGAAGAGCTCATGTCCAAAGTTAAGGGAGCAACTGAAGGGCAAAACTGCTGCTTCAGGTATTTATGTTGTTGAGATTAATCTGGCTATTTCTACATCTTGGGTCTTGGACACTGGATGTGGATCTCACATTTGTTCAAATGTGCAGGGTCGAAGAAATAGGAGATTATTAGGATCTGGGAAGTAGATCTTCGAGCCGGAAATGGTGCTCGGGTTTATGCCATGGAGATCGGAGATTATTTCTTGGAGATGCCTAGTGGACTTGTTTTGGAACTAAGAAACTGTTATTTTGTACCAGCGATGCGCAGGAATATTATTTCCGTTTCTTTGTTGGATATTTCTGGTTTTGTATTTAACATTGGACATGGTAGAATATCTATGCAATATGGCAATATTATTTATGGAACATCATTTCTTGAAAATGGCTTATATATCCTTGATCTAAAACGTGAAAGTTCAATCTATAACATAAATACTAAAAGGATTAAACAAAATGAAATTAATCCTACTTACATCTGGCATTGTCGACTTGGCCATATAAATGAGAAGTGCATAGCTAGGCTTCACTCTAGTGGAGTGCTAGAGTCATGTGACATCCAGTCTTATGACACATGCGAATCTTGTTTGAGAGGCAAGATGACAAAGGCGCCTTTTAGCAAGACTGCTGAAAGGGCCTCAGAGCTATTGGAGCTGGTACATTCCGATGTATGTGGCCCAATGAGCACTAGTGCTAGATCTGGTTTTCTCTACTTCGTCACCTTCACGGATGACTTCAGCAGATACGGTTACGTGTATCTGATGAAGCATAAGTCTGAGACTCTCCAAAGGTTCAAGGACTTTAAGAATGAAGTAGAAAACCAACTTGGCAAGAAAATAAAAGAACTTCGGTCTGACCAAGGGGGTGAATATTTGAGCCAAGATTTTGGCTCGTTTTTGAAAGAGTGTGGGATCATATCCCAACTCACTCCTCCTGGTACACCCCAGTGGAATGGAGTGTCAGAAAGGAGGAATAGGACCTTACTTGACATGGTCCGCTCGATGATGAGTCATGCTACACTCCCTGTCTCCTTTTAGGGATATGCTTTAGAGACAGCTGCTTACATTCTTAATAATACACCAAGCAAGGCAGTTGGGGGAACACCATATGAACTATGGAAAGGCCGAAAGCCCAATGTTTCCTTCTTGAAGATTTGGGGCTGTGATGCACATGTTAAGAAATTGACAAGTGGCAAACTCGAGTCCAAATCTGTCAAGTGCCAGTTTGTGGGTTACCCTAAGGAAACTAAGGGTTATTACTTCTATGATCCAGCCGAAAACAAAGTTTTCATAGCCAGAAATGCAGTCTTCTTGGAGAAGGAATTCCTTTCCAAGAGAGACAGTGGGAGTAATGTTGAACTTTCAGAAGTTCAAGACTCACAAACTCCTGCAGCTACTGCTGAGGATGCTTCCGGAACCAATCTGACTACTCAAGAAATTGAGGAACCAGAAATGGTTGCACAGGACCTTAGAAGGTCTGGTAGGACATGTCTTCAGCCAGAGAGGTACAGCTTTCTCATGACTGATGATGGGGACCTTATGGTCGTTGACCAAGAGGAGCCCAAGACCTATCAGGAGGCTGTTGAACGCCCACACTTAGATCAATGGCGCAAAGCCATGGAGGCTGAGATGCAATCTATGCATGATAACCAAGTATGGAACTTGGTGGATCCACTTCTGGGTGCTAAGGTGATAGGTTGCAAGTGGTGTTTCAAGTTAAAGGCCCTGTGTGTATAAGATGGTTAGTGGGAGCATTTCCACCGTCCTAGTGCTGTATATTGACAACATCCTTATCATTGGAAGTGACATACCAACACTGCAAGGGGTTAAGCAGTGGTTGAGTAGGTGCTTGGGAAAGAAGGACTTAGGCGAAGCTGAGACGATCTTAGGGATCAGGATCTACAGAGATAGATCCAATCGGCTTCTAGGCCTAAGTCAGGCCACGTACATTGACAAGGTTCTAAAAGGATTCAGCATGGACAAGGCAAAGAAAGGATTCTTGCCTATGCGCCATGGGTTGAAGCTGAGTAAGAAAGATGGTCCTAAAACAAAGAAGGACCAGGAGAACATGGAAAAGATCCCTTATGCATCTGCTATTGGATCTATCATGTACTCCATGTTATGTACGAGGCCTGATGTCGTGTTTGCACTAAGTATGACTAGCCGGTACCAGGCGGACCCCGGTGAGGAACACTGGAAGGCAGTCAAGGCAATCTTGAAGTACCTTAACTGGACTAAGGATGCTTTCTTAGTGCATAGAGGTCATGATGAGCTGGTAGTGTCAGGTTACACTGATGCAAGGTTTGAGACTGATGAGGATGTGAACCAGTCACAGTCTGGTTATGTTTTTCTCCTGAATGGTGGTGCCATTAGTTGGAGGTCCTCAAAGCAGGCCACCATTGCTGACTCTACAATGGAAGCTGAGTACATAGCTGCGTGCGAAGCTCAAAGGAAGCCGTTTGGATCAAGAAAGTCATAACTGAGTTGGGAGTAGTGCCCACTGTCCTAGACCCAGTTGATGTTTTTATGACAACAACGGGGCCATCGCACAAGCTAAGGTGCCCCGGTCACACAAGAGATCCAAACATGTACTCAGAAAGTTTCACCTCGTTCGAGAGATCATGAACATAGGTGACATATCATTGCAGAGGGTTGACACCAAGAATAATGTCACTGATCCATTGACCAAAGCACTGTTGCAGACACAGCACGACGGTCATACCAGATCTATAGGAATTAGGGTAATGCCCACTTGGAACTAGTGCAAGTGGGAGATTGTTGGTGTGCCCTAGTTCTTAGGGCATTTGATTCTTGTATTTTGTATTATATATTAAGACTCATTGTATGAATACATTATTTGTGTCACATTAATAAAGGCAATTAATCTATATCATTTATATCTTGTGCTATAATATAAGTAGAGTATCCATTGATTGATAATCATAAAACCCATCCCAGGTCTGTTCTAATC
The DNA here is from genome assembly GCA_039660915.1 of Euphorbia tirucalli. Classification (NCBI taxonomy): domain Eukaryota; kingdom Viridiplantae; phylum Streptophyta; class Magnoliopsida; order Malpighiales; family Euphorbiaceae; genus Euphorbia; species Euphorbia tirucalli. The sequence goes on along the minus strand of CM077635.1, from coordinate 15,485,932 downwards.
GCATGAACGAATAGAACCACAGACTTGTATATTCGATGACTGTATGGTAGTTCTTAACTAGCCATAGTACTTGTATAGTCAGTCATGAATATAGGTACATGTCGTTGACATGGGACTGGATCGATCCGCACAAGAAAGTCACATGGTTGTCGCGTCATAGGTCTTTCTTGAGTAGGTCTCTTTTATCCTCAGACCAGATTTCATTATAATATCAATATGGAATCCGGTTCACTTTGACATACGCCTAACAAGTCTGTAAACGGATGCTAAATATGGGTATGATTGGGTGGACCGGTGAACATGTTGATATTGATGATGAAGTGATGGAATTGCCACTTGGGTAACACCGAGATGATATCATTGGTCACTTGATGAGTGGGACTGATAAGTGTATGGCCATACCTAAATAAGTTGGTTGCTTATTTGATTAATCAGTCAACTCAAGATCAAGAAATATAATAAACAACAGAAGAGGATGACGGACACCATGCCTCTTGTTTACTCATATCGATATGGAAAATAATGTTATTCGTGGAAGATTCAAGACTTAAATATCAAAGAAAATATAGGAGTCGCCACCTGGAAATCACAAAACCCGATTTCCCCACTTGGAAATAGAGTATAAAAAGGATTTCCTTGGGCAGCAACCAGGGAGGAGGGCAACATCATTACGGACTTCAACAAACATTACACCAAGCTTAAGCAAAAAATTCTCTCCCTAACCAGGAAAAACCTACAGCCCATCTCCTCCATCTTTAAGCTTCATCTTCTTCTCCTTCAATCCCAACAACCTACAAAATCAAAAATAAAAATTCTGAATCCTTTTCCAATACCAGAGCTTCATCTTAGCACATAGAGGAGCTATAGATCAAGTTTATTCATGACTGCATTCAGTTCTTGGTGAGTTTTGATTCATTTCCATGAGCTAGAATCAGTTTTAAGCTTTAAGGGTCGAATCTGGATCAATTAAATCCTAGATAAACACATAAAAGGTAACTTCTGAGAGGACATAAAATCCGTTCTTTCCATTCCTACATTGTTTGTTATGTTTTTGCTATGTTTAATTTGCTGAAAATAGAAAATCTGTAACTTTTAAAATGTACTCCTCACTTCTCCCCTGTCAAGGATACAAATGAAGGGGTTTATATGAGGCTATGAGTGATGTACCATTTCCGTGCCCTAAGACCCGGTGGAACTTAAGCAACACTTCAAGAGCACATCAGGGTTAAGAAGGTACCTCAAAAGTGGGTGCATAAAGTGTTTCTAAGTGATTTGATGTGATAAAAGACATTGATATAAAAGTTTTAAAACATTTTGCATCGAGAATTTTTAGCGTTTGTCAATTTTGATTTCAAAAAATCAAATTCCCCAGTAGAGTTGCCACTATGAGTAGACGATCCTAATAAGCCCAGGCCTCGTGACTGGGCTTGGAAAAATTTAATAAGGTTTTATATGGGAAATGTGTTTTATAGTGAGAAAACGAACAAACTAAAAGTGACAGGAGGTGCCACCCGACGCAGCTCAACCAGGAAATTGTGGTATAGCCGAGACGGGCTATGAATCACTATACCTTTTAGTTAGAGATCAGGTTCGAACAACTCACTTATTTCTTCTTGATTCAAAATATATTTAACAGCTTTATATCAATGCCTTTTATATTTCCATAGTTGATTTTGTCTTGGTTTATTATTCAATCTCACACACAAAATACAAATGCTGAAAGCGATAAATAAATTCAAAAAACAGTATGTAAATTCGAGAAATTTAAACTATACAAACTGATCAAATGACTAACCTAGGGGATATATTTAGTAAAATGGGATTAGGGAGTACAATTGCCTATATACATGAAATATCTAAAAAATGAAAATCTAGGCATACAACTAACCTAACATAAATCTACCTGCAAAACAAAGTTAGCACAATAACTATATTTACAAATAGGACTCAAAGAAACTCAGAATAGGGGATTTAGATAGCTTGGGCTGTGAATGGGGAAAACCGAGAGAATTCGACAAATTAACTCGGTTTGACCTATAAAACATTTTAAAACACAATTTAATAGGACTGGAAATTCACATACAAAATGTTGGTTTATAGTCAAGAAATTGGTGTTTCTATCGTTAAACTGATTTGTGAAAATAAATATGAAAATTAAATCTAAGTTAAAATGATATGCAAATGCATGAATAATAATAATAATAATAATTTTGGAATCAAGACAATAGTTATGCGGATGTAAGAACAACAGTGGTGCTGCTATCACAACATCCGTACGGCTCTGGTTTTTGAATTAACCAGAGAAATCGCTTAAAAAATTCAAATCACTAATTCTAAAAATAAAGAACAGCCATACGGGCCTCAAACAATAGTCATGCGCGTGCAGCTCTAGTTTATCAAAAATCCAAAAACACAGAATAAAAATGAAAATGAGTGAAATGGCAACCAAATCAATCCAGAAAGCGATAAATGGGTTTAAGGCCTCTCAGAACTTTACCTTTGATGTCTTTCTCTAGTTTTGGTCCTTAGAAATCTGATTTTGAAGCGAGAATTTGGATTTTTCAACTTTTGCTTCCTCTTGCTCAAAATTCGAAATCAAGTCCAATTACTAGCTTCTTGCTCCAATTCAACTAGAATTTAGGTCGAGGATGACCTCTAGATGGATATTTAATTTTTTTTTTTTATCAAAGATTAAGGTTGAATTTAAGTTTTTGGATTTTTTTTTTCAAAATTTCTCTAACTTTCTTTCTCCCTTTTCTTTGCTAATTGTCCCCTCTTCCCTGATCTCCCTTCAATCTAAAGAACCCTATAATCCGGAGAAATTAGTGGAGATTAGGGTGTCAATCCCATAATAAGATAGTTTTCCATTTTTATGCACATTCTGGTGACACATCGACAACTATGCGGCTATTGCTGTGAGCATTGGGTTTTCTCGACCTTAATGATGATAGAATACCGAATGCTATTCATTCTTAGTGTTCATTATGAAAGTCAATTCGAGAAGCGAAGATTTGGATTTTATTGAACCTGAAACATGAAACCGAGAAAATTAGAAGAATTAGGGTTAAGCTAAAGCCTATAGCCATACAGCTATTGTTATAGCCGCATGAATATTTATGTTATAGCTGTATGGCTGTAACATGACAACCGCATGATTATTGATGAATCACCAAATTTTGGCATGAAAACGGACAGCTGTTGAAAATGGGGCTTGACACAAATCCTCACCTAATTTCTCCACTAACCTGTGGATTACAGGTTTGGATTGAGGGGAGCTCATGAGGAATAAGAAGGAAAGGAACAACAACAACAACAACAACAACAAGAAGGATAACGGGAAAGAAAATTCTCAGAATCTAAAAAAAAAAAACTCAAAATTCAAAGAATCAAAACCATGAATTCTTCAAATTAATCGCCAAAATCCTCTTTCAAACCAATCCTTAAACTTCCAAACACAAATTGAGGCATTGGAATCAGAGAATTGCAGCTGAATTGGAGAATTTCAAGTTTTTGGATTTCAAAGTTCAAGTTTATCTCAAATCCAAAATCAAGCTTCAAGAACCAGATTTCTATCAAATTGAACACTGGAGAAGCATCTAAAAGGTAATTCTGAGAGGCCTTAAACTCATTTACAGCTTTCTGGGTTGAATTTTAGTGCATTGCATCATTTTAAAATTTTACCCTGTTTTCTGGCAATCTATAGCCACATGATTATTGGAAATAGCCACATAGCTATAGTCTGTTTCATATTTAGGGATTTCTAAATTTACCGATTTCTCTATTGTTCTTAAAACTAGAGCCATATGGGTATTTTTATAGCTGCACAGCTGTTCTTTCTATACCTATACAACTATAGTTTTATTTCCTGAATTAATTTTTGTGAATTTTTTATTATTTTTGCATATCATTTTGACCTAGATTTATATTTTGTATTTATTTAATTTCAGTGTTAAATTTTTGCATCAATTTTTTGTAAACTATTTCATTGATAGAAACACAAGTTTCTTGAAAACTAACCCATTTTTGCATCCGGAAATAATAAATCAAACAAATTGATTTTCAAACAAATTTCCAATCCCATCAAAATGGCGTTTTAAAATGTTTTCCATGTCAAACTGGGTAATTTATCGAATTTCCCGATTTTCCCTGTTTTACACCCCGAGCTATCTGAAACTCCCTATTCTGAGTCTATTTGAGTCCTATGTGTTTATATATTTATCTGTACTAACTTTGTTTTGTAGGTAGATGTATGTTAGGATAGATGAATGTTTAGCTTTCTGTTTTTAGGAATTTTGTATATAGGTAAAATTGTACCCTGAACCCTTTTATAAAATTGTATCCTCTAGGGTTGTCATTTGATCAGTCTGTTTATTTTAAATTTCCCAAATTTATTTACTGCTTTCTGAATTTATTTATCGCTTTTAGTATTGCATCTCATGTGTAAGCATTGACTTAACGAAATAAAGATAAAATCAACCGTAGAAAATATAAAAGGCATTGATATAAATTGTTAGATATATTTTGATAGGTGAGTAGTCCGGACCTAAATCTCTAACTAAAAGTACAGTGAGTTGTAGCTCGTTTTGGTTATACCACAATTTTCCGGTTGAGCTGAGTCGAGTGGTGACTTCTATCACTTTTTAGTGAGAGCATTCGAGTTTTTTTGTTTTCTCACTAATAAAACCCGCTTTCTAACTTATAAAAACCCCGGCCTAGTCATGAGGCCCGACTCGCTTTTAGGATCGTCTGCTCACAGTTGTGTCAATAGCTGTGCGATTGTATATCAAGAGCCATGCTGCTTTTACCATGGCTATACGGCTATCAACTCATTTGTAGTCCTGATTCTTCTAATTCTTTTCAATTTCGTCTTCCGAGCTTTGTATAAATTCAAATTCTCACTTCTATAACCGAATTTCATAAGAAACTCTAAAAGCATATGACATTTATATTCTCATCATCGAGGTTGGGAAAACCCAGTGCTCACACGGGTACCAGAGAACATCCTCCATGAAGGCTCAGATTCCCTCGCTGAGTACATACATACAACAATGGCACCTGCTATGGTTATGACTACTGCACAACAAACTGTGCATGCCCCTGTTTCTATAAGAGTTTCTTTAGTTAACCCCTTTGATAATTTGAATTTATACAGAGAATACACCAAGAGTTTCTACAATTAACCCCTTTGAGAAGGAGAATGCACTAAGATCAATCGACACATTGAATGTAGGAATTGCAACAACCAACTAGAAATAGTCTTTTTCGGAGGAACATGGGATATATCCTTGGAAAATGACATTGACCCGAATAATTGCAAATTGTAGAAGTAAGAGTTTATTGTAATCCTTAGGCCTTATGTCCCACCACCAGAAGAAAAATGGGACAATTTTTACTCTTATCATGTGATGGATGGACACATTGTTGGAAATGCCCTAGTCCTGAGGCATTGGTCCTTGTGTTTGTATAATACATTTGTACATTAACGTGAACTTTATGTATTATACAATTTGTGTCAATAGATAAAGGCATTAATCTATTTATTATATGTCTCGTGCTATATTTTAAATAAAGTATCCAATGGACATATCCATATCCATGTTGTTAAGTGTCATGCACTTGGCAGTAAGACTATGGATAGGGAAAACGATATGGTCATAAAGTCATCCATAGTCTATTCCAATCATGGGAATGAATGGAACTAAAGACTATCATTAGCCTGGTTGTATGGCAGTGTCTTACCAGTCATAGAACATGGAATGTTAACCAGGTTAATGGGTACATGAAAAAAGGGCATTGTACTGGATCGATGCACTTAAAGGGAATCTACATGGTATATTATCACAAATGATTCTCGTGTAGTACTTGTATAAGTCCTTTGACCGGACCAAATGATGGTGCTGCATGTGAAATGGCACACTTGGGTGTATGCCTAACGGGAATGTAAAAGGGTGCCAAGTATGGATACATTCGGGTGTGTTAGTGAACATGGCAATGCTATGGATATGCAGAAGGGAATGTCATTCAGTGATTCACTGAGATGATATCACTGACCTCTTGAAAAATGTTACTGATAAGTGTGTGGCCGCACCCAAACAAGATAGGATCTTGTTTGTGAGCATCAGTTAATTCGGTATCAAGTAAATGTCCAGACATAATAGAGGGTGATGTTGGAAATGCCCTAGTCCCGAGGCATTGGTCCTTGTATTTGTATTATACATTTATTGGATTTATGTATTATACTCATTTGTGTTATTAATAAAGGCATCAATTCATTTATTATATGTATCTTGTGCAATATATTAAATGAAGTATCCAATGGACATATCTATATCCATGATGACAAGTGTCATGCACTTGGCAGTAAGACCATGGATAGGGTAAACGATATGACCATAAATAGATCCGTAGTCTGTTCCAGTCATGGGAATGAATGGAACAAGAGACTATCATTAACCTGGTTGTATGGCGGTGTCTTACCGGTCATTGGACATGGAATGTCAACCAAGTTAATGGGTACATGCATGGAGGCATGGTACTGGATAGATCCACTAAACGAGTAATCCATATGGTATAGTATCACAAGTGATTCTCGTGTAGTACTTGTATGGATCCTTTGACCTGACCATATTATGGTGTTACATGTGAGGTCGCATACTTAGGGGTACGCCTAAAGGGCCTGTAATAGGGTGCCAAGTATGGGTACTTTTGGGTATGTCACTTAGCATGGTAATGCTATGGATATGCAGAAGGGATTTGTCACTCAGTAGTCCACTGGGAAGATATCACTGGCCTCTTGATGAATGTAACTGATAAGAGTGTGGCCACACCCAAACAGGTGGGAACTTGTTTGTGAGCTTCAGTGCATTTGGGATCAAGTTAATGTCCGACACAAAAGAGGGTGATCAATCTATGCCTTTGTCTTAGACACCGATATCAATGACATGAGATGTACAAGTTTAAACTACAGGGTTATGATAGCAGTTAGACTGCCATCTCCATCTTAATTGGGGGCTACAGTGGCTTGCTAGAGCCCAACTGCAGTCTGCGGGCCAAAGGCCTGCTGCCAACATAAAGATGGGCCCACGGGATCGTACACATAGAACGACTGAACACAGACTTAAGGAATCACATGTATACTTAGAGTATACACTATAGAGAGAGAGGTGTATATATATTAATTATATTATAAAGATCAATTGGATTGATCCTAATAATAAAATTAATATATTCAATTGGCTCTTCATAATTAATTGGATTAATTATAAGATTATTTCCTAGGTGGAAATATTCATATGTATAGGTTTACATATGATTTTATTTTGTGAAGATTTAATTTTAATTTGATGGATTAAATTAATTGGTCAAACTAATTTTAATTTAAATGTAAATAATATATTACTTGGTGTAATATATTAAATACATGGGTGTATTAAAATTGGGCTTGAAATTAATTTAAACCAGAGTAATTAAAATTAGATTGGGCCTAAATTAAAAGATGGAAGCCCGCACAGAATGGAAGGAGCCAAGCTGGGCCTGAATTCCCCTAGGGGAATTCGGCCACCCTAGGTATAAAACCTAGGGTTAAAAATTTCGGCCATAACATACTAAGAAAAAGTGGTAGCCGAAATTTTCCCAGCCCTCTCTCACCATAGTTTTTGTTTTTCCAACGCTAGCACGGGGTCGTGTTCGTTAGGCGTTCGTGTACGAAAATAAGGAGGGAATCTAATTTGATTTCTGCAGTCTTCATCCATATCTGGAAAGAGATATCGGGTAAGAATTTAATCTCCTTCTATTTCAATTTTAAGTTTTACAATTTCCACTTCAATTGCTCCTGGGACTGGATTTGAGGAAATCATCGTGTTCTTCTGCTTTTAATCGGGTGATTTCCGGTGAAAAATCCCAACAGTGGTATCAGAGCGAGCTTTTGATCCGTGGAAATTGTTAAAATTGGTTGAATCCCATGTTTTAAAATTAGAGATTTTTTATTGGGGTTCTTTGTTTGGGTTTAAGATTTTTCCCATTTGTTTTGTACAATTGAAATTAAATTTGCATATAGGTTTATGTTAGTTTAATTTAATTGTATGTTTTTGGAATTCTTGGTGAATTTCTTATTGTTGATGGATGCAATATTTGTTTGTTATTTTTTTATTTCTGTTTAAAAAAAAAAAAATCTGGCTTCCGGGGTGCGGGGCTACCGGCGGCGGCAGCCGCTGCCTGCTGCTGCCGGAGCAACGTGCTGCTGCTGGGCAGTGGCTTCTGGGCGGCCACTGCACAGCGGCAGCAGCGGGTAGCCGCTAGGTGGCTACGCCGCTGCTGCTGCTAGGACAACTCCGTTGCCCTAGCTGCAGCGGGCCGGGCCCAGTGTTTTGCATTTGGCGGGTCTTGGGCCCGGGGCCCAGTTTTGAAATTTTAATTGGTTTTAAAATTAGTGTGTTTAAATTTATGCAATTTAAATGCGTGTGGTTTCTTGAATGAAATTTTATTTTATTCATGTGATATTAATTTTGGAAATTAATATGGTTAATTGAAATTGGTTCGGGTAATTTTGGCACAATTACTTGGACGGCTGAATTGGACCCATGGTTTCCCAATTCCAGTGGGAGCAGTTGGACTGCCTGGGCTAGAGGCCTAAAGGCCGTTAAGGGTTAGAACCATGGTGGGCCAAAATTGGCGATTTCTATATAATGGCTTGGACATAATTGAAATGGGCTTAAATCATGCATTATAACATGCTTATGAATTATATGTATTGGATGCATATGTATGATTAAATGTTTGTATGGTTGGATACTATCGGGCCTTGTACAAGATGGGTTGTATTTTTCTTTTTGGGTAAATACGGCCTGCGTGTTATTTTTCTTTTTTAAATGTAATTTTATTTTATTCAAATATTATAAAATTTGTAAAAGAAGAAGCCCATGGAGTGGTGAGCCCAAGTGGAGGTGCAAGCCCAAGTGGAGGTGCAAGCCCAGAAGGAAAAGATGGAGGCCCACTTGATATTTATTTCTAGTATAGGTTTACTAGAATAATATTAGGATGTAATATAGGCCCATAGCAATCCACTTTACTTTTATTTAATTATGCTTTATGTTTATTTGCATGTATGAATGTATGATCCAATAGCAATTTCACCCGCCTTATGTATGTAAGCCGTTATAAATTGAATCTAATAACCAAATGGAATTACTAAGTCGCTTAAAAGTGCTTCCCTCATTCAAAACCGACTCGAGGTGGGAATAGGCTAGTTGTAGACCATGCCCTCGCAGGATACACTGGAGTATTGTCACTTTGTATTGGGTTAGAGTATGGGATACTCTAACACTTGAATGGAGGTTTTGACTTAGCGTGGGTAGTAGGATTCTCCTGGCCCTAAGCACAGATGGGTAAGTGCCAACAAGCCCATCAAACTGAGAGTCCCTAGGTTGGGATTGGACGGTGTTCCTACCTAAATAATTAAGGTATAGTTGTACCAAACCCTCGTTTGGCTATATCTTGATGAAATATGGATCTCGGCCCATGAGACCAACAACTCGGTTTAAATTAATAATATGATTCATTATTAATTTCATATGGGAATAATAAATTAAAGTCCTTTATCAACACTCTCAATGTTTTTCTGTGTAGAAACTCTTAAATGGCAAACAACAATACCTTATCACTGTGATCTATTCTTGAAAAGGACAAGCTTTCCGGTCCTAACTTTTTAGATTGGTCTAGGAACTTAAGGATTGTTCTCAGACAAGAGTCAAAAGAGTATGTACTGGAAAGGCCTGTGCCGGCTGCGCCTCAAGGACGTAATCCACCGGCTGCCCAGCTGGAGGAATACGAGGTGCATGTCAAGGATAATAGGGATGTGACATGCCTTATGTTGGCCTGTATGGTCCCCGAACTGCAAAAACAGTTTATGGACCATCAAGCCTATGCTATGATAACAACTCTAAACGAGATGTTTCAGGAGCAAGCTCGTCAGGAAAGGTACCTGACCAATAAGGAATTCCACTCTTGTAAGATGGGGACCGGGACATCTGTGAGCGCACACATGCTCAAGATGAAGGGCTATTTGGACACTTTGGCCCGTCTCGGATCGCCTATCTCTCAGGAGTTGGCGGTGGACACAATCCTTGCATCCTTGCCGGATTCTTATGATCAGTTCTTCCTAAACTACAACATGCAAGGGATGAACCGCACTGTTAGTGAGCTGCATGGGATGCTTAAGCTTACTGAGCAGTCGATCAAAAGGACTCCGCCGGTGCTGCTAGTCAACAAGGGGAACCCTCCTATTGCCAAGGGTAAGGCCAAGGAAAAGGCCAAAGCCAAGGCCAAGAAGGCCAAGGCTAAGAAGGCCAAGGCCCAACCCAAGGCCCAGCAGAAGGCAGGTCTTAAAGATGTCTGTTTCGGGTGTAGACAGGCAGGCCATTAGAAGAGATCGTGTCCCAGGCTGACGGGAGAGCAAAGAAGGGGCCAAGGTGCGTCCTCTTCAGGTATTTACATTATAGACATTAACCTTACTGTTTCAACATCCTGGGTATTGGATACTAGATGTGGTTCTCACATTTGTTGCAATATGCAGGGACTTAAGAACAGAAGGTCACTGGGGTTGGGAGAGGTGGACTTACGGGTCGGGAATGGAGCAAGGGTTGCTGCCATAGAGATCGGCGAATACCACCTTATGATGCCCAATGGATTGGTTTTAATTTTAGAACATTGTTACTTTATACCTGCTAAGTGTAGGAATATTATTTCTGTATCAATGTTGGATATTTCTGGATTTAATTTCACTATTTCTAATGGTAGAATTTCAATATCTAGAGAGGGATTATTTTATGGAGATGCTCTATTAAATAATGGCCTATATATCCTAGACTTAAATGAAACCAATCATGTCTATAACATAAACACTAAAAGGGTTAAGCCTAACGAACTTAATCCTGTCTACCTATGGCATTGTTGTCTCGACCACATAAAGGAGAAGCGCATTGCTAGACTTCACAAAGCTAGAGTCCTAGGTGTTGGGATTTGTCACCGGAAATCACCCGATAAAAGCGGAAGAACGCGGTGATTTCCTCAAATCAAGTCCCAGGAGCAATTGAAGTGGAAATTGAAAAAACTTAAAATTAAATAGAAAGGGATTAATTTTCTTACCAGAAAATCTCTTTCTAGAGATGGATGATGACTGCAGAATTCAATGTAGAATCCCTCCACTCTCACGTACACGAACGCTTAACGAATGCGACCCGTACTAGCGTCGGAAAAACGAAACAATAGAGAGGAGAGGGCTAGAAAATTTCGGCTAGGAGGCTCAACACTTGTGTTAGCCGAAATTTCTAACCCTAGGTATTTATACCTAGGCTTGGCCAAATTCCTTAGGGGAATTCAGGCCCATCTTGGCTCCTGTCTATTCTGTGCGGGCTTCCATGTTTTAATTTAGGCCCAGTCTAATTTTAATTGTTCTGGTTTAAATTAATTTCAAGCCCAATTTTAATATACCCATGTATTTAATATATTACTCTAAGTAATATATTATTTACATCTAAATTAAAATTAGTTTGACAATTAATTTAATCCATCAAATTAAAATTAAATCTACACAAAATAAAATCATATGTAAACCCATACATATGAATATTTCCACCTAGGAAATAATTTCATAATTAATCCAATTAATTATGAAGAGCCAATTGAATATATTAATTTTATTATTATGACCAATCCAATTGATCTTTATAATATAATTAATATATACACACTTCTCCCTCCATTGTGTATACTCCAAGTATACATGTGATTCCTTAAGTCTGCATTCTATCGTTCTATGTGTATGATCCCGTGGGCCCATCTTTATGTTGGCAGCGGGCCTTTGGCCCGCAGACTGCAGTTGGGCTCTAGCAAGCCACTGCAGCCCCCAATTAAGATGGAGATGGCAGTCTAACTGATATCATAACCCTGTAGTTTAAACTTGTACATCCCATGTCATTGATATCGGTGTCCAACACAGAGGCATGGATTGATCACCCTCTTTTGTGTCCGGACATTAACTTGATCCCGAATGTACTGATGCTCACAAACAAGTTCCAACTCGTTTGGGTGTGGCCACACTCTTATCAGTCACATTCATCAAGTGGCCGGCGATATCTTCTCAGTTGGTTACTGAGTGACAAATCCCTTCTGCATATCCATAGTATTACCATGTTCAGTGACATACCCGAAAGCACCCATACTTGGCACCCTATTATAGGCCCTTTAGGCGTACCCCTAAGTATGCGACTTCACATGTAATACCATCATATGGTCAGGTCAAAGGATCCATACAAGTACTACACGAGAATCCATTGTGATACCATACCATGTGGATTACTCGTTTAGTGGATCTATCCAGTACCATGCTTCCAGGCATGTACCCATTAACTTGGTTGACATTCCATGTCCAATGACCGGTAAGACACCGCCATACAACCAGGTTAATGATAGTCTATTGTTCCATTCATTCCCATGATTGGAACAGACTACGGATCTATTTATGGTCATATCGTTTACCCTATCCATGGTCTTACTGCTAAGTGCATGACACTTGTCGTCATGGATATAGATATGTCCATTGGATGCTTCATTTAATATATTGCACAAGATAGATATAATAAATGAATTGATGCCTTTATTAATAACACAAATGAGTACAACACATAAATCCAATAAATGTACAGTACAAATACAAGGACCAATGCCTCGGTACTAGGGCATTTCCAACACTAGGGTCATTTGACTTGGAGTCAATTGATACATGCGAATCATGTTTACGAGGCAAGATGACAAAGGCGCCTTTTAGCAAGAAGGTTGAAAGGGCCACTGGCTTATTGGACCTAATACATTTAGATGTATGTGGACCTATGAGCGCAGCGACCAGAGGTGGGCATCTGTACTTCGTCATGTTCGCTGACGATTTCAGCAGATATGGCTATGTCTATCTGATGAAACACAAGTCCGAGACCCTTGATAGGTTCAAGGAATTTAGGAATGAGGTACAGAACCAGCTAGGCAGGAATATCAAAACCCTTCGGTCGGACCGAGGCGGTGAGTATATGAGCCTAGAGTTTGACTCATACTTGAGAGAGCATGGAATAGTTCCACAGCTCATTCCTCCCGGAACACCACAATGGAATGGGGTGTCCGAATGGAGGAATAGGACCCTGTTGGACATGGTCCACTCAATGATGAGTCAAGCCTCTCTCCCAATTAGTTTATGGGGACACGCCCTCGAGACAGTAGCTCTCATCTTAAATAATGCTCTGACTAAGGCAGTGGAAAAGACCCCATATCAGATATGGATGGGCAAGGAGCCCAATGTGTCTTTCCTAAGGATTTGGGGATGCGAAGCACATGTCAAGAAATTGACTAGTGGCAAGTTGGAGCCCAAAACCGATAAATGCCTGTTTGTGGGCTACCCTAGGGAAACCAAAGGGTATTACTTCTACAACGCCGCCGAGAATAAGGTGTTCGCGGCAAGGAAGGGGGTCTTTCTAGAAAAGGAGTTCCTTTCCAAGAAAGATAGTGGGAGCAATGTTGAACTCAGGGAAGTTCAAGGTCCACAAGCTCCTGAAGAGGATAACTCAGAGGCCCAGGTGGAGCTTCCACAAGTGGAAGCACCGACCCAGGCCACACAAGGACCTAGAAGGTCTGGTAGGGATTGTCGGGAATCAGAGAGGTATGGTTTCCTCGTCACTGATGATCAAACTCTTCTCATCTGGGATGAGGAAGAACCCAAAACCTACCAGGAGGCTATGGCTAGTCCACAGTCTGCGAATTGGCGTAAAGCCATGGAGGCAGAAATGCAATCTATGTACGATAACCAAGTTTGGAACTTGGTTGATCCACCTCCGGGTGCTAAGGTAATAGGTTGCAAGTGGTGCTACAAGCTAAAAGCTGATAATACCTTCAAGGGGCGTCTGGTTGCAAAAGGTTTCAGACAAGTCCATGGAATAGACTATGATGAAACTTTCTCACCAGTAGCCATGCTCAAATCCATCAGGATACTACTGGCCATAGCCGCATGGTATGACTATGAGGTATGACAGATAGATGTCAAAACCGTTCTCCTTAATGGAAAGCTACTCGAGGATGTGTACATGACACAACCTGAGGGTTTTATCGATCCAAAGTATCCGTGAAGGGTATGCAAACTTCAAAGGTCCATTTATGGACTGAAGCAAGCATCCCAAAGTTGGAATCTAAGATTCAATGAGGCCATAAAGGAATATGGCTTCATACAGAATCAAGATGAGCCTTGTGTGTACAAGAGGACTAGTGGGAACATTGTCACATTCTTGGTACTTTATGTAGACGACATCCTACTCATTGGAAGCGACATACCTACACTGCAAGGGGTAAAGCAGTGGCTGAGTAAGTGCTTCAAAATGAAGGACTTAGGCGAAGCTGAGATGATCCTAGGGATCAGGATCTATAGGGATAGATCAAATCGGCTTCTGGGCCTAAGTTAGGCCTCGTACATAGACATAGTTCTGAAAAGGTTCAGCATGGACCGGGCCAAGATAGGTTTCTTGCCAATGGGCCATGGGCTGAAATTTAGTAAGAAACACTGTCCTAAAACAAGGGAGGACAGGGAGAACATGAAGTTGGTTCCATATGCTTCGGCTATAGGATCAATCATGTACTCCATGTTATGTACGAGACCTGATGTCGCCTTTACACTAAGTATGATGAGAGGATACCAACAGGATCCCGGGGAGGATCACTGGAAAGCTGTCAAGGCGATCCTCAAGTACCTTAACCGGACTAAGGATAGCTTCCTAGTGTATGGTGGTCAGGAAGTGCTATCAGTTACTGGGTATACTGATGCGAACTTCCAGACCGACCAGGATGAGTACCAGTCATAGTCTGGGTATGCATTTTTACTGAATGGTGGTGTTGTAAGCTGGAGGAGCTCAAAGCAGCCAACCATAGTGGACTCTACAACAGAAGCTGAGTACATCGCTGCGTGTGATGCGGCTAAGGAAGCTGTGTGGATGAAGAAGTTTATCACTGAGTTGGGAGTAGTGCCAACTATCCAGGACCCAGTTGATATCTTATGTGACAACAATGGAGCTTTTGCATAAGCTAAGGAGCCCCGGTCACACAAGAACACAAAGCACGTGCTCAGAAAGTTTCACCTCATACGAGAGATTGCGGAGAGAGGTGACATTGCATTGCACAGAGTGGACAACGAGGATAATGTCGCAGATCTGTTGACCAAGGCGCTGGCTCAGCCCAAGCATAAGGGTCGTACTAGGTCTATAGGGATTAGGCCCATGCCTAGTTGGAACTAGTGCAAGTGGGAGATTGTTGAAAATGTCCTAGTCCCGAGGCATTGGTCCTTGTATTTGTATTATACATTTATTGGATTTATGTATTATACTCATTTGTGTTATTAATAAAGGCATCAATTCATTTATTATATTTATCTTGTGCAATATATTAAATGAAGTATCCAATGGACATATCTATATCCATGATGACAAGTGTCATGCACTTGGCAGTAAGACCATGGATAGGGTAAACGATATGACCATAAATAGATCCGTAGTCTGTTCCAGTCATGGGAATGAATGGAACAAGAGACTATCATTAACCTGGTTGTATGGCGGTGTCTTACCGATCATTGGACATGGAATGTCAACCAAGTTAATGGGTAAATGCATGGGGGCATGGTACTGGATAGATCCACTAAACGAGTAATCCACATGGTATAGTATTACAAGTGATTCTTGTAACGCCCCAGATATAAGTTGACTTAGTTATGTTGTGATGTGTGCATATGAGTGAGCATTTTTGCATTTAACCGATGTTTTGTATGCTTATAACAATTCGTAGGCTTTGGCCTAGCGGTAGATAGTCCTGACTAATAGCTAGTGGTCTAGAGTTCGAACCTTACCTGGCTTAAATTTATTTTTTTTTTTGTGCCTTTTTATTTTTGTGTTGGGAAGGTTGGAATTCCGAAAATCCATGATAAATATCCCATTTTTCAGTTGACCAATTCAAAAAAATTAGGAATCCTTAACCTAAGGAGAAAATCTCTCCTTAATCTCTTCCACTTTCCAAGTTTCACTCCAAGGCAATCTCTTCATCTCTATTAGGGTTAAAATTTCGGCCATTCCATTGTGTGGAGCTCCAGTGCAGCCGAAATTCTTAACTTTCTCTCCCTCACTTTCATTCATTCAGACTCTGCTTCATTCTTCTCCATTCCGAGTTAATTGCCTCAGTTGGTTTCACTGCAAACAGGGTAACAACTAAACCCTAAATGTCGGTTCGAAATTTATATAGGATGTATGGTAGATGAATTTGATCCTAGGTTGTATTATTACTGAAATTATTGTTGAGACATGAATGTATATGATATTGGTGTAAGAAATTGCTTTTAGGTTAAAAGATTGGTAGAAATATGAAAATACATGTGATTGAGTCGAAATTGGTAAGCTGCTGTATTTTCAGAATTGACTGTTTATGGTAATTATGGCATAACTTCCGTTATATAACTCCGATTGGCATAATTCAACTTTCTGTGTTTTCCTGAGATATAGGTGTACAAGGTTGTTTTACATTATTTTGGAAAATTCCGTGAGTAAAGTGCTCATATTCCCTATTGAAACTGCCTTATGTGCATTGTGCCGATTTTTCTTGAACTGCTGAATTTCAGATTGTACAGGTTGTGATAATTTTAGCTTTATTTTCGTTATATAACTCCGATTGGCATGATTCAACTTTCTGTATTTTCCTCAGACATAAATGTACAAGGTTGTTTTATACTATTTTGGCAAATTCTGTGAGTAAAGTGCTCGTATTCCCTGTTGAAACTGCCTTATGTGCACTGTGCCGATTTCCTGGAACTGCTGAATTTCAGTTTGTACAGTTTGTGTTGATTATGGCTTTATTTTCTCTCTGTAGCTCCGTTTGCCATGAAACAAAATTCTATGTATTCCTGAAATTCTGATGTTCAATGTTACTTTATATTATTTTTGCTAAATCAGTGAGTAACACATCTGTTTTGTCTGTTGAAGTCAGACTATGTGCAGTGATCTGAAGTGAATTTACAGATTGCATGTTTTTAGTGTTTCCTTAATATCT
Source organism: Euphorbia tirucalli (assembly GCA_039660915.1). Classification (NCBI taxonomy): domain Eukaryota; kingdom Viridiplantae; phylum Streptophyta; class Magnoliopsida; order Malpighiales; family Euphorbiaceae; genus Euphorbia; species Euphorbia tirucalli. The sequence goes on along the minus strand of CM077635.1, from coordinate 15,468,820 downwards.
TTTGCTATAGGAATCCGAATTGCATGATTTAAGTTGGCGTGTGTTCCTAAGATGTAAGGCTAAATTTACCTTTGTATTGCCATGCTGAATTCTGAGTCTAACCTACTGGAATATTATATGCAAGTTGAGGCATGAACTATGAATTCTGAAATTTTCACCTTAGGCCTTGAACTGATTTTTTTAATGTGTGCAAAGCATAATTTGATTCTAGGAATTTATGCTAGAACTCTTGACATGAAATCTAATAATTACATATATGGTTTGGTAAATTTAATACATGTTGGAATTATGAAATCGAGTTTGGGGTAAGTCCTATTTTTTTTATGGCACCATGTGTTTATTGATGTATCAGATTATGTTTTGGGGTAAGTCCTATTTTAATGGCACCTTATGGTTATTGAATTGGTTGGGATAAGTCCTATGTTAAAGGCACCTTTTGAATATTGATATAATTATGATAATTAAATTGGTGTTTGTAGTGGCATATACTCTGGTGTCTTGGTTAGTTTGGCTAAGTGTTTTCCATGTTTGATTGGTTGACACTAGGACAGCGCCCTTTGTTTCGAGGTAAGTCCCTTCGTTGGCACTCAGAGAGGTAAATCCCTTCGTGGTACTCTAATTTATTTTATTTTTGAGGTAAGTCCCTTCGTTGGCACTCAGAGAGGTAAATCCCTTCGTGGTACTCTAATTTATTTTATTTTTGAGGTAAGTCCCTTCGTTGGCACTCTGTGAGGTAAGTCCCTTCGTTGGCACTCTGAGGTAAATCCCTTCGTGGTACTCTTTTCTTATTGATAAGGGGGTAAGTCCCGTTGTGGTTCCCCGAAGCGTCTGAGCCGAACTCTCTAAGGACATAGGTGTATAGGTCAATACAAATGATTTATACGCGTATACCACAAAATTAATAAAGGTTAAGGTATAATTGAGTTGATGTCAAGTTTGTGATGAAGTACTTTGATTTGGGATGTTGGTATGTATTTGTATGTACATGACTTATCTTGGAAATCTGAATTTTGATGATATTGATTATCCACTTGGAATGTTTTGTACTATTATTTGAAATAGATAATTATGTGATATGCTGAACTTGAACTTTATATGTTGTATGTGATGCAGCTAACAAATAAGGGTAAGATCCCTGATACATGATTGTTACTATGAGAATTATGCATGCTTGTATAAATTGATAAATTTGCTTTCTATTAATCATGATGAAGTATACTTAAGTAATGTAATATGAAATTTATGATCTGTCATCTTCCTATGTGAACTTTGAATTGATGTTTGGGATTTATTAGTTACTCGTCACTAAGTGGCGCTGTTGATATTTTCAGATTTTGCCGGTGCAGAATAGGAGATGCCTGATGTCTGTTCTCGGGGATTGTGTGGAGAGTTTCCGTCATGTTATTTTATCATCTATTCGTAGTTATGGATGTTCAAAGATTTATTTATTTATTTATTTATTTATTTTTTTTTTTACTCCGTTATATTACCTTTTGAAATACCTATTTATGTTAAATTACTGTTTTTGAAATGGAAATTTTCGAGTACTCATTTATGATTATGTTATTTTAAAGATAAAAAGGAAGTTTTGAAAATGATGACCTAAACTTTATGTAATGTTTCCGCCATTGCATGCTTGCAAAAGTTAGGGTTGTCACAGTTGGTATCAGAGCCCGCGTTGGTTCCAAGGCTTTGGTAGCATAAGTCACTTGGAACCAAAACTCAGAATCCTAGGATAGAGATTTGAACATAGTGTGAGGTGCATGGGTAGGTAGAACAGGTTTAATTGCTTTGGATTACTTGTTTTCTATTATTAGCTGTATGTATTATATGCTTAGACCTAACTAGAACAAAAATTTTAGAATGCCTCCACATAGAGATTCCGTTCGCGATGACTCTCCTCAGCGACGTATGCGGCTGTTGGAAGATGCCGTGCTCGCTATGGCTCAAAGATATCCAAATAACCAAACTGTCTTCGATCGCATTGCTCGTCACCGACCCCCAACTTATGAAGCATCTTCCGACCCGGTGGTGCTTGAGGGATGGATCCGGGAGATAGAGAAACTCTTTGATGTGACCGGCTGTCCGAACGCCGAGAAAGTCGTGATTGGAGCCTACTACTTGAAAGGCGAGGCTGATAACTGGTGGGGCATGGTTAAGGCCGAGTGCCTGGAATTGGCTGAGTTTGGATGGGGACAATTCACTGAAAGGTTGAAGAATCGTTTCTACCCAAGTGAGTTGAGGTGGCAGAAACGAGAGGAATTCCTATGCTTGACTCAAGGAAGCATGTCTGTTCAGCAGTACACCAACAAATTTACTGAACTGTCCAGATTTGCAGGTTCAGTCATCCCCACTGAAGAGGAGAAGGTGCAGTTCTATATCAAGTGGATGAGTCCCAAAGTGAGGACACATGTCCTATGTTCTGGAGCAACAACTTTCCAGAGAGCCTATGAAGTGGCTTTAGGAGTTTATGCATCCGTTCAGGAGGATGAAGCGGTGAGGCGGACCATGTTCTTAAAAAGGTCTCAGCCTACCTCGTATGTTCATCCAACTTCCAAGAAACCCAAGTATGTTCCGGCAAAGGAAGCTGCTAGTACCGCTCAGACTAGGGAGAAGAAGTGCTTCAAAGTGTAAGAAAGAGTGGCACTATGGGAAGAACTGTGATGGGACGCCTGTCCGATGCTACACTTGTAAGGAAGAGGGTCACTACTCTCAATCTTGCCCGAAGAAGTCAGGAAGTAAGAAGCCCGATTCTAGCTCAGGAGGCCCTGTTCGCAACAGAGTCTATAACATGATGGAGTCCGAAGTTGACGAGGCAGGGAATGACATCGTTGCAGGTACCATCCTTGTCAAATCTTTTCCTGCTTATGTATTATTTGACACTGGTGCGTCTATATCCTGTATTTCTACTACTTTTGCTCAGAAGTTGAATTTATCTGTATCTGTTCCAATTAATTCTGTGGTTTCCCTCCCTAATGGGGAGAGTGTTGCTTGCTGTCGTGTTTTCCCCGAAGTTCCCGTAGTTATCGAGGGAGTTGAATTGAAGGCGAATTTGAGGGAATTTCCATTGACCGAATTTGATGTTATCTTCGGTATGGACTGGCTGAAGCAGCATCAAGTGGTGTTCTATTGTAGGGATGAGAAAATTGTGCTGAAGGACGGTAAAGGGAAGAGGGTTTCTTATTCAAATGTTAAGATGAAACCAGGAGTGAAGGTAGTTTCGGCTATGAAATTGAAAAAGATGGCGATGAAAGGCGAAGAAGTATTTCTGTGTAGAATAAAGGATACCTCGGAAGAACTGAAGATCGAGGATATTCCTATTGTTCGAGAATATGCGGATGTGTTTCCTGATGAACTGCCAGGGATTCCACCAGGAAGGGATGTAGAATTTGCCATCGACCTAATTCCGGGGTCAGCTCCAATCTCTAAAGCTCCTTATCGGATGGCTCCCTCGGAGATGCGAGAATTGAAGACCCAGTTGCAAGAACTTGTTGATAAGGGTTTTATTAGACCCAGCGTGTCACCTTGGGGTGCTCCGGTACTCTTTGTCAAGAAGAAGGATGGAAGCATGCGATTATGTATTGACTACCGTGAGTTGAATAAGGTGACCATCAAGAATAAATATCCCCTGCCAAGAATTGAAGATTTGTTTGATCAATTGAAGGGTGCAGGTGTGTTCTCTAAGATCGATCTGAGATCCGGCTATCATCAGATTCCGGTAAAAGAAGACGACATTCAGAAGACTGCCTTCCGGACAAGGTATGGGCACTATGAATTCGAAGTAATGCCCTTCGGTCTCACTAACGCACCAGCAGTGTTTATGGATCAGATGAACCGAACCTTCCACGAGCTCCTTGATGTGTGTGTTGTGGTATTCATTGATGATATCTTAGTATATTCGAAGAATGAAGAGGAGCATGCTAAGTATCTCAAAATGGTGTTGAAAGTATTAAGAGAGCAGAAGTGGTACGCCAAGTTCTCTAAGTGTGAGTTTTGGCTTGGAGAGGTGGCTTTTCTAGGCCATGTGATTACCAAAGAAGGTGTGAAGGTGGACCCGGCGAAGATTAAAGCCGTTCTTGAATGGTCCAGTCCTACTAATGTGACCGAAGTAAGAAGTTTTCTTGGTCTTGCTGGATACTACAGAAGGTTTGTGCACAACTTTTCAATTATTGCACGACCTTTGACTCAGTTGATGAAGAAGGACTGTAGGTTTCAATGGACTGCAGAATGTGAAGAAGCGTTCTAGATATTAAAAGAGAGACTTACTTCAGCCCCAGTTCTTGCATTGCCGACTGACGGAGTAGAGTATGAAGTGTTCAGTGATGCTTCCAAGTACGGACTTGGGTGTGTACTTATGCAGTTGGGAAAAGTGATTGCCTATGCTTCAAGGCAATTGAGGGTTCATGAAAGGAACTACCCGACTCACGATTTGGAGTTAGCTGCGGTGGTGTTTGCTCTTAAAATTTGGCGCCATTACTTGTATGGTGTGCCGTGCAAGATATACACCGATCATAAGAGCCTCAAATATATTTTCACCCAGAAAGAACTAAACATGCGACAGAGACGTTGGTTAGAGCTTATCAAGGATTATGACTTAACCTTGGAGTATAAAGAAGGAAAGGCAAACAGAGTCGCAGATGCATTGAGCAGAAAGAGCATCCATTCGGTGAACTTCATGAAAAGACTTCCTATTGATCTTTGCAAGGAGTTTAGCAAGTTGGAAATTGAAGTGGTCCCGAGAGGAGTGGTTCGGGCGAGTTTAAATGCAATCAGTGTGGAACCAGTATTGTTTGTAGAATTAAAAGAGAAGCAGTTGAGTGATCCTGTACTTCAGAAGATTCGTGCAGCGAAGGAGCAGGGTAATGCTGTAGATTTCGAGATTCTTGCAGATGGGAGTATGAAATTTAAAGGCCGATGGTGTGTGCCTAATGATTCAATGTTGAAAGAGCAGATCTTAAGTGAAGCTCATTGCACTCCCTACTCTGTGCATCCGGGAGGTGCGAAATTGTACAAAGATTTGAAGATGCAGTTTTGGTGGCCTAGAATGAAGAAAGAGGTAGCTGAGTTTGTGGCCCGGTGCTTGACTTGTCAAAAGGTGAAAATTGAGCATCAGAGGCCTGGGGGATTATTGCAGCCCTTGGCTATTCCAGCATGGAAGTTTGACTCGGTTTCTATGGACTTTGTGTCGGGTTTACCAAAGGTTGCTAATGGTTTAGACACAGTGTGGGTTGTTATAGACCGTTTGACCAAGGTGGCTCGGTTTATTCCTATGAAGAAGACCTGGTCTATGGAGCAGTTAGCTGAGGCATATGCGAGTGAAATTATAAGGCTACTTGGTGTGCCTAGGGAGATTGTGTCAGATCGTGACCCACGGTTCTTGTCACATTTTTGGACATCATTGCAAGAAGCTTTGGGCACTAGGTTGAAGTTGAGTACAGCTTTTCATGCTGCTACAGATGGACAGACGGAGAGGACAATCCAAACCTTAGAGGATATGTTGCGGTCATGTGCTCTTGACTTCCAGAAATCTTGGGTGAAATGTCTGAGTTTGGTAGAGTTCTCCTATAACAATAGCTATCACGCTAGTATCCGTATGGCCCCGTATGAAGCCCTCTATGGGAGGAAATGTCGTAGTCCGACATGCTGGGATGACATTAGTGACACATTGGTGTTGGGTCCGGAATTGATTCGGGATACAGTTGAGAAGGTGAAGGTGATTCAGGCGAATATGAAGGCTGCCCAGGATCGTCAGAAGTCTTATGCAGATCTCAAGAGAAGACCTCTTACCTTCGAAGTCGGTAGCAAGGTATTGCTGAAAGTATCTCCTATGAAGGGAGTGATGAGGTTCGGCAAGAGAGGCAAGCTCAGTCCCAAGTATATTGGTCCATATGAAGTGCTTGAAAGGATTGGGGAAGTTGCATATCAGTTGGCTCTACCACCGGAATTGGCAAAAGTTCATAATGTATTCCATGTTTCACAGCTACGAAGATATGTGAGCGACCCTTCTCACGTTATTGCTGTGGATTCGGTGGAGGTGGAACCCAATTTGACATATGAGGAGAAGCCTGTTCAGATCCTCGACCGTCAGGTTCGCAAACTCAGGAGAAAAGAGATGCCTTTGGTAAAGGTGCTTTGGCGTAGCCAGAAGTTTGAAGAGGCTACTTGGGAGCTAGAAGAGACCATGAGATCCAAATATCCGGAATTGTTTGCAACTAATCAAGGTTAGAACCTAGCTTACTCTTTTGTCCTTGAGTTTCGAGGGCGAAACTTTTTGTTAGTGGGGAGGATTGTAACGCCCCAGATATAAGTTGACTTAGTTATGTTGTGATGTGTGCATATGAGTGAGCATTTTTGCATTTAACCGATGTTTTGTATGCTTATAACAATTCGTAGGCTTTGGCCTAGCGGTAGATAGTCCTGACTAATAGCTAGTGGTCTAGAGTTCGAACCTTACCTGGCTTAAATTTATTTTTTTTTTTGTGCCTTTTTATTTTTGTGTTGGGAAGGTTGGAATTCCGAAAATCCATGATAAATATCCCATTTTTCAGTTGACCAATTCAAAAAAATTAGGAATCCTTAACCTAAGGAGAAAATCTCTCCTTAATCTCTTCCACTTTCCAAGTTTCACTCCGAGGCAATCTCTTCATCTCTATTAGGGTTAAAATTTCGGCCATTCCATTGTGTGGAGCTCCAGTGCAGCCGAAATTCTTAACTTTCTCTCCCTCACTTTCATTCATTCAGACTCTGCTTCATTCTTCTCCATTCCGAGTTAATTGCCTCAGTTGGTTTCACTGCAAACAGGGTAACAACTAAACCCTAAATGTCGGTTCGAAATTTATATAGGATGTATGGTAGATGAATTTGATCCTAGGTTGTATTAGTACTGAAATTATTGTTGAGACATGAATGTATATGATATTGGTGTAAGAAATTGCTTTTAGGTTAAAAGATTGGTAGAAATATGAAAATACATGTGATTGAGTCGAAATTGGTAAGCTGCTGTATTTTCAGAATTGACTGTTTATGGTAATTATGGCATAACTTCCGTTATATAACTCCGATTGGCATAATTCAACTTTCTGTGTTTTCCTGAGATATAGGTGTACAAGGTTGTTTTACATTATTTTGGAAAATTCCGTGAGTAAAGTGCTCATATTCCCTATTGAAACTGCCTTATGTGCATTGTGCCGATTTTTCTTGAACTGCTGAATTTCAGATTGTACAGGTTGTGATAATTTTAGCTTTATTTTCGTTATATAACTCCGATTGGCATGATTCAACTTTATGTGTTTTCCTCAGACATAAATGTACAAGGTTGTTTTATACTATTTTGGCAAATTCTGTGAGTAAAGTGCTCGTATTCCCTGTTGAAACTGCCTTATGTGCACTGTGCCGATTTCCTGGAACTGCTGAATTTCAGTTTGTACAGTTTGTGTTGATTATGGCTTTATTTTCTCTCTGTAGCTCCGTTTGCCATGAAACAAAATTCTATGTATTCCTGAAATTCTGATGTTCAATGTTGCTTTATATTATTTTTGCTAAATCAGTGAGTAACACATCTGTTTTGTCTGTTGAATTCAGACTATGTGCAGTGAGCTGAAGTGAATTTACAGATTGCATGTTTTTAGTGTTTCCTTAATATCTTTTGCTATAGGAATCCGAATTGCATGATTTAAGTTGGCGTGTGTTCCTAAGATGTAAGGCTAAATTTACCTTTGTATTGCCATGCTGAATTCTGAGTCTAACCTACTGGAATATTATATGCAAGTTGAGGCATGAACTATGAATTCTGAAATTTTCACCTTAGGCCTTGAACTGATTTTTTTAATGTGTGCAAAGCATAATTTGATTCTAGGAATTTATGCTAGAACTCTTGACATGAAATCTAATAATTACATATATGGTTTGGTAAATTTAATACATGTTGGAATTATGAAATCGAGTTTGGGGTAAGTCCTATTTTTTTTATGGCACCATGTGTTTATTGATGTATCAGATTATGTTTTGGGGTAAGTCCTATTTTAATGGCACCTTATGGTTATTGAATTGGTTGGGATAAGTCCTATGTTAAAGGCACCTTTTGAATATTGATATAATTATGATAATTAAATTGGTGTTTGTAGTGGCATATACTCTGGTGTCTTGGTTAGTTTGGCTAAGTGTTTTCCATGTTTGATTGGTTGACACTAGGACAGCGCCCTTTGTTTCGAGGTAAGTCCCTTCGTTGGCACTCAGAGAGGTAAATCCCTTCGTGGTACTCTAATTTATTTTATTTTTGAGGTAAGTCCCTTCGTTGGCACTCAGAGAGGTAAATCCCTTCGTGGTACTCTAATTTATTTTATTTTTGAGGTAAGTCCCTTCGTTGGCACTCTGTGAGGTAAGTCCCTTCGTTGGCACTCTGAGGTAAATCCCTTCGTGGTACTCTTTTCTTATTGATAAGGGGGTAAGTCCCGTTGTGGTTCCCCGAAGCGTCTGAGCCGAACTCTCTAAGGACATAGGTGTATAGGTCAATACAAATGATTTATACGCGTATACCACAAAATTAATAAAGGTTAAGGTATAATTGAGTTGATGTCAAGTTTGTGATGAAGTACTTTGATTTGGGATGTTGGTATGTATTTGTATGTACATGACTTATCTTGGAAATCTGAATTTTGATGATATTGATTATCCACTTGGAATGTTTTGTACTATTATTTGAAATAGATAATTATGTGATATGCTGAACTTGAACTTTATATGTTGTATGTGATGCAGCTAACAAATAAGGGTAAGATCCCTGATACATGATTGTTACTATGAGAATTATGCATGCTTGTATAAATTGATAAATTTGCTTTCTATTAATCATGATGAAGTATACTTAAGTAATGTAATATGAAATTTATGATCTGTCATCTTCCTATGTGAACTTTGAATTGATGTTTGGGATTTATTAGTTACTCGTCACTAAGTGGCGCTGTTGATATTTTCAGATTTTGCCGGTGCAGAATAGGAGATGCCTGATGTCTGTTCTCGGGGATTGTGTGGAGAGTTTCCGTCATGTTATTTTATCATCTATTCGTAGTTATGGATGTTCAAAGATTTATTTATTTATTTATTTATTTTTTTTTTTTTTACTCCGTTATATTACCTTTTGAAATACCTATTTATGTTAAATTACTGTTTTTGAAATGGAAATTTTCGAGTACTAATTTATGATTATGTTATTTTAAAGATAAAAAGGAAGTTTTGAAAATGATGACCTAAACTTTATGTAATGTTTCCGCCATTGCATGCTTGCAAAAGTTAGGGTTGTCACAATTCTTGTGTAGTACTTGTATGGATCCTTTGACCTGACCATATGATGGTGTTACATGTGAGGTCGCATACTTAGGGGTACGCCTAAAGGGCCTGTAATAAGGTGCCAAGTATGGGTACTTTCGGGTATGTCACTTAGCATGGTAATGCTATGGATATGCAGAAGGGATTTGTCACTCAGTAGTCCACTGGGAAGATATCACCGGCCTCTTGATGAATGTAACTGATAAGAGTGTCACCACACCCAAACAGGTGAGAACTTGCTTGTGAGCTTCAGTGCATTCGGGATCAAGTTAATGTCCGACACAAAAGAGGGTGATCAATCCATGCCTCTGTGTTAGACACCGATATCAATGACATGGGATGTACAAGTTTGAACTACAGGGTTATGATAACAGTTAGACTGCCATCTCCATCTTAATTGGGGGCTGCAGTGGCTTGCTAGAGCCCAACTGTAGTCTGCGGGCCAAAGGCCCGCTGCCAACATAAAGATGAGCCCACGAGATCGTACACATAGAACGACTGAACACAGACTTAAGGAATCACACGTATACTTGTAGTATACGCTATGGATAGAGAGGTGTATATATATTAATTATATTATAAAGATCAATTGGATTGGTCCTAATAATAAAATTAATATATTCAATTGGCTCTTCATAATTAATTGGATTAATTATGAGATTATTTCCTAGGTGGAAATATTCATATGTATAGGTTTACATATGATTTTATTTTGTGAAGATTTAATTTTAATTTGATGGATTAAATTAATTGGTCAAACTAATTTTAATTTAAATGTAAATAATATATTACTTAGTGTAATATATTAAATACATGGGTGTATTAAAATTGGGCTTGAAATTAATTTAAACCAGAGTAATTAAAATTATATTGGGCCTAAATTAAAAGATGGAAGCCCGCAGAGAATGAAAGGAGCCAAGCTGGGCCTGAATTCCCCTAGGGGAATTCGGCCACCCTAGGTATAAAACCTAGGGTTAAAAATTTCGGCCATAACATACTAAGAAAAAGTGGTAGCCGAAATTTTCCTAGCCCTCTCTCACCATAGTTTTTGTTTTTCCAATGCTTGCAGGGGTCGTGTTTGTTAGGCGTTCGTGTACGAAAACGAGGAGGAAATCTAATTTGATTTCTGCAGTCTTCATCCATCTCTTGGAAGAGATATCTCGGGTAAGAATTTAATCTCCTTCTATTTCAATTTTAAGTTTTACAATTTCCACTTCAATTGCTCCTGGGATTGGATTTGAGGAAATCATCGCGTTCTTCCGCTTTTAATCTGGTGATTTCCGGTAAAAATCCCAACAGGTGATACTTCCATGCCTCTGTGTTGGACACCAATATCAGCGACATGGGATTTACAAGTTCAAACTACAGGGTAACATTTTCAGTTGCACTGCTTACTCCGTCTTAATCGGGGGCTGCAGTGGCTTGCTAGAACCCATCTGCAGTCTGTGGGCCTTGGCCCACTGGCAACATAAAGACGAGCCCATCGGATCGTACACATTGAATGTCTAGACTTTAACTAGTCGAATTAAGTGTGTACTTGGAGTATACACGTTTGAAGAGAGAGAGATTTATTAATTATATTATAGATCAATTAGATTGATCAAAATAATATAATTAATATTTATTTTGGCATTCTCTTAATTAATTCAATGAATTAATTTATGAGATTATTTCCTAGGTGCAAATATTTATACATGTATATGTTTACATGTATTTCATTTTATGTATGTCTAATTTAATCCATTGATTAAATTAATAGGTCAAATGAATTTTACTTTACATGTATGCAATGTATTATATGGTATAATATTTATACATACATGTTAAATTGAAATTGTATTTGAAATTAAGTAAATCAATGGAATTAAAATGGGCTTGGGCTTGAAAAATTAAAGCCCACATTTTATGGAGTCTTGGCTAAATTTTGGGTGGTGAATGGATGAGAATGATGACTCATTCTTAGACAAAAATAAGATGGTGAGTCGTGTTTTCATTTAATGAAGAAATGATGAGTCTTTATGTTTGTCCAATGGTGATGGAGTGAGTCATGGTTTGACTAAGTTAGTAGCAAAGTTGGACTTTGTATGCTAGGTGGCATTGTAGATTTTTTACGTAAGAAAAAAAATTTGCAGCCATTCTCATGAGTTTTGGCCGTTCTTTTTCTTTTCTAGGTGGAAAAAAAGATTTGCCCACTTTAGGAATGAATTTCTTAAGAAAAAGAAATTGGTGCCCATTTTAGGGATTGATTTCTTTTGGAAAGAAATTGAGAGCCCTAACTTAGGGTGATGGTATTTTTCTTTCAGAAAGGAAAATTACAGCCATCTATTCCTATTGTGAGCAGCCCCTTTCTCCCTCTCTTCTTGGAATTTTCCGAGTCGCTAGCACGGGTTTGGGTCTGAGAGCCTTTCGTGTACATGATGTTGGAGGGAGTCTACTTTGGTTCCTGTAGTCCGCATCTGTCTCTTAGAGAGACTTTGTGGTAAGTTTTTTGAAACTCTCTCCTTTGTACTTTAAGTTTTTGATTTCCACATCTTAAGCTGCTGGGCATGGATTCTAGGAAATCAACGCGTATTTCTGCTTTTATCGGTCCCTTTCCCGTGACGAATCCCAACACACATGACTAATGGTTGCATTCCATCGGTGATGAAATACTAAGATTGATTAGAGAGGGAAAGTTGGGATCCATTCAAGCTCGACATCCATGATAATCCCCTTTCTCAACATAAGAGGAAGGTAGACGAACTGCATATGGGAGATCCTTCACACCCTTGAACCCCTAGGGACAATTTTGGCACATAGTTAGGGATGGACAGTGAGGCCACTGAGACCATGAAAATTGTTTGAATAGCCCGTGATTAAAAGGTAGAAAGGTAGAATAACCTTTAAAGACTAAGCAAAGGGATTGAGAATCGATGAATTGATGCTTTGAAGAATCCTTGCATGTAGGGAGACCATTTTGCTTGTAATATATTTATCAGACATTTATGAACCCATGAACAGTTTATTTCAAATGCAGTTTGTTGTTACCTTACTTATGCGATGCTTGCATGTACATGAAATTATGCATCCATTTGACTATCTAAAAGACATATCCAACACGCATAACATTAAGATGCATGACATCAATCTGAGTACAATATGGAGCCTAAAAATGAATCTGGCTCTGATTGAATTCTCTCTTGAAAAGTAAGTTTGTGAAATAAATAAATATGGCATGACAACGCCTCCACTAGGTCATTAATCAATCAAGAAACCAAGACCCATAATCCTGATGAACTATAGTCCAAGATGTTGTCGTTGGTGACCAATGAAAAGGAGGAAGAACCCCACTCTAGAGCTTCAGTTTAAGCAGTGAACTCAATGCCCAAGAAATAAGCCATGGGCAGACATCTTAAGAATACCAAGCTCACACACAAAGAACCATTCTGATCCAAAAGCCATTAGAGCTAAAACTCCAAAGCCAAACTCCAACCCTAAGTCCTGATCCAAGCAATGTACCCAATGCTAAAACTCCAAAGCCAAACTATTGAACTTATAAAAATCTCCAGCCTACAAGAAATCCAGTGTACCTATATTGCCCATCATGTTGTAAGACTTTGAAGTAGTTTATGGTTGCAAAGCATCTATTATTATCCTATCCATATGACGTTCATATGTGCATGACATTATGCATGTATTGTTTATCTAAAAAGGCATATTAAACACACATGACATTCAAATGCATGAATTTGAGTGTAGCAGGAAAACTAAAAGGTGGCTATGACTTTGATTAGATTTCTTTCTTGAGCATGAAAGAGAGATAAAAGAAAAAACAAGAAGAAAAAAAATAAATAAACAAAAGAGGGTGGTATCCTTGTGGATCATTTAACCAGCCGATCACAAAGCTTACATGATCAATCGACTCGCAATATGAAGTCCTTATCAGTAAAAGTTGATGGATCTTGACTCTAGTAACTTACTTATATTATCTAATTAAAATAAATGCTTCAACAACCAAATCATAGCATTTTATAAAACTAAGTTGATTTTATCTAGAGCATACGACATTCATGCAAGGTACAAAAAGCAAAATTAATTATACAACCCTTGGGGATACACATGAATCAAATGGGGAATCGAGATAAAATTTCCTAGGATGCATGATAATCTACTTTTACAACCACCGAAAATACATAAATTTATGTAACAGAATAAATACAGCTAAACATACATCTGATCCTACAAAACAAGTGTTAAAACACCAATAATCACATCTAGGACTCAAACATCATAGAACGGGATCATGCAAGTATCGGTATCATGCATCTGAGGGGGGTAATCAGTGAGACTTAGCTAGTTTAAACGACTAGACCTGGAAAACATTTTGAAACGTTCTTATATTTATTTTAAGAAAATGATTTTGAAAACGGTTTTATCGATTAATTATTTAACATGGAAAATGGATTGATTTTAAGGAGATCGGCTCTCTATCATTGATCTAGTCTAAAATTGCTTCTGGAAAGTAAATCTAAAGCTGGAATGTAATGGAATGTGTGAAAACCTTCAAAACAGTTTTTGTCCTAGATGCAATAAACGTGTAGATTTAGACACCAAAGTCGTACGGCTACGGTTATATACATGTGGCTGTTGTCAAGACCGTATAGAAGTCGCTTCAGGTTTTGGGTCAGATGTAGAAACACATAAATTTAGGGTTTTTAGGAAAATTTTAGGATTACTGCCGTGTAGGTGTAGTGTTGACATTCGTGCGAGTGTAGTATTGACAACCATGCGGATGTCACGACACTCGTGTTGATCTGATGCACTAGAAAACTTTGAAAATTTAAGTTTTAGATGAAATGATGCACAAAATCAAAAACAAATAGTCTATGCTTTCGGTGTCTCAGAAATATTACCTTTGATGTGTGAATCCACATGAGAGGTTGAAAATCGATTCAAAGAGGCTCCAATTTTTTTAAAATCCTTCTCGGGTCCCAAACTCAAAATCTCCAAAATAGCTCTAAATGTTATGGTTTTATTGTTCATATGAGTCTCTAAAACTTAATTAACACTCTTAATAATCTTAAACTTAAGATTTCTATAGATTTTAGCCCCACAAACTTAGCAATTTCAATGTTTTTGTTGATTTTCTCTCTCTTTTCTTTCTCTTGTTTAATTCTTAAGATCTTTCTCTCCTTTTCCCACTATTTCCTTCCTAATTCTCACCAACCACTTTTTAAGCTTTTCTCAGGCTCTTTTATAGGTAGGAAAAATGACCAAGCTGTGTAGAATGTGCCCCCTAAAATCCAAATTCGGAGTTCCAAGAAGAATTGGCTAGTCGTCTACCTCTGCACATCACACCCATGCTGGTGTTAACACTACATTTGTATGGGTGTTGACATTATACCCATGTGAGTGTTGCTACAGTCATATGGGTATTAGTCTAGGATCAACAATCTTTCTACTAGTAATCGACGTCGAGCTTATAGTTTGATTGACTGAAGCCTCGAACTTCAGTTGACTTTGACCCCTATAGCTAAGGAAGCTATGAAAGCAAAAAAATAGTTTATTCATCATTGAAATCGAGGGATGAAAATCCTGCACTCACAGCGATTCCTATATGGCTCGGCTATACAATAATTTCCCAGTAGAGCTGAACTAGGTGGCGACTCCTCAACCGTTTTAGCAAGGGAATTTTTTTTGCATATGCTTTCCATCTTCTTTTCAAAGCTGATTCCTTCCCAAATTTCTAAAAAAAACTAATTAAAACCTTGTCCTAGCCTAGCCTCACGGCCAGTCGAAAGGATCATCCGCTCACACTAGTCACAAAGGGGTACACTCAACATGAAGTGATTGACTATGACGATACTTTATCATATGTTGTATGATTTACATTGATAAGGTTAGTTTTAGATATTGTAACAAGTTTAGACCTTGAACCACATCAAATGGATGTGAACAGTACTTTTCTCAATTGAGAATTGAAATCTACATGGATCAGCCAGCAGGTTTCGTCAAACAAGGTAACAAGCATAAGGTTTGTAGATTGAAAAGATCAATCTCTGGCCTTATGAGTCATGTCAAATAAGATCAACATGATTGAAGTAGACCATTGTGTACACTGTAGTTACTCAAGAACAAAATTTGTCATCTTGACTTTGTATGTAGATGCATACTTATATTTGGAAATGACTAAGAAAACATAAATTTTATCAAAGAATGGTTATTGGAAAACTTTGATATGGGTTAACCAAACTACATACTCGAAGCTAAGAATTCGAGGAATAGCTCAAGAAGGATGTAGTCTCTTTCAGAAGTTTATTAACAGAATCCTTAATCGATTCAATATGTAGAATCAAAAACCCACTGATACCCTAATTGCCAAGAATTATTTTTCTTAGCAAGAGTTTGTGTCCTTATAGTGCTTGAGAAAAGGAATGAAAGAGAAATGTTCCCTATGCAAGTGTGTTGTATGTTAGGCTTGACATTTGCTAAGTAGTGAGCTTAGTAAATGGAAATCAGCCTGACCCAACCAAAGCACATTAAAGCAATAAAAATAGATACTTGGATATCTAATGGGTATAACATCATGCACTCTTTGTTATAAAGGGAAACATCAGCTTACACAAATGCTAATTAGGCTAAAGATGTGGATGATAAAAGATCCTCATCAAGTGATGTGTTCTTGCTTAAACAAAAAGGTAGTGAGAAACATTTTGCAAGAAATAATCTTTCATCACCTATCCACCTCAGAAGTCAAAGTTGTAGCTTCCTCTACTATTTTACAAGAGGTTGTATAGTAGAAAAGGTTTATGAACCATTTGCAAGTTACTACCTCTGAGATGCCAATGAAGATCTGTGGTGATAGTCAATTGTCCATTAGCATATCAACATTAAGTATCATTAAATAGTTGCATGAGGAGAACTAAACCTTCTAAACATATCCACACAAGAGATAGAAGATCCCTTGACTAGATCTATCTATAGTAATGTGTATGAGGGACACATTTGACCTCGTGTTTATCATAGGATTTGATCTATTATTTCATAGAATAATAATAAAGGTTTAATGTTGACAATACAGAGTGTGAATGTTATATGTGTATACATTACTCTTAAATTTGTGATTGAGCATGTTGTATAGAAAAACAGTCCATAATTTTGTTTAATGAGTTGACAAAGATTAAGATGAAACAATTTTTGAACAAAAGTTAGAGCTAATTCAAAATAAAAGTGTCATTTTGTAGAAGCTACAAGATTAGTCTTGTTGATGTACAAAATAAAGTCGCACAGCACAATATAGGCTTTAAATGATGGTCTAAAACTCGATTAAGGATAATCAATTGGTAAGTCTACAACTGACCACTGTAGTTTGTCTAAAATATAGAAATAGTCTTTAAATAGCAGACTGAATTCAAATGCTTTGGTGCATTTGAACCTTATGTTTCTATATGGTGTTTTGTGAGATAGGCACTCCTCTTAAAGTTAGGAAAGAATACCATAACACATGTTTTGTATCATGTATGCTTATAACAACCTTAAGGAAGGGAATTACTAATGATCTCAACTTTCCTTAGTATAAGACTTAGTATTTTTTCTTGAACTCTTATGACCCTTAAATTATTCCTAAAGTATTGTTTAATGTGGTTGGTTTGGCTAATCAGCCAAAGGTTATGATAATTCTATAGGGATTCTTCATAAAAAATTGACCGAATGGCAGCGAAAGCTGATTAAGATGTTCTCGAATCCAAGCCCAGGAGCTTATGCAATAGAAATAAAAAACATTGAAATAGAAAGAGGAGAAGAAACCAATCTCACCTTGTATATCTCTTTTAGAAGTGGCCGTAGAAACCAATCGAGATACGTTCCCATACACAAACGGCTATGGAGGAAGAACCTGTGCTAGCGCAGGGTTGAAAATCGAGAGAGAGAACAAAGCAGGGGGGGGGGATGAAATTCTATATGTGTGGTTAGGGTTTCATTTCATTTAAGCAGGTTTTTATACCTTCAAAAAACCTAGGTCTAAATTAATAAGCATAGGTTAAATATAATTGCAATTTAATTTTAATTTCATATGTATGTGATTATATTAAACCATATAATATAACACATAGCATTTAAATTAAAATTAATTTGCCTAATTAAGTTAACCCAATAAAATAATTTAGACTTTACTTAAATGAAATACGTATAAACCTATATATGTATTAGATTTCCATCAGGAAATAAATTTATGAATTAATTTATTTAAATTAATTCTATGAAACCAATTAAAATTGATTTATATTATTTTGATCAATCTAATTAATATATAATTCAATCAATTAATTTCTCCTCTCTAATTAGTATACTCCAAGTATACAGTTGACCCACTTAGTTCAACCTTAAATGTTCAATGTGTACAATCCTGTGGGTCCATCTTTATGTTGGTAGTGGGCCCATGGTCCACAGACTATGGTTAGGCTCTAGCAAGCCATTACAGCCCCCAATTAAGATGGAGACAGTAGTCTAACGGAAGTTGTAACCCTGTAGTTTGACTTATATATCCCGTGTTCACTGATATCGGTGTCCAACACAGAGGTATGGTGTCATGACCCTCTTTTGTGTTCGGATATTAACTTGATCCCAAATGAACTGATGCTCACAAACAAGTTCCAACTTGTTTAGGTGGGGCCACACTCTTGTCAGTTGCATTCATCAAGTGGCCGATGATATCTTCTTAGTGGACTACTGAGTGACATATCCCTTCAGCATATTCATAGCCTTTCCATGCTCACTGGCATACCCGAACGTACCCATACTTGGCACCCTATTACAGGCCCTTTAGGTGTACACCAAAGTGTGTGAGTTCACAACTGGGACCATAATATGGTTAGGTCAAAGGATCCAATATAAGTACTACACAAGAATCACTTGTGATACTATACCATATGGATTTCTCGTTTAGTGGATCTATCTAGTACTATGCCCCTCTTGTATGTACCCATAAGCTTGATTGACATTCCATGTTCTATAGCCGGTAAGACATCGCCACACAATCAAGGCTATGATAGTCTTTGGTTCCATTCATTCCCATGGCTAGAACAAACTATGGATGGCTTTATGGTTATATCGGTTCCCTATCCATGGTCTCACTACCAAGTGCATGACACTTGTCAACATTGATATAGATATGAACATTGGATACTCTATTTATAATATTGCATAAGATATACAGCAAATAGATTATGCCTTTATTTAATAACACAAATGTACAGTACGTCAATCTATTAAAAGATCCAAAATGTACAATACAATATAAGGAATAATGCCTTGGGACTAAGGCATTCCCAATGAAATTAGCTGGTAAAGTGAGTTAAGCCATGATGGATGGTATATAGTAAGAGGGAAAGGATGTCTTTAATCACTTTCAATAGTTTCGTGATTCACCGATGCACCTATTATTGTTTTTTTGGGAGCATAATAGTGAATACGAATGATGTTTTTTGAGATCACTTAAATTAAAATAGTGAATTTGAAAAGACAATCTAAGGCTCTAGCATACACAATTTCTCTTTTGAGAATTTTGTTTAGTCTGAACGTTGTATATTCCTAATAGGTGTACATCACTAGTGCTCATGACATATCCTGGTTGGACAATCTATCTGCCTGTATAAATGAACAGAGGACATAAACATGTTATGTCCATATGAGAAAGCTTTGGCTTAAGCTATGATTGAATATTTATTTTTCTGTCATATATAAGTAGGAGATAATAAAATTATAGTCCACCATGATTGTAATTAAATAATACAATAGCAATTCATTTGGAAATAGACTTGTATTATTTGGTAATTTAATAATATAATAACAATTCATATGGATCAGACTAATATTATTTAATTGATTAATTAGACTTCTACTTCTATATGAAATAGAACTACTCCCTCTGTAAATAGAGAGCTAGGTCTAATTATTTAAGAAGCTTAACACAAGCTTACGCATAAGTGAGGGCAATTAATTCTCTCCTTGACTCTCTCCATAATTTTGGCCCCTTTCCTCTCTTTGTCTCCATTGGCTTCAGACGGAGAAAACTGTTAGTGTGTGCCCTAGTGCCTTTGATAATGTAATTGGATTTTTGATATTTAATAAAAGGCATTAATCTATTTTATTAATTTTTTGGGCAATTAATACTTTTAGAGAATCCATTAGTTAAGTCATACTCTTGTTTGTTAGGAGCATCTCCTAGCAGTAGGACTGAGAGTAGGGTAAACATTATAAATATCCCTAGTCTGTTATATCATGGGAATGATACTAACCAAAGATTAGCATGGTCATTGATTGTATGGTGGTTTCCTACCGACCATTGAACATGGAATGTCAACCAAATAGATGGGTACATGTTAGGTTACATGGTACTGGATCCATCCACTCAGAGTTTTTCACTTGGCCCTTATAAGATAAGTGAAAATCTGATAGCACTTATATTGGATCCTTAGACCTGATGTTGTTGTGGGCGTAGGGATGATCTCACATACTTTGACATATACCTAACAGGCTTCTAACAAAGTGCCAAATATGGTTATGAATGGGTATGCCAGTGAATACCTAAGAGTCATGAGTAAGGTGAAGGGAAATTCCAATCTCTTAAAAGAGATCATGATATTGTAGGGAATTTTCATGGGGAAAATCAATACGCAGTGGAAAATACAATTTGAAATTTTCTCTCAAATTCCATGATTCCAGGAACCATGATTTTGATAGAATCAAAGATAGATGAAGAAAATATATTTTTCACACCTTTCTCATCTCTTTTAGAGACTGTTGTAGATTGCAAAATAGACGAACGACAACTCAACATAGTTAAGTACACGAACAGCTACTGAACTAGGCTAGTGCTAGCAAACGGAGATGAACGAAACTCAAATGCACATGAAGTAGAGTGGGCAACACTGAGAGCTTGTACAGGCCGAAATTCGGCTTAGTGGCTAGGGTTAGAGAAATTAGTTTTTAAGGTTCCTTTTATACCTAGTACAAAATTAGGTTTTAAAATTAACTTTAAGTTAAATTTTAATTTAATTAACTAATTCAATTATATAATTGGAATTAAATTAAACTATATAACAAAATTCCAATTGACTCAGTTAAATCAATTTAATTAAATTTATTCAACCAAATTTAATTTAACTTGACCCTAAATAAATATAACTCGAGTATTTAATTTTCCACCAAGGAAAATATATTTAATTAATTATTTACATACTGTAATTAATTAATCAAATGCAATTAATTTTTCTTTTAAATTAATTGAATTAATTTTGACAAAATCTATTATCAATAACTCAACTAACCGAGTTTCTATTATAAGTACACCCAATATGTACAATTCCGATTTGTCACAAGTTTAGTTGTTCTATGTGTATGATCCTGTGGGTCTGTCTTTATGTTGGGAGTAGGCCTGCAGCCCATAAATTATAAGTGGGTTCTAGTAAACTGTTATAGCCAACAATTAAGATAGAGACTAGCAGTCTCATTTGAAATATAACCTGGTAGTATTCTTGTATATCCCTTGCCAGCTGACATTGATGTATAAGCAAGAGGCGTGATTCCCGTCAAACTCGTCTATGCTTATTCATTCCTTGATTCTGAGTAGACTGATGATTGCAAATAAGTATCCTAACTTATTTGGGTATGGCCATACATTTATCTGTCCTACTCATTAAGTGGCTAGTGATGTCATCTCAGGGGATGTTGAGTGGCAATTCCTTTAACTTACTATCAACATCAACATGTTCACTGGCTCATCCAACATACCCATACTTGGCACCCTGTTACGGGTCTGTTAGGCATATATCAAAGTGTATGAGATCCTATGTCATGTTATAGTAAAATCAGGTCTAAGGACAATATCAAGAACTACATGAGAAACACCTATGACGATCGAACCATGCGGTGTTCTCAAAGTGGATTGGTCCAGTACCATGTAACCTAACATGTATCCAAATACTTGACTAAAATTCCATGTTGAATGGTCAGTGAGACACTACCATCCAGTCAAGGATATGCTGGTCTTTAACTCTATTCATTCTCATGATTAGAACAGACCCCGAGACAACTTTATGATTATAGCTTTAACACTACTCAAGGTCTCATTAGCTAATGACCTACATTAATTTACTTGAATATGGCTATAATCAATGGATACTTTATTTGTTAAGTTACATAAGCAACAAATAAATAGATTAAATGCCTTTATATATAACACAATGTATAATACAAAATATCTGCATACAATGTACAATACAATCAAGAACCAATACCTTTGGACTAAGGCACATCAACAGATATCACCAGCCACTTGATGAGTGAAATTGAGAAGTTTTTGGCCAAACCTAATACTTAATTACTAGGTGATTAAGTGATTGAGTTCTTCTGTCTACTCGGTATCAAGAAATGTACTTGCAGCCATAGGGGATGACTTTGTCATGGTTCTAGTAGTACAGAGATATCTAAGGGCATGGGATGTATAAGAAAAAGGCTACAAGGTATATATTATTGGGAAATGCCCTAGTCCCTGTGAGTAGACGATGTTTTCGATGGAACGCGGACTCTCTCTGAAGGAGGCCTTCAGATCGGGCAACCCTCCCTCGCATGGGGTTTTCATAATGAAATTCAAATTTTGCAAAATTATTTTGTTTCATAAAAGAAATGAGACATGAGTCTCAATGAATAGTGTAGAGTCGCCACCCGGCTCAGCTCAACTGGGAAATTTCAGTGTAGCTGAACTAGACGAAAGGCCGCATAGAGATCTAGGTCCGGACAAGTCCCCTATTTCGTGTCTAATCAAAATAAAATTGGCCAATGTTCTTTGATGGTATTTTATACTTCTAACATTCGTTTTTATTAAATTAAAGCACACAGCTTACACACAAGTCAAAATAAAACAATAAATAAATATCTTATTACAACCCAATTGAATAAAAATAAAAACTCTCAACCTCACCTTACAAATGCCTAAAATACATGATGATCTAAAAATACAATAGCCTAAAATACATGGATTAATCTATTAATTAAATCAAAAATACAAATAAAAATAAACTAAAAGCTGCAAAACAGAGGGTTATCACAGTTTACAGCACACCACAAATAGGACTCAAACGAGATAGAATTGGGAAATTAGAAATTGGGGGCATGCATTTAGGGGGATAACCAGGTCGGCTCAGCTAGCCGGCCCGATTAGACCTCGAAAACATTTTGAAACGTCCCTGTATTTTTGGTTTTGTGAGAAAATCATTTTGAAAACATTTTATTTTCCAGTTTACTTTAATTTAACATGTGAGGTGGGTTGGTTTTCGGGAGAATCGGGTTTCCATCGTGGCATTGTTCTAAATGCAATAACATTGAAAATTAAATCTAAGGTCGTGAATGCACACAACAAAATTCATTTTCGATGAGTTTCTGATTTTCTGAATTTTTATGGATTTTTAGGAATTTTTGTGCATTAGACCTCTGCCTCTAGACGGGAGTTACAGTCGTGCGACTGTAATCCCTCCAATTGCAGAAAATCGCCAAAATTTATTTAAATGAAAGGAAAATAGCAAGGGAATTCAAGAACACTCGTACAGCTGTATATACAGTAGTACGATTGTTCTTCAACACATAACAGTCGTACGGCTGTTTTTCAATTCAAGAACCAGCAAGCCCAAAAATTGAATTTTTATGCACAAAAACACACCAAATCACCCAGAAACAGCAAGAAAATGAAGGTTTGAAGTGTATTTACCTTTGTGGCACTGATCCACCGTAGGATTGACCGCTGGAACGTCCTAATCACCTCCAAATTGCTTCTTTTTCCCTGTGTTAAGGTTCCTAAAACCAAGTCCAAAAATCTCCAAAATGTCAAGGATTTAGAAAGCTTAAAGTCCGAAATTGATTAAGTTTAGAGTGTCCAGTTATTAACCTATTGATTTCTAACAAGTTTTAAACTTTAACACCTAAGAATTAAAAGAAAAAGAGGAGAAAAAGATGGGTTTTTATTTGGTTCACTTTTTCTCTCCTTTTTCTCCAATTCTCTCTTAATTTCTCTCTCTAAACTTCTTCAAATTTCAGAACCAAAAGCCCTTAACTTTTCCTTCTTTTCCCTTCTTATTTTCTGGTTTCCTTGTGCTAAAAAACTGGCATTAATTGCCCCTCCCATCAATCCAATTTTTTTATTTCATAGGTATAGGCTGCTGTACTTGCTCCGTAATTACAGTCGTACGATTGTAGTACACCCCCATGACTATAATTACAGTTGTGGCTTTTTTTTTTTTAATTCTAGAAAATTCCGACGCTTACAACTGCCCCTCGCATGATCAAATTCGACACCTGGATCCAGGTCTAAAATATCTGAGGTGATGAATTTTAGAGCACGAATTAAAGTGCGGCGGACATAGGAAAGAAAAGGTGCAACTGGGTTGCTGAAGTCTTACTGCTGTGATGATGCGCTGAGTTGATTGGATGGAATAAGCCGATACCGGGTCTAGGTTACCCGAGGCGAAGTTGGTGGTGAAAGTAGCCGATATCGGGTCTAGGTTACCCGAGGCGATGTTGGTGGTGAAATTAGCTGATACCGAGTCTAGGTTACCCAAGGTGATGTTGGTGATGAAATTAGCTGACACCGGGTCTAGGTTACCCGAGGCGATGTTGGTGATGAAATTAGCCGATACCGGGCCAAGGTTACCCGAGGCGATGTTGGTGATGAAATGAGCCGATACCAGGTCTATGTTACCCGAGGCGAGATTGATCATGAAATTGGCCGATACCGGGTCTAGTTTACCCGAGGCGATGTTGGTGATGAAACGAGCCGATACCGGGTCTATGTTACCAGAGGCGAGATTGATGATGAAATTGGCCGATACCAGGTCTAGGTTACCCGAGGCGAAGTTAATAAGGATCTGGAATGATGCCGATCTGGGCTGATACCGGGTTTACATTACCTGAGGCGGATCTACTGGGAAACTCTGGAATGAAGCCGATCTGGGTCGATACCGGGTTTATATTACCCGAGGTGGATCTGCTGGGGAACTGAGATGAAATCGATCAGGGCCGATACCGGGTTTACATTACCCGAGGCAATCTGTTGGGAAACTCTGGAATGAAGCCAATCTGGGCTGATACCGGGTTTATATTACCCCAGGCGGATCTGCTGGGGAAGTGGAATGAAGTCAATCTGGGCCGATACTAGGTTTACAATACCCTAGGTTGATCTGCTGGGGATCTATCTATGTCTGAGACAGTGATGATGAATTCCTGCATTTGAAATTACAAGTCTTCATTCCTTGATCGAGAGATTTTGAACAAAAATTTTTGCCCCTTCGATCAAGAATGAATACTAGATGGGGATGAATGCTTTGTGTATGTTGTGCATGCATGATGATGCATATGCACATGGATCCTAAAAGATGCATTTCAAGTTGTTTGTTTGATATTGGAGTTCCTCCTTTCTGTTGGGGAAGGTATGTTTTGCCCCTGGCTGGTGGAAGACGCTCTTTGTACAAAGATTCTCCTTGTTGAAGATATATGAGGGCTGTTGAGGAAATGAGATGATTGTTAGGGATGCGTGACAATGCTAGGGAAAAGATTGTAGTGTTCCTTGTAACTGTCTCGCTAGGGAGTAATGTGGAGGATCCTGCTGGGGAAATGTTGTGAAGATTCCTGTGGGGAAATAGTGGAGAGATTCTACTCTTCTGTCCCTGCTATTTATGCATTTGTAAGTGCTCTAAATTTTGCCTAGACTGCCCAATGTGGGTTTTCAGCCCAGCAAGCTGCTCTAAGTTTTGCCTGAGGCGCCTTTTTGGTTTTCACCTCAGCGAGCTCTCCTTTTTTTTTTTTTAACAAAGATTGATTGAAACGGCAAGTTCTTGGACAACCATTATCACTCTTCGGAAAGATGAATCAGGTTTGGAGGACGATAAAAGATTTTAGATCATATATATTTAGTACATTTTCATTGTTAAATAAAGTGATGTGTTTAATTGGCTAAATGCAATGCGCTTTCTTTTAAATGGATGTTTAAGCAAGATAACTTTGTTTATGCATTTACATAACCACACAGGTATATTTAAACAAACATTTCACTTTATTGATGAAATCAAGACGAGTGAATTTGAAAAGATTGGTTCCCCAGATGGTATACATTCCTCATCGAGCCAGAATCTGTCACCAGTCGTTATTTTTAGATTTTCTGATTGATCATTTTCTCTCGTGTCTTAACTTTTACCTAGACCACTCGATTTGAGTTTTTAGCCTAGCAGATTTTTTTTTTAAACATGATGAAGCTTTAAGTGGTCTTGATTGACAGGATTAGTGAACTCATTTCCATCCATGTCCATGATACTGACACCACCTTTCGATAACACTTTCTTCATAACATAGGGCCCTTCCTAGTTGGGTCTATACTTCCCCCGAACATCGACATTTGAGGGCCTTAATTGCTTCAGAACCAAGTCCCCTGCTTTCAACTGCCACCTGGGGTACTTCACATTTTGATTATAGGCCCTGGCCATTCTGCATTGGGACATTTGAAGATGATCCAGTGCTTTCACTCGCTTTTCATCTAGCACCACTAATTGCTCATATCTAGCTTGAACCTATTCAATTTCTGGTAGTTGAGCTTCCAAGGCGACTCTGAGTAACTTGAGCTCTATTTTTACTGGTAACACTGTGTCCATACAATACACCAAGCCATATGGAGTCTCCCCTGTTGGCGTTCTGACACTGGTTCAGTAACCCCAAAGAGCGTATGGCAGTTTGTCAGCCCAATCTCTGTAGGTGGTTACCATGTTTGATAAGATCTTCTTTATCGCCTTATCAACTGCTTCCACTGCACTGTTACCTTGGGGCCTATATGGAGAAGACTTATGACGCTCAATGCCATGTTCTACAAGTAGCTCAGCTGTTGGCCCTTGAATTGCACTCCATTTTCAGTCACTATATGACGGGGAATTCCATATCGAACAAAGATGTTCTTCTGGATGAACTTAACCATCTGCTTAGCTGTTACACTAGCGAAGGATTCTGCCTCCACCCATTTTGAAAAATAGTCGACTGCCACAACTATGAATCTATGCCCATTGGATGCTGTAGGATGAATTTCACCAATCATGTCTATCCCCCATGCTGAAAACGGCCAAGGGGATGCAAGATTCTGTAATTCAAGTGGCGGCAGATGACTGATATCAGCATAAATCTGACACTCGTGACATCTCTTTACTTTCTTTATACAATCAACCTGCATAGTCATCCAGAAGTACCCATGTCTCATTATCTTCCTAGCCATAGCAAGTCCATTCATATGTGGCCCGCAGGAGACTGCATGTACTTGCTACATCACTGTTTCTGCCTCCTGTTCTGTCAAGCACCTCAAAAGAACACCATTTGCTGTTCTTTTGTATAGCCTATTTTCAAAAATTCTGAACTGACTAGCTAGCTTTCTTAATGACATCTTGTCAGTAGTACTGGCTCCCTTTGGGTACCTCCCTTCCTCCACATACTGGTAAATATCGAAGAACCATGGCTTTTCTTCTGCTGTCAATTCCATTACTTCGTGCACTTCAAAGCAGGGTTGTCTTGAGATTGCTATAATTAGTGGTTGCACTTGAGTCTGTTCTGGATTCTCCCACATAGAAGACAATGTTGCTAGTGCATTAGCCATCTTGTTCTCATCTCTGGGGACATTTCTGAATTCACATTGACTAAATAATTCCTTTTTGTACTGTGAGCGGACGACCTTTTCGGGGGTTTCGGATCGTGGGTAGCTTGACTTTCAGGACATTTGAGACTTTCCAGGCAACAATCCGGCCACTTTCAAGTCTAATACACATCCGTCTGCCTCAAAGGTATTACATAAGTTCTCATCACAGAGGTCGGGAAAACCCATGCTCATAGGCTGCCCCTCGCGGGACCAAAGTCAGATCATCGTGGGCTATAGAGCTTAGATCGAGTTTGGTCCTGTGATTGAGAGCGCGATGAGGAAGGACAAGGAAGCATACCTGATGCCCCACATGGGAATACTATATTGTCGACTCACTGTGATAGAGTGAGCCAGTGATTGACTCGCTGTGGTGGAGTGCGCCCGTGATTGATTTGCTATAGTGGAGTGCGCCCGTGATTGACTCGCTGTGGTGGAGTGCGCCCGTGATTGACTCGTTGTGGTGGAGTACGCCCGTGATTGACTAGCTGTGGTGGAGTGCGCCTGTGATTGACTCGTTGTGGTGGAGTGTGCCCGTGATTGTGGAATTGAAAATATGTATTTATTCCTTGATCGATAATTTTGGAAACAAAAATTTTTGCCCCTTTGATCAAGAATAAATATGATTCGGGGACATTTGACCCCCAAATATCTACAAAAATTCAATAAAACCCGTCCCGGGATCAAATTGGAATAAGTGAAAATAGTGAAAAGTCAGAAAAATGTAACATTTGGTTGAACCAGAGCCGGGAGGCTCTGCCTTAGTGTGGCAGAGCCGGTGTGGCTCATGATTGGAGCCACTCGGCTCGAGACTAGAGCCGTACGGCTCTAATGGGTTAAGATGGTTGTATAAAGAAAACTTTCCCTTCTTCATTTTTACTCTTCTTCTCTGCTTCTGCATTTGCTTTCCTCTGGAACAAAATTTCCTTACTTCTCTTCACTTTCTTCATAACACAATGAGGAAGATGTGGAGAGCCGTCCTCCCAAACACTCCTGCACAACCATCCCCTCATATGACGTATTCTTTACCAGAGGGAGAATTTTTCTTACCCACTGAGTCCACAGTAGACGTGTATGGGTTGAGAGAGTTAGTTCTGTATTATGGAGTTAGCGGGAACGACCCAGTACCTGTGACCTTAAAGCCATCTGCCCACATTATACAAAAGTTGGTTAGTTTTATTTACTCTTCTCCATTTTGAATTTTTGCAAAATTGACTAAATTAGATGAAATTATATGGAATTGATGCATGCTTCTAGTAGATTTTGCCCCTAGGAAGCTTAATTGATGATTTAGAACTGATTTTAATCGATTTTTAGGTGAAAAAACGCAAAACCTAGGTTTTGAGAACCAAACCGCCAGTTTTCCGAACATAGCCGGCCGGCTCAACATTAGAGATGGTCAGCTGTGTTCATGAACCAGCGGCTCTGGTTCAAGAACAGAGCCGGGCGACTCTATTCCAGTTAGAACAGAGTCGGCCTGTTATGGTTAGGGTTGGCCGACTCTAACCTTGGTCGAGCGGCTTTGGTTCGACGAAAACCAGAATTTAAAGCCTCTAATTTTATTTTAAATGCTATATTTATGCAAAATAACTAATAAATAATTCATAAAACTCCCTGTGGATCACTTGCAGTCGAGGCTGCATAACCGAGGGGCCGGTTCTGTGACAGATGCACTATCCTGGTACCGACGACTTTCGGATGATGTGCGAGGACTGCTTGATTCGATCAGCTTGGGCCGGTTTATTTGTTCCATGTGCGAGAATGCGCCTCAGATGAGTAGGGGTTTATTGATGGCGCTCTTGGAGCGGTGGATGGACTCCACACCTACCTTCCACTTCCCTATTGGGGAGCTCACCATCACGCCTGAGGATTTCGTGGCCATCACCAGTCTTTCTTTCAGCAGACGCATCATAGATTTTAACTAGTCGCTGGAGCGCGGAGGCTTCAGGCCAGACGTGATCGAGATGCTGATCGGTTTGACTCCCGCAGGTAAGCAGGTCCAGGGGAGCACCCTGCGAGATTATTGGTTGAGCTGCCAGGATAGTTTACCTGAGGGTGCTTCGTTCGCACTCAGAGATGTGAGGCGTTATGCACAGGCATTTCTGTTATTTTCCCTAAGCACTCTGTTATTCCCCACAGGTCAGAGTGACCTGAACCTCGCTGTGCTCCCATCGTTGATTCAGTTAGAGGACATTAGGAGTCTGAGCTGGGGGCGAGCTGGACTGGCTCAGCTGTATGATGGCCTTGATGTCTGTGCCTGCGGGAGGCACAAGGAGCTGAAGGGTGCTTGGATAGTCCTTCATGTGAGAAACCTGTTTTTTTTAATCACTTAATATGATTTTTGTACAGATTTGGTCATATGAGTACGCCTTTGCTCCTCAGTCGAAAGTGGCCATACCGACTGGCACCATGATTCCTGACTTCCCTCAACTACAGTAGTGGCTTGGCTTTGCCTGGAGCGAGGTTGACACTGACCCTTGGATTTGTTGCTAGCTTTTGGCGAATATGACGTTTGAACTGGTATTCTTTCAATTTGAACATTGTCATTTGTTTCATCATCATTTTTCCCTTTTTTTTTTTTTAACTGATGCATGTTTATTCCTCAGGTGATACAGGAGCCCTAGGGTAATGCCGTGTGGTTCGTAGAGCTTGTAGATGCTCGAAGACTGAGCCCTCATCAATTTGTGGAGAGTCCTATTAGTCTGGAATGGTATCTCGGGGAAAGGGTCACCGATTGGCGTGCTGGACCCCAAGAGCGCAGGATTCCACCGGCACCTCCAGTTGGACTTTTCTGGCCACATCTCTTATCGGAGGAGGAGCATCCGGATTTATTTGGGGTCTGTTACATAGCTATGGGAGAGGACGGTGACTATGAGCAATTCATCTGCACACAGCTTTTCCCTCCCGTCGGTACTACACCACCCGAGGATGTGCCATTGCTCAATATTACTCTATTTCCCTGCTTATTTTGGAACTGATTCATCACTTACCATTTTCTTTTTTTTTTTTAGCCATCTGATAGAGGTAAGCATTGGCGTTCTTCATCCGGTAGGCATTCTAGTGGACGGGGCTCCGGGACTGTTGGTGGTCGAGGAGACGGTAGTTCCTCTGCTCGCACTTGTGTGCCTAGTGTTGGCACTGAGGCAGGGTATACTGAGCCTATCCCCTCTATGGTTCCCCTGATGATCCCTCATGCTGGCCTCATCCCTGGATGCCTAGAGTACTTTATGGAGCCCTGGGTGATGCTATAGGATGAAGCCGAGGAGTATTATCAGGCTGGTCTACATATAGAGTCACAGGCTCCTCCTGCAGCCATTCCTCCTGACACTACACATGTATGTATCTTTGCCTCTTCCTCCTTTTGATTGCCATTTTGGTTGCTGATCCAATCTTGCGTGGTGTTCTTTCTACATATTTCGATGACACAGGGGATGGCCCTATGCCAGGTGATTGACATTTAGGAATCTCTATCTTTGAGACAATGGAGTGTTGTCGGTAAGTACCTGCATTAATAAATTCATATGCATGTATGTATGCTCCACATGCATGTGTACGCATGACATGATGCTTTTATGACACATGCTGCACTCGCTGCCTGTGGGCGTGAGGATGCCCTTTCGAGAGTGGCGACGGAGGAGATGCAGAGGACCACTGCAGGCCTCACGCACATGAATGACACACTCCGCACTCAGTTGGATGATTGGGAGGCTGGTCGACATGTCTTCGGTGATGGCGTTGGAGTAGAGGGCAAGGAGGATGACTCGACTAATGGGGGACAGTCATAGACTCCCCTTTTTGTAGTTTTGTAGTTTTGTACTGATGTAGCCCGCCTGTGGGTTAGGATAGAACATAATGATGCACATATACATTATCCTCATGTATCCATTGACTGATGTATCACTTTTATTTATATTCTATGAAAACTCCTTCCCCGTTCTCGATGATCTGTTAACAGCGTGTTACCAGGTCCTACCTTACTGATAGAATTTGTTTTCTTGTGTAGACAAAAGTGAGGACTTGATTTCATCTTCCGCTCCCCTTCCTATGGATCAGTTTTGTAACCGCCTCAGGGACTACTGGAGAACATGCCGTACCTTTAATTGGGCTTTATTGACACCCTTTAGCTTGCATTCCATGTGGTTTTACATGAATGTGCCCCTGAATCAGGCCTTTCTGGTGACTGCAGCATGGTTTTGGGATCCTATGGACCATGTCTTTCGCTTCTCCATGCAAGAGCTGTGTCCGATGATGGAGGAATTCGGAGCCATTCTCTTCGTTCCTTGTCCATGTCGGGTCAGGTTAGCTATCCCTAATCTTGATTCAGACAACTTACAAATATTGCGTGGATTATTGAAAACATCACAACTGGATCATCTGCTCTCTGGTGAGATTGCCCCTAGGAGATTCAGCATGTCCGTCATCATGGACATGTGCTTCGTCCTTGACCCTTTTACCCCCGGTTGGGTTTTTCTGATGAGTATGCTATTGATGTCCCTTTATCTGTGCGAATCAAGAGATGGGGCCTATGATTTTCGATTACTCCCGGTGGTAGCCCAGATGGCCGAGGGTGCTTCACCTGTAGGGATCATCTTAGCCAAGACCCTGATTTATCTGGACTCTACTCACTCCGGTTACCCAATGGAATCATATGGATGTCCCTTTCTGCTTCAGGTTAGTCCTTAACTTTCGAGTCTGATATTCCGACTTACTGACTGACCTCTTTTTCTGCAGATTTGGCTATTGGAGAAGTTGAATCTCTTGAGTGCTCCTCCCCCATAGCCGAGGTACGTTCCAAAATGTTTTTGGACTCGTCGTATAGGACTTTCGGACTTTGCCACATGGAGTACAAAGGAGTGGTTCAATTGGTTGAGAGAAAGGACAGATACATCTATCCGCTGGGTGTGTCCCTGGTGGGAAATCTCACAGGTGACTACAGGGACTTGGGCCGGAGGTGTACAGCTCCTCGGACTGTCTAAGTAACATTTTACTCTCTTGCACGATTATGTAGATAGTATAGCCATACACAGGGGGTGCCTCGTTCTTTATGCACAACAAAGTGCGATGAATTCATACAACCGTGGCCCAGGCATGTGCAACAACAGTGGATGAATCCCACCCACTTTGAAAATTTGAGGTATGGTGAAACAGACTCAACAGAGACTAATGGTGGATACAGAGCTTGGTTAGCTGAGCTGGTGACTTGCCCCACAAGGCGTGAGCGTAGGATCTTATCCATGAGATATCTTGGCTTGTAGATCTCTTTAATGCTATATGGAGTTATGGCTAGATAATATTTATCTTGATGTTGTGAGCGGACGACATGTTTTCGACGGGACGCGAGACTCCCTTTCAGATGGGGCTCCACGATCTCGGGCAGGCCACTCCCTCGCGTGGGGTTTTTATAAATGGAAAATCGGTTTGGAAAAAATAAATGGAACTAATTCTTAAAAGAACCGAGACCTAAGTCTCGATGAATATTGTAGAGTCGCCACCCGGCTCAGCTCAACCGGGAAATTTATAATGCAGCTAAACCGGACGAACGGCAGCTACACTTTCCAGAGATTTGGGTCCGGACAAGTCCCTTATTTCGTGTCTAATTAAAATAAAATTAGTCAATGTTCTCAAATGATATTTCAAACTCTAAAGTCGATTTTATTGCATATAAAAGACATACAGCGCGCATACAAATATATAATACAAAAATAAAGAAAAAAATAAATATTAATTGGCCTACAACCAAATAGAATGGAAACATAAAAACCCTCGCCTCACTTGTACAATCGCCTAGAATACACGAGAATCTAAAAATAATTACAACCGCCTATAATACACGTTTAATTCTATTAAAATACAAATAAAATGAAAATAAAAGCTACAAAACAAAGGTTAGCACAATTTATACGGCATGCCATAATTAGGACTCAAACAGACAGAATTGGGAAATTAAGAAATGGGGGCATCCATTTAAGGGATAACTGGGTTGGCTCGGCTAGCCGGCCCTGTTAGACCTGGAAAACATTTTGAAACGTCCCTGTATTTTTGTTTTGTGAGAAATTCATTTTTGAAAGCAATTTTACCGGTTTATATGCATTTTTATATTTAAGGTGGGTCGGTTTTTGGGAGAACTGGGTCTCCGTCGTTGAATTATTCTAAATACAATTTTACTAAAAATTGAATCTAGGGTCGTGAATGCACATATCAAAATTCATTTTTGGGATTTTTGGATTTTTCTGAATTTTTATGGATTTTTATAAATTTTTATGGCTTAAAGGTGAAATTCTTATTCTGGAACGAGGGTTACAGTCGTGCAACTGTAGCCAGCCCAGAATCAGGATTTCGCCAAAATTTTATTTGAATCAAAATGAAAGAAACACAACCTGGAAATTAAGAACACTCGTACGACTGTAATATACAGTCATACGACTGTTCATCAAATCCAAGAACAGTCGTGCGACTGTTCTTAATTTCCAGAAATAGAAGCACGAAAACACAGCAAAAATGCACAAAAATACACTTCAATCACCCAGAAAGCAAGAAAAAGTGAAAGGAAAAGGAATGCCTACCTTTTTAGATGCTTATCCATGTCAATTTGATCCCTGGTGTCACTCCAATCCACACGAATTTGCACTTTTTCCTTAAGTTTGGGGTTGAGAGCTTTGGTCCAAAGAATCTCCAAATGTCAAGGTTTCTATTGATTTTAGTCCGAGATTTCGATTTGTTTGTGAAGTTAAGTGATTAACCTAAGGATTTCTACCAAATTTTAATCCTAATTCTGAGAACAAAAGAAAATAGAAGAGGAAAAGAAGAATTTGTGAGTTTGGGTTTTGTTCTTTCTTTTCCTTCTCTCTTTTCTCCTTTCTCTCTCTAATTCTTTCACCAGAAAATCCAAAATTTTTCCCCCCTCCTTTTCTTCTTTTTATCCTCTGCGTTTCAGCTTCCTTGTCTTCAGACCGGAGTAATTAATGCTCCTCCACTTTTCTCCATTTTTCTGCTGCAGAGGTATGGGCTTCTGCAACTGCTCCGACATTATAGTTGTACGACTGTAATTTTTAAATTACAGTCACACGACTGTAACTACAGTCGTACGCCTCTTTCTTCTTTCTTCTTCTTTATTTTTTTTAAGTATAGAAAATTCGGGTGCTTACAGCTGTCCTTCGCGTGATCAAATTCGACATCTAGATCCAAGTTTACAACACCTGAGATGATGAATTTGCGAGCGTGAATGAAAGCACTACGAACAATGGAATGAACCCCTTGATGAGATAAGCCAATACCGGGTCTAGGTTACCCGAGGCGATGCTAAGGAGGAAATAAGCCGATACCGGGTCTAGGTTACCCGATGCGAAGTCGATGCGGATAGGCCGATACCGAGTCTAGGTTACCCAAGGCAAATGAAGGGTGAATTGCGGTTTAGCCGACACCGGGTCTAGGTTACCCGAGGCAAAGAAAGATGGATTGCGGATTGGCCAATACCGGGTCTATGTTACCCAAGGCAAAGAGAAAGTGAAATTAGCCGATACCGGGTCTATGTCACTCGAGGCGAAAGATGAGTGAAATAAGCCGATACCGGGTCCAGGTTACCCGAGGTGATGCTGGAGATGAAATTAGCCGATATCGAGTTTACATTACTCGAGGAGAAGTTGATGAAGAAATTGGCCGATACTGGGTCTAGATTACCCGAGGCGAGCTTTGCTGGGGAAATAGATGAAGCTGATCTGGGCCGATACCAAGTTTACATTACTCGAGGCAAATCTACTGGGGAAATGGATGATGAAGCCGATCTGGGCCTGTAAGCGCCAAAATTCTCTATACTTAAAAAAAAAGAGAAAAAGAAAAAGAGTCGTACGACTGTCCTTATAGTCGTGCGACTGTAATTTAAAAATTACAGTCGTACGACTGTAATGTCGGAGCAGTTGCAAGAGCCCATACGTCTACAACAGAAAAATGGAGAAAAGCGGAGGAGCATTAATTGCTCCGGCATGAAGACAAGCAAGCAGAAAAAATCAGAGTAGAAAAGGAGAAAGAGAGGGAGGAAAAGCCAATTTGGATTTCTGGTGAAAGAATTAGAGAGAGAAAGGAGAAAAGAGAGAAGGAAAAGAAAGAACAAAGCCAAAACTCAAAAAATTCTTCTTTTCCTCTTCTATTTTCTTTAGTTCTTAGAATTAGGATTAAAATTTGGTAGAAATCCTTAGGTTAATCAATTAACTTCACAAACAAATCGAAATCTCAGACTAAAATCAACAGAAACCTTGACATTTGGAGATTCTTGGGACCAAAGCTCTCAACCCCAAACTTAAGAAAAAAGTGCAAATTCGTATGGATTGGAGCGACGCCAGGGTCAAATCGACTTGGATAGGCTTCTAAAAGTTAGACACTCCTTTTCCTTTCACTTTTTTCTTGCTTTCTAGGTGATTGAAGTCCATTTTTGTGCATTTTTACTGTGTTTTCGCGTTTCTGTTTCTGGAAATTAAGAACAATCGCACGACTGTTCTTGGATTTTATGAGCAGTCGTACAACTGTATATATAGTCGTACTAGTGTTCTTGATTTCTAGGACATTTTCTTCCATTTTGTTTCGAATAAAATTTTGGCAAAATCTTGATTCTGGACCATTTACAGTCGCACGAATATAACTTACAATCGTATGACTGTAGTTACAGTTGCACGACTCTAACCTTCGTTCTAGAATCAGAATTTCATCTTCACATCATAAAAATTTATAAAAATCCATAAAAAAATCAGAAAAATCCGAAAATCCCAAAAATGAATTTTGACTTGTGCATTCACGACCATAGATTCAATTTCCAGAAAAATTGCATTTAGACAATACAACGACGGAGACTCAGTTCTCCCAAAAACCGACCCACCTAATATATGAAAAGTGCATGTAAACCGGAAAAACTGTTTTCAAAATGATTTTCTCATAAAAACCAAAATACAAGGACATTTCAAAATGTTTTCGAGGTCTAACCGGACCGGCTATCCGAGCCAGCTTGGTTATCCCATATATGCATGTCCCCAATTCTTGATTTCCCAATTCTGTCTATTTGAGTCCTAATTGTGGTGTGTTGTATAAATTGTGCTAACCTTGGTTTTGTAGCTTTTATTTATTTTTATTTTTATCTGTATTTTAATGGAATTAATCGTGTATTTTAGGCAGTTGTAATTATTTTTAGATTCTCGTATATTCTACGCGATTGTACAAGTGAGGCGAGAGTTTTTATTTTTCCATTCGATTTGGTTGTAGACTAATTAATATTTATTTCTTTTCTTTATTTTTGTATTATATATTTGTATGCGCGTTGTATGCCTTTTATATTCAATAAAATTTACTTTAGAATTTAAATTACCATTTCGAGAACATTGACATTATTTACTTTAATTAGACATGAAATAAGGGACTTGTCCGGACCCAAATCTCTGGATAGTGTAGCGGCCGTTCGTCCGGTTCAGCTACGTTATAAATTTCCCAGTTGAGCTGAGCTGAGTGGCGACTCTACAATACTCATTGAGACTTAGGTCTCGGTTCTTTTAAGAATTAACTCCATTTATTTTCCAAAACAATTTTCCATTTATAAAAACCCCATGCGAGGAAGGGGCCCGCCCGAGATCAAGGCGCCCCTTCCGAAAGGGAGTCCCGCGTTCTGTCGAAAACGCGTCGTCTGCTCACAGTGGCGACTCCGTTGGGGATTTCTTAAAAAGTTTTCTTAAATACTTAAAAGAATTTTGACAAGCCCTGAAAAGTGTCTAATTAAAATAAGGCGGATGATTCTCTTTTGGTATTTTATTTGCATTTTAGTTAGCCATTTTTTGCATTAGGTTAGGTATCCTTTTATAGCCCGGTGGATTGTTGAAGTGTCGCCTAAGTGCCTCTTGGTCTTGGGGGCACGAATATGAAACACCACTCATAGCCTCGTACGAACCCCTTTGCTAGAACCCTTGAGTGGGGAGAAGTGAGTAGTATATCTTGCTATGGGAGCCTTGATGTTATCCTGACTTTGACCGAACTCATATAAGCAACTTTAGTTGGATTCCCTTAGGATACCAAAATAAATTGCGTGTAAATAATAAAATCGCACCTTCATCATCCCTGGTTGGTGATCGAAGTGAACCCCACCTAGGACTTGGTTAGATTTTTGCCAAAATGACCACGTTGGAGGAATAAGGTTGGAAGAATTCGTTTTGCTTGCTATGTGTTTCTTGCCGTCTCATAACACATCGCCATTGCTACCTACACGTGCATAGCATACCATAATTCATACACATGACATTTTTCAAACATTAAACATATGTGTGTTAATTAACCCACACTTTTATGCAGCCATTTGCATCTTATTTCGTGTGTCAAACATTAATTCATTCGTTTGTCATTCATACTAACCATTTCTTTTTCAGCCATAACATTATGTTTGTGTGATTAGCATATTTTCACATAGCATACATAACATCATTGTGTATGTCATGCATCCTAACCACGTTTTATGCAGCCATTTACATTTTGTGTGTCATAAGCATTCACGACATATCACCTAAATTAAATTAGGGGCATTTCAAGGATGCCTATCATGACCATTCCATTCCATTTCATGACACATCGGGTATCCAAATTACCCGTGTTTTGCCGATGCACCGGATTGCATTTGGCCATTCCACCAAAATCATTTCATTCGATAAAAGCCACAACGGTCTTAGGCCCATTTTCATGTAACAATTTACACGATGCATTTCATGGCGTCACGCTTATTCATCACGAACATCATATAACACCGTGGTCCACATCCGACCATTTCATGACATTAATTTACCATGCAAGGTACTCCCCGAGTGCCCAATTAGTATACATATAGGTTCATAACATCACCAAATCATAAAAAGGTGTTTCCCGAATACCGAATCTCTGTCCGTGTCCCAGTTACACGTGACTTTCTCATAACATGATTTCATATCATATGCCCAAAAGCATCAGAACTTTGTCTGTGGGCCCAGCCCATGTGACCATTTCATATCATCCCATAGACCTGCCAAAGTATTGAAACTTCGTCCGTGCATCGGTACGCACGCGACCATTTCACGAATTCATTAGGTGCCCCAAAGGTGCCGAAATGCTGTCCATGTGGCGGCCCACAAGTGACATTTTTGTATAAGCATTGGGTGTTCTTCGAATGTCCCAAAAAAGAAGAAAGATAATAAAAAGAAACCATTCATACCATCATTTCATACATAATCCCACTCCATTCATTTCAAGCATTCTCAATGCCTTAATTTTCATGTCACTTCACGTCATTCATTCACGACCCTAATACCTCCTGTCTACTCCCAAGCAGAATACACTGGAGCGACCTTGGATAAAATCTCAATCTTCAAGGGCAACTAGGAGATAGAGGGTAGTTGAGAGTGACAGTGATTTTGAGTTTAGGGAAGGAGTGAATATGGCAGATCAGACACCAAGCATGGCTGATGTTTTGAAGGATTTCTTCAGATCCCAAGACTTCCACGACATGTTGAAGGAAGAGATGCAGGCAGTTGTAAGGGAAGCTGGTGAGACCAGTGGTAGTGGAGCCGGGAAAGAGAAAGTTGAGTCATTC
This sequence comes from Euphorbia tirucalli, assembly GCA_039660915.1. Lineage (NCBI taxonomy): Eukaryota > Viridiplantae > Streptophyta > Magnoliopsida > Malpighiales > Euphorbiaceae > Euphorbia > Euphorbia tirucalli. The sequence goes on along the minus strand of CM077635.1, from coordinate 15,430,223 downwards.
CAACATGGTGGTGACACTTCGGCTAGCCTTGAGAAGCTACAGGAAATAGAAGCAGCTATGGAGCAGAGAATGAAAGCGAAGTGCTCTGAGCTAGATGAAGTTATGGCCCAGTTGAAGAAGGCGTTCAGTATCAGTGCTGAATCGAAGAAGGGTGTAAATGTTGATGCCATGATCAGTAGGGGCATTGAGACATTCCCCATCGGCTTCCAAGTGCTGAAAGTCCCTACTTATAAAGGAATGGGCTCAACGGAGGCCCATGTGAATCTGTATGCACGGGTTATACTGACGACAGGTGCCACAAAGCAGCAGCTGATCAATTTATTCCCCACCACACTGGAGGGAGGTGCTTTAGGTTGGTATAACTCACTGTCAGAGAAGGAACAATCTGATTGGGAAGTTTTGTCGGTGGCCTTCATTAAATACTATAGCTTCAATACCAAAATCCAGGTGAAGCTGTATGATCTGGAAAGGGTAAAGTAGAAATTTAACGAGCCCTCTGATGAATACTATCAGAGATGGATGAACAAGATGATTCTCCTAAAGAACCGCCCTGAGGAAGACGAGCTTATACAAAAGCTGATAGAAGGTAGCAAAGACATCTTCAAGAATAACATGAAATTCCATCCCTTTAAAGAGCTCAGTGAAATTTACAGCATGGCCATGAAGATAGAGAGGGATGAAGAGGAGAAGCCAGCCAGTCACAAGGGAGGAAGAAGTACAGGGTACAGCTCGGGATATAGATCAACCGCAGCAGTTGGGTCTGGCAGTGGTTCTGGTTCAGGTTCCAGTTACAAACAGGGGCAATCTTTAGAAGTCAAGCAGGTTGAAGTGGCTACTGTAAATCAGCAACAAGGCAACCAGAATAGGGGTCCTGGAGAACAAGGCATATCGCCTTGGACTCTTCCCTTGGTGAAGATATTAGCCAAGTGTAGTAATGGTGGCCTGCTACAGTCTTTAAGGCCATTTGAGAAGCCATCTGAAGCTAACAAAGATAATTTCTGCACTTATCATGTGGTGACAGGCCATCAAACTAACAACTGTTTCAAGCTAAGGGATGCCATCCAAAAGCTAAACCTAGCACTAAAACCAACCCGCTGCCGGCATTCGAAAAGCGGGTCAACATGGTCCAGTCGGGGTTGCCGGCTAATTTTATATTTGCCCAAGTTCTTCAAGTGAACCCTACAATTCAGGCAATGGCAGTAGGGGAACCCGAAGTGGAACCCGAATGTGAGAAAAAGGGGGAATGTAAGGAGATCAAGCCCATAAGTTTGAATGATCTCGACTCCGAAGATGAGTATGAAGAATTTGACAGGGAAGAGGTAGTTAAACTCCTAGCTGTTGAAAAGCTGAAGATTCAGGAAGTGCAGCATGTGACCCGAAGTGGTAGGGTATATTAGCTGGCAGATCAGATGAAAGATAAAGCACCGATGAATGGGTCGAGCAGTCCTTCGGCACCAAAAGGAGTTGAGAGGGAGGACCTAGTCATTTCCCAACTAAAGAAAACTCCTGCCCAAGCTAGCTTATGGCATTTACTTCTAACCTCCAAGGAACACAGGGCTGCCCTAGTAAAGAAATTGTCAGAGATTGAAGTCTCCCCTATAGCTTCACCAGAGGCTATGTGCTGTTTGTTAGATAAAGTCCATGTTGGAAGCCCTGATATTGTCTTCTCCGAGAAAGACCTGCCTGTTGAAGGGAAGGCCCATAACAAGGCTCTTATGTTAGGGCCCATGTGATGGATAAGGTAATGCCTTGCGTCATGGTGGATGATGGATCGGCACTGAATATTTGTCCACTAAAGATGTTGCCATTTCTGGGGCTGAACGAAGAAGTGTTAAAGAGATCCTCAACAGTCATTCGAGCATATGATGACTATAAAAGAATGGTACTAGGGACGTTTGAGGCAGAAGTAGAGGTTGGGCCAGTTAGGTCCACAGTTGCTTTTACAGTGATTGATATCCCGGTCACATTTTCCCTATTGCTTAGAAGGCCCTGGTTCCATCCTTTGGGAGGTGTCCCTTCCAAATTGCATCAAAAGATCAAGTTCTTTATGAACGGCAGAATTGTGACTGTTGAGGCGGATGCCCAATCGATGGTAGCTGCACTGAATGAAAGAGTGGTTCCTTTTGGTGGATTTCAAGTCGCTGTAATTAAAGAGGAAAAGACCATGGATGCCCTTACGGTCCTTTGTGAGAATTATATGCCGGAGTGGCTATCCCGGTATCTGTATAAGCAGAACTTTGTCCCGGGAATGGGACTCGAAATTAATTTACAAAGGGTTCCAGAATTTAAAATTGACTTGGGAAAGTCGAAACAGTGTGGCCTTGGCTATGAAGAAGGGGCATCTGAGCAAAAGAATCTGAAAAAGGGCAAGAATGGTAAGAGTATGATGAAGCCATTTCTGAAGGCAGGAGAAGGGCTTTATAAGGGTCAAGCTGAACGGTGATGGTAGGAGGTGTCGAGTATCCTAGCTTTGAGATCTTTGCAGATGTAGTTGATTTTGAGGAAAGCTAGGAGAAGCCAGTAGCCGCTGTAATGGTGGGAGAAATCTCTGTTGAATCCGATGAGCTACAAGGCAAGCCGGCTATAATGATGGAGAAAGCAATAAAGGTGGCCGAAGAAGAAGATGAAAAGAAGGCCTGTGTTGAAACTACAGAAGTGATCTCGGGTGCTTTGACTGTTGCATTAAGCAAAGCTTTTGGGAAATCCAAGGAGGGATTCGGTGAAGAATTGATGGCTAAAGTGGACTTAGACTCTGTGGTCGCTAAAATTGCCAAGATTATGGAAAAAGCTAAGATGCAAGTGACCGGAAAAGAAGTAGAGAAAGCTGCAGTCCCGGATAATGCTCTGAAAGGGGGGATGGAAGCTGATGAAGAACAAGGCCCTCCGTCTGTGGAGGATGAAAATGATTTTGTTGTATCTATTTCTTCCATTTTCAATGTAACTGATGTACTTTATGATAAGTTCAATGCAATGAAATCTCAATTTGCTTACTTGTGTGATGCTTATCCTGATAATTCTGTACATGCATTCAAATCACCATCCAACATATTTAGCATACATGACACCGCATTGCATGAAATCAACATAAGTACAGATGAAAACCCTAAAATGGTATTCATTTCACATGAGTTTAAATCTAAGGAAGAGAAAGAATTAATAAGAATACTCTAAAAACATGTTAAAGCTTTTGCTTGGTCATATGATGACATGCCGAGTGTGGACACAGAGATAGCAGTGCATAAAATCCCAACAGACCCCAAGTTCAGACCGGTAAAGCAGAAGTTGAGAAGACTAAGGCCGAAATGGGCTACGTTGGTAAAAGAAGAAGTGGCTAAGCAAATAGATGCCAAATTTCTTGAAGTGGTGGGGTACACAGAATGGCTAGCCAACGTTGTCCTTGTGCCTAAAAAGGATGGAACGGTCAGAGTATGCATCGACTATAGGGACCTGAATAAAGCATGCCCAAAAGATAATTTTCCATTGCCCCATATTGATGTCCTAGTTGATAGTGCAGCAAAAGCGGCAATGTACTCTTTCATGGATGGCTTTTTAGGGTATAACCAGATTTTGATGGATGTGATCAACAAGGTGAAAACATCGTTCATCACAGAGTGGGGTACTTTTTGCTATAGAGTGATGCCTTTCGGATTAAAGAATGCTGGCGCCACTTATTAGAGGGCTGTCACAACTCTGTTGCACGATATGATCCATAAAGAAGTTGAGGTGTATGTCGATGATATGCTTGTTAAATCAACGACCCGGGAGGAACATCCTGTTATCCTGGATAGATTTCTAACACGCATTGCAGAGTACAACTTGCAACTTAACCCCAAGAAGTGCATATTCGGGGTCACATCAGGGAAGTTGTTAGGCCATGTAGTCAGCCAGAGGGGGATAGAAATAGACCCGGATAAAATCAAGGCCATCCAAGATATGCCAGCTCTAAAAATGGAAAAAGAAGTCCGGTCATTTCTGGGTTCCTTGCAATATGTGAGTCGCTTCATTACACGGTTAACTTCCACTTGTGAACCAATCTTTAAGCTATTAAGGAAAGATCAGCCGATTGTGTGGGATGACAGGTGTCAATTGGCATTCGAGAAGATCAAGGCTTACCTGGTAAAGCCACCAGTATTGAGTCCTCTAGTTCCAGGGATACCTCTGATTTTGTACTTGGCAGTTGAAGAATCCTCTATAGGGGCAATGCTAGCACAAGAGCAAGATGGCAGGAAAGAGTACCCTATCTATTACCTTAGCAAGAAATTGCTGGAGTATGAAACAAAGTACACACTTGTGGAGAAGTCATGTGTAGCGATGATATGGTTGACCAAGAAGCTGTGCCACTATTTCTAATCCTACAAGATACATGCCGTGGCTAAGGTGGATCCAATAAAGTATCTCTATGAAGCACCTGTGTTAGTTGGGAAGCTATCCAGGTGGCTATTACTCTTATCTGAGTTTGACATCGAGTACATCATGAAGAAAACCATCAAAGGGCGAGCCGTGGCGGAGTTTCTGGCAAACCAACCTCTAGAATCAGATTATACAGAAAATTTAGAGTTCCCAGATGAACAGTTGGCCATGGTTGAAGTAAAAAGATGGGTTATATGCTTCGATGGGGTAGTGAATAGAAAAGGCGCCGGAATCGGTGTACTCATAGCAACACCGGATGGTGAGATTATTCCTTTATCCAAGAGGTTGGTCTTTCCCATAACCAATAATGGGGCAGAATATGAAGCATGCTTATTTGGAATGGAAGCTCTGTTAACCTTAGGGGTGAATGATTTCTTAATTGTCGGTGATTCACTTCTAGTGATCAGACAAGCTCAGGGTGAGTGGGAGCTAAAAGAAGAAGCCTTACGGCCTTACTTGGAGCTGCCAGAGTTCAGAAAAGATTTATTTAGCCAGTGTGAATTCAGACATGTCCCCAGGGATGAGAATAAGATGGCTGATGCTCTAGCAACATTATCCTCTATGTGGAAAATCTAGAAGAAACTCAAGTGCAACCACTAGTTATAGCCACCTCTAGACATCCTTGCTTCGAAGTACACAGGGTAATGGAGTTGACAGTTGAAGAGAAACCGTGGTTCTTTGATATTTACCGGTATGTGAAGGAAGGCAGGTATCCAGAAGAGGCCAGTGCTACTGATAAATTGACACTAAGAAAGCTGGCTAGTCAATTCAGAATCTTCGAGAATAAGCTGTACAAAAGAACTGTACATGGAGTTCTTTTAAGCTGTCTGACACAGCGAGAAGCAAAAGAAGTGATGCAGCAGGTACACACAGGAACCTACGGACCACGCATGAATGGGCTTGCCATGGCTAGGAAGATAATGAGACAAGGGTATTTCTAGATGACTATGTAAGCAGATTGTATAGGAAAAGTGAAGAGATGTCATGAATGTCAGATATATGCAGATATCAATCATCTTCCACCACTTGAACTTTAGAATCTAGCATCGCCTTGGCCGTTTTCGGCATGGGGGATAGATATGATTAGTGAAATTCATCCAGCTGCATCTAATGGACATAGATTCATATTTGTAAAAGTTGATTACTTCTCTAAATGGGTCGAACAAGAATCCTTCACTAATGTGACAGCCAAGCAAATGGTCAAGTTCATCCAGAAGAACATTTTCACTCGGTATGGGATTCCTCACCACATAGTAACTGACAATGGAGTACAGTTTCAAGGGACAACAGCTGGGCCACTTGCAGAGCATGGTATTGAACATCATAAGTCCTCTCCATACAGACTACAGGCTAATGGTGCAGTGGAAGCAGCTAACAAGGCAATAAAGAAGATCTTATGAAAGATGGTAACCACTTACAGAGATTGGGCTGATAAACTGCCTTATGCTCTTTGGGCTTACAAAACCAGTGTCAGAACACCAACAGGAGAAACTCCTTATGCCTTGGTGTACGGAACGGAAGCAGTACTGACAGTGGAAATAGAACTTAAGTCACTTAGAGTCACCCTGGAGGCTCAGCTACTAGAGACCGAATGGGTTCAAGCCAGATATGAACAATTGGCAGCACCAGATAAAGGCGACTGAGGGCACTGGATCATCTTTAGATGTACCAACGCAGATGATGGGTCCTAGGCGAAGTAGTAAAACTAAACCTAGAAACGCACAACTAAGGCAGTGTACCTATCGTTGACAAGTAATAATTCGGGTTGGTCCAGGTATCGATCCCACAGAGAAAAGAATATTCTGCAAACACTAAACTACTCGGGTTCCTTGCGTGTCCTAGGCGGAACCTAGTTTTGGGTTTGATTATATTAACAACTAAATTATCCTACTCCTAGTTGATCTATTCCAGCTTACTTTGCACTTGAATTTTGGGTTATCAATTGGCGGTTTACCAACCTATGAATGCTAATGGGGATGGCTTTATCAATTAACTACAAAAGATGAATTTAACTCAACAATCAACCCTTAATTATGTTCTTCCAATAATTCAACCTAGCGTATCTAGATCTTTTAGGTCCTTAGCCGGTTTTCCTTGTTTAGAGGTGGTCTAATTCTAAAGCTCAGAAAATAGAGGAACGTAAGTTCCACAGTGTCGTCAATACTAATGGGTTCCTAGGCGTCAATCTAGGTAATGCCACAAATATGAACTTAATAAATTAAGATCTTATGAGACTAGATATTCATTAAAGGAATTGCATAAAGAAAAGGAATAAAAATTGAAATTAACTTGCAATCAATTGTATTAATCAAGAAAGATGAAACGAATTCAGTGTTTACAACCAAACACATTCAATTTGCGGAATCAAAAACTAACTTAATCAAATTACAAAAGAGAAAAAGAAAAACTTATGCCCTTTTGGTCCGATTAACCGGATTCCGACGGTGTGAAGATGCTTGGGGTGTACCTCTATAGACGAACTCCAGCCGGAACTAAGAACGTCGCAAAAGGGGAAAGTTCTATGTAAAGCTACAACCAATCGATGGTTCAAAACTCAAAGAAAACAAATAGCTCAAGCTCCAACCTCACTACAAGTTTTTGCTCTCACTCTAAAAGTCTGGAAAGAGATCCTTTCAAATATAGAAAATAACCTATTTATACGGCTAGGTTAAAACCAGGAAAAAGAAGAGATGAAAGTAGGGCAACAGCAAGATTTCGGGGCTCGGCACGCCGTGCTGGTGGAAGTGGCATGCCGTGCTGTGCAGAATTGAAGGCGGCACGCCGTGCTGCTAGAGGTGGCACGCCGTGCCGTGTGGTTTTGGTGCTGGCACGCCACGCTGGTCTGAGTGGCAAGTTTTCGTGCCACTCCACTGGATTGCTTCTGTTGGCACACCGGATTGGCATGTCGTGCCCTAATTATGGCACGTCGTGCCACCCTGATTTTCAGCACTTCGAACTCTTCCTTGCCGCCAATGCACCAACTTCCGGTCCGGGTCATAATACCTGTCCAAAACAAGCACAAAGAAACATAACCGCACCAATGCCCCGGACCATAAAAACGACAAATTAATAAAAATTACAAAAACAACCCTAGAAAACACGAAAAAATACTAAAAGTTATAAAAATCTATCCAAAGCATAAAAATCACAAAATACTCAAAAACCACACAAACATTCACACAAAAGACTCTAAAAATTGCCGTTCAAACCACGAAATTGCCTAAAAGATAAGGTCAAAAACCGACCTTATCAACCACCCCACACTTAAAGTCTTGCTTGTCCTCAAGCAAATCAACTAAAGACAAAAGAGTAAACTTTCTCGCTTTTACTTGCAAATCCAACTAAGGGTTTAACCATACGAAATTCATGAACTCAAGAAAGTAAAGCATCACCTTCGAAATGACACTAGGCGCACCAGGTTCAAAATCACTCAATACCGGAACCCAACACAATTTAGCTAGTCAGAGGGCGAGGAACAAACAGAGTTTATACGACCACAAAGCACCTCACAAGATGTCACTCCAACGCTCAAGTTCAAGGTAAGGTAGATGAGCACACAAAAACAAACAATGGCACACATCACATAGCGAACTAATGGCAATCCCGGTGAAGTCATTGGTCAAGGAGTAAAATCAGAGAACCTGGGGCTTGTAATGTTACGGCTTAGGGTAGGTTTGATAAGGGGAAATTTTAGGTATACAAGTCCTACAAATCAAGTAAAATATACAAATTGACTAAGAACTAAAGACGGGTCATGCAACATTCAACTCAAAACTAGTCCTAAGAGTGTTTGCTTTGCTAAATAAATTTTTTTTTTCTTTTGTTTTTTTTTTTGAACTGAACTTGACAAAAAGAAGGCCTTATCCACACCCAATGGCTAAAACACAACTGAATGGGAAAAAGAGAACAAAAATTACAAGACATGAGTCAAGGCAATTAGATGATCACCCTAATCCTTTATTCAGCAAAAGAACTAAAACATGGAACACAAATACCGGCTCAAAGACGCAAACCGGACAAACAAGATAGGCGTTCACAAACTCCGAATTTTACGAAAAGAAACCGAACAAACACATTGACTCTAATTGGATTTTTGTTTTTTTGTTTTTTTGTTTTTTTTTTAACACAATTTTTCCATAGGACTAGATGTGAAAGAGTTGAAATGCAAACGGTGATTGACCCCAAATTGAATGAACAACTTAGCCAATTACTTGATTTAGGAGATGAAGGTGAGAAAGGAAAATCAAAGTGAATGGTAAAAAGTTAGGATGATGGAGTTGGCTTGGTGAAGGTTTTTAAGTCAAAAAGGTTAATTTAGTGGCTTTGGGTGATCTAAGGGATGAATTAGTAGTTTGGGTTAGGCTCATTTAAGTCAAGGGGTTAATCCTAAGGGTCTCCACATATTAAGCTCTTGATGCCAAGTGCAAAACGACACCGGGTTCTACGATCTAGTGTGCCAAGATTGTTTTTACCCTCACAAAGAAATAGAACTGATGTGAAATGGTTCTAAAGGCTCAAATTTTCACAAGTGTATTAGGGGTTGTATGCTAGGTCGTGTGACTCAACCAATGTTCCAAGGCGTAATCCTAGCTCAATCATGCAAGTAGGGGTAGAGGATTAATTCCCTAATGCATCCTTAATGACAAATCTAACCAATGGTTACCATCAAGAATCACAAATCACGCACAAACAAGCTAATAACTTGCAAACTACTCCTAATATCCCTAGCCAATTGCTACCAATCCAAGCACAGAGACTTAGGTTCGAGGGTGGATTCAGCAATGTTATTCAAACGGCAATTGACACATAAACAACCTAAAAACACGATCAAACAAAAATCAACTCCACATGCATTGAAAAGTAAAGCCTAAATCTAACCAAAAACCAACGCAAAACATTCAATCATGCAAAAACACCAACAAACATTCGAAACAAACAATCAAACAGTGCAATGTAAAAAGAAGAAAAAGAAAGGGAGAAATCCCTTTACCCACCCCACACCTAGATTGCACTTACTTCCAAAAGTGCAATGGAAGAAGGAGCAAACTAAATGGGAAAGGGAAAAGGGTTACCTCACATATCGGGGGCTGGAGGCGGCGGGTAAGGCCATCCTTGGGCTGCACAGAAGCGAGAGGCGAACGCCTCGACGTTGGTGAGCTGAGCTGCTTGCCAATCAAGGCACGCGTTCAGCCGCTGCTCAAGCAGAACCTGATGGAAGGTTAAGCCTTCCAATTGCTCAATTATGCCATCCAACCATCCTTCAATCCGCCCCATAAAATCTACGCCCACCGAAACATTCTCCGCATCCTCCTCCCTATCCTCAGCTTCCTCACTCTCATCCTCCTCGTCTACGTCCATAGGAGCCTTTCCCCTACTTAAACCTTCTGCACTTGAAGTACCTGCAGCTGTCGCAACATGGGAGCAAGACAAGATTCCCCTCGAAAGCTTCTTGGGAAGGATGCTATCGAGGTTCCTATAACAAGTATTACTATGAAAAAAACATGCAATACAAGTTACAATATGTCCTAACCCTAGTTCGGACTTAGCTCGGTTGTGATGGTTATATAAGGCTTCCATGACAAAGAAGCCCATATGCACCTTAATATCACTATGCACATGCCACAGGATTAACAGTTCAAATGCATTTACTCGGTTGCTCTCAGTTTTTCCCGAAAAATTAAAACACACAAACTTATGAATTAATTGCAAAATTGGGTCATGAATTTGGGAAGTTTTGGCAAACCGAGGTTGGTATACCCCTTGCCCTATCAAGCGCCAAAATTTCTTGGCATCCATATTCTCGGGCCATTTATAACCATTCCCCTCAATACCTATGCAAGCCCTAAGGCCATCAATATCCAGAGACCGTTCAGTACCAAAGAGGCGGAATGTCATGCTCCTAAGGCCCGTATCCGGGTGTGTTTTAAAGCTCAAGGTGGAGTAGAATTCGAGGTTCAACTCCTTAAAGACTGGTGGATTAGATTTCACAAACTCATACCACCCTAGACTAGTCAATTTAGCTTTGACCCCCTCCAACCTATCTTGCACAAATAGAAATTCCCAATCGAAAGTGCGAAAGGGGGTGCTCTCTAAAGGAAATAGGGTTTTGTACTTTTTACCTTCATCATCCGAAAGTAAAGGAAAGGGGCATTTGTACTTCCTTGAGAGGCTCGTCAAATGGGCCATCAATTGTTCGGTGGGCAATTCGTCACGTGGCACCGGTTCCGGTGACAGTTCCATGGGCCATCGTAACCAACCGTGTCTCCGATCGGCGACGGTTTTCTTCTTCATCCTACAATTGCTTAACCATAAAAATAAAACAAAAATAAAAACAAAAGAACCCAAATCCAAAGAACATCTACTGTCAAAATTACAAACCATGAAAAAGAAAAAGAATGCAAAACAATACCCTATTAAGCAGTTAATCAATCAAAACCAAAATGAGAAAAAGAACAAACAATAAAAATAATGTAAGAATAAAGCATGAATTCATACCTGGTTTCAAGGAAATTGAAGCAAAAGAAAACCCTAGGGCAAAATCAGAGTGGAAGAGAAGGTGAGAGGGAGAAGATGAAGAAGGAAGGGAGAGTAAGAGTGGATAGGGAGAAGGGGAGAGGTGATTCAAGAGAGAGAAAGTGAAGAGAGAGAGATAAAAAGTGAAAAGGTGAGAGAAAGTGAGAAAGAGGAAGAAGAAGAAGAAGAAGAATGGGCGGTTATAAGGGGGAAGAAGGAGAAAAGGCATTAAATAGGCGGCGGTTTAGACCTAGGATTTCAAAATTTAAACGCTCGGCACGCCGTGCCAAACAATCAGCACAGCGTGCTGAGCAGGACAAAAACACTTACCTGGAAACAGCGTGAGGGCACGCCGGCGTGCTGGCTCGGCACATCGTGCTACTTTGAAATTTGAATATGTGGCACGGCGTGCTGCAGTTTTGACACGGCGTGTTGTTCTCTCGTCCACAACTCACTTTAGAAACAGCGCGATGGCACGTTGGCGTGTCGTATTGGCACGTCGTGCCTCCCAGCAGACCTGTAATTGGCACGGCGTGCTGAATGTGGAACGGCGTGCTGATTGCTTATGCATAACCCTCTTCAGAAACAGTACATCAGCACATGGGTGTGCTGTATTGGCACGGCGTGCTACTTTGAAGACCCTCACTTTGGCACAACGTGCTGAATGTGGCACGGCGTGCTGAATTGTTTATTCACAAACCTCTTCTGGAACAGTAGCCTGGCACGATTTTGTTCCACCATAGCACGCCACGTGCTACAACCAATTTCACCTTGGCACGGCGTGCTGCTTGTGACATGGTGTGCCATCTTGAATTCTGCCAACCTTTGTTTTTTTTTTTCACATTTTGATCATGAGTTTCGATTAACTTGCTTAAGTACCTAATCCTACACACAAAATCACACAAAAAAAAAACATATTAACACAAAAATTAATGTACAAGGGAGGCACACGTACCTCATCGCTATGTTTATAGTTGGAATAGCTCGACTTCAATGTCCACGTTTTAACATTACACATCATGAAGGAGTAAGACTTGCTTCTCCTCCTTCCTTCCTCCGCTGACGTAGGGCTTCAACCGATGCCCGTTTACTTGTTGAATTCCCTCCGGGGTTTCAATTTCCACCATCCCGGAGGGGTAAACCTTATGCACGGTAAACGGCCCCGTCCATCGACTTCTCAGTTTGCTCGGAAATAGTTTCAACCGGAAGTTATACAAGAGCTCCAACTCCCGTTGGTTGAAACTCTTTTCTATCACATAAGCATCAATAGGGCAAAAAGAGTCTACAAAATTACAACTTTCAACATCTAATGGATATTTCATTGAGTTATAGACGTTGAAAGTTACCTCCTCGTTGTGCAACCTAAGAATAATCTTACCTTCCTGGACATCTATCAGAGTCCTACCGGTTGCAAGAAATGGCCTTCCAAGCAAAAGGGGCACCATGCTATCTTCCTCCATATCCATCACCACGAAGTCCGCGGGGAAGATAAATTTGTCCACTTTTACTAGCACGTCCTCGACCACCCCCTTTGATCTCGTGAGAGATCTATTCGCCAATTGGAGGGTTATGTTGGTTGGCTTTGGGTCTCCTAGTCCGAGTCTCCTGAAAAATGATAGAGGCATCAGATTTATACTTGCACCCAAGTCACATAGGGCATTGGCGATCTCCAAGTTCCCTATCCGGCATGGGATAGTAAAACTGCCCTTATCTTTGAGCTTGGGTGGAAGTTTGTTAGTGATAATTGCCGAACATTCCTCTGTTAAAACCACCACTGCATCCTCACATAGCTTTTATTTCCCTGCAAGAAGTTCTTTAAAGAATTTAGCATAAGAAGGCATCTCTTGGAGAGCCTCAATCAATGGCATATTAAATTCTAACTTCTTAAAAATCTCCAGGAATTTGGAATATTTCTGCTCCAGTTTATCTTTCTTCTCCCTTTGAGGATAAGGAAGTTTAGGCACATAGGCTCTCACTGGGTCAGGAATTTTCCCTTTTTCATTTGTACTAGGTTTGGGTTCAGAAATCGAGTCGGGGTTGCTTACCTCTCCCGACTCTTCACTTAGCTCAGTAGGTTGGGATGGAATATCAGCGTTTTGCACTCGGTCCTCCACTTGCCTACCACTTTGTAGGGTTATAGCTTGAGCTGTCTCCCGTTGATTACCCTTAGGGTTTTGTTTAGTTCTACTCATTTGAGCCACCTGCTTACCCAAATCCCTACAGTATGCTTCATTATCAGCAAGCCGAGACGAGATGTCTTTTAATAAAGACAAAACCGTCTCATCTTGCTTAGACTGTTGTAGTTGCTATGAAGATTGATCATTAGGAATAAATGGGGCCTTACCTAACCCCTGCTCACGGTGCTCATAATGAAATCCGGAAGGAGGTCTCAACACATTCTGGTTATTACCATAAGACATGTTCGGGTGTTGATACCTTCTTCCATAATTATTATTATTATTATTGAAATTTTGTGGGTAAGAGTTAGAATTATTGTACCTTTGGTTTCCTCCCACAAAACTTACATTTTCGGACGGTTGGGCGAATGGGTCGCCCAATGCACATTCTTGCTCGGGATGCTCCGCTCCACATGATACACACAAGATCGGCTGGTATTGTGGTCCATTTAAATTCAGGCGGGACATCAACAGGTCCAGCTTCTTGTTCACATGGTCCATGGTTGCATCTTGGCGTCCCAAATTTGCAGCTCGAACCTCATTCCTTGTTGGCGTGTCCGAGTGCCAAAAGGTACTCTTTCTAGCCAGCTCCGCAATCAACTCCTCGGCTTGTGTAGCAGTCTTCTTAAAAATGTCCCCACCTGCAGAAGAATCAATAATGGCACGGTTAGCTGGTGTCAAACCATGATAAAATGTGCTTACCTGAGTGAAACGCGGCATGTCATAGTGGGGGCAGTTCCGCAATAACTGTTGAAATCTCTGCCACGCTTCATTAAGAGTCTCAGTCCCAAATTGCCGGAATCCCATGATTCGTTCCTTAGCTGAACCGTCTTTGATGGTGGGAAGTAGTATGCTAAGAACTGTTCTTCTAGTTGGTCCCAAGAAGTCACTGATCCGGGCCTCAAGGACTTGTACCATTCCATTGCTCCCCCGCATAATGAAAAGGGGAACAGCTTCAACCACACAGCATCTTGGGGCACTCCACCAATTTGGACTGTATCGGCCACCATGAGAAACTGGTCTAAGTGATCATTGGGATTGTCACTTATTCCGCCACTGAATAGTCCGTTCCCTTGGATTAAATGGATCATACTGGACTCCAACTCGAAGTGATGGCAGTGATGGCTGGAATAACCACTCCGGATCTGTTCCGGGGCCAATGTGGAGCCATTAGGTCAGTCATGACCATGTTGTCTCTATCACCACCCCTTCTTCTATCAAACTCCTCCCGCTCTCGCTGGAGTTGCTCTTGCTCAACTCTTTCCCGGAGTTGTCTCTCCTCATTGTCCTGTTGCTGATGCTCCATTTGGACAATTTGCTCTTGACGTACTCTACGGTTCCTGCAACACAAACGTTCAATTTCAGGGTTATAAGGTAAAAGCTCAGGATGCTGAGAGCGCGTTCACATAAGCTAGAAAACACACACACAGAGAAAATAAAGAAAACTAAATTGCAGCAAATATCCACAGAAAAGAAAAATTATTTAACTATATGCACAAAAATAGTGCCTAGATCAGCAAATAGACCTTTGGCTAAATGATGCAGGCGCCAAAAACTTGATGGGTCCTAGGCGAAGTAGTAAAACTAAACCTAGAAATGCACAACTAAGGCAGTGTACCTATCGTTGACAAGTAATAATTCTGGTTGGTCCAGGTATCGATCCCACAGAGAAAAGAATATTCTGCAAACACTAAACTACTTGGGTTCCTTGCGTGTCCTAGGCGGAACCTAGTTTTGGGTTTGATTATATTAACAACTAAATTATCCTACTCCTAGTTGATCTATTCCAGCTTACTTTGCACTTGAATTTTGGGTTATCAATTGGCGGTTTACCGACCTATGAATGCTAATGGGGATGGCTTTATCAATTAACTACAAAAGATGAATTTAACTCAACAATCAACCCTTAATTATGTTCTTCTGATAATTCAACCTAGCGTATCTAGATCTTTTAGGTCCTTAGCTGCTTTCCCTTGTTTAGAGGCGGTCTAATTCTATGGCTCAGATAATAGGGGCACGTAAGTTCCACAGTGTCGTCAATACTAATGGTTTGCTAGGCGTCAATCTAGGTAATGCCACAAATATGAACTTAATAAATTAAGATCTTATGAGACTAGATATTCATTAAAGGAATTGCATAAAGAAAAGGAATAAAAATTGAAATTAACTTGGAATCAATTGTATTAATCAAGAAAGATGAAACGAATTCAGTGTTTACAACCAAACACAATCAATTTGCAGAATCAAAAACTAACTTAATCAAATTACAAAAGAGAAAAAGAAAAACTTATGCCCTTTTGGTCCGATTAACCGGATTCTGACGGTTTGAAGATGCTTGGGGTGTACCTCTACAGACGAACTCAAGCCGGAACTAAGAACGTCGCAAAAGGGGAAAGTTCTATGTAAAGCTACAACCAATCAATGGTTCAAAACTCAAAGAAAACAAATAGCTCAAGCTCCAACCTCACTACAAGTTTTTGCTCTCACTCTAAAAGTCTGGAAAGAGATCCTTTCAAACATAGAAAATAACCTATTTATACGACTAGGTTAAAACCAGGAAAAAGAAGAGATGAAAGTAGGGCAACAGTAGGATTTCGGGGCTCGGCACGCCGTGCTGGTGGAAGTGGCACGCCGTGCTGTGCAGAATTGAAGGCAGCATGCCGTGCTGCTGGAGGTGGCACGCCGTGCTGTGTGGTTTTAGGGCTGGCGCGCCACGCTGGTCTGAGTGGCACGTTTTCGTGACACTCCACTGGATTGCTTCTGTTGGCACGCCGGATTGGCACGCCGTGCCCTAATTGTGGCATGCCGTGCCACCTTGATTTTCAGCACTTCGAACTCTTCCTTGTCGCCGATGCACCAACTTCCGGTCCGGGTCATAATACCTGTCCAAAACAAGCACAAAGAAACATATCCGCACTAACGCCACGGACCATAAAAACGACAAATTGACAAAAATTACAAAAACAACCCTAGAAAACACGAAAAAATACTAAAAGTTATAAAAATCTATCCAAAACATAAAAATCACAAAATACTTAAAAACCACACAAACACTAAAAGATAAGGTAAAAAACCGACCTTATCAGCAGAATGGCCAGAGCCTATAATCGGAATGTGCAGTATTCCAAACAGCAGTTGAAAACAGGTGACTTGGTTCTAAAGCAGCTAAGGCCTTCAAATGTCGATGTTAGGGGCAAGTTCAGACCCAACTGGGAAGGGCCCTATGTGGTGAAGAAGGTGCTATCAAAAGGCGCTGTCGGCATCATAGACATGGACGAAAATGCGTTCACTAATCCTATCAACTAGGATAGGCTAAACTTTATCATGTGTGAAAAAAAAAATCTGCTAGGCTGAAAACTCGAAAAGAGCGGTCTAGGCAAAAGTTAAGACACGGGAGAAAATAATCAGTCGAAAAACCTAAAAAGGATGACTGGTGACGGATTCTAGCTCAGTGTGGAATATGTACCATTTAAGAACCAACTTGTTTCAAATGTACTCATTTTGACTTCATCAATAAAGTGAAGTGTTTATCTAAATATATTTACATGGTTAGGAAAAATGCACAAGCAAAGTTGTCTTGCATAAACATACATTTAAAGAAAGTACTTTGCATTCAACTGATTGAAATCATCGCATTATTTAACAAGTGAAAATGCACTAAATACATGCAACTTGAAACCTTTTATCGTCCTCTAAAACTCAGTTCATCTTCACAAAAGAGCAATAAAATGGTCATGG
Organism: Euphorbia tirucalli; assembly: GCA_039660915.1. NCBI lineage: Eukaryota > Viridiplantae > Streptophyta > Magnoliopsida > Malpighiales > Euphorbiaceae > Euphorbia > Euphorbia tirucalli. The sequence goes on along the minus strand of CM077635.1, from coordinate 15,413,385 downwards.
AGACATCTCAATCATCTTAAAAGAAAAAAAGAAAAAAAGAAAAAAAAAGAAGAAGCTCGCTGAGGTGAAAACCGAGAAGGCACCTCAGGCAAAAATTAGAGCAGCTCGTTGAGGCGAAAACCGAAAAGGTGCCTCAGGCAAAAATTAGAGCGGCTCGCTGGGCTGAAAACCGGTATTGGGCAACCCAGGCAAAAATTAGAGCACTTACAAGCCCATAATTTCCCCACGGAGTAGGAAAAGCAGAATGTCCCTAACATTCCCCATAGAAGTCATCACATCGACTCCCCATAGAGTCGCCATGCAATTCTCCAGAAGAATATACATAAAGAACACCATAATTGTTTCCCCAATCGAGTTGCCACACTTTTCCCTAGCAGAATCTTTGTAAGGAGCACTACGATTATCTCCCCAGCAGTATCATACATCCCCAGCAGTCACCTTACTCCTTTGAAAATCACCAAGCAAAGCCCCCGAAGAAAGCAAAATCAACCAGGGGCACGACGTATCTCTCTCCAGCGCAAGGCGGAAACATCAAAATAACGGGAAATGCATACATGTATATATACATCATCGTGCACTCATACATTGCATACATCAATCACTTTATCGAACGGGCAAAAATTTTTATTTAAAAATCTCTCGATCAAGGAATGAAGACTTGCTATCTTAAGTGCAGGAATTCATCATCCCCAGCTTTAATAGAACCGCCTTGATAATGTAAACTCTGTATCGGCCTAGATCGGCTTCGTGATTCACTTCCCCAGCAGATCCGCCTCGAGTAACATAAACTCGGTATTGGCCCAGACTGGCTTCATCATTCACTTCCCCAGCAGATCCGCCTTGAGTAATGTAAACTCGGCGTCGGCCCAGATCAGTTTCATTATCCATTTCCCCAGTAAAGTTCGCCTCGGGTAATCTAAACCCGGTATCGGCCAATCTCTTCATCAATTTCGCCTCGGGTAACCTAGACCCAGTATCGGCTAATTTCATCTCCAGCATCACCTCGGGTAACCCAGACCCGGTATCGGCTAATTTCACTCTTCCTTTGCCTCGGGTAACATAGACCCGGTATCGGCCAATCTGTAATCCATCTTTCTTCACCTCGGGTAACCTAGTCCCAATATCGACTAAACCGCAATTCACCCTTCATTTGCCTCGGGTAATATAGACCCGATATCGGCCTATCCACATCGACCTCGTCTCAGGTAATCTAGACTCGGTATCGGCTTATTTCGTCCCTAGTATCGCCTCGAGTAATCTAGACCTGGTATCAGCTTATCTCATCAGTGGGTTCACTCCAGTGTTCACGGCGCTTTGATTCACACTCTTAAATTCATCATCTCGTTTAGGTGTCGAATTTGATCACGCGAGGGGCAGCTGTAAGCGCCGGAATTCTCTGTACTTAAAAAAAAAGAAGAGAAAAAGAAAAAGTGTCATACGACTGTCTTACAATCGTGTGACTATAATTTAAAAATTACAGTCGTACGACTATAATGTCGGAGCAGTTGCAGGAGCCCATACCTCTGCAGCAGAAAAATGGAGAAAAGTGGAGGAGCATTAATTGCTCCAGTCTGAAGACAAGCAAGCAGAAAAAATCAGAGTAGAAAAGGAGAAAGAGGGGGAGGAAAAGCCAATTTGGATTTCTGGTGAAAGAATTAGAGAGAGAGGAGAAAAAAGAGAAAGAAAAGAAAGAACAAAGCCAAAACTCAAAAAATTCTTCTTTTCCTCTTCTATTTTCTTTAGGTTTCAGAATTAGGATTAAAATTTGGTAGAAATCCTTAGGTTAATCAATTAACTTCACAAACAAATCGAAATCCTAGACTAAAATCAACAGAAACCTTGACATTTGGAGATTCTTGGGAACAAAGCTCTCAACCCCAAACTTAAGGAAAAAGTACAAATTCGTATGGATTGGAGTGACGCCAGGGGTCAAATCGACTTGGATAGGCTTCTAAAAGGTAGACACTCCTTTTCCTTTCACTTTTTCTTGCTTTCTAGGTGATTGAAGTGCATTTTTGTGCATTTTTGCTGTGTTTTCGTGTTTCTATTTCTGGAAATTAAGAACAGTCGCACGACTGCTCTTGGATTTTATGAACAGTCGTACGAGTGTTCTTGATTTCTAGGTCATTTTCTTCCATTTTGTTTCGAATAAAATTTTGGCAAAATCTTGATTCTGGGCCATTTACAGTCGCACGACTATAAATTACAGTCTTAGGACTGTAGTTACATTTGCACGACTGTAACCTTCGTTCCAGAATCAGAATTTCATCTTTAAATCATAAAAATTTATAAAAATCCATAAAAAAATCAGAAAAATCCGAAAATCCCAAAAATGAATTTTGACTTGTGCATTCACGACCATAGATTCAATTTCCAGAAAAACTGCATTTAGAACAATACAACAACGGAGACTCGGTTCTCCCGAAAACCGACCCACCTAATATATGAAAAGTGCATGTAAATCGGAAAAATTGTTTTCAAAATGATTTTCTCACAAAAACCAAAATACAGGGACGTTTCAAAATGTTTTCAAGGTCTAACCGGACCGGCTAGCCGAGCCAGCCCGGTTATCCCCTATATGCATGTCCCCAATTCTTGATTTCCCAATTCTGTCTATTTGAGTCCTAATTGTGGCATGCCGTATAAATTATGCTAACCTTTGTTTTGCAGCTTTTATTTATTTTTATTTTTGTTTGTATTTTAAGAGAATTAATCGTGTATTTTAGGCGGTTGTAATTATTTTTAGATTCTCATGTATTCTAAGCGATTGTACAAGTGAGGCAAGAGTTTTTATTTTTCCATTCGATTTGGTTGTAGGCTAATTAATATTTATTTCTTTTTTTTATTTTTGTATTATATATTTGTATGCGCGCTGTATGCCTTTTATATTCAATAAAATTGACTTTAGAATTTAAAATACCATTTCGAGAACATTGGCATTATTTACTTTAATTAGACACAAAATAAGGGACTTGTCCGGACCTAAATCTCTTGATAGTGTTGCAGCCTTTCGTCCGGTTTAGCTACGTCATAAATTTCTCGGTTGAGCTGAGCCGGGTGGCGACTCTACAATACTCATTGAGACTTAGGTCTTGGTTTTTTTAAGAATTAATTCCATTTATTTTCGAAAAAGATTTTCCGTTTATAAAAACCCCACGCGAGGAAGGGGCCCGCCCGAGATCGAGGCGCCCCTTCCGAAATGGAGTCCCGCGTTCCATCGAAAATGCGTCGTCCGCTCACAGGGCCGATACCGAGTTTATATTACTCGAGGCGGATCTACTGAGGAAACTTAGATGGTGAAGCCGATCTGGGCTGATACAAAGTTTATATTACTCGAGGTGGATCTGCTGAGGAATGGAACCTGGGGATGATGAATTCCTGCACTTAAGATAGAAAGTCTTCATTCCTTGATCAAGAGATTATTAAACAAAAATTTTTGCCCCTTCGATCAAGAATGAAGACTAGCTCGGGAGAAGTGATAGATGTATGCAATGTATGAGTGCTTGATGATGTATATGTGCATATATGCATTTTCCAATATTTGATGTTTCCGCCATCCGCTGGAGAGAGATATGTTGTGCCTTTTGTTGATTTTGCTTTCTTCGAGGGCTTTTCTTGGTGATTTTCGAAGGAGTGAGGTGACTGCTGGGGAGATAATTGTAGTGTTCCTTACAGAGATTCCGCTGGGGAAAAGTGTGGCAACTCAATTGGGGAAACAATTATGGTGTTCTTTATGTAGATTCTGCTGGGGAATTGCGTGGCGACTCTATTGGGGAGTGATGTGATGACTTCTGTGGGGAATGTTGGGGACACTCTGCTTTTCCTGCTCCGTGGGGAAATTATGAGCTTGTAAGTGCTCTAATTTTTACCTGGGTTGCCCAATACAGGTTTTCAGCCTAGCGAGCCGCTCTAATTTTTGCCTGAGGCGCCTTTTCGGTTTTCGCCTCAACGAGCTGCTCTAATTTTTGCCTGAGGCACCTTCTCGGTTTTCACCTCAGTGAGCTTTTTTTTTTTTTTTTTTAAGATGATTGAAATGTCACCATGACCATTTTATTGCTCTTTGAGGAAGATGAACTGGATTTTAGAGGTCGACAAAAGATTTCAAATTGCAAGTATTTAGTGCATTTTCACTTGTTAAATAATGCAATGATTTCAATCAGTTGAATGCAAAGTGCTTTCTCTAAATGTATGTTAATGCAAGACAACTTTGCTTGCGCATTTGTCATAACCATGCAAATATATTTAAACAAACACTTCACTTTATTGATGAAGTCAAAATGAGTACATTTGAAATGAGTTGGTTCCTAAATGGTACATATTCTACACTGAGCCAGAATCCATCGCCAGTCGTCCTTTTCAGTTTCCGACTGATTATTTTCTCTCGTGTCTTAACTTTTGCCTAGATCGCTCTTTCCGAGTTTTCAACCGAGCAGATTTTTTTTTACACATGATAAAGCTTTAGCCTGTCCTAGTTGATAGGATTAGTGGACTCATTTCTGTCCATGTCCATGATGCTGATAGCCCCTTTTGATAGCACCTTCTTCCCTACATAGGGCCCTTCCTAGCTGGGTCTGAACTTGCCCCTAACATCGACATTTGAAGTCTTTAGCTGCTTTAGAACTAAGTCACCTGTTTTCAACTGCCATTTGAAATCCTTCACATTCCGATTATAGGCTCTGGCCATTCTGCGCTGGTACATCTGAAGATGATCCAGTGCCCTCAGTCGCCTTTCATCTAGTGCTGCCAACTATTCATATCTAGCTTGAACCCATTCAGTCTTTTGCAGCTGAGCCTCCAGGGCGACTCTAATTGACTTAATTTCTATTTCCACTGGCAATACTACTTCCATTCCATATACCAAGGCATAATGAGTTTCTCCTATCAGCATTCTAACACTGGTTCTGTAACCCCAAAGGGCATAACGTAGTTTATCGGCCCAAGCTCTGTAAGTTGTTACAATCTTTGATAAGATCTTCTTTATTGCCTTGTTAGCTGCTTCCACTGCACCATTAGCCTGTGGTCTGTATGGAGAGGACTTATGATGTTCAATACCATGCTCTGCAAGTAGCCCAGCCATTGCCCCTTGAAACTATACTCCATTGTCAGTTACTATGTGGTGAGGAATCCCATACCGAGTGAAGATGTTCTTCTGGATGAACTTGACCATTTGCTTGGCTGTCACATTAACGAAGGATTCTGCTTCAACCCATTTGGAGAAGCAATCAACTACTACAACTATGAATCTATGTCCATTAGATGCAGCTGGATGAATTTCACCAATCATATCTATCCCCCATGCTGAAAATGGCCAAGCAGATGCTAGATTCTGAAGTTCAAGTGGTGGAAGATGACTGATATCTGCATATATCTGACATTCATGACATCTCTTCACTTTTCTTATACAAACTGCTTACATCGTCATATAGAAATACCCTTGTCTCATTATCTTCCTAGCCATGGCAAGCCCATTCATGTGTGGTCTGCAGGTTCCTACGTGTACCTGCTGCATCACTTCTTCTGCTTCTTGCTCTGTTAGACACTTCAGAAGAACCCCGTATGCAGTTCTTTTGTAAAACTTATCCTCGAAGATTTTTGAATTGACTAGCCAGCTTTCTTAGTGTCAACTTATCAATATCACTGGCCTCTTCTGGGTACCTCCCTTCCTTAAAATACCGGTAAGTATCAAAGAACCATGGTTTCTCTTCAACTGTCAACTCCATTATCTCGTGTACTCCGAAGCAAGGATGTTTGGAAGTGGCTATAACCAGTGGTTGCACCTGAGTTTCTTCTGGATTTTCCCACATAGAGGATAATGTTGCTAGAGCATCAGCCATCTTATTCTCATCCCTGGGGACATGTCTGAATTCACACTGGCCGAATAAACCTTTTTTGAACTATAGCAGCTCCAAGTAAGGCCGTAAGGCTTCTTCTTTCAGCTCCCACTCACCCTGAGCTTGCCTAATCACTAGAAGTGAATCACCGACAATTAAGACATCATTTGCCTCTAAGGTTAATAGAGCTTCCATTCCAAATAAGCATGCTTCATATTCTACCCCATTATTGGTTCCGGGAAAGATCAGCCTCTTGGATAAAGGAATAATCTCACCATCCGATGTTGCTATAAGTACCCCGATTCCAGCACCCTTTCTATTCACAGCACCATTGAAGAACATTAACCACCTTTTTACTTCAACTATGGCCAACTATTCATCTGGGAACTCTAAATTTTCAGTATAATCCGATTCCAGCGGTTGATTTGCTAGAAACTCTGCCACGGCTCGCCCTTTGTCGGTTTTCTTTGTGATCTACTCAATGTCGAATTCGGATAAGAGTAACAACCACCTAAATAAATTTCTGACTAGCACTGGCGCCTCATACAGATATTTCATTGGATCCACCTTAGCCACAGCTTGTATTTTGTAGGACAGGAAATAGTGGCGCAGCTTCTTGGTTAGCCAGATCATCGCTACACATGTCTTCTCCACTAGTGTGTACTTGGTTTCATACTCTAGCAATTTCTTGCTGAGGTAGTACATAGGGTATTCCTTCCTGTTGTCTTGTTCTTGTGCCAGCATTGCCCCTATGGAGAGCTCCTCAACTGCCAAGTACAAAATTAGAGGCTTTCCTGGAATTAGCGGACTCAAGACCAGTGGCTTGACCAGATAAGCCTTGATCTTCTCGAATGCCAATTGACACCTGTCATCCCACACGACCGGTTGATCTTTCTTTAGTAGCTTAAAGATTGGTTCACAAGTGGAAGTCAACCGTGTGATAAAGCGACTGACATATTGCAAGGAACCCAGAAATGACCGGACTTCTTTTTCCGTTTTTGGAGCTGGCATATCTTGGATGGCCTTGATTTTATCTGGGTCCATTTCTATCCCCCTCTGGCTGACTACATGGCCCAACAACTTCCCTGATGTGACCTTGAATATGCACTTCTTGGGGTTAAGTCGCAAGTTACACTCTCCAATGCGTGTTAGAAATCTATCCAGGATAACAAGCATATCATCGACATACACTTCGACTTCTTTATAGATCATATCTTGCAACAGAGTTGTGACAGCCCTCTGATAAGTGGCACCGGCATTCTTTAATCCAAAGAGCATTACTCTATAGTAGAAGGTACCCCATTCTGTGATGAATGATGTCTTCACCTTGTCGATCACATCCATCAAGATCTGGTTATACCCCGAAAAGCCATCCATGAAAGAGTACATTGCCGCTTTTGCTACGCTATCAACCAGGACGTCAATATGGGGCAGTGGAAAGTTATCTTTTGGGCACACTTTATTCAGGTCCCTATAGTCGACGTATACTCTGACCCTTCCATCCTTTTTAGGCACAGGGACAATGTTGGCTAGCCATTCTGTGTACTCCACCACTTTGAGAAATTTGGCATCTATCTGCTTAGCCACTTCTTCTTTCACCAGCGTGGCCCATTCTGGCCTCAGCCTTCTCAACTTCTACTTTACCGGTCTGAACTTAGGGTCTGTCGGGATTTTGTGCACTGCTATCTCTGTGTCTACACCCGGCATAACTTTATACGACCAGGCGAAAGCTTTGACATGTTTTTGGAGTATTCTTATTAATTATTTCTCTTCCTCGAATTTTAGCTCATGTGAAATGAGTACCATTTTAGGGTTTTCATCTATAATTATGTTGATTTCATGCAATACGGTGTCATGTATGCTAAATATGCTGGATGGTGATTTAAATGCATGTACAGAATTATCAGGATAAACATCACACAAGAAAGCAAATTGAGATTTCATTGCATTGAACTTATCATAAAGTACATCAGTTACATTGAAAATGGAAGAAATAGATACAACAAAATCATTTTCATCCTCCACAGACGGAGGGCCTTGTTCTTCATCAGCTTCCATCCCCTATTTTAGAGCATCATCCGAGACTGCAGCTTTCTTTGCTTCTTTTCCAGTCACTTGCATCTTAGCTTTTTCCATAATCTTGGCAATTTTAGCGACCACAGAGTCTAAGTCCAATTTGGCCATCAGTTCTTCGTCGAATTCCTCCTTGGATTTCCCAAAAGCTTTGCTTAATGCAGCAGTCAAGCACCCGAGATCACTTCTATAGTTTCAACGTAGGCCTTCTTTTCATCTTCTTCTTCGGCCACCTTTACTGCTTTCTCCATCATTATAGGCGGCTTGCCTTATAGCTCATCGGATTCAACAGTGATTTCTCGAAGCCAGGATACTCGACACTTCCAAACATTACGGGTTTAGCTTGGCCCTTGTAAAGGCCTTCTCCAGCCTTTAGAAATGGCTTCATCATAATCTTTCCATTCTTGTCCTTCCTCAGATTCTTCTGTGTAGATGCCCCCTCTACATAACTAAGGGTCACTCTGCTTCGACTTTCCTGAGTTAATTTTAAATTCTGGAACCCCCTGCAAATTACTTCCGAGTCCCATTCCCGGGATGAAGTTCTGCTTATACAGATACCGGGATAGCCACTCCGGCATATAATTCTCATAAAGGACCATAGGAGCATCTGTGGTCTCTTCCTCTTTAATTACAGCGACTTGAAATCCACCAAAGGGAACCACTCCTTCATTCACTGCAGCTACCATTGATTGGGCATCTACCTCAACAGTCACAATTCTGTCATTCATAGAGAACTTGATCTTTTGATGCAATGTGGAAGGGACACCTTCCAAAGGATGGAACCAGGGCCTTCCAAGTAATAGGGAAATGTGACCAGGATATCAATCATTGTAAAAGCAACTGTGGACCTAACTGGCCCAACCTCTACTTCTGCCTCAAACATCCCTATTACTATTCTTTTAGAATCATCATATGCCCGAATGACTATTGAGGATCTCTTTAACACTTCTTCGTTCAGCCCCAGAAATGGCAACATCTTTAGTGGACAAATATTCAGTGCCGATCCATCATCCACCATGACGAAAGGCATTACCTTATCCATCACATGGGCTCTGACATAAAGAGCCTTGTTGTGGGCCTTCCCTTCAGTAGGCAGGTCTTTCTCGGAGAAGACAATACCAGGGCTTCCAACATGGACTTTATCTAACAAACAACACATAGCCTCTGGTGAAGCTATAGGGGAGACTTCAATCTCTGACAATTTCTTTACTAGGGCAGCCCTGTGTTCCTTGGAGGTCAGAAGCAAATTCCATAAGCTAGCTTGGGCAGGAGTCTTTTTTAGCTGGGAAATGACTAGGTCCTCCTTCTCAACTCCTTTTGGTGCTGAAGTACTGCCCAACCCATTCATCGGTGCTTTATCTTTCATCTGATCTGCCGGCTGACATACCCTACCACTTCGGGTCACATGCTGCACTTCCTGAATCTTCAGCTTTTCAACAGCTGGGAGTTTAACTGCCTCTTCTCTCTCAAATTCTTCATACTCATCATCAGAGTCGAGATCATTCAAACTTATAGGCTTGATCTCTTTACATTCCTCCTTTTTCTCACATTCAGGTTCCACTTCGGGTTCCCCTACTGCCACTGCCTGAATTAGCCGGCAACCCTGACTAGACCATGTTGACCCGCTTCTCGAATGCCGGCAGCGGGTTGGTTTTAGTGCTAGGTTTGGCTGGCTCTTGTAGCTTTCCCTCATCAATAAGCTTTTGGATGGCATCCCTTAGCTTGTAACAGTTGTTGGTTCGATGGCTTGTCACCACATGATAAATGCAGAAGTTATCTTTGTCAGCTTCAGATGGGTTCTCCAATGGCCTCAAAGATTGTAGTAGGCCACCATTCCAACACTTGGTGAATATCTTTACCAAAGGAAGAGTCCAAGGCGACATGCCTTGTCCTCTAGGACCCCTATTATGGTTGTCTTATTGTTGATTTACAGTAGCCACTTCAACCTGCTTGACTTCTGAAGATTGCCCTTGTTTGCTACTGGAACTTGAACTAGAACCGCCACCGAAACCTGCTGTAGTGGCTGATCTATACCCCGAGCTGTACCCTGTACTTCTTCCCCCCTTGTGACCGGCTGGCTTCTCCTCTTCATCCCTCTCTATCTTCATGGCAATGCTGTAAACCTCACTGAGCTCCTTAAAGGGATGGAATTTCATGTTATTCTTGAAGATGTCTTTGCTGCCTTCTATCAGCTTCTGTATAAGCTCATCTTCATCAGGGCGGTTCTTTAGGAGGATCATCTTGTTCATCCAGCACTGGTAGTATTCATCGAAGGGTTCGTTGAACTTTTGCTTTACCCTTTCCAGATCATATAGTTTTACCTGGATTTTGGTGTTGAAGCTGTAGTATTTAATGAAGGCCGCCGACAAAGCTTCCTAATCAGATTGTTCCTCCTCTGACAGTGAGTTATACAATCCTAAAGCACCTCCCTCCAGTGTGGTGGGGAATAAATTGATTAGCTACTGCTTTATGGTGCCCGCCGTCAGCATAACTTCGGCATAAAGATTTAAATGGGCCTCCGGCTAGCCCATTCCTTTGTAAGTAGGGACTTTCGGCACTTGGAAGCTGATAGGGAATGTCTTGATGCCCCTACTGATCATGGCATCAACATTTATGCCCTTCTTTGATTCAGCACTGATACTGACCCCCTTCTTCAACTGGGCCATAACTTCATCTAACTCAGAACATTTTTCTTTCATCCTCTGTTCCATAGCTGCCTCTATCTCTTGTAGCTTTTCTAGTTTAGCCGAAGCGTCACCCCCATGTTGGGATTACTCAGCCTCTTTCTCTTTCCCGGCTCCACTGCCACCGGTCTTACCATCTTCTCTTACTACTGCCCTCATTTCTTCTTTTTACATGTCGCGAAAGTCTTGGGATCTGAAGAAATCCTTTAAAACATCAGCCATGCTTGGTGTCTGATCTGCCATATTCACTCCTTCCCCAGACTCAGAATCACTGTCACTCTGAAGTAAGCATGCTTCACACTCTGCTCCATTGTTGGTTATAGGAAAATCCAATCTCTTTGACAAAGGAATGATCTCACTATTCGGTGTCGATATGAATACCCCGATTCCAGCACCATCGAAGCTTATAACCCATCTCTTTATTTCCACCACGGCCAATTGTTCATCTCGGAAATCCAGATTTTCTGTGTAATCTGACTCTAGTGGCTGATTTGCTAGAAACTCTGCTACAGCTCACCCTTTGATGGTCTTCTTAGTGATGTACTCAATGTTGAACTCCGATAAGAGTAACAGCCACCTAGATAACTTCCCCACCAATACTGTGCTTCATACAAATACTTCATCGGGTCCACCATGGCCATAACTTGCACTTTGTATGACTGAAAGTAGTGGCGTAGCTTCTTGGTCAACCAGATCATTGCCACACATGTCTTTGTTGGGATTTGTCACTGAAAATCACTCGATTAAAACGGAAGAACGCAATGATTTCCTCAAATCCGTGCCTAGGAGTAATTGAGATGGAAATTGGAAAAACAAAAAGTTAATAGAAAGAGATAAATCTCTTACCAGGAATATCTCTTTCAAGAGATGGATACAGACTGCAGGATTCAAACTAGAAACCCTCCTCGTTCACGCACACGAACGCCTAACGAACACCACCCGTGCTAGCGTAGGAAAAACATGAACTTTGGAGAGGGAGGCTAGAAGAATTTCTGCTGGCTTTTGTTGTTCCTCTGTTAGCCGAAATTCCTAGGGCAAATGAACCCTAGGTTGGCCGAAATTCATAAAGGCATTTTGGCCCAACTTGGCTCTTCCATTTGTGCGGGCTTCCTTCTCTTAATTCAGGCCCAATCTTATTTTAATTAGTCTGATTTAAATTAATTTCAAGCCCAACTTTAATTTACCCATGTATTTAATATGTTACACCAAGTAACATATTATTTACATTTAAATTAAAACTAGTTTGAGCGATTAATTTAATCCATCAAATTAATATTAGATCTTCACAAATAAAATAATATGTAAGCCTATATATACCTCTCTCTCCGGAGTGTATACTTCAAGCATAAATGTGATTCCTTAAGTCGGTGTTCAGTCGCTCAATGTGTACGATCCTCTGGGCCCATCTTTATGTTGGCAGTGGGCCTGTGGCTCACAGACTGCATTTAGGCTCTAGCAAGCCACTGCAGCCCCCAATCAAGATGGAGATGGCAGTCTAACTGTTATCATAACCCTGTAGTTTAAACATGTATATCCCATGTCATTGATATCGGTGTCCAACACAAAGGCATGGATTGATTACCCTCTTTTGTGTCCGGACATTAACTTGATCCCCGAATGCACTGAAGCTCACAAACAAGTTCCAACTCGTTTGGGTGCGGCAACACTCTTATCAGTCACATTCATCAAGAGGCCGGTGATATCTTCTCAGTGGACTACTGAGTGACAAATCCCTTCCCCATATCCATAGCATTGCCATGCTAAGTGACATACCTGAAAGCACCCATACTTGGCACCCTATTACAGGCCCTTTAGGTGTACCCCTAAGTATGCGACCTCACATGCAACACCATCATATGGTCAGGTCAAAGGATCCATACAAGTACTACATGAGAATCACTTGTGATACTATACCATGTGGATTTCTCGTTTGGTGGATCTATCTAGTACCGTGCCCCTCATGCATGTACCCATTAACTTGGTTGACATACCATGTCCAATGACCGGTAAGACACCACCATACAACCAGGTTAATGATAGTCTCTTGTTCCATTCATTCCCATGACTGGAATAGACTACAGATCTATTCATGGTCATATCGTTTACCCTATCCATGGTCTTACTGCCAAGTGCATAACACTGGTCATCATGGATATGGATATGTCCATTGGATACTTTATTTAATATATTGCACAAGATAGATATAATAAATGAATTAATGCCTTTATTAATTGTTGGGATTCGTCACGGGAAACCGACCGATAAAAGCGGAAATACGTGTCGATTTCCTCGAATCCGGCCCAGGAGCTTAAGATGTGGAAATCAAAAACTTAAAGCATAAAAGGAGGGTTTCAAAACTTACCACAAAGTCTCTCTAAGAGACGGATGCGGACTGCAGGAACCAAAGTAGACTCCCTCCAACGTCACGTACACGAACGGCTCTCGGACCGAAACCCGTGCTAGCGACTCGGATGACAAGAAGAGAGGAATAAAGAGAGAAGAAAAGGGGCAACCAAGTCAATTAACCGTATTTATTTCCAAAATAAATATCGCATGAACGAAAAATAAATTCATTCATAAAACATGCGCACAAAATTTCCAAAATTAAACACGCACAAGTTTAAAAACAATTAAAATTTTAAAACCCCACGCGCATAAAAACTAGCAAAATTTAAACACGCATATTTTTAAAATTTTAAATCCGGCCCGGCCCTAAAAATCCCCCCAAATCCAAAAACGGGCCCGGCCCGCCGCGCGGGGCAGCCGCGGCGCTGCTGCCCAGCAGCAGCCCCGCTGCCGCGCAGCGGCTGCTGCCCAGCAGCAGCCTGCTGCTGGCGTGCAGCAGCTGCTGCCCAGCAGCCCAGCTGCTGGCGTGCAGCAGCTGCTGGCCAGCAGCAGCCCAGCTGCTGCCGAGGCAGCAGCCAGCAGCAGCTGCTGCCTGTGGCGCCCAGCGCCGCAGGCAGTGGCTGCTGCCCCCGTTTCGACCCGAAACGGTCCGTGATTTTTCCGAAAAAAAAATAGCAACATGAAATTAAATCACCAAGAAATAAATTTCAACAATGGAAAATTAAAGACAGCATAAAACAAATATGCAAAATAAAATTCCATAAACAAGAAATTCACAAATAGAAAATAAAACCTAGCATATACCATATGCAACATGATTTTCCATTTGCAAAATTCAAAGGGCAAAATCACAAACCCGAAACCAAAAGAATCCCGTCCACAAAATCTCCAATTTTAAAACATGGGATCCGCCAAGCTAAAGATTTCCACGGATCAAAAGCCCGCTCTGATACCACTGTTGGGATTCGTCACGGGAAACCGACCGATAAAAGCGGAAATACGTGTCGATTTCCTCGAATCCGGCCCAGGAGCTTAAGATGTGGAAATCAAAAACTTAAAGCATAAAAGGAGGGTTTCAAAACTTACCACAAAGTCTCTCTAAGAGACGGATGCGGACTGCAGGAACCAAAGTAGACTCCCTCCAACGTCACGTACACGAACGGCTCTCGGACCGAAACCCGTGCTAGCGACTCGGATGACAAGAAGAGAGGAATAAAGAGAGAAGAAAAGGGGCAACCAAGCTTGGATATTATGGCTGCCCAAAATTTCTTTCCAAAAGAAATTAAATCCAATTTCTCTCTTTACTCACAATTGCTTTTTCTACCAAAGAAAAAACCAAAGTCCAAAAGTGGGCATAAATTCTTTCAAAAGAAAGAATGTATACGGCCAAGCATGGAAGAAAATCATGGCTCATCATTTCAATCCATTGAAAATGAGATGGATGAGAATAAAGCAACAAATATCAATTTTGTCACTAAGCATGAGTCACCACTTTCCCATTGGTCAAAAGATGCAAAGTCTCACTTTGCTTCCTTTTCCCTTTAGTCCAAATGGTGACTCACCCCTCTCATCCCTCCATATTCGGCCAACTAGAAGATTGGTGATCCCACCTTCATCATTTCCTTACCATAAAGGAAAAGCAAGATGCAAGGTGGCAAAGTCCAACTTTGCCCCATCATATGTCATACCAATGACTCACCATTCTTTAATTGGTCCATAAGAATATGTCATCATCATTTTTGTCCATAAAATGACTCATAATTCTTACACTAATTCCATGCAAATTTCGGCCAACATGTCCCATTCAATGTTGACTTTATTCCTTTAAAAGTCCAAGCCTAATTTTAATCCCATTGATTTAATTAATTTCAAATGCAACTTTAATTTAACATGTATGCATATATATATTATACCATATAATACATGACATACATTTAATTAAAATTCATTTGCCCTAGTAATTTAATCAATGGATTAAATTAGACATACATAAAATGAGATACATGTAAACCTATACATGTTTAAGAATATTTCCACCTAGGAAATAATCCCATAAATTAATTCATTGAATTAATTATGAGAAGGCCAAAATAAATATTAATTATATAACTTTGATCAATCCAATTGATGCATATAATATAATTAATATATCTCTCTCTCTTCAAATGTGTATACTCCAAGTACACACTTAATCCGACTAGTTAAAGTCCAGACGTTCAATGTGTACGATCCAATGGGCCCGTCTTTATGTTGGCAGTGGGCCAAGGCCCACAGACTACAGGCGGGCTCTAGCAAGCCACTGTAGCCCCCAATTAAGACGGAGTAAGCAGTCCAACTGAAAACGTAACCCAGTAGTTTGAACTTGTAAATCCCATGTCACTGATATCGGTGTCCAACACTGAGGCATGGAAGTATCACCCTCCTTGTGTCTGGACCTTGACTTGATACCGAATGAACTGATGCTCACAAACAAGATCCAATCTTGTTTGGGTGCGGCTGCACACTTATCAGTAACATTCTTCAAGAGGCCGATGATATCGTCTCAGTGAATCACTGAGTGACATTCCCCTCTGCAAATCCATAGTGCTGCCATGCTCACTGACACACCCGAACGTACCCGTACTTGGCACCCTTTTACAGGCCCGTTGGGCGTACACCAAAGTGTGCCACTTCACATGCAACACCATCATATGGTCCGGTCGAAGGACTTATACAAGTACTACGCGAGAATCATTTGTGATACTATACCATGTAGATTCCCGTTAAGTGGATCAATCCTGTACCATGCCCTTTTTGCATGTACCCATTAACCTGGTTGACATTCCATGTTCTATGACCGGTAAGACACCGCCATACAACCAGGCTAATGATAGTCTTTAGTTCCATTCATTCCCATGATTGGAGCAGACTACGGATAACTTTATGGCCATATCGTTTTCCCTATCCATGGTCTTACTGCCAAGTGCCTCACACTTGACAACATGGATATGGATATGTCCATTGGATACTCTATTTAAAATATAGCACAAGACATATAATAAATAGATTAATGCCTTTATTTCCTTGACATAAATTGTATAATACATAAAGTTTACATTAATGTACAAATGTATTATACAAACACAAGGACCAATGCCTCGGGACTAGGGCATTTCCAACATTAATAACACAAATAAGTATAATACATAAATCCAATAAATGTATGATACAAATACAAGGACCAATGCCTCGGGACTAGGGCATATCCAACAATCTCCCACTTGCACTAGTTCCAACTAGGCATAGGCCTAATCCCTATAGATCTAGTATGACCCTCGTGCTTGGGCTGGGCCAGTGCCTTGGTCAAAGGATCTGTGACATTATCCTCGGTGTCCACTTTGTGCAATGCAATGTCACCTCTCTCCGCGATCTCTCGTATGAGGTGAAACTTTCTGAGCACTTGCTTTATGTTCTTGTGTGACCGGGGCTCCTTAGCTTTTGCAACGGCCCCATTGTTGTCACAGAAGATATTAAACTGGGTCCTGGATAGTTGGTACTACTCCTAACTCAATGATAAACTTCTTCATCCACACAGCTTCCTTAGCTACATCACACGCCACGATGTACTCAGCTTCTGTTGTAGAGTCCGCGATGATTGGCTGCTTTGAGGTCCTCTAGCTTACAGCTATTGGAAATGCCCTAGTCCTGAGGCATTGGTCCTTGTATTTGTATTATACATTTATTGGATTTATGTATTATACTCATTTGTGTTATTAATAAAGGCATCAATTTATTTATTATATTTATCTTATGCAGTATATTAAATGAAGTATCCAATGGACATATCTATATCCATGATGACAGGTGTCATGCACTTGGCAGTAAGACCATGGATAGGGTAAACGATATGACCATAAATAGATCCGTAGTCTGTTCCAGTCATGGGAATGAATGGAACAAGAGACTATCATTAACCTGGTTGTATGGCGGTGTCTTACCGGTCATTGGACATGGAATGTCAACCAAGTTAATGGGTACATGCATGGGGGCATGGTACTGGATAGATCCGCTAAACGAGTAATCCACATGGTATAGTATCACAAGTGATTCTCATGTAGTACTTGTATGGATCCTTTGACCTGACCATATGATGGTGTTACATGTGAGGTTGCATGCTTAGGGGTACGCCTAAAGGGCCTGTAATAAGG
This sequence comes from Euphorbia tirucalli, assembly GCA_039660915.1. Lineage (NCBI taxonomy): Eukaryota > Viridiplantae > Streptophyta > Magnoliopsida > Malpighiales > Euphorbiaceae > Euphorbia > Euphorbia tirucalli. The sequence goes on along the minus strand of CM077635.1, from coordinate 15,396,264 downwards.
TGCCAAGTATGGGTACTTTCTGGTATGTCACTCAGCATGGTAATGCCATGGATATGCAGAAGGGATTTGTCACTCAGTAGTCCACTGGGAAGATATCACCGGTCTCTTGATGAATGTAACTGATAAGACTGTGGCCACACCCAAACAGGTGGGAACTTGTTTGTGAGCTTCAGTGCATTCGGGATCAAGTTAATGTCCGACACAAAAGAGGGTGATCAATCCATGCCTCTGTGTTAGACACCGATATCAATGACATGGGATGTACAAGTTTAAACTACAGGGTTATGATAACAGTTAGACTGCCATCTCCATCTTAATTGGGGGCTGCAGTGGCTTGCTAGAGCCCAACTGCAGTCTGCGGGCCAAAGGCCCGCTGCCAACATAAAGATGGGCCCATGGGATCATACACATAGAATGACTGAACACAGACTTATGGAATCACATGTATACTTGGAGTATACACTATGTTGAGAGAGGTACATATATATTAATCGTATTATAAAGATCAATTGGATTGATCCTAATAATAAAATTAATATATCCAATTGGCTATTCTTAATTAATTAGATTAATTATGAGATTATTTCCTAGGTGGAAATATTCATATGTATAGGTTTACATATGATTTTTTTTTGTGATGATTTAATTTTAATTTGATGGATTAAATTAATTGGTCAAACTAATTTTAATTTAAATGTAAATAATATATTACTTGGTGTAATATATTAAATACATGGGTATATTAAAATTGGGCTTGAAATTAATTTAAACCAGAATAATTAAAAATTAGATTGGGCCGAAATTAAAAGATGGGAGCCCGCACAGAACAAGAAGCCAAGCTGGGCCTGAATTCCCCTAAGGGAATTCGGCCAACCTAGGTTTTAACCTAGGTGAATTCGGCCAAGGCATACTAAGCCATACCATAGCCGAATTCTCCTTGCCTCCCTCTCTAACATTTGCTTGTTTTTCCAACGCTAGCACGGGTTGTGTTCGTTAGGCATTCGTGTACGAAAACGAGGACGGAATCTAGTTTGATTTCTGCAGTCTTCATCCATCTCTTGAAAGAGATATTTCTGGTAAGAATTTTATCTCTTTCTATTACAATTTTAAGTTTTACAATTTTCACTTCAATTGCTCCTGGGACTGGATTTGAGGAAATCATCGCGTTCTTCTGCTTTTATCGGGTGATTTCCGTTGAAAAATCCCAACAGTGGTATCAGAGCGGGCTTTTGATCCGTGGAAATTGTTAAATTGGTTGAATCCCATGTTTTGAAATTGGAGATTTTTTAATTGGGGTTCTTGGTTTGGGTTTAAGATTTTTCCCATTTGTTTTTGTACAATTGAAATTAAATTTGCTTATAGGTTTATGTTAGTCTAATTTTATTGTATGTTTTGGAATTCTTGGTGAATTTCCTTTTGTTGATGGATGGTATATTTGGTTGTTTTTTTTTTTTATTTTATTCTGTTTAAAAAAAAAATCTGGCTCTCGGGGTGCGGGTCTGCCGGCGACGGAATTGCCGCCGGCAACCACTGCACACGGCGGGAGCGGCGGCTGCAGCCGCTGCCTGCTACTGTGCCAGCAGCAACCGCTGCTGGATAGCAGTTGCCACTGCTGGATAGCAGCTGCCGCTGGGCGGCAGTAGAGGGTAGCCGATAGGGGCTGCGGCGGGCCGGGTCCAATGTTTTTTGGATTTGGCGGGTCTTGGGCCCGGGGCCCAGTTTTGAAATTTTAATTGGTTTTAAACTTCGTGTGTTTAAATTTATGCAATTTAAATGCATGTGGTTTCTTGAATGAAGTTTTATTTTATTCATATGATATTAATTTTGGAAATTAATATGGTTAATTGAAATTGGTTCGGGGAATTTTGGCACAATTACTCGGACGGCTGAATTGGACCCATGGTTTCCCAATTTCAGTGGGAGCAGTTGGACTGCCTGGGCTGGAGGCCCAAAGCCCGTTAAGGGTTGGAATCATGGTGAGCCAAAATTGGCGATTTCTATATAATGGCTTGGACATAATTGAAATAGTCTTAAATCATGCATCATAACATGCTTATGAATATATGTATTGGATGCATATGTATGATTAAATGTTTGTGTGGTTGGATGCTATTGGGCCTTGTTCAAGATGGGTTGTATTTTTCTTTTTGGGTAAATACAGCCTGCGTGTCGTTTTTCTTTTCTTAATGTAATTTTATTTTATTCAAATATTATAAAATTTGTAAAAGAAGAAGCCCATGGTGTGGTGAGCCCAAGTGGAGGTGCAAGCCCAGGAGGAAAAGATGGAGGCCCACCTGATATTCATTTCTAGTATAGGTTTACTAGAATAATATTAGGATGTAATATAGGCCCATAGCAATCCATTTTACTTTTATTTAATTATGCTTTATGTTTATTTGCATGTATGAATGTATGATCCAATAGCAATTTCACCCGCCTTATGTATGTAAGCCGTTATAAATTGAATCTAAAAACCATTCATACATTCAATTTCCCAAAATCATGGCATGAACTGCTATTTATGTTGATTACAAATTCAAGCATTGTTGAAAAAGAGAAATAAAAAGCATTAAGAAAAGAGAAAAAAGCAACAATTAAGCTTGATACAAACATAATTGAAGTAGTAAATAAAAATCATTACAAATTATTTTTTAACATAACTTAAATTAAAGAAACTCCAAGCTAATCTAACAACAATGAAACCCAATTAATATAAAATCAAACCGAACTTAAAAATGATAAAAAAATCCCAAAAGTTGAAGATCATATCATAAGAGTAAAAAGGGAAACATGCAGGAATGAGAGAAGGGGTTTCAAAAAGATGTTGCCATTATGAAACACAAAAACATAGCTGAAGACAAAAAAATACAATGTGGAAGAAAGACAAGAAATGAATCTGAAGAGGCCGAGCAAGAAAGAAGTGAACATGAACTTTGAAGTTGAGAAAGAAAGGTCTGAAAGAAGAACAAAGGTGGTAGCGATGATTAGAGAGGAATAGAGGTGCCGACAGTGATCAAAGAAGAATGATAGTTTTGGTGGTGGAGGACAAAAGTTAATTAAGAAGAGATGGGCAGTTAGGGTCAAAGATATGGGTGAGTTTTTGAAAAGATTTAAGTTAGTATGCCATGTGTCAGATTTTTATTGGTTGTTAAGATGGCTCACACACGTTATTTTTCTGTTGATTCACGTATCTATCCACATCAGATGGAGGGGATTACTAGGTCGATTTTGTCAATTTGAAGGGGCTAAATGGCTAACCTTTAAGTTAAGAGGGACAATAGACAATTTAAGCCAAATACCGGGTGCTCCTGATGTATTAGGCATTTAAAAATTTTGATAAATAATAAGAGATAAGAAAAAATTACAACTCTACCTAAAAACGAAAGATAACTTTAATATTTTTTAAATTACATTTTCTATAAAATCATTTAAAATAGTTCTCATTTATAAAATCAATTGAAAAGCGAAATTAGTTTATGAATCAAAATAAGAATTTTACAAACACTTTGATTCCTCGATTGAGTTCAATTCCTTAGATTTCCTTTAGTTTAATATGAAATGTTTGTGTCAATATTTACAAAGTTTGAAACACGTATAAATCATACAACGAATGTATAGAATCCGTAATCATAATATAAACAGACTTACAGTTTGTTTTGCAGCGGATGTTTGATTACGGTGCGATTCTTATCCACACAGGAAAACCGGATCGTTTATGGATGCCTTTCCTACGTATGTATGATTACACAGAGTACGGGCGTAATCCGTGAATTCTTCCGATGAATTCTAGAGGACGTATTTCGTGATTTCTCTCTGGGAGCGTTTTGGTGTTTTTCTCGCGTAATGAATCTGAGAAACAAATTCTCTATTTATAGTGGAAATCCCAACTTCCATCTATATATAGGGTCGGACCAACTTACACATTTGGTCCCTGTAATTTACACATAATTACAGTTTAGTCCCTGCCATTCAAAAATGTCATGGGCGGACCAAGAACCAACATCTCCCACTCGCACATGACAAGACATACTTTCATGGCGATTGAACACACATACCTCTTTCAATTCTTTTTCGGCGAATTCACGCGACCAGTCAATGTAACGGTTTAACCTTGAAGCTCTCCTTCATCGTTCCACCTTTAGCTTAACGTGACTTCCCCCTAGTCCATTTTCCATGATCACTAGTTTTTGACTCACTTTTTGATCTCACGAAAACATTCATATACACTACATACCTTTTCCACAAAAAAAAGTATTGAGCTCGAGTGTTATATGTTTTCAAAGTGACATGTTACTGAAAATGTACTTCCTCTCTATAAATAACCTTCCACCATATGTCTAATGCTTATTTTACTAGTCCTAATATGCCCGTTCATAGCTAACGAAGCCTGGTTTAGGGTTCCAATCAAGTTAATCATCAGACATACCCTTCTTGTTATTTACAAGAGTCCTTAAGGGTGAACTTGTAACTAATAGTTTCATTTGGGTCTCACATTAGGAAAGTTGAGATCAATTTTCTTCTTTCCACCCCTTGGTCGGCTTCTACACATATTACTCAAATATGCCATAGTGTTGATCCACTTAGGACATATGTTTTATAAACACTATGCGAAAGTATTCAGTCTCTAAATGCAACTCATGCATCAGTACCTCTAGTCCACTTTTAAGCCTTTCACAGGACAGCTTTCGGTATAAACGAAATAATGATATTTCACATATCACATATGGAGTAACTCACACTCCCACTTTTACCTATGAACACATAATTCATAGCAAAAATTCATCTATATGAGTAGATGACATTTCACCAATATACTGAACTACACTCAATAGTTCTATGTGTATCGCTTTAAATAGTAAAATGAATTTGAACACAATAAATAACTGACATTCTATTTCAATAGAATTTTCAAAAGTTATTACAATAGTTCAAAGACAAAAACATATTCCTATAATCTACGAAGACCAAATTCCAAAATGTGTTTACTAAAAACCTTTGGAGCTATTGGTTTCGTTAACGAATCTGCAATCATATCTCCAGTTGGAACATGCACTAAACTTATTTTCCCTTTTGCTACTTTGTCTTCAACAAAATGATATTTTATATCGATATGCTTACTTTTTCCATGATAACAAGGATTCTTGGAATAACCTATCGATGCAGTGCTATCGGAATAGATAGTCATACATTTCCCTTTAGGCAATAGATCTAAAAGATCTATGAAGCGTTTTAACTAAACCGCTTCTTATACTGCAGCTACTGCAGCTACATATTCCGACTCCATAGTCGACAATGACACGCAAGTTTGTTTCTTGCTACACCAGGAAATTGCACCATTTCCTAGAGTGAAAATATACCCAGACGTGGACTTCCTCCCGTCTTTATCAGTTCCATGATCAGCATCTGTATATCCCTTTAACTGCAGATCCTTTCCTTGGTAACAAAGGGAGTAATTTGAAGTCCCCTTCAAATATTCAATATCCTTTTCACTACTGCCCAATGCTTCAAACTTGGATTAGCCTGATAACGGCTTGCGAGACCCACCTCAAAACCTATATCAGGTCGTGTACAAATCATAGCATACATCAAGCTACCAATTGCACACCTATAAGGAATTCTCTCCATCCTTTTAGTCTCTTCTAGAGTCGTGGGACATATACTTGCATTCAGTTCTGTACCTTTTGTAATAGGGGTTGGATCGGGATCACAGTGAGCCATACCAAACCGTTCTAAGATCTTATTGATATACGTCTCTTGTGAAAGAGCCAATAATCTCTTAGATCGATCTCTTGAGATCTTAACCCCAAGGATGTAATTAGTTTCTCCTAGATCCTTCATCTTTACTTTCTTGAGTAAGGAAGTGTCATTTCCTACTAACAAGATATCGTCAACGTATAACGTTAGAATGACAAACTTCCCTTCGTTTTCACGCTTAATGTAGACACATGAGTCTGCATTGATCACCTTAAATTGCATTGATATAATCGCTTCATGGAACCGAAAATACCATTCTCTTGAAGATTGCTTAAGGCCATAAATTGATCTCTTCAACTTACAAACCTTATGTTCTTGACCCTGAACAACGAAACCTTCTGGTTGAACCATATAGATTTCTTCGTTCAATTCACCATTCAAGAACGCAGTCTTTACATCCATTTGATGTAATTCAAGGTCCATACATGCTACAAAAGTAAGTACAATTCTTATAGACGCGAAACGGACAACAGGTGAAAAAGTCTCCTGATAGTCAATTCCTTCCTGTTGTGTAAACCCCTTCGCAACCAGCCGACTCTTAGTCTGGACAGGTTTCCCATCCGCTGATCGCTTAATAGTATGTACCCATTTATTCCTAATGGCTTTGCGCCCTTTGGGTAGATCAACTAGTTCCCAAACTTTGTTGATTCTCATTGACTCCATCTCACTTAAATTGCTTTTATCCATTCTTCCTTTGCTGGAGATTCCATTATATCTCTCATGCTAGTTGGAATGTCTTCAATTTGAGCTATGACCGAGAGAACTTCGCTATCAACTAAATGACGGTGTCGCGGAATGTTTCCCCTCTTCGATCACCTCAGAGGTTCTGCTTCTTGATAAACAAATCGCATATATTCATCAAGGTGTTGGGCAGAACTCCCACTGGGACCACTCCCACTGGGATCTATATCCATATTCACACTTGAACTTGGAACAAGACTCCCACTTAAACTAAGACCACTCAAGTCAGGGTCAGGATTACTGAAATCCGCTTGTGAAGGTTGAAAAACATCATTCTCTTCCCTTTCCCTTACGTCTTCAACTTCATTCAACTTCATTCCTCCCACTCGGATTAAGCAATCCTGAAGTTTCAGACTCTTGAGTTTCAAAGAAAGTGAATTCCTTATCCACTTTTCCCAGCTTAGGAAATTCATTCTCTAAGAATGTGACATCTCGTGACTCAAATTCTGTTATTTGACCATTCTCATTCTCTCCCACTAGAACATATCCTTTGGAGAGATCAGGATATCTTATAAAGATACTTTTCTTGCCTCTAGGGCCTAGCTTGCCATACTTGCTAGATGTATCATGAACATAGGTAGCACATCCCCATGGCCGTAAATGGTTCAAATTGGGCTTGCGGCTCGTCCACAATTCATAGGGCGTGGTTTCTACGGACTTAGAAGGTACTCTATTGAGTACATAGGTGACAATCAATAGTGTGTCTCCCCAAAAGGAGATAGGCAAATTGGCTTCAGCCATCATAGACCTTACCATCTCTAAGAGGGTTCGGTTTCTTCTTTCCGTAACTCCATTTTGTTGCGGAGTCCTGGGTATAGTCAACTGATGTTTTATACCCTTTTCATCACATAAAACTTTAAATTCCTCGGAGAGGTACTCTCTTCCCGATCGGTTCTTAAAGCTTTGATTTTCTTCTCTAATTGATTTTCAACTAGAGTCATAAATCGTTTGAAACATGCTAATGCTTCAGATTTATGTGCAATCAAATAGACATGGCCATACCTTGTATAGTCATCTATGAATGTAATGAAATAGTACGCACCATGCCTTGCCCTAACATTCATTGGACCACAGATGTCAGAATGGATTAATTGCAATGGGTGGTCAGCTCGTGTAGCTTTACCAAACGGTTTCCTTGTCATCTTTCCTTTTAAGCAGCTTTCACAAGTTGGAAGATCTACTTTGGATAAATCAGCCAACAAACCTGCTTTAGCCAATCGTACTAAACGATGTTGACCAATGTGACTAAGTCTCGCATGCCACATTTTTGAAATGCTAACATTATCCACAGATGAGTTAACATTAAAAGAAAAGCTATTATTACACAAATAATTTGGATCTATATCCAATACAATAAAACCATTCATTAAATATCCACCACCAAAGTAAATATTGTTCAAATAGAGACTAAAACTGTTTAATTCAAAAGACAAAATGAATCCTAAATTCATTAGGGCAGAAACAGATATCAAGTTCCTTCGTATTCCAGGAGCGTAGAGGACATCTTCAAGGAATAGTGGATGGCCACCATTCAAGACCAGCTGACAACAGCCAATCCCTAAGACTTCCTCCCTTGAATTATTTCCCACGTATATCCATTTTGTTCCCCTTGGAACACTTCGGAACTCTACAAAGGAATCACGATCTTTTGTTACATGGTCTGTGGCTCCTGAGTCTACAATCCACAAAGGATGAGATTCAGTTATGAAAACAGAACTTGAAACATATGTATAACACTTATACAATTCGGTAACATTTACCTTAGGAGCTTCGCAGTCTTTTACAAAATGCCCCTTCTATTTGCAGTTATAACATCTCACTTCAGAAATGTTCACCTTTTTCGTGCCCTTCTTTTAAACTGGAACACTGCCCGCCGTTCCCTTAGCCTTCTTCTGAAAGAACATCTTATTCCTTTTCTTTGACTTCAGACCAGAACTTGAACCTGTCATGTGAACTTCAGATCTCACACGGAGAGAAGCCAAACGGTCCTCCTCTAGTTCTAGATGACGAACTGCATCGTCAAAGGTCTTAATGTCATTGGAATGGGTTAGGTACAACTTCATATGCTCCCACCCGGTCGGTAGAGAACGTATCACATCTTGAACTTTTTGTTCTTCAGTCAACTTATGACCAGCATCATGAAGCTCCGTAATCATGTTGGACATTTCTCTTAAATGCCTCTTCATCGTGCAGTCTGCTCTCTTCTTATAAGTATTAAATTTGATACTCAAAGAACGGAGTTTAGTTAAGGAGACACCTCCAAAATTTTCTTTGAGAGCATCCCACAGTTCTTTAGCTGTGGGGTAGACGTGAAACCTTTTCGCGATATCATCATCCATTGCACTAAGCATGATGATACGGGCAGTAGAGTTTTTCCTTTTCCAGATCTGATAAGCATCAAGGTCCCTTCTGGCTTGTGCGGTGGTACCCTCTTCAGGAGGAACCATTATTCACTCCAGAGTGTCAAGAGCCTCTTGCTCTTCAATTATGTATTGGACTTTCATCGCCCAAACCTCATAATTGTCACCGTTCAAGCGTAGGTCCTTATTCAATTCAGTGACAATTGACTTGGAAGCAGCCATTGAAAACTATAAAGACTAAGTAGCACAAAACAAGTAAGCGATACACCATATTTATTATAAGATTATTTAAAGCTAAAAATAGTGATTGGTGCACATAAAATCGAACAATATGCGCAATGCACAGAGTCACCATTTATTCGGGCTAATAAAAACACTATGTTAGTTTTAAATTTCCAATAATAAATATATCAATTGGTTATGTTTCAGACTAATAGTTAATTACAACATTGAAATTTATTATTTATAATGCAAATGATTGTATAACACTTAGTTATAAAATCAAAATAAATAAATTTGAAGAACTGAAACAATTAACCAAAATAGGAATGTTTAACAAATAAACACTTTATTTCATAACTTGTCCAACAACAAAGATACAACCACACCATACAAAAAAAATTTTAGCACGTAGCTAATTCAATACACAATTGAACATTTTGAAATCAGCAAAAATTGGAAAAACAGAAGAACTCAATCATCATTTCCAGCCCAACTGTCCACATTATAATAACCTTCTGGAGTCATCGGATCATCCTCGACACTAGTGTCGATCTCATCCTCTTCCTCTAGGTCAACAATTTCAATTTCTTTAGAGGTGACCGGTATAGTCTCTACGAACTGATAGTAGAGATCATGAGGCATGTTCTCAATACCCTCAAAAACAGTGTCCAGACAGGGTCGACGAACCAATTTGTTACTTTTGAGTAACATTTTTCTAGGATTATGAGACAACTTGGCTCCAGTTTCAACCAACTATAAAACAAACACTTTGCATTGGTACTCATATTCCTTTTCGGGAACCAATCCTTCAATGGAGACCACTGCCATGTAAAATATAGGGTTTTCACCAAACCAGAATTTTTTAAAATGCTTTTCCCGAAAAGCCTTTTTGGCAAATTTTAACATTTTCAGTTGATCAGTCCCTGAGGAAAATCCACCCTTCCAGACAAGCTCTTGGATTTCCCGATTTAATGTGTTAAATCGTTCCATTACTCCAACAATATCCCCTTCATCCAACGGAGGATACCGTTTAGAGAACAGCTTATCTTCAAGTTTTTGTATGGCTCGCGTCTCCTCCTGAGACTCGATTATATTCGCCGTTTTAACAATTGTTGCCATTTAGTTTGTTTTGCAGCGGATGTTTGATTACGGTGCGATTCTTATCCACACAGGAAAACCGGATCATTTTTGGATGCCTTTCCTACGTATGTATGATTACACAGAGTACGGGCGTAATCCGTGAATTCTTCCGATGAATTCTAGAGGACATATTTCGCGATTTCTCTCTGGGAGCATTTTTGCGTTTTTCTCGCGTAATGAATCTGAGAAACAAATTCTCTATTTATAGTGGAAATCCCAACTTCCGTCTATATATAGGGTAATTTACACATAATTACAGTTTAGTCCCTGCCATTCCAAAATGTCATGGGCGGAGCAAAAACCAACAATTTTTTACTGGGAAATTATATTATTGTGAACATCTCTTTTACAAATTTTTCAAAAGAGATATATAATTAGTGATTTACCATTATCTATTTCATATAGCTTATTTGTATTTGCTTTACAAGGTGCATAATATGAACATCAATTATTGTATATATACTAATGCTCTTTTTTTCACTCTTACTTCCATTCATCTTTTTCATCTTTATTAGTTTTATAAAACTAGCAATATTTTATTTCCAACTAATAAATAAATAATTTGGTTTAATTCAAAGATTAATTCACCATATAATAAGAGTCCAAGACATCATTATTGCTAGATGTTTTAGTATCCAAATTGTAACATAAGTAAATAAAAGCACAACAACAATCTAGCTTGGACAATAAATTATGACCTTTTTAGTTTTGTTTAGGATAAAAAAAATACTTGGAAAAATGGAGAGCATAGGTACCCTTAAAGAGGTGTAATCACCATAACTACTGGTTCAAAAATTTTATTGTACAGGAACAAATGAATGGGTATTATTTAGCTAGCTATTTTTCTTCCATTAATAAATAGAAGATAAGAAGCATATGAAACAATGTAACGACCCGAAGTTTAGAAATCTCAAATAATATTGTTTGAACTCGTGAACAATATGATTAGAGACAAATTTTGGGTTAAGACAATATTATAGAAATAATAATTAAGGGTTCAAGTCATGGTGTGAAATAAATATGAGACAAATTTGACCGACGGTCAAATTTGTACCCGTAATCGGTAAAATTGAAATCCGAAAATTTCTCAAATTAAATATATACGGAAGTGTAATAACATAATTGATGGTGGAAATAATGAATGTAGTGTATATTATTCATTTATGGAGTTAAAATACGAGAAAGGGTTAACGAGTTAAGTTGTGACGGGTGTTGTGAAAATTTATTTTTCTTCGAGGACTAAAGTGTAATTTTACACCTCTAAGCCAAATAAAATCTGATTTTCCATCAGCTCATAAACGTGCACTTCTTTTTCTTCTTCTTCTTCTTCTTCTTCACCCATTTTTACCATTTTTTCTTGAAGAAACCGAAATCTTCTCCTTCCTTCAATCCAATGTCAAATTCTTGTTAGAAATTGATGATTAAGCTCATTAAGCTCATCAATTTCACCTATTAAGTCAAGAAAAGAGGGATTTAAAGAAGTTAGGGTTCTTGGTGAATAGTAACCCAAATTTGAGGTAAGTAGAAATTGATGAAATTGAATCTTTTAAGTTAGGGTTTAAGTTTAATTAAGCATGTTTTATGCATTTGATGGTTTAATTATGTGTTATATATCTTGAATCAATTGTGGTTTTATATCTTGAATCCATTATGGTTATGTGTAGAGGAACCAAGGTCAAGTAGGGAAAGAGGAAAAGAGGTAGAAGAAGGCTAGTGAGGGCTTTGACAAGGTTTGTGTACACTAATTTTATTTCTATCTCCTTTTGCTGAAAATTTCAGATTTGAGCACTGTGGATTTTTTGTGACTTTTCTCATGTTTTACAAGTCCGATTTGGGTAATTCAAATTCCTGTGGATTCTTAAGACATATAGAAAGATATGTTTAGAAGAAACTTTTGTCAAATTCGATTGTTTTCTGGTTCGAATTCATGGTTGAATTTGATGCTCGAATTCTGTTTCTGGGCAGAAATTTTTGGAGTGTGGTCTAATTGTGTGGCTGTAACTTGGTGTGTATGATTTGAAATTTCATGATTCGAAATTCCTAGTAATCTTAAGAGGCAGGAGAACATGTATGTGATGTTTATTTTGAATTTTTGGGATGGTTGAAGGTTTGAATTTGGGTTTCCAAATTGATGCTGGAAGCTGTCCTGTTTTTGGATAGAAATAGGTTTGTATTGTATTGTGAAATAAATTGCCATATTGTTTTGATGATATTGTTTTTGGTGATATGATTTTTGGACTGTTAGTTTTATGGAATTGAGTTTAAGCTCTTGTTTGAATTATATAAGATACATTGTATTGCCCTTAGTATTCAAGTAAAGAATGAGTTTGGATAGATTGATGCCAATAAAGGGGGGTGCAGTACTGCACAAACAATTGGAGCTTTTGCTTTGGGGTTTGGCCGATATTATGAGATTATTAAGATTATAGATATTTGATTTTTGGGCTTGTCCGATCATTGTGAATATTTAATTTTGGAGATTTGGCTTTGGGCTTGACCGATATGATTGTTATTGGAGCTTCGGCTTAAGGCTTGTCCGCCCCCGTATCCAATTCCTGTTTATATTTTACTTGAGTTACTTGGGCAATAATATGTGATATTATTTTTTTGAGATATTTGGATAACTAAAAGTTATGAAATTTTAATGGAGCTATATATGTTTTTTGGGTCAATTTTATTTATTTGTACTTTTATATATTTAAGTGATTGTTTTTAAAGGAAAAATTGAGTGATTGAATTATATGAAATAAAGTTAGTGTACACCACTAAGCAAAGTTGCTTAGCGTGTAGTTTGTTTTTCTACACATAGTTTTGGAGCTGTAGATAACCTGGACCAGTGGTAGAAGTGGATCAAGTGTGTGCATAGCAGATAGTGGAAGCGTGCTAAGGTGGATATTTAGTATAATGTATATATATTGGTGAATTGTTGTAATAGTATGGCATGTACTAAATGGTTAGATGTGTAACTTGGAGTTTCATTTGGATACTTTATTTAAAAGCCTTAGAGTTGTGCATATTTATTATAAGTATTATAAATTTTTGCGATGTATATAGATAACGTATGGAAAATGGATGAATGGACCGAATTAATAGATAATATCAGAGTTTAGCAGGTTATTATGAATATAGGGTGATGATTTCATGACATCCTTGGTTATTGGAATGTGACATACATGCTTAGTTTTATTTATAGGGGGTGTTACAAACAAACAAACTTCCTCTATTAACAGAAACAACAATCACACCCATGAAACAAACATAATTGAAACATAAGAGTTCTATCAAACAATATGCATAGTAACATTTTATAATTGGCTTCTTGTGAAGAACATGATATAATAGCTACAAAGAGTCAATTTCTTTTCACACCAGAGGTAGGTTCTTACGTCACCAACATTACAAATAATACCCAAAAAAGTAAAATACATACACCTACACTCTGGTCTTACAGGATCTTGTAATGAATAATTAGAGTTTAAAATTCTTCTTCATTTATTTATTGGCTAGTACTTCGCATATAGCTAATAGCATATTTTAAGACATTGTTTTTATGCTTTGTAAGAACAATGTTTTAAAATTAAGAAATCAATTAATAATAGAAAGAAAAATTCACCATACTGTTCTGGGTTGTCTCTAACTAACCCATCAGAGTCAAATTGATCCATCATTCTTATTACATAAACTTCTACCTTGAAGATGAAGTTCATAAAATGTACAAAACATGATGTTTATTGAGTTTTTCTATATAAAAAAAAGCAATAACAAGATAATAACGATTTCTCACTTCTTCTTCTTTCTTGTGCGCATTCATTTCCTATCCTTCTTCCTCTTACAGACCTGTTGACAAAAGACTTTTGGTACAAACAAAAAATCCAAAGGATTAGTATTCTTAACTTTGATCTCTTGTAGATCTTTCTCCCTAAGATTATGTGAACACAACCTCCCACTGGAAGAGAGAAAAACCTTTTCTTCTTCCTTAGAATATGTAAGTCTTCCATGTACAAAACACACAAATGCTTCCATAGAAAATTGTTGTCCGATGATAGAATATAATTAGGTCCGAGTAAGCTCATCTCCATTCTTCTTCCTAACATATATATGAACTTGCTGGTCACTAGTTAAAGTACAAAGGCTAATAGAAAGACACCGTCCAAATATATGCAAACAACTTAGAACTACTTTGGTTTGGCAAAAATCTTTATTGACAATGGAAAACATCTTCTTTGCAACATCAAATGACATAATTACATACGATCCCATGTCTTCTCTATGATGGCATATAAAATGCAGAGCGCCATCGAGAAAGGAATCGCCATTGTCACCATCTTCAACGTCATATTAGTTAATGTACGGAAAATCTTGGAATCTTCTCCAACAACTTAACCGCAATTAAAAAAACCTGTGAGCTATTCCATCCCTTTATCAATATAATTACTACTACCTTACAATCACTTGCGGTAGAGTCATAACCCAAAGCAAACCTGAAATATCAATAGTACTTCACAGGCAAAGCTAGAAGTATCATGTACCATTTAGTGGATGAATTTCATAGAAAAAGTTTGTAAGGTAATATACACAAGAGAACCAAACCGTTGCAATAAGAATAGAACAAAGGGTATCACCTGAATGGCATTGATTTAATAAGCTCCAACTCTGGTTGGAAGTCATCATGGAATTCTAAAGCATGAAATGATTATCCCTTGAATGTACTCCTTAGCCAATCATCTTTGAGAGAAGTTATTTCTAGAAGATCTTTTGAAATGAGAACTAACAACAAATTAGCTTTTAGTAATGGAACCAAACAATTTACAAACGCATCTAAATTGAAGTAGAGACTTCACTGGCAACCAAACAAGATTTTTATTAAAACAGTTTCTAAGGGAGATTAAACATTGCTAAATAGGCAGTCACCTCAACTTAATGGGTTTTTCTTAAGCTATAGAGATTCAAAAGTAATCATTAGGATAAGCCACTCCCTCGAAATAAAAAAATTAGCCATATATAGTTCTCCCTAATTATTTCCATAGACATTCTTTTTTGTAAAAATTCTCAACATACATACTTCCTTTTTCATCATGAAATTGTAAAGGTGAAAAACAACATATCTGCATTGCAAAATTTCACTCTAAGAATGATGGAAAGACATAAAAAAGGGCTATACAATCGATAGCGCTAATCATATATTCAAAATCCATTCCTAAAATGATATATAACAACAAAAGAGGAAAATGAATCTGGTGAGTGAGCATTCTTCCATTCACTAAATTATGTAAATAGAAAATGCAACTGGTTCTGTGAAACTTGTATTGAATTAATCTAATGTCTAAAACATCAATTTTCGACCATTGTTATTAAATATGGAAATGGTTGTTTTCTACAAAGATATGATAATGCTTTATTTAAATAGCACATCAAAACTTTTCATTTTGGTGTGCATCATAGTGATAATTTTTTTTAGAATTGATTCGGGTACTTTTATATGCGTAAAGACCAATTTCATCCTTCACCTTTAGTTATCCAATTAATTATAGGTAAAATCAATTTTAGATATCAAACATGGACTTAAAAGTTTCCACTTTGATTCAATTATAATATTCTAAAATAATATTGTACCAGCATTAGACATTGACATGTATCAAAAATCTAGAAATTATGTTGAAGCGTATTAATTTTATATCTAATTTTATTGAAAACTAGACGGATGCCCCCACGATGTTTGGATTTTTTTATTATTATTTAAAACATTGTTTTCATATATATTTCACCTATTGTATAGTGTAAGAACTAATAATTTACTCAAATCATTTAAAAAAATTAAAAATTTTAATCTATTAATTTTATTGGATAGGAAAAAGAAAAAACATGTTGAAAAGTAAAGAAGGCAAATAAGCGGTTAAAGAAAAGCCGAATAATTTTACACATATAAATTTTATTACACATAGATAGACATAATTATTGCTCCCTTCTCAATTCCATTAATACAATGTGATGATTAAAACAGTTCCAATTGCATACCTAATCATCGCTTCCATACATGTGTATGAATTAAGCATTACTAATCTTTTATCTGGATTGGATCAAATAACATAAACTCTTGTCCCCAATATGTCTCAAGTGTGGATGATTTTAGTATTGAAGTCTCCACCAACACCTAGTAAAAGGCTACTGCTTAGAGAAGCTGTAAGAGCATTAAGTCTACAATGTTTAGGAGCAGAATTCCACATTGAAACTATTAGATTGAAAATGTAAGAGTCGGATTTTTCTGACCTTGATGATGAAATTTTATTTGGTTACGGATTGCTTCGAGGTCAATAATGAATCATGTTCATGGAGTGAAAACGCAGATTTGACGAATTTGAGAATTGGACCTCGAAATCATTTTCTGGAACAACCATTCAAATTATTTGCTTTAAACCACATGGCTAAAAAAGATGAACTGTACAGCTCTAAACCATTTAATTCCAGTCGTACAGCTTTCAATGGATAGATTTTTGGATTGAACAGAGCTTGGAACTATTGGTAAATGCCCTAGTGCCAATGCATTGGTCCTTGATTTGTATCATATATTGTTAGACCATTTATGGCTTAATGTATTATACATTTGTGTTAATATATAAAGGTATAATCTATTTGATTTATCTCTTATGCAATGATTGTAAATAGAGTATCCAATGGTCATATCTATATCCATGTTGTCAAGTGTCATTCACTTGGCAGTGAGACCATGGATAGTGAAATGATATAACCATAAAGTCATCCCTAGTTTGTTTTAGTCATGGGAATGAATGGAACATAAGACTAGCATTACCTTGATCATATGGCGGTGTCTTGCCTTCCATAGTACATGGATTGTCAATCAGGTATATGAGTACATGTAATGGGAAATTGGAACTGGATAGATCCACTAACGAGAAATCCATATGGTATAGTATCACAAGTGATTCTCATGTAGTACTTATATTGGATCCTTCGACCTGACCATATTATGGAGTTGCATGTAAACTCACACACTTTGAACTGAGCCTAAAGGGTCTGTAACAGAGCACTAAGTATGGGTATGGTTGGGTGTCCTAGTGATCATGGCAAAGCCATGAATATGCTAAAGGCATATGTCACTCGATGATTCATTGAAAAGATATCATTGGCCCCTTGATGAGTGCAAATGATAAGGGTGCGGCCACACCTAAATAAGTTGGAACTTATTTGTGAGCATCAGTTCACTCAGTATCAAGCGAATGTCCGGACACAAAAGAGGGTGATAATACCATGCCTCCGTGTTGGACGCCGATATCAATGACATGGGACATATAAGCTATACTACAGGGTTACGAATTCCATTAGACTGCAGTCTCCATTTTAATTGGGGGCTATAGTGGCTTGCTAGAGCCCAACTACAGTCTGTGGGCCATAGGCCCACTGCCGACATAAATTCAGGCCTACAGGATCGTACATATTGAATGTCTAAACTAGCACTTAAAGGGTTAGTTATACTTAGAGTATATTGACATGAGAGGAGGACTTTTTTGATTAAATTATAGATCAATCAGATTGATCAAACAATATAAAAAATAGAAATTGGGTTACAGAATTATTTTGATAAATCAATTTTATGTATTTATTTCCTGGAAGGAAATGCAATTAATAGATGTATAGGTTTATATATATTCTCTTAAGTAATGTCTAAATAATAATTAGGTTAATTTAATTAGACAAATTATATTTAGTTAACATGATATGAATTTTATTACATGGTATAATTTAATTCATACATGTGTAATTAAATTAATATGAAATTAAAATTTAACCTAAAGTAATTAATTAGACCTAGGGTTAAGAGAGTAAAATACTCACTTAAGAGAATGAAACCCTAACCTATATTTTCATAGTGAAAATCCCCCCCCCCCTTTTGTCCTCTCTCTCGGTTCTTGATCACATGCTAGCACGGGTGTTACTTCGTTAGGCGTTCATGTACTTAAACGTGGAGGAGATCTTCTTTGATTTCTACAGCTGTCTCTAAAAGTGACTTAGAAGGTGGGATCGAGTCTCTTTGTTCTTTCTTATTTTGATTTTTGATTTTGTCCTTATAAGTTCCTAGAACACGGATTCTAGAAAATCTGAATTGGCTTTTGTTGCCATTTGGTTTGATTTTCTCTGACGAATACCAACATGAACCTCCTGCTTGATGAAAGACACCTCCTGCTGTTTTGGATTCGTAATCCTTAAGCAAATATTATGGATAAGAGAAGAGGATTACGAAAGAAGGAAATGAATTAAGATTAATGGAAAGATTAGGGAAAAATTAGAGAGAGATCCTAGTGAGAGAAAGTGGAAAGAACTCTCCAAAAACCAATAACCAAAAATTAAATTCAATCTTCAAACCCAACAAATGAGAATGCTAAGGTGTTCTGGGTAGTTGTGAGTGGACAACCTTTTTAAGAAACGGGAAAATCGGGACGCGGTGAAGCTAACCGGGGAAAACATTTTTGTTCCATTTTGGTTTTAGGAAAAACAGGTTTTGATTATCTTGAGTTAGGAAAATCATGGATTTGATTTGGAAATTCCTTTGTAGAAAACATTTTCCTGTTTTTAACTTAAAGACCTCGAAACTTAAATCCCGAGATCAGTGACAGAGTCGCCACCCGGATAAGCTCATCCAGGAATTCTGGTACAGCTTCCTACCGAGGATAGACTATTGTACCTAATCCAGAGATTTAGGGTTCGGGCAAGTGACTTACTTTAACCTCTAGCTTGCTTTCACTTTACAGTTTATATTACCATATTTAATTTGCTTTATTATCTTTCTCTAACCCCAATTAGTTTATTTTAATCAGCCAACGCTAAGGCAAAATACGGAAAAGAAATTGCAGAAAAATAAAACATACATCCAAAATATACAAGAAAAAAGTAGAGGCCGATTATACAACCCAATCGAATAAAAATGGAAAACTCTCATCCTCACTTGACAATCGCCTAAGTACACGAGTATCTAAAAATTACAACCGCCTAAAAATACACGAAATCTATTAATTACAGCAAAAATAAAAAAAAAATAAAAATTGCAAAACAAATTGGTTAGCACAATTTATATTGAACACATAGATAGGACTCAAATAGGAAAGAAATGGGAATTCAGGAAACGGGGGCATGCATTTAGGGGGTAACTGGGTCGACCCGATCAGTTGGACCGGTTAGACCTAGAAAACGGTTTTGAAACACCCTATAATTTTTTTGTGCTGGAAAACCAATTTTTGGAAAACATTTGGCTCGGTTACATACAAATTTCCATTTTTGTGGGTCTGTTATCCTGGAATCTAGGGTTCTATTCATGTAGGTTCCTAAATTCAACATCCATCTAGGGTCCAAAGTGCAATAAACACACCAAAAACATTTGTGGAAAATACTATTTTGTTCATTTTCAATATTTTCCGGGAATTTTATAGGGTTCAGGGGCCCGCTAATGTGGACTACAGATCCGATTTGGATAAAATAACCCTAAAACTCAAAAAATAAAACCCCGGGAAAACCAAAAACCCTAATATCCATGTGTACAGAAATCCAAAAACCAAAATTTTATGACATATGGATGGATTTGGGCTGAAAGTGATCACAACAGAATGAGCAAAATGGAAAATAGACTGTTTTCGGCCGATCAAGACAAATAAGGAATCTGTCCTCATAGAACAGAACCAGGTGGCTCTGGGTGCCAGAGCCGCCTAGCTCTGTTTATTATGAACACAGCCGTGCTACTGCGTTCATGAAGAACACAGCCGCCCGGCTCTATTCGGGCAATCGGGTTTCCGAAAGTTGCAAAAAAAGAAGAAAACGCACAGAAAAGACAATGTAAACAGGTTTAAGGCCTCTCAGAGTTTACCTTGATGTTGTTTTGATGCTTTGAATGTCAAAAAATGGATTGGAAGCTTGAAATGTGTCCTGGAAACTCAACCGGCTGAAAACCCAACAATCTGAAACGATCCGAAATAAACCTGGAACAATCCCCAATCATTGAGCAAAGGTTAAGCAACTTGTATTTAGTGTTTTTAGATTGATTTTAGGTCTTAGCTTGGATGTTTCTGGGTTCTCCTTTGGTTGCTTTGTTTCGTTCTCTCCCTTTCTTTTTCTCTGCTTCTCTTTTTTTTCGGTGCCTTTAGAAAGTGAGTTTTCTGACTAAGATTTCTAACCTTTTTTTGATTTTATTTTTACTTTCTTTTTATAATCTCCGCTCCTCATCATGTCAAACATTAAATGGCTACCTGCTTTTTCTGATTTTGGCCACATATCCCTTCTGCTGAGCCAAGTTGCTCTGCTTTGTAGAGCAATTTGGCTCACCCACTAGAGCCGTACAGCTCTAGTTTGTACTAGAGCCAGCCGGCTCTAGCTTAAAAGCTAGAGCCGTGTAGAGCAACTTGGCTCACCTACTAGAGCCACTTGGCTCACCCATTAGAGCCGTACAGCTCTAGTTTGTATTAGAGCCGTGTGGCTTTAGCAAGAGCCAGGGCAAAATTTCAAAAACTGAGAGTGCACCCTAAACCCTAGAAAGCACTCGGGAGACCTTTTCGGGATTTCGGATCGCGAATAGCTTGGTTTTCAGGACGTTTGAGATACTTCAGATGACATTCCAGGTGTTTTCAAGTCTGATTCGAGTCCGTTCACTCCATAGGTAACAAATGGAATTCTCATCATAGAGGTCGGGAAAATTCGGCACTTACAGCAGCCCCTCGTGTGATCAAATTCAATACCCAATACCCGGTATGGGTTACTTAAGGGGAATTTGAGAATGTGAATTGAAGCACCGCAAGCGGAAGGAAAGAAAGACATACCTGAGTTGCAGCTGATCTGGGCCTGGCATCTGGTTTATGTTACCCGTGAAGGATCTGCAGGAGTTTTGAGGAGAAAGCAAATCTTAGCCTGACATCGGGTTTAGGTTACCCACGACGGATCTGTCGGAGTTTGGGATGGAAACAAATCTAAGCCTGACACCGGATTTCACCCGCTGTGAGCATGAGTATTTTTCCCGAATTACCTGTGGACCAGACGGGCTCGAACGGGACTTGAAAGTGACCAGAATGCTGCCTGGGGAATCTCAGAAGACCTAAAACTAGGCTACCCATGATTTGAAGCCCCGAAAAGGTCTTTCTAATCATTCTTAGGGTTTGGTCCGCTTGTCTGACTTTTCAAAATTCTGCCTTGACTCTCGGTTGAACCGGGTGGCTCTGGTTTATTGAACCAGAGCCGGCCGGCTCTAACTAGAGTCGTACGACTCTAGTGCCAACTAGAGCCGGCCAACTCTAGTGGTCAAGAATAGTTGCTCTGCAAAGCAGAGCAACTTGTCTTGACAGGTGAGAGTTTTTAGCAGATTTTCAGAATTTTTCAGTCTGCTGATTGATGGAACAAGAGAAGACAAGGAGAGGCAAAATAAAAGAGAGAAAATGAAGGAGAGAGGGGGAATTTTCAATTCTCAAGCAAAAGACAGAGAAAAGAAGAAACAAAGAGAAAGAAGAAAAGAAAGTAGAAGAGAAAAGAAAAGAAGAAGAAGAAGAGAAATCGAGAGAAATACACAAAACTAATCCCACAAACACTCTCATCTAACCCTAAATCAATCCTTCAGCATTAATGACATCACCAACAACCTCTACTCTTTGATCCGGGATCATTTCGGCTTGGTTTTGGATCATTCTAGGCTGTTGAAGGATTCGGCTGATTGAGTTCCAGTGCACATTCCCAAGCTTTCAATCCATTTCTTGACGCTCCAATCATCCAAACAACAATCCAGGTATGCTCTGAGAGGCCCTAAAACTTGTCTGCATTGATTTTCTGTGCGTTTCTGTTATTTTTGCGAAAACCCGAAACTGGTGCTGCCTATCATAGCCGTACGGCTGTGGTTCTAAAGAACAGAGCTGATCGGCTTTGAACCAGAGTCGACCGACTCTGTTCCTCAGGGACAGATCCCCGATCTATCCCAATCGGCCAAAACAGCCCGTTTTCCATTTTGGTATTTCTGTTGGGATCATTTTCAGCCCGGAATCGTCTGTATGTATCTGTATTTTTTATTTTTTGACTATTGCATACTTGAATATTGGGGTTTTCAGTATTTCTCGGGGTTTATTTTATGAGTTTTAGGGTAGTTTCATCCGATTCGGATCCATTTTCCAGCATTTACGGACCCCTGAATCCCATAAAATCCCCGGAAAACATTGAAAACGAGGAAAATAATATTTACACTAAATGTTTTTGGTGTGTTTATTGTATTCTGGGCCCTAGATGAAATGTGTATTTAGGAACCCACACGAACGGAACCCCGAGTTCTAAGATAACCGACCTATAAAAATGGAAATTTGAATGTAACCGAGCCAAATGGTTTATTAAAAATTGATTTTTCAGCACAAAAATCCATAGGGCGTTTCAAAACCGTTTTCCAAGTCTAACCGGTTCGACCAGTCGGGTCGAACCGGTTACAACCTAAATGCATGCTCCCTTATCCTAAAATCCCCATTCTGTCCTGATTTGACTCCTACTTGTGCTTATGATATAAACTATGCTAACTAATCCGTTTTGCAGCATTTATTTTTATTTTTGATGTATTTAATAGATTAATTCGTTTAATTAGGTGGTTGTATTATTTTTAGATTGTGGTGTACTTAGGCATTTGTAAAAGTGAGGATGAGAGTTTTTATATTTTATTCAATTTGGTTGCATAATTGGCCTCCATTATTCTTTTGTATATTTGTGTGAATGGTTTAATTTCCTGCAATTTATTTTATGCATTTTTGCCTCAGCATCGGGTTAATAAAGTAAACAAATTGGGTTAGAGAAAGATAATAAATTGAATAAATATGGTTTTATAAATAATAAACGAATACAAGCTTGAGGTTAAGTAGGTGAGTTACCCAAACCCTGAATCTCTAGATTAGGTACAGTAGTCTATGCTCGGTAGGGAGCTGTACCGAAATTTCCCAGATGAGCTGATCCGAGTGGCGACTCTGTCACTGATCTTGAAATTTAGGTTTCAAGGTCTTCAAGTATTAAATCGGGAAAATGTTTTCTACAATGGAATTTCCAAATCAAATCAATAGTTTTCCCAACTAAACCCATGTTTCCCAAAACATCACTAAACCTTTTTTGTTTCTTTTTCCCCGGTTCGATTCGCCGCGTCCTGCTTTTCCTCAAAAAGGTCGTCTGCTCACACCCACGATGGATCTGCTGAAGTTAAGAAGAAAGCTGATTTGAGCCTGACACCGGGTTTAGGTTAGCTGCTACAGATCTGCTAAAGTTGAGGTGGAGGCAAATCTAAGCCTGACACTGGGTTTAGGTTACCCGTGACAGATCTGCTAAAGATGAGGGAAGCAAATCTAAGCCTAACACCGGGTTTAGGTTACCCGCGGCAGACTTGCTAGGGAAATAAGCCAATACCAAGTCTAGGTTACCCGAGGCAAAGTTGATGAAGCCGATCTGGACTGATACTGGGTTTGGGTTACCTGTGGTGGATCTGTTACGAAAATAAGCTGATACCAGGTCTGCATTACCCGAGGTGGATCTGTTACGAAAATAAGCCGATATCGGGTCTAGGTTACCCGAGGTGTATCTGCTGGATTCTTGAGGATTTCTGAAGTTGTATAGGTGATGCTCATTTATTCCTTGATCGATAATTTTATAACAAAAATTTTTGCCCCTTCGATCAAGAATAAATACAGTTTGATTGACTTGCCCCTGGATGCTTGAGATGCTGAGGCTTTGGTCTGCCCGACTTTGACTTATCTCTTGAGACCTCATGGGTGCCCCTATATTAGACTATTTTTGCTTTGGGAACAATCTTGATTTGGGACGGTCTGACGATGGTGGTGAATACATGTACTTGGATTGGTCGTGATGCATGTATGTGTGTTTATGTACGTCTTTTGAATGCTTGTGTGTGCATGTTGCAATGTATGCATATGCGAATGGACTCTGGGAGATGAATCCCTGCTATTCATCTAGCTTTGAAATGCTACGCTCTTACCGGGGATATCGAGTCGTGCCTTTGGCTAGGGAAAGCATATCACACTTAGGGCTGATCTAGCTGGGGAGAATATTCTTTATGTGATATGACTCTTGCTGGGGATATGCAGGGAATTGCAATGGCTGTTAAGGAAGTCCGATGACTGTTAGGGAGAAGGTGGTCATGTTCATTGTGATAGTTCTGCTGGGGATAGTGCAGACGACCCTGCTGGAGAATAGTGGAATAGTTTCTGCTGGGGAATGATGAAAGGGATTTCTGTTGGGGAATGAAAGTGTCTCCGCTGGGGAATGATGAAAGTGTCTCGTCTTTCTGTCCCTAGGAGTGGTGAATTTGGAAATGCTCTAAATTTTACTTGAACTTCCCAGCGTAGGTTTTCAGCTCAGCGAGCTGCTCTAACTTTTGCCTAAGGCACCTTTTCGGTTTTCACCTTAGTGAGCTCTTTCTTTCTTTCTTTTTTTTTTTTGTTTTTTGTTTGTGGCCATTGAACTTGGATCTATTTCAAAATTTTCGACCGCTCCGAGAAAGGATGAGTTGAATTCGCAGGAAGAGAAAAGATTGTAAGTTGCAAGCATATTGAATAATGTGAGTCTTTTAACCAATTTAATGCAATTTGCTTTCTTTTAATGGATGTTTAGGCAAGATAACTTTGTTTATGCATTATGATATAACAGTGCGAACATATTTAAACAAAACATCACACTTTATTGATGAAATCAATATGAGTACATTTGAAAAGGTTGGTTCCCCAAAATGGTATACATTTCACATAGAACCAAATCCGTCACCAGTCGTCCCTTGCGGATTTTCCGACTGATCATTTTCTCTCATGTCTTAATTTTTACCTAGGCCGCCCTTTTTTAGTTTAAGCCTAGCAAACTTCTTCTTTTCTTTTCTTTTTCCTTTTTTCTTAAACATAGTAAGGCTTCAGGCGGTCTTGGTTGACAGGATTTGCAAATGCATTCCAGTCCATGTCAATGATGCTTACACCACCCTTTGATAGCACTTTCTTCACGACATAGGGGCCTTCCCAATTCGGTCTGAATTTCCAACAGGCATCCATATTTGTAGGCCTTAACTATTTCAGAACTAGACCCCCGACCTTCAACTGTTGTCTGGGATACTTTACGTTTCGATTATAGGCTCTAGCCATTCTGCATTGATATATCTACAAGTGATCCAGTGCCTTCAACCACTTTTCATCTAATGCAGCCTACTGCTCGTATCTGGCCTGAACCCATCCTGTTTCTGGTAGCTAGGCTTCCAAAGCTACTCTCAGTGACTTAAGTTCCATTTCCACTAGCAACATTGCTTCCATCCCGTACACCAAGGCGTAAGGAGTCTCGCTGGTTGATGTTCTAACACTGGTTCTGTAACCCCAAAGAGCATATGGCAATTTGTCAGCCTAGTCCTTGTAGGTAGTTACCATCTTTGACAAGATCTTCTTAATTTACTTGTTAGCCACCTCCACTGTGCCATTAGCCTGTGGTCTGTATGGAGAAGACCTATGATGTTCAATGCCATGCCCTGCAAGTAGCTCAGCTGTTGCCCCTTGAAATTGCACTCCGTCATCAGTCACTACATGATGAGGGATTCTGTATCGAGAAAGGATGCTCTTCTGAATGAACTTAACCATCTGCTTAGCTGTCACACTGGAGAAGGATTCTGCTTCTACCCATTTTAAGAAATAGTCGACTGCAACCACTATGAATCTGTGCCTATTAGACACTGCGGGATGAATTTGGTGAATCATGTCAATCCCCCACACTGAGAATGGCCAAGGAGATGCTAGCTTTTGTAATTCGAGTGGTGGCAGATGACTGATATCTGCATAGATTTGGCATTCGTGACATCTTTTCACTTCCTTCACACAATCAGCCTACATTGTCCTCCAGAAGTATCCCTGTCTTATTATCTTCCTAGCCATAGCAGTTCCATTCATATGCGGCCTACAGGATCTGGCATGTACTTGCTACATTACGATTTCTGCTTCTTGTTCTGTCAAGCATCTTAGAAGAACCCTATTTGCAGTTCTCTTGTACAGCTTATCTTCAAAGATTCTGAACTAGCTGGCTAATCTTCTTAATGACATCTCCTGGATACTTTCCCTCTTTCGCATACTGAAAAATGTCAAAGAACTAGGGCCTTTCCTCAGTTGTTAACTCCATCACTTCATGCATATCGAAGTAGGGTCACCTGGAAACTACTATAACCAGAGGCTGTATCTGTGTCTTTTTCGGATCTTCCCACATGGAGGGCAAGGTAGCTAATGCATCTACCATTTATTTTCTTCTCTGGGAATGTGTCTAAATTCGCATTGGTCAAATAACCCTCTCATGTACTGCAGCAGTTCTAAGTAGGGCCATAAGGCTTCTTCTCTCAAATCCCATTCGCCTTGTGCCTGCGTAATCACTAAGAGTGAATCCTCGATGATCAAGACATTGTCTGCCCCTAGTGTTAGGAAGGCTTCCATTTCGAATAAGCATGCTTCATACTCTGCCCCGTTGTTGGTTATGGAGAAGTCCAATCTCTTCCATAGTGGGATAATGTCGCCATCTAGCGTTGCTATGGTCACCCCAATTCCAGTACCCTTTCTATTTATGGCACCATCGAAGCACATAACCCATCTCCTTACTTCCACTACAGCCAGCTGTTCATTAGGGAACTCTAGACTTTCCGCGTGATCCGATTCTAATGGCTGGTTTGCTAGTAATTCTGCCACTGCTCGCCCATTGATGGTTTTTCTAGTGATGTACTCAATGTCAAATTCTGACAAAAGTAGTAGCCACCTTGATAATTTCCTAACCAATACCGGCGCTTCGTACAGGTATTTCCTTGGATCCACTTTAGCCATGGCTTGCACTTTGTATGATTGAAAGTAGTGGTGCAGCTTCTCAGTCAGCCAGATCATTGTTACACATGTCTTCTCCACCAGTGTACTTGGCTTCATATTCCAACAACTTCTTGCTGAGATAGTAGATAGGATACTCCTTTCTTCCGTCCTGCTCCTGTGCCAGCATTGCCCCTATGGAGGAGTCTTCAATGGCCAAGTACAAAATCAAAGGCTTTCCTAGAGTTGGCGGGCTAAGAACTGGTGGATTTACCAGGTAAGCTTTGATCTTTTCAAATGCTAGCTAACACCTGTCATCCCATACGATTGCAAGCGAGATAGGAAAGTCTTAACAAGAAAAAAGAAGAATCATTAGAATAAGTCTTGGTGACAAAGACTTCATTTAAAGAAAATGAAAATAGCCGAGAAGGAAGCTAGTTTGGCAGAGGACATAGTAGAGGTTGAGGAGGAAATGGAAGAGGAAGAGGATGTGGTAGAAATCATTAGTTAGGAAGAGGTGACAACAATGAAGGAAGTAATCAATTCACAAGAGGCAAAGGCCATGGACGAGGATGAGGATAAGGAAGAGGAAAATGGAGATTGAATGACGAACATGATAAATCTAACATCCAGTGCCAAAATTGCTCGATTAGTAGTGTCACAACTGATCTTGATTATAGTAGTGTCATCAGCTGATTCCTTTGACCTGAGGTCACCATGGATTCCGGGATGAATTCATGTTGTGCTTTGACGCAGTCAAACGCTGCTTGTAACAGAGTAGTTATAAAGGCTGTGGTTGGGTACAATATGACTCATGCTTAGGGATGTGAGTGACAGATATGGGATTTTGTCCCTCTCTAACAAGAGAGCGATATCACTGGGCCCCTCGATAAGTAAGACTGTTAAATGCATGGCCGTGCTCAAATAATTGATAAGAGTATCAATTGATTTGTTTAAACAGTCCGCTTTGAGATCGAGAAAGCATATGATTAATTTATATAAGATTGACAAGTGTACCATGTCTTATAATTAATCATGATATCAAGAGACAAAAGGGAATATGACACATTCTATAAGTAGGTTTATTGGATTATACCAATCATATGAATTGGGTAGTCATAATGGCTTGCTAGAGTCCGCTTATGACTTATGAGGGCATTATGGTAATTTCCTCATTGCCAATTTATATGATCCTACGGGGTCACACACAAAGAGCAAAATGAGATTCACTTAATTCGGGGATAAATCATTATGAGATAATGATTTATTATTGATGAGAAATTAAATATATATAAAGATATATATTTACATGTATATGTATATACACATGAACATATTAATAAGATTAATATATTTATGGCATAAAATATGCTATACATATATATATGTATATTATAATTATATTATATGGTGATATAATTAATTATAATATACATTTACGTATATGTGTGTATATATATATATATGTATGTATGTATGTAAATATTAATAAGATTAATATAGCATAAAGTATGCTAATTATATTATATGGAGATATAATTAATTTTACATACATATGTGTATATGATGGAGAATTGACTAAGTTTAATATTAATTGAGAATTAATAAAACTTATGGGGGCTAATTTATAATTATAATTAAATATAGTATTTAATTACAATTATAAGTTAATAATAAAAAAAAAAAAAAAAAACCCTATAACAAGGATGTCAAATAGGAGCAGCCGCCAATCTCCATCAAATGGCTAAAAAAATTGCTTTTGGCAAAGTGTGAAAAATATCAATTTTTCACCTTCTCATTCGAAGAACTGTTCTACGATCCCGGCGCTAGCACGCGGTGAGTCAATTGCTCGGTGTGGATCAACTGTAGAGGGAATCTGCTTTGGTTCCTAATTGATTCAAAACCTACAAAGAATTAAGGTAATTCTTTAACCCTCCTTCCAATTCAATGCAATGTACATGGGTCCTTGGTGGGGATTAATCTTTTATTTCCGCTGCGCATTTTGTTTTGTGCGATTAATTCCCAACAGTGGTATCAGAGCCACTTGTATTTTGATTGAATTGGATTTATGTTTTGATTGGATCAAAATTGCATGTTAGGGTTTGTATGATTTTGATTGGATCAAAATTGTTGTTAGGAGTTTGTATGTTTTATTTAGGGTTCTATGTTATTGTGAATAACAAAATAAAATTTGATTTTATTGATTAATCATTGTGAATGATTTTATGTTAATGATTTGGAATGTTTAAGGGGTTTTGGAATCATGAATTTGATTCATGGGTTTTTATTGAAATTGTTTCAAAAAAAAAAAAAAAAAAAAAAAAAAATATACTGTTCGTATTCTGGGCATAATGCCCAGAATACTTTTTGGCCAATTAATTGCAATTGCAAATTTGCAATTGCAATTAGTTGGCTGCAATTGCAAATTTGCAATTGCACATGCTGCTTCTTACGCAGCATGGGCTGCGCGTAGTATGCGCAGCCCGTCCAGCCCGCTGTCCGACAGTTTTTTAACCCCTTTTTCGTTTTAAGTGTGGAAAATTGTTTTCTGCATATTTACGAATTTTTCCAAATTAATTAATTCTAAATACAATGTGATTGTATTTTACCACTTTGAACCCTAAATATTTTTAGATATAAAATTATTGTTGATAATTTTATGCATGGTGTTATGGTATGGTTTTGGACCCCGTGGATGCTTTATTTTATTTATTATGGTTTTATATAAATACGACCTGCGAGTCGTTTGTATTTATGTAAATTTTTAATTTTTAATTTTACTAGAAAAATTGTATAGGATACAATTTATGATATGTAAAATTTATTTTACCAGAAAAATTGTATAGGTTGCAATTTTTTTTTGTAAAATATAAATCCATGAGATGGTGCTTAGAAGCAAGGACGTGGAGGCGGATCCAAGAGGCGGTGCAATGACCATGTGATGGATGCTACCACCTAGGATATGACCTTGTTGATTTTCATATTGGCCTATGAAAATCAATGTAGATTTAAACCATACCATAACACGGTTCGAGTCATATGCATGCTTTATTTTATTTAGATGCCATGTGATGCCATGCTAGATATTCTATATGCATGCTAGACAATTGTATGCCATAAGATGCCATGCTAATTAATATTAACAAAAGTATGATTAATATTAATGCCATGAATTGTATATGATACAATTAAAATCACAGGATTTAACAAACCCTAAATAAACTTATGAAGTTTATATTTTTGCCACCCAATTACGCATAACACTTGTCAAGTACTATGTTCGCATCATGGTATACCGCCAGGGCGGGTACGCATGTTGTGACCTTAGCGAAGCAATAATATGAGAAAAGGTGATTCTCATTGTGTTGTAATTGGTCTAACTAAAGGGTTAATCAAAAAGGTGTTTGAGCCCGAGGCAAGGATGAGATGAGTAACATACAAATTAAATATGATATATGATATCATGCATCTCATAAATTAGAAGAGTTGCATAATGATGCAATTGGCAAAGAAGTGCACATCCAAAATATGTTTAAATGGTTTAAAGCATGATTTTGAGTCTTTGCCTACCGAAATTATATTTAATCATAGGGACATGCCAAAGCAGTGCTATGGTTAAGTATGGATTTTGGATCTTCACCCACTTAAATATTTTAAAGGGTTTTATAATCTAAGTGGGAGCATTTAAATAAAAATCTTTACACGCTTTATTATAGTTATGATTGCTATTACCATGGTCTCGATTGTTATTGAACTTTGAGAATTGTTCTCAAATCAAAAGGAATCATATGTTCTCAATAATCCTTTTGCCCAATGAACCACTAGCAATTGTAACACGAGTATAAAAGATGCTTACTTGAAGCATCGAAGGGACTCTGTTTATAATTTATTATCTTACACTTGCCACCAATTCTTCCGCACGTGGAAGTTTTACTTGAGGTATATGATACATCACAAATGGAAATGTTCCATCAGTTAGTGAGCAAGAAAAGATAAGTGTTTGAGGCAACATTTTCTCATTGGCCTCCAAAAGGCATTAAGATGTGATCTTGAATTCATTAATTGATAGTCATTGGTGATGAACTATCATTTGAATGACATGGAGAAAATTGTGAATTAGTTGCATAGGATGCAAAAGAATGTTAAGTTATCCATAAAGGATAAGCCCGCCTCGAATTGTATGCTTATGGTTCAAAAGGAAAAGGATAAAAGGAAGGTCGAAAAGCATAAAGACCGAAAGGTTCGGGTGAAACATGTTTTAAAGGCCAAAGCTGTTGGCATAGAGAGATCTCCAAAAGAAGGGTGTTGCCATTTCTAGAATGAATCGTTCATTAGAATGGAAATAGTAAACTCTGTTTGGAGAACTATAAGAAGATGAAAGGCAGTAAGACTGCTACCTTAAGTATTTATTAATTATTCTACTTTTGTTTCTATATCAAAGGTATTAGATACCAGTTATGGATCTCATATTAGTGGAATATGAAGAATCTTAACTTGAATAGAAACCTTATGAAGGTGAAGGTAGAATACGAATAGGCAAGAGAAGCAAAGGTTGTTACTCGAAGGTTATGAACCTTTTACATAAAAGTTATGAATTTTGGTTAAAGGTTATGAACTTTTACATGTAAGTTATGAACTCTTGTTGCCTATTGAGCTTATTGGCTTAAGTAAACAAATGTTGTTTATTTTATAATTGTGAATTATAAGCTTTATAAAGACATGATTATGAAATACAGATTTACATAATTGTCTTTATATGTGGAGCCCATCTGTAACATAAATACTGTAAGGATCGAATCAAATAGTTTGATTCAACCTATTTTGGCAGTGTCGTCTTGGAGACATAAGCAAAGTCGCATTTTGAAACTCCATAAGAATGGACTTTTGGATTCATGAGATTATGAATCATCTTGAATCATGCGAATGTTGTTTATTATAAAAGATGACAAAAGTGGTTCTTTGCTAAAAGTAGTTAAAGAATAATCGATTTATTAAGCATTATACATGTGGATGTATATGAATTATAAATCAACTGCTAAAGAAGGTTTTAATACTTCATTACCTTTATGGAACTTTTCACTAGATAAGAGTATCAAATGAAACACAAGTTTGGAACTTTTGAAGTGTTCAAAAGCTTGTAAAAGGAATATGAAGTATCTTGACATGATAGTAAAGTCACTTGGATATGATCCAAGTGGTGAACATTTGAGTCAAGATTTTGACAATCATCTTAGAGATTGTGGGACTGTCTCACAATTAACTCCTCCAAGTACGCCACAAAGTATGTTGTGTCGAAAAGGGAGTAGTCGAACTCTATACAGATATAGTTCAATCTATGATGAAGTCAAGTTGATCATCGTTTTCTCAAAAATATGCCATTAAAGCAGCTGTGTATATTGTTCCGTCTAAAACAATTCATGAATCAACATATGAGATATGGTTGGGTAAGAGACCCAAGTTGTTTCATTGAATAAGTTTAGGGCTGTAAAGCTTATTTCGAATAAGTTGGCACCTAAATTTAAATGTCGTATTGTAGATTACTCAAAAGAAAAGTAGGAGTTGTTACTCCTGTGTTTCTTTGGGATACAGAGTAGTTGTAGCTAGAAATGGTTTCCCCTTAAAGAGGGAGTTAATTTCTAGAAGAGTTAGTGGGAGTAAAGTACACCTACAAAACTCGTAATTCACAAAGTGACATTAACGTTGAAGAGGAACATGGAAATGGTTTCATGATCATTGTTGAAATTACACAAGTCCAATGAAAGTCTAGTAGAATACGACATGAATAGGAGAGATATGGATTTCTCAAAGTCATGATGTAATTTTACTAGATTGAAGTAAGTCTTCTTTTATGAAGAAGCAATGTTAGATTATGAATCTAATATGTGACTTGATGCTACAAAGGTTGAAGATAAGTCGATGTCTGACAATCAAAGTATAGACTTTGATAAGTCTTTTAGAAGATGCATATGCAATGGTTGCAAGTGAGTTTTCAAATTGAAAACCGATATGGATGGTGATCTTCAAACTTATAAAGCACGACTAGTGACTATAAGGATACGAACAAATTCATAGTAGGACTATGATGAAATCCTCTTTAGTCATCAATCATGATCAAGTCATATTGAGTTCTTGTTGCCATATCCCCATAATATGATTATAAAATATGGCAAATGGATATCAAAATCTATTTTTTACGTGAAAACATGATTGAGGATGTGTACGTGACACAATCCAAAGTTTTGAGCATCCAAAGAATTCAAATAGCGTATGCAAGTTTTCAAAGATTCTCATAAGGATCGAAACATGCATCAAATAGTTGGAATCATAGTTTTGATAAAGAAATCAAATGGTTTGATTTTATCAAAAGGATGATGAATCTTGTGTTTCAAAAGGATCAGTGGGAGCATATCGGTATTCCTAACGCTATATGTGGATGACATATGGCTTGTTGGAAATAACATTCTTACCTTGCAAGAAGTAAAATCTTGGCTAAGAAAGTAATTTCAGTTAATGTTATAAGCATGACTGCCTGTATTCTTGAAATTGGAATCTATACAGATAGATCTAAAAGAATGTTTTGGCTTAAGTCAAAGCATTGAAAGCGTTCAATATAAAAGACTTAATAGAAGCTTGCTTATGTTAACTGTGTAAATAGTTGCACATATACAACTGATTGCAATTAGTTGCAATATATCAGTCGAGATCTAGTATTCTCTTAAAAAGAGATGTTATGATTTTGAAAGGTTCAAAATAAAACGATATAGCTAAATATCTATAATAGTAGTCAAAGTATATTGTTACATATGATGTAAAGGAAATTTTGGATGAAGAAGTTCATCACAAAATGTTGTGTTTTGTTCTAAGCATTGCTTATCCTGTGAGACTATTGTAGGGACAATAGTTCAATGCGTAAGAACCTTGTATGACACAAGCATATACTTAGGCGTCTTTCACTAATTTAGAGAGGCTGTCTCTAAAGAAAGAGTGAAAATGTGTAAAGTAGCAACGGAAGCGAAAATTAATAATTCACTGACAAAGACTCCTGCACGAGTGAATACATGAAGGTCATGTAGGTCAATGGGTATAAGATACTTGTATGATTGGCCATAGTGCAAGTGGGAGATTGTTGGAGATTGTGCCCTAAGGCCAATATTGGATTATGTAATTTGACTTCTAAGATTAATCTAATATAGATTAATATTGTCATTTATGTTTGTATGTTAGCATTTATGATAAGTATCCATGAATAAATCGTGTTATTCTAAATATCCCTAGTCGATTGTTATTATGGGAATAATAACAAACTAAGACTAGTGTGAGTGATAATGGATATTCATAAGATGAATATAGTGTATACAGATACAGATTATACTCACGGGTAATATGTTAGAGAACATGTTACTGGAGACCCACTATAAGATCAAGTTCATGGTCACGTGTCACAACTGATCTTGATTATAGTAGTGTCATCAGCTGATTCCTTTGACCTGAGGTCACCATGGATTCCGGGATGAATTCATGTTGTGCTTTGACGCAGTCAAACGCTGCTTGTAACAGAGTAGTTATAAAGGCTGTGGTTGGGTACAATATGACTCATGCTTAGGGATGTGAGTGACAGATATGGGATTTTGTCCCTCTCTAACAAGAGAGCGATATCACTGGGCCCCTCGATAAGTAAGACTGTTAAATGCATGGCCGTGCTCAAATAATTGATAAGAGTATCAATTGATTTGTTTAAACAGTCCGCTTTGAGATCGAGAAAGCATATGATTAATTTATATAAGATTGACAAGTGTACCATGTCTTATAATTAATCATGATATCAAGAGACAAAAGGGAATATGACACATTCTATAAGTAGGTTTATTGGATTATACCAATCATATGAATTGGGTAGTCATAATGGCTTGCTAGAGTCCGCTTATGACTTATGAGGGCATTATGGTAATTTCCTCATTGCCAATTTATATGATCCTACGGGGTCACACACAAAGAGCAAAATGAGATTCACTTAATTCGGGGATAAATCATTATGAGATAATGATTTATTATTGATGAGAAATTAAATATATATAAAGATATATATTTACATGTATATGTATATACACATGAACATATTAATAAGATTAATATATTTATGGCATAAAATATGCTATACATATATATATGTATATTATAATTATATTATATGGTGATATAATTAATTATAATATACATTTACGTATATGTGTGTATATATATATATATGTATGTATGTATGTAAATATTAATAAGATTAATATAGCATAAAGTATGCTAATTATATTATATGGAGATATAATTAATTTTACATACATATGTGTATATGATGGAGAATTGACTAAGTTTAATATTAATTGAGAATTAATAAAACTTATGGGGGCTAATTTATAATTATAATTAAATATAGTATTTAATTACAATTATAAGTTAATAATAAAAAAAAAAAAAAAAAACCCTATAACAAGGATGTCAAATAGGAGCAGCCGCCAATCTCCATCAAATGGCTAAAAAAATTGCTTTTGGCAAAGTGTGAAAAATATCAATTTTTCACCTTCTCATTCGAAGAACTGTTCTACGATCCCGGCGCTAGCACGCGGTGAGTCAATTGCTCGGTGTGGATCAACTGTAGAGGGAATCTGCTTTGGTTCCTAATTGATTCAAAACCTACAAAGAATTAAGGTAATTCTTTAACCCTCCTTCCAATTCAATGCAATGTACATGGGTCCTTGGTGGGGATTAATCTTTTATTTCCGCTGCGCATTTTGTTTTGTGCGATTAATTCCCAACACATAATGCATCAGAATGTTGGAGTGCACCAAAACAAGTGGGAGAAGTAGCCAACAACATTCAAGAAGAGGTTGTTATAGGTGTAGTGTTGCTAACAGTCGAAGGAGAAACAAATTCTCAAAGAAACATATGGTATCTTGACACTAGGGCTAGTAATCATATATGTGGTTATAAGAATATGTTCATGGAACTTGACCAATCTGCCAACGATAATGCAATATTTGGAGATTCTTTAAAAGTTTCCATCATAGGTAAAGGAACCATTCTTATTTGACTAAAGAAAGATACTCACCACGTCATCAATAATGTTTGTTATGTGCCTAACATGAAAAGCAATGTTTTTAGTTTGGGACAATTGTTGGAGAAAAATTATGAAGTGCATACAGTGAATCAAACATTGTTTCTGTTGAATGAGAAAAAGGAGTTGTTAGCAAGAGTTTAAATTTCAAACAATAGAATGTTCACACTTAACATTCATACAGACATGGAAAAATGCTTAAATGCAAATTGGCTTTGGCATCTAAGGTATGGCATCTCAACTTTGGATATCTAAGTTGTTGAGTTAAAAGAAGATGGTGTATGGCTTGCCACCAATTGATCAACTGTATCAACTTTGTTAAGGATGTCTTGTTGGAAAATAATTAAGAACCAGTTTTCAAAAGGAGTCCATGTCAAGAGCAAGGGCACAACTTGAGCTCATTCATGCAAATGGTTGTAGACCAATAACTCAAATGTCAATAGCTAATAAAAAATATTTTCTATTATTCATTGATAATTATAGCAGAAAGATATTGGTTTATTTTTTGAAGGAAAAACCAGAAGCTTTTGGAGCATTCAAGAATTTTAAAGTGCTCGTTGCGAAAGAAAGAGGTTATTCCATTAAGGCACTAAGATCTGATAGCGGATGGGAATTCACATTTAATAAATTCAATAGATTATATAAAGAGCATGGAATTTGTCATTTCTTATTAGTCCCTAGATCTCCTTAATAGAATGGATTCATGGAAAGAAAGCATAGAACGATGCTTGACATGGTAAGAATCAATGTTGAAGATTGAGAATTTGCCCAAGGAGCTATGGGCAGAAGCTATTAATTATGCAATCTACATTCTGAAGAGGTCCCCAACAACTAGTGTCTGAGATCAAACACCCCAAGAAGCATGGAGTGGGAGAAAGTGAAGTATTTCTCATTTTTGTGTTTTCGAGACTGTTGAACATGTCTATGTACTAGATGAAGAAAGAAGGAAGCTTGATGATAGAAGCAAGAAGTAGTTATTCGTGGATACACGAAACATTCCAAGGCATACGAGATGATTGATCCTAATTCCCGAAATGAAGAAGCACTTTAGGATTGGAGTCATGGGTGAAAATAATGATTATGATCCAGAGGAGGAAAATGCAACATTTGTGTAAGCCTCAGATTTTCCCAAACTCTATGATGAAAGTTTATTTGGTTATCTATTACTTAGAGGTCTTTATTGAAATCAGTTCATGAAGTGAGAATGCGAATTTAACGAGTTTTAGAATTGGAGCCCGAAATCATTTTGCTGACTGACTGTTCAAGTTTTTGGGTTTAGAGCTGCCTTGCCCTAAATTATAGCTATACGGCTGTAAAGACATGAGCCACATGGCTTTTGACGGAGAGTTGAACAGCTCTTACCTTATAAACTAGAGTCATACAGCTCTTAATGGACAATGGACATTTAGATTGACGAGAGATTGACATTTGGATTAAGGGAGACACCTCTTGCTTGCTGAATTTGGATGGATTACTGATAATAAAGGTGTATTATTGAGGGGATTAAGATCAACAATTAGATGCACATAAAAGGGAAGAAAAAAATCAGAGAGAGAAAAAAGGAAGAGCAATTGAAAATAATCTTTGATCAAAATCAACAATAAATCCACAAGTCTTTCAATCTAGAAATTTCAAAATCTATCCAGGATTGGTCTTAAGTTCAAACTCAAGCTAGTAATCAGAGGAATTCAAGTTTTGTTCAAATTCAATTCAAGCCTTGAAGTTTCAAATTTCAAGCTTTTTCAAATCTGAAATTCTCACTCTTAATCGGTTTCCAAGGATCTAAAGTAGGATAAAAGCATCAAAGGTAACTTTTGATATGCCTTAAATTTTTATTTATAGTTTTCTGGATTTATTTTTAGTGATTTGCATTGATCTTCAAATTTCTGGAATTCTGGAAACCATAGTTGTGCAGCTATGTTCTTGGCTACGATAGAGTCATATGCCTTTTTTGTCCACCCAAGATAAGTCATATAGCGATAGTTGCAGAATTCATCACCTTCGTCCATTTTTCGCAATTTCTAGAATTTGGCGATTTGGAACATGACTCGTACAGCTCTAATAACAACTGCAAGATTGTGAAAGAAGAGTTGTACAGCTCTTGTCTTAAAATTAGAATTCTATTTCATTTGTTTAAATTATTTTTCATGCATTTCGACCTAGTTTCATATTGTATTGTTTGTAATAGACCAGTTGAACGATAGAAACACTAGTTTCTTAAATGTAGACTAAAATCAAATTAAAGTGTTTTCCAAAATTGTTTTTAAACAAATTTAGTGGTTTAAAAGATTTTCCAAGTCTAATTGGATGAATCTGTTGAGTTCATTTGATTCCCCCATTCATGCCACGAGCTATCTAAATCTCTCATTCTATCTATTTGAGTCCAATGTGAATATATTTTATATACTAACCTTTGGTTTGTAGGTAGAACTAGGTTAAATGAATGTTAGTTTTTATTTTAGATTTATTTCTAATGTGAATGGGCAAATGTAAATATTAGATTATGCATACAGGCATTTTGTATCCTGATTCCTCTTTTATACAAATGTATCCCCAGTCTAGATTGTTTAATTGCGCTGTAATAATTTACTTTACTGAATTTTATTTATATTCCAAAATTAATTTATTTCCTGTATGGGCATGTAGATAAATTAAAATATAATAAACCATAGAATTATAAAAGGCATTGTGATAAAACTTTTAAATAATATTTTGAATTAAGAAGAAATAGGTGAGTTGTTTGAACCCGAATCTTTGACTAAATGGTATAGTGATTCTTGCTCGATTTGGCTATACTGCAATTTCCCAATTGAGCTAAACCGAGTGGTGACTCCTATCACATTTACTGAGATTGTTCAATTTTGTTCATGTTCTCACTATCTTTCTAAAACCCATTTTCATTTTCTTAAAACCCCGGTCCGGTCTCACGGCTTGTACCTTCCAAAGGATCATCTGCTCATAGTGGCAACTCCATTTGGGGATTGATTTTTAAATCAAATTTGACAAACATTGAACATTCTTGGTTCAAAATATTTTAACATTTTTATCTTAATCATTTATTGCATATCACTTATATACACTTTTTCACGCACACACTTTTGAGGTACCTTTTAGACCCTGATGTGTTGTTGAAGTGTCCGCTAAGTCCCTTCTAGTCATAAGGGCATATAAATGGTACATCACTCATAGCCTAGTACAAACCCTTTCATTTGGACCCTTGAGTGGCAAGAACAGAGGAGTATATTGTTGGGATTCATCATCAGAAAAATAACATGGCGCAACGGAATTACACAATTTAAAATTTTCCTAGAATCCACCTATCGTATCCAATTACCATTGATTGAAATAAAATCAATTTTGAATCAAGAGAGATTCACTCACCAAATCCGTCTCTTCTAGAGACTGCTATAGAATCGACTCTTTACGCGACCTCCAAAGTCCAGTGAACGACCAACTATCTAGCGAGAGAAGCAAAGGAATGGAAGATTAATGTTGGAAATTTTGGCCAAAGGGGCTACTATAGGGGGCTGAAAATTCAAGCAATTAAAATAGGGTTAGGGCTGGGTTTTCTTCCTTAAGTGTGCCCTTATATAGACTCCTTGTCTAATTGGGTTTTAATTAGGTTAATTAAACCCAAGCCCACTAGGATTATAATTACATAAATAAACTTTAATTAAAAATATATACCATGTAATTTAATTCAATTTGGCTAAATTTAATTGCCCCTAAATAAAATTAAATCACACTTAAGTAAATACGATACATGTATTTAACTTTCCTACTTAGGAAAATTGTTTAATTAATTTCTTTACTTAATTAATTAATAAATTAATTAATTACATTATGTAAATTTATTAATTAAATTAAATTAGCCCAATGTTAATTAATTACCTTGACACCAAATATCAACTAATTAATTAATGCATTCCTTCCAATGTACATTACATGTACAATTTCTATAAGTTCCAGCTCAGTTGATCTACGTGCACGATCCTGTGGGTCTGTCTATATGTTGGCAATAGGCCTAAGGCCCACAAACTGTAAATGGGTTCTAGCAAACCATTATAGCCGCCAATTAAGACAAAGATGCAACAATCTATTGAAGACACTGAACCAGTAGTAATCTCACAGTGTCCTTTGCCAAACGATATCGATATGAATAAATAAGAGGCGTGGTGTTCGTCGTCCTCTTCTGTTGTTTATTATATTTCTCGATCTTGAGTTGACTGATTAAGCAAATCAGCAACCAACTTATTTAGGTATGGCCGTACACTTATCAGTCCCACTCATCAAGTGGCTAGTGATATCATCTCGGTGTTATCCGAATGGCAATTCCATCACTTCATTATCAGTATCAACATGTTCAACTGTCCACCCAATCATACCCATATTTAGCATCCTTTTTATAGACCTGTTAGGCATATGTCAAAGTGAATTGGATTCCATCTTAATACTATAATGAAATCTGGTCTGAGGACAAAAGAGACCTACTCAAAAAAGACCTATGACGCGACAACCATGTGGCAATCTTGTGTGGATCGATCCAGTCCTATGTCAATGACATGTACCTATATTCATGACTGACTATACAATTAATATGGATAGTTAAGAACTACCATTAGTCATTGAATATACAAGTCTATGATTCTATTCATTCCCATGATTAGAATAGACTTAGGATATGTTTTATGATTCTATTCATGTTATAGCATAAGATATAAATGGAATAGATTAGATGCCTTTAATTATCACCCCTCGTTGGTGGTTAATAAACCAATTCCTAGGAAATATAAGGTTGAAAGGGTGTGCATGCTTTGCATGCACTAATCATTTGTTCCTTGTGCAGGAAATCATAAACATTTTCATAATCATTCACATATCATTCATTTAAACTACATTTTCACAATCATTTAAACCATAATTCATTCAAATTGTAAATGTGCATTCAAATAAAATTTTGTGTTCACTTTTATTAATCTCCTTTATGCAACCATATTTATCATATGTCATACATTTTACCAAAAAAAAAACAACAAATCATTTGAATGTTATTTACACTAACCCTTTTCGTGTAGCCATATGCATTGTGTGTCATTAGCATTAGGCATTAGGCTTCATATCTAGTCTAATCTGTGTACCATTTTATACACAATCATTTGTTCCCTTCACTTGTATTCATCATGTTTTTGTGCTTGGTTATACACAAGTCCATGTGTCATTGTTTAGGTATCTCAATCTTTAGGTGTTCAAACACGGCGAACTCTGTCTGTACTCATTCATGTACAAGTTCTTTGTTTTGTAAGCTATATGTTTTTCATTTTAATCCTTCAGGTGTTCAAATATGTGGAATTTTGTACATACACTTTTATCTATGAATTCATTGTTTCCCTTTAAGCTTTAAGGGTTCAAATACACCAAATTTTGTTTGTACATATCTGTGTATGAGTTCAACTTCTATTAGCAGTGTTTCTATCTAACCCTTAGGTGTTAAAATACACCAACATCCATTTGTACAGATTCACATACATGTCCACCTTTGCAAGCCATATCTTGCTCCAAAGCTTTAGGCATTCAAACACGCAAACCTTGTTTGTACACTTTTATGTACATGTCCAATCCAGTGTTCGCAAACCAGGTTTTGCTCTAGTTTTGTGTATCCAAGTCCATTGAGTTCAATCTATATTATTTTAATGCATAAGATTCATTTTAAGGATAGTGTCCTATGTTTATATATAATCATGCACACCATAAGTCATTCATTACTTTTCACATATTCATGTATGTTGTGTACATTAGATCACATTGTATTTATGAAATCACACTGATCTTTTCTCATGCATCCATTCGCATTGTCTGATTTAAACACATAACCATTCAAATTTTAAAACCCTACATTTTTCACACAAAGAATGAGTACCTTTTTTTGCAATATGTGAGCACAGATTTTTTCCTAACCTCTATGATGAAAACCTTTTGTTACCTATTAAATAGATGAACGTGAGTCAAAATGAGTGGAATAATGCCCAGAATGTTCTCAAACGGCCCGAAATTCAGAAGAGTCCTTCATCGGAAACCCCGAGAAAAGTCCATCGAAAGATTAGGAAGCTTAGGTGCGCGTGAGACCTCTGTCTAAAGTCACACGACTGTTATTTATAGTCGCACGACTATAATGTTACAGTCACACGGTTATAGTTAGAGTAGTACGACTCTAGTTTTGATTCAGCAGATTCCTAATTAGGAAAGAATTCTATTTTGGGTAGAATTATTTTGGGCATGATTTACGGGAATTAGAACGTTAGAACAGAAAAAAAAGAGGCAGAAACATTAAGAAAAAGGGGAGATCAATTCTGGGAAATAAGATAGCATTCTAGTGAGAGAAAGAGAGTTCTAGAGAGACAAAGTGAGGGAAAACTAAAGGAAAAACTAAGAAAAACCAAGACACGGAGAGAATACAGGGGAGAAACACATAGTGTGATGATTCCCAATCGGATATCATTCATTCAAAACCATTCTCGGGTTCGTTCAGGTCAATTCGGGACACGTGTTTGAGAGTTTCGAGTCTTTTAGAGATTCTAGGCGGATTCCGACACCCACATCCGACTCCAGTCATCAAATATACTAGAACGCAAAAGAGGTAAACTCTGAGAGGCCTTAAAACTTGATTCGTGTTGGTTTGTGTTTGTGATTCTGTGTTTAAAAATTTATCTAGAAAACTATCTACGCAACTACAGCCGCAGACTGCAATTATAGTCGTACGACTATAGTTGCTTGGGAAACAGCCGTGGGAATACAGATGTGAGATTTAGGATTTTGTTGGTTTCTATTCTTGGAATTCATGGTTGTTAGATCCTTAACCGGATTCTTGGTCCAATGATAACTGACTGTCAGATTTCCAGATTCCCTAGAAATCATCAAAATCGATCAAAACCAGTGATTTTAGAAAACCACTGTTGGGCATTGTTCATTAAAATCACATGGCTATAACCATTACAGTCGTATGACCGTAAATTCCAGTCGCACAACTGTAGTGACGGGCAGAAGGCAGAATCACAAGATGACCCGCACGGATGTTGTTGCGTGATGTTGTCTTCAGAATCAAACCTGTTTTTGGCATGATTAATGTTTTTAGAACACAGATGAATGTTTGGAATTAGGAACCGCCATGAATGAAACCCTGACTACCGGGATAACCGATCGAATGAACAGTAGAAATTTGCATGTAATTGAGCCAATCCATTTTCTAAAACCGTTTTCAAGTACAAAAACCTATAGGGTATTTCCAAAACTGTTTTCCAGGTCTAACCAAGCAAGTCGCCTGGA
Organism: Euphorbia tirucalli; assembly: GCA_039660915.1. Lineage (NCBI taxonomy): Eukaryota > Viridiplantae > Streptophyta > Magnoliopsida > Malpighiales > Euphorbiaceae > Euphorbia > Euphorbia tirucalli. The sequence continues at coordinate 15,352,801 of CM077635.1, read as the reverse complement.
CTTCTTAGTTATCCCCTAAATACCTGTTCCCACTTCCTAAAATCCCCCTTCTATCTTGTATGAGTCATATATGTGTTTGGGATATATCTGTGCTCATCATTTGTTTTGCAGCTTTTATTTTTCTTTATTTTTATTTTGTATGTATTTCATAGATTAATCTTGTATTCTTGGTGATTGTACGTTTTAGATCCTCGTGCATCTAGGCGATTGTAATAGTGAGGATGAGAGCTTTTTCCCTTTTTCTGAGTTGTAATAAGGCCTTTATTTCTAATTTGTTTATTTTTGGATGTATGGCTTATATTTTCACACTTTAATTTTATATACTTTATTCCTATCATCTGAATAAGCATGGGCCATTAGTAAAGGATTAAACTAGGTAGAGAAAGATAATAAGTGAGTAAACTATTGTCATATGTACTTATAAATGAATACAAGCTTGAGGTTGAATAGATAAGTTGCTCGAACCCTAAATCTTTGGATTAGGTATAGTAGTCTACACTCTGTAGGGAGCTGTACCAGAATTTCATGGATGAGCTGATCAGGCTGGCGACTCTATCACTGATCTTGAAATTTAAGTTTCGAGGTCTTTAAGTAATAAAATGGGAAAAGGTTTTCTACAAAAGGATTTCCTAAAAGAATCAATGGTTTTCCTAAATAAGATCACAAATCCTGTTTTCAAACACTAAACCTTTTTCTACTTATCTTTTTCCCCGGTTTGCTTCGCCGCGTTCTGCCTAAAAGGTCATCCGCTCACAGTGGCGACTCTGCTGGGGAATAAAAGTTCTTAAAAAGTTTTTTATAAAACTTAAGGAACTTAGGCAACTACTGAAATATAACCTCGCTTGTAGTCATTTACTACTTCATAATACCTTACTTTACTCACACTTGCATATCATGACATTTTCTCTTCTTAATCCCTCCAACACATGATTAAGCCCGATTTATTTCCAAAGTTGACCTACCTCTTCCGCTAAGATTGGAGGCACCCGAGGAGGTAAACCACTCATAGCACCGGATGAACCTTACATTGTGTTCTACGATGAGGAGTGCAGTTTTGCTATGGGAACCTGTACGACCCTTGGTTTGACTCATACCTTCATGTAATGGCCTAGCAACTTCCCTTTAGGGTTACCAAAGCATACATTTGAAAATGTACATTGAGAGTACGCCTTTGGTATCCCTGGTTGATGCCAAAGAGTCCCAATACCTAGGAAGAATGCGACCAATCGAAAGGAGGAATAAGGTTGGAAGGGTGAGCATGTTGTTGCGTGTGCATGCTCCATGGTTTTTTTACTTTCGACCTTTACATGCAACATCAAAACACGCATCATCCGTATGCCATTCTAACCACATTTTTATACAACAATTTTAAAGCATCATAATATGTGTGCTATTATACTAACCACGTTTTCATGTAGCCATAACATCTTATTCGTGTGCCATATACATCCTGTGTGTTCGCATTTCATAAAGCATACATGACATCATCTTGTGTGTCATGCATCCTAACCACGTTTTTGTGTAGCCACTTGCATCTTGTATGACATGGGCATTCATCTCATCTCATCTCATCCCATCTAAAATGGAAAGGATGTTCTAAGTAAGCCCTTCATAACCATTTCATTTCATGACAAATCAGGATTCCCCAAGACTACCCGTATTCCACCTGTGCACTGGATTGTACTTGGCCATTTTATTACATCATTTCACTCATTAGAGGACCACAATGGTCTTAGGCTTATATTCATGTGGTAGGCGACATAATATCATTACATAACAACATGTCCATTCATCATTGGTGTCATGGCAACACCAAAGTCTTGCTTTTGCGTCTCGATCCACATCGAATTGTTCTATAACATTGATGATTCATGCAAGGTACTCCATGAGTGCTGAACTAGTACTCATAATAGGACATTTCATAGAATGCCTAAATCATGCAAGGTGTTCCACGAACACCGAAATTCTATCCATGTTAAGAGTTGCACGCGACTTGTTTGTGACATCATTTCACCTTAGATGCCATAAAAGCATCGACTAGAATGGCTCCCATATGACCACTTCATATCATCTCATTGACCTACAAAGAGTCAAACCACTATCTGTGTGTCAATACACATGTGACCATTTCATAACATCCACTAGGTGTCCCAAAGGTGCCGAACCTCTGTCCGTGTGACAGCTCACACGTGACATTTTTGCAGTATCTTTTGTATAACATGGGGTATGCTTGGAACGTCCAAAATAAAAAAAGAAGGAAAATACAAAGGTCATTTTCATCATCATCATCCCTATCCATGAAACATCATTCACCCATGAACATGAACATACCATACATACCACTTAGTGTGTCGGGTCTAGGTCCACGATATCCATCTGAAATGCTAACCTTATGTTGAACGTGCAGTTTGGAGTTGAACCTCGAAGCGGTTAGTTCTTGTCGAGTCAGAGCCGAGTCAACCAGTTCAGTCAGTTGAATCAAAATTGGTCACCATGGAAGGGGTTAGTTCAGGGTTAGATTCAGATCGAGAGGTTGAGGTTCATCTACCTTCTCTGCCTGTTGATAGTCATACTTTATTGGAAGAAGCAGATAAATCAGAAATGGTTGACGGAAATAGTGGGAATATGCCTTTTGACATGGCAGCTTTTATGAGGAGTTTTCTGAATTTTGATGAGTTTAAGGCTACACTGAGGGAGCAAATACAAGCTATAATGACCACCAATGAGGGTCAGACCATTCAACTGGCCCAAGCCCCAGTCGAGAATGAGGGATGTATTATTCAGGTGGTCCCTATCTCAGGAAGAATTGTTCTGGGAAGGGGTAAACAAAGTTCGAGCTCCAATACAAGTAATCAGGGGTACTCTCCAGTAGTTCTAAGGCTACCTCAGCTGGGTTTGGTGCTAGGACGATTCTAAAAGCAACCTTGATTGGAGTGCAAGAGGCGGATGTAGCCGCTGTGAGCCAAGGAAGACGGACTCCTCAAAGGGTCACTAGTCCATGGGCTGAAGCAGTGTGCCAGATTTTTGCTAAGTGCAGAAAGGCTGGGCTGTTGCAGAGTCTGAGGCCATTTTCACCTCCAGCTGAGGTGGATAAAGATAACTTCTATTCATATCACGTGATGATGGGTCACCGTATAAATAAGTGCACCCAGTTGATCAAGGCCATCAGGCAGTTGGTTGCTGATGGCAAGATTACCGAGCCGGCTTTGAAACCGAGTGTCTAAAACAATCCCCTACCCAATTTTGGCTAGCCCGGGTGCACAAGCTGTTGAGATGCAAGATGCTGCAATAAAAGAAGACCCTCCGCATATGGAGGAAGATAGCCATTTTGATGTTTTATTTTTTTCATTTTTTTTATCATTTATCATGTGACCAATTCAACCCCCAAGGTGTTTAATTTAATAGGATTTGGTTTAAACTACTTGTGTGATATTTCTTCGGATGGAACTTTGCATGCATACAAACATTCATTTAATGCCTTTAACACACATGATGCATCAATGCATGAAATGAATCTAAAGACAGATGATGACTTGAAAATGATATCCATCTCAAAAGATCTGACGCCTAATGAGAGGAAAGAAAATTGTAAAAGTACCACAAAAGCGCATGGAAATCTTTGCCCGGCTATACGGTGTTGTGCCAGGGTGATATAGGAATTACCGAATACCAAGTTCCAAAGGATTGAAAGATGAAATCAGCCAAGTAGGAGCTCCGTAGACTCAAATGGACATCACTCCATGGTCGCAACCATCAACTACTTCTCAAAGTGGGTAGAAGTGGAGTCATATATGAATGTCACAAAAAAAAATGTGTTATCATGTCGTGACCAATGATGGCCTACAATTCTAAAGGGCAACAACATAGTGTTCCAGAATAAAGGGGTGGAGCATCATGGATCATCTCCATCTCTCTAACAAGCCAATAGGGCGATAGAAGCAGCTCATAAATCTAACAAAGAAGATTCTGTCCAAATGATAGTTGCCTACAAAGATTGGGTCGACATGCCACCATTTGCCTTGGAGTACACAAAACTAGCATCAGAGTTCCCACTAGAGAAACACCATACTCATTGGTCCATGGGGTGGAAGTGATTCTACCAATGGAAGCAAAAACCAAGCTGTCAACCCCATCAATCAAGATAGGCTTAGATGACACCATGTGGAAAAAAAAAGAGAGTCCGATGGGTCGAAAACCGAAAAGGTGATCCATGCAAAAGTTAAGACAGTGAGGTGAGCACCATCAGCAGGAAAATCTACAAAGATCGATTGGTGGCAGTCGTGGATTCGGTCGTGATGGATACCATTATTGATCCTATTCTTAACTTCATTTCATCTTTTGATGTGCATTGTGCTAAAACACTATTAATTAATGAATGAATGAATGCTTTGCTCTATTCGCTTAAATGTCCCAAGTCTGCTTGAAATTGAATTTCCATCATGCATACATGGTTGTACACACTTTCGGTTTACATGCATCTCACTTCAAAAAAAAAAAGAGTCTGATGGATCAAAAACCGAAAAGGCGGTCCATGAAATAATTAGGACGGTTCGATAGATCGAAAACCCGAAAGGGTGATCTATGCAAAAGTTGGGGCACAAAATAAAGTCTGTTGAATTAAAAACCCAAAAGGGCAATTCAAGCAAAAGTAAAGAAAGTTTGATTGGCCGAAAACCTGAAAGGGCGACCTATGGAAAAATTAGGACAAAAAAAAAAGAATAAAAGTCACACAGTAGCATCAAGCTCAGATAACTCTAATTCCCCAAAGACTACGGTACGTCAAAGTCAGCACCTCACGTCTACGTCTCGTGGGGCAATCAATCAGTCAATCAGCTAAACTCTGTAGCTAGCTTCCTGTTGGGATTCGTCACGGGAAACCGACCGATAAAAGCGGAAATACGCGTCGATTTCCTCGAATCCGGCCCAGGAGCTTAAGATGTGGAAATCAAAAACTTAAAGCATAAAAGGAGGGTTTCAAAAACTCACCACAAAGTCTCTCTAAGAGACGGATGCAGACTGCAGAAATCAAGTGTAGATTTCCTCCACCGATGCGTACACGAACGGCTCTCGGACCGAAACCCGTGCTAGCGACTCGGATGACAAGAAGAGAGGGAGAGAGGGCTGCCCACAAGAGAAGGAATATGGCTGTCCAAGTTTTCTTTCCAAAAGAAAAATCTATCTTTCCAAAAGATAGAACCAACCTTCACCAAGTATGGCACCTCATTCTTACCAAAAGAATTAAGGCAAAAAGTGGGCAAATTTTTCTTCCAAGGAAGAATATATATACGGCAAGAATGGGATTCAAAATGCTGCCATCTTTTTCCACACGTCCAAATTGTAAAAGATAAGCACTTATGAAAACAAAATCCAATTTTGCTTTTCCATAAGTCAAACCAATGACTCACCATTCTTCCATTGGTCCACCATTAATAAGCCATCATCAACTTTTGTCCAAGAATGACTCACCATCTTTCTAATTGGTGCCACAAGGTAGACAAGTCCAACTTCTCTTCCTTTAAGTCAAATACATGACTCACCATATTAAGAAAAGGGATGCATCCATTCTTAACAAAACGACTCATCAATTTTCACCATCTTCTTTGGTCCAATATTTCGGCCATCACCATCTCATCTTATGTGGGAATTTTCATTTTAAGCCTTAAGCCCAATTTTTAATTCCTTTGATTTAATTAAATCAAATGCAACTTTAATTTAACATGTATGCTTATATATGATACCATGTAACATATTACATACATTTAAATTTAAAATTCATTTGACCTATTAATTTAATCAATGGATTAAATTAGACACACATAAAATGACAAACATATAAACCTATACATGTCATAATATTTCCACCTAGGAAATAACCCCATAAATTAATTCATTGAATTAATTATGAGTAGGCCAAAATAAATATTAATTATATAACTTTGATCAATCCAATTGATGCATATAATATAATTAATATATCTCTCTCTCTTCAAATGTGTATACTCCAAGTACACACTTAATCCGACTAGTTAAAGTCCAGACGTTCAATGTGTACGATCCAATGGGCCCGTCTTTATGTTGGCAGTGGGCCAAGGCCCACAGACTGCAGGCGGGCTCTAGCAAGCCACTGCAGCCCCCAATTAAGACGGAGTAAGCAGTCCAACTGAAAACGTAACCCAGTAGTTTGAACTTGTAAATCCCATGTCGCTGATATCGGTGTCCAACACAGAGGCATGGAAGTATCACCCTCCTTGTGTCTGGACCTTGACTTGATACCGAATGAACTGATGCTCACAAACAAGATCCAATCTTGTTTGGGTGCGGCCGCACACTTATCAGTAACATTCTTCAAGAGGCCGATGATATCGTCTCAGTGAATCACTGAGTGACATTCCCTTCTGCATATCCATAGTGCTGCCATGCTTACTGACACACCCGAACGTACCCGTACTTGGCACCCTTTTACAGGCCCGTTGGGCGTACACCAAAGTGTGCCACCTCACATGCAGCACCATCATATGGTCCGGTCGAAGGACTTATACAAGTACTACACGAGAATCATTTGTGATACTATACCATGCAGATTCCCGTTAAGTGGATCAATCCAGTACCATGCCCTTTTTGCATGTACCCATTAACCTAGTTGACATTCCATGTTCTATGACCGGTAAGACACCGCCATACAACCAGGCTAATGATAGTCTTTGGTTCCATTCATTCCCATGATTGGAACAGACTACGGATGACTTTATGGTCATATCGTTTTCACTATCCACAGTCTTACTGCCAAGTGCCTCACACTTGACACATGGATATGGATATGTCCATTGGATACTCTATTTAAAATATAGCACAAGACATATAATAAATAGATTAATGCCTTTATCTCCTTGACACAAATTGTATAATACATAAAGTTGACATTAATGTACCAAATGTATTATACAAACACAAGGACCAATGCCTCGGGACTAGGGCATTTCCAACAATCTCCCACTTGCACTAGTACCTACTAGGCATGGGTCTAATCCCTATAGATCTAGTATAACCTTCATGCAGAGGCATAGCCAAGCATGTTGGTCAAAAGATCTGCGACATTGTCTTTGGTGTCCACTCTTTGTAATGAGATGTCACCCCCTCAGCGATTTCTCGCAATCGGTGTAACTCCCTGAGTTCGTGCTTCGTGTATATGTGTGACCGGGGCACATAGCTTGTGCAACAGCCCCGCGTTGTCACAGAAGATATCAACTGGTTACTGGATAGTTGACACTACCCCCAGTTGCATGATAAACTTCATTATCCACACAGCTTCCCTAGCTGCTTCACACGTTGCAATGTACTCAGTTCCTGTGATAGAAACCGCGATGGTCTATTACTTGGAGCCTCTCCAACAATAGCACCACCATTTAGCATGAACACATACCTATACTGCGACTTATATTCATCCTGGTCGGTCTGGAAGCTTGCATCAGTGTACCTAGTAACTGACTGCTCTTCCTAACTTTCATGGGCGACATTAGGTCTTGTACATAGCATGGAATACATGATTGATCTCCTATAGCTGAAGCATATAGAACCAATTCATGTTCTCCCTACAGTACTTATTGCTAAGTTTCAGCTCATGACCCATTGGCAAGAAACCTTTCTTAGCCTGGTCCATGCTGAATCTTTTCAGAACTATGTCTATGTACTTGGCCTGACTTAGGCCCAGAAGCCGATTGGATCTAACCCTGTAGATACTGATCACTAGGATCGTCTCAGCTTCGCCTAAGTCCTTCATTGCGAAGCACTTACACAACCATTACAATTCCCTTGTAGTGTTGGTATGTGGCTTCCAATCAGAAGGATGCCATCCATATTTCATACCAGGAAAGTTACTATGCTCCCACTAAACCTCTTATACACACCCTTAAAGGTATTGTCGGCCTATAGCTTATAGCACCACTTGCAACCTATTACCTTAGCACCTGGAGGTGAATTAACCAGGTTCCAAACCTGATAATCGTACATAGATTGCAAATCCACCACCATGGCAGACAGTGGGCTAGCTATAGCCTACTAGTAGGTTTTGAGCTCCTCTTCGTCCAAGACAAAAAGAGCGTAATCATTAGAAACAAAAACCGATGTTTTCCATGTTCCTGATGATCCCTACCAGACCTTTTAGGTCCTTGTGTGACCTGGGCTGGTGCTTCCCCTTTTGGAAGCTTCACCCTGGTCTCCGAGTTATCCTTTTCAGGAGTTTCTGAGCTTTGAACTTCCCTGAGTTCAGTATCGCTCCCACTGTCTTTCTTGGAAAGAAACCCCTTTTCAAGAAGGACCCCCTTTTGCGCCATGAACACCTTGTTCTCAGCGGGGTCGTAGAAGTAATACCCTTTGGTTTCCCTAGCTCATAAACAGGCATTAGTCGGTTTTGGGTTCTAGTTTTGCTCACAGTCAATTTCTTGACTTGTGCATAACAACCCCAAATCTGTAAGAAAGACACATTAGGCACCCTGCCCGTCCATATTCCAAATGGGGTCTTTTCCAAAGCCTTAGTCGGAGTATAATAGAAAATGAGAGCCATTGTCTCAAGAGCGTGTCCATTAAAAAACTTATTGGGAGAAAGGCATGACTCATCGTTTGAGCGGACCATGTCCAACAGGGTCCTATTCCTCCGTTCGGACACCCCATTCCATTGTGGTGTTCCTGGAGGAGTGAGCTGTGGAACTATTCCATGCTCTCTCAAAATGAGTCAAACTATAGGCTTATATGCTCACCACCTCGGTCCAACCGAAAGGCTTTGATATTTCTGCCTAGTTATGTACTTCGTTTCTTACTCCCTTGAACCTATCAAGGGTCTCAGACTTATATTTCATTAAATAGGCATGGCCATTTCTGATGAAATCGTCTGTGAAGGATACGAAGTATAGATGTTCACCCCTGGTTGCTATGCTTGTCGGTCCATATACATCTCAATGCATTAGGTTCAATAAGCTAGCAACCCTTTTAGCCTTTTAGTCATTTTACCTTATAAACCAGACTCGCATATATCAAGTGACTCCATGTCAAATGATCCTAGGATTCAAGCAATGTGAAGCCTAGCAATGCGCTTCTTGTTTATGTGGCCTAAATGACAATGCCAAAGGTAAACCGGATTAAGTTCGTTAGGCTTAACCCTTTAAGTGTGTATAGTATAGACATGATTAGTTTCATTTAGATCCAGGATATAAAAGACATTATTTAATAGAGCTACTCCATAAAATAATTCTTTTCTAGATAAACCCTTTTTACTATTATTAATAGTAAATGTACATCCAGAAATATCCAAAACCGAAACAGAAATAATATTCCTGTACATAACAGGTACAAAATAACATTGTTTCAGCAGTAACAAAACTAATCTACTAGGCATCATAAGCTGGTCCCGCTGATCTTTATGGCAGCAACCCTTGCTCCATTTCTGACCTGCAAGTCCACTTGTCCCGATCCCAGTGATCTCCTGTTCTTAAGTCCCTGCACATTCAACAAATGTGAGAACCACATCTAGTATCCAATACATAAGATGTTGAAACAGAGGTTAATGTCTATGACATATATACCTGATGAAGACACGCCCTGCGTCTTCCTTTTCTCTCCCAAAAGCTGCCTGCTTGCAACCGAAGCAGACATCCTTGGAACAGGGCTTAGGCTGGGCTTTAGCCTTTTTAGCCTTGGCTTCCTTAGCCTTGGCCTTGGCCTTTGCCTTGCCCTTGCCTTTAGCAAAAGGAGGTTTCCCCTTGTTAACCTCAAGTACCGGCGGATTCTTCTTGATCGACAGTTCAGCGAGCTCAAGCATCCAATGCAGCTCACTAACAGTACGGTCCATCCCTTGCTTGTAAAAGTTTAGGATGAATTGATCATAAGAATCCGGTAAAGAATCCAGGATCGTGCTAACCGCCAGCCCCCGTGAGATAGGAGTTCCGAGACGGGCTAAATTATCCAGATAGCCCTTCATCTTGAGCACGTGTGCACTCACAGATGTCCCGGCTCCCATCTTACAGCTGTGGAATGCCTTGTGGATCAGGTACCTTTCCTGATAAGCTTGCTCATAAAACATCTCGTTAAGAGTTGTCATTATAGCAAAGGCCTGATGATCCAGGAACTGCTTTTGCAATTCAGGAACCATACTAGCCAACATCAGGCATGTCACATCCCGGTTATCTTTTACATGTGCCAAGTATTCCTCCAGCTGGGCAGCCGGTGGATTACTTCCCGTTGGCACATCCGGTACAGGCTTTTTGAGCACATACTCTTTAGACTCTTGTCTTAGAACTTTCCTTAAGTTCATAGACCAGTCCCAAAAGTTAGGGCCAGAAAGCTTGTCCCATTCCAAGAAAGATCGCAGTGATAAAGTATCATTCGTAGCCATTGGTTTCTACACAGAAAAAATTACGAGTGTAAATAAAGGACTTAACATGTTCTTCCCATATTATAATTAAGAATGAATCGTGTTATTAATTAACTCGAGTTGTTGGGCTCATGGGCCGAGATCCATATTATATCAAGATATAGCCAGACGAGGGCCTGGAACAACTATACCCCAATTTTTAGGTAGGAACGCCGTCCAATCCCAACCTAGGGACTCTCGGTTTGATGGGTCTGTTGGCACTTACCCATCTGTGCTTAGGGCCAGGAACATCCTACTACCCACGCTAAGTCAAAACCTCCATCCAAGTGTTAGAGTAACCAATACTCCAACCCCATTTCACCCGCCTATGCATCTAAGCCGTTATTAATTGAATCTACTAACCAAAAGGTAAAATTCATTTGACCTATTAATTTAATCAATGGATTAAATTAGACACACATAAAATGACAAACATATAAACCTATACATGTCATAATATTTCCACCTAGGAAATAACCCCATAAATTAATTCATTGAATTAATTATGAGTAGGCCAAAATAAATATTAATTATATAACTTTGATCAATCCAATTGATGCATATAATATAATTAATATATCTCTCTCTCTTCAAATGTGTATACTCCAAGTACACACTTAATCCGACTAGTTAAAGTCCAGACGTTCAATGTGTACGATCCAATGGGCCCGTCTTTATGTTGGCAGTGGGCCAAGGCCCACAGACTGCAGGCGGGCTCTAGCAAGCCACTGCAGCCCCCAATTAAGACGGAGTAAGCAGTCCAACTGAAAACGTAACCCAGTAGTTTGAACTTGTAAATCCCATGTCGCTGATATCGGTGTCCAACACAGAGGCATGGAAGTATCACCCTCCTTGTGTCTGGACCTTGACTTGATACCGAATGAACTGATGCTCACAAACAAGATCCAATCTTGTTTGGGTGCGGCCGCACACTTATCAGTAACATTCTTCAAGAGGCCGATGATATCGTCTCAGTGAATCACTGAGTGACATTCCCTTCTGCATATCCATAGTGCTGCCATGCTTACTGACACACCCGAACGTACCCGTACTTGGCACCCTTTTACAGGCCCGTTGGGCGTACACCAAAGTGTGCCACCTCACATGCAGCACCATCATATGGTCCGGTCGAAGGACTTATACAAGTACTACACGAGAATCATTTGTGATACTATACCATGCAGATTCCCGTTAAGTGGATCAATCCAGTACCATGCCCTTTTTGCATGTACCCATTAACCTAGTTGACATTCCATGTTCTATGACCGGTAAGACACCGCCATACAACCAGGCTAATGATAGTCTTTGGTTCCATTCATTCCCATGATTGGAACAGACTACGGATGACTTTATGGTCATATCGTTTTCACTATCCACAGTCTTACTGCCAAGTGCCTCACACTTGACACATGGATATGGATATGTCCATTGGATACTCTATTTAAAATATAGCACAAGACATATAATAAATAGATTAATGCCTTTATCTCCTTGACACAAATTGTATAATACATAAAGTTGACATTAATGTACCAAATGTATTATACAAACACAAGGACCAATGCCTCGGGACTAGGGCATTTCCAACACTTCCGTGTCCACAGGCGCAGTACTATCATATCTCAGAATCGTAGTGCAAATAGGATGCATCCACCAATGTTGCGTGTCGAGGCCACTGTGGTGTAAACACTCTGTACTCGGTGGTGCACACAGATTGAGGGACCCCCTACAGCTGACCATACTAACTGCACAGCCGAGCGAGCAAGTAGAAAGTCACAAGGGTCAATCCAAGCAGCTAGACACCTCTGGCCTAGGTCTCAGTTGTCACATCAGAAATATCCCACCAGGGGCAGACCCATCTGGGCCTCCAAATCATCCACTCGATCTCTAAAGGTCTGACTCATGATCTCTAACTCGGTGACCCACTGGAACAACTGGTCAACCTCTGCCCTCAAGCGAGTGGACTCTCAACGTCCAATGCCAATCGTCGTTCGCACCTAGTAAAGCATAAAAAGCACCATAATCATATGCATATGCATCCAGGACATGCTCATACACATACATTCAAAAAATACACACACACATACATACATGCATCAAAGACCAATGTAAGTACAGGTACATGCTATCATCATCAGGCTGTCTCGAGCCGTGAATACTCCAAAGGCGAAAATAACCTGACACTGGGGCATCCTCTAATCTCAGGTAAGAGAATTTCCATAATTCTCATAATTTCTATTTATGCCAATATAATTCTGAGAAAGGTACTCTTTGCTTTTTGTAGGTATCTAGGGGCAAGACAATCAAGCCGTATTTATTCTTGATCGAATGGGCAAAATTTTTGTTTCCAAAATTATCGATCATGGAATAAATACACATTCTCAACTTCAAAATTACTACTCCTAAAGCCAACTTTGAATTAAATAATGCTAGATTTCTATGTCACATTGGAACTAGTCCTTAAATCAAATCAAACTAGATTGTTGTTTCACGTCGGGACCAGTCCTTGAATCAAATCAAGCTAGATTGCCGTTTTCTGTCAGAACCAGTCCTTGAATCAAATTAAGCTAGATTGCCGTTTCATGCCGGAACCAGTCCTTGAATCAAATCAAGCTAGATTGCCATGTCACGTCAAAACCAGTCCTTGAATCAAATCAAGCTAGATTGCTGTTTCACATCAGAAGCAGTCCTTGATTTAACTCGAGCTAGATATTGTTTTGTACAGTCACTAGAACAACTCCTTGAATCAATTCAAATTAAGCTAGATTTTGATTCACACAGACATCAGAACAAATCCTTGAATCAATTCAATCAAGCTAGATTTTTCTTCACATAGATATTGGAGCAAATCCTTGAATTCAACTCAACTCAAGCAAGATTTTCTTCCGCACAGACATCAGAACAAATCCATGAATTCAATTCAACTCAAGCAAGATTTTTCCTCCACATAGACATTCAAGCAAATCCTTGAATTCAACTCAACTAAAGCAAGATTTTCTTCCACACAGACATCGGAGCAAATTCTTGAATTCAGATAAACTCAAGCTAGATTTTGTTTCACATAGACAGTGGAACAAGTCCTTGAATCAACTTGACTTAAGCACCACTAACCGGAGACGTGTTATAGAGCTGGATGCCAAGTACGTTCCCTTTTCTATTTCTCACTGCACTCTCTATCGCGAGACCAAACTCAAATCGAGCACAAGCACCCATCTAAGTCGACTTTGGTCACGTGAGGGGCAGCCTGTGAGTAGTGGTTTTTTCCCGACCTCTATAATGAAAACCTTTTGTTACCTGTTAAATAGATGAACATGAGTCAAATTTGAGAATGAGCAGAATAATGCCCGAAATGTTCTCAAACAGCCTGAAATTCAGAAGAGTCCTTGATCCGAAACCCCAAGAAAAATCCATCAAAAGAGTAAGAAGCTTAGGTGCGCGTGCGGGCTCTATCTAAAGTTGTAAAAGTGTAATTTACAGTCGTATGACTGTAGTTTATAGTCGCACAACTATAATAACTACAGTTGCATGACTGTAATGTTACAATCGCACGATTATAGTTAGAGTCGTACGACTCTAGTTTTGACTCAGCAGATTCCTAAAGAAGAAATAATTCTATTTTGGCTAGAATTATTTTGGGCATGATTTATGGAAATTAGGGCATTAGAACAGAAGAAAAAGAGGTAGAAACATTAAGAAAAGGGGGGGAGGTCAATTCTGGGAAATTAGAGAGGATTCTAGTGAGAGAAAGAAAGTTCTAAAAAGAGAAAGTTAGGGAAAACTAAAGGGAAAACTAAGAAAAACCAAGACATAGAGAGAATACAGGGGAGAAACACATAGTGTGACGATTCCCAATCTGATATCATTCATTCAAAACCATTCTTAGGTTTGTTTAGGTCAATTCAGGACGTGTGTTCGAGAATTTCGGGTCGTTTGCAGATTCTAGGCGGATTCCTACACCTGCATCCGACTCCGGTCATTAAATATACTGGAACACAAAAGAGGTAAAATCTGAAAGGCCTTAAAACTCGATTTATGTTGGTTTATGTTTGTGATTCTGTGTTTAAAAATTTATCTAGAAAACTGTCTGCGCAACTACAGCTGCACAACTGTAATTATAGTCGCATGACTATAGATATAGTCATACGACTGTAGTCACAGTCGTATGACTGTAGTTGCCTGGAACATAGTCGTGTGACTGTATATTATAGTCGTACGACTGTATTCTTCTGGGCAGAAGCCCGAAAAGCCCAAATTCGACCGAATACAGTCGGTTTTCCCATTTTAAATGATTTTTCATGATTCAGTTCGGTCAAATCACATTTGTACACTATAAAATCATGGTTTTCGGATTTCCAATAATACAGATGTTAGATTTAGGGTTTTGTTGGTTTCTATTCTTAGAATTCATGGTTGTTAGATCCTTAACCGGATTCTTGGTCCAATGCTAACGGACTCTCAGATTTCCAGATCCTATAGAAATCATCAAAATCAATCAAAACCAGTGATTTTAGGATACAAAGAAAACCACTGTCGAGCACTGTTCATTACAGTCGTACAACTGTAACCATTATAGTTGTCCGACCATAAATTACAGTCGCACGACTATAATATAGCCATATGACTATAATACAGCCACACGACTATAGTGACAAGCAGAAGTTAGAATCACGGGTCGCGTGATGCTGCCTTTAGAATCAAACCTGTTTTTGGCATGTTTACTATTTTCAGACCATAGATGAATGTTTGGAATTAGGAACCCCCATGAACGGAACCCCGAGTTCCTGGATAATTGACCCACTGAACTATAGAAATTTGCATGTAATTGATGCAAACCATTTTCCAAAACCATTTTCAGGTACAAAACCTATAGTTCGAGGTCTAACTGAGCAAGTCGCCTGGACTTCTTAGTTATCCACTAAATGCGTGTTCCCACTTCCTAAAATCCCCCTTCTATCTTGTATGGGTCCTATATGTGTTTGGGATATATCTGTGCTAATCATTTGTTTTGCTGCTTTTATTTTTCTTTATTTTTATTTTGGATGTATTTCATAGATTAATCGTGTATTCTAGGCATTGTACTTTTTAGATCTCTCATGTATCTAGGTAATTGTAATGGTGAGGATGAGAGCTCTTTTCCTTTTTATGGGTTATAATAAGGCCTCTATTTCTTTTTTGTTTATTTTTGGATGTATGGTTTATATTTCCACACTTTAATTTTGTGTACTTTATTCCTGTCATTTGAATAAGCATGGGCTAGTACTAAAGGATTAAGCTAGGTAGAGAAAGATAATAAGTGAGTAAACTATTGTCATATATACTTATAAATGAGTACAATCTTGAGGTTGAATAGGTAAGTTGCCCGAACCCTAAATCTCTAGATTAGGTACAGTAGTCTATGCTCGGATAAGCTTATCCGTGTTGGATATGCCATAGTCCCGAGGCATTGGTCCTTGTTTTTGTATCATACATTTATTGGATTTATGTGTTATACTTATTTGTGTTATTAATAAAGGCATTAATTCATTTATTATAATTATCTTGTGCAATATATTAAATGAAGTATCCAATGGACATATCCATATCCATGATGACCAGTGTCATGCACTTAGCAGTAAGACCATGGATAGGGTAAATGGTATGCCCATGAATAGATCCATAGTCTGTTCCAGTCGTGGGAATGAGTGGAACACGAGACTATCATTAACCTGGTTGTATGGCGGTGTCTTATTGGTCATTGGAAATGGGATGTCAACCAAGTTAATGTGTACATGCAAAAAGGGCGTGGTACTAGATAGATCCGCTAAACGAGAAATCCACATGGTATAGTATCACAAGTGATTCTCATGTAGTACTTGTATGCATCCTTTGACCTGACCATATGATGGTATTTCATGTGAGGTCGCATACTTAGGGGTATGCCTAAAGGGCCTGTAATAGGTTGCCAAGTATGGGTATTTCGGGTATGTCACTTAGCATGGCAATGCTATGGATATGTAGAAGGGATTTATCACTCAGTAGTCCACTGAGAAGATATCACCGGCCTCTTGATGAATGTGACTGATGAGAGTGTGGCCACACCCAAACGAGTTGGAACTTGTTTGTGAGATTCAGTGCATTCAGGATCAAATTAATGTCCGGACACAAAAAAGGGTGATAAATCCATACCTGTGTGTTGGACACCGATATCGATGACATGGGATATACAAGTTCAAACTACAGGGTTACGATAACAGTTAGACTGCCATCTCCATCTTGATTGGGGCCTGCAGTGGCTTGCTAGAGCCCAACTACAGTCTGTTGGCCGCAGGCCCACTGCCAACATAAAGATGGGCCCACGGGATCATACACATTGAGCGACTGAACACCGACTTAAGGAATCACATGTATGCTTGGAGTATAGACTCTGGAGAGAGAGGTATATATATTAATTATATTATAAAGATCAATTGGATTGATCATAATAATAAAATTAATATATATTTAATTGGCTCTTCATAATTAATTGGATTAATTATGAGATTATTTCCTGGGTGGAAATATTCATACGTATAGGTTTACATATGAATTTATTTGTGATGATCTAATTATAATTTGATGGATTAAATTAATTGGTCAAACTGATTTTAATTTAAATGTAAATAATATGTTATTTGGTGTAATATATTAAATACATGGGTAAATTGAAATTAGGCTTGAAATTAGTTTAAGTCAGACTAATTAAAATAGGTTTGGGCCTGAATTAAAAGAAGGAAGCCCACACAGATGAAGGAGCCAACTTGGGCCTAAATTCCCTTGGGAATTTCAGCCACCTAGAGTTAAAGAACCCTAGGAATTTTGGCAAAGCTATGCAAGACACACACTATCCGAAATTTGCCCCTTCCTCCGCTCCAAAGTTTGTGTTTTTCCGACGCTAACACGGGTGGTGTTCGTTAGGCGTTTGTGTACGTGAATGAGAAGGGTTTATAGTTTGATTCCTGCAGTCTGCATCCATCTCTTGAAAGAGATATTCCTAGTAAGAGATTTATCTCTTTCTATTAAATTTTGTTTTTTTCTAATTTCCATCTCAATTGCTCCTGAGCACGGATTTGAGGAAATCATCGCATTCTTCCGCTTTAATCGGGTGATTTCCGGTGACTAATCCCAACAGTGGTATCAGAGCGGGCTTTAGATCTGTGAAAATTATTAAAATTGGTTGAATCCCATGTATTAAAATTGGAGATTTTTCATTGGGGTTCTTGGTTTGGGTTTATGATTTTTCCCATTTTATTTCTATACAATTGAAATTGAATTTGCATATAGGTTTATGTGTGTTTAATTTAATTATATGTTTTGGAATTCTTGGTGACTTTCTTGTTGATGGATGCCATGTTATTTTTTTATTTAAATTTTTCTATTTAAAAAAAAAATCTAGCTGTTTCCGGGGTGCGGGGCGGCTGGCGGCGGCCACCGTACAGGGCACAAACAGCAGCTGCAGGCGCTACTAGTGGCGCTTGGCGCCACAGGCAGCAGCCACTGCCTGCTGCTGCGCTAGCAGTAGCGACCACTTGTGCGGCTGCTGCCTGGGTAGCGGACTGCTGCTAGGCAGTGGCTGCTGGACGGCCACTGCGCGGCAGCAGGGCCACTGCTGGGCAGTGGCTGCCGCACTGCTGTAGCGGGCTGGGCCCAGTGTTTTTAGATTTGGTGGGTTTTTAGGCCCGGGGCCCAGTTTTGAAATTTTAATTGGTTTTAAAATTCATGTGTTTAAATTCATGTTATTTAAATGCGTGTGGTTTCTTGAATGAAATTTAAATTTATTCAAGTGATATTAATTTTGGAAATTAATATGGTTAATTGAAATTGGTTCGGGTAATTTTGGCATAATTACTTGGACGGCTGAATTGGACCCATGGTTTCCCAATTTCAGTGGGAGCAGTTGGACTGCCTGGGCTGGAGGCCCAAAGCCCGTTAAGGGTTAGAACCATGGTGGGCCAAAATTGGCGATTTCACATAATGGCTTGGACATAATTGATATGGGCATAAATCATGCATTGTAACATGCTTATGAATTGTATGTATTGGATGCATATGTGATTAAATATTTTGTATGATTGGATGCTATTGGGCCTTATTCGAGATGAGTTGTATTTTCTTTCTGGGTAAATACGGCCTGCGTGTCGTTTTTCTTTTTTTAATGTAATTTTATTTTATTCCATTATTATAAAATTTGTAAAAGAAGAAGCCCATGTAGTGGTGAGCCCAAGTGAAGGTGCAAGCCCAGAAGGAAGAAGATGGAGGCCCACTTGATATTTTTTTCTAGTATAGGTTTACTAGAATAATATTAGGATGTAATATAGGCCCATAGCAGTCCATTTTACTTATTTATTTAATTATGCTTTATATTTATTTGCATGTGTGAATGTATGATCCAACAACTTTTTCGCCCGCCTTATGTATGCAAGCCGTTTTTAAATGAATCTAATAACCAAATGAAATTACTAAGTCGCTTAAAAGTGCTTCCCTTATTCAAAACCAGCTCGAAGTGGGGATAGGCCAGTTGTAGACCATGCCCTTGCAGGATACACTAGAGTATTGTCATTTTGTATTGTGTTAAGGTATGGGATACTCTAACACTTGAATGGAGGTTTTGACTTAGCATGGGTAGTAGGATTCTCCTGGCCCTAAGCACAGATGGGTAAGTGCCAACAAGCGCACCAAACCGAAAGTCCTTAGGTTGGGATTGGACGGCGTTCCTACCTAAATAGTTAAGGTATAGTTGTACCAGGCCCTCGTCTGGCTATATCTTAATGAAATATGGATCTCGGCCTATGAGCCCAACAACTCGGTTTAATTAATAACTTGATTCATTATTAATTATGTATGGGAATAACAAAGTAAAGTCCTTTATTAACACTCTTAAATGTTTTTCTGTGTAGAAACTCTAAATGGCAAACAACAACTCTTTATCACTGCGATCGATTCTTGAAAGGGACAAGCTTTCTAGTCCTAATATTTTGGACTGGTCTAGGAACTTGAGAATAGTTCTAAGACAGGAGTCTAAAGAGTATGTACTAGAGAGGCCTGTACCGGCTGCGCCTTAAGGACGTAATCCACTGGCTGCCCAGCTGGAGGAATACGAGGTGCATGTCGAGGATAATGGGGATGTGACATGCCTGATGTTGTCCTGTATGGTCCCCGAACTGCAAAAATAGTTTATGGACCATCAAGCCATTGCTATGATAACAACTGTTAATGAGATGTTTCACGAGCAAGCCCATCAGGAAAGGTACCTGATCAACAAGGCATTCCACTCCTGTAAGATGGGGGCTGGGACATCTATGAGCGCACACGTGCTCAAGATGAAGGGCTATTTGGATACATTGGCCTGTCTCGGATCGCCCATCTCTCAGAGTTGGCATTGGACACAATCCTTGCATCCTTATCGAATTCTTTTGATCAGTTCATCCTGAACTACAACATGCAAGGGATGAACCGCACTGTTAGTGAGTTGCATGGGATGCTCAAGCTTACTAAACAGTCGATCAAGAAGAGTCTGCCGGTGCTGCTGGTTAACAAGGTGAACCCTCCTCTTGCTAACGCCAAGGCCAAGGCTAAAAAGGCCAAGGCCCAGCCCAAGGCCCAGCAGAAGGTAGGTCCTGAGGATGTCTGTTTCGGGTGTAGGCAGGTAGGCCATTGGAAGATATCGTGTCCTAAGCTGATAGGAGAGCAGAGAAAGGGCCAAGGTGCATCCTCTTCAGGTATTTATGTTATTGACATTAACCTTAGTGTTTCAACATCCTGGGTATTGGACACTGGATGTGGTTCTCACATTTGTTGCAATGTGCAGTGACTTAAGAACATAAGGTCACTGGGGTCGGGAGAGGTGGACTTACGGGTCGGAAATAGAGCAAGGGTTATGTGAGCAGACGTCGCGTTTTCTACGGGACGCGGGACTCCCTTTCGGAATGGGGGGCCACGATCTCGGGCAGGCCCCTCCCTCACGTGGGGCTTTTATAAATGGAAATTCGGTTTTAGAAAAATAAACGGAATTAATGCATAAAAGAACCGAGACCTAAGTCTCGATGAATATTGTATAGTCGCCACCCGGCTCAGCTCAACCGGGAAATTCGTATGTAGCTGAACCAGACGAACGGTCGCTACACTACCCAGAGATTCAGGTCCGGACAAGTCCCTTATTTCGTGTCTAATTAAAATAAATATTGCCAATGTTCTCGAATGGTATTTCAAAATCTAAAGTCTATTTTATTGAATAAAAGAAAAAAGCATACAGCGTGCATACAAAAATATAATACTAAAACAAAGAAAAATAAATATTAATTGGCTTACAACCAAATCGAATAGAAAAATAAAACACTCGCCTCACTAATACAACCGCCTAGAATACACGAGAATCTAAAAAATAATTACAATCGCCTAAATACACGATTAATTCTATTAAAATACAAATAAAATAAAAAATAAGTATAAATAAAAGCTGCAAAACAGAGGTTAGCACAATTTATACGGCACGCCACAACTAGGACTCAAATAGACAGAATGGGAAATCAAGAATTGGGGGCATGTATTTAGGGGATAACTGGGTTGGCTCGACTAGCCGGCCCGGTTAGACCTGGAAAACATTTTGAAACGTCCCTTTCTTTTTTGTTTTGTGGGAATATAATTTTGAAAACAATTTTCCCGGTTTACATGTATTTTTACATATTAAGTGGGTCAGTTTTTGGGAGAACTGGGTCTCCATCGTTGAATTGTTCTAAATACAATTTTAATGAAAATTGAAACTAGGGTCATGGATGCACACAACCAAATTCATTTTGATGATTTTCTAATTTTTTATGATTTTTATTGATTTTTGTGAAATTTTTGGGGCTGAAAATGGAAATTCTGATTCTGGAAAATAAGTTACAGTCGTGCGACTATAGCTACAGTCGTACAACTATAAACTACAGTCATGCGACTGTAAACATTCCAGGGTCAGAATCCCACTGAAATTTATTCGAAATAAACTGGAAAAAGGGGCTGGAAATCAAGAACACTCGTACGACTATAATTACAGTCGTACGACTGTTCATCAAATCCAAGAGCAGTCGTACGACTGTTCTTGATTTCCAGAAGCAGGGGCACGAAAACAGAGCAAAAATGCACAAAATACACTTCAATCTCCCAGAAAGCAAGAAAAAGTGAAAGGAAAGGAGTGCCTACCTTCTTTAGAAGCCTATCCAAGTCGATTAGACCCCTGGCGTCGCTCCGATCCACAAGAACTTGCAATTTTTCCTTGAATTTTGGGTTGAAAACTTTGTGTCTCAAAATCCTCAATTGTCAAGGTTCCTTGTGGGTTTGGTCCGAAATTTGAGTTTGTTAGCAAGGTCAGATTGTTCCTTTATCAGTTTAACAAGCCCCTTATGTTAGCTTTGTGATTTTTGAAGAAACAGATATGTTTGCCCCTTTTTTTTTCTCTCTTTTTTTCCTTTTATTTTTTCTTTCTTTCCTTCCTTCTTTCTTTTTCTCTCTAAAAATCTCTCTTTTTTTTCCACTCACCAGATCATCCCTCCTTTTATGTATCACCGCCTGAATTCTGCCGCCTGATTTTACTGCAAAGGGGCGGGCATTAATTGCCCTTCCCTTTGCAGCCCGCAATCCCTGCTACTGGCAGACGCAAGTGGACGTTGCAGTGATACGACTGTAACATTTTTAAGTACCGTCGCATGACTGTAACACATTTACACGACTGTATATTACAGTCATGTGAAATCTGCTCCTTTTTTTTAAATCCAGTGCTTACAGCTGCCCCTCGAGTGATCAAATTCACTACCCGATTTTATTCTGGGATAGTTGATGTGAATTTGAAGGCGCGACACAAAGCGCCGCAGACACAGGAAATAAGGTACATGACCAAGCTGCGAAGCTTCACTACTGTGGTGATATATTGAATTGATCGGATGGAATAAGCCGATATCGGGTCTAGGTTACCCGAGGCAAAGCTGATGAAGAAATAAGCCGATATCGGGTCTAGGTTACCCAAGGCAAAGCTGATGAAGAAATAAGCCGATATCGGGTCTAGATTACCCGAGGCAAACTTTGCTGGGGATTTGAAATGGAATAGATCTGAGCCGATGCCGGGTTTACATTACCCGAGGCGGGTCTTCCGTGGAACTTGAGACAAAGCCAAGCCGATCTGGGCTGATACCGAGTTCATATTACTCGAGGCGGATCTGCTGGAGAACTTGAGATGATGGAGTGGATCAGGGCCGATACCGAGTTCGTATTACTGGAGGCGAATCTGCTGGAAAAGGAATAAACCAATCTAGACTGATACCGAGTTTACATTATTCGAGGCGGATCGGCTGAGAAACTTGATGATGAACTCCTGCGCTTAAAATGGCAAGTCTTCATTCCTTGATCGAGAGGCTTTTGAACAAAAATGAAGACTAGCTGGGGATGAATGATCGATGCATGCAATGTGTGCATGCATGATGATACATATGTACATGTATGCATTTTCCATTATTGGATGCTCCCTCTTTCTGCTGGGGATGATATGTTGTGCCCCTGGTTGATTCTGCTCTCTTTGAGGGTGTTGTTCAACGATTTGTTAAGGAAGTGAGGTGACTGCTGGGGATCTATGATACTCCTGGGGAATTGATTGTAGTGTTCTCTATGGGTGTCCTGCTATGGAATAGTGTGGGTAAACTCTGTTGGAGACTATGTAAAATATCCTGCGGGGCATCGTCTGGGAAATCATGCTTTTCCTACCCCCGGGGAGATTATGAATTTGTGAGTGCTCTAATTTTTGCCTGGGTTGCTCAATGTGGGTTTTCAGCCCAGCGAGTCGCTCTAATTTTTGCCTGAGACGCCTTTTCGGTTTTCACCTCAGCGAGCTGCTCTAATTTTTGCCTGAGGTGCCTTTTCGGTTTTCACCTCAGCGAGCTTTTCTCTTTTTTTTTCTTTTTCTCTTTTTTTTTTTAAGGATGAAGATGACACCGTGGCCCTCTTATTACTCTTATAGGAAGATGGACTGTATTTTGAAGGATGATAAAAGATTTCAAATCACATGCATTTAGTGCATTTTCATTGGTTAGATAACGCGATGATATTGATCAGTTAAATGCAAAGTGCTTTCTTTAAATGTATGTTTATGCAAGACAATTTGGCTTATGCATTTGTCATACCCATGCAAATATATTTAAACAAACATTTCACTTTATTCATGAAGATCAAAATGAGTACATTTGAAATGATTGACCCCCAAATGATACACATTCCACACCGAGCTAGAATCCGTCACCAGTCGTCCTTTTCAGGTTCTCTGACTGGTTATTTTCTCTCGTGTCTTAATTTTTGCCTAGACCACTCTTTTCGAGTTTTCAGCCTAGCAGACTCCCTTTCATTTTTTTTATACATGATAAAGCTTCAGTCGGTCTCGATTGATTGGGTTGGTGAACTCATTTCTGTCCATGTCCATAATGCTGACAGCGCCTTTTGATAGCACCTTCTTCACCACATATGGTCCTTCCCAATTGGGTCTGAACTTGCCCTTAGCATCGACATTGGAAGGTCTTAACTGCTTTAGGACCAAGTCACCCGCTTTCAACTGCCTCTTGGAGTATTTCACATTACGGTTATAGGCCCTGGCCATTCTGTGCTGGTACATCTGTAGGTGATCCAGTGCCTTTAGCCTCCTTTCATCTAGCGCAGCCAACTGCTCGTACCTAGCTTGTACCCATTCAGTTTTCGGCAATTGAGCTTCCAGGGCAACTCTAAGTGACTTGAGTTCTATTTCCACTGGTAACACTGCTTCCATGCCGTATACCAAGGCATAAGGGGTTTCTCCTGTTGGCGTTCTGATGCTGGTTCTGTAACCCCAAAGAGCATTAGGTAGTTTGTCGGCCCAATCTCTGTAGGTGGTTACCATCTTTGATAGAATTTTCTTTATTGCCTTATTAGCTGCTTCCACTGCTCCGTTAGCCTGTGGTCTATATGGGGAAGACTTATGATGCTCAATGCCATGCTCTGTAAGTAGCTCAGCTGTTGCCCCTTGGAACTATACTCCATTGTCAGTTACTATGTGGTGAGGAATCCCATACCGAGCAAAGATGTTCTTCTGGATGAACTTGACCATCTGTTTGGCTGTTACCTTGGCGAAGGATTCTGCCTCTACCCATTTAGAGAAGTAATCAACTGCCACAACTATGAATCTGTGCCCATTAGACGCAGCTGGGTGAATTTCCCTAATCATATCTATCCCCCATGCTGAAAATGGCCAAGGGGATGCCAAATTCTGTAGTTCAAGTGGAGGAAGATGGCTGATATCTGCATAGATCTGACATTCATGACATCTCTTCACCTTCTTTATGCAATTTGCCTGCATAGTCATCCAGAAGTATCCTTGTCTCATGATTTTCCTGGCTGTGGCAAGTCCATTCATATGCGGCCCACAGGACCCTGCATGTACCCGCTGCATCACTTCTTCTGACTCTTGCTCTGTCAAGCACCTTAAAAGGACTCTGTGCGTTGTTCTTTTGTATAACTTGTCCTCGAAGATTCTGAATTGACTAGCCAGCCTTCTTAGTGACAGTTTATCAGTAGTGCTGGCCTCTTCTGGATATTTTCCTTCCTTAACATACCAATAGATGTCAAAGAACCATGGTTTCTCTTCAGCTGTTAGCTCCATCACCTCATGCAATTCAAAGCAAGGATGTCTGGAAGTGGCTATAAGTAGTGGCTGAACTTGCGTTTCCTCTGGATTCTCCCACATGGAAGACAGGGTCGGTAATGCATCAGCCATTCCATTCTCATCCCTGGGGACATGTCTGTATTCGCACTGGCCAAAGAAATCTTTTCTAAAGTGTAGTAACTCTAAGTAAGGCCGCAAGGCTTCTTCTTTCAGCTCCCACTCACCCTGAGCTTACCTGATCACCAGAAGCGAATCAACGATAATTAAAACATCATTTGCCCCTAAGGTTAACAAAGCTTCCATTCTGAATAAGCATGCTTCATATTCTGCCCCATTATTGGTCACGGGAAAGATCAGCCTCTTGGATAAAGGAATAATCTCACCATCCAGTGTGGCTATAAGTACACTGATTCCGGCGCCTTTTCTATTTACTGCCCCATCAAAGCACATAACCCATCTTTTCACTTCCACCATGGCCAATTGTTCATCTGGGAACTCTAAATTTTCTGTGTAATCCGATTCCAGTGGTTGGTTCGCTAGAAACTCTGCCACGGCTCGCCGTTTAATGGTTTTCTTCGTGATGTACTCGATGTCGAACTCAGATAAGAGTAACAGCCATCTAGATAGTTTCCCAACCAATACTGGTGCTTCATAGAGATACTTCATTGTATCCACCTTAGCCACGGCTTGTATCTTGTAGGATTGGAAATAATGGCGTAGCTTCTTGGTTAGCCAAATCATTGCCACACACATCTTCTCCACCAGTGTGTATTTGGCTTCATACTCCAACAATTTCTTGCTAAGGTAGTAGATAGGGTATTCCTTCCTTTCGTCTTGTTCTTGTGCGAGCATTGCTCCAATAGAGGATTCTTCAACTGCCAAATACAAAATCAGAGGTTTCCCTGGAACTGGTGGACTCAATACTGGTGGCTTTATCAGATAAGCCTTGATCTTCTCAAACACTAGCTGACACCTGTCATCCCACACAACCGGCTGATCTTTCCTTAATAGCTTGAAAATGGGCTCACAAGTGGAGGTCAACCATATGAAGCGGCTGACATACTGTAAGGAACCCAGGAATGATCTGACTTCCTTTGTCTTTGGCGCAGGCATATTTTGGATGGCTTTGATTTTGTCTGGGTCCATTTTTATCCCCCTTTGGCTGACTACATGACCCAATAGCTTCCCTGATGTGACCCCAAATATGCACTTCTTGGGGTTAAGCTGCAAGTTGTATTCTCTAATGCGTGTTAGAAATCTATCCAGGATAACAGGGTGTTCCTCCCGGGTTGCTGATTTAACAAGCAAATCATCGACATACACTTCGACTTCTTCATGTATCATATCGTGCAACAGAGTTGTGACAGCCCTCTGATAAGTGGCACCAGCATTCTTCAATCCAAAAGGCATCACTCTGAAGCAGAAGGTACCCCATTCTGTGATGAAAGATGTTTTCACCTTGTCAATCACATCCATCTAGATTTGGTTGTACCTTAGAAAAGCCGTCCATAAAGGAATACATTGTTGCTTTTGCTGCACTATCAACTAGGACATCAATATGGGGCAATGGAAAGTAATCTTTTGGGCATGCTTTATTTAGGTCCCTGTAGTCGACGCATACTTTGACCCTTCCATCCTTTTTAGGCACAGGGACAATATTGACTAGCCATTCTGTGTACTCCACCACTTCGAGGAACTTGGCATCTATCTGCTTAGCCACTTCTTCTTTTACAAGCGTAGCCCATTCTGGCCTCAGTCTTCTCAACTTCTGCTTTACTGGTCTGAACTTGGGGTCTGTTCGGATTTTGTGCACTGCTATCTCTGTGTCCACACCCGGCATGTCTTCATATGACCAGGTGAAAGCTTTAACATGTTTTTGGAGTATTCTTATTAATTCTTTCTCTTCCTTGGATTTTAGCTCGTGTGAAATGAGTACCATTTTAGGGTTTTTATCTGGACTTATATTGATTTCATGCAATGTAGTGTCATGTATGCTAAATATGCTTGATGGTGATTCAAATGCATGCACATAATTATCAGGATAAACATCACACAAGTAAGCAAACTGGGATTTCATTGCATTGAACTTATCATAAAGCACATCAGTTACATTGAAAATGGAAGAAATAGAAACAACAAAATCATTTTCATCCTCCACAGGCGGAGGGCCTTGTTCCTCATCTACTTCCATCTTCCCTTCCAGAGCATCGTCCGAGGTTACAGCTTTCTCTGTTTCTATTTCGGTCACCTGCATCTTAGCCTGCTCCATGACTCTGGCTATCTCAGCGATCACAGAATCGAAGTTTAATTTAGCCATCAGTTCTTCATCAGAGCCTTCCTTGGATTTTCCAAATTCCTTACTTAAAGCAGCAGTCAAAGCACCTGAAATCACCTCTGTAGCTTCAGCATAGGTCTTCTTTCCATCTTCCTTCTTGGCCACCTCCACGGCTTCCGCTACCACCTCAGATGGCTCTCCTTGTAAAATCTCAGATTCAGCAGCTGCTTCTCCAGCCCCCACGGGGGCAACTGGCCATTCTTGACTTTTCTTAAAATCCATAACGTCAGCAAAGATCTCGAAGCCAGGGTACTCGACACTTCCAACCATCACAGGTTCAGTTTGGCCCTTGTAAAGGCCTTCTCCTGCCTTCAGAACTGGCTTCATCATAATCTTCCTGTTCTTGCCCTTCCTTAGATTCTTCTGCTCAGATGCCCCTTCTACATAACCAAGGCCACACTGTTTTGACTTCCCTAAGTTGATCTTAAATTCTAGAACCCCTTGTAGATTCATTCTGAGCCCCATTCCTGGGATGAAGTCATACTTATATAAATACCAGGATAGCCATTCCGGTATGTAATTCTCATAAAGATCCATAGGAGCATCCGTGGTTTCTCCCTCCTTAATTACAGCAACTTGAAATCCACCAAAGGGAACCACTCCCTCATTCACTACAACTACCATTGATTGGGCATCCGCCTAAACAGTGACAATTCTGCCATTCATAGGGAACTTGATCTTTTGATGCAATGTGGAAGGGACACCTCCCAAAGGATGAAACCAGGGCCTTCCAAGCAACAGGGAAAAAGTGACTGGGATGTCAATCACTGTAAAAGCAACTGTGGATCTAACGGCCCAACCTCTACTTCTGCCTCAAACGTCCCTATCACCGTCCTTTTGGAGTCATCATATGCTCGGATGACTGTTGAGGATCTCTTTAACACTTCTTCATTCAACCCCAGAAATGGCAACATCTTTAGTGGGTAGATATTCAGCGCCGATCCGTCGTCAACCAGGATGGAAGGCATTACCTTATCCATCACATAAGCCCTGACATAAAAAGCCTTGTTGTGGGCCTTCCCTTCAGCAAGCAGGTGTTTCTCGGAGAAGACAATATCAAGACTTCCAACATGGACTTTGTCTAACACATAACACATAGCCTCCGGTGAAGCTATAGGGGAGACTTCGATCTCTGACAGTTTCTTTACTAAGGCAGCCCTATGGTCCTTAGAAGTCAGAAGTAAATGCCATAAGCTAGCTTGAGCGGGAGTCTTCTTTAGTTGGGAGATAACCAGGTCCTCTTTCTCGACTCCCTCTAACGTCGATGAACTACCCGACCCAGTCACCGGGGCTTTGTCTTTCATCTGATCTACCGGTTGATGTACCCTACCACTTCGGGTCATATGCTGCACTTCCTGGACCTTCAACTTTTCAATGGTTGGAAGCTTAACCGTTTCCTCTCCATCAGACCCCTCATACTTGTCCGCAGAATCGAGATCATTTAAACTTATTGGTTTGATCTCCTTCCGCTCCCCCTGTTCTTCACATTCTGTTTCCACTCCGGTTTCCCCTACTGCCACGGCCTGAATGGTAGGGTTTGCTTGAAGAACTTGTGCGAAGATGAAATTGGTGGGCAGCCCAGACTGAACCATATTAACCCCATTTTCGAATGCCGGCAGCGGGTTGGTTTTAGTGCTGGGCTTGGGTGGCTCCTGCAGCTTCCCTTCATCAATAAGTTTTTGGATGGCATCCCTTAGCTTATAGCAATTATTAGTCTTATGACCGACAACCACATGAAAAATTTCCCTTGTCTGCTTCGGAAGGCTTTTCGAAGGGCCTTAAGGATTGCAGCAATCCGCCATTTCTACACCTGGCAAATATCTTCACCAAAGGAAAGGCGCAAGGCGATATGCCTAGTACCCCCAGATTCTTACTCTGATTGCCCTATTGCTGAGTCATAGTAGCAACTTCCACCTACTTTACCTTTGAGGTCTGCCCCCCTTTTTTGCCGGAACTTGAACCAGAGCCACTGCTAGACCAGCTGCTGCAGTTGACCTATAACCAGACCCGTATCCTGAGCCCCTACCACTCTTATGTCCGGTTGCCTTTTCCTCTTCATCCCGTTCTATTTTCATTGCCATACTATAAACCTCACTGAGCTCCTTGAAGGAATGGAATTTCATGTTGTTCTTAAAGACATCTCTGCTGCCATTTATCAACTTCTGTATAAGCTCGTCTTCATCTGGATGATTCTTCAGGAGAATCATTTTGTTCATCCAGCGTTGGTAGTACTCATCGAAGGGCTCGTTGAACTTCTGCTTTATCCTTTCCAGATCATACAGTTTCACCTGGATTTTAGTGTTAAAGCTGTACTATTTGATGAAAGCCGCTGATAAGATCTCCCAATCAGATTGTTCCTCCTCTATCAATGAATTGTACCATCCTAGCGCTCCTCCCTCTAGTGTGGTAGGGAATAGATTAATCAACTGCTGCTTAGTGGCGCTCACCGTTAACATAACTCGGGCATACAGATTCACATGGGACTCGGGCGAGCCCATTCCTTTGTAAGTAGGGATTTTCAGCACCTGGAAGCCGATCGGAAATGTCTCGATGCCCTTACTGATCATAGCATCAACATTCACCCCTTTCCTTGATTCTACACTAACACCGACCCCCTTCTTCAACTGGGCCACTACTTCATCCAGCTCAGAACATTTTGCCTTCATTCTCTTTTCCATAGCTGCTTCTATTTCTTGTAGTTTCTCAAGACTGGCTGAAGCATCTCCACCATGTTCCGATGACTTATCCTTTTTCTCTTTCCCTGTTCTACTACCACCAGCCTCATCAGCTTCCCTCACGACTACCCGCATCTCTTCCTTCAACATGTCGCGGAAGTCTTGGGATCTGAAGAAGTCTCTCATAACATTAGCCATGCTTGGTGTCTGTTCTGCCATATTCACTCCTTCCCCAGGCTCAGAATCACTGTCACTCTCAACTACTCTCTGTCTCCTAGCTGCCCTCGAAGCTTGGGATCTTGTCCAAGGTCGCTCCAATGTATTCTTCTTGGAGTAGACAGGAGGTATTAGGGTTGTGAATGAATGATGTGATATGACATGAAAATTAAGGCATTGAGAATGCTTGAAATGAATGGAATGGGGTTATGTATAAAATGATGGTACGAATGCTTTCTTTTTATTATTTTTCTTCTTTTTGGGGCATTCCAAAAGCACCCAATGCTTATGCAGGAATGTCACGTGTGGGCCGTCACACGGACAAAGCTTCGGCGCCTTTGGGACACCGAATGAATTTGTGAAATGGTCGCGTGTATACCGGTACACAGACAGAGTTTTGATGCTTTGAAGGTCTATGAGATGATATGAAATGGTCGGATGGGTCGGGCCCACAGACAAGGTTTTGATGCTTTTGAGCATATGATATGAAATGATGTTATGAAAAAGTCACGTGTAACAGGGACACGGACAAAGATTCGCTTGAGGAACGCCTTTTTATGATTTGGCGATGTTATGGACCTATATATATACTAATTGGGTACTTGGGGAGTACCTTGAATGGTGAATTAATGTCATGAAGTGGTCGGTTACGGACCACGATGTCATATGATCTTTATGATAAATGCGTGTGATGTCATGAAATGTATCGTGTAAATTGTTACACGAAAATGGGCCTAAGACCGTTGTGGCTTTTATTGAATGAAATAATTTTGGTGGGATGGTCGAATGCAATCCGGTGCATCGGCAAAACACGGGTAAATTTGGATACCCGATATGTTATGAAATGGAATGGGATGGTAATGATAGGCGTCCTTGAAATGCCCCTTAATTTAATTTAAGTGAAATGTGGTGAATGAACATGTCACACAATATGCAAATGGCTGCATGAAAACATGGTTAGGATGCATGACATACATAATGATGTTATGTATGCTATGTGAAAAATGCCAATAACACAAACATAATGTTGTGGCTGAAAATGAAAGGGTTAGTATGAATGGCAAACAAATGAATTAATGTTTTACACACGAAATAAAATGCAAATGGCTGCATAAAAATATGGGTTAATATCACACAAAAGTGTTTGTGTATGGTATGTCACGTGTATGGAAAATGGTGATTATGGTATGTTATGCACGCGTAGGTAGCAATGGCGATGTGTCACGAGATGGCGAGTAACACATAGCAAGCAAAACGAATTCTTCCAACCTTATTCCTTCAACGTGGTCGGTCTAAAAAATTTCTAACCGAGTCCTAGGTGGGGCTCACTTCGATCACCAACTGGGGGTGATGAAGGCGCGATATTATTGTTATTCACACAATTATTTTGGTATCCTAAGGGAATCCAACTAGAGCTGCCTATATGGGTTCGGTCAAGTCGGGATAACATCAAGGCTCTCATAGCAAGATATACTCCTCACTTCTCCCCACTCAAGGGTTCTAGCGAAGGGGTTCGTACGAGGCTATGAGTGGTGTTTTGTATCCATGCCCCTAAGACCAAGAGGAACTTAGGCGATACTTCAACAATCCATCGGGCTATAAAAGGATACCTAAACTAATGCAAAAATGGCTAAGTAAATGCAAATAAAATACCATAAGAGAATCATCCGCCTTATTTTAATTAGACACTTTTCAGGGATTGTCAAATTCTTTTAAGTTTTTAAGAAAACTTTTTGAAGAATTCCCCAGCAGTCGCCACTGTGAGCGGACGACGCGTTTTCGACGGGACGCGGGACTCCCTTTCGGAATGGGGCGCCACGATCTCGGGAGGGCCCCTCCCTCTCGTTGGGTTTTTATAAATGGAAAATCGGTTTTTGAAAAATAAACGGAATTAATGCATAAAAGAACCGAGAACTAAGTCTCGATGAATATTGTAGAGTCGCCACCCGGCTCAGCTCAACCGGGAAATTCTTATGTAGCTGAACCGGACGAACGGTAGCTATACTACCCAGAGATTCGGGGTCCGGACAAGTCCCTTTTTTCGTGTCTAATTAAAATAAATATTGCCAATGTTCTCGAATGGTATTTCAAAATCTAAAGTCAATTTTATTGAATAAAAGAAAAAAGAATACCGCGCGCATACAAAAATATAATACTAAAACAAAGAAAAATAAATATTAATTGGCTTACAACCAAATCGAATAAAAAAATAAAACACTCGCCTCAGTGATACAACCGCCTAGAATACACAAGAATCTAAAAAATAATTACAATCGCCTAAATACACGATTAATTCTATTAAAATACAAATAAAATAAAAAATAAATATAAATAAAAACTGCAAAACAGAGGTTAGCACAATTTATACGGCACGCCACAACTAGGACTCAAATAGACAGAATGGGAAATCAAGAATTGGGGGCATGCATTTAGGGGATAACCGGGTTGGCTCGGCTAGCCGGCCCAGTTAGACCTGGAAAACATTTTGAAACTTCCCTATATTTTTGGTTTTGTGGGAAAATCATTTTGAAAACAATTTTTCCGGTTTACATGCATTTTGACATATTAAGTGGGTCAGTTTTCGAGAGAACTGGGTCTTCGTTGTTGAATTGTTCTAAATGCAATTTTACTGAAAATTGAAACTAGGGTCGTGGATGCACACAACCAAATTCATTTTGATGATTTTCTAATTTTTTATGATTTTTATGGATATTTGTGAAATTTTTGGAGCTGAAAACGGAAATTCTGATTCTGGAAAATAATTTACAGTCGTGCGACTATAGCTACAGTCGTACGACTATAAACTACAGTCATGCGACTGTAAACATTCCAGGGTTAAAATCCCACTGAAATTTATTCGAAATAAACTGGAAAAAGGGGCTGGAAATCAAGAACACTCGTACGACTATAATTACAGTCGTACGACTGTTCATCAAATCCAAGAACAGTGGTACGACTGTTCTTGATTTCCAGAAGCAGGGGCACGAAAACAGAGCAAAAATGCACAAAATACACTTCAATCTCCCAGAAAGCAAGAAAAAGTGAAAGGAAAGGAGTACCTACCTTCTTTAGAAGCCTATCCAAGTTGATTAGACCCCTGACGTGCTCCGATCCACATGAACTTGCAATTTTTCCTTGAATTTTGGGTTCAAAACTTTATGTCTCAAAATCCTCAATTGTCAAGGTTTTTTACGGTTTTGGTCCAAAATTTGAGTTCGTTAGCAAGGTCAGATTGTTCCTTTATCAGTTTAACAAGCCTCTTGTGTTAGCTTTGCGATTTTTGAAGAAACAGATATGTTTGCCCCTTTTTTTCTCTCTTTTTTTCCTTTTTTTTTCTTTCTTTCCTTCCTTCTTTCTTTTTCTCTCTAAAAATCTCTCTTTTTTTTTCTACTCACCAGATCATCCCTCCTTTTCTATCTCGCCACCTGAATTTTGCCTCTTGATTTTGCTGCAAAGGGGCGGGCATTAATTGCCCTTCCCTTTGTAGCCCGCAATCCCTGCTACTGGCAGATGCAAGTGGACGTTATAGTCGTACGACTGTAACATTTTTAAGTATAGTCGCATGAGTGTAACACATTTACACGACTGTATATTACAATCGTGTGAAATCTGCTCCTTTTTTTTATTATTTTTTAAATCCGGCTCTTACAGGTTGCTGCCATAGAGATCGACGAATATCACCTTATGATGCCCAGTGGATTGGTTTTGATGTTAGAAAAGTGTTATTTTGCACCTGCTATGTGCAAGAATATTATTTTGGTATTAATGTTGGATATTTCTGGATTTTATTTTACTATTTCTAATGGTAGAATTTCTTTATCTAGAGAGGGATTATTTTATGGAGATGCTCTATTAAGTAATGGCCTATATATCCTGGACTTAAATCAAACCAATCATGTCTATAACATAAACGCTAAAAGGGTTAAGCCCAACGAACTTAATCCTGTCTACCTATGGCATTGTCGTCTTGGCCACATAAACAAGAAGTGCATAGCTAAGCTTCACAAAGCTGGAGTCTTAGGGTCATTTGACTTGGAGTCAATTGATACATGCGAATCGTGTTTACAAGGCAAGATGACCAAGGTGCCTTTTAGCAAGAAGGCTGAAAGGGCCACTGGCTTATT
This sequence comes from Euphorbia tirucalli, assembly GCA_039660915.1. Lineage (NCBI taxonomy): Eukaryota > Viridiplantae > Streptophyta > Magnoliopsida > Malpighiales > Euphorbiaceae > Euphorbia > Euphorbia tirucalli. Next base: position 15,318,381 of record CM077635.1, on the reverse strand, counting down.
GGACCTAATACATTCAGATGTATGTGGACCCATGAGCGTAGCGACTAGAGGTGGACACCTGTACTTCGTCACGTTCACGGATGATTTCAGTAGATATGGCTATGTCTATCTGATGAAACACAAGTCTGAGACCCTTGATAGGTTTAAGGAATTTAAGAATGAGGTATAGAACCAATTAGGCAAAAGTATCAAAACCCTTCGGTCGGACCGAGGTGGTGAGTATATGAGCCTAGATTTTGACTCATATTTGAGAGAGCATGGAATAGTTCCACAGCTCACTCCGCCCGGAACACCACAATGGAATGGGGTGTCTAAATGGAGGAATAGGACCTTGTTGGACATGGTCCACTCAATGATAAGTCAGGCCTCTCTCCTAATTAGTTTATGGGGACACGCCCTCAAGACAGCAGCTCTTATCTTAAATAATACTCTGACTAAGGCAGTGGAAAACACCTCATATCAAATATGGACGGGCAGGGAGCCTAATGTGTCTTCCTTAAGGATTTGGGGATGCGAAGCACATGTCAAGAAATTGACTAGTGGTAAGCTAGAGCCCGAAACAAATAAATGCCTGTTTATGGGCTACCCTAGGGAAACCAAAGGGTATTACTTCTACTACCCCGCCGAGAATAAGGTGTTCGTGGCAAGGAAGGGGTTCTTTCTAGAAAAAGAGTTCCTTTCCAAGAAAGATAGTGGGAGCAATGTTGAACTCATAGAAGTTCAAGGTCCACGAGCTCCTAAACAGGATAACTCGGAGGCCCAGGTGGAGCTTCCACAGGAGGAAGCACCAACCCAAGCCACACAAGGACCAATAAGGTCTGGTAGGGATCGTCGGGAACCAGAGAGGTATGGTTTCCTCGTCACCGATGATCAAACTCTTCTCATCTGGGATGAGGAAGAACCCAAAACCTACTAAGAGGCTATGGCAAGCCCACAGTCTGTAAATTGGCATAAAGCTATGGATACAGAGATGCAATGTATGTACGATAACTAGGTTTGGAACTTGGTTGATCCACCTCCTGGTGCTAAGGTAATAGGTTGCAAGTGGTGCTACAAGCTGAAGGCCGACAATACCTTCAAAGGGCGTCTGGCTGCAAAAGGTTTCAGATAAGTCCATGGAATAACTATGATGAGACTTTCTCACTAGTAGCCATGCTCAAATCCATCAGGATCTTGCTAGACATAGCCGCATGGTACGACTATTAAGTCTGGCAAATGGATGTCAAAACTGCTTTCCTTAATGGAAAGCTACTCGAAGATGTGTACATGACACAACCTGAGGGTTTTGTTGATCTAGAGTATCCGTGAAGGGTATGCAAGCTTCAAAGTTCCATTTATGGACTGAAGCAAGCATCCCGAAGTTGGAATCTTAGATTCAATAAGGCTATAAAGGAATATGGCTTCATACAGTATCAAGATGAGCCTTGTGTGTATAAGAGGACAAGTGGGAGCATTGTCACATTTTTGGTACTTTATGTAGATGACATCCTACTCATTAGAAGCAACATACCTACACTGCAGGGGTAAAGCAATGGTTGAGTAAGTGCTTCGTAATGAAGGACTTAGGCGAAGCTGATATGATCCTAGGGATCAGGATCTATAGGGATAGATTAAATCGGCTTCTAGGACTAAGTCAGGTCTTATAAATAGACAAAGTTCTGAAAAGGTTCAGCATGGACCGGGCTAAGAAAGGTTTCTTACCAATGGGCCATGGGCTGAAACTTAGTAAGAAGAACTATCCTAAGACAAGGGAGGATAAGGAGAAAATGAAATTGGTTTCATATGCTTCGGCTATAGGATCAATTATGTACTCCATGCTATGTACAAGATCTGATGTCGCCTTTGCACTAAGTATGACAAGTCGGTACCAGTAGGATCCCAGGGAGGATCACTGGAAGGCTGTCAAGGCAATCCTCAAGTACCTTAATCGGACCAAGGATAGCTTCTTAGTGTATGGGGTGGTCAGGAAGTGTTGTTAGTTACTGGGTGCACTAATGCAAGCTTCCAGACCGACCATGATGAGTACCAGTCACAGTCTGGGTATGTATTTTTGCTTAATGGTGGTGCTATAAGTAGGAGGAACTCAAAGCAGCCAACCATCACGGACTCTACAACAGAAGCTGAGTACATCGCGACATGTGATGTAGTTAAGGAAGCTGTATGGATGAAGAAGTTTATCACTGAGTTAGGAGTAGTACCAACTATCCAGGACCTAGTTGATATCTTTTATGACAACAATGGGGCCGTTGAACAAGCTAAGGAGCCCCGGTCACATAAGAACACAAAGCACATGCTCAAAAAGTTTCACCTCATATGAGAGATCGCGGAGAGAGGTGACATTGCATGGCGCAGAGTGGACACCGAGGATAATGTCGCAGATCCTTTGACCAAGGTGCTGGCCCAGCCCAAGTATGAGGGTCATACTAGATTTATAGGGATTAGGCCCATGCTTAGTTGGAACTAGTGCAAGTGGGAGATTGTTAGATGTGCCCTAGTCCCGAGATATTGGTCCTTGTGTTTGTATCATACATTTATTGGACTTATGTATTATACTTATTTGTGTTATTAATAAAGGCATTAATTCATTTATTATATTTATCTTGTGCAATATATTAAATGAAGTATCCAGTGGACATATCCATATCTATGATGACCAGTGTCATGCACTTGACAGTAAGACCATGGATAGGGTAAATGATATGACCATGAATAGATTCGTAGTCTGTTCCAGTCATGGGAATGAGTGGAACAAGAGACTATCATTAACATAGTTGTATGGCGGTACCTTACCGGTCATTGGACATGAGATGTCAACCAAGTTAATGGGTACATGCAAAAAGGGCATGTTACTGGATAGATCAGCTAAACGAGAAATCCACATGGTATAGTCTCACAAGTGATTCTCGTGTAGTACTTGTATGGATCCTTTGACCTGACCGTATGATGGTGTTGCATATGAGCTCGCATACTTAGGGGTATGCCTAAAGGGCCTGTAATAGGGTGCCAAGTATGGGTACTTTTAGGTATGTCACTTAGTATGGCAATGCTATGGATATGCAGAAAGGATTTGTCACTCAGTAGTCCACTGAGAAGATATCACCAGCCTCTTGATGAATGTGACTGATGAGAGTGTGGCCACACCCAAACGAGTTGGAACTTGTTTGTGAGCTTTAGTGCATTTAGGAAAAGTTAATGTCCAGACACAAAAGAGGGTGATAAATCCATGCCTCTGTGTTGGACACCGATATCGATGACATGGGAAATACAAGTTCAAACTACAGGGTTACGATAACAGTTAGACTGCCATCTCCATCTTGATTAGGGGCTGGAGTGGCTTGCTAGAGCCCAACTGCAGTCTGTGGGCCACAGGCCCACTGCCAACATAAAGATGGGCCCAAGGGATCGTATGCATTGAGCAACTGAACACCGACTTAAGGAATCACATGTATGCTTGGAGTATACACTCTGGAGAGAGAGGTATATATATTAATTATATTATAAAGATCAATTGGATTGATCATAATAATAAAATTAATATATATTTAATTGGCTCTTCATAATTAATTGGATTAATTATGAGACTATTTCATGGGTGGAAATATTCATATGTATAGGTTTACATATGAATTTATTTGTAATGATCTAATTTTAATTTGATGGATTAAATTAATTGGTCAAACTGATTTTAATTTAAATGTAAATAATATGTTACTTGGTGTAATATATTAAATACATGGGTGAATTAAAATTGGGCTTGAAATTAGTTTAAGTCAGACTTATTAAAATAGGTTTGGACCTGAAATAAAAGAAGGAAGCCCACACATATGAAGGAGCTGTGAGCGGACGACGCGTTTTCGACGGGACGCGGGACTCCCTATCGGAATGGGGAGCCTCGATCTCGGGCGGGCCCCTCCCTCGCGTGGGGTTTTTATAAAGGAAATCCGCGTTTTTAGAAAATAAATGGAATTAATGCATAAAAGAACCGAGACCTAAGTCTTGATGGATGTTGTAGAGTCGCCACCCGGCTCAGCTCAACCGGGAAATTCTTATGTAGCTGAACCGGACGAACGGCCACTACACTATCCAGAGATTCGGGTCCGGACAAGTCCCTTATTTCGTGTCTAATTAAAATAAATATTGTCAATGTTCTCGAATGGTATTTCAAAATCTAAGTCCATTTTATTGAATGTATAAAAAGCATACAACGCGCACACAAAATATTTAACACAAACATAAAGAAAAGAAATAAATATTAACAGGATTACAACCAAATCGAATGGAAAAATAAAAACTCTCGCCTCACTTACACAATCGCCTATATACACGAGAATCTAGAAAAATACAACCGCCTAGGATACACGATTTAATCTATTAAATTACATCTGAAATAAAAATAAAATAAAAAGAAATTAAAACCTGCAAAACAGAGGGTTAGCACAATATATACAGCACGCCACAATTAGGACTCAAATAGACAGAATGGGAAATCAGGAATTGGGGATATGCATTTAGGGGGTAACCGGATCGGCTCGGCCAGCCGGCCCGATTAGACCTGGAAAACATTTTGAAACATCCCTGTATTTTTGGTTTTGTGGGAAAATCATTTTGAAAACAATTTTTCCGGTTCACATGCATTTTTATATATTTAAATGGGTCGGTTTTCAGGAGAACTAGGTCTCCATCGTTGAATTGTTCTAAATGCAAATTTACCAGAAAACTGAATCTATGGTCGTGATGCACACAACAAAATTCATTTTAGATGATTTTTGGGGTTTTCTAATTTTTGGGATTTTTTGGGAATTTTTGGGGATGAGACTGAAATTCTGATTCTGGAACAGGGACTACAGTCGTGCGACTGTAATCAGTTCAGGGTCAGAATTTCGCCAAAAATCATTGAAAATCAAAATCTGAAGAAAATAAATCTGGAAATTAAGAACAGTCGTACGACTGTATATACAGTCGTACGACTGTTCATGAAAAGTAAGAACGGTCGTACGACTGTTCTTAATTTCCAGGAACAGAAATACGAAAAATGCAGTAAAAAGGCACAAAACTCACTTCAAACACCCAGAAAGCGTGAAAAAATGTAAGGAAAAGAAGTGACTACCTTTTTAGAAGCTATTCCAAGTCGTTTTGACCCCTGGCGTCGCTCCGATCCCAACAAATTTGCACTTTCCCCTTTGGAATGGAAGTTGAGAACTTTTTGTCCAAAATCCGAATTGCAAAGGATTCTGATTGTTTTAGTCCGAATTCTTGATTTGGTTATGTAGTTAATTGATTAACCTAGGGGTTCCTAACAAGTTTTAGGTTTAATTTCGAGAATTGAAGAAAATCAAAGAGGAAGAAGATGAGTTTTTTTTTGTGGTTTTCTTTTTTCTCTCTCTTCTCTTTCTCTCTCTCAATTTCTTCTCACCAGAAAATCCCCCTTCTTCTCCTCCTTTTCTACCCTCTTTTTCTGCTTGCTTGCTGCCAAACCCGAGCAATTAATGCTCATCCTCTCTTTCTTCCATTTCTGCTGCAGAGGTATGGGCCTCTGCAGATTTTTCGATATTACAGTCGTACGACTGTAACAATAGTCGTACGACTATAGATATTTTTTTTTTTTTTTTTTTTTAAGTATAGAAAATTCCGGCGCTTACAGCTGCCCCTCGCGTGATCAAATTCGACATCTAGCTCCAAGTCCATAATACCTGTGATGATGAATTTGAGAGCGTGAATCAAAGCGCCGCGAACGCTGGAATGAATCTTCTGATGAGATAGGCAGATACCGGGTCTAGGTTACCCGAGGCGATGCTGGGAAGGAAATAAGCCGATATCAGGTCTTGGTTACCCGAGGCGAGTTGATGAAGAGATTAGCCGATATCAGGTCTATGTTACCCGAGGCGAGTTGATGAAGAGATTAGCCGATATCAGGTCTATGTTACCCGAGGCGAGTTGATGAAGAGATTAGCCGATATCAGGTCTATGTTACCCGAGGCGAAATTGATGAAGAAATTAGCCGATATCAGGTCTGTGTTACCCGAGGCGATGCTGGAGATAAGATTAGCCGATATCAGGTCTATGTTACCCGAGGCGAGTTGATGAAGAGATTAGCCGATACCGGGTCTATGTTACCCAAGGCGAACTTGATGAAGAGATTAGCCGATATCAGGTCTATGTTACCCGAGGCGAGTTGATGAAGAGATTAGCCGATATCAGGTCTATGTTACCCGAGGCGAAATTGATGAAGAAATTAGCCGATATCAGGTCTGTGTTACCCGAGGCGATGCTGGAGATAAGATTAGCCGATATCAGGTCTATGTTACCCGAGGCGATGCTGGATGAAGAGATTAGCTGATACCGGGTCTATGTTACCCGAGGCGAGTTGATGAAGAGATTAGCCGATACCGGGTCTATGTTACCCGAGGCGAACTTGATGAAGAGATTAGCCGATACAGGGTCTATGTTACCCGAGGCGAAGTTTACTGGGGAAATAGACAAAGTTGATCTGGGCCGATACCGAGTTTACATTACTCGAGACGGATCTGCTGGGGAACTTGGATGATGGAGCGGATCTGAGCCGATGCCGAGCCTACATTACTCGAGGCGGACTCGCTGGAGAAAGTTGAGATACTAGAGCGGACCTGGGCCGATACCGAGTTTACATTACTCGAGGCGGATCTGTTGACTTGCTGAGGATATTGAGCTGGGGATGAATTCCTGCACTTAAAATGGCAAGTCTTCATTCCTTGATCGAGAGATTTTTAAACAAAAATTTTTGCCCCTTCGATCAAGAATGAAGACTAGCCGGAGATGAGTAATTGATATATGCAATGTATGGATGCATGATGATGTATATGCACATGTATGTATTTTCTGTTATTGGATGTTTCTGCCCTCCGCTGGGGAGATATGTTGTGCCCCTGGTCGATTTTGCTTTTCTTGGGGTATTGTTTGGTGATTATTGACGGAGTGAGGTGATTGCTGGGGAAAAGATCGTAGTATTCCTTGTAGAGATTCCGCTGGGGAAGAGTGTGGTGACTTGATTGAAGATACAATCGTGGTGTTCTTTGTGTAGACTGCACTAAGGAGTAACATGGCTACTTTGCGGGGAAGTAATTGATGGTGTTCTTTATGTAGACTCCACTGGGGAATAGTAGGGGAAACTCTGCTGAGGAGTGATGTGACGAATTCTGCGGGGAATACTGAGGATGTTCCGTTTTCCTGCTCCATGGGAAGTTATGAGTTTTTTTTTTTTTTAATTATTATTAGGTGCTCTAATTTTTGCCTGGGTAGCCCAAATCAGGTTTTCAGCCCAGCGAGCCGCTCTAACTTTTGCCTAAGGCGCCTTTTCGGTTTTCGCCTCAGCGAGCTTTTCATATGCCCTACCTTTTGCCTAAACTGCCCGATATGGGTTTTCAGCTTAGCGGGCCGCTCTAATTTTTGCCTGAGGTGCCTTTTCGGTTTTCACCTCACTGAGCATTTTTTTTTTAAATGGCGTTGTGACCCTTTATTGCTCGTCTAGGAAGATTAACTAGACTTTAGAGGATGATAAGAGATTTTAAATTGCATATATTTGATACATTTTTATTTGTCAAGTAATGCGATGATATTGATCAGTTGAATGCAAAGTGCTTTCTTTGAATGTGTGTTTATGCAAGACAACTTTGTTTGTGCATTTGTCATAACCATGCAAATATATTTAAACAAACACTTCACTTTATTGATGAAGTCAAAATGAGTACATTTGAAACAAGTTGGTTCCTAAATGGTACAGATTTCACATTAAGCCAGAATCCGTCACCAGTCGTCCTTTTCAGATTTTCCGACTGATTATTTTCTCTTGTGTCTTAACTTTTGCCTAGACCACTCTTTTCGAGTTTTCAGCCTAGCAGACACCCTTTTTTTTTTTAATACATGATAAAGCTTTAGCCTGTCTTGGTTGATCGGATTGGCGAACTAATTTCCATCCATATCCATGATGCTAACAGCGCCTTTTGATAACACCTTCTTCACCACATAGGGTCCTTCCCAGTTAGGTCTGAACTTGCCCCTAACATCAACATTTGAAGGCCTTAGTTGCTTTAAAACCAAATCTCCCGCTTTCAACTGCCGCTTGGAGTATTTCACATTTCGATTATAGGCTCTAGCCATTCTGCGCTGATACATCTGCAGGTGATCCAGTGCCTTTAGTCGCCTTTCATCTAGTGTAGCTAGCTGCTTATATCTAGCTTGAACCCATTCAGTCTCTGGCAATTGAGCTTCCAGGGCAACTCTGAGTGACTTGAGTTCGATTTCCACCGGCAACACCGCTTCCATTCCATATACCAAGGCATAAGGAGTTTCTCCTGTCGGCGTTCTGACACTGGTTCTGTAACCCCAGAGAGCATAAGGCAGTTTATCGGCCCAATCCCTGTAAGTGGTTACCATTTTGGATAAGATCTTCTTTATTGCCTTATTAGCTGCTTCTACTGCACCATTAGCCTGTGGTCTATATGGAGAGGACTTATGATGTTCAATTCCATGCTCTGCAAATAGCTCAGCTGTTGCCCCTTGAAACTGTACTCCATTATCAGTTACTATGTGGTGAGGAATCCCATACCGAGTGAAGATGTTCTTCTGGATGAACTTGACCATGTGCTTGGCTGTCACATTAGTGAAGGATTCTGCTTCAACCCATTTGGAGAAATAATCAACTGCCACAACTATGAATCTATGCCCATTAGATGCTGCTGGATGAATTTCACCAATCATGTCTATCCCCCATGCTGAAAATGGCCAAGGAGACGCTAGATTCTGAAGTTCAAGTGGAGGAAGATGACTAATGTCTGCATAGATCTGACATTCATGACATTTCTTCACCTTTCTTTTGCAGTCTGCTTGCATTGTCATCCAGAAGTAGCCTTGTCTCATGATCTTCCTGGCCATGGCAAGTCCATTCATATGTGGCCCACAGGACCCTGCATGTACTTGCTGCATCACTTCTTCTGCTTCTTGCTCAGTTAGACACCTCAAAAGGACTCCATATGCTGTTCTTTTATACAACTTGTCCTCAAGGATTCTGAATTGACTGGCCAGCTTTCTTAATGTCAACTTATCAGCAGCACTGGCCTCTTTTGGGTACTTTCCGTCCTAACACACCGGTAAATGTCAAAGAACCATGGCTTTTCTTCGGCTGATAATTCCATTACTTCATGCACTTCGAAGCAAGGATGCCTGGAAGTGGCTATAACCAGTGGTTGAGCTTGTGTCTCTTCTGGATTTTCCCACATGGAGGACAAAGTAGCTAATGCATCAGCCATCTTATTCTCATCCCTGGGGACATGTCTGAATTCACACTGGCCGAATAAACCTCTTCTGAACTGTAGCAGCTCCAAATAAGGCCTCAAGGCTTCTTCTTTTAGTTCCCACTCACCCTGAGCCTGCCTGATCACTAGAAGTGAATCACCGACAATTAAGACATCATTTGCCCCTAGTGTTAGCAAAGCTTCCATCCCAAATAGGCATGCTTCATACTCTGCCCCGTTATTGGTTATGGGAAAATTCAACCTCTTGGATAAGGGAATGACTTCACCATCTGGCGTTGCTATAAGTACTCCAATTCCAGCGCCCTTTCTATTCACTGCCCCATCAAAGCACATGACCCACCTTTTCACTTCCACCATAGCTAACTGCTCATCGGGAAATTCCAGGTTCTCTGTGTAATCTGATTCTAGGGGCTGGCTCGCCAGAAACTCTGCCACGGCTCGCCCTTTAATGGTCTTCTTTGTGATGTACTCAATGTCAAATTCAGACAAAAGTAACAACCACCTGGACAGCTTCCCAACCAATGCCGGTGTTTCATAGAGATACTTCATTGGATCCACTTTAGCCACAGCTTGTATCTTGTAGGATTGGAAATAGTGGCGCAGCTTCTTGGTCAACCAAATCATCGCCACACATGTCTTCTCCACCAGTGTGTACTTGGTTTCATACTCCAATAGCTTCTTACTAAGGTAGTAGATGGGATACTCCTTCTTGCCGTCTTGTTCTTGTGCTAGCATTGCCCCTAAAGAGGATTCTTCAACCGCCAAATACAAAATCAGAGGCTTCCCTGGAATTGGAGGACTCAACACTGGTGGCTTTACCAGGTAAGCCTTGATCTTCTCAAAGGCCAGCTGACACTTGTCATCCCACACAACCGGCTGATCTTTCTTTAATAGCTTGAAGATTGGCTCACAAGTAGAGGTTAGCTTGGCTATGAAGCGGCTGACATACTGCAAAGAACCCAGGAATGATCTGACTTCCTTTTCTGTCTTTGGAGCTGGCATATTCTGGATAGCTTTTGATTTTATCTGGGTCCATTTCTATCCCCCTCTGGCTAACTACATGGCCTAACAGCTTCCCTGATGTGACCCCGAATATGCACTTCTTGGGGTTAAGTCGCAAGTTGTACTCTCCAATGCGTGTTAGAAATCTATCCAGGATAACAGGGTGTTCCTCCCGGGTTGCTGATTTAACAAGCATATCATCGACATACACTTCAACTTCTTTATGGATCATATCATGCAACAGAGTTGTGACAGCCCTCTGATAACTGGCACCGGCATTCTTCAATCCAAAAGGCATCACTCTGTAGCAGAAAGTGCCCCATTCGGTGATGAATGACGTCTTCACCTTGTCAATTACATCCATCAGGATCTGGTTGTATCCCAAGAAGCCGTCCATGAAGGAGTACATTGCCGCTTTTGCTGCACTATCAACCAATACGTCAATGTGTGGCAGTGGAAAGTTATCTTTGGGGCATGCTTTATTCAAGTCCCTGTAGTCAACGCATACTCTGACCCTTCCATCCTTTTTAGGCACGGGGACAATGTTGGCTAGCCATTCCGTATACTCCACCACTTCAAGAAACCTGGCATCTATCTGTTTGGCCACTTCTTCCTTCACCAGTGTAGCCCATTTCGGCCTTAGTCTTCTCAACTTCTGCTTTACCGGTCTGAACTTGGGGTCCGTTGGGATTTTGTGCACTGCTATTTCTGTATCTACACCCGGCATGTCTTCATACGACTAGGCAAAAGCTTTAACATGTTTTTGGAGTATTCTTATTAATTCTCTTTCTTCCTCGAATTTTAGCTCGTGTGAAATGAGTACCATTTTAGGGTTTTCATCTGTACTTATATTGATTTCATGCAATGCAGTGTCATGTATGCTAAATATGCTTGATGGTGATTTGAATGCATGCACAGAATTGTCAGGATAAACATCACACAAGTAAGCAAACTGGGATTTCATTGCATTGAACTTATCATAAAGTACATCAGTTACATTGAAAATGGAAGAAATAGATACAACAAAATCATTTTCATCCTCCACAGGCAGAGGGCTTTGTTCAGCTTCCATCTTGCCTTCAAGAGCATCATCTGGGACTGCAGCTTTCTCGGCCACCTGTGCCTTAGCTTTCTCCATAATCTTGGCGATTTCAGCAACCACAGAGTCTAAGTTCACTTTGGCCATTAGTTCTTCGCCAAATCCTTCCTTGGATTTCCCAAAAGCTTTGGTTAATGCAGCAGTCAAAGCTCCCGAGATCACTTCTGTAGCTTCGGTATAGGTCTTCTTTTCATCTTCTTCCTCGGCCACCTCTACGGTTCCTGTTGTCACCTCAGATGATTCTCCTTTCAGAATTTCAGACTCAGCAGTTGCTTCCTCCATTACAGGGGCTACTGGCTCTTCCTGGCTTTTCTCAAAATCCACAACATCTGCAAAGATCTCAAAGCCAGGGTGCTCGACATTTCCAACCAGCACCGGTTCAGCTTGGCCCTTGTAAAGGCTTTCTCCTGCCTTCAGAAATGGCTTCATCATGACTTTGCCATTTTTGTCCTTTTTCAGATTCTTCTGCTCGGATGACCCCTCTACATAACCAAGGCCATACTGCTTTGACTTTCCCGAGTCGATCTTGAATTCTGGCACACCTTGCAAGTTAATCCCGAGTCCCATTCCCGGGACAAAGCTCAGCTTGTACAGATATCGGGATAGCCACTCCGGCATGTAGTTCTCATAAAGAACCATAGGGGCATCTGTGGTTTCTTTCTCCTTAATGACAGCAATTTGGAATCCACCAAAAGGAACCACTCCTTCATCCACTGCAGCTACCGTCGACTGGGCATCCGCCTCAATAGTCACAATCCTGTCATTCATGGAGAATTTAATCTTCTGATGCAATGTGGAAGGGACACCTCCCAAAGGATGGAACCAGGGTCTTCCTAGCAATAAGGAGAATGTGACCGGGATATCGATCACTGTGAAGACAACCGTGGACTTGATGGGCCCAACCTCCACTTCCGTTTCGAAGGTCCCTATCACTGTTCTTTTAGAATCATCATACGCCCGAATGACTGTCGAGGACCTCTTCAACACTTCTTCATTCATGCCTAGAAATGGTAGCATTTTCAGTGGGCAAATATTCAGAGCTGAGCCATCATCCACCATAACGCACGGCATCACCTTATCCATGATGTAGGCTCTAATGTAAAGAGCCTTGTTGTGGGCTTTTCCTTCTGCTGGTAGGTCTTTCTCAGAGAAGACAATATTAGGAGTTCCAGCATGGACTTTGTCTAGCAAGCAGCACATAGCCTCTGGTGAAGCTATAGGGGAGACTTCAATTTCTGATAGCTTCTTCACCAAAGCCTCCCTATGCTCTTTGGAGGTCATAAGCAAGTGCCACAAACTAACTTGTGCAGGGGTCTTCTTCAGTTGGGAAATAACCAAATCTTCTTTCTCGACTCTTTCAGGTGCCGAAGTACTGCCCGACCGATTTATCGGTGCTTTATCTTTCGTCTGATCTGCCGGCTGATATACCCTTCCACTTCGGGTCACGTGCTGCACTTCTGAAATCTTCAGCTTCTCAACAGCTGGGAGTTTAACAGCCTCTCTTCTGTCAAATTCTTCGTACTCATCTTCGGAGTCAAGGTCATCCAGACTTATGGGCTTGACCTCCTTACACCCCTCCTTTTCCTCACATTTAGGCTCCACTTCGGGTTCCCCTACCGCCACTGCCTGGATGGTAGGGTTCGATTGCAGAACTTGGGCAAATATAAAGTTAGCCGGCAATCCCGACTGAACCATGTTAACCCGCTTCTCGAATGTCGGTAGTGGGTTAGTTTTAGTGCTAGGCTTAGGTGGTTCTTGCAGCTTTCCCTCGTCGATAAGCTTCTGGATAGCATCCCTTAGCTTATAGCAGTTATTGGTCCGGTGGCCTGTAACCACATGATAAGTGCAGAAGTTATCCTTGTCAGCTTCAGGTGGGAACTCGAATGGCCTCAAGGACTGTAGTAAGCCACCATTCCTACACTTGGCGAATATCTTTGCCAAAGTAAGAGTCTAGGGTGTTATGCCTTGTCCTCCAGGACCCCTATTCTGGTTGCCTTGCTGCTGATTCACAGTAGCCACCTCAACCCGCTTCACTTCTGATGACTGCCCCTGCTTGCCACTGGCACCTGAACCAGACCCACTGCCAGACCCAGCTGCTGTGGTTGATCTATACCCTGAACTATACCCTGTACTTCTTCCCCCTTTCTGACCAGCTGGCTTCTCCTCTTCATCCCTTTCTATCTTCATGGCTATGCTATAGACCTCACTAAGCTCCTTGAAGGAATGGAATTTCATGTTGTTCTTGAAGATATCTTTGCTGCCATCAATGAGCTTCTGTATAAGCTCATCTTCATCAGGACGGTTCTTTAGGAGGATCATCTTGTTCATCCACCTCTGGTAGTATTCGTCAAAGGGCTCATTGAATTTCTGCTTCACCCTCTCCAAATCATACAGCTTCACCTGGATTTTGGTGTTGAAGCTGTAGTATTTGATGAAGGCTGCTGACAATATCTCCCAGTCGGACTGCTCCTCCTCTGACAATGAGTTATACCATCCTAAAGCACCTCCCTCCAATGTGGTGGGGAACAGATTAATCAATTGTTGCTTTGTAGCGCCTGCTGTTAGCATAACCCGGGCATATAAATTCACATGGGCCTCCGGCGAGCCCATTCCTTTGTAAGTGGGGACTTTCGGCACTTGGAAGCCGATAGGAAATGTCTCGATGCCCCTACTGATCATGGCATCAACATTCACCCCCTTCTTGGATTCAGCACTGATCCCGACCCCCTTCTTCAACTGGGCCATGACCTCGTCTAGTTCAGAGCACTTGGCTTTCATCCTCTGTTCCATAGCTGCCTCTATCTCCTGCAGCTTTTCAAGACTAGCCGAAACATCACCACCATGTTGGGATGACTCCGCTTCTTTTTCCTTCCCGGCTCCACTACCACCAGTCTCACCAGCTTCTCTAACGACTGCCCTCATCTCTTCCTTTAACATGTCGCAGAAATCCTGCGACCTAAAGAAATCTCTCAAAACATCAGCCATGCTCGGTGTCTGTTCTGCCATATTCACTCCTTCCCTGGGCTCAGAATCACTGTCACTCTCGACTACCCTCTGTCTCCTAGCCGCCCTTGAAGCTTGGGATCTTGTCCAAGGTCGCTCCAGTGTATTCTGCTTGGGAGTAGGTAGGAGATATTAGGGTCGTGAATAAATGACGTGATATGACATGAAAATTAAGACATGCTTGAGATGCATGGAGTGAAATTGTGCATGGAATGATGCTATGAATGGTTCCCTTTTATTATTATATTTTTTCTCGAGGCATTCCAAGAACACCCAATGTTTATGCGAAAATGTCACGTGTGGGCCATCACACGGACAGAACTTCGGCGCCTTTGGGACACCTAATGAATTCATGAAATGGTCGCATGTATACCGGCACACGGACGTAGTTTTGACGCTTTATAGGTCTAAGAGATGGTATGAAATGGTCGCATGGGCCGGGCCCACAGGCAAGGTCTTGATACCTTTGAGCATATGATATGGAATGATGTTATGAGAAAGTCACGTGTAACAGGAACACGGACAAGGATTCGGCATTCGAGGAACGCCTTTCATGACTTGGTGATGTTATGGGCCTATATGCATACTAATCGGGCACTCGGGGAGTACCTTAAATGGTGAATTAACGTCATGAAGTGGTCGGACGTGGACCATAGTGTTATATGATGTCTATGATAGATGGGTATGATGTCATGAAATGTATCGTGTGAATTATTACACGAAAACGGGCCTAAGGCCGTTGTGGCTTTATTAAATGAAATGATATTGGTGGAATGGCCGAATGCAATCCGGTGCATTGGCAAAACACGGGTAATTTTGGGTACCCGATATGTTATGAAATGGTATGGGATGGTCATGATAGGCGTCCTTGAAATGCCCATTAATTTAATTTAAGTGAAATGTAGTGAATGAATATGTCACACAATATGTAAATGGCTGCATAAAAACGTGGGTTAGGATGCATGACATACATAATGATGTTATGTATGCTATGTCAAAAATAAAATGCTAATCACACAAGTTTAATGTTATGGCTGAAAAAGAAATCGTTAGTATGGATGACAAGCGAATGAATTAATGTTTTACACACGAAATAAAATGCAAAATGGCTGCATAAAAATGTTGGTTAGTATCACACAAAGATGTTTGTTTATGGTATGTCATGTGTATGGAAAATGGTGATTATGGTATGTTATGCATGCGTCGGCGATGTGTCACGGAACGGTGAAGAACACATAGCAAGCAAAACGAATTCTTCCAACCTTATTCCTCCAACGTGGTCGGTCTCAAAAATTTCTAACCGAGTCCTAGGCGGGGTTCACTTCAATCACCAACCAGGGGTGATGAAGGCGCAATTTTATTATCATTATTCACACAATTATTTTGGTATCCTTAGGGAATCCAACTAGAGCTGCCTATATGGGTTCGGTCCAAGTCGGGTTAACATCAAGGCTCTCATAGCAAGATATACTCCTCACTTCTCCCCACTTAAGGGTCCTAGCGAAGGGGTTCGTACGAGGCTATGAGTGGTGTTTCGTATTCGTGCCCCCAAGACCAGGAGGAACTTAGGCGACACTTCAACAATCCACCGGGCTATAAAAGGATACCTAATCTAATGCAAGAAATGGCTAACTAAAAAAGCAAATAAAATACCAAAAGAGAATCATCCGCCTTATTTTAATTAGACACTTTTCGGGGCTTGTCAAAATTCTTTTAAGTTTTTAAGAAAACTTTTTTGAGAATTCCCCAGCAGAGTCGCCACTGTGAGCGGACGACGCGTTTTCGACGGGACGCGGGACTCCCTATCGGAATGGGGCGCCTCGATCTCGGGCGGGCCCCTCCCTCGCGTGGGGTTTTTATAAAGGAAATCCGCGTTTTTAGAAAATAAATGGAATTAATGCATAAAAGAACCGAGACCTAAGTCTCGATGGATGTTGTAGAGTCGCCACCCGGCTCAGCTCAACCAGGAAATTCTTATGTAGCTGAACCGGACGAACGGCCGCTACACTATCCAGAGATTCGGGTCCGGACAAGTCCCTTATTTCGTGTCTAATTAAAATAAATATTGTCAATGTTCTCGAATGGTATTTCAAAATCTAAGTCCATTTTATTGAATGTATAAAAAGCATACAACGCGCACACAAAATATTTAACACAAACATAAAGAAAAGAAATAAATATTAACCGGCTTACAACCAAATCGAATGGAAAAATAAAAACTCTCACCTCACTTACACAATCGCCTATATACACGAGAATCTAGAAAAATACAACCGCCTAGGATACACTATTTAATCTATTAAATTACATCCGAAATAAAAATAAAATAAAAAGAAATTAAAACCTGCAAAACAGAGGGTTAGCACAATATATACAGCACGCCACAATTAGGACTCAAATAGACAGAATGGGAAATCAGGAATTGGGGATATGCATTTAGGGGGTAACCGGATCGGCTCGGCCAGCCGGCCCAGTTAGACCTGGAAAACATTTTGAAACATCCCTGTATTTTTTGTTTTGTGGGAAAATCATTTTGAAAACAATTTTTCTGGTTCACATGCATTTTTATATATTTAAGTGGGTCGGTTTTCAGGAGAACTGGGTCTCCGTCGTTGAATTGTTCTAAATGCAAATTTACCAGAAAACTGAATCTATGGTCGTGATGCACACAACAAAATTCATTTTAGATGATTTTTGGGGTTTTCTAATTTTTGGGATTTTTTGGGAATTTTTGGGGATGAGACTGAAATTCTGATTCTGGAACAGGGATTACAGTCGTACGACTGTAGTTTACAGTCGTGCGACTGTAATCAGTTCAGGGTCAGAATTTCGCCAAAAATCATTGAAAATCAAAATCTGAAGAAAATAAATCTGGAAATTAAGAACAGTCGTACGACTGTATATACAGTCGTACGACTGTTCATGAAAACTAAGAACGGTCGTACGACTGTTCTTAATTTCCAGGAACAGAAATACGAAAAATGCAGCAAAAAGGCACAAAACTCACTTCAAACACCCAGAAAGCGAGAAAAAATGTAAGGAAAAGAAGTGACTACCTTTTTAGAAGCTATTCCAAGTCGTTTTGACCCCTGGCGTCGCTCCGATCCCAACAAATTTGCACTTTCCCCTTTGGAATGGAAGTTGAGAGCTTTTTGTCCAAAATCCGAATTGCAAAGGATTCTGATTGTTTTAGTCCGAATTCTTGATTTGGTTATGTAGTTAATTGATTAACCTAGGGGTTCCTAACAAGTTTTAGGTTTAATTTCGAGAATTGAAGAAAATCAAAGAGGAAGAAGATGAGTTTTTTTTGTGGTTTTCTTTTTTTCTCTCTCTTCTCTTTCTCTCTCTCAATTTCTTCTCACCAGAAAATCCCCCTTCTTCTCCTCCTTTTCTACCCTCTTTTTCTGCTTGCTTGCTGCCAAACCCGAGCAATTAATGCTCATCCTCTCTTTCTTCCATTTCTGCTGCAGAGGTATGGGCCTCTGCAGATTTTCCGATATTACAGTCGTACGACTGTAACAATAGTCGTACGACTATAGATTTTTTTTTTTTTTTTTTTAAGTATAGAAAATTCCGGCGCTTACAGGAGCCAACTTGGGCCTAAATTCCCTTAGGAATTTTGGCCACCTAGGGTTAAAGAACCCTAGGCATTTTATCCAAGCAATGCAAGACACACACTAGCCAAAATTTGCCCCTTCCTCCTCTCTAAAGTTTGTGTTTTTCCGACGCTAGCACGGGTGGTGTTCGTTAGGCATTCGTGTACGTGAACGATGAGGGTTTCTAGTTTGATTCCTGCAGCCTGCATCCATCTCTTGAAAGAGATATTCCTAGTAAGAGATTTATCTCTTTCTATTATATTTTGTTTTTTCCAATTTCCATCTCAACTGCTCCTGGGCATGGATTTGAGGAAATCATCGCGTTCTTCCGCTTTAATCTGGTGATTTTTGATGACTAATCCCAACAATCCGAGTGGTGACTCTGTCATTGATCTTGAAATTTAAGTTTCGAGGGCTTTTAGTAATAAAATGGGAAAAGGTTTTCTACCAAAGGATTTCCTAAAAGAATCAATGGTTTTCCTAAATAAGATCACAAATCTCGTTTTCAAACACTAAACATTTTTCCACTTATCTTTTTCCCTGGTTCACTTCGTAGCGTTCCGCCTAAAAGGTCGTCCCCTCACATAATATTTATTTCAAGCATATAAAACTTTGCACACAGAAGATTATGTACATTTCATAAAACCCATGCATGAATTTCTATGCATTTTCCATATGTAAAACCTTGTATGCAAAGATTGTGTATATTTAATATAGATCCCCATGTATAAACCTCAATACATTAAAACTCGATACACAAAGGTTATGTACATTCCATTTAAGATTCATACATAAATTTCTATGTGTATTTCATGCAAAATCTATGCATAATTTTCTATGCATATTTCATACAAAACTCGTGCATAAATTTCAATGCACATTCCATGAAATCTCATGCATAAATTTCTATGCATAATTCATATAAAACACAGTATACAAAAGGTTGTACACATTTTTTAAAAATCATATTCATAAATATTTGTGCATATCTCATATGAAACCTTTGTATAAATTTCTATACACATTTCAAAAAATCATATGCATAAATTCCTATGGATATTTCACATAAAAGCCCGCGTATAAATTTCTATGCACATTTAACAAAATCATATGCATAAATTTCTATGCATGTTTCATATAAAACCACGTGCTTAAATTCCTATGCACATTTCATAAAATCATATGCATATATTCACATAAACTCTTGTGCATAAATTCCTATGCACATTTCATAAAATCAAATGCATAATTTTCTATGCATATTTCATTTAGAGCCCCATGCATAAAAAGTCATGCACATTTCACAAAAATGTATGCATAAATTTCTGTGTATAAATCTCTATACACATTTCAAATCAGTTGCATAAATTTCTATGCATTTTTCTGAGTAGAAAGGTTGTGTACATTTCAAACTAGTTGTATAAATTTCTATGCATTCTTCCATACTCAAAGGTTGTGTAAATTTCTAACCAATTGCATAAATTTCTATGCATTTTCATGTACACAAAGGCTGTGTGTACATTTCACAAATCTATTTCATAAACTTCTATGCATTTTCTCGTACATAAAGGTTGTGTACATTTCAATGTAATTACATAAATTTCTATGCATTTTTTCGTACACAAAGGTTGTGCACATTTCAAATCAGTTACATAAATTTCTATGCATTTTCATGTATACAAAGGTTGTGCACATCTCATATAGATCTTTATGTGTAAAGTTTTACACACATTGCATATAGAGATTTGGGAACAAATGTTCAATATGTTTCGATCACAACATTAATTTTCATGTTACATATAGTGTATTAAAATTCGTCATGTTCCATTTTTGTTTCAAACATCATACAAACAACTGTTAGATATGCCCCAGTCCCAAAGCATTGGTCCTTGTTTTTGTATCACACATTTGTACTTTGATGTGAGATATATATATATTATACAATTTGTGTCAATAAATAAAGGCATCAATCTATTTATTATATATCTTGTGCTATTTTTTAAATAGAGTATCCCATGGACATATCCATATCCATGTTGTCAAGTGTGATGCACTTGACAGTAAGACCATGGATAGGGAAAACAATATGACCATAAAGTCATCCGTAGTCTATTCCAATCATGGGAATAAATGGAACTAAAGACTATCATTAACCTGGTTGAATGGTGGTATCTTACCGATCATTGAACATGGGATGTCAACCAAGTTAATGGGTACATGCAAAAGGGCATGGTACTGGATAGATCTAGTAAACGAGAAATCCATATGGTATAGTATCACAAGTGATTCTTGTGTAGTACTTGTATGGATCCTTTGACTTGACCATATGATGGTGCTACATGTGAAGTGGCAAACTTTGGTGTAAGCCTAACGGGCCTGTAAAAGGGTGCCAAGTATGGGTACGTTCGGGTATGTCAGTGAACATGGCAATGCTATGGATATGCAGAAGGGAATGTCACTCAGTAGCCAACTGAGAAGATATCACCAGCCTCTTGATGAATGCAAATCATAAGAGTGTGGCCACACCCAAACAAGTTGGAACTTGTTTGTGAGCATTAGTTCATTCGAGATCAAGTAAATGTCCAGACACAAAAAAGGGTGATCAATCCATGCCTCTGTGTTGGACACCGATATCAATGACATGGGATATACAAGTTGAAATAGCAGGGTTACGGTTCTAGTTTAACTGTTATCTCCTTATTAATTAGGGGATGTAGTGGCTTGCTAGAGCCCTCCTGTAGTCTGTGGGCCATAAGCCCACTGTCAACATAAAGACGGTCCTACAGGATTGTACACATTGAATGTCTGAACTTAAGCTATAAGGATTTAGTGGGTACCTGGAGCATACATGCTAAAGAGAGACAGTTCTATTAATTATATTATATAGATCAATTGGATTGATCAAAATAATATAATTAATATTTATTTAGGCCTTTTCATATTTAATTCAATGAATTAATTTATGAGATTATTTCCTAGGTGGAACTATTTTACATGTATAGGTTTACATGTATTTCACTTTATGAATGTCTGACTTAATTCCTCGGTTTAATTAATAGGTCAAATTAATTTTGATTTAAATGTATGTAATATATTATATAGTATACTATATAAGCATACATGTTGAACTAAAGTTACATTTGAAATTAAATAAAACAAAGGAATTAAAATGGATTTGGGCTTGAGAAAAATAAAGCCCACATAGAATGAGATGGTTGGGCCGAAATTTTGGTTAGAATGGTGAGTCATCCTTTTTGATAAGGATGATGAGTCGTTCTTCCCAAAAGGTGATGAGTCATTCTTTTGACCAAAAGGGTTAAGAGGTAGCAAAATTGGATATTGCTTCTTTTAAAAGCTTATCCTCTTATCATTTTATCATTTTATCTCCTCTCTTCTCTTCTTGAGTGATCCATTCTGCTAGCATGGGTTTTATTTCTATAGCCATTTGTGTACATGATGGTGGAGGAGTCTAGTTTAATTTCTGCAGCCATCTTTTTAAGAGATATTCTGGTGAGAATCTTACTTTCCTCTTATTGATTTTGGTTTTTAATTTCCACATCATTAGCTCCTGGGCATGGATTTGAGGAAATCAATGTGTTCTTCCTCTTTTATCAGTTGATTTCCAGTGAAAAATCCCAACAATAAGATGTTACATATAGCATTCCTAGTTTAAGGTCTCACCATACATACATCCATAAATGTTAATAGGCATTTTGTGTTTTCAGGTTTGGTTTCTATTGGGAGGTAGCTTTAGGGGTTTTCCTCACAATTTCTATCACTGAGGTCAAAATCTAGAAAATAGTGAATTCGGGTTTTGGGACGAGTTGGAATTGGAATCAAAATTGATAAGGTAAAGGAAAATATAAAAGCAGTTGAAAAAGTGGAGGTGGCAAATCCTCCTAAAGATGATACTGTCAAAATTCTTAAAAATCTATTTCTGACATCTAAATTAAAAAATGTGATTAGAGAAGAAATGGCTACAATGTTACAAGGCAGCGGTGATAGAGAGAAAACGCAGGAACTTGATAATCTCTTTTCAGTTCATTTACGTGAGGTTGTTAGGTAAGAAGTTGTTTCAATGCTGAAAGAAATCGGTATCAATGCCACTATTAAAGGCGAGATATTCAAGGGCTCATCTAGTTATGACAAAGGTTTCCATCATCCTAATTCCAACAAATTTGCTAACATGAATCCCAAGGTAGATCAGAGTATTCATGTTCGCCTTATGTCACCTATTACAAAAATCACTACACAACAATCTTTAAGTGAACCTGTGTTTACAAGATTGTCTATTGGTAGTAGATTGGATGAAGAGAGTGCACCACAGTCAATCAAGGAATTAAAACATAGGCATTGCAACAAAACCCAGATAAGAATTACTCGAGTAAAACATGCGATATCCCCTTGGAGAATGACGTTGGCTCAAATTTTTAAACAATGCTAAAAGGTTGGAATGCTGTAACCTCTCAAGCCTTATATCCCATCATCAAAGAAAGGCTGGAAACACTTTTGTTCATATCATGGAGAGAATTACAAATGAGTGTGGTACGTTACGAAATGAAATTCTAAGGTCAATCCGAGAAGGAAAGTTGAAAGATCCATGCAAGCTTGCAACCTGTGCCAATTTTCGTTCTTAACATAAGAGGAAAATAAACAAACTACATATGGAAGATCATTTGTTTTTACAAATCCCTATAAATGATGTGAATGTGCAATCAGAGGTAGTCAGTGAGACCACTAAAGCTAAGAAAGCTGCTCGAATAAATAATTAAGTTAAAAGAAAAAGATGAAGTGAACTTTGATGATCAATTAGATACGATAATGGATGACTAAACTGTTGTTTTGAAGGTTTCTTTTCGTGTGGAGAAACTTATTTTCAAGTTGTAATATATTTGCTCTGCAACTGTAAATTTTGGAACATCCTCTTGTGAACGTAATGAAAATTGACATAGTTTTCTTACTTACATGGCATTTATGTGTACATGATATTATGCATGCATTTGATCATTTAAAATGACATATCCAATATTCATAAGATTAAAATGGAAAAAATCAATCTAAGTGCAACATGGAACATGAAAGTAAGAAGCTTTTTTCAAGTATAAGGGGAATTATGATGTGGATAGAAATTTTAGGTATTTAAAAAAATGAAGTGAGATAAAATGGAAACGAAAGACATGTATTCATAAAAAATGGGAGTGCAAGAGGAAACAAAGTTAAATAAAATGAGAGAAATTCAAAAGTGGAAATTGAATATTTGTGTAAAGCTCAACGATATGAAGGAAAGTCTAAACAAAGTTGATCATTTGAATTAAGTTCAAATTAAAGACATTGGTTCATGATTTTAAAACTTTTGATGACGATAAATAGGAGTAAATTTTGTATGGTCTCTTAAAAATGTCAGAAAATTTCAGAATTGACATGAAGCATCATGAAGAAGATTGTCCATAAAGTAGAACTGTCAGATTTCTTTGTACAAGTAGTAATTAAAGATCTTACGTTCAAGTTAGAATTTCATGGGAAATACCTCAGAATCAAGGCAACACATAACAAAAGAAATTTTAAGTTCACATTAGAACATCATGAGAAAAGCTCCAAGTTATGGTAGAACATTTCAAAGAAGAAAGTCCTGATAGAATATCACAGAGAAAATAGCTCTGATATAAATCTTAAGATCAGAACAAAACATCCCCAAAGAATCATATCAAGCAAGATCACTCACATCATCTTCAGAAGAGTCATTAGCACCATTATCAATGTTCATACCATAAAAAAAGGCCCGCTGAGGTGAAAATTCTAAAAGGAGGGCCTCAGGAAAAATTTATGGCAGCCTAATAGGCTAAAAACCTAAAAGGGGGTCTATGTGAGGTATTCGAGAGAAAATTTCTGGCATGGAAAACTGAATGGATTTGCTGGTAACAAGAGAGCATATTGCTCAAAGTTGCGTCACTTTTGGGTTTCCCTGTTATACTCATTTTGTTGTATCATGATAATGATATGAATGATTAATATTCTGCTTAGATGTTACAGAACACATACAATGTGTCATTGTATATAAATTTTAATCAATAGGTCATTATTTTTAAACAATATGCTTTAGTTAAAGAGTTCATATCCAAAAGCAAATCAATAATACTAGTGAGCATCTTCTAATCCCCAATGGAAATCAAATCAAATTAGAGCATATTTTAATCTAGGGGCATTTTTAAGCCATACAAGCTCAATTATCCTCAACAGTCAGCAAAGATCTTATCATCCCTAGCAGTGTCCAATTAAGGAGGTCCCATGGTTTTCAGTAAAGCTAGCGATAGATTTTTGTTCTCCAGAGCAGTTAATCATGAGATAGTCTTTCGCAGCAGAATTAATTAAAGTAGTCTTCAACAAAGTAACATTTCCCCAATGGAATTCTCAAGGCCACATTCTTCAAATAGTCAAACTAACAATTAAGCCATGAGCATAGACAATCTCTAGTATCAGCCAACAAGGGGCATTCTGGAAGCATACTACAGCAAAAATAGATCAATAACCAGTGCAAAAAGTCAATTACAAGTCTTGAACCTGAATTTACTGTTTCAAGACAAAGATATCATCACAAAAATCAAATCTACAATCAAATCCTTCAAGGAAATGTTTATGTATCTTTATGCATATATATACATGCATTGCATACATTTTCTTGCATCATGCATTATCTTTGTAGGACCAAGAGGGAAAGATAGAGATCAAGAATCCAATTCAAGAAAGAAATCCAGAAATCTCTAAACCCAAAATCATCAGAACAAATCGCCCAGTGATATTCATATCACTCTCGTGATGCTATCTCAGATTGCATAGTGGCACAATTCCTGCTCTCATGAGGCACATTTCCAGATAGCCCAATGGTAAAGTCTACCATTCTCAAGAGGTAATAAATAAAAAAAATCCCAAATACCAATCTTGATCTTATGGAGCATGACATAAATTCCAGCACAATGAGCTATCAGATTTTTCGACAAAATAGTGATCTTGTAAAGCATGGTGTAAGCACCGAGGTTTCCTGACCTCAGCTATGATAGAATACCAAATGTTATCTATACTTTTGTTCATTACGAGAGTCGATTGGAGACACCATGATTCAGATTTGATTGAACTTGAAACTTGAAACCTAGAAGAATTTGAAAAATTAGGGCTACTGAACACAAAAGCCACACGGTCATGGGAACAACTACACGACTATTGACTCAACAGCCACACGGCTATTGCTCAAGAACCGTACGACTATTGATGCATAATCAGAAGTTTTGCATGGAATGGACAGCTATTGAAAAATGGGGGTAACACCCTAATTTCCAATAACCTTCTCATTACGAGGTTTTTTTGGATTGAAGGGAGATTAAAGGCTTGGGGGGGGGGGGAATTAACAAGGAAAACTGAGAAAAAAGAATTAACATTAGAAATAAGAGAAAAGAGAAGGAGGAAGAGAATAAACCAAATTATCCAAATTTGACTCAAATTCAAGAATCAAAATCACAATTCACTCAAATTTAGTCACCAATTTCATCATCCAAACCAAATCTAGACCTTTAGAGACTTATTGATTGCTAGAATCATAAGAATTGGAGTTGAATTAGATGAATTTCAAGTTTCAATTTCAAAATTCAATTTTATTTCAAATCCAGATTAAAGCTTCAAGAATTGGTTTTCTATCAAATTGAACACTCGAGAGACATCTAAAAGGTAATTCTGAGGGGCATTGAACCTTTTTATAGCTTTCTGGGTTGATTTTATTATGCATTTCATCGATTTTTAGTTTTGCTCTGTTTTTCTGCTTTCTAACAAACCAGAGCCGTATGGCTATTGTGAGAGTCTCACGGCTGTTGCACTATAGCAGTTAGTTATAGTTTATTTCAGAATTCAGCAATTTTGAATTTTTAGCAATTTCTTTGTTATATTTGAAACCAAAACCGTACAGGTGTTTTAATAGCTACACGGCTACTGCTGCCACTGCCGCATGGCTGTAGTTTTAATTCTAGAATTAATTTTTTTGAATTTTTCCTATTTTTTGCATATCATTTTGACCTAGATTAATTTTTTTGTATTTAATTTCTATACTAATTTCTATAAATCTGCTCAACGATAGAAACGCGAGTTTCTCGAAAATCGGCCCATTTTTGTATGTGTATATATTGAACCGGACAAATTGATTTTCAAATGAATTTCCAGTCCCATTAAACCGTGTTTCAAAATGTTTTCCATGTCAAATCGGGTAATTTATCGAATTTCCCAATTTTCCTCGTTTCACGTCCTGAGCTATCTAAATCCCTAATTCTAACTCTGTTTGATGCCTATTTGTATATATATTTATCTGTGTTAACTTTGTTTTGTAGGTAGATGTATGTTAGGATAGATGAATGTCTAGCTTTTCATTTATAGACATTTTGTATCTAGATTAATTTGTACCCCGAATCCCTTTTATACAATTGTACCCCCTAAGTTAGTCATTTGATTTGTCTATATATTTTAGATATCTTGAATTTATTTATTGCTTTCAGCATTTATATCTCATGTGTGAGAATCACCTAAATAAAATCAACTGTAGAAAATATAAAAGGCATTGATATAAACTATTAAATATATTTTGAATCGAGAAGAAATAGGTGAGTTGTTCGAACCTGAATCTCTGACTATGGGTATAAAGATTCATAGCTCGTCTCAGTTGTACCGCAATTTTCCTTGTTGAGCTGAGCTGGGTGGCGACTCCTATCACTTTAGTGATAGCATTCAAGTTTGTTTGTTTCCTTATTATGAAACCCTTTTTCATAAAACCTCCTTTTATTTTAAAAATTGTCCTAGCCCTATTGCGAGGCCCATCTTTAAGGATCATCCGCTCACACATGGCAA
The DNA here is from genome assembly GCA_039660915.1 of Euphorbia tirucalli. Classification (NCBI taxonomy): domain Eukaryota; kingdom Viridiplantae; phylum Streptophyta; class Magnoliopsida; order Malpighiales; family Euphorbiaceae; genus Euphorbia; species Euphorbia tirucalli. The sequence goes on along the minus strand of CM077635.1, from coordinate 15,291,514 downwards.
AGTCCCAGCACATCAAGTGATCAACACAGCTCATGTAATTGTATACTATAAGCACCAGAATTTTATAGTCTTAAAAAAAAAGTTTCTTATGTCACACGACTGTAATTACAGTCGTGCGACTGTAATTGAAAAATTACAATCGTATGACTGTAAGTCCATAGCAGGTAGCAGAAGCCCATACCTTAAGAATAAAAAAATGGTGATTTGAAGGGCAATTAATGCCCATTTTTTGTCAGTAAGAAAGGAGAGAAAAAAGGAGGGAGAGGGACTTTTTGGACAGAAGAACTAGGATTGAGTGAGAGATTGAAAGAAGAGAAGGAAAAAGGAGAGAAAAAGGGAAAACCCAACCAAAGAATCTTTTTCTCCTCTTTTTCTTTTAATTCTGGTGTTGTGAAGTTTAAAGACCGGTTAGAAATCATAGGTTTGGACTTGACAAACACACATAAATCCCTAAACACACTCAAATCTGTGACTTTTTGGAGACTTTTGGACTCATTGTGGAACCTTGACATACGAAGGAGGAGGAGCAATTTGGAGTCGATTCAGGTGTTTCCAGTGGTCAAATCGACGGTGGATCAGTGCCACAAAGGTAACTACACTTAAAACTTTCATTTTGTTGCTCTTTCTAGGTGTTTTGGTTGATTTCCATGCATAAAATCGATTTCCCCTGTTTTGTCATTTCTGGGTAGGAAGAACAGTCGTACGACTGTTCTTGTAGAGATGAAAGGTCGCACGATTGTAATTACAGTCGTGCCACCGTAGCTACAGTCGTACGAGTGTTCTTAAATTCTCACGGCCATTTGTTTTATTTGAAGATAATTTTAGTAATTTTCTGTATTTGGATGAATCACAGTCGCAGAACTGTAATTATAGTCGTACAACTGTAGTTATAGTCGCATGGCTGTAATCACAGCTGGGCGACTGTAATTTTTGTCCAGGAGCAAAAGTCCAGAAAAATCCATAAAAATCATAAAAATTCATAAAAATCAGAAAATCATTAAAAATGAATTTTGTTGTGTGCATTCACGACCTTAGGTTTAATTTTTGAAATTATTGCACTTAGAACAATGCAACGACAGAAACCCAAATCTCCCGAAAACTGACCCACCTCATATGCTAAATGAAGTAAACCGTAAAAAAAATGTTTTCAAAATGTATTTCCTCATAAAAAAAATACAAGGACGTTTCAAAACCGTTTTCCTGGTCCAGTCGGGCGAACTAGCTGAGATCACCCGACTATCCCCCTAAATGCATGCCCCCAATCTCTAATTTCCCGATTCTGGCCAATTTTATTTTGATTAGACATGAAATAAGGTACTTGTTTGGATCTAGATCTCTGGAAAGTGTAGCAGCCTTCGCCTAATTCAGCTACACTATAATTTCCCGGTTGAGCTGAGCCGGGTGGCGACTTTTACACTCTCTATCGAGACTTGGGTCTCGGTTATTCTACGAAATAATTTAATTTTCCACAAATGAATTTCTATTCCAAAAACCCCCACGAGGGAGGGTTGCCCGATATCGAGGCTCCCTTCTGAGAGGTGAAAAACGTCGTCCACTCACACATACATAACATGCACACATGCATCAGGCATTTAACAGATTTTCATTATTGATTGAAGAGGCAAAAATTTTTGTTTCCAAAATCTAGGTCAAGGAATGAAAATGCTTCGCATCGGAACAAAATTTCTGACAACTAAGTAAGAAGAGCTTTATTTTGATCAAAAGAAAAGGAGCTTCACCTCACAAAGGACGTTATACGCTAATGGAACTTGATTTCTTCAACAAAAATACAATTAACACAAAAATGGAATATTACTCCTAATGGTTCAGCTGATATTAAAGCTTTCAATCTCCAACTACAACAATTAACTCTACAGTCAGGTATATCTTTCTCTTTGTCAGTTCACGGTGCCTTTTTTATGTTCTAAAATTTACCTCAGGTATATTTATGCCTAGTATATCGGTTTTGAATTTTTGATCACGCGAAGGGTAGCTATAAGCACAAGATTTTTCTAACCTCTGTGATGAAATTTTATTTGGTTATCTATTGAAACCAGTTCACGGAGTGAGAATGCATATTTGACATGTTTGAGAATTAGATCCTAAAACCATTTATTGAATTGACTATTCAAGTTTTTGGGTTTAGAGCTACCCCGCCATAAATTACAGTCGTACGATTGTAAAGACATTAGTCGCACAGCTTTTGCCAAAGAGTTGTATTGCTCTCACCCTATAAACTTTAGCCGTATGGCTCCTAATCGATAGTGGACATTTGAATTAAGGGAGACACCTCCTACTTACTGAATCTAGATGGATTATAGACAAGACAGGTGTATTATGGAGGGAATTAAGATCAACAATGGGATGAACATAAAAAGGAAACAAAAAATCACAGATAAAAAAAGAAAGAAGATGAATTAAGAACAATCTGTAATCAAACTCAATAGTAAATCTATAAGTCTTTCATCTGGAAATTTCAAAATCGATCCAAGGTTGCTCTTAAGTTCAAACTCAAGCTGGTAATTAGAGGAATTCAAGTTTTTTTAAAGTTTGATTCAAGCCTTAGAGTTTCAAATTTCAAGCTTTCTCAAATCCAAAATTCTCACTCTTGATTGGTTTCTAAGGATCTAAAGCTGGATAAAACCATCAAAGGTAACTTCTAAGAGGCCTTAAATCTTGTTTACAGTTTTCTAGATTTATTTTTTGGTTATTTGCATCAATTTTCAAATTTTGAGAATTCTAGAAACCAGAGCTGTGTGGCTCTGTTCTTGGCTATGATATAGCAGTACGGCTCTATTTTCCACCCAAGATGAGTTATACAATTGTACTTATAGAATTTATCATCTTCATTGAATTTTAGCAATTTCTGGAATTTAGCAATTTGGAACATGAACCGTATGACTCTAATAACAACCACATAGCTGTAAAAGAAGAGTCGTACGGCTTTTGTCTCAAAGTCAAAAATCTACTTCGTTTGTTAAAATTATTTTTCTTGCATTTTGACATAGTTTCATGTTGTATTGTTTATAATAGACTAGTTTAACGATAGAAACACCAGTTTCTTAAATGCAGACTGACCTTTGCATGTCTAATATATTAAATCCGATTAAAATGTTTCCTAAAATGGTTTCTGAACAAATTTAGCATTTTGAAACATTTTCTAAGTCTAATTGGATGAATATGTCAGGTTCATTTGACCCCTATTCATGCCCCGAGCTATCTAAATTCCTCCGTCTATTTGAGTCCAATGTGAATATACTTTGTACACTAACCTTCGTTTGGTAGGTAGAACTATGTGATTCTTTCTCGGTTTGGCTATACTACAATTTTCTAATTGAGCTGAACCGGGTGGCGACACCTATCACTTTTAGTAAGATTGTTTGGTTTCATTCGTGTTCTCACTAACTTTCTAAAACCCATTTTCATTTTATTAAAACCTCAACCTTGCCACACTGCTTGTACCATCTAAAGGATCATCCGCTTACAATCGGAAGCAAATACTCCTCTTTCAAGCGTATCTCTTGGAGGAGATGAAGACCAAAGTTAAAGTCCTAGATAAAGGCTGGGAAACTTGAGACGTGCTGAAGATCTTTATGAGATGAGATCTCAGTGAAAAATTAACTCTTTATTCTCATTTTGTTGAAGGTAAACCAATTGATGCTGAAGAAGCGATGAAAGATGATTGGTGGAGAAAAGCCGTGGAGGAGGAGATTCAAACAACTAAGAAGGATAAGATGAAGGAGTTGACATCAATTCTTTTTGGTTAGAAACCCATTGGTGTTAAATGGTTGTTCAAGGCTACAAAATATGCAATGTGAAAGGCACAAGGAAAGACTAGCGGTGAAGGGTAAAGGTTTCTTAAAAAGTTTTCACAAAAACTTAAGGAACTTAGGCAACTACCGAAATATAACCTTGCTTGCAGTCACTTCACTATTTTGTAGTACCATATCTATTTGCACCTGCATATCATGACATTTTCTTCTTCTCAATCCGTCCAATACACTGATGAACCCCTGTTTTCTCAAGAAGGTGACCTACCTCTTCCGCTAGGATTGGAGGCACCCGACGGGGTAAACCACTCATAGCACCGTATGACCTTACATCGTATTCTATAGTGAGGAGTGTATATTCTCTATAGGAGCCTGTACAACCCTTGGTTTTGACTTTGGCCCACATGTAATGGCTTAGCAACTGCCCCTAGGATCACCAAAACATAAATTCAAATTGAACATTGAGCGTGCGCCTTTGGTGTCCCCCGTTGATGCCAAAGAGACCCAACACCTAAGAAGAATGCAAGACCAATCGAAACGAGAAATAAGATCGGAAGGGAGCACATTTTCTTACGTGTGCTAACGTCTGTTCTGTGGTGTTTTTATTTGACTTTTTCACGAAGCATCAAACATGCATAGCTTTCGTGTGCCATTCTAACCACATCTTTGTGCAGCCATTTTCGTGCATTGATATATGTGTGTCACTATTCACATTTTCGTGTAGCCATAACATTTTATTTGTCTGCCATTTACATCCCGTGTGCAACATTTCCATAAAGCAAACAAAACATCATCCCGTGTGTCATACGTCTTAACCACATTTTTGTGCAGCCATTTGCATTTTTTGTGTGACATACACATTCATGTCATTTCATCCCATCTAATAAAGGATGTTCCAAGTGTGCTCATCACGATCACTTCATTTCATGACATATCGGGTATCCTAAAACTACCCATGTACCGCCCGTGCACCGGATTGCACATGGCCATTTCGCTATACCATGTCATTCAATATAAGACCATAATGGTCCTAGGTCTATTTTTGTGTGACGGTTCACACGATGTCATTGCATGGCATCATTTTCATTCATCATAAAGCTGTCCTTGTGACGCCGAAGTCCCGCTTACGCATCATGATCCACATCGGACCATTTCATGACATTGTGAAATCATTCAAGGTACTCCCTGAGTGCCAAATTAGTATACATCTAGGGGCATTTTATAACATTTCCGAATCATGTAAGGTGTTCCATGAACGCTGAAACCCTGTCCGTGTTCTGAGTTACGTGTGACTTTTCTATAACATTATCTCATATCACATGCCTCAAAAGCATCAAAACTTTGTCCGTGGGACGGTCCCAATGCAACCATTCCATGTCATCTCATTGACCCATAAGGTGTCGAAACTCTACCCATGTATTGACACACACGCGGCCATTTCACGATAATTCATTAGGTGCCCCAAAGGCGTCGAACCTCTGTCCGTGTGACGGCTCACACGAGACCTTTTTGGCATTATGTTTGCATGGCATTGGGCACTCTTGGGACATCCAAAACCAAGGAAATTAAAACACAAAGATCATCTTCATTTTCATTTCTATTCATGAAGCATCATCCGAGCATCATTCTTCACGTCACCACTTCATTCATTTATCATCCCTAACTCTCCACGTGTGGTGTAGGACAGTACATAAGACCAAAGCTCCACATAGACAGTTCACTAAGTAAGCTAGATCGATGGAGGAGATCTCAAACTTTGAGGGCTGTTGAGGAATAGAGGATAGTTAAAACAGAAAGTGAATTTGATTCCAGGGTGGAAGCAGAAATGGCAAACCAAACATCAAGCCTTGCTGATGCTCTGAAGGATTTCCTGAGATCTTAGGATTTCTATGACATTCTAAAGGAGGAGATGTGAGCTGTTGTAAGAGAAAGTGGGGAAGTCGTAACCAGTGGGCCTAGAAAGGAAAAAGTGGCTGACTCTTCCCAATATGGGGCTGATGTCTCAGCTAGTGTGGAAAAGATATAAGAGATTGAGGCAGCCATGGAAAAGAAAATAAGGGCAAAATACTGAGAGTTGGATGAAGTGGTCGCCGAGCTGAAAAAAAGGGCCAACATCAGCCTGGGCTCCAAGAGGGGAGTTAATGTAAATGCTATGATCAACAAGGGCATTGAGACCTTCCCCATCGGGTTTCAAGTGCCAAAAGTTCCCTCCTACAAGGGGATTTGTTCACCAGAAGCTCACATGAACCTTTATGCACGGGTCATACTGACGGCGGGTGTCACCAAACAGCAGCTAATCAACTTCTTCCCAACTACACTCGAGGGGGGAGCACTGAACTGGTATAACTCATTGTCTAAAGATGTGCAGTCAGACTGGGAAGCCTTGTCAATAGCTTTCATCAAATATTACAGCTTCAATACTAAGATCCAGGTGAAGCTGTACGACCTGGAGAGGATTAAGCAGAAGCCAAATGAGTCCTTTGATGAATATTATCAAAGGTGGATGAATGAGATGATTTTGTTTAAAAACCATCCCGACGAAGATGAATTGATCCAGAAGTTGATTGATGGTAGTAGGGACACCTACAAGAACAACATGAAATTCCATACCTTCAATGAACTCAGCGAGGTCTACAGTATGGCCATGAAAATCGGGAGAGATGAAGAAGAGAAGGCAACGAACCAAGGGGGTGGCAGAGGCTCCGGGTACAGTTCCGAGTATTGATCAGTGACTACAACTAGATTGGGAAGCTCATCTGGTTTTGGCTCTATAGGCAAAAGCGGGCAATTCTCGGAAGATAAGGCCAGCTGAAGTTGCCGTTGTGTCCCAACAACGAGGTGGCCAAGATGGGAATTCACAAAATCGAGGCCTATCCCCTTGGACTCTTTCCTTGGCCAAGATTTTTGTGAAATGTAGGAACAACAGTCTATTGAATTCTCTGAAGCCGTTTGAAAAGCCGGCTGAGATAGACAAGGGTAATTTCTGTACCTATCACGTGACAATGGGACGCCATACAAATAACTACATGCAATTAATAAGGGCTATCCAACAATTGATTGCTGAAGAAAAGATTGTGGAACCACCTTTAAAGCCTAGTGTTCATAACAATCCCTTGCCCAGCTTTAACTAATCTGTTTGTTCAAGCTATTGAAGCTGATGAATCAGCAGCAAGAGAAGACCCTCCCTATGTGGAGTACAACAATTATTTTGATGTATCTGCTTTTGTTTTCTATTCTGTTTTGTGAATAATTCATCCCAGGAGGCATTTAATGTAATGAAATTTGATTTTAGTTACTTGTGCGATATTTTTTTTTTATGGAACACTGTGTATACATGCAAACATTCATCTAGTCCTATAAAGGACGTGAAGGCCTTCGCCTAGTCCTATGATGGTACGCCTAGGGGTTAACAAAGGGTTGCGGGACACAGAATTCCAAAGGATCCGAAAGATGAGTCTAGCCAAGTGGAAGCTCCATGGACTCAGACCAGAAAAGGGGTTATCATAGGATGAGGGGTTGATAGTGTTGGAGAAACGGGGCCACTTATGCCGAACGGACATTGATTCATGGTCATAACCGTCAACTATTTCTCAAAATGGGTGGAATCAGGGTTGTATATGGATCTCACTAAAAAAAAGTGTGTGGATCCAAGTTCAGAAAAAAAAAAAGAATGTATCCATACTATATGGCATTCTGCACCATATCATGCCCTGTAGCAGAATGCGGGTTCAGGGGCAATAACACAATCATTCAAGGATAAAGAGTTCAGGCATCATACGCCGTGTCCGTATCACCTGTAAGCCGACGGCGTAGTATAAGCAGCCGATAAGTCCATCAAAATGATGCTGTCAAATATGGCATTTATCTACAGAGACTAGGCTGACATATGACCATTTGCCTTGCAAGAATAGAAGAACTAGAAGCAGAGCACACACAGGAGGAACACTATACTTATTGGTCTATGAGATGGAAGTGGTTCTAGCAGAGGAAACAGAGACTAAGTCGTTGACCTATCAATCGGGATGAACTCAGGCACTAAACAACATAAAAAAAGGGGTCCGATGGATCGAAAACCGAGAAGGCAGTCCATGGAAAAATTAGGACAATCTGATGGATCGAAAACCAAAAAGGTGGTCCATGCAAAAGTCAGGACAAAAAAGTGAGCACCATTGGCCAGAAAATCTGCAAAGACCAGCTGATGGTAGTCGTGGGTTTGGTCTAGATGGATACCATTGTTAACTCTCTTCTAAGCTTCATTTCATTCTTGATACACATTATACTAAAACATTATTAATGAATAAATGAATGAATGCTTTTTCTGTTCGCTTAAATGTCTTGTGTTTGCCAAAAATTGGATTCTTGTTATACATATACATGATTGTGCAAATCCCATATTTGCATGCATCACGTTTTCAAAAAAAAAAAAAAAAAAAAGAGATCTGATGGACCAAAAATCGAAGGCAGTCCATGAAAAATTTAGGATACAAATAAAAGTCTGCGAGGTCGAAAACCTAAAAGGGCGGTCCAGGCAAAAGTTAAGATAGTCCGATAGATTGAAAACCCGCAAGGGCAATCTATGCGAAACATGGACATAAAATAAAACAACAAAACAAATAAAACTATAACTCCACATAATATGGCCGAGACCAACAAGCTGAGACATCTTAGGATCAGGATCTCATGCTCGCGTCTTGTAAGACAGTTCACTAAGTCAGCAATCAGGCCCTATAATGACCATTCATCTCCACCAAAACTACATCATCATATCTCAAAACCTCAAAACGGATGGGGTTCATCCACTGCTGCTACACATGTTTGGGCCATCATTGTGTGAATTCCCCGCACTTGGTTTTGCACAAGGAGCGAGGTACCCCTTGGACTTGCTCGTATTGTCTCCATAACCGTGTAGGAGAGTAAAATGTCACTTTGGACAGTATGAGGAGCTATACACCTCCTGCCTAAGTCTCCATAGTCATATGCGAAATGTCCCACTAGGGGCAAATATAGCTGATGGATGCGTCCGTTCTCCCTCTCAGCCAAGCAACCCACTCCTCTGTAGTTTGGGTGGCAAAGTCTATAATTTCAACACGCCGGGCCCATTAATGTTTCAGGGCGTATCTCGAGTGAGGTGGAGGAATACTTAGGAGACTCAGCTTCTCCAATAACTAAATCTGCACAAAAGACAGTTGATAAGAGGGAATGCAGAATCAATCAGAATGTCAAGCATGGGTTAGGGTCAAACCTAAAGTGGAAGGGGATATCCATTGGTCCCAATCGGGTGACCAGAACGAACAGAATCCAGCTAAATTGGGCCATCTACACAACCACCAAGACTAATTGGAAATCACAAGCCCCATCCCTCGAATAGCATAGATAGAGGGACACCAACAACAGACTCATCAGAGGAGCCCAACTAGGGGTAGAGGTGTACAGGGCGGAACACAGATCCATAACAGTAGACAGGTTGAAACTCTTAAAAGTAGCCTCGCTAGAAAGCAAGCGATCTAAATGTGTTGTATCCAGCACAGTTAGCCTCTGAAGTGTCTGTACGCTGTCTGAATCAGGTTCAGGAACAGCTACCCTGACTCCGCTTGGGCAAGGAATGCAAAGGATGGTGCTGAACTCCTCAACCATGGGGCACAGCTCTTGCCCAGAAAATATGAAGACATGATCCATCGGATTCCAGAAGCTAGCTGTAGCCACTAAAAAGGTCTGGTTTGGAGTTAGATTCATATAGAACTGCATGGAATGTAGATAGTAGGGCACCAATAAGGCCTAGTTCGAAGAGCGGGAGGTTCTCCAACAATGTCTGAGACGGTCTTGGAGTTGATCCATTGAAAAGAGCACAGAAAGAACAAGAAATGGCTGTATATAGAGCCGTACGGCTCTGGTCCGATAGGGCAGCTCTAGTCTGGGTTGGGTGGCTATGATCAAAGATGTGCAACTATAACCTGGCAACAACACTCACTATATACTTTTATACCAAATTTTGTACCCAGAGCCACGCGGCTCTGCTGCCCAGAATTGGTTTTCAGTCAAAATCAGCCCTAGAATCGCGGGATAAAGTCTCGGGGAAGCATAAATCATTTTAGACAGTGATAAAAGTGAGTGGCAGTAGAAGAAATGCATTCGGAAAAACAGGTCCAGCAAAGGAAAATGACAAAACAAGCAATGAATTTCACAAAAATATCAGTACAGTCAATATGCCAGATCAAATAGACAGATATAATAGAAAAGGGCCCACAAACGGGCAAAATCGAGTCCAAGCCCACAGCCGAGCTGTATCAACCTAAACTATGGAAGATGAAAAAGGAAAGGCTATGGCTGTCCCCCGTCAGTCGAATCATCAGCCTCCTCCTCGCTCTCGGCCCCGCCATCACCAACAAAGACGTAACGTCTGGTCTCCCAATCATTCAACTGAGTGCGAAGGGTCTTATTCATAAATCTGAGATCCACGATAGTCCTCTGCAGCTCATCCATCTTTGTCCTCATGCGGGTCTCCTCACGCCGGCGTGTGTTGACTGCAGCCTGCATCAGAATAAAATAACATGGACATCATGTCATACACATACATGCATTTGAAACACGCATACATGCATGCATATTTATATCAACACAGGTACTTACCGCTATTACCCCGTTGTCCCGAAGCGAGAGTGACCTAAAGGCAGAGACTGCCTGGCACAGGGCCATCCCCAGTGATACCAAAATCTACACAAAGAACAATGCATAAGTCAGACTAGAGGCAATAGTAAGAGTAAAAAATAAATAGGAGCAAGGGTACTCACGTGTGTCGCGTTAGGAGGGATAGCAACAGGAGGGGGTTGTTCCTGGAGGAACAGATCAGCCCGGTAAGGCTACCTAGACTCGTTGAGCAACATGACCCATGGCTCCACTAAGTACTCGAGGCAGCCTAGAATGAAGACGGCAAGAGGGAACTCTGAGGGCACTGCCGAAGGAATGGGCTCAGTATACCCCATCTCGGCGTTAGTGCCATACATGCCCGCATGAGCTGAAGAACCTCCATCTTCCCGATCGCCGGCGGTCTGGGACCCACGGCCACTGGAACGCCTGCCGGATGACGTGCAAGGGCGCTTGCCCCTCCCAGACGACTGAAAAAAAGGGGGGGTCAATAAACAGCAGAATAGTCCAGACAAACAGAAAGTGAAGGAGAATGAAGACGTACCCAGGCTGGCACCTCCCCTGCTTGTCTAGATCTGGTGGGAGAAAGGAGCTGTGTATTGATGAACTGGGGGTAGTCTCCCTCGTCCCCCATAACCACATATCCAGACCCAAAAAAATCTAGATGGTCCTCCTCCGACAACAGGTGTGGCCAGAGAAGTCCAACTGGTGGTGCAGGCGGGATCCTACGCTCTGTAGGGCTAGCACGCCAATCAATAACCCTCTCCCCAAGGTACCACTCCAGGCTAAACGGGCTCTCCATCATTAATCATCAAGGTGTCAGCCTCCTGGCATCCACCAGCTCCATGGACCACACAGCATTCCCCCACGACTCCTTGATCAACTGAAATCAAAATGTCAGAAGTCAGAAGATTGAAAAAAAGAACAACTATTAGACTGTAAAAATCAAGACACATAAGGAAAAGAAGGTGTGTACCTGCACAAAACTCATATTAGCCAAGAGTTGGCTGCAGATCCAAGGGTCAGTATCCATCTCGCTCCAGCTGTAACCCATCCATCGCCGTAACCGGGGGAAGTTGGGGATCTCAGTATTGGATGGTATGCCCAGCTTTGGCTGGGGGACGAAGGCATACTCGTATGCCCAAACCTACATAATGAGGAAGTCAGTCAAAAAAAAAAAAAAACTCACATGAAGGACTATCCATGCACCCTTCACCTCCCGGTGCTTCCCCCGGGTGCAGATGTCAATGCCATAATATAGCTGAGCCAACCCGACTCGTCCCCAGTTCAAGCTCCCCACATCCTCCAACTATATCAGTGATGGAGCACCTCTAGATTCAGATCGCTCTGGCCCATCGGGAACAGTAAGGTTCTCAAAGCATAAAGTAGAAATGCCCGGACATAGCACCTCACATCCCTAGCAGAGAACTTGGACCCCTCAAGGAGACCATCCTGCCTGCTCAGCCAGTAGTCCTGCAATGTGCTACCTTGGACCGCTTACCTAGAGGAGACAAGCCGATCAGCATGGTAGTAGACTCTAGGCGGAAGCCCCCTTGCTCTAGGGTTTGGTTGAACTCGATGGTACGCCCGCTGAAAGACAGCCCAATAATGACCATGAAGTGATCGGGCGTGATGGCTTGATCTGGAAATGGAAGGTGTGGGGAGAATCCATCCATCGCTCCAACAAAACCATCAGTAAGCCCCTACTCGTCCGGGGTGGGATCTCACACATAGAGCACACGAATCGATACAGCCTAGTGGAGTTGATAATCTCCCTCACCTCATCGGGGAGTCTCCTATACTAGATCAATGCATTAGAAATGGACCCAGTCCCCCGGTTATGGATCCGCTCCTAAAAAATAATAAATAGGGAGATTCATGAGTTATTTATATTGTGCATTGCTTGAATAAATGGAGTGGAAGCACTGAAATGAAATTAAAACATGAAAAATTCCCTTTCTACCTGAACAGAGCCGTACGGCTGTAGCCAGAGCCGCACGGCTCCATTCTTCAACAAAGCCACCAGACCAAGAACAAAGCCACCTGGCTCTATCGTTGAGCCGTGAGCTCTATTTGGGAAACCGACGGTTTCACTTTTAAACCCTAGGTTTTGTAATTTTTCACCCTAAAATCGATTCTAATTAACTTTAAATCATCAACCAAGGTTTCTAGGGGCATAATCTCCTCTAAACATTCATCAATTTCATGTAATTCCACCTAATTTTGCCTACATTGCAAAAATTCAAAAATTGGAAAAAAAGGAGGAAAAGTTGGAAAAACTAACCAAATTTTGGACAATATGCATCGATGGCTTGAGAGTCACGGGCACGGGGTCGTTCCTCTTAACCCCACAATAGGCGACCAATTTTGGGAGTCCATACATGTCCAATGTGGATTTGGTGGGTAGAAAAAATTCCCACTCGGGTAATACATATATGACATGAGGAGTGGGTTGTGCAGGAGTGTTCGGGCGAATAGTTTTCCGTATTTTCTTCATTTTGGCAGTATTAAATTCTAGTGGAGATTTTCAGAAGAGAAGATAAAAAGAAGAAGAAGATATTGTGACTTATGAGAATGAGGCATCGGCCCCCCTCTCTTAAAGCCACTTCTTTCCCGCTAAAGCCGCATGGCTCTAGCCTATGTGGCAAGCTAGAGCAGTGCAGTTCTAACTCCCCAAGTAAATGATTTTTCTCGATTTTTTGCAATTTTTGTTTATTCCAAAGTAATCCCGAGAAGTGTATTTCTCACCTTTTGCAGGTATCCAGAGGCAAAATAACCAAGCTGTATTTATTCTTGATTGAAAGGGCAAAAATTTTTGTTTCCAAAATTGTTGATCAAGGAATAAATATGCACTTTCAACTCAATTTCAATGGTATGCTCCACCATAGAGAGCCGATCCCAGCAACAATCCCAATTTCACTTGGCACACACCACTGCAGAGAGTCAACCTCATTAGTATACTCTGCCGCATGGAGATTCAACTTCAACAGGTATGCTCCACCACAGAGAGCTGATTCTAGCAGCTATACCCAACTTTGTCGGTCCACTCCACCACATGGAGAGTCAACTACACCGGTATGCTCCACCACACAGAGAAGCAAATTCCAATGGTGCGCTGCACCATAGAGAGCTGACTTCAACGAGACAGCTCCAACACAGAGAGCCGAAACTTGAGACCAAAGCCAGTATCCCCAACGAGGGGCATCCTGTTCATCTTCTTTTCCCTTCTCACTGTGCTCCTAATCATGAGACCAAAATCGAACCGAGCTTCTAGGGGCAACCTGTGAGCACGGGTTTTCCCGAACTATGTGATGAGAACTCTTTGTTACCTCAGTTAAGCGATCAGACTCAGAAAAGAATAGAATGTTGCTTGGAACACCTCAAACTTTCTGAAAACCAGGCAATCCTTGATCTGAAACCCCAAGTGAGGTCCCCCAAGTGATTTTAGAGTTTAGGGTGCGCGTTGGTTTTTTGCAGATTTCGGCCCTAGCTCTATCTAGAGCCGCACGGCTGTAGTTTTCAAACTATAGTCATGCAGCTGTCGGTCTAGAGTTGCACTGCTCTAGCACAACTAGAGTCATGTAGCTCTAGTGGGTTAATCAAGTTGCTCTGTAAAGCAGAGCAACTTGATTAAAAGGAGCGAAAATCGGTTGAAATTCTCAAAAACGAAGACAACGCATTTAATTCTCAAAATCATTACAAGGTGTGAGTTATAAAAAGAAAAGAAAATCAAAAGAGGGGGGGACAGAAAAGGAAAAAGAGTATTCTGCAAAATAGAAACAGAGAGTAAGTTATAGAGAAAGGAAAAAAGAGAGGAAGAAGAAGAGAGAAAGAGAGAAAGGGAAATTATGATTTTCAACTCTAAAACTCGTATCCTAATCACCCTATAACTCTTCTAGAACATTGCTCATTTGTCTGAACACATTTTCGGATTCGTTTCGGATTGGTTCAGGTTCGTTTTTTGGATTTGAAAATGTTCGAGGATTCGAAGCACATTTTCGCTTTTCAATCTGTTTCTGAATATCTAGAACACTGGAACAATGTCAAGGTAAACTTTGAGAGGCCTTAAACCTGTGTACATTGTTGTTTCTTTGCGTTTTTCTTCAGTTTGCAAATTTTCAGAGAATGGATTTCCCAAATACAGGAGCACGACTGCATTCCTCATGAACAGAGCCATGCGGCTCTGGTACTCAGAGCCGTATGGCTGTGTTTTGTAGGGGTAGAAACCCAAAACTGCCTTGATCGGTCAGAAATAGTCCGTTTTCCATTTTATGCATTCTGTTGTGATGATTTTCGGCAAAAATACATTCCTACCTTATTAAACCATGGTTTTTGGATTTCTGTACGTATGGGTGTTAGGTTTTTGGTTTTTTCCTGGATTTTATTTTTTGAATTTTGGGGTTGTTTGATCCGAACCGGATCCATAGTCCAGCATTAGCGGACCCCTGAACCCTATAAAATCCTCAGGAAATACCAAAAACGAGCAAAATAGTGAGTTTTTGAAAAATGAGAAAATCAATTTCGGGTTTGGGTATTACAGCCGCACGGCTCCAGTTACAGCCGCGCGGCTGTTGTTCTTGGAAAGAGACAAAATCGCGGAATGACCTGTATAGACGTCGTCCCACGATGCTGTTTTTGGTGTGTTTACCGTTTTCAGACCCTACATGTTTGTAAAAATTAGGAAACCCGCACAAACGGAGCCCCGAGTTTCAGAATAATAGACTCGTTGAAATATGGAAATTTGCATGAAATCGAGCCAAATGATTTTCTAAAAATATTTTTCAGCACAAAATCTACAGGGCGTTTCAAAACCGTTTTCTTGGTCTAACAGGGCCGGTTGACCGAGCTGACCCGGTTACCCCCTAAAAGCATGCCCCCGTTCCTAAAAATCCCAATTCTGTCCTGCTGTGAGTTCTACTTGTGTTTGTGATATAAACTGTGCTATCCGTCTGTTTTGCAGCATTTATTTTCCATTTTTTTTTATTATTTTTGGTATAACTAATAGATAAATTCGTGTATTTTAGGCATTTGTAAATTTTTAGATAATCGTGTATTCTAGGCGCTTGTACTGTGAGGAGGAGAGTTTTTTTTATTTTTATTCAATTTGGTTGTATAACCGGCCTCTATTATTCTTTGTATAATTTGGATGTATGATTTATTTTTCCACAATTTATTTCTGTCATTTGCTTGAGCATTGGCTGATAAATAAACTTAATTCAGTAGAGAAAGATAATAAATTGAATAAATACAGTAATATAAATTATAAATGAATACAAGCTTGAGGTTGAGTAGGTAAGTTACCCGAACCCTAAATCTCTGGATTAGGTACGGCAGTCTACGCTTGGTAGGGAGCTGTACCGGAATTTCCCTGATGAGCTGATCCGAGTGGCGACTCTGTCACTGATCTTTAAGTAATAAAAACGAGAAAATGTTTTCTACAAAAACGAATTTTTAAACGAATAAATGGTTTTCCCTAAAGCAAGATAAACAAAACCACTTTTCTCGAACTAAAAACCCAAAAAACCCGGTTCTCTTTACCGCGTTCAACCATAAAACGTCGCCCAGTAAAGACCTGGCATTGACTAAAATGAAGTTTTTGCACCTATTGCATGGATGGAGACAATCAGATTGGTGACAATTTTCAATCAAAATGGATGGAAGATTCACTAAATGGATGTTGAATCCAAATTCTTGAATGGATACTTGAAAGAGGAAATTTATGTTTAGCAACCATCTGGTTTTATTGCCAAATGCAATTGGGATAAAGTGTTGAAATTAAAGAAGGCATTGTATGGGCTCAAGCAAGCACCAAAGCCTGGAACAAAATTGACAAATACATTCAAGAGAATGGTTTTTTCAAATGCCCCCATGAGTGTGCCATGTATGTGAAACTAAAAGACGGAGACATGTTGATTGTTTACTTATACGTAGATGACTTAATTTTCATATGGAACAATCCGCAAATGTTTGAAGAATTCAAGAAGACAATGGCTCGTTAATTTGAAATGATTGACAGTAATGTAATATTATCTTGGCATAGATGTGAACCATAATGATAAAGAAATTTTATTTCTAAAAGTGGCTTTGTAAAAAAAATCTTGAAAAAGTTCAAGATGGAAATTGCAATCTTGTTAGCACTCCTGTTGTTAAATATAGCTTGAAACTAACCAAGAATGAAGATGGAGAGAAAGTAAACCCTATAACATTTTGAAGTTTGATTGGAAGCCTTAGATATCTTACCTGTATAAGACTAGACATTCTTTATTTGGTTGGATTGGTGAGTTGTTACATGGAAACACCCACGGTATCATCAGTTGGAATGCAGCAAAGAGAATACTTCGGTATGTGAAAGGTACAACTAAGTTTGGCTTATATTATTCAAAATATAATGATTTCAAATTAGTTAGGTACATTGATAGTGGTTGGTGTAGGGAATCACCACGGGAAAAATCAAATGCACAGCGAAATTAGCCGATTAAAATTTTCCTCAATTCCATAGCCGAGGGTTCATGTAGATTAATAGAACGAAACCAAAATGGAAAGAAAATATAATTTTCTCACCTTATACGTCTCCTCTAGAGACTACTGCAGAAACCCGATTACATTTCCTCCACACTCCGGTACATGAACGATTCTAGAACGCGACCCATGCTAGCCGAATGAAACAAATGAAAACCAATGGATTTAGCAACAGAGGGGATAGCTACTTTGTTTAGTGTTGGCCAAATACTCTAGTGCTAGGGTTAGGGAGAATTCAGTCTTAAGGCTTCCTTTTATACTCCTTAGTATATTAGGTTTTTAATTAAAACTATAGGTTAATTTTTATTTGATTGAATTGATTTAATTTGAACCATTAGAATTAAATAATACCATATTATAAAATTCTAATTGATATAATTAAATATAATTTTATCAAATTAACATAACCCAAAGTTAAATTAAAATCAACCTTAATAAGTACGACCTTTGTGTTTAAATTTCCACCAACGAAATTTTATTTAATTAATTATTTACTACACATAATTAATTAATCAAATAAATTTAATTTCTCCCTTAATATAATTGAATTAATTTTGACATAACCCAATGTCAATAACACAATTAATATGGCCTCTATTCCAAATATACACGATGTGTATAATTTCGATTTCTCAATGTTCAATCGTTCTATGTGTACGATCTTGTGGGTCCATCTTTACGTTGGTAGTGGGCCTAAGGCCCACAAACTATAAGTGGGTTCTAGCAGACCGTTACAACCCCCAATTAAGATAGAGACTTGCCGTCTAATGTGAAACATAATCCTGTAATGATCTTGTATATCCCTTACTAGCTAACATTGATATATATAAGCAAGAGGCATGGCCCCGTCATCCTCTTATATGCTTATTTATTTCTTTATACCGAGTGGACTCTGCATCACGAAGAAGTATCCCAATTTATTTGGGTATGGCCATACACTTGTCCGTCTCACTCATCAAGTGGCTAGTGATATCCTCTCAGGGGATCCTAAGTGGCAATTACGTCAACTTCACTATCAACATCAACATGTTCACTGGCCTACGCAACATACCCATACTTGGCACCCTATTATGGGCCTGTTAGGCATATATCAAAATATGTGTGATCCCATGTTATGCTATAATGAATATCAGCTCTAAAGATAATAACAAGACCTACCTGAGAAACACGTTATGGGGATCAGACCATGTGGTGTTCTTGCGACAGATCGATCCAGGACCATGTAACCTAACATTTACTGATATTCTTGACTGACATTCCATGTCCAATGGCTGATGAGACACCACCATCTAGTCGAGGATATGCTAGTCTTTAGTTCCATTCATTCTTATGATTAGAACAAACTAGGGATATCTTTATGATTATAACTTTAACTAATAAAAGGTCTCATAATCCAATGACCTACATTGGTTTACTTTACCATGGTTATAATCATTGGATACTTTATTTAGAAATAGCACAAGATATGAATAAATAGATTCGTACCTTTATTTCAACACAAAATGTATAATACAAAATATCCGAGTATAAAGTATAATACAATATAAGAACCAATGCCATTTGGACTAGGGCACACCAATAATCTCCCACTTGCACTAGTTCCAACTAGGCATTGCCTTAATCTTTACAGATCTAATATGACCTTTATGCTGTGTCTATACAAGTGTCTTGGTTAATAGATCAGTGACCTTGTTCCTATTGTCAACTCTCTGCAATGAAATGTCTCCTCTATCCATGATCTCTCATATGAGGTGAAACTTCTCGAGTACATGTTTGGACTTACTATGTGACCGAGGCTCCTTAGCTTATGTGATGACCCCGTTGTTGTCACATAAGACATTCACTGGGTATAGGACAAATGGAACTATTCCTAACTCAATGATGAACTTCTTCGTCAAAATAGCTTCCTTCGCAACTTCACATGTAGCAATGTACTCAGCTTTTGTGGTAGAATCGGTGATTATTGGCTGTTTTAAGCTCCTCCAGCTGATGATGCCGATAATAAGACTATAACTGGTTTTCATCCTGATTCGTCTCAAAGCTCGCGTTAGTGTACCCTAACAATGACAGCTCTTCTTGACCTCCATGCAATAAGAAGCTATCCTTAGTCCTATTAAGATACTTAAGGATTGCCTTGACTGCTGTCCAGTGATCCTCCTCATGATCTGACTGGTATCGACTAGTCATACTTAGTGCAAAAATGACATCGGGTCTCCTAAATAACATAGAGTACTTGATAGATCCTATAGCCAAAGCATATGGGATCTTCTGCATCTTCTCTTAGTCCTCCTTTGTCTTAGGACCATTGTTCCTACTTAGTTTGAGTCCATGGCGCATAGGTAAGAAATCTTTCTTTACCTTATCCGTCCCAAACCTTTTCAGAACTTTTTCTATGTATGAGGCCTGACTTAGGCTCGGAAGCCGGTTGGATCTATCCCTCTAGCTCCTGATCCCATAGATCATCTCAACTTCTCCTAAGTCATTCATTATGAAGCACTTACTTAACTACTGCTTAAACCCTTGGAATGTTGGTATGTCACTTCCAATAAGTAGGATGTCATCTACATATAAGACTAGGAATGTAGAAGAACTCCCACTAACCATCTTGTACACACAAGGCTCATCTGGATTCTATATGAAGCCATATTCCTTAATAGCTTCATTGAATCTTAGATTCCAACTATGGCAAGCCTGCTTCAACCATAAATGGACCTTTGAAGCTTGCATACTCGGTTAAGATAGTTTGGATCTATAAAACCCTCAGGTTGTGTCATATACACATCCTCAAGTAGCTTTCCATTTAGAAAAGCAGTCTTAACATCCATATGCGATATCTTATAATCATATCATGCAGCAATGGCGAGTAGTATCCTAATTGATTTGAGCATTGCAACTAGAGAGAAGGTTTCTGTTGGAGATTGTGCCCTAAGGCCAATATTGGATTATGTAATTTGACTTCTAAGATTAATCTAGTGTAGATTAATATTATCATTTATGTTTGTATGTTAGCATTTATGATAAGTATCCATGAATAAATCGTGTTATTCTAAATATCCCTAGTCGATTGTTATTATGGGAATAATAACAAACTAAGACTAGTGTGAGTGATAATGGATATTCATAAGATGAATATAGTGTATACAGATACAGATTATACTCACGGGTAATATGTTAGAGAACATGTTACTGGAGACCCACTATGAGATCAAGTTCATGGTCATGTGTCACAACTGATCTTGATTATAGTAGTGTCATTAGCTGATTCCTTTGACCTGAGGTCACCATTGATTCCGGGATGAACTCATGTTGTGCTTTGACGCAGTCAAACGCTGCTCGTAACAGAGTAGTTATAAAGGCTGTGATTGGGTACGATATGACTCATGCCTTGGGATGTGAGTGACAGATATGGGATTTTGTCCCTCTCTAACAAGAGAGCGATATCACTGGGCCCCTCGATAAGTAAGACTGTTAAATGCATGGCCGTGCTCAAATAAATTGATAATAGTATCAATTGATTTGTCTGGACAGTTTACTTTGAGATCGAGAAAGCATATGATTAATTATATAAGATTGACAAGTGTACCATGTCTTATGATTAATCATGATATCAAAGAGACAAAAGGGAATATGACATTCTATAAATAGGTATTGGATCATTCCAATCATGTTAATTGGGTAGTCGTAATGGCTTGCTAGAGTCCGCTTGTGACCTATAAGGACATTATGGTAATTTCCTTATTGCCAATTAATATGAACCTATGGGGTCACACACAAAGAGCAAAATGAAGTTCATCTTTTCGGGTATAAATTATTATTGGATAATAATTTATGAATGAGAAAGAGAATAAATATATATATAATGATATATATATTTATATATATATATGTATATATAAATATTAATATGATTAATATTGCATAAAGTATGCTACATATTATAATTTAATTATATAGAGATATAATTAATTATAATATCAATATACATATGTGTATGATGGAGAATGGAATTGATTTAATATTAATTGAGAATTAATATTAAGTTGTGTGGGTTAATTTATAATTATAACTAATAAGGGTATTAAGTTATAATTATAATTAAGTTTAATGGATATAAAAGGAAGTTTTATAACCTAAAATCTCTAACCCTAGCCTACACATAAGATGCAGTTTTTCTGCAGCCTCCATAGAGCCAGCCGACTTCACCCTTCTCCATCTCCCAAGGTTTTCGAAACTTTGGCTTTTCATTCGAAGAAATCGTTCTTCAATCCCGGCGCTAGCACGCGGTGAATGAATTGCTCTGTGTGGATCAACCGTAGAGGGAAGCTACTTTGGTTCCTAATTGATTCAAAACCTACAAAGAATTAAGGTAATTCTTTAACCCTCCTTCCAATTCAATGCAATGTACATGGGTCCTTGGTGGGGATTAATCCTTTTATTTCCGCTGCGTATTGTTTTTGTGCGATTAAATCCCCAACAGTTTCATCATAGTTAATTCCTTGGACTTATTTGAAACCTTTTGCCACTAATCACCCTTTAAAGGTGTTGTTGGCTTTAACTTGAAATACCACTTGCAACCAATCACCTTAGCACTTGGAGGTGGATCAACCACGCTCCAAATTTGGTTATTGTACATTGATTACATTTCAGCTTCCATGGCTTTGCGCTAGTTAGATGACTATGGGCTTTCAATAGCCTCTTGGTAGGTCTTGGGTTCTTCTTGGTCAAAGACTAGAAGATTCCCATCATTAGTCATAAGAAATTCATATCCCTTGGGTTGATGTTGGACCCTACCAGACCTTTAAAGGTCCTATGTGATCGGTTCAAATTCCTCAATTGCTTGAGTAACTAGTTCAGCCTTTGAGTTATCCTATATAGGTGCTTATGGATCTTAAACTTCCTTGAGTTCAATATTGCTCCCACTATCTTTCTTAGAGATGAACTCCTTTTCAAGAAAGACACTATTTCGTGATATGACACCTTGTTCTTAGCAGGGTTGTAGAAGTAATATTCCTTTGTTTCCTTGGGGTAACCCACAATCAGGTACTTTTTGGTTTTACAGTCTAGCTTGGCACTGGTCAATTTCTTGAGCTGGACCTCACAACCCCAAATCTGGATGAAAGAGAGATTGGGCTGCTTATCCATCCATAGTTCATATGACGTCTTTTCAACTGCCTTACTCGATGTACGGTTAAGTGGGAATGTAGCCGTCTCTAATGCAAATCTCCAAAAGGATGTTGGGAGAGTCGTTTGACTCCTCATTAAGCGAACCATGTCCAATAAGTTCTTATTCCTCCTTTCTGACACTCTATTGCATTAGGGTGTTCTAAGAGGAGTGAGTTCTAAGATGATCCCACACTCTCTTAAGAATGATTCAAACTCTTAGCTTATATACTCACTGCCTCGGTCAAACCGAAGTGCCTTTATAGTCTTGCCAAGTTGATTTTCTACTTCATTTTTATACTCCTTGAACCTATCAAGGGTCTTAGATTTGTGCTTCATCAAATAGACAAAGCCATGTCTGCTGAAGTCATCTGTGAAAGTAGCAAAGTAGTGAAAACCTTTTCTAGCACTAGTGCTCATGGGCCCACACACGTCCGAGTGTATTACCTCCAATAAGCCTGTGGCCCTTTCAGCTTTCTTGTTGAAAGGCACCTTTGTCATTTTGCCTCTTAAACAAGACTCGTATGTGTCATAATTCACCAAGTTGAATGACCCTAGCACTCCACTTTTGTGAAGTCTAGATATGCGGTTCTCGTTTATGCGGCCTAAATGACAGTGCCCAAAGTAAGTAGGATTAAGTTCGTTAGGCTTAACCCTCTTAGTGTTTCTGTTATACATTAGATTGTTTTCATTTAAGTGTAGGATATATAAACCATTATTTAGAAAAGCAATTCCATAAATAATATTATCTTTCAAAATATCAATTTTTCTAGAACCAATGTTAAAAACAAATGTAGAAATACTCAAGACAGAGACAAAAATAATATTCCTGCATATGACAGGTATAAAATAACAATCTCTTAAAACCAAAAACAATCCAATGGGCATCTCCAAGAAGAAGTCTCCAATCTCAATGGCAGCAACCTTAGCGCCATTCCTAACTAGAAGATCTACTTTTTTAGACCTCAATAACATCCTATTTGTGAGTCCCTGCACAATACAATAAATGTGAGAACGACATCTAGTGTCCAACACCCAAGATGTAGAAAAAATGAGGTTAATGTCAATAACGTATATATGATGGGTCCTAGGCGAAGTAGTGAAACTAAACCTAGAAACGCACAACTAAGGCAGTGTACCTATCGTTGACAAGTAATAATTCTGGTTGGTCCAGGTATCGATCCCACAGAGAAAAGAATATTCTTCAAACACTAAACTACTCGGGTTCCTTACGTGTCCTAGGTGGAACCTAGTTTTGGGTTTGATTATATTAACAACTAAATCATCCTACTCCTAGTTGATCTATCCCAGCTTACTTTGCACTTGAATTTGGGTTATCAATTGGCGGTTTATCGACCTACGAATGCTAATGGAGATGGCTTAATCAATTAACTACAATAGATGAATTTAACTCAACAATCAACCCGTAATTATGCTCTTTCGATAATTCAACCTAGCATGTCTAGATCTTTTAGATCCTTAGCCGGTTTCCCTTGTTTAGAGGCGGTCTAATTCTGAAGCTCATAAAATAGGGGCACGTAAGTTCCACAGTGTCGTCAATACTAATGGTTTCCTAGGCATCAATCTAGGTAATGCCACAAATATGAACTTAATAAATTAAGATCTTATGAGACTAGATTATCATTAAAGGAATTGCATAAAGAAGAGGAATAAAAATTGAAATTAAATTGCAATCAATTGTATTAATCAAGAAAGGTGAAACGAATTCATTGTTTACAACCAAACACAATCAATTGCAGAATCAAAAACTAACTTAATCAAATTACAAAAGAGAAGACGAAAAACTTATGCCCTTTTGGTCCGATTAACCGGATTCCAACGGTGTGAAGATGCTTGGGGTGTACCTCTATAGACGAACTCAAGCCGGAACTAAGAACGTCGCAAAAGGGGAAGGTTCTATGTAAAACTTCTACCAATTGATGGTTCAAAACTCAAAGAAAACAAATAGTTCAAGCTAAAAACCTCACTAAAAGTTTCTGCTCTCCCTCTAAAAGTCTGGAAAAAGATCCTTAAACTCAGAAAATAACCTATTTATACGGCTAGGTTAAAACCAGGAAAAAGAAAAGATGAAAGTAGGGCAACAGCAGAATTCCGGAGCTCGGCACGCCGTGCTGGTGGAAGTGGCACGCCGCGCTGTGCAGAATTGGGGGTGGCACGCCGTGCTGCTGGAGGTGGCACGCCATGCTGTGTAGTTTTGGGGTTGGCACGCCGCGCTGGTCTGAGTGGCACATTTTCGTGCCACTCCACTGGATTGGCATGTCGTGCCCTAATTGTGGCACACCGTGCCACCTAGATTTTCAGCACTTCAAACTCTTCCTTGCCGCCGATGCTCCAACTTTCGGTCCGGGTCATAATGCTTGTCCAAAACAAGCATAAAGAAACATAACCGCACCAACGCCACGGACCATAAAAGCGACATATTATCCAAAATTACAAAAACAACCCTAGAAAACACGAAAAATACTAAAAGTTATAAAAATCTATTCGAAACATAAAAATCACAAAATACTCAAAAACCATACAAACATTCACATAAAAGACTCTAAAAATTGCCGTTCAAACCACGAAATTGCCTAAAAGATAAGGTCAAAAACCGACCTTATCAACCACCCCACACTTAAAGTCTTACTTGTCCTCAAGCAAATAAACTAAAGATAAAGGAGTAAACTTGCTCGCTTTTACTTGCAAATCCAACTAAGGGTTTAACCGTACGAAATTCATAAACTCAAGAAGGTAAAGCATCACTTTCAAAATGACACTAGGCGCACCAAGTTCAAAACCACCCAATACCCGAACCCAACAAAATTTAGCTAGTCAAAGGGTGAGGCACAAAGCACCTCACAAGATGTCACTCCAACGCTCAAGTTCAAGGTAAGGCGGATGAGCACACAAAAACAAACAATGGCACACATCACATAGCGAACTAATGGCAATCCAAGTGAAGTCATTGGTCAAGGAGCAAAATCAGAGAACCTGGGGCTTGTAATGTTACGGCTTGGGGTAGGTTTGATAAAAGGGAAATTTTAGGTATACAACTCCTACGAATCAAGTAAAATATACAAATTGACTAAGAACTAAAGACGGGTCATGCAACATTCAACTCAAAACTAGTCCTAAGACTGTTTGCTTTGCTCTCTCTCTCTCTCTCTCTATATATATATATATATATATATATATATATATATATTTTAAATTAACTTGATAAAAAGAAGACCTTATCCACACCCCACGGCCAAAACACAACTTAATGGGGAAAAGAAAAAAAAATACAAGACATGGGTCAAGGCAATTAGATGATCGCCCTAATCCTTTATTCAAACAAATGAACTGGAAATGGAACACATATACCGGCTTAAGGATGAAAACCGAACAAACAAGACATGCGTCTACAAACTTCAAATTTTACGAAAAGAAGCCGAACATACACATTGACTCTATTTGGATTTTTGTTTTTGTTGTTGTTTTTTTTTTATACATAATTTTTCCATAGGACTAGATGTGAAAGAGTTGAAATGCAAACGGTGATTGACCCTAAAATGAATGAACAACTTAGCCAATTACTTGATTTAGGAGAGGAGGGTGAGAAAGGAAAATCAAAGTTAATGGTAAAAAGTTAGGATGATAGAGTTGGCTTGGTGAAGGTTTTTTAAGTCAAAAAGGTTAATTTAGTGGCTTTGGGTGATCTAAGGGATAATTAGTAGTTAGGGTTAGGTTCATTTAAGTCAAGGGGTTAATCCTAAGGGTCTCCACATATGAAGCTCTCGATGCCAAGTGCAAAACGACACCGGGTTCTATGATCTAGTGTGCCACGATTGTTTTTACCCTCACAAAGAAATATAACCGATGTGAAATGGTTCTAAAGGCTCAAATTCTCATAAGTGTACTAGGGGTTGTATGTTAGGTCGTGTGACTCAACCAATGTTCCAAGGCGTAATCCTAGCTCGATCATGCAAGTAGAGGTAAAGGGTTAATTCCCTAATGCAACCTTAATGACAAATCTAACCAATGGTTACCATCAAGAATCATAAATCACGCACAAACAAGCTAATGACTTGCAAACAACTCCTAGTATCCCTAGCCAATTGCTATCAATCCAAGCATAGAGACTTAGGTTCGAGGGTGGATTAAGCAATGTTATTCAAACGGCAATTGACACATAAACAACCTAAAAACACTATCAAACCAAAAACAAACCAAAACCAACTCCACATGCATTAAAAACTAAAGCCTAAATCTAACCAAAAACCAACACAAAACATCCAAAAATGCAAAAACATAAACAAACATATGAAACAACCAATCAAAAAGTGCAATGTAAAAAGAAGCAAAAGAAAGGGAGAAATCCCTTTACCCACCCCACACTTAGATTGCACTTACTTCCAAAAGTGCAATGGAAGAAGGAGCAAACTTAAGCGGGAAAGGAAAAGGGTTACCTCACATATCGGGGGCTGGTGGCAGCGGGTATGGCCACCCTTGGGCTGCATAAAAATGAGAGGCGAACGCCTCGACATTGGCAAGCTAAGCTGCTTGCCTATCAAGGCCCGCGTTCATCCACTGCTCAAGCAGAACCTAATGGATGATTAAGCCTTCCAGTTGTTCAATTATGCCATCCAACCGTCCTTCGATCCACCCTATAAAATCCATGCCCACCGAAACATTCTCCTCATCCTCCTCGCTATCCTCAGCTTCCTCACTCTCGTCCTCCTCATCTACGTCCATGGGAGCCCTTCCCCTATTCGAACCTCCCGCACTGGAAGTACCTGCAGCTGTCACAACATGGGAGCAAGACAAGATTCCCCTCGAAAGCTTCTGGGGAAGGATGCTATCGAGGTTCCTATAACAAGTATTACTATGAAAGAAGCACGCAATACAAGTTACAATATGTCCTAACCTTAGTTTGGACTTAGCTCTGTTGTGGTGGTTGTATAAGGCTTCCATGACAAAGAAGCCCATATGCACCTTAATCTCATTATGCACATGCCACAAAATTAAAAGTTCAAATGCATTAACTCGGTTGCTTTCAGTTTTTCCCGAAAAATTAAAACACACAAATTTATGAATTAATTGCAAGATAGGGTCATGAATTTGGGAAGTTTTAGCAAACCTAGGTTGGTATACCCCCTTTCCTACCATAAGCCAAAATTTCTTGGCGTCCATATTCTCCGGCCATTTGTAACCATTCCCCTCAACACCTATACAAGCCTTAAGGCCCTCAATATCTAAAGACTGTTCAGTACTAAACAGGCGGAATGTCATGCTCCTAAGGCCCGTATCAGGGTTTGTTTTGAAGCATAAGGTGGAGCAGAATTCGAGGTTCAACTCCCTAAAGACGGGTGGATTAGACTTCATAAACTCATACCATCCTAAACTAGTCAATTTACGTCGTAACGCCTCCGACCTATCTTACACAAATAAAAATTCCCAATCGAAAGTTTGAAAGGGGGTGCTTTCTAAAGGAAATAGGGTTTTGTATTTTTTACCTTCATCATCCAAAAGTAAAGGGAAGGGGCATTTATACTTCCTTGAGAGGCTCGTCAAAGGGGCCATAAGCTGTTCGGTAAGTAATTCGTCGTGGGGCACCGGTTCTGGTGATGGGTCTATGGGCCGTCATGATGAAACGTGTCTCTGATCAGCAACAGTCTTCTTCTTCATCCTGGAAGCAGTGTAAAGGCACGCCGGCGTTCATGCTCGGCACGTCGTGCTGCCTTGAAAATTGCATATGCAGCACGGTGTGCTCCAATTTTGACACGGCGTGCTGTTTGTTCTACAACAACTCACTTTGGAAACAGTGTGACGGCATGTTGGCATGCTGTATTGGCACGGCGTGCACACTTAAAGACCTTGAAATTGGCACGGCGTGCTGCATTTTGGCACGGCGTGCTAATTGCTCATGCACAACCCCCTTCCGAAACAGCACGCCAGCACGTGGGCGTGCTGTATTGGCATGTCGTGCCACCTTGAAGACCATCGCTTTGGCACAGCGTGCTCTCTGTTAGGCATGGCGTACTGAATTGCTTTTGCACACGATTTCGGAACAGCGGCCTGCCATGACGTGCTACTTCCAATTTCACCTTGGCACGGCGTGCTACTTGTGACACGGCTTGCCAATCTGAATTCTGCCAACCTTTACTTTTTTCCACATTTTGATCATGATTTTTGATTAACTTGCTTAATTACCTATTCCTACACACAAAAAACATATTAACACAAAAATTAATGTACAAGGGAGGCACACGTACCTCGTTGCTATGTTTATAGTCGGAATTGCTCGACTTCTACGTCCACGATTTAGCATTACACATCACGAAGGAGTAAGACTTGCTTCTCCTCCTTCATTCCTCCGCTGACGTTGGGCTTCAACCGATGCCCGTTTACTTGTTGAATTCCCTCTGGGATTTCAATTTCCACCATCCCGGAGGGGTAGACCTTATGCACGGTAAATGGCCCCGTCCATCGACTTCTCAGTTTGCCTGGAAATAGTTTCAATCGAAAGTTATACAAGAGCTCCAACTCCCGTTGGTTGAAACTATTTTCTATCACATAAGCATCAATAGGGCAAAAAGAGTCTACAAAATTACAACTTTCAACATCTAATGGATATTTCATTGAGCTATAGATGTTGAAACTTACCTCCTTGTTGTGCAACCTAAGAATAATCTTACCTTCCTGGAATCTATCAGAGTCCTACCGGTTGCAAGAAATGGCCTTACAAGCAAAAGGGGCACCACACTATCTTCCTCCATATCCATTACCATGAAGTCCGTGGGGAAGATAAACTTGTCCACCTTTACTAGCACGTCCTCGACCACCCCCTTTGGCCTCGTGAGAGATCTATCTGCCAATTGGAGGGTCATATTGGTTGGCTTTGGGTTTCCCAGTCTGAGTCTCCTGAAAAACGACAGAGGCATCAAATTTATACTTGCACCCAAGTCACAGAGGGCATTGGCAATCTCCAAGTTCCCTATTCGGCATGGGATAGTAAAACTGCCCTTATCTTTGAGCTTGGGTGGAAGTTTGTTAGTGATAATTATCAAACATTCCTCTGTTAAAACCACCACTTCGTCCTCACCTAGCTTTCGTTTCCCTGCAAGAAGCTCTTTAAAGAATTTAGCATAAGAGCGCATCTCTTGGAGAGCCTCAATCAATGGCAAATTAAATTCTAACTTCTTAAAAATTTCCAGAAATTTGGAATATTTCTGCCCCAGTTTATCTTTCTTCTCCCTTTGAGGATAAGGAAGTTTAGGCACGTAGGCTCTCACTGGGTCAGGAATTTTCCCTTTTTCATTTGTGCTAGGTTCGGGTTCAGAAATCGAGTCGGGGTTGCTTACCTCTCCCGACTCTTCACTTACCTCAGTAGGTTGGGATGGAATATCAGCGTTTTGCACTCGGTCCTCCACTTGCCTACCACTTCGTAGGATTATAGCTTGAGCTGTCTCCCGTTGATGTCCGTTAGGGTTTTGTTTAGTTTTACTCGGGAGTGCTCCTAGAGGTCTTTCCTGCCATTCCCTACTCATTTGAGCCACCTACTTACCTAAATCCCTACAGTATGCCTCATTATCAGCAAGCCGAGACGAGATGTCTTTTAATAAAGACAAAACCGTCTCATCTTGCTTAGACTGTTGAGGTTGCTATGAAGATTGATAATTAGGAATAAATAGGGCCTTACCTAACCCCTGCGCACGGTGCTCATAATGGAATCTGGAAGGAGGTCTCAACACTTTTTGGTTGTTACCATAAGACATGTTCGGGTGTTGATACCTTCTTCCGTTATTATTATTATTATTGAAATTCTTTGGGTAAGAGTTAGAATTATTGTACCTTTGGTTTCCTCCCACAAAACTTACATTTTCGGACGGTTGGGCGAATGGGTCGCCCAATGCACATTCTTGCCCGGGATGCTCCGCTCCACATCATACACACAACACCGGTTGGTATTGTGGTCCATTTAAATTTAGGCAGGACATCAACAGGTCCAGCTTCTTGTTCACATGGTCCATGGCTGCATCTTGGCATCCCAAATCCGCAACCCGAACCACATTCCTTGTTGGCGTGTCCGACTGCCACAAGGTACTCTTCCTAGCCAGCTCCGCAATCGACTCCTCGGCTTGCGTAGCAGTCTTCTTAAAAATGTCTCCACCTGCAGAAGAATCAATAATGGCACGGTTAGCTGGTGTCAAACCATGATAAAACGTGCTTACCTGAGTGAAACGCGACATGTCATGGTGGGGACAGTTCCGCAATAACCGTTGAAACCTCTGCCATGCTTCATTAAGAGTCTCAGTCCCAAACTGCAGGAATCCCATGATCTCGTTCCTTAACTGAACCGTCTTTGATAGTGGGAAGTAGTATGCTAAGAACTGTTCTTCCAATTGATCCCATGAAGTCACTGACCCAAGCCTCAAGGACTTGTACCATTCCATTGCTCCCCCGCATAATGAGAAGGGAAACAACTTCAACCGCACAGCATCTTGGGGCACCCCACCTATTCGGACTGTATCAGCCACCATGAGAAACCGGTCTAAATGATCATTGGGGTTGTCACTTATTCCGCCACTGAATAGTCCGTTCCCTTGGATCAAATTGATCATGCTGGACTTCAACTCAAAATGATTAGCAGTAATGGCTGGAATAACCACTCCGGATCTGTTCCGGGGCCGATGTGGAGCCATTAGGTCAGTCATGACCATGTTGTCTCTATCACCACCCCTTCTTCTATCCAACTCCTCCCGCTCTCGCCGGAGTCGCTCTTGCTCAACTCTTTCTCGGAGCTGTCTCTCCTCTTCCTCCTATTACATTTGGACAATTCGCTCTTGTTGTACTCTACGGTTCCTGCTACACAAACGTTCAATTTCAGGGTTATAAGGTAAAAGCTCAGGGTGTTGAGAGCAAGTTCGTATAAGCTAGAAAACACACACAGCAAATAGACCTTTGGTTCAATGATGAAGAAAAATAAATTTCCCCGGCAACGGCTCCAAAAACTTGATGGGTCCTAGGCGAAGTAGTGAAACTAAACCTAGAAACGCACAACTAAGGCAGTGTACCTATCGTTGACAAGTAATAATTCTGGTTGGTCTAGGTATCGATCCCACAGAGAAAAGAACATTCTGCAAACACTAAACTACTCGGGTTCCTTGCGTGTCCTAGGCGGAACCTAGTTTTGGGTTTGATTATATTAACAACTAAATTATCCTACTCCTAGTTGATCTATCCCAGCTTACTTTGCACTTGAATTTGGGTTATCAATTGGCGGTTTACCGACCTACGAATGCTAATGGAGATGGCTTAATCAATTAACTACAATAGATGAATTTAACTTAACAATCAACCCTTAATTATGCTCTTTCGATAATTCAACCTAGCATGTCTAGATCTTTTACGTCCTTAGCCGGTTTCCCTTGTTTAGAGGCGGTCTAATTCTAAAGCTCAGAAAATAGGGGCACGTAAGTTCCATAGTGTCGTCAATACTAATGGTTTCCTAGGCGTCAATCTAGGTAATGCCACAAATATGAACTTAATAAATTAAGATCTTATGAGACTAGATTATCATTAAAGGAATTGCATAAAGAAGAGGAATAAAAATTGAAATTAAATTGCAATCAATTGTATTAATCAAGAAAGGTGAAACAAATTCATTGTTTACAACCAAACACAATCAATTGCAGAATCAAAAACTAACTTAATCAAATTACAAAAGAGAAGAAGAAAAACTTATGCCTTTTTGGTCCGATTAACCGGATTCCAACGGTGTGAAGATGCTTGGGGTGTACCTCTATAGACGAACTCAAGCCGGAACTAAGAACGTCGCAAAAGGGGAAGGTTCTATGTAAAACTTCTACCAATTGATGGTTCAAAACTCAAAGAAAACAAATAGTTCAAGCTAAAAACCTCACTACAAGTTTCTGCTCTCCCTCTAAAAGTCTAGAAAAAGATCCTTAAAACTCAGAAAATAACCTATTTATACGGCTAGGTTAAAACCAGGAAAAAGAAAAGATGAAAGTAGGGCAATAGTAGAATTCCGGTGCTCGGCACGCCGTGCAGGTGGAAGTGGCACGCAGTGCTGTGCAAAATTGGGGGTGGCACGCCGTGCTGTGTAGTTTTGGGGTTGGCATGCTGCGCTGGTCTGAGTGGCACATTTTCGTGCCACTCCATTGGATTGGAACTCTTGGCCCGCCGGATTGGCATGCCGTTCCCTAATTGTGGCACGCCGTGCCACCTTGATTTTCAGCACTTCAAACTCTTCCTTGCCGCCGATGCTCCAACTTTCAGTCCGGGTCATAATGCCTGTCCAAAACAAGCATAAAGAAACACAACCGCACCAACGCCACGGACCATAAAAACGACATATTATCCAAAATCACAAAAACAACCCTAGAAAACACGAAAAATACTAAAAGTTATAAAAATCTATCCAAAACATAAAAATCACAAAATACTCAAAAACCACACAAACATTCACACAAAAGACTCTAAAAATTGCCGTTCAAACCACGAAATTGCCTAAAAGATAAGGTCAAAAACCGACCTTATCAATATACCTGAAGAATTACCCTAATTCTTCACTTGGCCTTGGGCTTAGGCCCTAGCTTAGCCTTTTGAGAATTAGCCTTGGCTTTATCCTTGCCTTTACCCTTCACAGTAGGGGTATTCCCCTAGTTCACTAGCAACACTGGTGGAGTCTTTTTGACTAACTGTTGTAAGCGCTGAAATTTTCTATACTTCAAAAAAAAAAAGAAGAGTATGGTCGTATGACTATCCTTCCAGTCGTGCGATTGTAATTTAAAAATTACAGTCGTATGACTGTAATGTCGAAAAAGTTACAGGAGCCTATACCTCTGCAGCAGAAAAATGGAGGAGAGAGGAAAGAGCATTAATTGCTCCGTTCTTGCAGCAAGTAAGCCGAAAAAAGCAGAGATAAAAGGAAGGAAAGGAAGGGAGAGGGAGGACAACTGATTTTTGGTGAAAAATTAGAGAGAGAAGAGAAGGAAAGAGACAAGAAAAAGGGGAAAGGGACTTTGCTCAAGGATCCTCTTTTTCTCTT
Source organism: Euphorbia tirucalli (assembly GCA_039660915.1). NCBI lineage: Eukaryota > Viridiplantae > Streptophyta > Magnoliopsida > Malpighiales > Euphorbiaceae > Euphorbia > Euphorbia tirucalli. The sequence goes on along the minus strand of CM077635.1, from coordinate 15,258,364 downwards.
CTATTTCTTTCGAATTCTTTAGGATTAAAGCTAAAATTTGTTAGAAACCCTTAGGTTAATTAATTAACTTCGCAATCAAATCAAAATTCCGGACTTAACTCATTAGAATCCCTAACATTGTGGATTTTTGGGACTAAAGCTTTCTCTCTAAATTTCAAAGAAAAAGTGCGAATTAGTGTGGATTGGAGCGACACCAGGGGTCAAATCGACTTGGATAAGCTTCTAGAAAGGTAGACAATCCTTTTCCTTTCACTTTTTCTTGCTTTCTGGGTGTTTGGATTGAATTTTGTGCATTTTCTGCTCTGTTTTCGCGCTTCTGTTTCTGGAAATCAAAAACAGTCACACGACTGTTCTTGGAATCGATGAACAGTCGTACGACTGCATATATGGTCGTACGAGTGTTCTTAATTTCCAGGTTGATTTTCTTTAGTTTTGATTCAAAATAAAATTTTGGCGAAATCCTAAGTCTGGAGTGTCTACAGTCGGACAACTGTAATTTACAGGCGTACGACTGTAGTTACAGTCGCACGACTGTAATGTGGATTCCAGAACAAGAATTTCCACATTAATCCCTTCAAATTTATAAAAATCCATAAAAAATCAAAAGAATCCGAAAATCGTCAAAAATGAATTTTGTTGTGTGCATCACGACCATAGATTCAATTGTTAGTAAAATTGTATTTAGGACAGTTCAACGACGGAGACCCGGTTCTCCCGAAAACCGACCCACTTTAAATGTAAAAAATGCATATAAATCGATAAAAATTGTTTTCAGAATGATTTTTTTCCCACAAAGGCAAAAATACAGGGACGTTTCAAAACGTTTTCAAGGTCTAACCGGGTCGGTTAGCCGAGCCAACCCTGTTATCCCCTATATGCATGCCCCCAATTCTTGATTTCCCAATTCTGTCTATTTGAGTCCAACTTGTGGTGTGTCGTATAAATTGTGCTAACCTTTGTTTTGCAGCTTTTATTTATTTTCATTTTTATTTTATTTGTATTTTAATAGAATTAATCATGTATTTAAGCAGTTGTAATTATTTTTAGATCCTCGTGTATTCTAGGCGATTGTATAAGTGAGGCGAGAGTTTTTAATTTTTCTATTCGATTTGGTTGTAAGCCGATTAATATTTATTTATTTTCTTCATTTTTGTATTATATATTTGTATGTGCGCTGTATGCTTTTTATATTTAGTAAAATTGACTTTAGAATTTAAAATACCATTTCGAGAACATTGGCAATATTTAATTTAATTAGACACAAAATAAGGGACTTGTCCGGACCCGAATCTCTGGATAGTATAGCTGCCGTTCGTCCGGTTCAACTACCTTAAAAATTTCCCGGTTGAGCTGAGCCGGGTGGCGACTCTACAATATTCATCAAGACTTAGGTCTCGGTTCTTTTTTGCATTAATTCCACATTTATTTTCCAAAACTGATTTCCCATTCATAAAAACCCCACGCGAGGGAGGGGCCCGCCCGAGGTCGAGGTGTCCGTTCTGAAAGGGAGTCTCGTATCCCGTCGAAAACGCGTCGTCTACTCACAGTGGCGACTCTGCTGGGGAATGTTCTTCAAAAGGTTTTCTTAAAAACTTAAAAGAATTTGACAAGCCCTGAAAAGTGTCTAATTAAAATAAGGCGGATGATTCTCTTTTGGTATTTTATTTGCATTTTTTTTAGTTAGCCATTTCTTGCATTAGATAAGGTATCCTTTTATAGCCCGGTGGATTGTTGAAGTGTCGCCTAAGTTCCTCTTGGTCTTAGGGGCACGAATACGAAACACCACCCCTTCGCTAGAACCCTTGAGTGGGGAGAAGTGAGGAGTATATCTTGCTATGAGAGACTTGATGTTATCTCGACTTTGACCGAACCCATATAGGCAGCTCTACTTGGATTCCCTTAGGATACCAAAATAATTGTGTGAATAATAATAAAATCGCGCCTTCATCACCCCCACTGGGTGATCGAAGTGAACCCCGCCTAGGACTCAGTTAGAAATTTTTAAGACCGACCACGTTGGAGGAATAAGGTGGGAAGAATTTGTTTTGCTTGCTATGTGCTCTTCACCATCTCGTGACACATCGCTATTGCTACCTACACGTGCATAACAAATCATAATCACCATTTTCCATACATGTGACATACCATACACAAAACATTTTTGTGTGATACTACCCACATTTTATGCAGCCATTTGCATTTTATTTCGTGTGTAAAACATTAATTCATTCGTTTGTCATTCATGCTAACCCTTTCTTTTTCTGCCATAACATTAAACTTTTGTGGTTAGCATTCTTCCACATAAGCATACATAACATCATTATGTGTGTCATGCATACTAACCCACATTTTCGTGTAGTCATTTGCATATTGTGTGACATGTTCATTCATCACATTTCACTTAAATTAATTAAGGGGCATTTCAAGGACGCCTATTATGACCATCCCATTCCATTTCATAACATATCGGGTACCAAAAATTACTCGTGTTTTGCTGATGCACCGGATTGCATTCGGCCATTCCACCAAAATCATTTCATTCGATAAAAGTCACGACGGTCTTAGGCCCATTTTTGTGTAACAACTTACACGATGTATTTTATGACATCACGCTCATTCATCACGAACATCATAGAACACCGCGGTCCACATCCGACGACTTCATGACATTAACTTACCATTCAAGGTACTCCCCGAGTGCCCAATTAGCATACATATAGGTCCATAACATCATCAAATCATGAAAAGGTGTTCCCCGAATGCCGAATCTCTGTCCATGTCCCTGTTACACGTGACTTTCTCATAACATCATTTCATATCATATGCCCAAAAGCATCGAAACTTAGTCTGTGGGTCCGGCCCATGCTACCATTTCATATCATCTCATAGACCTACAAAGCATCAAAACTCCGTCCGTGTGCCAGTATACACGCGACCATTTCACGAATTCATTAGGTGCCTCAAAGGCGCCGAAGCTCTGTCCGTGTGACATTTTTGCATAAGCATTGGGTGTTTTTGGAATGCCCCAAAAAGAAGAAAGATAACAAAAAAAGAAAACATTTATACCATCATTTCATACATAATCCCACTCCATTCATTTCAAGCATACTAAATGCCTTAATTTTCATGCCACATCACGTCATTCATTCACAACCCTAATACCTCATGTCTACTCCCAAGCAGAATGCACTGGAGCAACCTTGGATAAGATCCAAAGCTTCAAGGGCAGCTAGGAGACAGAGGGTAGTTGAGAGTGACAATGATTCTGAGCCTGGGGAAGGAGTGAATATGGCAGACCAGACACCGAGCATGGTTGATGTTTTGAAGGATTTCTTCAGAAACCAAGACTTCCGCGACATGTTGAAGGAAGAGTTGCGGGCAGTTGTAAGGGAAGCTGGTGAGGCAGGTGGTAGTGGAGCCAGGAAAGAGAAAGAGGCTGAGTCATCCCAACATGGTGACTCTTCAGCTAGCCTTGAGAAGCTGCAGGAAATAGAAGCAGCTATGGAATAGAGGATGAAAGCAAAGTGTTCTGAGCTAGATGAAGTTATGGCCCAGTTGAAGAAGGGGGTCAGTATCAGTGCTGAATCGAAGAAAGGCGTAAATGTTGATGCCATGATCAGTAAAGGCATCGAGACATTCCCTATTGGCTTCCAAGTGCCGAAGATCCCTCCTTACAAAGGAATGGGCTCGCTGGAGGCCCATGTGAATCTGTATGCCGGAGTTATGCTCACGGCGGGCACCACAAAGCAGCAGCTGATCAATTTATTTCCTACCACACTGGAGGGGGGTGCTTTAGGATGGTATAACTCACTGTCAGAGGAGGAGCAATCTAATTGGGAAGTATTGTCGGCAGCCTTCATTAAATACTACAGCTTCAACACCAAAATCAAGGTGAAGCTGTATGATTTGGAGAGGGTCAAGCAGAAATTCAATGAGCCCTTTGATGAATACTACCAGAGGTGGATGAACAAGGTGATCCTCCTAAAGAACCACCCTGACAAAGACGAGCTTATACAGAAGCTCATTGACGGTAGCAAAGACATTTTCAAGAACAACATGAAATTCCATACCTTTAAGGAGCTCAGTGAGGTTTACAGCATGGCTATAAAGATAAAGAGGGATGAGGAGGAGAAGCCGACCGGTCACAAGGGAGCAAGAAGCACAGGGTATACCTCGGGGTATAGATCAACTGTAGCAGCTGGGTCTGGCAGTGGTTCTGGTTCAGGTTCTGGTGGCAAGCAGGGGCAATAATCAGAGGTGAAGCAAGTTGAAGTGGCTACTATGAATCAGCAGCAAGGCAACCAGAATAGGGGTCCTGGAGGACAAGGCATATCGCCTTGGACTCTTACTTTAGTAAAGATATTCGCCAAGGGTAGGAATGGTGTCCTGCTATAGTCTTTAAGGCCATTTGAGAAGCCATCTGAAGCTGACAAAGATAATTTCTGCACTTATAATGTAGTGACAGGCCATCGAACCAACAACTGCTATAAGCTAAGGGATGCTATCCAGAAGCTCATTGACGAGGGAAAGCTACAAGAGCCAGCCAAACCTAGCACTAAAACCAACCCACTGCCGGTATTCGAAAAGCGGGTTAACATGGTCCAGTCAGGGTTGCCGGCTAACTTTATGTTTACCCAAGTTCTGCAAGCGAACCCTACAATTCAGGCAGTGGCGGTAGGGGAACCCGAAGTGGAGCCCAAATGTGAGAAAAAAGAGGGATGTAAGGAGATCAAGCCCATAAGTCTGGATGACCTCGACTCCGAGGACGAGTACGAAGAATTTGATAAAAGAGAGGCAGAAGATAAAGATTCAGGAAGTGCAACATGTAACCTGAAGTGGAAGGGTATATCAGCCGGCAGATCAGATGAAAGATAAAGCACCGATGAATGGGTCAGGCAGTACTTCGGCGCCAGAAGGAGTTGAGAAAGAAGACCTAGTCATTTCCCAACAAAAGAAAACTCCTGCCCAAGCTAGCTTGTGGCACTTGCTCCTGATCTCCAAGGAGCACAGGGCTACTCTGGTAAAGAAATTTTCAAAGATTGAAGTCTTCTCTATAGCTTCACCAGAGGCTATGTGCTGTTTGTTAGACAAAGTCCATATTGGAAGTCCTGATATTGCCTTCTCCGAGAAGGACCTGCATGCTGAAGGGAAGACCCACAACGAGGCTCTTTATGTCAGGGCCCATGTGATGGATAAGGTAATGCCTTGCGTCATGGTGGATGATGGATCGGTGCTGAATATTTGTCCACTAAAGATGTTGCCATTTCTGGGGCCGAACGAAGAAGTCTTAAAGAGATCCTCAACAGTCATTCGAGCATATGATGACTCCAAAAGAACGGTGATAGGGATGTTTGAGGTGGAAGTAGAGGTTGGGCCAGTTAGGTCCATATTTGCTTTTACAGTGATTGATATCCCAGTCACATTCTCCCCGTTGCTTGGAAGGCCCTGGTTCCATCCTTTGGGAGGTGTCCCTTCCACATTGCATCAAAAGATTAAATTCTCTATGAACGGTAGAATTGTGACTGTTGAGGCGGATGCCTAGTCGATGGTAGCTGCAGTAAATGAAGAAGTGGTTCCCTTTGGTGGGTTTCAAGTCGCTGTAATCAAAGAGGAAGAGACCATGGAAGCCCCTATGGTCCTTTATGAGAATTATATGCCAGAGTGGCTATCCCGATTCCTGTATAAGCAGATTTTTGTCCCAGGAATGGGACTCAAAATCAATTTGCAGGGGGTTCCAGAATTTAAAATTGACCCGGGAAAGTCGAAGCAGTATGGCCTTGGCTATGTGGAAGGGGCATCTGAGCGGAAGAATATGAAAAAGGGCAAGAACAAAAAGATTATGATGAAGCCATTTCTAAAGGCAGGAAAAGACTTTTACAGGGGTCAGGCTGAACCGGTAATGGTTGGAAATGTTGAGTATCCTGGCTTCGAGATCTTTGCTGATGTCGTGGATTTTGACAAAAGCCAGGAAGAGCCAGTAGCCCCTGTAATGGTGGAAGAAGCAACTGTTGAATCTGAGATTTTGCAAGGAGAGTCATTTGAGGTGGTAGCAGAAGCCATAGAGGTGGCCGAGGAAGAAGATGAAAAGAAGACCTATGCTAAAGCTACAGAAGTGATCTCGGGAGCTTTGACTACTGCATTAAGCAAAGCTTTTAGGAAATCCAAGGAGGGATTCGATGAAGAATTAATGGCCAAAGTGAATTTAGACTCTGTGGTCGCTGAAATTGCCAAGATTATGGAAAAACCCAAGGTGCAAGCTACCGGAAAAGAAGCAGAGAAAGTTGCAACCCCAGATGATGCTCTGGAAGGAAAGATGGAAGCTGAGGAAGAATAAGACCCTCCGCCTGTGGAGGATGGATATGATTTTGTTGTATCTATTTCTTCCATTTTCAATGTAACTGATGTACTTTATGGTAAGTTCAATGCAATGAAATCCCAGTTTGCTTACTTGTGTGATGTTTATCCTGATAATTCTGTGCATGCATTTAAATCACCGTCAAGCATATTTAGCATAAATGACCCTGCATTACATGAAATCAATATAAGTACAGATGAGAACCCTAAAATGGTACTTATTTCACACGAGCTTAAATCCGAGGAAGAGAAAGAATTAATAAGAATACTCCAAAAACATGTTAAAGCTTTCGCCTGGTCGTATGAAGACATGCCAGGTGTGGACACAGAAATAACAGTGCACAAGATCCCGATAGAACCCAAGTTCATACCGGTAAAGCAAAAGTTGAGAAGACTAAGGCCGGAATGGGCTACGCTGGTGAAATAAGAAGTGGCTAAGCAGATAGATGCCAGGTTTCTCGAGGTGGTGGAGTATACGGAATGGCTAGCCAACATTGTCCCCGTGCCTAAAAGGGATGGAAGGGTCAAGGTATGCGTTGACTACAGGGACCTGAAAAAGCATGCCCAAAAGATAACTTTCCATTGCCCCATATTGACGTTCTGGTTGATAGCGCCGCAAAAGCGGTAATGTACTCCTTCATGGATGGCTTTTCAGGCTACAACCAGATTCTGATGGATGTGATGGACAAGGTGAAGACATCATTCATCATAGAGTGGGGTACTTTCTACTACAGAGTGATACCCTTCGGGTTAAAGAACGCCGGTACCACTTATCAGAGGGCTGTCACAACTCTGTTGAACGATATGATCCATAAAGAAGTCGAAGTGTATGTCGAGGATATGCTAGTTGAATTGACAACCCGGGAGGAACATCCTGCTATCCTGGATATATTTCTAACATGCATTGGAGAGTACAACTTGCGACTTAACCCTAAGAAGTGCATATTCGGGGTCACATCAGGGAAGCTGCTGGGTCATGTAGTCAGCTAGAGGGGGATCGAAACGGACCCAGATAAAATGAAGGCTATCCAAGATATGCCAGCCCCAAAAACGGAAAAGGAAGTTAGATCATTCCTGGGTTCCTTGCAATATGTCAGTCGTTTCATTGCACGGTTGACTTCCACGTGTGAACCAATCTTCAAGCTATTAAAGAAAGATCAGCCGGTTGTGTGGGATGACAAGTGTCAGCTGGTATTCGAGAAGATCAAGGCTTACCTGGTAAAGCCACCAGTACTGAGTCCTCTAATTCCAGGAAAGCCTCTGATTTCATATTTGGCAGTTGAAGAATCATCTATAGGGGCAATGCTTTTACAAGAACAAGATGGCAAGAAGGAATATCCTATCTACTACCTTAGCAAGAAATTGCTGGAGTATGAAACCAAGTACACACTGGTGGAGAAAACATGTGTGGCCATGATCTGGTGGACCAAAAAGCTGCGCCATTATTTCCAATCCTACAAGATACAAGCTGTGGCTAAGGTGGATCCAATGAAGTATCTCTATGAAGCAACAGTATTGGCTGGGAAGCTATCCAGGTGGCTGCTACTTTTGTCTAAATTCGACATCGAGTACATCACGAAGAAAACCATTAAAGGGCGAGCCATGGTGGAGTTTCTGGCAAACCAACCTCTAGAATCAGATTACACAGAGAATCTAGAATTCCCTGATGAGCAACTAGCCATGGTGGAAGTGAAAAGATGGGTTATGTGCTTCGATGGGGCAATAAATAGAAAAGGCACTGGAATCGAGGTACTTATAGCACCACCGGATGGTGAGATTATTCCTTTATCCAAGAGGCTAATCTTTCCTATAACCAATAATGTGGCAGAATATGAAGCATGCTTATTTTGAATGGAGGCTCGATTAACCTTAGGGGCAAATGATGTCTTAATTGTCGGTGATTCACTTCTAGTGATCAGGCAAACTCAGGGCAAGTGGGAGCTGAAAGAAGAAGCCTTACGGCCTTATTTAGAGCTGTTATAGTTCAGAAAAGGTTTATTCAGCCAGTGTGAATTCAGACATATCCCTAGGGATGAGAATAAGATGGCTGATGCATTAGCGACTTTATCCGCCATGAGGGAAATCCAGAGGAAACACAAGTACAACCACTGGTCACTGCCACTTCCAGACATCCTTGCTTCAAAGTGCACGAAGTGATGGAATTATCAGCTGAAGAAAAGCCATGGTTCTTTGACATCTACCAATATGTTAAAGAGGGAAAGTACCTAAAAAAGGCCAATGTTGCTGGTAAGTTGACACTAAGAAAGCTGGCTAGTCAATTCAGAATCTTCAAGGATAAGCTGTACAAAAGAACTGCACATGGATTCCTTCTAAGGTGTCTAACAGAGCAAGAAGCAGAAGAAGTGATGCAAGAAGTACATGCAGGGTCCTGTAGGCCACATATGAATGGGCTTGCCATGGCTAGGAAGATAATGAGATAAGGGTACTTCTGGATGACGATGCAAGCAGATTGTATAAGAAAAGTGAAGAGATGTCATGAATGTCAGATGTATGCAGATATCAGTCATCTTCCACCGCTTGAACTTCAGAACCTAGCATCTCCTTGGCCATTTTCAGCATGGGGGATAGATATGATTGGTGAAATTCATCTAGCTGCATCTAATGGGCACAGATTCATAGTTGTAGCAGTTGATTATTTCTCCAAATGGGTCGAAGCAGAATCCTTCACCAATGTGACAGCCAAGCAAATGGTCAAGTTCATCTAGAAGAACATCTTCACTCAGTGTGGGATTCCTCACCACATAGTGACAGACAATGGAGTGCAGTTTAATGGCGCAATAGCTGAGCTACTTGCAGAACATGGTGTTAAACATCATAAGTCTTCTCCATACAGGCCTCAGGCTAATGGTGTAGTGGAGGCAGCTAACAAGGTAATAAAGAAGATCTTATCAAAGATGGTAACCACTTACAAAGATTGGGCCGATAAACTGCCTTACGCTCTTTGGGGTTACAGAACCAATGTCAGAACGTCCACAAGAGAAACTCCTTATGCCTTGGTGTATGGAATGGAAATGGTATTGCCAGTGCAAATAGAACTTAAGTCACTTAGAGTTGCCTTGGATGCTCAGTTACCAGAGACTAAATGGGTTCAAGCCAGATATGAACAGTTGGTAGCACTAGATGAAAGGTGACTAAGGGCACTGGATCATCTTCAAATGTACCAGCGCAGAATGGCCAGAGCCTATAATCTGAATGTGAAGTATTCCAAACGGCAGTTGAAAATAGGTGACTTGGTCCTAAAGCAGCTAAGGCCTTCAAATGTCGATATTAGGGGAAAATTCACACCTAATTGGGAAGGGCCCTATGTGGTGAAGAATGTGCTATCAAAAGGCGCTGTCAGCATCATAGACATGGACGGAAATGAGTTCACTAATCCTATCAACCAGGACAGGCTAAAGCTTTATCATGTATAAAAAAAAGAGAGAAAAAGAAAAGGTCAGCTAGGCTGAAAACTCAAAAAGAGCGGTCTAGGCAAAAGTTAAGACACGAGAGAAAATAATCAGTCGGAAAACCTAAAAGGGACGACTGATGACGGGTTCTGGCTCAGTGTGGAATCTGTGCCATTTAAGAACCAACTTGTTTCAAATGTACTCATTTTGACTTCATCAATAAAGTGAAGTGTTTGTTTAAATATATTTGTATGGTTATGACAAATGCACAGGCAAAGTTGTCTTGCATAAACATACATTTAAAGAAAGTACTTTGCATTCAACTGATTGAAATCATCGCATTATTTAACAAGTGAAAATGTATTAAATACATACAATGTGAAATCTTTTGCCAACCTCTAAGATCCAGTTCATCTTCCTAAAAGAGCAATAAAATGGTCATGGTGACATCTCAATCATCATAAAAAAAAAAGGAAAAAAAAAGAAGCTCGCTGAAAAGGCACCTCAGGCAAAAATTAGAGCAGCTCATTGAGGCGAAAACCGAAAAGGCGCCTCAAGCAAAAATTAGAGCGGCTCGCTGGGCTGAAAACCCGTATTGGGCAACCCAGGCAAAAATTAGAGCACTTACAAACTCATAATATCCCCACAAAGCAGGAAAAGCAGAATGTACCCAACATTCCCCACAGAAGTCATCACATCAACTCCCTATAGAGTCATCACGCAATTCCCCAGCAGAATCTACATAAAAAACACCATAATTATTTCCCCAATCGAATTACCACACTCTTCCCCAGCGGAATCTCTGTAAGGAGCACTACGATTATCTCCCCAGTAGTATCACACATCCCTAATAGTGTCACCAAGCAAAGCCCCGAAGAAAGCAAAATCAACCAGGGGCACAACATATTTCTCTCCAGCAGAAGGCGAAAATGTCAAATGACGAAAAATGCATATATGTGCATATGCATCATCATGCATTCATACATTACATACATCGATCACTCATCCCCAACTAGTCTTCATTCCTGATTGAAGGGGCAAAAATTTTTGTTTAAAAATCTCTCGATCAAGGAATGAAGACTTGCTATCTTAAGTGCAGGAATTCATCGTCTCCAGCTTCAATTCCTCAGCAGATCCACCTCGAGTAATGTGAACTTGGTATTAGCCCAGATCAGCTTCATTTATTTCCCCAGCAAAGCTCACCTCCGGTAACCTAGACTCGGTATCGGCCAATCTCTTCATCAAGCTCGCCTCGGGTAACCTAGAGCTGGTATCGGCCAATCTCTTCATCAAGCTCGCCTCGGGTAACCTAGACCCGGTATCGGCCAATCCGCAATCCATCTTTCTTCACCTCTGGTAACCTAGACCCGGTATCGACCAATCCACAATCCATCTTTTTTCGCCTCGGGTAACCTAGACCCGATAACGACTAAACTGCAATTCACCCTTCATTTGCCTCGGGTAACCTTGACCTGGTTTCGGCTTATTTTCTCCCTAGCTTTGCCTCGGGTAACCTAGACCAAGTATCGGCTTATCTCATTAGAGGGTTCATTCCAGTGTTCGCGGCGCTTTGATTCGCACTTTCAAATTCATCATCTCAGGTGTTGTAAACCTAGAGCTAGGTGTCGAATTTGATCACGCGAGGGGCAGCTGTAAGCGCTGGAATTTTCTATACTTAAAAAAAAAAGAGTATGGTCGTACGACTGTCCTTACAGTCGTGCGACTGTAATTTAAAAATTACAGTTATACGACTGTAATGTCGGAAAAGTTGCAGGAGCCCATACCTCTGCAGCAGAAAAATAGAGGAGAGAGGAAGGAGCATTAATTGCTCCATTCTTGTAGCAAGTAAGCCGAAAAAAGCAGAGATAAAAGGAAGGAAAGGAAGGGAGAGGGAGGACAACTGATTTCAGGTGAAAAATTAGAGAGAGAAGAGAAGGAAGGAGACAAGAAAAAGGGGAAAGGGACTTTGCTCAAGGATCCTCTTTTTCTCTTCTATTTCTTTCGAATTCTTTAGGATTAAAGATAAAATTTGTTAGAAACCGTTAGGTTACTTAATTAACTTCACAATCAAATCAAAATTCTGAACTTAACTCATCAGAATCCCTAACATTGAGGATTTTTGGGACTAAAGCTTCCTCTCCCAATTTCAAAGAAAAAGTGTGAATTAGTGTGGATTGGAGCGACGCCAGTGGTCAAATCGACTTGGATAAACTTCTAAGAAAGGTAGACAATCCTTTTCCTTTCAACTTTTCTTGCTTTCTGGGTGTTTGGATTGAATTTTGTGCATTTTCTGCTGTGTTTTCACGCTTCTATTTCTGGAAATTAAGAACAGTCGCACTACTGTTCTTGAAATCGATGAACAGTCGTACGACTGTATATATGGTCGTACGAGTGTTCTTAATTTCCAGGTTGAATTTCTTCAGTTTTGGTTCAAAATAAAATTTTGGTGAAATCCTGAGTCTGGAGTGTCTACAGTCGGACGACTGTAATTTACAGGCGTACGACTGTAGTTATAGTCGGCCGACTGTAATGTGGATTCCAAAACCAGAATTTCCACATTAATCCCTTCAAATTTATAAAAATCCATAAAAAATCAGAAAAATCCGAAAATCGTCAAAAATGAATTTGGTTGTGAGCATCACGACCATGGATTCAATTTTTAGTAAAATTGCATCTAGGACAGTTCAACGACGGAGACCCGGTTCTCCTGGAAATCGACCCACTTTAAATGTAAAAAATGCATATAAATCGATAAAAATTGTTTTCAGAATGATTTTTTTTTGCTCCAAAACCAAAAATACAGGGACGTTTCAAAATGTTTTCCAGGTCTAATCGGGTCTGTTAGCCGAGCCAACCTGGTTATCCCCTATATGCATGCCCCCAATTCTTGATTTCCCAATTCTGTCTATTTGAGTCCAACTTGTGGCATGCCGTATAAATTGTGCTAACCTTTGATTTGCAGCTTTTATTTATTTCCATTTTTATTTTATTTGTATTTTAATAGAATTAATCGCGTATTTAGGCAGTTGTAATTATTTTTAGATCCTCATGTATTCTAGGCGATTTTATAAGTGAGGCGAGAGTTTTTTAATTTTTCTATTCGATTTGGTTGTAAGCCGATGAATATTTATTTCTTTTCTTCATTTTTGTATTATATATTTGTATGCGAGCTGAATGTTTTTTAGATCCAGTAAAATTGACTTTAGAATTTAAAATATCATTTCGAGAACATTGGCAATATTTAATTTAATTAGACACGAAATAAGGGACTTGTCCGGACCCGAATCTCTGGATAGTGTAGCTGTCGTTCATTCGGTTCAGCTACCTTTAAAATTTCCTGGTTGAGCTGCGCCGGGTGGCGACTTTACAATATTCATCGAGACATAGGTCTCGTTCTTATATGCATTAATTCCACATTTATTTTCCAAAACCGATTTCCCATTCATAAAAACCCCATGCGATGGAGGGGCCCGCCTAAGGCCGAGGCGCCCCTTCCGAAAGGGAGTCTCGCATCCTGTCGAAAACGCGTCGTCCACTCACAGTGGCGACTCTGCTGGGGAATGTTCTTCAAAAAGTTTTCTTAAAAACTTAAAAGAATTTGACAAGCCCTGAAAAATGTCTAATTAAAATAAGGCGGATGATTCTCTTTTGGTATTTTATTTGCATTTTTTTTAGTTAGCCATTTCTTGCATTAGATTAGGTATCCTTTGTTGGAAATGCCCAAGTCTCGAGGCATTGGTCCTTGTGTTTGTATAATAAATTTGTACATTAATATGAACTTTATGTTTATATAATTTGTGTCAAGGAAATAAAGGCATTAATCTATTTATTATATGTCTTTTGCTATATTTTAAATAGAGTATCCAATGGACATATCCATATCCATGTTGTCAAGTGTGATGCACTTGGCAGTAAGACTGTGGATAGGGAAAACGATATGACCATAAAGTCATCCGTAGTCTGTTCCAATCATGGGAATGAATGGAACCAAAGACTATCATTAGCCTAGTTGTATGGCGGTGTCTTACCGGTCATAGAACATGGAATGTCAACCAGGTTAATAGGTACATACAAAAAAGGGCATGGTACTGGATCGATCCACTTAACGGGAATTTACATGATATAGTATCACAAATGATTCTCGCATAGTACTTGTTTAAGTCCTTCGACCGGACCATATGATGGTGTTGCATATGAAGTGACACACTTTGGTGTACGCCCAAAGGGCCTGTAAAAGGGTGCCAAGTACAGGTACGTTCGGGTCTGTCAGTGAGCATGGCAGTACTATGGATATGCAGAAGGGAATGTCACTCAGTGATTCACTGAGACGATATCATTGGCCTTTTGAAGGATGTTACTTATAAGTGTGCAACTGCACCCAAACAAGATTGGATCTTGTTTGTGAGCATCGGTTCATTCGGGATCAAGTAAATGTCTTGACACATATAGAGGGTGATCAACCATGCCTCTGTGTTAGACACCGATATCAGCGACATGGGATTTACAAGTTCAAACTACTGGGTTACGTTTTCAGTTGGACTGCTTACTCTGTCTTAATTGGGGGTTGCAGTGGCTTGCTAGAGCCCGCCTGTAGTTTGTGGGCCTTGGCCTACTGCCAACATAAAGACGGGCCCATCGGATCGTACACATTGAACGTCTGGACTTTAACTAGTCGGATTAAGTGTATACTTGGAGTATACACGTTGAAGAGAGAGAGGTGCATTAATTATATTATATAGGTTAATTGGATTGATCCAAATAATAAAATTAATATTTATTTTGGCCATTCGCTTAATTAATTCAATGAATTAATTTATGAGATTATTTCCTAGGTGGAAATATTATGACATGTATAGGTTTACATGTTTTTCCTTTATGTGTGTCTAATTTAATCCCTTGATTAAATTAATATGTCAAATTAATTTTAATTTGAATGTATGTAATATATTATATGGTATAATATATAACCATACATGTTAAATTAAAATTGCATTTGGTATTAATTAAATTAAAGGGGTTAGAATTGGGCTTGGTCTTGAAATTGAAAAGCCCACATATGATGGACTTAGCTTGGCCGAAATTATGTCTTATATGGATGAGTATGGTGACTTATTCATGAGACAAAAGAGATGATGAGTCATGGTTTTGTATTAATGAAAAGATGATGAGTTATGTTTTTTCATTTAATGAAAAGGATGAGTCATTCTTTTCATTTAATATGATGGTGAGTCATATGAGATGAGTCATTGCTTTTGACTTTGAAATACAAGGTTGGACTTAGCTATTTCATAAAAGACTCACCAATTTGGCCGTCCATCATTAGAAGAAAAATGGGATATTAATTCTTTAGGGAAAAAGAAATTTTGCCCACGTTTGATATATTTCTTTTGGAAAGAAATTGGATGCTCACATCTGAGAAAATTGGTTCTATCTTTGGATAGATAGACATTGCTTTTGGAAAGAAATAGGGACAGCCATAATTCTGAAGGTGAGCAGCCCTCTCTCCCTCTCTTCTGAGTCATCCGAGTTGCTAGCACAGGTTTCGGTCCGAGAGCCGTTCGTGTACGCATCGGTGGAGGAAATCTACACTTGATTTCTGCAGCCCCCATCCGTCTCTTAGAGACACTTTGTGGTAAGTTTTCGAACTTTCTCTTTATGCTTTAAGTTTTTGATTTCCACATCTTAAGCTCCTAGGACCGGATTCAAGGAAATCGATGAGTATTTCTGCTTCTATCGGTCGGTTTCCCGTGATGAATCCCAACATCCTTTTATAGCCCGGTGGATTGTTGAAGTGTCGCCTAAGTTCCTCTTGGTCTTAGGGGCACGAATACAAAACACCAGTCATAGCCTCATACGAACCCCTTCGCTAGAACCCTTGAGTGGGGATAAGTAAGGAGTATATCTTGCTTTGAGAGCCTTAATGTTATCCCGACTTTGACCGAACCCATATAGGCAGCTCTAGTTGGATTCCCCTAGGATACCAAAATAATTGTGCGAATAATAATAAAATCGCGCATTCATCACCCCCGGTTGGTGATCGAAGTGAACCCCACCTAGGAATCGGTTAGAAATTTTTGAGATCAACCACGTTGGAGGAATAAGGTGGGAAGAATTCGTTTTGCTTACTATGTGCTCTTCACCATCTCGTGACACATCGCCGTTGCTACCTACACGTGCATAACATATCATAATCACCATTTTCCATACATGTGACATACCAAATGCAAAACATTTTTGTGTGATACTAACCCATATTTTATGCAGCCATTTGCATTTTATTCCGTGTGTAAAACATTAATTCATTCGTTTGTCATTCATGCTAACCCTTTCTTTTTCAGCCACAACATTAAACTTGTGTGATTAGCATTCTTTCACATAAGCATACATAACATCATTATGTGTGTCATGCATCCTAACCCACATTTTCATGTAGCCATTTGCATATTGTGTGACATGTTCATTCATCACATTTCACTTAAATTAAATTAAGGGGCATTTCAAGGACGCCTATCATGACCATCCCATTCCATTTCATAACATATTGGGTACCCAAAATTACCTGTGTTTTGCCGATGCACCGGATTCCATTCGGCCATTCCACCAAAATCATTTCATTCGATAAAAGCCATGACAGTCTTAGGCCCATTTTTGTGTAACAACTTACACGATGCATTTTATGACATCACGCTCATTCATCACGAACATCATATAACACCGTGATCCACATCCGACCACTTCATGACATTAACTTACCATTCAAGGTACTCCCCAAGTGCCCAATTAGCATACATATAGGTCCATAACATCATCAAATCATGAAAAGGTGTTCCCCGAATGTCGAATCTCTGTCCGTGTCCCTGTTACATGTGACTTTCTCATAACATCATTTCATATCATATGCCTAAAAGCATCGAAACTTCGTCTGTAGGCCCGGCCCATGCGACCATTTCATATCATCTTACAGACCTACAAAGCGTCAAAACTCCGTCCGTGTGCCGGTATACACGTAACCATTTCACGAATTCATTAGGTGCCCCAAAGGTGCCGAAGCTCTGTCCGTGTGACAGCTCACACGTGACATTTTTGCATAAGCATTGGGTGTTTTTGGAATCCCCCAAAAAGAAGAAAGATAACAAAAAAAGAAAACATTCATACCATCATTTCATACGTAATCCCACTCCAGTCATTTCAAGCATACTCAATGCCCTAATTTTCATGCCACATCACGTCATTCATTCACAACCCTAATACCTCCTGTCTACTCCCAAGCAGAATACACTGGAGCGACCTTGGACAAGATCCCAAGCTTCGAGGGTAGCTAGGAGACAGAGGGTAGTTGAGAGTGACAGTGATTCTGAGCCTAGGGAAGGAGTGAATATGGCAGACCAAACACCGAGCATGGCTGATGTTTTGAAGGATTTCTTCAAATCCTAAGACTTTCGCGACATGTTGAAGGAAGAGATGCGGGCAATTGTAAGGGAAGCTGGTGAGGCCGGTGGTAGTGGAGCCAGGAAAGAGAAAGAGGCTGAGTCATCCCAACATGGTGGTGACGCTTTGGCTAGCCTTAAGAAGCTGCAGGAAATAGAAGCAGCTATGGAACAGAGGATGAAAACAAAGTGTTCTGAGCTAGATGAAGTTATGGCCCAGTTGAAGAAGGGGGTCAGTATCAGTGCTGAATCGAAGAAGGGCATAAATGTTGATGCCATGATCAGTAAAGGCATCGAGACATTCCCTATTGGCTTCCAAGTGTCGAAGATCCCTACTTACAAAGGAATGGGCTCGCCGGAGGCCCATGTGAATCTGTATGCCTGAGTTATGCTGACTGCAGGTGCCACAAAGCAGTAGCTGATCAATTTATTTCCCACCACACTGGAGGGGGGTGCTTTAGGATGGTATAACTCACTGTCAGAGGAGGAGCAATCTGATTGGGAAGTATTGTCGGCAGCCTTCATTAAATACTACAGCTTCAACACCAAAATCCAGGTGAAGCTGTATGATTTGGAGAAGGTGAAGCAGAAATTCAACGAGTCCTTTGATGAATACTGCCAGAGGTGGATGAACAAGATGATCCTCCTAAAGAACTGCCCTAACGAAGACGGGCTTATATAGAAGCTCATTGACGGCAGCAAAGACATTTTCAAGAACAACATGAAATTCCATCCCTTTACGGAGCTCAGTGAGGTTTGCAGCATCGCTATGAAGATAGAGAGGGATGAGGAGGAGAAGCTGACCAGTCACAAGGGAGGAAGAAGCACAGGGTATACCTCGGGGTATAGATCAACTACAGCAGCTGGGTCTGGTAGTGGTTCTGGTTCAGGTTCCAGTGCCAAGCAGGGGCAATCATCAGAGGTGAAGCAGGTTGAAGTGGCTACTATGAATCAGCAACAAGGCAACCAGAATAGGGTCCTAGAGGACAAGGCATATCGCTTTGGACTCTTACTTTAGCAAAGATATTCGCGAAGTGTAGGAATGGCAGCCTGCTACAGTCTTTAAGGCCATTTGAGAAGCCATCTGAAGCTGACAAAGATAATTTCTGCACTTATCATGTAGTGACAGGCCATCGAACCAACAACTGCTATAAGCTAAGGGATGTTATCCAGAAGCTCATTGACAAGGGAAAGCTGCAGGAGCCAGCCAAACCTAGCACTAAAACCAACCCACTGCCAGTATTCGAAAAGCGGGTTAACATGGTCCAGTCAGGGTTGCCGGCTAACTTTGTATTTGCCCAAGTTCTGCAAGCGAACCCTACAATTCAGGCAGTGGTGGTAGGGGAACCCGAAGTGGAACCCAAATGTGAGAAAAAGGAGGGATGTAAGGAGATCAAGCCCATAAGTCTGGATGACCTCGACTCTGAGGACGAGTACGAAGAATTTGATAAAAGACAGGCAGTTAAACTCCTAGCTATTGAGAAGATGAAGATTCAAGAAGTGCGGCATGTAACCCGAAGTGGAAGGGTATATCAGCCAGTAGATCAGATGAAAGATAAAGCACCAATGAAGGGGTCGGGCAGTACTTCAGTGCCAGATTGAGTTGAGAAAGAAGACCTAGTTATTTCCCAACTAAAGAAAACTCCTGCCCAAGCTAGCTTGTGGCACTTGCTCCTGACCTCCAAGGAGCACAGGGCTGCTCTAGTAAAGAAATTATCAGAGATTGAAGTCTCCCCTATAGCTTCACTAGAGGCTATGTGCTGTTTGTTAGACAAAGTCCATGTTGGAAGTCCTGATATTGTCTTCTCTGAGAAGGACCTGCCTGTTGAAGGGAAGAACCACAACAAGGCTCTTTATGTCAGGGCCCATGTGATGGATAAGGTAATGCGTTGCATCATGGTGGATGATGGATCGGTGCTGAATATTTGTCCACTAAAAATGTTGCCATTTCTGGGTCTGAACGAAGAAGTCTTAAAGAGATCCTCAACAATCATTCAAGCATATGATGACTCCAAAAGAACGGTGATAGGGATATTTGAGGCGTAAGTAGAGGTTGGGCCAGTTAGGTCCATAGTTGCTTTTACAGTGATTGATATCCCAGTCACATTCTCCCTGTTGCTTGGAAGGCCCTGGTTCCATCCTTTGGGAGGTGTCCCTTCCACATTGCATCAAAAGATCAAATTCTCTATGAACGGCAGAATTGTGACTGTTGAGGCGGATGCCCAGTCGATGGTAGCTGTAGTAAATGAAGAAGTGGTTCCCTTTTCAAGTCGCTGTAATCAAAGAGGAAGAGACCATGGATGCCCCTATGGTCCTTTATGAGAATTATATGTCGGAGTGGCTATCCTGGTACCTGTGTAAGCAGAACTTTGTTCCAAGAATGGGACTCGGAATCAATTTGCAAGGGGTTTTAGAATTTAAAATTGACTCGGGAAAGTCGAAGAAGTATGGCCTTGGCTATGTGGAAGGGGCATCTGAGCGGAAGAATATGAAAAGGGTAAGAACGGAAAGATTATGATGAAGCCATTACTAAAGGCAGGAGAAGACTTTTACAGGGGTCAGGCTGAACCAGTAATAGTTGGAAATGTTGAGTATCCTGGCTTCGAGATCTTTGCTGATGTCATGGATTTTGACAAAAGCCAGTAAGAGCCAGTAGCCCCTGTAATGGTGGAAGAAGCAACTGCTGAATCTGAGATTTTGCAAGCAGAGTCATCTGAGGTGGTAGTAGAAGCCATAGAGGTGGCCGAGGAAGAAGATGAAAAGAAGACCTGTGCTGAAGCTATAGAAGTGATCTCGGGATCTTTGACTGCCACATTAAGCAAATCTTTTAGGAAATCCAAGGAGGGATTCGGTGAAGAATAGTATCCATTGATTGATAACCATAAAACCTGTCCCAGGTCTGTTCTAATCATGGGAACAAATAGAACCACAGACTTGTATATTCAATGACTGTATGGCAGTTCTTAACTAGCCATAGTACTTGTATAGTCAGTCATGAATATAGGTACATGTCGTTGACATGGGACTGGATCGATCCACACAAGAAAGCCACATGTTTGTTGCGTCATAGGTCTTTCTTGAGTAGGTCTCTTTTGTCCTCAGACCAGATTTCATTATAGTATCAATATGGAATCTGGTTCACTTTGACATATGCCTAATAGGTCTGTAAAAGGATGCTAAATACGGGTATGATTGGTGGACCATTGAACATGTTGATATTGATGATGAAGTGATGGAATTGCCACTCTGGTAACACCGAGATGATATCATTGGCCACTTGATGAGTGGGACTGATAAGTGTATGGCCATACCTAAGTAAGTCGGGGCTTATTTGATTAATCAGTAAACTCAAGATCAAGAAATATAATTAACAACAAAAGAGGATGACGGACACCATGCCTCTTGTTTATTCATATCGATATGGTTAGGCAAAGGACACTATGACATTACTACCGGGAGAGTGTCTTCTAAAGACTGGTGCATCCCTGTCTTAATTGGGGCCTGTAATGGTTTGCTAGAATCCACTTATAGTCTGTGGGCCTTGGGCCTACTGCTAACATAAAGACAGACCCAAAGGATAGTGCACATAGATCAACTGAGCCGGAACTTATAGAAATTATACATGTAATGTACATTGGAAGGAATGTGTTAATTAATTAGTTGACATTCGGTGTCAAGGTAATTAATATAACATTGGGTTGAATTTAATTTAATTAATAAGTTTACATAATGTAATTAATTAATTTATCAATTAATTGAATTACATAAAGTAAACAATTAATTAAATAATTTTCCCAAGTAGGAAAATTAAATACATGTATTGTATTTACTTAAGTGTGATTTAATTTTATTTAGTGGTAATTAAATTTAGCCAAATGGAATTAAATTACATAGTATATACTTTTTAATTAAAGTTTATTTATGTAATTATAATCCTAGTGGGCTTGGGTTTAATTAACCTAATTACAACCCAATTTGACAAGGTGTCTATATATGGGCACACTTAAGGAAGAAAAACCTAATTTCAACCCTAATTAATTGCCGAAAATTTCAGCCACCAAGAGGAGCCCCAAAAAAGCCGAAAGTCCCAGCATTAATCCTCCATTCCTTCGCATTTTCGGCTAGCACCGGTTCCCGCTCAATAGTTGGTCGTGCACCGGACTTTGGAGATCGCAGTTTCAAGAAACGATTCTGCAGGAGTCTCTAGAAGAGATGAATCCGGTGAGTTAATCTCTCTTGATTCAAAGTGTTTTTATTCTAATCAATGGTAATTGGACATGATAAGTGGATTCTAGGAAATTGTAAATGGTGTATTTTCCACTGTGCCACATTAGTTTTCCGATGACGAATCCCAACAGCGGTATCAGAGCCTAGGTTTTGTCCATTAGATTGATTGGAATCGGTTCTTGAAAGCGTTCTTGAAGAAAGAATGGGTTTCAAGTTTGTAATTTTAGGGTTTTTATTCAATTGGTTTTGGTTTTGATAAACCCTAGAATTTTTGGATTGGGGTTTTGATTATTTTTCCCCAATTGGTTTCCATAAAAAATTGTTGATTTTATTGATTATTTATTTTTGATGGCTGGAATTATTTTATGATTTAATAAAAAAAAGAAAAAAAAAAGTTTGGGCAGATGGAATTGTAATTTTGCGATTCCATCATCCCATTTTGCAGCAGCAGCCCGCGGGTGGGGTTTGGGTTCGGTTTTGGATTTTGCAGGTATTTTTTTATCCCCGGGTCCTAATGCAAATTAAATTAAATTTTTTTAAATTAATTTGTATTTAAATTGTTTATATTGTTGGCATGCATATTTAATTTAATTGTTTACATATTAATATAGACTTTGTGAAATTGGCCCAATAAAGCATGACACCGGTTAAAATTGGGAGAGCTAAATTTTAAATTCCAAATTCAACTAGGAGCAAAACTGTTAATTTTGCATTAATGGATGTTATCCATTGGGCCTTTATGGGCCTTAGTTACATTTGTTAAAATTTGCGATTTCACCCTAAGTAACTTGGCTTAACATTTATATTTATAATTTGGAATGCCATGATCATGCATCATATTGGTATGTATGTGCACGATAGGTATTTTGTTTGAAATGTGATGTTGAGTTCTATGGGCCATAAATTATTATCGGTTGTAATTTAATTTTGGGAAATATGGCCTGCATGCCATTTTTTTATTTTGATGTAATTTTAGAATAGATTTTACTTTAGAAAATTGTTGTAATTGCATCAAGTATGGAGGAAGGCCCAAATGGAGCAAGCCCATGGTGGGAGCCCAGGAAGGATTGCAGTCCGGTCCATGAAGAATTAGATAGGATATCTAGGTTTTCATTAGGTTGTAATTAAAGGCCCGTAAGATCTCAATTATTTTAAATTAGGTATGCTATTGCATTTGTCATATAATATGGATATATGGATCACCAAATTATTACCCGCATTTATGCATGCTAAGCCGTATCACTTAATTATAATCTGGAAATTAAAATATTGAGTCATTTCAAAGTGCTTCCCACATTCACACCTCTTCCTCCCATTGATGCTGCAATGTGCGCCATGCCATAGCTGGGTACATTGTAGTATTCGGTGGGCCGTCGAGGGTTAGGATACTTGGTATGGTTAAAATGTGAATAGTGGTTTGACTCAACATAGGTAGCATTAGCTCAGAGCGGGCCCTAAGCACAAATGGGTAAAGTGTTAATAAGCCCATCAAACCAAGAGTCCTTCATGGAAGGATTGGATAGGTTGTCCTACCAAACGAATCAATGGTTGGTTAGCGAGCCCTAGTTTGGCCAGTCATTGATAAGTTGTGGATCTTGGTCAAGTTAGCCAATTAACATCACCAACAAACAAATTAAAATCAGATTATTAATTTGAATTGGCTTAAAAGTCCTTTATTTCTAACTCAAGCAATGATTTCTTCCATGTAGATAATCCCATTTTACTTAAGCAATTAAAATGGCTGCAACAAACAACAACTCACTCTCACTTAGGTCACTCTTGGACAAGGAGAAGCTTTTGGGGACTAACTTCCTGGACTGGGCTAGGAACTTACAAATAGTTCTTACACAAGAGTCCAAGGAGTATGCACTGAATGCTCCTTTACCAGCTAGCCCTCCCGTAGGTCTAGGCGTCACCATAGCGATGGTGGAGCAGTATGACTGGCACGTGAGGTATGACCGAGATGTCTCATGCCTCATGCTGGGTACCATGGCTTCTAATCTTCAGAAGCAGTTCATGGACGAGCATGCTTATGAGATGATGGATCTGCTTAAAAAGATGTTCCAACAGCAGGCTCGTCAGGAACGTTTCCTGACAAGCAAGGCACTTTGTACTACTGTGATGGCAGCTGGGACTTCTGTTAGCACTCATGTGCTAAAGTTGAAGAGGTATATTGATACACTTTCCCGCCTCAGCTCGCCAGTTTCGCAGGACTTGGCAGCAGACATTATTCTTGGGTCACTTCCTGAGTCATACAACCAGTTTATCATGAATTACCATATGCAAGGGTTAGATAAATCAGTTGTTGAGCTGCATGGCATGCTCAAGCTGTTGGATATGCCCTAGTCCCGAGGCATTGGTCCTTATGTTTGTATTATACATTTATTGGATTTATGTATTACACTCATTTGTGTTATTAATAAACGCATTAATTCATTTATTATATATATCTTGTGCATTATATTAAATGAACTATCCAATGGACATATCCATATCCATGATGATACGTGTCATGCACTTGGTAGTAAGACCATGGATAGGGTAAACAATATGACCATAAATTAATCCGTAGTCTGTTCCAATCATGGGAATGAGTGGAACTAGAAACTATCATTAACCTGGTTGTATGGCGGTGTCTTACCGGTCATTAGACATGGGATGTCAACCAAGTTAATGGGTACATGTAAAAAAAGTATGGTACTGGATAGATCCACTAAACGAGAAATCCATATGGTATAGTATCATAAGTGATTCTCGTGTAGTACTTGTATGGGTGGATCCTTTGACCTGAACATATGATGGTATTGCATGTGAGGTTGCAAACTTAGGGGTACACCTAAAGGGCCTGTAATAGGGTGCCAAGTATAGGTACTTTCAGGTATGTTACTTAGCATGGCAATGCTATGGATATGCAGAAGGGATTTGTCACTCAGTAGTCCACTGAGAAGATATCACCGGACTCTTGATGAGTGTGACTGATAAGAGTGTGGCCACACCCAAGCAAGTTGGAACTTTTTTGTGAGCTTCAGTACATTCGGGATCAAGTTAATGTCCGGACACAAAAGAGGGTGATCAATCCATACCTCTGTGTTGGACACCGATATCGATGACATGGGATATACAAGTTTAAACTACAGGGTTACGATATCAGTTGGACTGCCATCTCCATCTTACTTGGGGGCTGCAGTGGTTTTCTAGAGCCCAACTGCAGTCTGTAGGCCACAGGCACACTGCCAACATAAAGATGGGCCCACGGGATCGTGCACATTGAGCGACTGAACACTGACTTAAGGAATCACATGTATACTTGGAGTATACACTCTGGAGAGAGAGGAATATATATTAATTATATTAGGAAGATAAATTGGATTAATCATAATAATAAAATTAATATTTGGTTGGCTTTCTCATCTGGATTAATTATAAGATTATTTCCTGGGTGGAAATATTCATATGTATAGGTTTACATATGAATTTTTTTTGTGAAGATCTAATTTTAATTTGATGGATTAAATTAATTAGTCAAATCAGTTTTAATTTAAATGTAAATAATATGTTACTTGGTGTAATATATTAAATACATCGGCAAATTAAAGTTGGGCTTGAGATTAATTTAAACCAGACTAATTAAAATATATTTGGGCGTAAAATAAAAGAAGGAAGCCCACACAGATGGAGAAGCCAATTGGGCCGAAATTCTCCTTGAGAATTTTGGCCACCTAGGGTTAAAATAAGCCTAGGATTTTTGGCCTAGGTGGGACAACATACAGTGGCCGAAATTGTCCCCCTCCCTCTCCAAAGTTTTGTGTTATCCGATGCTAGCATGGGTAGTGTCCATTAGGTGTTCGTGTACGTGAACAAGGAGGGATTCTAGATTGATTCCTACAGTCTGCATCCATCTCTTAAAGAGATATTCCGAGTAAGAGATTTATCTCTTGCGATTAAATTTTTGTTTTTCCAATTTCCATCTCAATTGCTCCTGGGCACGGATTTGAGGAAATCATCATGTTCTTCTGCTTTAATCCGATGATTTCCAGTGACAAATCCCAAAAGTGGTATCAGAGCGGGCTTTTGATCCATGGAAATTGTTAAAATTGGTTGAATCCCTTGTTTTAAAATTGGAGATTTTTTATTGGGGTTCTTGATTTGGGTTTAAGATTTTTCCCATTTGATTTTTGTACAATTGAAATTGAATATGCATATAGGTTTATTTTTGTTTAATTTAATTGTATATATGAGAATTCTTGGTGAATTTATTGTTTTGGATGCCATGTTCCTTTTTCTTAATTTTCTGTTTAAAAAAAATCTGGTTGTTCCCAGCGTGCAAGGCTGCCGGCGGCAGCTACTGGCTATGGCGCTGGGCAGTTGCTGCCGCACGGTAGCTGCACCGCTGCTGCCTCTAACAGCGATGGTTGCTGCTAGGGCAACTAGGTTGCCCTAGCTGCAGCACGCCGGGCCCAGTGTTTTTGGATTTGACGGGTTTTTGGGCCCGGGGCCTAGTTTTGAAATTTTAATTGTTTTAAAAATTTGTGTGTTTAAATTTATGTAATTTAAATGCGTATGGTTTCTTGAATAAAATTTTATTTTATTCATGTGATATTAATTTTTGAAATTAATATGGTTAATTGAAATTGGTTCGGGTAATTTTGGCACTATTACTTGAACGGCTGAATTGGACCCATGGTTTCCCGATTCTAGTGGGAGCAGTTGGACTGCCCAGGCTGGAGGCCCAAAACTCTTTAAGGGTTTGAACCATGGTGGGCCAAATTTGGCGATTTCAAAATAATGGCTTAGACATAATTGAAATGGGCTTAAATCATGCATTGTAACATGCTTATGAATTATATGTATTGGATGCATATGGGTGATTGAATGTTTTGTATGATTGGATGCTATTAGGCCTTATTCAAGATGGGTTGTATCTTCTTTTTACGTAAATATGACTTGCGCATTGTTTTTCTTTTAATGTAATTTTATTTTATTTACTTATTATAAAATTTGTAAAAGAAGAAGCCCATGGAGTGGTGAGCCCAGGTGGAGGTTCAAGCCTAGAAAGAGAAAGATGGAGGCCCACCTAATATTGGTTTCTAGTATAGGTTTACTAGAATAATATTAGGATATAATATAGGCCCATAGCAGTCCATTTTACTTATTTATTTAATTATGCTTTATATTTATTTGCATGTATGAATGTATGATCCAACAGCTTTTTCACCTGCCTTATGTATGTAAGCCGTTATTAATTGAATCTAATAACCAAATGAAATTACTAAGTCGCGTAAAAGTGCTTCCCTCATTCAAGACCAACTCGAAGTGGGGATAGGCCTTTTGTAGACCTTGCCCTTGCAGGATACACTGGAGTATCGTCACTTTGTATTAGGTTAGGGCATGGGATACTCTAACACTTGAATGGAGGTTTTAACTTAGCATGGGTAGTAGGATTCTCCTGGCCCTAAGCACAGATGAGTAAGTGCCAACAAGCCCATCAAACCGAGAGTCCCTGGGTTGGGATTGGACGGCGTTCCTACCTAAATAATTAGGGTATAGTTGTACCAGGCCCTCGTCTGGCTATATCTTAGTGAAATATGGATCTCGGCCCATGAGCCCAACAACTCGGATTAATTAATAACTTGATTCATTATTAATTATATATGGGAATAACAAAGTAAAGTCCTTTATTAACACTCTAAAATGTTTTTCTGCGTAGAAACTCTAAATGGCAAGTAACAACTGTTGGGATTTTTCACCCGAAATCGCCAGATTAAAGCGGAAGAACGCGATGATTTCCTCAAATCCGTGCCCAGGAGCAATTGAGATGGAAATTGGAAAAACAAAAATTTAATAGAAAGAAATAAATCTCTTACCACGAATATCTCTTTCAAGAGATGGATGCAGACTGTAGGAATCAAAGTAGAAACCCTCCTCGTTCATGTACACAAATGCCTAACGAACACCATCCGTGCTAGCGCCGGAAAACACGAACTTTGGAGAGGGAGGTTAGGACGAATTTTTGCTATCATTGTATATCCATGTTGGCTGAAATTCCTAGGGTTCATAAACCCTAGGTTGGCCGAAATTCCTTAAGGAATTTTGGCCCAACTTTGCTCTTTCATTTGTGTGGGCTTCCTTCTCTTAATTCAAGCCCAATCTTATTTTAATTAGTTTGGTTTAAATTAATTTCAAGCCCAACTTTAATTTACCCATATATTTAATATATTAGACCAAGTAACATATTATTTACATTTAAATTAAAATTAGTTTGACCAATTAATTTAATCCATCAAATTAAAATTAGATCTTCACAAAATAAAATCATATGTAAACCTATACATATGAATATTTCCACCTAGGAAATAACTTCATAATTAATCCAATTAATTATGAAGAGCCTATTAAATATATATTAATTTTATTATTATAATCAATCCAATTGATCTTTATAATATAATTAATATATATACCTCTCTTTCCAGAGTGTATACTCCAAGCATACATGTGATTCCTTAAGTCGGTGTTCAGTCACTCAATGTGTACGATCCCGTGGGCCCATCTTTATGTTGGCAGTGGGCCTGTGGCCCACAGATTGCAGTTGGGCTCTAGCAAGCCATTGCAGCCCCCAATCAGGATGGAGATGGCAGTCTACCTGTTATCATAACCCTGTAGTTTGAACTTGTACATCCCATATCATTGATATCGGTGTCCAACACAGAGGCATGGATTGATCACCCACTTTTGTGTTAGGACATTAACTTGATCACGAATGCACTGAAGCTCACAAACAAGTTCCAACTTGTTTGGGTGTGGCCATACTCTTATCAGTCACATTCATAAAAAGGCTGGTGATATCTTCTCAGTGGACTACTGAGTGACAAATCCCTTCTGCATATCCATAGCATTGCCATGCTAAGTAACATACCTGAAAATACCTATACTTGGCACCCTATTACAGGTGTGAGCGGACGACACATTTTTGACGAGACGCGAGACTCCCTTTCGGAAGGGGCGCCTCGATCTCGGGCTGGCCCCTCCCTCGCGTGGGGTTTTTATAAGTAGAAAACGGGTTTTAGAAAATAAATGGAGTTAATGCATAAAAGAACCGAGACCTAAGTCTTGATGAATATTGTAGAGTCACCACCCGGCTCAGCTCATCCGGAAAATTCTTAAGGTAGCTGAACCGGACGAGCGGCCGCTACACTATCCAGAGATTTAGGTCCGGACAAGTCCCTTATTTCATGTCTAATTAAAATAAATATTAGTCAATGTTCATAGATGGTATTTCAAATTCTAAAGTCAATTTTAGTGTAATAAATAGACATACAGAGCGCATACAGATTAAAGTGAAATAGTGAATAATTAAATTATTACAACCCGATCGAAAAAAGATAAAAAGACTCTCAGCCTCACTTTTACAAACACCTAAAATACACGATTTATCTAGAAAAATACAATAGCCTAGGATAAACGATTTAATATATTAAATCACATCCAAAATAAAAATAAAGGAAATTAAAACCTGTAAAACAGGGGGTTAGCACAATTTACGGCACGCCACGAGTTGGACTCAAATAGACGGAATTGGGGAAATTAGGAATTGGGGGTATGCATTTAGGGGATAACCGGGTTGGCTCGACTAGTCGGCCCGGTTAGACCTGGCAAACATTTTGAAAAATCCCTGTATTTTTGGTTTTGTGGGAAAATCATTCTGAAAAACGATTTTTCTGGTTTACATGCATTTTTTACATTTAAGGTGGGTCGGTTTTCGGGAGAACCGAGTTCCCGTCTTTGAATTGTTCTAAATGCAATTTTACTGAAAATTAAATCTAAGGTCGTGAATGCACACAACAAAATTCATTTTTGATGATTTTTAGGCTTTTCTGAATTTTTAGGGATTTTTGGAAATTTTTGGGGATAAAAACGGAAATTCTGATTCTGGAAAATACGTTACAGTCGTGTGACTATAACTATAGTCGTGCGACTGTAACTGCAGTCATGCGACTGTAAACGTTCCAAAGTCAGAATCTCGCCAAAATCTTATTTGAAGAAAACTGGAAAGGAAATCACCTGGAAATCAAGAACACTCGTACGACTGTAACTACAGTCGTACGACTGTTCATCAAACTCAACTCTTGATTTCCAAGAGCAGAAACGCAGAAAAATGGATAGAAATGCAGAAAAAGCACACCATCACCTAGAAAGCTTGTAAAATAGAGGAGAAAAGGAGTGTTTACCTCCTTGGCATGCCTCCACCATAGGATTGACCCCTGTCATCGCTCCAATCCACTAAAATCCGGACCTTTCTCCTTGAGTTGCGTTTGAGAGCTTTTGGGGTCCAAAATCTCCAAATGCAAAGGTTTCTTGAAGATCGATTCTTTCTTTCTTTGTTTCTTTTTGTTCTTTCCCTTTTCTCTCTTTTCTCTCTTTTTCTTTTTATCTCGTCCCTTGTTTTCTGTGTCTTTCCCCCTTTCTTTTCCCTTTTTCTCTGCTTTTAGGGTATGGGTTGGCTCACCTGGCGTGATCTACAGTCGTACGACTGTAGTTTAATTACAGTCGTACGATTGTCGCTAAAGTCGTACGACTATACTTTTTACTTTTTTTTTAAGTATAGAAAATTACGGCGCTTACAGTTGCCCCTCGCGTGATCAAATTCACCACCCGATCATAGTCTGGGATAGTTGATGTGAATTTGAGAAACGCGACTCAAAGCGCCGCAGACACAGGAAAGAACCCGCTGTTGAAATAAGCCGATATCGGGTCTACGTTACCCGAGGCGATGCTGGGGAGGAAATAAGCCGATGTCGGGTCCAGGTTACCCGAGGCCATGCTGGAGATTTGAATTGGCTCCCATGATCTAGGATCTTGCTTGAATTGGTCTTCAAGAATCCGAAATCTGATTTGGGTGATTTTCAAGGATTAAGAATCAAGCTTGAAGAGGTTTCAAGGATTCAAGACCATATTTGAGGGGGTTTGCAAGGATTGGGAATCATGCTTAAAGAAGTTCAAGGATTCGAAATCTAGCTTGGATAAAATAAGGGGTTTGAAGTAGAGCTAAGCCGATACCGGGTCTAGGTTACCCGAGGCACATTTGCAGAAATTTTGAGGACTTGAAATTTTGCTGGAATCGGATGGATTCGAAATAATAGAATGAGATGGTCAAGGATTTGAAACCATGCTTGAACGTAATAGAGTTCAAGGGTTTGAAATCTAGCTTGAATGAAGAAGGTGGTTCAATGTATAACTAAGCCGATATCGGGTCTAGGTTACCCGAGCCGAAGGAAGGATGGAATGCGGTTAAACCGATATCGGGTCTATGTTACCCGAGGCAAAGGAAGATGAAATGCGATTAAGCCGATATCGGGTCTATGTTACCCGAGGCAAAGGAAGATGAAATGCGGTTAAGCCGATATCGGGTCTGGGTTACCGGAGGCAAAAGATGATGGATTGATGGATTGGCCGATATCGGGTCTATGTTACGCGAGGCAAAGGAGGATGAAATTGTGGTTAAGCCGATATCGGGTCTAGGTTACCCGAGGCAAAAGAAGATGGATTGATGGATTGGCCGATATCGGGTCTATGTTACCCAAGGCAAAGGAGGATGAAATTGCTATTAAACCGTTACCGAGTTTATGTTACCCAAGTCAAAAGAAGATGGATTGATGGATTGGCCGATATCGGGTCTATGTTACCCGAGGCAAAGGAGGATGAAATTGTGGTTAAGCCGATATCAGGTTTATATTACCTGAGGCAAAGGAAGATGGATTGCGGATTTGAAATCTTACTGGAATTGGGTGGACTTGAAATAATGAAATAAGATGTTCAAGGATTTGAAACCATGCTTTGAACATATTGGAGTTTAAGGGTTCGAAATCTGGCTTGAATGGAGAAAGGGGTTCAAGGATTTGCGACCATGCTTGAACTTACTAGAGTTCAAGGGCTCGAAATCTGGCTTGAATGGAGAAAGGGGTTCAAGGATTTGTGACCATGCTTAAACGTACTGGAGTTCAAGGGCTCGAAATCTGGCTTGAATGGAGAAAGGGGTTCAAGGATTTGTAACCATGCTTGAACGTACTGGAGTTCAAGGGCTCGAAATCTGGCTTGAATGGAGAAAGGGGTTTAAGGATTTGTAACCATGCTTGAACGTACTGGAGTTTAAGGGCTCAAAATCTGGTTTGAATGGAGAAAAGGGTTCAAGGATTTGTAACCATGCTTGAACGTACTGGAGTTCAAGGGCTCAAAATCTGGCTTGAATGGAGAAAGGGGTTCAAGGATTTGTAACCATGCTTGAACATACTGGATTTTAAGGGCTCGAAATGTGGCTTGAATGGAGAAAGGGGTTCAAGGATTTGCGACCATGCTTGAATGTACTGGAGTTCAAGGGTTCAGAATCTGGCTTGAATGAAATGAGGAGATAGGTTTAGGAATGATAATTTTGATATTGGCTGGGGAATGAGTATTTATCCCTTGATCGACAATTTTGGAAACAAATATTTTTGCCCCTTCGATCAAGGATAAATACGGCTTGATTGTTCTGCCCCTTGGAGACTTGATATGTCAAGATTTGGGTTTGTGTTGATGCTTAAGGCCCAATAGATGCTCCGACGTTGTGCCATCTCTGCTTTGAGAGCGATCCTAGTTCGGGGAGACCTGGTGATAGTAGTGGGTACCTGCACTTGGATTGGTAGTGATGCATATGCATATGAATTACGCGTGTTTATTTGAAATGTATGCATGTATGAACGGATGCATGTATAGTTCTAAATGTATGTATGCATGCAACATGTGGTTCATGCTTTGTTCTTGGTATCCGTGTGAGCCCGGAGAC
Organism: Euphorbia tirucalli; assembly: GCA_039660915.1. NCBI lineage: Eukaryota > Viridiplantae > Streptophyta > Magnoliopsida > Malpighiales > Euphorbiaceae > Euphorbia > Euphorbia tirucalli. The sequence goes on along the minus strand of CM077635.1, from coordinate 15,226,127 downwards.
GGAATTCACGGCTTGTGACTGGCCTCGATGGTAACCTAGGTGACCTAGTCCGATTGTTCTGGCATGTCTTTTGACCGACTGACTGCTATGCTGATCTAGGTGTTGGAGGAGTTGGCTGTCTTGAGTGACCTTCCACTTTACCCTCTGCATATTCTGAAGTGTTGTCAGGCTCAGTGGATCAGGGTAATAGGATGCGCTGACGGATGGTCTGTTTGGTTGAGCAAGAAGACGAGAGTGAGACTGCGCATTTCCGTACCGCATAACAGGAGTTTCTGCGATATTGTCACAGGCTCAGATGCAATGTCCTACTGATGGATGTTTATATGTAATGGCATGGTGCATGCAAGATGAACATATGATCGGAAATCTGAACATGCATAACATTGCAATGGTGACATCAGAATGAGTATAACAGGGAGTATGACAGTGACCCTGACTTTGTATATCATCTCTCTCCTGTTACTGACACGTCCTTTCAGTTTTCCGTGTCAACAAACTTTTTTTTTTAGAAAGATTCTGTGATAGGCATTTTGTCTGCGTTGATCCCTTTCGTGACAGTTTGTCTTAGGACGGGAAAAGATATATCTTGATATGTTCATTGCGACCATCGAAGATACTGCTATCGATGATTCCCAATGGTTCGGTTTTTTACTTTCCCCGAGTATTATAGGTTTGTGTTTGGGGAGTATTATAGGTTTGTGTTTAGGGAGTGAAGCACTTCCACAGACAAGGTTCGCTGCGTGATGTAGCCTGTAAGTGAACATTGATATGCAATGACATGACAAATGCATATTGAAAATCAAAATTGAATACAAGACATTCATGACATAATGAATCCGGATGCATTAGGAAAATCTATAATGTGGCTCTAGTTTTAATTGAAGCCCCTTCAAATTACCAATATGCCCTTTCGGTTTTGCACATTGGAGTTTTTTTTTTTTTAAGGGATGAATGCCCGAGATGAATTCAAGTAACCACTAGATTCTCCTATGGTCTGATGTGGTATTCGTGTTTCCAATTCACCCCAGATTCCAGTTCAGGCACGGCTTCCAAAGACTGAACACTTGAAACGGTTGGTAAATGCAACTTTCCCTTTGAATATGAGCGCAACATACTTTGTAAGCTTTCCTGTTGATGATATCATTTGCTTTATGATTATTGAAAGCTTTGTAAACCCAAAGTTGCTCCAACACAGTTGGTGAAGTTCACAAAAGCATAACCAAAATTTCCTCCAGTCTTGAAATCCATAGGCAAATAGAGGAAATCATAAGCAGACTTCCCTTTGGACTTATTCTTGTTTTCCTCCAAACAATGCTCGTCCAAAGTTTGCAGCAGATTATGTCTTTGAAACTGATTTGGTAGATTTCTGATCATCAGGCTTGTTTTTCCACCAAGATTAACTTCAATGTCTTTTTTATTCAGCTTGGTCTCTTCAATAGTCAATTTCTTGGGCAACCACTGTTGCTCCTTTTCACCTACAGAAACTATTTTCTTCTTACTCTGGAATCTCGGAGCTATATATTTCATTTTCCCCCTTTTTTCAGCATTGTTGAATTCATTTGAAGCAGACTCATATCCAAATCCTCTCTCTGTCATCAAATCAAAACCCTTCTCACTGCCTGAGGATACAAAATAAAGGGTATCCCCAATTCGGTATAGGTTAATGATAAACGAAGACGGATTGAAACGGCGCCATAACCACCTGCTCCGATGCCCTTCTGCTGATGAGATGATGTGAAAAAATACGATATTGAGCAGCATTGGGGTTCAACTTCTTCTTAGAAGCCATTGAAGGTAGAAAATATAGAATCACAGAATCAGCTCAAGTTCCAGAGAGAAGATGAAAGATAGAAGATGAAAGTGAAAGAAAGACAATAAAGGGAAGACAAAGGTGTTGAAGGCAAAGGGAGAAGGCAGAGAGGAGAATGAAAAGGGAACTGGTTTGGGTAAAGACACCGATCTTCTCTGTCACCGCGCGAAGTTAACTTTTCAGAACAGGCAAAAATTTACTTATCTCCATTGTCTCAACTCATTGACCCCGGCATTTCATGCAATAGATGGGCCGCCCCCAGATTCATCAAGCACTCAATAGAGTTTAACTTTATGATTGAAGAGAGTGCAACTTTAGACCAGGAGTAGAAACTTGACTGTAAGAGAGAGCTAAGGTCTTCCATCGGTGCCCCTTTTTTTTTTTTTTTTTGGAAGAAGCTAAATCAAAACCACAGCCATCTGTTGATTTTCCTGCTGCATTCAGATCCATGTATGTCATGCGTGTTTGATATACCTTTTTGGATGAACAATGCATGTGTAATGTCATATGCACGTGAATGCCACACAAACAAGACTATACATGCACTAGAACTAATGTCTGCTTTAGAGCTTTACAGGGTGGTGGGTGGCAAAGGTCATTTGGATTTTTTAGGGCTTGGTGCTTTTGATGGGTTCATTTTTTTTTTATGTGAGATGCTTTTTCGAGCATGAATTAGGCTCAAAGCCTCGTCTTGGGGATCGGCTCTGAAATGGTCCCTTGTTTGGAATGATTTGGGTGTATTGTGGACTGTTCAAGTTGAAACTTTTTCAGCAAGACCAACAGTCTTTTTGGGTCGTGGTTTGTAAGGATCACTGATCTAGGTTGGCAATTGATTCGAATGAAATGGTGCCATCCCATTATTTGCTTGGCAGACTTCTTCTCTTTCTCTTTCTTTTTTTTTTTTTTGAAGAAAAGGGCTTAACCGAAGTCAGGTTCACTTGTAAATTCCTTATAAGACTCAGAGTGATGTCGTGCATCTTAATATTATGCGTGATGGACATGTCGCTTCAGATGATCAAATGCATGCTTAATGCCATATATATGTAATCACCACATAAGTAAAAAAATAACAAGATGCATTGCATTCAAAATGAGTCCAATAAACTTTATAAACAAAATGAGTTCCCTACGGGAAGGAGCCTCTAAAGGTATTGATCTCATAGCGCCCAACTATTCCTTATCTGGTCACTGTCCCACTCTCATCAGATCAGGCTTTGGAGCTCTTCATCATATTCCTCTAACCTGGAGGTTTAAGGAATTTCCTTGCCAGTCTCCCTGGTTGTCCCTGGTTGCTCATTAGTAGCAGATGGCACCTTTAATCTTCCCTCATTAACTAACTTTTGGATCTCCTTCCTTAAAACATAGCAGCCATTGATTTGGTGACATGTCGCTACATGATAAGTCCAGAAGTTGTTCTTTTGATCTGGTGCCGGCTCCACATACGGCTTGACGCTCTGCAGTAGCCCCTCTTTTCTACATTTGGCAAATAATTGGCTCAGTGAGAAAGGCCACGGGGATATGCCCTTTCCGTCACCCTTAGGGAGTGGACTCCTGCTTGGTCGCGGAACAAGGTTAGCATTGGCTTTGAGGGGGGCCTTTGATTCTGCTTCACCAGTCAGCCCTTTTATTACTCCCTCAAGCTCTACCACACGTGCCTCCAATTCAAAGCACCTTGTCGTCAGCTTTTCCACCTTGTCTAGATCACCTCCTAGCATTTCCTTCAACATTGCCGCTGCCTCTTCCCTGACCGCCTTTTGGAATCGTGATGAGGCACATAATCATCTTGGACATCTATTACAGGGTTGAAGTTTACTGGGCCAGCCATTCTCGAGACTCCTTACCTAAGGGAATCCAACTAGGGCTGCCTATATGGGTTCGGTAAGAGTCGGGATAACATCAAGGTTCCCATAGCAAACTATACTCCTCACTTCTCCCCACTCAAGGGTTCGAACGAAGGGGTTCGTACGAGGCTATGGGTGGTGTTTCGTATCCGTGCCTCTAAGACCATGAGGAACAAAGGCGACACTTCAACAATCCACCGGGCTAAAGTGGGATACTAAATCTAATGCAAGCATGTCTAACTAGGATGCAAAATGAAATACCAATCAAGAATCATCCACCTTATTTTAATTAGACACTTTTCAGATCTTGTTAAATTCTTTTAAGTTTTTAAGAAAACTTTTTAAGAATTCCCCAGCAGAGTCACCACTGTGAGCGGACGACGCGTTTTCGACGGGACGCGAGACTCCCATTCAGAAGGGGTGCCTCGATCTCGGGCAGGCCCCTCCCTCGCGTGGGGTTTTTATAAGTAGAAAACGGGTTTTAGAAAATAAATGGAGTTAATGCATAAAAGAGCCGAGACCTAAGTCTCGATGAATATTGTAGAGTCGCCACCCGGCTCAGCTCAACCGGGAAATTCTTAAGGTAGCTGAACCGGACGAACGGCTGCTACACTATCCAGAGATTTGGGTCCGGACAAGTCCCTTATTTTATGTCTAATTAAAATAAATATTGGTCAATGTTCATAGATGGTATTTCAAATTCTAAAGTCAATTTTATTGTAATAAATAGACTTACAGTGCGCATACAGATTAAAGTGAAATAGTGAATAATTAAATTATTACAACCCGATCGAATAAAAGATAAAAAGACTCTTAGCCTCACTTTTACAAACGCCTAGAATACACGATTTATCTAGAAAAAAACAATCGCCTAGGATACACGATTTAATCTATTAAATTACATCCAAAATAAAAATAAAAGAAATTAAAACCTGCAAAACAGGGGGTTAGCACAATTTACGGCATGCCACGAGTTGGACTCAAATAGACGGAATTGGGGAAATTAGGAATTGGGTGCATGCATTTAGGGGATAACCGGGTTGGCTCGACTAGCCGGCCCGGTTAGACTTGGAAAACATTTTGAACCGTCCCTGTATTTTTTGTTTTGTGGGAAAATCATTTTGAAAAATGATTTTTCCGGTTTAGATGCATTTTTTACATTTAAAGTGGGTCGGTTTTCGAGAGAACTGGGTCTCCGTCATTGAATTGTTCTAAATGCAATTTTACTGAAAATTAAATCTAAGGTCTTGAATGCACACAACAAAATTCATTTTTGATGATTTTTGGGGTATTCTGAAGTTTTAGGGATTTTGGAAATTTTTGGGGATAAAAACGGAAATTCTGATTCTGGAAAATATGTTACAGTCGTGTGACTGTAACTACAGTCGTACGACTATAAATTACGGTCATGTGATTGTAAACGTTCCAAAGTCAGAATCTCGCCAAAATCTTATTTGAAGCAAATTGGAAAGGAAATCACCTGGAAATCAAGAACACTCGTACGACTGTAACTACAGTCGCACGACTGTTCTTGATTTCCAGAACAGAAACGCAGAAAAATGGATAGAAATGCAGAAAAAGCACACCAATCACTCAGAAAGCTTTTAAAAGAGAGGAGAAAAGGAGTGTTTACCTCCTTGGCATGCCTCCACCGTAGGAATGACCCCTGGTGTCGCTCCAATCCACTAAAATCTGGACCTTTCTCCTTGAGTTGGGTTTGAGAGCTTTTGGGGTCCAAAATCTCCAAATGCAAGGGTTTCTTGAAGATCAGTTCTTTCTTTCTTTGTTTCTTTTTCTTCTTTCCCTTTTCTCTCTTTTCTCCCTTTTTCTTTTTATCTCATCCCTTTTTTTCTGTGTCTCTCCCCCTTTCTATTCCCCTTTTTCTCTGCTTTTAGGGTATGGGTTGGCTCACCTGCCGCGATATACAGTCGTACGACTGTAGCTAAAGTCGTACGACTATACTTTTTACTTTTTTTTAAGTATAGAAAATTCCGATGCTTACAACAAGCCCTTTAGGCGTACCCCTAAGTATGCAACCTCACATGCAACACCATCATATGGTCAGGTCAAAGGATCATTACAAGTACTACACGAGAATCACTTGTGATACTATACCATGTGGATTTCTTGTTTAGTGGATCTATCCAATACCATGCCCCTTATGCATGTTCCCATTAACTTGGTTGACATCCCATGTCCAATGACCGATAAGACACCGTCATACAACCAGGTTAATGATAGTCTCTTGTTCCATTCATTCCCATGACTGGAACAGACTACGGATCTATTCATGGTCATATCGTTTACCCTATCCATGGTCTTACTGCTAAGTGCATGACACTAGTCATCATGGATATGGATATGTCCATTGGATACTTTATTTAATATATTGCACAAGATAAATATAATAAATGAATTAATGCCTTTATTAATAACACAAATAAGTATAATACATAAATCCAATAAATGTATGATACAAATACAAGGACCAATGCCTTGGGACTAGGGCATATCCAACAATCTCCCACTTGCACTAGTTCCAACTAGGCATGGGCCTAATCCCTATAGATCTAATATGACCCTCGTGCTTGGGCTGGGCCAGCACCTTGGTCAAAGGATCTGTGACATTATCCTCGGTGTCCACTCTGCAATGTCACCTCTCTTTGCGATCTCTCGTATGAGGTCAAACTTTTTTAGCACGTGCTTTGTGTTCTTATGTGACCGGGGCTCCTTAGCTTGTGCAACGGCCCCATTGTTGTCACAGAAGATATCAACTGGGTCCTGGATAGTTGGCACTACTCCCAACTCAGTGATAAACTTCTTCATCCACACAGCTTCCTTAGCCGCATCACACGCAGTGATGTACTCAGCTTCTATTGTAGAGTCCGCGATGGTTGGCTGCTTTGAGCTCCTCCAGCTTCAGCACCACCATTTAGCAAAAATACATACCCAGACTACGACTGGTACTCATCCTGGTCAGTCTAGAAGCTTGCATCAGTGTACCCAGTAACTGATAGAACTTCTTGAACACCATACACTAAGAAGCTATCCTTAGTCCGGTTAAGGTACTTAAGGATTGCCTTGACAGCTTTTTAGTGATCCTCCCCAGGATCCTGCTGGTACCGGCTTATCATACATAGTGCAAAAGGCGACATCAAGTCTAATACATAACATTGAGTACATAATTGATCCTATAGCCAAAGCATATGGAACCAATTTCATGTTCTCCCTGTCCTCCCTTGTCTTAGGACAGTGCTTCTTATTAAGTTTCAGCCCATGGCCTGTTGGCAAGAAACCTTTCTTAGCCCTGTCTATGCTAAACCTTTTTAGAACTTTATCTATGTACAAGGCCTGACTTAAGCCCAGAAGCCGATTTGATCTATCCCTATAGATCCTAATCCCTAGGATCATCTCAGCTTCGCCTAAATCCTTCATTGCGAAGCACTTACTCAGCCACTGCTTTACCCTTGCAGTGTAGGTATGTCGCTTCCAATGAGTAGGATGTCGTCTACATATAGTACCAAAAATGTGACAATGCTCCCACTTGTCCTCTTATACATACAAGGCTCATCTCGATTCTGTATGAAGCCATATTTCTTTATAGCCTCATTGAATCTAAGATTCCAACTTCAGGATGCTTGCTTCAGTCCATAAATGGACCTTTAAAGTTTGCGTACCCTTCTCGAATACTTTGGATCGACAAAACCCTCAGGTTGTGTCATGTACACATCCTCGAGTAGCTTTCCATTAAGGAAAGCGATTTTGATATCCATTTGCCAGACTTCATAGTCGTACCATGTGGCTATGGCTAGCAAGATCCTGATGGATTTAAGCATGGCTACTAATGAGAAAGTCTCATCATAGTCTATTCCATGGACTTGTCTGAAACCTTTGGCAACTAGACACCCCTTGAAGGTATTGTCGGACTTCAGCTTGTAGCACCACTTGCAACCTATTACCTTAGCACTCAGAAGTGGATCAACCAAGTTCCAAACCTGGTTCTCGTACATAGATTGCATCTCTACCTCATGGCTTTACGCCAATTTGTAGACCGTGGGCTTGCCATGGCCTCCTAGTAGGTTTTGGGTTCTTCCTCATCCCAGATGAGAAGAGTTTGATCATCGGTGACAAGGAAACCATACCTCTCTGGTTCTCGACGATCCCTACCAGACCTTCTAGGTCCATATGTGGCCTGGGTCGGTGCTTCCTCCTATGGAAGCTCCACCTGGGCCTCCGAGTTATCCTCTTCAGGAGATTATGGACCTTGAACTTCCCTGAGTTCAACATTGCTCCCACTATCTTTCTTGGAAATGAACTCCTTTTCTAGAAAGACCCCCTTCCTTACAACGAACACCTTATTCTCGGCGGGGTTGTAGAAGTAATACCCTTTGGTTTCCCTAGGGTAGCCCACAAATAGGCATTTATCGGTTTTGGGTTCCAGCTTGCCACTAGTCAATCTCTTGACATGTGCTTCGCATCCCCAAATCTTTAGAAAACACACATTGGGCTCCCTGCCCATCCATATCTGATATGGGGTCTTTTCCACTGCCTTAGTCGGAGTATTATTTAAGATGAGAGCTGTTGTCTCGAGGGTGTGTCCCCAGAAACTAATTGGGAGAGAGGCTTGATTCATCATTGAGCGGACCATGTCCAACAGGGTCCTATTCCTCCATTCAAACACCCCATTCCATTGTGGTGTTCTGGGAGGAGTGAGATGTGGAACTATTCCATGCTCTCTCAAGTATGAGTCAAACTCTAGGCTCATATACTCACCTCCTCGGTCTGACCGAAGGGTTTTGATATTCCTACCTAGCTGGTTCTATACTTCATTCCTAAATTCCTTAAACCTATCAAGGGTCTCATATTTATGTTTCATCAGATAGATATAGCCATATCTGCTGAAATCATCCGTGAACGTGATGAAATACAGATCTCCACCTCTGGTCGCTGCACTCATGGGTCCACGTACATCTAAATGTATTAGGTCCAATAAGCCAGTGGTCCTTTCAGCCTTCTTGTTAAAAGGCGCCTTGGTCATCTTGCCTCGTGAACATGATTCGCATGTATCAATTGGCTCCAAGTCAAATGACCCCAAAACTCCATCTTTGTGAAGCGTAGCTATGCGCTTCTCGTTTATGTGGCCAAGACGACAATGCCATAGGTAGACAGGACTATGTTCGTTAGGCTTAGCCCTTTTTGCATTTATGTTATAGACATGATTGGTTTCATTTAGGTCCAGGATATACAGACCATTATTTAATAAAGCATCTCCATGAAATAATCCCTCTCTAGATATGGAAATTCTACCATTAGAAATAGTAAAATAAAATCCAGAAATATCCAACATAGAAACTGAAATAGTATTCCTGCACATAGCAGGTACAAAATAAAATTGTTCTAAAATTAAAACCAATCCACTAGGCATCACAAGGTGGTATTCGCCGATCTCTATGGCAGCAACCCTTGCTCCATTTCTGACCCGCAAGTCCACCTCTCCCGACCCCAGTGACCTTCTGTTCTTAAGTCCCTGCACATTGCAACAAATGTGAGAACCACATCCAGTATCCCATACCCAGGATGTTGAAACAGTAAGGTTAATGTATATAACATAAATACCTGAAGAGGACGCACCTTGGCCTCTTCTCTGCTCTCCCATCAGCTTGGGACATAATCTCTTCCAATGGCCCGCCTGTCTACACCCGAAACAGACATCCTCAGGACCTGCCTTCTGCTGGGCCTTGGGTTAGGCCTTGGCCTTGGCCTTTTCCTTGGCCTTACCCTTGGCAACAGGAGGATTCCGCTTGTTGACCAGTAGCACCGGTGGAGTCTTTTTGATCGACTACTCAATAAGCTTAAGCATCCCATGCAGCTCACTCACAGTGCGGTTCATCCCTTGCATGTTGTAGTTCAGGATGAAATGATCATAAGAATCCGGCAAGGATGCAAGGATTATGTCCATCGCCAACTCTTGAGAGATGGGCGATCCAACACGGGCTAAAGTGTCCAAATAGCCCTTCATCTTGAGCACGTGTGCGCTCACAGATGTCCCAGCCCCATCTTACAGGAGTGGAATGCCTTGTTGGTCAGGTACCTTTCCTGATGAGCTTGCTCCTGAAACATCTCATTTAGAGTTGTTATCATAGAAAAGGCTTGATGATCCATAAACTGTTTTTGCAGTTCGGGGACCATACAGGCCAACATTAGGCATGTCACATCCCTATTATCCTTGACATGCACCTCGTATTCCTCCAGCTGGGCAGCCGGTGGATTACATCCTTGAGGTGCAGCCGGTACAGGCCTCTCCAGTACATACTCTTTGGACTTCTGTCTTAGAACTATTCTCAAGTTCCTAGACCAGTCCAAAAAGTTAGGACCGGAAAGCTTGTCCCTTTCAAGAATCGATCGCAGTGATAATGAGTTGTTATTTGCCTTTTAGAGTTTCTACACAGAAAACATTTAAGAGTGTTAATAAAGGACTTTACTTTATTATACCCATTCATAATTAATAATGAATCAAGTTATTAATTAAACCTAGTTGTTGGGCTCATGGGCTGAGATCCATATTTCATTAAGATATAGCCAAACGAGGGTCTAGTACAACTATACCCTAACTATTTGGTAGGAACGCCGTCCAATCCCAACCTAGGGACTCTCGGTTTGATGGGCTTGTTGGCACTTACCCATCTGTGCTTAGGGCCAAGAGAATCCTACTACCCACGCTAACTCAAAACCTCCATTCAAGTGTTAGAGTATCCTATATCCTAACCCAATACAAAATGACAATACTCTAGTGTATCCTGCGAGGCATGGTCTATGACTGGCCTATCCCCACTTCGAGCTGGTTTTGAATGAGGGAAGCACTTTTTTAAGCGACTTAGTAATTTCATTAGGTTATTAGATTCATTTAATAACGGCTTACATACATAAGGTGGGTGAAAGGCTGTTGGATCATACATTCATACATGCATATAAATGTAAAGCATAATTAAATAAATAAGTAAAATGGATTGCTATGGGCCTATATTACATCCTAATATTATTCTAGTAAACCTATACTAGAAAACAATATCAGTTGGGCCTCCATCATCTTCCTTCTGGGTTTGCACCTCCACTTGGGCTCACCACTCCATGGGCTTCTTCTTTTACAAATTTTATAATAATAGAATAAAATAAAATTACATTAAAAAAAACGACACGCAGGCCATATTTACCCAAAAAAGAAAATACAACCCACCTTGAATAAGGCCCAATAGCATCCAATCATATAAAACATTTAATCACCCATATGCATCCAATACATATAATTCATAAGCATGTTACAATGCATGATTTAAGCCCATTTCAATTATGTCCAAGCCATTATTTAGAAATCGCCAATTTTGACCCACCATGGTTCTAACCCTTAACGGGCTTTAGGCCTCCAGCCCAGGTAGTCCAACTGCTCCCACTGGAATTGGGAAACCATGGGTCCAATTCAGCCGTCCAAGTAATTGTGCCAAAATTACCCGAACCAATTTCAATCAACCATATTATTTCCAAAATTAATATCACATGAATAACATTAAATTTCATTCAAGAAACCACACGCATTTAAATTACATAAATTTAAACACACGAATTTTTAAAACCAATTAAAATTTCAAAACTGGGCCCCGGGACCAACAACCCGCCAAATCCTAAACCACTGGGCCAGGCCCGCTGCGGCTAGCAGCCGCTGCTAGGGGCAGCAGCGGCTGCACGCTGTTGCCGTGCGGAAGCCACTACCTAGCAGCAGCCTGCTACTCCAACAGCAACGATTGCTGCTGGAACCTGCCACCGCTATGTTGGATAGGCCCTAGTCCCTGAGGCATTGGTCCTTGTATTTGTATCATACATTAATTGGATTCATGTATTATACTTATTTGTGTTATTAATAAAGGCATTAATTCATTTATTATATTTATCTTATGCAATATATTAAATGAAGTATCCAATGGACATATCCATATCCATGATGACCAGTGTCATGCACTTGGCAGTAAGACCATGGATAGGGTAAATGATATGACCATAAATAGATCCGCAGTCTAATCCAGTCATGGGAATGAATGGAACAAGTGACTATCATTAACCTGGTTTTATGGCGGTGTCTTACCGATCATTGGACATGGAATGTCAACCAATTTAATGGGTACATGCATAAGGGGCATGGTATTTGATAGATCCACTTAACGTGAAATCCACATGGTATAGTATCACAAGTGATTCTCGTGTAGTACTTGTATGGATCCTTTGACCTGACCATATGATGGTGTTACATGTGAGGTCGCATACTTAGGGGTACGCCTAAAGGGCCTGTAATAGGGTGCCAAGTATGGGTACTTTCGGGTATGTCACTTAGCATGGTAATGCTATGGATAGGCAGAAGGGATTTGTCACTCAGTAGTCCACTGAGAAGATATCACCGGCCTCTTGATGAATGCGACTGATAAGAGTCTGGCCACACCCAAACAAGTGGGAACTTGTTTGTGAGCTTCAGTGCATTCAGGATCAAGTTAATGTCCGGACACAAAAGAGGGTGATCAATCTATGCCTCTATGTTGGACAGCGATATCAATGACATAGGATGTACAAGTTTAAACTACAGGGTTATGATATCAGTTAGACTGCCATCTCCATCTTAATTGGGGACTGCAGTGGCTTCCTAGAGCCTAACTGCAATCTGTGGACCAAAGGCCCACTGCCAACATAAAGATGGGCCCACAGGATCGTACACAATGAGCGACTGAACAACGACTTAAGGAATCACATGTATGCTTGGAGTATACACTCTGGAGAGAGAGGTATATATATATATATAGATATATTAATTATATTATAAAGATCAATTGGATTGATCCTAATAATAAAATTAATATATTTAATTGGCTCTTCATAATTAATTGGATTAATTATGAGATTATTTCCTAGGTGGAAATATTCATATGTATAGGTTCACATATGATCTTATTTTGTGAAGATCTAATTTTAATTTGATGGATTAAATTAATTGGTCAAACTAAATTTAATTTAAATGTAAATAATATATTACTTGGTGTAATATATTAAATACATGGGTATATTAAAGTTGGGCTTGAAATTAATTTAAACTAGATTAATTAAAATAAGATTGGGCTTGAATTAAAAGATGAAAGCCCACACAAAATGAATGAGTCAAGCTGGGCCTTAATTCCCTTAGGGAATTCGGCCAACCTAGGGTTTTTAACCCTAGGAGAATTCATCGAAATTGACTAGCCTCTCCTCTCCAAAGTTCGTGTTTTCCGACGCGAGCACGGGCGGTGTTCCTTAGGCGTTCGTGTACGTGAATGAGGAGGGATTCTACATTGATTCCTGCAGTCTGCATCCATCTCTGAAAGAGATATTCCAGGTAAGAATATTATCTCTTTCTATTAAATTTTTATTTTGCCAATTTCCATTTCAATTGCTCCTGGACACGAATTTGAGGAAATCATCGCGTTCTTCCGCTTTTATCGGGTGATTTCCGGTGAAAAATCCCATCACGCTGCTCCAGCTGCCGGCTCGCCGCCGGCAGCCCCGCACCCCGGGAAGAGACAGATTTTTTTTTAAATAACCAGAAAATATTAAACAAAAAAATATCATGGCATCCAATAACAAGAAATTCACCAAGAATTCCAAAATATACAATTAAATTAAACAAACATAAACCTATATGTAAATTCAATTTCAATTGTATAAAAATCAAATGGGAAAAATCTTAAACCCAAACCAAGAACCCCAATTAAAAAACCTTCAATTTTAAAACAAGGTATTCAACCAATTTTAACAATTTCCATGGATCAAAAGCCCGCTCTGATACCACTGTTGGGATTTTTCACCGGAAATCGCCCGATTAAAGGGGAAGAACGTGACGATTTCCTGAAATCCGTGCCCAGGAGCAATTGAGATGGAAATTGAAAAAACAAAAATTTAATAGAAAGAGATAAATATCTTACCAGGAATATCTCATTCAAGAGATGGATGCAGACTGCAGGAATCAAACTAGAAACCCTCCTCGTTCACGTACACGACCGCCTAACGAACACCACCCGTGCTAGCATCAGAAAACACGAACTTTGGCGAGGGAGGCTAGGAAGAATTTTGGCTATAACTGTATATCCATGTTGGCCGAAATTCCTAGGGTTGATAAACCCTAGGTTGGCCGAAATTCCTTAAGGAATTTTGGCCCAACTTGGCTCTTTCATTTGTGTGGGCTTCCTTCTCTTAATTTAGGCCCAATCTTATTTTAATTAGTCTGGTTTAAATTAATTTCAAGCCCAACTTTAATTTACCCATGTATTTAATATATTAGACCAAGTAACATATTATTTACATTTAAATTAAAATTAGTTTGACTAATTAATTTAATCCATCAAATTAAAATTAGATCTTCACAAAATAAAATAATATGTAAACCTATACATATGAATATTTCCACCTAGGAAATAATTTCATAATTAATCCAATTAATTATGAAGAGCCAATTAAATATATATTAATTTTATTATTATGATCAATCCAATTTATCTTTATAATATAATTAATATATATACCTCTCTTTCCAAAGTGTATTCACCAAGCATACATGTGATTCCTTAAGTCGGTGTTCAATAACTCAATGTGTACGATCCCATGGGCCCATCTTTATGTTAGCAGTGGGCCTGTGGCTCACAGACTGCAATTGGGCTCTAGCAAGCCACTGTAGCCCCCAATCAGGATGGAGATGGCAGTCTAACTGTTATCATAACTCTATAGTTTGAACTTGTACATCCCATGTCATTGATATCGATGTCCAACATAGAGGCATGGATTGATCACCCTCTTTTGTGTTAGGACATTAACTTGATCCCAAATGCACTGAAGCTCACAAACAAGTTCCAACTCGTTTGGGTGTGGCCACACTTTTATCAGTCACATTCATCAAGAGGCCGGTGATATCTTCTCAGTGGACTACTGAGTGACAAATCCCTTCTGCATATCCATAGCATTGCCATGCTAAGTGACATACCCGAAAGTACCCATACTTAGCACCCTATTACAGGCCCTTTAGGCGTACCCCTAAGTATGCGACCTCACATGCAACACCATCATATGGTTAGGTCAAAGGATCCATACAAGTACTACACGAGAATCACTTGTGATACTATACCATGTGGATTTCTCGTTTAGTGGATCTATCGAGTACCATGCCCCTTATGCATGTACCCATTAACTTGGTTGACATCCCATGTCTAATGACCGGTAAGACACCTCCATACAACCAGGTTAATGATAGTCTCTTATTCCATTCATTCCCATGACTGGAACAGACTACGGATCTATTCATGGTCATATCGTTTACCCTATCCATGGTCTTACTACCAAGTGCATGACACTGGTCATCATGGATATGGATATGTCCATTGGATACTTCATTTCATATATTGCACAAGATAAGTATAATAAATGAATTAATGCCTTTATTAATAACACAAGTAAGTATAATACATAAATCCAATAAATGTATGATACAAATACAAGGACCAATGCCTTGGGACTAGGGCATATCCAACAACAACTCATTATCACAGCGATCAATTCTTTAAAGGGACAAGCTTTCCGGTCCCAACTTTTTGGACTGGTCTAGGAACTTGAGAATAGTTCTAAGACAGGATTCTAAAGAGTACGTACTGGAAAGGCCTGTGCCGACTGCGCCTCAGGGACATAATCCACCGGCTGCCCAGCTGGAGGAATACGAGGTGCATGTTAAGGATAAGAGGGATGTGACATGCCTTATGTTGGCCTGAATGGTCCCCGAACTACAAAAATAGTTTATGGACATCAAGCCTATGCTATGATAACAACTCTTAACGAAATGTTTCAGGAGCAAGCTTGTCAGGAAAGGTACCTGACCAACAAGGCATTCCACTCCTGTAAGATGGGGGCTGGGACATCTGTGAGCACACACATGCTCAAGATGAAGGGCTATTTGGATACATTGGCCCGTCATCGCCCATCTCTCAGGAGTTGGTAGTGGACACAATCCTTGCATCCTTACCGAATTCTTACGATCAGTTCATTTTGAACTACAACATGCAAGGGATGAACTGTACTATTAGTGAGCTGCATGGGATGCTCAAGCTTACTGAACAGCCGATCAAGAAGAGTCCGTCGGTGCTGCTGGTCAACAAGGAGAACCCTCCTCTTGCCAAGGGCAAGGCCAAAGAAAAGGCCAAGGCCAAGGCCCAGCCCAAGGCCCAGTAGAAGTCAGGTCCTGAGGATGTTTGTTTTGGGTGTAGGCAAGCAGGCCATTAGAAGAGATCGTGTCCCAAGCTGATGGGAGAGCAGAGAAGGGGCCAAGGTGCGTCCTCTTCAGGTATTTATGTTATAGACATTAACCTTACTGTTTCAACATCCTAGGTATTAGATACTAGATGTGGTTCTCACATTTGTTGCAATGTGCAGGGACTTAAGAATAGAAGGTCACTGGGGTCGGGAGAGGTGGACTTGCGGGTCTGAAATAGAGCAAGGGTTGCTACCATAGAGATCGTCGAATATCACCTTGTGATGCCTAGTGGATTGGTGTTGACTTTAGAACATTGTTATTTTGTACCTGCTATGTGCAGGAATATTATTTCGGTATCAATGTTGGATATTTCTAGAATTCATTTTACTATTTCAAATGGTGGAATTTCTTTATCTAGAGAGGGATTATTTTATGGAGATGCTCTATTAAATAATGGCTTATATATCCTGGACTTAAATGAAACCAATCATGTCTATAACATAAATGCGAAAAGGGTTAAGCCTAACGAACTTAATCCTGTCTACCTATGGCATTGTCGTCTTGGCCACATAAACGAGAAGCGCATAGCTAGGCTTCACAAAGCTGGAGTCTTAGGATCATTTGACTTGGAGTCAATTGACATATGCGAGTCATGTTTACGAGGCAAGATGACTAAGGCGCCTTATAGCAAGAAAGCTGAAAGGGCCACTGGCTTATTGGCCTAATACATTCAGATGCATGTGGACCCAAAAGCGCAGCGACCAGAGGTGGACATCTTTATTTTGTCACGTTCACAGATGATTTCAGCAGATATGGCTATGTCTATCTGATGAAACATAAATCTGAGACCCTTGATAGGTTCAAGGAATTTAAGAATGAAGTCCAGAACCAGCTAGGTAGGAATATCAAAACCCTTCGGTCAGACCGAGGAGGTGAGTATATGAGCCTAGAGTTTGACTCATACTTGAGAGAGCATGGAATAGTTCCACAGCTCACTCCTCCCAGAACACCACAATGGAATGGGGTGTCCGAATGGAGGAATAGGGCCCTGTTGGGCATGGTCCGCTCAATAATGAATCAAGCCTCTCTCCCAATTAGTTTATGGGGACACGCCCTCAAGACAACAGCTCTCATCTTAAATAATACTGCGACTAAGGCAGTGGAAAAGACCCCATATCAGATATGGATGTGCAGGGAGCCCAATGTGTGTTTTCTAAGGATTTGGGGATGCGAAGCACATGTCAAGAGATTGACTAGTGGCAAGCTGGAACCCAAAACCAATAAATGCCTATTTGTGGGCTACCCTAGGGAAACCAAAGGGTATTACTTCTACAACCCCGCCGAGAATAAGGTGTTCATGGCAAGGAAGGGGGTCTTTCTAGAAAAGGAGTTCTTTTCCAAGAAAGATAGTGGGAGCAATGTTAAACTCAGGGAAGTTCAAGGTCCACAAGCTCCTGAAGAGGATAACTCGAAGGCCCAGGTGGAGCTTTCATAGGAGGAAGCACCGACCCAGGCCACACAAGGACCTAGAAGGTCTGGTAGGGATCGTCGGGAACCAGAGAGGTATGGTTTCCTTGTCATCGATGATCAAACTCTTCTCATCTGGGATGAGGAAGAACCCAAAACCTACTAGGAGGCTATGGCAAGCCCACGATCTGTAAATTGGCGTAAAGCCACGAGGTAGAGATGCAATCTATGTACGATAACCAGGTTTAGGACTTGGTTTATCCACCTCCGGGTGCTAAGGTAATAGGTTGCAAATGGTGCTACAAGCTAAAAGCCGATAATACCTTCAAAGGGCGTCTAGTTGGGAAAGGTTTCAGACAAGTCCATGGAATAGACTATGATGAGACTTTCTCACCAGTAGCCATCCTTAAATCTATGAGGATCTTGCTAGCCATAGCCACATGGTACAACTATGAGGTCTGGCAAATGGATGTCAAAACTACTTTCCTTAATGGAAAGCTACTCGAGGATGTGTACATGACACAACCTGAGGGTTTTGTCGATCCAGAGTATCCAGGAAGGGTATGCAAGCTTCAAAGGTCCATTTATGGACTGAAGCAAGCATCCCGAAGTTGGAATCTTAGATTCAATGAAGCTATAAAGGAATATGGCTTCATACAGAATCAAGATGAGCCTTGTGTGTATAAGAGGACTAGTGGGAGCATTGTCACATTTTTGGTAATTTATATAGACGACATCCTACTCATTGGAAGTGACATACCTACACTACAAGGGGTAAAGCAGTGGCTGAGTAAGTGCTTCGTAATGAAGGACTTAGGCGAAGCTGAGATGATCCTAGGGATCAGGATCTATAGGGATAAATCAAATCGGCTTCTGGGCCTAAGTTAGGCCTCATACATAGAAAAAGTTCTGAAAAGGTTCAGCATGGATCGGGCTAAGAAAGGTTTCTTGCCAATGGGTCATGGGCTGAAGCTTAGTAAGAAGAACTGTCCTAAGACAAGGGAGGACAGGGAGAACATGAAATTGGTTCCATATGCTTTGGCTATAGGATCAATTATGTACTCCATGCTATGTACGAGACCTGATGTCGCCTTTACACTAAGTATGACGAGCCGGTACCAGCAGGATCCCAGGGAGGATCACTGGAACGCTGTCAAGGCAATCCTCAAGTACCTTAACCAGACTAAGGATAGCTTCTTAGTGTATGGTGGTTAGGAAGTGCTATCAGTTACTGGGTACACTGATGCAAGCTTCCAGACCGATAAGGATGAGTACTAGTCGCAGTCTGGGTATGAATGTTTACTAAATGGTGGTGCTGTAAGCTAGAGGAGCTCAAAGCAGCCAACCATCACGGACTCTACAACAGAAGCTGAGTACATCGCGGTGTGTGATGCAACTAAGGAAGCTGTATGGATGAGGAAGTTTATCACTGAGTTAGCAGTAGTACCAATTATCCAGGACCCAGTTGATATCTTCTGTGACAACAATGGGGCTGTTGCACAAGCTAAAGAGCCCCGGTCACACAAGAACAGAAAGCACGTGCTCAAAAAGTTTCACCTCATGCAAGAGATCGTGGAGAGAGGTGACATTGCATTGTACAGAGTGGACAACAAGGATAATGTCGCAGATCCTTTGACCAAGGCGCTGGCCGAGCCCGAGCACGAGGATCATACTATATCTATAGGGATTAGGCCCATGCCTAGTTGGAACTAGTGCAAGTGGGAGATTGTTAGATATGCCCTAGTCCCGAGGCATTGGTCCTTATATTTGTATTATACATTTATTGGATTTATGTATTATACTCATTTGTGTTATTAATAAAGGCATTAATTCATTTATTATATATATCTTATGCATTATATTAAATGAAGTATCCAATGAACATATCCATATCCATGATGACAAGTGTCATGCACTTGGCAGTAAGACCATGGATAAGGTAAACGATATGACCATAAATAGATCCGCAGTTTGTTCCAGTCATGGGAATAAGTGGAACTAGAGACTATCATTAACCTGGTTGTATAGCGGTATCTTACCGGTCATTGGACATGGAATGTCAACCAAGTTAATGGGTACATGCATAAGGGGCATGGTACTGGATAGATCCACTAAACTAGAAATCCACATGGTATAGTCTCACAAGTGATTCTCGTGTAGTACTTGTATGGATCCTTTGACCTGACCATATGATGGTATTGCATGTGAGGTTGCAAACTTAGGGGTACGCCAAAAGGGCCTGTAATAGGGTGCCAAGTATGGGTACTTTCGGGTATGTCACTTAGCATGGCAATGCTATGGATATGCAGAAGGGATTTGTCACTCAGTAGTCCATTGAGAAGATATCACTGGCCTCTTGATGAATGTGACTGATAAGAGTGTGGCCACACCCAAGCAAGTTGGAACTTGTTTGTGAGCTTCAGTACATTCGGGATCAAGTTAATGCCCGGACACAAAAGAGAGTGATCAATCCATGCCTCTATGTTGGACACCGATATCGATGACATGGGATATACAAGTTTAAACTATAGGGTTATGATATCAGTTGGACTGGCATCTCCATCTTGATTGAGGGCTGCATTGGCTTGCTAGAGCCCAACTGTAGTATGTGGGCCACAGGCCACTGCCAACATTTAGATGGGCCCACTGGATCGTACACATTGAGCGACTGAACACTAACTTAAGGAATCACATGTATACTTGGAGTATACACTCTGGAGAGAGAGGAATATTTATTAATTATATTATAAAGATCTATTGGATTGATCATAATAATAAAATTAATATTTGATTGGCTTTCTCATAATTGACTGGATTAATTATGATATTATTTCCTGGGTGGAAATATTCATATGTATAGGTTTACATATGAATTTATTTTGTGAAGATCTAATTTTAATTTGATGGATTAAATTAATTAGTCAAATCAGTTTTAATTTAAATGTAAATAATAGGTTACTTGGTGTAATATATTAAATACATGGGCAAATCAAAGTTGGGCTTGAGATTAATTTAAACCAGACTAATTAAATTAGATTTGGGCCTAAAATAAAAGAAGGAAGCCCACACAGATGGAGAAGCCAATTGGGCCGAAATTGTCCTTGAGAATTTCAGCCACCTAGGGTTAAAATAACCCTAGGATTTTCGGCCTAGGTGGGACAACACACAGTGGCCGAAATTCTCCCCTTCCCTCTCCAAAGTTTTGTGTTTTCCGACGCTAGCACGGGTAGTGTTCGTTAGGCATTCGTGTACATGAACGAGGAGGGATTCTAGATTGATTCCTGCAGTCTGCATCCATCTCTTTAAGAGACATTCCGGGTAAGAGATTTATCTCTTGCGATTAAATTTTTGTTTTTCCAATTTCCATCTCAATTGCTCCTGGGCACGGATTTGAGGAAATCATCGTGTTCTTCGGCTTTAATCGGATGATTTCCTATGATAAATCCCAACAGAAGCTTGCTGAGCAGTTTCTTAAGAAGACTCTTGAAGTATTGCTGGTGAACAAGGACAATACGTCCATTGCTAAGGGAAAGGCTAAATCTGAGGCCAAGGCTAAGGCCCAAAAGGCCAAGACTAAGGGCAAAAAGTTGGTGGCCCAACCTAAAGCAAGGGTTGCTTCTCCTGACGATGTCTGCCATGAGTGTTACGAGAAGGGGCACTGGAAGAGCTCATGTCTAAAGCTAAGGGAGCAACTGAAGGGCAAAACTGCTGCTTCAGGTATTTATGTTGTTGAGATTAATCTGGCTATATATACATCTTGGGCCTTAGACACTGGATGTGGATCTCATATTTGTTCAAATGTGCAGGGTCTAAGAAATAGGAGATTATTAGGATTTGGAGAAGTAGATCTTCGAGTTGGAAATGGTGCTCGGGTTCAGGCCATGGAGATCGGAGATTATTTCTTGGAGATGCCTAATGGACTTGTTTTGGAACTAAGAAACTGTTATTTTGTACCTGCGATGCGCAGGAATAATATTTTCCGTTTCTTTGTTGGATATTTCTGGTTTCGTATTTAATATTGGATATGGTAGAATTTCTATGCAATGCTGCAATATTATTTATGAAACAACATTTCTTGAAAATGGCTTATATATCCTTGATCTAAAACGTGAAATTTCAATCTATAACATAAATACTAAAAGGATTAAACAAAATGAAATTAATCCTACTTACATCTGACATTGTTGACTTGGCCATATAAATGAGAAGCGCATAGCTAGGCTTCACTCTAGTAGAGTGCTAGGGTCATTTAACATCCAGTCTTATGACACATGCGAATCTTGTTTGAGAGGCAAGATGACAAAGGCGCCTTTTAGCAAGACTGCTGAAAGTGCCTTAGAGCTATTAGAGCTAATACATTCCGATGTATGTGGCCCAATGACCACTAGTGCTAGATCTGGTTTTCTGTACTTCGTCACCTTCACGGATGACTTCATCAGATACAGCTACATGTATCTGATAAAGCATAAGTCTGAGACTCTCCGTTCAAGGACTTTAAGAATATCCTTAAGCCTTTCTTAGCTTTGTAAAGTAATGATTACATTTTTTTTTTATCTTCTAAAGCTCAAGCTTCTAACTGCAAGACTTAATAAAAACCTTCTTGTAAATGTAGTAGCTTCATCTTCATCGTGATTTACTTAATGATTGATTACAAAACAATTTGTAATAGTATTGAAGTAAACATGATTTTCCTTTTATCTTTTATGTCAACTTTTTGATTAGTTGTTATCATCAAAACTCGATTCAACACCATTTGTTGATAAGTTTCAACACATGGTAAGATGGACATGTCCAATAGACACTTTAAGCCAAATGGCATTCACATGCGAAGAAGTAGCATAGATAATAATGAAAGCCATTATTGAACTATACCTACCAATTTAAGTTTTTGGATTAAATGGTTTTATGAAACCTTAAATTTGTCAAATAAATTATTACATATCGTGATTGTCAAATTTCATATATTATCTCATATGTAATATGAGTGTCCAATTTTATTTTATTTTGATGGATCAAAGTGAAGTGGGAGAAAATCATTTATCATTGTTGTTTCGGTTTTTTTTTTTTTTTTTTTTTTTTTTTTTTTTTTTTTTTTTTTTAAATATACCTATGTAATATAAGTGTCCTCTTTATGATGTGTCCTAAGTACTACTTTCATTTTAGATCTCGACATAAAATGTAATTAGTGTTATTACATTTTCCTCATTTTGCATCGATTTTTCATATTGCGGATGATTAGCAGATTTTTTTTGAAAAATTATTATATATTATATCTCTAAATCCGACAATCAAAATTGTCTATGTAGCGATTAGTTGCAAGAAGTCTGAATTCCATTAATAACCGGCCGCTTTGATTCTTTGGAAAAACTAAAAAAATAAAAGAATCTACTTCAACCCATATGCCCTTAACAATACTCTTTCATGTGAAGTACAATATTTTCTGATGAGTTCTATAAAAACCAATAAAAATCAAAGTTCATTAAGTGGAGATTCCCCCATTGGAACACATTTTTGTTGAGGTCAAAATTTCCCCGTCCCGCCAGCAATGCTTTGAATAATATAGAGCTCAAATGAGAGCTTGAAAACCTATTCAATTAATGCATCTCCGTAAAGTGGAGTTAAAAAGTCGTAGATTCAAAGTCCAACTTTTACAAGTGTCTCACATGTATTTTTAAAAGATCATGTTAGAGAAAAGAAAAAAAAAAACAAAATGTTAAAAGAAATCTTAGATGGACTGGTATGGAGATTGAGTTTCTCGCGGTCTGTGGGGTTCGAATCCTACCACCCTTCCAAAAGAAATGTTATAAAAAATAAAAGAAAGGAAAAAATAATATATATATAAGGAATAGACCATTCTTTCAGTAAGACCTTGTTATGAAGGAAATAAAACAAAAGAAAGTGCAACAAATGTATTCAAATATGTTTTTATCTAGATGCATTCTAGATGAAATATGCATTGGACAAGAAATCTAAATACATTTTTCACTTCCTCCCAACTACTTTCCCTCTTAACAAAGAAAGTCTAAGTTTGATGCCACAACTTAAACATTTGGAGAATCTTTGATATTATGTATAGTTTGTCAAAGAGCACACAAGGGAATCATAATGCTTTATAAGTCCGTTAACACTTGCAATTGAATACCACAAGCTATGTAAACATGCATAAGTGGGACACTAAAATCATCCTCATTTTCTTGAAAAGTAATTATTTACTGGGATAGAAGAATGCTTCCTTTTACAAAAATACTAACATTAGCAACATCATATGCATCTCTTTCTTTTCGTCCTAGTAGCTCTAGGTCTTTGTAGACACTGTACGCTTAAAAACTAGGGGTGTAAATAGATTGGAAATTTCCCATTTCTGTCCGGCATTCGCCCCGATTAAGAAAGGTAATCCCTGAAAATAATATCATAGAGAGGGGATGGAACTGAATGTCCTCGAACCCTCAATGAAAACACAATAATACCCTCCCCACTTCGTCTCAGCAAGAATATCCTGAATATCCCATTAATTCTCCGAAATACTTAGATTATTCTATTATTAATATTTTATTAGATGATGAATAAAAAAACTTCTTTGAAGTATCGGTGAATGAATGATGTGTATAATTTTATTTTCAAAGAGGTACTTTAATTTTATTTTCCAGACAGATTTTGAAGGAAGTTTAGTATTTCAAATGGGAATTGAGAACCCCAGCGGGATGGAGATCCTCCGTGGTATGGGGGTGGGGATAAGATTATTCTCGTTTGGTATTTCCCGCCATATTGGGGGACGGCGAAGGAGGATGTATCATCCATATCATCCCCGCCACGTTTACATACCCATTCAAAACAGAAAATTTACGTGCAACATGAAAACGGAACCCAACCTACTCATTATCCTCCAGTTACTTAGATTAAAGTCAAGAAAAACAGTAAAGCAGCACAGCCCTAGCTTATAGATGGGACAACGTCATAGAAGAATCAAAACAAAGCATATCACAATCGTACAAAAGATTAAAAAAGAATATGGTAAGAGCATAAATAATCATTAGCAAAATTTACTCACCATTCCAGGCACCCATCATCAACAAAATCCTAGAAGACCAAACTTTCTGAAGAACAAACCCCAAAACGGACATTGTTGTGCTTAAATATTAATTTATGAATTAAACCAGTGCTGTGCACTATCAGATACAAGAGTGAAGACAAACATTTTAACCAAAGAGTAAGAGTTCAACAACATACCTGTAGGACTTGCATATGTTTACAACAGAGTGGTACAGTAGTGTTATTGTGTATGATATCCACCATATATACAAATATCAACTGCTATGAAGAAAAACACACTATGTATATGTATACTTCTAGCATTTACATCCGGACTGCTCTGAAGCCATTCAAACCAGAATCTCACACTATCGATTCTTCACACCAATGGTTCTTGTGTTCGAATCAGATTCGGGTTCAAACTTCTGAAAACTTCATAGACTTACTTAGGAATCAGAGCATTCTCATGATCCAGAGATTATATTTCTTTATATACAGGTATACAAGAGAAGGGCCAATCAAATTTGCATCAGAAAGGCACTTGCAAAGCTTAAGGTAAGAATCCAAGTTTCCCCGGTGTTGCATACGTTTTCTCACCCCCTGCAGCACAGCCACTCTATCTAGGTAATCCGGACATAAACCCAAATCAACCATTTTAGTAAGTGCTTCAGCAGCTTCATCATAGTGTCCTCCTTTGATGTACCCTCTCAATAACCATGACAAAGTTTTTTTCTTCTGCAGAGAGCTTTTAATCTCGGCTCTAGTAAGAAGTCGTGCCACAGCACTAACCTCCTTTTGGGAAGCGCACAGGGCCAAGACAATGTCGTAAAGCTCTGCATCAGCTTCCTTACCCACAAGTTTCATTTCCCACAATTGTCTTTCAGCATCTAGTCCACGACCCGAACAAATATACATAGCAAGCAGCCGTTCGTGAACGACACCATAAAGTGACGTGCCTCCTTCCTGAACCACCCAACTGGAAAGACGTACTCCGTCGGCTAGAAGATCTGACTGGTACTTCTCAATAAGTCCCGCATTTTCTACATCAAGCTCAGCTACCAAACCGGATTTTGCAAAAGTTTTCAACTTGCGTAAAGCTTTTGCAAGTTCGTTTAACTCTTTAACTATGGCTGTCATTGCAATGAGGTAGGAGTAGACCTCTGGCTTCAACCCAGATTCTCTGAGATGGATCACCAATTTGACTGCACCCATATAGTTTCCATCAACCTGACACATAGTTCAAGTTGTAACTCATATTATGTCATGCAAAACAGAAAAAAGGAAACCCCTAAAAGGATCAGTACTATCATAAACATCCAAGTCTGTTTAAGCAAAACAAATTGACCAAAACTAAATAGTTAGAAAATACTGAAAAGACAACCTAAAATTGATAATTACATCAATGTGCTTCTATTTTACACTTTCAGCACACGAGCACTTCCTTTACCATCAACTTTAAGCAACCAAAGGTAACTTTTTTCCCTGCATCTAGAGCTCACTTTTTCTAAGAGATGACAAGCTATAAGAAGAGGCATCAGCTCAATTAAATATTACATACCAATTCAGCTATGCTCGATTGCTACGACCTGCGAATTGTCCAGGTGGGGTCATGGGTGGGATAACCAGTACCTTCCCAAATCCTCTATCTCTTCCAATTAAACTTTGTTGTGTGCGCTAGAAACTGAACTCAAGACCCAGCTTAAGTAACAGAACTATTTTTTTCTTTGATTCCCCTGATCTTCGATTAAAGAGAATTGTGTAAACGAACACTAACATTATGAAGCAAACATTCTCGAAGCTCAATCACTGAACTCTCAACAATAATAGCATTCATTATACACACTTGCTCAATCCTCAAGTCTCAAATGCATGATGCAGTCATAAGAACTTTATGCAACAATGCAAGGCAAATATTAAAAGAGATATATACGTATTTATAATCTCAATAATCATATCAGAAATTAAAATGGGCAACGAGCACAAGCAATCTGTGGAAAGATATGTATATTCTAGCAAAGCAATGTGATACAGAGACAATATAGTACGATGAACAAATGGAAGAAACAAAAGCTTACCATCATCTCCCAGGCAAGGTAACCAGTAGGGCCTCCCTTCTGTCCTTGCCCATCATTCTGAGAATAGGCGATTCCCCTTCTTAAAACCTCCTTCACAAAAGAAAGAGCTTGTTCCTTCTCCCCAATTTCCCAATACAAAGATATTACTTTCTCAATCATACTAAAACCAGGCTTCAACCCTACACATTCCATATCAATTAATAGATCAACCACATCTCCTGTATCATGTTCCCCTTCAATCAATTTCTTAATCCAACTACACATAATTGAAACCATAAGCTCCATAGTTTCCTGATCAACTCGGTTCTCCTTTCTTAGCCACTCAAACACCTCAAGCGCACACCAGGAATCTCTTCCCTCTTGAGAGAAGTAGACCAATACTAACTGCAATTCTCTTGCTGAGAGCCTATCGTTCATTTCTTCAAGAATATCAGAGGGTTCTCTAGCCATTCTTTCCAGTTCCTCAATTGCCTCGAAAAACCCTTCACTCATTTCATCTTCATCATCACTTGTTGTGTACTGGTCCAATTCCACCGATTTCAACACCTTAAACTCTCGAATTAAGCTTTTATGCCGGCTTGAAATCGCTAAATTAGCGCAATTAGGGCTTCGATGATGGTAGAAAATGGATGAAATACTATATTTACCCAATTGAGGACCGAGAAATTGATGCCGTCTTCGAAGAGAAAAAGAAGATGGAGAAAATTTAGTGTAGGCGGCAAATGC
This sequence comes from Euphorbia tirucalli, assembly GCA_039660915.1. Taxonomy (NCBI): domain Eukaryota; kingdom Viridiplantae; phylum Streptophyta; class Magnoliopsida; order Malpighiales; family Euphorbiaceae; genus Euphorbia; species Euphorbia tirucalli. The sequence goes on along the minus strand of CM077635.1, from coordinate 15,198,878 downwards.
ACAACCAGAAACCATTTTTGTTCAAATGTATTGAATAAATTCAATACTCAGAGAAAATCCAAACCCATAGACACAAAGTACTGGGAAAAGAAAGGAATCAACAAAATTGAGGCCGAATCTTCAAGAGTAAATTAAAGCCGGAAAATAGGGGTGATAATGCCAAAAGTATGAATTGGGGAAAGAAACAGAGGTAGGAAGAATTGGGTATAATTTGAAGGAGCCAAACAGAGAAATAAAATTACAGTTAGGAAGTGAAGTGAAGTGAAGATAGGAAGGAAGAAAGGAGTAGTGGAAGAGAAGGGTATGAAATGAGTGGTCGATTTGGGAATTGTAAATTGAGACCTTTAGAAGAAGCTATGGCGGTCATTAGGATTTTGCAACCAAACAAAAGCAATGTCTGATTCTCCTACGAGTCCAATTTCAGCCCAAAACAAAATGATGATAAATTCGAATTCACCGGACAATCCCGGCTTGGAATCATTTATTAGTACGGGATTAATTACATTAGTTGTCCAAAATGTAATATTTATTAATTTTAAAGTCTTAACCAGACAGACATCACTCTGTAAGTTTGATTTGGACTCGTGATCCTTTTGTCCGTAGTCCACCAACCACAATCAAACATGCCACGCAAATAGTGAAAATGAAAAAACAAATGTATTTTTTTTAGAGCTGCAAAAAACATAAAAATAAAAAAACCAAAAGATCGTAAAATCGAATCGAAACCGAATTAAGAATATGATTAACTAAAATTGATAGACTAGTATACAGTTTTTATTTTTAGAAATTAGCGGTTACGATTTAGGTTTTGGTTTTTACATCGAAAGTGTATGTGGACTCGCGGTTAACTGGTTTTTTACAAATATTTTTCTTAAAAAATTATGTAATTTTATATAAATATATATATATATATAGGTAATATGAATAATAAGTGAAACATTTAAGCCATCGATATTATTTTACGTCCTTACCATACAACAACAATTAGTCTCGGTCACTTCTTTCCAATCTCATCTCCTCTCAATTCTTAATTTCACACTCATTAAAAAACGAACAGCGAATAATAATTTCATTAATTAATGGTTGATCTTGTACAACAATTTATATGTTTGAGAACTTTTTTTAATTAATGTTTTAATTATTAGAGTTTATGATTAAAATGTTATTTTAATTAATAATTAAGACTATGGTTTGTAATTTTATATTTTTATTTGACATCTGATATTTATGGTTTATTTATATGAGGTTTCAAATATTATAAATTTAGCAAAATCATAGAGTCTATTTCGTAAATGGTTAACCGTACAGAAATGGTTAACCGACCGGAATTAATGGTTAACCAACTAATGGTTAACCGAATTTAATGAACAATGTATGGTTAGTAAATTAAAAATAACCGTTCAAACAGTTAACTGTTTGTAAAAATCCACATGAACCAGTTAACCGACCATGTGCACCCCTAATTTTTCTCTTTATCTGATTTTAGAAAAAGAGTATATTATTAATTATCAATTTTACATGTGATTTATTATCTATAATCGCGACATTTGATTTTATCGAATATATTAAAATATCCATTTAGTGCATGACTTGTTACTTCTAAAATTATTGAAAGTTAATATGTGTGAAAATATAATAAGTGGATATTTGATATATGTCAATATTTAATGCCGACTAAATGTTATTTTACAATTTGTTTGGTTTAAGAGTTAATAAAGTATAGCAAGGCATAATAAAATAAGTATGGTATAATAATTGTTTATAAAATATCATATTATGTTTAGATTCGTAGTAATGTAAACTCATGGTTTAATAATGTAAAGTTATATACAAATTGCAATTATAATATTTACATATATAATTAAAGACTTAGGAGATGAAAAGTAATTTGGTAACAATAACATATGTCACCATGAAAACATTCTAATTTGGAGTGTTAAAAAAATCACACCCTTTACTGTACCCTTCATTTGTATCTCAAAACATATATGGATATATTCGTACACTTACCTTGCCTTATCAAATTAAGCCTGAACCAAATATATTATTAGAGTAATTTAATGCAAAAAGTAAAATTTGAAGTTGATTTTTTAATGCCTAAAATTTATTTGGAGTATAACTAGTCAAATAAAATAAGTTCAAAGATGAAATGGGCATTACGATATCTCCAACTTATAACTTCAAATTTCCACTCGAAATCCAATTTTTTCTATAATTTGTTGGGAATTACAGAATTTTTTCTCCGATCGTCCACTTCAAATTTCCACTTCAGAATAAAAATATTATTACTTTATTCCTGAAGGATATATACACACCTAAATATCCGAATAGAGTAATCGGGTTACCTGTTGTAGCGTAGATTACCCGAGATTGATTTGCAGCGAAAAGATCATAAATCACGGACTTGTATTACCTGTCATGATTACTCCACGTCAGTTATTTGTGAGAGAGTAAGTGATAAATCCACGAACTGGATACGTGAAGAACAAGGAGAAATCTCGCAGAGAAATTTCGGTCAGAGAGGGCTATAGAGAAAAACTTGCAAGCACTGCTTTGTGTCTTAGTTCATTGTTTATTTTGATTCATTGCTATCTTTTATATCAATTGAATGGAACAATCCCAATCATAATCAAACTCTAGTAGTAGGACAAATCCTAATTGCCTTAGTAATTATATCTCTATTTGGATTGTATTTATCCACCCATTATAGTTACGGGCAGACTATAACTCTAAACCTAATATAATTCCTACATCTCCCACTCACATGTAACAAAATACATTATATTATCTTTGTTCCTCTTGTTGTACATAGTTTGTGCCACCAACATACAGTTGAGAGCTACTTGCTATACACCTGTGTGGGATATATAGCCTCTCATTGAGAGCGAAACTTATACACCTGTTAGGGATATATAGTCTCTCATTAAAAATAGAGGATTGTATACACCTGTTAGGGATATGTATTCTTCTCGAGTAAATACCGTCATTTAATACCTTATCCTAGATTTTCTCTTCACATTCACTGTACTTTCTTCGATCTTTTCAGTTTTCTATTATCCCAATTATGTACCAATACATAATTACCATAGTGGTAAAAGATATAAACATTAAATTTGAATCCAAGAAAATCTTCCCTTCCTACTAAATTCTTTCTGCACAATTTAACTCGCTATCTGGTTGGACCGGCCAAGTTGAATTTTTACATAACCCTTAATGGTATCCTTCCAAGGTAGCCATATTAAATTTTGATTCTAGAAATAATTAAAGGTTATAAGGATAGAATAATATCGAGAAAATTTTATTTCATGAAGTGAGTATCATGTTAGGAAATGCTAAGATCACATCTTTTCCATCTTGGTGGTCGCGAAAGCACACGCATGCCTTAATAGGTGTTATGGTCTTTTCTTCTTTTGAAAGAAGCACATGTCATTTAAATTTTGATTCATATATCAGCTAATTTAACACCATATGAAATTATAAGTTACAATATACCAAAACATTTAATTCTAGTCTAAACCATTAGGACACCTTTCGGCTATGAAAACAGATTAAGTCAAGGTAACCGTTTAAACCTTTCCTCGTGGATTACTCTTTATCCATTAAGACACACATATACGTCTTTCAATCTTTCTACTTTTATGAAACAGTCTTTCAAAGTTTCCAGCAAGATGACTTATGTTTATTGGAACAAGTTCTCATTTGTTATAAAAAACAGTCTCATCCTTATTAGCATCATCCATGAAGTAATAAGGGTAAACACATGTGTGAGTAGGTGTCATACCTGTTTGACATGTTTAATAACAACAATTATTGAAATATTTGCACTTAAGTATTGTAAACATCTATAAAACTTTATTAAACCAAAAAAAAATCGTGTTCTTTACATTATAAAAGAAGGTAAGAAACTCATATACTAAAAAGTCCTTGTGATCTAATATGCTTTACAAAATCATTTCTCATGACTGGCTTTTTAAGCGGGTCTGCTGCCATATCATGCATAGATATGTATTGCATATTAACTTCTTGACATGCAACTAGTTCTCTCACAAAGTGATACTTGATCCCTATGTTCTTGGATTTGCTATGGAAACTCGAATCATTAGCAAAGGTGATTGCAGATTGACTATCACTATTTGTGACAACTGGAGTATGATAGCTAGTAACATCTAAACGGTCAAGAACCGGTTTAACCATACTGCTTCTTGGACTGTTGATGAGTATGCGACATACTCAGCTTCCATTGTGGATAGGGCGACACATGTTTGTTTCTTGCTACTCCAGGATATCATACCATTTCCTAGCAAGAAGATATAACCAAATATGGATTTTCTTTCATCCTGATCTCCTGCCTAGTCCGCATCTATGTATCCACTTAGTTTCAAGTCCTTTCCTTGATAACACCGAGAATAAATATGTAGTAGCCTTAAGATACCTCAATATCCTCTTTACTACTGTCCAATGCTCTTTTCTAGGTTGGTCTGATATCTACTCACCATCCCAATAGCGTGACAGATTTCCAGTCTAGTACAAATTATTACATACATCAGACTGCCAATAGCACTAGCGTAATGAATCCTTTTCATATGTTCTTGCTCTTCTTGTATTTTTGGAAACATGTTCTTACTTAGGAGCATAGATTTGTTCATAGGCGTATCTATGGGTTCACAATTGTGCATATTGAATCGTTCTAGAATCTTATTGATCTATGTCTCTTGAGACAAGGCCAATAAATTCTCTGAGCAATTCCTTGAAATCTTAACTATAAGAATGGACACTGCTTCACCCATGTCATTCATTTCAAAACTTGATGCAAGCCAAGCTTTAATCTAGTTCATATATTCAATATCATTTTCGGCTATTAAAATTTCATCAACATATAATGACAAAATGACAAACTTACTTTTAGACCCTTTCATATAGACACAATGGTCTTCTTCAATTGAATTGAAGCCATTGAACATCATTTGATTATGAAATCGAATATACCATTATCTGGAAGACTATTTAAGGCCATAAATTAACTTTTTCAGTTTACATACCTTATGTTCATTACTTTTTCAACGAATCCTACGGGTTGAATCATGTAGATTTCTTCCTTTAATTATCCATTGAGCAAGGCAGTCTTCACATCCATTTGAAGCAGTTCTAGGTCTAGGCTTGCCACAATAGTTAAAATCAATCTAATTGATGTAAACCTAACAACTGGAGAGAAAGTTTCCTCATAATCTATCCCTTCCATTTATGTATACCCCTTTGCTACTAATCGTGCTTTGTATCTTTTGATACTTCCATTAGCTTTTCTTTTGATCTTGAAAACCCACTTGTTCCCAATAGCCTTGAGTTCCTTTGGGAGATCAACTAGTTTCCAAACTTTATTAGATCTCATGGAAGACATTTCAAGTTCCATTGCTTTAGTCCACTTATCTTTGCCAGCGCATGAAAGAGCCTCTTGAATGTCCTTGGGCTCCTCATCATCGTGTGGGCATACTAAAAGAGCCATGCCTTCGAACTCATATCGACGACGTTTGACTTTTTGCCTTTTAGTTTTAGGTGGTTCCATATCTTGATAAACATGTTGCATATGTTCTTCAAGATTTGGAATGCTCCCACTAGGACCATGTTCCATACTCCCACTACAGTTAGGATCATTAAGACTCCCACTGAAACTAGGATCTTAAACATTCGGATTATTCTGGGTTGGAAGATCATAAGCCTTATCATGATCTTGTTCAACCTTAAAACTTCTCTCACTCAAAAGAAGAGATCATGATGTTTTTAGGTCCTCATATAGTGGTAAGTCATGGTTTATCTTGCCAAATTTAGGGAAATTGTTCTCTAAAAAGACAACATCGCGTGATTCAAATTCTATAATCTTCTTATCATTGTTTTCACCCACCAAGACATATCCCTTTGACGTGTCTGAGTTTCTCACAAAGATACTCTTTCTCCCTCGTGCTCCTAATTTCCCATACCTACTTAAGGAATCGTGAGTGAACATTGTGCAAGCCATGGTTTAAGGTGACTCAAATCTGGTTTACGAGTTGTCCACAGTTCATATGGTGTAGAAGATATAGACTTGGAGGGCACACGGTTAAAAACATAAGTAGCTATAAGTAATGCATCTCCCCAATAGGAGATGGGTAAATTAGCTTCAACCATCATTGATCTAACCATGTCGAGAAGAGTTCTATTTCTCCTCTCTGCTACATTTTGTTGTGGGCTATGTGGGATCGACAATTGATGTTCAATTCCTTTTTCATCACATAAAGCTTTGAACTCATATGAAGATATTCCCAACCATGGTCAGTTCTCAAAGCTTTTATCTTTATATCTATTGACTTCAATTTTGATGATCACAAATTGACATTGAATAAAAAGAATTTCTCAAAATAACACTAAGTATTAAAAGCTTTATGAGATAAGGATACCACTTGATAAAATAAGATAAATAACTCATGCTTATAAGCTATAAAATTCTTTTTATGACTTCATATTGTTGTAAGAGCTAAAATCTACTTATGAGATGAAACTAATACAACGGCCACATGAAGTTTATTAGATGTTTTCAATATTCACTATTGGCTTATGACTTGATCTTTACTGCTATATTACTAGGAACACTTTAGCTTATGACTTGATCTCAATTGCTATATCACTTGGAAGACCTTGGCTTGTGACTTAATTTCAACTACTATATTCATATTGTCACTTGAAAAGATTTTGTTTTATAAGCTTATGACTTGAATCAACTCATCTTATTGATTGAAACAAATGACCACTTATTGAATTCATCTCTCCTCTCTTTGTGACTTGAGATCAACCACCATATTTCCTTTGTGAATTAAGACAAACGGCCATTCCTCCTTCCATGAAGAATCCTTCACCTATAAAAGGATATGAAGACCAAAGCTTGGAGTAAGAAGACTTACATACAATATTCACACTCTTAAGCTATAATTCTTTGAAGTCTTCCATAATTCCTACAACAGCAAAGACAAGATAGAAGAGCTTTATCCTTTCATTCAAATATTCATATATTTGGGAATTCTATATTCACACTAGGTTGTGTGAAAGGTGGTTTACTTTGTTGTTAGTGTGATCAACAAAGTCTGTAAAAGATTGGTGCTTGAGCTTTAAAAAGCATCGGAAGGGTTTGTTACTTGAGCTACAAAAAGTAACAGTAGATGTTTGATACTTAGCCTGCAAAAGTATTGAGTTTGTTACTTGAACTCATAAAAAGTAAAACATGCTTGTTTCCTGCCTGTAAAGGAAATGTTAGTGAAAATCTCAAGCGGTTGGCTTGGGGACTAGACGTAGACCGGTTGGGTCGAACTAGGATAAAATTCAGTGTCTTCAGTTCTCTATACCTACTCTCTTTATATTTTCTGCTATTTAAATTTTTGCAATTTAAATTAATAGCTTTATTATTTGAAGTCATTTTTAGATAAGAAAATTTATATTCACAAGTTTTATTATTTTAATTAATTCCGCATTGTTATAAAACTTGTGTTAATAGAAAGAAAATTGTTTTTCTTCAAAAAAAATTTTTAAAAAGAGTTTGCAAAAATTTTTATTCACCTCCCTCTAGTACTGTAGCTAGCCTATTTGGGAACGTCAATTGGTATCAGAGCCTGACTAAACAATAGGAGTAAAATCCTTAGATGATCTCTAATGGCTAGTGCATCCAGAAGTCAAAATGTTTTTATATTTAAGGGATGTTCCATCAACAAGCCTCCACTATTTATTGGAGAAAACTTCAGTTTTTGGAAAAATAGAATGAGAATATTTTTTCAATCAATGGATATTCAGGTCTAGAGAATTGTCAAGGAAGGACCTAATATTTCAAGAAAAATTGTTGATAGAGAATCTATTCCTAAAGAAGAGAGTGAATATGAAAGTGCTGATTGGAGCAAAGAAGCTTTAATTCTAAAGCTATTAATTTATTACAATGTGCTTTAGATATTAATGAGTTTAATCGTGTTTCAGGTTACATGACAGCAAAGCAAATATGGGACAAACTTGAAACAACTCATGAAGGAACTAAACAAGTCAAAGATGGATAGATTAATCTTTAAATCACAGAATACGAGTTGTTCAAAGTAGATGCAAAAGAGTCAATTTCAGAAATCAACACGAGATTCACACTTATTATCAACAAATTGAAGAACCTTGGCAAAAGCTTAACAGATGAAGAGCTGATCAGAAAGGTAATCAGAACAATGCCAACTTCATGGGATGTAAAGCGTATAGCAATAAAAGAATCAAAAGATTTAACCGCATACTCATATGATGAATTTATTGGTTCATTACTCACATATGAGATCAAAGTTAAGTCTACCACTGACTATGAGCAAATTGACAAGAAAAAGTCTATAGCACTAAAATCTGCCAGCTCAACTCCTAAAGAATCCACTTCCAATTCAAATAGTGATGACAAAGAAGATGATGAGGAAGCTCTATTGGTTCATAAATTCAGAAAAGTCCTGAAAAGCAAAAATAGAGGCAAAACATCGTACAGGAGGCAATTCAATAATAACAAGGTTGATAAAGCCAAGAAAGATTCAAAACAAGAAACTACATGCTTTGAATGCAATAAACCAAGTCATTTCAAAGTAGATTGTCCAAGGCTAAAAGTAAATATAAGAAAAAGGACAAGAAAGCTATGGTAGCAATGTTGAACGATAGTGATGAATCGAGTTCTAATGATGACGATGACCAGAAGCAAGAAAAAGCTCAGATATGCTTTATGGCAAATGATAATGGAGAAAGTTCATCACATCAACATGAAAATGAGGAAGATAAGGTAATTCTACAAACTTTATCTCATAATGAATCATACAAGAACTTTTTAAAATGCATGATGATAAGCTTGATATAATTACTAAGTGTAGAGAATATAATAACAAGCTTTTAGAAAAAGAGTCCGAAAAGCTTGAATTACAAAGCAAAGTGAGTTTTCTAGAAAACTTCAATCTAGAACTTATCAGTAAAATATCACATTTTGAAAAGAAATGTGAAAAGTTAAACTCTACAATTAGCAAATTCACAAATGTTGAGAATATGCTAAATGTGCTTTTAGACTCCCAAAGAAATCCAAATGACAGAACAGGAATTGGTTATACTGATAGGATACCTTCTCAATTTCCCCCAAAAGCAATTATATTTTGTTCTTCCTCCACTACTATTATGCAAAATAAATCCCCCAAACTTGCACATCAAAAGCATAGTAAAAGTGAGAAACCTGTTACTGAGTCAAATACCAACCAGAAAATTGTTCATACCCAATACACAAAACCAAAAGGTGTGCAATCTTCTAAACCAAACCAGCAACCTTATTCACAACAGAAGATTACTCACAAAAACACACATAAACCTGTATGCTCCCAAAAGCCTTATACTTACAAGACAAAAAAAAAACATAGCTACAAGCCTAAAAGCTCATATCAAATTAACTATGTTTCTTATCACCAATATTATACCTCAAAACACAATCAATCACATGTAGGGAATCGTCACAGGAAAAATTAAACACGAGGCGGAATACTGATTAAAATTTTCCTCGATTCCAAAGCCCAAGATACATGTAGATTAATAGAATGAAAACAAGAACAGAGAAAAATAAATTTTCTCACCTTAACTATCTCCTCTAGAGACTGCTGCAGAAACCGAAACGCGTTTCCTCCACAATCCGGTACATGAACGACTCTTAAACGGGACTCGTGCTAGCGAATGGATTGAACGAAAACCAAAAGAAAGCTAGGAAAGGGGCTGCTGTAATTTTTATTAGGTTGGCCGAATTCCTTATGCTAGGGTTAGGGTTAGAGAGAAATTAGGTTAAGGCTTTAATCAAACTATATGTTATTTAATTTGATTAAATTAATTTGACTTGTACAATTATAATTAAATGAAACCTTATTATAAAATTCCAATTGACACAATTAAATATAATTTTATCAAATTAATATATCCCAAAGTTAAATTAAAACCAACCTTAATAAATACACCTTTTGTATTTATATTTCCACCAAGGAAATTTTATTTTATTCAATTAATTACTTACTACATGTAATTAATTAATCAAATAAAATTAATTTCTCCCTCAATATTTATTGAATTACTTATGACATAACCTAATGTCAATAACTCAATAAATTTGGTTCAAACTCCGATTTGTCAACGTTCAGTCGTTCTATGTGTACCATCTTATGGGTCCATCTTTATGTTGGCAGTGGGCATAAAGCCCACAGACTATAAGTGGGTTCTAGCAAACCATTACAGCCCCCAATTAAGAGGGAGACTAGCAGTCTAATGTGAAACATAACCCGGTAGTAATCTCGTATATCCCTTGCCAACTGACATTGATATATAAGTAAGATGCATGGCCCTGTCATCAACTTATATGCTTCTTTATCTCTTGATACCGAGTGGACTGAACCTAATAGATAAGTATCCCAACTTATTCGGGTAGGGCCATACACTTGTCAATCCCACTCATCAAGTGGCCAGTGATGTCATCTCAGGGGATGCTGAGTGCCAATTCCGTCAACTTCACTATCAACATCAATATGTTCATTGGCCCACCCAACATACCCATACTTGGCACCTTGTTATGGGCCCGTTACGCGTATATCAAAGTGTATGAGATCCCTGTTGGGATTCGTCATTGGAAAAATAACGTGGCGCAGCGGAAAATACACCGTTTAAAATTTCCTAGAATCCACCTATCATGTCCAATTACCATTGATTAGAATAAAATCAAATAAGAATCAAGAGAGATTAACTCACCGGATTCGTCTCCTCTAGAGACTGCTGCAGAATCGTTTCTTGAAACTGCGATCTCCAAAGTCCGGTGCACGACCAACTATTGAGCGGGAACCGGTGCTAGCCGAAGACGCGAAGGAATGGAGGTTTAATGCTAGGATTTTCGGCTGTTTTGGGGCTGCTATTGTTGGCTGAAATTTCCAGCAATTAATTAGAGTTGAATTAGGTTTTTATTCCTTAAGTGTGCCCTTTTATAGACACCTTGTCTAATTGGGTTCTAATTAGGTTAATTAAACCCAAGCCCACTAGGATTATAATTACATAAATAAACTTTAATTAAAAAGTATATACTATGTAATTTAATTCCATTTGGCTAAATTTAATTACCCCTAAATAAAATTAAATCACATTTAAGTTAATACAATACATGTATTTAATTTTCCTATTAACAATACATGTATTTAATTTTCCTACGTAGGAAAATTATTTAATTAATTGTTTACTTTATGTAATTTCAATTAATTGATAAATTAATTAATTACATTATGTAAACTTATTAATTAAATTAAATTCAATCCAATGTCAATTAATTACCTTGACACCGAATGTCAACTAATTAATTAACGCATTCCTTCCAATGTACATTACATGTACAATTTCAATAAGTTCCAGCTCAGTTGATCTATGTGCACGATCCTATGGGTCTGTCTTTATGTTGGCAGTAGGCCCAAGGCCCACAGACTGTAAGTGGGTTCTAGCAAACCATTACAGCCCCCAATTAAGACAGAGATGCAGCAGTCTTTAGAAGACACTCACCCGGTAGTAATCTCATAGTGTCCTTTGCCTAACGATATCGATATGAATAAACAAGAGGCATGGTGTCTGTCATCCTCTTCTGTTGTTTATTATATTTCTTGATCTTGAGTTGACTGATTAATCAAATAAGCAACCAACTTATTTGGGTATGGCCATACACATATCAGTCCCACTCATCAAGTGGCCAATGATATCATCTCGGTGTTACCCGAGTGGCAATTCCATCACTTCATCATCAATATCAACATGTTCATCGGTACACCCAATCATACCCATATTTAGCATCCTTTTACAGACCTGTTAGGCGTATGTCAAAGTGAATCGAATTCCATATCGATATTATAATGAAATCTGGTCTGAGGACAAAAGAGAACTACTCAAGAAAGACCTATGACGTGACAACCATGTGGCTTTCTTGTGCGGATCGATCCAGTCCCATGTCAACGACATGTACCTATATTTATGACTGACTATACAAGTACTATGGCTAGTTAAGAACTACCATACAGTCATCGAATATACAAGTCTGTGGTTCTATTCGTTCCCACGATTAGAACAGACCTGGGATAGGTTTTATGATTATCAATCAATGGATACTCTACTCATATTATAGCACAAGATATAAATGAAATAGATTAATTGCCTTTATTAAAGTGACACAAATAATGTATTCATACATGACTCTTAATGTATAATACAAAATACAAGAATCCAATGCCCTAAGAACTAGGGCACACCAACAATCTCCCACTTGCACTAGTTCCAAGTGGGCATTGCCCTAATTCCTATAGATCTGGTATGACCGTCGTACTGTGTCTGCAGTAGCACTTTGGTCAATGGATCAGCGACATTATTCTTGGTGTCAACCCTCTGCAATGATATGTCACCTATGTTCATGATCTCCCGAATGAGGTGAAACTTTCTGAGTACATGTTTGGATCTCTTGTGTGACCGGAGCACCTTAGCTTGTGAGATAGCCCCGTTGTTGTCACAAAAACATCATCTGGGTCTAGGATAGTGGGCACTACTCCCAACTCAGTTATGACTTTCTTGATCCAAACGGTTTCCTTTGAGCTTCGCACGCAGCTTTGTACTCAGCTTCCATTGCAGAGTCAGCAATGGTGGCCTGCTTTGAGGACTCCAACTAATGGCACCGCCATTCAGGAGAAAAACATAACCAGACGGTGACTGGTTCTCATCCTCATCGGTCTCAAAGCTTGCATCAGTGTAACCTGACACTACCAGCTCATCTTGACCTCTATACACTAAGAAAGCATCCTTAGTCCGGTTAAGGTACTTCAAGATTGCCTTGACTGCCTTCCAGTGTTCCTCATCGGAGTCCGACTGGTACCTGCTAGTCATACTTAGTGCAAACATGACATCCGGACTCGTACATAACATGGAGTACATGATAGATCCAATAGCAGATGCATAAGGGATCTTTTCCATGTTCTCCCGGTCCTTCTTTTTTTTAGGACCATCTTTCTTGCTCAGCTTCAACCCATGGCGCATAGGCAAGAATCCTTTCTTTGCCTTGTCCATGCTGAATCCTTTTAGATCCTTGTCAATGTACGTGGCCTGACTTAGGCCTAGAAGCCGATTGGATCTATCTCTGTAGATCCTGATCCCTAAGATCGTCTCAGCTTCGCCTAAGTCCTTCATTGCGAAGCATCTACTCAACCACTTCTTAACCCCTTGCAGTGTTGGTATGTCACTTCCAATGATAAGGATGTTGTCAACATACAGCACTAGGATGGTGGAAACGCTCCCACTAACCATCTTATACACACAGGGCCTTTAACTTGAAACACCACTTGCAACCTATCACCTTAGCACCCAGAAGTGGATCCACCAAGTCCCAACTTGGTTATCGTGCATAGATTGCATCTCAGCCTCCATGGCTTTGCACCATTGATCTGAGTGTGGGCTTTCAACCGCCTCCTGATAGGTCTTGGGCTCCTCTTGGTCAACGACCATAAGGTCCCCATCATCAGTCACGAGAAAGCCGTACCTCTCTAGCTGATGACATGTCCTACCAGACCTTCTAAGGTCCTGTGCAACCATTTCTGGTTCCTCAATTTCTTGAGTAGTCAGATTGGTTCCCGAAGCATCCTCAGCAGTAGCTGCAGGAGTTTGTGAGTCTTGAACTTCTAAAAGTTCAACATTACTCCCACTGTCTCTCTTGGAAAGTAATTCCTTCTCTAAGAAGACTGCATTTCTGGCTATGAAAACTTTGTTTTCTGCTGGATGGTAGAAGTAATAACCCTTAGTTTCCTTAGGGTAACCCACAAACTGGCACTTGACAGATTTGGACTCGAGTTTGCCACTTGTCAATTTCTTAACATGTGCATCACAGCCCTAAATCTTCAAGAAGGAAACATTGGGCTTTCGACCTTTCCATAGTTCATATGGTGTTCCCTCAACTGCCTTGCTTGGTGTATTGTTAAGAATGTAAGCAACTGTCTCTAAAGCATATCCCCAAAAGGAGACAGGGAGTGTAGCATGACTCATCATCGAGCGGACCATGTCAAGTAAGGTCCTATTTTCACCCCCTCGGTCAGACCGAAGTGCTTTTATTTTCTTGCCAAGTTGGTTTTCTACTTCATTCTTAAAGTCCTTGAACCTTTGGAGAGTCTCAGACTTATGCTTCATCAGATACACGTAACCGTATCTGCTGAAGTCATCCGTGAAGGTGACGAAGTATAGAAAACCAGATCTAGCACTAGTGCTCATTGGGCCACATACATCAGAATGTACCGGCTCCAATAGCTCTGAGGCCCTTTCAGCAGTCTTGCTAAAAGGCGCCTTTGTCATCTTGCCTCTCAAACAAGATTCGCATGTGTCATAAGGCTGGATGTCAAATGACCCTAGCACTCCACTAGAGTGAAGCCTAGCTATGCGCTTCTCATTTATATGGCCAAGTCGACAATGCCAGATGTAAGTAGGATTAATTTCATTTTGTTTAATCCTTTTAGTATTTATGTTATAGATTGAACTTTCACGTTTTAGATCAAGGATATATAAGCCATTTTCAAGAAATGCTGTTCCATAAATAATATTGCCACATTGCATAGAAATTCTACCATGTCCAATATTAAATACAAAACCAGAAATATCCAACAAAGAAACGGAAATAATATCCCTGCGCATCGCAGGTACAAAATAACAGTTTCTTAGTTCCAAAACAAGTCCACTAGGCATCTCCAAGAAATAATCTCCGATCTCCATGGCCTGAACCCGAGCACCATTTCCGACTCAAAGATTTACTTCTCCAGATCCTAATAATCTCCTATTTCTTACACCCTGCACATTTGAACAAATGTGAGATCCACATCCAGTGTCCAAGACCCAAGATGTAGAAATAGCCAGATTAATCTCAACAACATAAATACCTGAAGCAGCAGTTTTGCCCTTCAGCTGCTCCCTTAGCTTTGGACATGAGCTCTTCCAGTGCCCCATCTCATGACACTCATGGCAGACATCATCAGGAGAAGCAACCCTTGCTTTAGGTTGGGCCAACACCTTTTTGCCCTTAGCCTTGGCCTTTTGGGCCTTAGCCTTGGCCTTAGATTTGGCCTTTCCCTTAGCAATGGATGTATTGCCCTTGTTCACCAGCAATACTTCAGGAGTCTTCTTAAGAGACTGCTCAACAAGCTTGAGCATGCCATGCAGCTCAACAACCAATTTATCCAACCCTTGCATATGGTAATTCATGATAAACTGGTTGTAAGACTTAGGAAGTGACCCGAGAATAATGTCTGTTGCCAAGTCCTGCGGAACTAGCGAGCCGAGGTGGGCAAGTGTATCAATATACCCCTTCAACTTTAGCACATGAGTGCTAACAGAAGTCCCAGCTGCCATTACAGTCGTGCAAAGTGCCTTAGTTGTCAGGTAACGGTCCTGACGAGCCTGATCTTGGAACATCTTTTTAAGCTGATCCATCATCTCATAAGCATGCTCATCCATGAACTGCTTCTGAAGATCAGAAGCCATGGTACCCAGCATGAGGCACGAGACATCTCGGTCATCCCTCACATACCGATCGTACTGCTCCACCATCGCCGTGGTGATGCCTCGACCTGCGGGAGGGCCGGCTGGTAAAGGAGCATTCAGTACATACTCCTTAGACTCTTGTCTAAGAACTATTTGTAAGTTCCTAGCCCAGTCCAGGAAGTTAGTCCCCGAAAGCTTCTCCTTCTCCAAGAGTGATCTAAGTGAGAGTGAGTTGTTGTTTGTTGCAGCCATTTAAATTGCTTAACTGAAATGGGATTATCTACATGGAAGAAATCATTACTTGAGTTAGAAATAAAGGACTTTTAAGCCAATTCAAATTAATAATCCGATTTTAATTTGTTTGTTGGTGTTGTTAATTGGTTGACTTGACCAAGATCCACAACTTATCAATGACTGGCCGAACTAGGGCTCGCTAACCAACCATTGATTCGTTTGCTAGGACAACCTATCCAATCCTTCCACGAAGGACTCTTAGTTTGATGGGCTTATTGACACTTTACCCATCTGTGCTTAGGGCCCGCTCTGAGCTAATGCTACCCATGTTGAGTCAAACCACCATTCACATGTTAACCATACCAAGTATCTTAACCCTCGACGGCCCGCCGAATACTACAATATACCCAGCTAGGGCATGGCGCACATTGTAGCATCAATGGGAGGAAGAGGTGTGAATGTGGGAAGCACTTTTAAGCGACTCAATATTTTAATTTCCGGATTATAATTAAGTGATACGGCTTAGCATGCATAAACACGGGTAATAATTTGGTGATCCATAGATCCATATTATATGACAAATGCAATAGCATACTTAATTTAAAATAAATGAGATCATATGGGCCTTTAATTACAACCTAATGAAAAACTAGATATCCTATCTAATTCTTCATGGGCCGGACTGCAATCCTTCTTGGGCTCCCACCATGGGCTTGCTCCGTTTGGGCCTTCCTCCATACTTGATGCAATTACAATAATTTTGAAAATAAAATCTATTCTAAAATTACATCAAAATAAAAAAATGGCATGCAGGCCATATTTCCCAAAATTAAATTGCAACCGATAATAATTTAGGGCCCATAGAACTCAACATAACATTTCAAACAAAGTACCTGTCGTGCACATACATACCAATATGATGCATGATCATGGCATTCCAAATTATAAATATAAATGTTAAGCCGAGTTACTTAGGGTGAAATTGCCAATTTTAACAAATGTGACTAAGGCCCATAAAGGCCCAATGGATAACATCCATAAATGCAAAATTAACAATTTTGCTCCCACTTGAATTTGGGTTGTCACAAATTTAAAATTTAGCTCTCCCAATTTTAACCGGTGTCACGGTTTATTGGGCCAATTTCACAAAGTCCATATTCAATTTAATATGCAAACAATTAAATTAAATATGCATGCCAACAAAATAAATAATTTAAACACAAATTAATTTAAAAAAAATTTAATTTAATTTGCATTAGGGTACGGGATAAAAAATACCCGCAAAATCCAAAACCGGACCTGAAACCCGCGCGCGGCGCTGCTGTCCCGGCGGGGCAGCAGTGCCGCTGCGCGGCAGCCAGCCGCTGCATGGCATGCTGCTGCATGCCACGCAGCAGCAGCTGCTGCGTATGCAGCAGCCTGCTGCGGGTGAGGGAATCGCAAATTTGCGATTCCCTTCACCCAAAATCATTTTTTTTTTAAAAACATAAACAAAAAAAAAAAAAAAGTTTCCAACAAAATATATATAATTAATATACAAAACAATTTTAGATGGAAAATAATTGGGGAAAAAAAATCAAAGACCCCAATCCAACAATTCTAGGGTTTATCCAAAACAAAACCAATTAAGCAAAAACCCTAAAATCACAAACTTGAAACCCATTCTTTCTCAAAGAACGCTTTCAAGAACCAATTCCAATCAATCTAATGGACAAAACCTAGGCTCTGATACCACTGTTGGGATTCGTCATTGGAAAAATAACGTGGCGCATCGGAAAATACACTGTTTAAAATTTCCTAGAATCCACCTATCGTGTCCAATTACCATTGATTAGAATAAAATCAAATAAAAATCAAGAGAGATAAACTCACCGGATTCGTCTCCTCTAGAGACTGCTGCAGAATCGTTTCTTGAAACTGCGATCTCCAAAGTCCGGTGCACGACCAACTATTGAGCGGGAACCGGTGCTAGCCGAAGACGCGAAGGAATGGAGGTTTAATGCTGGGATTTTCGGCTGTTTTGGGGCTGTTATTGGTGGCTGAAATTTCCAGCAATTAATTAGAGTTGAATTAGGTTTTTATTCCTTAAGTGTGCCCTTTTATAGACACCTTGTCTAATTGGGTTCTAATTAGGTTAATTAAACCCAAGCCCACTAGGATTATAATTACATAAATAAACTTTAATTAAAAAGTATATACTATGTAATTTAATTCCATTTGGCTAAATTTAATTACCCCTAAATAAAATTAAATCACACTTAAGTTAATACAATACATGTATTTAATTTTCCTACGTAGCAAAATTATTTAATTAATTGTTTACTTTATGTAATTTCAATTAATTGATAAATTAATTAATTACATTATGTAAACTTATTAATTAAATTAAATTCAACCCAATGTCAATTAATTACCTTGACACCGAATGTCAACTAATTAATTAACGCATTCCTTCCAATGTACATTACATGTACAATTTCTATAAGTTCCAGCTCAGTTGATCTATGTGCACGATCCTATAGGTCTGTCTTTATGTTGGCAGTAGGCCTAAGGCCCATAGACTGTAAGTGGGTTCTAGCAAACCATTGCAGCCCCCAATTAAGACAAAGATGCAGCAGTCTTTAGAAGACACTCACCCGGTAGTAATCTCATAGTGTCCTTTGCCTAACGATATCAATATGAATAAACAAGAGGCATGGTGTCTGTCATCCTCTTCTGTTGTTTATTATATTTCTTGATCTTGAGTTGACTGATTAATCAAATAAGCAACCAACTTATTTGGGTATGGCCATACACTTATCAGTCCCACTCATCAAGTGGCCAATGATATCATCTTGGTGTTACCCGAGTGGCAATTCCATCACTTCATCATCAATATCAACATGTTCATCGGTCCACCCAATCATACCCATATTTAGCATCCTTTTACAGACCTGTTAGGCATATGTCAAAGTGAATCGAATTCCATATCGATATTATAATGAAATCTGGTCTGAGGACAAAAGAGACCTACTCAAGAAAGACCTATGACGTGACAACCATGTGGCTTTCTTGTGCGGATCGATCCAGTCCCATGTCAACGACATGTACCTATATTCATGACTGACTATACAAGTACTATGGCTAGTTAAGAACTACCATACAGTCATCGAATATACAAGTCTGTGGTTCTATTCGTTCCCACGATTAGAACTGACCTGGGATAGGTTTTATGATTATCAATCAATGGACACTCTACTCATATTATAGCACAAGATATAAATGAAATAGATTAATTGCCTTTATTAATGTGACACAAATAATATATTCATACATGACTCTTAATGTATAATACAAAATACAAGAATCCAATGCCCTAAGAACTAGGGCACACCAACAATCCCACGTTATGTTATAGCGAACATCGGGTCTAAGGATAATAGCAAGACCTACCTGAGAAACACTTATGACGATCGAACCATGTGGTGTTCTCTTGGGGGATCGATCCAGTACCATGCAACCCAACATGTACCAATAGCATTGACTAACATTCCATGTCCAATGACCGGTGAGACACCACCATCTAGTCAAGGATATGATAGTCATTGGTTCTATTCATTCCTATGATTCGAACAGAATAGAGATATCTTTATGATTATAACTTTAACTCTACTAAAAGGTCTCATGATCCAATGACCTACATTGGTTTACCTTAGTATGGTTCTAATCATTGGATACTCTATTTATAAATAGCACAAGATATGAATAAATAGATTCATGGCTTTATTTCAACACAAAATGTATAATACAAAATATCCAAATATGAAGTATAATACAAACAAGAACCAATGCCATTTGGACTAGGGCACACTAGCAATCTCCCACTTGCACTAGTTCCAACTATGCATTGCCCTAATCCATATAGATCTAATATGACCCTTGTGATGTGCCTGTGGCAGTGCCTTGGTCAATGAATCAACAAACTTGTTCCCGGTGTCAACTCTTTGCAGTGAAATGTCTCCTCTATCCATGATCTCTTGGATGAGGTGAGATTTCCTGAGTATGTGTTTGGACTTCTTATGTGACCGAGGCTCCTTAGCCTGTGCGATGGCCTCATTGTTGTCATAGAAGACATTCATTGGGTCTAGGATAGATGGAACTACTCCTAACTCAGTGATGAACTTCTTCATCCAAACTGCTTCCTTTGCAGCATCACTGATGGCTGGCTGTTTCGAGCTCCTCCAACTGATGGCCCCACCATTCAATAAGAAGACATAACCAAACTGTGACTGGTTTTCATCCTGATCAATCTCAAAGCTTGCATTAATGTACCCTGACAATGACAGCTCTTCATGACCTCCATACACTAAGAAGCTATCCTTAGTCCTGTTAAGGTACTTAAGGATTGCCTTGACTGCCGTCTAGTGATCCTCCCCGAGATCTAACTGGTATCGGCTAGTCACACTCAGTGTAAAAGTGATATTAGGTCTTGTACATAACATGATAGATCCTATAGCCGAATCATATGGGATCTTCTACATCTTCTCCCGGTCCTCCTTTGTCTTAGGATCGTTGCTCCTACTTAGTTTGAGCCCATGGTGCATAGGTAAGAAACCTTTCTTTTCCTTATCTAGATTTAGAACTTTGTCTATGTAAGAGGCCTGACTTAGGCCCAGAAGCTGGTTGGATCTATCCTTGTAGATCCTGATCCCTAAGATCATCTTAGCTTTTCCTAAGTCCTTCATTGCGAAGCATTTACTCAACCACTGCTTGACCCCTTGCAGCGTTGGTATATCACTTCCAATGAGAAGGACGTCATTTACGTGTAGGACTAGGAATGTATATACACTCTCACTAACCATCTTGTACACACAAGGCTCATCTGGATTCTGTATGAAGCCATATACCTTAACAGCCTCATTGAATCTCAGGTTTCAACTCTAAGAAGCTTGCTTCAATCCATAAATGGACCTCTGAAGCTTGCATACCCGGTTAGGATACTTTGGATTGATAAAACACTTAGGTTTTGTCATGTACACATCCTCGAGTAACTTTCCATTCAGAAAAGCGGTCTTAACATCCATCTGCCATATCTCATAATCATACCATATAGCTATGACAAGTAGTATCCTAATGGATTTGAGCATTGCAACTGGTGAGAAGGTTTCATCATAGTTAATTCCCTGGACTTGTCTGAAACCCTTCACCACCAATCGCCCTTTGAAGGTGTTGTCAGCCTTTAACTTGAAACACCTACTTACAACTGATTACCTTAGCACCCGAAGGTGGATTAACCAAATTCCAAACTTGGTTATCGTACCTCGATTGCATCTCAGCTTCCATGGCTTTACACCAGTTGTCTGACTATGGGCTTTCAATAGCTTCCTGGTAGGTCTTGGGTTCTTCTTGGTCAAAGACTAGAAGATTCCCATCATCGGTCACGAGAAACCCATATCTCTCCGGTTGATGACAAACCCTACCAGACCTTCTAAGGTCCTATGTGATTGGTTCAGATTCCTCAATTGCTTGAGGTTTTGGTTCTATCTCTGAGTTATCCTGTTTAGGTGCTTGTGGATCTTGAACTTCCCTTAGCTCAATATTACTGCCACAGTCTTTTTTGGAGATGAACTCTTTTTCAAGAAAGACACCCTTTCGCGTTATGAACACCTTGTTCTTAGCAGGGTTGTAGAAGTAATATCCCCTTGTTTCCTTGGGGTAACCTATAAACAGGTACTTTTTGGTTTTGGAGTCTAGCTTGCCACTTGTCAATTTCTTGACATGGGCCTCATAACCCCAAATCCACATGAAAGAGATGTTGGGCTCCTTGCCCGTCCATATTTCATATGGTGTCTTTTCAACTGTCTTACTCGGTGTATGGTTAAGTGTGAATGTAGCTGTCTCTATTGCATATCCCTAGAAGGATGTTGGGAGAGTGGTTTGACTCATCATCGAGCGGACCATGTCCAACAAGGTCCTATTCCTCCTTCCTGACACTCTATTCCATTGGGGTGTTCCATGAGGAGTGAGCTGTGAGATTGTCCCACACTCTCTCAAGAATGAATAAAACTCTAGGCTCATATACTCGCCACCTCAGTTAGACCAAAGTGCCTTAATAGTCTTGCCTAGTTGGTTCTCCACTTCGTTCCTTGAACCTATCAAGGGTTTCAGACTTGTTCTTCATCAGATAGACATAGCCATATCTGCTGAAGTCATCTATGAAAGTAACAAAGGAGTGAAAACCATTTCTAGCACTAGTGCTCATGGGCCCACCCACATCCGAGTGTATTAGCTCCAACAAGCCCTTGGCCCTCTCAACTTTCTTTTTGAAAGGTGCCTTTGTCATTTTGCCTCTTAAACAAAATTCACATGTGTCATAAGACTCCAAGTCAAATGAGCCTAGCACTCCACTTTTGTGAAGTCTAGCTATGCGCTTCTCATTTATGTGGCCCAAACGATAGTGCCAGAAGCAAGCAGGATTAAGCTCATTAAGCTTAACCCTTTTAGTGTATATGTTATAGATTATATTGTTTTGATTTAAGTCTAGGATATATAAACCATTATTTAGAAAAGCATTTCCATAAATAATATTGTCTTTCACAATATCAATATTTCCAAAACCAATATTGAAAACAAATCCAAAAATATCCAAGACAGAAACTGAAATAATATTCCTGCACATGGCAGGTACAAAATAACAGTCTTTCAAAATCAAAAGCAATCCAGTGGGCATCTCCAAGTAGAAGTCTCGAATCTTGATGGCAGCAACCTTAGTGCCATTCCCAACTTAAAGATCTACTTCTCTAGATCCCAATAACATATATACTTAAAGAACTACCTTGGTTCTTCACTTGCTCTCCCACGAGCCTTGGACATGTCTTTTTCCTGTGTCCTTTCTACTTGTATTCGAAGCACACATCCTCGGGAGTTGCCTTGGGCTTGGGCCTTTGCTTAGCCTCCTTAGCCTTGGCCTTCTTGGCCTTGGTTTTAGCTTTAGCCTTGCCTTTGCCCTTCATAGCAGGGGTGTTCCCCTTGTTTACTAGCAGCACCGGTGGAGTCGGTTTGACAGACTGTTCAGCAAACTTGAACATTCCATGTAGCTCAACCATAGTCTTGTCCATGCCCTACATGTGATAGTTCATGATGAACTAATCATACGACTCAAGGAGGGATCCCAAGATGATGTCTATCACCAACTCTTGCGGGACTGGCATGCCGGGATGGGCCAATGCGTCAATATAGCCCTTCATCTTGAGCACGTGGGTGCTCACAGATGTCCCAATTGCCATCCTACAGGTGTTGAGTGCCTTAGTTGTCAAGAACCTTTCTTGACATGTCTGATCTTGGTACATCCTTTTGAGATCATCCATGATCGCATAGGCTTGATAGTCCATGAACTATTTTTGCAGCTCAAGCACCATCGTGCCCAACATAAGGCAAGACACATCTTTATCATCCCTCCTATATAGGTCATACTCATCAATTTGAGCTTGAGTAATCCCTCGACCTACAGGCGGTGCGGCCAGTAAGGCCCTATCTAGCATATATTCCTTGGACTCTTGTCTCAAAACTATTCTCAGCTGTCGAGCCCAGTGTAGGAAGTTAGGCCCAGATAGTTTCTCCTTTTCGAGGAGTGATCACAGTGAAAATGAATTACCAACCATTTTAATGATTCTTTTACCCAGAAAAATTGCAGAGTGATTGATAAAGGGCTTTATTATTTTAACCATATTAATTAACAATCCATTTTAATTAATTTGCTGGCGATGTATGGTTACAAGACCAAGATCCATATTTCATTAAGAATTGGCCAAGCGGAGGCTTGTCAACCAACCCTTAACTATTTAGGTAGGAACTCCCTCCAATCCTAGCCTAGGGACTGTTGGTTTGATGGGCTTATTGGTACTTACCCATCTGTGCTTAGGGCCAGGAGCTTATCCTACTACCCATGTTGAGTCCAACCACTATTCGAGTGCTAAGCGTACCTAGTACCTTAACCCTATACAGTAATTGAATAATACAATGTACCCTACGAAGGCACGGCCCACATTGCACTGTTCAAAAACTGATAAGGTTCGAATGTGGAAAGCACTTTTAATCTACTCAATATTTAATTGGATTGATTAATAACGGCTTAGCATGCATAATCGCAGGTGATTAGAAACATACATACATTCATACATACATATATATATACTAGAGATCCACTGGGTGGGCTTGCAAACTCCTCTTGGGCTTGGCACCAATTAGCTTCCTCTCCAATGGCTTGACGCAATTACAATTAAATCTACAAAATGTAAATTAAATAAAATTACATAAATAAATATATAAATAAAATGACACGCAGGCCGTATTTCTCAAAATTAGATTTTACAACCCAACTTCATCTAAGGCCCAATAGTGCTCAAATCCATACAACCAAGTATAGAAAATTATAAACACATAGCAAATATCAATATACATACATGTATTAAAATGCATGAACATGGCAATTCCAATTTTAACTAATTATGTCCAGCCTTTTGTGAAATCACCGATTCTGCCATCCATAACCGATGCCTGGTCATAGACCCGAATTAGCCGTCCAATTCTCAACCCGTGCCAAGGGCCAATTGGACCAATTTCATTAACCAATTTAATTTTAACCAAAAGATTAAATTATATGCATGAATTAAATCACACAAGAAACCACACGAATCCAATTGCGAAAATAAAATCATACGAATTTTAAAACCAATTTAAAATACACATAGGGTAAAAAAAACCCTGCAAAATCTAAATCGGACCCGCACCCCACGCATCAGTAGCACTGCCGTGCGGCAGCCTGCTGCCTCATCGCAGTAGCTGCTGCATGCCGCAGCAGCAATTGCGATTCCAATTTGGGCAGTTGCAGTATTTTTTTTATTAAATTGAAACCAAAAATAAAAAATAAAAAAGGATTGGGGAAAATAATTAAAAGCCCCAAATCACCAATTAGGGTTCCTAACAACATTAAATTGAAAACCGATTCACTAAAATCAATTC
This sequence comes from Euphorbia tirucalli, assembly GCA_039660915.1. Classification (NCBI taxonomy): domain Eukaryota; kingdom Viridiplantae; phylum Streptophyta; class Magnoliopsida; order Malpighiales; family Euphorbiaceae; genus Euphorbia; species Euphorbia tirucalli. Next base: position 15,174,074 of record CM077635.1, on the reverse strand, counting down.
AAACACCAAGAACCCTAATACCAATCATTCTATTAATCGGAACATGAACCTATGCTCTGATACCACTGTAGGGAATCGTCATGGGAAAAATAAAACGCGAGGCGGAATACCGATTAAAATTTTCCTCGATTCCAAAGCCCAAGATCACATCATTTCAAGAAAAGGAAGAATATCACAGGTTACTACTGTAACCATACGGGAAATATAATTAGTGATTATATGTTTTGAAAAGGAAACTACAAAGGGAAAACTATCTGGGTTCCTAAAGAAAAATATGATGATTCTAACCCTAATGGACCCAACAATATGTGGGTACCTAAGTCTACTTGATTTGTTTCTCATGTATGTCTAAAGAACACTCTTCGAAATTCAAAGTGGTATAATGATAGCAGGTGCTCTAGACATATGACTGGTGATGGAAGATACTTCACTTCCATGAAACAAGTCAAGGGAGGAGCAGTAAAATTTAGAGATAATCTAGTAGGACGAATTATTGGAAAAGGAAAAACTAGAAACAATCCATGCATTGATGAAGTATCTCTAGTTGATGGATTGAAATTCAATCTTCTAAGTGTGAGTCAACTCTGCGACAAAAATTGCAAGGTAAACTTTGATTCAAAGAAATGTGAAATTGTGGAAGCTAATAGTGGTAAGACCGTACTTAAAGTTCCTAGAGTTGGAAATATTTATCTTTTAAGTTCAAGTACTCTTACTAATGACCATTGCTTAATTTCATAAGAAGAAGAGAGTTAGTTATGGCATCGTAGACTAGGTCATGCCAGCATGCATTTGATTTCAAAGTTTTCAAAGAAAGAACTTGTTAATGGTTTACCCAAAATCAAGTTCGATAAAGCTCATGTATGTGATGCATGTCAAAGAGGGAAATAAACTAGAAGTTCTTTTAATCTAAAAGGAGTTGTTTCTACCTCTAGACCTTTAGAACTACTGCATTTAGACTTGCTTGGTCCAATACAACCAACAAGCTTAGGAGGATGAAATATTCATTAGTCATTGTAGATGATTATTCACATTTTACATGGACATTATTTTTAAGTAAAAAAGATGAAGCTTTTCAACAATTTTCTACCTTGTGTAAAAAGCTTCAAAATTTGAAAAACACTTCTATAATAGCCATTAGAAGTGATCATGGAAAAGAATTTGAAAATAGTCTTTTTGAAATGTTTTGCTCTGAGCATGGAATTTCAAACAACTTCTCTGCTCCTAGAGCTCCTCAACAAAATGGCATTATTGAAAGGAAAAATAGGACTTTAGAAGAAATGACAAGAACCATGCTCAATGAAAATAATTTACTAAAATATTTTTTGGGCAAAAGCCATGAACACTGCTTGCTAAATTTTAAATCGAGCTTTAATAAGACCTATTTTAAAGAAAACACCATATGAGCTATGAATGGTAGAAAACCTAATATCGGTTATTTCCATCCATTTGGTTGTAAATGTTTTATTTTCAACAACCAGGAATATCTTAATAAATTTGACTCTAAGTCAGATGAAGGTATTTTCTTAGGGTAATCACTGCATAGCAAAGCATATAGAGTCTTTAACAAATGAACTCTTACCATTGATGAGTCCATGCATGTAGTATTTGAAGAAACTAACTGTCTTCCAGATAAAGAATCTAAGGATACTCTTGAGAACATAGAAAATAATAAAAATGACTTGCAAAAAGAGAACAATCCTGATGATCAAAATAAGCATAATGTGCAATAATTGCAAGTTCAAGAAAACCAACATGATGATCTACCAAAAGAATTCAAATATCATAGACATCACACCAAAGAAAATATTATTGATAATCCTTCTCAAAGGGTAATGACCAAGAAACAACTAAAAGAATATTTTGCGAATGTGGCATTTGTTTTTGAGATTGAGCCAAAGAACTTCAAAGAAGCTAAAAATGAAGAAAGCTGAATGATGTCTATGTAAGAAGAATTGGATCAATTCAAAAGAAACAATGTCTGGAAGCTTATTCCAAAACCTAACAATCAATCATTGATAGGAACCAAATGGTGTTTAGAAACAAACTAGATGAATCTAGGAAAGTTATTAGAAATAAAGCTAGATTAGTTGCACAAGGATATAACCAGTAAGAAGGAATGGACTATAATGAAACATTTGCTCCAGTTGCAAGGTTGGAAGCAATCAGAATGCTATGTGCATTTGCCTGCTACAAAGACTTCAAACTCTATCAGATGGATGTGAAAAGTGCATTTCTTAATGGCTACATCAATGAAGAAGTCTATGTAAAGCAACCCCTAGGATTTGAAGATAGTCACCATCCTAACCATGTCTAGAAGCTGTAAGCGCCAAGTTTTCCCGACCTCTATGATGAGAGTTCCTGTGTTACCTATGAAGCGAACGGTCTTGAATCGAACTTGAAAGCACCTGGAATGTCACCTGGGTATCTCAAACGTCCTAAAAATCAAGCTATCCGCTATCCAAAATCCCCAAAAAAGTCTCTTGAGCGGTTCTTAGGGTTTAGGGTGCGCGTCGGATTCTCAAAATTTTGCCCCGGCTCTTGTTAGAGCCGCACGGCTTTAGTTTTCAAACTTGAGCCTTACGGCTCTAGTGGGCAAGACAAATTGCTCTGCAAAGCAAAGCAACTTGTCTCACCAGAAGTAAAATATAGGCAAAATCAAAAAGTCAGGCAGCCATTAAATATTCAAAATGATGGGGAGAGGAGAGTATAAAATGCAAAAATCAAATCAGAAAAAGGGAAGGTTTTCAATCTTAAGGTAGAAAATCACTTTCAAGAAAGAAAAGGAACCAGAAAAAAAGAAAGAAAGAGGCCGAGACATAGGAGAAAAAAGTGGGAGCCAAATACAAAGAACAAGACTTAAAAATCAATCTAATAATATTAAAAACAAGTTACTTAACCTTTGCTCATTGATTCGAGATTGTTTCGGATTCGTTTTGGATTGTCTCGGATCGTTATGGTTTTCAACTGGTTGAGTTTCCAGGACACATTTTGAGTTTTCAAATCCATTTCTTGACATTCAGAGCATCAAAACAACACCAAGGTAAACTCTGAGAGGCTTTAAACCTATTTGCATTGTCTTTTCTGTGAGTTTTCTTTGTTTTTTGCAACTTTCAGAAATCAGATTGCTTGAATAGAGCCGGGCTATGTTCATGATGAACAGAGCCAAGCGGCTCTAGTGTCAGAACCGCTCGGCTTTGTTCTAAGGGGACAGTCTCCTGATTCGTCCCAATGGGCGGGAAATAGTCCGTTTTCCATTATGCATTCTACTGTGATCATTTTCGGCCCGAATCCATTCGTACATCATAAAATTTTGGCTTTTAGATTTCTGTATGTATGGATATTAGTGTTTTCAGATTTCCTGGGGCTTTATTTCCTGAGTTTTGGGGTTGTTTTATCCGAATCGGATCCATAGTCCAGCATTAGCGGACCCCTGAACTTTATAAAATCTCTGGAAAATATTGAAAATGAGTAAAATAGTATTTTCATAAATTTTTTGGTGTGTTTATTGCATTTTGGACCTTAGATGGATTACGTATTTAGGAACCCGCATGAACGGAACCCTGGATTTCGGGATAACAGACCCACAAAAATGGAAGTTTGCATATAATTGAGCCAAATGTTTCCCAAAAATTGATTTTCCAGCACAAAAATTACAGGGCTTTTCAAAACCATTTTCCAGGTCTAACTGGTCCGACCAATTGAGTCGACCCGGTTACCCCCTAAATGCATGCCCCCGTTCTATCCTATTTGAGTCCTATCTGTATGTGTAATATAAACTGTGCTAACTAGTCTGTTTTGTAGCATTTATTTTTATTATTATTTTTGTTGTATTTAATAGATTCTCTTGTAAATTAGGCGGATGTACTTTGTAGATCCTCCTGTACTTAGGCGATTGCAAAGTGAGGACAAGGGTTTTTATCTTTTATTCGATTAGGTTGTATAATCGCCCTTTACTATTTTTCCTGTATATTTTGGATGCATGCTTTATTTTTTTTTGCAATTTATTTTATGCATTTTTGCTTTAGCATCAGTTGATTAAAATAAACAAATTGGGGTTAGAGAAAGATAATAAAGCAAATTAAATATGGTAATATAAGCTGTAAAGTGAAAGCAAGTTACAGGTTAAGTAAGTCACTTGCCCGAACCCTAAATCTCTGGATTAGGTACAGTAGTCTACCCTCGGTAGGGAGCTGTACTGGAATTCCCAGATGAGCTGATCCAGGTGGCGACTTTGTCACTGATCTCGGGATTTAAGTTTCAAGGTCTTTAAGTTAAAATGGGAAAATGATTTCTACAAAGGAATTTTCAAATCAAATCCACAATTTTCCTAACTCAAGATAAACAAAACCCGCTTTTCCATCAAAACCATAACGAAAATGTTTTTCCCCGGTTCGCTTCATAGCATTCCTTCATTTCTCTTTTGTGAAAAATGGTCGTCCGCTCACAGTGGCAACTCTGCTGGGGAATAAAAGTTTCTTAAAATGTTTTCATGAAAACTTAAGGAACTTAGGCAACTACCGAAATATAACCTCGCTTGCGGTCACGTCACTAGTTCATATTACCATATTTATTTGCACTTTGCATATCATGACATTTTCTTCTTCCCACTCCCGCCAACACACTGATCAGCCCCGGTTTACCCAAGAAGGTGGCCTACCTCTACCACCAGGATTGGAGACACCCGACGGGGTAAACCACTCATAGCACCGTATGACCTTACATTGTGTTCTACGGTGGGGAAGTGTATATTTGCTATGGGAACTTGTACGACCCTTGGTTTTGACTTTGGCCCACATGTAATGGCTTAGTAACTTCCCCTACGATCACCAAAACTTAAATTCAAAATGAACATTGAGCGTGCGCCTCTGGTATCCCGGTTGATGCCAAAGAGACCTAACACCTAGGAAGAATGCAAGACCAATTGAAAGGAGAAATAAGGTCGGAAGGGAGTGAATATTTTTGCGTGTGCTAACGTTTGCTCCGTGGTGTTTTCTATTTTGACTTTTCATGAAGCATCAAACATGCATAGCTTTTCGTGTGCCATTCTAACCACATCTTTATGCAGCCATTTTCAAACATCAATATATGCGTGACACTAATCACATTTTTGTGCAGCCATGACATTTTATTTTTGTGCCATTTACATCTCGCGTGTGACATTTCCATAACATACACGACATCATTCTGTGTGTCATGCATTTTAACCACATTTTTGTGTAGCCACTTGCATTTTCGTGTGACATGCACATCCATATCATTTCATCTCACCTAATAAAGGATAATTCCAAGTGTGCCTTTCACAATCATTTCATCCTATAACATATCGGGTACCCTAAAACTACCCGTGTTCTGCCTATGCACTGGATCACACTCGGCCATTTCACAAATCTCATATCATTCAATAGAAGACCACAATGGTCCTAGATTTGCTCCCATGTGATAGTTCATAGTTGTTGTCACATGTCTTCACGTTCATTCGTTATAGGTGTCTGGTGATGCCGAAGTCCTGTTTGCGCATTATGGTTCACATCGAACCATTGTGAAATCATTTGACGTACTCCCTGAGTACCAGATTAGTGCACATATAGGGGCATTTCATGACATTATTAAATCATGCAAGGTGTTCCACAAAAGCCGAACCTTTGTCTATGTCTCGAGTTGCACGCGACTTTTTTGTAACATCATTTCATATCACTTGCTTCAAAAGCATTAAAACTCTGTCCATGGGATGGTCCCCATGTGACCAATTCAATTCATGTCATTGACCTACAAAGCATCGAAACTCTGCGCGTGTGTCGGCTCACACGCGGCCATCTCACGACAATTCATTAGGTGCCCCAAAGGCACCGAACCTCTGTCCGTGTGATGGCTCACATGAGACCACTTTACATTATTTTTGCATGACATTGGGCACCCTTGGGACATCCCAAATAAAGGAAATCAAGCACATAAGGTTCATTTTCATATCCATCTCCATTCACGAAGCATCATCCTCCATGACATCACGTCATTCATTTACCACCCCTAACTCTCCACTTGTGATGTAGGCCCATACACATGTGAGACTAGAAAAGGCCAAAGCTCCAAAAAGATAGTTCATAGAGTAAGCTAGAGTGACCAAGGACAAGGTCTCTGGCCTTGGGGGCTGTTAGGGAACAGAGAATAGTATAAACTAACAGTGAATCTGATTCCGGAGAGGAGGTGGAAATGGCCAATCAAACACCAAGCCTTGTTGATGCCCTGAAGGATTTCCTTAGATCCCAGGACTTCCATGACTTAATGAAGGAGGAGATGCGGGTTGTGGTAAGAGAAACTGGGGAAACCAGCACCAGTAGGCCCATAAAGGAAAAGGTTGATGAGTCCTCTCAATTTTGAGCTGATGTCTCAGCCAATATGGAGAAGATACAAGAAATGGAAGCAGCCATGGAAAAGAAAATAAAGGCTAAGTATTCTGAGTTAGATAAAGTGGTGGTCGAATTGAAGAAAGGGGCCAACATCAGCCTGGGCTCCAAAAGAGTGGTAAATGTAGATGCAATGATGAACAAGGGCATTGAGACCTTTCCCATTGGGTTTCAAGTGCCGAAAGTCCCTTCCTACAAGGGGATTCATTTACCGAAGGCCCACGTGAACCTTTATGCAAGAGTCATGCTGACGGCGGGTGCCACTAAGTAGCAATTGATCAACTTCTTCCCGACCACACTTAAGGGTGGTGCACTAAGCTGGTATAACTCTTTGGCTAAAGATGTACAATCAGATTGGGAGGCTTTGTCAATCTTTGATCAAGTACTACAGCTTCAACACCAAGATCTAGGTGAAGCTGTATGACATGGAAAGGGTTAAACAGAAGCCCAATGAATCCTTTGATGCTTACTACCAGAGGTGGATGAACAAAATGATTCTGCTAAAGAACCACCCCGATGAGGATGAATTGATTCAAAAGTTGATCGACGGTAGTAGGGACATCTTCTGGAATAACATGAAATTCCACTTGTGAGCGGACAACATTTTCAACGGAACGCCAGACTCCCTTTCGAAAGGGGTGCCACGATCTCGGGCGGGCCCCTCCCTCGCGAGGGGTTTTTATAAATAGAAAATCGGTTTTGAATAAATAAATGGAATTAATTCTTAAAAGAACCGAGACCTAAGTCTCGGTGAATATTGTAGAGTCGCCACCCGGCTCAGCTCAACCGAGAAATTTATAATGTAGCTGAACCGGACGAACGGCCGCTACACTATCCAGAGATTCGGGTCCGGACAAGTAGGGTTGTAAATGGGGCAGGGCGGGGCAGGGATTGCATTCCCCATCCCCGTCCCCAAATTAATCGGGGATCCCTATCCCCGCCCCGTTTATTAATCGGGGATAAATATCTATCCCATCCCCGTCCCCAGTGGGGAATCGGGTCCTCGCGGGGATCCCTATCCCCGTTTAGCCTTGCTTTTTTAATTGCTTTACTTAATTATGTTGTTTAATTTTCCTTCAAAAATTTATGACTGAGTTAGTCCCTCAAACCACGTTTCTTACTAATAGAGTACCAATATAAATAACCCTCAGACTTCTTCTTCTTCACCCCATTAATTTGTACATTTTTTTTTAATTTTCTGGCAGTACCCTTTTTAATCATTTTTATTCTATGGCCTTTCTTTTCTTTAATTACTTTATTTCGTTGTCCTTTCTTTTTTGCTCTCTTTTCCTTCTCTTTCTCTCTCCACTTTTGCTATATCTGAAACTTCTAATCTTACATTAATTTGTGCTTTAACAAATCAATGGCCTTCCATTTCCTCTGCAATTCAAGTATTTGGTTAACGATTATTCAATTTCTTTTTTTTTTTTACCAATTTAATTTCTAAAAGCAACAATTAAATGTTTTATTAATTTCTTTAGCATATAATATAATATTAATTAAATAAATTGAAACAGGGATTCGGAGATTTTATCGGGGATCTCCACGGGCTTTAAACGAGGATGGGGACGGGCCCGCGGGGCAGGTAGGGGTAATACCATCCCCATCCCCGATTAATAATCGGGGATTCCCCGTCCCCGTCCGAGTGGGTCCCCAAAGGGGACGAGCCCTCGTCACCCATTTGATAACCCTACGGACAAGTCCCTTATTTTGTGTCTAATTAATATAAATATTGGTCAATGTTCAAAGATGGTATTTCAAATTCTAAAGTCAATTTTATTGAAATAAATAGACATACAGCGTGCATAGAGGTTAAGTAAAATTGCAAATGAATAAATTATTACAACCCGATCGAATAAAAAATAAAAACTCTCGCATCACTTTCACAATCACCTAATATACACGATTTGTCTAGAAAAATACAATCGCCTAGGATACACGTATTAATCTATTAAATTACATCCAAAATAAAAATAAAAGAAATTAAAACCTGCAAAACTGAAGATTAGCACAATATATAACATGCCACAAGTTGGACTCAAATAGATAGAATAGGAAAATCAAGAGTAGGGGGCATGCATTTAGGGGATAACCGGGTTGGCTCGGCTAGCCAGCCCGTTTAGACCTAGAAAACATTTTGAAACGTCCCTGTATTTTGGTTTTTGTGGGAAAATCATTTTAAAAACAATTTTTCCTGTTTACATGCATTTTTACGTGTAAGGTGGGTCGGTTTTCGGGAGAACTGGGTCTCCGTCAGGGCATTGTTCTAAATGAAATTTTACTGGAAATTGAATCTATGGTCATGAATGCACACAACAAAATTCATTTTGAATGATTTTTGGGGTTTTTTGAATTTTTTGGGATTTTTGGAAATTTTTGGGGATTAAAACGGAAATTCTAGTTCTGGAAATAACGTTACAGTCGTGCTACTGTAACTACAGTAGTACGACTGTAAATTATAGTCGTGTGATTGTAAGCTGTCCAGAATCAAAATTTTGCCAGAATTTTATTTGAAGTAGACCGGAAGAAAACGCCTGGAAATAAAGAACACTCGTATGACTGTAACTACAGTCGTACGACTGTTCATCAAACTTAAGAACAGTCGCACGACTGTTCTTGATTTCCAAAAATGGAAAACGCAGAAAGTGGACAAAAATGGCGCAAAACCACACCAATCACCCAAAAAGCAAGAACAAGTGAAAGGAAAAGGAGTGTCTACCTTTTTAGAAGCTTATCCAAGTCGATTTGACCCTTGGTGTCGCTCTAATCCACACGAATTTGCACTTTTTCCTTGAGTTAGGGTTAGGAACTTAGGTCCAGAGATTTCCAAATGCAAGGGTTTCTTGAAGATCAGCTCTTTCTTTCCCTCTCTGATTTTCTCTTCTCCTCTCTCTTTTCTTTCTTTCTTTTTCTCCTTCCTCCTTTTTGTTTTCCATCTGTCTGCGGCTCCCCCTTTCTGTGCCTCCTTTTCTCTGGTTTTAAGGTATGGGTTACGATCTACAGTCGTACGACTGTAGTTAAAGTCGTATGACTATACTTTTTTTTTAGGAAGTAAAATTCCAGCGCTTACAGCTGCCCCTCGTGTGATCAAATTCACCACCCGATCTTAGTCTGGGATAGTTGATATGAATTTGAGAAACGCAATTCAAAGCACCACAGACACAGGAAATGAAACATGCAACTGAGTTACTGAAGCTTCACTGCTATGGTGATGTGTTGAGTTGATTAGAATAAGCCGATATCGGGTCTATGTTACCCGAGGCAGGGAAAATGAAGTGTGGGATTTGCATTAGCTTCAAAGATCTAGGATCTTGCTTGAATCGATCTTCAAGAATGCAAAATCTGACTTGGGCGATCTCCAAGGATTAAGAATCAGACTTGAAAAGGTTTCAAGGATTCAAAATCACGCTTGAAGAGGTTTACAAGGATTGGGAATCTTGCTTGAAGAAGTTCAAGGATTCGAAAACTGGCTTGGAGAGGTGTTCAAGGATTGGGAATCTTACTTGAAGAAGTTCAAGGATTTGAAATCTAGCTTGGATGAAATAATGGATTTGATGTAGAACTAAGCCAATATGGTCTAGGTTACCCAAGGCAAATCTGCTGATATTTTGAGGATTTGAAATCTTGCTGGAATTGGATGGGCTCGAAATGATGAAATAAGAGGTTTAAGGATTTGTAACCATGCTTGAATGTAATGGAGTTCAAGGGTTCAAAATTTGGCTTGAATGAAGAAAGGGGTTCAAGGATCTGTAACCATGCTCGAACATAATGGAGTTAGGGTTTGACATCTAGCTTGAATGAAGAAATGGGTTCAAGGATCTGTAACCATGCTTGAACGCAATGGAGTTCAAGGGTTTGAAATCTGGCTTGAATGAAGAAAGGGGTTCAAGGATTTGCAACCATGCTTGAACACAATGGAGTTCAAGGGTTTGAAATCTGGCTTGAATGAAGAAAGGGGTTCAAGGATTTGCAACCATGCTTGAACGCAATGGAGTTCAAGGGTTTGAAATCTAGCTTGAATGAAGAAAGGGGTTCAAGGATTTGCAACCATGCTTGAACGTAATGGAGTTCAAGGGTTTGAAATCTGGCTTGAATAAAGGAAGGGGTTCAAGGATTGATCATTTTGATGTTGGCTTGAGGATGAGTATTTATCCCTTGATCAATGATTTTGGAAACAAAAATTTTTGCCCCTTCGATCAAGGATAAATATGGCTTGATTGTTCTGCCCCTTGGTATATTGAGATTTGGGTTTCTGCTGATGCTTAAGGCCTAATAGATGCCCCAGTGTTGTGCCAACTTTGTTTTGAGAGCGATCCTGGTTAGGGGAGACCTGGTGATGGCAGTGGATACCTACACTTGGATGAGTTGCGATGCTTATGCATATGAATTGTGCGTTTTTACTTTAAACGTATGCCCGTATGGATGGATGCATGTATGATTCTAAATGTATGTATGCATGCAACATGTGGCTTATGCTTTGTTCTTGGTATCCGTGCGAGCCCAGAGATGGAATTCACGGCTTGTGATTGGCCCTGATGGTAACCCAGGTGCCCTAATCTGATTGTTCCGACGTTTCTTTTGATCGACTGACTATTACGCTGATCTAGGTATTAGAGGAGTTGGCCGTCTTGAGTGACCTTCCACTTTACCCTTTGTATATCTTGAAGCGTTGTCCGGCTCAGTGGATCAGGGTAATAAGCCACGCCGATGGATGGCCCGTTTGGTTAAGCAAGAAGATGAGAGTGAGACTTTGCATTTCCATACCGCATAACAGGAGCTTCTACGATATTGTCACAGGCTTGGATGCAATGTCCTACTGATGGATGTTTATATGTAGTGGCATGGTGTATGCAAGATGAACATCTGATTAGAAATCCAAACATACACAATATTGCAATGGTGACACCAGAATGAGTATAACAGGGGATAGGACATTGACTCTGACTTTGTATATCATCCCTCTCCTATTGCTGACACGTCCTTTCGGTTTTCCATGTCAACAAAATTTATTTATTTATTATTATTATTTTTTTTTGAAGAAAGATTCTGTGATGGGCATTTTGTCTGCGTTGATCCCTTTCGCGATGGTTTGTCTTAGGATGGGAAAGATATATCTTGATATGTTCATTGCGACTCGCGAAGATACCGCTGTCGATGATACCCAATGGTTCGGTTTTTACTTGCCCTTGATATTATAGGTTTGTGTTTAGGGAGTATTATAGATTTCTGTTTGGGTAGTAAAGCACTTATATGGACAAGATTGGCTGCGTGATGTAACCTATAAATGAACATTGACATGCAATAACACGACAAATGCATATTGAACACCAAAATTGAATACAAAACATTTATGGCATAATGAATACGGATGCATTAGGAAAATCTAAAATGTGGCTCTGGTTTTAATTGATGCCCCTTCAAATTACCAATATGCCCTTTCAGTTTTGCACACTGGATAGAAAATTTTTTTTTTTGTATGTGAGATGCTTTTTCGGGCATAAGTTAAGCTCAAAGCCTCATCTTGGGGATTGGCTCTGAAATTTGGCAATGGTCCCTGGTTTGGGATGATTTGGATGTATTGTGGGTTGTCCAAGTTGAAACTTTTAGGGCAAGACCAACAATATTTTGAATCGTGGTTTGTAGGGATCACTGATCTAGGTTGGCAATTGATTCGACGGAAATGGTGCCATCCCATTACTTAATTGGCCGACATTTTTTCTTTTTTAAGGAAGGGATTTAACCGAAGTCAGGTTCACTTGTACATTCCCTATAAGACTCAGATTGATGTCATTGGCTGCTAAATATAACCCGTAAGTGAACATTGACATGCAATAACACGACAAATGCATATTGAACACCAAAATTGAATACAAAACATTTATGGCATAATGAATACGGATGCATTAGGAAAATCTAAAATGTGGCTCTGGTTTTAATTGATGCCCCTTCAAAATACCAATATGCCCTTTCGGTTTTGCACATTGGATAGAAATTTTTTTTTTAAGGAATGAATGCCCGATCACTGGATAGAGTTGCCATTGTGGACGGACAACCTGAGATGAATTCAATTAACCTCTGGATTCTCCTGCAGTCTGATGCCGTATTCATGTTTCTAATTCACCCCAAATTCTAGTTAAGGCACGGTTCCCGAAGAATGAATCCTTGAAATGGTTGGTAAATGCAACTTTCCCTTTGAATATGAGTAAAACAGACTTTGTAAGCTTTCCCGTTGATGGTATCGTCCCCTTCATGATTGTTGAAAGCTTTGTAAAGCCAAGTTGCCCCAACACTGTTGGTGAAGTTCACAAATGCATAACTGACATTTCCTCCAGTCTTGAAATCCATAAGGAAGTAGGGGAAACCATAAGTAGATTTCCCTTTGGACTTACTCTTGACCAGAATTTGTGTAATACCCCGAATATTTTAATAATATTTTTCATCATTATTTTTATTAAATAAATTATTCTCATTATTTTAATTTTATGGCATTTAATATTTTTAGGCTTAATTAATTAATTTAATTTAATACCTTAAGCTTATTATATTTAAATGCATCTTTAAACATGATTAAATTTTGTGAATATTTTGGGGTTAGGAAAATTATATATTTTAGGACTAATATATTTAGACATTTCGGCCAACTTGTATTTATCATAATCCCTCTCTATTTAATCCCTCCTTAACCTAATTCACACTCATTCTACAACATAAAGTCCTAACTACACTAAAGCTCATCTCCCCCTCTCCCTTGTGTGTGCAATTCGGCCAAGCATCCCACCTTCCCCTCTCTCAAATTTTCGACCTCCTACCTCTGCCACACCCCTTCATTGATTGTTCTCATTGCATACTTGAGGTTTAGAAGCTCAATTCAAGGTATTCCCCTCCCTTTTCCTTGTTAAAAGTTTCGACCATGACAAAGAATTTAGGGTTTAAACTTTTTGTTCAACAATTGTTAGGAAGTTGGTTTTGGGTTTGATTTGCTCCTGGGATTTGGCCATCAACACCTTTAATTCTTCCCTTGGATCATCAATTTGAGCAATAGGACTTAGCAATCAAAGGTAACTACTCTATCCATATTCCTACACTTAGGGTTGAAAGGTAGAAATTAGGGCTTTTATGTTTTTTTTTTTTTTTATGTTGGAATTGATTAAATTAATTGTAATAACTTGATTGGTATTGCTAGAATTTGAATTGGCATGATTTGTTTACTGATTTTGGTCAATTGGGTTGATAGAATTCGAATTATAGGACTGGTATGATGATTTAAAAACTTGCACATAAGGTGTTTGATAGAATACCCTTGCTGGACAGCCTGCACAACATTTTTCTAAATTCGTTTTAAATAGGTTCTGGTTCTCAGAAACTTCTGAAATTTTTATATGTTTTAGATAACATGTTAAACTGAAAATTCGTAGAAGAAACCATGTCAAAATTCATTGGTTTTCATGTCCTAAAAATTCACCCAAAGCTGTTGCTTGAAACTGCCCCTGATTGTTTTCAGCACTGACCTATAATGTTTGAAAATTCATATCTTTTTGTGTACTTCGAATTTTTACATGAAACCACTTGCAAAATTTTTCTAAGATTATGAACTACAAAAGTGCTTTATATTTTCTCTTCTAATTATGATGGTAAACTGGGGTTATACTGATTTTAATATAGTGTAAAATTTGGTGCTCTGTTTCCAGGAATCTGTGATCAGTAATCTTTGGACGCTTTTAACTTTTGCTCTGGTTAATGAATTCATGAAATTCCAGTTGGTATTTGAAGATTATAATGCTATGTTGGTCCCTGAATTATTTCATGATTTTTGGACAAGTGCAATAATTTTATTCTGAATTTTGTTTTCCTGACCTGCTGCCTGCCCTGTTTTCGGGACAGCCTCACTGTTTGGCCTATATTTTTTTGTACACTTGTCCGAATGACACGAAACGAATTGCATTTTGTGTGTATTAAATTGAACTTGGTTCCTTAAAATTTTGAGAATTTTTGGAAGAGTTTTCATATGGTTTATACTGTTTTGAAATTCAGGCAGTGGATCTGCCATATTTGGTGTTTTGGATTAAGGATGTTTTTATACCACACTTGGTGGATTTTTGATGAACTGAATTGGTTTATGTGGACACTTGGTCTTTTGGTTTTATATTGAGGAAGAATAGCCTATAATGGCATGTTTTGGACAATTGGTCCTTGGATTTGATGTTGATTTTGGGTTAAGCCTAAAGTGGCACCCTAATGTTGATTTGATGAGATTGGTTTGAAAATTGGTTTTTGATACACGATTGCATATGGGAGTTGCCGGACTGCGGTTTTTCTGGCATATGGACAGTGTTTCCCTTGTGATATTTTTGACCTCTTCATGGTGCACTTGGCCCATGATGGACTCACTTGACTGCGGTTTTTCTTGTGAGTGGTCCGACCTCTTCATTGGTATTTGTCCAATGATGGACTCTTTCGACTGCGGTTTTTCGATTGAGTGGTCATAGACCTCTTCATTGGTATTTGTCCAATGATGGACCTGCTTGACTGCGGTTTTTCGAGTAGGCGGTCTAGTCGTTCTCATTAGGCGAGTGGACTGCGGTTTTTCCCTCGTAAATGGGAGAGTTGGCCAGCTTAGACTTTTTGATTGATTGTGGGATTAGGGGACTGCGTTTTTTTTTTTTCCCGAGCGTCCGACCTATTTGCTATTCGTTGGCGATTTTGGATTGAGAAATTGACTGATGAGTTTTATATCCGAGACTGATTTTTTTTATCATGAGATTTTTATACCAATGTTGGTTTGATTTCGTATCATGTTTCTTAATTTAATTAGTTTAAACTCTTTTCTTCGCTTTACTTTATTCTTGTTTTATTATTTAAACTGTTTTACTCGCTCAGCTTTATTTCAATTTGTTTTTGCCTTATTTTCAAGCTATTCGGTTTTAGGTGTTCGAATATGGACACTGTAGTTACTCGTCACTAAGTGGCGACCATTTTTTTTCAGATTTTGTAGGTACCGATGCCGATGCTTGACGTGTGATTGTTGTGTCGTGATGGGACTTGGGCGAGTGGACGGATTCTTTTTAGGCATTAGCTACTATAGTTGGGCATATTACTAGACTTTATTTCATTTATTCATTTATTGCTTAACAATGGTTTGTAAGGATATTTATTTATTTATTTATTCATTACTTAGCATTTTTAAGGCTCAATTTATATAGTTAGATAGTTGGTTTGCTCGATGACTACCGATCTCGTGCATTGAATTCCGCCTTTGCACGCTTACCGAGGTCGGGGTCGTCACAGTTGGTATCAGAGCCGAATTTGGTTCCAAAGCTTACAAAGCGTAAGTCACTTGGAACTGAACTAGGAAAATAGGATAGAGACTTAAAACTTTAGCGAGAGTGCTGGGTAGGTAGAAACGGGACGTTACCTGCTTTGTGTACTAATTGCTTATCTGTTCTTACATGTGTGCTTATGTTTGTGCTTTACTTGAATCATTAATTTCAGTATGCCTCCGAGAAGAGCCCCGCGACAGAACCCTGACCGACTCCAGACTTTGGAGGAGGTTGTCATAGCTCTTGCGAATCGTCAGGAGAATCCCCTTCCTCCGCCGCCGCCGCCTCCACCTGCGGTTCCGGCTAATAACCAAACTGTTTTCGATCGCTTCGATAGACACCGACCCCCGATTTATGATGGGAAGCCTGACCCCGTGGTCTTAGAGGAGTGGGTACGAGTGATGAAGAAGCTGTTCGCAGTGACTGGCTGCCCTGCTGAAGAGAAGGTAGCCATTGCCACTTACTATCTCCGAAAGGAAGCTGACAATTGGTGGGGATTGGTGCAAGATGAATGTTTGGCCGATGCTGCCTTCGGCTGGGATCAGTTTGTAGAGAAATTGAAGGATCGCTTCTATCCAAAGGAGCTGAGATGGCAGAAGAGGACTGAATTCCTCCGTTTGACTCAAGGTACTATGACGGTGCAGCAGTACACCGACAAATTTTCTGAATTGGCCCGTTTTGTTCCTACTTTGCTGCCCGATGAGATGGAGAAGGTACAGATGTATGTTAAGGGACTGGACCCCCGCATCAGTAATTTGGTCCTAGTCTCCGGAGCTTCTACCTTTCAAAGAGCGTATGAGGTTGCTCTTAGTGTATCTGCGAAAGTCCAAGAGGAAGACGCCGCTCGACGTGCTAATCTTGTGAAGAGGACTCAGCAGTCTGGTTTTGCTCTTCTGGCTGTCAAGAAGCCGAGGTTTGCGCCTGCAAAAAGAGTCGTTAATGCTTCGGGTACTGATTCTAGGAAGTGCTTTAAATGCCAGAAAGACTACCACCCTGGCAAGAATTGTGACGGATCGGTGGTGAAGTGCTTTTTCTGTAATGGTGAGGGACACCGCTCATTCGCTTGTCCCAAGAACCCTAATGCTACTCAAGTGAGACCCCCTGCTAGACAAGGAGCTCCTGTGCGGAACCGTGTTTACAACATGGAAGAGACTGAGTATGAGGCTGAGGATGATGTCGACGCTAACGTGGTGACAGGTACTATACTTGTGAATTCTTTACCTGCTTTTGTACTTTTCGATACTGGTGCTTCTCTATCTTGTGTCTCTACTGCCTTTGTTAAGAAGGCTAAACTGCAATCTTCTGTGCCTATTAAATCCTTGGTTACCCTCCCGAATGGAGAGAACCTTTCTTGTCGACGTGCCTTTCGAGATGTTCCGATTGTGATAGAGGGAATTGTTTTGACTGCAACTTTGAAGGAACTTCCCTTAGAAGAGTTTGATGTTATCTTGGGCATGGATTGGCTGAAAAAGCACCGTGTTATCTTTTACTGTAGAGATGAGAAGGTGGTATTGAGGGATTCCAGAGGGAAGAGAGTCTCTTACTCGAATGTAAAGTTGAAACCCTCTGTTAAGGTTGTTGCTGCTTTGAGAATGAAGAAGCTTTTTAAGAAGGGGAATGAAGTATTCTTGTGTAGTATCACAGACACCGCTGAAGGGAAAAAGCTTGAGGATATCCCTGTTGTTTGTGATTATCCTGATGTGTTCCCTGATGAGTTACCGGGTATTCCACCTGAAAGGGATGTGGAATTTTCTATTGACCTTGTTCCGGGCACTGCACCAATTTCTAAAGCCCCGTACCGCATGGCTCCGTCCGAAATGTTGGAGCTGAAATCTCAACTCCAAGAATTGATTGATAAGGGCTTTATAAGGCCTAGTGCTTCACCGTGGGGTGCTCCTGTGTTATTTGTGAAGAAGAAGGATGGTAGTATGAGACTGTGCATCGACTACCGAGAGTTGAATAAGGCTACGATCAAGAATAAATATCCTTTGCCTCGGATTGAAGATTTGTTTGATCAGCTGAAGGGTGCTGGAGTGTTCTCTAAGATCGACCTTCGATCCGGTTACCATCAAATACCGGTGAAAAAGGAAGATATTCCGAAGACTGCTTTCCGGACTCGATATGGGCACTATGAGTTCGAGGTCATGCCTTTTGGCTTGACTAATGCCCCCGCTGTGTTCATGGATCAGATGAACAGAACCTTTCATGAGCTGCTAGATGTCTGCGTGGTTGTCTTCATTGACGACATCCTAGTTTACTCGAGGGACGAAGAGGAGCATGTTGTGCACCTTAAAAGGGTGTTGGATATTCTGAGGAAGCAAAAGTGGTACGCTAAGTTGTCAAAGTGTGATTTCTGGTTGAAAGAAGTCGTCTTTTTGGGGCATGTAATCAGTAAGGATGGTGTGAAGGTGGACCCCTCGAAGATTAAGGCAATTGTGGAATGGTCTAGCCCGACCAATGTGACGGAGGTTCGAAGTTTTCTGGGTTTGGCCGGCTACTACCGTCGATTTGTGCATAATTTCTCCCTTATTGCTCAGCCGTTGACTAAGCTATTAAAGAAGAATAGTAAGTTCCGTTGGATCGAGGAATGTGAGAAGGCGTTCCAGTTGTTGAGAGAGAAGTTGACTACTGCTCCGGTCCTTACCTTGCCGACAGAAGGGATTGAGTTCGAGGTGTATAGCGATGCATCTAAGAATGGTCTGGGTTGCGTGTTGATGCAAGATGGGAAGGTAATTACTTATGCTTCTCGACAGTTGAGGGTACATGAGAAGAACTACCCGACACATGATCTTGAGCTAGCGGCTGTTGTTTTTGCATTGAAGATCTGGCGACATTATCTGTATGGGGTTCCATGTAAGATCTACACGGATCACAAGAGCCTCAAGTACATTTTCACTCAGAAAGAGCTTAATATGCGCCAGAGGAGATGGCTTGAGTTGATTAAAGACTATGACCTGACTTTGGAGTACAAGGAAGGAAAAGCGAATAAAGTTGCCGATGCCCTCAGTAGGAAGAGTGCTCACACATCGAACTACTTAAGGGTTTTGGCGGATGATTTGTGCAATGAGTTTCGACGATTGGAGATTGAATTTATGCCCGAGGGTTGTGCTCAAGCTCAGTTGAGTGCCATGAGCATTGAGCCCACTTTGTTTGCCGAGATACGAGAAAAGCAGAAAGCTGATCTAGTACTTCAGAAAATTCGAGCTGCGAAAGCTGCGGGCCGTGCCGAGGATTTTGAGATTTTGGGTGACGATAGTTTGAAGTTTAAAGGGAGATGGTGTGTGCCTAATGATTCAGCTTTGAAGGATCAAATTCTTAAGGAAGCTCATAACACACCGTATTCTGTTCATCCTGGTGGGTCTAAGTTGTACAAGGACCTTAAGACTCACTTTTGGTGGCCTAAGATGAAGAAGGAAGTTGCCGAGTTTGTTGCAAAGTGTTTGATATGTCAGAAGGTAAAGATAGAGCATCAGAGACCTGGTGGTTTGCTACAGCCATTGCCTATCCCTGCTTGGAAGTTCGACTCTATATCCATGGATTTCGTGATGGGACTTCCGAGGACTGTTGGAGGTTTAGATTCGGTTTGGGTGATTGTGGATCGGTTGACTAAGGTTGCTAGATTTGTTCCCATGAAGAAGACCTGGTCTATGGAACAGCTGGCCGAAGCCTACACTAACGAGATCATTCGACTTCATGGCATACCGAGGGAGATCATTTCTGACCGTGATCCACGTTTTCTATCGCAATTTTGGACTGCTCTTCAGGAAGCTTTTGGTACGAAGCTTAAGTTGAGCACTGCTTTTCATGCTGCTACCGATGGTCAGACCGAGGGGACCATTCAGACACTTGAGGACATGCTCCGCGCTTGTGCATTGGAGTTTCAGAAATCATGGGTTAAGTCATTGAGCTTAGTTGAGTTCTCCTACAACAATAGCTACCATGCGAGCATTCAGATGGCACCATACGAGGCACTTTATGGTCGGAAGTGTCGTAGCCCGATGTGTTGGAGCGACACCAGCGATGCTTTGGTTTTGGGTCCTCAGTTGATTCATGATACAGTTGAGAAGGTCCGAGTGATTCAAGCTAAGATGAAGGCGGCCCAGGATCGTCAGAAATCTTATGCCGACTTGAAGAGGAGACCGATTGAGTTCGCTGTGGGCGACAAGGTTCTTTTGAAGGTCTCGCCTATGAAGGGAGTGTACCGGTTTGGGAAGAAGGGTAAGTTGACACCAAAGTATATTGGACCTTACGAGGTATTGGAGAGGATCGGCGAAGTGGCTTACTGTTTGGCCCTACCGCCCGAAATGGATAAAGTGCACGACGTGTTCCATGTTTCTCAGCTTCGACGATTCATCAGCGACCCGACTCAAGTTATACCCATCGATGCCGTAGAGGTTGAGCCCAATTTGACTTTCGAGGAGAAGCCCGTTCGCATTTTGGACCGTCAAGTTCGAGTTCTCCGAAGAAAGGAAGTGCCTTTAGTGAAAGTTCTGTGGCGCAGTCAGAAGTACGAAGAAGCGACTTGGGAGACGGAAGAAGCGATGCGCGCTAGATACCCCGAGTTATTTAGGGATTAGCTTCCGATGCTGTGATTGTGTTTTGTTTTGTTTGATTGTTCGCTGTGTGACTGTGATGCTTTCTGGTTTTCTGTGGTCCTTGAAGTTTCGAGGACGAAACCTTTCTAAGGGGGAATGATTGTAATACCCCGAATATTTTAATAATATTTTTCATCATTATTTTTATTAAATAAATTATTGTCATTATTTTAATTTTATGGCATTTAATATTTTTAGGCTTAATTAATTAATTTAATTTAATACCTTAAGCTTATTATATTTAAATGCATCTTTAAACATGATTAAATTTTGTGAATATTTTGGGGTTAGGAAAATTATATATTTTAGGACTAATATATTTAGACATTTCGGCCAACTTGTATTTATCATAATCCCTCTCTATTTAATCCCTCCTTAACCTAATTCACACTCATTCTACAACATAAAGTCCTAACTACACTAAAGCTCATCTCCCCCTCTCCCTTGTGTGTGCAATTCGGCCAAGCATCCCACCTTCCCCTCTCTCAAATTTTCGACCTCCTACCTCTACCACACCCCTTCATTGATTGTTCTCATTGCATACTTGAGGTTTAGAAGCTCAATTCAAGGTATTCCCCTCCCTTTTCCTTGTTAAAAGTTTCGACCATGACAAAGAATTTAGGGTTTAAACTTTTTGTTCAACAATTGTTAGGAAGTTGGTTTTGGGTTTGATTTGCTCCTTGGATTTGGCCATCAACACCTTTAATTCTTCCCTTGGATCATCAATTTGAGCAATAGGACTTAGCAATCAAAGGTAACTACTCTATCCATACTCCTACACTTAGGGTTGAATGGTAGAAATTAGGGCTTTTATGTTTTTTTTTTTTTATGTTGGAATTGATTAAATTAATTGTAATAACTTGATTGGTATTGCTAGAATTTGAATTGGCATGATTTGTTTACTGATTTTGGTCAATTGGGTTGATAGAATTCGAATTATAGGACTGGTATGATGATTTAAAAACTTGCACATAAGGTGTTTGATAGAATACCCTTGCTGGACAGCCTGCACAACATTTTTCTAAATTCGTTTTAAATAGGTTCTGGTTCTCAGAAACTTCTGAAATTTTTATATGTTTTAGATAACATGTTAAACTGAAAATTCGTAGAAGAAACCATGTCAAAATTCATTGGTTTTCATGTCCTAAAAATTCACCCAAAGCTGTTGCTTGAAACTGCCCCTGATTGTTTTCAGCACTGACCTATAATGTTTGAAAATTCATATCTTTTTGTGTACTTCGAATTTTTACATGAAACCACTTGAAAAATTTTTATAAGATTATGAACTACAAAAGTGCTTTATATTTTCTCTTCTAATTATGATGGTAAACTGGGGTTATACTGATTTTAAGATAGTGTAAAATTTGGTGCTCTGTTTCCAGGAATCTGTGATCAGTAATCTTTGGACGCTTTTAACTTTTGCTCTGGTTAATGAATTCATGAAATTCCAGTTGGTATTTGAAGATTATAATGCTATGTTGGTCCCTGAATTATTTCATGATTTTTGGACAAGTGCAATAATTTTATTCTGAATTTTGTTTTCCTGACCTGCTGCCTGCCCTGTTTTCGGGACAGCCTCACTGTTTGGCCTATATTTTTTTGTACACTTGTCCGAATGACACGAAACGAATTGCATTTTGTGTGTATTAAATTGAACTTGGTTCCTTAAAATTTTGAGAATTTTTGGAAGAGTTTTCATATGGTTTATACTGTTTTGAAATTCAGGCAGTGGATCTGCCATATTTGGTGTTTTGGATTAAGGATGTTTTTATACCACACTTGGTGGATTTTTGATGAACTGAATTGGTTTATGTGGACACTTGGTCTTTTGGTTTTATATTGAGGAAGAATAGCCTATAATGGCATGTTTTGGACAATTGGTCCTTGGATTTGATGTTGATTTTGGGTTAAGCCTAAAGTGGCACCCTAATGTTGATTTGATGAGATTGGTTTGAAAATTGGTTTTTGATACATGATTGCATATGGGAGTTGCCGGACTGCGGTTTTTCTGGCATATGGACAGTGTTTCCCTTGTGATATTTTTGACCTCTTCATGGTGCACTTGGCCCATGATGGACTCACTTGACTGCGGTTTTTCTTGTGAGTGGTCCGACCTCTTCATTGGTATTTGTCCAATGATGGACTCTTTCGACTGCGGTTTTTCGATTGAGTGGTCATAGACCTCTTCATTGGTATTTGTCCAATGATGGACCTGCTTGACTGCGGTTTTTCGAGTAGGCGGTCTAGTCGTTCTCATTAGGCGAGTGGACTGCGGTTTTTCCCTCGTAAATGGGAGAGTTGGCCAGCTTAGACTTTTTGATTGATTGTGGGATTAGGGGACTGCGTTTTTTTTTTTCCCGAGCGTCCGACCTATTTGCTATTCGTTGGCGATTTTGGATTGAGAAATTGACTGATGAGTTTTATATCCGAGACTGATTTTTTTTATCATGAGATTTTTATACCAATGTTGGTTTGATTTCGTATCATGTTTCTTAATTTAATTAGTTTAAACTCTTTTTCTTCGCTTTACTTTATTCTTGTTTTATTATTTAAACTGTTTTACTCGCTCAGCTTTATTTCAATTTGTTTTTGCCTTATTTTCAAGCTATTCGGTTTTAGGTGTTCGAATATGGACACTGTAGTTACTCGTCACTAAGTGGCGACCATTTTTTTTCAGATTTTGTAGGTACCGATGCCGATGCTTGACGTGTGATTGTTGTGTCGTGATGGGACTTGGGCGAGTGGACGGATTCTTTTTAGGCATTAGCTACTATAGTTGGGCATATTACTAGACTTTATTTCATTTATTCATTTATTGCTTAACAATGGTTTGTAAGGATATTTATTTATTTATTTATTCATTACTTAGCATTTTTAAGGCTCAATTTATATAGTTAGATAGTTGGTTTGCTCGATGACTACCGATCTCGTGCATTGAATTCCGCCTTTGCATGCTTACCGAGGTCGGGGTCGTCACAATTTGTGGCGGATTATGTCTTTGGAACTGGCCTGGCAGATTTCTGATCATCAGGCTTGTTTTCTCACTGCGACTAGCGTTGATATCCCTCTTATTCGGCTTGGTCTCTTCAATAGTTAGGTTCTTGGGTAACCATTGTTGAGCTCATTTGAAGTAGACTCGTATTCAAATCCTCTCTATGCTCTATCGCCCTTCTGGTGATGAGATGATGCAGAAAAATGCAATATGGAGCAGCATTGGGGTTTAATTTCTTGTTGTAAGCCATTGATGGTAGAAAATAAGGCTTCATAGAATCTGTTCAACGGAGAAGATGAAAATGTTGCGCCTTGCCATTTAATGCCATGAGACACTCCAGACTTAATTATGGTCGCCGTGTATGAGATAGATAAAGACACTAATCTTCTCTGCCACAGCACGAAGTTAACTTTTTAGAATAGGCAAAAATGTACTTATCTCCATTGTCCCAACTCACTGACCCGGCATTTCATGCAATAGATGTGCCACCTGGATTCATCAAGCACTCGACAGAGTTTGACTCTATGATTGAAGAGAGTGCAACTTTAAACCAGGAGCAAAAATTTAACTGTGAGGGAGAGCTAAGGTCTTCCATCTGTGCTGGGTTTTTTTTTTTTGTTTTTTTGTTTTTTGAAAAAGTTAAATCCAAGCCACAGCCACTTATTGATTTTCCTGCTGCATTCAGATCCATGTATGTCTTGCATGTTTGATATGTCTTTTTGGACGAACAATGCATGTGTAATGTTATATGCACATGAATGCCACACAAACAAGACTATATATGCACTAAAACCAATGTCTGCTTCAGAGTTTTACAGCATGGTGGATGGCAAAGGTCATTTGGATTTTTTTAGGGCTTGGTGCTTTTTGATGGGTTTGGTTTTTTTTTTATGTGAGATGCTTTTTCAGGCATGAGTTAAGCTCAAAGCCTCATCTTAGGGATCAGCTCTGAAATTTGGCAATGGTCCCTGGTTTGGGATGATTTGGATGTATTATGGGCTGTCCAAGTTGAAACTTTTAGGGCAAGACCAACAGTATTTTGAATCGTGGTTTATAGGGATCACTGATCTAGGTTGGCAATTTTTTTTATTTATTTTTTTTAAGGAAGGGATTTAACCGAAGTCAGGTTCACTTGTAAATTCGTTGTAAGACTCAGATTGATGTCATGCATCTTAATATTATGCGTGATGGACATGTCGTTTCAGATGATCAAATGCATGCTTAATGCCATATACATGTAATCACCACATAAGTAAGAAAACAACAAGATGCATTGCATTCAAAATGAGCTCAATAAACTTTACAAACAAAATGAGTTCCCTACGGGAAGGAGCCTCTAAAGGTATTGATCTCACAGCATCCGATTATTGCTTATCCGGTCACTGCCCCAACTTCAATGTCACTGCCCCACTTTTATCAAATCAGGCTTAGGAGTTCTTCGCCATATTCCTCTCCCTGGGAGGTTTGAGAAATTTCCTTGCTATTCTCTCTGCTTGCCCCTAGTTGCTCATTAGTAGCGGACGGCACCTTTAATCTCACCTCATAAACTAACTTCTGGATCTCCTTCCTTAAAATATAGTAGACATTGGTTCGGTGACCTGTCACTACATGATAGGTACAGAAGTTGTTCTTTTGATCCGGTGCCGGCTCCACATACGGCTTGACGCTCTGCAGTAGCCCCTCTTTTCTACATTTGGCAAATAATTGGCTCAGTGAAAAAGGCCACGGGGATATGCCCTTTCTATCACCCTTGGGGAGTGGACTCCTGTTTGGTCGCGAAACAAGCTCAGTGTTGGATTTGAGGGGGGCCTTCGATTTTGCTTCACCAGTTAGCCCTTTTATTGCTCCCTCAAGCTCAATCACACGTGCCTCCATTTCAGAGCACCTTGTCGTCAGTTTTTCCACCTTATCAAGATCACCTCCTAGCATCTCTTTCAACATTGCCGCTGCCTCTTCCCTGACCGCCTTTCAGAATCGCAATGAGGCAACATAATCATCCACGATGTCTGTTATGGTGTTGAAGTTCATTGGGCTAGCCATTCTTGAGATTCCTTCCCTTTCTCTCCTGATAAAAACATTTGTTAGCATTGACTGGGGCATGCACACAGAGGATACCAAGTCAAGAGATGATGTGGGCATAAGTGCGTGATGTGATGCATGCGTGTATGAACAGTGATGTCATGTAATGCCATGTCATGTTATGCAATCCTAAGCTAGTCAAGTGCACACAAAGCCAGGGATGGAAACATGAAAAATGCAATGAATGTTGTTGATGAAGCTATATGCTGAAGGAGAGCGTGGCGTATAAATATACACCACATGGATAAAATGACACACAGGGTGTCCACGGATCGAAGCAAGGTGATACTTGCGAAGCGCTTATATGTATAGGGCGGATCCTATATAGGGAGAGAGTTAATATTTGAAGCGGTACGTGTAGAGCTTGTTTTACACGGGGAGGAAGTGTGCAAAGCTTGTCTTGCACGGGAAGATATTTTGGGGCGATACGTGTAGAGCTTTTCTTACACAGGGAGGAAGGGTAGAGTTTGATGCGGTACGTGCAGAGCTTGTCTTGTACGGGAAAAGATTTGGAACGAAACGTGTAGAGCTAATCTTACCCAGGAAGTAAGGGTAGAGTTTGATGCGGTACGTGCAGAGCTTGTCTTGCGTGGAAAAGATTTGGAACGGTACGTGTAGAGCTTATCTTACACGGGGAGGAAGTGTGCAAAGCTTGTCTTGCAGGGGAAGATATTTGGTATTTGGGTGTGCGGGACACAAGGATAGGGTTTCTAATGATTATGCAAGACCTAAGGGGCTTAATGTAATTTCTAGCGTTTTTGGAACACTTGCATGCGGTAAAGTACTTGGTGCTTATGAAATGCTTGAACGTTGTGGAGTGCTTGAATGTTTGATGGATGAATGAGATGTACATTTTGAGATAATGAAGATGATGCCCTTGTTTTTATTCTTTTGACTTTGGACATTCCAAGTGCACCCAATGCTATGCAAAAAATTTCACGTGTGGACCACCGCACGGGTAAAAGTTCAGTGCTTTTGGGGCACCTAATGAATTTCATGAAATGGTCGTGTGTGTACCGACACACGGACGGAGTTCCATGCTTTAAAGGTCTATGAGATGATATGAAATGGTCACGTGGGACCGGCCCATGGACAGAGTTTATATGCTTTTGAGCATATGATATGAAATGATGTTATGAGAGAGTCGCGTGTAACGGGGACACGGACAAAAGCTTGGCATTCGGGGAACACCATGCATGATTTGGGGTGTTATGATATGCCCCTACATGCGTACTAATCTGGCACTCGGGGAGCGCCTTGAATAATGTAGTAATGTCATGAAGTAACCTGATGTGGATCACAGTGTTATGTGATGTTTGTGATGAATGGATATGATGTCATGAAATGCATTGTGTGTATTGTCACACGGAAATATACCTAGGACCATTGTGGTCTCTATTGAATGAAATGATTTGGTGGAATGGCCGAATGAGATCCGGTGCATTGGCAAAACACAGGTGTTTTGGGATACCCGATATATGATGGAATGATATGATCATGGTGGGCGTCCTTGGAATGCCCTAATTTAATTTAGGTGATATGTCGTGAATGCTTATGAAACACAAAATGTAAATGGCTACGCAAAAATGTGGGTTAGGATGCATGACATACATAATGATGTTATGTATGCTATGTGAAAAATTCTAATCACACAAATTTAATGTTATGGCTGAAAAAGAAAAGGTTAGTATGAATGGCAAACAGATGATTTAATGATTGCATACGAAAATAAAATGCAAATGGCTGCATCAAAATGTGGGTTAGTATCACACAAAATGTTTTATGAATGGAAAATGTTGATTGTGTATGGAAGATGGTGATCATGGTATGTCGTGAAATGTTGAGAAGCGTGTAACATGTAGCACACGAAGCGGATTCTTCCAACCTTATTTCTCCAAGCGTGGTCGGTCTCGAAGATTTCTAACCGAGTCCTAGGTGGGGTTCACTTCGATCGCCAACCGGGAGTGATGAAGGCACGATTTTATTTATTCACACAATTATTTTGGTATCCTAAGGGAATCAAACTAGGGCTGCCTATATGAGTTTGGTCCAATTCGGGTTAAAATCAAGGTTCCCATAGCAAAATATATTCCTCACTTCTCCCCACTCAAGGGTCCGAACGAAAGGGTTCGTACGAGGCTATGGGTGGTGTTTCGTATATGTGCCCCTAAGTCCATGAGGAACAAAGGCGACACTTCAACAATCCACTGGGCTATAAATGGATACTAAATCTAATGCAAGCATGTCTAACTAAAAATGCAAAATGAAATACCAATCGAGAATCATCCACCTTATTTTAATTAGACACTTTTTAGGGCTTGTCAAATTCTTTTAAGTTTTTTGAAAAACATTTGAGAAATCCCCAGCACAGTCGCCACTGTGAGCGGACGACGTTTGCAATGGAACGCGAGACTCCCTTTGGGAAGGGGCGCCACGATCTCGGGCGGGCCCCTCCCTCACGTGGGGTTTTTATAAATAGAAAATCGGTTTTGAAAATATAAATGGAATTAATTCTTAAAAGAACCGAGACCTAAGTCTCGGTGAATATTGTAAAGTCGCCACCCGGCTCAGCTCAACCGGGAAATTTATAATGTAGCTGAACCGGACGAACGGCCGCTACACTATCCAGAGGTTTAGGTCCGGACAAGTCTCTTATTTCGTGTCTAATTAAAATAAATATTGGTCAATGTTCAAAGATGGTATTTCAAATTCTAAAGTCAATTTTATTGAAATAAATAGACATACAGCGCACATACAGGTTAAGTAAAATAGCAAATGAATAAATTATTACAACCCAATCGAATAAAAAATAAAAACTCTCGCCTCACTTTTACAATCGCCTAATATACACGATTTATCTAGAAAAATACAATCGCCTAGGATAGGCGTATTAATCTATTAAATTACATCCAAAATAAAAATAAAAGAAATTAAAACCTGCAAAACTGAAGGTTAACATAATATATAACACGCCATAAGTTGGACTCAAATAGACGGAATAGGAAAATTAAGAATAGGGGGCATGCATTTAGGGGATAACCGGGTTGGCTCGGCTAGCCGGTCCGGTTAGACCTGGAAAACATTTTTTAAAGTCCCTGTATTTTGGTTTTTGTGGGAAAATCATTTTGAAAACAATTTTTCTTGTTTACATGCATTTTTACTTGTGAGGTGGGTTGGTTTTCGGGAGAACTGGGTCTCCGTCGTGGCATTGTTCTAAATACAATTTTACTGGAAATTGAATCCATGGTCGTGAATGTACACAACAAAATTCATTTTGAATGATTTTTGGGGTTTTCTGAATTTTTAGGGATTTTTGGAAAATTTTGGGGATTAAAACGGAAATTCTGGTTCTGGAAATAACGTTACAGTCATGCGACTGTAAGCTGTCCAGAATCAAAATTTTGCTAGAATTTTATTTGAAGTAGACCGGAAGAAAACGCCTGGAAATCAAACACTCGTACGACTATAACTACAGTCGTACGACTGTTCATCAAACTTAAGAATAGTCGCACGGCTGTTCTTGATTTCCAGAAATGGAAAACGCAAAAGTGGACAAAAAAGGCACAAAACCATACCAATCACCCAAAAAGCAAGAAGAAGTGAAAGGAAAAGGAGTGTCTACCTTTTTAGAAGCTTATCCAAGTTGATTTGACCCCTGGCATCGCTCCAATCCACACGAATTTGCACTTTTTCCTTGAGTTAGGGTTAGGAACTTGGGTCCAGAGATTTCCAAATACAATTGTTTCTTAAAGATCAGCTCTTTCTTTCCCTCTCTGATTTTCTCTTCTCCTCTCTCTTTTCTTTCTTTCTTTTTCTCCTTCCTCCTTTTCGTTTTCCGTCTGTCTGCGCCTCCCCTTTTCTGTGCCTCCTTTTCTCTGCTTTTAAGGTATGGGTTATGATCTACAGTCATATGACTATAGTTTAATTACAGTCGTACGACTATAGTTAACGTCGTACGACTATACTTTTTTTTTAAGGAAGTAAAATTCCAGCGCTTACACCACTCTTTCACTAAGCTCAGTGAAGTAAATGGCATGGCCATGAAAATTGAAAGAGACGAGGAAGAGAAGACAGTGAACCTGAGGTGTGGTAGAAGCTCCGAATACAGTTTCGGATATCGGTCAACCGCTGTAGGTAGGTCAAGCAGTGGATCTGGGTCTGGATCTACAAGCAAGAGTGGACAGTTTTCAGAGACCAAACAAGCAGGGGTTACCGTCGTATCCCAACAGCGAGGCAACCAAGGCAGAAATCCAGATAGTCAAGGCATATAGCCCTGGGCCTTTTCCTTGGCTAAGATCTTCGCCAAGTGCAGAAATGGCAGTCTGTTAAGCTCCCTCAGACCCTTCAAGAAGCTAGTGGAGGAAGACAAGGATAACTTCTGTACCTATCACATCATGGTGGGGTATAGAACCAACAATTGTTATAAGCTAAGGGATGCGATCCAGAAGTTGATTGACGAGGGAAAACTATAGGAACCGGCCAAGCCCAGCACCAAGATGAATCCACTGCCAGTGTTTGAGAGGCAGGTGCATATGGTACAATCAAGGCTACCGGACGATTTCATCTTCGCCCAGGTCCTGCAGGGAAACCCTATGGTACAGTCTGTGATGGCCCATGAAATAGAGGCAAAGTTTGATTGTGGGAAGTCAATAGAGCAGAAGGAAGTAAAGCCTGTGAGTCTAGATGACCTGGACTCAGAAGATAAATATGATGAATACGGCTGTACTGAGACAGCCAAGCCACCAGTAGTGGAGACAAAAATTTCTGAAGTCTAGAATGTGACCAGGAGTGGCCAGATTTACTAGCCAGTGGTCCAGCAGAGTGACAAGGCTCCAGTAACCGAGTCTGGTAGTATGTCTGCACTGAGGGAGGTGGAAAAGGAAGACCTAGTTATCTCCCAACTGAAAAAGACTCCAGCACAGGCCATTCTATGGCATTTGTTGCTGACTTCCAAAGAACACCAAGCAGCACTAGTCAAAAGGCTGACTGAGATAGAGGTTTCTCTGCTTGCATCTCCAGAGGCCATGTGTTGCTTACTGGACAAGGTTTATATAGGGTCCCCTGACATTGTATTCTCTGAAAAAGATTTGCCACACGAGGGGCGAAATCACAACAAAGCTTTGTATGTCAAGGTCAATATCATGGATCGAGTCATGCCATGCATGATGGTAGACGATGGATCTGCCTTGAATATATGTCCACTAAAGATGCTACCATTCCTGGGCCTAAGCGAAGATAGCTTGAAAAAGTCCTCTATTGTAATTAGGGCATATGATGATTTCAAGAGGACCATGATTAGGACTTTTGAGACTGAAGTAGAAGTGGGACCGGTCAAGTCGATGGTCAATTTTACTGTAATTGACATTCCTGTCACCTTCTCCTTGCTATTAGGGAGGCCATGGTTCCACCCGTTGGGGGGTTTTCCTTCAACCTTGCATCAGAAGATCAAGTTTTCATAGGCAGTGAGGTTATGACAGTCGAGGCGGATTCTTAGTCCGTGATTGCTGCTATTAGTGAGGAGACCATACCATTTGGCAGGTTTCAAGTTGCCATGGTTAACAAAGAAGGAGCCACGAGTGCCCCTATGGTTATATATGAAAACTACATGCCAGAGTGGTTATCTAAATACCTTCGCAGGTATGATTTTGTTTCAGGCATGGGACTCGGGGGCGCCCGAATTTAACATTGATTCTGGGAAGCCGAGGCAATTTGGCTTAGGCTACACGGATGAGACATCTGAGCAGAAAAGTTTGAGGGAGGGAAAGAATGGCAAGCCCTTGATTAAACCATTCATTAAGGTAGGCGAAGGGCTGTACAAGGGGTAAACTGAACTAGTGAAAGTCGGGAGCATCAAACTTCTAGGCTTCGAGATATTTTCTATTGTAGTTGACTTTAAAAAGAGTCAAGAGGAGCCAGTGGCACCAGTGATAGTGGAGGAGGCAATTGCTAAGCCAGTTGTCCCACAGGAGAAACTACCTGAATTAATTGCAGAAGTAGCGGAAGTGACCAAGGAGAAAGCTGAAGAGAAAGCCCGTGATCAATCTGTGAAAGCAATTGCTAAGGCACTAACTGCTACCTTAGACAAAGCATTTGAAAAGTCTGGGGAAGGGTCCACTAAGGAACTGATGACCAAGGCAAGCCTGGATTCTGTGGTGGCTGAGATAGTGGGTATCATGATGAAAGCCAAGGCACAAGTGGCTGAGATTGTGAAGACTATTCTTCCTGATGAACAGGAGTCCGAAGTTGCTGCTGACCTGAACAAAATCCTGGAGCTGAGCAAGGATGCTGAGGAAGTTCAAAGCCCTCCGCCTGTGGAGGATGAAAGTCATCTTGTTGTATCTATTTCTTCTTTTTTTGATGTGAACGATGTACTTTTTAACAAATTTAATGCAATGAAAGCTCAGTTTGCTTGCTTGTGTGATGTTTATCCTGATAATTCTGTGCATGCATTTGAATCGCCATCAAGCATATTTAGCATTCATTACACCGCATTGCATGAAATTAACATAAGTACAGATGATAACCCCAAAATGGTAGTCATTTCACACGAACTAAAATCTAAAGAAGAGAGAGAATTGATAAGAGTACTACAAAAACATGTTAAGGCTTTCACTTGGTCATACAAAGATATACCAGGGTTGACACAGAAATAGTAGTCCACAAGATTCCGACAGATCCCAGATTCAAGCTAGTAAAGCAGAAGCTAAGGAGGCTAAGACTAGAATAGGCCACGTTGGTAAAAGATGAGGTGGCTAAACAAATTGAAGCTAAGTTCCTCGAAGTGGTGGATTACACAGAATGGTTAGCCAATAGGGTGCTAGTGCCTAAGAAAGATGGAAGGGTCAGAGTGTGCGTCGATTACAGGGACTTGAACAAAGCCTGCCTAAAAGATAACTTCCCCCTTACCTCACATTGATATTTTAATAGACAGAGCAGCCAAGGCAACAATGTACTCTTTTATGGATGGATTTTTGGGATATAACCAGATCTTGATGGATGTAATCGACAAGGTGAAAACGTGCTTCGTCACAGAGTGGGGCACCTTCTGCTACAGAGTAACGCCTTTTCAGCTTGAAAAATGCTGGGGCCACTTAGCAGAGGGCTATCACAACATTGCTGCATGACATGATCCATAAAGAGGTAGAAGTGTACGTCGTTGACATGCTTATTAAATCAATGACCATAGAGGAGCACCCTGCTATCCTGGATAGATTTCTTACACGCATCGGAGAATACAACCTAAGACTCAACCCTAAGAAGTGTATATTCGGGGTTACATCAGGTAAGCTGCTAGGTCATATGGTTAGCCAAAGGGGAATAGAGATTGATCCAGACAAAATCAAAGCCATTCGGGATATGCCAACTCCTAAAACAGAAAAGGAGGTCCGATCGTTTCTAGGCTCTTTATAATATGTCAGCCGTTTCATAGCATGGTTAACTTCAGTGTGTGAGCCGATTTTTAAGCTGTTGAAGAAGGACCAGCCTGTCGTATGGGATGATAGGTGTCTTGGCATTCAAGAAAATCAAGGCTTATCTGGCAAACCCGCCAGTTCTGAGCCCACCGATTCCGGGAAAGCCTTTGATATTGTACTTAGCCGTTGAAGATTCTTCTGTAGGGGCAATGTTGGCATAAGAACAAGATGACAGAAAAGAGTTCCCTATCTACTACCTCAGCAAGAAGCTGCTGGAGTATGAAACCAAGTACACATTGGTGGAAAAGAAATGTGTTACAATGATCTGGTTGACCAAGAAGCTGCTCCACTACTTCCAATCATACAAAGTGCAAGCCATGGCCAAGGCGGACCCGATTGTTGGTGTGCCCTAGTTCTTAAGGCATTGGATTCTTGTATTTTGTATTATACATTAAGACTCATTGTATGAATACATTATTTGTGTCATATTAATAAAGGCAATTAATCTATTTCATTTATATCTTGTGCTATAATATGAGTAGAGTATCCATTGATTCATAATCATAAAACCTATCCCAGGTCTGTTCTAATCGTGGGAACGAATAGAACCACAGACTTGTATATTCGATGACTATATGGTAGTTCTTAACTAGCCATAGTACTTGTATAGTCAGTCATGAATATAGGTACATGTCATTGACATGGGACTGGATCGATCAGCAGAAGAAAGCCACATGGTTGTCACGTCATAGGTCTTTCTTGAGTAGGTGTCTTTTGTCCTCAGACCAGATTTCATTATAATATCAGTATGAAATCCTGTTCACTTTGACATATGCCTAACAGGTCTGTAAAAGGATGCTAAATACGGGCATGATTGGGTGGACTGGTGAACATGTTGATATTGATGATGAAGTAATGGAATTACCCCTCGGGTAACACCAAGATGATATCATTGGCCACTTGATGAGTGGGACTGATAAGTGTATGTTCATACCCAAATAAGTTGGTTGCTTATTTGATTCATCAGTCAACTCAAGATCAAGAAATATAATAAACAACAGAAGAGGATGACGGACACCATGCCTCTTGTTTATTCATATCGATATCGTTAGGCAAAGGACACTATGAGATTACTACCGGGTGAGTGTCTTCTAAAGACTGCTGCATCTCTGTCTTAATTGGGGGCTGTAATGGTTTGCTAGAACCCACTTATAGTCTCTGGGCATTGGGCCTACTGCCAACATAAAGACAGACCCATAGGATTGTGCACATAGATCAACTGAGCCGTAACTTATAGAAATTGTACATGTAATGTACATTGGAAGGAATGTGTTAATTAATTAATTGACATTCGGTGTCAAGGTAATTAATTAACATTGGATTGAATTTAATTTAATTAATAATTTTACATAATGTAATTAATTAATTAATTTAATTAATTGAATTACATAAAGTAATACAATACATGTATTTAATTTTCCTAACAATTAATTAAATAATTTTCCTAAGTAGGAAAATTAAATACATGTATTGTATTTACTTAAGTGTGATTTAATTTTATTTAGGGTAATTAAATTTAGCCAAATGGAATTGAATTACATGCTATATACTTTTTAATTAAAGTTTTTTATGTAATTATCATCCTAGTGGGCTTGGGTTTAATTAACCTAATTAAAACCCAATTAGACAAGGTGTCTATATAAGGGCACACTTAAGCAATAAAACCCTAATTCAACCCTAATTAATTGCTGGAAATTTCAGCTACCAATAGCAGCCCCAAATAGCCGAAAATCCGAACATTAATCCTCTATTCCTTTGCGTTTTTGGCTAGCACCAGTTCTCGCTCAATAGTTGGTCGTGCACCAGACTTTGGAGATCACAGTTTCAAGAAACGATTGCGTGAAAGTCCTTTATTTCTAACTCAAGCAATGATTCTTCCATGTAGATAATCCCATTTCACTTAAGCAATTTAAATGGCTGCAACAAATAACAACTCACTCTCACTTAGGTCACTCTTGGAGAAGGAGAAGCTTTCGGGGACTAACTTCCTGGATTTGGCTAGGAACCTATAAATAGTTCTTAGACAAGAGTCCAAGGAGTATGTACTGAATTCTCCTTTACTAGCTAGCCCTCCCGTAGGTCGAGGCATCACCACGGTGATGGTGGAGCAGTACGATCGACTTGTGAGGGATGACCGAGATGTCTCATGCCTCATACTGGGTACCATGGCTTCTGATCTTCAGAAACAATTTATGGACGAGCATGCTTATGAGATGATGGATCAACTTAAAAAGATGTTCGAAGATTAGGCTCGTCAGGAACGTTACCTGACAACTAAGGCACTTTGCACTACTGTGATGGCAGCTGGGACTTCTGTTAGCACTCAAGTGCTAAAGTTGAAGGGGTATATTGATACACTTGCCTGCCTCGGTTCACCACTTCCGCAGGACTTGGCAGCAGACATTATTCTCAGGTCACTTCCTGAGTCATACAACCAGTTTATCATGAATTACCATATGTAAGGGTTGGATAAATCGGTTGTTGAGCTGCATGGCATGCTCAAGCTTGCTGAACACTCTCTTAAGAAGTCTCCTGATGTATTGCTGGTGAATAAGGGCAATACGCCCATTGCTAAGGGAAAGGCCAAATCTAAGGCCAAGGCTAAGGCTAAGGGCAAAAAGGTGGTGGCCCAACCTAAAGCAAGGGTTGCCTCTCCTGACGATGTCTGCCATGAGTGTCATGAGAAGGGGCACTGGAAGAGCTCATGTCCAAAGCTAAGGGAGCAACTGAAGGGCAAAACTACTGCTTCAGGTATTTATGTTGTTGAGATTAATTTGGCTATTTCTACATCTTGGGTCTTGGACACTGGATGTGGTCTTGTTTAAATGTGCAGGGTCTAAGAAATAGGAGATTATTAGGATCTGGAGAAGTAGATCCTCGAGTCGAAAATGGTGCTCGGGTTCAGGCCATAGAGATCGGAGATTATTTCTTGGAGATGCCTAGTGGACTTGTTTTGGAACTAAGAAACTGTTATTTTGTACCTGCGATGCGCAAGAATATTATTCGTTTCTTTGTTGGATATTTCTGGTTTTGTATTTAATATTGGACATGGTAGAATTTCTATGCAATGTGGCAATATTATTTATGGAACAGCATTTCTTGAAAATGGCTTACATATCCTTGATCTAAAACGTGAAAGTTCAATCTATAACCTAAATACTAAAAGGATTAAACAAAATGAAATTAATCCTACTTACATCTGGCATTGTCGACTTGGCCATATAAATGAGAAGCGCATAGCTAGGCTTCACTTTAGTGGAGTGCTAGGGTCATTTGACATCCAGTCTTATGACACATGCGAATCTTGTTTGAGAGGCAAGATGACAAAGGTGCCTTTTAGCAAGACTGCTGAAAGGGCCTCAGAGCTATTGGAGCTAATACATTCTGATGTATGTGGCCCAATGAGCACTAGTGCTAGATCTGGTTTTTTGTACTTCGTCACCTTTATGGATGACTTCAGCAGATACGGTTACGTGTACTAATGAAGCATAAGTCTGAGACTCTCCAAAGGTTCAAGGACTTTAGGAATGAAGTAGAAAACCAACTTGGCAAGAAAATAAAATCACTTCGGTCTGACCGAGGGGGTGAATATTTGAGCCAAGAGTTTGACTCGTTTTTTAGAGAGTGTGAGATCGTATCCCAACTCACTCCTCCTGGTACACCCCAGTGGAATGGAATGGAGTGTCAGAAAGGACGAATAGGACCTTACTTGACATGGTCCGCTCGATGATGAGTCATGCTACACTCCCTGTCTCTTTTTGGGGATATGCTTTAGAGACAGCTGCTTACATTCTTAATAATGCACCAAGCAAGGCAGCTGAGGGAACACCATATGAACTATGGAAGGGCCGAAAGCCCAATGTTTCCTTCTTGAAGATTTGGGGCTATGATGCACATGTTAAGAAATTTACAAGTGGCAAACTCGAGTCCAAATCTATCAAGTGCCAGTTTGTGGGTTACCCTAAAGAAACTAAGGGTTATTAGTTCTACGATCTGGCCGAAAACAAAGTTTTCATAGCCAGAAATGCAGTCTTCTTGGAGAAGGAATTCCTTTCCAAGAGAGACAGTGGGAGTAATATTGAACTTTCAGAAGTTCAAGACTCATAAACTCCTGCAGCTACTGCTGAGGATGCTTCGGGAACTGATATGACTACTTAAGAATTTGAGGAACCAGAACTGGTTGCACAGGACCTTAGAAGGTCTGGTAGGACACATCATCAGCCAGAGAGGTACGGCTTTCTCATGATTGATGTTGGGGACCTTATGGTCATTGACCAAGAGGAGCCCAAGACCTATCAAGAGACTGTTGAAAGCCCACACTTCGATCAATGGCATAAAGCCATGGAGGCTGAGATGCAATCTATGCACGATAACCAAGTATGGAACTTGGTGGATCCACCTCCAGGTGCTAAGGTGATAGGTTGCAAGTGGTGTTTCAAGTTAAAGGCCCTGTGTGTATAAGATGGTTAGTAGGTTTGTTTCCACCTTCCTAGTGCTGTATGTTGATGACACCCTTATCATTGGTGGCGACATACCAACACTGCAATGGGTTAAGCAGTGGTTGAGTAGGTGCTTCGCAATGAAGGACTTAGGAAAAGCTGAGACAATCTTAGGGATCAGGATCTACAGAGATAGATCTAATCGGCTTCTCGGCCTAAGTAAGGCCACGTACATAGACAAGGTTCTGAAAAGATTCAGCATGGACAAGGCAAAGAAAGGATTCTTACCTATGTTCCATGGGTTGAAGCTAAGTAAGAAAGATGGTCCTAAAACAAAGAAGGACCGGGAGAGCGTGAAAAGATCCCTTATGCATCTGCTAGAGGATCCATCATGTACTCCATGTTATGTACAAGTGCCTGATGTTGTGTTTGCACTAAGTATGACTCACCGGTACCAGTCGAACCCTGGGGAGGAACACTGGAAGGCTGTCAAGGCAATCCTGAAGTACCTTAATCGGACTAAGGATGCTTTCATAGTGTATCGAGGTCAAGATGAGCTGGTAGTGTCAGGTTACACTGATGCAAGCTTTGAGACTGATGAGGATAAGAACCAGTCATAGTCTGGTTATGTTTTTCTCCTGAATGGCGGTGCCATTAGTTGAAGGTCCTCAAAGCAGGCCACCATTGCCGACTCTACAATGGAAGCTGAGTACATAGCTGCGTACAAAGATCAAAGGAAGCCATTTGAATCAAGAAATTCATAACTGAGTAGGGAGTAGTACCCACTATCCTAGACCCAGTTCATGTTTTTGTGACAACAATAGGGCCATCGCACAGGCTAAGGAGCCCCGGGCACACAAGAGATCCAAACATGTACTCAGAAAGCTTCACCTCATTCGGAAGATCATGAACAGTGGTGACATATCATTGTAGAGGGTTGACACCAAGAATAATGTCGCTGATCCATTGACCAAAGTGCTGGTGCAGACACAGCACGACGGTCATACCAGATCTATAGGAATTAGGGCAATGCCCACTTGGAACTAGTGCAAGTGGGAGATTGTTGGTGTGCCCTAGTTCTTAAGGCATTGGATTCCTGTATTTTGTATTATACATTAAGACTCATTGTATGAATACCTTATTTGTGTCACATTAATAAAGGTAATTAATCTATTTCATTTATATCTTGTGCTCTAATATGAGTAGAGTATCCATTGATTGATAATCATAAAACCTATCCCAGGTCTGTTCTAATCGTGGGAACGAATAGAACCACAGACTTGTATATTTGATGACTATATGGTATTTCTTAACTAGCCATAGTGCTTGTATAGTCAGTTATGAATATAGGTACATGTCGTTGACATAGGACTGGATCGATCCGCATAAGAAAGCCACATGGTTGTGACGTCATAGGTCTTTCTTGAGTAGGTCTCTTTTGTCCTCAGACCAGATTTCATTATAATATCGATATGGAATCCAGTTCACTTTGACATACGCCTAACAGGTCTGTAAAAGGATGCTAAATACGGGGTATGATTGGGTGGACCGATGAACATATTGATATTGATGATGAAGTGATGTAATTGCCACTCGGGTAACACCGAGATGATATCATTGGCCACTTGGTGAGTGGGACTGATAAGTGTATGGCCATACCCAAATAAGTTGGTTGCTTATTTGATTAATCAGTCAACTCAAGATCAAGAAATATAATAAACAACAGAAGAGGATGACAGACACCATGCCTCTTGTTTATTCATATCGATATCGTTAGGCAAAGGACACTATGAGATTACTACCGAGTGAGTGTCTTCTAAAGACTGCTGCATCTCTGTCTTAATTGGAGGCTTTAATGGTTTACT
Organism: Euphorbia tirucalli; assembly: GCA_039660915.1. NCBI lineage: Eukaryota > Viridiplantae > Streptophyta > Magnoliopsida > Malpighiales > Euphorbiaceae > Euphorbia > Euphorbia tirucalli. Next base: position 15,134,914 of record CM077635.1, on the reverse strand, counting down.
AGAACCCACTTACAGTCTGTGGGCCTTAGGCCTACTGCCAAAATAAAGACAGACCCATAGAATCGTGCACGTAGATCAACTGAGCTAGAACGTATAAAAATTGTACATGTAATGTATATTGGAAGGAATGCATTAATTTAATTAGTTGACATTCGGTGTCAAGGTAATTAATTGACATTGGGTTGAATTTAATTTAATTAATAAGTTTACATAATGTAATTAATTAATTTATCAATTAATTGAATTACATAAAGTAAACAATTAATTAAATAATTTTCCTAAGTAGGAAAATTAAATACATGTATTGTATTAACTAAAGTGTGATTTAATTTTATTTAGGGGTAATTAAATTTAGCCAAATGGAATTGAATTACATAGTATATACTTTTTAATTAAAGTTTATTTATGTAATTATAATCCTAGTGGGCTTGGGTTTAATTAACCTAATTAAAACCCAATTAGACAAGGTGTCTATATAAGGGCACACTTAAGGAGGAAAAACCCAATTCAACTCTAATTATTTGCTGGAAATTTCAGCCACCAAGAGCAGCCCCAAATCAGCCGAAAATCCCAGCATTAATCCTCCATTCCTTTGCGTCTTCGGCTAACACTGGTTCCCGCTCAATAGTTGGTCGTGCACCAGACTTTGGAGATCGCAGTTTCAAGAAAATGATTCTATAGCAGTCTCTAGAAAAGACGAATCTGGTGAGTTAATCTTTCTTGATTCAATTTCGTTTTATTCTAATCAATGGTAATTGGACACGATAGGTGGATTCTAGGAAATTTTAAACGGTGTATTTTCCGCTGCGCCATGTTATTTTTCCAATGACGAATCTCAACACACAGGACCTTAGAAGGTCAGGTAGGACACGTCATCAGCCAGAGAGGTACGGCTTTCTCATGACTGATGATGGGGACCTTATGGCTGTTGACTGAGAGGAGCTCAAGACCTATCAGGAGGCTGTTGAAAGCCCACACTCAGATCAATGGCGGAAAGCCATGGGCTGAGATGCAATCTATGCATGATAACCAAGTATGGAACTTGGTGGATCCACCTCTGGGTGCTAAGGTGATAGGTTGCAAGTGGTGTTTCAAGTTAAAGGCCCTATGTGTATAAGATGGTTAGTGGGAGAGTTTCCACTATCCTAGTGCTATATGTTGATGACATCCTTATCATTGGAGGTGACATACCAACACTGCAAGGGGTTAAGCAGTGGTTAAGTAGGTGCTTCACAATGAAGGACTTAGGCGAAGCTAAGACGATCTTATGGATCAGCATCTACAGAGATAGATCCAATCGGCTTCCAGGCCTAAGTCAGGTCACGTACATTGACAATGTTCTGAAAAGATTTAGCATGGACAAGGCAAAGAAAGGATTATTGCCTATGTGCCATGGGTTGAAGCTAAGTAAGAAAGATGGTCCTAAAACAAAGAAGGACCCGAAGAACATGGAAAAGATCCCTTATGCATCTGCTATTGGATCTATCATGCACTCCATGTTATGTACGAGGCCTGATGTCGTGTTTGCACTAAGTATGACTAGCCAGTACCAGTCAGACCCCAGTGAGGAACACTGGAAGGCAGTCAAGGCAATCTTGAAGTACCTTAACCGGACTAAGGATGCTTTCTTAGTGTATCGAGGTCAAGATGAGCTGGTAGTGTCAGGTTACACTGATGCAAGCTTTGAGACTGATGAGGATAAGAACCAGCCATAGGCTGGTTATGTTTTTCTCCTGAATGGCGGTGCCATTAGTTAGAGGTCCTCAAAGCAGGCCACCATTGCTGACTCTATAATGGAAGCTGAGTACATAGCTGCGTGTGAAGCTCAAAGGAAGCCGTTTGGATCAAGAAATTCATAACTGAATTGGGAGTAGTGCCCGCTATCCTAGACCCAGTTGATTTTTTTTTGACAACAATGGGGCCATCGCACAACCTAAGGAGCCCTGGTCACACAAGAGATCCAACCATGTACTTAGAAAGCTTCACCTCATTCGGGAGATCGTGAACAAAGGTGACATATCATTGCAGAGGGTTGACACCAAGAATAATGTCACTCATCCATTGGCCAAAATGCTGCTGCTGACACAGCACGGCGGTCATATCTATAGGAATTAGGGCAATACCCACTTGGAACTAGTGCAAGTGGGAGATTGTTGGTGTGCCCTAGTTCTTAAGTCATTGCATTCTTGTATTTTGTATTATACATTAAGACTCATTATATGAATACATTATTTGTGTCACATTAATAAAGGCAATTAATCTATTTCATTTATATCTTGTGTTATAATATGAGTATAGTATCCATTGATTCATAATCATAAAACCTATCCCAGGTCTGTCTAATCATGGGAATGAATAGAACCACAGACTTGTATATTCTATGACTGTATGGTAGTTCTTAACTAGCCATAGTACTTGTATAGTCAGTCAATAATATAGGTACATGTCATTGACATGGGACTGGATCAATCCGCATAAGAAAGCCACATGGTTATCGCGTCATAGGTCTTTCTTGAGTAGGTCTCTTTTATCCAGACCAGATTTCATTATAATATCAATATGGAATCCTGTTCATTTTGACATATGCCTAACAGGTCTGTAAAAGGATGCTAAATACGAGTATGATTGGTTGGACTGGTGAACATGTTGATATTGATGATGAAGTGATGGAATTGCCACTAGGGTAACACCGAGATGATATCATTGGCCACTTGATGAGTTCGACTAATAAGTGTATGGCCATACCCAAATAAGTTGGTTGCTTATTTGATTAATCAGTCAACTCAAGATCAAGAAATATAATAAACAACAGAAGAGGATGACGGACACCATGCCTCTTGTTTATTCATATCGATATCGTTAGGCAAAGGACCCTATGAGATTACTACCAGGTGAGTGTCTTCTAAAGACTACTGCATCTCTGTCTTAATTGGGGGCTGTAATGGTTTGCTAGAACCCACTTATAGTCTGTGGGCCTTGGGCCTACTGCCAACATAAAGACAGACCCATAGGATCATGCACATAGATCAACTGAGCTGGAACTTATAGAAATTGTACATGTAATGTACTTTGGAAGGAATTTGTTAATTAATTAATTGACATTCGGTGTCAAGGTAATTAATTAACATTGGGTTGAATTTAATTTAATTAATAAGTTTACATAATGTAATTAATTTATTTAATTAATTGAATTACATAAAGTAAACAATTAATTAAATAATTATCCAAAGTAGGAAAATTAAATTCATGTATTGTATTTACTTAAGTGTGATTTAATTTTATTTAGGGGTAATTAAATTTAGCTAAATGGAATTAAATTACATAGTATATACTTTTTAATTAAAGTTATTTATGTAATTATAATCCTAGTGGGCTTGTGTTTAATTAACCTAATTAAAACCCAATTAGACAAGGTGTCTATATAAGGGCACACTTAAGCAATAAAACCCTAATTCAACCCTAATTAATTGCTGGAAATTTCAACTACCAATAGCAGCCCCAAATAGCAAAAAAATCCCAGCATTAATCCTCCATTCCTTTGCGTCTTCGGCTAGCACCGGTATCCGCTTAATAGCTGGTCGTGCACCAGACTTTGGAGATCGCAGTTTCAAGAAAAAATTCTGCAGCAGTCTTTAGAAACGATTCTGCAACCCTGTCTAGAAGAGACGAATCCTGTGAGTTAATCTCTCTTGATTCAAATTGATTTTATTCTAATCAATGGTAATTGGACACGATAGGTGAATTCCAGGAAATTTTAAACGGTGTATTTTCCGCTGCATCACGTTATTTTTCGAATGACGAATCCCAACACTGACGAAGTATCTATATGAGGCACCTGTGTTGGTTGGAAAGTTATCTAGATGGCTATTACTCCTATCAGAGTTTGACATTGAATACATCACCAAGAAGACCATCAAAGGGGAAGACGTAGCAGAATTTCTAACAAATCATCCACTGGAATCAGATTACTGTGAGCGGACGACGCGTTTTCGGCGGGACGCGGGACTCCCTTTCGGAATGGGCGCCTCGATCTCGGGCGGGCCCCTCCTCGCGTGGGGTTTTTATGAATGGAAATCCGCGTTTGGAAAATGAATTGAATTAATGCATAAAAGAACCGAGACCTAAGTCTCGATGAATATTGTAGGAGTCGCCACTCGGCTCAGCTCAACCGGGAAATTCTTATGTAGCTGAACCGGACGAACGGCCGCTACACTATCCAGAGATTCGGGTCCGGACAAGTCCCTTATTTCATGTCTAATTAAAATAAATATTGCCAATGTTCTCAAATGGTATTCCAAAATCTAAAGTCCATTTTATTGAATATAAAAAGCATACAGCGCGCATACAAAATGTTTAATACAAAAATAACGAAAAGAAATAAATATTAATTGGCTTACAACCAAATCGAATGAAAAAAAAACAGAAGGTTAGCACAATTTATACGGCACGCCACAAGTTGGACTCAAACAGATAGAATTGGGAAATCAAGTATCGGGGGGCATACATAGAGGGGATAACCGGGCTGGCTCGGCTAGCCGGCCCGGTTAGACCTGGAAAACATTTTGAAACGTCCCTGTGTTTTTTGATTTTGCGGGAAAATCATTTTTGAAAACAATTTTACCGGTTTACATGCATTTATATTTTTGTTTTATATTTAAAGTGGGTCGATTTTTAGGAGAACAGGGTCTCCGTCGTTGAACTGTTCTAAATGCAAATTTACTAAAAATTGAATCTAGGGTCTTGAATGCACACAACAAAATTCATTTTGATGATTTTTGGGGTTTTCTAATTTTTGGGATTTTTTACGGATAAAAGCTGAAATTCTGATTCTGGAACAAGGATTACAGTCGTACGACTCTAGTTTACAGTCGTGCGACTGTAATCAGTTCAGGATCAGAATTTCACTGAAAATTCATTCTGAATCAAAAACAGAAGAAAATCAACTGGAAATTAGGAACAGTCATACGACTGTTTATGAAAACCAAGAACAGTCGTACGATTGTTCTTAATTTCCAGGAACAGAAATACGAAAATGCAGCAAAAAACGCACAAAACTCACTTCAAACACCTAGAAAGCGAGGAAAAGTGTAAGGAAAAGAAGTGTCTACCTTTTTTAGAAGCTAATCCAAGTCGTTTTGACCCCTGGCGTCACTCCAATCCCGATAAATTCGCACTTTTTCCTTTGGAGATGAAGTTGAGAGCTTTTTGTCTGAAATCCAAATTGCAAGGGATTCTGATGATTTAAGTCCGAATTCTTGATTTGGTTGAGAAATTAACTGATTAACCTAGAGATTTCTAACAAGTTTTAGGCTTAATTTCGAGAATTAAGGAAAATGGGAGAGAAAAATAATGAATTTTTTTTGTGGTGGTTTTTTTTTTCTCTTTTCTCCTTCTCTCTCTAGATTTCACCAGATTTTTTTTTTCCAATCCCCTTCTTTCTCCTCCTTTTCCTCTTTTTATCTCTGCCCTCTTTTCCTTGCTTGCTGCAACAAGGGAGCAATTAATGCTCCCTTTCTCTCTCCTCCATTTCTACTGCAGAGGTATGGGTTCCTGCAGTCTGTCCGACGTTACAGTCGTATGACTGTAATTTTTAAATTACAGTCATACGACTGTAACTATAGTCGTACGACTATAACTCTTTTTTTTTAAGTATAGAAAATTTCGGCGCTTATAGCTGCCCCTCGCGTGATCAAATTCGACATCTAGCTCCAGGTCTATAATACCTGTGATGATGAATTTGAGAGCGTGAATTAAAGCGCCGCGAACACTGGAATGAACCTTCTGATGAGATAGGCTGATACCGGGTTTAGGTTACCCGAGGCGACACTGGGGAGGAAATAAGCCGATATTAGGTCTAGGTTACACGAGGCGAGGGAGTAGGTGAATTGCGGTTTAGCCGATACCGGGTCTAGGTTACCCGAGGCGAGCTTGATGAAGAGATTAGCCGATGCCGGGTCTAGGTTACCCGAGGCAAATGATGGGTGAAATTAGCCGATATCGGGTCTATGTTACCCGAGGCGATGCTCGAGATGAGATTAGCCGATACCGGGTCTATATTACCCGAGGCGAAATTGATGAAGAAATTGGCCGATACCGGGTCTAGGTTACCCGAGGCGAACTTTACTGGGGAAATAGATGAAGCTGATCTAGGCTGATACCGAGTTTACATTACTCGAGGCGGATCTGCTGGGGAACTTGGATGATGGAGCGGATCTGGGCCGATGCCGAGCTTACATTACTCTAGGCGGACTCGCTGGAGAAAGTTGAGATAATGGAGCGGACCTGGGCCGATACCGAGTTTACATTACTCGAGGCGGATCTGCTGACTTGCTAAAGAGATTGGCTGATACCGGGTCTAGGTTACCCCGAGGCGAGCTTGATGAAGAGATTGGCCGATACCGGGTCTAGGTTACCCAAGCCGAGCTTTGCTGGGGGAATAGATGAAGCTGATCTGGGCCGATACCGAGTTTACATCACTCGAGGCGGATCTACTGACTTGCTAAGGATATTAAGTTGGGGATGAATTCCTGCACTTAAAATGGCAAGTCTTCATTCCTTGATCGAGAGATTTTTAAACAAAAATTTTTGCCCCTTCGATCAAGAATGAAGACTAGCCGGGGATAAGTAATTGATATATGCAATGTATGGATGCATGATGATGTATATGTACATGTATGTATTTTCTGTTATTGGACGTTTCTGTCCTTCGCTGGGGAGATATGTTGTGCCCCTGGTTGATTTTGCTTTTCTTAGGGCATTGTTTGATGATTATCGAAGAAGTGAGGTGACTGCTGGGGAAATGATCGTAGTATTCCTTATACAGATTCCGCTGGGGAAGAGTGTAGTGACTTGATTGGGGAGATAATTATGGTGTTCTTCATGTAGATTCTGTTGGGGAATAGTAGGGGAAACTCTGCTGGGGAGTGATGTGACGAATTCTGCGGGGAATACTGAGGATGTTCTGTTTTTCCTGCTCCCCTTTTTTTTTCAAGTGCTCTAATTCTTGCCTGGGTTGCCCAAATCAGGTTCTCAGCCCAGCGAGCCGCTCTAACTTTTGCCTAAGGCGCCTTTTCGGTTTCCACCTTAGCGAGCTTTTCATATGTTTCAGCTTAGCGGGCCGCTCTAATTTTTGCCTGAGGTGCCTTTTCGGTTTTCACCTCAGCGAGCTCCCTTTTTTTTTTTAAATTTGACTAAAATGGTGCTGTGACCCTTTATTACTCGTTTGGGAAGATCAACTGGACTTTGGAGGACGATAAGAGATTTTAAATTGCATGTACTTGATACATTTTCATTTGTCAAATAATGCGATGATACTGATCAGTTGAATGCAAAGTGCTTTCTTTGAATGTGTGTTTATGCAAGAAAACTTTGTTCGTGCATTTGTCATAACCATGCAAATATATTTAAACAAACACTTCACTTTATTGATGAAGTCAAAATGAGTACATTTGAAACAAGTTGATTCCTAAATGGTACAGATTCCACACTGAGCCAGAATCCGTCACCAGTCGTCCTTTTCAGGTTTTCCGACTGATTATTTTCTCTCGTGTCGTAACTTTTGCCTACACCGCTCTTTTCGAGTTTTCAGCCTAGCAGACCTCTCCTTCTTTCTTCTTCTTTTTTTTTTTATACATGATAAAGCTTTAGCCTGTCTTGGTTGATTGGGTTGGTGAACTCATTCCCGTCCATGTCCATAATGCTAACAGCGCCTTTTGATAGCACCTTCTTCACCACATATGGCCCTCCCCAATTGGGTCTGAACTTGCCTCTAACATCAACATTTGAAGGCCTTAGTTGCTTTAAAACCAAGTCTCCTGCTTTCAACTGCCGCCTAGAGTACTTCACATTTCGATTATAGGCTCTAGCCATTCTGCGCTGATACATCTGCAGGTGATCCAGTGCTTTTAGTCGCCTTTCATCTAATGCTGCCAACTGTTCATACCTGGCTTGAACCCATTCAGTCTCTGGTAATTGAGCTTCCAGGGCAACTCTGAGTGACTTGAGTTCTATCTACACTGGCAACACTGCTTCCATTCCATATACCAAGGCATAAGGAGTTTCCCCTGTCGGTGTTTTGACACTGGTCCTGTAACCCCAGAGAGCATAAGGCAGTTTATCGGCCCAATCCCTGTAAGTGGTCACCATCTTTGATAAGATTTTCTTTATTGCCTTGTTAGCTGCTTCTACTGCACCATTAGCCTGTGGTCTATATGTTGGGGAATTAATCGCACAAAAACAATACGCAGCGGAAATAAAAGGATTAATCCCCACCAAGGACCCATGTATTATGATTTGAATTGGAAGGAAGGGTTAAAATTACCTCTTAATTTTTTGCAGGATTGGATACAGGAACCAAATTAGCTTCCCTCTACGGTTGATCCACACGGAGCAATTGATTCACCGCGTGCTAGCGCCGGGATTGAAGAACGATTCTTCGAACGAGACAGAGAAAGCGAAAAATCAGATTTTTCCTTGGAGTTTTGTTGAGAATTTCGGCTGCCACTATTCACCTTTTGTGTGGCTGCCGAAAAACCCTTTTTGTTATGTCCTTTGAATTGTTTTTCAATTAGGTTATATATTTCCTTATATATATTACCTAATAAGTTAATTATAATTATACCTTAATACACTTATTAGTTATAATTATAAATTAACCCACACAACTTAATATTAATTCTCAATTAATATTAAATCAAACCAATTCTCCATAATACACATATGTATATACAATATTATAATTAATTATATCTCTATATAATTTAATTATAATATGTGGCATACCTTATGCAATATTAATCATATTAATATTCACATATACATATATATATAAATATATATCACTATATATATTTATTCTCTTTCTCATTCATAAATTATTATCCAATAATAATTTATACCCGTTAAGATGAACTTCATTTTGCTCTTGTGTGTGACCCCATAGGTTCATATTAATTGGCAATAAGGAAATTACCATAATGTCCTTATAGGTCACAAGCGGACTCTAGCAAGCCATTACGACTACCCAATTAATATGATTGGAATGATCCAATACCTATTTATAGAATGTCATATTCCCTTTTGTCTCTTTGATATCATGATTAATCATAAGACATGGTATACTTGTCAATCTTATATAATTAATCATATGCTTTCTCGATCTCAAAGTAAACTGTTCAGACAAATCAATTGATACTCTATCAATTATTTCAGCACGGCCATGCATTTAACAGTCTTACTTATCGAGGGGCCCAGTGATATCGCTCTCTTGTTAGAGAGGGACAAAATCCCATATCTGTCACTCACATCCCTAAGCATGAGTCATATTGTACCCAACCACAGCCTTTATAACTACTCTGTTACAAGCAGCGTTTGACTACGTCAAAGCACAACAGGAGTTCATCCCGGAATCAATGGTGACCTCAGGTCAAAGGAATCAGCTGATGACACTACTATAATCAAGATCAGTTGTGACACATGACCATGAACTTGATCTTATAGTGGGTCTCCAGTAACATGTTCTCTAACATATTACCCGTGAGTATAATCTGTATCTGTATACACTATATTCATCTTATGAATATCCATTATCACTCACACTAGTCTTAGTTTGTTATTATTCCCATAATAACAATCGACTAGGGATATTTAGAATAACACGATTTATTCATGGATACTTATCATAAATGCTAACATACAAACATAAATGATAATATTAATCTACACTAGATTAATCTTAGAAGTCAAATTACATAATCCAATATTGGCCTTAGGGCACAATCTCCAACAATCTCCCACTTGCACTATGGCCAATCATACATGTATCTTATACCCATTGACCTACATGACTTTCATGTATTCACTCGTGCAGGAGTCTTTGTCAATGAATTATTAATTTTCGCTTCCGTTGCTACTTTATACATATTCACTCTCTCTTTAGAGACAGCCTCTCTAAATTAGTGAAAAACGCCTAAGTATATGCTTGTGTCATATAAGGTTCTTACGCATTGAACTATTGTCCCTACAATAGTCTCACAGGATAAGCAATGCTTAGAACAAAAACATAAAACTTTTGATGAACTTCTTCATCCAAAATTTCTTTACATCACATGTAACTGTATACTTTGGCTGCTATTATAGATATTTAGCTATAACGTTTTATTTTGAACCTTTCAAAATCATAACTTCTCTTTTTAAGAGAATACTAGATCTCGACTGATATATTGCAACTAATTGCAATCAGTTGTATATGTGCAACTATTTACACAGTTAACATAAGCAAGCTTCTATTAAGTCTTTTATATTGAACGCTTTCAATGCTTTGACTTAAGCCAAAACATTCTTTTAGATCTATCTGTATAGATTCCAATTTCAAGAATACAGGCAGTCATGCTTATAACATTAACTGAAATTACTTTCTTAGCCAAGATTTTACTTCTTGCAAGGTAAGAATGTTATTTCCAACAAGCCATATGTCATCCACATATAGCATTAGGAATACCGATATGCTCCCACTGATCCTTTTGAAACACAAGATTCATCATCCTTTTGATAAAATCAAACCATTTGATTTCTTTATCAAAACTATGATTCCAACTATTTGATGCATGTTTCGATCCTTATGAGAATCTTTGAAAACTTGCATACGCTATTTGAATTCTTTGGATGCTCAAAACTTTGGGTTGTGTCACGTACACATCCTCAATCATGTTTTCACGTAAAAAATAGATTTTGATATCCATTTGCCATATTTTATAATCATATTATGGGGATATGGCAACAAGAACTCAATATGACTTGATCATGATTAATGACTAAAGAGGATTTCATCATAGTCCTACTATGAATTTGTTCGTATCCTTATAGTCACTAGTCGTGCTTTATAAGTTTGAAGATCACCATCCATATCGGTTTTCAATTTGAAAACTCACTTGCAACCATTGCATATGCATCTTCTAAAAGACTTATCAAAGTCTATACTTTGATTGTCAGACATGGACTTATCTTCAACCTTTGTAGCATCAAGTCACATATTAGATTCAAAATCTAACATTGCTTCTTCATAAAAGAAGACTTACTTCATCTAGTAAAATTACATCATGATTTTGAGAAATCCATATCTCTCCTAATCATGTCGTATTCCACTAGACTTTCATTGGACTTGTGTAATTTCAACAATGATCATGAAACCATTTCCACATTCCTCTTCAACGTTAAATGTCACTTTTGTGAATTACGAGTTTTGTAGGTGTACCTTACTCCCACTAACTCTACTACAAATTAACTCCCTCTTCATGGGGAAACCATTTCTAGCTATAACTACTTTGTATCCCAAAGAGAACATAAGAGTAATAACTCCTACTTTCCTTTTGAGTAATTCACAATTCGACATTTAAAATTTAGGTGCCAACTTATTCGAAATAAGCTTTACAGCCCTAAACTTATTCAATGAAACAATTTGGGTCTCTTACCCAACCATATCTCATATGTTGATTCATGAATTGTTTTAGACGGAACAATATACACAGCTGCTTTAATGGCATATTCTCGAGAAAACGATGATCAACTTGACTTCATCATAGATTGAACTATATCTGTATAGAGTTCGACTACTCCCTTTTCGACACAACTTCCTTTGTGGCGTAATTGGAGGAGTTAATTGTGAGACAGTCCCACAATCTCTAAGATGATTGTCAAAATCTTGACTCAAATGTTCACCACTTGGATCATATCTAAGTGACTTTACTATCATGTCAAGATACTTCATACTCCTTTTACAAGCTTTTGAACACTTCAAAAGTTCCAAACTCGTGTTTCATTTGATACTCTTATCTAGTGAAAAGTTCCATAAAGGTAATGAAGTATTAAAACCTTCTTTAGCAGTTGATTTATAATTCATATACATCCACATGTATAATGCTTAATAAATCGATTATTCTTTAACTACTTTTAGCAAAGAACCACTTTTGTCATCTTTTATAATAAACAACATTCGCATGATTCAAGATGATTCATAATCTCATGAATCCAAAAGTCCATTCTTATGGAGTTTCAAAATGCGACTTTGCTTATGTCTCCAAGACGACACTGCCAAAATAGGTTGAATCAAACCGTTTGATTCGATCCTTACAGTATTTATGTTACGGATGGGCTCCACATATAAAGACAATTATGTAAATCTGTATTTCATAATCATGTCTTTATTAAGTTTATAATTCACAATTATAAAATAAACAACATTTGTTCACTCAAAACAACGAGCCCAATAGGCAACAAGAGTTCATAACTTACATGTAAAAGTTCATAACCTTTAACCAAAGTTCATAACTTTCATGTAAAAGTTCACAACTTTTACCTAGAAGTTCATAACTTTCATGTAAAAGTTCATAACTTTTAACCAGAAGTTCATAACTTCCAAGTAACAACCTTTGCTACTCTTGCCTATTCGTATTCTACCTTTCACCTTCATAAGGTTTCTACTTAAGTTGAGATTCTTCATATTCTACTAATATGAAATCCACCACGGTATCTAATACCTTTGATATAGAAACAAAAGTAGAATAATTAATAAATACTTAAGGTAGCAGTCTTACTGCCTTTCATCTTCTCATAGTTCTCCAAACAAAGTTTGCTATTTTCATTCTAATGAACGATTCATTCTAGAAATGGCAACATCCTTCTTTTGGAGATCTCTCTATGCCAACAGCTTTGGTCCTTAAAACATGTTTCACCCGAACCTTTCGGTCTTTATGCTTAACGACCTTCCTTTTATCCTTTTCCTTTTGAACCTTAAGCACACAATTCGAGGCGGGCTTATCCTTTATGGATAACTTAACATTCTTTTGCATCCTATGCAACTAATTCACAATTTTCTCCATGTCATTCAAATGATAGTTCATCACCAATGACTATCAATTAATGAATTCAAGATCACATCTTAATGCCCTTTTGGAGGCCAATGAGAAAATGTTGCCTCAAACACTTATCTTTTCTTGCTCACTAACTGATGGAACATTTCCATTTGTGATGTATCATATATCTCAAGTAAAACTTCCACGTACGGAAGAATTGGTGGCAAGTGTAAGCTAACAAAATTTAACAGAGTCCCTTCGATGCTTCAAGTAAGCATCTTTTATACTCGTGTTACAATTGCTAGTGGTTCATTGGGCAAAAGGATTATTGAGAACATATGATTCCTTTTGATTTGAGAACAATTCTCAATGTTCAATAACAATCGAGATCAAGGTAATAGCAATTATAACTATAATAAAGCGTGTAAAGATTTTAGTTAAATGCTCCCACTTAAATTATAAAACCCTTTAAAATATTTAAGTGGGTGAAGATCCAAAATCCATACTTAACCATAGCACTGCTTTGGCATGTCCCTATGATTAAATATAATTTCGGTAGGCAAAGACTCAAAATCATGCTTTAAACCTTTTAAACATATTTTGGATGTGCACTTCTTTGCCAATTGCATCGTTATGCAACTCTTATAATTTATGAGATGTATGATATCATATATCATATTTAATTGTATGTTACTCATCTCATCTTTGCCTCGGGCTCAAACACCATTTTGATTAACCCTTTGTTAAACCAATTACAACACAATGAGAATCACCATTTCTCATATTATCGCTTCGCTAAGGTCACAACATGCGTACCCGCTTTGGCGTGGCTACCATGATGCGAACATAGTACTTGACTAGTGTTATACGTAATTGGGTGGCAAATATAAACTTCATAAGTTTATTTAGGGTTTGTTAAATCCTGTGATTTAATTGTATCATATACAATTCATGGCATTAATATTAAACATACTCTTGTTAATACTAATTAGCATGGCATCCTATGTCATACATATGTTAAGCATGCAATCTAGCATGGCATCACATGGCATCTAAAAGAAACAAAGCATGCATTTACATATATATATTAACATTTTGCATCACATGCAAAATAATTTCTAACATGCATCAATATTTATTAACATGGCATCTTATGGCATAAAATAAATACAACATGCATAAGACTCAAAACCGTGTTATGGTATGGTTTTATCTACATTGATTTTCATAGGCCAATATGAAAATCAACAGGTCATATCCTAGGTGGTTGTAACCATCGTATGGTCACAGCACAGCCGCACCCCTTGGATCCGTCTTCACGTCTTTGTTCCTTGGCACCATCTCTTGGATTTACATATTTTACAAAAATTGTATCCTATACAATTTTTCTAGTAAAATAAAATTTACATATTATAAATTGCATCCTATACAATTTATCTAGTAAAATTAAAATTAAAATTTACATAAATACAAACGACTCGCAGGTCGTATTTATATAAAACCATAATAAAATAAAGCATCCACGGGTCCAAAACCATACCACAACACCATGCATAAAATTATCAACAATAATTTTATATCTAAAATATTTAGGGTTCAAAGTGGTAAAATACAATCACATTGTATTAAGAATTAATTAATTTGGAAAAAATTCGTAAATATGCAGAAACAATTTTCCACACTTAAAACGAAAAAAAGGGTAAAACTGTCGGACAGCATGCTCGTCGAGCCGCGCACTGCAGTATCCAATACTGCGCGCAGCCCGACGGGCTGTGCAGCCCATGCTGCTTACGCAGCATGGCAATATGCAATTGCAATTGCAATTGCTGTTGGGCGCAATTGCAATTGCAATTGCATCCATAATTATTCTGGGCATTATGCCCAGAATAACGAAAACAACAATTGTTTTCCTTTTTTTTTTTTATTATTAATTTCATTTAATTAATTGAAACAATTTCAATTAAAATCCCATGAATCAAATTCATGATACCAAAACCCCTTAAACATTCCAAATCATTAACATAAAATCATTCACAATGATTAATCAATAAAATCAAATTTTATTTTGTTATTCACAATAACATAGAACCCTAAATAAAACATACAAACTCCTAACAACAATTTTGATCCAATCAAAATCATACAAACCCTAACATGCAATTTTGATCCAATCAAAACATAAATCCAATTCAACCAATGCACAAGTGGCTCTGATACCACTGTTGGGGAATTAATCGCACAAAAACAATACGCAGCGGAAATAAAAGGATTAATCCCCACCAAGGACCCATGTATTATGATTTGAATTGGAAGGAAGGGTTAAAATTACCTCTTAATTTTTTGCAGGATTGGATACAGGAACCAAATTAGCTTCCCTCTACGGTTGATCCACACGGAGCAATTGATTCACCGCGTGCTAGCGCCGGGATTGAAGAACGATTCTTCGAACGAGACAGAGAAAGCGAAAAATCAGATTTTTCCTTGGAGTTTTGTTGAGAATTTCGGCTGCCACTATTCACCTTTTGTGTGGCTGCCGAAAAACCCTTTTTGTTATGTCCTTTGAATTGTTTTTCAATTAGGTTATATATTTCCTTATATATATAACCTAATAAGTTAATTATAATTATACCTTAATACACTTATTAGTTATAATTATAAATTAACCCACACAACTTAATATTAATTCTCAATTAATATTAAATCAAACCAATTCTCCATAATACACATATGTATATACAATATTATAATTAATTATATCTCTATATAATTTAATTATAATATGTGGCATACCTTATGCAATATTAATCATATTAATATTCACATATACATATATATATAAATATATATCACTATATATATTTATTCTCTTTCTCATTCATAAATTATTATCCAATAATAATTTATACCCGTTAAGATGAACTTCATTTTGCTCTTGTGTGTGACCCCATAGGTTCATATTAATTGGCAATAAGGAAATTACCATAATGTCCTTATAGGTCACAAGCGGACTCTAGCAAGCCATTACGACTACCCAATTAATATGATTGGAATGATCCAATACCTATTTATAGAATGTCATATTCCCTTTTGTCTCTTTGATATCATGATTAATCATAAGACATGGTATACTTGTCAATCTTATATAATTAATCATATGCTTTCTCGATCTCAAAGTAAACTGTTCAGACAAATCAATTGATACTCTATCAATTATTTCAGCACGGCCATGCATTTAACAGTCTTACTTATCGAGGGGCCCAGTGATATCGCTCTCTTGTTAGAGAGGGACAAAATCCCATATCTGTCACTCACATCCCAAGGCATGAGTCATATCGTACCCAATCACAGTCTTTATAACTACTCTGTTACGAGCAGCGTTTGACTACGTCAAAGCACAACAGGAGTTCATCCCGGAATCAATGGTGACCTCAGGTCAAAGGAATCAGCTGATGACACTACTATAATCAAGATCAGTTGTGACACATGACCATGAACTTGATCTTATAGTGGGTCTCCAGTAACATGTTCTCTAACATATTACCCGTGAGTATAATCTGTATCTGTATACACTATATTCATCTTATGAATATCCATTATCACTCACACTAGTCTTAGTTTGTTATTATTCCCATAATAACAATCGACTAGGGATATTTAGAATAACACGATTTATTCATGGATACTTATCATAAATGCTAACATACAAACATAAATGATAATATTAATCTACACTAGATTAATCTTAGAAGTCAAATTACATAATCCAATATTGGCCTTAGGGCACAATCTCCAACACTATATGGAGAGGACTTATGATGTTTAATTCCATGCTCTGCAAATAGCTCAGCCGTCGCCCCTTGAAACTGTACTCCATTATCAGTTACTATGTGGTGAGGAATCCCATACCGAGTGAAGATATTCTTCTGGATGAACTTGACCATGTGCTTGGCTGTAACATTAGTGAAGGATTCCGCTTTGACCCATTTGGAGAAATAATCAACTGCCACAACTATGAATCTATGCCCATTAGATGCAGCTGGATGAATTTCACCAATCATGTCTATCCCCCATGCTGAAAACGGCCAAGGAGACGCTAGATTCTGAAGTTCAAGTGGAGGAAGATGACTAATGTCTGCATAGATCTGACATTCATGACATCTCTTCACTTTTCTTATACAATCTGCTTGCATCGTCATCCAGAAGTAGCCTTGTCTCATGATCGTCCTAGCCATGGCAAGTCCATTCATATGTGGCCCACAGGATCCTGCATGTACCTGCTGCATCACATCCTCTGCTTCTTGTTCTGTTAGACACCTTAAAAGGACTCCATATGCTGTTCTTTTATACAACTTGTCCTCGAAGATTCTGAATTGACTAGCCAGTTTTCTCAGTGTCAACTTATCAGCAGTACTGGCCTCTTCTGGGTACTTTCCCTCCTTAACATACCGGTAAATGTCAAAGAACCATGGCTTTTCTTCGGCTAATAATTCCATTACTTCGTGCACTTCGAAGCAAGGATGCCTGGAAGTGACTATGACCAGTGGTTGAGCTTGTGTCTCTTCTGGATTTTCCCACATGGAGGACAAAGTTGCTAATGCATCAGCCATCTTATTCTCATCCCTGGGGACATGTCTGAATTCATACTGGCCGAATAAACCTTTTCTGAATTGCAGCAGCTCCAAATAAGGCTGTAAGGCTTCTTCTTTTAGTTCCCACTCACCCTGAGCTTGCCTGATCACTAGAAGTGAATCACCGACAATTAAGACATCATTTGCTCCTAAGGTTAATAGAGTCTCCATTCCAAACAAGCATGCTTCATATTCCGCCCCATTGTTGGTTACAGGGAAGATCAGCCTTTTGGATAAAGGAATGACCTCACTATCCGGTGTTGCTATAAGTACCCCGATCCCAGCGCCTTTTCTATTCACTGTCCCATCGAAACACATGACCCACCTTTTCATTTCCACCATGGCTAGTTGCCCATCAGGGAATTCCAGATTCTCTGTGTAATCTGATTCTAGGGGTTGGTTTGCTAGAAACTCTGCCACGGCTCGCCCTTTAATGGTTTTCTTCATGATGTACTCGATGTCGAATTCAGAAAAAAGTAACAACCACCTGGACAACTTCCCAACCAATGCTGGTGCTTCATAGAGGTACTTCATTGGATCCACCTTAGCCACGGCTTGTATCTTGTAGGATTGGATATAGTGGTGCAGCTTCTTGGTCAACCAAATCATCGCCACACATGTCTTTTCCACCAGTGTATACTTGGTTTCATACTCCAGCAATTTCTTGCTAAGGTAATAGATAGGATATTCCTTCTTGCCATCTTGTTCTTGTGCAAGCATTGCCCCTATAGAGGATTCTTCAACTGCCAAATACAAAATCAGAGGCTTCCCTGGAATTGGAGGGCTCAACACTGGTGGCTTTACCAGGTAAGCCTTAATCTTCTCGAATGCCAACTGACACTTGTCATCCCACACAATTGGCTGATCTTTCTTTAATAGCTTGAAGATTGGCTCACAAGTGGAAGTTAGCTTGGCTATGAAGCGGCTGACATACTGCAAGGATCCCAGGAATGATCTGACCTCCTTTTCAGTCTTTGGAGTTGGCATATCTTGGATGGCTTTGATTTTATCTGGGTCCATTTCTATCCCCCTCTGGCTAACTACATGGCCCAACAACTTCCCTGATGTGACCCCGAATATGCACTTCTTAGGGTTAAGTCGCAAGTTGTACTCTCCAATGCGTGTTAGAAATCTATCCAGGATAACAGGGTGTTCCTCCCGGGTTGCTGATTTAACAAGCATATCATCGACATACACTTCGACTTCTTTATGGATCATATCATGCAACAGAGTTGTGACAACCCTCTGATAAGTGGCACCGGCGTTCTTTAATCCAAAAGGCATCACTCTGTAGCAGAAAGTATCCCATTCTGTGATGAACGATGTTTTCACCTTGTCGATCACATCCATCAGAATCTGGTTGTATCCTGAGAAGCCATCCATGAAGGAGTACATTGCCGCTTTTGCTACACTATCAACCAATACGTCAATGTGAGGTAGTGGGAAATTGTCTTTAGGGCAGGCCTTGTTCAAGTCCCTATAGTCGACGCATACTCTGACCCTTCCGTCCTTTTTAGGCACAGGGACAATATTGGCTAGCCATTCTGTATACTCCACCACTTCAAGAAACTTGGCGTCTATCTGTTTGGCCACTTCTTCTTTCACCAGCGCAGCCTATTCCGGTCTTAGTCTTCTCAACTTCTGCTTTACCGGTCTGAACTTAGGGTCTGTCGAGATTTTGTGCACTGCTATTTCCGTATCTACACCCGGTATGTCTTCATACGACCAGGCGAAAGCATTAACATGTTTTTGGAGTATTCTTATTAATTCTCTTTCTTCCTCGGATTTTAGCTCGTGTGAAATGAGTACCATTTTGGGGTTTTCATCTGTACCTATATTGATTTCATGCAATGCAGTGTCATGTATGCTAAATATGCTTGATGGTGATTTAAATGCATGCACAGAATTATCAGGGTAAACATCACACAAGTAAGCAAACTGGGATTTCATTGCATTGAACTTATCATAGAGTACATCAGTTACATTGAAAATGGAAGAAATAGATACAACAAAATCATTTTCATCCTCCACAGGCGGAGGGCCTTGTTCTTCATCAGCTTCCATCTTCCCTTCCAGAGCATCATTTGGGACTGCAGCTTTCTCTGCTTCTTTTTCGATCGCCTGTGCCTTAGCTTTTTCCATAATCTTGGTGATTTCAGCAACCACAGAGTCTAAGTTCACTTTGGCCATCAGTTCTTCATTAAATTCTTGCTTGGTCTTTCCAAAAGCTTTGTTCAATGCAGCAATCAAAGCACCTGAGATGATTTCTGTAGTTTCAGCGCAGGCTTTCTTTTCATCTTCTTCTTCGGCCACCTCTATGGTTTCTGCTATCACTTTAGATGATTCTCCTTTCAAAACTTCAGATTCAGCAATTGCTTCCTCCATCATTAGAGGGGCTACTAGCTCTTCCCGGCTTTTCTCAAAATCCACAACATCTGCAAAGATCTCAAAGCCAGGGTGCTCAACATTTCCAACCAGCACCGGTTCAGCTTAGCCTTTATAAAGGCTTTCTCCTGCCTTCAGAAATGGCTTCATCATGACCTTGCCATTCTTGCCCTTTTTCAGATTCTTCTGCTCGTACAAGCCCTCTACATAACCAAGGCCGTACTGCTTTGACTTTCTCGAGTCGATCTTGAATTCTGGCACACCTTGCAAATTAATCCGGGGTCCCATTCCCGAGACAAAGTTCAGCTTGTACAGATATCGGGATAGCCACTTCGGTATGTAGTTCTCATAAAGGACCATAGGGGCATCTATGGTTTCTTCCTCCTTAATGACAGCAATTTGGAATCCACCAAAAGGAACCACTCCTTCATCCACTGCAGCTACCATTGACTGGGCGTCCGCCTCAACAGTCACAATCCTGTCATTCATAGAGAATTTAATCTTCTGATGCAATGTGGGAGGAACACCTCCCAAAGGATGGAACCAGGGCCTTCCAAGCAATAGGGAGAATGTGACAGGGATATCGATCACTGTGAAGACAACCATGGACTTGATGGGTCCAACCTCCACTTCTGTTTCGAAGGTCCCTATCACTGTCCTTTTAGAATCATCATACGCCCGAATGACTGTCGAGGACCTCTTCAACACTTCTTCATTCATGCCTAGAAATGGTAACATTTTCAGCGGGCATATATTCAGAGCTGAGCCGTCATCCACCATAACGCACGGCATCACCTTATCCATGACATAGGCTCTAATGTAAAGAGCCTTGTTGTGGGCCTTTCCTTCTACAGGTAGGTCTTTCTCAGAGAAAACAATATTTGGAGCTCCAGCATGGACTTTGTCTAGCAAGCAGCACATAGCCTCTGGTGAAGCTATAGGGGAGACTTCAATTTCTGATAGCTTCTTCACTAAAGCCTCCCTATGCTCTTTGGAGGTCATAAGCAGATGCCACAAACTGGCTTGTGTAGGGGTCTTCTTCAATTGGGAAATGACCAAGTCTTCTTTCTCAACTCTTTCCGGTGCTGAAGTGCTGCCCGACCCATTCATCGGTGCTTTATCTTTTGTCTGATCTGTCGACTGATATACCCTTGCACTTCGGGTCACGTGCTGCACTTCTGAAATCTTCAGCTTCTCAACAGCTGGGAGTTTAACAGCCTCTCTTCTGTCAAATTCTTCGTACTCATCTTCGGAGTCAAGGTCATCCAGACTTATGGGTTTGATCTCCTTACACCCCTTTTTTTTCTCACGCTCGGGTTCCACTTCGGGTTCCACTTCAGGTTCCACTTGGGGTTCCCCTACCGCCACTACCCAAATTGTAGGGTTCGCTTGCAGAACTTGGGCAAATATAAAGTTAGCCGGCAACCCCGACTGAACCATGTTAACCCGCTTCTCAAATGCCGGTAGTGGGTTAGTTTTAGTGCTAGGTTTAGGTGGTTCTTACAGCTTTCCCTCATCGATAAGCTTCTGGATAGCATCCCTTAGCTTGTAGCAGTTGTTGGTTTGGTGGCCTATCACCACATGATAAGTGCAGAAGTTATCCTTGTCAGCTTCAGGTGGGATCTCAAATGGCCTCAAGGACTGTAGTAGGCCACCATTCCTACACTTGGCAAATATCTTTGCCAAAGTAAGAGTCCAGGGCGTTATGCCTTATCCTCCAGGACCCCTATTCTGGTTGCCTTGCTGCTGATTCATAGTAGCCACCTCAACCTGCTTCACCTCTGATGACTGCCCCTGTTTGCCACTAGAACCTGAACCAGAACCACTACCAGACCCAGCTGCTGCGGTTGATCTATACCCTGAACTATATCCTGTACTTCTTCCCCCTTTCTGACCAGCTGGCTTCTCCTATTCATCCCTTTCTATCTTCATGGCCATGCTATAGACCTCACTAAGCTCCTTGAAGGGATGGAATTTCATGTTGTTCTTGAAAATATCTTTGCTGCCATCAATGAGCTTTTGTATAAGCTCATCTTCATCAGGGCGGTTCTTTAGGAGGATCATCTTGTTCATCCACCTCTGGTAGTATTTGTCAAAGGGCTCATTGAATTTCTGCTTCACCTTCTCCAAATCATACAGCTTCACCTAGATTTTGGTGTTGAAGCTGTAGTATTTGATGAAGGCTGCTGACAATACTTCCCAGTCAGATTGCTCCTCCTCTGACAGTGAGTTATACCATCCCAAAGCACCTCCCTCCAGTGTGGTGGGGAAAAGATTAATCAATTGTTGCTTTGTAGCGCCTGCTGTTAGCATAACCCGGGCATATAAATTCACATGGGCCTCCGGCGAGCCCATTCCTTTGTAAGTGGGGACTTTCGGCACTTGGAAGCCGATAGGAAATGTCTCGATGCCCTTACTGATCATGGCATCAACGTTCACCCCCTTCTTGGATTCAGCACTGATCCCAACCCCTTTCTTCAACTGGGCCACGACCTCGTCCAATTCAGAACACTTGGCTTTCATCTTCTGCTCCATAGCTGCTTCTATCTGTTGTAGCTTCTCAAGGCTAGTTGAAGCGTCACCACCATGTTGAGATGACTCAGCTTCTTTTTCTTTCCCGGTTCCCCTATCACCGGTCTCACCAGCTTCTCTAACCACAAACCTCATTTCTTCCTTTAACATGTCGCGGAAATCCTACGACCTGAAGAAATCTCTCAGAACATCAGCCATACTCGGTGTCTGCTCTGCCATATTCACGCCTTCCCCAAACTCGGAATCACTGTCACTCTCGACTACCCTCTGTCTCCTAGCTACCCTTGAAGCTTGGGATCTTGTCCAAGGTCGCTCCAGTGTATTCTGCTTGGGAGTAGATAGGAGATATTAGGGTCGTGAATGAATGACGTGATGTGACATGCAAATTAGGGTATTGAGAATGCTTGAAATGAATGGCATGGGATCATGTATGAAATGATGATATGAATGGTTTCTTTTTATTATATTTTTTTCTTTCGAGGCATTCCAAGAACACCCAATGTTTATGCAAAAACGTCACGTGTGGGCCGTCACACCGACATAAATTCGGCGCTTTTAGGGCACCTGATGAATTCGTGAAATGGTCGCGTGTATACCGGCATATGGACAGAGTTTTGATGCTTTGTAGGTCTGTGAGATGATATGAAATGGTCGCATGGGCCTGGCCCGTGGACAAGGTTTTGATGCTTCTGAGCACATGATATATGTTATGAGAAAGTCACGTGCAACAGGAACACGGACAAGGATTCGGCATTCGAGGAACGCCTTTCATGATTTGGTGATGTTATAGGCCTATATGTATACTAATCGGGCACTCGGGGAGTACCTTGAATGGTGAATTAATGTCATGAAGTGGTCAGATGTGGACCACAGTGTTATATGATGTTTATGATAGATGGGTGTGATGTCATGAAATGCATCGTGTAAATTATTACACGAAAATGGGCCTAAGGCCGTTGTGGCTTTTATTAAATGAAATGATATTGGTGGAATGGCCGAATGCAATCTGGTGGATTGGCAAAACACGGGTAATTTTGGGTACCCGATATGTTATGAAATGGAATGGGATGGTCATGATAGGCGTCCTTGAAATGCCCCTTAATTTAATTTAAGTGAAATGTAGTGAATGAACATGTCACACAATATGCAAATGGCTGCACAAAAATGTGGGTTAGGATGCATGACATACATAATGATGTTATGTATGCTATGTCAAAAATAAAATACTAATCACACAAGTTTAATGTTATGGCTGAAAAAGAAATCGTTAGTATGGATGACAAGCAAATGAATTAATGTTTTACACATGAAATAAAATGCAAAATGGCTGTATAAAAATGTGGGTTAGTATCACACAAAGATGTTTGTGTATGGTATGTCATGTGTATGGAAAATGGTGATTATGGTATGTTATGCACGCGTTGGCGATGTGTCACGAGATGGTGAAGAACACATAGCAAGCAAAACGAATTCTTCCAACCTTATTCCTCCAACGTGGTCAGTCTCAAAAATTTCTAACCGAGTCCTAGGCGGGGTTCACTTCAATCACCAACCGGGGGTGATGAAGGTGCGATTTTATTATTATTCACACAATTATTTTGGTGTCCTAAGGGAATCCAATTAGAGCTACCTATATGGGTTCGGTCAAAGTCGGGATAACATCAAGGCTCTCATAGCAAGATATACTCCTCACTTCTCCCCACTCAAGGGTTCTAGCGAAGGGGTTCGTACGAGGCTATGAGTGTTGTTTCGTATTCGTGCCCCTAAGACCAGGAGGAACTTAGGCGACACGTCAACAATCCACCAGGCTATAAAAGGATACCTAATCTAATGCAAAAAATGGCTAACTAAAAATGCAAATAAAATACCAAAAGAGAATCATCCACGTCATTAGACACTTTTCAGGGCTTGTCAAAATTCTTTTAAGTTTTTAAGAAAACTTTTTTACATATCTCCCCAGCGGAGTCGCCACTTTGAGCGGACGACGCGTTTTCGGTGGGACGCGGGACTCCCTTTCGGAATGGGCACCTCGATCTCGGGCGGGCCCCTCCCTCGCGTGGGGTTTTTATGAATGGAAATCCGCGTTTTGGAAAATGAATGGAATTAATGCATAAAAGAACCGAGACCTAAGTCTCGATGAATATTGTAGGAGTCGCCACCCGGCTCAGCTCAACCGGGAAATTCTTATGTAGCTGAACCGGACGAACGGCCGCTACACTATCCAGAGATTCGGGTCCGGACAAGTCCCTTATTTCATGTCTAATTAAAATAAATATTGCCAATGTTCTCAAATGGTATTCCAAAATCTAAAGTCCATTTTATTGAATATAAAAAGCATACAACGCGCATACAAAATGTTTAATACAAAAATAAGGAAAAGAAATAAATATTAATTGGCTTACAACCAAATCGAATGGAGAAATAAAAACTCTCGCCTCACTTATACAATCGCCTAGAATACACGGGAATCTAAAAAAAAATAATTACAATCGCCTAAATACACGCTTTAATCTATTAAAATACATCAAAAAAAATAAAAATAAAAGAAATTAAAACCTGCAAAACAGAAGATTAGCACAATTTATATGGCACGCCACAAGTTGGACTCAAACAGACAGAATTGGGAAATCAAGTATCGGGGGGCATGCATAGAGGGGATAACCGGGCTGGCTCGGCTAGCTGGCCCGGTTAGACCTGGAAAACATTTTGAAACGTCCCTATGTTTTTTGATTTTGTGGGAAAATCATTTTTGAAAACAATTTTACCAGTTTACACGCATTTATATTTTTGTTTTATATTTAAAGTGGGTCGATTTTCGGGAGAACAGGGTCTCCGTCGTTGAACTGTTCTAAATGCAAATTTACTAAAAATTGAATCTAGGGTCGTGAATGCACACAACAAAATTCATTTTGATGATTTTTGGGGTTTTCTAATTTTTGGGATTTTTTACGGATAAAAACTGAAATTCTGATTCTGGAACAAGGATTACAGTCGTACGACTATAGTTTACAGTCGTGCGACTGTAATCAGTTTAGGATCAGAATTTCACTAAAAATTCATTCTGAATCAAAAACTGAAGAAAATCGACTGGAAATTAGGAACAGTCGTACGACTGTATATACAGTCGTACGACTGTCTTAATTTGCAGGAACAGAAATACGAAAATGCACCAAAAAACGCACAAAACTCACTTCAAACACCCAGAAAGCGAGGAAAAGTGTAAGGAAAAGAAGTGTCTACCTTTTTTAGGAGCTAATCCAAGTCGTTTTGACCCTTGGCGTCGCTCCAATCCCAACAAATTCGCACTTTTTCCTTTGGAGATGAAGTTGAGAGCTTTTTATTCGAAATCCAAATTGCAAGGGATTCTGATGATTTAAGTCCGAATTCTTGATTTGTTTGAGAAATTAACTGATTAACCTAGAGATTTCTAAGAAGTTTTAGGCTTAATTTCGAGAATTAAGGAAAATTGGAGAGAAAAAGAATGAATTTTTTTTGTGGTGGTTTTTTTTTCTCTTTTCTCCTTCTCTCTCTAGATTTCACCAGATTTTTTTTTCTAATCCCCTTCTTTCTCCTCCTTTTCCTCTTTTTATCTCTGCCCTCTTTTCCTTGCTCGCTGCAACAAGGGAGCAATTAATGCTCCCTTTCTCTCTCCTCCATTTCTGCTGCAGAGGTATGGGTTCCTGCAGTCTGTCCGACGTTACAGTCGTACGACTGTAATTTTTAAATTACAGTCGTACGACTGTAACTATAGTCGTACGACTATAACTCGTTTTTTTTTTAAGTATAGAAAATTCCGGCGCTTACAATTACACAGAGAATCTGGAGTTCCCGAATGAACAGCTGGCCCTGGTGGAAAGAAGGAGATGGGTTATGTGCTTCGATGGTGCCATAAACAGAAAAGGTGCTAGAATCGGGGTACTTATAGCAACGTCAGATGGTGAAGTCATTCTGTTGTCAAAGAGGTTGGACTTCTCCATAACCAACAATGGGGCAGAATATGAAGTGTGCTTATTTGGAATGGAAGCCCTCCTGACACTAGGAGCAGACAATGTCTTAATTATTGGGGATTCACTCTTGGTGATTAGGCAGGCATAAGGTGATTGGTATTTGAGAGAAGAAGCCTTGTGGCCCTACTTAGAACTACTGTACTACAGGAGAGGGTTATTCGACCAGTGCGAGTTTAGACACATTCCCAGAGAAGAAAAAAGAAATGTTGGATGCATTAGCCACATTGTCTTCCATGTGGGAAGATCCAGAGAAGACACAGATACAGCCACTGGTTATAGCAGTTTTCCAGGCGGCCCTACTTTGACATGCACGAAGTGATGGAGTTAATAGCTAGAGAAAAGCCGTGGTTCTTCGACATTTATCATTGCGGATAGAATGTCATTAAGAAGGTTAGCCAGCCAATTCAGAATATTCAAAGACAGGCTCTACAAGAGAACTACAAATGGAGTTCTTTTAAGATGTTTGATAGAACAAGTAGCAGAAATGGTAATGAGACAAGTACATGCAGGATCCTGCGGGCCACATATGAATAGGATCACCATGGCTAGAAAGATAATGAGACAGGGGTACTTCTGGGTGACAATGGAGGTCGATTGTGTGAAGAAAGTGAAAAGGTGCCATGAATGCCAGATCTATGTGGATATCAGTCATCTGCCACCACTTGAATTACAAAATCCAGCATCTCTTTGGCCGTTCATGGCGTCGGGGATCGATATGATTGGTGAAATTCTTCCCACGGCATCTAATTTGCATAGATTCATAGTGGTTGTGGTTGATTATTTCTCAAAGTGGGTAGAAGCAGAATCCTTCTCCAGTGTGACAGCTAAGCACATGGTTAAGTTCATTCAAAAGAGCATCTTCTCCCGATATGGGATCCCTTAACATATAGTGACTGACAACAGAGTGCAGTTTCAAGGGGCAACAGCTGAGCTACTTGCAGAACTTGGAATTGAACATCACAAGTCTTGTCCTTATAGACCACAAGCTAACAGTGCAGTAGAAGCGACTAATAAGGTGATAAAAAAGATCCTATAAAAAATGGTAACCACCTACAGGGACTCGGCTGACAAATTGCCATATACCCTTTGGGGTTACAGAACCAGTGTTAGGACGCCAACAGGCGAAACTCCCTATGCCTTGGTGTATGGAATGGAAGCGGTGTTGCCATTAGAAGTAGAACTCAAGTCACTCAGAATAGCCCTGGAAGCTCAGCTACCAGAAATAGGATGGGTTCAAGCTTGATACGAGCAGTTGGCAACATTAGATGAAAAGCAGTTGAAAGCATTGGATCACTTGTAGATGTATCAATACAGAATGGCCAGAGCTTACAATAGAAATGTAAAATATCCCAGGCAGTAGCTAAAAGCCGGGGATCTGGTTCTGAAACAATTGAGGCCTATAAATGTGGACGCTCGCTGGAAGTTCAAACCGAATTGGGAAGGCCCTTACGTTGAGAAGAAAGTGTTGTCAAAAGGTAGTGTAAATAGGGATAGTCGGAACAATCTGGTAGATTTATCCGACTAGACTTGGAAAATTTTTTTCAAAATGCTAAATTTGAACTCGAAAATAATTTGACAAAATATTTTACCAAATTTTATATATATATATTTATACATTTAAGAGTTGGTCTACTTTCAAGAAACTGGAGTTTCTATCATTGCCCAGTCAATTATATGCCAATAAAAATATAAAGCTAAAGTTAATGCATGAAAACCATTTAAGAATAATGATGCAAACATCACCAATCAATATATAGTTGTACAACTGTAAATGGCAAAGAATAGAGCTGTACGGCTCTATTTTAGCCAAGAATAGAGCCGTATGGTTCTGCTTTCTAGAAATTATAGAATTTCAATAAATAATGCAAATAAACCAAAATTTAATCCAGAAAGTTGTAAACAAGATTTAAGGCCTCATAGAAGTTACCTTTAATGCTTTTATCTAGCTTTTGAACTTTAAAAACCTATTTATAGTGAGAAATTGGGATTCAATTGAACTTTTGAATTAAAACTCTAAAGACTTAAATTGAATTTTAATTAGACTTGAATTGAAATTAGTTTCTCTAGTTTGGTTTGTAATTAAGTTACTATTGATTCGAGAATATAACTAGAGTATTAGGTTTGAAAATTTTGAAGATTTGAGATTAATTTTAGTTTTGATTTTCTTGATTCTCTCTTTAAGTTTCCCACTCTGATTTTGTGTCTTTCTTTAATCTTCCTTTGTTGTTTCTGTTGGGGATTAATCACACAAAACAAAATACGCAGCGGAAATAAAACGGATTAATCCCCGCCACGGATCCATGTATATGGCATTGAATCGGAAAGAGGGTTAAAGAATTACCTCTTAATTTTGCAGGATTGGATACAGGAACCAAAGCAGATTCCCTCTACAGTTGATCCACACCGAGCAATTGACTCACCGCGTGCTAGCGCCGGGATCGTAGAACAGTTCTTCGAATGAGAAGGTAGAAAATTGGAATTTTTCCCTTTTTGTCAAAAACAATTTTCGGCAAAACGTGGGCAAAGATGGGGCTGCTATTTCGTGCAACACCTTGAGTGGTTGCTAGGGTTGCATTCTTTCAAGTATTTATATCTAATATTAGCTTATAATTATAATTAAATACCATACTTAATTATAATTATAAATTAGCCCCCATAAGTTTTATTAATTCTCAATTAATATTAAACTTAGTCAATTCTCCATCATATACTCATATGTATATACAATATTATAATTAATTATATCTCTATATAATTTAATTATAATATGTGGCATACCTTATGCAATATTAACCATATTAATATTCACATATACATATATATGTAAATATATATCACTATATATATATTCTCTTTCTCATTCATAAATTATTATCCAATAATAATTTATACCCGATAAGATGAACTTCATTTTGCTCTTTGTGTGTGACCCCATAGGTTCATATTAATTGGCAATAAGGAAATTACCATAATGTCCTTATAGATCACAAGCGGACTCTAGCAAGCCATTATGACTACCCAATTAACATGATTGGAATGATCCAATACCTATTTATAGAATGTCATATTCCCTTTTGTCTCTTTGATATCAAGATTAATCATAAGACATGGTACACTTGTCAATCTTATATAATTAATCATATGCTTTCTCGATCTCAAAGTAAACTGTTCAGACAAATCAATTGATACTCTTATCAATTATTTGAGCACGGCCATGCATTTAACAGTCTTACTTATCGAGGGGCCCAGTGATATCGCTCTCTTGTTAGAGAGGGACAAAATCCCATATCTGTCACTCACATCCCTAAGCATGAGTCATATTGTACCCAACCACAGCCTTTATAACTACTCTGTTACAAGCAGCGTTTGACTGCGTCAAAGCACAACATGAATTCATCCCGGAATCCATGGTGACCTCAGGTCAAAGGAATCAGCTGATGACACTACTATAATCAAGATCAGTTGTGACACGTGACCATGAACTTGATCTTATAGTGGGTCTCCAGCAACATGTTCTCTAACACATTGCCCGTGAGTATAATCTGTATCTGTATACACTATATTCATCTTATGAATATCCATTATCACTCACACTAGTCTTAGTTTGTTATTATTCCCATAATAACAATCGACTAGGGAAATTTAGAATTACACAATTAATTCATGGATACATTATCATAAATACTAACATACAAATATATATGATAAAATAAGTCTTTATTAATGACTTAAGAAGATTGTTTACATAATCCAACATTGGCTTAGGGCACAATCTCTAACAGTTTCCCCCTCCTTTGTTAATTCCTATTAATCCCTTTAATCCAAATGTCAATCTCCCTTCAAACCAAATGTGGCTGGTCTATAAGAGCCGTACAGCTCAAATTGATGAGATAAGGGTTGTACGGCTCATATGTTGTTATGGCTTAGAGGTTAAAGTCATGCAGCTTAGAGGTTAAAGTCATACGCTAGTAGTATAAAGTCATGCGGCTCTAAGGCCAACAATTTGAACAATAGGTTCAGAAATGATTTTAGGGTCCAATTCTCAAGCTCGTTGAATCTGAATTCTCACTTCCTGAATTGGTTTCAATAAAGTTATCTGAATACTAGATAATTAAACAAACTTTCATCATCGAGGTTGGTAAAAATTCAGTTCCCACAAAACTCACAAGAAGAAGGAATTTTTCTCGAACTTTATATTTTGTTTCTATCCTCTAGATTGTCTTTTTAGGGAGGTAGAGATTGATCATGAGTTCAAAGCATAGTCTGGATGCCCATTCAGTCTTTTAATGCTTTTTCCCAAGTGTCATCAAGATGGAGTGGCTTATTCTAATGATTTCCTTTGAATGTCTACAATTGAACCAAAACTCATCAAATTTTGGTGACTGCCCTACATAGCTATGGCTAATCTACCATAGGAACTGATCAATGCAATGCTAATCTTATTGCCAGTGAAGTCTCTTCTTCGTTTTAGATGCGTTCACAAATCATTT
Organism: Euphorbia tirucalli; assembly: GCA_039660915.1. Taxonomy (NCBI): domain Eukaryota; kingdom Viridiplantae; phylum Streptophyta; class Magnoliopsida; order Malpighiales; family Euphorbiaceae; genus Euphorbia; species Euphorbia tirucalli. The sequence continues at coordinate 15,104,024 of CM077635.1, read as the reverse complement.
TGTGCCATCATTCAAAGCCATTAGTTCTCATTTCAAAAGATGTTAAGGAAATGTGATTCCTCACAAGCTGATTGACCTAGGAGTACATTCAAGGTTTCGTCACCCAAAAATTCATGCTTTAGAATTCAATGTTGACTTCTAATAAGAGTTAATGCTCATTAAAGCAATGTCATCCTAGTTGGACCACTTGTTCTATTCTTATTGCAACGGTTTGGTTCTCTTGTGTATATTACCTTACAAACTTTCTCTTCCCAAACTGTACAAGCTTCTTCCAAAGCATACCGTTATGGAATCCCTTTACCAGACAATACAAGATACTTCTTACTTTTCCTGTGAAGCACCCTCACAATTTTATTTTTACTTTAGGTTATAACTCTATTGTTAAGGTTTACAAGGCTATAGCAGTTATATCGAAGAAGGATAGCTTTTAGGTTTGGATTTTTAAATTGAGGCTTAATTGTTATAGAAGTATTCAAAATTTCCCTTACATTGAATACGATAGTATTGAAGATGGTGGCAATGGAGATTGCTTTTTGGATGGTGCATTGCATTTTATATGCCATTATAGAGAAGAAGAGCAATTTTATATAATTGTGTCATTTGATGCTATAAAAGAGACATTTTCCACAGTAAATGAGCCTGAATTTGCAAAAACAAAGTAATTCCTAGTCGTTTGCATTTTTTTGAAGGGTGTCTTTCTATCACCCTTTGGAGTTTAGCTACTGAAGAACAAGTTGATATATATGTCAAGAAGAAGGATGTAGATGAGTTATATTCTATTATAGGACATCAAATTTCTGATGAAGCATTTGAGTTTTTTTGCAGATGGAAGACTTGCATATTCTAAGGAAGGAGATAAGGCTTTTCTCTCTTCAAACGCTATGATTTACTCATATGATTTTAAAGAGATCTCCAAAAGATTTAAATTAAGAATACTATTCATATAGATATATCTTTCTATATTAAAAGTCTTGTGTTTGTAGGTTCATAAGAAGAAGAATAAGATATGAATGTGCATAAGGAGAAATTCATCATTGTTATCATGTTATTATAACTTTATTTGTGTAGAATTAGCTATGGTGTAGTTTATGACTTATATAAGTTGATTATATAAGCTAACTTTATGCTTTGTATTTTTTTATGAACTTCATCTCCAAGATAGAAATATATATAGTAAGAATGATGGATCAATTGAGATTAATTTGACTGTGTTGGGTTAATTCGAGAAAACCAAAAGCTATATGTAGTTTTTTTATTGGGTTGAATCTTGTTTCGATGATAACAACTATTAAAGGAGTTGACACAGAAGATAAAAAGCAAATTCATATTTACCTTAATATTAATTACTTTGTGATTAACTACTATGTAAATTATGATTTTGAAAAAGATGAAGCTACATCAAGGATATCAACGAGTCTTATAATCAGAAGCTTAACAAAGCATCAGGAGATCAAGAGTTTATTACATGTCAAGTTGATCAAAGGATAAGTCTTGCTTATAAGCTAAATATCTTTTGCTTATAATCTTCAAAAGATCTTCTACGGCCACATTTTCTTCAAAGGATAGAAGTTAAATCAAGAGCTTCAAGTCTCATTGATCAGAAGATGTAAATTACTTCAAGAGCCGCAAACCTCACCTAATGAGCTACAACCATTAGTTATATCTTCTTTAAGAGGTGTATACAACAACTATAATGGGTTCAGGACCTTGACACAACTTCCACATCTTGCTTATGACCTTCAACCAATGACCATAATTCTTTTAGGAGCTATGTCCAACAGCCATTTCATCTTCCGATGAGCTTCTCCATCACCTATAAAAGGAAATCAAATTGAATTAGTGAAAGTGGGAGACTTATTCTAATCACACATTTAAGCCATTATTTTCAAGTCTTCTATAATCTCTTCAAAGAGTAAAAGAGAAAAGCTTCATCTTTGTTTATTTATTTAAATATTCATATCCAAGGGAATTGTTTTTTCACACAAGGAATTTATGTGAGGGGGTTTACTTTGTTGATAGTGTGATCAACAAAGTTTGTAAAAGTTTGGTGCTTAAGCTTTGAAAAAGCATCGAGAAAGATTGGTATTTGAGCTTGTAAAAAATACAGGATAAGTTTGGTGCTTGAGCTTTGAAAAAGCATCGAAATTGTTTTGTTACATAAGCTCGGAAAAAGTAACGATAGAGGTTTGATTCTCAGCCTGTAAAAGAATTGAGTTTGTTACTTGAACTCGTAGAAAGTAACTCTGGCTTATTTCCTATCCGTAAAGGAAATACTAGTGGAAAATCTCAAGTGGTTAGCTTAGGAACTGGACTTAGACCGATTGGGTCAAACCAGTATAATTCTCGGTATTTTCAATTTTCTATCCCTATACTCTTTACATTTATTGCTATTTCAATTTCCATAATTTAAATTAATAGCATTATTATTTGGAGATATTTTTATATTAATTAAGCAAATTTCTATTCACAAGTTTTACTATTTTGTCAATTCCGTATTTTTTGTGAAACTTGTGTTTATTGAAAGAAAATTGTTTTTCATCAAAAAGAATTTTCTAAATAGTTTGCAAAAATTTTTAATCGGTATACTAGACTATTTAGTACAGTAGTTAACCTATTTCGGACTGTCATATTATATTTTTGATTGATTCCTTTTTATTGCTCTTACAAAGCATAAAATAATAATCTATTTGTATAAAACAGACTTGTACAACACATACTAATCAATTTTTTTTTTTTTCTGTATTCTTCATCAAACACAATGTTTTATAATATGTTATCAACTGAATGTGTTTATTTGGTTTGTTTTAGTTTGGCCATTAACTAATTCATCAGTAGCTAGGGCCATGATAGGGTTGTAAATGGGGCAGGATGGGGATTGCACTTCCCATCCCCGTCCCAAAATATTCGGGGATCTCCATCCCCGCCCCATTTATTAATCGGGGACAAATTTCTGTCCCATCCTCAATCTCGGCGGGGAATCGGTTCTCCACAAAGATCCCCAGCCTCATTAAACTAATTTTCAATTTTATAAAAAAAACTTAGTAAAATTTCAATTTTCACCCGCTAACCTATCCAAATGTGCATTAAACTATAAATATAAAATTCTCAAATGCACGACCATATAATTAATAATTATTCATGAAAGAGATTAGTTTTCTTCTTTACTTTAGTTTATAAAATTATGAATTATATATAATAATAATGTAATGTAATAATATTAATAATGAAGAAATATAAATGGAAAATTGTCGGAGATTTAGGTATTTAATCGGACCCTACAGGTTTAAACTGGGATGGGGATGGGGGCCCACAACGCGGGTAGAGCTATAACCATCCCTGTTCCCGATTAAGAAACAAGGACAATTTCGTTCTTGTCCCTGCCCCATGGGGATCTTAATCGGGAATTCCCCGTCCCTGCTCGGACGGACTGATAACTGCTAAAAAGGCACTTATATATGATACAATTTATAAGGAATTTGCATTGTTTCTACTTATTATATATTAGATTTCACCTTAGTATTGCTTTTTTTTATGATTTACAGTTTTAAAGACCAAATACGCAAATATATGGAATTTAGCTACAAAAGGAAGCAAAAATGAAAAGAAATTAAAGGAAAGAGACAGGTCACGATCTCGACACCAATCATGGTCGTGACCTAGCAATTGGACAGACTTTGATTTCAGTATTTTGTAAAGAAACCCATGTGAATCACGAGCATGACACTTTGTCATGATCGTGACATGTACTCAGCAGCAGTTTTTTTATCCTATCTATTTGGAACTTCAACCACCACTATGGATAGACACAACTCTTCATGAAAAGACACAACCATTCATGAAAAGACACAACCCTTCATGAAAAGACACAACCCTTCATGAAAAGACATAACCCCTCATTAAAAGACACAATCCTTCATGAAAAGACACAACCCTTCATGTAAAGACACAACTCTTCATGAAAGGACACAACTTTCCAAGAAGAACCAATAGTATTCAAGAGACACAACTATTCAATGAACCAACACAACATTACAAAAAGACAAAACCATTTCATGAATCAACATAATCTATCACAAAGAGACACAATGCTTCAGTGCTTATGAATAGAGAAGGAATTCCAGATTAGAGAGTGTGCCCCAATGGGACACCAAAGGGAGAAAACCAGCTAAATGGAAGATACCTGTAGTATATAATGTTAGAAAAATAAAATTTCTAGAGAGTTCGAGTGTTTCTGTAATATTTAGTACAAGTAAAGGGGAGCCTAACGACAAGGTCCTTGAATCAAGTATTGTTGATGTATAGAGAAAAGATACCCCTGAGGTTGCAATATACCTATATACGTGAGGGAGTGTTTCCCGTGTGACAGACGAGAATACTATCACTTTCTTAAGTCTATTCTTATGCTTTTCCTTTATGAGAGCGTCACACTTGTACTTGTATTGACTATTTACGAGATCAATATCGATAAGTTTTCTTATATCTTACTCTTCATTGCATGACTAACGCCAAGTATGTATTGTGATTCATAATAAGATATAGAGAAGTTCACATTTTACTTTGTCTTGTTTAGTTAATAAGATAGAATAAATTATAATGTATGATTGTTTTGCTTCACTTTGTTAAATTAGTTGGAGATCATCTTAATATAGCTTGGCCATTGTGTATTAAGACCCTTAGTTATTTTGGAAAAGGTATTCAACAATTTGTCTATGAGTTATTGAATAAAATCTATTTCTAGACGTGCCCATTGAAATAGAACTAATCCGACATACTCTTGTCATAGGGATTGAATAGATAATTAATGCACGTGCAATGAATGTGTAAGCGCCGGAATTTTACTTTCAAAAAAAAAAAAAAAAAAAAAAGAAGTATAGTCGTACGACTATTGCTACGGTCGTACGACTGTAGTCAAACTACAGTCGTACGACTGTAGATCTACCCATAAAAGCAGAAAAAGAAAGACAGAGAAGGGGACGGGGAAAAAAAAAAAAGAAGAAAGAAAAACGGACAGACAGAGAGAAAGGGAGAAAAAGAGAAAGAAGAGAAAACCAAAGGAAAAAAAGGAGGAAATCCTCATCAAAATCCTCAGCATTTGGAAATCTCTGGAGTCAAATCTCAAACCCTAACTCAAGGAGAAAAGTCCGGATTTTAGTGGATTGGAGCGACGCCAGGGGTCAATCCTACGGTGGACGCACCCCACGGAGGTAAATACCCCTTTTCCTCTCTCTTTTATAAGCTTTCTGGGTGTTTGGTGTGTTTTTGCTGCATTTCTGTCCATTTTTCTGCGTTTCTGCTCCTGGAAATCAAGAACAGTCGTACGACTGTTCTTGGATTGATGAACAGTCGTACGACTGTAGACAGCTTGTTTTTAATGAGATTTTGGCAAAATCCTAAATTTTCAGCATCTACAGTCGTACGACTGTAGTTGATTTTTCACGACTGTTATTTACAGTCGTACCCCCGTAGTTTTCAGAATCAGAATTTCACCTTTAAAACCCAAAAATTTCTTTAAAAATGCATAAAAAATCATAAAAAATTCCCAAAAATTCCCAAAAAATCCCAAAAAATTAAAAAACCCCAAAAATCATCAAAATGAATTTTGTTGTGTGCATCACGACCATAGATTCAATTTTTTAGTAAAATTACATTTAGAACAATTCAACGACGGAGACCCATTTCTCCTGAAAACCGACCCACTTAAATATATAAAAATGCATGTAAACCGGAAAAATTGTTTTCAAAATGAGTTTTTCCACTAAAAACCAAAAATACAGGGACGTTTCAAAATGTTTTCCAGGTCTAACCGGGCTGGCTAGCCGAGTCAACCCGGTTAACCCCTAAATGCATATCCCCAATTCTTGATTTCCCATTTCGGTCTATTTGAGTCCTAATAGTGGCGTGCCGTATAAATTGTGCTAATCTTCTGTTTTGCAGGTTTTAATTTCTTTTTATTTTTATTTTGGATGTGATTTAATAGATTAAATCGTGTATTTAGGCGGTTGTAATTTTTTTTTTAGATTTTCGTCTATTCTAGGCGATTGTACAAGTGAGGCGAGAGTTTTTACTTTTTCCATTCGATTTGGTTGTAAGCCAATTAATATTTATTTCTTTTCTTTATGTTTGTATTAAATATTTTGTGTGTGCGTTGTATGCTTTTTATATTCAATAAAATGGACTTAGATTTTGAAATACCATTCGAGAACATTGACAATATTTATTTTAATTAGACACGAAATAGGGGACTTGTCCGGACCCGAATCTCTGGATAGTGTAGCGACCGTTCGTCCGGTTCAGCTACATAAGAATTTCCCGGTTGAGCTGAGCCGGGTGGCGACTCCTACAATATCCATCGAGACTTAGGTCTCGGTTCTTTTACGTATTAATTCCATTTATTTTCCAAAACGCGGATTTCCATTATAAAAACCCCACGCGAGGGAGGGATCCACCCGAGATCGTGGCGCCCCATCCCGAAAGGGAGTCCCGCGTCCCGTCGAAAACGCGTCGTCCGCTCACAGTGACGACTCCGCTGGGGATTTCTCAAAAAGTTTTCTTAAAAAACTTAAAAGAATTTGACAAGCCCTGAAAAGTGTCTAATTAAAATAAGGCGGATGATTCTCTTTTGGTATTTTATTTGCATTTTTAGTTAGCCATTTTTTGCATTAGATTAGGTATCCTTTTATAGCCCGGTGGATTGTTGAAGTATCGCCTAAGTTCCTCCTGGTCTTAGGGGCACGAATACAAAACACCACTCATAGCCTCGTACGAACCCCTTCGCTAGGACCCTTGAGTGGGGAGAAGTAGGGAGCATATCTTGCTATGAGAGCCTTGATGTTATCCCGACTTTGACCGAACCCATATAGGCAGCTCTAGTTGGATTCCCTTAGGATACCAAAATAATTATGTGAATAATAATAAAATCGCGCCTTCATCACCACCGGTTGGTGATCGAAGTGAACCCCACCTAGGATTCGGTTAGAATTTTTGAGACCGACCACGCTTGGAGAAATAAGGTTGGAAGAATTCGCTTCGTGTGCTACGTGTTACACGCTTCTTGACATTTCACTCCATGTCATAATCCATATTTATCATACATATAACATTTTCCATACATCGAACATCTTTGTGTGATACTAACCCACATTTTTATGCAGCCATTTGCATTTTATTTCGTGTATAAAACATTAATTCATTTGTTTGTCATTCACACTAACTCTTTCTTCTTCATCCATAACATTAAATTTGTGTGACTAGCATTTTCCACATGGCATACATAACATCATTATGTGTGTCATATATCCTAATCCACATTTTTATGCAGCCATGTGCATTTTTATTTTCGTGTGCAATCATTAAATCATCCTTTTGCCATTCATACTAACCATTTCTTTTTCAGCCATAACATTATACTTGTGTGATTAGTATTTTTCGCATAGTATACATAACATCATTATGTGTGTCATGCATCCTAACCACGTTTTTGTGTAGCCATTTGCATTTTGTATGTCATAGCATTCACGACATATCACCTAAATTAAATTAAGGGCATTCCAAGGACGCCCACCACGGTCATATCATTCCATCATATATTGGGTATCCCAAAATACTCATGTTTGCCAATGCACCGGATTGCATTCGGCCATTCCACGAAATCATTTCATCCCATAGAGACCACAATGGTCCTAGGTATATTTCCGTGTGACAATCCACATGATGCATTTCATGACATCATATCCACTCATCACAAACATCATATAACACTGTAATCCACACTGGGTTACTTCATGACATTACTATATCATTCGAGGCGCTCCCCGAGTGCCGGATTAGTACGTATGTAGGGGCATTTCATAACATCCCAAATCATGAAAGGTGTTCTCCGAATGCCGAGCTTTTGTCCGTGTCCCCGTCACACGTGACTCTCTCATAACATCATTTCGTTTCATACGCTCAAAAGCATCAGAACTCAGTCCATGGGCCGGCCCCATGTGACCATTTCAGATCATCTCATAGACCTACAAAGCGTCAAACTTCGTCCGTGTGTCAGTACACATGCGACCATTTCATGAAATTCATTAGGTGCCCCAAAAGCACCGAACCTTCATCTGTGTGGTGGTCCACACGTGGCATTTTTGCATAGCATTGGGTGTTCTTGGGATGTCCAAAAATAAAAGTAAAAATAAAAATAAACAAAAAGGGAACATCCCCTTATCTCACGATATACATCTTATTCATCCATCAAACATTCAAGCACTCCATAATGTTCAAGCATTCCATAAGCACCAAGGACTTCACAACATACACTTCCATCATTTGAGTGTTCCGAAAACGCTAGAAACTCCATCAAGCCCTTTAGGTCCTCCATAATCATTAGAAACCCTGTCCTTGTGTCCCGCACACCCAAATACTGAAATATCCTTCCCGTGCAAGACCAGCTCTGCACGTATCGCTCCAAATTCCCCGTGCAAGACTAGCTCTGCACGTACCGCATCAAACTCTATCCTTCCTCCCCGTGTAAGCCAAGCTCTGCACGTATCGCTCCAAATTCCCCGTGCAAGACCAGCTCTGCACGTATCGCATCAAACTCCATCCATCCTTCCCGTGTAAGACAAGCTCTACACGTATCATTCCAAATTCCCCGTGCAAGACCAGCTTTGCACGTACCGCATCAAACTCTACACTTCCTTCCCCCGTGTAAGATCCGCTCTACACGTATCGCTCTAAACACCACACCTCTTCCCGTGTAAGATCCGCTCTACATGTACCGCTTTAATCACTAAACCTCTTCCCGTGTAAGATCCGCTCTACACGTACCGCTCTAAACATTAAACCTCTTCCCGTGTAAGATCCGCTCTACACGTACCGTTTCAAATGTCAACTCTCCTCCCGCGTAAGATATGCTCTACATGGGAATCCTTCGCAAGTATCACCTTGCTTCGATCCGTGGACACCCTGTGTGTCATTTTATCCATGTGGTGTATATTTATATGCCACGCTACACTTCAGCATATAGCTTCATCAACATTCATTGCATTTTGCACGTATTCATTCTTGTCTTTATGTGCACATGACTAGCTTAGGGTTCCATAACATGACATGGCATCACATGACATCATCATTCACGCGTGCATGCATCACATCTTGCATTCATACCTACATCATCGCTTGACTTGGTATTCTCTGTGCACATGTCCCGGCCAATGCTAACAGGTATTTTTATTGGGACAGAAAAGAGAAGGAGTCTCGAGAATGGCTGGCCCAGCGAAATTCAACACTGTAATAGATGTCCTCGATGATTATGTTGCCTCATCGCGATTCCGAAAGGCGATCAGGAAAGAGGCAACGGCAATGTTGAAGGAAATGCTAGGAGGTGACCTGGACAAGGTGGAAAAGCTGACAACAAGGTACTCTGAATTGGAGGCACGTGTGATTGAGCTTGAGGGAGTAATAAAAGGGCTGACTGGTGAAGCAGAATCGAAGGCCCCCCTCAAAGCCAATACTGACCTTGTTCCGCAACTAACCAGATGTCCACTCTCCAAGGGTGACGGAAAGGGCATATCCCCGTGGCCTTTCTCGCTGAGCCAATTATTTGCCAAATGCAGAAAAAAGGGGCTACTGCAGAGCGTCAAGCCGTATGTGGAGCCGGCACCAGATCAAAAGAACAACTTCTGTACCTATCATGTAACGACGGGTCACCGAACCAATGCTTGCTATATTTTAAGGAAGGAGATCCGGAAGTTAGTTGATGAGGGAAGATTAAAGGTGCCATCCACTACTAATGAGCAACTAGGGGCAAGCAGGGAGACTGGCAAGGAAATTCCTCAAACCTCCCGGGGAGAGGAATATGATGAAGAGCTCCAAATCCTGATCTGACGAGAGTAGGGCAGTGACCGGATAAGGAATAATCAGGTGCTGTGAGATCAATACCATTAGAGGCTCCTTCTCGTAGGGAACTCATTTTGTTGTAAAGTGTATTGAACTCATTTTGAATGCAATGCATCTTGTTATTTTCTTACTTATGTGGTGATTACATGTATATGGCATTAAGCATGCATTTGATCATCTGAAACGACATGTCCATCACGCATAATATTAAGATGCATGACATCAATCTGAGTCTTACAGGGAATTTACAAGTGAACCTGACTTCGATAAAGCCCTTTTTCTTTAAAAAAAAAAAGAAAAGTGAGAAAGAGAAAAGTCCGCTAAGCAAACAATGGGATGGTACCATATCCTTCGAATCAATTGCCAGCCTAGATCAGTGATCTCTATGAACCACGATCCAAAAATGCTGTTGGTCTTGCCCTAATTGGACAGCCCACAATACACTCAAATCATTCCAAACCAAGGACCATTGCCAAGTTTCAGAGCCGAGCCCCAAAAGAACCTTTGAGCCTAATTCGTGCTAGAAAGAAGCATCCCACATCAAAAACCAAACTGATTAAAAAGCACCAAGCCCTAAGAAATCCAAATGGCCTTCGCCATCCACCATGCCGTAAAACTCTGAAGCAGACATTAGTTTTAGTGCATGTATAGCTTTGTTTGTGTGGCATTCATGTGCATATGACATCACACGTGCATTATTCATCTAAAAGGACATATCAAACACGCATGACATACATGGATCTGGATGCAGCAGGAAAATCAATAGGTGGCTGTGGTTTGGATTTAACTTCTTCAAAAAAAAAAAAAAAAAGAAGCAAGCACCAGTGGAAGACCTCAGCTCTCCCTTACAGTTAAATTTCTGCTCCTGGTCTAAAGTTGCACTCTCTTCAATCATAGAGTCAAACTCTGTTGAGTGCTTGATGGATCTGGGGGCGGCCCACCTATTGCATGAAATGCCGGGGTCAATGAGTTGAGACAATGGAGATAAGTACGTTGTTGCCTGTTCTGAAAAGTTAACTTTGTGCGGTGACAGAGAAGATCAGTGGCTTTACCCAAAGCAGTTCCCTTTTCACTCTCCTCCCTGTCTTCTCCATTTGCCTTCAACACTTTTGTCTTCCCTTTATTGTCTTTCCTTCACTTTCATCTTCTATCTTTCATCTTCTCTCTGGAACTTGAGCCTATTATGTGATTCCATATTTCCTACCTTCAATGGCTCCTAACAAGAAGTTGAACCCCAATGCTACTCCATATTGTATTTTTCCGTATCATCTCATCAGCGGAAGGGCATTGGAGCAGGTGGTTATGGCGCCGTTTCAATCCGTCTTCGTTTATCATCAACCTGTACCAAATTGGGGATTCCCTTTTAATCCCACGCCATTTCTCTTCGATCTAAACTCCCAGACTAATTATTTAGTACCCTCAGAGAGTGGGAAGGGATTTGATTTGATGATAGATAGAGGATTTGGATATGAATCTGCTTCAAATGAGTTCAACAATGCTGAAAAAGGGGGAAAATGAAATATATAGCTCCGAGATTCCAGAGTAAGAAGAAAATAGTTTCTGTAAGTGAAAAGGAACAACAGTGGTCGCCCAAGAAATTGACTATTAAAGAGACCAAGCTGGATAAAAGAGAGATTGAAGCTAATCTTGGTGGAAAAACGAGCCTTATGATCAGAAATCTACCAAATCAGTTTCAGAGACATAACCTGCTACAAATTCTGGGCAAGCGTTGTCTGGAGGAAAACAAGAATAAGTCCAAAGGGAAGCCTGCTTATGATTTCCTCTATTTGCCTATGGATTTCAAGACTGGAGGAAATTTTGGTTATGTGTTTGTGAACTTCACCGACTATGTTGGGGCAACTTGACTTTGCAAAGCTTTCAACAATCATGAAGGGTACGACACCATCAACAGGAAGGCTTACAAAGTCTGTTGTACTCATATTCAAAAGGAAAGTTGCATTTGCCAACCATTTCAAGCATGCAGTCTTCGGGAGCCGTGTCTGAACTGAAATCTGGGGTGAATTGGAAGCATGGAGAATCTAGTGGTCACTTGAATTCATCTCAGATTGTCCATCCACAATAGCAACTCCATCCGGCGAAAAAAAACAAAAAAACAAAAAAACAAAAAAAAAAAAAAAACTCTCCAATGTGTAAAACCGAAAGGGCATATTGGTAATTTGAAGAGGCATCAATTAAAACCAGAGCCACATTCTAAATTTTCCTAATGCATCCGCATTCATTATGTCGTGAGTGTTTTGTATTCAATTTTGGTGTTCAATATGCATTTGTTGTGTTGTTGCATGTCAATGTTCACTTACAGGCTACATTACACAGCAAACCTTGTCTGTGGAAGTGCTTCACTCCCCAAACACAAACCCTTAATACTCCCTAAACACAAACCTATAATATTAGGGGCAAGTAAAAAACTGAACCATTAGGCATCATCGACAGCATTATCTTCGCGAGTCGCAATGAACATATCAAGATATATCTTTCCCATCCTAAGACAAACCGTCGCGAAAGGGATCAATGCAGACAAAATGGCCATCGCAAAATCTTTCTCAAAAAAAAAAAAAAAAAAATTGTTGACATGGAAAACCGAAAGGACGTGTCGGCAACAAGAGAGGGGTGACATGCGAAGTTAGAGTCACTGTCATACTCCCTGTTATACTCATTCGGATGTCACCATTGCAATATTGTGCATGTTTAGATTTCCGATCAGATGTTCATCTTGCATGCACCATGCCATTACAGATAAACATTCATCAATAGAACATTGCATCCAAGCCCGTGATAATATCCTAGAAGCTCTTGTCATGCGGTACAGAAATGCAAAGTCTCACTCTCATCTTCTTGCTCAATCAAACGGATTGTTCGTCGGCACGGCCTACTATCCTGATCCGCTCAGCACTGAGAATGCTTCAGAATATACAGAGGGTAAAGTGGAAGGTCACTCAAGATAGCCAACTCCCCTAATACCTAGGTCAACGTAGTATTCAGTCGGTCAGAAGACACACCGGAACAATCAGACTAGGTCACCTGGGTTACCATCGGGACCAGTCACAAGCCGTGAATTCCATCTCCGGACTCGCATGGATACCAAGAACAAAGCATAAGCCACATGTTGCATGCATACATACATTTAGAACTATACATGCATCCGTACATACATGCATACGTTCAGAGTAAACACATACAATTCATATGCATATGCATCACAACTCATCCAAGTGCAGGTATCCACTGCCATCACCAGGTCTCCCCTGACTAGGATCGCTCTCAAAGCAGAGATGGCGCAATGTCGGGGCAGGACAATCAAGTTTCCAAGGGAGAGCAATCAAGCCGTATCTATCCTTGATCGAAGGGGCAAAAATTTTTGTTTCCAAAATCATCGATCAAGGGATAAATACTCATTCCCCAGCCAACACCAAAATTATCCTTCCTAAACCTATTTTCTCTTTTCATTCAAGCAAGATTTTGAACCCTTGAACTCCACTGCGTTCAAGCAAGGTTACAAATCCTTGAATCACTCCTTCCACTCAATCCAGATTTCGAACCCTTGAACTCCATTATGTTCAAGCATGGTTGCAAATCCATAATCCACCTTCCTTTGCCTCGGGTAACATAAACCCGATATCGGCTTAACCGCAATTCCATTTTCCTTTGCCTCGGGTAATCTAAACCTGATATCGGCATATTCCTTCCTCAGCATTGCCTCGGGTAACCTAAACCTGATATCGGCTTATTTCTTCATCAATTTCGCCTCGGGTAACATAGACCTGATATCGGCTAATCTCTTCATCAATTTCGCCTCGAGTAACATAAACCTGATATCGGCTTATTTCCTCATCAGCTTTGCCTCGGGTAACCTAAACCTGATATCGGCTTATTCCTTCCTCAGCTTTGCCTCGGGTAATCTAAACCTGATATCGGCTTATTCCTTCATCAGCTTTGCCTCGGGTAATCTAAACCTGATATCGGCTTATTCCTTCCTCAGCTTTGCCTCGGGTAATCTAAACCTGATATCGGCTTATTCCTTCCTCAGCATCGCCTCGGGTAACCTAAACCTGATATCGGCTTATTTCCTCATCAGCTTTGCCTCGGGTAACCTAAACCTGATATCGGCATATTTCCTCATCAGCTTTGCCTCGGGTAACCTAAACCTGATATCGGCTTATTTCCTCATCAGCTTTGCCTCGGGTAACCTAAACCTGATATCGGCTTATTTCCTCATCAGCCTTGCCTCGGGTAACCTAAACCTGATATCGGCTTATTTCCTCATCAGCCTTGCCTCGGGTAACCTAAACCTGATATCGGCTTATTTCCTCATCAGCATTGCCTCGGGTAACCTAAACCTGATATCGGCTTATTTCTTCATCAATTTCGCCTCGGGTAACATAGACCTGATATCGGCTAATCTCTTCATCAATTTCGCCTCGGGTAACATAGACCTGATATCGGCTAATCTCTTCATCAATTTTGCCTCGGGTAACATAGACCTGATATCGGCTAATCTCTTCATCAATTTCGCCTCGGGTAACATAGACCTGATATCGGCTAATCTCTTCATCAATTTCGCCTCGGGTAACATAGACCTGATATCGGCTAATCTCTTCATCAATTTCGCCTCGGGTAACATAAACCTGATATCGGCTTATTTCCTCATCAGCTTTGCCTCGGGTAATCTAAACCTGATATCGGCTTATTCCTTCCTCAGCTTTGCCTCGGGTAATCTAAACCTGATATCGGCTTATTCCTTCCTCAGCATCGCCTCGGGTAATATAAACTTGATATCGGCTTATTTCCTCATCAGCTTTGCCTCGGGTAACATAAACCTGATATCGGCTTATTTCCTCATCAGCTTTGCCTCGGGTAATCTAAACCTGATATCGGCTTATTCCTTCCTCAGCATCGCCTCGGGTAATATAAACCTGATATCGGCTTATTTCCTCATCAGCTTTGCCTCGGGTAACCTAAACCTGATATCGGCTTATTTCCTCATCAGCTTTGCCTCGGGTAACCTAAACCTGATATCGGCTTATTTCCTCATCAGCTTTGCCTCGGGTAACCTAAACCTGATATCGGCTTATTTCCTCATCAGCTTTGCCTCGGGTAACCTAAACCTGATATCGGCTTATTTCCTCATCAGCCTTGCCTCGGGTAACCTAAACCTGATATCGGCTTATTTCCTCATCAGCCTTGCCTCGGGTAACCTAAACCTGATATCGGCTTATTTCCTCATCAGCTTTGCCTCGGGTAACCTAAACCTGATATCGGCTTATTTCCTCATCAGCCTTGCCTCGGGTAACCTAAACCTGATATCGGCTTATTTCCTTATCAGCTTTGCCTCGGGTAGCCTAAACCTGATATCGGCTTATTTCCTCACCAGTATCGCCTCAGGTGACCTAGACCTGATATCGGCTTATTTCAATGGAGGATTCTTTCCTGTGTCTGCGGCGCTTTGAATCGCGTTTCACAAATTCACATCATCTATCCCAGACTAAGTTCGAGTGGTGAATTTGATCACGCGAGGGGCAGCTGTAAGCGCCGGAATTTTACTTTCAAAAAAAAAAAAAAAAAAAAAAGAAGTATAGTCGTACGACTATTGCTACAGTCGTACGACTGTAGTCAAACTACAGTCGTACGATTGTAGATCTACCCATAAAAGCAGAAAATGAAAGACAGAGAAGGGGACGGGAAAAAAAAAAAGAAGAAAGAAAAACGGAAAGACAGAGAGAAAGGGAGAAAAAGAGAAAGAAGAGAAAACCAAAGGAAAAAAAGGAGGAAATCCTCATCAAATCCTCAGCATTTGGAAATCTCTGGAGTCAAATCTCAAACCCTAACTCAAGGAGAAAAGTCCGGATTTTAGTGGATTGGAGCGACGCCAGGGGTCAATCCTACGGTGGACGCACGCCACGGAGGTAAATACCCCTTTTCCTCTCTCTTTTATAAGCTTTCTGGGTGTTTGGTGTGTTTTTGCTGCATTTCTGTCCATTTTTCTGCGTTTCTGCTCCTGGAAATCAAGAACAGTCGTACGACTGTTCTTGGATTGATGAACAGTCGTACGACTATAGCTACAGTCGTACGACTGTAGTTGATTTCCAGGCAATTCTCTTTCCAGCTTGTTTTTAATGAGATTTTGGCAAAATCCTAAATTTTCAGCATCTACAGTCGTACGACTGTAGTTGATTTTCCACGACTGTTATTTACAGTCGTACCCCTGTAGTTTTCAGAATCAGAATTTCACCTTTAAAACCCAAAAATTTCTTTAAAAATGCATAAAAAATCATAAAAAATTCCCAAAAAAACCCCAAAAAATTTAAAAACCCCAAAAATCATCAAAATGAATTTTGTTGTGTGCATCACGACCATAGATTCAATTTTTTAGTAAAATTGCATTTAGAACAATTCAACGACGGAGACCCATTTCTCCTGAAAACCGACCCACTTAAATATATAAAAATGCATGTAAACCGGAAAAATTGTTTTCAAAATGATTTTTTCCACTAAAAACCAAAAATACAGGGACGTTTCAAAATGTTTTCCAGGTCTAACCGGGCTGGCTAGCCGAGTCAACCCGGTTACCCCCTAAATGCATGCCCCCAATTCTTGATTTCCCATTTCTGTCTATTTGAGTCCTAATCGTGGAGTGCCGTATAAATTGTGCTAATCTTCTGTTTTGCAGGTTTTAATTTCTTTTTATTTTTATTTTGGATGTGATTTAATAGATTAAATCGTGTATTTAGGTGGTTGTAATTTTTTTTTTAGATTTTCGTGTATTCTAGGCGATTGTACAAGTGAGGCGAGAGTTTTTACTTTTTCCATTCGATTTGGTTGTAAGCCAATTAATATTTATTTCTTTTCTTTATGTTTGTATTAAATATTTTGTGTGTGCGTTGTATGCTTTTTATATTCAATAAAATGGACTTAGATTTTGAAATACCATTCGAGAACATTGACAATATTTATTTTAATTAGACACGAAATAGGGGACTTGTTCGGACCCGAATCTCTGGATAGTGTAGCGACCGTTCGTCCGGTTCAGCTACATAAGAATTTCCTCGGTTGAGCTGAGCCGGGTGGCGACTCCTACAATATCCATCGAGACTTAGGTCTCGGTTCTTTTACGTATTAATTCCATTTATTTTCCAAAACGCTGATTTCCATTATAAAAACCCCACGCGAGGGAGGGATCCGCCTGAGATCGTGGCGCCCCACCCCGAAAGGGAGTCCCGCGTCCCGTCGAAAACGCGTCGTCCGCTCACAGAATGTCTAAGATAAAATGCTTGTATATTTATGTAACTAGATATTAAACAACAACTCAACTCATAACTAGTACTTTAATTGATTTAACTTGCCATTTACCCATTTCCCCATATCACTTTATAATTCGATACTCTATAAACACAAAGAAAAACAAACTATGTACATACTTATTCCTCGTGGGATCGATATCTTTTATTACTACTTTGCGATTCATATACTTGCGAGCACTAATTTCTAAGTGGAATTATTATTAGAAAAATTATTATCAAAGGCTAAATTAAAAGATTAGTAAACAAGCAACAAGGTTTTTGGCGCTGTTGCCGAGGAATAATTGTTATGTCATTTGGGGTTTGTTAAGTATTTGTGGATTATAGAATTTGATATAATTTGATTTAATTTTAATTTTTTGTGTTTATTTTCATTGTTGATTTTTGTTATTTGTTGATTTTAAGTATTTGTTGATTTTACGTGAATTTTATTTAAGTACATAGGTTTGTTGTTGCGTAAGTAATGTCATTTTAGTATGTGATTTACAAGTTTTTTGTTAGATTTTAAGTTTTTGTTGCTTTCATTGAAAATAATATGGTTAAAAGGTTAAAATTTCATGAACTATGTGAATCACGATCGTGACAAACCATTGCGATTGTGATTAAGCAAGACAAGAGAAGGAAAATGAAGAAGAAGCACGAGTCACGATCGTGACCAAGCATCACAATCGCAACTCAAGAAAGCCAAATAGGTAAAAACATTATGTTTCCAAATCATGATCGCGACATATGTGTCATGATGGCGACTCAGTTTCTTTCTCATGCAATTTTTGGTTTCGTGTAGATCAAGATCACGACCTGTGTCACGATCGCGACCTGAACAAAATCAAACGGTCTTATTTTACTTTTTAACCATAAAATTGGCTCTAATTTTCAAAAACTGACCGTTTTGTGACCGTTGGACTGGTCAAAATATGTTTCTATTGGCTAATAACTATAATTTATTAATATTTTTAGTATATTTAATGAATTAAATTGATGAAAGAATGTGTCCTTTGGTGAAATTCACTATAAATAGGGCACCCTTTTCTTTTTTATTATTCACCAACCAACTTCTTCTAATATTATACTTCCTTTACAGATCAAACTATCAAAAATCCTATTTATCTTTTATCTTTCAAGTCAATACTTTCAAAACCTTAGCCAAATTATTTACTATGCCTAGACAAAAGAGAATTGCTACCAAGAAGGGCCAAAGTTCTTCGCGAACTCCTCAACCAGTGGATTTGCGTGAGACTTATGGTACAAACTTCCCTATTCGTAATGAAAAGGAAGGGAGGCAATTCACAAGATTCAAAAACATCGAAATCATCGGTATGTTTTTCCTTGATGAGGTTTTCATGATAAATAATGGAATCCATGACGAGGTAAAGAGGTTTTTGAATGTTATTGGACTTTCAACATTTGCTTCTATGTTCTTTCCACTAAACCGTGATTAGATTATGGAGTTGTTAACAACTTTTTGCTATGTGGATAAAAACTGAATGGCGATTATCTTCCGTAACGAAAGTAATGAGTACACGGTTGGCTACGAAGAAATGACTAATTGGTTTGATTTTCCTTCGGAAAGTGAAGGATGGCGTTATCCATTCTCTGAATATAACCCACATACTTTTTGGAAAAGCATAAGTGGGTTAGAGAAATATTCAGCAAAGAATTCGCCAAACCGTGTGATTAAGAATAAAGCGCTTTTGTATTTGCACAAGAATTTGTGCCATTCCATTTTCTGTAGGGTGGAAAGCAATAAGGTGTAAACAAAAGACTTATATGTCTTAAACCAAGCAATGAAAGGAAGAAAAGTGGATTGCAAGGATCATATTTGGGAAGGAATTTCTCAATCAACAGATTCCAATAAGAAGAAAGTTGGAGGCAGTCATGTAATGACTGCCTTAATTTTGACAGCTAGAGGAGAATTGCCCTACACATTACAACATGGAGACAAATTGCGATTCCTTGATGGGCAATTGATGAAAAATATTGGATTAGCAAAGGAGATCAATGGAGCTTTCAAATTCACTTCCTATGAAGAGAGAACAAAGAAGGTTCTCATTATTTTGGAAGAGGAAGGAGGAGCCGGACCTTCGAATGCACGATCTAGGAGCAAGGGGAAGTAAAGGCAAAGGGAAGAAAGTAGTGATGAAGATGATGAAAAGGAGGAGAATGCTAATGAAGAGTAAGAAGTAGAAAATCAAGGTTGGCAACAAGTGCTAACAAAGGTTGAAGTGGTGGAGCAAAATGTCCACCAAGTTTGGCAAGAAGTAAAGGCGATGCGGAAAGAGAATGCGTCATTAAAAAGAAAGCTTTCACTACAAGAAAACTCATTATTAATAAGAGAAAATTAATGAGGGTAAGAAAATATTCTTATTAAAAACATCCATTTAAGAGTTATAGTAAGGAAAGATGACACCTCTCATTAAATTTCTCTTATTAATACTAGTAATTATCTATTAGAGATAAAAAAAAAACCCTTTCATTTAATAAATGTGTTTTCCTCCCCTCATTATTTAGGGTAAAAGTTCTATTAGAGAAAAAAAAAAAAGCTTTTCAATTAATAAATATTTTTCATCCCCTCATTATTTAGGGTAAAAGATCAAAAGAGCGGGAAAATTTTTTTCCTTCCCACCACTGCTTCTGCTTCTGCTTCTACTTCCTTTCACGCCCATACCTTCTCTGTTTCACGACCGATCCCTTCCCATTCTCTCTGATTCATCCTTTCACGCCCAACTTCGCATCTTTCTGTCGCTGCTCCGCCCACCGTTGCTCCGCTTTGCACCGCTTCCTTCCGTTTCGCACTGCTGGTTCGCTCCGCTTCATCGTTTCACGCCCAGCTCTGCTTCTTATGTTTGCATTGGAGATTTACGAATACTGATAGATTCTTTTTATTCGTATAGGGAGTTCGTGGCGCCTACAGCGAGTCAGCCGCGGAGAAGGCGTATCCGAACTGTGAAGCTGTGCCATGCGAGCAATTTGAAACCGCTTTTGAAGTGAATTCTTCCATCTTTTTTCTTTTTCTCTTCATACTTTCTTTATCTTTACTATTATGCTTTCCGTCTAAATTTAAATTTGATGTCATTTTCTTTTAGTAGTGTTTTTCTCCGTTTGTTGCTTGATTTTTAATTAACATACTGGGCGTTGGTTGTGCTTTTCCTCAACTAATTTCTGGTAGTTGTCTAGTCCATTGTCTTGTATGTGCCCTGTCAAAATGAATAGAGTCAATGTCATAATAGCATTGTAATCATGTAATTGTATAGAATACAAGGATTAGAAAAGGTTTAATCATTGTGGACTGGTGGTCTGCCCGTTGGAAATTGGGGGCTTCATTGTTATTGGCAGGGAATTAGAGTTTTAATCACGGTTTCATTGCTTTATGAGCTATTGGTATTTAAGGTTCCCTTTAATGAAAAGTTCTTTTATAGGTTTATTGTTTAAGAGAAAAATCAGATTCATGTGAAATTTATTTATGTCACTAACATATCAATTCCTTTCCTGATATACTTTGTCTAGTTACAATTCTTAATAACTTAGGATCACTTCAGTTACTTCAGAACATTAATGTATTCTGGACACATTATCATCATTGTTATTATTATGTCCAACATTGTTTGGTTGCCTACTTGAGCTTTGCCTTTACATTGTGTTGGCCAGGCCATCAGTGTTTCTGGTTTTGTTTGGCATGTGCCTTCAATATCAATTTTAGTCCATTTATAGAAAAATATCTAACTTTATCATGGGATAAAAACAAGGCTGTACTGCTTAAAGGTACTTCTTTTGAGTTCCATGTATTTCAGAGTGAAGTTGAGGTTGATAGATGATAAAGTTACCCAAAAAATGTATAGTTATCCAGAAGTGGGTTTTGGTTGTCATCAAGAGATATGTTACTTTTACCATCATATTCCCTCTATCATCAAGAGATATGTTACTTTTACGATCATTTTCTTCTTGGTTGTCATCAAGAGATATGTTACTTTTCACATTAGACCTGAATTTGCTGCCTTCGTTATTAAAATCAATATAATGTAGCAGTAACTCTTCCAGTCCACCTTTTGTCACCCCTTTTTCTGTAAAATATAGCACCAGTCTTGGAGCAAGGACTGATTTGGAGCCATTAGCTAAGAGAAAGAGGAAATGAAGAATTGCTAAGTTGTATTTTCAAATTAATGCATGAAAATATTTATATGTATAACTTTATTTTCAATTTGTTTTGTTAAGTTGTTTGTTTCCTTAGCTAATTATGTTAATTTTCTTACAGCTAAAATGGCAAAGGAGAAACATAAGAAGGGCACAACCCAAAAGCGTGGCAAAAAATACATAAAACCTGGGATGCTAGCTAAGGGGCGTGGAATTTCAAGGATTGCAAGTCAAGAAGATCAATACAATATACATGATACAAGTAAGTTTATTCTTACTATGCACTTTAATAGTATAGGTGTGATGAACATGTGATATCCTTGTAGAAAATATGAAGTTTAATGTTTCTATATTCGAGAAACAGACAATAATTTGAATGCTCTATTCTCAAATTACCAATAAAAACAGAAAAAACTATGCTGCAAGAGAAAAGGATAAGGCATAGTCAATTTATTTGCCAAAAGTTGGAATGGTTACCATATACACTTTTAAGACTTATTGCTCCCATATACAGAAAGGTCCAGCTAGCATGATCAAGTATTAATCATGTAGAATTCATAAACTAATAGTATTTCTACATTAATTTCATTTTTGCTTAGAAACTAATAAAAATTATCAAGTCAATCCATCACAGTTGGAAATTAGGAAACAAATAAATATTGCATCGACTTAAATAGACAATTCATCTAATGTAAAAGCATCCTTGTGCCTAAAATCATTGACTCTTGATAACTTTTATGCCAATTTCCTCCCTAGAAAGCCATATACGTTTCATCTGCTTTATTATTGCAGCATTCAAAGTAAACAGCAAAAGACCCATGCAAACTCAATTATTGCAGCAAGTTCACACTTTATTTTCTTAGGAACCAAACAAGGACTCTGTTCCACCAGTAGAAAACAAGTTGAATTCATATTCTTTATTTTAGTTTCCTAGCAACCAAAAAAGGCATTTCAAAACAAACAAATCACAATAAATAACTTAAATTCCACTTCCAGCCTACTTTAATATTTATTTATTCAAAACAAATCCCTTTGGCTTATATAGGAGACATTATGATCCACTTAAGACTTTTTTATGTTTTATTTTAAAAATGCAAAGCACACATGGAACTGGTAGTGAAACTGTACACCACTACTATTTAGGAAAATACTTTTATAATCCACATAAGAGAAGAAGAACGGAGAATGGAAGAGGCCAAAGTTTCAGAGGAAGCTGCACTGTCAGCCATACAGAAAGAGAAAGCGAGGTGCCAGGAAGCTATGGAAGCTGCTAAAGCAGCAAAGAAGTTAACAGAAATAGAAGCACAAAAGAGACTTACTATAGAACTTAAAGCCTTAAAAGAACAAGAGGAAATGAAGAAAACGATGGAGCTGATCTGAAGAGTTTATTGAGAATTTCTTGTTTGCTCTCAATACAGAAGTCCTTTTATGCAACAAGAAACTGCTTCTACTTGACTCTACAAGTTTTATCTTGGGAGAAACACTGGTTCTTGCACATATAGAGTGGAAAAGTTGAACATTATATTCACTATGTTTACCTGTATAATATTTCTACTAGTCAGAGATGAGCCAAATACAAATGTTCTGAAGGAAGCATAAAAGTATTTCATAAACACAGGAAAAAACGTTAAGTGAAAACATTCAGAAAAGAGATAGCATAACAAAGATAAATCATGCATCATGCTTACACCACATAAATACGAAGATAACAGTTTCAGCAAGATAGCTGACTCAAGATAAATCATCAAGATACACTTTCATGTGTTCACCTTACTGTAGTGGCTTAAATGGTAAGGTTCTTTTTAAAAAATATATATATTATTTCATTCGATGTTGGCACTGATGGTAAAAATTATGGTAGGACTAATCTTTTAACCAAGTTGAAGACATTATTTATTTTCTTTTCATTTTCTTTAACACCGATCACGTTAAAGACAGTATGCCCACCGATCACGTTAAAGAATAAGAAAGTGGCAGCTCTGAAATATGGACAAAAGCTTGAAATCAAATTCTATGATAATCGTGCAGTGGGTGGCAATCATACATGTTGGTCAAGACACTTGGGGAAAATAGTTCGTGATGCTAATATTTGTCCTGTGCAAGTCAAAACATGGAAGGATATGACAAAAGAAGTCAAGAACCACTTATGGAGTGCAGCCAAGGTAATATGAAGAAATGAATCTGTTTATTCCTTCTTAATCTCTTTTTACAATAATATGACATATGCTGCTCTATAATCTATTTAGGAGTGTTTTGACAATGCTGACATGGAAATGTATCGTGAAGCAACATTGGACCATATGGGTTATTTGTGGACAGCATGGAGGTCAGATTACATATATTTCCTTATTGGACAAATCTTATGTGCTGCTGATTGTGAGGATAATTTTGTTCATGTGTATACTTAGTATTTTGTTTATCATTTAGTTCGTGTTCTGTGTACGAGTGTTTATTACAATCTGGTGTATGTGCCCCCCAAGAACTACCTATTATATATGCATACCTTTGAGACAGAGTTCGCAGTAGTATTTGGGAATTAACCTTCACACACCATGTGAGTTTTGTTTTTCCTTTATCTTTTTATTCTAGTATGTTGACTCATTGACTGATGATACACATTGAGAACAATATGTGATTTTGTGTGGGAGAAGGGGTGCAAAAAGTTCTTGCCAATTTTTTTTCCCAATTTTGTTTTTCCTGTTAATTAAATCTCTATGTTTTAGATTGTTTTACTTTTGTGTCATACAAATTATGTTGCATTGTTAATTGCCACTCTAGCATATCATTTAGGTGAAGTTTGTTTTAAATTGTTTTTCATTGACCATGTTTTCCATTTACAGGGGCACTAATGCTTTTCCTTATCAAATGTTGTTCTCATATTCAAATTCAGTATCATATTTGCATTGCTTGCATTTTAGGGCTGAATTTATATTTTAGTGTGTTGGAAGTGAAAAAAATATGTGGAATGAGATACTTTCGAGTTGTAAAAGATAGATAAGAAGATAAGAAAAAGGCAAGTAATTATGCTTTTTTTAGATGTTATTTTGTGTGTACGTTTTGTTGTCAAATCCCAAAGCCATGCCCTTTGCTTTTGTTTTCAATTAAAGTGACTAAAACAATCATTACAAGAGTAATTTATGGGTTTAAACTTTATAAGCTAATATTAAGTCTAAACTATCTACTGAACCATAGGAAATGAAATGGTTTCTAAAGATAATGCTAAATCATCTCTAAAACTAAATGATTTAGAATTAAAATCATGTCAACTCTGTTTAATTAAAGTCTGTAACTTTTACTACAGGTGTAGTCAAGTTGTCTAATATGATGTGTTACTGGAAAGTAAATTTTGAGCTTTTCATTATCTCCAACAGGTTGTTGTATATTAATTTTGGGTGCTATCTTGATTTATCTTCTGCTAATTGTGAGGATAATTCTGTTAATGTGTATACTTAGTATTCTGCTTATCATTTGGTTCGTGTTCTGTACAAGCATATGAAGCATCTGTCATTTGTTTATCATAATCTGGTGTTCATGTGTATAGATGAGTTTGTAGCAGGGTTAAGAAATTGAGTATCAGGTTGCAGAGACAGGATCTAATTGTGCTAATTACATGTATTTCCTTATCGGACAAATCTTGTTTGCAGATGTGATTTCTTGTTTGCATTCTCTATCAGCTAAGACGGACGTGTAATTATTTCTTTTGATTATTTCTTGCAGGCACTTGATGCACATTCAAGCTAAGCATCATTAGTATTTTTTGGACAAATGAAGACTACTTGATGCACATTCAAGCTAAGGATCATTAATCTAATTAGTGTATTTTGGACAAATGATCTTATTTTCATCTTTTGGATATAATCTTTTGTAAGACCAACGGTCTTTAATTTTGGGTAAAAGAAACTCTCATGTCAAAATTATGGAATACCAATTTTTGGTGTTAAGAAGTGACTATTTAATGACAATATGCTATATTATTAATATTAGTTGTTATTGATTATTTAATGAAAATATGTTATATTATATTATTAAAACCCTATATGTCATTTGAAGGGAAATAATTTCACTCATTATTTGTTTACAATAATAAGGGGTTTTTTCAACATTAAAACTGATTTTTAATGAGGGGATTTCCCCTTATTATATGGGTCCCTTGTTAATTGTTTTAATGAGGGTATTATGTCCCCTCATTATTTGTCCATAATGAGGGGATTTCCCCTCATTAGTCCCCTTATTATATGGGTCCCTTGTTAAAGGCTTTAATGAGGGTATTATGTACCCTCATTAGTATTTTACAATAAGGGGAATTTTTCCCCACATTATTGATAAATAATGAGGGGACATAATACCCTCATTAAAGCCTTTAACAAGGGACCCATATAATAAGGGGCCTAATGAGGGGAAATCCCCTCATTAAAAAGTTTTAATGAGGGGATTTGAATTTTTAATGAGGGGAAATCCCCTCATTAAAAGCTGATTTTCTTGTAGTGTTTTCAAGTTCTTCCAATGTCAAAAAATTAAGTTTACTCCAAGTCCACCGGGATCACCGGAGGCTTGATTTGTTTTTTTCTATCCTTTTACTCTTTACTTTATTTTATTTTCTGTTTTTAGTGCTTTCTATTTTTTAGTTTGCACTGAAGTTACTTTATTTTCCTACACATTGAGGGCAATGTGCAATTCAAGTGTAGGGGGGTAAAATTACGATAATTTTAAATTTTTATTCTTATATATCATTGCAATATCAAGTATTCTTACATTTTTATCTTATTTTGTGATTGTCAAAAGCCTATAACATCTTTTTCTATCTTGAGTTGAAGTGTATGATTATGGTAATACAATCTTTGGATAGTGCAAATGAAGATAATCTCACTTTAAGTTAAGGAATAAGAGGCTTTGATTCTATAAAAGTATGTATATTCAAGGGGTAAAGTTTTGAAAAATGAAGTATGTTTATTGTTGAAATAGTTTGAAAAGCAAGACGAAAGAATAAATCCTACAAGTGTTTGGGTATCCATTGGCAAATTTCGTTTAATAGCAATAAGATGCATGATTTTTTGCCCTATAAGACTAAGTTTGAAGTGATTGAACTAGGGAAAATAAAGCCATAATACGGATTAGCATTATTCAATAAAAGATGAGGGTATTGAAATGAGAGAAAAAAAATTGAGTGTTGAGTGAATAACCAAAGTGTTATGTAAAAGGGGAGAATGGTATGGAGCATAAAATGCAACCACTAAAAGTGAGATAAAGAATAAAAAAGAAAAATATCTACTTTTATATAATACAAGAAGAGAAAAATTGCAATATGAGTGGTAACAAACGAGATAAAAGGGGAGGTGTAGTATGGAGCGAAACTCAACCACACATGAGTGCTTAGAAAAAAATCTAGGTTACCTAAAAATGCTTTGAGAACAATGACTAAATGTGTGCTAAAATTTGTCCCGAAAAGCTTTCACTGATATGCTTTGGTTGAAGTAAGCTGAAATTGTGTTGATTAAGGCATGAACATGGTTAAAGGTGTATACAAACTCTACTTATGGTCGATAGTTCTAAGTTAAGCTTGGTAAAACAATCTTTCAACAATACGCATACTTAATAAAAGTATAAAAAAGGATATACTTATGTGTTGTTAAGATTCAAAAAGCCTCATAATTGTCCTAGAAGTTGAAGATCGAGACTCTTTATTTTGTGTTTCAAAGACTAAGTATGTTGGGTCATCACTAAGTAAGATGATTAAGAGATTCATATTTTGCTTGAGGACATGCAAAAGGATAAGTGTAGGGGCTTGATAAGTGCTAAAAAGGCACTTATATATGATACAATTTAGAAGAAATTTGCATTGTTTCTACTTATATATGATACAATTTAGAAGAAATTAGCATTATTTCTTATTATATATTAGATTTCACATTGGTATTGCTTGTTTTCGATGATTTACAGTTTTAAAGACCAAATATGCAAATATGTGGAATTTAGCTATAAAAGGAAGCAAAAACGAAAAGAAATTAAAGGAAAGAGACAGGTCACGAGCGCTACACCAATCACGGTCGCGACCTAGTGCTTGGACAGACTTTGATTTCAGCATTTTGTAAAGAAACCAATGTGAATCACGAGCGTGACACTCTGTCACGATCGTGACATGCACTCAGCAGCAGTTATTTGATTCTATCTATTTGGAACTTCAACAACCACTATGGATAGACACAACTCTTCATGAAAAGACACAACCCTTCATGAAAAAACACAACCGTTCATGAAAAGACACAACCCCACATGGAAAGACACAACCCTTCATGAAAAGACACAACCATTCATGAAAAGACACAACCATTCATGAAAAGCCATAACCCCTCATGAAAAGACACAACTATTCATGAAAAGACACAACCCCCCATGAAAAGACATAACCCTTCATGAAAAGACAAAACCCCTCATGGAAAGACACAACCTTTCATGAAAAGACACAACCCTTCATGAAAAGATACAACTCTTCATGAAAGGACACAACTTTCCAAGAAGAACCAATAGTATTCAAGAGACACAACTATTCAATGAACCAACACAACTTTACAAAAAGACACAACCATTCAATGAATCAGCATAATCTTTCACAAAGAGACACAATGCTTCAATGCTTATAAATAGAGAAGGAATTCCAAATTGCAGAGTGTGCCCCAATGGGACCCCAAAGGGAGAAAATCGGCCAAATGGAAGATACCTGTAGTATATAATGTTAGAAAAATAAAGTGTCTAGAGAGTTTGAGTGTTGCTGTAATATTTAGTATACGTAAAGGGGAGCCTAACGACAAGGTCCTTGAATCAAGTATTGTCGCTGTATAGAGAAAAGATACCCCTGAGGTTGCAATATACCTATAGGCGTGAGGGAGTGTTTCCCGTGTGACAGACAAGAATACTATCGCTTTCTTAAGTGTATTCTTATGCTTTTCCTTTATGAGAGCGTCGCACTTGTATTTGTATTGAATATTTATGAGATCAATATCGATAAGTTTTCTTATATCTTATTCTTCATTGCATGACTAATGCCAAGTATTTATTGTGATTCATAATAAGATAAAGAGAAGTTCGCATTTTACTTTGTCTTGTTTAGTTAATAAGATAGAATAAATTATGATGTATGATTGTTTTGCTTCACTTTGTTAAATTAATTGGAGATCATCTTTATATAGCTTGGCCATTGTGTATTAAGACCTTTAGTTATTTTGGCAAAGGTATTCGATAATTTGTCCATGAGTTATTGAATAAAATCTATTTCTAGACATACCCGTTGAAATAGAACTAATCCGACATACTCTTATCATAGGGATTGAATAGATAATTAATGCACGTGCAACGAATATTTAAGATAAAATGCTTGTATATTTATGTAACTAGATATTAAACAACAACTCAACTCATAGCTAGTACTTTAATTGATTTAACTTGCTATTTACCCATTTCCCCATATTACTTTATAATTCGATACTCTATAAGAAAAACAAACTAAAGTGTACATAATTATTCCTCGTGGATTCGATATTTTTTATTACTACGTTACGATTCGTATGCTTGCGAGCACTAATTTCTAAGTGGAATTATTATTAGAAAAATTATTATCAAAAGCTAAATTAAGAGATTAGTAAACAAGCAACATGGACCCCCACCGGAGATGGGTTCCCGCCATCCGATTGACAACCCTAGGCTATGATGAAACTTTGCCTAACTTTTATGTAGTTGATTTTTTTATGCACTTGGAGTTTATATTTATTTATTTTCAAGAGATTAAGTTATGGAATGTTATAAACTTCAATAGTGATATTTATTAGTTGTTTAATTGATGTCGATTAAATAATTAATCGATCTATGGAACTTACCTTAACATGAATAATATTAATGGTGTTTACATCAAGATTTTTCCACTGAATTTAATGCTGTATTAGTTTTATTGCTTAAGATTAAATCACTTTAGATAATTACGGTAATAATAGAATTAATATTTTTTTACCAGATATTAGTTTATTAAGGGAAGATGACCATCTCTAAGAGGGTAAATAACTTTAATTGCATAACTTGATTAATGGTATAAAAATTGGTGAAGTGAAACCGAAAGCTGGGGCGGACTTAACCATAAAGCTACTAAAGTAATGGCTTTAGGCTACATATTTTCGAAGGTCCCAAAATTTTCAATCTCTATGTTTTATTTCCGTATTTTTCAAGGCCACAAAACTTTTTATTTCATTTTTATTGTGTGTTGATAATCAAGGGCGGAACTTAGCGAGCTGACCGGGGCTTTAGCCCCACTACAGTTCCAACCATCTTTCGTTGAAACCCCACCAACAGCCTCCAATGGAGGCTAATGTTGCTTTTTTTCTTGAAAGAGTGGGTTAGGGTTGAAGACAACCCCCATAGTACCCACCGTCTTTCTAATTTTTTGTTGTGGGGCCATCCGAAACAACGACGTTTTGATGGCCACCTATAAAAAAAACTTATCCTTGAACTCCTAACCAAGTCACGTGATTTCTGGAAAATATTTCTTATATTTTTTAAATTTTTAAATCCTCATTCTCTTAGCACCTTTTCAACTTAGTTCCTGAATTTTTTTTTTGTCTCTTTCTCTCTATTAGTCAAATTAACTTATAACTTGTTCCGAAATTCTTTCATTTTTGTCTTTCATTTTTCTCTATTAGCGAGATATTGCTAAAGAAAATCCTATACTCTTTTTTCTTTCTTCTCTCAAATATCTACATTGTTGTTTTGTATGAAATATAACTCAATTTATTTATTTTTGTGTATTTTTACAATAATTAGTATATTTTATACTAAATATATTTTTTTATTTGGTAAAAAATTTTATAGGAAGCCCTCCAAGAAACTGATTCTGGTTCCGCTACTTTTTTTATTTGTGTATTTTTAATTTGTTCTTATTTTATTTTTAACAAAACTATACGATTGAGGATATGTTTGAATATTCCATACTTTTTCCAAAATAATTACTATCCAGATAATAACGAAATCCAAATTTCATGAGAAACATAGAATTCATACAAACAAACAGTTTGCTTAAAATGTTGGAAGTGAAATCAAAACTCTTCAAGAATCTTTTATAAATGATTATTAATTGGGTAAACTTCAAAAATAGGTCTTGTGGTTTCATCCATTAACAAACGAGGACGATTTTTTTTTTTTTTTTTTTACAAAAAGTGTCATATGGTTTTTTTTTTTTTTTTTTTTTTTGTAATAGAAAAGGGATTATTGACAGAATAGTTAAAATTGATAATATAGCAAGGGATATTTGGGTTCAAAATTTTTATTTTTATTTTTTTGTTTAATTAAAATACACAATATATATTTTTATTTACATTTTTCTCTCCGATCTCAATCACTGAAAATTCATAAATCTAATTTCAATCACTGGAAATTCATAAAGAATATAGCAAAATGTATCAAATTTTGGAACCCAAGATCCCATAAAAATCCCGCTTTAATTCATCATACAATCTATCTAATTATTAATTGGGGAAAAAGTTGAATTTTGAATCAATTAAACAATCACTAACTTTTAGCCGGAAAATTACAAAATTGTTGATACATGTAGGCCTATAATTGGGCAAGATGGGTATTTTTTTAAAAGGGGTATGTAAAGGTGTCTTGTTAGTTATTATGGGCCAGGATGCAATGGGCCATTTGTTCCCAATTGCTTGGGCTATTATTGATAAGGAAACACATGCAATTGGAGATGGTTTTATGCTATTATTGAAGGAAGCATTGACCATTGACAATGGATCTACTATTACAATGATGTTTGAAATGCAAAAGGCATGAATAATTCTATTCATGTATATAGGTGTTACTAATACTTATATAACCCTGATCTAAGGGTAGGAAAAAATCCTAATATAGGCCTTTAGTCAGCTTTAAACTTTAAATAAAATTGTCAGAGGAACGGTTATTTTTTAGTCAACATAATCATCCACTCCTTGGAAGTTACCAGGAACGTGGGTCATGATCTTCTTAGAAGTAACCTCCCTTACAATAGCTATAAATAACCTTTCGAAAGGAGAGTGGGGGGTTCTGATCATTAATTATAATCACTAATTTTGGCATCGGAGTGTCTGAGGGAAGAAACCCTTCCCTTGCTGTAACAGGTACCACCCTGAAGAATTCTACCATTTCAATCGTCTTCATACCCAACCGAACTTTTGGCGATCGATCTCCCGTTCAATAAATACATTGTTGGATCAAGGTTACAACAATTGGCGCCGTCTGTGGGAAATTAATCAAAAAGCCATTTTTCATTCTTTTCATCATCAACAATGCCTTCGAAGAGATCTCAAGTTTGCATTCTCACGTCTCCCTCAATCCAGAAGATACTTATATGCAGCATGATGAACATGATAACCCACAAGAACAACTCAGAACTCAACCAGGAGGATAAGGAATTGTTCCACCAACCGTACCCTTGGCGGACTATGAAACTCTAAAGAAGAAGTTTGAAGAAAACAATCGCATGCTTCAGAACTTGTTGTCTTTTGTCCAACAAACACACCCTCATGATAAACTTCCATCAGAGCTACAGGCTAAGGAAAAAGAATATGAACAGGATCATCAGAGGGATGATGAAATCTCTCATCCCTCTCCTCACCAAGAACGACGAGAGACTCGGAAAAGAGGTGGAGCACCTAATGAGGCTATAAAAAGCACCTACAAAGGAGAATCAGTATTCAGTGTAGTAGAGCCTAAAAACTTGAAAAAAATGATCGAAGAGGTCCTAGAACAGAAGAAGCTAGTTCCTACCAGTGAAGAACATCAGGGAAGAAAAGTTCCTTTCACTGAAGATATCATGAATAAACCGCTACCGAAGAAATTCAAAATGCCCTAGTTGTCCACCTACTTTGGAAAAGGTGATCCTCATGGTCATATGCAGAGTTATGAAGCTGTAATATTACTGCATGGATGGGAGGATGGAATAATGTGCCGGGTGTTCTCGCTTACATTGACAGAACACGCGCGCACATAGTTCAATAGCTTAAAGGAAGGATCCATCTCAAGCTTTGAACAGCTCTGTAAGGAATTCATAAATGCTTTTATCATCAATACCAGGAGAAAAAAGGATGCAACATAGCTTCTCACATAAAACAAGAAGAAAAAGAAAGCCTGAGGGAGTACGTTGAAAGATTTCGGGCCGCAACATTAGAAATTCAGGATCTTCAAGTAGGAATGGAAGTTGCAGGAATCCTTCAAGGAACAAGATCACGAGATTTTCAGAAAGCTCTGTCTTATGATCAACCTGCTACCCTTGGTGATCTATTCAGTCACGCCAATAAATTCATCCTTTCCGAAGATGTCATGAGAAATGTAGCAGGAGGGGGAAGTTGGGATAGAAAAAGGAAAGAAAGGGATGAAGTGAATGATGGGGGTAAGAAGAATGGAAGAGGGAAAGAAGCAACCCATGCTCCCAAGTTGAGATTTGAAAGTTTCACACCTCTACTCCAACCTCGCTCCAACATCTTGGCAGCATAGAAGGATCTGGACTTCTTACTTTTCCTCAAAAAGCCAATCAGACAATGAGAAAGTTCATTGATGCTTATTGCCAATTTCATAAAACCCATGGTCATTCTACGGATAGATGCAGAGAATTGATGAATGAGCTAGAAGCCTTAGTATGTCAGGGAAAACTTGGTAGATTTGTGTATGCAGAAAATTGGAGAAAGGAAAGACCTTCATACCCAAAGAGAGACAGATACCCAGATGATAGGCAATAAGGCGATCGAGGATACGCGAAACCTAGAGAAAGGAGGAAGGATGAGATCCCTGATTTAGATAATAAACCAAGCACGTCATCTCAGGTGGAGAAACCCTGGCAGGAATGTCATCCTTATCAAGGAAAGCTTACGCAAGACAGGCCTATGAAGTAAACAATGTCATGAAAGCCCGAGAAGAAGAATCCATAGTCTTCACATCAGCAGATCAATGAGATGTAATAATACCCCACGATGACGCAATGGTCATCTCAGCCGTCATTATGGAGTTCCCAGTAGAGAGGATTCTAATAGATAATGGAAGTTCCGTCGACCTTCTATACTGGAACTATTTTGAAAAGATGAATATATCCCTTGATAGACTCAAAGAAGCACGAGCCCCTTTGTTCATCTTTTCAGGTGAAGCTATTCCGATAGCGGGGTCAATCCAATTACCCGTCACCCTAGGCGAAGATCCCTGCAGTGTCACGAGGATGGCAAACTTCATGGTAATCAGATCAACATCTCCAACATACAATGCAATATTTGGGAGGCCGCTATTAAACAATATGGGAGCAGTGATCTCATCAAGCTACTTGTTAATGAAGTTCCCTACCCCAAAGGGAATAGGCTAGGTATGAGGTGATCAGAAGAAAGCTAGAAACTGTTATGTATCCTCCACAAAAGGGAAAGAGATTGCAAAAGGAGAAACATTAACTATCTCAGAGGAGTTAGAGAACAAGCCTAAACCAGTTGAAGAAGTTGAAGCTGTGGGATTGAAAAAAGGTGAGATGGACAAAATAACATACGTTGGGACTCGAATGCAAAGGGAAGCCAGATCAGAAGTGATAAAATTATTAAAACATAATGCAGATGTTTTTGCATGGGCACCTACGGATATGCCTGACATTAGCTTGGAGGTAGCCTCTCACCATTTGAATGTTGACCTAAGGCTAAAACCGGTTAAGCAGAAGAAGAGGAACATAGCACCAGAAAGACAACAAGTCTTAGAAGAAGAAATAGACAAGTTACTCCAAGCCAACTTCATTCGAGAAGTTCATTATCCGGATTGGCTTACAAATGTCGTGATGGTCAAGAAGCCAAATGGGAAATGGAGGATTTTCATAGACTTTACTGATTTAAACAAGGCTTGTCTAAAAGATTCCTACCCTCTACCGCTGTGGGTATGAATTGTTGAGCTTTATGGATGCTTTCATGGGATACCACTAAGTAATGATGAATCCATCAGATGAGGAGAAGACAACATTCATCATGCAAAAAGGAACATACTGCTATAGAGTAATGCCTTTTGGGCTCAAAAACGCCGGTGCAACATATCAGAGGATGGTCAACAAAGTATTTAAACCTCTGTTGGGAAATACCATGGAGGCATATGTGGATGATATGATTGTCAAAAGCAAGAAGGGAGAATCCCACACTGAAAAACTCAGTAAAGTGTTCAATGTTTTGAGAAGCTATAACATCAAACTTAATCCAAACAAGTGCACCTTCTGTGAGCGGACGACGCGTTTTCGACGGGACGCGGGACTCCCCTTCGGAAGGGGCGCCACGATCTCGGGCGGATCCGTCCCTCGCGTGGGGTTTTTATAATGGAAATCCGCGTTTTGAAAAATGAATAGAATTAATGCGTAAAAGAACCGAGACCTAAGTCTCGATGGATATTGTAGGAGTCGCCACCCGGCTCAGCTCAACCGGGAAATTCTTATGTAGCTGAGCCGAATGAACGGCCGCTACACTATCCAGAGATTCGGGTCCGGACAAGTCCCTTATTTCGTGTCTAATTAAAATAAATATAGCCAATGTTCTCGAATGGTATTTCAAAATCTAAAGTCCATTTTATTGAATATAATAGGCATACAACGCGCATACAAAATATTTAATACAAAAATAAGAAAAAGAAATAAATATTAATTGGCTTACAACCAAATCGAATGGAAAAATAAAAACTCTCGCCTCACTTGTACAATCGCCTAGAATACACGAAGATCTAAAAAGAATTACAACCGCCTAAATACACGATTTAATCTATTAAATTACATCCAAAATGAAAAAAATAAAAAGAAATTAAAACCTGCAAAACCGAGGGTTAGCACAATACATACAGCACGCCACAATTAGGACTCAAATAGACAGAACGGGAAATCAGGAATCGGGGGCGTGCATTTAGGGGGTAACCGGGTCGGCTCGGCTAGCCGGCCCGGTTAGACCTGGAAAACATTTTGAAACATCCCTGTATTTTTGGTTTTGTGGGGAAAATCATTTGAAAATAATTTTACCGATTTACATGCATTTTTCATACGTTAAGTGGGTCGGTTTTCGGGAGAACTGGGTCTCCGTCGTTGAACTATTCTAAATGCAAATTTACCGGAAATTGAATCTATGGTCGTGATGCACACAACAAAATTCATTTTGGTGATTTTCGGGATTTTCTAATTTTTTGGGATTTTTTTACGGATAAAAGCTGAAATTCTGATTCTGAAATAATGATTACAGTCGTACGACTGTAGTTTACAGTCGTGCGACTGTGATCAATTCAGGATCAAAATTCCCACAAAAATTCATTTTGGACCAAAACTGAAGAAAGATTGGCTGGAAACTAAGAACAGTCGTACGACTGTATATACAGTCGTACGACTGTTCATGAAAGCTAAGAACAGTCGTACGACTGTTCTTAGTTTCCAGGAACAGAAATACGAAACTGCAGCAAAAACGCACAAAAATTCACTTCAAACACCCAGAAAGCGAGGAAAAGTGTAAGGAAAGGAAGTGACTACCTTTTTAGAAGCTATTCCAAGTCGTTTTGACCCCTGGCGTCGCTCCAATCCATAAGAATTTGCACTTTTCCTCTTGAATTGAAGTTGAGAGTTTGTGTCCAAAAATCCAAATTCGCAAGGGATTCTGATGGTTTAAGTCCAAGTTCTTGATTTAGTTGTGTAGTTAAGTGATCAACCTAGAGATTTCTAACAAGTTTTAGGCTTAATTTCGAGAATTGAAGCAAATCAAAGAGGAAGAAAAGTGAGTTTTTTGTGGTTTTCTTTTTCTCTCTCTTCTCTTTCTCTCTCTAAGTTTTTTCTTTCACCAGAAATCTCTCTTTTCTCTCTTCTTTTTCTCCTTTTTATTACTTCTTTTTCTGCCTGCTTGCTGCCAAACCCGAGCAATTAATGCTCCCCCTTTTTTTTCTTCCATTTCTGCTGTAGAGGTATGGGCCTCTGCAGTCTGCCCGACATTACAGTCGTACGACTGTATCAATAGTCGTACGACTCTCTTCTTCTTCTTCTTCTTTTTTTTTTTTTTTTTTTTTTTTTTTTAAGTATAGAAAATTCCGGCGCTTACAGCTGCCCCTCGCGTGATCAAATTCGACATCTAGCTCCAGGTCCATAATACCTATGATGATGAATTTGAGAGCGTGAATTAAAGCGCCTTGAACATTGGAATGAACCTTCTGATGAGATAAGCCGATACCGGGTCTAGGTTACCCGAGGTGACACTGGGGAGGAAATAAGCCGATATCAGGTCTAGGTTACCCGAGGCGAAATTGAAGATGAGATAAGCCGATATCAGGTCTATGTTACCCGAGGCAAGATTGATGAAGAAATTGGCCGATACCGGGTCTAGGTTACCCGAGGCGAAATTGATGAAGAAATTAGCCGATAACAGGTCTATGTTACCCGAGGCGATGTTGGAGATGAGATAAGCCGATATCAGGTCTATGTTACCCGAGGCGAGTTGATGAAGAGATTGGCCGATACCGGGTCTAGGTTACCCGAGGCGAAATTGATGAAGAAATTAGCCGATATCAGGTCTATGTTACCCGAGGCGATGCTGGAGATGAGATAAGCCGATATCAGGTCTATGTTACCCGAGGCGAGTTGATGAAGAGATTGGCCTACACCGGGTCTATGTTACCCGAGGCGAGCTTTGCTGGGGAAATAAATGAAGCTGATCTGGGCCGATACCGAGTTTACATTACTCGAGGCGGATCTGCTAGGGGACTTGGATGGTGGAGTGGATCTGGGCCGATACCGAGCCTACATTACTCGAGACGAACTCACTGGAGAAAGTTGAGACGATGGAGCAGACCTGGGCCGATTCCGAGTTTACATTACTCGAGGCGGATCTGCTGACTTGCTGAGGGTATTAAACTGGGGATGAATTCCTGCACTTAAAATGGCAAGTCTTCGTTCCTTGATCGAGAGATTTTTAAACAAAAATTTTTGCCCCTTCGATCAAGAATGAAGACTAGCCGGGGATAAGTAATTGATATATGCAATGTATGGATGCATGATGATGTATATGCACATGTACGTATTTTCTGTTATTGGACATTTCTGTCTTCCGCTGAGGAGATATGTTGTGCCCCCGGTTGATTGTTTGGCGGTTATCGAAGGGGTGAGGTGATTGCTGGGGAAATGATCGTAGTATTCCTTGGTAGAGATTCCGCCGGGGAAGAGTGTGGCAACTCAACTGGGGACACAATTGTGGTGTTCTTTGTGTAGACTACACCAAGAGGAAACAAGGCTGTTTTGCGGGGGAGTAATTGATGGTGTTCTTTATGTAGACTCCGCTGGAGAATAGTATGGGAAACTCTGCTGGAGGGTGATGTGATGAATTCTGCGGGGAATGTTGAGGATGTTCTGTTTTTCCTGCTTCGTAGGGAGTTATGAGTTTGTAAGTGCTCTAATTTTTGCCTGGGTTGCCCAACTCGGGTTTTCAGCCCAGCGAGCCGCTCTAACTTTTGCCTAAGGCGCCTTTTCGGTTTTCACCTTAGCGAGCTTTTCATATGCCCTAACTTTTGCCTAAACTGCCCGGTGTGGGTTTTCAGCTTAGCGGGCCGCTCTAATTTTTGCCTGAGGTGCCTTTTCGGTTTTCACCTCAGCGAGCAAAATTTTTTTTTTTTTTTTTTTTTTTTTTTTTTTTTAGATTTGACTAAAATGGCGTTGTGACCCTTTATTGCTCGTCTGGGAAGATGAACTAGACTTTAAAGGACGATAAGAGATTTTAAATTGTATGTATTTGATACATTTTCATTTGTCAAGTAATGCGATGATATTGATCAGTTGAATGCAAAGTGCTTTCTTTGAATGTGTGTTTATGCAAGACAACTTTGTTTGTGCATTTGTCATAACCATGCAAATATATTTAAACAGACACTTCACTTTATTGATGAAGTCAAAATGAGTACATTTGAAACAAGTTGGTTCCTAAATGGTACAGATTTCACATTAAGCCAGAATCCGTCACCAGTCGTCCTTTTCGGGTTTTCCGACTGATTATTTATTTTTTTTTTTGTGTCTTAACTTTTGCCTAGACCGCTCTTTTCGAGTTTTCAGCCTAGCAGACCCCTTTTTTTTTTCTTTTTTTTTTTTTTTTTTTTATACATGATAAAGCTTTAGCCTGTCTTGGTTGATGGGGTTGGTGAACTCGTTTCCATCCATGTCCATGATGCTGACAGCGCCTTTTGATAACACCTTCTTCACCACATAGGGTCCTTCCCAGTTAGGTCTGAACTTGCCCCTGACATCAACATTTGAAGGCCTTAGCTGCTTTAAAACCAAATCTCCCGCTTTCAACTGCCGTTTGGAGTATTTCACATTTCGATTATAGGCCCTAGCCATTTTGCGCTGATACATCTGCAGGTGATCCAGTGCCTTTAGTCGCCTTTCATCTAGTGCAGCCAGCTGCTCATACCTGGCTTGAACCCATTCAGTCTCTGGTAATTGAGCTTCTAGGGCAACTCTGAGTGACTTGAGTTCTATCTCCACTGGCAACACTGCTTCCATTCCATATACCAAGGCATAAGGAGTTTCTCCTGTCGGCGTTCTGACACTGGTTCTGTAACCCCAAAGAGCATAAGGCAGTTTATCGGCCCAATCTCTGTAAGTGGTTACCGTTTTTGATAAGATCTTCTTTATTGCCTTGTTAGCCGCTTCTACTGCACCATTAGCCTGTGGTCTATATGGAGAGGACTTATGATGTTCAATTCCATGCTCTGTAAATAGCTCAGCTGTTGCCCCTTGAAACTGTACTCCATTATCAGTTACTATGTGATGAGGAATCCCATACCGAGTGAAGATATTCTTCTGAATGAACTTGACCATGTGCTTGGCTGTAACATTAGTGAAGGATTCCGCTTCGACCCATTTGGAGAAATAATCAACCGCCACAACTATGAATCTATGCCCATTAGACGCAGCTGGATGAATTTCCCCAATCATGTCTATCCCCCATGCTGAAAACGGCCAAGGAGACGCTAGATTCTGAAGTTCAAGTGGAGGAAGATGACTAATGTCTGCATAGATCTGACATTCATGACATCTCTTCACTTTTCTTATACAATCTGTTTGCATCGTCATCCAGAAGTAGCCTTGTCTCATGATCTTCCTAGCCATGGCAAGTCCATTCATATGCGGCCCACAGGATCCTGCATGTACCTGCTGCATCACTTCTTCTGCTTCTCGCTCAGTTAGACACCTCAAAAGAACTCCATGTGCTGTTCTTTTGTATAACTTGTCTTCGAAGATTCTGAATTGACTAGCCAGTTTTCTCAGTGTCAACTTATCAGCAGCACTGGCCTCTTCTGGGTACTTTCCCTCTTTAACATACCGGTAGATATCAAAGAACCATGGCTTTTCTTCGGCTAATAATTCCATTACTTCATGCACTTCGAAGCAAGGATGCCTGGAAGTGGCTATAACCAGTGGTTGAGCTTGTGTCTCTTCTGGATTTTCCCACATGGAGGACAAAGTAGCTAATGCGTCAGCCATCTTATTCTCATCCCTGGGGACATGTCTGAATTCACACTGGCCGAATAAACCCTTTCTGAACTGTAGCAGCTCCAAATAAGGCCGTAAGGCTTCTTCTTTTAGTTCCCACTCACCTTGAGCTTGCCTGATCACTAGTAGTGAATCACCGACAATTAAGACATCATTTGCCCCTAGTGTTAGCAAAGCTTCCATCCCAAATAGGCATGCTTCATATTCTGCCCCGTTATTGGTTATGGGAAAATTCAACCTCTTGGATAAGGGAATGACTTCACCATCTGGCGTTGCTATAAGTACTCCGATTCCTGCGCCTTTTCTATTCACTGCCCCATCGAAACACATGACCCACCTTTTCACTTCCACCATGGCTAACTGCTCATCAGGGAATTCCAGGTTCTCTGTGTAATCTGATTCTAGGGGCTGGTTTGCCAGAAACTCTGCCACGGCTCGCCCTTTAATGGTTTTCTTCGTGATGTACTCAATGTCAAATTCAGATAAAAGTAACAACCACCTGGACAGCTTCCCAACTAATGCCGGTGCTTCATAGAGGTACTTCATTGGATCCACTTTAGCCACAGCTTGTATCTTGTAAGATTGGAAATAGTGGCGCAACTTCTTGGTCAGCCAAATCATCGCCACACATGTCTTTTCCACCAGTGTGTACTTGGTTTCATACTCCAACAGCTTTTTGCTGAGGTAGTAGATGGGATACTCCTTCTTGCCATCTTGTTCTTGTGCTAGCATTGCCCCTATAGAGGATTCTTCAACTGCCAAATACAAAATCAGAGGCTTCCCTGGAATTGGAGGACTCAACACTGGTGGCTTTACCAGGTAAGCCTTAATCTTCTCGAAGGCCAGCTGACACTTGTCATCCCACACAACCGGCTGATCTTTCTTTAATAGCTTGAAGATTGGTTCACAAGTGGAAGTTAGCTTGACTATGAAGCGGCTAACATACTGCAAGGAGCCCAGGAATGATCTGACTTCCTTTTCTGTCTTTGGAGCTGGCATATCTTGGATGGCTTTAATTTTATCTGGGTCTATTTCTATTCCTCTCTGGCTAACTACATGGCCCAACAGCTTCCCTGATGTGACACCGAATATGCACTTCTTGGGGTTAAGTCGCAAGTTGTACTCTCCAATGCGTGTTAGAAATCTATCCAGGATAACAGGGTGTTCCTCCCG
This sequence comes from Euphorbia tirucalli, assembly GCA_039660915.1. Lineage (NCBI taxonomy): Eukaryota > Viridiplantae > Streptophyta > Magnoliopsida > Malpighiales > Euphorbiaceae > Euphorbia > Euphorbia tirucalli. The sequence continues at coordinate 15,063,002 of CM077635.1, read as the reverse complement.
GGTCGTTGATTTAACAAGCATATCATCGACATACACTTCGACTTCTTTATGGATCATATCGTGCAACAGAGTTGTGACGCCCTTTGATAAGTGGCACCGGCGTTCTTTAATCCAAAGGGCATCACTCTGTAGCAAAAAGTACCCCACTCTGTGATGAATGATGTTTTCACTTTGTCGATCACATCCATCAGAATCTGATTGTATCCTGAAAAGCCGTCCATGAATGAGTACATTGCCGCTTTTGCTGCACTATCAACCAATACGTCAATGTGTGGCAGTGGAAAGTTATCTTTTGGGCATGCTTTATTCAAGTCCCTGTAGTCAACGCATACTCTGACCCTTCCATCCTTTTTAGGCACGGGGACAATGTTGGCTAGCCATTCCGTATACTCTACCACTTCGAGAAACCTGGCATCTATCTGTTTGGCCACTTCTTCCTTCACCAGTGTAGCCCATTCCGGCCTTAGTCTTCTCAACTTCTGCTTTACCGGTCTGAACTTGGGGTCCGTTGGGATTTTGTGCACTGCTATTTCTGTATCTACACCCGGCATGTCTTCATACGACCAAGCGAAAGCTTTAACATGTTTTTGGAGTATTCTTATTAATTCTCTTTCTTCCTCGGATTTTAGCTCGTGTGAAATGAGTACCATTTTAGGGTTTTCATCTGTACTTATATTGATTTCATGCAATGCAGTGTCATGTATGCTAAATATGCTTGATGGTGATTTAAATGCATGCACAGAATTATCAGGATAAACATCACACAAGTAAGCAAACTGGGATTTCATTGCATTGAACTTATCATAAAGTACATCAGTTACATTGAAAATGGAAGAAATAGATACAACAAAATCATTTTCATCCTCCACAGGCGGAGGGCCTTGTTCTTCATCAGCTTCCACCTTCCCTTCCAGAGCATCATCTGGGACTGCAGCTTTCTCTGCTTGTGCCTTAGCTTTCTCCATAATCTTGGCGATTTCAGCAACCACAGAGTCTAAGTTCACTTTAGCCATTAGCTCTTCGCCAAATCCTTCCTTGGATTTTCCAAAAGCTTTGGTCAATGCAGCAGTCAAAGCATCTGAGATGATTTCTGTAGTTTCAGTGCAGGCTTTCTTTTCATCTTCTTCTTTGGTCACCTCTATGGTTTCTGCTATCACCTCAGACGATTCTCCTTCCAGAATTTCAGATTCAGCAATTGCTTCCTCCATCATTACAGGGGCTACTGGCTCTTCCTGGCTTTTCTCAAAATCCACAACATCTGCAAAGATCTCAAAGCCAGGGTGCTCAACATTTCCAACCAGCACCGGTTCAGTTTGGCCCTTATAAGGGCTTTCTCCTGCCTTCAGAAATGGCTTCATCATGGCCCTGCCATTCTTACCCTTTTTCAGGTTCTTATGCTCGGATGACCCCTCTACATAACCAAGGCCGTACTGCTTTGACCTTCCCGAGTCGATCTTGAATTCTGGCACACCTTGCAGATTAATCCCGAGTCCCATTCCCGGAACAAAGTTCAGCTTGTACAGATATCGGGATAGCCACTCCGGCATGTAGTTCTCATAAAGGACCATAGGGGCATCTGTGGTTTCCTCCTCCTTAATGACAGCAATTTGGAATCCACCAAAAGGAACCACTCCTCCATCCACTGCAGCTACCATCGACTGGGCGTCTGCCTCAACAGTCACAATTCTGTCATTCATCGAGAATTTAATCTTCTGATGCAATGTGGAAGGAACACCTCCCAGAGGATGGAACCAGGGCCTTCCAAGCAATAAGGAGAAAGTGACCGGGATATCGATCACTGTGAAAATAACCATGGACTTGATGGGCCCAACTTCCACTGCTGTTTCAAAGGTCCCTATCACTGTTCTTTTAGAATCATCATATGCCCGAATGACTGTCGAGGACCTCTTCAACACTTCTTCATTCATGCCTAGAAACGGTAGCATTTTCAGCGGGCAAATATTCAGAGCTGAGCCGTCATCCACCATAATGCATGGCATCACCTTATCCATGATGTTGGCCCTAATGTAAAGAGCCTTGTTGTGAGCCCTTCCTTCTGCTGGTAAGTCTTTCTCAGAGAAAACAATATTAGGAGCTCCAGCATGGACTTTGTCTAGCAAGCAGCACATAGCCTCTGGTGAAGCTATAGGGGAGACTTCAATTTCTGATAGCTTCTTCACTAAAGCCTCCCTATGCTCTTTGGAGGTCATAAGCAAGTGCCACAAACTAGCTTGTGCAGGGGTCTTCTTCAGTTGGGAAATGACCAAGTCCTCTTTCTCGACTCTTTCCGGTGCCGAAGTGCTACCCGACCCATTCATCGGTGCTTTATCTTTCGTCTGATCCGCCGGCTGATATACCCTTCCACTTCGGGTCACGTGCTGCACTTCTGAAATCTTCAGCTTCTCAACAGCTGGGAGTTTAACAGCCTCTCTTCTGTCAAATTCTTCGTACTCATCTTCGGAGTCAAGGTCATCCAGACTTATGGGCTTGACCTCCTTACACCCATCTTCCTTCTCACACTCGGGTTTCTCTTCAGGTTCCCCTACCGCCACTGCCTGAATCGTAGGATTCGCTTGTAGAACTTGGGCAAATATGAAGTTAGCCGGCAACCCCGACTGAACCATGTTAACCCGCTTCTCGAATGCCGGCAGTGGATTGGTTTTAGTGCTGGGTTTGGCTGGCTCTTGCAGTTTTCCCTCGTCAATGAGCTTTCGGATAGCATCCCTTAGCTTGTAGCAGTTGTTGGTTCGGTGGCCTGTCACCACATGATAAGTGCAGAAGTTGTCCTTATCCGCTTCAGATGGCTTCTCAAATGGCTTTAAAGATTGCAGTAGGCCGCCATTCCTACACTTGGCGAATATCTTTGCTAAAGTAAGAGTCCAAGGCGATATGCCTTGTCCTCCAGGACCTCTGTTCTGGTTGCTTTGTTGCTGATTCACAGTAGCCACTTCGACCTGCTTCACCTCTGATGACTACCCCTGTTTGCCACTAGAACCTGAACCAGAACCACTGCCAGACCCAACTGCTGTGGTTGATCTATACCCTGAACTGTACCCTGTACTTCTTCCCCCTTTCTGACCAGCTGGCTTCTCCTCTTCATCCCTTTCTATCTTCATGGCCATGCTATAGACCTCACTAAGCTCCTTGAAGGAATGGAACTTCATGTTGTTCTTGAAGATATCTTTGCTGCCATCAATGAGCTTCTGTATAAGCTCGTCTTCATCAGGGCAGTTCTTTAGGAGGATCATCTTGTTCATCCATCTCTGGTAGTATTCATCGAAGGGCTCGTTGAATTTCTGTTTCACCCTCTCCAAGTCATACAGCTTCACCTGGATTTTGGTGTTGAAGCTGTAGTATTTGATGAAGGCTGCCGATAATACTTCCCAGTCAGACTGCTCCTCCTCTGACAGTGAGTTATACCATCCCAAAGCACCTCCCTCCAGTGTGGTGGGGAAAAGATTAATCAATTGTTGCTTGGTAGCGCCTGCCGTTAGCATAACCCGGGCATATAAATTCACATGGGCTTCCGGCGAGCCCATTCCTTTGTAAGTGGGGACTTTCGGCACTTGGAAGCCGATAGGAAATGTCTCAATGCCCCTACTGATCATGGCATCAACGTTCACCCCCTTCTTGGATTCAGCACTGATCCCGACCCCCTTCTTCAACTGGGCCATAACCTCGTCTAATTCAGAGCACTTCGCCTTCATCTTCTGTTCCATAGCTGCTCCTATCTCCTGCAGCTTTTCCAGGCTAGCCGAAGTGTCACCACCATGTTGGGATGATTCAGCTTCTTTTTCCTTCCCGGCTCCACTTCCACCGGTCTCACCAGCTTCTCTAACCACCGCCCTCATTTCTTCCTTTAACATGTCGCGGAAATCCTGCGACCTGAAGAAATCTCTCAAAACATCAGCCATACTCGGTGTCTGCTCTGCCATATTCACGTCTTCCCCAGACTCAGAATCACTGTCACTTTCGACTATCCTCTGTCTCCTAGCTGCCCTTGAAGCTTGGGATCTTGTCCAAGGTCGCTCCAGTGTGTTCTGCTTGGGGTAGACAGGAGGTGTTAGGGTCGTGAATGAATGACGTGATATGACATGAAAATTAAGACATTAGACGTGCTTGAGATGTATGGAATGGAATTATGTATGAAATGATGACATGAATGGTTTCTTTTTATTATATATATTTTTTTTTCTTTTCGAGGCATTGCAAGAACACCCAATGTTTATGCAAAAACGCCACGTGTGAGCCATCACACGGACAGAGTTTCGGCGCCTTTGGGGCACCTAATGAATTCGTGAAATGGTCACGTGTATACCGGCACGCGGACATGATTTTGTCGCTTTCTAGGTCAATGAGATGATATGAAATGGTCGCATGGGCCGGGCCCACAGACAAGGTCTTGATGCTTTTGAGCATATGATATGGAATGATGTTATGAGAAAGTCACGTGTAACAGGAACACGGACAAGGATTCGGCATTCGAGGAACACCTTTCATGATTTAGTGATGCTATGGGCCTATATGTACACTAATCGGGTACTCGGGGAGTACCTTAAATGGTGAATTAATGTCATGAAGTGGTCGGATGTGGACCACAATGTTATGTGATGTTTATGCTGGATGGATGTGATGTCATGAAATGCATCGTGTAAATTATTACACGAAAATGGGCCTAAGGCCGTTGTGGCTTTTATTGAATGAAATGATATTGGTGGAATGGCCGAATGCAATCCGGTACATTGGCGAAACACGGGTAATTTTGGGTACCCGATATGTTATCAAATGGAATGAGATGGTCATGATAGGCGTTCGTGAAATGCCCCTTAATTTAATTTAAGTGAAATGTAGTGAATGAACATGTCACACAATATGCAAATGGCTGCACAAAAACGTGGGTTAGAATGCATGACATACATAATGATGTTGTGTATGCTATGTCGAAGATAAAATGCTAATCACACAAGTTTAATGTTATGGCTGAAAAAGAAATCGTTAGTGTGGATGACAAGCGAATGAATTAATGTTTTACACACGAAATAAATGCAAAATGGCTGCATATAAATGTGGGTTAGTATCACACAAAGATGTTTGTGTATGGTATGTCATGTGTATGGATTATGGTATGTTATGCATGCATCGGTGATGTGTCACGAGATGGCGAGAAACACATAGCAAACAAAACGAATTCTTCCAACCTTATTCCTCCAACGTGGTCGGTCTCAAAAATTTCTAACCGAGTCCTAGGTGGGGGCTCACTTCGATCACCAACCGGGGGTGATGAAGGCGCGATTTTATTATTATTATTCACACAATTATTTTGGTATCCTAAGGGAATCCAACTAGAGTTGCCTACATGGGTTCGGTCAAAGTCAGGATAACATCAAGGCTCTCATAGCAAGATATACTCCTCACTTCTCCCCACTCAAGGGTCCTAGCGAAGGGGTTCGTACGAGGCTATGAGTGGTGTTTCGTATTCGTGCCCCTAAGACCAGGAGGAACTTAGGCGACACTTCAACAATCCACCGGGCTATAAAGGGATACCTAATCTAATGCAAAAAAAATGGTTAACTAAAAATGCAAATAAAATACCAAAAGAGAATCATCCACGTTATTTTAATTAGACACTTTTCAGGGCTTGTCAAATTCCTTTAAGTTTTTAAGAAAACTTTTTAAGAATTCCCCAGCGGAGTCGCCACTGTGAGCGGACGACGCGTTTTCGACGGGACGCGGGACTCCCCTTCGGAAGGGGCGCCACGATCTCGGGCGGATCCCTCCCTCGCGTGGGGTTTTTATAATGGAAATCCGCGTTTTGAAAAATGAATAGAATTAATGCGTAAAAGAACCGAGACCTAAGTCTCGATGGATATTGTAGGAGTCGCCACCCGGCTCAGCTCAACCGGGAAATTCTTATGTAGCTGAGCCGAATGAACGGCCGCTACACTATCCAGAGATTCGGGTCCGGACAAGTCCCTTATTTCGTGTCTAATTAAAATAAATATAGCCAATGTTCTCGAATGGTATTTCAAAATCTAAAGTCCATTTTATTGAATATAATAGGCATACAGCGCGCATACAAAATATTTAATACAAAAATAAGAAAAAGAAATAAATATTAATTGGCTTACAACCAAATCGAATGGAAAAATAAAAACTCTCGCCTCACTTGTACAATCGCCTAGAATACACGAAGATCTAAAAAGAATTACAACCGCCTAAATACACGATTTAATCTATTAATTTACATCCAAAATGAAAAAAATAAAAAGAAATTAAAACCTGCAAAACCGAGGGTTAGCACAATACATACAGCACGCCACAATTAGGACTCAAATAGACAGAACGGGAAATCAGGAATCGGGGGCGTGCATTTAGGGGGTAACCGGGTCGGCTCGGCTAGCCGGCCCGGTTAGACCTGGAAAACATTTTGAAACATCCCTGTATTTTTGGTTTTGTGGGGAAAATCATTTGAAAATAATTTTACCGATTTACATGCATTTTTTATACGTTAAGTGGGTCGGTTTTCGGGAGAACTGGGTCTCCGTCGTTGAACTGTTCTAAATGCAAATTTACCGGAAATTGAATCTATGGTCGTGATGCACACAACAAAATTCATTTTGGTGATTTTCGGGATTTTCTAATTTTTTGGGATTTTTTTACGGATAAAAGCTGAAATTCTGATTCTGAAATAATGATTACAGTCGTACGACTGTAGTTTACAGTCGTGCGACTGTGATCAATTCAGGATCAAAATTCCCACAAAAATTCATTTTGGACCAAAACTGAAGAAAGATTGGCTGGAAACTAAGAACAGTCGTACGACTGTTCATGAAAGCTAAGAACAGTCGTACGACTGTTCTTAGTTTCCAGGAACAGAAATACGAAACTGCAGCAAAAACGCACAAAAATTCACTTCAAACACCCAGAAAGCGAGGAAAAGTGTAAGGAAAGGAAGTGACTACCTTTTTAGAAGCTATTCCAAGTCGTTTTGACCCCTGGCGTCGCTCCAATCCACAAGAATTTGCACTTTTCCTCTTGAATTGAAGTTGAGAGTTTGTGTCCAAAAATCCAAATTCGCAAGGGATTCTGATGGTTTAAGTCCAAGTTCTTGATTTAGTTGTGTAGTTAAGTGATCAACCTAGAGATTTCTAACAAGTTTTAGGCTTAATTTCGAGAATTGAAGCAAATCAAAGAGGAAGAAAAGTGAGTTTTTTGTGGTTTTCTTTTTCTCTCTCTTCTCTTTCTCTCTCTAAGTTTTTTCTTTCACCAGAAATCTCTCTTTTCTCTCTTCTTTTTCTCCTTTTTATTACTTCTTTTTCTGCTTGCTTGCTGCCAAACCCGAGCAATTAATGCTCCCCCTTTTTTTTCTTCCATTTCTGCTGCAGAGGTATGGGCCTCTGCAGTCTGCCCGACATTACAGTCGTACGACTGTATCAATAGTCGTACGACTCTCTTCTTCTTCTTCTTCTTTTTTTTTTTTTTTTTTTTTTTTTTTTTTTTTAAGTATAGAAAATTCCGGCGCTTACAGCTGCCCCTCGCGTGATCAAATTCGACATCTAGCTCCAGGTCCATAATACCTATGATGATGAATTTGAGAGCGTGAATTAAAGCGCCTTGAACATTGGAATGAACCTTCTGATGAGATAAGCCGATACCGGGTCTAGGTTACCCGAGGTGACACTGGGGAGGAAATAAGCCGATATCAGGTCTAGGTTACCCGAGGCGAAATTGAAGATGAGATAAGCCGATATCAGGTCTATGTTACCCGAGGCAAGATTGATGAAGAAATTGGCCGATACCGGGTCTAGGTTACCCGAGGCGAAATTGATGAAGAAATTAGCCGATAACAGGTCTATGTTACCCGAGGCGATGTTGGAGATGAGATAAGCCGATATCAGGTCTATGTTACCCGAGGCGAGTTGATGAAGAGATTGGCCGATACCGGGTCTAGGTTACCCGAGGCGAAATTGATGAAGAAATTAGCCGATATCAGGTCTATGTTACCCGAGGCGATGCTGGAGATGAGATAAGCCGATATCAGGTCTATGTTACCCGAGGCGAGTTGATGAAGAGATTGGCCGACACCGGGTCTATGTTACCCGAGGCGAGCTTTGCTGGGGAAATAAATGAAGCTGATCTGGGCCGATACCGAGTTTACATTACTCGAGGCGGATCTGCTAGGGGACTTGGATGGTGGAGTGGATCTGGGCCGATACCGAGCCTACATTACTCGAGACGGACTCACTGGAGAAAGTTGAGACGATGGAGCAGACCTTGGCCGATTCCGAGTTTACATTACTCGAGGCGGATCTGCTGACTTGCTGAGGGTATTAAACTGGGGATGAATTCCTGCACTTAAAATGGCAAGTCTTCGTTCCTTGATCGAGAGATTTTTAAACAAAAATTTTTGCCCCTTCGATCAAGAATGAAGACTAGCCGGGGATAAGTAATTGATATATGCAATGTATGGATGCATGATGATGTATATGCACATGTACGTATTTTCTGTTATTGGACGTTTCTGTCTTCCGCTGAGGAGATATGTTGTGCCCCCGGTTGATTGTTTGGCGGTTATCGAAGGGGTGAGGTGATTGCTGGGGAAATGATCGTAGTATTCCTTGGTAGAGATTCCGCCGGGGAAGAGTGTGGCAACTCAACTGGGGACACAATTGTGGTGTTCTTTGTGTAGACTACACCAAGAGGAAACAAGGCTGTTTTGCGGGGGAGTAATTGATGGTGTTCTTTATGTAGACTCCGCTGGAGAATAGTATGGGAAACTCTGCTGGAGGGTGATGTGACGAATTCTGCGGGGAATGTTGAGGATGTTCTGTTTTTCTTGCTTCGTAGGGAGTTATGAGTTTGTAAGTGCTCTAATTTTTGCCTGGGTTGCCCAACTCGGGTTTTCAGCCCAGCGAGCCGCTCTAACTTTTGCCTAAGGCGCCTTTTCGGTTTTCACCTTAGCGAGCTTTTCATATGCCCTAACTTTTGCCTAAACTGCCCGGTGTGGGTTTTCAGCTTAGCGGGCCGCTCTAATTTTTGCCTGAGGTGCCTTTTCGGTTTTCACCTCAGCGAGCAAAAATTTTTTTTTTTTTTTTTTTTTAGATTTGACTAAAATGGCGTTGTGACCCTTTATTGCTCGTCTGGGAAGATGAACTAGACTTTAAAGGACGATAAGAGATTTTAAATTGTATGTATTTGATACATTTTCATTTGTCAAGTAATGCGATGATATTGATCAGTTGAATGCAAAGTGCTTTCTTTGAATGTGTGTTTATGCAAGACAACTTTGTTTGTGCATTTGTCATAACCATGCAAATATATTTAAACAGACACTTCACTTTATTGATGAAGTCAAAATGAGTACATTTGAAACAAGTTGGTTCCTAAATGGTACAGATTTCACATTAAGCCAGAATCCGTCACCAGTCGTCCTTTTCGGGTTTTCCGACTGATTATTTATTTTTTTTTTGTGTCTTAACTTTTGCCTAGACCGCTCTTTTCGAGTTTTCAGCCTAGCAGACCCTTTTTTTTTTTTTTTTTTTTTTTTTTTTTTTTATACATGATAAAGCTTTAGCCTGTCTTGGTTGATGGGGTTGGTGAACTCGTTTCCATCCATGTCCATGATGCTGACAGCGCCTTTTGATAACACCTTCTTCACCACATAGGGTCCTTCCCAGTTAGGTCTGAACTTGCCCCTGACATCAACATTTGAAGGCCTTAGCTGCTTTAAAACCAAATCTCCCTCTTTCAACTGCCGTTTGGAGTATTTCACATTTTGATTATAGGCCCTAGCCATTCTGCGCTGATACATCTGCAGGTGATCCAGTGCCTTTAGTCGCCTTTCATCTAGTGCAGCCAGCTGCTCATACCTGGCTTGAACCCATTCAGTCTCTGGTAATTGAGCTTCTAGGGCAACTCTGAGTGACTTGAGTTCTATCTCCACTGGCAACACTGCTTCCATTCCATATGCCAAGGCATAAGGAGTTTCTCCTGTCGGCGTTCTGACACTGGTTCTGTAACCCCAAAGAGCATAAGGCAGTTTATCGGCCCAATCTCTGTAAGTGGTTACCGTTTTTGATAAGATCTTCTTTATTGCCTTGTTAGCCGCTTCTACTGCACCATTAGCCTGTGGTCTATATGGAGAGGACTTATGATGTTCAATTCCATGCTCTGTAAATAGCTCAGCTGTTGCCCCTTGAAACTGTACTCCATTATCAGTTACTATGTGATGAGGAATCCCATACCGAGTGAAGATATTCTTCTGAATGAACTTGACCATGTGCTTGGCTGTAACATTAGTGAAGGATTCCGCTTCGACCCATTTGGAGAAATAATCAACCGCCACAACTATGAATCTATGCCCATTAGACGCAGCTGGATGAATTTCCCCAATCATGTCTATCCCCCATGCTGAAAACGGCCAAGGAGACGCTAGATTCTGAAGTTCAAGTGGAGGAAGATGACTAATGTCTGCATAGATCTGACATTCATGACATCTCTTCACTTTTCTTATACAATCTGTTTGCATCGTCATCCAGAAGTAGCCTTGTCTCATGATCTTCCTAGCCATGGCAAGTCCATTCATATGCGGCCCACAGGATCCTGCATGTACCTGCTGCATCACTTCTTCTGCTTCTCGCTCAGTTAGACACCTCAAAAGAACTCCATGTGCTGTTCTTTTGTATAACTTGTCTTCGAAGATTCTGAATTGACTAGCCAGTTTTCTCAGTGTCAACTTATCAGCAGCACTGGCCTCTTCTGGGTACTTTCCCTCTTTAACATACCGGTAGATATCAAAGAACCATGGCTTTTCTTCGGCTAATAATTCCATTACTTCATGCACTTCGAAGCAAGGATGCCTGGAAGTGGCTATAACCAGTGGTTGAGCTTGTGTCTCTTCTGGATTTTCCCACATGGAGGACAAAGTAGCTAATGCGTCAGCCATCTTATTCTCATCCCTGGGGACATGTCTGAATTCACACTGGCCGAATAAACCCTTTCTGAACTGTAGCAGCTCCAAATAAGGCCGTAAGGCTTCTTCTTTTAGTTCCCACTCACCCTGAGCTTGCCTGATCACTAGTAGTGAATCACCGACAATTAAGACATCATTTGCCCCTAGTGTTAGCAAAGCTTCCATCCCAAATAGGCATGCTTCATATTCTGCCCCGTTATTGGTTATGGGAAAATTCAACCTCTTGGATAAGGGAATGACTTCACCATCTGACGTTGCTATAAGTACTCCGATTCCTGCGCCTTTTCTATTCACTGCCCCATCAAAACACATGACCCACCTTTTCACTTCCACCATGGCTAACTGCTCATCAGGGAATTCCAGGTTCTCTGTGTAATCTGATTCTAGGGGCTGGTTTGCCAGAAACTCTGCCACGGCTCGCCCTTTAATGGTTTTCTTCGTGATGTACTCAATGTCAAATTCAGATAAAAGTAACAACCACCTGGACAGCTTCCCAACTAATGCCGGTGCTTCATAGAGGTACTTCATTGGATCCACTTTAGCCACAGCTTGTATCTTGTAAGATTGGAAATAGTGGCGCAACTTCTTGGTCAGCCAAATCATCGCCACACATGTCTTTTCCACCAGTGTGTACTTGGTTTCATACTCCAACAGCTTTTTGCTGAGGTAGTAGATGGGATACTCCTTCTTGCCATCTTGTTCTTGTGCTAGCATTGCCCCTATAGAGGATTCTTCAACTGCCAAATACAAAATCAGAGGCTTCCCTGGAATTGGAGGACTCAACACTGGTGGCTTTACCAGGTAAGCCTTAATCTTCTCGAAGGCCAGCTGACACTTGTCATCCCACACAACCGGCTGATCTTTCTTTAATAGCTTGAAGATTGGTTCACAAGTGGAAGTTAGCTTGACTATGAAGCGGCTAACATACTGCAAGGAGCCCAGGAATGATATGACTTCCTTTTCTGTCTTTGGAGCTGGCATATCTTGGATGGCTTTAATTTTATCTGGGTCCATTTCTATTCCTCTCTGGCTAACTACATGGCCCAACAGCTTCCCTGATGTGACACCGAATATGCACTTCTTGGGGTTAAGTCGCAAGTTGTACTCTCCAATGCGTGTTAGAAATCTATCCAGGATAACAGGGTGTTCCTCCCGGGTCGTTGATTTAACAAGCATATCATCGACATACACTTCGACTTCTTTATGGATCATATCGTGCAACAGAGTTGTGACGGCCCTTTGATAAGTGGCACCGGCGTTCTTTAATCCAAAGGGCATCACTCTGTAGCAAAAAGTACCCCACTCTGTGATGAATGATGTTTTCACTTTGTCGATCACATCCATCAGAATCTGATTGTATCCTGAAAAGCCGTCCATGAATGAGTACATTGCCGCTTTTGCTGCACTATCAACCAATACGTCAATGTGTGGCAGTGGAAAGTTATCTTTTGGGCATGCTTTATTCAAGTCCCTGTAGTCAACGCATACTCTGACCCTTCCATCCTTTTTAGGCACGGGGACAATGTTGGCTAGCCATTCCGTATACTCTACCACTTCGAGAAACCTGGCATCTATCTGTTTGGCCACTTCTTCCTTCACCAGTGTAGCCCATTCCGGCCTTAGTCTTCTCAACTTCTGCTTTACCGGTCTGAACTTGGGGTCCGTTGGGATTTTGTGCACTGCTATTTCTGTATCTACACCCGGCATGTCTTCATACGACCAGGCGAAAGCTTTAACATGTTTTTGGAGTATTCTTATTAATTCTCTTTCTTCCTCGGATTTTAGCTCGTGTGAAATGAGTACCATTTTAGGGTTTTCATCTGTACTTATATTGATTTCATGCAATGCAGTGTCATGTATGCTAAATATGCTTGATGGTGATTTAAATGCATGCACAGAATTATCAGGATAAACATCACACAAGTAAGCAAACTGGGATTTCATTGCATTGAACTTATCATAAAGTACATCAGTTACATTGAAAATGGAAGAAATAGATACAACAAAATCATTTTCATCCTCCACAGGCGGAGGGCCTTGTTCTTCATCAGCTTCCACCTTCCCTTCCAGAGCATCATCTGGGACTGCAGCTTTCTCTGCTTGTGCCTTAGCTTTCTCCATAATCTTGGCGATTTCAGCAACCACAGAGTCTAAGTTCACTTTAGCCATTAGCTCTTCGCCAAATCCTTCCTTGGATTTTCCAAAAGCTTTGGTCAATGCAGCAGTCAAAGCATCTGAGATGATTTCTGTAGTTTCAGTGCAGGCTTTCTTTTCATCTTCTTCTTTGGTCACCTCTATGGTTTCTGCTATCACCTCAGACGATTCTCCTTCCAGAATTTCAGATTCAGCAATTGCTTCCTCCATCATTACAGGGGCTACTGGCTCTTCCTGGCTTTTCTCAAAATCCACAACATCTGCAAAGATCTCAAAGCCAGGGTGCTCAACATTTCCAACCAGCACCGGTTCAGTTTGGCCCTTATAAGGGCTTTCTCCTGCCTTCAGAAATGGCTTCATCATGGCCCTGCCATTCTTACCCTTTTTCAGGTTCTTATGCTCGGATGACCCCTCTACATAACCAAGGCCGTACTGCTTTGACCTTCCCGAGTCGATCTTGAATTCTGGCACACCTTGCAGATTAATCCCGAGTCCCATTCCCGGAACAAAGTTCAGCTTGTACAGATATCGGGATAGCCACTCCGGCATGTAGTTCTCATAAAGGACCATAGGGGCATCTGTGGTTTCCTCCTCCTTAATGACAGCAATTTGGAATCCACCAAAAGGAACCACTCCTCCATCCACTGCAGCTACCATCGACTGGGCGTCTGCCTCAACAGTCACAATTCTGTCATTCATCGAGAATTTAATCTTCTGATGCAATGTGGAAGGAACACCTCCCAGAGGATGGAACCAGGGCCTTCCAAGCAATAAGGAGAAAGTGACCGGGATATCGATCACTGTGAAAATAACCATGGACTTGATGGGCCCAACTTCCACTGCTGTTTCAAAGGTCCCTATCACTGTTCTTTTAGAATCATCATATGCCCGAATGACTGTCGAGGACCTCTTCAACACTTCTTCATTCATGCCTAGAAACGGTAGCATTTTCAGCGGGCAAATATTCAGAGCTGAGCCGTCATCCACCATAATGCATGGCATCACCTTATCCATGATGTTGGCCCTAATGTAAAGAGCCTTGTTGTGAGCCCTTCCTTCTGCTGGTAAGTCTTTCTCAGAGAAAACAATATTAGGAGCTCCAGCATGGACTTTGTCTAGCAAGCAGCACATAGCCTCTGGTGAAGCTATAGGGGAGACTTCAATTTCTGATAGCTTCTTCACTAAAGCCTCCCTATGCTCTTTGGAGGTCATAAGCAAGTGCCACAAACTAGCTTGTGCAGGGGTCTTCTTCAGTTGGGAAATGACCAAGTCCTCTTTCTCGACTCTTTCCGGTGCCGAAGTGCTACCCGACCCATTCATCGGTGCTTTATCTTTCGTCTGATCCGCCGGCTGATATACCCTTCCACTTCGGGTCACGTGCTGCACTTCTGAAATCTTCAGCTTCTCAACAGCTGGGAGTTTAACAGCCTCTCTTCTGTCAAATTCTTCGTACTCATCTTCGGAGTCAAGGTCATCCAGACTTATGGGCTTGACCTCCTTACACCCATCTTCCTTCTCACACTCGGGTTTCTCTTCAGGTTCCCCTACCGCCACTGCCTGAATCGTAGGATTCGCTTGTAGAACTTGGGCAAATATGAAGTTAGCCGGCAACCCCGACTGAACCATGTTAACCCGCTTCTCGAATGCCGGCAGTGGATTGGTTTTAGTGCTGGGTTTGGCTGGCTCTTGCAGTTTTCCCTCGTCAATGAGCTTTCGGATAGCATCCCTTAGCTTGTAGCAGTTGTTGGTTCGGTGGCCTGTCACCACATGATAAGTGCAGAAGTTGTCCTTATCCGCTTCAGATGGCTTCTCAAATGGCTTTAAAGATTGCAGTAGGCCGCCATTCCTACACTTGGCGAATATCTTTGCTAAAGTAAGAGTCCAAGGCGATATGCCTTGTCCTCCAGGACCTCTGTTCTGGTTGCTTTGTTGCTGATTCACAGTAGCCACTTCGACCTGCTTCACCTCTGATGACTACCCCTGTTTGCCACTAGAACCTGAACCAGAACCACTGCCAGACCCAACTGCTGTGGTTGATCTATACCCTGAACTGTACCCTGTACTTCTTCCCCCTTTCTGACCAGCTGGCTTCTCCTCTTCATCCCTTTCTATCTTCATGGCCATGCTATAGACCTCACTAAGCTCCTTGAAGGAATGGAACTTCATGTTGTTCTTGAAGATATCTTTGCTGCCATCAATGAGCTTCTGTATAAGCTCGTCTTCATCAGGGCAGTTCTTTAGGAGGATCATCTTGTTCATCCATCTCTGGTAGTATTCATCGAAGGGCTCGTTGAATTTCTGTTTCACCCTCTCCAAGTCATACAGCTTCACCTGGATTTTGGTGTTGAAGCTGTAGTATTTGATGAAGGCTGCCGATAATACTTCCCAGTCAGACTGCTCCTCCTCTGACAGTGAGTTATACCATCCCAAAGCACCTCCCTCCAGTGTGGTGGGGAAAAGATTAATCAATTGTTGCTTGGTAGCGCCTGCCGTTAGCATAACCCGGGCATATAAATTCACATGGGCTTCCGGCGAGCCCATTCCTTTGTAAGTGGGGACTTTCGGCACTTGGAAGCCGATAGGAAATGTCTCAATGCCCCTACTGATCATGGCATCAACGTTCACCCCCTTCTTGGATTCAGCACTGATCCCGACCCCCTTCTTCAACTGGGCCATAACCTCGTCTAATTCAGAGCACTTCGCCTTCATCTTCTGTTCCATAGCTGCTCCTATCTCCTGCAGCTTTTCCAGGCTAGCCGAAGTGTCACCACCATGTTGGGATGATTCAGCTTCTTTTTCCTTCCCGGCTCCACTTCCACCGGTCTCACCAGCTTCTCTAACCACCGCCCTCATTTCTTCCTTTAACATGTCGCGGAAATCCTGCGACCTGAAGAAATCTCTCAAAACATCAGCCATACTCGGTGTCTGCTCTGCCATATTCACGTCTTCCCCAGACTCAGAATCACTGTCACTTTCGACTATCCTCTGTCTCCTAGCTGCCCTTGAAGCTTGGGATCTTGTCCAAGGTCGCTCCAGTGTGTTCTGCTTGGGGTAGACAGGAGGTGTTAGGGTCGTGAATGAATGACGTGATATGACATGAAAATTAAGACATTAGACGTGCTTGAGATGTATGGAATGGAATTATGTATGAAATGATGACATGAATGGTTTCTTTTTATTATATATATATTTTTTTCTTTTCGAGGCATTGCAAGAACACCCAATGTTTATGCAAAAACGCCACGTGTGAGCCATCACACGGACAGAGTTTCGGCGCCTTTGGGGCACCTAATGAATTCGTGAAATGGTCACGTGTATACCGGCACGCGGAAATGATTTTGTCGCTTTCTAGGTCAATGAGATGATATGAAATGGTCGCATGGGCCGGGCCCACAGACAAGGTCTTGATGCTTTTGAGCATATGATATGGAATGATGTTATGAGAAAGTCACGTGTAACAGGAACACGGACAAGGATTCGGCATTCGAGGAACACCTTTCATGATTTAGTGATGCTATGGGCCTATATGTACACTAATCGGGTACTCGGGGAGTACCTTAAATGGTGAATTAATGTCATGAAGTGGTTGGATGTGGACCACAATGTTATGTGATGTTTATGCTGGATGGATGTGATGTCATGAAATGCATCGTGTAAATTATTACACGAAAATGGGCCTAAGGCCGTTGTGGCTTTTATTGAATGAAATGATATTGGTGGAATGGCCGAATGCAATCCGGTACATTGGCGAAACACGGGTAATTTTGGGTACCCGATATGTTATCAAATGGAATGAGATGGTCATGATAGGCGTTCGTGAAATGCCCCTTAATTTAATTTAAGTGAAATGTAGTGAATGAACATGTCACACAATATGCAAATGGCTGCACAAAAACGTGGGTTAGAATGCATGACATACATAATGATGTTGTGTATGCTATGTCGAAGATAAAATGCTAATCACACAAGTTTAATGTTATGGCTGAAAAAGAAATCGTTAGTGTGGATGACAAGCGAATGAATTAATGTTTTACACACGAAATAAATGCAAAATGGCTGCATATAAATGTGGGTTAGTATCACACAAAGATGTTTGTGTATGGTATGTCATGTGTATGGATTATGGTATGTTATGCATGCATCGGTGATGTGTCACGAGATGGCGAGAAACACATAGCAAACAAAACGAATTCTTCCAACCTTATTCCTCCAACGTGGTCGGTCTCAAAAATTTCTAACCGAGTCCTAGGTGGGGGCTCACTTCGATCACCAACCGGGGGTGATGAAGGCGCGATTTTATTATTATTATTCACACAATTATTTTGGTATCCTAAGGGAATCCAACTAGAGTTGCCTACATGGGTTCGGTCAAAGTCAGGATAACATCAAGGCTCTCATAGCAAGATATACTCCTCACTTCTCCCAACTCAAGGGTCCTAGCGAAGGGGTTCGTACGAGGCTATGAGTGGTGTTTCGTATTCGTGCCCCTAAGACCAGGAGGAACTTAGGCGACACTTCAACAATCCACCGGGCTATAAAGGGATACCTAATCTAATGCAAAAAAAATGGTTAACTAAAAATGCAAATAAAATACCGAAAGAGAATCATCCACGTTATTTTAATTAGACACTTTTCAGGGCTTGTCAAATTCCTTTAAGTTTTTAAGAAAACTTTTTAAGAATTCCCCAGCGGAGTCGCCACTGTGAGCGGACGACGCGTTTTCGACGGGACGCGGGACTCCCCTTCGGAAGGGGCGCCACGATCTCGGGCGGATCCCTCCCTCGCGTGGGGTTTTTATAATGGAAATCCGCGTTTTGAAAAATGAATAGAATTAATGCGTAAAAGAACCGAGACCTAAGTCTCGATGGATATTGTAGGAGTCGCCACCCGGCTCAGCTCAACCGGGAAATTCTTATGTAGCTGAGCCGAATGAACGGCCGCTACACTATCCAGAGATTCGGGTCCGGACAAGTCCCTTATTTCGTGTCTAATTAAAATAAATATAGCCAATGTTCTCGAATGGTATTTCAAAATCTAAAGTCCATTTTATTGAATATAATAGGCATACAGCGCGCATACAAAATATTTAATACAAAAATAAGAAAAAGAAATAAATATTAATTGGCTTACAACCAAATCGAATAGAAAAATAAAAACTCTCGCCTCACTTGTACAATCGCCTAGAATACACGAAGATCTAAAAAGAATTACAACCGCCTAAATACACGATTTAATCTATTAAATTACATCCAAAATGAAAAAAATAAAAAGAAATTAAAACCTGCAAAACCGAGGGTTAGCACAATACATACAGCACGCCACAATTAGGACTCAAATAGACAGAACGGTAAATCAGGAATCGGGGGCGTGCATTTAGGGGGTAACCGGGTCGGCTCGGCTAGCCGGCCCGGTTAGACCTGGAAAACATTTTGAAACATCCCTGTATTTTTGGTTTTGTGGGGAAAATCATTTGAAAATAATTTTACCGATTTACATGCATTTTTCATACGTTAAGTGGGTCGGTTTTCGGGAGATCTGGGTCTCCGTCTTTGAACTGTTCTAAATGCAAATTTACCGGAAATTGAATCTATGGTCGTGATGCACACAACAAAATTCATTTTGGTGATTTTCGGGATTTTCTAATTTTTTGGGATTTTTTTACGGATAAAAGCTGAAATTCTGATTCTGAAATAATGATTACAGTCGTACGACTGTAGTTTACAGTCGTGCGACTGTGATCAATTCAGGATCAAAATTCCCACAAAAATTCATTTTGGACCAAAACTGAAGAAAGATTGGCTGGAAACTAAGAACAGTCGTACGACTGTATATACAGTCGTACGACTGTTCATGAAAGCTAAGAACAGTCGTACGACTGTTCTTAGTTTCCAGGAACAGAAATACGAAACTGCAGCAAAAACGCACAAAAATTCACTTCAAACACCCAGAAAGCGAGGAAAAGTGTAAGGAAAGGAAGTGACTACCTTTTTAGAAGCTATTCCAAGTCGTTTTGACCCCTGGCGTCGCTCCAATCCACAAGAATTTGCACTTTTCCTCTTGAATTGAAGTTGAGAGTTTGTGTCCAAAAATCCAAATTCGCAAGGGATTCTGATGGTTTAAGTCCAAGTTCTTGATTTAGTTGTGTAGTTAAGTGATCAACCTAGAGATTTCTAACAAGTTTTAGGCTTAATTTCGAGAATTGAAGCAAATCAAAGAGGAAGAAAAGTGAGTTTTTTGTGGTTTTCTTTTTCTCTCTCTTCTCTTTCTCTCTCTAAGTTTTTTCTTTCACCAGAAATCTCTCTTTTCTCTCTTCTTTTTCTCCTTTTTATTACTTCTTTTTCTGCTTGCTTGCTGCCAAACCCGAGCAATTAATGCTCCCCCTTTTTTTTCTTCCATTTCTGCTGCAGAGGTATGGGCCTCTGCAGTCTGCCCGACATTACAGTCGTACGACTGTAATTTTTAAATTACAGTCGTACGACTGTATCAATAGTCGTACGACTCTCTTCTTCTTCTTCTTCTTCTTCTTTTTTTTTTTTTTTTTTTTTAAGTATAGAAAATTCCGGCGCTTACACCTTCAGAGTACAATCAGGGAAATTTCTGGGTTACATGATAACCGAAAGAGGAATAGAAGCAAACCCAGAAAAAGTGCAAGCCATACTAGACATGAAATCTCCGACCTCGGTTATAGAAGTGCATCGATTAACCGGGAAGATAGCATCTTTGAATAGATTCCTATCCAAATCAGCTGAGAAAAGCCTTCCTTTTTTCAAGACTTTGAGGGCTGCAAAAAACGTTGAATGGACACCCGAATGTGAAAAAGCTTTTGAAAAGCTGAAGGAGTACTTAAAAGCGATACCTCTTCTAACTAGACCAGAACCAGGAGAACCACTGTTCATATATTTGGGTGTTAGTAGTGTAGCATTGAGTGCAATTTTGCTAAGGAAACATGGAAAGGTTGACAAACCCATTTACTATGTTAGCAAGGTACTTCAGGACGCAGAACCTTGGTAACCATTCGCAGAAAAGGTTGCATTTGCACTGGTGATGGCCTCTCGAAAGTTAAGACCATACTTCCAAGTTCAGCCTATAACAGTCTTAACCGATCAACCTCTATGCCAAGTCTTGTAAAAACCAGAATGCTCAGGACGCCTGACTAAATGGGCAATTGAGTTGAGCGAATACGACATCAGCTTTGAACCACGACAGGCCATCAAGGGGCAGGTATTAGCCGACTTCATTGTCGAATGTATCGGGCAGAAGAAATTATCTAAGGAAGGTACAAGAACGTGGAATTTGTTTATGGATGGAGCATCCAGTTCATCAGGCAGTGGAGCGGGGATAGTGCTAATGTCTCCTGAAGGGGACCCTATCGAATACTCCTTGCGTTTCGCTTTTCCAAGCTCGAATAACATTGCTGAGTATGAGGCCCTCATTACTGGAATGAAACTCGCCAACCAATTACAGATTAAAAAGATAGTAGCACATAGTGATTCATAGTTGGTGGTTCAACAATTTTATGGAGAATATGAAGCAAAGGAGCCTGTCATTATTCAATACCTTCGTAAAGTCACATCATTAGCAAAGGTATTTGAAGAATTTCAGTTAGTACAGATCAACAGAAGTTACAATGCTCATGCAGATGCATTATCCAAGCTAGCCTCATCATTGGATACGAAAGGAAGGATCGTGCATCTTAAGGAATTGAAAAGGCCAAGCATAGAGGAAAAGACAGTGGCATGTGTCGATGAAGGGCAAGATTGGAGGACCCCATTTATAAAGTTTTTAAAGACAGGGGAATTGCCAACTGAGTCTATGGAAGCCAAAAAGATTAAAATGAGAGCACCCCGTTTCATTTTGATTGAAGACACCCTATACAAGAAAGGGTACTCCATGCCGCTTCTAAAATGTCTTGGCCTAGAAAAAGCAAAATATGCATTAGCTGAGATACATAAGGGAATATGTGGACAACATCTTGGAGTAAGGGCATTAGCAACCAAAGTATTAAGGGCGGGATTCTTCTGGCCCTCACTGAGAGATGATGCTCTTAAAAAGGTTAAAGAATGTGATAAATGTCAGAGATTTTCCCCTATACAGCATGCTCCAGTTTCAGCCTTCCGAAGTTCCATTGAGCCAACTCCATTTGCTAAATGGGGATTAGACTTGTTGGCACCCTTCCCATAAGCAACTGGAGGAAGGAAATTCCTTATGGTAGCCACTAACTATTTCACCAAGTGGGTAGAAGCTGAACCCTTAGCTACCATAACTATGAAGAAAATAGAAGGCATTATATGGAAAGACATAATCTGTCGATTTGGGTTACTAAGGGTCCTAATGGTGGATAGAGGAAAACAATTTGATTGTGACTCACTCAAGAAGTTTTGTGCCAACCTTCATATTCGACTTAGTTTTACCTCAGTAGCTTACCCTCAGGCTAACAGCCAAGTAGAAAGAGCCAATCGAACCATTAAGGAAGGTTTGCAAATGTGTTTAGACAAAGCAAAAAAAGCATGGGTTGATGAGCTTTCATCAATCCTTTGGGCTTACAGAATACAAGTAGAATTTCAACAAGAGAGACACCTTTCAGCTTAGTCTACAAAACAGAAGCATTGATCCTTGTTGAGATAGGAGCAACCTCTCCCAGAATGATTGAGTTTGATGAAGAAGCTAATTCTGGAGCAATCAACACCAACCTGGATTTATTAGATGAGCATAGGGATCAAGCATGCATACGATTAGCTGTATATCAACAGAGAGTTTCTCGGTATTACAATTCAAGGGTAAAAGAAAAATCACTGGCCAAAGGAGATCTTGTTATAAGGAAGACAGTAATAACTAATGCTCATACTGAGGAAGGAAAGCTTCGACCAAATTGGGAAGGACCCTACCGAATCAGAAAAATGGTTGGTCCAGCAACTTGCAAATTAGAAACTCTGGAAGGAAAAAAGATCACCAAAACTTGAAATGTAAACCATTTAAAGCTTTATTTTCAGATCAATTGTATTTTGTAACTACCATTATGAATCAATAAAGTTAATGGAGTCGTGATTGCGGTCCCATGGTTTTTCCCCTCATCGGGGTTTTCCATGTAAAAATATTGGGTCTCATGCATTTACTTTCATTTTTTATTGCTTGTTGATCCTCTAATAAAGATTATAAAACTTATCCCTTGAAACTGTTAAGACATATGGTAGGTCAAAAAACTTATCTTCTATGAGGGAAGAAAGTTTAATACCATGATGCACGCAGTGATATTTTTCAAGGCTTTTAAGACATATGGTAGGCCAAAAAGCTTATCTTTTATGAGGGAAGAAAGTTTACTACCATGATTCATGCAGTGATATTTTTCAAGGCTGTTAAGACATATGGTAAGCCAAAAAGCTTATTTTCTATGAGGGAAGAAAGCTTGCTTCCATGATGCACACAGTAAAAATTCTTCAAGGCTGTTAAGACATATGGTAGGCTAAAAAGTTTATCTTCTATGAGGGAAGAAAGCTTGCTGCCATGATGCAAGCAGTTTATAAAAAATGAAACATACGCCGTGAAAAAATTTCCAGGTATAAGTTTATGAAAAATCACACCCAATTCAATAAAATTGTTTGTGATTGGGGAGCGATTAACACTAAACATGAAGGAAAAGTAAATAAAAAAATCATAAAGTAAATAAAAAATTCCAAGTCAAAATTCCAAGTCAATGAATTATATATATATATATATATATATATATATATATATATATATATAAAGAATAAAAATAACGAATGAAAATCTAAGATGCAGGATCGACATCGGCAGAGGGTTCATCATCAGCACTATGATCCTTATCTAAATCTTGCAAGGCTGATATCTCATCATCCAGAACTATATCTGAAGATTCCATGACTCCATTCTTCCCATAGAATTCCCAAGGTCCACCAAGATTCTTCAGATCATCAAACAAGCCTTTATTTACACAGGTAGCACTATCTTCTTCATTCGGATCAAAAGTCTTCCAATTCGTATGGTGGGAAAGAGATTCAATTTTCAAAAAGACTAACTTAGGATGAGAACGACCATCCTCTTGCTCAAGAATTTACCGAGCAAGATAAAAACCTATCTTGGAGAAGCTGACCCCGGCTACACATTTTCTCTCATAACAGTCTTTGGATTCCTTGTACTCGCAAACTGCGGTAGAACGAATGGAAGCATGGTCACTCTTGAGCTTCTGCACCATGCTAGTCTCATCAGCCAGCTTCAGTTCAAGCTTCTTGATATCATTTTTAAGGAAGGAGTTCTGCTTATCTAACTTCTCATAATCATTGTTCAGAATAGCATACTTGGATTCCATGGTTTTAAGCTCACTTGATCAGCTTCCAATTATTTAACACGGTCTTGAAGCTTCACATTCAAACTCTGACTTTCTTGAAGCTTCCCTTCAACCTCTTGAAGTTTCCCTTCAAGGTTTTCAACCGTCTGCTTTAGCTTTCGTGCAAACCCAAAAGCCACTGAAGCACGTTGAGCACCCTACCATCAAAACAAAGAAAATGAGTTATACTCAAATAAAACACAAATGATAAAGTACACATTTATATGGATACACGCTTCAACAATCCTGCGCTCAGCCATATCAAGGTTTTCACACAAATCCTTGCAGTAACTCTCCTCATCACGAGGGGGAATTGAGGAAATCATCAGCCTAGAAGCTACCCCCGGCAGGTCAATAAAATCGGTTTTTAGTAAACCAGGGTAAAACCTGAAATCCTCCCCTTGAAGAGTAGTTTTCAAAGGAGTATTTTTGTAGATGTTGTAAGACGCAACAGGCATGCCCATCCTTAGAAAAGCAAGATCCATTCCAGGTAACGATTCTGAGCGAAGTTTCTTCCTCTCATGACGAAGTGGAATATTAGAATGAATCCTCTCATCCCTTGTGTTTTGCATCAATTGGGAGCCACCTCTCTCATCCCGGGCAGAGGAAGAACGATTCGGGAATGAGGTTAACACACCCTTCTTAGCCTTATTGGAAGGATCAACCTCAGAAGACTTAAACTTTGGCTGCACAGGAGGGATTGAAGAATTCACACCAACGGTGACCTTTAGAGCCTCTGATGAAGCATTTGATGAAGCCGAAGGATGAGCTTTCTTCAGAGCCGAAGCATTACCTTCTGAAATGATTTGACTGGTAGGAGAAATTTCTGCTCTAGTACGCTTCTGTCCGGCTGCAAAAGTGGCAAAAGCGGAGTTCCCAGCTGCAAAAGCAACAAAAGTAGAGTTTTCTGCTAGAGTTATGCCTACAAAAGAAAATTGTCAGTAACCATCCATAATTTGAAACGGCGAGAATCATATATGATATCGTATATATAAATTGTTTTAATTAGTCACCATTGTCAGACAAGGAAGTTGTATGACTAGAAGGGATATCAACATTATATGGTAAGGTGTTTTCTAAAGGAAAGATCTCATGTTCAGACAAAGAATCTTTGATGTTGCCATCAGACAAGGAACCCCTTGATGAATCGGATGAAGAATCAGATGAAGAGTTGGAGGAACTTCGGTTGTTAGAAGTTTCACGATCTGAATGAACAGAGGAAGAAGAGTTAGCTTCATTGATGAGAGGAAGACATGAGGAAACTCCCTAACCCGTGGCAGATAGATTGGATGGCGTTAGAATTTTATTTAAATAACATTTTGTTTTGCGCAAAATGTCAATCTTGACTGAATACTTTACTAAGAGAGAAGCACGAACCGGCCAAGTGATACCCTTTCTAACCCACACCCAGCTCCAAGGATGAGCAACTTTCCACATGTCAACAGGAGGGTAAATAAGCAACCATTTGTCTTCATAATTACCAATGGGAGGAAGATCATCGATAAGGGTGAGTGTTTCCTCACCAAAGTCAGTCTTTTGGAGGAGAAAACGACCCGATTTATCTTTGTATGCCTTTGTGATTTAAAAAAGATGAAAGAGGTTGACAGTCGGAACGACCTCCGCTTTATGACATAGAAGATAAAAACCGATGAGAAATCTCCATCCCATGGGTGCAGTTGTGGTGGCGATAATTTGTTAGCCTTTAAAAAGGCCATAATGAAAGGAGGCAAAGGAAAAGCGACACCCATGTCCAGAAGAACCTCATGTAAAGCAAAAGAATCATAAGGAGCAAGGGCAAAAGAAACATCTGAATTTGGAGGAATGGCAACTCTCCAGCCGGGTGGAAGGGATAATTTAGTTCTAAAAAATTTGACGTCGTTTTCCCCTAGTCGAGTAGGAATGCATCTAGCGATTACTTCTTTGGAATGAGGACCAAGAACCTCAGACCTGAGTCTCATTGTCTGTTTAGTTCAAACCATCTTCGGATATGAGAAATCAACAATAAAGGAAGGACAGAAGAAAAACAATCAAGCCGTGAGTTATATCAAGCAAATAAAAAGAAAACAACAGAATAATTATCTAAAAAAAATTTAGTTTCCAATATAAAATGAATTTAGTAAATAAATTAAATTAAAGCAAGGAAACTCAACTTTTTTATTGCGTAAAACTTATTCTGAGTAAAGGGTCAATTTGAACTTGGCCAATTATTCCAAGTTTCCCATGATTAGACTAGGAGATATGTAACGATTTAAAGAGATAAACTGGTATTGATATTTGAATTTCTAATATTATTTTTCTTTCTCAAAAGACAATTTATGCCATTAAAAGATGTGACAAAGTTGAAAAAATAAGTAATGATTATAAAATTAGTCAACATTTCGATTCATATTAATTAAATATCAATTTAATATTAGTTATTCAAAAAAAAAAAAAAAAAAAAGAGGAAATCAATGACCCACACTGACACCAACACAACGGCATGTGCAGATTGATTGTTTGTCATTGAATATCTACCAGTTCAAAGACTGAATATCTACTAATTAAAGGTTTTTATGACTAGTACAACATGCTTTTTCTCATTATGCAGGGGCAAATTGAAATTGAAGGGGAAAACATTTATGGCATGGACCATGATGCTTACAAGCCATTGGACAACAAGTTGAGCATTCATATTTGGCAATTAATAATCAGCTAAAAAGCAAGTAAAGAAAAAATAGGCTACAGCATCCACATGTGCATATTCATTAAGCACTGCAACAAGCTGAAATACTGCAACAGAAGTATTTCCCAATCCTACATGTAGGGAATCCACCAGAAAACTCACCTAGGTAGCTAAATGAAGGCGAACGATTCTGATTTTGGATTGGGATGGCTGGACGGATTTTGATCGGACAGCAAGTGACGGCTTTTGATCGGGCTATCTATGGAAATCGGAAAAGCTGGCTTCTGATCGTTGGTCGTGGACCCAGCGGGAAGGCGTTCGCACGGTGGAGATCGGATGGCAAGAATGGCGTTGAGGCGCTGGACGATAACCGGTGAGGGACGGCTCCAGGAAGACGAGATACAGTGGCTGGAAAGATTATTATTTTGTTGGCCAACTGTTCATAACCCAAAACTAAAAACAATTGATTCTAACCTACTATTTAAAAACTAAAAAAAGTAAGAATTCTAATAGGTTTAGAACACTGCCATCACTATTATTATTATTATTATTATTATTATTATTATTATTATTATTATTATTATTAAGACTCAAAACTAATATTAATCTTAGATTAATATTAGGCTTTTTAAGTATATAGCATTTCTAATGGGTAATTTTCACATTTTAAATTGTTAAAAACTAATAGTCGGTTTTGCTTACTTCTATTTTCCGGGTAGACCCAAAAAATAGAAGTGGGGAGCAATTGATGTAACCCTGATCTAAGGGTAGGAAAAAAATCCTAATATAGGCCTTTAGTCAGCTTTAAATATTAAATAAAATTGTCAGAACAACGGTTATTTTTTAGTCAACCTAATCCTCTACTCCTTGGAAGTTACCAGGAACGTGGGTCATGATCTTCTTAGAAGTAACCTCCCTTACAATAGCTATAAATAACCTTTCCAAAGGAGAGATGGGGGGTTCTGATCATTAATTATAATCACTAATTTTGGCATCGGAGTGTCTGAGGGAAGAAACCCTTCCCTCGCTGTAATAGGTACCACCCTCAAGAATTCTACCGTTTCAATCGTCTTCATACCCAACCGAACTTTTGGCGATCGATCTCCCCTTCAATAAATACATTGTTGGATCAAGGTTACAACAAATACAATTTAATTAACTGCAAGGACTTGTTAATGCTATATGAGAACTACTCCTAGAAGCACAGCATAGATGGTGTGCTAGGCACATATATGCTAACTGGGAAAATAGATTCAGTGGTGGAGAGTTGCATAAATGGTTTTGGATATGTGCATGGAGTGCATATGAGGAGGAATTCAAAGACATCCTGAAGAAGTTGGGAGATTCGGACAAGAATGTTGTGGCAATGCTACTGAAATTCCCACCCCAACACTGGTGTAGAGCTGATTTTAGTAGCATAAGCAAGTTAGATATTGTGGAAAATAATCACATAGAAAGTTTTAATGCTTGGATAGGTTTGGAAAGGGAATATGCATTTCAAAAAATCCTGGATGAGATTAGAATCAAGGTAATGTCATGGTATGCAGAGGTTGAGTAGGAGTTAAAGAAATGGAAATGTGAATAGAGTCCAGGCAGTATGAAGATTTTGAATGACAACAAATTTATTGCAATTGGATGTAGAGTAAAGTGAAATGAAGATAATGGGTATGGGATACGAGAAGGGGGTGATAGGCACGCAATGTTCATTGCTCAAGACTTGTGCACTTGCAGAGAATATGAATTAACAGGGATTCCATGTCCACATGCCTTATGTGCATTGCGGCATGCAAAGATTGATCCTATGACTAAAATCTCTAAGTACTACTATTTAAATCTTAGTCATGTATATTTTTTTATTTGAATTTCATACCCATTGTTGATGGAATTACTTACTTTTGAAATTTTCTTTTACTTATGTAGGTAATATCATATAAGTAGATACAGAGATGCATACAGTTTCAAAATGAAACCAGTAAGGGGAAAGAGATTCTAACAGTCGGAAAAGTTTTAATCAATGGAGCCACTGATAATAGTAAGAAAGTTGGTAGACCAAAGAAAAAACGAATTAGAGAGGAAGCTGTGTGCAATAATATTGGTATAATGCAAAGGCTGTCAAAGAAAAGAAAGAAAGTGACTTGTAGTAATTGTAAGGGCGAAGGACACAACAAAAAAGGATGTAGAAAGGTACTATATGGTTCTGAATTTTCATGTGTTAATTGATTTGGTAATAATTATTTTATTTTCATGTGTTAACTGAATAGTTAATAATTATTGTAGCCAACTGGTGCTCAAAAGCAAAATGTTACATCTAATGGAGCAAATGTGACTCATGATGCATAAACAATTCAAAGAAATGTGCCTAGCAATTATGAGAAATCGAGGGATAGATTCTTTGGGACTGCTTCCAACTATCACAACAAGAGAAGAACAAGAGCAAGCTCTAGTCATCAAGTGCCTGAAGAGCCTACAATTGATGGTAACGCAAAAAATGATCCTATTGTACAAGCTGGTGAAAATTCTTCTCATTCAATTCCTATTGCAAAAAATGTTCAAATTTTTTATTAGTGCATAGATAAATTGCTTAGATTTTTTCTGATTAATAAAGTAATGATTCCCTATTGTATATTGCTTGCTCTCAATCTTTTTCTTTCATAGCCACAGAAGGAAAGGTATCAATAGGATCCAAAAGTCATCAATCCTAAGAATCAGGAGAAGAGCTTAAAATCACCTACTGGAGAAAAGAGAATTAAATTCACTGGTGATGGGCGTCAAGTATCTTAGCCCACTAATTTGCCATTTCAAGCATCAACTGGCACATGGAAAGGGAAAGGAAAATAACCTATTATGTAGCGATGTTATATGTTTGTTAGATATTTTGTTATGTTTTGTGGTCCACAAACATTGACCAATTTGGCTAGCAATACTAGTTCTGTAAGGATAACATGCTTTTTTTTTGTGGTCTTCAAACATTGACCAATGGTTAAGTAGCTATTTTTAATGATGAGTTTTTTGTGGTCTTCAAATAATGGCCATGTTGTTTAAGTAGCTAGTGGTAGTAATGATGTAGTTTTTTGTGGTCTTTAAACAATGACCATTCTGGTTAAGTAGAGAGTTGTGTTAATGATGTAAGAAAAGTGCATTGGTAGCTTATGAAAAGATGATCAGTACTATTATACATTTGTCTTTGGGTAGTAGTAAAGTGCATTCATATTTCTCTTCATCTTTTACATATTACCATTTCCTTTGGCCATCAGCATTTCTCAATATATGATACCATTTTTATTGGAAATATGATCATTCAAATATTTTAGTGTTTTTAATCAAAATTTACTTACTATTGAACTCATTATATATAATAATTAACATTTTCAATTCATTACTACATGTGCAGAGATACATTTTCATCACCACATAAATACCAAATGTTTAGAGGTACATTTTCATCACCCTAAAACAACATAACTACCAAATAGCTAACATTTTCCTAACAAGAATCTTCTGCCAAATTCTACCAAGAAAGTAAAAATATAACCCAAGATATAACAAGCACAATGATAAGCATCTTCTTCTTCCTCAGTTTTTTATTCTTTTGCATTAGCATCCTATTGTCTACATAGACCTCATGGAACCTTCTTTGCTAGTGGTCAACATCATCATTAGCATAAGTTTCGTCTATATATTTTATATCGATAAAGCTCAACAACTATTTTTTCTTTTTTTTCTTTTTTTTTTTTTTTTTTTTTTTTTTTGTTTTTTGCAATCAAAGCCTTATTGCGATTTCTCAGCTCATTAATCACAACCTTCGCTCACTGGTTCATCCTATCATCATGCCATTCAAAGAATTGGAAACCATTGTCCTACAATTACAAAAACATCTGCAAATGGAAACAGTAGCAAGAATGAATAAAATCAAAGTAAAGAGATGGGAATTCACAATTCCATCCAATTTTCTTATCAATTGAATAAAAGATGATTTATGATTGATAATTGTAGTTCCTCAAAATCTCTATAACTCAAGAAACTCTACAATAATTGAACATATAACTTAATCAATACAATGAAAATTTGAAAAATTAAGGTTTTACATGCCATTGACAATCCCAATATAGTATACAACAATATAATAATCAAAATGCCCTAATTCTAGTAAACAATAAACCCTAAATTAAAATTAAATAACAAAACTATCCCGGCATCATACATATTAAAACTTGATTAAACCCATAATTCAACATCTAAAGATTTACTTACTCAGAATTTCAAACATGCGTAAAATCTCCGATTAAGATTCTCTTCGCTCCATGAAAGCCTTTTTGGAGCTTTCCAACCACAGAAATATTTTCTAGGGTTGTGCTTCAGTCGGAACTCGAGTTTGCCCTCCTTCCGCCATTAATGTTAGCGACGGATTCAGATGGAGAAGACACGTTCGCATGACTAAAAGAAGAAGACATTTTGCTTTTTGTTTCAAATCGACAGAGATAAGGGTTGAAAAAGGGTTTAATTGTGGGTTGTTGTAGGTCGTTTTCTAAGAGCAAAGACAAGCTGGCACACTTAACATTCTGTTAGTGCCAACGTGTCTTTAATGCTTCTTTTTCTACCTATAGGGAGATATTCAAGCGTTCTGTTTCACTAGGGGTTTCAATGCCAAAGGCACCTAACTTTAGGGGCCAAAATGATGATTAACCCTATAGAAAATAACAATCTTATTAATATATTCAAATTAGATTAAAGAAATTTAATTCTTTCTAAATTATTATATTGCATATAAAATAATATTAACCGATACTGTAACTATTGGTTTTATACATAAAAAGAAAATTTATTAGTTCAAATTAATAAAAAAATTACTTGAGATCAGGTATGTTTTTAAAAAAATTAAATTGCAATTTTATCAATTAAGAAAACTTTATACGTAATAGAAGATTATAATTATGAAAGTTTAATTAAGAAATTTGTATTAAAAAAGTTAGAAAAATAAATGTAACATATATATAAAAAAAAAACTTAATACTTTTTCTAGTATTATAATTTCAATTGAAAAATTTGTTTTAAGCCTCTCCAACAATTGAGACAGCCCTGTCAAAAGCGTTAGTGTTTATAAATTGATTACTTTCACAATTTAAGAGTTATTTTGAATTATGATTCATTACTTAAGTATTACAGTTAAACCATCTCTATCTTTGTTAAATTGTCTAAATAGTCAAGAATTTTATGAGGAATAGTATTCGTATCTGTAGTCTATATAGGCTGATCTCGTATTTATTATCATATTAGAATGATACCAACGCGTTGCTGCGAGAATGAATAAAATAATACAAAAAACTTAAAATAAATATTAACATGTTAATTATTTTTCTCTTATATCTAAGAATAAAATGCTGTTATATAGTATAGTGCACTTTGTATTTTCGTTTCTAGCTTCAAAACCTTAAAAATAGGGAAAAAAAAAAGCAAAAAATAAAAACAAAAACAAAAATTTTGACTGCAAATTTGTTAGTAGAGAAATATGGTCTTATGGGTTGTAAATAACCATATGATTTACCTCGTTAGGAAGAAAAAACCTTAACTAATAAATATTGTCTTTTTTAACATTGTGATTGACATGTTCTCAAGTCTAACATATCATATCAACTAAAAAAGATATTACTAATATATTTTAAAAAATTAAGTATACTCTAAAACCTCATCAAGTCAAGAACTTCATAATTTTCTACTACACCATTATAATTATCTACAAGTAATATTCTAACTAAGAAGTGTAAAAAAAAGAAAAAAACAATTTGTTCAATTCTTCTAATTTTTCTCATACAAAGAACCACTGAAATTTTTCTAGCCGAGTTAACCAAACACTTCCATTCATCTAGTTTGATTGGTGATTTGCACAATCTTCATAATCAAGAATCTTTTCATAAATCTTCATATTGAAATAAATCTTTTAACATCTCTTTTAACTATATTGGTTTTTTGTCCACCCATGGCATTTTGGAATGGCAGGGACTAAACTGTAATTATGTGTAAATTACAGGGACCAAATGTTTTATTTGGTCCGACCCTATATATAGATGGAAGTTGGGATTTCCACTATAAATAGAGAAGAAGTTTCTCTATTTCCATATGATGATGGATTCGTAGAGATTCCCTTCTGGTTCCGGGGAAAATGTCTCCAGAGAGAAAACACAATATACTTCTTCGTTCGTCGGAAGAATTCACGGAGATAGCCCGTACTTAGTGTATTTAGACACTCGTAGGAAAAGCAACCAGAACGATCCGGTTTCTCGTGTAGATCAGATCCATTCCATAAACGAGTTTCCGCTGCATATAAACTATAAGTTTGTTTATTTATCATGTTTATGGTAATCTATACATTCGTTGTATAATCTGTATGGAATCCTGAATTCATTGGTATCAGAGCCGAAAAGTTTATAGATTAATGTGTTCAAATATAGTTTTCTGGTATTCCATGAATGATTGATGTGTTCATATCTTGGTTTATGGAAATCCGTGAATAAGAATATGTTTCTTTGTTCGTTTGAAAGCGTATTTATTCGTTTAAATACATATTTGTTCATTTTGATACGGATTTATATTGATATCCATGTCAAAATAATTCCGTAAATCTTGATATCTGATGTTCCATGAATAAGAATATGTTTTTTTTTTCATTTAGATTCGTTGTTTTGATACGGATTTGAATTGTTATCCGTGTCAAAACGATACCATATTAGATCCAACAGTACAAAGTGTCAAATTTTTTTGTCGGAATTTCGAAAAATCACACCACTGGAATCAGCACAAAAAATCGAGTCGGAATCTCAAAATTTCATAGCCAACGGAGGACCGGAAGGGGGTGCGTGGACCACACGCACCACACTACGGCTGGAATTGGCTGCGTAACGGTTGGAGGAAGTTAGGTCTGACGGACATGTGGCGCAATGTGATTGGGTGATTTTTCTGACGGTTGTAGAGTCAGACCAATCACTTGTCGACACGTGTACCAAGCCAACGGTTTTGGAACGGTCTAATGCCACGTGTCGGACACGTGGACCAATAACATGACGACACATGGAAAACGGTGTGATTGTGCCATGTCAGCCCCTAATTAAGCTAGAGATGTAGCAGCCTTTAGAAGACACTCACATGGTAGTAATCTCATAGTGTCCTTTGCCTAGCGATATCGATATAAATAAAGAAGAGGCATAGTGTCTGTCATCCTCTTCTGTTGTTTATTATATTTCTTGATCTTGAGTTGACTGATTAATCAAATAAGCACCGACTTACATGGATATGGCAATACACTTATCAGTCCCACTCATCAAGTGGCCAATGATATCATCTCTGTGTTACCCGAGTGGCAATTCCATCACTTCATCATCAATATCAACAAGTTCACCGGTCCACCCAATCATACCCGTATTTAGCATCGTTTTACAGACCTGTTAGGTGTATGTCAAAGTGAAACGAATTCCATAGTGATACTATAATGAAATCTGGTCTGAGGACAAAAGAGACCTACTCAAGAAAGACCTATGACGCGACAACCATGTGGCTTTCTTGTGCGGATCGATCCAGTCCCATGTCAATGACATGTACCTATATTCATGACTGACTATACAAGTACTATGGCTAGTTACGAACTATAATACAGTCATCGAATATGCAAGTGTGTGGTTCTATTCGTTCCCATGATTAGAACAGACTTGGGATAGGTTTTATGATTATCAATCAATGGATACTCTACTCATATTATAGCACAAGATATAAATGAAATAGATTAATTACCTTTATTAATGTGACACAAATAATGTATTCATACAATGAGTCTTAATGTATAATACAAAATACAAGAATCCAATGCCCTAAGAACTAGGGCACACCAACATTAATTTCATTTAATTTATATATTTTAATAATCATTTGTAATTCCATCAACCTATTGGAGAGGAAGCCTGTTGGTGCCAAGTCCAAGAGAAGTTTGGAAGCCCGCCCAGTGGATCTCTATTATAGGCTTACTAGTTATTCATTAGGTTGTAAAATAGTCCATAGTGTCTCTTTTATTTATATACTTATATTATGCTTATGTCAATGTATGTATGCATGTATGAATGTATGTTTAGCCATTCCAATCACCCATGATTATGCATGCTAAATCAATCGAATAAAATATTGAATCGATTAAAATCGCTTTCCACATTCGAACCTTGTTGGTTTTGAATGGTGCAATGTAGCCTGAGTCTTCGCCAGGTGCATTTTATTATTCATTTACTGTATGGGGTTAAGGTACTGGGTACGCTAACACTCGAATGGTAGTTGGACTCAACATGGGTAGTAGGATATGCTCTTGGCCCTAAGGACAGATGGGTAAGTGACAATAAGTCCATCAAACCAAGAGTTCCTAGGTTGGGATTGGAGGGAGTTCCTACCTAAATAGTTAAGGGTTGGTTGACAAGCCTCCGCTTGGCCAATTCTTAATGAAATATGGATCTTGGTCTTTTAACCATATATTACCAGCAAATTAATTAAAATGTATTTTTATTTAACATGGTCAAAATAATAAAGCCCTTTATTAATCACATTGTAATTTTTCTATTTAGATAATCATAACAAATAGCTAGTAATTCATTTTCACTACGATCACTCCTTTAACTTCCCGGACTGGGCTCGGTAGTTAAGAATAGTGCTGAGATAAGAGTCCAAGGAATATGTGCTAGATAGGGCCTTATCAGTCACACTGCCTTCAGGTTGAAGGGTTACTCAAGCTCAAATTGAGGAGTACGAACTACATAGGAGGGATGATAGGGATGTTTCTTGCCTTATGTTGGGCATGATGGTTTCAGAGCTGCAAAAACAGTTCATGGACCAGCAGGCCTTTGTGATTATGGACGATCTTAAAAGGATGTACAAAGATCAGGCTTGTCAAGGGAGGTTCTTGACAACTAAGGCACTCAACACCTGCAAGATGGTAGTTGGGACATTTGTGAGCACCCACATGCTCAAGATGAAGGGATATATCGATGCATTGGCCCGTCTCGGCATGCCAGTCCCGCAGGAGTTGGCGATAGAAATCATTTTGGGATCCCTACCCAAGTCTTATGATCAGTTCACCATGAACTATCACATGTAGGGCATGGATAAGACTGGCTGAGCGGCATGGAATGCTCAAGCTTGCTGAACAGTTGTGAGCGAACGACGCGTTTTCGACGGGATGTGAGACTCCCTTTCGGAAGGGGTGCCTCGACCTCGGGCGGGCCCCTCCCTCACGTGGGGTTTTTATGAATGGGAAATCGGTTTTGGAAAATAAATGTGGAATTAATGCATAAAAGAACCGAGACCTAAGTCTCGATGAATATTGTAGAGTCGCCACCCGGCTCAGCTCAACCGGGAAATTTTTAAGGTAGCTGAACCGGACGAACAGCAGCTACACTATCCAGAGATTTGGGTCCGGACAACTCCCTTATTTCATGTCTAATTAAATTAAATATTGCCAATGTTCTCGAAATGGTATTTTAAATTCTAAAGTCAATTTTACTGGATATAAAAAGCATACAGCGCGTATACAAATATATAATATAAAAATGAAGAAAAGAAATAAATATTAATCGGCTTACAACTAAATCGAATAGAAAAATTAAAAAACTCTCGCCTCACTTATACAATCGCCTAGAATATATGAGGATCTAAAAATAATTACAACCGCCTAAATACACGATTAATTCTATTAAAATACAAATAAAATATAAATGAAAATAAATAAAAGCTGCAAAACAAAGGGTAGCACAATTTATACGGCACGCCACAAGTTGGACTCAAATAGACAGAATTGGGAAATCAAGAATTAAGGGCATGTATATAGGGGATAACCGGGTTGGCTCGGCTAACCGACCTGGTTAGACCTGGAAAACGTTTTGAAATGTCCCTGTATTTTTGGTTTTGTGGAAAAAAAAATCATTTTGAAAACAATTTTTTATCGATTTATATGCATTTTTTACATTTAAAGTTGGTCGGTTTTCGGAAGAACTGGGTCTCCATCGTTGAACTGTCCTAAATGCAATTTTACTGAAAATTGAATCTATGGTCGTGATGCACACAACAAAATTGATTTTTGATGATTTTCGGATTTTTCTGATTTTTTATGGATTTTTATAAATTTGAAGGTATTAATGTGGAAATTCTAGTTCTGGAATCCACATTACAATCGTGCGATTGTAACTACAGTCGTACGCCTGTAAATTACAGTCGTCCGACTGTAGACACTCCAGACTCAGGATTTCATCAAAATTTTATTTTGAATCAAAACTGAAAAAAATCAACCTGGAAATTAAGAACACTCGTACGACTGTTCATCAATTCCAAGAACAGTCGTGCGACTGTTCTTAATTTCCAGTAAAAGAAGCGCAAAAACACAGCAAAAAATGCACAAAATTCAATCCAAACACCTAGAAAGCAAGAAAAAGTGAAAGGAAAAGGATTGTCTACCTTTCTAAAAGCTTATGCAAGTCGATTTGACCCCTGGTGTCGCTCCCACTACAAGAAAATCTGCAATCTGCAACGGAATTCTTGCAAGAGAAAAAATTCCCTTGCAGAACTACCAATTTGCAACGGATTCTGCAATAGAAAATACATTCCCTTGCAGAATAGCAAAAATTAAAATATTCATTAAAATTGCAAGAAAAATTGCAAGAGTTCGATAATTCTATTGCAAAAAATTGGAGGGAAGATGTGGAGGGAAAAAAAATATTACAACTTTACCCTTTCTTTAGGCGTTGAGAGTTAAAACTCTTTTATTCTGCCTATCATCAATCAGCCGCTCCTTTCCTTCCTTTCCTTGCCCCTCTTCATCCTCTTCGATCTCGCCGTTGCCACTCGACCCAATCCACTTATTTGTCAGCATCCAGAGGTTCATCGTCGCCGTTTCGGTCTTTCAAAGCTTCATCGCCGTTGCTCCACCTTTCCCATCACCGTCCAGAGTTACATCCACTTATTTGTTAGCATCCAGAGATTCATCGCCGGCGTTTCGGTCTTTCAAAGTTTCATCGCCGTTGCTCGACCTGTCCCATCACCGTCCAGAGTTACAGCGCCGTTGTTCTAAGGTACTTCAACTGTAGCCCTTTCCTTCATCTCTTCTGTGCAATTTCTCTGTTTATATTCTTTTTGTAGGAATGTTAAAATTAACTGTTAAATAAATCTTAAAAAAGTTTCAGAAATTTTTAGCAATCCAAAAGTACGAAAATTTATTTCATTTGTAGACCAGTAAGAAACAGGTTGGAAGAGGCAATGTCATTTGCAATAAAGATTTATATCTGGGCCTGGAATGACTATTGAGGCAAAGTAGATTTTAGTTGACCTTGTCAACATTATTGTTCCTTAGTTCATGAAGAAAGAGCATAATTTATAATCCAAGTCCAATGTACGTAGCCCATAGATCCCTCTCCTTTCTATTGTATATATTATGTTTTTCTCATTCAACTTGTATCATTTGCTGACTTGAAAAATCCGTCATTTGGATTAAAGTAAATGTCGGTCCTTGAACAAAACAAACCAGTTATGGCTGGTATAGCAAGTTTGGAAATTATGTAGTTTTTTGGTGCTTCAAAAAATGGAAATGAACTTCTATCTGCCTTTCATATAATAACTCTTAGTCTATTGTGAGTCAGCTGGAGGTTATGAATTTTAACTTTTGCTCTGTCCATTTATTACTATACCATTGTTGTTTTCCTCCTTTGCAGAACTCATCTGGTTTATTTGATTCCTTAAACACTATATCTTGAATTTCTTGATGCAATTTGCTTTAACGCAAATTGTTATATTTGCAGAGACCAGAAACCTTAAAGATTGATGCAAGGGGCATTAAGGGTGCTAGGTTTACTGTGAACTGAATTAGATCGGTTTGGTTCGAGTAAAACCGAACATCTTTTAAATTATAAAGAAAAGAAAAAAAAAAAAACATGAAAGTTGCACATATATAATATTATCAGGCAGAATGGAAATTAATTCAATTTCTTCTTGGTTTAGTATCTAAATTCCATAAAATAAAATCAAATTGTCAGAGTTTTCTTTTTATTATTTCATCAGTTAGTGGCCAATGACAAGCATAATATTCCTTTTATGTTTACTTTTGTATTGATGGATTGTATTGAAGGATTGAATTTGCTGCTTTATGGTGTGTGTTTGAAATGATTTCAAGTGATTTATTTGGTTTTGGGTCACAGGTTGGTGTCTAACATTTTTATTATAATTTATGCAATAATTTTTTGTCTGTCAGCTGATTTTTGGCATCTTATTGTGTATTTTTCAACAGATTCAGCTACGATATCGAAATACTACAGGGGATCACACCAATTCAACCTGTCAATCACAAGTCCAATCAGGTTGGTTAATTTCTCTTATATCAAGTTTTTACAAATATTTAGAATTAAGTGTTAACTATTTGAATCTCAAATTAATACGTGGTATTTTATAATACTTGTTAAATAGTCCGAGTATCTTTTAATTTGCACAAATTGTTTAGTAGGTTAGAAGAAATGAGCAATTCTAGTAGGTCTTGGATGTATGAAAGACTAGATGGGCAGGGATTATTGGATCCAATGTTTGAAAAGGGGGTGAAATTATTCGCTGCTTTTGCATGTAGTAAACCTTCTTTTATGGATGGAACAAAAATTAGATGTCCATGTGCAAAATGTAAAAATAGAACTTTTGGTGAAGTTGAAACGGTGAAGTATCACTTGTGCAAGTATGGTTTTCTGCCGAATTACTTCCAATGGAATCTGCATGGAGAAAAATCAACTTGTAGTAGTTCAGCTCAGTATGAAGCGGCATACAATGATCGATATGAACCTCCTCTTTCCTATCAACAAATGGTTCTAGATGCAGCTGGTCCAAGTTTTGAGGCAAGACACATGGATGGGGGATCCGAGGAGGAGCCAAATGTTGTTGATAAGAAATTCTTTGACATGCTATGCGCTGCGGATAATGAATTATTCCCTGGTTGTAAGAAGGTTACACAATTATCTGTTGTCGCTCGTATGTTGAACTTAAAATCTGAGAACCACGCATCCGAACAGTTGTATAATGGTTATTGCGAGTTGATTAATGATATCATACCAGAAGAGAACAGCATGGTTCAGAATTTCTACGAGACGAAAAAGTTGATAAAGAATCTTGGTCTACCAGCGGAGAAAATTGATTGTTGTAAAATGGGATGCATGTTGTACTGGAAAGAGGACAAAAAATTGCTCCATTGTAAATTCTGTTCCTTGCCAAGGTACAAAAACCATCACAATTCTTCAAAACGGAGACCTATTCCTTACAAGCATATGTATTACTTCCCTTTAATTCCTCGTTTGAAGAGACTCTTTGCTTCTCCAAAAACAACTGCTGCTATGAGGTGGCACATTTCAGAGCATGCACATGATGATGGGGTTATGTGCCACCCATCAGATTCGAAGGCTTGGAAGCATTTTGATGAAACTCACCCGTCGTTTGCTGCTGAAAGTCGAAATGTGCGTTTGGGTTTATGTACTGATGGTTTCCAACCATTTGGACAGTTTGGGCAGAATTATTCATGTTGGCCAATTATCATTACTCCTTACAATTTACCTCCAGATTTGTGCATGAAGCAGCCTTACATGTTCTTGACTGCTTTAATTCCTGGCCCGAAGAATCCCAAGCATAAATTAGATGTTTTTCTACAACCTATTATTGAAGAGTTGAACCTCTTGTGGGAGGAAGGTGTGGAGACTTATGATGTATCACTGAAGCAGAATTTTCAATTAAAAGCTGCTCTAATGTGGACGATTAGTGATTTTCCAGCCTATGCCATGTTATCTGGTTGGAGTACGGCTGGAAAAACAGCGTGCCCATATTGTATGGAAAATTCACAAGCTTTTAGCCTCCCTAACAGTAGAAAGGTTTCCTGGTTCGACAATCATAGGAAGTTTCTACCTTCTAATCATGAATATCGAAGGAATCGGAGCAAATTCAAGAAAAATCATATGGAGTCGAGACCTTCTCCACCTATTAGGACTGGAACAGAAATCATGCACCAAATTGAGCAGTTGGGCTTGAAGAAAGTTACAGATATTGGTTCAGAGGAAGTTAATAGAGATATTTGCAAAACCTGTGGTTGGAGAAAGCGGAGCATCTTTTGGGATTTGCCATATTGGAAGACAAATTTGATAAGGCATAATCTTGATGTGATGCACATTGAGAAGAATTTGTTTGAGAATCTATTCAACACTATAATGAACATTGAGGGGAAATCAAAGGATAATGCCAAGGCAAGGGAGGACATGAAGATATTTTGCAATCGGAAGGAGTTAGAAAGAAATTCTGCTACAAATAAGTATCCAAAGGCGTGCTACTCTTTAGATAAGTCACAAAAGAAAGTGTTATGTGAATGGTTAAAAACTGTCAAATTCCCGGATGGATATGCTTCAAATCTAAGCAGATGTATTGATATAAGCAAATGCAAGATGTACGGGATGAAAAGCCATGACTGCCATGTTTTCATGCAACGACTTATGCCAATTGCATTCCGCGAGCTCTTACCTACAAAAGTTTGGGAAGTAATAACTGAGTTGAGCTTATTCTTTAAGAGTTTGACTGCCAATATAATAAAAGTTGAAGACATGGAAAAACTGGAATCAGAAATCCCAATTATTCTTTGCAAATTGGAGAGTATCTTTGTGCCCGGGTTATTTGACTCAATGGAGCATTTACCGGTACATTTGCCTTATGAAGCTAAGGTCGCCGGTCCTGTTCAATTCCGATGGATGTACCCATTCGAGAGGTAATTTCCTATACTGAATTGTAGTAATTTCCTATACTTAATTTGTTTGAAAATGATTCAATTAATTACCGACGTTAAATTAATATGAAGTTTTAGTTTGTTTAATGAAATAAACTGAAATATTCTTGTTTAAATGTTATTTCATGTAGATCACTTCATGACATAAAGTTTGATGTAAGCAATAAAGCTCGAGTGGAAGGTTCCATATGCAATGCGTACTTAGTTCGTGAAGCATCAATATTTTGTTCACATTACTTTGAGCCACATGTGTACACACGAGAAAGAAAAGTGCCACGCAATGATGATGGCAGTGGAGAAGATGATAATGAGGGGAACTTGGCTATTTTTACATATCCCGGTCGTTCATATGGGAAAGCTAAGATGAGAAGACTAACTGATGATGAATATGAGGCTGCACACTCATATATATTGCTAAATTGTGATGAAGTGCAACCTTATGTTAAGTAAGTGTTCATTAAAATAGCATGTTAAGTGTTTACTTTACAAACTTGGAAATCTTTTGTGTACCTGAACTTACTGTGGCAGTATGCAAAAACTTACCATAGATGCAATACATATGCTATGACAAAAATTCATGAATCACTCTAATATGCACTTATCTTTATGTACATTTTTAGGTTATATGAGGATTGGTTGAAGGAATTGAGCCCTGATATCAGTGATGCAGATATTGCTGATCATCTTGAGAAGCATTTTGCATCATGGTTTGAGACATATGTAAGTTCCCTTCTATACTTGTCACAATGTAATTTTATTTTTCTCTTTCAAAATGGTGCTATATATAAGATTGATTTTTCTAGATTAATCTTGGTTTAAGGATGAATTCAGTTAGGCCTCTAATTGCTCAAATTGGATATTTTAATTTTTAATTTTTTTCCAGTTGTTAAGATTGATTTTAGTTTCTATAAAATAGGTACTGACCTATCATTTTCAGTGCATTGTTATTGAGTTAGAAAGTGTTGATTAATTAATTGATATTTTTCCTAATTTATGTATAAGAAACTAGAAAAGGGGACTTCTTGTTCTTGTTGAAATTAAGTTGTTGTTAGAGAGTTAATGGTATTATCATCATGCTATCTCTGTAAATCAACTAATTAATTTTAGTCATGTCTATGATGTTTCTCATTAATTTTTTTTAATTTATTTTAGGTACGAGATAATGATATTGAAAACAGATTTGTGTGCGACCTCTCAAAAAGACCATTACGATGTGTGAAGTCTTATCCTGTCTATTTTGTGAATGGATATAAATTTCATACAGTAGAGCATGGTTCAAATAAGACAACAATGAACAGTGGTGTATGTATATCCAGTGCATATGGTGATTACTTTGGGAAAGTTTTAGAAATTTTGGAGTTGGAGTATCCTGCTTTGCCAATAAAACGATCTGTGTTGTTCAAATGCGATTGGTTTGACCCAACACCGAAGTTGGGGATTAAAGTTCATGCTCAGTATAACCTGGTTGACATAAATCACAAGCGAAGATTTAAAAAATTTGAGCCTTTTGTGTTGGCGATGCAAGCTACACAAGTCTGTTTCATTTCGTATCCTAGCTGTCGAAAGGATAAGGCTGATTGGCTTGCTGTATGCAAAGTAAAACCTCGGGGTTGGAGAGAAGCATTGTCAAAGGATGTTGCTTTTCAAGTAGAAGAAGTTGAGGATGTTGACATTGGTGCCACTAGTGTTCTTGGAGAAATTCGCCTAAGTGATGATAGTAATGTGTTGGATGATTCACTTGAAGAAGAGGTGGAGGAGGAGGAGGAGGAGGAGGAAGAAGAAGAAGAAGAAGAAGATGATGATGATGATGACGACGACGACGAAGAGTCTGAACTAGAATCTGATTTTTCTAGTGAAGAAGATGAAGAAGATTATATGGACGAATAAGACTATGACATGATATGCTATTTTATTGATGTTTATTTGTTATGTTATTTTATAGTTTGTGAACTATATTCTTCTGTTGTGTGTAAGCTATTATTTAAGACCTAAATTGGTATTGTTGTTAAGTATTTTGCTTATGTTCCATGTGATAATATTGAGATGTTTTTTGTTGTTTGTAGTTGATATAGCATTGTTCTAATTATGTTTGTTGATGCAATTAGTATGTCAAAGCGGCTACAATCTCAAGTTCCCACTCCACCACAAACAAGAAAACGAGCACAAGTTGTAGGAGAGCAGAGACGTGCACCTAAAGCTCGGATAGGAGGTTTGAGAGCCCCGTTAGCATCACCTTATTCACAAGCTCTTACTAGACCAGGTTTTCTCATTCTATCATTTCTTGCTTCCTTTTATTTAGGTTCTTTGTTTTTTGTCTATCTTTAAGCAATGCTTTTACATTATTTTTTTGCTTAGGGAATGAATGCTATATCAAATTTTTCTAGAAAGCTAGACAACTAAGTAAAATTTTGTGGTTCAAATTTTTTGCAGAACCTTCTGTGCAACATGATGATACTATTGAACATATTGACAACACACATAATATCAATGACAATGAGCATGGACAAGAACAAACTAGCTCTGAACCACAACCACCACCACCGCCACCACCACCACCACCACCACCTCAATCACAACCACAATTAGAAAAATGGAAGCCCCCACCTAAGGTGCCTCCACGTGGGCCTAATGGTCGTTATCTACTTACTGTGATGAATGGATACGTGTAAGTGAAACTCTTTGGTATTACATTAGTAATTGTCATTGCTAAAAATTTGACCCTTATAATAAGTAAATGAATTGCTTTACAGTATTGATTATTCTGAGTATGTATCTTCGAGAATGCGTAAGGTTTTTAAGGAAAGATCAGATCCATTGGGTTCAAGCTGGAAGCAATTGTCAGTCGAAACAAAGAACTTCTATTACGGAGAGTTTCAGGTCAATGTTTATTTGTGCCTGAATATAAGCTGTTTGCTACTGATTTTTTTTTTTTTGCTAAACTGAAGTGTATATGTTTGTTATGTTTTTCAGAAATCATTTGAATGGGATGTTGCAATAAATCCCATGATGGAAATTGCATATGATAGACTGATTAAAGTGAGGTATGGTGAATACATATCTCGGATGAGATCAGAAAAGAAGAGGGAACCATGGGTTCCTATCGATGTATGGACTAAATGGATGGGAGATTGGACTACCCCAGCAGCTCTTGCAAGATATGAACAGGCAAGGCTCAACAGAAGAAAAGGTGGCAATGGACCGGCTCAACCAACGCATACTGGTGGATCCGTAAAAGCTACTACAAGTGCAGAGCGATTGGTATAGTTCCGTTACT
The DNA here is from genome assembly GCA_039660915.1 of Euphorbia tirucalli. NCBI lineage: Eukaryota > Viridiplantae > Streptophyta > Magnoliopsida > Malpighiales > Euphorbiaceae > Euphorbia > Euphorbia tirucalli. Next base: position 15,018,795 of record CM077635.1, on the reverse strand, counting down.
TTCATTTCCTTTTTTTAATATGATTAATGATAATTATAGATATGACATGTGATAGATTTAGTTACTGTTGCTACTAATAGGAACAATGAGCAATTCATATTAGGGGTATCTTATTATAAGTAAAAATAGCTGCTTTTGTTGTCTTTGTTTAGGTAGGATAAAATTATGATTGCTGTCATGTTAGGTCTGTTTTGTTTGATCAGAGATGGGAGTCAATTAAAATATATAATTGTCTATTCTTCTAAAATCACTCATAAATTCCAATTGCTTCACCTACAATGATTACATGCACGCACATGTCCCACACATACATACTTATTCCTCAGACTTCAAAGTCCAAACTTTGTAACTATATAAAGAATAGTCGATAATTATAGTTTTCTTTCTAGAAACGTGGCTTCCTAAACATACTATTTCTTTCATTTTAATAAAAATAAGATAGTCCCGTATTTATATTACAAATTATCTTATTCATACGATTTTGATATTATTGTTCTTATTTCTTACTTGTGCAGTAAATTTAATATATTTTATAATATATATATATATATAGGAGCAACGTTTGGGATGCCCTCCTTCTTTAACCGATGTGTTTCGTGATACTCATACCAAAAACCATGATGGTGAAAGTTTTATTGATGACAGATCGAAGAAAATAAATGTATGTAATCTATCTTTCTTTTATTTCTGGATTTTCCATGTGTTGTTATTTAAGGAATTGTACTTTTTGTTTTAGGAGGACCTTGCACTTCTTCGAGAAGAGTTAGGTTTGGAGGAAGAACAAGAGGTGGATGAGAATCAATTATATTTACAGGTAGTTGGCGGACAAGACAAACGGAAAAGAATATATGGTATTGGCTCATTAGCTTCTCAAGTACAATTAAGGGCTGCTAGTAGCAGTGGTACGAATTCACAGTCTCAATCGGCTCCTGTAGATGCTTTTCTACAAAATCAGGTTGATGCACTTAAAGAGTATGTTGAGCAGCAAAAAAAGTGTGCAGAGGAGGACAGAAAGAATATGGAGGCAGCACTTGCAAAAGAAAGAGAGGAAAGAAAAAAGTTGTCGGACCGCTTGGAGCAAGCATTGAGTGTAATTGCAACTCTTTCGAGGCACGGTACTCCATCTTTAGATCACTTCCTATCATCAAATGCCAATATATAGAGTAGTGCCTTCTTACCTTAGATATTTTTGGATTATAAGTAGTATCAAATTGGTTGGAGGGTATGCATATGTTACTTTGAGTTTTTTGATTATTAGCAATACCCCAACCCATGCATATGACAATATTTTTTGGATTGTTAATATGTATCTAACTATTTTTGTATCTTGGAGAATTCTTATTGGTAACATCATTGTTTTGATGTTATTGAATACTATTTTATAAAATTTATAATTTATATTGCTATAAATGGATTTTGTTAATATTTTTCAATAGTTGTGAAAAAGGAATATTGCAAGTGATATACATTTGCAAATCTGCAAAGGAATATTGCAAGGGATATACACTTGCAAATCTGCAAACAAATATTGCAAGGGATATACACTTGCAAATCTGCAAGAGAAAACTGCAAGGGAATTTTTACTTGCAAATCGACAAAGGAATCTAGCAAGGGAATTTTTACTTGCAAATTGGCAAAGAATATTGCAACGTACTTTTTACTTGCAAATCGGCAAGGGAAATCTGCAAGGATTATTTTCACTTGCAAATCGGCAAGAGAAAATACAAGGGATGTTTTGCTTGCGAATCTGCAACAGAATTTGCAAGTGGTGTGTTTTTGTTGCAAATCTGCAAGGGAATGCAAAATCCCTTGCAGAGGCTTTGCAAGGCCGTTTTCTGAAAGGGAAATCGTTCCGTTGCAATTCCGTTGCAGATGTGAATTTGCAACGGAATTGCCGTTGCAGTTTCCCTTGCAAAACACAGATTTTCTTGTAGTGTCCAATCCCCACTAATTCGCACTTTTTCTTTGAAATTGGGAGAGGAAGCTTTAGTCCTAAAAATCCACAATGTCAGGGATTCTGATAAGTTAAGTCCAGAATTTTGATTTGATTGTGAAGTTAATTAATTAACCTAAGGGTTTCTAACAAATTTTAGCTTTAATCCTAAAGAATTCAAAAGAAATAGAAGAGAAAAAGAGGATCCTTGAGCAAAGTCCCTTTCCCCTTTTTCTTGTCTCTTTCCTTCTCTTCTCTCTCTAATTTTTCACGAGAAATCAGTTGTCCTCCCTCTCCCTTCCTTCCTTCCTTTTATCTCTGCTTTTTTCGGCTTACTTGCTATAAGAACAGAGCAATTAATGCTCCTTCCTCTCTCCTCCATTTTTCTGCTGCAGAGGTATGGGCTCCTGCAACTTTTCCTACATTACAGTCATACGACTGTAAGGATAGTCGTACGACCATACTCTTTTTTTTTAAGTATAGAAAATTTCGGCGCTTACAGCTGCCCCTCGCGTGATCAAATTCGACACCTAGCTCTAGGTTTACAACACTTGAGATGATGAATTTGAGAGCAAGAATCAAAACGCCGTGAACACTAGAATGAACCCTCTGATGAGATACGCCGATACTGGGTTAAGGTTACCCGAGGTGATGCTGGGGAGGAAATAAGCTGATACCGGGTCTAGGTTACCCGAGGCAATTGAAGGGTGAATTGCGGTTTAGCCATTACCGGGTCTAGGTTACCCGAGGCGAAGAAAGATGGATTGCGGAATTGCCGATACCGGGTCTAGGTTATCCGAGGCGAGGTTGATGAAGAGATTGGCTGATACCGGGTCTAGGTTACCCGAGGCGAGCTTGATGAAGAGATTGGCTGATACCGAGTCTAGGTTACCCGAGGTGAGCTTGATGAAGAGATTGGCCGATACCGGGTCTAGGTTACTCGAGGCGAGCTTTGCTGGGGAAATAGATGAACCTGATCTGGGCCGATACCGAGTTCACATTACTCAAGGCGGATTTGCTGAGGAATTGAAGCTGGAGACGATGAATTCCTGCACTTAAGATAGCAAGTCTTCATTCCTTGATCGAGAGATTTTTAAACAAAAATTTTTGCCCCTTCGATCAAGAATGAAGACTAGTTGGGGATGAGTGATCGATGTATGTAATGTATGAATGCATAATGATGCATATGCACATATATGCATTTTCCGTCATTTGACATTTTCGCCTTCCGCTGGAGAGAAATATGTTGTGCCCCTGGTTGATTTAGCTTTCTTCGGGGCTTTGCTTGGTGATCTTCGAAGGAATGAGGTGACTATTAGGGATGTGTGATACTGCTAGGGAGATAATCATAGTGCTCCTTACGGAGATTCCGCTGGGGAAGAATATGGTAATTCGATTGGGGAAATAATTATGGTGTTTTTTATGTAGATTTTGCTGGGGAATTGCGTGATGACTCTATGGGGAGTCGATGTGATGACTTCTATGGGGAATGTTGGGGACATTCTGCTTTTCCTGCTTTGTGGGGATATTATGAGTTTGTAAGTGCTCTAATTTTTGCCTGGGTTGCCCAATACGGGTTTTCAGCCCAGCGAGCCGCTCTAATTTTTGCCTTTTCGATTTTTGCCTCAACGAGCAGCTCTAATTTCTGCCTGAGACGCCTTTTCGGTTTTCACCTCAGCGACCTTCTTTTTTTTTTTTCCTTTTTTTTATGATGACACTATGACCATTTTATTGCTCTTTTACGAAGATGAACTGGATCTTAGAGGTTGGCAAAAGATTTCACATTGTATGTATTTAATACTTTTTCACTTGTTAAATAATGCGATGATTTCAATCAGTTGAATGCAAAGTGCTTTCTTTAAATGTATGTTTATGCAAGACAACTTTGCTTGTGCATTTGTCATAACCATACAAATATATTTAAACAAACACTTCACTTTATTGATGAAGTCAAAATGAGTACATTTGAAACAAGTTGGTTCTTAAATGGTACAGATTCCACACTGAGCCAGAACCCATCATCAGTCGTCCCTTTCAGGTTTTCTGACTGATTATTTTCTCTCGTGTCTTAACTTTTGCCTAGACCACTCTTTTTGAGTTTTCAGCCTAGCAGACCTGTTCTTTTTTTTTTTTTATACAGGATAAAGCTTTAGCCTGTCCTGGTTGATAGGATTAGTGAACTCGTTTCCGTCCATGTCCATGATGCTGACAGCACCTTTTGATAGCACCTTCTTCACCACATAGGGCCCTTCCCAATTGGGTCTGAATTTTCCCCTAATATCGACATTTGAAGGCCTTAGCTGCTTTAGGACCAAGTCACCTATTTTCAACTGCCGTTTGGAATACTTCACATTCCGATTATAGGCTCTGGCCATTCTGAGCTGGTACATTTGAAGATGATCCAGTGCTCTTAGTCGCCTTTCATCTAGTGCTGCCAACTATTCATATCTGGCTTGAACCTATTTAGTCTCTGGTAACTGAGCTTCCAAGGCAACTCTAAGTGACATAAGTTCTATTTCCACTGGCAAAACTGCTTCCATTCCATACGCCAAGGCAGAAGGAGTTTCTCCTGTCGGCGTTCTGACACTGGTTCTGTAACCCCAAAGAGCGTAAGGCAGTTTATCGGCCCAATCTCTGAAAGTGGTTACCATCTTTGATAAGATCTTCTTTATTGCCTTGTTAGCTGCCTCCACTGCACCATTAGCCTGAGGCCTGTATGGAGAAGACTTATGATGTTCAACACCATGTTCTGCAAGTAGCTCAGCTGTTACCCCTTGAAACTGCGCTCCCTTTTTTGTCACTATGTGGTGAGGAATCCAATATTGAGTGAAGATGTTCTTCTAGATGAACTTGACCATTTGCTTGGCTGTCACATTAGCGAAGGATTCTGACCCATTTGGAGAAATAATCAACTGCTACAACTATGAATCTGTGCCCATTAGATGCAGCTGGATGAATTTCACCAATCATATCTATCCCCCATGCTGAAAATGGCCAAGGAGATGCTAGGCTTTGAAGTTAAAGCGGTGGAAGATGACTGATATCTGCGTACATCTGATATTCATGACATCTCTTCACTTTTCTTATACAATCTGCTTGCATCATCATCCAAAAGTACCCTTGTCTCATTATCTTCCAAGCAATGGCAAGCCCATTCATATGTGGCCTGCAGGACCCTGCATGTACTTGTTGCATCACTTCTTCTGCTTCTTACTCTGTTAGACACCTTAGAAGGACTCCGTGTGCAGTTCTTTTATACAGCTTATCCTCGAAGATTCTGAATTGACCAGCCAGCTTTCTTAGTGTCAACTTATCAGTAACACTGGCCTCTTCTAGGTACTTTCCCTCTTTAACATATTGGTAGATGTCAATGAACCATGGCTTTTCTTCAGCTGATAATTCCATCACTTCACGCACTTCGAAGCAAGGATGTCTGGAAGTGGCTATGACCAGTGGTTGTACTTGTGTTTCCTCTAGATTTTCCCACATGGAGGAAAAAGTTGCCAATGCATCAGCTATGTTATTCTCATCCGCAGGGACATGTCTGAATTCACACTGGCCGAATAAACCTTTTCTGAACTGTAGCAGCTCCAAATATGGCCGTAGGGCTTCTTCTTTCAGCTCCCACTTGCCCTGAGCTTGCCTGATCACTAGAAGTGAATCACCGACAATTAAGACATCATTGGCCCTTAAGGTTAATAGAGCCTCCATTCCAAATAAGCATGCTTCATATTCTGCCCCATTATTGGTTATAGGAAAGATCAGCCTCTTGGATAAAGGAATAATCTCACCATCCGGTGGTGCTATAAGTACCCCGATTCCAGCGCCTTTTCTATTTACTGCCACATCGAAGCACATAACCCATCTTTTCACTTCCACCATGGCTAGTTGCTCATCAGGGAATTCTAGATTCTTTGTGTAATCTGATTCTAGAGGTTGGTTTGCCAGAAACTCTGCCACGGCTCGCCCTTTAATGGTTTTCTTCGTGATGTACTCGATATCGAATTCAGACAAAATTAGCAGCCACCTGGATGGTTTCCCAACCAATACTAGTGCTTCATAGAGATACTTCATTGGATCCACCTTAGCCACGGCTTGTATCTTATAGGATTGGAAATAATGGCGCAGCTTCTTAGTCAATTAGTTCATGGCCACATATGTTTTCTCCACCAGTGTGTACTTGGTTTCATACTCCAGCAATTTCTTGCTAAGGTAGTAGATAAGATATTCCTTCTTGCCATCTTGTTCTTGTGCAAGCATTGCCCCTATAGATGATTCTTCAACTGCCAAATACAAAATCAGAGGCTTTCCTGGAATTGGAGGACTTAGTACTGGTGGCTTTACCAAGTAAGCCTTGATCTTCTCAAATACCAGCTGACACTTGTCATCCCACACAACCGGTTGATCTTTCTTTAATAGCTTGAAGATTGGTTCACACGTGGAAGTCAATCGTGTGATGAAACGACTAACATATTGCAAGGAACCCAGGAATGATCTGACTTCCTTTTCCGTTTTTGGGGCTGGCATATCTTGGATAGCCTTGATTTTATCTGGGTCCATTTCGATCCCCTTCTGGTTGACTACGTGACCTAGCAGCTTCCCCGATGTGACCCCGAATATGCACTTCTTGGGGTGAAGTTGCAAGTTGTACTCTCCAATGCATGTTAGAAATCTATCAAGGATAGCAGGATGTTCCTCTCGGGTTGTTGATTCAACGAGCATATCATCGACATACACTTCGACTTCTTTATGGATCATATCATGCAACAGAGTTATGACAGCCCTCTGATAACTGGCACCGGCATTCTTTAACCTGAAGGGCATCACTCTGCAGCAGAAAGTACCCCACTTTGTGATGAATGATGCCTTCTCCTTGTCGATCACATCCATCAGAATCTGGTTGTACCCTGAAAAGCCATCCGTGAAGGAGTACATTGCCGCTTTTGCGGTGCTATCAACCAGAACGTTAATATGGGGCAATGGAAAGTCATCTTTTGGGCATGCTTTATTCAGGTCCCTGTAGTCGACGCATACCCTGACCCTTCCATCTTTTTAGGCACGGGGACAATGTTGGCTAGCCATTCCGTATACTCCACCACCTCGAGAAACCTGGCATCTATCTGCTTAGCCACTTCTTCTTTCACCAGCATAGTGTGAGCGGACGACGCGTTTTCGACGGGACGCGGGATTCCCTTTCGGGATAGGGCGCCACGATCTCGGGCGGATCCCTCCCTCGCGTAGGGTTTTTATAATGGAAATCCGCATTTTGGAAAATAAATAGAATTAATGCATAAAAGAACCGAGACCTAAGTCTCGATGAATATTGTAGAGTCGCCACCCGGCTCAGCTTAACCGGGAAATTCTTATGCAGCTGAACCGGACGAGTGGTCGCTACACTATCCAGAGATTCGGGTCCGGACAAGTCCCTTATTTCGTGTCTAATTAAAATAAATATTGTCAATGTTCTCAAATGGTATTTCAAAATCTAAAGTCCATTTTATTGAATACAAAAGGCATACAGCGTGCATACAAAACATTTAATACAAAAATAAGGAAAAGAAATAAATATTAATTGGCTTACAACCAAATCGAATGGAAAAATAAAAACTCTCGCCTCACTTGTACAATCGCCTAGAATACACGAAAATCTAAAAATAATTACAACCGCCTAAATACACGATTTAATCTATCAAATTACATCCAAAATAAAAATAAAAAGAAATTAAAACCTGCAAAACAGAGGATTAGCACAATATATACAGCACGCCACAATTAGGACTCAAACAGACAGAATGGGAAATCAGGAATTGGGGGCATGCATTTAGGGGATAACCGGGTTGGCTCGGCTAGCCGTCCCGGTTAGACCTGGAAAACATTTTGAAACGTCCCTGTATTTTTGATTTTGTGGAAAAATCATTTGAAAACAATTTTTTCCAGTTTACATGCATTTTTCATATGTTTAAGTGGGTCGGTTTTCAGGAGAAATGGGTCTCCGTCGTTGAATTGTTCTAAATGCAATGTTACTATAAATCGAATCTATGGTCGTGATGCACACAACAAAATTCATTTTGATGATTTTTGGGGTTTTCTAATTTTTTTTTTTGGATTTTTTACGGATGAAAGCTGAAATTCCGATTCTGGAACAAGGATTACAGTGGTACGACTGTAGTTTACAGTCGTGCGACTGTAATCAGTTCAGGGTCAGAATTTCGCCAAAAATCATTGAAAATCAAAATCTGAAGAAAATAAATCTGGAAATTAAGAACAGTCGTACGACTGTTCTTAATTTCCAGGAACAGAAATACGAAAAAAATGCAGCAAAAGGCACAAAACTTACTTCAAACACCCAGAAAGCGAGAAAAAAATGTAAGGAAAAGAAGTGACTACCTTTTTAGAAGCTATTCCAAGTTGTTTTGACCCCTGGCGTCGCTCCGATCCCAAGAAATTCGCACTTTCTCCTTTGGAATTGAAGTTGAGAGCTTTTTGTCCAAAATCCAAATTGCAAGGGTTTCTGATGGTTTAAGTCCGAGTTCTTGATTTGGTTATGCAGTTAGTTGATTAACTTAGGGATTTCTAACAAATTTTGAGCTTAATTTCGAGAATTAAAGAAAATCAAAGAGGAAGAAAAATGAGTTTTTATGGTTTTCTTTTTCTCTCTCTTCTCTTTCTCTCTCTAAATTTCCTTTCACCAGAAAAATCCCTCTCCCCTTTCTCCTTTCTCCTTTCTCTCTTTTTATCTCTGTCTCCTTCTTGCTTGCTGCAACAAGGGAGCAATTAATGCTCCCTTTTCTCTCTCCTTCATTTTTGCTGCAGAGGTATGGGCCTCTGTAGATTTTTCGACGTTACAGTCGTACGACTGTAACAATAGTCGTACGACTATACTTTTTTTTTTTTTTTTTTTTAAGTATAGAAAATTCCGGCGCTTACAGCTGCCCCTCGCGTGGTCAAATTCGACATCTAGCTCCAAGTCCATAATACCTGTGATGATGAATTTAAGAGCGTGAATCAAAGCGCCGCGAACGCTGGAATGAATCTTCTAATGAGATAGGCCGATACCGGGTTTAGATTACCCGAGGCGATACTGGGGATAAAATAAGCCGATATCAGGTCTATGTTACCCGAGGCGAGTTGATGAAGAGATTAGCCGATATCAGGTCTATGTTACCTGAGGCGAAATGATGAAGAGATTAGCCGATAACAGATCTATGTTACCCGAGGCGAAATGATGAAGAGATTAGCCGATATCAGGTCTATGTTACTCGAGGCGAAATGATGAAGAGATTAGCCGATATCAGGTCTATGTTACCCGAGGCGAAATTGATAAAGAGATTAGCCGATATCAGGTCTATGTTACCCGAGGCGAAATTGATGAAGAGATTAGCCGATATCAGGTCTATGTTACCCGAGGCGAAATTGATGAAGAGATTAGCCGATATCAGGTCTATGTTACCCGAGGCGAGCTTTACTAGGGAAATAGACGAAGCTGATCTGGGCCGATACCAAGTTTACATTACTCGAGGCGGATCTGCTAGGGGACTTGGATGATGGAGCGGATCTGGGCCGATGCCGAGTTTACATTACTCGAGGCGGATATGCTAGGGGACTTGGATGATGGAGCGGATCTGGGCCGATGCCGAGTTTACATTACTCGAGGCGGATCTGCTAGGGGACTTAGATGATGGAGCGGATCTGGACCGATGCCGAGCCTACATTACTCGAGGCAGACTCGCTGGAGATAGTTGAGATAATGGAGCGGGCCTGGGCCGATACCGAGTTTACATTACTCGAGGCAGATCTGTTGACTTGCTGAGGATATTAAGCTGGGGATGAATTCCTGCACTTAAAATGACAAGTATTCATTCCTTGATCGAGAGATTTTTTAACAAAAATTTTTGCCCCTTCGATCAAGAATGAAGACTAGCCGGGGATAAGTAATTGATATACGCAATGTATGGATGCGCGATGATGTATATGTACATGTATGCATTTTCTGTTATCGGACTTTTCTGCCCTTCGCTGGGGAGATATGTTGCGCCCCTGGTTGATTTTGCTTTTCTTGGGGCATTGTTTGGTGATTATCGACGGAGTGAGGTGACTGCTGGGGAAATGATCGTGGTATTCCTTGTAGAGATTCCGCTGGGGAAGAGTGTGACAACTTGACTGGGGAAACAATTGTGGTGTTCTTTGTGTAGACTACACTGAGGAGTAACATGGTGACTCTGCGGGGAAGTAATTGATGGTGTTCTTTATGTAGACTCCACTGGGGAATAGTATGGGAAACTCTGCTGGGGAGTGATGTGACGAATTCTGCGAGGAATACTGAGGATGTTCTGTTTTTCCTGCTCCGTGGGAAGTTATGGTTTTTTTTTTGTTTTTTTTTTTTTTAGGTGCTCTAATTTTTGCCTGGGTAACCCAAATCAGGTTTTTAGCCCAGTGAGCCGCTCTAACTTTTGCCTAAGACGCCTTTTCGGTTTTCGCCTTAGCGAGCTTTTCATATGCCCTAACTTTTGCCTAAACTGCCCGATATGGGTTTTCAGCTTAGCGGGCCGCTCTAATTTTTGCCTGAGGTGCCTTTTCGGTTTTCCCCTCAGTGAGCAAATCTTTTTTTTTTTTTTTGACTAAAATGGTGTTGTGACTCTTTATTGCTCGTTTGGGAAGATGAACTGGATTTTAGAGGGCGATAAAAGATTTTGAATTGCACACATTTAATGCATTTTCATTAGCCTAATAATGTGATGATATTGATCAGTTGAATGCAAAGTGCTTTCTTTGAATGTGTGTTTATGCAAGACAACTTTGTTTGTGCATTTGTCATAACCATGCAAATATATTTAAACAAACACTTCACTTTATTGATGAAGTCAAAATGAGTACATTTGAAATAAGTTGGTTCCTAAATGGTACAGATTCCATATTGTGCCAGAATCCGTCACCAGTCGTCCTTTTCAGGTTTTCCGGCTGATTATTTTCTCTCGTGTCTTAACTTTTGCCTAGACCGCTCTTTTCGAGTTTTCAGCCTAGCAGACCTCTTTTTTTTTTTTTATACATGATAAAGCTTTAGCCTGTCTTGGTTGATCCGGTTGGTGAATACGTTTCCCTCCATGTCCATGATGCTGACAGCGCCTTTTGATAACACCTTCTTCACCACATAGGGTCCTTCCCAGTTAGGTCTGAACTTGCCCCTAACATCAACATTTGAAGGCCTTAGTTGTTTTAAAACCAAATCTCCTGCTTTCAACTGCCGCTTGGAGTATTTCACATTTCGATTATAGGCTCTAGCCATTCTACGCTGATACATCTGCAGGTGATCCAGTGCCTTTAGTCACCTTTCATCTAGGGCAGCCAGCTGCTCATATCTAGCTTGAACCCATTCAGTCTCTGGCAATTGAGCTTCCAGGGCAACTCTGAGTGACTTGAGTTTGATTTCCACCGGCAACACCGCTTCCATTCCATATACCAAGGCATAAGGAGTTTCTCCTGTCGGCATTCTGACACTGGTTCTGTAACCCCAGAAAGCATAAGGCAGTTTATCGGCCCAATCCCTATAAGTGGTTACCATTTTTGATAAGATCTTCTTTATTGCCTTGTTAGCTGCTTCTACTGCACCATTAGCCTGCGGTCTATATGGAGAGGACTTATGATGTTCAATTCCATGCTCTGCAAATAGCTCAGCTGTTGCCCCTTGAAACTATACTCCATTATCAGTTACTATGTGGTGAGGAACCCCATACCGAGTGAAGATGTTCTTCCGGATGAACTTGACCATATGCTTGGCTGTAACATTAGTGAAGGATTCCGCTTCGACCCATTTGGAGAAATAATCAACTGCTACAACTATGAATCTGTGCCCATTAGATGCAGCTGGATGAATTTCACCAATCATGTCTATCCCCCATGCTGAAAACGGCCAAGGAGACGCTAGATTCTGAAGTTCAAGTGGAGGAAGATGACTAATGTCTGCATAGATCTGACATTCATGACATCTCTTCACTTTTCTTATACAATCTACTTGCATTGTCATCCAAAAGTAGCCTTGTCTCATAATCTTCCTGGCCATGGCAAGCCCGTTCATATGTGGCCCACAGGATCCTGCATGTACCTGCTGCATCACGTCTTCTGCTTCTTGTTCTGTTAGACACCTTAAAAGAACTCCATGTGCTGTTCTTTTGTATAACTTGTCCTCGAAGATTCTGAATTGACTGGCCAGCTTTCTTAATGTCAACTTATCAGCAGCACTGGCCTCTTCTGGGTACTTCCCCTCCTTAACATACTGGTAAATGTCAAAGAACCACGGCTTTTCTTCAGCTGATAATTCCATCACTTCGTGCACTTTGAAGCAAGGATGTCTGGAAGTGGCTATGACCAGTGGTTGAGCTTGTGTCTCTTCTGGATTTTCCCACATGGAGGACAAAGTAGCTAATGCATCAGCCATCTTATTCTCATCCCTGGGGACATGTCTGAATTCACACTGGCCGAATAAACCCTTTCTGAACTGTAGTAGCTCCAAATAAGGCCGTAAGGCTTCCTCTTTTAGTTCCCACTCACCCTGAGCTTGCCTGATCACTAGAAGTGAGTCTCCAACAATCAGGACGTCATTTGCCCCTAGTGTTAGCAAAGCTTCCATCCCAAATAGGCAGGCTTCATACTCTGCCCCGTTATTGGTTATGGGAAAATTCAACCTCTTGGATAAGGGAATGACTTCACCATCTGGCGTTGCTATAAGTACTCCAATTCCAGTGCCCTTTCTATTCACTGCCCCATCGAAGCACATGACCCACCTTTTCACTTCTACCATGGCTAACTGCTCATCAGGGAATTCCAGGTTCTCTGTGTAATCTGATTCTAGGGGCTGGTTTGCCAGAAACTCTGCCACGGCTCGCCCTTTAATGGTTTTCTTCGTGATGTACTCGATGTCGAATTCAGACAAAAGTAACAACCATCTAGACAGTTTTCCAACCAATGCAGGTGCTTCATAGAGGTACTTCATTGGGTCCACTTTAGCCACAGCTTGTATCTTGTAGGATTGGAAATAGTGGGGCAGCTTCTTGGTCAACCAAATCATCGCCACACATGTCTTCTCCACCAGTGTATACTTGGTTTCATACTCCAACAGCTTTTTACTAAGGTAGTAGATGGGATACTCCTTCTTGCCATCTTGTTCCTGTGCTAGCATTGCCCCTATAGAGGATTCTTCAACTGCCAAGTACAAAATCAGGGGCTTCCCTGAAACTGGAGGACTCAACACTGGTGGCTTTACCAGGTAAGCCTTGATCTTCTCGAAGGCCAGCTGACACTTGTCATCCCACACAACCGGATGATCTTTCTTTAATGGCTTGAAGATTGGCTCACAAGTGGAGGTTAGCTTGGCTATGAAGCGGCTGACATACTGCAAGGAACCCAGAAATTATCTGACCTCCTTTTCAGTCTTTGGAGCTGGCATATCTTGGATGGCTTTAATTTTATCTGGGTCCATTTCTATCCCCCTCTGGCTAACTACATGGCCTAACAGCTTCCCTGATGTGACCCTGAATATGCACTTCTTAGGGTTAAGTCGCAAGTTGTACTCTCCAATGCGTGTCAGAAATCTATCCAGGATAACAGGGTGTCCCTCCCGGGTTGTTGACTTAACAAGCATATCATCGACATACACTTCAACTTCTTTATGGATCATATCATGTAACAGAGTTGTGACAGCCCTCTGATAAGTGGCACCGGCATTCTTTAATCCAAAAGGCATCACTCTGTAGCAGAAAGTACCCCATTCTGTGATGAACGATGTTTTCACCTTGTCGATCACATCCATCAGAATCTGGTTGTACCCTGAAAAGCCGTCCATGAAGGAGTACATTGCCGCTTTTGCTGCACTATCAACCAATACGTCAATGTGAGGTAGTGGGAATTGTCCTTAGGGCAGGCCTTATTCAAGCCCCTGTAGTCAACACATACTCTGACCCTTCCATCCTTTTTAGGCACGGGGACAATGTTGGCTAGCCATTCCGTATACTCCACCACTTCAAGAAACCTGGCATCTATCTGTTTGGCCACTTCTTCCTTCACCAGTGTAGCCCATTCCGGCCTTAGTCTTCTCAACTTATGCTTTACCTGTCTGAACTTGGGGTCCGTTGGGATTTTGTGCACTGCTATTTCTGTATCTACACCCGGCATGTCTTCATACGACAGGCGAAAGCTTTAACATGTTTTTGGAGTATTCTTATTAATTCTCTTTCTTCCTCGGATTTAAGCTCGTGTGAAATGAGTACCATTTTAGGGTTTTCATCTGTACTTATATTGATTTCATGCAATGCAGTGTCATGTATGCTAAATATGCTTGATGGTGATTTAAATGCATGCACAGAATTATCAGGATAAACATCACACAAGTAAGCAAACTGGGATTTCATTGCATTGAACTTATCATAAAGTACATCAATTACATTGAAAATGGAAGAAATAGATACAACAAAATCATTTTCATCCTCCACAGGGGGAGGGCCTTGTTCTTCATCAGCTTCCATCTTCCCTTCCAGAGCATCATCCGGGACTGCAGCTTTCGCGGCCACCTGTACCTTAGCTTTCTCCATAATCTTGGCGATTTCAGCAACCACAGAGTCTATGTTCACTTTGGCCATTAGTTCTTCGCCAAATCCTTCCTTGGATTTTCCAAAAGCTTTGGTTAATGCAGCAGTCAAAGCTCCCGAGATCACTTCTGTAGCTTCAGCAGAGGTCTTCTTTTCATCTTCTTCCTCGGCCACCTCTATGGTTTCTGCTATCACCTCAGATGATTCTCCTTTCAAAATTTCAGATTCAGTAATAGCTTCCTCCATCATTACAGGGGCTACTGGCTCTTCCTGGCTTTTCTCAAAATCCACAACATCTGCAAAAATCTCAAAGCCAGGGTGTTCGATATTTCCAACCAGCACCGGTTCAGCTTGGCCTTTGTAAAGGCTTTCTCCCGCTTTCAGAAATGGCTTCATCATGACCTTGCCATTCTTGTCCTTTTTCAGATTCTTCTGCTCGGATGACCCCTCTACATAACCAAGGCCATACTGCTTTGACTTTCCTGAGTCGATCTTGAATTCTGGCACACCTTGCAAATTAATCCCGAGTCCCATTCCCGGGACAAAGTTCAGCTTGTACAGATATCGGGATAGCCACTCTGGCATGTAGTTCTTGTTGGGGAATTAATCACACAAAACAAAACGCAGTGGAAATAAAAGGATTAATCCCCACCAAGGACCCATGTACATTGCATTGAATTGGAAGGAGGGTTAAAGAATTACCTTAATTCTTTGTAGGTTTTGAATCAATTAGGAACCAAAGTAGCTTCCCTCTACGGTTGATCCACACGGAGCAATTCATTCACCGCGTGCTAGCGCCGGGATTGAAGAACGATTCTTCGAACGAGAGAAGGCCAAAGTTTCGAAAACCTTGGGAGATGGAGAAGGGGAGATTTCGGCTGGCCCCTTGGAGGCTGCAGAAAATCTGCATCTTATGTTAAAATGACTAGGGTTAGGGTTTTTAGGTTATAAAACTTCCTTTTATATATCCTTTAAACTTAATTATAATTATAACTTAATACCCTTATTAGTTATAATTATAAATTAACCCACACAATTTAATATTAATTCTCAATTAATATTAAATCAATTCCATTTTCCATCATACACATATGTATATTTGATATTATAATTAATTATATCTCTATATAACTGAATTATAATATGTAGCATACTTTATGCAATATTAATCATATTAATATTTATACACATATATAAATATATATATCATTATATATATATTCATTCTCTTTCTCATTCATAAATTATTATCCAATAATAATTTATACCCGAAAAGATGAACTTCATTTTGCTCTTTGTGTGTGACCCCATAGGTTCATATCAATTGGCAATAAGGAAATTACCATAATATCCTTATAAGTCATAAGCGGACTCTAGCAAGCCTTTATGACTACCCAATTAATATGATTGGAATGATCCAATACCTATTTATAGAATGTCATATTCCCTTTTGTCTCTTTGATATCATGATTAATCATAAGACATGGTATACTTGTCAATCTTATATAATTAATCATATGCTTTCTCGATCTCAAAGTAAACTGTTTAGACAAATCAATTGATACTCTATCAATTATTTGAGCACGGCCATGCATTTAACAGTCTTACTTATCGAGGGGCCCAGTGATATCGCTCTCTTGATAGAGAGGGACAAAATCCCATATCTGTCACTCACATCCCAAAGCATGAGTCATATTGTACCCAATCACAGCCTTTATAACTACTCTATTACAAGCAACGTTTGACTGCGTCAAAGCACAACATGAGTTCATCTCGGAATCAATGGTGACCTCAGGTCAAAGGAATCAGCTAATGACACTACTATAATCAAGATCAGTTGTGACACATGACCATGAACTTGATCTCATAGTGGGTCTCCAGTAACATGTTCTCTAACATATTACCCGTGAGTATAATCTGTATCTGTATACACTATATTCATCTTATGAATATCCATTATCACTCACACTAGTCTTAGTTTGTTATTATTCCCATAATAACAATCGACTAGGGATATTTAGAATAACACGATTTATTCATGGATACTTATCATAAATGCTAACATACAAACATAAATGATAATATTAATCTACACTAGATTAATCTTAGAAGTCAAATTACATAATCCAATATTGGCCTTAGGGCACAATCTCCAACAATCTCCCACTTGCACTATGGCCAATCATACATGTATCTTATACCCATTGACCTACATGACTTTCATGTATTCACTCGTGCAGGAGTCTTTGTCAATGAATTATTAATTTTCGCTTCCGTTGCTACTTTACACATATTCACTCTCTCTTTAGAGACAGCCTCTCTAAATTAGTGAAAAACGCCTAAGTATATGCTTGTGTCATACAAGGTTCTTACGCATTGAACTATTGTCCCTACAATAGTCTCACAGGATAAGCAATGCTTAGAACAAAAACATAAAATTTTGATGAACTTCTTCATCCAAAATTTCTTTACATCACATGTAACTGTATACTTTGGCTGCTATTATAGATATTTAGCTATAACGTTTTATTTTGAACCTTTCAAAATCATAACTTCTCTTTTTAAAAGAATACTAGATCTCGACTGATATATTGCAACTAATTGCAATCAGTTGTATATGTGCAACTATTTACACAGTTAACATAAGCAAGCTTCTATTAAGTCTTTTATATACGCTTTCAATGCTTTGACTTAAGCCAAAACATTCTTTTAGATCTATCTGTATAGATTCCAATTTCAAGAATACAGGCAGTCATGCTTATAACATTAACTGAAATTACTTTCTTAGCCAAGATTTTACTTCTTGCAAGGTAAGAATGTTATTTCCAACAAGCCATATGTCATCCACATATAGCATTAGGAATACCGATATGCTACCACTGATCCTTTTGAAACACAAGATTCATCATCCTTTTGATAAAATCAAACCATTTGATTTCTTTATCAAAACTATGATTCCAACTATTTGATGCATGTTTCGATCCTTATGAGAATCTTTGAAAACTTGCATACGCTATTTGAATTCTTTGGATGCTCAAAACTTTGGGTTGTGTCACGTACACATCCTCAATCATGTTTTCACGTAAAAAATAGATTTTGATATCCATTTGCCATATTTTATAATCATATTATGGGGATATGGCAACAAGAACTCAATATGACTTGATCATGATTAATGACTAAAGAGGATTTCATCATAGTCCTACTATGAATTTGTTCGTATCCTTATAGTCACTAGTCGTGCTTTATAAGTTTGAAGATCACCATCCATATCGGTTTTCAATTTGAAAACTCACTTGCAACCATTGCATATGCATCTTCTAAAAGACTTATCAAAGTCTATACTTTGATTGTCAGACATGGACTTATCTTCAACCTTTGTAGCATCAAGTCACATATTAGATTCAAAATCTAACATTGCTTCTTCATAAAAGAAGACTTACTTCATCTAGTAAAATTACATCATGATTTTGAGAAATCCATATCTCTCCTAATCATGTCGTATTCCACTAGACTTTCATTGGACTTGTGTAATTTCAACAATGATCATGAAACCATTTCCACGTTCCTCTTCAACGTTAAATGTCACTTTTGTGAATTACGAGTTTTGTAGGTGTACCTTACTCCCACTAACTCTACTAGAAATTAACTCCCTCTTCAAGGGGAAACCATTTCTAGCTACAGCTACTTTGTATCCCAAAGAAACACAGGAGTAACAACTCCTACTTTCCTTTTGAGTAATCCACAATACGATATTTAAATTTAGGTGCCAACTTATTCGAAATAAGCTTTACAGCCCTAAACTTATTCAATGAAACAATTTGGGTCTCTTACCCAACCATATCTCATATGTTGATTCATGAATTGTTTTAGACGGAACAATATACACAGCTGCTTTAATGGCATATTTTTGAGAAAACGATGATCAACTTGACTTCATCATAGATTGAACTATATCTTTATAGAGTTCGATTACTCCCTTTTCGACACAACATCCTTTGTGGCGTACTTGGAGGAGTCAATTGTGAGACAGTCCCACAATTTCTAAGATGATTGTCAAAATCTTGACTCAAATATTCACCACTCGGATCATATCTAAATGACTTTACTATCTTGTCAAGATACTTCATACTCCTTTTACAAGCTTTTGAACACTTCAAAAGTTCCAAACTCGTGTTTAATTAGATACTCTTATCTAGAGAAAAGTTCCATAAAGGTAATAAAGTATTAAAACCTCCTTTAGCAGTTGATTTATAATTCATATACATCCATATGTATAATGCTTAATAAATCGATTATTCTTTAACTACTTTTAGCAAAGAACAACTTTATCATCTTTTACAATAAACAACATTCGCATGATTCAAGATGATTCATAATCTCATGAATCCAAAAGTCCATTCTCATGGAGTTTCGTAATGCGACTTTGCTTATGTCTCCAAGAGGACACTGCCAAAATAGGTTGAATCAACTATTTGATTCGATCCTTACAGTATTTATGTTACAGATGGGCTCCACATATAAAGACAATTATGTAAATCTACATTTCATAATCATGTCTTTATAAAGTTTATAATTCACAATTATAAAATAAACAACATTTGTTTACTCAAGCCAACAAGCTCAATAGGCAACAAGAGTTCGTAACTCACATGTAAAAGTTCATAACCTTTGAGTAACAACCTTTGCTTCTCTTGCATATTCGCATTCTACCTTTCACCTTCATAAGGTTTCTATTCAAATTGCGATTCATCATATTCTACTAATATGAGATTCACAACGGTATCTAATACCTTTTGATATAGAAATAAGAGTAGAATAGTTAATAAATACTTAAGGTAGCAGTCTTACTGCCTTTCATCTTCTTATAGTTCTCCAAACAAGGTTTGCTATTTCTATTCTAATGAACGATTCATTCTAGAAATGGCAACACCCTTCTTTTGGAGATCTCTCTATGCCAACAGCTTTGGTCTTTAAAACATGTTTCACCCGAACCTTTCGGTCTTTATGCTTTTCGACCTTCCTTTTATCCTTTCCTTTTGAACCATAAGCACACAATTCGAGGCGGGCTTATCCTTTATGGATAACTTAACATTCTTTTGCATCCTATGCAACTAATTCACAATTTTCCCCATGTCATTCAAATGATAGTTCATCACCAATGACTATCAAATAATGAATTCAAGATCACATCTCAATGCCTTTTGGAGGCCAATGAGAAATTGTTGCCTCAAACACTTATCTTTTCTTGCTCACTAACTGATGGAACATTTCCATTTGTGATGTATCATATACCTCAAGTAAAACTTCCACGTGCGGAAGAATTGGTGGCAAGTGTAAGATAATAAATTTTAAACAGAGTCCCTTCGATGCTTCAAGTAAGCATCTTTTATACTCATGTTACAATTGCTAGTGGTTCATTGGGCAAAAGGATTATTGAGAACATATGATTCCTTTTGATTTGAGAACAATTCTCAAAGTTCAATAACAATCGAGATCATGGTAATAGCAATCATAACTATAATAAAGCGTGTAAAGATTTTTATTTAAATGCTCCCACTTAAATTATAAAACCCTTTAAAATATTTAAGTGGGTGAAGATCCAAAATCCATACTTAACCATAGCACTGCTTTGGCATGTCCCTATGATTAAATATAATTTCGGTAGGCAAAGACTCAAAATCATGCTTTAAACCATTTAAACATATTTTGGATGTGCACTTCTTTGCCAATTGCATCATTATGCAACTCTTCTAATTTATGAGATGCATGATATCATATATCATATTTAATTGTATGTTACTCATTTCATCTTTGCCTCGGGCTCAAACACCGTTTTGATTAACCCTTTGTTAAACCAATTACAACACAATGAGAATCACCATTTCTCATATTATCGCTTCGCTAAGGTCACAACATGCGTACCCGCTTTGGCGTGGCTACCATGATGCGAACATAGTACTTGACTAGTGTTATACGTAATTGGGTGGCAAAAATATAAACTTCATAAGTTTATTTAGGGTTTATTAATTCCTGTGATTAAAATGTATCTCATACAATACATGGCATTAACATTAATCTTTCTAAGTTAATATTAATTCTAGCATGGCATCCAATGTCATACATTCATCTAGCATGCATATATCATACTTAGCATGGCATCACATGGCATCAAAATATAAAACATGCAGTAGACTCGAAAGACCGTGTTATGGTATGGTTTTATCTACATTGATTTTCACAGGCCAATATGAAAATCAACAGGTCATTTCCTAGGTGGTTGTAACCATCGCATGGTCGCAGCACAGCCGCATCCCTTGGATCCGTCTTCACGTCTTTGTTCCTTGGCACCATCTCATGGATTTACATACTTTACAAAATTGTATCCTATACAATTTTCTAGTAAATAAAATTTACAAACAATAAATTGCATCCTATACAATTTATCTAGAAAAATAAGATTACATAAATACAAACGACTCGCAGGCCGTATTTATAAAACCTTACATTCACCAAAACCAAAAGAAAAACAAAAAACAACCAAGGGTCCAAAACCATAATAAATAAAATAAAGCATTCACGGGGTCCAAAACCATACCATAACACCATTCATAAAAATATCAACAATAATTTTATATCTAAAATATTTAAGGTTCAAAGTGGTAAAATACAATCACATTGTATTTAGAATTAATTAATTTGGAAAAATTCGTAAATTTGCAGAAATAATTTTCCACACTTAAAACGAAAAAGGGGTAAAACTGTCGGACAGCATGCTAGTCGGGCCTCGCACTGCAGTATCCAATACTGCGCGCAGCCCGACGGGCTGCGCAACACGTAGCTGCGCAGCCCATGCTGCGCAACACGCAGCTGCGCAGCCCATGCTGCGTAAGCAGCATGCTGCTTACGCAGCATGTGCAATTGCAATTGCAATTGCAGTTGCGCGCAATTGCAATTGCAATTGCATTGCGCCCAAAACTTATTCTGGGCATTATGCCCAGAATAACGACAAAAAACATTTTTTTTTTTTTTAATTTAAATAATTGAAACAATTTCAATAAAAAAACATGAATCAAATTCATGATTCCTACCCCTTAAACATTTCAAATTATTAAAACAAATCATTCACAATGATTCATATTAAAATCAAATTTTAAACATGTTATTCACAATAACATTGAACCCTAAATCAAGAACATACAACCCTAACATGCAATTTTGATCTAATCAAAATAACAAATCCAATTCAACCAATGCACAAGTGGCTCTGATACCACTGTTGGGGAATTAATCACACAAAACAAAACGCAGCGGAAATAAAAGGATTAATCCCCACCAAGGACCCATGTACATTGCATTGAATTGGAAGGAGGGTTAAAGAATTACCTTAATTCTTTGTAGGTTTTGAATCAATTAGGAACCAAAGTAGCTTCCCTCTACGGTTGATCCACACGGAGCAATTCATTCACCGCGTGCTAGCGCCGGGATTGAAGAACGATTCTTCGAACGAGAGAAGGCCAAAGTTTCGAAAACCTTGGGAGATGGAGAAGGGGAGATTTCGGCTGGCCCCTTGGAGGCTGCAGAAAATCTGCATCTTATGTTAAAATGACTAGGGTTAGGGTTTTTAGGTTATAAAACTTCCTTTTATATATCCTTTAAACTTAATTATAATTATAACTTAATACCCTTATTAGTTATAATTATAAATTAACCCACACAATTTAATATTAATTCTCAATTAATATTAAATCAATTCCATTTTCCATCATACACATATGTATATTTGATATTATAATTAATTATATCTCTATATAACTGAATTATAATATGTAGCATACTTTATGCAATATTAATCATATTAATATTTATACACATATATAAATATATATATCATTATATATATATTCATTCTCTTTCTCATTCATAAATTATTATCCAATAATAATTTATACCCGAAAAGATGAACTTCATTTTGCTCTTTGTGTGTGACCCCATAGGTTCATATCAATTGGCAATAAGGAAATTACCATAATATCCTTATAAGTCATAAGCGGACTCTAGCAAGCCTTTATGACTACCCAATTAATATGATTGGAATGATCCAATACCTATTTATAGAATGTCATATTCCCTTTTGTCTCTTTGATATCATGATTAATCATAAGACATGGTATACTTGTCAATCTTATATAATTAATCATATGCTTTCTCGATCTCAAAGTAAACTGTTTAGACAAATCAATTGATACTCTATCAATTATTTGAGCACGGCCATGCATTTAACAGTCTTACTTATCGAGGGGCCCAGTGATATCGCTCTCTTGATAGAGAGGGACAAAATCCCATATCTGTCACTCACATCCCAAAGCATGAGTCATATTGTACCCAATCACAGCCTTTATAACTACTCTGTTACAAGCAGCGTTTGACTGCGTCAAAGCACAACATGAGTTCATCTCGG
This sequence comes from Euphorbia tirucalli, assembly GCA_039660915.1. Taxonomy (NCBI): domain Eukaryota; kingdom Viridiplantae; phylum Streptophyta; class Magnoliopsida; order Malpighiales; family Euphorbiaceae; genus Euphorbia; species Euphorbia tirucalli. The sequence continues at coordinate 14,995,823 of CM077635.1, read as the reverse complement.
AATCAATGGTGACCTCAGGTCAAAGGAATCAGCTAATGACACTACTATAATCAAGATCAGTTGTGACACATGACCATGAACTTGATCTCATAGTGGGTCTCCAGTAACATGTTCTCTAACATATTACCCGTGAGTATAATCTGTATCTGTATACACTATATTCATCTTATGAATATCCATTATCACTCACACTAGTCTTAGTTTGTTATTATTCCCATAATAACAATCGACTAGGGATATTTAGAATAACACGATTTATTCATGGATACTTATCATAAATGCTAACATACAAACATAAATGATAATATTAATCTACACTAGATTAATCTTAGAAGTCAAATTACATAATCCAATATTGGCCTTAGGGCACAATCTCCAACAGTTCTCATAAAGGACCATAGGGGCATCTGTGGTTTCTTCCTCCTCAATGACGGCAATTTGGAATCCACCAAAAGGAACCACTCCTTCATCCACTGCCGCTACCATCGATTGGGCGTCTGCCTCAATAGTCACAATTCTGTCATTCATAGAGAATTTAATCTTCTGATCCAATGTGGAAGGAACACCTCCCAAAGGATGGAACCAGGGCCTTCCAAGCAATAGGGAGAATGTGACTGGGATATCGATCACTGTGAAGGCAACCATGGACTTGATGGGCCCAACCTCCACTTCTGTTTCAAAGGTCCCTATCACTGTTCTTTTAGAATCGTCATACGCCCGAATGACTGTCGAGGACCTCTTTAACACTTCTTCATTCATGCCTAGAAATGGTAGCATTTTCAGTGGGCATATGTTCAGAGCCGAGCCGTCATCCACCATAACGCACGGCATCACCTTATCCATGATAAAGGCTATAATGTAAAGAGCCTTGTTGTGAGCTCTTCCTTCTGCTGGTAGGTCTTTCTCAGAGAAAAAAATATTAGGAGCTCCAGCATGGACTTTGTCTAGCAAGCAGCACATAGCCTCTGGTGAAGCTATAGGGGAGACTTCAATTTCTGATAGCTTCTTCACTAAAGCCTCCCTATGCTCTTTGGAGGTCATAAGCAAGTGCCACAAACTAGCTTGTGCAGGGGTCTTCTTCAGTTGGGAAATGACCAAGTCTTCTTTCTCGACTTTTTCCGGTGCCGAAGTACCGCCCGACCCATTCATCGGTGCTTTATCTTTCGTCTGATCTGCCGGCTGATATACCCTTCCACTTAGGGTCACGTGCTGCACTTCTGAAATCCTCAGCTTCTCAACAGCTGGGAGTTTAACAGCCTCTCTTCTGTCAAATTCTTCGTACTCATCTTCGGAGTCAAGGTCATCCAGACTTATGGGCTTGACCTCCTTACACCCCTCCTTTTCCTCACATTTAGACTCCACTTCGGGTCCCCCTACCGCCACTGCCTGAATCGTAGGGTTCGCTTGCAGAACTTGGGCAAATATAAAGTTAGCCGGCAATCCCGACTGAACCAAGTTAACCCGCTTCTCAAATGCCGGTAGTGGGTTAGTTTTAGTGCTAGGTTTAGGCGGTTCTTGCAGCTTTCCCTCGTCGATAAGCTTCTGGATAGCATCCCTTAGCTTGTAGCAGTTGTTGGTCCGGTGGCCTGTTACCACATGATAAGTGCAGAAGTTATCCTTGTCAGCTTCAGGTGGGAACTCAAATGGCCTCAAGGATTGTAATAAGCCACCATTCCTACACTTGGCGAATATCTTTGCCAAAGTAAGAGTCCAGGGTGTTATGCCTTGTCCTCCAGGACCCCTATTCTGGTTGCCTTGCTGCTGATTCACAGTAGCCACCTCAACCCGCTTCACTTCTGATGACTGCCCCTGCTTACCACTGGCACCTGAACCAGACCCAGCTGCTGTGGTTAATCTATACCCTGAACTATACCCTGTACCTCTTCCCCCTTTCTGACCAGCCGACTTCTCCTCTTCATCCCTTTCTATCTTCATGGCCATGCTATAGACCTCACTAAGCTCCTTGAAGGAATGGAATTTCATGTTGTTCTTGAAGATATCTTTGCTGCCATCGATGAGCTTCTGTATAAGCTCGTCTTCATCAGGGCGGTTCTTTAGGAGGTTCATCTTGTTCATCCACCTCTGGTAGTATTCATCAAAGGGCTCATTGAATTTCTGTTTCACCCTCTCCAAATCATACAGCTTCACCTGGATTTTGGTGTTGAAGCTGTAGTATTTGATGAAGGCTGCTGACAATACTTCCTAGTCAGATTGCTCCTCCTCTGACAGTGAGTTATACCATCCCAAAGCACCTCCCTCCAGTGTGGTGGGGAAAAGATTAATCAATTGTTGCTTTGTAGCGCCTGTTGTTAGCATAACCCGGGCATATAAATTCACATGGGCCTCCGGCGAGCCCATTCCTTTGTAAGTGGGGACTTTCGGCACTTGGAAGCCGATAGGAAATGTCTCGATGCCCCTACTGATCATGGCATCAACGTTCACCCCCTTCTTGGATTCAGCACTTATCCCGACCCCCTTCTTCAACTGGGCCATGACCTCGTCTAATTCAGAACACTTGGCTTTCATCCTCTGTTCCATAGCTGCCTCTATCTCCTGCAGCTTTTCAAGGCTAGCCGAAACGTCACCACCATGTTGGGATGACTCAGCTTCTTTTTCCTTCCCGGCTCCACTACCACCGGTCTCACCAGCTTCTCTAACGACTGCCCTCATCTCTTCCTTTAACATGTCACGGAAATCCTGCGACCTGAAGCAGTCTCTCAAAACATCAGCCATGCTCGGTGTCTGTTCTGCCATATTCACTCCTTCCCCAGGCTCAGAATCACTGTCACTCTCGACTACCCTCTGTCTGCTAGCCGCCCTTGAAGCTTGGGATCTTGTCCAAGGTCGCTCCAGTGTATTCTGCTTGAGGGTAGACAGGAGGTATTAGGGTCGTGAATGAATGACGTGATATGACATGAAAATTAAGACATTGAACATGCTTGAGATGCATGGAGTGGAATTATGTATGGAATGATGATATGAATATATTTTTTATTATTATTATTATTATTATTATTTTATTTTATTTTCTCTTTCGAGGCATTCCAAGAACACCCAATGCTTATGCAAAAAACGTCACGTGTGAGCCATCACACAGACAGAACTTCGGCGCCTTTGGGGCACCTAATGAATTCGTGAAATGGTCACGTGTGTACCGGTACACGGACGTAGTTTTGACGCTTTATAGGTCTATGAGATGATATGAAATGGTCGCATGGGCCGGGCCCATAGACGGGGTCTTGATGCTTTTGAGCATATGATATGGAATGATGTTATGAGAAAGTCACGTGTAACAGGAACACGAACAAAGATTCGGCATTCGAGGAACGCCTTCCATGATTTGGTGATGTTATGGGCCTATATGTATACTAATCGGGCACTCGGGGAGTACCTTAAATGGTGAATTAATGTCATGAAGTGGTCGGATGTGGACCACAGTGTTATATGATGTCTATGATAGATGGGTGTGATGTCATGAAATGCATCGTGTAAATTATTACACGAAAACGGGCCTAAGGCCGTTGTGGCTTTTATTGAATGAAATGATATAGGTGGAATGGCCGAATGCAATCCGGTGCATTGGAAAAACACGGGTAATTTTGGGTACCCGATATGTTATGAAATGGGATGGGATGGTCATGATAGGCGTCCTTGAAATGCCCATTGATTTAACTTAAGTGAAATGTAGTGGATGAACATGTCACACAATATGTAAATGGCTGCATAAAAACGTGGGTTAGGATGCGTGTCATACAGAATGATGTTATGTATGCTATGTCAAAAATAAAATGCTAATCACACAAATTTAATGTTATGGCTGAAAAAGGAATCGTTAGTATGGATGACAAGCGAATGAATTAATGTTTTACACACAAAATAAAATGCAAAATGGCTGCATAAAAAATGTGGGTTAGTATCACACAAAAATGTTTGTGTATGGTATGTCATGTGTATGGAAAATGGTGATTATGATATGTTATGCATGCGTCGGTGATGTATCACGGAACGGTGAAGAACACATAGCAAGCAAACTAATCCTTCCAACCTTATTCCTCCAACGTGGTCGGTCTCAAAAATTTCTAACCGAGTCCTAGGCGGGGTTCACTTCAATCACCAACCGGGGGTGATGAAGGCGCGATTTTATTGTTATTCACACAATTATTTTGGTATCCTAAGGGAATCCAACTAGAGCTGCCTATATGGGTTCGGTCAAAGTCGGGATAACATCAAGGCTCTCATAGCAGGATATACTCCTCACTTCTCCCCACTCAAGGGTCCTAGCGAAGGGGTTCGTACGAGGCTATGAGTGGTGTTTCGTATTTGTGCCCCTAAGACCAGGAGGAACTTAGGCGACACTTCAACAATCCACCGGGCTATAAAAGGATACCTAATCTAATGCAAAAAATGGCTAACTAAAAATGCAAATAAAATACCAAAAGAGAATCATCCACGTTATTTTAATTAGACACTTTTCAGGGCTTGCCAAAATTCTTTTAAGTTTTTAAGAAAACATTTTGAAGAAATTCCCCAGCAGAGTCGCCACTATGAGCGGACGACGCGTTTTCGACGGGACGCGGGATTCCCTTTCGGGATAGGGCGCCACGATCTCGGGCGGATCCCTCCCTCGCGTGGGGTTTTTATAATGGAAATCCGCGTTTTGGAAAATAAATAGAATTAATGCATAAAAGAACCGAGACCTAAGTCTCGATGAATATTGTAGAGTCGCCACCCGGCTCAGCTCAACCGGGAAATTCTTATGCAGCTGAACCGGACGAGCGGTCGCTACACTATCCAGAGATTCGGGTCCGGACAAGTCCCTTATTTCGTGTCTAATTAAAATAAATATTGTCAATGTTCTCAAATGGTATTTCAAAATCTAAAGTCCATTTTATTGAATACAAAAGGCATACAGCTCGCATACAAAACATTTAATACAAAATAAGGAAAAGAAATAAATATTAATTGGCTTACAACCAAATCGAATGGAAAAATAAAAACTCTCGCCTCACTTGTACAATCGCCTAGAATACATGAAAATCTAAAAATAATTACAACCGCCTAAATACACGATTTAATCTATCAAATTACATCCAAAATAAAAATAAAAAGAAATTAAAACCTGCAAAACAGAGGATTAGCACAATATATACAGCACGCCACAATTAGGACTCAAACAGACAGAATGGGAAATCAAGAATTGGGGGCATGCATTTAGGGGATAACCGGGTTGGCTCGGCTAGCTGTCCCGGTTAGACCTGGAAAACATTTTGAAACGTCCCTGTATTTTTGATTTTGTGGAAAAATCATTTGAAAACAATTTTTTCCAGTTTACATGCATTTTTCATATGTTTAAGTGGGTCGGTTTTCAGGAGAAATGGGTCTCCGTCGTTGAATTGTTCTAAATGCAATGTTACTATAAATCGAATCTATGGTCGTGATGCACACAACAAAATTCATTTTGATGATTTTTGGGGTTTTCTAATTTTTTTTTTTGGATTTTTTACGGATGAAAGCTGAAATTCCGATTCTGGAACAAGGATTACAGTCGTACGACTATAGTTTACAGTCGTGCGACTGTAATCAGTTCAGGGTCAGAATTTCACCAAAAATCATTGAAAATCAAAATCTGAAGAAAATAAATCTGGAAATTAAGAACAGTCGTACGACTGTATACACAGTCGTACGACTGTTCATGAAAACCAAGAACAGTCGTACGACTGTTCTTAATTTCCAGGAACAGAAATACGAAAAAAATACAGCAAATGGCACAAAACTCACTTCAAACACCCAGAAAGCGAGAAAAAAGTGTAAGGAAAAGAAGTGACTACCTTTTTAGAAGCTATTCCAAGTCGTTTTGACCCCTGGCGTTGCTCCGATCCCAAGAAATTCGCACTTTCTCCTTTGGAATTGAAGTTGAGAGCTTTTTGTCCAAAATCCAAATTGCAAGGGTTTCTGATGGTTTAAGTCCGAGTTCTTGATTTGGTTATGCAGTTAGTTGATTAACCTAGGGATTTCTAACAAATTTTGAGCTTAATTTCGAGAATTAAAGAAAATCAAAGAGGAAGAAAAATGAGTTTTTGTGGTTTTCTTTTTCTCTCTCTTCTCTTTCTCTCTCTAAATTTCCTTTCACCAGAAAAATCCCTCTCCCCTTTCTCCTTTCTCCTTTCTCTCTTTTTATCTCTGTCTCCTTCTTGCTTGCTGCAACAAGGGAGCAATTAATGCTCCCTTTTCTCTCTCCTTCATTTTTGCTGCAGAGGTATGGTCCTCTGCAGATTTTCAGACGTTACAGTCGTACGACTGTAATTTTTAAATTACAGTCGTACGACTGTAACAATAGTCGTACGACTATACTTTTTTTTTTTTTTAAGTATAGAAAATTCCGGCGCTTACACATAGCCCATTCCAGCCTTAGTCTTCTCAACTTTTGGTTTACCTGTTTGAACTTGGGGTCTATCGGGATCTTGTGCACTGCTATTTCTGTGTCCACACTTGGCATGTCTTCATACGACCAGGCGAAAGCTTTAACATGTTTTTGGAGTCTTCTTATTAATTCTTTCTCTTCCTCGGATTTAAGCTCGTGTGAAATAAGTACCATTTTAGGGTTTTCATCTGTGCTTGTATTGATTTCATGCAATGCAGTGTCATGTATGCTAAATATGCTTGATGGTGATTTAAATGCATGCACAGAATTAACAGGATAAACATCACACAAGTAAGCAAACTGGGATTTCATAGCGTTGAACTTATCATAAAGTACATCAGTTACATTGAAAATGGAAGAAATAGATACAACAAAATCATTTCCATCCTCCACAGGCGAAGGGTCTTGTTCTTCCTCAGATTCCATCTTTCCTTCCAGAGCATCATCCGGGGTTGCAACTTTCTTTGCTTCTTTTCCGGTCGCTTGCACCTTGGCTTTTTCCATAATCTTAGCAATTTCACCGACCACAGAGTCTAAATTCACTTTGGATAACATAAGTTATAAATGAAATAGATTAATTGCCTTTATTAATGTTACACCTATAATGTATTCATATAATGAGTCTTAATGTATAATACAAAATACAAGAATCCAATGACCTAAGAACTAGGGCATACCAATAAACCCCGAATCCCTAGTGTCTCTTCTGCTGGTGTACCCTAGTCCAAATGGCATTGGTTCTTGTATTGTATTATACTTTATATTTGGATATTTTGTATCATACATTTTGTAATGAAATAAAGGCATGAATCTATTTATTCGTATCTTTTGGTAAAGTAAACAAATGTAGGTCATTGGGTTATGAGACCTTTTAGGTCATTGGGTTATGAGACCTTTTAGTAAAGTTAAAGTTGTAATCATAAAGATATCCATAGTCTGTTCTAATAATGGGAATGAACAAAACCAAAGACTAGCATATCCTTGACTGGATAGCAACATCTCACCGGCCACTAGACATGGAATGTCAGTGAATGATATGGGTACATATTAGGATGCATGGTAATAGATCTATCCGCCATGAGAACATCAGATGGTTTGATCGTCATATGTGTTTCTCAGGTAGGTCTTGCTATTATTCTTAGACCCGATGTTCGCTATAACATAACATGGGATTTGATACACTTTGATATACGCCTAATGGGCCTGTAATAGGGTGCCAAGTATGGGTATATTTGGTGGGCCAGTGAACATGTTGATGTTAATAGTGAAGTTGATAGAATTGCCATTCAGTGTCCCCTGAGATGACATCACTGACCACTTGATGAATGGGACTGACAAGTGTATGGCCATACCCGAATAGGTTGGGATACTTATTCGTTGGGTTTAGTCCACTCGGTATCAAGAGATAAATAAGCATGTAAGAGGATGACAGGGCCATGCCTGTTGCTTATATATCGATGTCAGTTGGCAAGGGATATACAATATTACTACCGGGTTATGTTTCACATTAGACTACAAGTCTCCATCTCAATTGGGGAATGTAACGGTTTGCTAGAACCCACTTACAGTCTGTGGACTTTGGACCCACTACCAACATAATGACGGACCCACAGGATCGTACACATAGAATGACTGAAAGTTGACAAATCGAAATTTGAACGGAATCCAAATTAATTGAGTTATTGACATTAGGTTATGTCATAATTAATTCAATATTTATTAAGGGAGAATTAATTTTATTTGATTAATTAATTACAAGCAGTAAATAATTAATTATGTAAAATAAAATTTCCTTGGTGGAAATATAAACTTGTTGGAAATATAAATACAAAAGGTGTATATATTAAGGTTGGTTTTAATTTAACATCGGGTCATGTTAATTTGATAAAATTATATTTAATTTTGTCAATTGGAATTTTACAGTAAGGGTTTTATTTAATTTTAATTGTACAAGTTAAATTAATTCAATCAAATTAAATGACCTATAGTTTTAATTAGAATCCTAGTAGGCTAAGGTATATACTAAGGAGTACATAAAAGGAAGCCTTTACCTAATTTCTACCTAACCCTAACCCTAGCAAGAATTCGGCCAACCTAATAAAAATTACAGTAATCCCTTTCTTTGCTTTCTCTTGGTTTTCGTTCAATCCGTTCGCTAGCACGAGTCCCTTTCAAGAGTCATTCGTGCATCAGATTGTGGAGGAAACATGCTTGGCTTTTTGCAGCAGTCTCTAGAGGACACAGTTAAGGTGAGAAAATTTATTATTCTCTCCGTTCTTAGTTTCATTTTATTTATCTACATGAATCTTAGGCTATGGAATCAAGGAAATTTTAATCAGGATTTCATCTTGTGCTTAATTTTTACCGTGACGATTCCCGAAAGTGGTATCAGAGCTTGGTTCATGTTTCGATTAATGGAGTGATTCGTATTAGGGTTCTTGGTGTTTGATTTGATTTTATTGAAATTGGTTTTAAATTTGATTTTATTTGGAACCCTAATGTGTTTTTAATTTCTAGTTTGATTTAAAAAAAATAATAATAATTGTAATGTTGGCCAAATTGGAATCGCAATTTTGTGATTCCAATTTGGGCAACTGCTGCTACTGCTGGCAGCACTGCTGTGTCCGAACAGCTGTGCTGACGCCAGTGTGCGGGTCCGATTTGGTTTTTTTGCCGATATTTTGATTTTTTGAACCCTATGTGAATATTTTAAATTGGTTTTAAAATTCGTATGATTTTTTATTATCACGTTGGATTCGTATGGTTTCTTGCGTGATTTAATTCATGCATATTACTTAATTTTTTGGTTAAAATTAAATTGATTAATGAAATTGCTCCAATTGGCCCTTGCCACGGGTTCAGAGTTAGACGGCTAATTCAGGTCCGTGACTGAGGATCGGCTACGGATACCAGAATCGGTGATTTCACAAACGGCTGGACATAATTATTTAAAAAATATTGGAATTGCTATGTTAATGCATTTTAATACATGTATATAAATTGATATTTGTTATGTGTATATATATGCTTCTATGCTTGGTTGTGTGGATTTGAGGACTATTGGGCTTTTGATGAAGTTCGATTGTAAAATTTAATTTTGGGAAATACAGCCTACGTGTCATCTTATTTATTTTGATGTAATTTTATTTCATTTATATTTTGTAAATTTAATTGTAATTGCATCAAGCCATAAGCGAGGAAGCCCATTGGTGCCAAGCCTAAAATGAGTTTGCAAGCCCACCCAGTGGATCTTTAGTATAGGCTTACTAGTTATTCATTAGGTTGTAAAATATGGCCTATAGTGTCTCTTTTATTTATATACATATTTTATACTTATGTCAATTGTATATATGTTGGGATTCGTCAATGGAAAAATAACGTGGCGTAGTGGAAAATACACCGTTTAAAATTTCCTAGAATCCACCTATCGTGTCCAAGTACCATTGATTAGAATAAAACCAATTTGAATCAAGGGAGATTAACTCACCGGATTCGTCTCTTCTAGAGACTGTTGCAGAATCGTTTCTTGAAACTGCGATCTCCAAAGTCCGGTGCACGACCAACTATTGAGCAGGAACCGGTGCTAGCTGAAGACGCGAAGGAATGGAGGATTAATGCTAAGATTTTTGGCTGTTTTGGGGCTGCTGTTGGTGGATGAAATTTCCAGCAATTAATTAGGGTTAAATTAGGGTTTTATTGCTTAAGTGTGCTCTTATATAGACACCATATCTAATTGGGTTTTAATTAGGTTAATTAAACCCAAGCCCACTAGGACTATAATTACATAAATAAACTTTAATTAAAAAGTATATACTATGTAATTTAATTCCATTTGGCTAAATTTAATTACCCCTAAATAAAATTAAATCACACTTAAGTAAATACAATACATGTATTTAATTTTTCTACTAAGGAAATTTATTTAATTAATTGTTTACTTTATGTAATTCAATTAATTGATAAATAAATTAATTACATTATGTAAACTTATTAAATAAATTAAATTCAACCCAATGTTAATTAATTACCTTGACACCGAACGTCAATTAATTAATGAACACATTCCTTCCAAGGAACATTACATGTACAATTTCTATAAGTTCCAGCTCAGTTGATCTATGTGCATGATCCTATGGGTATTTCCTTATGTTAGCAGTAGGCCCAAGGCCCACAGACTATAATTGGGTTCTAGCAAACCATTATAGCCCCCAATTAAGATAGAGATGTAGCAGTCTTTAGAAGACACTCACCTGGTAGTAATCTCATAGTGTCCTTTGCCTAACAATATCGATATGAATAAATAAGAGGCATGGTGTCTGTCATCCTCTTCTGTTGTTTATTATATTTCTTGATCTTGAGTTGACTGATTAATCAAATAAGCACCGACTTACATGGGTATGGCCATACACTTATCAGTCCCACTCATCAAGTGGCTAATGACATCATCTCGGTGTTACCCGAGTGGCAATTGCATCGCTTCATCATCAATACCAGCATGTTCACAGGTCCACACAATCATACCAGTATTTAGCATCCTTTTATAAACCTGTTAGGCGTATGTTAAAGTGAACTGGATTCCATATTGATATTATAATGCAATCTGGTCTAAGGACAAAAGAGACCTACTCAAGAAAGACCTATGATGCGACAACCATATGGCTTTCTTGTGCGGATTTATCCAGTCCCATGTCAACGACATGTACCTATATTCATGACTGACTATGCAAGTACTATGGCTATTTAAGAACTACCATACAATCATAAAATATACAAGTCTATGGTTCTATTCATTCCCACGATTACAACAGACCTGGGATAGGTTTTATGATTGTCAATCAATGGGTACTCTACTCATACTATAGCACAAGATATAAATGAAATACATTAATTACCTTTATTAATGTGACACAAATAATATATTCATACAATGAGTCTTAATGTGTAATACAAAATACAAGAATCCAATGCCCTAAGAACTAGGGCACACCAACTATATATATATATATATATATATATATATATATATATATATATATATATATATATATATATATATATATAGATGAATGTATGTTTAGCCATTCCAATCACCGGCGATTATGCATGCTAAGTCGTTATTAATCAATCCAATTAAATATTGAGTCGATTAAAATTGCTTTCCACATTCAAACCTTGTCGATTTTTAAATAGTGCAATGTGGGTCGTGCCTCCGCTGGGTGCATTGTATTATTCAATTACTGTATAGGGTTAAGGTACTGGGTACGCTTAGCGCTCGAATGGTGGTTCGACTCAACATGGGTAGTAGGATAAGCTCCTAGCCCTATGCACAAATGAGTAAGTGCCAATAAGCCCACCAAACCAAGAATCCCTAGGTTGGGATTGGAGGTAGTTCCTACCTAAGTAGTTAAGGGTTGGCTGACAAGCCTCTGCTTGGCTAATCCTTAATGAAATATGGATCTTGGTCTTGTAACCATACATTGCTAGCAAATTAATTAAAATGGATTGCTAATTGGCATGGTTAAAATAATAAAGCCCTTTATTAATCACTCTACAAATTTTTCTGTGTAGACAATCACTTAAAATAGATAATAATTCATTTTTATTGCGATCACTCCTTGAAAAGGAGAAACTATTTGGGCCTAACTTCTTAGATTGGGCTCGGCAGCTAAGAATAGTGTTGAGACAAGAGTCCAAGGAATATGTGCTAGATAGGGCCTTACCGGCTGCATTGCCTGCAGGTCGAGGGGTTACTCAAGCTCAAATTGAGGAGTATGACCTGCATAGGACGGATGATAGAGATGTGTCTTGCCTTATGTTGGGCACGATGGTTCTCGAGCTATAAAAATAGTTCATGGAGTGTCAAGCTTATGTGATCATGGATGATCGCAAAAGGATGTGCCAAGATCAGGCACGTCAAGAAAGGTTCTTAACAACTAAGGCACTCAACACCTGCAAGATGGCAGTTGGGACATCTGTGAGCACCCACATGCTCAAGATGAAGGGCTATATCGATGCATTGGCCTGTCTCGGCACGCCAGTCCCACAGGAGTTGGCAATAGACATCATCTTAGGATCCCTCCCTGAGTCTTATGATTAGTTCATCATGAACTATCAAATGCAAGGCATAGACAAGACTGTGGCTGGGCTACATGGAATGCTCAAGCTTGCTGAATAGTCTATCAAAAAGGCTCCATCGGTGCTGATAATGAAGAAAGGGAACACCCCTATTGTGAAGGGCAAAGGCAAGGCTAAAGCCAAAGCCAAGGCCAAGAAGGCCAAGGCTAAGAAGGTTAAGGAAGGGCCCAAGCCCAAAGTCGCTCCTGAGGATGTGTGCTTCAAAAGCAAGCAGAAAGGACATTGGAAAAAGAAATGTCCAAGGCTTGTGGGAGAACAAGTGAAGAACCAGGGTAGTTCTTTAGGTATATATGTTATTGACATTAACTTCATCATTTTGACATTTTGGGTGTTGGACATTGGATGTGGTTCTCACATTTGTTGTAATGTGCAGGGACTGAGAAATAGGAGGTTATTGGGATCCAGAGAAGTAGATCTTCGAGTGGGAATGGCGCTAAGGTTGCTGCCATTGAGATTAGAGACTTCTACTTGGAGATCCCTACTGGATTGTTTTTGATTTTGAAAGATTGTTATTTTGTACCTGCTATATGCTGGAATATTATTTCAGTTGCTGTCTTGGATATTTCTGGATTTGTTTTCAATATTGGTTTTGGAAAAATTGATATTGTGAAAGACAATATTATTTATGGAAATTCTTTTCTAAATAATGGTTTATATATCCTAGACTTAAATCAAAATAATCCAATCTATAACATATACACTAAGAGAGTTAAACCTAATGAACTTAATCCTGCTTACTTCTGGCACTATCGTTTAGGCCACATAAATGACAAGTGCATAGCTAGACTTCACAAAAGTGGAGCACTAGGGTCATTTGACTTGGAGTCTTATGACACATGTGAATCTTGTTTAAGAGGCAAAATGACAAAGGCACCTTTGAACAAGAAAGCTAAGAGGTCCAAGGGCTTGTTGGAGCTAATACACTCGGATGTGTGTGGGCCCATGAGCACTAGTGCTAGAAATGGTTTTCACTACTTTCTTACTTTCACAGATGACTTTAGCAAATATGGCTATGTCTATCTAATGAAGAACAAGTTTGAAACCCTTGATAGGTTCAAGGAGTATAAGAACGAAGTGGAGAACCAACTAGGCAAGACTATTAAGGCACTTCGGTCTAACCAAGGTGGTGAGTATATGAGCCTAGAGTTTGATTCATTCTTGAGAGAGTGTGGGATTATCTCATAGCTCACTACTTCTAGAACACCCCAATGGAATAAAGTGTCAGAAAGGAGGAATAGGACCCTAGTGGACATGGTCCGTGTAGGGATTTTTCACCGGAAATCAACTGATAAAGTGGAAGAACGCGTTGATTTTCTCAAATCCTTGCCTAAGAGCAATTGAAATGGAAATTGAAAACAACAACAAAATGGAGAAAGAATAGATTCTCACCAGAAAATCTCTTTAAGAGATGGCTGTAGAAATCGAAACCGACTTCTTCCATATTCCCATACACGAACGGCTATAGAACATAACCAGTGTTAGCAAGAGGATCAGCCGGAATGAGAGAGTTTAGGGTAGGAAATTTCTATTGTATTTTTCTCTATGTTGGCTGAATTCTCTAGGGTATTTCTTTAATTTTATGCTGGCCTTTTCTCCTTTAAGCCCAAGTCTGATATAATTCTTCCGATCCAATTTAATTTCAAATTTTATTTTAATTCAACATGTATGTGAATGTATTATACCATATAATATATTACATACATTTAAATTAAAACTAATTTGACAAATTAATTTAACCAAGGAATTAGATTAGACTTTCATAAAATTAAATACATGTAAACCTATACATGTAAAATATTTCCACATAGGAAATAATCTCATAAATTAATTCACTGAATTAATTATGAGAAGGCCAGTACAAATATTAATTATATTATTTTAATCAATCCAATTGATCTATATAATATAATTAATACAATCTTCTCTCTTCGGTGTGTATACTCCAAGTATATTATTGATCCCTTTAGTTCGAGTTTAGACGTTCAATGTGTATGATCCTGTGGGCCCACAGACTACAAGCGGGCTCTAACAAGCTACTGCAGCCCCTAATTAAGATGAAGATAGCAGTCCAACTGTAACCATAACCCTGTATTTTAAACTTGTACATCCAATGTCATTGATATCGGTGTCCAACATAGAGGCATGGATTGATCACCCTCTTTTGTGTCCGGACATTTACTTGATCCCGAATGAACTGATGCTCACAAATAAGTTCTAACTTGTTTGCGTGTGGCCACACTCTTATTAGTTGCATTCATTAAGAGGTCGATGATATCTTCTTAGTGGTCTACTAAGTGACATTCCTTTCTGCATATCCATAGCATTGCCATGTTCACTAACATACCTGAACGTACCCATACTTGGCACCCTATTACAAGCTTTTTAGGCATATAACAAAGTATGCTACTTCACATGCAGCACTATCATAAGGTCAGGTCAAAGGATCAATACAAGTACTATATGAGAATCACTTGTGATACGATAACATGTGGATTTCTCGTTTAGTGGATCTATCCAGTACTATGCCCATTTTGCATGTACCCAATAACTTGGCTAACATCCCATGTCCAATGGCCAGTAAGACACCGCCATACAACCAAGCTAATGATAGTCTTTGGTTCCATTCATTCCCAAGACTAGAACAGACTATGAATCTCTTTATGGTCATATTGTTTTCCCTATCCATGGTCTTATTGCCAAGTGCATGACACTTGTCAACATGGATATGGATATGTCCATTGGATACTCTATTTAAAACATAGCACAAGATATATAATAAATAGATTAATGCCTTTATTTAATAACACAAAATGTATGATACATAAATCCAATAAATGTACAATACAAGTACAAGGACCAATGCCCAGGGACTAGGGCACATCTAATAATCTCCCACTTGCACTAGTTCCAACTAGGCATGGGCCTAATCCCTATAGATCTAGTATGACCTTCATGCTTAGGCTGAGCTAGCACCTTGGTCAAAGGATCTGCGACATTATCTTTGGTGTTCACTCTATGTAATGAAATGTCACCCCTCTCGATGATTTCTCATATGAGGTGAAATTTCCTATGTTCTTATGTGATCGGGCTCCTTAGCTTGTGCAACAGCCCTATTATTGTCACAGAAGATTTCAACTGGATCCTGGATAGTTAGCACTACTCCCAATTTAGTGATAAACTTCTTTATGCATACAGCTTCCTTAGCTGCATCACATGCTACAATGTACTCAGCTTCTATAGTAGAGTCCACGATGGTCGGTTGCTTGGAGCTTTTCCAGCTTCCAACACCACCATTTAACAAAAACACATACCCAAACTGTGATTGGTACTCATCCTGGTTGGTCTGAAAGCTTGCATCAGTGTACCCAGTAACTGACAACTCTTCCTAACCTCCATACACTAAGAAGCTATCCTTAGTCTAGTTAAGGTACTTCAGGATTGCTTTGACAGCCTTCCAGCTTGTCATACTCAGTGCGAAGGTGACATCAGGTCTCATACATAGCATGGAGTACATTATTGATCCTATAGCTGAGGCATATAGGACCAACTTCATGTTCTCCCTATCCTACCTTGTCTTAGGACTGTTCTTCTTACTAAGTTTTAGCCCATGGCTCAATGGTAAGAAACCTTTCTTAGCCTGATCCATGCTGAATCTTTTCAGAACTTTGTCTATGTATATGGCTTGACTTAGGCCTAGAATCCGATTGGATCTATCCCCGTAGATCCTGATCCCTAGGATCATCTCAGCCTCGCCTACGTCCTACATTGCAAAGCACTTACACAAGCACTGCTTTACTCCTTGTAGTGCTAGTATGTCGCTTCCAATAAGAAGGATATCATCCACATATAACACCAGGAAGGTGACAATGCTCCCACAAATCCTTTTATACACACAAGGCTCATCTTGATTCTCTATGAAGCCGTATTCCTTTATGGCTTCATTGAATCTAAGATTCCAACTTTGGGACGCTTGTTTCAATCCATAAATGAACCTTTGAAGCTTCCATACCCTTCCAAGATACTTTGGATCGACAAAACCCTCAGGTTGTGTCATGTACACATCCTTGAGTAGCTTTCCATTAAGGAAAGTAGTTTTGACATCCATCTGCTAGACCTCATAGTCGTACCATGTTGGATATGCCCTAGTCCCGAGGCATTGGACCTTGTATTTGTATTGTACATTTATTGGATTCATGTATTATACATATTTTGTGTCATTAATAAAGGCATTAATTCATTTGTTATATATCCTGTGCTGTATTCTAAATGAAGTATCAAATGGTCATATCCATATCCATGTTAACAAGTGTCATGCACTTGGCAGTAAGACCATGGATATGGAAAACGATATAAACATAAAGAGATCCGTAGTCTGTTCCAGTCATGCGAATGAATGGAACTAGACACTATCATTAACCTGGTTGTATGGTGGTGTCTTACCGGCCATTGGACATGTTGGGATTTTGTCACCAGAAATAGCCCGATTAAAGTGGATGAACGCGATGATTTCCTCAAATCCGTGCCCAGGAGCAATTGAGATGGAAATTGGAAAAACAAAATTTAATTACAAGAGATAAATCTCTTACCCGGAATATCTCTACAAGAGATGGATGCAGAATGCAGGAATCAAACTAGAATCCCTCTTCCGTTCACATACACGAACGCCTTACAAACACCACTCGTGCTAGCGTCGGAAAACACAAACAATGGAGAAGAGAGGGGAGGCAAAATTTTGGCTAGTGTGCTAGTTGCCTCCTTGGCCGAAATTCCTAGGGTTATTCTAACCCTAGGTGGCCCAATTGGCTCCTCCTTTGTGTGGGCTTCCATCTTTTATTTCAGGCCCAAATCTATTTTAATTAATCTGGTTTAAATTAATTTGAAGGCCAACTTTAATTTACCCATGTATTTAATATATTACACCAAGTAACATATTATTTACATTTAAATTAAAATTGGTTTGACTAATTAATTTAATCCATTAAATTAAAATTAGATCCTCACAAAATAAATTCATATGTAAACCTATACATATGAATATTTCCACCCAGGAAATAATCTCACAATTAATCTAATTAATTATGAGAAAGCCAGTCAAATATTAATTTTATTATTATAATCAATACAATTGGTCTTCATAATTTAATTAACATATTCCTCTCTCTCTCCAGAGTGTATAATCCAAGTATACATGTGATTCCTTAAGTCAGTGTTCAGTTGTTCAATGTGTACGATCCCGTAGGCCCATCTTTATGTTGGCAGTGGGCCTGTGGCCCACAGATTGCAGTTGGGCTCTAGCAAGCCACTGCAGTCCCTAATTAAGATGGAGATGGCAGTCTAACTGTTATCATAACCCTATAGTTTAAACTTGTATATCTCATGTCATCGATATCGGTGTCCAACACAGAGGCATGGATTGATCACCCTCTTTTGTGTTCGGACATTAACTTGATCCCGAATGTACTGAAGCTCACAAAAAAGTTCCAACTTGTTTGGGTATGGCCACACTCTTATTAGTCACATTCATCAAGAGGCCGATGATATCTTCTCAATGGATTACTGAGTGACAAATCCCTTCTGCATATCCATAGCATTGCCAAGCTAAGTGACATACCCGAAAGCACCCATACTTGGCACCCTATTACAGGCCCTTTAAGCGTACTCCTAACTATGCAACCTCACATGCAATACCATCACATGGTCAGGTCAAAGGATCCATACAAGTACTACACAAGAATCACTTGTGATACTATACCATGTGGATTTCTCGTTTAGGGATCTATCCAGTACCATGCCCTTTTTACATGTACCTGTTGGAGATTGTGCCCTAAGGCCAATATTGGATTATGTAATTTGACTTCTAAGATTAATCTAGTGTAGATTAATATTATCATTTATGTTTGTATGTTAGCATTTATGATAAATATCCATGAATAAATCATGTTATTCTAAATATCCCTAGTCGATTGTTATTATGGGAATAATAACAAACTAAGACTAGTGTGAGTGATAATGGATATTCATAAGATGAATATAGTGTATACAGATACAGATTATACTCACGGGTAATATGTTAGAGAACATGTTACTGGAGACCCACTATGAGATCAAGTTCATGGTCATGTGTCACAACTGATCTTGATTATAGTAGTGTCATTAGCTGATTCCTTTGACCTGAGGTCACCATTGATTCCAGGATGAATTCATGTTGTGCTTTGACGCAGTCAAACGCTGCTTGTAACAGAGTAGTTATAAAGGCTGTGGTTGGGTACAATATGACTCATGCTTAGGGATGTGAGTGACAGATATGGGATTTTGTCCCTCTCTAACAAGAGAGCGATATCACTGGGCCCCTCGATAAGTAAGACTGTTAAATGCATGGCCGTGCTCAAATAATTGATAAGAGTATCAATTGATTTGTCTGAACAGTTTACTTTGAGATCGAGAAAGCATATGATTAATTATATAAGATTGACAAGTGTACCATGTCTTATGATTAATCTTGATATCAAAGAGACAAAAGGGAATATGACATTCTATAAATAGGTATTGGATCATTCCAATCATATTAATTGGGTAGTCGTAATGGCTTGCTAGAGTCCGCTTGTGACCTATAAGGACATTATGGTAATTTCCTTATTGCCAATTAATATGATCCTATGGGGTCACACACAAGAGCAAAATGAAGTTCATCTTTTCGGGTATAAATTATTATTGGATAATAATTTATGAATGAGAAAGAGAATAAATATATATAGTGATATATATTTATATATATATGTATATGTGAATATTAATATGATTAATATTGCATAAGGTATGCCACATATTATAATTAAATTATATAGAGATATAATTAATTATAATATTGTATATACATATGTGTATTATGGAGAATTGGTTTGATTTAATATTAATTGAGAATTAATATTAAGTTGTGTGGGTTAATTTATAATTATAACTAATAGGTGTATTAGGTTATAATTATAATTAAGTTAATGGTTATATAAATGGAAATATAACCTAAACCTAATATAAGAAATTTTTTTTCAGCCACACAAAAGTAAGGTGGATTTCGGCAGCCACACAAAAAGGTGAATAGTGGCAGCCGAAATTCTCAAAAAACTCCAAGGAAAAATTTGATTTTTCGCTTTCTCTGTCTCGTTCGAAGAATCGTTCTTCAATCCCGGCTCTAGCACGCGGTGAATGAATTGCTCCGTGTGGATTAACCGTAGAGGGAAGCTACTTTGGTTCCTAATTGATTCAAAACCTACAAAGAATTAAGGTAATTCTTTAACCCTCCTTCCAATTCAATGCAATGTACATGGGTCCTTGGTGGGGATTAATCTTTTATTTCCGCTGCGTATTTATTTTATGCGATTAATTCCCCAACAGTGGTATCAGAGCCACTTGTGCATTGGTTGAATTGGATTTGATATTTTGATTGGATCAAAATTGTTGTTAGGGGTTTGTATGTTTTTTATTTAGGGTTCTATGTTATTATGAATAACAATTAAAATTTGATTTTATACATTAATCATTGTGAATATTTTGTTTTAATGATTTGGAATGTTTAAGGGGTTGGTGTCATGAATTTGATTCATGGGTTTTTAATTGAAATTGTTTCAATTAATATATAAAAAAAAAAAAAAAAAAATTGTTTTTTTTCTTTTCTGGGCATGACGCCCAGAAACCAATTTGGGCGTTGATTGCAATTTCAACGCCCATCATTATAATAAAAAAAAAAAAAAAAAAAAAAAAAAAATTAAATACTGTTTTCGTTATTCTGGGCATAATGCCCAGAATAACTTTTGGGTGCAATGCAATTGCAATTGCAATTGCGCCCAACTGCAATTGCAATTGCAATTGCAATTGCACTTGCTGCGTAAGCAGCATGCTGCTTACGCAGCATGGGCTGCGCAGCCCGTCGGGCTGCTCGCAGTATTGGATACTGCAGTGCGAAGCCCGACTTGCATGCTGTCCGACAGTTTTACCCCTTTTTCGTTTTAAGTGTGGAAAATTGTTTCTGCATATTTACGAATTTTTCCAAATTAATTAATTCTTAATACAATGTGATTGTATTTTACCACTTTGAACCCTAAATATTTTAGATATAAAATTATTGTTGATAATTTTATGCATGGTGTTATGGTATGGTTTTGGACCCCGTGGATGCTATATTTTATTTATTATGGTTTTATATAAATACGACCTGCGAGTCGTTTGTATTTATGTAAATTTTAATTTTAATTTTACTAGATAAATTGTATAGGATGCAATTTATAATATGTAAATTTTATTTTACTAAAAAAATTGTATAGGTTGCAATTTTGTAAAATATGTAAATCCATGAGATGGTGCCAAGGAACAAAAGACTTAAGACGGATCCAAGGGGTGCGGCTGTGCTGTGACCATACGATGGTTACAACCACCTAGGATATGACCTTGTTGATTTTCATATTGGCCTATGAAAATCAATGTAGATTTAAACCATACCATAACACGGTTCGAGTCATATGCATGCTTTATTTTATTTAGATGCCATGTGATGCCATGCTAGATATTCTATATGCATGCTAGACAATTGTATGCCATAAGATGCCATGCTAATTAATATTAACAAAAGTATGATTAATATTAATGCCATGAAATTGTATATGATACAATTAACTCACAGGATTTAATAAACCCTAAATAAACTTATGAAGTTTATATTTGCCACCCAATTACGTATAACACTAGTCAAGTACTATGTTCGCATCATGGTAGCCACGCCAAAGCGGGTACGCATGTTGTGACCTTAGCGAAGCGATAATATGAGAAATGGTGATTCTCATTGTGTTGTAATTGGTTTAACAAAGGGTTAATCAAAATGGTGTTTGAGCCCGAGGCAAAGATGAGATGAGTAACATACAATTAAATATGATATATGATATCATACATCTCATAAATTATAAGAGTTGCATAATGATGCAATTGGCAAAGAAGTGCACATCCAAAATATGTTTAAATGGTTTAAAGCATGATTTTGAGTCTTTGCCTACCGAAATTATATTTAATCATAGGGACATGCCAAAGCAGTGCTATGGTTAAGTATGGATTTTGGATCTTCACCCACTTAAATATTTTAAAGGGTTTTATAATTTAAGTGGGAGCATTTAACTAAAATCTTTACACGCTTTATTATAGTTATAATTGCTATTACCTTGATCTCGATTGTTATTGAACATTGAGAATTGTTCTCAAATCAAAAGGAATCATATGTTCTCAATAATCCTTTTGCCCAATGAACCGCTAGCAATTGTAACACGAGTATAAAAGATGCTTACTTGAAGCATCGAAGGGACTCTGTTAAATTTTGTTATCTTACACTTGCCACCAATTCTTCCGTACGTGGAAGTTTTACTTGAGATATATGATACATCACAAATGGAAATGTTCCATCAGTTAGTGAGCAAGAAAAGATAAGTGTTTGAGGCAACATTTTCTCATTGGCCTCCAAAAGGCATTAAGATGTGATCTTGAATTCATTAATTGATAGTCATTGGTGATGAACTATCATTTGAATGACATGGAGAAAATTGTGAATTAGTTGCATAGGATGCAAAAGGATGTTAAGTTATCCATAAAGGATAAGCCCGCCTCGAATTGTGTGCTTATGGTTCAAAAGGAAAGGATAAAAGGAAGGTCGAAAAGCATAAAGACCGAAAGGTTCGGGTGAAACATGTTTTAAAGACAAAAGCTGTTGGCATAGAGAGATCTCCAAAAGAAGGATGTTGCCATTTCTAGAATGAATCGTTCATTAGAATGAAAATAGCAAACTTTGTTTGGAGAACTATGAGAAGATGAAAGGCAGTAAGACTGCTACCTTAAGTATTTATTAATTATTCTACTTTTGTTTCTATATCAAAGGTATTAGATACCGTGGTGGATTTCATATTAGTAGAATATGAAGAATCTCAACTTAAGTAGAAACCTTATGAAGGTGAAAGGTAGAATACGAATAGGCAAGAGTAGCAAAGGTTGTTACTTGGAAGTTATGAACTTCTGGTTAAAAGTTATGAACTTTTACATGAAAGTTATGAACTTCTAGGTAAAAGTTGTGAACTTTTACATAAAAGTTATGAACTTTGGTTAAAGGTTATGAACTTTTACATGTAAGTTATGAACTCTTCTTGCCTATTGGGCTCGTTGTTTTGAGTGAACAAATGTTGTTTATTTTATAATTGTGAATTATAAACTTTATAAAGACATGATTATGAAATGTAGATTTACATAATTGTCTTTATATGTGGAGCTCATCTGTAACATAAATACTGTAAGGATCGAATCAAATAGTTGATTCAACCTATTTTGGCAGTGTCCTCTTGGAGACATAAGCAAAGTCGCATTACGAAACTCCATGAGAATGGACTTTTGGATTCATGAGATTGTGAATCATCTTGAATCATGCGAATGTTGTTTATTGTAAAAGATGATAAAATTGTTCTTTGCTAAAAGTAGTTAAAGAATAATCGATTTATTAAGCATTATACATATGGATGTATATGAATTATAAATCAACTGCTAAAGGAGGTTTTAATACTTCATTACCTTTATGGAACTTTTCTCTAGATAAGAGTATCTAATTAAACACGAGTTTGGAACTTTTGAAGTGTTCAAAAGCTTGTAAAAGGAGTATGAAGTATCTTGACAAGATAGTAAAGTCATTTAGATATGATCCGAGTGGTGAATATTTGAGTCAAGATTTTGACAATCATCTTAGAGATTATGGGACTGTCTCACAATTGACTCCTCCAAGTACGCCACAAAGGATGTTGTGTCGAAAAGGGAGTAATCGAACTCTATAAAGATATAGTTCAATCTATGATGAAGTCAAGTTGATCATCGTTTTCTCAAAAATATGCCATTAAAGCAGCTGTGTATATTGTTCCGTCTAAAACAATTCATGAATCAACATATGAGATATGGTTGGGTAAGAGACCCAAATTGTTTCATTGAATAAGTTTAGGGCTGTAAAGCTTATTTCGAATAAGTTGGCACCTAAATTTAAATATCGTATTGTGGATTACTCAAAAGGAAAGTAGGAGTTGTTACTCCTGTGTTTCTTTGGGATACAAAGTAGTTGTAGCTAGAAATGGTTTCCCCTTGAAGAGGGAGTTAATTTCTAGTAGAGTTAGTGGGAGTAAAGTACACCTACAAAACTCGTAATTCACAAAAGTGACATTTAACGTTGAAGAGGAACGTGGAAATGGTTTCATGATCATTGTTGAAATTACACAAGTCCAATGAAAGTCTAGTGGAATACGACATGATTAGGAGAGATATGGATTTCTCAAAATCATGATGTAATCTTACTAGATGAAGTAAGTCTTCTTTTATGAAGAAGCAATGTTAGATTTTGAATCTAATATGTGACTTGATGCTACAAAGGTTGAAGATAAGTCCATGTCTGACAATCAAAGTACAGACTTTGATAAGTCTTTTAGAAGATGCATATGCAATGGTTGCAAGTGAGTTTTCAAACTGAAAACCGATATGGATGGTGATCTTCAAACTTATAAAGCACGACTAGTGACTATAAGGATACGAACAAATTCATAGTAGGACTATGATGAAATCCTCTTTAGTCATTAATCATGATCAAGTCATATTGAGTTCTTGTTGCCATATCCCCATAATATGATTATAAAATATGGCAAATGGATATCAAAATCTATTTTTTACGTGAAAACATGATTGAGGATGTGTACGTGACACAACCCAAAGTTTTGAGCATCCGAAGAATTCAAATAGCGCATGCAAGTTTTCAAAGATTCTCATAAGGATCGAAACATGCATCAAATAGTTGGAATCATAGTTTTGATAAAGAAATCAAATGGTTTGATTTTATCAAAAGGATGATGAATCTTGTGTTTCAAAAGGATCAGTGGGAGCATATCGGTATTCCTAATGCTATATGTGGATGACATATGGCTTGTTGGAAATAACATTCTTACCTTGCAAGAAGTAAAATCTTGGCTAAGAAAGTAATTTCAGTTAATGTTATAAGCATGACTGCCTGTATTCTTGAAATTGGAATCTATACAGATAGATCTAAAAGAATGTTTTGGCTTAAGTCAAAGCATTGAAAGCGTTCAATATAAAAGACTTAATAGAAGCTTGCTTATGTTAACTGTGTAAATAGTTGCACATATACAACTGATTGCAATTAGTTGCAATATATCAGTCGAGATCTAGTATTCTCTTAAAAAGAGAAGTTATGATTTTGAAAGGTTCAAAATAAAACGTTATAGCTAAATATCTATAATAGCAGCCAAAGTATACAGTTACATGTGATGTAAAGAAATTTTGGACGAAGAAGTTCATCAAAATTTTATGTTTTTGTTCTAAGCATTGCTTATCCTGTGAGACTATTGTAGGGACAATAGTTCAATGCGTAAGAACCTTGTATGACACAAGCATATGCTTAGGCGTTTTTCACTAATTTTAGAGAGGCTGTCTCTAAAGAGAGAGTAAATATGTGTAAAGTAGCAACGGAAGCGAAAATTAATAATTCATTGACAAAGACTCCTGCACGAGTGAATACATGAAAGTCATGTAGGTCAATGGGTATGAGATACATGTATGATTGGCCATAGTGCAAGTGGGAGATTGTGCCCTAAGGCCAATATTGGATTATGTAATTTGACTTCTAAGATTAATCTAGTGTAGATTAATATTATCATTTATGTTTGTATGTTAGCATTTATGATAAATATCCATGAATAAATCATGTTATTCTAAATATCCCTAGTCGATTGTTATTATGGGAATAATAACAAACTAAGACTAGTGTGAGTGATAATGGATATTCATAAGATGAATATAGTGTATACAGATACAGATTATACTCACGGGTAATATGTTAGAGAACATGTTACTGGAGACCCACTATGAGATCAAGTTCATGGTCATGTGTCACAACTGATCTTGATTATAGTAGTGTCATTAGCTGATTCCTTTGACCTGAGGTCACCATTGATTCCAGGATGAATTCATGTTGTGCTTTGACGCAGTCAAACGCTGCTTGTAACAGAGTAGTTATAAAGGCTGTGGTTGGGTACAATATGACTCATGCTTAGGGATGTGAGTGACAGATATGGGATTTTGTCCCTCTCTAACAAGAGAGCGATATCACTGGGCCCCTCGATAAGTAAGACTGTTAAATGCATGGCCGTGCTCAAATAATTGATAAGAGTATCAATTGATTTGTCTGAACAGTTTACTTTGAGATCGAGAAAGCATATGATTAATTATATAAGATTGACAAGTGTACCATGTCTTATGATTAATCTTGATATCAAAGAGACAAAAGGGAATATGACATTCTATAAATAGGTATTGGATCATTCCAATCATATTAATTGGGTAGTCGTAATGGCTTGCTAGAGTCCGCTTGTGACCTATAAGGACATTATGGTAATTTCCTTATTGCCAATTAATATGATCCTATGGGGTCACACACAAGAGCAAAATGAAGTTCATCTTTTCGGGTATAAATTATTATTGGATAATAATTTATGAATGAGAAAGAGAATAAATATATATAGTGATATATATTTATATATATATGTATATGTGAATATTAATATGATTAATATTGCATAAGGTATGCCACATATTATAATTAAATTATATAGAGATATAATTAATTATAATATTGTATATACATATGTGTATTATGGAGAATTGGTTTGATTTAATATTAATTGAGAATTAATATTAAGTTGTGTGGGTTAATTTATAATTATAACTAATAGGTGTATTAGGTTATAATTATAATTAAGTTAATGGTTATATAAATGGAAATATAACCTAAACCTAATATAAGAAATTTTTTTTCAGCCACACAAAAGTAAGGTGGATTTCGGCAGCCACACAAAAAGGTGAATAGTGGCAGCCGAAATTCTCAAAAAACTCCAAGGAAAAATTTGATTTTTCGCTTTCTCTGTCTCGTTCGAAGAATCGTTCTTCAATCCCGGCGCTAGCACGCGGTGAATGAATTGCTCCGTGTGGATTAACCGTAGAGGGAAGCTACTTTGGTTCCTAATTGATTCAAAACCTACAAAGAATTAAGGTAATTCTTTAACCCTCCTTCCAATTCAATGCAATGTACATGGGTCCTTGGTGGGGATTAATCTTTTATTTCCGCTGCGTATTTATTTTATGCGATTAATTCCCCAACAGTACCCATTAACTTGGTTGACATCACATGTCCAATGATCGGTAAGACACTGCCATACAACCAGGTTAATGATAGTCTCTAGTTCCATTCATTCCCATGACTGGAACAGACTACGGATCTCTTTATGGTCATATCATTTGCCCTATCCATGGTCCTACTCCAAGTGCATGACACTTGTCATCATGGATATGGATATGTCCATTTGATACTTTATTTAATATATTACACAAGATATATATAATAAATGAATTAATGCCTTTATTAATAACACAAAATGAGTATAATACATAAATCCAATAAATGTATAATACAAAAACAAGGTCCAATGCCTTGGGACTAGGGCATATCCAACAGTACATGGGATGTCAACCAAGTTAATGGGTACATTCAAAAGGGGCATGGTACTGGATAGATCCACTAAACGAGAAATCAACATGGTAAAGTATCATAAGTTATTATCATATAGTACTTGTATGGATCCTTTGACCTGACCATATGATGGTGCTGCATGTGTAGTCGCATACTTTGGGGTACGCCTAAAGGGTCGGTAAAAGGGTGCCAAGTATGGGTACTTTTAGGTATGTCACTAAGCATGGCAGTGCTATGGATATGCAGAAGGGATATGTAACATCCCCTAGAAATAAAACTAAGCATGTATGTCACATTCCAATAATAAGGATGTCATGAAATCATCACCCTATATTCATAATAACCTGCTAAACTCTGATATTATCTATTAATTCGGTCCATTCATCCATTTTCCATATGTTATATATATACATCGCAAAAATTTAAAATACTTATAATAAATATGCACAACTCCAAGGCTTTTAAATAAAGTATCCAAATGAAACTCCAAGTTAGACATCTAACCATTTAGTACATGCCATACTATTACAACAATTCACCAATATATATACATTATACTAAATATCCACCTTAGCACGCTTCCACTATCTGCTCTGCACACACTTGATCCACTTCTACCACTGGTCCAAGCTATCTACAGCTCCAAAACTATGTGTAGAAAAACAAACTACACGCTAAGCAACTTTGCTTAGTGGTGTACAGTAACTTTATTTCATATCATTCAATCACTCAATTTTTCCCTTAAAAACAATCACTTAAATATGTAAAAGTACAAATAAATAAAATTGACCCAAAAACCATATATAGTTGCATTAAAATGTCATAACTTTTAGTTATCCAAATATCTCAAAAAAAATAATATCACATATTATTGCCCAAGTAACTCAAGCAAAATATAAACAGGAATTGGATACAGGGGCGGACAAGCCCGAAGCCAAAGCTCCAATAACAATCATATCGGTCAAGCCCGAAGCCGAAGCTCCAAAATCAAATATTCACAATGATCAGACAAGCCCAAAGCCGAAGCTTCAAAATCAAATATCCATAATCTTAATAATCTCATAATATCGGCCAAAGCCCGAAGTAAAAGCTTCAATTGCTTATGCAGTACTGTACCCCCCCTTTATTGGCGCCAATCTATCCGAACCCATTCTTTACTTGAATACTAAGGACAGTACAATTTATCTTATATAATTCAAACAAGAGCTTAAAATCAATTTCATAAAACCAACAGCCCAAAAATCATATCACCAAAAACAATATCATCAAATTAATATGGCAATTTGTTTCACAATACAATACAAACCTATTTCTATCCAAAAACAGGACAGCTTCCAACATCAATTTGGAAACCCAAATTCAAACCTTTAACCAGCCCAAAAATTCAAAATAAACATCACAAACATGTTCCCCTACCTCATAAGATCACTAGGAATTTCGAATCATAAAATTTCAAGTCATACACACCAAGTTATAGCCACACAATTAGACCACACTCCAAAAATTTTTGCCCAGAAACAGAATTCGAGCATCAAATTCAACCATGAATTTAAACCAGAAAATAATCGAATTTGACACAATTTTCTTCTAAACATATCTTTCTCTATGTCTTAAGAATCCACAGAAATTGGAATCATCCAAATCGGACTTGTAAAACATGAGAAAAGTCACAAACAATCCACAGTGCGCAAATCTGAAATTTTCAGCAAAAGGAGATAGAAATAAAATTAGTGTACAAAAACCTTATGAAAGCCCTCACTAGCCTTCTTCTACCTCTTTTCCTCTTTCCCTACTTGACCTTGGTTCCTCTACACATAACCACAATGGATTCAAGATATATAACCACAATTGATTCAAGATATATAACACATAATTAAACCATCAAATGCATAAAACATGCTTAATTAACCTTAAACCCTAACTTAAAAGCTTCAATTTCATCAATTTCTACTTACCTCAAATTTGGGTTACTATTCACCAAGAACCCTAACTTCTTTAAATCCCTCTTTTCTTGACTTAATAGGTGAAATTGATGAGCTTAATGAGCTTAATCATCAATTTCTAACAAGAATTTGACATTGGATTGAAGGAAGGAGAAGATTTCGGTTTCTTTAAGAAAAATGGTAAAAATGGGTAAAGAAGAAGAAGAAGAAGAAGAAGAAGAAGAAGAAGAAGAAGTATAAGTTTATGAGCTGATGGAAAATCAGATTTTATTTGGCTTAGAGGTGTAAAATTACACTTAAGTCCTCGAAGAAAAATAAATTTTCACAACACCTGTCACAACTTAACTCGTTAACCCTTTCTCGTATTTTAACTCCATAAACGAATGATATACACTACATTCATTATTTCCATCATTAATTATGCCATCACACTTCCGTATATATTTAATTTGAGAAATTTTCGGATTTCAATTTTACCGATTACGGGTACAAATTTGACCGTCGGTCAAACTTGTCTCATATTTATTTCACATCATGACTTGAACCCATAATTATTACTTCTATAATATTGTCTTAACCCAAAATTTATCTCCAATTATATTTTTCACGAGTTCAAAAAATATTATTTGAGATTTCTAAATTTCGGGTCGTTACAGGATATGTCACTCAGTAGTCGACTGAGAAGATATCACCGGCCTCTTAATGAATGTGACTAATAAGAGTGTGGCCACACCAAAACAAGTGGGAACTTGTTTGTGAGCTTCAGTACATTTGCGATCAAGTAAATGTCAGGACAAAAAAGAGGGTGCTTAATCCATGCCACTGTGTTGGACACCCATATCAATGACATGGGATATACAAGTTTAAACTACAGGGTTATGATTTCAGTTGGACTACCATCTCCATCTTAATTGGGGGCTGCAGTGGTTTGCTAGAGCCCGCCTGCAGTTTGTGGGCCACAAGCCCACTGCCAACATAAAGATGGGCCCACAGGATCATACACATTGAACGTCTAAACACAGACTTAAGGGATCACCTGTATACTTGGAGTATACACACCAAAGAGAGAGAGGATTATATTAATTATATTATAAGGATCAATTGGATTGATCGGAATAATAAAATTAATATTTGCATTGGCCGTCTCATAATTAATTCAATGAATTAATCTATGAGATTATTTCCTAAGTGGAAATATTTCACATGTATAGGTTTACATGTATCTTAATTTTATGAATGTCAAAATTA
This sequence comes from Euphorbia tirucalli, assembly GCA_039660915.1. NCBI lineage: Eukaryota > Viridiplantae > Streptophyta > Magnoliopsida > Malpighiales > Euphorbiaceae > Euphorbia > Euphorbia tirucalli. The sequence continues at coordinate 14,965,483 of CM077635.1, read as the reverse complement.
ATTTCGTGGTGAAATTAATTGATCAAATTAATTTTAATTTAAATGTATGGAACATATTATATGGTATAATATGCTAGAATACATGTTAAATAAAAATTAACTAATTGGACCAAAAGAATTAAAATTAGGGGTGAGCATCGGTCGGTTCGGTAACCGAACCGAACCAAACCGAATTGTTGGTTAACCGAACCAAATTATCAGTAATAATTAGAATCGAACCAAACCAAACAACGATAAAACCGAACCAAACCAAAATTTTTTGGTTCGGTTTGGTTATTACCGAAATTTGGTACTTTTACCGAAAATAAGTAAAAAAAATATTTGAAATTATTTTTAGGGCAATTAATTGAACCATTATATATTATTTTTGTAATTAATTGTTATTTAGTCATTTTATATTTTTTAATGAAATATAAAATTCAATTAGGTGAATTAGAATATTACAAACCTAATATAAATATATATTATATATAATAATTCGGTTCTGTTCGGTTAAACAGAATTCTTTTACGGAAAAACCGAACCAAACCGAATACCGAAATATTTACAGAATTGTTACCAAACCAAACCAAAAAAAATTCAGTAACCGAACCAAATTTTTTTTTCGGTTTGGTTCGGTATTGGTAATCGGTTTTTCCAAATAGTGCTCACCCCTAATTAATATTGAACTGGGCTTGAGAAGGAGAAAAGCCCGCGTAGAATTAAGAGGGATTGGGCCGAAATTTTTGGTGAAAAATTTTAGCCATCTAGGTGATGTTTTAACCTAGAGAATTCGGCCAAGGGGTGGAGCAACTAGCCAAAAATTTCAGTCCCTCCTCTGTCGTGTTTGATAGCCATTCGTGTACGTGAACACGAAGGGAATCAAGTTTGATTTCTGCATCCATCTCTATAAGAGATATGTTGGGTGAGAAATCTTTTCTTTATTGTCTAATTTTTGATTTTACAATTTTCTTAACAATTGTTCCTGGGCGCGGATTTGAGGAAATCACCGCGTTCTTCCTCTTTTATCGAGTGATTTAAGGTGAAAAATCCCAACAGTAGTATCAGAATAGGCTTTTCATCAGTGAAAATTGTTTAATTTGGATTGAATCGCCTGGTTTTGAAATTGGAGATTTTGATTTGGGATTATTGGATTGGGGTTTGTGATTTTCCCCTTTGGTTTTTTCAATTGAAATTAAATTTCCATATAGGTTTATGTTTATTTAATTTTTGTTGATTGGTTATTTTTCTTGGTGAATTATATTTTGTCTGGCCGCAATTTTTTTTCCTGTAAAAATCACGGGCTGTTTCCTGTCATGTGGGGCTATCGGCGGTGGAATCGCCGCCGGCAGCCGCCACATGCGGTGGAAGCAGCTGCTGCCTGCTGCTGGGCTGTGGCTGCCGCTAGGCGGCAGTGCCACTGCTGCCCCTAGCTGCAGCGGGCCGGGCCCAGTTTTTTGGGTTTGGCGGGTTTCAGGCCCAGGGCCTAGTTTTGAAATTTTGATGGGTTTTAAAATTTTGTGTGTTTAAATTTTTGTAATATAAATGCACTGGTTTCTTGGAAGAAATTGTATTTTATTCATTGGATATTAATTTTGGAAATTAATATGGTTAACTAAAATTGGTTTGGGTTTTTTTGGCACAATTACCCAGGTGGTTGATATGGACTCATGGTTTCCCAATTCCAGTGGGAGCAGTTATCTGCCTAGGCTGGAGGCCCAAAGCCCGTTAAGGGCTAGAACCGTGATGGGCCAAAATCGGCGATTTCAAAATAATGGCTTTGGACATAATTGAAATGGGCTTAATTTCGTGCATTATAACATGTTTATAAATTGATGTATTGGATGCATTTTGTGTGATTAAATGTATGTATGGTTGGGTGCTATTGGGACTTATTCAAGTTGGGTTGTAATTTTTCTTTTTAGGTAAATACGGCATGCGTGCCATTTTTCTTTTTTAATGTAATTTTATTTTATTTATTTATTATAAAATTTGTAAAGAAGAAGTCCAGTGGAGCAATGAGCCCAAGTGGAGAGGCAAGCCCAGAAGGAAGGAAAAGGAGCCCCACCTGATGTATTTTCTAGTATAGGTTTACTAGAATTATATTAGGATGTAATATAGGCCCATAGCAGTTCATTTTACTTATTTAATTATGCTTCATATTTATTTGCATGTATGTATGTATGATCCAAACCCAATTTCACCCACCTATGCATGTAAGCCATTATTAAATGAATCTAATAACCTAATGGAAATTACTAAGTCGCTTAAAAGTGCTTCCGTCATTCAAAACTGACTCAAAGTAGGGATAGGCCAGTTGCAAACCATGCCCTCGTTGGATGCACTAGAGTATCGTCATTTTGTATTGGGTTGGAGTTTAGGTTACTCTAACACTTGAATGGAGGTTTTGACTTAGCATGGGCAGTAGGATGCTCCTAGCCCTAAGCATAGATGGGTAAGTGCCAACAAGCCCAACAAACAAAGAGTCCCTAGGTTGGGATTGGACGGCGTTCCTGCCTAAATAATTAGGGTATAGTTTTTCCAAGCCCTCGTCTGGCTATATCTTAATGAAATATGGATCTCGGCCCATGAGCCCAACAACTCTGATTAATTAATAATTTGATTCACTATTAATTATGTATGGGAAACAAAATAAAGTCCTTTATTAACACTCTTAAAATTTTTCTGTGTAGAATTTTAAGTGGCAAACAACAATTCACTTTCACTGCTATCTATCCTAGAAAGGGACAGGCTTTCCAGCACTAACTTCTTAGACTGGTATAGGAACTTAAGAATAGTTCTAAGACAAGAGTCAAAGGAGCATGTACTGGAAAGGCATGTACCGGCTACAACTCAGGGACGTAATCCACCAGCTGCCTAGTTGGATGAATACGAGGTGCATGTTAAGGACAATAGGGATGTGACGTGCCTTATGTTGGCATGCATGGTCCCCGAGCTGCAAAAGAATTTCATGGACCATCAGTCCTATGCTATGATAACAACTCTGAAGGAGATGTTTCAAGAGCAAGCTCGTCAGGAAAGGTACCTGACCAATAAGGCATTCCACTCCTGTAAGATAGGGGCTGGGACATTTGTGAGTGCACATGTGCTTAAGATGAAGGGCTATCTGGATACTTTAGCCTGTGTCAGATCGCCTATCTCACAGGAGCTGGCGGTGGACATAATCCTTGCCTCCTTACTAGATTCTTACGATCAGTTCATCCTGAACTATAATATGCAAGGGATGAACATCACTGTTAGTGAGCTGAATGGGATGCTCAAGCTCACTGAACAGTTGATCAAGAAGACTCTGCCGATGTTGCTGGTCAAAAAGGGGAACCCTCCTCTTGCGAAGGGCAAGGCCAAGGAAAAGGCTAAGGCCAAGGCTAAGAAAGCCAAGGCCAAGAAGCCTAAGGCCCAACCCAAGGTCCAACTTAAGGCTAGTCCCGAGGATGTCTGCTTCAGGTGCAATTAGGCGGGGCATTGGAAGAGATCGTGTCCCAAGCTATTGGGAGAGCAGAGGAAGACCCAGGGCATGTCTTCGTTAGGTATTTATTGTTGGGATTCTTCATTGGAAAAATAACGTGGCGCAGCGGAAAATACACCGTTTAAAATTTCCTAGAATCCACCTATCGTGTCCAATTACCATTGATTAGAATAAAACCAAATTGAATCAAGAGAGATTAACTCACCGGATTCGTCTCTTCTAGAGACTGCTGCAGAATCGTTTTCTTGAAACTGCGATCTCCAAAGTCCGTTGCACGACCAACTATTGAGCGGGAACCGGTGCTAGTTGAAGACGCAAAGTAATGGAGGATTAATGCTGGGATTTTCGGCTGATTTGGGGCTGCTCTTGGTGGCTGAAATTTCCAGCAATTAATTAGGATTGAATTAGGTTTTATTGCTTGAGTGTGCCCTTATATAGACACCTTGACTAATTGGGTTTTAATTAGGTTAATTAAACCCAAGCCCACTAGGATTATAATTACATAAATAACTTTAATTAAAAAGTATATACTATGTAATTTAATTCCATTTGGCTAAATTTAATTACCCCTAAATAAAATTAAATCACACTTAAGTAAATACGACACATGTATTTAATTTTCCTAGTTAGGAAAATTATTTAATTAATTGTTTACTTTATGTAATTCAATTAATTAAATAAATTAATTAATTACATTATGTAAACTTATTAATTAAATTAAATTCAACCCAATGTTAATTAATTACCTTGACACCGAATGTCAACTAATTAATTAACACATTCCTTCTAATATACATTACATGTATAATTTCTATAAGTTCTGGCTCAGTTGATCTATGCGCACGATCCTATGGGTCTGTCTTTATGTTGGCAGCAGGCCCAAGGCCCACAGAACGTAAGTGGGTTCTAGCAAACCATTACAGACCCCAATTAAGACAGAGATGCAGCAGTCTTTAGAAGATACTCACTTGGTAGTAATCTCATAGTGCCCTTTGTTGGGATTCGTCATTGGAAAAATAACGTGGCGCAACGGAAAATACACCGTTTAAAACTTCCTAGAATCCACCTATCGTGTCCAATTACCATTGACTAGAATAAAATAAAATAAGAATCAAGAGAGATTAACTCACTGGATTCGTCTCCTCTAGAGACTGCTGTAGAATCGTTTCTTGAAACTGCGATCTCCAAAGTCCGGTGCATGACCAACTATTGAGCAGGAACCGGTGGTAGCCGAAGACGTGAAGGAATGGAGGTTCAATGCTGGGATTTTCGGCTGTTTTGGGGCTGCTATTGGTGGCTGAAATTTCCAGAAATTAATTAGAGTTGAATTAGGTTTTTCTTCCTTAAGTGTGCCCTTATATAGACACCTTGTCTAGTTGGGTTTTAATTAGGTTAATTAAACCCAAGCCCACTAGGATTATAATTACATAAATAAACTTTAATTAAAAAGTATATACTATGTAATTTAATTCTATTTGGCTAAATTTAATTACCCCTAAATAAAATTAAATCACACTTAAGTTAATACAATACATGTATTTAATTTTCCTACTTAAGAAAATTATTTAAATAATTGTTTACTTTATGTAATTCAATTAATTGATAAATTAATTAATTACATTATGTAAACTTATTAATTAGTTTAAATTCAACCAATGTCAATTAATTACCTTGACACCGAATGTCAACTAATTAATTAACGCATTCCTTCCAATGTACATTACATGTACAATTTCTATAAGTTCCAGCTCAGTTGATCTATGTGCACGATCCTATGGGTCTGTCTTTATGTTGGCAGTAGGCCTAAGGCCCACAGACTGTAAGTGGGTTCTAGCAAACCATTACAGCCCCCAATTAAGACAAAGATGCAGCAGTCTTTAGAAGACACTCACCCGGTAGTAATCTCATAGTGTCCTTTGCCTAACGATATCGATATGAATGAACAAGAGGCATGGTGTCTATCATCCTCTTCAGTTGTTTATTATATTTCTTGATCTTGAGTTGACTGATTAATCAAATAAGCAACCAACTTATTTGGGTATGGCCATACACTTATCAGTCCTACTCATCAAGTGGCCAACGATATCATCTCGGTGTCACCCGAGTGGCAATTCCATCACTTCATCATCAATATCAACATGTTCACTAGTCCACCTAATCATACCCGTATTTAGCATCCTTTTACAGACCTGTTAGGCGTATGTCAAAGTGAGCCGAATTCCATATTGATATTATAATGAAATCTGGTCAGAGGACAAAAGAGACCTACTCAAGAAAGACCTATGACATGACAACCATGTGGCTTTCTTGTGCGGATTGATCCAGTCCCATGTCAATGACATGTACCTATATTCATGACTGACTATACAAGTACTATGGCTAGTTAAGAACTACCATACAGTCATCGAATATACAAGTCTGTGGTTCTATTCGTTCCCAAGATTAGAATAGACCTGGGATAGGTTTTATGATTATCAATCAATGGATACTCTACTCATATTATAGCACAAGATATAAATGAAATAGATTAATTGCCTTTATTAATGTGACACAAATAATGTATTCATACATGGCTCTTCATGTATAATACAAAATCCAAGAATCCAATGCCCTAAGAACTAGGGCACACCAACACCCTTTGCCTAACGATATCGATATGAATAAAAAAGAGGCATGGTGTCCGTCATCCTCTTCTTTTGTTTATTATATTTCTTGATCTTGAGTTGACTGATTAATCAAACAAGCAACCAACTTATTTGGGTATGGCCATACACTTATCAGTCCTACTCATCCAGTGGCCAATGATATCATCTCGGTGTCACCCGAGTGGCAATTCCATCACTTCATCATCAATATCAACATGTTCACCGGTCCACCCAATTATACCCGTATTTAGCATCCTTTTACAGACCTGTTAGGCGTATGTCAAAGTGAACCGGATTCCATTTTGATATTAAAATGAAATCTGGTTAGAGGACAAAAGAGACCTACTCAAGAAAGACCTATGACATGACAACCATGTGGCTTTCTTGTGCGGATCGATCCAGTCCCATGTCAATGACATGTACCTATATTCATGACTGACTATACAAGTACTATGGCTAGTTAAGAACTACCATACAGTCATCGAATATACATGTCTGTGGTTCTATTCGTTCCCACGATTAGAACATACCTGGGATTGGTTTTATGATTATTAATCAATGGATACTCTACTCATATTATAGCACAAGATATAAATGAAATAGATTAATTGCCTTTATTAATGTGACACAAATAATGTATTCATACATGACTCTTAATGTATAATACAAAATACAAGAATCCAATGCCCTAAGAACTAGGGCACACCAACACCCTTTGCCTAACGATATCGATATGAATAAACAAGAGGCATGGTGTCCGTCATTCTCTTCTGTTGTTTATTATATTTCTTGATCTTGAGTTGACTGATTAATCAAATAAGCAACCAACATGTTTGGGTATGGCCATACACTTATCAGTCCTACTCATCAAGTGGCCAATGATATCATCTCGGTGTCACCCGAGTGGCAATTCCATCACTTCATCATCAATATCAACATGTTCACCGGTCCACCCAATCATACCCATATCTAGCATCCTTTTACAGACCTGTTAGGCGTATGTCAAAGTGAACCGGATTCCATATTGATATTATAATGAAATCTGGTCAGAGGACAAAAGAGACCTACTCAAGAAAGACCTATGACATGACAACCATGTGGCTTTCTTGTCCGGATCGATCCAGTCCCATGTCAATGACGTGTACCTATATTCATGACAGACTAGACAAGTACTATGGCTAGTTAAGAACTGCCATACAGTCATCGAATTAACAAGTCTGTGGTTCTATTCGTTACCACGATTAGAACAGACCTGGGATAGGTTTTATGATTATCAATCAATGGATACTCTACTCATATTATAGCACAAGATATAAACGAAATAGATTAATTGCCTTTATTAATATGACACAAATAATGCATTCATACATGACTCTTAATGTATAATACAAAATACAAGAATCCAATGCCCTAAAAACTAGGGCACACCAACACCCTTTGCCTAACGATATCGATATGAATAAACAAGAGGCATGGTGTCCGTCATCCTCTTGGTTGTTTATTAGATTTCTTGATCTTGAGTTGACTGATTAATCAAATAAGCAACCAACTTATTTGTGTATGGCCATACACTTATCAGTCCCACTCATCAAGTGGCCAATGATATCATCTCGGTGTTACCCGAGGGGGGAATTCCATCACTTCATCATCAATATCAACATGTTCACCAGTCCACCCAATCATACTCGTATTTAGCATCCTTTTACAGACCTGTTAGGCATATGTCAAAGTGAACTGGATTCCATATTGATATTATAATGAAATCTGGTCTGAGGACAAAAGAGACCTACTCAAGAAAGACCTATGACGCAACAACCATGTGGCTTTCTTGTGCGGATCGATCTAGTCCCATGTCAATGACATGTACCTATATTCATGACTGACTATACAAGTACTATGGCTAGTTAAGAACTACCATATAGTCATCGAATATACAAGTCTGTGGCTCTATTCGTTCCCACGATTAGAACAGACCTGGGATAGGTTTTATGATTATCAATCAATGGATACTCTACTCATATTATAGCACAAGATATAAATGAAATAGATTAATTGCCTTTATTAATGTGACACAAATAATGTATGCATACATGACTCTTAATGTATAATTCAAAATACAAGAATCCAATGCCCTAAGAACTAGGGCACACCAACACCCTTTGCCTAACGATATCGATATGAACAAACAATGGGCATGGTGTCCGTCATCCTCTTCTGCTGTTTATTATATTTCTTGATCTTGAGTTGACTGATTAATCAAATAAGCAAGCAAATTATTTGGGTATGGCCATACACTTATCCGTCCCACTCATCAGGTGGCCAATGATATCATCTCGGTGTCACCCGAGTGCAATTCCATCACTTCATCATCAATATCAACATGTTTACCGGTCCACCCAATCATACCCGTATTTAGCATCCTTTTAAAGACTTGTTAGGCGTATGTCAAAGTGAACCGGATTCCATATTGATAGTATAATGAAATCTGGTCAGAGGACAAAAGAGACCTACTCAAGAAAGACCTATGATATGACAACCATGTGGCTTTCTTGTGCGGATCGATCCAGTCCCATGTCAATGACATGTACCCATATTAATGATTGACTATACAGGTACTATGGCTAGTTAAGAACTACCATAGAGTCATCAAATATACAAGTCTGTGGTTCTATTCGTTCCCACGATTAAAACAGACCTGGGATAGGTTTTATGATTATCAATCAATGGATACTCTACTCTTATTATAGCACAAGATATAAATGAAATAGATTAATTGCCTGTATTAATGTGACACAAATAATGTATTCATACATGACTCTTAATGTATAATACAAAATACAAGAATCCAATGCCCTAAGAACTAGGGCACACCAACACCCATTGCCTAACGATATCGATATGAATAAACAAGAGGCATGGTGTCCGTCATCCCCTTCTGTTGTTTATTATATTTCTTGATCTTGAGTTGACTGATTAATCAAATAAGCAACCAACTTATTTGGGTATGGCCATACACTTATCAGTCCTACTCATCAAGTGGCCAATGATATCATCTCGGTGTCACCCGAGTGGCAATTCCATCACTTCATCATCAATATCAACATGTTCACCGGTCCACCCAATCATACCCGTATTTAGCATCCTTTTACAGACCTGTTAGGTGTATGCCAAAGTGAACCGGATTCCATATTGATATTATAATGAAATCTGGTCAGAGGACAAAAGAGACCTACTCAAGAAAGACCTATGACATGACAACCATGTGGCTTTCTTGTGCGGATCGATCCAGTCCCATGTCAATGACATGTACCTATATTCATGACTGACTATACAAGTACTATGGCTTGTTAAGAACTACCATACAGTCATCGAATATACAAGTCTGTGGTTCTATTCGTTCCCACGATTAGAACAGACCTAGGATAGGTTTTATGATTATCAATCAATGGATACTCTACTCATATTATAGCACAAGATATAAATGAAATAGATTAATTGCCTTTATTAATGTGACACAAATAATGTATTCATACATGACTCTTAATGTATATTACAAAATACAAGAATCCAATGCCCTAAGAACTGGGGCACACCAACACCCTTTGCCTAACGATATCGATATGAATAAACAAGAGGCATGGTGTCCGTCATTCCCTTCTGTTGTTTATTATATTTCTTGATCTTGAGTTGACTGATTAATCAAATAAGCAACCAACATATTTGGGTATGGCCATACACTTATCAGTCCTACTCATCAAGTAGCCAATGATATCATCTCGGTGTCACCCGAGTGGCAATTCCATCACTTCATCATCAATATCAACATGTTCACCGGTCCACCCAATCATACCCGTATTTAGCATCCTTTTACAGACCTGTTAGGCGTATGTCAAAGTGAACCGGATTCCATATTGATATTATAATGAAATCTGGTCAGAGGACAAAAGAGACCTACTCAAGAAAGACCTATGACATGACAACCATGTGGCTTTCTTGTGCGATCGATCCAGTCCCATGTCAATGACATGTACCTATATTCATGACTGACTATACAAGTACTATGGCTAGTTAAGAACTACCATACAGTCATCGAATATACAAGTCTGTGGTTCTATTCGTTCCCACGATTATAACAGGCCTGGGATTGGTTTTATGATTATTAATCAATGGATACTCTACTCATATTATAGCACAAGATATAAATGAAATAGATTAATTGCCTTTATTAATGTGACACAAATACTGTATTCATACATGACTCTTAATGTATAATACAAAATACAAGAATCCAATTCCCTAAGAACTAGGGCACACCAACACCCATTGCCTAACGATATCGATATGAATAAACAAGAGGCATGGTGTTCGTCATCCTCTTCTGTTGTTTATTATATTTCTTGATCTTGAGTTGACTGATTAATCAAATAAGCAAGCAACTTATTTGGCTATGGCCATACACTTATCAGTCCCACTCATCAAGTGGCCAATGATATCATCTCGGTGTCACGCGAGTGCAATTCCATCACTTCATCATCAATATCAACATGTTCACCGGTCCACCCAATCATACCCATATCTAGCATCCTTTTGCAGACCTGTTAGCCGTATGTCAAAGTGAAACGGATTCCATATTGATATTATAATGAAATCTGGTCAGAGGACAAAAGAGACCTACTCAAGAAAGACCTATGACATGACAACCATGTGGCTTTCTTGACCGGATCGATCCAGTCCCATGTCAATGACGTGTACCTATATTCATGACTGACTAGACAAGTACTATGGCTAGTTAAGAACTACCATACAGTCATCGAATATACAAGTCTGTGGTTCTATTCGTTCCCACGATTAGAACAGACCTGGGATAGGTTTTATGATTATCAATCAATGGATACTCTACTCATATTATAGCACAAGATATAAATGAAATAGATTAATTGCCTTTATTAATATGACACAAATAATGCATTCATACATGACTCTTAATGTATAATACAAAATACAAGAATCCAATGCCCTAAAAACTAGGGCACACCAACACCCTTTGCCTAACGATATCGATATGAATAAACAAGAGGCATGATGTCCGTCATCCTCTTTGTTGTTTATTAGATTTCTTGATCTTGAGTTGACTGATTAATCAAATAAGCAACCAACTTATTTGTGTATGGCCATACACTTATCAGTCCCACTCATCAAATGGCCAATGATATCATCTCGGTGTTACCCGAGGGGGGAATTCCATCACTTCATCATCAATATCAACATGTTCACTAGTCCACCCAATCATACTCGTATTTAGCATCCTTTTACAGACCTGTTAGGCATATGTCAAAGTGAACTGGATTCCATATTGATATTATAATGAAATCTGGTCTGAGGACAAAAGAGACCTACTCAAGAAAGACCTATGACGCAACAACCATGTGGCTTTCTTGTGCGGATCGATCTAGTCCCATGTCAATGACATGTACCTATATTCATGACTGACTATACAAGTACTATGGCTAGTTAAGAATTACCATACAGTCATCGAATATACAAGTCTGTGGCTCTATTCGTTCCCACGATTAGAACAGACCTGGGATTGGTTTTATGATTATCAATCAATGGATACTCTACTCATATTATAGCACAAGATATAAATGAAATAGATTAATTGCCTTTATTAATGTGACCCAAATAATGTATTCATACATGACTCTTAATGTATAATACAAAATACAAGAATCCAATGCCCTAAGAACTAGGGCACACCAACACCCTTTGCCTAACGATATCGATATGAATAAACAATAGGCATGGTGTCCGTCATCCTCTTCTGTTGTTTATTATATTTCTTGATCTTGAGTTGACTGATTAATCAAATAAGCAAGCAACTTATTTGGGTATGGCCATACACTTATCCGTCCCACTCATCAGGCGGCCAATGATATCATCTCGGTGTCACCCGAGTGCAATTCCATCACTTCATCATCAATATCAACATGTTCACCGGTCCACCTAATCATACCCGTATTTAGCATCCTTTTAAAGACTTGTTAGGCGTATGTCAAAGTGAACCGGATTCCATATTGATAGTATAATGAAATCTGGTCAGAGGACAAAAGAGACCTACTCAAGAAAGACCTATGATTTGACAACCATGTGGCTTTCTTGTGCGGATCGATCCAGTCCCATGTCAATGACATGTACCCATATTAATGATTGACTATACAGGTACTATGGCTAGTTAAGAACTACCATACAGTCATCAAATATACAAGTCTGTGGTTCTATTCGTTCCCACGATTAAAACAGACCTGGGATAGGTTTTATGATTATCAATCAATGGATACTCTACTCTTATTATAGCACAAGATATAAATGAAATAGATTAATTGCCTGTATTAATGTGACACAAATAATGTATTCATACATGACTCTTAATGTATAATACAAAATACAAGAATCCAATGCCCTAAGAACTAGGGCACACCAACACCCTTTGCCTAACGATATCGATATGAATAAACAAGAGGCATGGTGTCCGTCATCCCCTTCTGTTGTTTATTATATTTCTTGATCTTGAGTTGACTGATTAATCAAATAAGCAACCAACTTATTTGGGTATGGCCATACACTTATCAGTCCTACTCATCAAGTGGCCAATGATATCATCTCGGTGTCACCCGAGTGGCAATTCCATCACTTCATCATCAATATCAACATGTTCACCGGTCCACCCAATCATACCCGTATTTAGCATCCTTTTACAGACCTGTTAGGCGTATGTCAAAGTGAACCGGATTACATATTGATATTATAATGAAATCTGGTCAGAGGACAAAAGAGACCTATTCAAGAAAGACCTATAACATGACAACCATGTGGCTTTCTTGTGCGGATCGATCCAGTCCCATGTCAATGACATGTACCTATATTCATGACTGACTATACAAGTACTATGGCTAGTTAAGAACTACCATACAGTCATCGAATATACAAGTCTGTGGTTCTATTCGTTCCCACGATTATGACAGACCTGGGATTGGTTTTATGATTATTAATCAATGGATACTCTACACATATTATAGCACAAGATATAAATGAAATAGATTAATTGCCTTTATTAATGTGACACAAATACTGTATTCATACATGACTCTTAATGTATAATACAAAATACAAGAATCCAATTCCCTAAGAACTAGGGCACACCAACACCCTTTGCCTAACGATATCGATATGAATAAACAAGAGGCATGGTGTCCGTCATCCTCTTCTGTTGTTTATTATATTTCTTGATCTTGAGTTGACTGATTAATCAAATAAGCAAGCAACTTATTTAGCTATGGCCATACACTTATCAGTCCCACTCATCAAGTGGCCAATGATATCATCTCGGAGTCACGCGAGTGCAATTCCATCACTTCATCATCAATATCAACATGTTCACCGGTCCACCCAATCATACCCATATCTAGCATCCTTTTGCAGACCTGTTAGCCGTATGTCAAAGTGAACCGGATTCCATATTGATATTATAATGAAATCTGGTCAGAGGACAAAAGAGACCTACTCAAGAAAGACCTATGACATGACAACCATGTGGCTTTCTTGACCGGATCGATCCTGTCCCATGTCAATGACGTGTACCTATATTCATGACTGACTAGACAAGTACTATGGCTAGTTAAGAACTACCATATAGTCATCGAATATACAAGTCTGTGGTTCTATTCGTTCCCACGATTAGAACAGACCTGGGATAGGTTTTATGATTATCAATCAATGGATACTCTACTCATATTATAGCACAAGATATAAATGAAATAGATTAATTGCCTTTATTAATATGACACAAATAATGCATTCATACATGACTCTTAATGTATAATACAAAATACAAGAATCCAATGCCCTAAAAACTAGGGCACACCAACACCCTTTGCCTAACGATATCGATATGAATAAACAAGAGGCATGGTGTCCGTCATCCTCTTTGTTGTTTATTAGATTTCTTGATCTTGAGTTGACTGATTAATCATATAAGCAACCAACTTATTTGTGTATGGCCGTACACTTATCAGTACCACTCATCAAGTGGCCAATGATATCATCTCGGTGTTACCCGAGGGGGGAATTCCATCACTTCATCATCGATATCAACATGTTCACTAGTCCACCCAATCATACTCGTATTTAGCATCCTTTTACAGACCTGTTAGGCATATGTCAAAGTGAACCGGATTCCATATTGATATTATAATGAAATCTGGTCAGAGGACAAAAGAGACCTACTCAAGAAAGACCTATGACATGACAACCATGTGGCTTTCTTGCCCGGATCGATCCAGTCCCATGTCAATGACATGTACCTATATTCATGACTGACTAGACAAGTACTATGGCTAGTTAAGAACTACCATACAGTCATCGAATATACAAGTCTCTGGTTCTATTCGTTCCCACGATTAGAACAGACCTGAGATAGGTTTTATGATTATCAATCGATGGATACTTTACTCATATTATAGCACAAGATATAAATGAAATAGATTAATTTCCTGTATTAATGTGACACAAATAATGTATTCATACATGACTCTTAATGTATAATACAAAATACAAGAATCCAATGCCCTAAGAACTAGGGCACACCAACACCCTTTGCCTAACGATATCGATATGAATAAACAAGAGGCATGGTGTCCGTCATCCCCTTCTGTTGTTTATTATATTTCTTGATCTTGAGTTGACTGATTAATCAAATAAGCAACCAACTTATTTGGGTATGGCCATACACTTATCAGTCCTACTCATCAAGTGGCCAATGATATCATCTCGGTGTCACCCGAGTGGCAATTCCATCACTTCATCATCAATATCAACATGTTCACCGGTCCACCCAATCATACCCATATTTAGCATCCTTTTACAGACCTGTTAGGCGTATGTCAAAGTGAACCGGATTCCATATTGATATTATAATGAAATCTGGTCAGAGGACAAAAGAGACCTACTCAAGAAAGACCTATGACATGACAACCATGTGGCTTTCTTGCCCGGATCGATCCAGTCCCATGTCAATGACATGTACCTATATTCATGACTGACTAGACAAGTACTATGGCTAGTTAAGAACTACCATACAGTCATCGAATATACAAGTCTCTGGTTCTATTCGTTCCCACGATTAGAACAGACCTGAGATAGGTTTTATGATTATCAATCGATGGATACTTTACTCATATTATAGCACAAGATATAAATGAAATAGATTAATTGTAACGCCCCAGATATAAGTTGACTTAGTTATGTTGTGATGTGTGCATATGAGTGAGCATTTTTGCATTTAACCGATGTTTTGTATGCTTATAACAATTCGTAGGCTTTGGCCTAATGGTAGAGAGATGTGTTTAATAACTAGAGGTCTAGAGTTCGAACCCAACTTAGCTTAATTTAGTTATTTTCTTTAGGATTTATATTTTTGGTTTGGGAGACATAAAATCCCATAAAATCCGAAATTTACTATTTTATATATCCCTTTTATTTAGTTTGACCAATTCAAATCAGAAACTACCAACTTAGTGGAGCAAATCTCTCCCACTTACCTTTCCTTCATCAAATCAACTTCTATTTCCTATTTAACACTACAAATTTCGAAATTTCCTCTAACCCTAGCTGAAATTTATTCTTTCTCTTCCTCTCTCTTTCACTCAAACCAGCCTTGCATCATTCTTGTGAATTCCGAAATTCCATTGTCTCAGTTGAGGAAATCATTCATCTTTCTGAAGGTAAGGAATCCCAATCGGTTTTATTCCATCTTTTAACTCCTTAGAAACTTGCTAAGAACTTTGTTCTTTTCTGTAATTTTCTGAAGTTTCTTCTCTTTGGGAATCATCGGATTAAGTTCGTGACCTAAATCGAGGAGCACCCTCTCCTAATTTCTGTTTTTACTCTAGTGACCGACCTCACTGCAATCGAGGTAACAAACAAACTCTAATATCGATTTAAAGCTTTCATAGATTGCGTGATAGGTTCCTATTGATTGCATGGTGAGATAATAATCTTGTATGTTGAAATTTAAGCATGTATGTTACTGGTATAAAATGATGATAATTAGGTTAAGGGTTGAAAGAAATATGTATATGCATGTTTCGAATGGTTTTATGCTGGAACTGCTCAATTTCAGATTGTACAGGTTGTGGTAATTTTAGCTTTATTTTCGTTATATAACTCCGATTGGCATGATTCAACTTTCTGTGTTTTCCTGAGACATAAATGTACAAGGTTGTTTTATACTATTTTGGCAAATTCCGTGAGTAAAGTGCTCATATTCCCTATTGAAACTGCCTTATGTGCATTGTGCCGATTTTTCTTGAACTGCTGAATTGCAGATTGTACAGGTTGTGGTAATTTTAGCTTTATTTTCGTTATATAACTCCGATTGGCATGATTCAACTTTCTGTGTTTTCCTGAGACATAAATGTACAAGGTTGTTTTATACTATTTTGGCAAATTCCGTGAGTAAAGTGCTCATATTCCCTATTGAAACTGCCTTATGTGCATTGTGCCGATTTTTCTTGAACTGCTGAATTTCAGATTGTACAGGTTGGGATAATTTTAGCTTTATTTTCGTTATATAACTCCGATTGGCATGATTCAACTTTCTGTGTTTTCCTGAGACATAAATGTACAAGGTTTTTTTATACTATTTTGGCAAATTCTGTGAGTAAAGTGCTCGTATTCCCTGTTGAAACTGCCTTATGTGCACTGTGCCGATTTCCTGGAACTGCTGAATTTCAGTTTGTACAGTTTGTGTTGATTTTGGCTTTATTTTCTCTCTGTAGCTCCGTTTGCCATGAAACAAAATTCTATGTATTCCTGAAATTCTGATGTTCAATGTTGCTTTATATTATTTTTGCTAAATCAGTGAGTAACACATCTGTTTTGTCTGTTGAAGTCAGACTATGTGCAGTGGTCTGAAGTGAATTTACAGATTGCATGTTTTTAGTGTTTCCTTAATATCTTTTGCTATAGGAATCCGAATTGCATGACTTAAGTTGGCCTGTGTTCCTGAGATGTAAGGCTAAATTTTCCTTTGTATTGCCATGCTGAATTCTGAGTCTAACCTACTGGAATATTATGTGCAAGTTGAGGCATGAACTATGAATTCTGAAATTGTCACCTTAGGCCTGAATTTATTTTTAATGTGTGTAAAGCATAATTTGATTCTAGAAATTTTATGCTAGAACTCATGACATGAAATATAATAATTACAAATATGATTTGGTAAATTAATACATGTTGGAATTATGAAATTGAGTTTGTGGTAAGTCCTATTTTAATGGCACCTTGTGTTTATTGATGTATTGTGCTATGTTTTGGGAATAAGACCTATTTTAATGGCACCCTTTTGATATTGGTATGATTATAGTAATTAATTTGAGTTGTGGTGATTTATACAGCTGTGCTTTGGTTAGTTTGGCAAAGTGTTTACCATGTTTGATTGGTAGGCACTAGGACAGCAACCCAAATTCCGAGGTAAGCCCTAGGTTCATGGCACTCGGTGATGTAAGACCTATGTTAATGGCATTATGATGTAAGACCTATGTTCATGGCATTCTGAGGTAAATCCTAGGTTCATGGTACTCAATGTGTTAAGGAGGTAAGCCCTAGGTTCATGGCTCTCCGCAGAGGTAAGCCCTAGGTTCATGGCACTCTGCAGCGTCTGCTGCCAAACTCCCTATAAGCATAAGTGTATAGGTTAATGCAATGAGTTGTACGCATATACATAAGTTGATGTTAATCAACGGTTAAGAATGTAATTGCATGTTAATGTTGATTACAATGTGATTTTGATGCTTGGCTGTGATAGTGAGGTTTGTAAGCTATCTTGTGACTTTGGAATTTGTGTATTAGGAAACTAATAATGGTTATTGTGTAAATGAAATAATGTCATGTTCATGATACAATTCCTTGTTCTAAACGGTTGTATGCATCTAGTTTGTATGACTTGACTTGGAATTTTATTCTTTGATTGATGTTTTGCTACTTAAATGATATGATCTATGTGATATGTGTTGGAGCGGCTTGTTAAACGAGGTACGTTCCCTATTACAAGGATTGTGAGCGTAAGTATGTACACTTGTATGAATGATGATTGTTGTTTATTACCCTTACGGTGCTTGATTAATTAATATAACATATATTTGTGAACTATCGTCATTTTATGCAAACTTTAAATTGATGTTTGGGATTTGTTAGTTACTCGTCACTAAGTGGCGCTGTTGATATTTTCAGATTATGCTGGTGATGATTGAATGATGCCTGACGCCCGTCCTTGGGATTGTGTGGAGGGATTGCTTTGAGTAGACATTAAATAGTTGTTATGAACATTTTAGAATTGAGATTTTCAGATTTTCTAAACTTTTAGGTTTTTGTCATTGAAGTATTATTCGTATTGAATTATTATTTATCACTTAGAATTAAATTTGGGAGTACGTATTTTATGAACACGTGTAGTATTAATCAGAGGCATAATTGGAAGTTTCTTTTATAATGATGTCCTAGACTTTATGTAATGTTTTCCGCCATTGCATGCTAAGAAAGTTAGGGATGTCACATTAATTGCCTGTATTAATGTGACACAAATAATGTATTCATACATGACTCTTAATGTATAATACAAAATACAAGAATCCAATGCCCTAAGAACTAGGGCACACCAACACCCTTTGCTTAACGATATCGATATGAATAAACAAGAGGCATGGTGTCCGTCATCCCCTTCTGTTGTTTATTATATTTCTTGATCTTGAGTTGACTGATTAATCAAATAAGCAACCAACTTATTTGGCTATGGCCATACACTTATCAGTCCTACTCATCAAGTGGCCAATGATATCATCTCGGTGTCACCCGAGTGGCAATTCCATCACTTCATCATCAATATCAACATGTTCACCGGTCCACCCAATCATACCCGTATTTAGCATCCTTTTACAGACCTGTTAGGCGTATGTCAAAGTGAACCGGATTCCATATTGATATTATAATGAAATCTGGTCAGAGGACAAAAGAGACCTACTCAAGAAAGACCTATGACATGACAACCATGTGGCTTTCTTGCCCGGATCGATCCAGTCCCATGTCAATGACATGTACCTATATTCATGACTGACTAGACAAGTACTATGGCTAGTTAAGAACTACCATACAGTCATCGAATATACAAGTCTCTGGTTCTATTCGTTCCCACGATTAGAACAGACCTGAGATAGGTTTTATGATTATCAATCGATGGATACTTTACTCATATTATAGCACAAGATATAAATGAAATAGATTAATTGCCTGTATTAATGTGACACAAATAATGTATTCATACATGACTCTTAATGTATAATACAAAATACAAGAATCCAATGCCCTAAGAACTAGGGCACACCAACACCCTTTGCCTAACGATATCGATATGAATAAACAAGAGGCATGGTGTCCGTCATCCCCTTCTGTTGTTTATTATATTTCTTGATCTTGAGTTGACTGATTAATCAAATAAGCAACCAACTTATTTGGGTATGGCCATACACTTATCATTCCTACTCATCAAGTGGCCAATGATATCATCTCGGTGTCACCCGAGTGGCAATTCCATCACTATCAACATGTTCACCGGTCCACCCAATCATACCCGTATTTAGCATCCTTTTACAGACCTGTTAGGCGTGTGTCAAAGTGAACCGGATTCCATATTGATATTATAATGAAATCTGGTCAGAGGACAAAAGAGACCTACTCAAGAAAGACCTATGACATGACAACCATGTAGCTTTCTTGCCCGGATCGATCCAGTCCCATGTCAATGACATGTACCTATATTCATGACTGACTAGACAAGTACTATGGCAAGTTAAGAACTACCATACAGTCATCGAATATACAAGTCTCTGGTTCTATTCGTTCCCACGATTAGAACAGACCTGAGATAGGTTTTATGATTATCAATCGATGGATACTTTACTCATATTATAGCACAAGATATAAATGAAATAGATTAATTGCCTGTATTAATGTGACACAAATAATGTATTCATACATGACTCTTAATGTATAATACAAAATACAGGAATCCAATGCCCTAAGAACTAGGGCACACCAACACCCTTTGCCTAACGATATCGATATGAATAAACAAGAGGCATGGTGTCCGTCATCCCCTTCTGTTGTTTATTATATTTCTTGATCTTGAGTTGACTGATTAATCAAATAAGCAACCAACTTATTTGGGTATGGCCATACACTTATCAGTCCTACTCATCAAGTGGCCAATGATATCATCTCGGTGTCACCCGAGTGGCAATTCCATCACTTCATCATCAATATCAACATGTTCACCGGTCCACCCAATCATACCCGTATTTAGCATCCTTTTACAGACCTGTTAGGCGTATGTCAAAGTGAACCGGATTCCATGTTGATATTATAATGAAATCTGGTCAGAGGACAAAAGAGACCTACTCAAGAAAGACCTATGACATGACAACCATGTGGCTTTCTTGCCCGGATCGATCCAGTCCCATGTCAATGACATGTACCTATATTCATGACTGACTAGACAAGTACTATGGCTAGTTAAGAACTACCATACAGTCATCGAATATACAAGTCTCTGGTTCTATTCGTTCCCACGATTAGAACAGACCTGAGATAGGTTTTATGATTATCAATCGATGGATACTTTACTCATATTATAGCACAAGATATAAATGAAATAGATTAATTGCCTGTATTAATGTGACACAAATAATGTATTCATACATGACTCTTAATGTATAATACAAAATACAAGAATCCAATGCCCTAAGAACTAGGGCACACCAACACCCTTTGCCTAACGATATCGATATGAATAAACAAGAGGCAAGGTGTCCGCCATCCCCTTCTGTTGTTTATTATATTTCTTGATCTTGAGTTGACTGATTAATCAAATAAGCAACCAACTTATTTGGGTATGGCCATACACTTATCAGTCCTACTCATCAAGTGGCTAATGATATCATCTCGGTGTCACCCGAGTGGCAATTCCATCACTTCATCATCAATATCAACATGTTCACCGGTCCACCCAATCATACCCGTATTTAGCATCCTTTTACAGACCTGTTAGGCGTATGTCAAAGTGAACCGGATTCCATATTGATATTATAATGAAATCTGGTCAGAGGACAAAAGAGACCTACTCAAGAAAGACCTATGACATGACAACCATGTGGCTATCTTGCCCGGATCGATCTAGTCCCATGTCAATGACATGTACCTATATTCATGACTGACTAGACAAGTACTATGGCTAGTTAAGAACTACCATACAGTCATCGAATATACAAGTCTCTGGTTCTATTCGTTCCCACGATTAGAACAGACCTGAGATAGGTTTTATGATTATCAATCGATGGATACTTTACTCATATTATAGCACAAGATATAAATGAAATAGATTAATTGCCTTTATTAATGTGACACAAATAATGTATTCATACATGACTCTTAATGTATAATACAAAATACAAGAATCCAATGCCCTAAGAACTAGGGCACACCTACACCCTTTGCCTAACGATATCGATATGAATAAACAAGAGGCATGGTGTCCGTCATCCCCTTCTGTTGTTCATTATATTTCTTGATCTTGAGTTGACTGATTAATCAAATAAGCAACCAACTTATTTGGGTATGGCCATACACTTATCAGTCCTACTCATCAAGTGGCCAATGATATCATCTCGGTGTCACCCGAGTGGCAATTCCATCACTTCATCATCAATATCAACATGTTCACCGGTCCACCCAATCATACCCGTATTTAGCATCCTTTTACAGACCTGTTAGGCGTATGTCAAAGTGAACCGGATTCCATATTGATATTATAATGAAATCTGGTCAGAGGACAAAAGAGACCTACTCAAGAAAGACCTATGACATGACAACCATGTGGCTTTCTTGCCCGGATCGATCCAGTCCCATGTCAATGACATGTACCTATATTCATGACTGACTAGACAAGTACTATGGCTAGTTAAGAACTACCATACAGTCATCGAATATACAAGTCTCTGGTTCTATTCGTTCCCACGATTAGAACAGGCCTGAGATAGGTTTTATGATTATCAATCGATGGATACTTTACTCATATTATAGCACAAGATATAAATGAAATAGATTAATTGCCTGTATTAATGTGACACAAATAATGTATTCATACATGACTCTTAATGTATAATACAAAATACAAGAATCCAATGCCCTAAGAACTAGGGCACACCAACACCCTTTGCCTAACGATATCGATATGAATAAACAAGAGGCATGGTGTCCGTCATCCCCTTCTGTTGTTTATTATATTTCTTGATCTTGAGTTGACTGATTAATCAAATAAGCAACCAACTTATTTGGGTATGGCCATACACTTATCAGTCCTACTCATCAAGTGGCCAATGATATCATCTCGGTGTCACCCGAGTGGCAATTCCATCACTTCATCATCAATATCAACATGTTCACCGGTCCACCCAATCATACCCGTATTTAGCATCCTTTTACAGACCTGTTAGGCGTATGTCAAAGTGAACCGGATTCCATATTGATATTATAATGAAATCTGGTCAGAGGACAAAAGAGACCTACTCAAGAAAGACCTATGACATGACAACCATGTGGCTTTCTTGCCCGGATCGATCCAGTCCCATGTCAATGACATGTACCTATATTCATGACTGACTAGACAAGTACTATGGCTAGTTAAGAACTACCATACAGTCATCGAATATACAAGTCTCTGGTTCTATTCGTTCCCACGATTAGAACAGACCTGAGATAGGTTTTATGATTATCAATCGATGGATACTTTACTCATATTATAGCACAAGATATAAATGAAATAGATTAATTGCCTTTATTAATGTGACACAAATAATGTATTCATACATGACTCTTAATGTATAATACAAAATACAAGAATCCAATGCCCTAAGAACTAGGGCACACCAACACCCTTTGCCTAACGATATCGATATGAATAAACAAGAGGCATGGTGTCCGTCATCCCCTTCTGTTGTTTATTATATTTCTTGATCTTGAGTTGACTGATTAATCAAATAAGCAACCAACTTATTTGGGTATGGCCATACACTTATCAGTCCTACTCATCAAGTGGCCAATGATATCATCTCGGTGTCACCCGAGTGGCAATTCCATCACTTCATCATCAATATCAACATGTTCACCGGTCCACCCAATCATACCCATATTTAGCATCCTTTTACAGACCTGTTAGGCGTATGTCAAAGTGAACCGGATTCCATATTGATATTATAATGAAATCTGGTCAGAGGACAAAAGAGACCTACTCAAGAAAGACCTATGACATGACAACCATGTGGCTTTCTTGCCCGGATCGATCCAGTCCCATGTCAATGACATGTACCTATATTCATGACTGACTAGACAAGTACTATGGCTAGTTAAGAACTACCATACAGTCATCGAATATACAAGTCTCTGGTTCTATTCGTTCCCACGATTAGAACAGACCTGAGATAGGTTTTATGATTATCAATCGATGGATACTTTACTCATATTATAGCACAAGATATAAATGAAATAGATTAATTGCCTGTATTAATGTGACACAAATAATGTATTCATACATGACTCTTAATGTATAATACAAAATACAAGAATCCAATGCCCTAAGAACTAGGGCACACCAACACCCTTTGCCTAACGATATCGATATGAATAAACAAGAGGCATGGTGTCCGTCATCCCCTTCTGTTGTTTATTATATTTCTTGATCTTGAGTTGACTGATTAATCAAATAAGCAACCAACTTATTTGGGTATGGCCATACACTTATCATTCCTACTCATCAAGTGGCCAATGATATCATCTCGGTGTCACCCGAGTGGCAATTCCATCACTTCATCATCAATATCAACATGTTCACCGGTCCACCCAATCATACCCGTATTTAGCATCCTTTTACAGACCTGTTAGGCGTGTGTCAAAGTGAACCGGATTCCATATTGATATTATAATGAAATCTGGTCAGAGGACAAAAGAGACCTACTCAAGAAAGACCTATGACATGACAACCATGTGGCTTTCTTGCCCGGATCGATCCAGTCCCATGTCAATGACATGTACCTATATTCATGACTGACTAGACAAGTACTATGGCTAGTTAAGAACTACCATACAGTCATCGAATATACAAGTCTCTGGTTCTATTCGTTCCCACGATTAGAACAGACCTGAGATAGGTTTTATGATTATCAATCGATGGATACTTTACTCATATTATAGCACAAGATAAAAATGAAATAGATTAATTGCCTGTATTAATGTGACACAAATAATGTATTCATACATGACTCTTAATGTATAATACAAAATACAAGAATCCAACGCCCTAAGAACTAGGGCACACCAACACCCTTTGCCTAACGATATCGATATGAATAAACAAGAGGCATGGTGTCCGTCATCCCCTTCTGTTGTTTATTATATTTCTTGATCTTGAGTTGACTGATTAATCAAATAAGCAACCAACTTATTTGGGTATGGCCATACACTTATCAGTCCTACTCATCAAGTGGCCAATGATATCATCTCGGTGTCACCCGAGTGGCAATTCCATCACTTCATCATCAATATCAACATGTTCACCGGTCCACCCAATCATACCCGTATTTAGCATCCTTTTACAGACCTGTTAGGCGTATGTCAAAGTGAACCGGATTCCATGTTGATATTATAATGAAATCTGGTCAGAGGACAAAAGAGACCTACTCAAGAAAGACCTATGACATGACAACCATGTGGCTTTCTTGCCCGGATCGATCCAGTCCCATGTCAATGACATGTACCTATATTCATGACTGACTAGACAAGTACTATGGCTAGTTAAGAACTACCATACAGTCATCGAATATACAAGTCTCTGGTTCTATTCGTTCCCACGATTAGAACAGACCTGAGATAGGTTTTATGATTATCAATCGATGGATACTTTACTCATATTATACCACAAGATATAAATGAAATAGATTAATTGCCTGTATTAATGTGACACAAATAATGTATTCATACATGACTGTTAATGTATGATACAAAATACAAGAATCCAATGCCCTAAGAACTAGGGCACACCAACACCCTTTGCCTAACGATATCGATATGAATAAACAAGAGGCAAGGTGTCCGCCATCCCCTTCTGTTGTTTATTATATTTCTTGATCTTGAGTTGACTGATTAATCAAATAAGCAACCAACTTATTTGGGTATGGCCATACACTTATCAGTCCTACTCATCAAGTGGCCAATGATATCATCTCGGTGTCACCCGAGTGGCAATTCCATCACTTCATCATCAATATCAACATGTTCACCGGTCCGCCCAATCATACCCGTATTTAGCATCCTTTTACAGACCTGTTAGGCGTATGTCAAAGTGAACCGGATTCCATATTGATATTATAATGAAATCTGGTCAGAGGACAAAAGAGACCTACTCAAGAAAGACCTATGACATGACAACCATGTGGCTATCTTGCCCGGATCGATCCAGTCCCATGTCAATGACATGTACCTATATTCATGACTGACTAGACAAGTACTATGGCTAGTTAAGAACTACCATACAGTCATCGAATATACAAGTCTCTGGTTCTATTCGTTCCCACGATTAGAACAGAC
The DNA here is from genome assembly GCA_039660915.1 of Euphorbia tirucalli. NCBI lineage: Eukaryota > Viridiplantae > Streptophyta > Magnoliopsida > Malpighiales > Euphorbiaceae > Euphorbia > Euphorbia tirucalli. Next base: position 14,939,626 of record CM077635.1, on the reverse strand, counting down.
CTGAGATAGGTTTTATGATTATCAATCGATGGATACTTTACTCATATTATACCACAAGATATAAATGAAATAGATTAATTGCCTTTATTAATGTGACACAAATAATGTATTCATACATGACTCTTAATGTATAATACAAAATACAAGAATCCAATGCCCTAAGAACTAGGGCACACCTACACCCTTTGCCTAACGATATCGATATGAATAAACAAGAGGCATGGTGTCCGTCATCCCCTTCTGTTGTTCATTATATTTCTTGATCTTGAGTTGACTGATTAATCAAATAAGCAACCAACTTATTTGGGTATGGCCATACACTTATCAGTCCTACTCATCAAGTGGCCAATGATATCATCTCGGTGTCACCCGAGTGGCAATTCCATCACTTCATCATCAATATCAACATGTTCACCGGTCCACCCAATCATACCCGTATTTAGCATCCTTTTACAGACCTGTTAGGCGTATGTCAAAGTGAACCGGATTTCATATTGATATTATAATGAAATCTGCTCAGAGGACAAAAGAGACCTACTCAAGAAAGACCTATGACATGACAACCATGTGGCTTTCTTGCCCGGATCGATCCAGTCCCATGTCAATGACATGTACCTATATTCATGACTGACTAGACAAGTACTATGCCTAGTTAAGAAATACCATACAGTCATCGAATATACAAGTCTCTGGTTCTATTCGTTCCCACGATTAGAACAGACCTGAGATAGGTTTTATGATTATCAATCGATGGATACTTTACTCATATTATACCACAAGATATAAATGAAATAGATTAATTGCCTTTATTAATGTGACACAAATAATGTATTCATACATGACTCTTAATGTATAATACAAAATACAAGAATCCAATGCCCTAAGAACTAGGGCACACCTACACCCTTTGCCTAACGATATCGATATGAATAAACAAGAGGCATGGTGTCCGTCATCCCCTTCTGTTGTTTATTATATTTCTTGATCTTGAGTTGACTGATTAATCAAATAAGCAACCAACTTATTTGGGTATTGCCATACACTTATCAGTCCTACTCATCAAGTGGCCAATGATATCATCTCGGTGTCACCCGAGTGGCAATTCCATCACTTCATCATCAATATCAACATGTTCACCGGTCCACCCAATCATACCCGTATTTAGCATCCTTTTACAGACCTGTTAGGCGTATGTCAAAGTGAACCGGATTCCATATTGATATTATAATGAAATCTGGTCAGAGGACAAAAGAGACCTACCCAAGAAAGACCTATGACATGACAACCATGTGGCTATCTTGCCCGGATCGATCCAGTCCCATGTCAATGACATGTACCTATAATCATGACTAACTAGACAAGTACTATGGCTAGTTAAGAACTACCATACAGTCATCGAATATACAAGTCTCTGGTTCTATTCGTTCCCACGATTAGAACAGACCTGAGATAGGTTTTATGATTATCAATCGATGGATACTTTACTCATATTATACCACAAGATATAAATGAAATAGATTAATTGCCTTTATTAATGTGACACAAATAATGTATTCATACATGACTCTTGAGGTATAATACAAAATACAAGAATCCAATGCCCTAAGAACTAGGGCACACCTACACCCTTTGCCTAACGATATCGATATGAATAAACAAGAGGCATGGTGTCCGTCATCCCCTTCTGTTGTTTATTATATTTCTTAATCTTGAGTTGACTGATTAATCAAATAAGCAACCAACTTATTTGGGTATGGCCATACACTTATCAGTCCTACTCATCAAGTGGCCAATGATATCATCTCGGTGTCACCCGAGTGGCAATTCCATCACTTCATCATCAATATCAACATGTTCACCGGTCCACCCAATCATACCCGTATTTAGCATCCTTTTACAGACCTGTTAGGCATATGTCAAAGTGAACCGGATTCCATATTGATATTATAATGAAATCTGGTCAGAGGACAAAAGAGACCTACTCAAGAAAGACCTATGACATGACAACCATGTGGCTTTCTTGCCCGGATCGATCCAGTCCCATGTCAATGACATGTACCTATATTCATGACTGACTAGACAAGTACTATGGCTTGTTAAGAACTACCATACAGTCATCGAATATACAAGTCTCTGGTTCTATTCGTTCCCACGACTAGAACAGACCTGAGATAGGTTTTATGATTATCAATCGATGGATACTTTACTCATATTATAGCACAAGATATAAATGAAATAGATTAATTGCCTGTATTAATGTGACACAAATAATGTATTCATACATGACTCTTAATGTATAATACAAAATACAAGAATCCAATGCCCTAAGAACTAGGGCACACCAACACCCTTTGCCTAACGATATCGATATGAATAAACAAGAGGCATGGTGTCCGTCATCCCCTTCTGTTGTTTATTATATTTCTTGATCTTGAGTTGACTGATTAATCAAATAAGCAACCAACTTATTTGGGTATGGCCATACACTTATCAGTCCTACTCATCAAGTGGCCAATGATATCATCTCGGTGTCACCCGAGTGGCAATTCCATCACTTCATCATCAATATCAACATGTTGACCGGTCCACCCAATCATACCCGTATTTAGCATCCTTTTACAGACCTGTTAGGCGTATGTCAAAGTGAACCGGATTCCATATTGATATTATAATGAAATCTGGTCAGAGGACAAAAGAGACCTACTCAAGAAAGACCTATGACATGACAACCATGTGGCTCTCTTGCCCGGATCGATCCAGTCCCATGTCAATGACATGTACCTATATTCATGACTGACTAGACAAGTACTATGGCTAGTAAAGAACTACCATACAGTCATCGAATATACAAGTCTCTGGTTCTATTCGTTCCCACGATTAGAACAGACCTGAGATAGGTTTTATGATTATCAATCGATGGATACTTTACTCATATTATAGCACAAGATATAAATGAAATAGATTAATTGCCTTTATTAATGTGACACAAATAATGTATTCATACATGACTCTTAATGTATAATACAAAATACAAGAATCCAATGCCCTAAGAACTAGGGCACACCAACACCCTTTGCCTAACGATATCGATATGAATAAACAAGAGGCATGGTGTCCGTCATCCTCTTATGTTGTTTATTAGATTTCTTGATCTTGAGTTGACTGATTAATCAAATAAGCAACCAACTTATTTGTGTATGGCCATACACTTATCAGTCCCGCTCATCAAGTGGCCAATGATATCATCTCGGTGTTACCCGAGTGGCAATTCCATCACTTCATCATCAATATCAACATGTTCACCAGTCCACCCAATCATACTCGTATTTATCATCCTTTTACAGACCTGTTAGGCATATGTCAAAGTGAACTGGATTCCATATTGATATTATAATGAAATCTAGTCTGAGGACAAAAGAGACCTACTCAAGAAAGACCTATGACGCAACAACCATATGGCTTTCTTGTGTGGATCGATCTAGTCCCATGTCAATGACATGTACCTACATTCATGACTGACTATACAAGTATTATGGCTAGTTAAGAACTACCATACAGTCATCGAATATACAAGTCTGTGGCACTATTCGTTCCCACGATTAGAACAGACCTGGGATTGGTTTTATGATTATCAATCAATGGATACTCTACTCATATTATAGCACAAGATATAAATTAAATAGATTTATTGCCTTTATTAATGTGACACAAATAATGTATTCATACATGACTCTTAATGTATAATACAAAATACAAGAATCCAATGCCCTAAGAACTAGGGCACACCAACACCCTTTGCCTAACGATATCGATATGAATAAACAATAGGCATGGTGTCCGTCATCCTCTTCTGCTGTTTATTATATTTCTTGATCTTGAGTTGACTGATTAATCAAATAAGCAAGCAACTGATTTGGGTATGGCCACACACTTATCAGTCCCACTCATCAGGTGGCCAATGATATCATCTCGGTGTCACCCGAGTGCAATTCCATCACTTCATCATCAATATCAACATGTTCACCGGTCCACCCAATCATACCCGTATTTAGCATCCTTTTACAGACCTGTTAGGCGTATGTCAAAGTGAACCGGATTCCATATTGATAGTATAATGAAATCTGGTCAGAGGACAAAAGAGACCTACTCAAGAAAGACCTATGATATGACAACCATGTGGCTTTCTTTTGCAGATCGATCCAGTCCCATGTCAATGACATGTACCCATATTCATGATTGACTATACAGGTACTATGGCTAGTTAAGAACTACCATACAGTCATCAAATATACAAGTCTGTGCTTCTATTCGTTCCCACGATTAGAACAGACCTGGGATAGGCTTTAGGATTATCAATCAATGGATACTCTACTCTTATTATAGTACAAGATATAAATGAAATAGATTAATTGCCTGTATTAATGTGACACAAATAATGTATTCATACATGACTCTTAATGTATAATACAAAATACAAGAATCCAATGCCCCAAGAACTAGGGCACACCAACACCCTTTGCCTAACGATATCGATATGAATAAACAAAAGGCATGGTGTCCGTCATCCCCTTCTGTTGTTTATTATATTTCTTGATCTTGAGTTGACTGATTAATTAGATAAGCAACCAAATTATTTGTGTATGGCCATACGCTTATCAGTCCCACTCATCAAGTGGCCAATGATACCATCTCAGTGTTACCCGAGTGGCAATTCCATCACTTCATCATCAATATCAACATGTTCACCAGTCCACCCAATCATACCCCGTATCTAGCATCCTTTTACAGACCTGTTAGGCATATGTCAAAGTGAACTGGATTTCATATAAATATTATAATGAAATCTGGTCAGAGGACAAAAGAGACCTACTCAAGAAAGACCTATAACATGACAACCATATGGCTTTCTTGTGCGGATCGATCCAGTCCCATGTCAATGACATGTACCTATATTCATGACTGACTATACAAGTACTATGGCTAGTTAAGAACTACCATACAGTCATCAAATATACAAGTCTGTGGTTCTATTCGTTCCCACGATTAGAACAGACCTAGGATTGATTTTATGATTATTAATCAATGGATACTCTACTCATATTATAGCACAAGATATAAATGAAATAGATTAATTGCCTGTATTAATGTGACACAAATAATGTATTCATAAATGACTCTTAATGTATAATACAAAATACAAGAATCGAATTCCCTAAGAACTAGGGCACACCAACACCCTTTGCCTAACGATATCGATATGAATAAACAAGAGGCATGGTGTTCGTCATCCTTTTCTGTTGTTTATTATATTTCTTGATCTTGAGTTGACTGATTAATCAAATAAGCAAGCAACTTATTTGGGTATGGCCATACACTTATCAGTCCCACTCATCAAGTGGCCAATGATATCATCTCGGTGTCACCCGAGTGCAATTCCATCACTTCATCATCAATATCAACATGTTCACCGGTCCACCCAATCATACCCGTATTTAGCATCCTTTTACAGACCTGTTAGGTGTATGTCAAAGTGAACCGGATTCCATATTGATATTATAATGAAATCTGGTCAGAGGACAAAAGAGACCTACTCAAGAAAGACCTATGACATGACAACCATGTGGCTTTCTTGTGCGGATCGATCCAGTCCCATGTCAATGACATGTACCTATAATCTTGACTGACTATACAAGTACTATGGCTAGTTAAGAACTACCATACAGTCATCGAATATACAAGTCTGTGGTTCTATTCGTTCCCAGGATTAGAACAGACCTGGGATTGGTTTTATGATTATTAATCAATGGATACTCTACTCATATTATAGCACAAGATATAAATGAAATAGATTAATTGCCTGTATTAATGTGACACAAATAATGTATTCATACATGACTCTTAATGTATAATACAAAATACAAGAATCCAATGCCCTGAGAACTAGGGCACACCAACACCCTTTGCCTAACGATATCGATATGAATAAACAAGAGGCAAGGTGTCCGTCATCCCCTTCTGTTGTTTATTATATTTCTTGATCTTGAGTTGACTGATTAATCAAATAAGCAACCAACTTATTTGGGTATGGCCATACACTTATCAGTCCTACTCATCAAGTGGCCAATGATATCATCTCGGTGTCACCCGAGTGGCAATTCCATCACTTCATCATCAATATCAACATGTTCACCGGTCCACCCAATCATACCCTTATTTAGCATCCTTTTACAGACCTGTTAGGCGTATGTCAAAGTGAACCGGATTCCATATTGATATTGTAATGAAATCTGGTCAGAGGACAAAAGAGACCTACTCAAGAAAGACCTATGACATGACAACCATGTGGCTATCTTGCCCGGATCGATCCAGTCCCATGTCAATGACATGTACCTATATTCATGACTGACTAGACAAGTACTATGGCTAGTTAAGAACTACCATACAGTCATCGAATATACAAGTCTCTGGTTCTATTCGTTCCCACGATTAGAACAGACCTGAGATAGGTTTTATGATTATCAATCGATGGATACTTTACTCATATTATAGCACAAGATATAAATGAAATAGATTAATTGCCTTTATTAATGTGACACAAATAATGTATTCATACATGACTCTTAATGTATAATACAAAATACAAGAATCCAATGCCCCAAGAACTAGGGCACACCAACACCCTTTGCCTAACGATATCGATATGAATAAACAAAAGGCATGGTGTCCGTCATCCCCTTCTGTTGTTTATTATATTTCTTGATCTTGAGTTGACTGATTAATTAGATAAGCAACCAAATTATTTGTGTATGGCCATACGCTTATCAGTCCCACTCATCAAGTGGCCAATGATACCATCTCAGTGTTACCCGAGTGGCAATTCCATCACTTCATCATCAATATCAACATGTTCACCAGTCCACCCAATCATACCCCGTATCTAGCATCCTTTTACAGACCTGTTAGGCATATGTCAAAGTGAACTGGATTTCATATAAATATTATAATGAAATCTGGTCAGAGGACAAAAGAGACCTACTCAAGAAAGACCTATAACATGACAACCATATGGCTTTCTTGTGCGGATCGATCCAGTCCCATGTCAATGACATGTACCTATATTCATGACTGACTATACAAGTACTATGGCTAGTTAAGAACTACCATACAGTCATCAAATATACAAGTCTGTGGTTCTATTCGTTCCCACGATTAGAACAGACCTAGGATTGATTTTATGATTATTAATCAATGGATACTCTACTCATATTATAGCACAAGATATAAATGAAATAGATTAATTGCCTGTATTAATGTGACACAAATAATGTATTCATAAATGACTCTTAATGTATAATACAAAATACAAGAATCGAATTCCCTAAGAACTAGGGCACACCAACACCCTTTGCCTAACGATATCGATATGAATAAACAAGAGGCATGGTGTTCGTCATCCTTTTCTGTTGTTTATTATATTTCTTGATCTTGAGTTGACTGATTAATCAAATAAGCAAGCAACTTATTTGGGTATGGCCATACACTTATCAGTCCCACTCATCAAGTGGCCAATGATATCATCTCGGTGTCACCCGAGTGCAATTCCATCACTTCATCATCAATATCAACATGTTCACCGGTCCACCCAATCATACCCGTATTTAGCATCCTTTTACAGACCTGTTAGGTGTATGTCAAAGTGAACCGGATTCCATATTGATATTATAATGAAATCTGGTCAGAGGACAAAAGAGACCTACTCAAGAAAGACCTATGACATGACAACCATGTGGCTTTCTTGTGCGGATCGATCCAGTCCCATGTCAATGACATGTACCTATAATCTTGACTGACTATACAAGTACTATGGCTAGTTAAGAACTACCATACAGTCATCGAATATACAAGTCTGTGGTTCTATTCGTTCCCAGGATTAGAACAGACCTGGGATTGGTTTTATGATTATTAATCAATGGATACTCTACTCATATTATAGCACAAGATATAAATGAAATAGATTAATTGCCTGTATTAATGTGACACAAATAATGTATTCATACATGACTCTTAATGTATAATACAAAATACAAGAATCCAATGCCCTGAGAACTAGGGCACACCAACACCCTTTGCCTAACGATATCGATATGAATAAACAAGAGGCAAGGTGTCCGTCATCCCCTTCTGTTGTTTATTATATTTCTTGATCTTGAGTTGACTGATTAATCAAATAAGCAACCAACTTATTTGGGTATGGCCATACACTTATCAGTCCTACTCATCAAGTGGCCAATGATATCATCTCGGTGTCACCCGAGTGGCAATTCCATCACTTCATCATCAATATCAACATGTTCACCGGTCCACCCAATCATACCCTTATTTAGCATCCTTTTACAGACCTGTTAGGCGTATGTCAAAGTGAACCGGATTCCATATTGATATTGTAATGAAATCTGGTCAGAGGACAAAAGAGACCTACTCAAGAAAGACCTATGACATGACAACCATGTGGCTATCTTGCCCGGATCGATCCAGTCCCATGTCAATGACATGTACCTATATTCATGACTGACTAGACAAGTACTATGGCTAGTTAAGAACTACCATACAGTCATCGAATATACAAGTCTCTGGTTCTATTCGTTCCCACGATTAGAACAGACCTGAGATAGGTTTTATGATTATCAATCGATGGATACTTTACTCATATTATACCACAAGATATAAATGAAATAGATTAATTGCCTTTATTAATGTGACACAAATAATGTATTCATACATGACTCTTAATGTATAATACAAAATACAAGAATCCAATGCCCTAAGAACTAGGGCACACCTACACCCTTTGCCTAACGATATCGATATGAGTAAACAAGAGGCATGGTGTCCGTCATCCCCTTCTGTTGTTTATTATATTTCTTGATCTTGAGTTGACTGATTAATCAAATAAGCATCCAACTTATTTGGGTATGGCCATACACTTATCAGTCCTACTCATCAAGTGGCCAATGATATCATCTCGGTGTCACCCGAGTGGCAATTCCATCACTTCATCATCAATATCAACTTGTTCACCGGTCCGCCTAATCATACCCGTATTTAGCATCCTTTTACAGACCTGTTAGGCGTATGTCAAAGTGAACTGGATTCCGTATTGATATTATAATGAAATCTCGTCAGAGGACAAAAGAGACCTACTCAAGAAACACCTATGACATGACAACCATGTGGCTTTCTTATGCGGATCGATCCAGTCCCATGTCAATGACATGTACCTATATTCATGACTGACTATACAAGTACTAAGGCTAGTTAAGAACTACCATACAGTCATCGAATATACAAATCTGTGGTTCTATTCGTTCCCACGATTAGAACAGACCTGGGATAGGTTTTGTGATTATCAATCAATGGATACTCTACTCATATTATAGCACAAGATATAAATGAAATAGATTAATTGCCTGTATTAATGTGACACAAATAATGTATTCATACATGACTCTTAATGTATAATACAAAATACAAGAATCCAATGCCCTCAGAACTAGGGCACACCAACACCCTTTGCCTAACGATATCGATATGAATAAACAAGAGGCATGGTGTCCGTCATCCTCTTCTGTTGTTTATTATATTTCTTGATCATGAGTTGACTGATTAATCAAATAAGCAACCAACCTATTTGGGTATGGCCATACACTTATCAGTCCTACTCATCAAGTGGCCAATGATATCATCTCGGTGTCACCCGAGTGGCGATTCCATGACTTCATCATCAATATCAACATGTTCACCAGTCCACCCAATCATACCCGTATTTAGCATCCTTTTACAGACCTGTTAGGCGTATGTCAAAGTGAACCGGATTCCATATTGATATTATAATGAAATCTGGTCAGAGGACAAAAGAGACCTACTCAAGAAAGACCTATGACATGACAACCATGTGGCTTTCTTGTGCGGATCGATCCAGTCCCATGTCAATGACATGTACCTATATTCATGACTGACTATACAAGTACTATGGCTAGTTAAGAACTACCATACAGTCATCGAATATACAAGTCTGTGGTTCTATTCGTTCCCACGATTAGAACAGACCTGGGATAGGTTTTATGATTATCAATCAATGGATACTCTACTCATATTATAGCACAAGATATAAATGAAATAGATTAATTGCCTTTATTAATGTGACACAAATAATGTATTCATACATGAATCTTAATGTATAATACAAAATACAAGAATCCAATGCCCTAAGAACTAGGGCACACCAACACCCTTTGCCTAACGGTATCGATATAAATAAACAAGAGGCATGGTGTCCGTCATCCTCTCCTGTTGTTTATTATATTTCTTGATCATGAGTTGACTGATTAATCAAATAAGCAACCAACCTATTTGGGTATGGCCATACACTTATCAGTCCTACTCATCAAGTGGCCAATGATATCATCTCGGTGTCACCCGAGTGGCGATTCCATGACTTCATCATCAATATCAACCTGTTCACCAGTCCACCCAATCATACCCGTATTTAGCATCCTTTTACAGACCTGTTAGGCATATGTCAAAGTGAACTGGATTCCATACAGATATTCCAGTGAAATCTGGTCGGAGGACAAAAGAGACCTACTCAAGAAAGACCTATGACATGACAACCTTGTGGCTTTCTTGTGCGGATCGATCCAGTCCCATGTCAATGACATGTACCTATATTCATGACTGACTATACAAGTACTATGGCTAGTTAAGAACTACCATACAGTCATCGAATATACAAGTCTGTGGTTCTATCCGTTCCCGCGATTAGAACAGACCTGGGATTGGTTTTATGATTATCAATCAATGGATACTCTACTCATATTATAGCACAAGATATAAATGAAATAGATTAATTGCCTTTATTAATGTGACACAAATAATGTATTCATACATGACTCTTAATGTATAATACAAAATACAAGAATCCAATGCCCTAAGAACTAGGGCACACCAACACCCTTTGCCTAACGATATCGATATGAATAAACAAGAGGCATGGTGTCCGTCATCCTCTTCTGTTGTTTATTATATTTCTTGATCATGAGTTGACTGATTAATCAAATAAGCAAGCAACTTATTTGGGTATGGCCATACACTTATCAGTCCCACTCATCAAGTGGCCAATGATATCATCTCGGTGTCACCTGAGTGCAATTCCATCACTTCATCATCAATATCAACATGTTCACCGGTCCACCCAATCATACCCGTATTTAGCATCCTTTTACAGACCTGTTTGGCGTATGTCAAAGTGAACCGGATTCCATATTGATAGTATAATGAAATCTGGTCAGAGGACTAAAGAGACCTACTCAAGAAAGACCTATGATATGACAACCATGTGGCTTTCTGGTGCGTATCGATCCAGTCCCATGTCAATGACAAGTACCTATATTCATGACTGACTATGCAGGTACTACGGCTAGTTAAGAACTACCATACAGTCATCGAATATACAAGTCTGTGGTTCTATTCGTTCCCACGATTAGAACAGACCTGGGATAGGTTTTATGATTATCAATCAATGGATACTCTACTCATATTATAGCACAAGATATAAATGAAATAGATTAATTGCCTTTATTAATGTGACACAAATAATGTATTCATACATGAATCTTAATGTATAATACAAAATACAAGAATCCAATGCCCTAAGAACTAGGGCACACCAACACCCTTTGCCTAACGGTATCGATATAAATAAACAAGAGGCATGGTGTCCGTCATCCTCTTCTGTTGTTTATTATATTTCTTGATCATGAGTTGACTGATTAATCAAATAAGCAACCAACCTATTTGGGTATCGCCATACACTTATCAGTCCTACTCATCAAGTGGCCAATGATATCATCTCGGTGTCACCCGAGTGGCGATTCCATGACTTCATCATCAATATCAACATGTTCACCAGTCCACCCAATCATACCCGTATTTAGCATCCTTTTATAGGCCTGTTAGGCATATGTCAAAGTGAACTGGATTCCATACGGATATTATAGTGAAATCTGGTCGGAGGACAAAACAGACCTACTCAAGAAAGACCTATCACATGACAACCATGTGGCTTTCTTATGCGGATCGATCTAGTCCCATGTCAATGACATGTACCTATATTCATGACTGACTATACAAGTACTATTTCTAGTTAAGAACTAACATACAGTCATCGAATATACAAGTCTGTGGTTCTATTCGTTCCCGCGATTAGAACAGACCTGGGATTGGTTTTATGATTATCAATCAATGGATACTCTACTCATATTATCGCACAAGATATAAATGAAATAGATTAATTACCTTTATTAATGTGACAAAAATAATGTATTCATACAAGGCTCTTAATGTATAATACAAAATACAAGAATCCAATGCCCTAAGAACTAGGGCACACCAACACCCTTTGCCTAACGATATCGATATGAATAAACAAGAGGCATGGTGTCCGTCATCCTCTTCTGTTGTTTATTATATTTCTTGATCTTGAGTTGATTGATTAATCGAAAAAGCAACTAACTTATTTGGGTATGGCCATACACTATCAGTCCTACTCATCAAGTGGCCAATGATATCATCTCGGTGTCACCCGAGTGGCAATTCCATCACTTCATCATCAATATCAACATGTTCACCGATCCACCCAATCATACCCGTATTTAGCATCCTTTTACAGACCTGTTAGGCGTATGTCAAAGTGAACCGGATTCCATATTGATATTATAATGAAATCTGGTCAGAGGACAAAAGAGACCTACTCAAGAAAGACCTATGACATGACAACCATGTGGCTTTCTTGTGCGGATCGATCCAGTCCCATGTCAATGACAAGTACCTATATTCATGACTGACTATGCAGGTACTACGGCTAGTTAAGAACTACCATACAGTCATCGAATATACAAGTCTGTGGTTCTATTCGTTCCCACGATTAGAACAGACCTGGGATAGGTTTTATGATTATCAATCAATGGATACTCTACTCATATTATAGCACAAGATATAAATGAAATAGATTAATTGCCTTTATTAATGTGACACAAATAATGTATTCATACATGAATCTTAATGTATAATACAAAATACAAGAATCCAATGCCCTAAGAACTAGGGCACACCAACACCCTTTGCCTAACGGTATCGATATAAATAAACAAGAGGCATGGTGTCCGTCATCCTCTTCTGTTGTTTATTATATTTCTTGATCATGAGTTGACTGATTAATCAAATAAGCAACCAACCTATTTGGGTATCGCCATACACTTATCAGTCCTACTCATCAAGTGGCCAATGATATCATCTCGGTGTCACCCGAGTGGCGATTCCATGACTTCATCATCAATATCAACATGTTCACCAGTCCACCCAATCATACCCGTATTTAGCATCCTTTTATAGACCTGTTAGGCATATGTCAAAGTGAACTGGATTCCATACGGATATTATAGTGAAATCTGGTCGGAGGACAAAACAGACCTACTCAAGAAAGACCTATGACATGACAACCATGTGGCTTTCTTATGCGGATCGATCTAGTCCCATGTCAATGATATGTACCTATATTCATGACTGACTATACAAGTACTATTTCTAGTTAAGAACTAACATACAGTCATCGAATATACAAGTCTGTGGTTCTATTCGTTCCCGCGATTAGAACAGACCTGGGATTGGTTTTATGATTATCAATCAATGGATACTCTACTCATATTATCGCACAAGATATAAATGAAATAGATTAATTACCTTTATTAATGTGACAAAAATAATGTATTCATACAAGGCTCTTAATGTATAATACAAAATACAAGAATCCAATGCCCTAAGAACTAGGGCACACCAACACCCTTTGCCTAACGATATCGATATGAATAAACAAGAGGCATGGTGTCCGTCATCCTCTTCTGTTGTTTATTATATTTCTTGATCTTGAGTTGATTGATTAATCGAAAAAGCAACTAACTTATTTGGGTATGGCCATACACTATCAGTCCTACTCATCAAGTGGCCAATGATATCATCTCGGTGTCACCCGAGTGGCAATTCCATCACTTCATCATCAATATCAACATGTTCACCGATCCACCCAATCATACCCGTATTTAGCATCCTTTTACAGACCTGTTAGGCGTATGTCAAAGTGAACCGGATTCCATATTGATATTATAATGAAATCTGGTCAGAGGACAAAAGAGACCTACTCAAGAAAGACCTATGACATGACAACCATGTGGCTTTCTTGTGCGGATCGATCCAGTCCCATGTCAATGACATGTACCTATATTCATGACTGACTATACAAGTACTATGGCTAGTTAAGAACTACCATACAGTCATCGAATATACAAGTCTGTGGTTCTATTCGTTCCCACGATTAGAACAGACCTGGGATAGGTTTTATGATTATCAATCAATGGATACTCTACTCATATTATAGCACAAGATATAAATGAAATAGATTAATTGCCTTTATTAATGTGACACAAATAATGTATTCATACATGAATCTTAATGTATAATACAAAATACAAGAATCCAATGCCCTAAGAACTAGGGCACACCAACACCCTTTGCCTAACGGTATCGATATAAATAAACAAGAGGCATGGTGTCCGTCATCCTCTTCTGTTGTTTATTATATTTCTTGATCATGAGTTGACTGATTAATCAAATAAGCAACCAACCTATTTGGGTATGGCCATACACTTATCAGTCCTACTCATCAAGTGGCCAATGATATCATCTCGGTGTCACCCGAGTGGCGATTCCATGACTTCATCATCAATATCAACATGTTCACCAGTCCACCCAATCATACCCGTATTTAGCGTCCTTTTACAGACCTGTTAGGCATATGTCAAAGTGAACTGGATTCCATACGGATATTATAGTGAAATCTGGTCTGAGGACAAAAGAGACCTACTCAAGAAAGACCTATGAAGCAACAACCGTGTAGCTTTCTTGTGCGGATCCATCTAGTCCCATGTCAATGACATGTACCTATATTCATGACTGACTGTACAAGTACTATTTCTAGTTAAGAACTAACATACAGTCATCGAATATACAAGTCTGTGGTTCTATCCGTTCCCACGATTAGAACAGACCTGGGATTGGTTTTATGATTATCAATCAATGGATACTCTACTCATATTATAGCACAAGATATAAATGAAATAGATTAATTGCCTTTATTAATGTGACGCAAATAATGTATTCATACATGAATCTTAATGTATAATACAAAATACAAGAATCCAATGCCCTAAGAACTAGGGCACACCAACACCCTTTGCCTAACGGTATCGATATAAATAAACAAGAGGCATGTTGTCCGTCATCCTCTTCTGTTGTTTATTATATTTCTTGATCATGAGTTGACTGATTAATCAAATAAGCAACCAACCTATTTGGGTATTGGCATACACTTATCAGTCCTACTCATCAAGTGGCCAATGATATCATCTCGGTGTCACCCGAGTGGCGATTCCATGACTTCATCATCAATATCAACATGTTCACCAGTCCACCCAATCATACCCGTATTTAGCATCCTTTTACAGACCTGTTAGGCATATGTCAAAGTGAACTGGATTCCATACGGATATTATAGTGAAATCTGGTCGGAGGACAAAACAGACCTACTCAAGAAAGACCTATGACATGACAACCATGTGGCTTTCTTATGCGGATCGATCTAGTCCCATGTCAATGACATGTACCTATATTCATGACTGACTATACAAGTACTATTTCTAGTTAAGAACTAACATACAGTCATCGAATATACAAGTGTGTGGTTCTATTCGTTCCCGCGATTAGAACAGACCTGGGATTGGTTTTATGATTATCAATCAATGGATACTCTACTCATATTATCGCACAAGATATAAATGAAATAGATTAATTACCTTTATTAATGTGACAAAAATAATGTATTCATACAAGGCTCTTAATGTATAATACAAAATACAAGAATCCAATGTCCTAAGAACTAGGGCACACCAACACCCTTTGCCTAACGATATCGATATGAATAAACAAGAGGCATGGTGTCCGTCATCCTCTTTTGTTGTTTATTATATTTCTTGATCTTGAGTTGACTGATTAATCGAAAAAGCAACTAACTTATTTGGGTATGGCCATACACTATCAGTCCTACTCATCAAGTGGCCAATGATATCATCTCGGTGTCACCCGAGTGGCAATTCCATCACTTCATCATCAATATCAACATGTTCACCGATCCACCCAATCATACCCGTATTTAGCATCCTTTTACAGACCTGTTAGGCGTATGTCAAAGCGAACCGGATTCCATATTGATATTATAATGAAATCTGGTCAGAGGACAAAAGAGACCTACTCAAGAAAGACCTATGACATGACAACCATGTGGCTTTCTTGTGCGGATCGATCCAATCCCATGCCAATGACATGTACCTATATTCATGACTGACTATACAAGTACTATGGCTAGTTAAGAACTACCATACAGTCATCGAATATACAAGTCTCTGGTTCTATTCGTTCCCACGATTAGAACAGACCTGGGATAGGTTTTATGATTATCAATCAATGGATACTCTACTCATATTATAGCACAAGATATAAATGAAATAGATTAATTGCCTGTATTAATGTGACACAAATAATGTACTCATACATGACTCTTAATTTATAATACAAAATACAAGAATCCAATGCCCTAAGAACTGGGGCACACCAACACCTTTTGCCTAACGATATCGATATGAATAAACAAGAGGCATGGTGTCCGTCATCCTCTTCTGTTGTTTATTATATTTCTTGATCTTGAGTTGACTGATTAATCGAAAAAGCAACTAACTTATTTGGGTATGGCCATACACTATCAGTCCTACTCATCAAGTGGCCAATGATATCATCTCGGTGTCACCCGAGTGGCAATTCCATCACTTCATCATCAATATCAATATGTTCACCGATCCACCCAATCATACCCGTATTTAGCATCCTTTTACAGACCTGTTAGGCGTATGTCAAAGTGAACCGGATTCCATATTGATATTATAATGAAATCTGGTCAGAGGACAAAAGAGACCTACTCAAGAAAGACCTATGACATGACAACCATGTGGCTTTCTTGTGCGGATCGATCCAGTCCCATGTCAATGACATGTACCTATATTCATGACTAAGTATACAAGT
The DNA here is from genome assembly GCA_039660915.1 of Euphorbia tirucalli. NCBI lineage: Eukaryota > Viridiplantae > Streptophyta > Magnoliopsida > Malpighiales > Euphorbiaceae > Euphorbia > Euphorbia tirucalli. The sequence continues at coordinate 14,922,385 of CM077635.1, read as the reverse complement.
ACTATGGCTAGTTAAGAACTACCATACAGTCATCGAATATACAAGTCTGTGGTTCTATTCGTTCCCACGATTAGAACAGACCTGGGATAGGTTTTGTAATTATCAATCAATGGATACTCTACTCAGATTATAGCACAAGATATAAATGAAATAGATTAATTGCCTTTATTAATGTGACACAAATAATGTATTCATACATGAATCTTAATGTATAATACAAAATACAAGAATCCAATGCCCTAAGAACTAGAGCACACCAACACCCTTTGCCTAACGAAATCAATATGAATAAACAAGAGGCATGGTGTCCGTCATCCTCTTCGGTTGTTTATTATATTTCTTGATCTTGAGTTGACTGATTAATCGAAAAAGCAACTAACTTATTTGGGTATGGCCATACACTTATCAGTCCTACTCATCAAGTGGCCAATGATATCATCTCGGTGTCACCCGAGTGGCAATTCCATCACTTCATCATCAATATCAACTTGTTCACCGATACACCCAATCATACCCGTATTTAGCATCCTTTTACAGACCTGTTAGGCGTATGTCAAAGTGAACTGGATTCCATATTGATATTATAATGAAATCTGGTCAGAGGACAAAAGAGACCTACTCAAGAAAGACCTATGACATGACAACCATGTGGCTTTCTTGTGCGGATCGATCCAGTCCCATGTCAATGACATGTACCTATATTCATGACTGACTATACAAGTACTATGGCAAGTTAAGAACTACCATACAGTCATCGAATATACAAGTCTGTGGTTCTATTCATTCCCACGATTAGAACAGACCTGGCATTGGTTTTATGATTATCAATCAATGGATACTCTACTCATATTATAGCACAAGATATAAATGAAATAGATTAATTGCCTTTATTAATGTGACACAAATAATGTATTCATACATGACACTTAATGTATAATACAAAATACAAGAATCCAATTCCCTAAGAACTAGGGCACACCAACACCCTTTGCCTAACGATATCGATATGAATAAACAAGAGGCATGGTGTCCGTCATCCTCTTCTGCTGTTTAATATATTTCTTGATCTTGAGTTGACTGATTAATCAAATAAGCAAGCAACTTATTTGGGTATGGCCATACACTTATCAGTCCCACTCATCAAGTGGCTAATGATATCATCTCGGTGTCACCCGAATGCAATTCCATCACTTCATCATCAATATCAACATGTTCACCGGTCCACCCAATCATACCCGTATTTAGCATCCTTTTACAGACCTCTTAGGTGTATGTCAAAGTGAACCGGATTCCATATTGATATTATAATGAAATCTAGTCAGAGGACAAAAGAGACCTACTCAAGAAAGACCTATGACATGACAACCATGTGGCTTTCTTGTGCGGATCGATCCAGTCCCATGTCAATGACATGTACCTATATTCATGACTGACTATACAAGTACTATGGATAGTTAAGAACTACCATATAGTCATCGAATATACAAGTTTGTGGTTCTATTCGTTCCCACGATTAGAACAGACCTGGGATAGGTTTTATGATTATCAATCAATGGATACTCTACTCATATTATAGCATAAGATATAAATGAAATAGATTAATTGCCTTTATTAATGTGACACAAATAATGTATTCATACATGAATCTTAATGTATAATACAAAATACAAGAATCCAATGCCCTAAGAACTAGGGCACACCAACACCCTTTGCCTAACGGTATCGATATAAATAAACAAGAGGCATGGTGTCCGTCATCCTCTTCTGTTGTTTATTATATTTCTTGATCATGAGTTGACTGATTAATCAAATAAGCAACCAACCTATTTGGGTATTGCCATACACTTATCAGTCCTACTCATCAAGTGGCCAATGATATCATCTCGGTGTCACCCGAGTGGCGATTCCATGACTTCATCATCAATATCAACATGTTCACCAGTCCACCCAATCATACCCGTATTTAGCATCCTTTTACAGACCTGTTAGGCATATGTCAAAGTGAACTGGATTCCATACGGATATTATAGTGAAATCTGGTCGGAGGACAAAACAGACCTACTCAAGAAAGACCTATGACATGACAACCATGTGGCTTTCTTATACGGATCGATCTAGTCCCATGTCAATGACATGTACCTATATTCATGACTGACTATACAAGTACTATTTCTAGTTAAGAACTAACATACAGTCATCGAATATACAAGTGTGTGGTTCTATTCGTTCCCGCGATTAGAACAGACCTGGGATTGGTTTTATGATTATCAATCAATGGATACTCTACTCATATTATCGCACAAGATATAAATGAAATAGATTAATTACCTTTATTAATGTGACAAAAATAATGTATTCATACAAGGCTCTTAATGTATAATACAAAATACAAGAATCCAATGTCCTAAGAACTAGGGCACACCAACACCCTTTGCCTAACGATATCGATATGAATAAACAAGAGGCATGGTGTCCGTCATCCTCTTCTGTTGTTTATTATATTTCTTGATCTTGAGTTGACTGATTAATCGAAAAAGCAACTAACTTATTTGGGTATGGCCATACACTATCAGTCCTACTCATCAAGTGGCCAATGATATCATCTCGGTGTCACCCGAGTGGCAATTCCATCACTTCATCATCAATATCAACATGTTCACCGATCCACCCAATCATACCCGTATTTAGCATCCTTTTACAGACCTGTTAGGCGTATGTCAAAGCGAACCGGATTCCATATTGATATTATAATGAAATCTGGTCAGAGGACAAAAGAGACCTACTCAAGAAAGACCTATGACATGACAACCATGTGGCTTTCTTGTGCAGATCGATCCAGTCCCATGTCAATGACATGTACCTATATTCATGACTGACTATACAAGTACTATGGCTAGTTAAGAACTACCATACAGTCATCGAATATACAAGTCTCTGGTTCTATTCGTTCCCACGATTAGAACAGACCTGGGATAGGTTTTATGATTATCAATCAATGGATACTCTACTCATATTATAGCACAAGATATAAATGAAATAGATTAATTGCCTGTATTAATGTGACACAAATAATGTACTCATACATGACTCTTAATTTATAATACAAAATACAAGAATCCAATGCCCTAAGAACTGGGGCACACCAACACCTTTTGCGTAACGATATCGATATGAATAAACAAGAGGCATGGTGTCCGTCATCCTCTTCTGTTGTTTATTATATTTCTTGATCTTGAGTTGACTGATTAATCGAAAAAGCAACTAACTTATTTGGGTATGGCCATACACTATCAGTCCTACTCATCAAGTGGCCAATGATATCATCTCGGTGTCACCCGAGTGGCAATTCCATCACTTCATCATCAATATCAATATGTTCACCGATCCACCCAATCATACCCGTATTTAGCATCCTTTTACAGACCTGTTAGGCGTATGTCAAAGTGAACCGGATTCCATATTGATATTATAATGAAATCTGGTCAGAGGACAAAAGAGACCTACTCAAGAAAGACCTATGACATGACAACCATGTGGCTTTCTTGTGCGGATCGATCCAGTCCCATGTCAATGACATGTACCTATATTCATGACTAAGTATACAAGTACTATGGCTAGTTAAGAACTACCATACAGTCATCGAATATACAAGTCTGTGGTTCTATTCGTTCCCACGATTAGAACAGACCTGGGATAGGTTTTGTAATTATCAATCAATGGATACTCTACTCAGATTATAGCACAAGATATAAATGAAATAGATTAATTGCCTTTATTAATGTGACACAAATAATGTATTCATACATGAATCTTAATGTATAATACAAAATACAAGAATCCAATGCCCTAAGAACTAGAGCACACCAACACCCTTTGCCTAACGAAATCAATATGAATAAACAAGAGGCATGGTGTCCGTCATCCTCTTCGGTTGTTTATTATATTTCTTGATCTTGAGTTGACTGATTAATCGAAAAAGCAACTAACTTATTTGGGTATGGCCATACACTTATCAGTCCTACTCATCAAGTGGCCAATGATATCATCTCGGTGTCACCCGAGTGGCAATTCCATCACTTCATCATCAATATCAACTTGTTCACCGATACACCCAATCATACCCGTATTTAGCATCCTTTTACAGACCTGTTAGGCGTATGTCAAAGTCAACTGGATTCCATATTGATATTATAATGAAATCTGGTCAGAGGACAAAAGAGACCTACTCAAGAAAGACCTATGACATGACAACCATGTGGCTTTCTTGTGCGGATCGATCCAGTCCCATGTCAATGACATGTACCTATATTCATGACTGACTATACAAGTACTATGGCAAGTTAAGAACTACCATACAGTCATCGAATATACAAGTCTGTGGTTCTATTCATTCCCACGATTAGAACAGACCTGGCATTGGTTTTATGATTATCAATCAATGGATACTCTACTCATATTATAGCACAAGATATAAATGAAATAGATTAATTGCCTTTATTAATGTGACACAAATAATGTATTCATACATGACTCTTAATGTATAATACAAAATACAAGAATCCAATTCCCTAAGAACTAGGGCACACCAACACCCTTTGCCTAACGATATCGATATGAATAAACAAGAGGCATGGTGTCCGTCATCCTCTTCTGCTGTTTAATATATTTCTTGATCTTGAGTTGACTGATTAATCAAATAAGCAAGCAACTTATTTGGGTATGGCCATACACTTATCAGTCCCACTCATCAAGTGGCTAATGATATCATCTCGGTGTCACCCGAATGCAATTCCATCACTTCATCATCAATATCAACATGTTCACCGGTCCACCCAATCATACCCGTATTTAGCATCCTTTTACAGACCTCTTAGGTGTATGTCAAAGTGAACCGGATTCCATATTGATATTATAATGAAATCTAGTCAGAGGACAAAAGAGACCTACTCAAGAAAGACCTATGACATGACAACCATGTGGCTTTCTTGTGCGGATCGATCCAGTCCCATGTCAATGACATGTACCTATATTCATGACTGACTATACAAGTACTATGGATAGTTAAGAACTACCATATAGTCATCGAATATACAAGTTTGTGGCTCTATTCGTTCCCACGATTAGAACAGACCTGGGATAGGTTTTATGATTATCAATCAATGGATACTCTACTCATATTATAGCATAAGATATAAATGAAATAGATTAATTGCCTTTATTAATGTGACACAAATAATGTATTCATAGATGAATCTTAATGTATAATACAAAATACAAGAATCCAATGCCCAAAGAACTAGGGCACACCAACACCCTTTGCCTAACGATATCGATATGAATAAACAAGAGGCATGGTGTCCGTCATCCTCTTCTGTTGTTTGTTATATTTTTTGATCTTGAGTTGACTGATTAATCAAATAAGCAACCAACTTATTTGGGTATGGGCATACACTTATCAGTCCTACTCATCAAGTGGCCAATGATATCATCTCGGTGTCACCCGAGTGGCAATTCCATCACTTCATCATCAATATCAACATGTTCACCAGTCCACCCAATCATACCCGTATTTAGCATCCTTTTACAGACCTGTTAGGCGTATGTCAAAGTGAACTGGATTCCATACTGATATTATAATGAAATCTGGTATGAGGACAAAAGAGACCTACTCAAGAAAGACCTATGATATGATAACCATGTGGCTTTCTTGTGCGGATCGATCCAGTCCCATGTCAATGACATGTACCTATATTCATGACTGACTATACAGGTACTATGGCCAGTTAAGAACTACCATACAGTCATCGAATATACAAGTCCGTGGTTCTATTCGTTCCCACGATTAGAACAGACCTCGGATAGGTTTTATGATTATCAATCAATGGATACTCTACTCATATTGTAGCACAAGATATAAATGAAATAGATTAATTGCCTGTATTTATGTGACACAACTAATGTATTCATACATGTCTCTTAATGTATAATACAAAATACAAGAATCCAATGCCCTAAGAACTAGGGCACACCAACACATTTTGCCTAACGATATCGATATGAATAAACAAGAGGCATGGTGTCCGTCATCCTCTTCTGTTGTTTATTATATTTCTTGATCTTGAGTTGACTGATTAATCAAATAAGCAACCAACTTATTTGGGTATGGCGATACACTTATCAGTCCTACTCATCAAGTGGCTAATGATATCATCTCGGTGTCATCCGAGTGGCAATTCCATCACTTCATCATCAATATCAACATGTTCACCGGTCCACCCAATCATACCCGTATTTAGCATCCTTTTACAGACCTGTTAGGCATATGCAAAGTGAACCGGATTACATATTGATATTATAATGAAATCTGGTCAGAGGACAAAAGAGACCTACTCAAGAAAGACCTATGACATGACAACCATGTGGCTTTCTTGTGCGGATCGATCCAGTCCCATGTCAATGACATGTACCCATATTCATGACTGACTATACAAGTACTATGGCTAGTTAAGAACTACCATACAGTCATCGAATATACAAGTCTGTGGTTCTATTCGTTCCCATGATTAGAACAGACCTGGGATAGGTTTTATAATTATCAATCAATGGATACTCTACTCATATTATAGCACAAGATATAAATGAAACAGATTAATTGCCTGTATTAATGTGACACAAATAATGTATTCATACATGACTCTTAATGTATAATACAAAATACAAGAATCCAATACCCTAAGAACTTGGGCACACCAGCACCCTTTGCCTAACGATATCGATATGAATAAACAAGAGGCATGGCGTCCATCATCCTCTTCTGTTGTTTATTATATTTCTTGACCTTGAGTTGACTGATTAATCAAATAAGCAACCAACTTATTTGTGTATGGCCATACACTTATCCGTCCCACTCATCAAGTGGCCAATGATATCATCTCGGTGTTACCCGAGTGGCAATTCCATCACTTCATCATCAATATCAACATGTTCACCAGTCCACCCAATCATACCCGTATTTAGCATCGTTTTACAGACCTGTTAGGCATATGTCAAAGTGAACTGGAATCCATATTGATATTATAATGAAATCTGGTCTGAGGACAAAAGAGACCTACTCAAGAAAGACCTATGACGCAGCAACCATGTGGCTTTCTTGTGCGTATCGATCTAGTCCCATGTCAATGACATGTACCTATATTCATGACTGACTATACAAGTACTATGGCTAGTTTAGAACTGCCATACAGTCATCGAATATACAAGTCTGTGATTCTATTCGTTCCCATGATTGGAACAGACCTGGGATTGGTTTTATGATTATCAATCAATGGATACTTTACTCATATTATATCACAAGATATAAATGAAATAGATTAATTACCTTTATTAATGTGACAAAAATAATGTATTCATACATGGCTCTTAATGTATAATACAAAATAGAAGAATCCAATGCCCTAAGAACTAGGGTACACCAGCAATCTCCCACTTGCACTAGTTCCAAGTGGGCATTGCCCTAATTCCTATAGATCTGGTATGACCATCGTGCTGTGTCTGCGGTAGCGCTTTTGTGACATCCCTAACTTTCTTAGCATGCAATGGCGGAAAACATTACATAAAGTCTAGGACATCATTATAAAAGAAACTTCCAATTATGCCTCTGATTACTACTACACATGTTCATAAAATACGTACTCCAAAATTTAATTCTAAGTGATAAATAATAATTCAATACGAATAATACTTCAATGACAAAAACCTAGAAGTTTAGAGAATCTGAAAATCTCAATTCTAAAATGTTCATAACAACTATTTAATGTCTACTCAAAGCAATCCCTCCACACAATCCCAAGGACGGGCGTCAGGCATCATTCAATCATCACCGGCATACTCTGAAAATATCAACAGCGCCACTTAGTGACGAGTAACTAACAAATCCCAAACATCAATTTAAAGTTTGCATAAAATGATGACAGTTCACAAATATATGTTTTATTAATTAATCAAGCACCGTAAGGGTAATAAACAACAATCATCATTCATACAAGTGTACATACTTATGCTCACAATCCTTGTAATAGGGAACGTACCTCGTTTAACAAGCCGCTCCAACACATATCACATAGATCATATCATTTAAGTAGCAAATCATTAATCAAAGAATAAAATTCCAAGTCAAGTCATACAAACTAGATGCATACAACCGTTTAGAACAAGGAATTGTATCATGAACATGACGTTATTTCATTTACACAATAACCATTATTAGTTTCCTAATACACAAATTCCAAAGTCACAAGATAGCTTACAAACCTCACTATCACAGCCAAGCATCAAAATCACATTGTAATCAACATTAACATGCAATTACATTCTTAACCATTGATTAACATCAACTTATGTATACGCGTACAACTCATTGCATTAACCTATACACTTGTGCTTATAGGGAGTTTGGCAGCAGACGCTGCAGAGTGCCATGAACCTAGGGCTTACCTCTGCGGAGAGCCATGAACCTAGGACTTACCTCCTTAACACATTGAGTACCATGAACCTAGGATTTACCTCAGAATGCCATGAACATAGGTCTTACATCATAATGCCATTAACATAGGTCTTACATCACCGAGTGCCATGAACCTAGGGCTTACCTCGGAATTTGGGGTGCTGTCCTAGTGCCTACCAATCAAACATGGTAAACACTTTGCCAAACTAACCAAAACACAACTGTATAAATCACTACAACTCAAATTAATTACTATAATCATACCAATATCAAAAGGGTGCCATTAAAATAGGTCTTATTCCCAAAACATAGCACAATACCTCAATAAACACAAGGTACCATTAAAATAGGACTTACCCCAAACTCAATTTCATAATTCCAATATGTATTAATTTACCAAATCATATTTGTAATTATTATATTTCATGCCATGAGTTCTAGCACAAAATTTCTAGAATCAAATTATGCTTTACACACATTAAAAATAAATTCAGGCCTAAGGTGACAATTTCAGAATTCATAGTTCATGCCTCAACTTGCACATAATATTCCAGTAGGTTAGACTCAGAATTCAGCATGGCAATACAAAGGTGAATTTTAGCCTTACATCTTAGGAACACATGCCAGCTTGAATCATGCAATTCGGAGTCCTATAGCAAAAGATATTAAGGAAACACTAAAAACATGCAATCTGTAAACTTACTTCAGTTCACTGCACATAGTCTGACTTCAACAGACAAAACGGACGTGTTACTCACTGATTTAGCAAAAATAATATAAAGCAACATTGAACATCAGGATTTTAGGAATACATATAATTTTGTTTCATGGCAAACGGAGCTACAGAGAGAAAATAAAGCCATAATCAACGCAAACTGTACAAACTGAAATTCAGCAGTTCCAGGAAATCGGCACAGTGCACATAAGGCAGTTTCAACAGGGAATACGAGCACTTTACTCACAGAATTTGCCAAAATAGTATAAAACAACCTTGTACACTTATGTCTCAGGAAAACACAGAAAGTTGAATCATGCCATTCGGAGTTATATAACGAAAATAAAGCTAAAATTACCACAACCTATACAATCTGAAATTTAGCAGTTCCAGCATAAAACCATTCCTAACATGCATATACATATTTCTTTCAACCCTTAACCTAATTATCACCATTTTATACCAGTAACATACATGCTTAAATTTCAATATACAAGATTATTATCTCACCATGCAATCAATAGGAACCTATCATGCAATCTATGAAAGCTTTAAATCGATATTAGAGTTTGTTTGTTACCTCGATTGCAGTGGGTCGGTCACTAGAGTAAAAACAGAAATTAGGAGAGGGTGCTCCTTGATTTAGGTCACGAACTTAATCCGATGATTCCCAAAGAGAAGAAACTTCGGAAAATTACAGAAAAGAACAAAGTTCTTAGCAAGTTTCTAAGGAGTTAAAAGATGGAATAAAACCGATTGGGATTCCTTACCTTCAGAAAGATGAATGATTTCCTCAACTGAGACAATGGAATTTCGGAATTCACAAGAATGATGCAAGGCTGGTTTGAGTGAAAGAGAGAGGAAGAGAAAGAATAAAGTTCGGCTAGGGTTAGAGGAAATTTCGAAATTTGTAGTGTTAAATAGGAAATAGAAGTTGATTTGATGAAGGAAAGGTAAGTGGGAGAGATTTGCTCCACTAAGTTGGTAGTTTCTGATTTGAATTGGTCAAACTAAATAAAAGGGATATATAAAATAGTAAATTTCGGATTTTATGGGATTTTATGTCTCCCAAACCAAAAATATAAATCCTAAAAAAAATAACTAAATTAAGCTAAGTTGGGTTCGAACTCTAGACCTCTAGTTATTAAACACATCTCTCTACCATTAGGCCAAAGCCTACTAATTGTTCTATCATGCAAACTCATAATTAAATGCATAATCATAGAATTAAATATATCACATAAAGATACAATTTAGGGCAAGGAAATCTAGGGCATTACAATCCTCCCTACTTCAAAAAAAATTTCGCCCTCGAAATTCTAGACAAAAGAAAGATAGGAAAGGCCTCTAACCTAAAACGAAAAGCTCTGGATACTTAGTCCTCATGGTTTCCTCTAGTTCCCATGTAGCCTCTTCGAACTTCTGGCTACGCCAAAGCACCTTTACCAAAGGCATCTCTTTTCTCCTGAGTTTGCGAACCTGACGGTCGAGGATCTGAACAGGCTTCTCCTCATATGTCAAATTGGGTTCCACCTCCACCGAATCCACAGCAATAACGTGAGAAGGGTCGCTCACATATCTTCGTAGCTGTGAAACATGGAATACATTATGAACTTTTGCCAATTCCGGTGGTAGAGCCAACCGATATGAAACTTCCCCAATCCTCTCAAGCACTTCATATGGACCAATATACTTGGGACTGAGCTTGCCCTTCTTGCCGAACCTCATCACTCCCTTCATAGGAGATACTTTCAGCAATACCTTGCTACCGACTTCGAAGGTAAGAGGTCTTCTATTGAGATCTGCATAGGACTTCTGACGATCCTGGGCAGCCTTCATATTCGCCTGAATCACTTTCACCTTCTCAACTGTATCCTGAATCAATTCCGGACCCAACACCAATGTGTCACTAATGTCGTTCCAACATGTCGGACTACGACATTTCCTCCCATAGAGGACTTCATACGGGGCCACACGGATACTAGCGTGATAGCTATTGTTATAGGAGAACTCTACCAAACTCAGACATTTCACCCAAGATTTATGGAAGTCAAGAGCACATGACCGCAACATATCCTCTAAGGTTTGAATTGTCCTCTCCGTCTTTCCATCTGTAGCAGCATGAAAAGCTATACTCAACTTCAATCTAGTGCCCAAAGCTTCTTGAAATGATGTCCAAAAATGTGACAAGAACCGTGGGTCACGATCTGACACAATCTCCCTAGGCACACCATGTAGCCTTATAATTTCACTCGCATATGCCTCAGCTAACTGCTCCATAGACCAGGTCTTCTTCATAGGATTAAACCGAGCCACCTTGGTCAAACGATCTATAATAACCCACACTGTGTCTAAACCATTAGCAACCTTTGGTAAACCTGACACAAAGTCCATAGCAACCGAGTCAAACTTCCATGCTGGAATAGCCAAGGGCTGCAATAATCCTCCAGGCCTTTGATGCTCAATTTTCACCTTTTGACAAGTCAAGCATCGGGCCACAAACTCGGCTACCTCTTTCTTCATTCTAGGCCACCAAAACTGCATCTTCAAATCTTTGTATAATTTCGCACCTCCCGGATGCACAGAGTAGGGAGTGCAATGAGCTTCACTTAAGATATGCTCTTTCAACATTGAATCATTAGGCACGCACCATCGGCCTTTAAATTTCATACTCCCATCTGCAAGAATCTTGAAATCTACAGCATTACCCTGCTCCTTCGCTGCACGAATCTTCTGAAGTACGGGATCACTCAACTGCTTTTCTTTCAATTCTACAAACAATACCGGTTCCACTCTGATTGCATTTAAACTCGCCCGACCCACTCCTCTCGGGACCACTTCAATTTCCAACTTGCTAAACTCCTTGCAAAGATCAATAGGGAGTCTTTTCATGAAGTTCACCGAATGGATGCTCTTTCTGCTCAATGCATCTGCGACTCTGTCGGCCTTTCCTACCTTATACTCCAAGGTCAAGTCATAATCCTTGATAAGCTCTAACCAACGTCTCTGTCACATGTTTAGTTCTTTCTGGGTGAAAATATATTTGAGGCTCTTATGATCGGTGTATATCTTGCACGGCACACCATACAAATAATGGCGCCAAATCTTAAGAGCAAACACCACTGCAGCTAACTCCAAACCATGAGTCGGGTAGTTCCTTTCATGAACCCTCAATTGCCTTGAAGCATAGGCAATCACTTTTCCCAACTGCATAAGTACACACCCAAGTCCGTACTTGGAAGCATCACTGAACACTTCATACTCTACTCCGTCAGTCGGCAATGCAAGAACTGGGGCTGAAGTAAGTCTCTCTTTCAATACCTGAAATGCTTCTTCACATTCTGCAGTCCATTGAAACCTACAGTCCTTTTTCATCAACTGAGTCAAAGGTCGAGCGATGGTTGAAAAGTTGTGTACAAACCTCCTGTAGTATCCAGCAAGACCAAGAAAACTTCGGACTTCGGTCACATTAGTAGGACTGGACCATTCAAGGACGGCCTTGATCTTTGCCAGGTCCACCTTCACACCCTCTTTTGTAATCACATGGCCTAGGAATGCCACTTCTTCTAGCCAAAACTCACATTTTGAGAACTTGGCATACCATTTCTGCTCCCTTTGCCGGAGCGAATTTGGGCTTCTTGGAAGTCGGCTGAACATATGAGGTAGGCTGAGACCTCTTTAAGAACATGGTTCGCTTAGCCGCTTCTTCATCCTGAACGGATGCATAGACTCCTAAAGCCACTTCATAGGCTCCCTGAAATGTTGTTGCTCCAGAACATAGGACATGTGTCCTCACTTTGGGACTCATCCGCTTGATATAGAACTGCACCTTCTCTTCTTCAGTGGGGATGACTGAACCCGCAAATCTGGACAGCTCAGAAAATTTGTCTGTGTACTGCTGAACAGACATACTTCCTTGAGTCAAACATAGAAATTCCTCTCGTTTCTGCCACCTCAACTCTCTTGGGTAGAAACGACTCTTAAGCTTCTCAGTAAATTGCTCCCAACCGAACCCTGCCAAATTCAGGCACTCAGTCTTAACCATGCCCCACCAGTTATCAGCCTCGCCTTTCAAGTAGTAGGCTCCAATAGCAACTTTCTCGGCGTCCGGACAACCAGTCACATCAAAAAGTTTCTCTATCTCTCGGATCCATCCCTCAAGCACCACCGGGTCGAAAGATCCTTCATAAATTGGGGGTCCGTGACGAGCAATGCCATCGAAGACAGTTTGGTTATTTGGATTTCTTTGAGCCATAGCGAGCACGGCATCTTCTAACAGCCGCATACGTCGCTGAGGAGAGTCATCGCGAACGGGATCTCTACGCGGAGGCATTCTAAAATTGTGGTTCTAGCTAGGTCTAAGCATATAATACATACAGCTAATAATAGAAAACAAGTAATTCAAAGCAATTAAACCTGTTCTACCTACCCATGCACCTCACACTATGTTCAAATCTCTATCCTAGGATTCTGAGTTTTGGTTCCAAGTGACTTATGCTACCAAAGCCTCGGAACCAACGCGGGCTCTGATACCAACTGTGACATCCCTAACTTTCTTAGCATGCAATGGCGGAAAACATTACATAAAGTCTAGGACATCATTATAAAAGAAACTTCCAATTATGCCTCTGATTACTACTACACATGTTCATAAAATACGTACTCCAAAATTTAATTCTAAGTGATAAATAATAATTCAATACGAATAATACTTCAATGACAAAAACCTAAAAGTTTAGAGAATCTGAAAATCTCAATTCTAAAATGTTCATAACAACTATTTAATGTCTACTCAAAGCAATCCCTCCACACAATCCCAAGGACGGGCGTCAGGCATCATTCAATCATCACCGGCATACTCTGAAAATATCAACAGCGCCACTTAGTGACGAGTAACTAACAAATCCCAAACATCAATTTAAAGTTTGCATAAAATGATGACAGTTCACAAATATATGTTTTATTAATTAATCAAGCACCGTAAGGGTAATAAACAACAATCATCATTCATACAAGTGTACATACTTATGCTCACAATCCTTGTAATAGGGAACGTACCTCGTTTAACAAGCCGCTCCAACACATATCACATAGATCATATCATTTAAGTAGCAAATCATTAATCAAAGAATAAAATTCCAAGTCAAGTCATACAAACTAGATGCATACAACCGTTTAGAACAAGGAATTGTATCATGAACATGACGTTATTTCATTTACACAATAACCATTATTAGTTTCCTAATACACAAATTCCAAAGTCACAAGATAGCTTACAAACCTCACTATCACAGCCAAGCATCAAAATCACATTGTAATCAACATTAACATGCAATTACATTCTTAACCATTGATTAACATCAACTTATGTATACGCGTACAACTCATTGCATTAACCTATACACTTGTGCTTATAGGGAGTTTGGCAGCAGACGCTGCAGAGTGCCATGAACCTAGGGCTTACCTCTGCGGAGAGCCATGAACCTAGGACTTACCTCCTTAACACATTGAGTACCATGAACCTAGGATTTACCTCAGAATGCCATGAACATAGGTCTTACATCATAATGCCATTAACATAGGTCTTACATCACCGAGTGCCATGAACCTAGGGCTTACCTCGGAATTTGGGGTGCTGTCCTAGTGCCTACCAATCAAACATGGTAAACACTTTGCCAAACTAACCAAAACACAACTGTATAAATCACTACAACTCAAATTAATTACTATAATCATACCAATATCAAAAGGGTGCCATTAAAATAGGTCTTATTCCCAAAACATAGCACAATACCTCAATAAACACAAGGTGCCATTAAAATAGGACTTACCCCAAACTCAATTTCATAATTCCAATATGTATTAATTTACCAAATCATATTTGTAATTATTATATTTCATGTCATGAGTTCTAGCACAAAATTTCTAGAATCAAATTATGCTTTACACACATTAAAAATAAATTCAGGCCTAAGGTGACAATTTCAGAATTCATAGTTCATGCCTCAACTTGCACATAATATTCCAGTAGGTTAGACTCAGAATTCAGCATGGCAATACAAAGGTGAATTTTAGCCTTACATCTTAGGAACACATGCCAGCTTGAATCATGCAATTCGGAGTCCTATAGCAAAAGATATTAAGGAAACACTAAAAACATGCAATCTGTAAACTTACTTCAGTTCACTGCACATAGTCTGACTTCAACAGACAAAACGGACGTGTTACTAACTGATTTAGCAAAAATAATATAAAGCAACATTGAACATCAGGATTTTAGGAATACATATAATTTTGTTTCATGGCAAACGGAGCTACAGAGAGAAAATAAAGCCATAATCAACGCAAACTGTACAAACTGAAATTCAGCAGTTCCAGGAAATCGGCACAGTGCACATAAGGCAGTTTCAACAGGGAATACGAGCACTTTACTCACAGAATTTGCCAAAATAGTATAAAACAACCTTGTACACTTATGTCTCAGGAAAACACAGAAAGTTGAATCATGCCATTCGGAGTTATATAACGAAAATAAAGCTAAAATTACCACAACCTATACAATCTGAAATTTAGCAGTTCCAGCATAAAACCATTCCTAACATGCATATACATATTTCTTTCAACCCTTAACCTAATTATCACCATTTTATACCAGTAACATACATTCTTAAATTTCAATATACAAGATTATTATCTCACCATGCAATCAATAGGAACCTATCATGCAATCTATGAAAGCTTTAAATCGATATTAGAGTTTGTTTGTTACCTCGATTGCAGTGGGTCGGTCACTAGAGTAAAAACAGAAATTAGGAGAGGGTGCTCCTTGATTTAGGTCACGAACTTAATCCGATGATTCCCAAAGAGAAGAAACTTCGGAAAATTACAGAAAAGAACAAAGTTCTTAGCAAGTTTCTAAGGAGTTAAAAGATGGAATAAAACCGATTGGGATTCCTTACCTTCAGAAAGATGAATGATTTCCTCAACTGAGACAATGGAATTTCGGAATTCACAAGAATGATGCAAGGCTGGTTTGAGTGAAAGAGAGAGGAAGAGAAAGAATAAAGTTCGGCTAGGGTTAGAGGAAATTTCGAAATTTGTAGTGTTAAATAGGAAATAGAAGTTGATTTGATGAAGGAAAGGTAAGTGGGAGAGATTTGCTCCACTAAGTTGGTAGTTTCTGATTTGAATTGGTCAAACTAAATAAAAGGGATATATAAAATAGTAAATTTCGGATTTTATGGGATTTTATGTCTCCCAAACCAAAAATATAAATCCTAAAAAAAATAACTAAATTAAGCTAAGTTGGGTTCGAACTCTAGACCTCTAGTTATTAAACACATCTCTCTACCATTAGGCCAAAGCCTACTAATTGTTCTATCATGCAAACTCATAATTAAATGCATAATCATAGAATTAAATATATCACATAAAGATACAATTTAGGGCAAGGAAATCTAGGGCATTACAGCTTTGGTCAATGGATCAGCGACATTATTCTTCGTGTCAACCCTCTGTAATGATATGTCACCTCTGTTCACGATCTCCTGAATGAGGTGAAACTTTCTGAGCATATGTTTGGATCTCTTGTGTTACCAGGCCTCCTTAGCTTGTTCGATGGCCCCGTTGTTGTGACAAAAAACATCAACTGGGTCTAGGATAGTAGGTACTACTCCTAACTCGGTTATGAATTTCTTGATCTAAACGGCTTCCTTTGCAGCTTCGCACGCAACTATGTACTCAGCTTCCGTTGTAGAGTCAGCAATGGTGGCCTCCTTTGAGGACCTCCAACTAATGGCACCACCATTCAGGAGAAAAACATAACCAGACTGTAACTGGTTCTCATCCTCATCGGCCTCAAAGCTTGCATCAGTGTAACCTGACACTACCAGCTCATCTTAACCTCCACACTAAGAAAGCATCCTTAGTCCGATTAAGGTACTTTAGGATTGCCTTGACAGCCTTCCAGTGCTCCTCCCCGGGGTTCGACTGGTACCGGATGGTCATACTAAGTGCAAACACGACATCAGGCCTCGTAAATAACATGGAATACATGATTGATCCAATAGCAGATGCATAAGGGATCTTTTCCATGTTCTCTTGGACCTTCTTTGTTTTAGGACCATCTTTCTTACTCAGCTTCAACCCATAGAGCATAGGCAAGAATCCTTTCTTTGCCTTGTCCATGCTGTATCTTTTCAGAACCTTGTCAATGTACGTGGCCTGACTTAGGCCTAGAAGCCGATTGGATCTATCTCTGTAGATCCTGATCCCTAAGATTGTCTCATCTTCGCCTAAGTCCTTCATTGCAAAGCACCTGCTCAACCACTGCTTAACTCCTTGCAGTGTTGGTATGTCACCTCCAATGATAAGGATGTCGTCAACATACAGCACAAGGAAGGTGGAAATACTACCACTAACCATCTTATACACACAGGGCTCATCAGAATTCTGTGTGAAGCCATATTCTGTAATGGCCTAATTGAATATCTGATTCCATGACCTCAATGCTTGCTTTAATCTATAAATAGATCTTTGAAGCTTGCATACCCAGTTTGGATACTTTGGATCGATAAAACCCTCAGGTTGTGCCATGTACACATCCTCGAGTAGCTTTCTATTAAGGAAAGCGGTTTTAATATCCATTTGCCATATCTCATAATCATACCATGTAGCTATGGCTAGTAGTATCCTAATGGATTTGAGGATAGCAACTGGTGAAAAGGTTTCATCATAGTCAATTCCTTGAACTTGCCAGAATCCTTTTGCCACCAATCGCTCCTTGAAGGTGTTGTCGGCCTTTAACTTGAAACACCACTTGCAACCTATCACCTTAGCACCCGGAGGTGGATCCACCAAGTTCCATACTTGGTTATCATGCATAGATTGCATCTCAGCCTCTATGGCTTTGTGCCATTGATCTGAGTGTGGGCTTTCAACAGCCTCCTGATAGGTCTTGGGCTCCTCTTGGTCAACGACCATAAGGTCCCTATCATTAGTCACGAGAAAGCCGTACCTCTCTGGTTGATGATATGTCCCACCAGACCTTCTAAGGTCCTATGCAACCATTTCTGGTTCCTCAATTTCTTGAGTAGTCAGATCGGTTCCCGAAGCATGCTCAGCAGTAGCTGCAGAAGTTTGTGAGTTTGAAATTTTGAGAGTTCAACATTACTCCCATTGTCTCTCTTGGAAAGGAATTCCTTCTCCAAGAAGACTGCATTTCTGGCTATGAAAACTTTGTTTTCGGCTGGATCATAGAAGTAATAACCCTTAGTTTCCTTAGGGTAACCTATAAACTGGCACTTGACAGATATGGACTTGAGTTTGCCACTTGTCAATTTCTTAACATGTGCATCACACCCCTAAATCTTCAAGAAGGAAACATTGGGCTTTCGGCCTTTCCATAGTTCATATGGTGTTCCCTCAACTGCCTTGCTTGGTGTATTATTAAGAATGTAAGTAGCTGTCTCTAAAGCATATCCCCAAAAGGAGATAGGGAGTGTAGCATGACTCATCATCGAGCAGGCCATGTCAAGTAAGGTCCTATTCCTCCTTTCTGACACTCCATTCCACCGGTGTGTACCAGGAGGAGTGAGTTGGGATTATGGGTGGCAATGGGGCGGGGATTACCCAAAAATCATAGGGATCCGAACCGACGGGCGTGGGGAATAATCGATATTATCCCCCACGGGGATGGGGTGGGGATTTTTTTACCCCCAGTACTTAAACGGGCGTGGGGACGGGGAGTACTATCCCCGCCCCATGGGGATCCCCGCCTCCCTCCCGAATAAATCCCCATATAAAATCCGTATATATATATATATATATATATATATATATATATATATATATATATATATATATATATATATATATATATATATATATATATATATATATATATATATATATATATATATATATATATAGGTTAATGAATTCCTAATTAGGCCAAGCCCTTTGTTTTTGTTTAAACCATAGCCTCCCAAATCGCAGCTACCTTCGTCTTTTTTTCTCTTCAATAACTTCGTGCGCAACTCTTTAGTGGCTTCTCTGATAGTTTTTGGGATTCTTGACTCTCTGCATTTAAATACAGGTATGATAATTTTTTTACTAGTACTGATAATTCTTTTACTGGTATTAATAATTCTTTTAAAGTGTACACAATTTGCTAGCTCAAGGCATAGCAAAGCAACTTTGCTGCAGTACAGGTGGTAGAGTTATAAGTAAGTCTCATAGCAGTCTTAATTTTGAGACGGTAGAAGCATTAATGTGCACTCAAAGTTGGTTAGAAATTGAAGTAAAAGGTATTATACTTATAAATGGTTACTTATTAATTTACTTTACTTCAAAGTTATGTATTAAATATTTTAATATAATGAATACTTGTGTTTTTAGATTCTAAATCAGTTATGGATTCATTGTTGTGGAACATGAACAAAGATATGGATGTTCTTTAGGTAGTTTTTAACTTTTGATATTTATTTTTTTTATTTATTATTCTATGCATCTAATATTTGCTATTTTTCTTATAGGATGATGAAAATACGAATCACAACAAAACCAAGTCCTAGCTCTCAAATGATTGGACTTCAATTTCGAGTTGTTCAAAGAAAGTTCACTTGGAACTTAAATATTTGTAATATTGGATATATTTTCTACTTTGAATATTTAATGTTAAACCACATTCGTAATGTGGTAGAATTTGTATTTTGGTTATTGAATGTTAAAATGGTTATTAAAATAATATTAATTTATTTTATTTATTGGATATGGGAGGGCGGGGATTCACCGAAACCCCTAGGTACCCGCGCGGGGTGGGGATGGGGGTGAAAAAATCCCCGAAATGTTAAATGGGGAATCACCAAAACCACCCCTGCAATCATTGGGGGTGGAGTGGGGAATGCACCCCCGCACCCGCACCCGCACCGTTGCCACCCCTAGTTGGGATACAATCCCACACTCTCTCAAAAACGAGTCAAACTCTTGGCTCAAATATTCACCCCCTCGGTCAGACCAAAGTGCTTTTATTTTCTTGCCAAGTTGGTTTTCTACTTCATTCTTAAAGTCCTTGACCCTTTGGAGAGTCTCAGACTTATGCTTCATCAGATACACGTAACCGTATCTGCTGAAGTCATCCGTGAAGGTGACGAAGTACAGAAAACCAGATCTAGCATTAGCGCTCATTGGGCCACATACATCAGAATGTATTAGCTCCAATAGTTCTGAGGCCCTTTCAGCAGTCTTACTAAAAGGCGCCTTTGTCATCTTGCCTCTCAAACAAGATTCGCATGTGTCATAAGACTGGATGTCAAATGACCCTAGCACTCCACTAGAGTGAAGCCTAGCTATGCGATCCTCATTTATATGGCCAAGTCGACAATGCCAGATGTAAGTAGGATCAATTTCATTTTGTTTAATCCTTTTAGTATTTATGTTATAGATTGAACTTTCACGTTTTAGATCAAGGATATATAAGCCATTTTCAAGAAATGCTGTTGTGAGCACGGGTTTTTTCCCGACCTCGGTGATGAAAGCTACTATTACCTTTTTCACGGATAAACATGAAGCGGATTCGGACCAACTGGGATAATGTCAGAAATGTCCCAGATAGCCCTAAGGTGTGTGACAAGTCCTAGTACGAAACCCCGAAGAATTCGAGTAAGTATTTTAAGAGAACCGAGGAAAAGAACGAAAAATAAGTGAAAATGGCATTTTCTGGACATTACAGCGAGGCTGTAGTCTACAGGGGCGCGGCTGTAAACTACAGCCTCGCGACTGTAGTCTACAGGGGTGCGGCTGCAACCTACAGTCGCGCAGCTGTAATCTTCATATTTCCTTTTTTGGTCAAAATCAGCATTTAATTCGGTTTTTAAGCAAAATAAGCATTTTGGCCGCTACAGCCGCTCGGCTGTAACCTACAGCCACGCGGCTGTAGTCTACAGGGGCACGGCAGTAATCTATAGCCGTGTGGCTGTAATCTTTATATTTCCTTTTTTGGTCAAAATCAACATTTAATTCGGTTTTTAAGCAAAATAGGCATTTTGGCCGCTACAGCCGCTCGGCTATAACCTACAGCCGCGCGGCTGTAGTCTACAGGGGCCCGGCTATAATCTACAGCCGCACGGCTGTAAACTTCATATTTCCTTTTTTGGTCAAAATCAGCATTTAGTTCGGTTTTTAAGCAAAATAGGCATTTTGGCCGCTCGGCTGTTGTCTACAGGGGCGCGGTTGTAATCTACAGTCGCGCGGCTGTAATCTTCATATTTCCTTTTTGGGTCAAAATCAGTATTTAATTTGGTTTTTAAGCAAAATAGGCATTTTGTCGCTACAGCCGCTCGGCTGTAACCTACAGCTGCGCTGCTGTAGTCTACAGGGGCGCGGCTGTAACCTGCAGCCGCGCGGCTGTAAGCATCAGTTTTCCTTTTTTTACCGAAATCAGCAATAACCTACAGCCGCACGGCTGTGACCTATAGGGGCGCGGTTGTAATGCCATGTTTTGAGTTTTTTACAATTTTTGGAAGTTTTTCGGCTACAGCCGCCCCACTCATGATCACAGCCGCTCGGCTGCAACCTACAGCCGCGCGGCTGTAGTTGAGACAAAATCACTAAATTTACAAAACGATTTTCAAAAACGAGAAAACACACTGGAATCGATTCTGGGGTATTACAGCCACCCGGCTGTAAGCTACAGGGGCGCGGCTGTAACCTACAGCCGCGGGGCTGTAGCCTATAGGGGTGCGGCTGTAATGGAGGCAGAATTACAGTTTTTCCCTTTTGGGCCCCAAACTTGAATTTTGCATTCTTTTCTCATTCAAAAATGAATTTTGGCGTGTTTGCATACTTTTGGACCCTAGATGGATGTTTGATTTTGGCACACACACGAACGGGACCCCTGGGTCCCGGGATATCCGGCCCGCTAAAATTGGAAAAGTGCATGTAAATGAGCCAAACCGCTTTTAAAACTGACTTTTTATCCATAAAACCTACAGGGCGTTTAAAAAACCGTTTTCCAGGTCTAACCGGGCCGACCGATCGGGTCGACTTGGTTACCCCCTTTGCATGATCCCATTTCCTAAAATACCCATATTCTGTCCTATATGAGTGCTTAGTGTGATTTTTTTATTTGTGCTAACCATATTTGGATGCAGCTTTTATTTTCGCTTTATTTTTATTTTTTGATGTATTTTATAGATTATCCCGTGTATCTAGGCGATTGTAATTTTTAGATTATCGTGTATAATAGGCGATTGTAAAAGGTGAGGATGAGAGTTTTCTTTTTCTTGGGTTGTATAATTTGGCCTCTGATTTACTTTTCTACACTTTTATTTTTCCGCACTTTATTTTATTTTTATATATTTATGCCATTTGCATGAGCATTGGTTAATGATTAAAGGAAGATAAAATGGGTAGATTTAAGTGAGTGAAATATCAAATTATGAAATAATAATTAAAAATAAGTGAGGTTAGTAAATCTGTTGCCCGAACCCTGAATCTCTGATTAGGTACCGCGTCTACACTTGGTAGGGAGCTGTACCGGAATTTCCCGGATGAGCTGATCCGGGTGGCGACTCTTTATATAATCTCGAAATTCGCATTTCGAGACCGTTAAGTTAAAATGGGATTTTCTAAAAAGCTTGTTTTCTAAAATTCATGCCTAAAATTAAGTTTTCTACAAAAAGACTTTTCCAATTAAATGAAAGGTTTCTCAAAGAAAGATTAAAACCCGTTTTCAAAACCAAAACATAACCACCCAAAAAGAAAATCCCCGGTTCCCGCTTCACCGTGCGTTCCGAAAAAGGTCGTCCGCTCACAGTGGCGACTCTGCTGGGGATTAACGGTTTCTTCAAAAGAGTTTTCACAAAAAACTTAAGGAACTTAGGCAACAATTGAAGTACATCCTCACTTATAGTTGATTATTAAATCATAATTCAATATTTCATTCACATTGCATAAAGCATGACATTTTCTCTTCTTAAATCCCTCCAACACTCATTTAAACCTGGTTTATTTCTAAAGGTGACCTACCTCTTCCGCTAGGATTGGAGGCATCCGAGGAGTTAAACCACTCATAGCCTTGTACGAACCCCTTCGTTTGGACCCTTGAGTGGGGAGAAGTAAGGAGTATATATTCACTATGGGAACCTGTATGACCCTTGGCTTGACTCATACCTTCATGTAATGGCCTAGCAACTTCCCTCTAGGATTACCAAAACCATATACTTGAAAATGGACATCGAGATTACGCCTTTGGTATCCCCCATTGATACCAAAGAGACCCAACACCTTGGAAGAATGCGGGACCAATCGAATGGAGAAATAAGGTTGGAAGGGTGAGCATATTTTTTTGTGTGTGCTAACGTTTGCTCTATGGTTGTTTTATTTTCAACCTTTTCATACGACATAAACACGCATCATACGTATGCCATATTCTAATCACTTTCTTTATGCAATCATTTTTGAGCATCCTCATACGTGTGTGTTATACTAACCATATTTTCGTGCAGCCATAATCATTTTCCGTATGCCACATTCATTTTGTGTGCTCATGGATTCATAAAGCATACACGACATCATCGTGCATGTCATGCATTCTAACCACGTTCTTGTGCAGCCATTTGTATTTTTGTATGACATAGGCATCCACATCATTTCATTTCATTAAAAATGTAAGGATGTTATAAGTATGCCCTTCACGACCATTTCATATCATAATATATCGGGAGTCCCCAAGGCTACCCATACTCCGCCTGTGCACTAGTTTGCATTTGGCTGTCCCATTACATTATTAGAAGACCACAATGGTCTTAGGCTCACATTTATGTGATGGACCACACGAAATCACCACATCTTGATCATTCACATTTGGTGTCATGGAGACGCCTTCGTTTTGCTTGCGTGTCCCAATCCATATCGGATTGTTACATAACATCGACAACCCATTTGAGGTACTCCATGAGTGCAGAGCTAGTTTTCATATTAAGACGTTTCATAGCACCCCTAAATCATGTAAGGTGTTCCATGAACACCGAAATGCTGTCCGTGTTTTGATTCGCACGTGACTTGCATGTGACATCACTTCATGTTAAGATGCTATAAAAGCATCGAGTGTCTATCTGCGGGATGGTTCCCTCAAGAACATTTCATGTCATTACATTGGCCTACAAAGTGTCAAACTTTAGTCCATGTGTCGGCACACATGCAACCATTTCACGACATCTCCTAGGTGCCCCAAAGGCACCGAACCTCAGTCTGTGTGATGGCTCGCACGTGACGTTGTTGCATTGTCTTGTGTATAGCATAGGGTATGCTTGGAACATCCGAAGCAAAAGAAAGAAAAGCACTAAAACAATCTTTAGCATCATCCACATCCATGAGACATCATCCAAACATGAGCATAAAAGTACCATTTAGAGTGTCGATTCTAGGACCACGACATCCATTCGAAACTCTAACCTTGTGCTGATTGTGCAGTTTGGAGTCGCATCTCAGGAAGGCTAATTTGAGTTGAATCAGAATCAAACACCCCAGTTCAGTTAATTCAATCAGAACCAGTCACCGTGGAGGGAATCAGTTCAGGGTCGGATTCAGATAGGGAAGTCGAAGTTTGGTTACCTACTCTACCGGTTGACAGTCAGACGTTGTTAGAAGAAGTTGACAGAGTAGACATGGCTGACGGAAACAGTGGGAATAGTGGAACCAGTGGAAGCATGCCCTTCGACATGGCTGCCTTTATGAGGAGCTTCTTAAGCTCAGAAGAGTTCAGGGCTACCCTTAGGGAGCAGGTGCAGGCGGTGATGACCACCCTCCCTGTTCCGGTTGTCCAACCAGCCCAGACCTCGGTTAGGAACGGGGGACAACTGTTCAGGTCACTAATGGAACCGAAGCGAATACTCCTAGCGGGAGTGGTGGAGTTGCCAATCACAGAGAGCCGGACCATCAGTCCGAAGAGGATGAGGCCTTTGAGAAGGCAAGGGAAGCCTCGATTGGGACAATACTAGAGAAGCACCTCAATCAGAAATTTTCTGATATTGAAGCCATGCTACCTAAGCTAAAGGAGATGGTCCACTATAACCCTGTTAAGTATGTCGACCCGACTACTTTGATGGCTAATGGAGGTGAGCCGCTCCCAGCAGGTTTTCAGATACCTTACTTGCCTCCGTACACCGGAGAGGGCCCACCGGCAGCCCACTTGGACAGTTATGCAAGGTTGATGACCAGCATGGGGATTGGAAAGGGTCATCTGTTGAACTTGTTTCCAACTACTCTGAGGGGTGCTATGGCAAAGTGGTACATGAAGATGCCCACACACACTCGCTCCCCCTGGGAGGATTTATCTGATGCTTTTGTGAAGCAGTATGCCTATAACACCTAGACGGAGACAACTCTTAATCATCTAGAAAGGATCCGTCAGAAACCAAATGAGTCTTTCCCAGCTTACTACAAGCGGTGGATGGATGTGCAAGTTTTGGTGGATGGGGCACCAAAGATAGAGTCACTCATTGTGAAGCTGGTAGATGGTAGTTTGCCCCAATATCAGGACAAGATAAAGCTGAAGAGATTCCACTCCTTTAATGAGGTGGTGGAGTTTGCCAAACGTATTGAGTGATACGAAGAACAGGAACAGAGGGGCAGACAGAGTTCGGGCTCTTACAGAAGCAATCAGGGGTACTCTCAAGGGTACAAAGGCAACAGCTCTAAGGTTACTCCAGTGGGGTCCAGTACTAACTCGACTCAGAATGTAGCCTCGATCGAAGTGCAATGGGAGGATGTAGCCATTGTGAACCTAGGAAGACAGACTCCTCAAAGGGTCACCAGTCCATGGGTTGAGTCAGTAAGCCGAATTTTTGCTAAGTGTAGAAAGGCTGGGTTATTGCAGAGCTTGAAGCCATTTTCGCCTCCAGCTTAGGCGGATAAAGACAATTTCTGCTCTTATCATGTGATGACGGGCCACCGCACAAACGAGTGCAACCAACGAATTAAGGCCGTCAAACAGTTGGTCGCTGATGGAAAGATTATCGAGCCGGCTTTGAAGCCCAGTATTTAGAGTAATCCTTTGCCCGAGATTGGGTGATTCGGGTGCACAAGCTACCAAGGATCATGTTGAAGCAATAAAGGAAGACCCTCCGCATGTGGAGGACGATATTCTTTTTTATGTCTTTAGTTTTTATTTTTAAAATTTATTCTGTGAACAATTCAACCTCTCAGTGTTTAATTCAATAGAATTTGGTTTCAATTACTTGTGTGACATTTTTCGAATGGAACTCTGCATGCATACAAACATTCATTTAATGTCTTTAGCATACATGATGCATGAATGCATGAAATGAATCTAAGGATAGATGAAGACTTGAAAAGGATATCCATCTCGAAAGATCTCACGCCCGATGAAAAAGAGAAAAAAAAAAGAAGAAAAAAAAAAGAAAAATTTGCAAAAGTACCATAAAAGCACATGGGAATCTTTGCCTAACCATATGATGTCATGAAAAAGTGACAAAGAAATTACTGAACCATGCTCCCAAGGATTCAAAGATGGAATCAGCCAAGTAGGAGCTTCGCAGACTGGAATGAGCATCGGTTCTTGGTCGTAACCATCAATTACTTCTCGAAGTGGGTAGAAGTGGAGTTACATAGGAATGTCACTTCAAAAAAAAAAAAAAGAAAAAAAAAGCATTATCATGTCGTGACCAATAATGGCCTACAATTACAAGGGGCAAAGATGGAGCATCATAGATTATCTTAGCATCTCCCACAAGCCAATGGGGCTGTAGAAGCGGCTCACAAGGTTCCGTCCAAACGACAATCACCTACAAAGGATAGGCCGATGTGCTGTCATTTGTCTTACAAGGGCAAAAAACTAGCATCAGAGTAGGCACTGAAGAAACATCATACTCCTTAGCCTATAGGATGGAAGCGGTTCCACCAGGGGAGACAGAGACCAAGTCGTCAACCCCATAAACCTAGACAAGCCCAGGCACTATTAAATGTAAAAATAATAATAAAATAAAAAAGAGGTCTGATGGGTCGTAAACCAAGAAGGCGATCCATGCAAAAATTAGGACAGTCCGATGGATCGAAAACCGAAAAGGCGGTCCATGCAAAAGTTAGGACAGAGAGGCGAGCACCATCAGCGAGAAAATCTGCAAAGACCAGTTGGTGGCAGGCATAGGTCCAGTCGAGACGGATGCCATTACTGATTCTGTCCTTAGCTTCATTTCATCTTTGATGTGCATTGTGTTAAAACATTATAAATGAGTGAATGAATGAATGCTGGTTTTATATTCAGGTTAAATGTCCCAAGTCTGCTTGAAATTGAATTCGTATGGATGAGCACATTTTTTGTTTACATGCATCTCACTTCAAAAAAAAAAAAAGAAAAAGAAAAAAAGAGCCCGACAGATCGAAAACCCAAAAAGGGCGGTCTATGCAAAAGCTAGGGCATAAAATAAAGTCTACTGAATTGAAAACCCGAAAGGGCGGTTCAGGCAAAAATAAAGACAGTTCGGTAGGCCGAAAACCCAAAAAGGGCGACCTATGCAAAAATTAGGACAAGCAATGAAAATAAAACAAAAGTCATACAGTAGTATCAAGCTCAGACAACTCTAATCCTGTAAAAATCGAGGTACATCAAAGCCAGTGCCTCACACCTATGCCTCATGGAGTAAGCACTCAGGTCAATCAACCAAACATCAATGTGATATCCCACCAAGGATAGACCCATCTGGGCATCCCAATTGTCCGTCCGGTCCCTGAAAATCTGATTCATGACCTCCAGCTCGGTGACCCGCCGACGCAATTGATCAACCTCTATTCTCAAATGAGCGGACTCATGGCTCTCGATCCCAATCATCTTTTGCAACAAACAAAACATGAAAAAGCACCATAATCATATGCATATGCATCCAGGACACGCATATACACATACACTCAAAACATACACACACACATGCATACACGCATCAATGTGTACTCAAGTACAAGTACATGCTGTCATCATCAGGCTGTCTAAAGCCATGATTACTCCAAAAGTGGAAATAACCTGACACTGGGGCATCCTCAAATCCCAAGTATCCAGGGGCAAAACAATCAAGCCATATTTATTCTTGATCGAAGGGGCAAAAATTTTTGTTTCCAAAATTATCGATCAAGGAATAAATACGTACCCCCAATCCAGCTTCAAAGGTACTGCTCCACCACAGAGAGCCAGTTTCAATAGTATTGCTCCACCATAGAGAGCCGGTGTCAACGGTATTGCTCCACCATAGAGAGCCGATGTCAACGGTATTGCTCCACCACAGAGAGCTGGTTTCAACGGTATTGCTCCACCATAGTCAGCCAATTTTAATGGTATTGCTCCACCACAGAGAGCCGATTTCTACAATATCAAGGGGCAAGGTGTTCAGTCCATATTTATTCTTGATTGAAGGGGCAAAAATTTTTGTTTCCAAAATTATCTATCAAGGAACGAATACGTACCCGAAACAACTTCAAAACATCAAAGGAGATCATCAAGCTTCGCAAATCACCAAAGCATCTTTCCCCAGCCATAAAAGCTTCGCGGGAAACACAATCATCCTTTCCTTTAGTGACACAAGCTCCACTAGAAGTGAAATGACCAAAATGCCCTCATGTCAGTAACCGCATTATCGGATGGCCAAAACACCTTTCCTTTAGCGACACGAGCTACACGAAAGACCAAATGACCAAAGTACCCTTACTTCAAGGAATGCCAACTTCCCAAGTTGCAAAATTACCAAAGTACCCTTCCCTTTCGTAAGCACCAAATGGTAAGGAGAATTCGGTCTGGGCAAGTCCTCTGCTTCGCAATGGAGTCGAAGCATGTCCCTGGCAAATCAAACAAGATCTGGGCAAAGTCCTCTTCTTTGCAATGGAGTCTAAGCATGACCCTAGATAACGTCTGAACAATTCGGGCAAAGTCCTATGCTTCATATCGGAATCGAAGGAAGACCCTGAAGATTCAAACCAATTTAGGCAAGACCACTGTCTCAAAAGCAACCGTGACAAGTCCCTATAGACATCAAAACAAGTCAACATGAGGAGAACCCCCAGGTACGTTCTCTTTTCCTTCTCACCGTGCTCCCTATCGCGAGACCAAACTCGAATCAGACACAAGCACCCGTTCAAATCGACTTTGGTCCCGCGAGGGGCAGCTTGTGAGCACGAGTTTTTTCCCGACCTCGGTGATGAAAGCTACTATTTTTCCGTACTTTATTTTATTTTTATATATTTATGCCATTTGCATGAGCATTGGTTAATGATTAAAGGAAGATAAAATGGGTAGATTTAAGTGAGTGAAATATCAAATTATGAAATAATAATTAAAAATAAGTGAGGTTAGTAAATCTGTTGCCCGGACCCTGAATCTTTGATTAGGTACCGCGTCTACACTTGGTAGGGAGCTGTACCAGAATTTCCCGGATGAGCTGATCCGGGTGGCGACTCTGAATCTAATCTCGAAATTCGTGTTTCGAGACCTTTAAGTTAAAATGGGATTTTCTAAAAAGCTTGTTTTCTAAAATTCATGCCTAAAATTAAGTTTTCTACAAAAAGACTTTTCCAATGAAATGAAAAGTTTCTCAAAGAAAGATTAAAAGCCGTTTTTAAAACCAAAACATAACCACCCAAAAAGAAAATCCCTGATTCCCGCTTCACGGCGCGTTCCGAAAAAGGTCGTCCGCTCACAGCTGTTCCATAAATAATATTGCCACATTGCATAGAAATTCTACCTTGTCCAATATTAAATATAAAACCAAAAATATCCAACAAAGAAACAGAAATAATATTCCTGTGCATCATAGGTACAAAATAACAGTTCCTTAGTTCCAAAACAAGTCCACTAGGCATCTCTAAGAAATAATCGCCGATCTCCATGGCCTGAAACCGAGCACCATTTCTGACTCGAAGATCTACTTCTCCAGATCCTAATAATCTCCTATTTCTTAGACCCCGCACATTTGAACAAATGTGAGATCCACATCCAGTATCCAAGACCCAAGATGTAGAAATAGCCAGATTAATCTCAACAACATAAATACCTGAAGCAGCAGTTTTGCCCTTCAGTTTCTCCCTTAGCTTTGGACATGAGCTCTTCCAGTGCCCCTTCTCATGACACTCATGGCAGACATCGTCAGGAGAAGCAATCCTTGCTTTAGGTTGGGCCACCACTTTTTTGCCCTTAGCCTTGGCCTTTTGGGCCTTAGCCTTGGCCTTAGATTTGGCCTTTCCCTTAGCAATGGATGTATTGCCCTTGTTCACCAGCAATACTTCAGGAGTCTTCTTAACAGACTGCTTAGCAAGCTTGAGCATGCCATGTAGCTCAACTACGAATTTATCCAACCATTGCATATGGTAATTCATGATAAACTGGTTGTAAGACTCAGGAAGTGACCCGAGAATAATGTCTGCTGCCAAGTCCTGCGGAACTAGCGAGCTGAGGCGGGCAAGTGTATCAATATACCCCTTCAACTTTAGCACATGAGTGCTAACAGAAGTCCCAGCTGCCATCACAGTCGTACAAATTGCCTTAGTTTTCAGGTAACGTTCCTGATGAGCCTGATCTTGGAACACCTTTTTAAGCTGATCCATCATCTCATAAGCATGCTCGTCCATGAACTGCTTCTGAAGATCAGAAGCCATGGTACCCAGCATGAGGCACGAGACTTCTCGGGCATCCCTCACATGCCGGTCATACTGCTCCAGCATCGTCGTGGTGATGCCTCGACCTGCGGGAGGGCCAGCTGGTAAAGGAGCATTCAGTACATACTCCTTATACTCTTATCGAAGAAGTATTTGTAAGTTCCTAGCCCAGTCTAGGAAGTTAGTCCCTGAAAGCTTCTCCTTCTCCAAGAGTGACCTAAGTGAGTGTGAGTTGTTGTTTGTTGCAGCCATTTAAATTGCTTAACTGAAATGGGATTATCTACGTGGAAGAAATCATTGCTTGAGTTAGAAATAAAGGACTTTTAAGCCAATTCAAATTAATAATCTGATTTTAATTTGTTTGTTGGTGTTGTTAATTGGCTGACTTGACCAAGATCCACAACTTATCAATGACTGGCCGAACTAGGGCTCGTTAACCAACCATTGAGTCATTTGGTAGGATAACCTATCCAATCCTTCCACGAAGGACTCTTGGTTTGATGGGCTTATTGACACTTTACCCATCTGTGCTTAGGGCCCGCTCTGAGCTAATGCTACCCATGTTGAGTCAAACCACCATTCACATGTTAACCATACCAAGTATCTTAACCCTCGACGGCCCACCGAATACTACAATGTATCCAGCTAGGGCATGGCGCACATTGCAGCATCAATGGGAGGAAGAGGTGTGAATGTGGAAAGCACTTTTAAGATACTCAATATTTTAATTTTCGGATTATAAAGTGATATGGCTTAGCATGCATAAACGCGGGTAATAATTCGGTGATCCATACATCCATATTATATGACAAATGCAATAGCATACTTAATTTCAAATAAATGAGATCCTATGGGCCTTTAATTACAACCTAATGAAAAACTAGATATCCTATCTAATTCTTCATGGGCCCGACTGCAATCCTTCTTGGGCTCCCACCATGGGCTTGCTCCATTTGGGCCTTCCTCCATACTTGATGCAATTACAATAATTTTGTTTAAAATAAAATCTATTCTGAAATTACATCAAAATAAAATAAAAAATGGCATGCAGGCCATATTTCCCAAAATTAAATTACAACCGATAATAATTTAGGGCCCATAGAACTCAACATCACATTTCAAACAAAGTACCTGTCGTGCACATACATACCAATATGATGCATGATCATGGCATTCCAAATTATAAATATAAATGTTATGAAATTGCCAATTTTAACAAATGTGACTAAGGCCTGTAAAGGCCCAATGGATAACATCCATAAATGCAAAATTCACAATTTTGCTCCCACTTGAATTTGGATTGCCACAAATTTAAAATTTAGCTCTCCTAATTTTAACCGGTGTCACGGTTTATTGGGCCAATTTCACAAGGTCCATATTCAATTTAATATGCAAACAATTAAATTAAATATGCATGCCAACAAAATAAACAATTTAAATACAAATTAATTAAAAAATTTAATTTAATTTGCATTAGGGTCCGGGATAAAAAAATACCCGCAAAATCCAAAACCGAAGCCAAAACCCGCGCTCGGCACCGCTGTCCTGGCGGGGCAGCATTGCCGCTGCGCGGCAGCCTGCCGCTGGATGGAATCGCAATTTGCGATTCCATCCAGCCCCAATATTTTTTTTAACCTAATTAGAACATAACATTAATATCCAGCCATCAAGAAAAATAAATAATCAATAAAACAACAATTTTAGATGGAAACCAATTGGGGAAAAATAATAAAAAAAAACCCCAATCCAAAATTCTACGGTCTATACAAAACCAAAACAAATTGAACAAAAAACCCTAAAATCACAAACTTGAAACCCATTCTTTCTTCAAGAACGCTTTCAAGAACTAATTCCAATCAATCTAATGGACAAAATCTAGGCTCTGATACCACTGTTGGGATTCGTCATTGGAAAAATAACATGGCGCAGTGGAAAATACACCGTTTAAAATTTCCTAGAATCCGCCTATCGTATCCAATTACCATTGATTAGAATAAAACCAAATTGAATCAAGAGAGATTAACTCACCGGATTCTTCCCTTCTAGAGACTGCTGCAGAATCGTTTTCTTGAAACTGCGATCTCCAAAGTCCAGTGCACGACAAACTATTAAGCGGGAACCGGTGCTAGCCGAAGACGCAAAGGAGTGGAGGATTAATGCTGGGATTTTCAGCTGATTTGGGGCTGCTCTTGGTGGCTGAAATTTCAAGTAATTAATTAGGATTGAATTAGGGTTTTATGGCTTAAGTGTGCCCTTATATAGACACCTTGACTAATTGGGTTTTAATTAGGTTAATTAAACCCAAGCCCACTAGGATTATAATTACATAAATAACTTTAATCAAAAAGTATATACTATGTAATTTAATTCCATTTGGCTAAATTTAATTACCCCTAAATAAAATTAAATCACTTAAGTAAATACAACACATGTATTTAATTTTCCTACTTAGGAAAATTATTTAATTAATTATTTACTTTATGTAATTCAATTAATTAAATAAATAAATTAATTACATTATGTAAACTTATTAATTAAATTAAATTAAACCCAATGTTAATTAATTACCTTGACACCGAATGTCAAGTAATTAATTAACGCATTCCTTCTAATGTACATTACATGTACAATTTCTATAAGTTCCGGCTCAGTTGATCTATGTGCACGATCCTATGGGTCTGTCTTTATGTTGGCAGTAGGCCCAAGGCCCACAAACTGTAAGTGGGTTCTAGCAAACCATTACAGCCCCCAATTAAGACAGAGATGCAGCAGTCTTTAGAAGACAATCACCCAGTAGTAATCTCATAGTGTCCTTTGCCCAATGATATCGATGTGAATGAACAAGAGGCATGGTGTCCATCATCCTCTTCTGTTGTTTATTATATTTCTTGATCTTAAGTTGACTGATTAATCAAATAAGCAACCAACGTATTTGGGTATGGCCATACACTTATCAGTCCCACTCATCAAGTGGTTAGTGATATCATCTTGGTGTTACCCGAGTGGTAATTCCATCACTTCATCATCAATATCAATATGTTCACCAGTCCACCCAATCATACCCGTATTTAGCATCTTTTTACAGACCTGTTAGGCGTATGTCAAAGTGAACCGGATTCCATATTGATATTATAATGAAATCTGGTCTGAGGACAAATGAGACCTACTCAAGAAAAACCTACAATGCGACAACCATGTGGCTTTCTTGTGCGGATCGATCCAGTCCCATGTCAACAACATGTACCTATATTCATGACTGACTATACAAGTACTATGGCTAGTTAAGAACTACCATATAGTCATCAAATATACAAGTCTGTGGTTCAATTCGTTCCCACGATTAGAACAGACCTGGGATTGGTTTTATGATTATCAATCAATAGATACTTTACTCATATTATAGCATAAGATATAAATGAAATTGATTAATTACCTTTATTAATGTGATACAAATAATGCATTCATATATGGCTGTTAATGTATAATACAAAATACTAGAATCCAATGCCCTAAGAACTAGGGCACACCAACATTTATGTCATAGACATTAACCTTACTATTTTAGCATCCTGGGTATTGGATATTGGATGTGGTCTCACACTTGTTGCAATGTGCAGGGACTTAAGAACAGAAGGTCAGTGGGATCGGGGGAGGTGGACTTGTGAGTCGGTAATGGAGCAAGGGTTGTTGCCATAGAGATCGGCGAATATCACCTCATGATGCCTAGTGGATTGTATTTAATGTTGGAACATTGTTATTTTGTACCTACTATGTGCATGAATATTATTTTTGTTTCAATGTTGGATATTTCTGGATTTAATTTTTCTATTTCTAATGGAAGAATTGTTTTATCTAGAGAGGGATTGTTTTATGGAGAAGCTCTATTAAATAATGGCCTATATATCCTAGATTTTAAATGAAACCAATCATGTCTATAACATAAACACTAAAAGGGTTAAGCCTAACGAACTTAATCCTGTTTACCTTTGGCATTGTCGTTTAGGCCATATAAGCGAGAAGCGCATAGCTAGGCTCCATAAAGCTGGAATCCTAGGGTCATTTAACTTGGAGTCATTTGATGTATGCAAATCATGTTTACGAGGTAAAATGAACAAAGCGCCTTTTAGCAAGAAAGCTAAAAGGGCTACTGGCTTATTAGACCTAATACATTCAGACGTATATGGGCCCATGAGCACAGCTACCAGAGGTGGACATCTGTACTTCTTCACGTTCACGGACGATTTCAGCAGATATGGCTATGTCTATCTGATTAAACATTAAGTCTGAAACCCTTGATAGGTTCAAGGAATTTAGGAATGAAGTACACAACCAGCTAGGCAGGAATATCAAAGCCCTTCTGTCAGACCGAGGAGGCAAGTATATGAGCCTAGAGTTTGGCTCATATTTAAGAGAGCATGGAATAGTTCTACAGCTCATTTCTCCAGGAACACTACAATGGAATGGGGTGTCCGAACGGAGGAATAGGACCTTGTTGGACATAGTCCGCCCAATGACGAGTCATGCCTCTCTCTAGATAAGCTTCTAGGGATATGCCCTCGAGACATCCGCTCTCATTTTGATAATACTTCGACTAAGGCGGTGGAAAAGACCCCATATGAGATATGGATAGGCAGGGAGCCAAATGTGTCTTTTCTGCAAATTTGGGGATGCAATGCACATGTCAAGAGATTGACTGGGGGCAAGCTAGAACCCAAAACTAACAAGTGCCTATTTGTGGGCTACCCTGGGGAAACTAAAGGGTATTACTTCTACAATCCCACCGAGAACAAGGTGTTCGTAGCAAGGAAGGGGGTCTTTCTAGAAAAGGATTTCATTTCCAAGAAAGACAGTGGGAGCAATGTTGAACTTAGCAAGTTCTAAGCTCACAAGCTCCTGAAGAGGATAACTCAGAGACCCAGGTGGAGCTTCCACAGGAGGAAGCATCAACCTAAGTCATACAAGGACCTAGAAGGTCTGGTAGGGATCGTCGGGAACCAGAGAGGTATGGTTTTGTCATCATCGATGATTAGACTCTTCTTATCTTTGATGAGGAAGAACCCAAAACCTACCAGGATGCTATGGCTAGCCCACAGTCTGTAAATTGGTGTAAAGCCATAGAGGCAGAGATGCAATGTATGTATCATAACCAGGTTTGGAATCTGGTTGATCCACCTCTGGGTGCTAAGGTAAAAGGTTGCAAGTGGTGATACAAGCTAAAAGCGAATAACATCTTCAAGGGGTGTCTGGTTGCAAAAGGTTTCAGACAAGTCCATGGAATAGACTATGATGAAACTTTCTCACTAGTCGTTATGCTCAAATCCATTAGGATCTTGCTGGCCATAGCCGCATGGTACAACTATGAGGTCTGGCAGATGGATGTCAAAACCGTTTCCCTTAACAGAAAGCTACTCAAGGATGTGTACATGACATAACTTGAGGGTTTTTTGATCTAGAGTATCCTGGGAGGGTATAAAAACTTCAGAGGCATTTATGGACTGAAGCAAGCATCCCAAAGTTGGAATCTTAGGTTCAATAAAGTGAGAAAGGAATATGGTTTCATACAGAATCAAGATGAGCCTTGTGTGTATAAGAGAATTAGTGGGAGCATTGTCACATTCTTGGTATTATAT
Organism: Euphorbia tirucalli; assembly: GCA_039660915.1. Taxonomy (NCBI): domain Eukaryota; kingdom Viridiplantae; phylum Streptophyta; class Magnoliopsida; order Malpighiales; family Euphorbiaceae; genus Euphorbia; species Euphorbia tirucalli. The sequence goes on along the minus strand of CM077635.1, from coordinate 14,885,880 downwards.
GTGGATGAGATCCTTCTTATTGGAAGTGACATACCAACACTGCAAGGTGTAAAGTAGTGGTTGTGTAAATGCTTCACAATGAAGGACTTATGCGAGGCTGAGATGATCCTAGGGATCAGGATCTACAGGGATAGATCCAATCAGCTTCTGGGCCTAAGTCAGGCGACGTACATAAACAAAGTTCAGAAAAGGTTCAGCATGGATCGGGCCAAGAAAGGTTTCTTGCTGATGAGGCATCGGCTGAAACTTAGTTAGAAGAACTATCCTAAGATAAGGGGGGGAGGGAGAACATGAAGTTGGTCCCATATGCCTCAGCTATAGGATCAATCATGTACTCCATGCTATGTACAAGACCTGATGTCGCCTTTGCACTAAGTATGACAAAGCCGGTACCAGCAGGATCTCGGGGAGGATCACTAAAAGGCTATCAAACCAATCCTCAAGTACCTTAACCAGACTAAGGATAGCTTCTTAGTGTATGGAGGTCAGGAAGAGCTATTAGTTACCGGGTATACTGATGCAAGCTTACAGACCAACCAGAATAAGTACCAGCCACATTTTGGTTATGTGCTTTTTCTAAATGGTGGTGCTGTAAGCTAGAGGAGCTCAAAGCAACCAACCATCATGGACTTTACAACAGAAGCTGAGTACATTGCAGTGTGTGATGCAGCTAAGGAAGCTATGTGGATAAGGAAGTTTATCACTGAGTTGGGAGTAGTACCTACTATTCAGGACCCAGTTGATATCTTTTGTGACAACAATGGGGCAGTTGCACAAGCCAAGGAGCCCCAGTCATAGAAGAACACAAAGCACGTTGTGAGCAGATGACCTTTTCGGAGAATGAAATAAGGCGCGGCAAAGCGGGCCTGGGGTTTTTTAGAAAACCGAAGAAAGTTGATTTGAATATGATGTTTTGGAAAAACGGGTTTTGTTTACCTTGCTTTAAAAGTAAATCATTTCCTTATTTGGAAATGCTTTTTTGTAGAAAATGTTTTTACGTTTTATAACTTAAAGACCTCGAAACCTAAATCCCGAGATCAGTGATAGAGTCGCCACTGGGATCAGCTCATCCGGGAAATTCCGGTACAACTCCTTACCAAGCGTAGACTGCTGTACCTAATCCAGAGATTCAGGGTTCGGGCAACCTACCTACTTAACCTCGAGTTTGCATTCGTTTATTAGTTATAAAGTCATATTTATTCAATTTATTATCTTTTCTAACTCCAATTTGTTTAGTTTATTAGGCCGATGCCAAGGCAAAATGCATAAAGTAAATCGCAGGAAAATTAAATCATCCACACAAAATATACAAAAGGAATAATAGAGGCCGATTATACAACCAAATTGACTAAAAATATAAAAAAATCTCATCCTTACTTTTACAATCACTTAGAGTACACGAGGATCTAAAAATAATACAACCGCCTATTTACATGAATTATTCTATAAAATACAGTAAAAATAAGAATAAATGCTACAAAACAGACTGGTTAGCACAATTTATATTATAAACACAAATAGGACTCAAATCAGGACAGAATTGGGGAATTTAGGAAATGAGGGCATGCATTTAGGGGGTAACCGGTTTGACCCGATCGATCGGACGGTTAGACCTGGAAAACGGTTTTAAAACGCCGTGTAATTTTTGTGTTGGAAAATCAATTTTGGAAAACATTTTATTTTTCGGTTTAATTGATTTCTACATGTGAGGTGGGTCGGTTTTCGGGAGAATCGAGACTCCGTCGTGGTATTGTTTTAAACGCAATTTTACTTGAAATTGAATCTTGGGTCGTGAATGCACACAACAAAATTCATTTTGATGATTTTTGGATTTTCTGAATTTTTTTGGGATTTTTGGGAATTTTTGGAAATTATTTTGGAAATTCTGATTCTGGAAGAGTGTTGCAGTCGTGTGACTGTAAATTACAGTCCTGCGACTGTAAGCAATCCAAACTTAGAATTTTGTCAAAATTTGTTTGAAATAAAACTGGAGGAAGACAATCTGGCAACCAAGAACACTCGTACGACTGTTCATCAAACTCAAGAACAGTCGCACGACTGTTCTTGATTTCCAGAAACAAAAAATGCAAAACTTGAATAAAAAGCACAAAAAACAAACCAATCACCCAGAAAGCATGAAAAACAGAGGGGAAAAGGAGTGTTTATGTCTTAGGCGCTGATCCACCGTATGAATGACCCCTGGCAACGCACCAATCCACTTGAAATCGCTTTTTTTCCTTGGTGTGTCAAGGTTGTAAAATGGGTCCGAAAATCCTCTGAAAAGTCACTGATTTAAACTAGTTTGTGGTCTGAAAATGATTTAGATTTCGTGTGTCATGTTTAACCTACGATTTCTAATTCATTTTAAACATTAACACTCTGAAATCAAGAAGAAAAGGGTTGAAGAAAGTTTTGAGCTTTTTCTTTTTCTTTCTCTCTTCTTCTCTTTTCCTCCAATCTCTCCCTCTCTCTCTCTATTTCTTTTTTTCTCTTTTACCCTTTCTTCTGCCAAAAGTCCCCCCCCCCTTTTCTCTTCTGCCTGCAGGAGCCTTAAATTACCCCACTCCCTTTCCCCCATTTTTCAATTTTCAGGGTATGGGCTGGTTCACCCGCCACGACCCTACAGTCGTACGACTGTAGGTTGATTACAGCCGTATGACAGTAGTCAAAGTCGTACGACTATTCTCTCTTTTTTTTTCTTTTTTTTTTTCAATTATGGAAAATTCCGGCGCTTACAGCTGCCCCTCCCAGGATCATAGTCGGATCATCGTGGGCACTAAAGCCCAGATCGAGTTTGGTCTCACGACTGGAAGCGTAGTGAGGAAGGAAAAAGAAACATACCTACGGTGAAGTATGTCCGTGATGTTGGCTCACTGAGGCGGAGCGCATCCGTGATGTTGGCTTACTGAGGCGGAGTGCGTCCATGATGTTGGCTCACTGAGGCAGAGCGCGTCCATGATGTCAGCTCACTGAGGTGGAGCACGTCCATAATGTTGGTTTGCGGTGAAGTATGTCCGTGATGTTGGCTCACTGAGGCAGAGCACGTCCATGTTGTTGGCTCACTGACGCGGAGCATGTCCATAATGTTGGCTCACTAAGGTGGAGCGCATCCATGATGTTGGGTCACTGAGGCAGAGCGCGTCCATAATGTTGGTGTTAAATAGTATATTTATTTCTTGATCAACAGTTTTGGAAACAAAAATTTTTGCCCCTTCGATTAAGAATAAATATGATTGAATTGCTTTGCCCCCAGATACTTGTTAAAGGAAAGCGAATCCATAATAGGCATTTCTTTCCTGCCTCTGCGATGACAGGATCGAAATAGATGTTCTTCCTCAGCTTTATGGCTAAAGGTTGAATGAGTTGATCTGCTGTTCTACCCCCAGATACCTGTTAAGGGTGAGAGGTTTGTCAACAGACATTCTGCCCTGTCCATTGGGTCGACAAGGTCGAATATGATAATGTGATGTCCCCTCTATGAAGCAAAGAGCCAGCATGAGGATGGTGTTGTCTTACCCCCAGATACCTGTTAAGGGCAGGAAACATCTCAATAGGCATTTCTTTCTTGCCCCAGCGGTGACAGGATTGAAATGAATGTTCTTCCTCTCTTATGCGACGGATCGAACGACATGGTCTATTGTTCTGCCCCTAGATAACTGTTAAGGGCGAGAAGTTCATCAACAGACATTCTTCCCTGTCCATTGGGTCGATAGGTTCAAATAAGATGATGTGCTTTCCCCTCTTTGAGGCAAAGAGGCAGCACGAGGATGGTGTTATCTTACCCCTAGATACCTGTTAAGGGCAAGAAACATCTCAATAGGCATTTCTTTCCTGCCCCAGCGGTGACAGGATTGAAATAAATGTTCTTCCTCCTATGCGGTGGAAAGGTCGAACGAAATGCTCTATTGTTCTGCCCCCAGATACCTGTTACGGGTGAGAAGTTCGTAAATAGACATTCTTCCCTGTCCATTGGGTCGACAAGGTCGAATAAGATAATGCGTTGTCCCCTCTATAAGGTGAAGAGGCAGCACAAGGATGGTGTTTTCTTACCCCCAGATACCTGTTAAGGGCAAGAAACACCTCAATAGGCATTTCTTTCCTGCCCCAGCAGTGACAGGATTGAAATGAATGTTCTTCCTCTCCTATGCGGCGGAAATGTCGAACAAAATGGTCTATTGTTCTACCCCCAGATACCTGTTAAGGGCAAGAAGTTTGTCAACAGACATTCTTCCCTGTCCATTGGGTCGACAAGGTCGAATAAGATAATGTGATGTCCCCTCTATGAAGCGAAGAGGCAGCACGAGAATGGTTGTTTTGTTGCATGTATGCGTGAATGCGTGCATGATTCGTGTGTATTCATGTGTCATGATGCTTCTGATAATTTTTTTTCTTTTTGCTATCTACACCATGATGTGGAGTGAACTTGTGACTCCTGACAACTCCTGTGGGGACTGTGTCTGCCGGATGACTTTGTTGAGGATAATGACTCAGTGGGGATCATTTTAGCTGAGAACTCAGCTGGGCAGTATTCTGATCCATTTGATCTTGCTTTAGATCTGTTGGAGACTCTGTGGGGAGCCTTGCTGGGAATCTACCCCGAGGATTTTTTTGGAGCCCCTGTGGGGATGATTTTACTAGGGACCACTCTACCAAGGATAATTGTCTAGGGAATGGTACAACTGAGCCGGCAGCTATCATTTGTAGTGATGAACTCGTTGATGCCACCATGGTTTGGATGCAATGACTTACTGATGAGTGTTTATATGCAATGGCACGATGCATGCAATATGAACATCTAAGTAGAAAATCAAGCATGCATAGTATCATTTTGATGACATTAGAATGAATGAGATGGGAAAATCAAAAGTGACTCTGCCTCTGTATGTCATTCTCTTCTTGTTACCAACACGTCCTTTCGGTTTTCCATATCGGAGATTCTCTCGCTGAACATCATTGTGGTTTTTTATTTTGAACGATGGCCAAGTATGTAAGAGTGCGCCAGCCAAGCGGATGTCTTACCACTGGCGTGTCTTAGGATTGGAGAATGCGCCTTGATGATTCTGTCGGGGTCATGATAGGATTGTCCTTGATGATGTTTCGTGATTTTTCTTTTGCCTGCCCCAAGTGTTGGAGGTTTGGGTTTGGATGTGAAATGCTTTATTAAGTCTGGTTTGCTACATGCTGTAGCCTGAACATGGACATTTACATGCAATGGCATAACATATGCAAATTGAACATTAAAACAGAATATAAAAAATCTATGACATGATGAATGTGACTGCATTAGGAAATTCCAACCATGGCTCTGGTGTGGATCAATGTTCCTTCATGACACTTTTTTTTTTTTTTTTGAGGATCCGCTGGGGATGTTACCAAAGTGTATAGCTGGCCATTGGATGGAACTACCTCTGTTGAGTAGACTACTTGAGATGGAGTCAATTAACCACTAAAATCTCCAAGGGTCTGGAACTGTTATTCATGTCCTTAATTCTCCCTAGATTCCAGTTCACACACGGTTGCCAAAGATGGACACAGCTTTTAGTCCTTCAAGGTATGGCTTGATTTAGAATGACTTGAGTTAATTATAGTTTTCCTTTGTCTGTGAACCACAATAACTCTAGAGCAAGGCACACCATGGCTAGGAGATGAAAGAACCATTGGTAAGTAGTCACTTCTGTTGCAGCTAAAGAATGAGTTCTTGAAATGGTTGGTAAATGCAACTTTCCCCTGAATATTAGCACAGCAGGCTTTGCAGGTATTTCTATTGATGGGAACATCCCATTCATGATTGTTGAAAGCTTTGTAAAACCCGGTTGCTCCAACACTGTTGGTAAAGTTCATAGGGGTAGATCTCAGTCTCTTTCTTTTTATAGCACATTTTGCTCAACAGAACCATCCCTTGCTGGTTTGAGTCCATTATAGGCTATAGTGTGGATTATGCTGGGCGAGAACAGTGGTTACTTAGGAGTTCCATCAGCGGTTGTTTAAACACTGGCAAACTCCAGCTCAATTAAAGTAGGCTTATATTCAAATCCTCTCTCTATCATGAAATCAAAGCCTTTCCTATCAGTTTGAGGTTACAAAATGTTTGGTCTGGGGGTTTAGGTTGAGGAGAAGTGGAATGGGATAGAAAGAGAATCCCTAATCTAGTACAGGTTGATGATAAACAAAGACTGATTGAGTCAGTACTTTGTCATAGGCCCCCGTCACCTTTTTGATAATGAGATGATGCGAATATGGAACAGCATTGGGGTTCAATTTCTTGTTAGAAGCCATTGATGGTGGAAAATAAGGCTTCACAGGGTCAGTTTAGGGAATAGGGTGAAAAGAGGTTTTGTCAAATAGGTGTTGGTGGTTTGGGTGGTATACGAAAGACAAAGGGTGTTGAAGGTGTGGAAGAAATTGGAAAAGGAAAGGAGAAGAAATTTGGTTTTAAAGACAGGAAAGTCCAAATCTTTCCCAGATAGGTGGGAAGGATCTGACGATGGCGGGAGCTGAAGATTACCCTTTAATACTAGAAGATCCCCTTTCTGTATTTTTTTTTTGAATCAAGCCCAAACCATGACCACCTGTTGGTTTTACTGCTGCATTCAACCTCATGCATGTCATGTGTGTTTGATATTCTTTTTGGATGAACAATGCATACGTAATGTCATGTACATATGAATGTGACACAAACAGGATAATGTATGCACTACAACCAAAATTACTTCAGCATTTTGCACATGATGGGGTGATGAAAACCATTTGAATACTCCGTGGGTTGGAGATTTTGATGAGGTCGAGGGTCTTAGCTTTAGGGTTTTGGCTTGGGGTATCCCCTTTGGATATGGGATCAACCTTTGTCTCCGGGAGGACTTTTTGGGTTTAATTGCCTCTAGGAGGCCTTTTTAGATTTGATTTTGCCTCGTGGAGGGCTTTCTTCAGTTTGGGTGCCTCAAGGAGGGCTTTCTTGGTTTGTGAGGTAGGATTTGGGGTTTCAAAGATGGTTTTTGGTTTAGGCATCATGTGTGCCATTCCAATTGAAATTTTGGGGCAGGATCGATAGTGCTTTGCAAGGACCATTGAGTTTGATTTGCAAATGCCTCGACGGAGGTGGTGCCATCATATCATTTTATTTATCTCACAAGGTCACCTTTCAAGAGAGAGTTCATTCAGGACCAGGTTCACTTTTAGGTTCCCTATAGTATTCAGATTGATGTCATGCATTTTGATATTATGCGTGTTTGACATGTCATGTTAGATGATCAAATGCATGCGCAGTGCCATATACATGCAATCACCATATAAGTAAGAAAATGACAAAATGCATTGCATTCAAAATGATGTTAATACACCATGGCAACAAAAATGAGTTCCCTACAAAAAAGACAGCTCCGAGGGTTTTTTTTTCCCCCGACTAGTCACTGCCTTGACTTCAGTACCATTGCCCCATTCTCGTCAGATCAAACCTTGCAGCTCTTCATCATGTTCCTTTCCCCGGGAGGATTGAGGGATCCCTTCGGTGGTCCCCTTGCTCACCACTGATCGCTCGTTAGAGGCAGACAACACCCTCAATTTTCCTTCAGCAACCAGTTTCTGGATCCTCCTTTGTAGACGGACACATTCATTAGTCCAGTGGCCTACTATTAGATGATAGCTATAGTAGTTACCTTTTTGTTCTGGTGTTGGTGCCACGTATAGTCAGACACTCTGTAATAGGCCCATCTTTATGCAAATGGCGAATAGTCTGGTCACTGAATGAGATCCAGAGAATGCGACTGTCCATTTATCTTCGGGAGGCGAACTCTGGATTTACCGTGAAGAAGAGTAAATGTTGGCATTGGCGTCAAGAGGTGTCTTTAGTTCTCCTTCATTGGACGACCCCGATAAGACCAAATTTTGGTGAGAGGGCCTTGCAAGGTGTCAAGAGGGAGTGTCGGCAACCTTGGCATTCTGCTCCTCATCAATACCAACATTGGAGTCCGCGCTTGCCATGTCTCTTGTTTTCTCTTCGAGCTCTGCCACCCGGCTTTCCAACTCAGCGTATCTCGCCGTTAGTCTCTCTATCCTGCCAATATCATCCCCCAGCATTTCTCTCAGCATTGCTGCCACTTCCTCCCTAACTGCCTTTCGAAATTGAGATGAAGCGACACAGTCTTCCACAACATATGTTATGGTGTTGAAGTTCCTTGGGTTGGACATCCTTAAGATCTCTTCCCCTGATGAGAGCACTTGTTAGCATCAGTAGGCAGATACCAAAGAGGGGACTATGTATGCATGAATATGCATGACGTGTTATGCATGTGTATGTGGATGATCCATTGTATGAGTGATGTCATGTAATGCTATCCGAAACCAATGAATATGTATACAAAGTTAAGAAGGGAAACGTGCAGATGCAATGAATGCTGATTGGAATGATGCATGCTATAATAAAATATGGTGTATAAATATACTCCACAGGGATAAGATGACACTCGGGAGTGTCCACGGATCGAAGCAAGATATTACTTGCAAGGGTGCATAGTTATGCCCTTTGGAAGAAATGACACACTAGGGTGTCCATGGGTCGTGGCAAGATATTACTTGCAATATGGTGTATAGTTATGCCCCTGGGAAGAAATGACACACTAGGGTGTCCACGGGTCGAGGCAAGATATTACTTGCAATGGGGTGCATAGTTATGCCCCCGGGAAAGAATGACACAATGGGTGTCCACAGATCGAAGCAAGATATTACTTGCGGAGGAGAGTTGAGATGGGGTGTATAGTTATGCCCCCAGGAAGAATGACACGCTAGGGTGTCCACGGATGGAAGCAAGGCACTGCTTGCAAAGAGGAGTTGAGATGGGGTACATAGTTATGTCACCGGAAAGAAATGACAGACTAGGGCATCCACGGATCGAAGCAAGATATTTCTTGCAAGGGTAGTTAAATGATGTGGTGGTGTGTGTGCATGACGATCTAATGTAATCTTCAGCACTTATGGAGTACCTTGGTTGATGAAACATGATATGAGGTGAGACAAAACAGAGTGCTTGGTATGCGAATTGCTTTTTGACACTCGAGGAGCACCTTGGGCTTTTATGTAATGAAATGATATGAGATACTGTGTTTGGCACACGGGCCGAGTTTTCGGTGCTCGGGAAGCGCCTTATGTTTATGTATGAATGAGATGTACGGTCATGGGTTGACACGATTGAATGATGTCAAACAAATGGAAGCATTAATAAGGATGATTATAATGTATTTTGGACATTCCGCAGATGCCCCAATGCTATGCAAAAGGAAATGCAAACAGATCACGTGTGAACAGGCACACGGGCGCAGGTTTGGTGCCTTTGGAGCACCTAGTGGATGTCATGAAATGGTCACACGTAGGCGGCACGCGGACAGAGCTCTGATGCTTTTGAGGCACCTAATGGATGTTATGGAATGGTCGTGTGTATGCCGATACATAGACAGAGTTCTGATGCTTTTGATGCATCTGACATGAAATGATGTTATAGACAAGTCACGTGTAATTTAAGACACGGACAAAGATTCAGCGCTCGTGGAATGCCTCGCATGATTTAATAGTGTCATGGAATGCCCCTATATGTGTATGAACTGGGCACTCATGGAGTACCCGGGATGACTTGATAATGTTATGAGCAATCCATTGAGGATCACGACATACAAGCAAGATCTCGGTATCCCAATGACACAGGGAACAGACAGATAGATGGGATGTAGTGCAATGTTTATCATGTTACTCTCCACATGAATGTAGGTTTAGGACCATTATGGTCTTCTAATGAATGTAATGGCATGGAGGAATGGCCGAGTGCAACCCTGAGCATAGGCAAAACACGGGTGGCTTTGGGACACTCGTTATGAAATGAAATGATTATCACGGGGAACTTTGGAATGTCCTTGGAATGAAATGGTATGAATGCACGTGTCACCCAGAATCCAAGTGGCTGCAGAAGATACGGTTAGGATGCATGACATATAAGATGATGTCGTCCGTGCAAAGAACAAATGTATATATCATCCAAAATGCAGATGGCTGAAGAAAAATATGGTTAGGATGCATGGCATACAAGATGATGTTATGTGTGTAGGGAATGAATGCTTATGTCACCCAAAATACAGGTGGCTACAAAGAAATGTGATCAGGATGTGGTATGAATGTACGTGTCACACAGAATGCAGGTGGCTGCAGAAGATGTGGTTAAGGTGTATGACATACAAAGTGGCATTGTGCATGCAAAGAATGAATACATATGTCACACCAAATGTGATCAGGATGTATGACATGCAAAGTGATGTTGTGCATGCAAAGAATGAATACATATGTCACTCAAAATGTGATCTAGAAGCATGACACGCAAAGTGATGTTGTGCGTGCAAAGAATGAATACATATGTCACTCAAAATGTGATCAGGATGCATGACACGTAAAGTGATGTTGTGCATGCAAAGAATGAATGTATATGTCACTCAAAATGTGATCATGATGCGTGACGTGCAAAGTGATGTTATGCATGCAAAGAATGAATGCATATGTCACTCAAAATACAGGTGGCTGCAAAGAAATGTGATTAGGACACATAACAAACACAAAGTAATGCCTTGCATGTTTCGTGGAAATGTTAACATAATATATATATGGCGCGTGTGAATAAAGTATCATGGCTGCAGAAGAATGCAGTTAGTGTCAATGCGACACACATGTTGATGCTTTGGGAATGATTATACTAGACATGAGATGATTATGTGCATTTGATGCTTTGTGAATGAAGACAATAATGGATGTGAATTAATTATTTCGGACGCTCTAAGAATGACCGATGTTGTGCAAGAATAATACCAAGACAACCATATGTGGACCGTCATACGGTTAAAATGTCGGCGCTTTTGGGGCACCTAATGAATTATTGTGAAATGGCCACGTATGAGCCGGCACATGGGCAGAGTTTCAACACTTTGTAGGTCAATAGCATGAAGTGAAATGGTTGCATGGGAACTGCCCCACGAACAGAGTTCTGATGCTTTTGAGGCATATGATATGAGAAGATTTTATAAAAAAAGTCGCGTGCCACTAAGGACACAGATAAAGGTTCAATGTTCGTGGAACACCTTGCGTGATTTGATAACATTATGGAATGCCCCTATGTGTGTACTAATCTGGCACCCGGGGAGTGCCTCGAATGATTTCACAATGTTATGAAATGATTCGATATGAACCGATATGCATAAACAGGATTTGGCGTAACCTGGACACCTATGATGAATGAATGTGATGTCATGTGATGGCATCGTGTGAACTGTCCCACAGAAGCAAACCTAGGACCATTGCGGTCTACTATTGAATGATATGATATTTCGTGAAATGGCCGAGTGCAATCCGGTGCACGGGGCAGAAATCGGGTAGCTTTGGGGTACCCGACATAGGATGAAATGAAATGATCATGATTGGCATTCTTAGAACGTCCCCAAATAGGTAAAATGGAATGAAATGGAATGGACGCGTATGTCACACAAACATATAAGTGGCTGCAAGAAAATGTGGTTAGAATGCGCGACACACAGAATGATGTCGTGTATGATTCATGGAAATGTTGTCACACAGGATGTATATGTATGTCATATGAGTAAAATGTTGTGGCTGCACGAATACATGGTTAGGGTGTATGACATACATAATGATGTCATGTTTATGTAATGGAAATGTGGACATACGAAATGGGTAAATAACATACGAATAATATGTCATGGCTGTAAGAAGATGTGGTTGGTATGAATGCCACATATATGGATACGTGTTAAAGAAGACTATACAAAAATGAGGTTAAAAATGATACATGGATAATTATGCATGTCAGATGCTTCATGAAAAGATAAAAAGGGAAATCACCATAGAACAAACGTTAGCACACGCAAAGATATGCTCTCCCTTCCCTTCCAATCTTGTTTCTCCTTTCAATTGGTGTCGCAATTCTTCCTAGGTGTTGACTCTCTTTGGCATCAATGGGGGATATTAAAGGCGCACGCTCAATGGTCATTTTTAATTTAAGTTTTGGTAACCCTAGGGGAAGTTACTAAGCCATTACATATGGGCCAAAGTCAAAACCAAGGGTCGTACATTCTCCCATAGCGAATAAACAATTCCCCACCGTAGAACACGATGTAAGGTCATGCGGGTTGTGAGTGGTTTACCCCATCGGGTGTCTCTAATCTTGGCAGTAGAGGTACGCCACCTTATTGGGTAAACCGGGGTGAAAACAGTGTATTTAAGGGGTTGAGAAGAAGAAAATGTCATGATATGCAAAGGTATGAATAAATATGATGTTTATAAATCGATAAATGAATACAAGCGAGGTTATATTTCAATAGTTGCCTAAGTTCCTTAAGTTTTTATGAAAAACATCTTAAGAAACTGTTAATTATCCCCAGTGGAGTCACCACTGTGAGCGGACAACCTTTTAAGAAGAATGAAATAAGGCACGGTGAAGCGGGCCGGGGGTTTTTAGAAAACTGTAGAAAGTTGATTTGAATATGATGTTTTGGAAAAACAGGTTTTGTTTATCTTGCTTTAAAAGTAAATCGTTTCTTTATTTGGAAATGCTTTTTATAGAAAACCTTTTTACGTTTTATAACTTAAAGACCTCGAAACCTAAATCTTGAGATCAACAGAGTCGCCACCCGGATCAGCTCATCTGGGAAATTCTGGTACAACTCCCTACCGAGCGTAGACTGCTGTACCTAATCTAGAGATTCAGGGTTCGGGCAACTTACCTACTTAACATTGAGTTTGTATTCGTTTATTATTTATAAAGTCATATTTATTCAATTTATTATCTTTTCTAACCGCAATTTGTTTAGTTTATTAGGCCGATGCTAAGGGAAAATGCAGAAAGTAAATCACAGGAAAATTAAATCATCCACACAAATATAGAAAAGGAATAATAGAGGCCGATTACACAACCAAATCGAATAAAAATATAAAAACTCTCGTCCTCACTTTTACAATCGCCTAGAGTACACGAGGATCTAAAAATAATACAACCGCCTATTTACACGAATTAGTCTATAAAATACAATAAAAATAAGAATAAATGCCATTAAACAAACTGGTTAGCACAATTTATATTATAAACACAAATAGGACTCAAATCAGGACAGAATTGTTGGTGTGCCCTAGTTCTTAGGGCATTGGATTCTTGTATTTTGTATTATACATTAAGACTCATTGTATAAATACATTATTTGTGTCACATTAATAAAGGCAATTAATCTATTTCATTTATATCTTGTGCTATAATATTAGTAGAGTATCCATTGATTGATAATCATAAAACCTATCCCAGGTCTGTTCTAATCGTGGCAACGAATAGAACCACAGACTTGTATATTCGATGACTGTATGGTAGTTCTTAACTAGCCATAGTACTTGTATAGTCAGTCATGAATATAGGTACATGTCATTGACATGGGACTGGATCGATCCGCACAAGAAAGCCACATGGTTGTCACATCATAGGTCTTTCTTGAGTAGGTATCTTTTGTCCTCAGACCAGATTTCATTATAATATCAATATGGAGTCCGATTCACTTTGACATATGCCTAACAGGTCTGTAAAAGGATGCTAAATATGGGTATGATTGGGTGGACCGGTGAACATGTTGATGCCGGTGCTTCGAGTTCTTTGCCACTTCTCAAGGTAATTGCACTGATGTTGTGCCTCGGATTCACATCAGGTTGGGAGGGCAATTTTCCTTTGTTTTCAAGTTTGTTGAAAGAGGAGATTACTTGGCTAATTTGGTCTTCCATTTTACTCATCTTGTTAACACTCTTCTGCTGAGATTCAACCAATTGAGCCATCATGCCTTTCAATGAGTTAATTTCTTCTCCATAATTCATTCTTGGGGGCTGTGGCTGCTGTTGTTGGTTATTGCCATATCTGAAATTCGGATGATCCCTCCACCCTGGATTGTATGTGTTGGAGAAAGGATCATATTTCCTTCGGTGTTGGGCATTGAAGTCTCCCATGGCGTTAACCATTTCACTGCTGGAATCGTCTTAAAGCTTTGGACATGCATCAATGGAATGTCCCTGAAAACAACAAATACCACAAACTTGGGCTTGTTGCCCTTGGTCAGAAGCACCTGCACTTCCAATAATACTCTTTTCCAGCAGTTGATTAAGCCTATCCAGTTTAGATTCAAGATCAGAAGACCTTACCTCATGAACACCTCGTGTAGAAGTGTCAGAACGGCTGTTGAACTATTGTGAATTTGCAGCCATGGCAGAAATCAGGTCTCGGGCAGCTTGAGGTGTCTTGCTGACCAAAGCACCTCCACTTGCAGCATCTATGACTCTCCGTTCAAGTGGTAGCAGCCCCTCATAAAAATATTGTATCAACAGCTGATCCGTTATACCGTGTTGAGGGCAACTAGCGCATAGTCTCTTAAATCTTTCCCAATATTCATACAAGGACTCTGAGTCCTTTTGTCTGATGTTACAAATTTCCCTTCTCAAGTTTGCAGCTCTAGATGCAGGAAAGAATCGCTCCAAAAACAGCCTTGCCATTTCGGTCCAAGTGTTAACAGTTCCGGAAGGAAGGTAGTACAACCATTCTTTTGCAGTGGCTTCCAATGAGAATGGAAATGCACGCAACTTGATTTGCTCTTCAGTAACTCCACATGGTCTAAATCCAGAACAAGCCACATGAAACTCCTTTAAATGCCGATTTGGGTCTTCCGCTTGTAAGCCATGGAATTTTGGTAGGAGCTGAATCAATGTAGGTTTCAGCTCAAAGCCATCCTCCACATTTTGATATTGTATACACAGCGGCTGTTGGTTGACAGGAGGGGCGAGCATATCTCGCAGAGTTGCTAGAGGTGGATTGTCCATTTCAGTTTCTGAGTCCGAATCTGTTTCAACGGTAGGATGAGTTTCAGTACTATCAGAGTCGTCTTTTGCAGCCTCAAGGACTTGTCTCCTGCGCAACTTTGCTTCCTTTCTGAGCCGCTTTGCAGTTTTTTCGATTTCTGGGTCGAACAGAAGTCCACCTATAGAAGAAGAACGCTGCATGCACACAGAAAAGGAATTAGAAACAGCAAATAAATAAACCTTATACACAAATCCCCGGCAACGGCGCCAAAATTTGATGGGTTGTCAACCCGTCAAAGTTAAATTTAATATCTCCGGTTCCTTATACTGGGTAGTATAGCAAGAACGGGGTCGAACCACAGGGATTAATGCAGGTATATTTATTTGCAAAAAGAAAGAAAATTGATTGGATTGAAATAAAAATAAATGATGTGATTTGTGTATTTGCAGAATGTAAATTAAGACAGAATAAGTCAATAGAAAGGAAAACTAGCCGAGATACTTTTCAGTTTAATTCCGTAATTCAATCACCGACACCAAAGATCCAATTCAATTATCCAAATAGATAGAGTTATAGTTAAAGGTGAAACGCACTCAATAACCAATTTTTTCTTAATTTATCGATAGTTCCGGGAAACGCCCGAATAAACTATTTCCCTAGCCAATAGATAATCTCCAAGAAACCTCTTAATAAGAATTACCCTATGGCAGCATTAAACACAAAAAAGACCTCTATCTTAGTTAATGAAATCGGAAACGCCGTAAATCATAAAAGCTAAACTATTCAATTCCGTTAACTTTACACGAAGCTAACTTGCCACTATGATAGAACAACAATCACGGATATATTATTCTATTCGGCGATATGCAATACAATCAATCAATTAACTGGCCAAATCAATTTGATTAAATCCACAGCAATATAACAAATTATAATCACAGGAATTGAATAAATATTTGAATAAAAGAACACAATTAAAACATAAGTCTCATGAATCTGATGGAATTAAACTTCAAAGTACCTCAACTAGAAAAGAGTTTAGCTACTCATAACTAAACAAAAATCTACAGAAAATCTTCAAGAAAAACTTGCAGCCTTGTCCCCTCTCCAAGCCTCCACCAAAACGTTTTTCAAGTCGTCAAAAACTCAACCCTCAACCTTCTCCTCTTTTTCTCTTTTATAGCTCTCCTACTCCTAACCTAATTAGGAGCCTCATTAACCTACTTAATTAAAGAGGCCTACTGGAAATTAAAGTGCAAGCCATGGGCTCCTTAAAGAGAAATTTGGCCCAATTAAGAAGAGAAGGTCAACAAGGTTGACCCGCAGGGCCCAAACAGGCTACAAAAAAACCTCAGCTAACTTCCTCGATACAGCTCCGAGTGGCACGATTCAAGGTGCTATGGAAAGCTAACGGATAGACGCACAATCTTGCAGAACAAACCTTGAGCTAAGACAGCCTCGAACACTGTTGAAAATCCAGTTGAATTCAAGCTCCAACAAAATCTCTTCTAGCAGTCTACCTAAAAAGCCAAAATCCACTTCCAAGCACCTAAAAGAGGTAAATAACACTAAATAAGGATATATAAAACAAAACAAACAAACTAATTAAGAAGATAATAAAACTAATACTAAAATGCTAAAATAACTAAGAAAATGAGTTAAAATGCACCTAAATATGCCTATGTAAATATGAGTTATCAATACCCAAATAAGTTGGTTGCTTATTTGATTAATTAGTCAACTCAAGATCAAGAAATATAATAAACAACAGAAGAGGATGACGGACACCATGCCTCTTGTTTATTCATATCGATATCGTTAGGCAAAGGACACTATGAGATTACTACCGGGTGAGTGTCTTCTAAAGACTGCTGCATCTCTGTCTTAATTGGGGGCTGTAATGGTTTGCTAGAACCCACTTACAGTCTGTGGGCCTTGGGCCTACTGCCGATATAAAGACAGACCTATAGGATCGTGCACATAGATCAACTGAGCTGGAACTTATAGAAATTGTACATGTAATGTACATTGGAAGGAATGCGTTAATTAATTAGTTGACATTTGGTGTCAAGGTAATTAATTGACATTGGGTTGAATTTAATTTAATTAATAAGTTTACGTAATGTAATTAATTAATTTATCAATTAATTGAATTACATAAAGTAAACAATTAATTAAATAATTTTCCTAAGTAGGAAAATTAAATACATGTGTTGTATTAACTTAAGTGTGATTTAATTTTATTTAGGGGTAATTAAATTTAGCCAAATGGAATTAAATTACATAGTATATACTTTTTAATTAAAGTTTATACATAGTATATACTTTTTAATTAAAGTTTATTTATGTAATTATAATCCTAGTGGGCTTGGGTTTAATTAACCTAATTAAAACCCAACTAGACAAGGTGTCTATATAAGGGCACACTTAAGGAAGAAAAATCTAATTCAACTCTAATTAATTGCTGGAAATTTCAGCCACCAATAGCAGCCCCAAAATAGCCGAAAATCCGAGCATTAAACCTCCATTCCTTCGCGTCTTCGGCTAGCACCGGTTTCCGCTCAATAGTTGGTCGTGCACCGGACTTTGGAGATCGCAGTTTCAAGTAACGATTCTGCAGCAGTCTCTAGAAGAGACGAATCCGATGAGTTAATCTCTCTTGATTCTTATTTGATTTTATTCTAATCAATGGTAATTGGGCACGATAGGTGGATTCTAGGAAATTTTAAACGGTGTATTTTCCGTTGCGCCATGTTATTTTTCCAATGACGAATCCCAACAAGAATTGGGGAATTTAGGAAATGGGGGCATGCATTTAGGGGATAACCGGTTCTACCCAATCGGTCGAACCAGTTAGACCTGGAAAACGGTTTTAAAACGCCATGTAATTTTTGTGCTGGAAAATCAATTTTGGAAAAAAATTTTATTTTCCGGTTTAATTGATTTTGACATGTGAGGTGGGTCGGTTTTCGGGAGAATCGGGTCTCCATCGTGGTATTGTTTTAAATGTAATTTTACTGGAAATTGAATCCATGGTCGTGAATGGACACAACAAAATTCATTTTGATGATTTTTGGATTTTCTGAAATTTTTTAGGATTGTTAGGAATTTTTGGAAATTATTCTTGAAATTCTGATTCTGGAAGACTGTTATAATCGTGCGGCAGTAATTACAGTCATAGGACAATAAATTACAGTCGTGTGACTATAAGCAATCCAAACTTAGAATTTCGCCAAAATTTGTTTGAAATAAAACTGGAGGAAGAGAATTTGGAAACCAAGAAAACTCATACTATTGTATTTACAGTCATACGACTGTTCATCAAACTCAAGAACAGTCACATGACTGTTCTTGATTTCCGGAAACAAAAGACGCAAAACTTGAATAAAATGCACAAAAAACACAATCGATCACCCAGAAAGCATGAAAAATAGAGGGGAAAGGAGTGTTTACCTCTTAGGAGCTGATCCACTGTATGAATGACCCCTGGCAACACACATTTTCACTTAAAATAGCTTCTTTTCCTTGGTGTGTCGACATTGCAAAATGGGTCCAAAAATCCTCCAAAAAGTCACGGATTTAAACTAGTTTGTGGTCTGGAAATGATTTAGATTTCTTGTGTCAAGTTTATGTTGGATATGCCCTAGTCTCGAGGCATTGGTCCTAGTATTTATATTATACATTTATTGGATTTATGTATTATACTCATTTGTGTTATTAATAAAGGCATTAATTCATTTATTATAAATATCTTGTGCATTATATTAAATGAAATATCCAATGGGCATATCCATATCCATGATGACAAGTGTCATGTACTTGGCAGTAAGACCATGGATAGGGTAAACGATATGACCATAAATAGATCCATAGTCTGTTCCAGTAATAGGAATGAGTGGAACAAGAGACTATCATTAACCTGGTTGTATGGCAGTGTCTTACTGGTCATTGGACATGGGATGTCAACCAAGTTAATGGGTACATGTAAAAAGGGCATGGTACTAGATAGATCCACTAAACGAGAAATCCACATAGTATAGTATCATAAGTGATTCTCGTGTAGTACTTGTATGGATCCTTTGACCTGACCATATGATGGTATTGCATGTGAGGTTGCATACTTAGAGGTATGCCTACAGGGCATGTAATAGGGTGCCAAGTATGGATACTTTCGGGTATGTCACTTAGCATGGCAATGCTATGGATATGCATAAGGGATTTGTCACTCAATAGTCCATTGAGAAGATATCACCGGGCTCTTGATGAATGTGACTGATTAGAGTGTGGCCACACCCAAACAAGTTTGAACTTGTTTGTGAGCTTCAGTACATTCGGGATCAAGTTAATGTCCAGACACAAAAGAGGGTGATCAATCCATGCCTCTATATTGGACACCGATATCGTTGACATGGGATATGCAAGTTCAAACTACAGGGTTATGATAACAGTTAGACTGCCATCTCCATATTAATTGGGGGCTATAGTGGCTTGCTAGAGCCCAACTGCAGTCTGTGGGCCACAGGCCCACTGCCAACATAAAGATGGGCCCACAGGATCATACACATTGAGCGACTGAACACTGACTTAAGGAATCACATGTATACTTAGAGTATACACTCTGAATAGAGAGGTATATATCAATTATATTATAAAATCAATTGGATTGATCATAATAATAAACTGAATATTTGATTGGCTCTCTCATAGTTAATTGGATTAATTATGAGATTATTTCCTAGGTGGAAATATTCATATGAATAGGTTTACATATGAATTTGTTTTATGAAGATCTAATTTTAATTTGGTGGATTAAATTAATTAGTCAAACCAATTTTAATTTAAATGTAAATAATATGTTACTTGGTGTAATATATTAAATACATGGGTAAATTAAAGTTGGGATTGAAATTAATTTAAACCAGACTAATTAAAATAGATTTGGGCCTGAAATAAAAAATGGAAGCCCACACAGATGAAGGAGCCAGCTTGGGCTGAAATTCCCCTGAGAATTTTAGCCACCTAGGGTTTAATAACCCTAGGATCTTCGGCCAAGTGTAGAACTAACAAGCTAGCCGAAATTTCCCTAGCCTCCCTCTCCAAAGTTTTGTGTTTTCCGACCTTAGCACGGGTGGTGTTCGTTAGGCATTCGTGTACATGAACGAGGAGGGATTCTCAGTTGATTCTTGTGGTTTGCATCCATCTCTGAAAGAGATATTTTGGGTAAGAGATTTATCTCTTTTAATTAAATTTTGTTTTTTTCAATTTAAATTTCTATTGCTCTTGGGCACGGATTTGAGGAAATCATCGCGTTCTCCTGCTTTAATCGGGTGATTTCCGGTGACAAATCCCAATAGTTTAACCTACGATTTCTAATTCATTTTAAATATTAACACTCTAAAATCAAGAAGAAAGGGGTACAAGAAAGTTTTGAGCTTTTTCTTTTTCTTTCTCTCTTCTTCTCTTTTCCTCCAATCTCTCCCTCTCTCTCTCTGTTCCTTTTTTTCTTTTGTTGCCCTTTCTACTGCCAAAAGTCCCCCCCTTTTCTCTTTTGCCTGCAGGAGCCTTCAATTTTCAGGGTATGGGCTGGTTCACCTACCACGACCCTACAGTCGTATGACTATAGGTTGATTACTGTCGTACGATGGTAGTCAAAGTTGTATGACTATTCTCTCTCTTTTTTTTTCTTTTTTTTTAATGATGGAAAATTCCGGTGCTTACACACGTGCTCAGGAAGTTTCACCTCATATGAGAAATCGCCGAGAAGGGTGACATTTCATTGCATAGAGTGGACACCGAGGATAATATCGCAGATCCTTAGACCAAGGCGCTGGCTTAGCCCAAGCACGAGGGTCACACTAGATCTATAGGAATTAGGCCCATGCCTAATTAAAACTAGTGCAAGTGGGAGATTGTTGGATATGCCCTAGTCCCGAGGCATTGGACCCTGTATTTATATTGTACATTTATTAGATTCATGTATTATACATTTATTGTACATTTATTGGATTCATGTATTATACCTATTTTGTGTCATTAATAAAGGCATTAATTCATTTATTATATATATTATGCTGTATTCTAAATGAAGTATCAAATAGTCATATCCATATCCATGTTAACAAGTGTCATGCACTTGGTAGTAAGACCATGGATAGGGAAAATGTGCTGGGATTCATCACGGGAAACCGACCGACAAAGTGCGGAAACACGCGTCGATTTCCTCGAATCCGGGTCCCGGGAGCTTAAGTAGTGAAAATCAAAAACAAAACACAAAGGAGGAGAATAAAGTCTTACCAAGATATCTCTTTAAGAGATAGAAGAAGACTGCAGAAATCAAGGATAGATTTCCTCCACCGATGCGTACACGAACGGCTATCGGACTGAAACCCGTGCTAGCAACTAGGAAATTCAAGAAGAGAGGGAGAGATGGCAGCCAAGAGCACTTGCTTAGAATGAAAATGGTTGAAGCCTTTTATCTAATATCTCTCACCAAGAGGCAAAAAATATCCCATAAAGCAAAGTCAACTATGACTCACCACCAAGTCAACAATGACTCACCACTTTCACTCATTACAATTTTTTTTTGGCAAAGAATGAGTCACCTCCCTTGTCCAAAGACACAAGGATTCGGCCAAGAGGTGGGAAAAAGATGGGGAAGACACTTGTCTTTAGTCATAATGACCAACACATAATGACCAACAAATATCCAAGTTGGTAAAGTCCAACTTTACTAACCAAAAGTCTACCATGACTCACCCATTTGATCATTACCTTTTGTCCCACCATGACTCATTCTTCTCATCTTAAAATTCATCATTCTTGCCCTAAACCCACCATGAATTTCGGCCAACACATGATGAAGAAGTGGGCTTACCATTTCAAGCCCTAGCCCACATTAATTCTTTGGTTTCTCTTTGATTTCAAATAACATTGTAATTCAATATGTATGTAAGTATATTGTACCATATAATATGTTACATACATCTAAATTACAATTAATTTGACACATCAAATTCATCAAGGAATTAAATTAGATACATATAAGATGAGATACATGTAAACCTATACATGTATAAATATTTCCACCTAGGAAATAATCTCATAAATTAATTCATTGAATTAATTAAGAGAATGCCAAAATTAAATATTAATTATATTCTTTTGATCAATCTAATTGACCTAGAAGATAATTAATAAATCTCTCTCTCTTCAAACGTGTATACTCCAAGCACACACTTAATCCGACTAGTTAAAGTCCAGACGTTCAATGTGTACGATCCAATGGGCCCGTCTTTATGTTGGCAGTGGGCCAAGGCCCACAGACTACAGGCGGGCTCTAGCAAGCCACTGTAGCCCCCAATTAAGACGGAGATAGCAGTCAAACTGTCACCGTAACCCTGTAGTTGAACTTGTATGTCCCATGTCACTGATATCGGTGTCCAACACAGAGGCATGGTTGATCACCCTCTATATGTGTCCGGACATTACTTGATCCCAAATGAACTGATACTCACAAACAAGATCTCATCTTGTTTGGGTGTGGCCACACTCTAATCAGTAACATTCATCAAGAGGCCGGTGATATCGTCTCAGTAAAATACTGAGTGACATTCCCTTCTGCATATCCATAGTACTGCCATGCTCACTGACACACCCGAACGTACCCATACTTGGCACCCTTTTACAGGCCCGTTAGGCGTACACCGAAGTGTGCCACTTCACATGCAGCACCATCATATGGTCCGGTCAAAGGACTTATGCAAGTACTACGCGAGAATCAGTTGTGATACTATACCATGTAGATTCCCGTTAAGTGGATCAATCCAGTACCATGCACCCTTTTACATGTACCCATTAACCTGGTTGACATTCCATGTTCTATGACCGGTAAGACACCGCCATACAACCAGGCTAATGATAGTCTTTAGTTCCATTCATTCCCATGATTGGAACAGACTACGGATGACTTTATGGCCATATCGTTTTCCCTATCCATAGTCTTACTGCCAAGTGCCTCACACTTGACAACATGGATATGGATATGTCCATTGGATACTCTATTTAAAATATTGCACAAGACATATAGTAAATAGATTGTTGCCTTTATTTCTTAACACAACTTGTATAATACATGAAGTTCATATAAATGTACAAAAGTATGATACAAAGACAAGGACTAATGCCTCGGGACTAGGGCATTTCCAACAATCTCCCACTTGCACTAGTACCAACCAGGCATGGGCCTAATCCCTATAGATCTGATATGACCCTCGTGCTTGGAATGAGCCAGCACCTTGGTCAAAGGATCTGCGACATTCTCCTCGGTGTCCACTCTGCGTAATGAAATGTCACCCCTCTCAACAATTTCTCGGATGAGGTGAAACTTCCTGAGTACGTGCTTTGAGTTCCTGTGTGACCGGGGCTCCTTAGCTTGTGCAACAGCCCCATTGTTGTCACAGAAGATATCAACCGGTTCCTGGATAGATGATACTATCCCCAGTTCCATGATAAACTTCTTTATCCACACAGCTTCCTTAGCTGTATCACACGCTGCAATGTACTCAGCTTCCGTGATAGAATCTGCAATGGTCGGTTGCTTGGAGCTTCTCCAACTAATAGCACCACCATTAAGCATGAATACGTACCCTGACTGCGACTTATATTCATCCTGGTCGGTCTGGAAGCTTGCATCAGTGTACCCAGTAACTGACAGCTCTTCCTGACCACCATACACTAAAAAGCTATCCTTTGTCCGGTTAAGGTACTTTAGGATTGCTTTGACAGCTTTCCAGTGATCCTCCCCAGGATCTTGCTGGTACCGGCTTGTCATACTTAGTGCAAAGGCGACATCAGGTCTTGTACATAGCATAGAGTACATGATTGATCCAATAGCAGAAGCATATGGGATCTCACTCATCTTCTCCCTGTCCTGTTTTGTCTGAGGACAGTTCTTCTTACTAAGTTTCAGCCCGTGACCCATTGGCAAGAATCCTTTCTTAGCCTGGTCCATGCTGAATCTTTTCAGAACCTTGTCTATGTACTTAGTCTGACTCAGGCCTAGAAGCCGATTAGGTCTATCCCTGTAGATCCTGATCCCTAGGATCGTTTCGGCTTCGCCTAAGTCCTTCATTGCGAAGCACTTACACAACCACTGCTTTACCCCAAGCAGTGTTGGTATGTCGCTTCCAATCAGAAGGATGTCATCCACATATAGAACCAGGAATGTTACGATACTCCCACTAATCCTTTTGTACACACAAGGCTCATCTTGATTCTGTATAAAGCCATATTCCTTTATAGCCTCATTGAATCGAAGATTCCAACTTCGGGATGCTTGCTTTAATCCATAAATGGATCTTTGAAGCTTGCATACCCTTTCAGGATACTTTGGATCGACAAAACCCTCAGGTTGTGTCATATACACATCCTCGAGTAACTTTCCGTTCAGGAAAGCAGTTTTGACATCCATCTGCCAGACCTCATAGTCGTACCAAGCGGCTATGGCCAGCAGGATCCTAATGGATTTGAGCATAGCGACTGGTGAGAAAGTTTCATCATAGTCGATTCCATGGACTTGCCTGAAACCTTTCGCTACTAGCCGCCCTTTGAAGGTATTATCTGGCTTCAGCTTGTAGCACCACTTGCAACCTATTACCTTAGCACCCGGAGGTGGATCAACCAGATTCCAAACCTGATTATCGTACATAGATTGCATTTCCGCCTCCATGGCCTTTTGCCAATTTGCGGATAGTGGGCTAGCTATAGCCTCCTGGTAGGTTTTTGGTTCTTCCTCGTCGAAGACAAAAAGAGTGTTATCATCGGTAACAAGAAACCCATATCTCTCAGGTTCCCGACGATCCCTACCAGACCTTCTAGGTCCTTGTGTGACCTGGGCCGGTGCTTCCTCCCGTGGAAGCTCCACCCTGGTCTCCGAGTTATCCTTTTCAGGAGTTTCTGAGCTTTGAACTTCCCTGAGTTCAACATTACTCCCACTATCTTTCTTGGAAATGAATTCATTTTCAAGAAAGACCCCTTTCCGTGCCACGAACACCTTGTTCTCGGCGGGGTTGTAGAAGTAATACCCTTTGGTTTCCCTAGGGTAGCCCACAAACAGGCATTTGTCAGTTTTGGGTTCTAGTTTGCCCCCAGTCAGTTTCTTGACATGGGCATAACAACCCCAAATCCGTAGGAAAGACACATTGGGCGCCCTGCCCGTCCATATCTCAAATGGGGTCTTTTCTACTACCTTAGTCGGAGTATTATTCAAAATGAGAGCTGCTGTCTCAATAGCATATCCCCAAAAACTTGTTGGGAGAGAGGCATGACTCATCATTGAGCGGACCATGTCTAACAGGGTCCTATTCCTCCGTTCGGACACCCCATTCCATTGTGGTGTTCCTGGAGGAGTGAGCTGTGGAACTATTCCATGCTCTCTCAAGTATGAATCAAATTCTAGGCTCATATACTCGCCACCTCGGTCCGACCGAAGGGCTTTAATATTTCGGCCTAATTGGTTCTGTACTTCGTTCCTAAATTCCTTGAACCGATCAAGTGTTTCAGACTTGTGTTTCATCAGATAGACATAGCCATATCTGCTGAAATCGTCTGTAAAGGTGACGAAGTATAGAAACCCACCCCTGGCAGCAGTGCTCATAGGTCCACATACATCCGAATGTATTAGGTCTAATAAGCCAGTAGCCCTTTCAGCTTTCTTGCTAAAAGGCGCTTTAGTCATTTTACCCCGTAAACAAGATTCACAAATATCAAGTGACTCCAAGTCAAAAGATCCTAGAATTCCAGCTTTGTGGAGTCTAGCTATGCGTTTCTCGTTTATGTGGCCTAAACGACAGTGCCAAAGGTACACAGGATTAAGTTCATTTGGTTTAATCCTTTTAGTATTTATGTTATAGACTTGATTAGTTTCATTTAAATTCAGGATATAAAGGCCATTATTTAATAGAGCATTTCCATAAAATATGCCTTCTCTAGATATAACCATATTACCATTACCAATAGTAAATACATATCCAGAAGTATCCAAAACTGAAACAGAAATAATATTCCTGCACATTGCAGGTACAAAATAACATTGTTCCAGTAACAAAACTAATCCACTAGGCATCTTAAGCTGGTACTCGCCGATCTCAATGCCTGCAACCCTTGCCCCATTCCCGACCCGCAAGTCCACTTCTCCTGATCCCAGTGATCTTCTGTTCCTAAGTCCCTGCACATTACAACAAATGTGAGAACCACATCCAGTATCCAATACCCAAGATGTTGAAACAGTAAGGTTAATGTCTATGACATATATACCTGATGAAGACGCGCCCTGCGCCTTCTTTTGCTCTCCCTGAAGCTTTGGACATGATCGTTTCCAATGTCCCGTCTGCTTGCACCCGAAACAGACATCCTCAGGACGGGCCTTGGGCTGGACCTTGGCCTTCTTAGCTTTGGCTTTCTTGGCCTTAGGTTTAGCCTTTGTCTTAGCCTTGGCCTTTACAAGAGGAGCCTTCCCCTTGTTTACCATAAGTACCGGTGGAGTCTTTTTGACCGACTGTTCCGTAAGCTTAAGCATCCCATGCAGCTCACTAACAGTTTTGTTCATCCCTTGCATGTTGTAATTCAAGATGAACTGATCATAAGACTCCGGCAAGGAAGCCAGGATGGTATCAATCGCCAATTCCTGTGAAATGGGCGACCCGAGACGGGCTAAAGAATCTAAATAGCCCTTCATCTTGAGCACATGAGCGCTCACAGATGTCCCAGTCCCCATTTTGCAGGAATGGAATGCCTTATTCGTCAGGTACCTTTCCTGACGTGCCTGTTCCTGAAACATCTCATTTAGAGTTGTTATCATAGCATAGGCCTCATGGTCCATAAACTGTTTTTGCAGTTCGGGGACCATGCACGCCAGCATAAGGCAAGTAACATCCCGGTTATCCTTTACATGCACCCCGTATTCCTCCAGCTGAGCAGCTGGTGGATTACGCCCAGTAGGTGCGGCCGGTACAGGCCTTTCCAGTACATATTCCTTAGACTCCTGTCTTAGAACTATTCGTAAGTTCCTAGACCAGTCCAGGAAATTAGGACCAGAAAGCTTGTCCTTCTCAAGGATAGTGCGCAGTGATAAAGTGTTATTCGATGCCATTGATTACTACACAGAAAAATAATTGAGTGTTAATAAAGGACTTACCAAATTTTTCCTATAAAATTAATAATGAATCATGTTATTAATAAAACCGAGTTGTTGGGCTCATGGGCCGAGATCCATATTATATTAAGATATAGCCAGACGAGGGCCTGGAACAACTATACCCCAATTTTTAGGTAGGAACGCCGTCCAATCCCATCCTAGGGACTCTCGGTTTGATGGGTCTGTTGGCACTTACCCATCTGTGCTTAGGGCCAGGAACATCCTACTACCCACGCTAAGTCAAAACCTCCATCCAAGTGTTAGAGTAACCAATACTCCAACCCAATACAAAATGACGATACTCCAGTGCATCCAACGAGGGTTGGTCTACAACTGGCCTATCCCCACTTCGAGTAGGTTATGAATGAGGGAAGCACTTTTAAGAGACTTAGTAATTACCATTTGGTTATTCGATTCAATTAATAACGGCTTAGATGCAAAAGCGGGTGAAAAAGGGTTTGTACATACATTCACACATGCAAATAAATACCGCATAATTAAATTAAAGAATGGAATGCAACGGGCCAAAATTTACATCCTAATATCATTCTAGTAAACCTATACTAGAACAGCATCAGGTGGGCCGCCTCCTATTCCTTCTGGGCTCGCCAATCCAATCGGCTCCTTGCTTACATAATTTTAGAATACATATATATAATAAAATTACATAAAAGGAAAACGACACGCAGGTCGTAAACACAAAAGAATATTACAACCCAACATAAATTAGGCCCATATACATCCATCCACATATTCAATCATACATGTAAACCAATACATCATGTATATTATAAGCATGTTAAATGCATGATTTAATCCGATTTCATTTGTCCATAGCCATTATTTTGAAATCGCCAAATTTCGCCCGATCATGGTTCTAAACCCGTGCGGGCTTTGGGTCTCCAACCCAGGTAAAATTGCTCCCAATCTAATTGGGTAACCATGAATTCCAAAATTAGCCGTCCGGGTAATCGTGCCAAGAAAACCCGAACCAATTTCAATTAACCGTATTAATTTCCAAAATTAATATCGCATGAACGAAAAATAAATTCCATTCATAAAACACGCGCATAAAAATTACCAAAATTTAAACACGCAAAAATTTTAAAATCAATAAAATTTTAAAATCCGGCCCGGCCCAAAAATCCCGCCAAATCCAAAAACGGGCCCGGCCCACCACGCGGGGAGGCTGCTACCCAGCAGCAGCCCCTGCGGCCAGCAGCAGGCTACTGCCTGGCGTGCTGCCCAGCAGCACGCCAGCAGCAGCTGCTGCTGCCTGGTGTGCTGCCCAGCAGCACGCCAGCAGCAGCAAGCAGCTGCCTGGCGTGCTGCTCAGCAGCACGCCAGCAGCAGCTGCTGCTGCCCCCCACACAACTATTTTTTTTTTTTTTTTTTTTTCATGCATAATCAAATAAATACATCAAGAATAAAATCAACAAGTCCAAGAGACATAAAATTAAATCCAAGATGTATAAAATTAAATCAACATGCATAAAAAAAATAAACAAATTGAAACATACATATTACCTAATATGCAAAAACCATTTCAATTTGAAAAATCAAATGGGGAAAAATATAAAACCCCAAAACCGAAAGAATCCCGATCCATAAAACACCAATTTTAAAACACGGGATCCGCCAAGTTAAAGATTTGCACGAAACAAAAGCCCGCTCTGATACCACTGCTGGGATTCATCACGGGAAACCGACCGACAAAGTGCGGAAACACGCGTCGATTTCCTCGAATCCGGGTCCCGGGAGCTTAAGTAGTGAAAATCAAAAACAAAACACAAAGGAGGAGAATAAAGTCTTACCAAGATATCTCTTTAAGAGATAGAAGAAGACTGCAGAAATCAAGGATAGATTTCCTCCACCGATGCGTACACGAACGGCTATCGGACTGAAACCCGTGCTAGCAACTCGGAAATTCAAGAAGAGAGGGAGAGATGGCAGCCAAGAGCACTTGCTTAGAATGAAAATGGTTGAAGCCTTTTATCTAATATCTCTCACCAAGAGGCAAAAAATATCCCATAAAGCAAAGTCAACTATGACTCACCACCAAGTCAACAATGACTCACCACTTTCACTCATTACAATTTTTTTTTGGCAAAGAATGAGTCACCTCCCTTGTCCAAAGACACAAGGATTCGGCCAAGAGGTGGGAAAAAGATGGGGAAGACACTTGTCTTTAGTCATAATGACCAACACATAATGACCAACAAATATCCAAGTTGGTAAAGTCCAACTTTACTAACCAAAAGTCTACCATGACTCACCCATTTGATCATTACCTTTTGTCCCACCATGACTCATTCTTCTCATCTTAAAATTCATCATTCTTGCCCTAAACCCACCATGAATTTCGGCCAACACATGATGAAGAAGTGGGCTTACCATTTCAAGCCCTAGCCCACATTAATTCTTTGGTTTCTCTTTGATTTCAAATAACATTGTAATTCAATATGTATGTAAGTATATTGTACCATATAATATGTTACATACATCTAAATTACAATTAATTTGACACATCAAATTCATCAAGGAATTAAATTAGACACATATAAGATGAGATACATGTAAACCTATACATGTATAAATATTTCCACCTAGGAAATAATCTCATAAATTAATTCATTGAATTAATTAAGAGAATGCCAAAATTAAATATTAATTATATTCTTTTGATCAATCTAATTGACCTAGAAGATAATTAATAAATCTCTCTCTCTTCAAACGTGTATACTCCAAGCACACACTTAATCCGACTAGTTAAAGTCCAGACGTTCAATGTGTACGATCCAATGGGCCCGTCTTTATGTTGGCAGTGGGCCAAGGCCCACAGACTACAGGCGGGCTCTAGCAAGCCACTGTAGCCCCCAATTAAGACGGAGATAGCAGTCAAACTGTCACCGTAACCCTGTAGTTGAACTTGTATGTCCCATGTCACTGATATCGGTGTCCAACACAGAGGCATGGTTGATCACCCTCTATATGTGTCCGGACATTACTTGATCCCAAATGAACTGATACTCACAAACAAGATCTCATCTTGTTTGGGTGTGGCCACACTCTAATCAGTAACATTCATCAAGAGGCCGGTGATATCGTCTCAGTAAAATACTGAGTGACATTCCCTTCTGCATATCCATAGTACTGCCATGCTCACTGACACACCCGAACGTACCCATACTTGGCACCCTTTTACAGGCCCGTTAGGCGTACACCGAAGTGTGCCACTTCACATGCAGCACCATCATATGGTCCGGTCAAAGGACTTATGCAAGTACTACGCGAGAATCAGTTGTGATACTATACCATGTAGATTCCCGTTAAGTGGATCAATCCAGTACCATGCACCCTTTTACATGTACCCATTAACCTGGTTGACATTCCATGTTCTATGACCGGTAAGACACCGCCATACAACCAGGCTAATGATAGTCTTTAGTTCCATTCATTCCCATGATTGGAACAGACTACGGATGACTTTATGGCCATATCGTTTTCCCTATCCATAGTCTTACTGCCAAGTGCCTCACACTTGACAACATGGATATGGATATGTCCATTGGATACTCTATTTAAAATATTGCACAAGACATATAGTAAATAGATTGTTGCCTTTATTTCTTAACACAACTTGTATAATACATGAAGTTCATATAAATGTACAAAAGTATGATACAAAGACAAGGACTAATGCCTCGGGACTAGGGCATTTCCAACAAAATGATATGACCATAAAGAGATCCATAGTTTGTTCCAGTCATGGGAATGAATGGAACTAGAGACTATCACTAACCTGGTTATATGGCAGTGTCTTATCGACCATTGGACATGGGATGTCAACCAAGCTAATGGGTACATGCAAAAGGGGCATGGTACTAGATAGATCCATTAAACTAGAAATCCACATGGCAAAGTATCACAAGTGATTTTCGTGTAGTACTTGTATGGATCCTTTGACCTGACTATATGATGGTGCTGCATGTGAAGTCGTATACATTGGGGTACACCTCAAGTGCCTGTAAAAGGGTGCCAAGTATGGGTACTTTCGGGTATGTCACTAAGCATGGCTGTGCTATAGATATGCAGAAGGGATATGTCACTCAGAAGATATCACCGGCCTCTTGATGAATGTGACTGATAAGAGTGTGGCCATACCCAAACAAATTAGAACTTGTTTGTGAGCTTCAGTACATTCGGGATCAAGTAATTGTCTGGACAAAAAAGAGGGTGATTAATCCATGCCTTTATGTTGGACACCGATATCAGTGACATGGGATATAGAAGTTTAAACTACAGGGTTATGATTTCAGTTGGACTACCATCTCTATCTTCATTGGGGACTTCAGTTGCATGCTAGAGCTCGCCTCCAGTCTTTGGGCCATAGGCCTACTGCCAACATAAAGATGGGCCCATAGGATCATACACATTGAACGTCTAAACACAAACTTAAGGGATCACCTGTGTACTTGGCGTATACACACCAGAGAGAGAGGATTATATTAATTATATTATAAGGATCAATTGGATTGATCGAAATAATAAAATTAATATTTGCATTGGCCTTCTCATAATTAATTCAATGAATTAATCTATGAGATTATTTCCTAGATGGAAATATTTCACATGTATAGGTTTACATGTATCTTAATTTTATGAATGTCAAAATTAATTCCATGGTGAAATTAATTGATCAAATTAATTTTAATTTAAATGTATGAAACATACTATATGGTATAATATGTTAGAATACATGTAAAATAAAAATTAACTAATTGGACCAAACGAATTAATTTTGAACTGGGCTTGAAAAGGAGAAAAGCCCACGTAGAATTAAGAGGGATTGGGCCAAAATTTTTGGTGAAAAATTTCAGCCATCTAGGTCATGTTTTAACCTAGAGAATTTGGCCAAGGGATGGAGCAACTAGCCAAAAATTTCAGCCCCTCCTTTCACACTCTCATTAGATCCCATCGCTAGCACGAGTCATGTTTGATAGCCATTCTTGTACGTGAATGCGGAGGGAATCAAGTTTGATTTCTGCAGCCATCTCTAGAAGAGATATCTTAGGTGAGAAATCTTTTCTTTGTTGTCTAATTTTTTATTTTACAATTTTCATATCAATTGCTCCTGGGCATGGATTTGAGGAAATCACTGCGTTCTTCCGCTTTTATCGTGTGATTTCCGGTGAAAAATCTCAACATACCAAGCGGCTATAGCCAACAGGATCCTTATGGATTTAAGCATAGCGACTGGTGAGAAAGTTTCATCAAAGTATATTCCATGGACTTGTCTGAAACCTTTCGCAACCAGATGCCCCTTGAGGGTGTTGCCGACCTTTAGCTTGTAGCACCACTTTCAACTTATTACCTTAGCACTCGGAGGTGGATCAACTAGGTTCCAAACCTGATTATCATACATAGATTGCATCTCCACCTCCATGGCCTTACGCCAATTGGCAGACTGTGGGCTAGCTATAGCCTCCTGGTAGGTTTTGGGCTCTTCCTCATCGAAGACTAGAAGAGTATGATCATTTATGATGAGAAACCTCTATATCTCTAGTTCCCGAAGATCCATCCAGACCTTCTAGGTCCTTGTGTGACCTAGGTAAGTGCTTCCTCCTATAGAAGCTCCACCCTGGTCCCCGAGCTATCCTCTTCAGGAGTTTGTGAGCTTTAAACTTTCTTGAGTTCAACATTGCTCCCAGTATCTTTCTTGGAAATGAAATCCTTTTCTAGAAAAAACCCCTTGTGAGCGGACGACGCGTTTTCGACGGGACGCGGGACTCCCTTTCGGAATGGGGCGCCTCGATCTCGGGCGGGCCCCTCCCTCGCGTGGGGTTTTTATAAATGGAAATCCGTATTTTGGAAAAATATATAGAATTAATAAATAAAAGAACCGAGACCAAAGTCTCGATGAATATTGTAGAGTCGCCACCCGGCTCAGCTCAACCGGGAAATTCTAATGTAGCTGAACCGGACGAACGGTCGCTACACTATCCAGAGATTCGGGTCCGGACAAGTCCCTTATTTCGTGTCTAATTAAAACAAATATTGCTAATGTTCTCAAATGGTATTTCAAAATCTAAAGTCCATTTTATTGAATATAAAAAGCATACAGCGCGCATACAAAATATTTAATACAAGAATAAAGAAAAGAAATAAATATTAATCGGCTTACAACCAAATCGAATGGAAAAATAAAAACTCTCGCCTCACTTGTACAACCGCCTAGAATACACGAAAATCTAGATAAATACAACTGCCTAAATACACGATTTAATCTATTAAATTACATCCAAAATAAAAATAAAAAGAAATTAAAACCTGCAAAACCAAGGGTTAGCACAATATATACAGCACGCGACAATTAGGACTCAAATAGACAGAACGGGAAATCAGGAATTGGGGGCATGTATTTAGGGGGTAACCGGGTTGGCTCGGCAAGCCGGCCCGGTTAGACCTGGAAAACATTTTGAAACGTCCCTGTATTTTTTTTGGTTTTTGTGGAAAAAATCATTTTGAAAAACAATTTTTCCGGTTTACATGCATTTTTATATATTTAAGTGGGTCGGATTTCAGGAGAAATGGGTCTCCGTCGTTGAATTGTTCTAAATGCAATTTTACTAAAAATTGAATTTATGGTCGTGATGCACACAACAAAATTCATTTTGATGATTTTTGGGGTTTTCTAATTTTTTTTTTGGGATTTTTTACGGATGAAAGCTGAAATTCTGATTCTGAAACAAGGATTACAGTCGTACGACTGTAGTTTACAGTCGTGCGACTGTAATCAATTCAGGGTCAGAATTTTCGCCAAAAAATAATTGAAAATCAAAATCTGAAGAAAATAAATCTGGAAATTAAGAACAGTCGTACGACTGTATATACAGTCGTACGACTGTTCATGAAAACCAAGAACAGTCGTACGACTGTTCTTAATTTCCAGGAACAGAAATATACAAATGCAGCAAAAACGTACCAAACTCACCTCAAAAACCTAAAAAGCGAGGAAAAGTGTAAGGAAAAGAATTGACTACCTTTTTAGAAGCTATTCCAAGTCGTTTTGACCCCTGGCGTCGCTCCGATCCCAACAAATTCGCACTTTCTCCTTTGGAATGGAAGTTGAGAGCTTTTTGTCCAAAATCCGAATTGCAAAGGATTCTGATCGTTTTAGTCCGAATTCTTGATTTGGTTATGTAGTTAATTGATTATCCTAGGGGTTTCTAACAAGTTTTAGGTTTAATTTCGAGAATTAAAGAAAATCAAAGAGGAAGAAAAAATGAGTTTTTTGGGATTTTCTTTTTCTCTCTCTTGTCTTTCTCTCTCTAAGTTTTTTTTTTCCAGAAATCTCCTCCTCCCCTTCTTCCCCTTTTCTTTGCTTTTATCTCTCTTTTTTCCTGCTTGCTTGTTGCAAAGCCGGAGCAATTAATGCTCAAACTCTCTCTCCTCCATTTTCTGCTGCAGAGGTATGGGTTCCTGCAGTCTGTCCGACATTACAGTCGTACGACTGTAATTTTTAAATTACAGTCGTACGACTGTAACAATAGTCGTACGACTCTCTCTCTTTTTTTTTTTTTTTTTTTTTTTTAAGTATAGAAAATTCCGGCGCTTACAGCTGCCCCTCGCGTGATCAAATTCGACATCTAGCTCCAGGTCCATAACACCTGTGATGATGAATTTGAGAGCGTGAATCAAAGCACCACGAACGCTGGAATGAATCTTCTGATGAGATAGGCCGATACCGGGTTTAGGTTACCCGAGGCGATACTGGGGATAAAATAAGCCGATATCAGGTCTGTGTTACCCGAGGCGAAATTGATGAAGAGATTAGCCGATATCAGGTCTAGGTTACCCGAGGCGAAATTGATGAAGAGATTAGCCGATATCATGTCTATGTTACCCGAGGCGAAATTGATGAAAAGATTAGCCGATATCAGGTCTAGGTTACCCGAGGCGAAATTGATGAAGAAATTAGTCGATATCAGGTCTATGTTACCCGAGGCGAAATTGATGAAGAGATTAGCCGATATCAGGTCTATGTTACCCGAGGCGAAATTGATGAAGAGATTAGCCGATATCAGGTCTATGTTACCCGAGGCGAAATTGATGAAGGAATTGGCCGATATCAGGTCTATGTTACCCGAGGCGAAATTGATGAAGAGATTAGCCGATATCAGGTCTATGTTACCCGAGGTGAAATTGATGAAGGAATTGGCCGATATCAGGTCTATGTTACCCGAGGCGAAATTGATGAAGAGATTAGCTGATATTAGGTCTATGTTACCCGAGGCGAAATTGATGAAGGAATTGGCCGATATCACGTCTATGTTACCCGAGGCGAACTTTACTGGGGAAATAGATGAAGCTGATCTGGGCCGATGCCAAGTCTACATTACTCGAGGCGAATCTGCTAGGGGACTTGGATGATGGAGTGGATCTGGGCCGATACCAAGCTTACATGACTCGAGGCGGACTCACTGGAGAAAGTTGTGATAATGGAGCGGACCTGGGCCGATGCCGAGTTTACATTACTCGAGGCGGATCTGCTGGAGAAAGTTGAGATAATGGAGCGGACCTGGGCCGATACCGAGTTTACATTACTCGAGGCGGATCTGCTGACTTGCTGAGGATATTGAGCTGGGGATGAATTCCTGCACTTAAAATGGCAAGTCTTCGTTCTTTGATCGAGAGATTTTTAAACAAAAATTTTTGCCCCTTCGATCAAGAATGAAGACTAGTCGGGGATAAGTAATTGATATATGCAATGTATGAATGCATGATGATGTATATGTACATGTATGCATTTTCTGTTATTGGACTCTTCTGTCCTCCGCTGGGGAGATATGTTGTGTCCCTGGTCGATTTTGCTTTTCTTGGGGCATTGTTTGGTGATTATCGACGGAGTGAGGTGACTGCTGGGGAAATGATTGTTGTATTCCTTGTAGAGATTCCACTGGGGAAGAGTGTGACAGCTTGACTGGGGAAACAATTGTGGCGTTCTTTGTGTAGACTACACTGAGGAGTAACATGGCGACTTTACGGGGAAGTAATTGATGGTGTACTTTATGTAGACTTTGCTGGGGAATAGTATGGGAAATTCTGCTGGAGAGTGATGTGACGAATTCTGCAGGGAAGACTGAGGATGCTCCGTTTTTCCTGCTCCGTGGGAAGTTATGGGTTTTTTTTTTTTTTTTTTTTTAAGGTGCTCTAATTTTTGCCTGGGTAGCCCAAATCAGGTTTTTAGCCCAGCGAGCCGCTCTAACTTTTGCCTAAGGCGCCTTTTCGGTTTTCACCTTAGCGAGCTTTTCATATGCCCTAACTTTTGCCTAAACTGCCCGATATGGGTTTTCAGCTTAGCGGGCCGCTCTAATTTTTGCCTGAGATGCCTTTTCGGTTTTCACCTCAGCGAGCAATTTTTTTTTTTTTTTTTTTTTTTTTTAAGATTTGACTAAAATGGTGTTGTGACTCTTTATTGCTCGTCTGGGAAGATGAACTGGACTTTAGAGGACGATAAGAGATTTTAAATTGCATGTATTTAATGCATTTTCATTTGCCTAATAATGTGATGATATTGATCAGTTGAATGCAAAGTGTTTTCTTTGAATGTGTGTTTATGCAAGACAACTTTGTTTGTGCATTTGTCATAACCATGCAAATATATTTAAACAAACACTTCACTTTATTGATGAAGTCAAAATGAGTACATTTGAAACAAGTTGATTCCTAAATGATACACATTTCACATTGTGCCAGAATCCGTCACCAGTCGTCCTTTTCAGATTTTCCGACTGATTATTTTCTCTTGTGTCTTAACTTTTGCCTAGACCGCTCTTTTCGAGTTTTCAGCCTAGCAGACCTCTCTCTTCTTCTTTTTCTTCTTCTTTTTTTTTTTTTTTTTTATACATGATAAAGCTTTAGCCTGTCTTGGTTGATCGGGTTGGTGAACTCGTTTCCATCCATGTCCATGATGCTGACAGCGCCTTTTGATAACACCTTCTTCACCACATAGGGTCCTTCCCAGTTAGGTCTGAACTTGCCCCTAACATCAACATTTGAAGGCCTTAGTTGCTTTAAAACCAAATCTCCCGCTTTCAACTGTCGCTTGGAGTATTTCACGTTTTGATTATAGGCTCTGGCCATTCTGCGCTGATACATCTGCAGATGATCCAGTGCCTTTAGTCGCCTTTCATCTAGTGCAGCCAACTGCTCATATCTAGCTTGAACCCATTCAGTCTCTGGCAATTGAGCTTCCAGGGTAATTCTGAGTGATTTGAGTTCGATTTCCACCGGCAACACCGCTTCCATTCCATATACCAAGGCATAAGGAGTTTCTCCTGTCGGCGTTCTGACACTGGTTCTGTAACCCCAAAGAGCATAAGGCAGTTTATCGGCCCAATCCCTGTAAGTGGCTACCATCTTTGATAAGATCTTCTTTATTGCCTTGTTAGCTGCTTCCACTGCACCATTAGCCTGTGGCCTATATGGAGAGGACTTATGATGTTCAATACCATGTTCTGCAAGTAGCTCAGCCGTTGCCCCTTGAAACTGTACTCCATTGTCAGTTACTATGTGGTGAGGAATCCCATACCGAGTGAAGATATTTCTCTGGATGAACTTGACCATGTGCTTGGCTGTAACATTAGTGAAGGATTCCGCTTCGACCCATTTGGAGAAATAGTCAACTGCCACAACTATGAATCTGTGCCCATTAGATGCAGCTGGATGAATTTCACCAATCATGTCTATCCCCCATGCTGAAAACGGCCAAGGAGACGCTAGATTCTGAAGTTCAAGTGGAGGAAGATGACTAATGTCTGCATAGATCTGACATTCATGACATTTCTTCACTTTTCTTATACAATCTGCTTGCATCGTCATCCAGAAGTACCCTTGTCTCATGATCTTCCTGGCCATGGCAAGCCCGTTCATATGTGGCCCACAGGATCCTGCGTGTACCTGCTGCATCACATCCTCTGCTTCTCGTTCTGTTAGACACCTTAAAAGGACTCCATGTGCTGTTCCTTTGTATAACTTATCCTCGAAGATTCTAAATTGACTAGCCAGTTTTCTCAGTGTTAACTTATCAGCAGTACTGGCCTCTTCCGGGTACTTTCCCTCCTTAACATACCGGTAAATATCAAAGAACCATGGCTTCTCTTCGGCTGATAATTCCATTACTTCATGCACTTCGAAGCAAGGATGTCTGGAAGTGGCTATGACCAGTGGTTGAGCTTGTGTCTCTTCTGGATTTTCCCACATGGAGGACAAAGTAGCTAATGCATCAGCCATCTTATTCTCATCCCTGGGGACATGTCTGAATTCACACTGGCCGAATAAACCCTTTCTGAACTGTAGCAGCTCCAAATAAGGCCGTAAGGCTTCTTCTTTTAGTTCCCACTCACACTGAGCCTGCCTGATCACTAGTAGTGAGTCACTAACAATTAAGACATCATTTGCCCCTAAGGTTAATAGAGTCTCCATTCCAAACAAGCATGCTTCATATTTTGCCCCATTGTTGGTTACAGGAAAGATTAGCCTTTTGGACAAAGGAATGACTTCACCATCTGGCGTTGCTATAAGTACTCCAATTCTAGCGCCCTTTTTATTCACTACCCCATCGAAGCACATGACCCATCTTTTCACTTCCACCATGGCTAACTGCTCATCAGGGAATTCCAGGTTCTCTGTGTAATCTGATTCTAGGGGTTGATTTGCCAGAAACTCTGCCACGGCTCGCCCTTTAATGGTTTTCTTCGTGATGTACTCAATGTCGAATTCAGACAAAAGTAACAACCACCTGGACAGCTTCCCAACCAATGCCGGTGCTTCATAGAGATACTTCATTGGATCCACTTTAGCCACAGCTTGTATCTTGTAGGATTGGAAATAGTGGCGCAGCTTCTTGGTTAACCAAATCATCGCCACACATGTCTTTTCCACCAGTGTGTACTTGGTTTCATACTCCAACAGCTTTTTACTAAGGTAGTAGATGGGATACTCCTTCTTGCCATCTTGTTCTTGTGCTAGCATTGCCCCTATAGAGGATTCTTCAACTGCCAAGTACAAAATCAGGGGCTTCCCTAGAATTGGAGGACTCAACACTGGTGACTTTACCAGGTAGGCCTTGATCTTCTCGAAGGCCAGCTGACACTTGTCATCCCACACAACCGGCTGATCTTTCTTTAATAGCTTGAAGATTGGCTCACAAGTGGAAGTTAGCTTGGCTATGAAGCGGCTGACATACTGCAAGGAACCTAGGAATGATCTGACCTCCTTTTCAGTCTTTGGGGCCGGCATATCTTGGATGGCTTTGATTTTATCTGGGTCCATTTCTATCCCCCTCTGGCTAACTACATGGCCCAACAGCTTCCCTGATGTGACCCCGAATATGCACTTCTTGGGGTTAAGTCGCAAGTTGTACTCTCCAATGCGTGTTAGAAATCTATCCAGGATAACAGGGTGTTCCTCCCGGGTTGCTGATTTAACAAGCATATCATCGACATACACTTCAACTTCTTTATGGATCATATCATGCAACAGAGTTGTGACAGCCCTCTGATAAGTGGCACCGGCGTTCTTTAATCCAAAAGGCATCACTCTGTAGCAGAAAGTACCCCATTCTGCGATGAACGATGTTTTCACCTTGTTGATCACATCCATCAGAATTTGGTTGTACCCTGCAAAGCCGTTCATGAAGGAGTACATTGCCGCTTTTGCTGCACTATCAACCAATACGTCAATGTGAGGCAGTGGAAAGTTATCTTTTGGACATGCTTTATTCAAATCCCTGTAGTCAACGCATACTCTGACCCTTCCATCCTTTTTAGGCACGGGGACAATGTTGGCTAGCCATTCTGTATACTCCACCACTTCGAGGAACCTGGAATCTATCTGCTTGGCCACTTCTTCCTTCACCAATGTAGCCCATTCCGGCCTTAGTCTTCTCAACTTCTGCTTTACTGGTCTGAACTTGGGGTCTGTCGGGATTTTGTGCACTACTATTTCTGTATCTACTCCCGGCATGTCTTCATACGACCAGGCGAAAGCTTTAACATGTTTTTGGAGTATTCTTATTAATTCTCTTTCTTCCTCAGATTTTAGCTCGTGTGAAATGAGTACCATTCTAGGGTTTTCATCTGTACTTATATTGATTTCATGCAATGCAGTGTCATGTATGCTAAATATGCTTGATGGTGATTTAAATGCATGCACAGAATTGTCAGGATAAACATCACACAAGTAAGCAAACTGGGATTTCATTGCATTGAACTTATCATAAAGTACATCAGTTACATTGAAAATGGAAGAAATGGATACAACAAAATCATCTTCATCCTCCGCAGGCGGAGGGCCTTGTTCTTCATCAGCTTCCATCTTCCCTTCCAGGGCATCATCTAGGACTGCAGCTTTCTCTGCTTCTTGTGCCTTAGCTTTTTCCATAATCTTGGCGATTTCAGCAACCACAGAGTCTAAGTTCACTTTGGCCATCAGTTCTTCGCCAAATCCTTCCTTGGATTTCCCGAAAGCTTTGGTTAATGCAGCAGTCAAAGCTCCCGAGATCACTTCTGTAGCTTCAGCAGAGGTCTTCTTTTCATCTTCTTCCTCGGCCACCTTCATGGTTTCTGCTATCACCTCCGATGATTCTCCTTTCAGAATTTCAGATTCAGCAGTTGCTTTTTCTTCCATTACAGGGGCTACTGGCTCTTCTTGGCTTTTCTCAAAATCCACAACATCTGCAAAGATCTCAAAGCCAGGGTACTCGACATTTCCGACAAATACTGGTTCAGCTCGGCCCTTGTAAAGGCTTTCTCCTGCCTTCAGAAATGGCTTCATCATGACCTTGCCATTCTTGTCCTTTTTCAGATTCTTCTGCTCGGATGACCCCTCTACATAACTAAGGCCGTACTGCTTTGACTTTCCCGAGTCGATCTTGAATTCTGGCACACCTTGCAAATTAATCCCGAGTCCCATCCCCGGGACAAAGTTTAGCTTGTACAGATATCGGGATAGCCACTCCGGCATGTAGTTCTCATAAAGGACCATAGGGGCATCTGTGGTTTCCTCCTTCTTAATGACAGTAATTTGGAATCCACCAAAAGGAACCACTCCTTCATCCACTGCAGCTACCAACGACTGGGCGTCCGCCTCAACAGTCACAATCCTGTCATTCATAGAGAATTTAATCTTCTGGTGCAAAGTGGAAGGAACACCTCCCAAAGGATGGAACCAGGGCCTTCCAAGCAATAGGGAGAATGTGACCGGGATATCGATCACTGTGAAGACAACCATGGACTTGATGGGCCCAACCTCCACTTCCGTTTCGAAGGTCCCTATCACTGTTCTTTTAGAATCGTCATACGCCCGAATGACTGTCGAGGACCTCTTCAACACTTCTTCATTCATGCCTAGAAATGGTAGCATTTTCAGTGGGAAAATATTCAGAGCTGAGCCGTCATCCACCATGACGCACGGCATCACCTTATCCATGATGTTGGCCCTAACGTAAAGAGCCTTGTTGTGGGCCTTTCCTTCTGCTGGTAGGTCTTTCTCAGAGAAAACAATATTAGGAGCTCCAACATGGACTTTGTCTAGCAAGCAGCACATAGCCTCTGGTGAAGCTATAGGGGAGACTTCGATTTCTGATAGCTTCTTCACTAAAGCCTCCCTATGCTCTTTGGAGGTCATAAGCAAGTGCCACAAACTAGCTTGTGCAGGGGTCTTCTTCAGTTGGAAAATGACCAAGTCCTCTTTCTCGACTCTTTCCGGTGCCGAAGTACTGCCCGACCCATTCATCGGTGCTTTATCTTTCGTCTGATCTACCGGTTGATATACCCTTCCACTTCGGGTCACGTGCTGCACTTCTGAAATCTTCAGCTTCTCAACAGCTGGGAGTTTAACAGCCTTTCTTCTGTCAAATTCTTCGTACTCATCTTCGGAGTCAAGGTCATCCAGACTTATGGGCTTGACCTCCTTACACCCCTCCTTTTCCTCATATTTAGGCTCCACTTCGGGTTCCCCTACCGCCACTGCCTGGATGGTAGGGTTCGCTTGCAGAACTTAGGCAAATATAAAGTTAGCCGGCAATCCCGACTGAACCATGTTAACTCGCTTCTCGAATGTCAGTAGTGGGTTAGTTTTAGTGCTAGGCTTAGGTGGTTCTTGCAGCTTTCCCTCG
This sequence comes from Euphorbia tirucalli, assembly GCA_039660915.1. Lineage (NCBI taxonomy): Eukaryota > Viridiplantae > Streptophyta > Magnoliopsida > Malpighiales > Euphorbiaceae > Euphorbia > Euphorbia tirucalli. The sequence goes on along the minus strand of CM077635.1, from coordinate 14,843,643 downwards.
TCGATAAGCTTCTGGATAGCATCCCTTAGCTTATAGCAGTTATTGGTCCGGTGGCCTGTCACCACATGATAAGTGCAGAAGTTATCCTTGTCAGCTTCAGGTGGGAACTCAAATGGCCTCAAGGATTGTAGTAAGCCACCATTCCTGCACTTGGCGAATATTTTTGCTAAAGTAAGAGTCCAAGGCGATATGCCTTGTCCTCCAGGACCCCTATTCTGATTGCCTTGCTGCTGATTCACAGTAGCCACCTCAACCCGCTTCACTTCTGATGACTGCCCCTGCTTGCCACTAGAAGCTGAACCAGAACCACTGCCAGACCCAGCTGCTGTGGTTGATCTATACCCTGAACTATACCCTGTACTTCTTCCCCCTTTCTGACCAGCTGGCTTCTCCTCTTCATCCCTTTCTATCTTCATGGCCATGCTATAGACCTCACTAAGCTCCTTGAAGGAATGGAATTTCATGTTGTTCTTGAAGATATCTTTGCTGCCATCAATGAGCTTCTGTATAAGCTCATCTTCATCAGGGCGGTTCTTTAGGAGGATCATCTTGTTCATCCACCTCTGGTAGTATTCGTCAAAGGGCTCGTTGAATTTCTGCTTCACCCTCTCCAAATCATACAGCTTCACCTGGATTTTGGTGTTGAAGCTGTAGTATTTGATGAAGGCTGCTGACAATACTTCCCAGTCAGACTGCTCCTCCTCTGACAATGAGTTATACCATCCTAAAGCACCTCCCTCCAATGTGGTGGGGAACAGATTAATCAATTGTTGCTTTGTAGCGCCTGCTGTCAGCATAACTCGGGCATATAAATTCACATGGGCCTCCGGCGAGCCCATTCCTTTGTAAGTGGGGACTTTCGGCACTTGGAAGCCGATAGGAAATGTCTCGATGCCCCTACTGATCATGGCATCAACATTCACCCCCTTCTTGGATTCAGCACTGATCCCGACCCCCTTCTTCAACTGGGCCATGACCTCGTCTAATTCGGAACACTTGGCTTTCATCCTCTGTTCCATAGCTGCCTCTATCTCCTGCAGCTTTTCAAGACTAGCCGAAGCGTCACCACCATGTTGGGATGATTCAGCTTCTTTTTCCTTCCCGGCTCCACTACCACCGGTCTCACCAGCTTCTCTAACCACTACCCTCATCTCTTCCTTTAACATGTCGCGGAAGTCCTGCAACCTGAAGAAATCTCTTAAAACATCAGCCATGCTCGGTGTCTGCTCTGCCATATTCACTCCTTCCCCAGGCTCAGAATCACTGTCACTCTCGACTACCCTCTGTCTCCTAGCCGCCCTTGAAGCTTGGGATCTTGTCCAAGGTCGCTCCAGTGTATTCTGCCTGGGGGTAGACAGGAGGTATTAGGGTCGTGAATGAATGACGTGACATGACATGAAAATTAAGGCATTTAATATGCTTGAGATGCATGGAGTGGAATTATGTATGGAATGACGATATGAATATATATTTTTTATTATTATTTTATTTTTTTCAAGGCATTCCAAGAACACCCAATGTTTATGCAAAAATGTCACGCGTGGGCCACCACACGGACAGAACTTCGGTGCTTTTGGGGCACCTAATGAATTCATGAAATGGTCGCGCGTATACCGGCAGACGGACGTAGTTTTGACGCTTTATAGGTCTATGAGATGGTATGAAATGGTCGCATGGGCCGGGCCCACAGACAAGGTCTTGATGCTTTTGAGCATATGATATGGAATGATGTTATGAGAAAGTCACGTGCAACAGGAACACGGACAAGGATTCGGCATTCGAGGAATGCCTTCCATGATTTGGTGATGTTATGGGCCTATATGTATACTAATCGGGCACTCAGGGAGTACCTTAAATGGTGAATTAATGTCATGAAGTGGTCGGATGTGAACCACAATGTTATATGATGTTTATGATGGATGGGTATGATGTCATGAGATGCATCGTGTAAATTATTACACGAAAATGGGCCTAAGGCCGTTGTGGCTTTTATTGAATGAAATGGTATTGGTGGAATGGCCGAATGCAATCCGGCGCATCGGCAAAACACGGGTAATTTTGGGTACCCGATATGTTATGAAATGGGATGGGATGGTCATGATAAGCGTTCTTTGAGATGCCCCTTAATTTAATTTAATTTAAGTGAAATGTAGTGAATGAACATGTCACACAATATGCAAATGGCTGCATAAAAGTGTGGGTTAGGATGCATGACATACATAATGATGTTATGTATGCTATGTGAAAAATGCCAATAACACAAACATAATGTTGTGGCTGAAAATGAAAGGGTTAGTATGAATGGCAAACAAATGAATTAATGTTTTACACACGAAATAAAATGCAAAATGGCTGCGTAAAAATGTGGGTTAGTATCACACAAAGATGTTTGTATATGGTATGTCATATGTATGGAAAATGGTGATTATGTCATGTTATGCATGCGTCGACGATGTGTCACGAAACGGTGAAGAACACGTAGCAAGCAAGAGCGAATTCTTCCAACCTTATTCCTCCAACGTGGTCGGTCTCAAAAATTTCTAACCGAGTCCTAGGCGGGGTTCACTTCAATCACCAACCGGGGGTGATGAAGGCGCGATTTTATTATTATTCACACAATTATTTTGGTATCCTAAGGGAATCCAACTAGGGCTGCCTATATGGGTTCGGTCAAAGTCGGGATAACATCAAGGCTCTCATAGCAAGATATACTCCTCACTTCTCCCCACTCAAGGGTCCTAGCGAAGGGGTTCGTACGAGGCTATGAGTGGTGTTTCGTATTCGTGCCCCTAAGACCAGGAGGAACTTAGGCGACACTTCAACAATCCACCGGGCTATAAAAGGATACCTAATCTAATGCAAGAAATGGCTAACTAAACATGCAAATAAAATACCAAAGGAGAATCATCCACGTTATTTTAATTAGACACTTTTCAGGGCTTGTCAAAATTCTTTTAAGTTTTTAAGAAAACTTTTTGAAGAAATCCCCACCAGAGTCGCCACTGTGAGCGGACGACGCGTTTTCGACGGGACGCGGGACTCCTTTTCGGAATGGGGCGCCTCGATCTCGGGCGGGCCCCTCCCTCGCGTGGGGTTTTTATTAATGGAAATCCGCATTTTGGAAAAATATATAGAATTAATAAATAAAAGAACCGAGACCTAAGTCTCGATGAATATTGTAGAGTCGCCACCCGGCTCAGCTCAACCGGGAAATTCTTATGTCGCTGAACCGAACGAACGGTCGCTACACTATCCAGAGATTCGGGTCCGGACAAGTCCCTTATTTCGGGTCTAATTAAAACAAATATTGCCAATGTTCTCAAATGGTATTTAAAAATCTAAAGTCCATTTTATTGAATATAAAAAGCATACAGCGTGCATACAAAATATTTAATACAAGAATAAAGAAAAGAAATAAATATTAATCGGCTTACAACCAAATCGAATGGAAAAATAAAAACTCTCGCCTCACTTGTACAACCGCCTAGAATACACGAAAATCTAGATAAATACAACCGCCTAAATACACGATTTAATGTATTAAATTACATCCAAAATAAAAATAAAAAGAAATTAAAACCTGCAAAACCGAGGGTTAGCACAATATATACAACACACGACAATTAGGACTCAAATAGACAGAACGGGAAATCAGGAATTGGGGGCATGTATTTAGGGGGTAACCGGGTTGGCTCGGCAAGCCGGCCCGGTTACACCTGGAAAACATTTTGAAACGTCCCTGTATTTTTTTTGGTTTTTGTGGAAAAAATATTTTGAAAAACAATTTTTCCGGTTTACATGCATTTTTATATATTTAAGTGGGTCGGATTTCAGGAGAAATGGGTCTCCGTCGTTGAATTGTTCTAAATGCAATTTTACTAAAAATTGAATTTATGGTCGTGATGCACACAACAAAATTCATTTTGATGATTTTTGGGGTTTTCTAATTTTTTTTTTGGGATTTTTTACGGATGAAAGCTGAAATTCTGATTCTGAAACAAGGATTACAGTCGTACGACTGTAGTTTACAGTCGTGCGACTGTAATCAATTCAGGGTCAGAATTTTCGCCAAAAAATAATTGAAAATCAAAATCTGAAGAAAATAAATCTGGAAATTAAGAACAGTCGTACGACTGTATATACAGTCGTACGACTGTTCATGAAAACCAAGAACAGTCGTACGACTGTTCTTAATTTCCAGGAACAGAAATATACAAATGCAGCAAAAAACGTACCAAACTCACCTCAAACACCCAGAAAGCGAGGAAAAGTGTAAGGAAAAGAATTGACTACCTTTTTAGAAGCTATTCCAAGTCGTTTTGACCCCTGGCGTCGCTCCGATCCCAACAAATTCGCACTTTCTCCTTTGGAATGGAAGTTGAGAGCTTTTTGTCCAAAATCCGAATTGCAAAGGATTCTGATCGTTTAAGTCCGAATTCTTGATTTGGTTATGTAGTTAATTGATTATCCTAGGGGTTTCTAACAAGTTTTAGGTTTAATTTCGAGAATTAAAGAAAATCAAAAAGGAAGAAAAAATGAGTTTTTTGGGATTTTCTTTTTCTCTCTCTTCTCTTTCTCTCTCTAATTTTTTTTTTCCAGAAATCTCCTCCTCCCCTTCTTCCCCTTTTCTTTCCTTTTATCTCTCTTTTTTCCTGCTTGCTTGTTGCAGAGCCGGAGCAATTAATGCTCAAACTCTCTCTCCTCCATTTTCTGCTACAGAGGTATGGGTTCCTGCAGTCTGTCCGACATTACAGTCGTACGACTGTAATTTTTAAATTACAGTCGTACGACTGTAACAATAGTCGTACGACTCTCTCTCTCTTTTTTTTTTTTTTTTTTTTTTTAAGTATAGAAAATTCCGGCGCTTACACCCCTTTTGTGGCAAGAACACCTTATTCTCGATAGGGTTGTAGAAGTAATGCCCTTTGGTTTCCCTAGGGTAGCCTATAAGCACGCATTTGTCGGTTTTGGGTTCTAGTTTGCCCCTAGTCAATCTCTTGACATGTGCATCACATCCCTAAATCTGCAGAAAAGAAATATTGGGCGCCCTGCCCATCCATATTTTATATGGCGTCTTTTCCACAGCCTTAGTCGGAGTATTATTCAAAATGAGAGCTAGAAGCTTATTGGGAGAGAGGCATGACTCATCATTGAGCAGACCATGTCTAACAAGGTCCTGTTCCTCCATTCGGACACCCCATTCCATTATGGTGTTCCTATGCTATCTCAAATATGATTTAAACTCTAGGCTCATATACTCGCCTCCTCTATTTGACCGAAGGGCTTTGATATTTCTGCCTAGCTGGTTCTGTACTTCATTCCTAAATTCCTTGAACCTATCAAGGGTCTCAGACTTATGTTTTGTCAGATAGACGTAGCCATATTTGCTGAAATCGTCCATGAACGTGATGAAGTACAGATGTCCACCTCTGGTGGCTGTGCTTATGGGCCCACATACGTCTGAATGTATTAGGTCCAATAAGCCAGTAGCCCTTTCAGCTTTATTGCTAAAAGGCACATTAGTCATTTTACTTCGTAAACAAGACTCGCATGTATCAAGTGACTCCAAGTCAAATGAACCTAGTATTCCAGCTTTGTGAAGCCTAGCTATACGCTTCTCGTTTATGTGACCTAAACGACAACGCCAAAGGTAGACTAGATTAAGTTTGTTAGGCTTAACCCTTTTCATATTTATATTATAGACATGATTGGTTTCATTCGAATCCAGGATATATAGGTCATTATTTAATAGAGCTTCTCTATAAAATAATCCTTATTTAGATAAACCAATTCTACCATTTGCAATAGTAAAATTAAATATAGAAATATCCAATACTGAAACAGAGATAATATTCCTGCACATTGTAGGTACTGTGAGCGGATGACGTTTTTCGGAACGTGTGATGAAGCGGGAACCGGGGATTTTCTTTTTTTGTGTTAACGTGTGGTTTTGAAAATGGATTTTAATCTTCCTTAAGAAAACCTTTCATTTTATTGGAAAAACCCTTTTTGTATAAAACTTGATTTTAAGTGTGAATTTTGGAAAATAGGTTTTTTAGAAAATCCCAATTTAAACTTAAAGATCTCGAAACCTAAATTTCGTGATCAGATACAGAGTCACCAACTGGAACAGCTCATCCGGGAAATTCTGGTACAGCTCCTTACCAAGTGTAGACATAGTACCTAATCCAGATATTCAAGGTTCTAGCAATAGATGTACTAATCCTCACTTGTTTTCAATTATTATTTCATAATATGATATGACATCCACTTAATACTACCCATTTTATCTTCTTTTATTCTTAGTTAATGCTCATACAAATGACATAAATATAAATCCCAAAATAAAGTGCAGAAAAATAAAGTGTAGAAAAAGTAAAGTAATGGCCAAATTATACAACCCGAAAAAGAAAAACTCTCATCCTCACCATTTTGCAACCGCCTATAATACACGATAGTCTAAAAAGTACAATCGTCTAAATACACGAGATAATCTATTAAATACATCAAAAATGAAAAATAAAAAGCTACATCCAAATACGGTTAGCACAAGTAAATAAAGCACACCAAGGACTCACGTAAGACAGAATATGGGTATTTTGGGAAACGGGATCATAAATGGGGGGATAATCGAGGAGTCAGAACGACTACTCGACTAGACCTGGAAAACATTTTGTAGAAACGCCCTGTAGATTTTGTGAATGAAAACCAATTTTGAAAACAATTTGGCTTGTTGTACATGGATTTTCCAACTTTTAGTGGGTTGGATATCCCAGAACCCAAGGGTTCTGTTCATGAGTGGGCCTAAATTGAACATCCATCTAAGTTCTAAAAATGTAAACATGCCAAAAATTTGTTTTGCATAGGAAGGAGACACAAAATTTCAAGTTGTAGGCCCAAAAGGGCAAAACTATAATTCTTGCTCTCAAACTACAGCCGAGCGGCTGTAGGGTATCACAGCCACTCCACTGTAGTGGCTGGGGCGAATGTAACACCTACAGTCGAGCGGCTGTAGTGCTCCAGAATCAACAATTCGGTTTTTTTTCTCGTTTTGAAAATCGTTTTAGAATTTTGATGGTTTCGGGTAATCCGGGATTTCTAGAAACTCATAAAATTCCATAAAACGGATCTAGATCAAATCAAAACGAGTCCAGAAATCCCTAAAACCCAAAATCATCAAACTCCAATCTTACATCCATCAATTGAAAACCTAAAAACCGTAAATCTAAACATGTATAGATGTAATTTGACTGATAATATTCATGAAAAACACATTTGGTTTGAAAACAGAAGCGTTATCAGTTGATTTAGGTCATTCGCAGCTTTTGCCCTAGAGTTTATAGCCGAGTGGCTGTAATCAGAGGATTACAGTAGCACCACTATAAGGTTATAGCTGCACGGCTGTAATACAGTCTTGCGGCTATAATCATCAGACGGGGTGGCTGTAACCGAGTTCACTTCCAGATTTGAGAAAAATGCAAAATCATAAATAAATAACACCTAGAATTGAGTTTTTAGGCCCTCTTGGAGTATACCTTGTGTGTGTTCCAGCGTTTTGGATCACCAGGAACAGATTCAGATGCCAGAAAATTCCTTGAAGTCATGAATAACCCGAAATTTTCTATGATAATCCGAAGCCCGAACAGAACCCTAAATCAATCCGAATGAATATTGACTTGATCATAATCACTCCAGAACGCTAACCCTCACAAAATCCTAATTATTTCTATGGATTAAGTTAAAGTTCTTATGATTTTTATTTAATTATTTGATTTTTCTCTCTTCTCCCTCTAAAATCTCTAAAAACCCTAATTTTTTAGGTGATTGATTATAGAATCCTAGCTGTCTGTTATGTTCCTATGATTTAATTTTGTTTTCTGGCTTTTATATCTCTTAAATTAGCTTAAAAATCCAAATTAAAGACTGATTTTGCCCTATTTAGGAAGTATAATAATTACAGCCGAGCGGCTGTAGTGGCCTACAGCCGGGTGGCTGTAAACTGAGCAGCTGTAGGGCACTATAGCTAAGCAGCTATAGTGGCCAGACTTGCCTTTCTCGCCCTTTTTCACTTCTTTTCTTCGGTTCTCTTAAAAGCTCACTCGGCTTTCTTCGAGGTTCTGCACCAAGACTTGTCACACATATTCGATTCATCCAAGATATGTCCGGCATCATTTCGGTCGCTCCGAATCTGCTTGACACTTATCCATAAGAAATGTAATAAAAGCTTTCATCATCGAGGTTGGGAAAAAACACGTGCTCACAGGCTGCCCCTCGCATGGCCAAAGTTGACTTAAACAGGTGCTTGTGCCCGATTCGAGTTTGGTCTCATGATAGGAAGAACGGTGAGAAGGAAAAAAGGACGTACCTAGTCGTTCTCCTCATGCTAATCTGTTTTGATGTTTGTAGAGACTTATCTCGGTTGATTCGCGAAACAGTAGTCTTGCCTAAGTTGACTTGGTTCTTCAGGGACTTACTTTGACTCTGTTTCGAAGCAAAGGACTTTGCCCAAATTGATCTGATGTTCTCCAGGGACATACTTCAACTCCATTGCGAAGCAGAGGATTTTGCTTAGATTGGATTAGTTCTCCGGGGATATGCTTCGACTCCATTGTGAAGCAAAGGACTTTGCCTGGATTGGATTAGTTTTCCAGGGACGTGCTTCGACTCCATCGTGAAGCAGAGGACTTTGCCCATATTAGGTTGGTTCTCTAGGGACATGCTTGGACTCCATTGCGAAGCAGAGGACTTTGCCCTGATTAGATTCTCCTTATCATTTGATGTTCATGAAAAGGAAGGGTATTTTGGTAATTTTGTAACTTGGAAAATTGGTATCCCTTGGAGGAGGGGTTCTTTGGTCATTTGACTTCTCGTGGGGCCTATGTCATGAAAAGAAATGAGTTTTATTTGTTTGGTATCCCTTTTAGTGAGAAAAGGGGTATTTTGGTCATTTGGTAGCTTGGTGGCTAACAAAAGCATATTTTGGTCATTTCACCTCTAGTGGAGCTTATGTCACTAGGGGAAGAAATATTTTGGTGATTTGGTTTTCTGTGAAGCTTGTGTCGCTAAAGGAAAGGTATTTTGGCCATCTGGTAGTTTGGTTACTAGAAGGGCATTTTGCTCATTTCACTTTTAGTGGGGCCTGTGTCACTGAAGGAAAGGGTAATAGTGTTTCCCGTGAAGTTTGTGTAGCAGGGGAAGGATGCTTTGGTGATTTGAGAAGCTTGATCGTCTCTTTTTATGTCTCAAAATTGTTTCGGGCGCATATTCATTCCTTTATCGATAATTTTGGAAACAAAAATTTTTGCCTCTTCAATCAAGAATGAATAGGGATCGAATATCTTACCCCTTGATACCTGCAAGAAATGAGAACTACCTTTTTCAGGATCAAATTGGCATAGAATAAGTTTTGAAAAATAAAAGAACGAACATTTTGAAAAATAGCGAACTACAGCCACTTAGCTGTAGTACTAAACCTGCACGGCTGTAGTGGTTTTAAACTACAGCCACTCGGCTGTAGTAATGGGTAGGAAGTGGCTTTTAATACCCATAAAGAAAGAAGAACACAGTATCATTTCATACCTCCGAAAACCCTCTCTCTTTTTTTGTGATCTTCTTGCCCCAAGCTCCAAACCATGAGGCGAAAGATGTGTAGAGGGCTCCGACTCGTTCCACCTGCTCAACCCATCTTTCACACTAGGTTTTCTATCCCGAAGGGGAATTTCACTTTAGCCCATGAACCCACAATAAGTGTTTATGGGCTAAAGGAAGATGATGAGTATTGTATAGTAAGGATCGATGCTCCAGTACCCATCTAGCTCCAAATCTCGACTCACGCCTTCACAAATCCGATTAGTTCTTTTGAATTTCCTCATTTTTTCCAAGTTTGAAATTTCTGCAAAATTAGAGAAAATAGGTGATATTGATGCATGATTTGAGTAGAATATGCCCCTAGGATGCTTAGTTGTTGATTTGGGTTGAGTTAGAATGAGATTTAACTGAAAACTAACAAATTCATGGATAGGCCAAAATTAACCAGCCACAGCCGCCCCAGGGGATGGTTACAGCAGCATAGCTGTGATCATGAGGCTTACAGCCACACAGCTGTGACCTACTAAAACCGGGCGACCGTAGCTAGCAGACTCAAGGCCGCCCGATTTTTTACGATTCTAAGGGTGTGTCTTTGATTTTTATGATGTATATGCATTCTAAAAAGCTCATAAACTCCCGGATTATTGATTTTACAGGTGAGATATGGCCATTGTAGTAGCAAATCGATTGTGGAGTCCCTGAAGTTGTACAGGCGGCTCCCTGTTGGGGTGAGGGCCATTGTGAATTCTATAGGCCTGCAGCCACTAATTAGGAGCATGACTATTACCACTCCTCGAACGAGTCGAGGACTTCTGGCTGCACTCTTGGAGAGGTGGATGGACACCACCTACACACTTCAGTTCCCATCCGGGGAGTACACGGTGACTCCCGAGAATATGTTTGCTATCACCGGGCTCCCCTTCTTGGGACAGACAAATCCATTCAATCAGATTTTCACACATAGTGACTACCATTCGGAGTTGGTGTCTATGCTTATCGGGATTGAGTCCCCCGATAGTTAAATTTAGTGTAGGAGCCTAAAAGATTATTGGCTGAGATGGCAGGCTGAGCTCTTGGAGGGGACTACTTTCGAGGCTCGCGATGAGCGGCAATATGCAAGGGCTTTTTTGCTCCATGCCCTTTCTACCCTCATTTTCCCTATAGGCTGGAGTAGCTTGAATCTGGCCGTGTTACCGTTGCTGATTGACCTAGAGTCTGTGGGGACTCTTAACTGGGGTCGAGCGGTCTTGGCCCAGCTATACTACGCTCTTGACCTCTATGCTCGAGGTGCTCATAAGGAGCTGAAGGCCTTCTAGATTATGTTGCACGTGAGTATCTTGGACCCTTTATCTTAAGATTTTACTTTCCTTTGTACGTTTCCTGGATTGTTATCGATTTCATTTTCATACTTCTTTTGTAGGTTTGGGCCTACGAATACTGCTTCATTCCACCCCTAGTAGTGCAAGTCCTAGATGACTACGAACTGGACAAATTTCCCCATCTTAGGCGGTGGCTGGGGTTTGTTTGCAGCGAGGTTGATAAAAACCATGATGAGTGCTGCCAATGTTTACGGGAGATGACCTTTGCTGGGGTACTTTTTTTATTTTTTATTTTTTATTATTTTTATTATTGTTATTAATTTTTTTTTTTACTTTGAATTTTTTGACTTTCTAATTCTAGATTACTAAGACCTCTTGGAGGTGAGAGGGGCATAACTTTCCCCAGCTACTTCAAGATGCACAGGCACTGTCTAACAGGTGCTTTGTGATGGAGTGTCCTTTCGGGCAGGAGTGGTACCTCAGCGAGAGGGTTCACAACTGGCGCTTCGGTCCCGAGGCGTGCAGGATTCCAGCTATTTTGTCGGTGGGGTTATTCTGGCCTCACCTCCTATCTCCTGAGCTACATCTAAACCAGTATGGTGCTGGATACAAGGCTAGTAGTGTGGACGATGACTATCACCAGTTCATCGTCACTCATCTGCTTCCATTTACCGCTGATGTTGGTGCTGGGGTATTTTCCAAACCCTTCTCTCTTTCTTCTTCTTCTTCTTCTTTTTTTTTTTTTACTAACATCCACTTCTTAACTGACTTCAGTTGTCTTTGAGAGGCGGATGTGCATGCCCACCCTCATCCGTAAGGGGGGCAGGCAAGAGATCAGGTACTGGCTCTGCTCGGACCACTAGGGCGGGCTTTGCCGTTGGAGCAGAGAATGTTCCCATTCCTCCTTTTTAGGCTCCTTAGGCCCCTGTTGTTGACTATCTACACGGTCGGCTCGAATTCCTTATTGAGAGCACCATTTAGCTGTTCGACGAGTCTCGGTAATCTTATCGGGCCGATCTCCATCTCCAGGACCATTCTTTTCCACCGGCCATTCCTGAAGGCACCACACATGTGAGTATCTTTGCTTTTCTCCGTTTCACCTCTTTTTCTGATTATTTGTCATGGATTGACCCCTTTGAGTGTGATTTCTGCAGATCCAAGTGATGTAGGGTATGTACATGGGCCAAGCCATCATTGCACTGAGGGCGCTCGCCTTCCGGGATAATGCCGCTTTGATTATGAGTACTTGCATTTGGCTTTAAATGTGTGCATGTATGTATACATGTATGTACAAATGTATATGCATGTGGTTATGATGTTCTTCGTGCTTTGCTTGGTACAGATGAAGATCGGGATCGAGCACCATGAGTCTGCTCGGTTGAGGATAGAGAATGACCAGTTGCGGCGCCGGGTCACCAAGTTGGAGGTTATGAACCAGACCTTTAGAGATCAGGCTGACGATTGGAATGCCCAGATGGGAAACGTGGGCGAGAACCTGAGTGAGAGCCTAACTGATGATCTAGGAGATGGCGGGGATGACGGTGACGATGTAGCCTTTGACTCTTCTTAGGCCTATTTCCCTATTCTCTATTTATGATGTATTGAACCATCCATGGGTTGTTTCTTTGTACATTATGGCCTCTGCATGGGTCTAACTCCGTGGTGTATCTGATGCTTGAATGATTTGTATACGATATTACATCTTTTAGCCCTTGAATTTGAGTTTTCGAAGTATTTCTTGCCTTCGCACACTTTTATTGCCTTTTAGTTCAATCTAATCAAGCCCGGGGCGCATTCCGGAGTCTTTAGGCTTTAATTTCCTTGAAAAATTGCCCCTAGAACCTATAGCCAATCATCTATAATCATTAGAAATCAAATAAAGATATAAACAAAGTGTTGTCTGCATTACAGTTGTGCCACATTGACATTACAGCCGCCCAGTACATTACAGCCATGCCACTATGATCTACAGCCACGGCACTGTATAGTGTTATAGCCGCCCGAGACATCAGAGCCATGCCACATCGAATTTCACCCTTTCTTCAGTGCAACCACCCCCCTATAAGTATCACAGCATCCCGGGACATTATAGTCACGCCATTGTAGGGCATCATAGCCGATCCACACACTATAGCCGCCCCACTCCAATCTTCAGCCTTTCTTCTTCTTTCACTCCCCTTTCGGCATGGATCAGCTTCGAGGATGACTCTAGGACTATTGGGGTACGACCCACTCTTCTAATTGGGCCTTGATTGCACCCTTTGGCTTGCAGTACCTTAGGTTCTACACTGCTTTGACTCCAAACCGGGTCTTCTTGGATGAAGCTACCAGCTTTTGGGATCCGATGGATCATGTCTTTTGCTTTGCTAGTCAGGAGTTATGCCCTTTGGTAGACGAGTTTAGTGCTATCCTTTGTGTTCCCTACCCGCGAGGAGTCCGGTTAGCTGTTCCTGATCCCGACTCGGGTGACATTCATGCATTCTTGAGTCGATTCGCTTCGGCTGTAACAAGTGTGGGTCGTGCACTTATTGGTAGGCCTGCTTCTTCTAGACTCAACCTTTTTGTTATAGTTAATTTATGGTTTGCTTTGCCCCTACTGCCCTTGGCTGGGCTCCGCTAATAAGTTTGCTGCTGATGGCGTGCTACTTATGCGAGTCCCGAGACGGCACTTGTGGCCTTAGATTAGCCTCAGTTATGACTAAGATGACTCAGAGTGCATCACCTATGGGGGTTACCTTGGCTGAGACACTGATCCACTTGGATTCTATCCACTTTGATTCTCCGGTTGAGAGTTGTGGATCCCCCTTTCTGCTTCAGGTATGCTTCTACACTGTATTTTGTGAATTCAAATATTCACTACCCCTCTCTGTTTGACTAACCCATGTGTAGATCTGGCTATTGGAGAAGCTGAGCCTCCTAAGCCCTCCTCCACTTCAGCTCAGATACGTCCCAAAACGTTACTGATCTCGGCGCATTGAGCTTCCAGATTTCAGTTTTATGTCCATGGAGCACTGGTTTGATTGGCTGAGGAGGCAAACTGATGCCTCAATTCGATGGGTCTGCCCTTTGTGGATATTTCTGATGTGAATATTAAGACCTGGGCCAGACTGTCCAGCTACTTGGGTTGACCTATGTGACTGTCACTCTCCCGCTCGGCTATGCAAATAGTGTGGTCAGCTGCAAGGGGTTCCTCGATCTTTGTACACCACTGAGTGTGGAGTATTTACACCACAGTGGCCTTGACATGTGCAACATCAGTGGATGCATCCTACTCGCACTGAGATTCTAAGGTATGATAGTGTTGCACCTATGGAGACAGATGCTCACTACAGATCTTGGCTCACGGATCTAATTGCTTGCCCCACTAGGCATGGACGTGAGGCCTTGACTTTGCGGTACCTCGGTCTTTAGAGGATTAGGATTATCAGAGTTGGCTACTACTTTATGACTTTTATTCTGCTTTATTTCTTTTCCTAATTTTTGCATAGGTCGCCCTTTTTTGGTTTTCGGCCCATCGAACTGTCTTTATTTTTGCCTCAATTGCCCTTTATTTTGTGTCCTAGCTTTTGCATAGACTGCCCTTTTTGGGTTTTCAATTCAGTAGACTTTATTTTGTGTCCTAGCTTTTGCATAGACCGCCCTTTTCGAATTTTCATTCTATCGGACTTTTTTTTTTCTTTCTTTTTGTTTCCTTTTTTTAATTTTTATTATTATTAATATTTTTATTTTTATTTTTTTGGAAGTGAGGTGCATGTAAACGGGAAATATACACAGCCATACATGTGTAATACGAATTCAATATCAAATGAACTTGGGGCATTTAACCGGACAGAAAATGACATTCATTCATCCACTCATTAATAATGTTTTAGCACAATACACATCAAAGATGAAATGAGGCTAAGGATAGAATCGGTAATGGTATCCGACTCAACCGAATCCTTGCTTGCCACCAACTGGTCTTTGCAGATTTTTAGGCTGATGGTGCTCACCTCTCTGTCCTAACTTTTTCATGGACTGCCTTTTTGGTTTTCGATCCATCGGACTTCTTCTTTTTTTTTTTTTTACATAATAGTGCCTGGGCTTGCCTTGGTTGACGGGGTTGACGACTTGGTCTCTCTGTTTTGTGGTAGATCCACTTCCACCTTGTAGACCATCAAGTATAGTGTTTTTCTAGTATGTATGTTGATACTAGTTATGTATCTTCACAAGACGAATGATGAGTGGTCGACCCATTCTACATAAGCGACTGCCATTTTAACGGAATCTTCTTTAAAGGCCCTATTGGTTGCTTCCATTACCTTATCGCCTCATTGGTGATATGGGGATGACATATGATGCTCCACCCCTTAATTCTAGGACTAAGTGTCGTCGCTCCTTGCAATTGTAGTCTATTCTCAGTCACAACATGATGCAGAATTTCACATCGTGCAGATATATTCTCCCTTCTAAGCTTGAACACACCCATTGTCTCTTTTTTTTTTTTGGCTATGTATCCATATATAACTTCGGTTCAACTCTTTTTGAAAGGTATCTGACAATTATGACCATGAGCGGATGTCCGTTTAGCATGAATGGCCCTATTTCCCTGACACTATCGATCTTCCATACTATTAAAATCCCTTTTTTTCCTTGTTTGAATCTACAGAGCTTCTACTTGGCTGACGTCCTTGGACTCTTGGGAATTCGGTGTGAGCAGACGACGCGTTTTCGACGGAACACGAGGCTCACTTTTGGAAGGGGTTCCTCGATCTCGGGCAGGCCCCTCCCTCGCGTGGGATTTTTATGAATGGAAAATCGGTTTTGGAAAATAAATGGAATTAATGAGTAAAAGAACCGAGACCTAAGTCTCGATGAATATTGTAGAGTCGCCACCCGGCTCAGCTCAACTGGGAAATTCTTAAGGTAGCTGAACCGGATGAACGGCCACTACACTATCCAGAGATTTGGGTCAGGACAAGTCCCTTATTTCGTGTCTAATTAAATTAAATATTGCCAATGTTCTCGAAATGTTATTTTAAATTCTAAAATCAATTTTATTGAATATAAAAGGCATACAGCGCGCATATAAATACATAATACAAAAATGAAGAAAAGAAATAAATATTAATCGGCTTACAACCAAATCGAATAGAAAAAATAAAAACTCTCACCTCACTTATATAATCGCCTAGAATACACGAGAATCTAAAAATAATTACAATCGCCTAAACACACGGTTAATTCTATTAAAATAAAAATAAAAATAAAAATGTACATAAATAAAAGCTGCAAAACAAAGGTTAGCACAATTTATACGGCACACCACAAATTGGACTCCAATAGATAGAATTGGGAAATCAAGAGTTGGGGGCATGCATATAAAGGATAACCGGGTTGGCTCGGCTAGCCGGCCCGATTAGACCTAGAAAACGTTTTGAAACGTCCCTGTATTTTTGGTTTTGTGGAAAATCATTTTGAAATCAATTTTACCGGTTTACATGCATTTTTATATTTAAGGTGGGTCGGTTTTCGGGAGAATCGGGTCTCCATCGTTGAATTGTTCTAAATACAATTTTACTGAAAATTAAATCTAAGGTTGTGAATGCACATATCAAAATTCATTTGGATGATTTCCGAATTTTCCTGATTTTTATGGATTTTTTGGAAATTTTTGGGGATAAAAGCTAAAATTCTGATTCTGTAACGAGAGTTATAACTACAGTCGTGTGACTATAACTACAGTCATACGACTGTATGTTACAGTCGTACGACTGTAAACGGTTTAAAATCAAGATTTTGCCAAAATTTTATTTTGAGTCAAAATTGAAGAAAAACAACCTGGAAATTAAGAACACTCGTACAACTGTTCATCAAATCCAACAACAGTCGAGCGATTGTTCTTAATTTCAAGAAATAAAAGCGCGAAAAAACAGCAAAAATGAACCAAAATTCACTTCAAACACCCAGAAAGCAAGAAAAAGTGAAAGGAAAAGGAGTGTCTACCTTTTTAGAAGCTTATCCAAGTCGATTTGACACCTGGCGTTGCTCCAATCCACACAAATTTGCACTTTTCCTTTGAAATTGCGAAGGGAAGCTTTATGTCCAAAAATCCGAAATGCTTGGGATTCTGATGATTTAAGTTCATGATTTTTATTTGTTTGTGAAGTTAATTGATTAACCTAAGGATTTCTATCAAATTTTAACCCTAATTCTGAGAATTAAAAGAAAATAGAAGAGAAAAAGATGAACTTGAGGGTCTTTTGCTTCTTTCTTTTCCTTTTCTCTTTTCTCCTTTCTCTCTCTAATTCTTTCCACTAGAATTGAAGTTGCCCCTTCTCTCCCTTGTTTTCCTTCTTTTTATCCTGCTTTCTCTTGTTGCTTCCTGTCCATCCCGGCGCATTAATTGCGCCACCCTCTCTCGTGATCAAATTCGACACCTAGCTCTAGGTTTACAACACATAAGATGATGAATTTGAGAACGCGAATCAAAGCGCCGTGAACACTGGAATGAACCCTCTGATGAGATAAGCCGATACCGAGTCTAAGTTACCTGAGGTGATGCTGGGGAGGAAATAAGCCGATACAGGGTCTAGGTTACCCGAGGCGAAGTCGATGCGGATTGGCCGATACCAGGTCTAAGTTACCCAAGGCAAACAAAGGGTGAATTGTGGTTTAGCCGATACCGAGTCTAGGTTACCTGAGGCAAAGAAAGATGGATTGCGGATTGGCCGATACCGGGTCTAGGTTACCCGAGGCAAACGAATGGTGAATTGCAGTTTAGCCGATACCAGGTCCAGGTTACCCAAGGCGAAGAAGGATGGATTACGGATTGGCCAACACCGGGTCTAGGTTAGCCGAGGCAAAGGAAGATGGACGGCGGATTGGCCGATACCGGGTCTAGGTTACCCGAGGCAAATGAAGGGTGAATTGCGGTTTAGCCAATACCGAGTCTAGGTTACCCGAGGTGAAGAAAGATGGATTACGGATTGGCTGATAACGGGTCTAGGTTACCCGAGGCAAAGGAAGATGGACGGCGGATTGGCCGATACCGGGGTCTAGGTTACCCGAGGCAAACGAAGGGTGAATTGCGGTTACCGGGTCTAGGTTACCGGAGGCGAGCTTTACTGGGGAAATAGATGAAGCTGATCTGGGCCGATACCGAGTTCACATCACTCGAGGCAGACCTGTTGGGGAAATGGATGATGAAGCCGATTTGGGCCGATTCCAAGTTTACATTACTCGAGGCGGATCTGCTGAAGAATTGAAGCTGGGGATGATGAATTCCTGCACTTAAGATAGCAAGTCTTTATTCCTTCATCGAGAGATTTTTAAACAAAAATTTTTGCCCCTTCGATCAAGAATGAAGACTAGCTGGGGATAAGTGATTGATGTATGCAATGTATGAGTGCATGATAATGTATATGTACATGTATGCATTTTCCGTTATTTGACGTTTCCGCCTTCCGTTGGAGAGAGATATGTTGTGCCCCTGGTTGCTTTTGCTTTCTTTGCAGCTTTGCTTGGTGATTTTCGAAGGAATGAGGTGACTGTTGGGGATGTATGATACTGTTGGGTAAATGATCGTAGTGTTCCTTGCAGAGATTCTACTGGGGAAACGTGTGGAAACTCGATTAGGGAAACAATTATGGCTTTCTTTATGTAGATTCTGCTGGGAAATTGCGTGATGACTTTATGGGGAGTCGATGTGATGACTTCTGTGTGGAATGTTGGGGACATTCAGCTTTCCCTGCTTTGTGGGGAAATTATGAGCTTGTAAGTGCTCTAATTTTTGCCTGGGTTGCCCAATACGGGTTTTCAGCCTAGTGAGCTGCTCTAATTTTTTCCTGAGGCACCTTTTGAGTTTTTGCCTCAACGAGCTCCTCCAAATTTTGCCTGAGGTGCCTTTTCGGTTTTCACCTCAGTGAGCTTCTTTTTTTTTTTTACGAAAAATTTGAATTGTATTGCGACCACTTATTGCTCTTTTAGGAAGAGGAGCTGAATTTTAGAGGACAATAAAAGATTTCAAATTGCATGTATTTAGTGCATTTTCACTTGTTAAATAATGCGATGATTTCAATCAGTTGAATGCAAAGTGCTTTTTTCAAAATGTATGTTTATGCAAGACAACTTTGCTTGTGCATTTGTCATAACCATGCAAATATATTTAAACAAACACTTCACTTTATTGATGAAGTCAAAATGAGTACATTTGAAACAAGTTGGTTCCTAAATGGTACAGATTCCACACTAAGCCAGAACCCGTCATCAGTCATCCTTTTCAGGTTTTCCAACTGATTATTTTCTCTCGTGTCCTGACTTTTGCCTAGACTGCTCTTTTCGAGTTTTCAGCCTAGCAGATTTTTTTTTTATACATGATAAAGCTTTAGCCTATCCTGGTTGATAGGATTAGTGAACTCATTTCCATCCATGTCCATGATGCTGACAGCGCCTTTTGATAGCACCTTCTTCACCACATAGGGCCCTTCCTAGTTAGGTCTGAACTTGCCCCTAACATCGACATTGGAAGGCCTTAGCTGCTTTAGAACCAAGTCACCCGTTTTCAACTGCCGTTTGGAATACTTCACATTCGAATTATAGGCTCTGGCCATTCTGCGCTGGTACATCTGAAGATGATCTAGTGCCCTCAGCCGCCTTTCATCAAGTGCTGCCAATTGTTCATATCTGGCTCGAACCCATTCAGTCTCTGGCAACTGAGCCTCCCGGGCGACTCTGAGTGACTTGATTTCTATTTCCACTGGCAACACTGCTTCCATTCCATATACCAAGGCATAAGGAGTTTCTCCTGTCGGCGTTCTGACACTGGTTCTGTAACCCCAAAGAGCATAAGGTAGTTTATTGGCCCAATCTCTGTAAGTGGTTACCATTTTTGATAAGATCTTCTTTATTGCCTTGTTAGCTGCTTCCACTGCACCATTAGCCTGAGGCCTGTATGGAGAAGACTTATGATGTTCAATATCATGTTCTACAAGTAGCTCAGCTGTTGCCCCTTGAAACTGTACTCCATTATCAGTTACTATTTGGTGAGGAATCCCATACCGAGTGAAGATGTTCTTCTGGATGAACTTAACCATTTGCTTGGCTGCAGATTAGTGAAGGATTCTACTTCGACCCATTTGGAGAAATTATCAACTGCTACAACTATGAATCTGTGCCCATTAGATGCTGCTGGATGAATTTCACCAATCATATCTATCCCCCATGCTGAAAACAGCCAAGGAGATACTAGGTTCTGAAGTTCAAGCGGTGGACGACGACTGATATCTGCATATAGCTAACATTCATGACATCTCTTCACTTTTCTTATACAATCTGCTTGCATCATCATCCAGAAATAC
This sequence comes from Euphorbia tirucalli, assembly GCA_039660915.1. Lineage (NCBI taxonomy): Eukaryota > Viridiplantae > Streptophyta > Magnoliopsida > Malpighiales > Euphorbiaceae > Euphorbia > Euphorbia tirucalli. Next base: position 14,823,398 of record CM077635.1, on the reverse strand, counting down.
CCTTGTCTCATGATCTTTCTAGCCATGGTAAGTCCATTCATATGTGGCCCACAGGAGCCTGCATGTACCTGCTGCATCAATTCTTCTGATTCTTGCTCTGTCAGGCACCTCAAAAGGACTCCATGTGTGGTTCTTTTGTACAGCTTATCCTCGAAGATTCTAAATTGACTAGCCAGCTTTCTTAGTGTCAATTTATCAGCAGCACTGGCCTCTTCAGGATACCTACCCTCCTTAACATACTGGTAGATGTCAAAGAACCATGGCTTTTCTTCAGCTGATAATTCCATTACTTCGTGCCCTTCGAAGCAAGGATGTCTAGAAGTGGCTATAACCAGTGGTTGAACTTGTGTTTCCTCTGGATTTTCCCACATGGAGGATAAATGCATCGGCCATCTTATTCTCATCCCTGGGGAAAAGCCTGAATTCACACTGGCCGAATAAACCTTTTCTGAACTGTAGCAGCTCCAAGTAAGGCCGCAAGGCTTCTTCTTTCAGCTCCCATTCACCCTGAGCTTGCCTGATCATTAGAAGCGAATCACCGACAATCAAGACATCGTTTGCCCTTAAGGTTAACAGAGCTTCCATTCCAAAGAAGCATGCTTCATATTCTGCCCCATTATTGGTTACAGGAAAGATCAGCCTCTTGGATAAAGGAATAATCTCACCATCCGGTGTTGCTATAAATACCCCAATTCCAGTGCCTTTTCTATTCACTGCCCCATCGAAGCACATAACCCATCTTTTCACTTCCACCATGGCTAGTTGCTCATCAAGGAATTCCAGATTCTCCGTATAATCTGATTCTAGAGGTTGGCTTGCCAGAAATTTCGCCAAGGCTCGCCCTTTAATGGTTTTCTTTGTGATGTACTCAATGTCGAACTCAGAAAAAAGTAACAGCCACCTGGATAGATTCCCAACCAATGCAGGTGCTTCATAGAGATACTTCATTAGATCCACCTTAACCACGGCTTGTATCTTGTAGGATTGGAAATACTGGCACCGCTTCTTGGTCAACCAGATCATCGCCACACATGTCTTCTCCACCAGTGTGTACTTGGTTTCATACTCCAGCAATTTCTTGCTAAGGTAGTAGATAGGATATTCCTTCTTGCATCTTGTTCTTGTGCAAGCATTGCCCCTAAAGAGGATTCTTCAACTTGTTGAGATTCGTCACCGGAAATCAGCCGATAAAAGCAGAAATACTCGTCGATTTCCTCGAATCTGATCCCAGGAGCTTAAGTAGTGGAAATCAAAAACACAAAGCATAAGGAAGAAGGTTTTAAAATCTCACCTTAAAGTCTCTCCAAGAGACAGATGAAGACTGCAGAAACCAAATTAGATTTCTTCCTTCGTCCCGTACACGAACGGCTCTCGGACTGAAACCCGTGTTAGCGGTTCGGAAAATCAATAAGAGAGAGTGAGGGGAGGTCATGTTGGACGTCCAAAAGTATGATAATATGGCAGATTTTTTTCTCGTATATCACCAAAAGAAAGATCAAAAAATCAAAGAAAGAAAAGTCCAACTTTTCTACCACAAAGTCAAATAATGACTCACCATATTATTTACGGCCAACTAATCCAAAAAGAAGGGCTTTCATGTTACTGTTTCATCAGGTATATATGTCATAGACATTAACCTTACTGTTTCAACATCTTGGGTATTGGATACTGGATGTGGTTCTCACATTTGTTGTAATGTGCAGGGACTTAGGAACAGAAGATCACCGGGATCAGGAGAAGTGGACTTGCGGGTCGGGAATGGAGCAACGGTTGCAGCCATTGAGATCGGCGAGTACCAGCTTAAGATGCCTAGTGGATTAGTTTTGTTACTGGAACAATGTTATTTTGTATCTGTAATGTGCAGGAATATTATTTCTATTTTAGTTTTGGATACTTCTAGATATGTATTTACTATTGGTGATGGTAAAATGATAATATCTAGAAAAGGCATATTTTATGGAAATGCTCTATTAAATAATGGCCTTTATATCCTGAATTTAAATGAAACTAATCAAGTCTATAACATAAATATTAAAAGGATTAAACCAAATGAACTTAATCCTGTGTACCTTAGGCATTGTCGTTTAGGCCACATAAACGAGAAACGCATAGCTAGACTCCACAAATCTGGAATTCTAGGATCTTTTGACTTGGAGTCACTTGATATTTGTGAGTCTTGTTTACGGGGTAAACTGACTACAGTGCCTTTTAGCAAAAAAGTTGAAAGGGCATTGATGCCATTCTTTATTAACACAAATTGTATAATACATATCTTACATAAAATGTACAAATGTATTATACAAACACAAGGACCAATGCCTCGAGACTAGGGCATATCCAACACAACTGCCAAATACAAAATCGGAGGCTTTCTTAGAATTGGAGGACTCAATACTGGTGGCTTTATCAGCTAAGCCTTGATCTTCTCGAATGCCAATTGACACCTGTCATCCCATACAATCGGCTGATCTTTCTTTAATAGCTTGAAGATTGGTTCACAAGTGGAAGTTAAATGTGCAATGAAGCGATTGACATATTGTAAGGAACCCAGGAATGATCTGACTTCCTTTTCTATCTTTGGGGCTGGCATGTCTTAGATGGCCTTGATTTTATCTAGGTCCATTTCTATCCCCCTCTAGCTGACTATGTGACCCAGCAGCTTCCCTGATGTGACCCCGAATATGCACTTCTTGGGGTTAAGTCGCAAGTTGTACTCTCCAATATGTGTTAGAAATCTATCCAGGATAACAGGATGTTCCTCCCGGGTTGTTGATTTAACAAGCATATCATCGACATACATTGCGACTTCTTTATAGATCATATCATGCTACAGAGTTGTAACAGCCCTCTGATAAGTGGCACTGGCGTTCTTTAATCCGAAAGGCATCACTCTATAGCAGAAAGTACCCCACTCTGTGATGAACGATGTTTTCACCTTGTCGATCACATCCATCAGAATCTAGTTATACCCTGAAAAGCCATCCATGAAAGAGTACATTGCCGCTTTTGCTGTGTTATCAACCAGGACGTCAATATGGGGCAGTGGAAAGTTATCTTTTGGGCATGCTTTATTTAGTTCCCTGTAGTCGACGCATACTCTGACCCTTCCATCCTTTTTAGGCACAGGGACAATGTTGGCTAGCCATTCTGTGTACTCCACCATTTCGAGAAACCTGGCGTCTATCTGTTTGGCCACTTCTTCTTTTACCAGCGTAGCCCATTCCGGCCTTAGTCTTCTCAACTTCTGCTTTACCCGTTTAAACTTGGGGTCCGTTCGGATTTTGTGCACTGCTATTTCTGTGTCCACACCCGGCATGTCTTCATATGACCAGGCGAAAGCTTTAACATGTTTTTGGAGTATTCTTATTAATTCTTTCTCTTCCTCGGATTTTAGCTCGTGTGAAATGAGTACCATTTTAGGGTTTTCATATGTACTTATATTGATTTCATGCAATACAGTGTCATGTATGCTAAATATGCTTGATGGTGAATTAAATGCATGCACAGAATTATCAGGATAAACATCACACAAGTAAGCAAACTGGGATTTCATTGCATTGAACTTATCATAAAGTACATCAGGTACATTGAAAATGGAAGAAATAGATACAACGAAATCATTTTCATCCTCCACAGGCGGAGGGCCTTGTTCTTCTTCAGCTTCCAACTTCCATTCCAGAGCATCATCCGGGGCTATAGCTTTCTTTGCTTCTTTTTCGGTCACTTGCATCTTAGCTTTTTCCATAATCTTGGCAATTTCAGCAACCACAGAGTCTAAGTTCACTCTGGCCATCAGTTCTTTGCTGAATCCGTCCTTGGATTTCCCAAAAGCTTTGCTTAATGCAGCAGTCAAAGCACCCGAGATCACTTCTGTAGTTTCAGCGCAGGTCTTCTTTCCATCTTCTTCCTTTGCCATCTCTATGGCTTCTGCTACCACCTCAGATGATTCTCCTTGCAAAATCTCAGATTCAGCAATTCCTTCTTCCTCCACTACAGGGGCTACTGGCTCCTCCTGGCTTTTTTCAAAATCAACTACATCTGTAAAAATCTTAAAGCTAGGATACTTGACACCTCCTACCATCACCGGTTCAGCTTTACCCTTGTAAAGGCCTTCTCCCGCCTTTAGAAATGGCTTCATCATAATCTTTCCATTCTTGCCCTTCCTCAGATTCTTCTGCTCAGATGCCCCTTCTACATGTTGGTGTGCCCTAGTTCTTAGGGCATTGGATTCTTCTATTGTTTATTATATTTCTTTATCTTAAGTTGACTGATAAATCAAATAAGCAACCAACTTATTTGGGTATGGCCATACACTTATCAGTCCCACTCATCAAGTGGCCAATGATATCATCTCGGTGTCACCCGAGTGGCAATTCCATCACTTCATCATCAATATCAACATGTTCACCGGTCCACCCAATCATACCCATATTTAGCATCCTTTTACAGACCTGTTAGGCGTATGTCAAAGTGAACCGGATTCCATATTGATATTATAATGAAATCTGGTCTGAGGACAAAAGAGACCTACTCAAGAAAGACCTATGACATGACAACCTTGTGGCTTTCTTGTGCGGATCGATCCAGTCCCATGTCAACGATACGTACCTATATTCATGACTGACTATACAAGTCCCAGCATTAAACCTCCATTCCTTCGCGTCTTCGGCTAGCACCGGTTCCCGCTCAATAGTTGGTCGTGCACGGGACAGCGGGGCCGCGCGCGGGTTTTGGGTCCGGTTTTGGATTTTGCGGGTATTTGTTTTTATCCCAGACCCTAATGCAAATTAAATTAATTTTTTTTTAATTAATTTGTATTCAACTTATTTATTTTGTTAGCATGCATATTTAATTTAATTGTTTGTATATTAAATTGAATATGGACTTTGTGAAATTGGCCCAATAAACCGTGACACCGGTTAAAATTAGGAGAGCTAAATTTTAAATTTGTGACAACCCAATTCAAGTGGGAGCAAAAAATTGTTAATTTTGCATTTATGGATGTTATCCGTTGGGCCTTTATGGGCCTTAGTCACATTTGTTAAAATTGGCGATTTCACCCTAAGTAACTCGGCTTAACATTTATATTTATAATTTGGAATGCCATGATCATGCATCATATTGGTATGTATGTGCACGACAGGTACTTTGTTTGAAATGTTATGTTGAGTTCTATGGGCCCTAAATTATTATCGGTTGTAATTTAATTTTGGGAAATATGGCCTGTGTGCCATTTTTTTATTTTGATGTAATTTTAGAATAGATTTTACTTTACAAAATTATTGTAATTGCATCAAGTATGGAGGAAGTCCCAAATGGCGCAAGCCCATGGTGGGAGCCCAAGAAGGATTGCAGTCCGGCCCATGAAGAATTAGATAGGATATCTAGTTTTTCATTAGGTTGTAATTAAAGGCCCATAGGATCTCATTTATTTTAAATTAAGTATGCTATTGCATTTGTCATATAATATGGATGTATGGATCACCAAATTATCACCCGCGTTTATGCATGCTAAGTCGTATCACTTAATTATAATCCGGAAATTAAAATATTGAGTCGCTTAAAAGTGCTTCCCACATTCACACCTCTTCCTCCCATTGATGCTGCAATGTGCTCCATGCCCTAGCTGGGTATATTGTAGTATTCGGTGGGCCGTCGAGGGTTAAGATACTTGGTATGGTTAACATGTGAATGGTGGTTTGACTCAACATGGGTAGCATTAGCTCAGAGCGGGCCCTAAGCACAGATGGGTAAAGTGTCAATAATCCCATCAAACCAAGAGTCCTGCGTTGAAGGATTGGATAGGTTGTCCTACCAAATGACTCAATGGTTGGTTAGCGAGCTCTAGTTCGGCCAGTCATTGATAAGTTGTGGATCTTGGTCAAGTCAGCCAATTAACAACACCAACAAACAAATTAAAATCGGATTATTAATTTGAATTGGCTTAAAAGTCCTTTATTTCTAACTCAAGCAATGATTTCTTCCATGTAGATAATCCCATTTCAGTTAAAATGGCTGCAACAAACAACAACTCACTCTCACTTAGGTCACTCTTGGAGAAGGAGAAGCTTTAGGGGACTAACTTCCTAGACTGGGCTAGGAACTTACAAATAGTTCTTAGACAAGAGTCTAAGGAGTATGTACTGAATGCTCCTGTACTAGCTGGCCCTCCCGCAGGTCGAGGCATCACCACGGTGATGGTGGAGCAGTACGATCGGCATGTGAGGGATAACCGAGATGTCTCGTGCCTCATGCTGGGTACCATGGCTTTTGATCTTCAGAAGCAGTTCATGGACGAGCATGCTTATGAGATGATGGATCAGCTTAAAAAGATGTTCCAAGATCAGGCTCGTCAGGAACGTTACCTGACAACTAAGGCACTTTGCACGACTGTGATGGCAACTGGGACTTCTGTTAGCACTCATATGCTAAAGTTGAAGGGGTATATTGATACACTTGCCCGCCTCGGCTCGCTAGTTCCACAGGACTTGGCAACAGACATTATTCTCGGGTCACTTCCTGAGTCTTACAACCAGTTTATCATGAATTACTATATGCAAGGGTTGGATAAATCGGTTGTTGAGCTGCATGGCATGCTCAAGCTTGCTGAGCAGTCTCTTAAGAAGACTCCTGAAGTATTGCTGGTGAACAAGGGCAATACGCCCATTGCTAAGGGAAATGCTAAATCTAAGGCCAACGCTAAGAGCAAAAAGGCGGTGGCCCAACCTAAAGCAAGGGTTGCCTCTCCTGACGATGTTTGCCATGAGTGTCATGAGAAGGGGCACTGGAAGAGCTCATGTCCAAAGCTAAGGGAGCAACTGAAGGGCAAAACTGCTGCTTCAGGTATTTATGTTGTTGAGATTAATCTGGCTATTCCTACATCTTAGGTCTTGGACACTGGATGTGGATCTCACATTTGTTCAAATGTGCAGGGTCTAAGAAATAGGAGATTATTAGGATCTGGAGAAGTAGATCTTCGAGTCCGAAATGGTGCTCTGGTTCAGGCCATGGAGATCGGAGATTATTTCTTGGAGATGCCTAGTGGACTTGTTTTGGAACTAAGAAACTTTTATTTTGTACCTGCGATGCGTAGGAATATTATTTCCGTTTCTTTGTTGGATATTTCTGGTTTTGTATTTAATATTGGACATGGTAGAATTTCTATGCAATGTGGCAATATTATTAATGGAACAGCATTTCTTGAAAATGGCTTATATATCCTTGATCTAAAACGTGAAAGTTCAATCTATAACATAAATACTAAAAGGATTAAACAAAATGAAATTGATCCTACTTACATCTGGCATTGTCGACTTGGCCATATAAATGAGAAGCGCATAGCTAGGCTTCACTCTAGTGGAGTGCTAGGGTCATTTGACATCCAACCTTATGACACATGCGAAACTTGTTTGAGAGGCAAGATGACAAATGCGCCTTTTGTTGGAAATGCCCTAGTCCCGAGGCATTGGTTCTTGTATTTGTACTATACATTTATTGGATTTATGTGTTGTACTCATTTGTGTCATTAATAAAGGCATCAATTCATTTATTATATCTATCTTGTGCAATATATTAAATGAAGTATCCAATGGACATATCTATATCCATGACGACTAGTGTCATGCACTTAGCAGTAAGACCATGGATAGGGTTAACGATATGACCATAAATACATCCATAGTCTGTTCCAGTCATGGGAATGAATGGAACAATAGACTATCATTAACCTGGTTGTATGGCGGTGTCTTACCGGTCATTGGACATGGAATGTCAACCAAGTTAATGGGTACATGCCTGGAAGCATGGTACTGGATAGATCCGCTAAACGAGTAATCCACATGGTATGGTATCACAATGGATTCTCGTGTAGTACTTGTATGGATCCTTTGACCTAACCATATGATGGTGTTACATGTGAAGTCGCATACTTAGGGGTACGCCTAAAGGGCCTGTAATAGGGTGCCAAGTATGGGTGCTTTCGAGTATGTCACTGAACGTGGTAACACTATGGATATGCAGAAGGGATTTGTCACTCAGTAACCAACTGAGAAGATATCACCGGCCTCTTGATGAATGTGACTGATAAGAGTGTGGCCACACCCAAACAAGTTGGAACTTGTTTGTGAGCATCAGTACATTCGGGATCAAGTTAATGTCCGAACACAAAAGAGGGTGATCAATCCATGCCTCTGTGTTGGACACCGATATCAATGACATGGGATGTACAAGTTTAAACTACAGGGTTATGATATCAGTTAGACTGCCATCTCCATCTTAATTGGGGGCTGCAGTGGCTTGCTAGAGCCCAACTGCAGTCTGCGGGCCAAAGGCCCACTGCCAACATAAAGATGGGCCCACAGGATCGTACACATAGAACGATAGAATGCAGACTTAAGGAATCACATGTATACTTGGAGTATACACAGTGGAGGGAGAAGCATGTATATATTAATTATATTATAAAGATCAATTGGATTGATCATAATAATAAAATTAATATATTCTATTGGCTCTTCATAATTAATTGGATTAATTATGAAATTATTTCCTAGGTGGAAATATTCATATGTATGGGTTTACATATGATTTTATTTTGTGTAGATTTAATTTTAATTTGATGGATTAAATTAATTGTCAAACTAATTTTAATTTAGATGTAAATAATATATTACTTGGAGTAATATATTAAATACATGGGTATATTAAAATTGGGCTTGAAATTAATTTAAACCAGAATAATTAAAATTAGACTGGGCCTAAATTAAAATATGGAAGCCTGCACAGAATAGACAGGAGCCAAGATGGGCCTGAATTCCCTTAAGGAATTCGGCCAACCCTAGGTATAAATACCTAGGGTTAGAGATTTCGGCCAAGCCAATGCTTAGAACCTCCTAGCCGAATTCTCTAGCTCCTCCCTTCCATTGTTCCGTTTTTCCGACGCTAGCACGGGTTGCATTCGCCAAGCGTTCGTGTACGTGAGAGTGGAGGAATTCTATTTTGAATTCTGCAGTCATCATCCATCTCTAGAAAGAGATTTTTCTGGTAAGAAATTTAATCCCTTTCTATTTAATTTTAAGTTTTTCAATTCCCACTTCAATTGCTCCTGGGACTGGATTTGAGGAAATCACCGCGTTCTTCTGCTTTTATCGGGTGATTTCCGGTGACAAATCCCAACAGCGGTATCAGAGGAGGCTTTTGATCCGTGGAAATTGATTAATTTGGTTGAATCCCTATTTTGAAATTGGATGTTTTTGATTGGGATTCATGGTATGGGTTTTCTGATTTTTCCCATATGTTTTATACAATGAAAATTAAATTTGCATATAGATTTATGTTAGTTTAATTTTATTGTGTATTATTGGAATTCTTGGTGAATTGCTTGGATGATGAATGGTGATTTTTTTTTTTGTTTAATTCTGTTTAATAAAAAAAAAAATCAGCTTCCCGGGGTGCGGGGCTGCCGGCGGCAGGAGGCGCTGCAGCAGCCGCTGCCCGTGGCGCTAGGCGCCACAGGCAGAGGCCGCTGCCTGCTGCTACGCTAGCAGCAGCAGCTGCTGGTTCCAGCAGCAGCCACTGCCGCAGCAGGCCGGGCCCAGTTTTTGGATTTTACGGGTTTTGTCCGGGGCCCAGTTTTGAAATTTTAATTGGTTTTAAAATTCGTGTGTTTAAATTTATGTAATTTAAATGCGCATGGTTTCTTGGATGAATTTTATTTCGTTCATGTGATATTAGTTTTGGAAATTAATATGGTTAATGGAAATTGGTTCGGGTAATTTTGGCACAATTACTCGGACGGCTGAATTGGACCCATGGTTTCCCAATTCCAGTGGGAGCAGTTGGACTGCCTGGGCTGGAGGCCCAAAGCCCGTTAAGGGTTAGAACCATGGTGGGCCAAAATTGGCGATTTCCTAATAATGGCTTTGACATAATTTAAATGGGCTTAAATCATGCATTATGGCATGCTTTTGAATTGTATGTATTGGATGCATAGGAATGGTTGAATGAATGTATGATTGGATGCTATTGGGCTTTTTACGAGATGGGTTGTATTTTTCTTTTGGGTAAATACGGCCTGCGTGTTTTTTTTTCTTTAATGTAATTTTATTTTATTTAAATTAAATATTATAAAATTTGTAAAAGAAGAAGCCCATGGAGTGATGAGCCCAAATGGAGGTGCAAGCCCAAATTGGAGGTGTAAGCCCAGAAGGAGAAGATGGAGGCCCGCCTAATATATGTTTCTAGTATAGGTTTACTAGAATAATATTAGGATGTAAAATAGGCCCATAGCAGTCCATTTTAATTTTATTTAATAATGTTTTATATTCATTTGCATGTATGTATGTATGTTCCAATAGCTCATTCACCCGCTTTATGTATGTAAGCCGTTATAATTGAATCTAATAACCAAACGGAAATTACTAAGTCGCTTAAAAGTGCTTCCCTCATTCAAAACCGAATCGAAGTGGGAATAGGCCAGTTGTAGACCATGCCCTCACAGGATGCACTGGAGTATTGTCACTTTGTGTTGGGTTAGAGTATGGGATACTCTAACACTTGGATGGAGGTTTTGACTTAGCATGGGTAGTAGGATTCTCCTGGCCCTAAGCATAGATGGGTAAGTGCCAACAAGCCCATCAAACCGAGAGTCCCTAGGTTGGGATTGGACGGCGTTCCTACCTAAATAATTAAGGTATAGTTGTACCAAACCCTCGTTTGGCTATATCTTAGTGAAATATGGATCTCGGCCCATGAGCCCAACAACTCGGTTTAAATTAATAACTTGATTCATTATTAATTTTATATGGGAACAATAAAGCGAAGCCCTTTATTAACACTCTCAATGTTTTTCTGTGTAGAAACACCCAAATGGCAAACACAAATACCTTATCACTGCGATCAATTCTTGAAAAGGACAAGCTTTCCAGTCCTAACTTTTTAGATTGGTCTAGGAACTTGAGGATAGTTCTAAGACAAGAGTCGAAAGAGTATGTGCTGGAAAGGCCTGTGTCGGCTGCGCCTCAGGGACGTAATCCATCGGCTGCCCAGCTGGAGGAATACGAGGCGCACGTCAAGGACAACCAGGATGTGACATTCCTTATGTTGGCTTGCATGGTCCCCGAACTGCAAAAACAGTTTATGGACCATCAAGCCTATGCTATGATAACAACTCTTAATGAGATGTTTCAAGAGCAAGCTCGTCAGGAAAGGTACCTGACCAATAAGGCATTCCACTCTTGTAAGATGGGGGCCGGGACATCTGTGAGTGCACACGTGCTCAAGATGAAGGGCTATTTGGATACTTTGGCCCATCTTGGATTGCCTATCTCTCAAGAGTTGGCGGTGGACACAATCCTCGCGTCCTTGCTGTAAGCGCCGGAATTTTCTATACTTAAAAAAAAAAAAAAAAAAAAACTATAGTCGTACGACTATTGTTACAGTCGTACGACTGTAATTTAAAAATTACAGTCGTACGACTGTAATGTCGGACAGACTGCAGGAACCCATACCTCTGCAGCAGAAAATGGAGGAGAGAGAGTTTGGGCATTAATTGCTCCGGCTCTGCAGCAAGCAAGCAGAAAAGGAGGGTAGAAAAGAAAGAGAAAAAGGGAAAAGAGGAAGAGATTTTTTCTGGTGAAAGAAAATTTAGAGAGAGAAAGAGAAGAGAGAGAAAAAGGAAAATCACAAAAAAAAAAAAAAAACTCATCTTCTTCCTCTTTGATTTTCTTCAATTCTCGAAATTAAGCCTAAAACTTGTTAGAAATCTCTAGATTGATCACTTAACTACATAACCAAATCAAGAACTCGGACTTAAACCATCAGAATCCTTTGCAATTCGGATTTTGGACAAAAAGTTCTCAATTTCCATTCCAAAGGAGAAAGTGCGAATTTGTTGGGATCGGAGCGACGCCAGGGGTCAAAACGACTTGGAATAGCTTCTAAAAAGGTAGTCACTTCTTTTCCTTACTTTTTTTCTCGCTTTCTGGGTGTTTGAAGTGAGTTTCGTGCGATTTTTACTGCATTTTCATATTTCTGTTCCTGGAAATTAAGAACAGTCGTACGACTGTTCTTGGTTTTCATGAACAGTCGTACGACTGTATATACGGTCGTACGACTGTTCTTAATTTCCAGTCGGTTTTTCTTCAGTTTTTGGTTAAATTTGATTTTTGGTGAAATTCTGACCCTGAATTGATTACAGTCGCACGACTGTAAACTACAGTCGTACGACTGTAATCCTTGTTCCAGAATCGGAATTTCAGCTTTCATCCGTAAAAAATCCCAAAAAAAAAAAAATTTAGAAAACCCCAAAATCATCAAAAATGAATTTTGTTGTGTGCATCACGACCATAGATTCAATTTTCATTGCATTTAGAACAATTCAACGACGGAGACCCAGTTCTCCTGAAAACCGACCCACTTAAATGTATAAAAATGCATGTAAACCGGAAAAATCGTTTTCACAATGATTTTCCCACAAAACCAAAAATACAGGGACGTTTCAAAATGTTTTCCAGGTCTAACCGGGCCGGCTAACCGAGCCGACCCGGTTACCCCCTAAATGCATGCCCCCAATTCCTGATTTCCCATTCTGTCTATTTGAGTCCTAATTGTGGCGTGCTGTATATATTGTGCTAACCCTCTATTTTGCAGGTTTTAATTTCTTTTTATTTTTATTTTGGATGTAATTTAATAGAATTAATTGTGTATTTAGGCGGTTGTAAATATTTTTTTAGATTTTCGTGTATTCTAGGCGATTGTACAAGTGAGGCGAGGGTTTTTATTTTTCATTCGATTTGGTTGTAAGCCGGTTAATATTTATTTCTTTTCTTTATGTTTGTATTAAATATTTTGTGTGCGCGTTGTATGCTTTTTATACATTCAATAAAATGGACTTTAGATTTTGAAATACCATTCGAGAAAATTGGCTATATTTATTTTAATTAGACACGAAATAAGGGACTTGTCCGGACCCGAATCTCTGGATAGTGTAGCGGCCGTTCGTCCGGTTCAGCTACATAAGAATTTCCCGGTTGATCTGAGCCGGGTGGCGACTCCTACGATATTCATCGAGGCTTAGGTCTCGGTTCTTTTACGTATTAATTCTATTTATTTTCCAAAACGCGGTTTTCCATTATAAAAACCCCACGCGAGGGAGGGATCCGCCCGAGATCGTGGCGCCCCATTCCGAAAGGGAGTCCCGCGTCCAGTCGAAAACGCGTCGTCCGCTCACAGTGGCGACTCCGCTGTGGAGTTATTCAAAAAGTTTTCTTAAAAACTTAAAAGAATATTGACAAGCCCTGAAAAGTGTCTAAGTAAAATAACGTGGATGATTCTCTTTCGGTATTTTATTTGCATTTTTAGTTAGCCATTTCTTGCATTAGATTAGGTATCCTTTTATAGCCCGGTGGATCGTTGAAGTGTCACCTAAGTTCCTCCTGGTCTTAGGGGCACGAACACAAAACACCACTCATAGCCTCGTACGAACCCCTTCGCTAGGACCCTTGAGTGGGGAGAAGTGAGGAGTATATCTTGCTATGAGAGCCTTGACGTTATCCCGACTTTGACCGAACCCATATAGGCAGCTCTAGTTGGATTCCCTTAGGATACCAAAATAATTGTGTGAATAATAATAAAATCGCGCCTTCATCACCCCCGGTTGGTGATCGAAGTGAACCCCGCCTAGGACTCGGTTAGAAATTTTTGAGACCGACCACGTTGGAGGAATAAGGTTGGAAAAATTCGTTTTGCTTGCTATGTGTTCTTCACCGTTTCGTGACACATCGTCGACGCATGCATAACATGACATAATCACCATTTTCCATACACATGACATACCATACACAAACATCTTTGTGTGATACTAACCCACATTTTTTATGCAGCCATTTTGCATTTTATTTCGTGTGTAAAACATTAATTCATTCGCTTGTCATCCATACTAACGATTTCTTTTTCAGCCATAACATTAAACTTGTGTGATTAGCATTTTATTTTTGACATAGCATACATAACATCATTCTGTATGACATGCATCCTAACCCACGTTTTTGTGCAGCCATTTGCATATTGTGTGACATGTTCATTCACTACATTTCACTTAAATTAAATCAAATTAAGGGGCATTTCAAGGACACCTATCATGACCATCCCATCTCATTTCATAACATACCGGGTACCCAAAATTACCCGTGTTTTGCCAATGCACCGGATTGCATTCGGCCATTCCACCAATATCATTTCATTTAATAAAAGCCACAACGGCCTTAGACCCATTTTCGTGTAATAATTTACACGATGCATCTCATGACATCATACCCATCCATCATAAACATCATATAACATTGTGGTCCACATCCGACCACTTCATGACATTAATTCACCATTTAAGGTACTCCTCGAGTGCCCGATTAGTATATATATAGGCCCATAACATCACCAAATCATGGAAGGCGTTCCTCGAATGCTGAATCCTTGTCCGTGTTCCTGTTACATGTGACTTTCTCGTAACATCATTCCATATCATATGCTCAAAAGCATCAAGACCTTGTCTGTGGGCCTGGCCCATGCGACCATTTCATATCATCTCATAGACCCATAAAGCGTCAAAACTACGTCCGTGTGCCGGTATACACGCGACCATTTCACGAATTCATTAGGTGCCCCAAAGGCGCCGAAGTTCTGTCCGTGTGACGGCCCACACGTGACGTTTTTGCATAAACAATGGGTGTTCTTGGAATGCCTCGAAAAAAAATATAATAATAAAAGGGAACCATTCATATCATCATTCCATACATAATTCTACTTCATGCATCTCAAGCATGCTCAATGTCTTAATTTTCATGTCATATCACGTCATTCATTCACGACCCTAATACATCCTGTCTACCCCCAAGCAGAATACACTGGAGCGACCTTGGACAAGATCCCAAGCTTCAAGGGCGGCTAGGAGATAGAGGGTAGTCGAGAGTGACAGTGATTCTGAGCCTGGGGAAGGAGTGAATATGGCAGAGTAGACACCGAGCATGGCTGATGTTTTAAGAGATTTCTTCAGGTCGCAGGACTTCCGCGGCATGTTAAAGGAAGAGATGAGGGCAGTGGTTAGAGAAGCTGGTGAGACCGGTGGTAGTGGAGCCGGGAAGGAAAAAGAAGCTGAATCATCCCAACATGGTGGTGACGCTTCGGCTAGTCTTGAAAAGCTGTAGGAGATAGAGGCAGCTATGGAACAGAGGATGAAAGCCAAGTGTTCCGAATTAGATGAGGTCATGGCCCAGTTGAAGAAGGGGGTCGGGATCAGTGCTGAATCCAAGAAGGGGGTGAATGTTGACGCCATGATTAGTAGGGGCATCGAGACATTTCCTATTGGCTTCCAAGTGCCAAAAGTCCCCACTTACAAAGGAATGGGCTCGCCGGAGGCCCATGTGAATTTATATGCCCGGGTCATGCTGACAGCAGGCGCTACAAAGCAACAATTGATTAATCTTTTCCCTACCACACTGGAGGGAGGTGCTTTGGGATGGTATAACTCACTGTCAGAGGAGGAGCAATCTGACTGGGAAGTATTGTCAGCAACCTTCATCAAATACTACAGCTTCAACACCAAAATCCAGGTGAAGCTGTATGATTTGGAGAGGGTGAAGCAGAAATTCAATGAGCCCTTGGACGAATACTACCAGAGGTGGATGAACAAGATGATCCTCCTAAAGAACCGCCCTGATGAAGACGAGCTTATACAAAAGCTCATTGATGGCAGCAAAGATATCTTCAAGAACAACATGAAATTCCATTCCTTCAGGGAGCTTAGTGAGGTCTATAGCATGGCCATGAAGATAGAAAGGGATGAAGAGGAGAAGCCAGCTGGTCAGAAAGGGGGAAGAAGTGCAGGATATAGTTCAGGGTATAGATCAACCACAGCAGCTGGGTCTGGCAGTGGGTCTAGTTTGGGTGTCAGTGGCAAGCAGGGGCAGTCATCAGAAGTGAAGCGGGTAGAGGTGGCTACTGTGAATCAGCAGCAAGGCAACCAGAATAGGGGTCCTGGAGGACAAGGCATAACACCCTGGACTCTTACTTTGGCAAAGATATTCGCCAAGTGTAGGAATGGTGGCTTACTACAGTCCTTGAGGCCATTCGAGTTCCCACCTGAAGCTAACAAGGATAACTTCTGCACTTATCATGTGGTGATAGGCCACCGGACCAATAACTGCTAGAAGCTAAGGGATGCTATCCAGAAGCTTATCGACGAGGGAAAGCTGCAAGAACCACCTAAGCCTAGCACTAAAACTAACCCACTACCGACATTCGAGAAGCGGGTTAACATGGTTCAGTCGGGGTTGCCGGCTAACTTTATATTTGCCCAAGTTCTGCAAGCAAACCCTACGATTCAGGCAGTGGCGGTAGGGGAACTCGGAGTGGAGCCCGAATGTGAGGAAAAGGAGGGGTGTAAAGAGATCAAGCCCATAAGTCTGGATGACCTTGACTCTGAGGATGAGTATGAAGAATTTGGCAGAAGAGAGGCTGTTAAACTCCCAGCTGTTGAGAAGCTGAAGATTTCAGAAGTGCAACACGTGACCCGGAGTGGAAGGGTATATCAGCCGGCAGATCAGACGAAAGATAAAGCACCGATGAATGGGTCGGGCAGTACTTCGGCACCGAAAAGAGTCGAGAAAGAAGACTTGGTCATTTCCCAACTGAAGAAGACCCCTGCACAAGCTAGCTTGTGGCATCTGCTTATGACCTCCAAAGAGCATAGGGAGGCTTTAGTGAAGAAGCTATCAGAAATTGAAGTCTCCCCTATAGCTTCGCCAGAGGCTATGTGCTGCTTGCTAGACAAAGTCCATGTTGGAGCTCCTAATATTGTTTTCTCCGAGAAAGACCTACCAGCAGAAGGAAAGGCTCACAACAAGGCTCTTTACATCAGAGCCTATATCATGGATAAGGTGATGCCGTGCGTTATGGTGGATGATGGCTCAGCTCTGAATATTTGCCCACTGAAAATGCTACCGTTTCTAGGCATGAATGAAGAAGTGTTGAAGAGGTCCTCGACAGTCATTCGGGCGTATGATGATTCTAAAAGAACAGTGATAGGGACCTTTGAAACAGAAGTGGAAGTTGGGCCCATCAAGTCCATGGTTGTCTTCACAGTGATCGATATCCCGGTCACATTCTCCCTATTGCTTGGAAGGCCCTGGTTCCATCCTTTGGGAGGTGTTCCTTCCACAATGCATCAGAAGATTAAATTCTCTATGAATGACAGAATTGTGACTGTTGAGGCGGATGCCCAGTCGGTGGTAGCTGTAGTGGATGAAGGAGTGGTTCCTTTTGGTGGATTTCAAATTGCTGTCACTAAAGAAGAGGAAACCACAGATGCCCCTATGGTTCTTTATGAGAACTACATGCCGGAGTGGCTATCCCGATATCTGTACAAGCTGAATTTTGTCCCGGGAATGGGACTCGGGATTAATTTACAAGGTGTGCCAGAATTCAAGATCGACTCGGGAAAGTCAAAGTAGTACGGCCTTGGTTATGTGGAGGGGTCATCCGAGCGGAAGAATCTGAAAAAGGACAAGAATGGCAAGGTCATGATGAAGCCATTTCTGAAGGCAGGAGAAAGTCTTTACAAGGGCCAAGCTGAACTGGTGCTGGTTGGAAATATCGAACACCCTGGCTTTGAGATCTTTGCAGATGTTGTGGATTTTGAGAAAAGCCAGGAAGAGCCAGTAGCCCCTGTAATGATGGAGGGAGCTATTACTGAATCTGAAATTTTGAAAGGAGAATCATCTGAGGTGACAACAGAAACCATAGAGTTGTCTGAAGAAGAAGATGGAAAGAAAGCCTGTGCTGAAACTACAGAAATCATCTCAGGTGCTTTGACTGCTGCATTGACCAAAGCTTTTGGGAAATCCAAGGAAGGATTTGGTGAAGAACTGATGGCCAAAGTGAACTTAGACTCTGTGGTTGCTGAAATCGCCAAGATTATGGAAAAAGCTAAGGCACAGGTGACCGAGAAAGCTGCAGTCCCAGATGATGCTCTGGAAGGGAAGATGGAAGCTGATGAAGAACAAGGCCCTCCGCCTATGGAGGATGAAAATGATTTTGTTGTATCTATTTCTTCCATTTTCAATGTAACTGATGTACTTTATGATAAGTTCAATGCAATGAAATCCCAGTTTGCTTACTTGTGTGATGTTTATCCTGACAATTCTGTGCATGCATTTAAATCACCATCAAGCATATTTAGCATACATGACACTGCATTGCATGAAATCAATATAAGTACAGATGAAAACCCTAAAATGGTACTCATTTCACACGAGCTTAAATCCAAGGAAGAAAGGGAATTAATAAGAATACTCCAAAAACATGTTAAAGCTTTCGCCTGGTCGTATGAAGACATGCCGGGTGTAGATACAGAAATAGCAGTGCACAAAATCCCAACGGACCCCAAGTTCAGACCGGTAAAGCAGAAGTTGAGAAGACTAAGGCCGGAATGGGCTACATTGGTGAAGGAAGAAGTGGCCAAACAGATAGATGCCAGGTTTCTCGAAGTGGTGGAGTATACGGAATGGCTAGCCAACATTGTCCCTGTGCCTAAAAAGGATGGAAGGGTCAGAGTATGTGTTGATTACAGGGACTTGAATAAAGCATGCCCAAAAGATAATTTTCCACTGCCACATATTGACGTCCTAGTTGATAGCGCATCAAAGGCAGCAATGTACTCCTTCATGGATGGTTTTTCAAGGTATAACCAGATTCTGATGGATGTGATTGACAAGGTGAAAACATCGTTCATCACAGAATGGGGTACTTTCTGCTACAGAGTGATGCCTTTTGGATTAAAGAATGCCGGTGCCACTTATCAGAGGGCTGTCACAACTCTGTTACATGATATGATCCATAAAGAAGTTGAAGTGTATGTCGATGATATGCTTGTTAAGTCAACAACCCGGGAAGAACACCCTGTTATCCTGGATAGATTTCTAACACGCATTGGAGAGTACAACTTGCGACTTAACCCCAAGAAGTGCATATTCGGGGTCACATCAGGGAAGTTGTTGGGTCGTGTAGTTAGCCAGAGGGGGATAGAAATGGACCCAGATAAAATTAAAGCCATCCGAGACATGCCAGCTCCAAAGACTGAAAAGGAGGTCAGATCATTCCTGGGTTCTTTGCAGTATGTCAGCCGCTTCATAGTCAAGTTAACTTCCACTTGTGAGCCAATCTTCAAGCTATTAAAGAAAGATCAGCCAATTGTGTGGGATGACAAGTGTCAGCTGGCCTTCGAGAAGATCAAGGCCTACCTGGTAAAGCCACCAGTGTTGAGTCCTCCAATCCCAGGGAAGCCTCTGATTTTGTATTTGGCAGTTGAAGAATCCTCTATAGGGGCAATGTTAGCACAAGAACAAGATGGCAAGAAAGAGTGTCCCATCTACTACCTTAGTAAAAAGCTGTTGGAGTATGAAACCAAGTACACACTGGTGGAGAAGACATGTGTGGCGATGATTTGGTTGACCAAGAAGCTGCGCCACTATTTCCAATCCTACAAGATACAAGCTGTGGCTAAAGTGGACCCAATGAAATACCTCTATGAAGCACCGGCATTGGTTGGGAAGCTGTCCAGGTGGTTGTTACTTTTGTCTGAGTTCGACATCAAGTACATCATGAAGAAAACCATTAAAGGGCGAGCCATGGTAGAGTTTCTGGCAAACCAGCCCCTAGAATCAGATTACACAGAGAACCTGGAATTCCCTGATGAGCAGTTAGCCATGGTGGAAGTGAAAAGGTGGGTCATGTGTTTCGATGGGGCAGTGAATAAAAAAGGCGCTGGAATCGGAGTACTTATAGCAACGCCAGATGGTGAAGTCATTCCTTTATCCAAGAGGTTGAATTTTCCCATAACCAATAACGGGGCAGAGTATGAAGCATGCCTATTTGGGATGGAAGCTTTGCTAACACTAGGGGCAAATGACGTCCTGATTGTTGGAGACTCACTTCTAGTGATCAGGCAAGCTCAGGGAGAGTGGGAACTAAAAGAAGAAGCCTTACGGCCTTATTTGGAGCTGCTACAGTTCAGGAAGGGTTTATTCGGCCAGTGTGAATTCAGACATGTCCCCAGGGATGAGAATAAGATGGCTGATGCATTAGCTACTTTGTCCTCCATGTGGGAAAATCCAGAAGAGACACAAGCTCAACCACTGGTCATAGCCACTTCCAGACATCCCTGCTTCGAAGTGCATGAAGTAATGGAACAATCAGCCGAAGAAAAGCCATGGTTCTTTGACATTTACCGGTATGTTAAGGAAGGAAAGTACCCAGAAGAGGCCAGTGCTGCTGATAAGTTGACACTGAGAAAGCTGGCTAGTCAATTCAGAATCTTCGAGGACAGGTTGTATAAGAGGACAGCACATGGAGTTCTTTTAAGGTGTCCAACTGAGCAAGAAGCAGAAGAAGTGATGCAGCAAGTACATGCAGGATCCTGTGGGCACATATGAATGGACTTGCCATGGCTAGGAAGATAATGAGACAAGGGTATTTCTGGATGACGATGCAAGCAGATTGTATAAGAAAAGTGAAGAGATGTCATGAATGTCAGATCTATGCAGACATTAGTCATCTTCCTCCACTTGAACTTCAGAATCTAGCGTCTCCTTGGCCGTTTTCAGCATGGGGGATAGACATGATTGGTGAAATTCATCCAGCTGCATCTAATGGGCATAGATTCATAGTTGTGGCAGTTGATTATTTCTCCAAATGGGTCGAAGCGGAATCCTTCACTAATGTTACAGCCAAGCACATGGTCAAGTTCATCCAGAAGAATCTCTTCACTCGATATGAAATTCCTCATCACATAGTAACAGACAATGGAGTACACTTTCAAGGGGCAACGGCTGAGCTATTTGCAGAACATGGTATTGAACATCATAAGTCTTCCCCATACAGGCCTCAGGCTAATGGTGCAGTAGAAGCAGCTAACAAGGCAATAAAGAAGATCTTATCTAAAATGCTAACCACTTACAGGGATTGGGCCGATAAACTGCCTTATGCTCTCTGGGGTTACAGAACGCCGACAGGAGAAACTCCTTATGCCTTGGTATATGGGATGGAAGCAGTGTTGCCAGTGGAGATAGAACTCAAATCACTCAGAGTTGCCCTGGAAGCTCAATTGCCAGAGACTGAATGGGTTCAAGCTAGATATGGGCAGTTGGCTGCACTAGATGAAAGGCGACTAAAGGCACTGGATCACCTGCAGATGTATCAGCGCAGAATGGCTAGAGCCTATAATCGAAATGTGAAATACTCCAAGCCGCAGTTGAAAGCAGGAGATTTGGTTCTAAAGCAACTAAGGGCTTTAAATGTTGATGTTAGGGGCAAGTTCAGACCTAACTGGGAAGGACCCTATGTGGTAAAGAAGGTGTTATCAAAAGGCGCTGTCAGCATCATGGACATGGATGGAAACGAATTCACCAACCCGATCAACCAAGACAGGCTAAAGCTTTATCATGTATAAAAAAAAAAAAGAGGTCTGCTAGGCTGAAAACTCGAAAAGAGCGGTCTAGGCAAAAGTTAAGACACGAGAGAAAATAATCAGTCGGAAAACCTGAAAAGGACGACTGGTGACGGATTCTGGCACAATGTGAAATCTGTACCATTTAGGAACCAACTTGTTTTCAAATGTACTCATGTTGACTTCATCAATAAAGTGAAGTGTTTGTTTAAATATATTTGCATGGTTATGACAAATGCACAAACAAAGTTGTCTTGCATAAACACACATTCAAAGAAAGCATTTTGCATTCAACTGATCAATATCATCACATTATTAGGCAAATGAAAATGCATTAAATACGTGCAATTCAAAATCTTTTATCGTCCTCTAAAGTCTAGTTCATCTTCCCAGATGAGCAATAAAGGGTCACAACGCCATTTTAATAACAAAAAAAAAAAAGAAAAAGAAAAAAAATGCTCGCTGAGGTGAAAACCGAAAAGGCGCCTCAGGCAAAAATTAGAGCGGCCTGCTAAGCTGAAAACCCATATCGGGCAGTTTAGGCAAAAGGTAGGGCATATGAAAAGCTCGCTGAGGTGAAAACCGAAAAGGCGCCTTAGGCAAAAGTTAGAGCGTCTCGCTGGGCTGAAAACCTGATTTGGGCTACCCAGGCAAAAATTAGAGCACCTAAAAAAAAAAAAAAAAAAAAAAAAACTCATAACTTCCCACGGAGCAGGAAAACGGAACATCCTCAGTATTCCCCGCAGAATTCGTCACATCACTCCTCAGCAGAGTTTCCCCTACTATTCCCCAGTGGAGTCTACATAAAGAATACCATCAATTACTTCCCCGCAAAGTAGCCATGTTTCTCCTTAGTGCAGTCTACACAAAGAACATCACGATTGTATCTTCAATCAAGTCACCACACTCTTCCCCAGCGTAATCTCTACAAGGAATACAACAATCATTTCCCCAGCAGTCACCTCACTCCGTCGATAATCACCAAACAATGCCCCAAGAAAAGCAAAATCAACCAGGGGTACAACATATCTCCCCAGCGGGAGACAAAAACGTCCAATAACAGAAAATACATACATGTGCATATACATCATCATGCATCCATACATTGCATATATCAATTACTTATCTCTGGCTAGTCTTCATTCTTGATCGAAGGGGCAAAAATTTTTGTTTAAAAATCTCTCGATCAAGGAACGAAGACTTGCCATTTTAAGTGCAGGAATTCATCCCCAGCTCAATATCCTTAGCAAGTCAGCAGATCCGCCTCGAGTAATATAAACTCGGTATCGGCCCAGGTCTGCTCCATTATCTCAACTTTCTCCAGTGAGTCCGCCTCGAGTAATGTAAGCTCGGTATCGGCCCAGATCCACTCCATCATCCAAGTCCCCAGCAGATTCGCCTCGAGTAATGTAGACTCGGCATCGGCCCAGATCAGCTTCATCTATTTCCCCAGTAAAGTTCGCCTCGGGTAACATAGACCCGGTATCGGCTAATCTCTTCACCAATTTCGCCTCGGGTAACCTAGACCCGGTATCGGCTAATCTCTTCATCAATTTCGCCTCGGGTAACATAGACCTGATATCGGCTAATATCTTCATCAATTTCGCCTCGGGTAACCTAGACCCGGTATCGGCTAATCTCTTCAGCAACTCGCCTCGGGTAACATAGACCTGATATCGGCTAATCTTTTCATCAATTTTACCTCGGGTGACACAGACCTGATATCGGCTTATTTTATCCCCAGTATCGCCTCGGGTAACCTAAACCCGGTATCGGCCTATCTCATCAGAAGGTTAATTCCAGTGTTCACGGCGCTTTGATTCACGCTCTCAAATTCATCATCACAGGTATTATGGACCTGGAGCTAGATGTCGAATTTGATCACGCGAGGGGCAGCTGTAAGCGCCGGAATTTTCTATACTTAAAAAAAAAAAAAAAAAAAACTATAGTCGTACGACTGTAATGTCGGACAGACTGCAGGAACCCATACCTCTGCAACAGAAAATGGAGGAGAGAGAGTTTGGGCATTAATTGCTCCGGCTCTGCAGCAAGCAAGCAGAAAAGGAGGGTAGAAAAGAAAGAGAAAAAGGGAAAAGAGGAAGAGATTTTTTCTGGTGAAAGAAAATTTAGAGAGAGAAAGAGAAGAGAGAGAAAAAGGAAAATCACAAAAAAAAAAAAACTCATCTTCTTCCTCTTTGATTTTCTTCAATTCTCGAAATTAAGCCTAAAACTTGTTAGAAATCTCTAGATTGATCACTTAACTACATAACCAAATCAAGAACTCGGACTTAAACCATCAGAATCCTTTGCAATTCGGATTTTGGACAAAAAGTTCTCAATTTCCATTCCAAAGGGGAAAGTGCGAATTTGTTGGGATCGGAGCGACGCCAGGGGTCAAAACGACTTGGAATAGCTTCTAAAAAGGTAGTCACTTCTTTTCCTTACTTTTTTTCTCGCTTTCTGGGTGTTTGAAGTGAGTTTCGTGCGATTTTTGCTGCATTTTCATATTTCTATTCCTGGAAATTAAGAACAGTCATACGACTGTTCTTGGTTTTCATGAACAGTCGTACGACAGTATATACAGTCGTACGACTGTTCTTAATTTCCAGTCGGTTTTTCTTCAGTTTTTGGTTAAATTTGATTTTTGGTGAAATTCTGACCCTGAATTGATTACAGTCGCACGACTGTAAACTACAGTCATACGACTGTAATCCTTGTTCCAGAATCGGAATTTCAGCTTTCATCCGTAAAAAATCCCAAAAAAAAAAAAAAAAAAATTAGAAAACCCCAAAATCATCAAAAATGAATTTTGTTGTGTGCATCACGACCATAGATTCAATTTTCAGTAAATTTGCATTTAGAACAATTCAACGACGGAGACCCAGTTCTCCTGAAAACCAACCCACTTAAATGTATAAAAATGCATGTAAACCGGAAAAATCGTTTTCACAATGATTTTCCCACAAAACCAAAAATACAGGGACGTTTCAAAATGTTTTCCAGGTCTAACCGGGCTGGCTAACCGAGCCGACCCGGTTACCCCCTAAATGCATGCCCCCAATTCCTGATTTCCCATTCTGTCTATTTGAGTCCTAATTGTGGCGTGCTGTATATATTGTGCTAACCCTCTATTTTGCAGGTTTTAATTTCTTTTTATTTTTATTTTTGATGTAATTTAATAGAATTAATCGTGTATTTAGGCGGTTGTAAATATTTTTTTAGATTTTCGTGTATTCTAGGTGATTGTACAAGTGAGGCGAGGGTTTTTATTTTTCATTCGATTTGGTTGTAAGCCGGTTAATATTTATTTCTTTTCTTTATGTTTGTATTAAATATTTTGTGTGCGCGTTGTATGCTTTTTATACATTCAATAAAATGGACTTTAGATTTTGAAATACCATTCGAGAACATTGGCTATATTTATTTTAATTAGACACGAAATAAGGGACTTGTCCGGACCTGAATCTCTGGATAGTGTAGCGGCCGTTCGTCCGGTTCAGCTACATAAGAATTTCCCGGTTGAGCTGAGCCGGGTGGCGACTCCTACGATATTCATCGAGGCTTAGGTCTTGGTTCTTTTACGTATTAATTCTATTTATTTTCCAAAACGCGGTTTTCCATTATAAAAACCCCACGCGAGGGAGGGATCCGCCCGAGATCGTGGCGCCCCATTCCGAAAGGGAGTCCCGCGTCCCGTCGAAAACGCGCCATCCGCTCACACTTGCCAGATTCTTATGATCAGTTCATCCTTAACTACAACATGCAAGGGATGAACCGCATGTCAGTGAGCTTCATGGGATGCTTAAGCTTACTGAGCAGTCGATCAAGAAGACTCCACCGGTGCTGCTGGTTAACAAGGGGAATGCTCCTCTTGCTAAGGGTAAGGCCAAGGAAAAGGCCAAGGCTAAGGCCAAGAAGGCCAAAGCCAAGAAGGCCAAAGCCAAGAAGGCCAAGGCCCAACCCAAGGCCCAGCAGAAGGCAGGTCCTGAGGACGTCTGTTTCGGGTGCAGACAAGCGGGCCATTGGAAGAGATCGTGTCCCAAGCTGATGGGAGAGCAGAGAAGGGGCCAAGGTGCGTCCTCTTCAGGTATTTATGTTATAGATATTAACCTTACTGTTTCAACATCCTGGGTATTGGATACTGGATGTGGTTCTCACATTTGTTGCAATGTGCAGGGACTTAAGAACAGAAGGTTGCTGGGGTCGGGAGAGGTGGACTTGCGGGTCGGGAATGGAGCAAGGGTTGCTGCCATAGAGATCGGCGAATACCACCTAATGATGCCCAGCGGATTGGTTTTAATTTTAGAACATTGTTACTTTGTACCTGCTATGTGCAGGAATATTATCTCTGTATCAATGTTGGATATTTCTGGATTTGATTTTACTATTATAAATGGTCGAATTTCTATATCCAGAGAGGGGTTATTTTATGGAGATGCTCTATTAAATAATGGCCTGTATGTCCTGGACTTAAATGAAACCAATCATATCTATAACATAAACATGAAAAGGGTTAAGCCTAACGAACTTAATCCAGTCTACCTATGGCATTGTCGTCTTGGCTATATAAACGAGAAACGCATAGCTAGGCTTCACAAAGCTGGAGTCCTAGGGTCATTTCACTTGGAGTCAATTGATACATGCGAATCATGTTTAAGAGGCAAGATGACAAAGGTGCTTTTTAGCAAAAGGGCTGAAAGGGCCACTGGCTTGTTGGACCTAATACATTCAGCTGTATGTGGACCTATGAGCGCAGCAACCAGAGGTGGGCATCTGTACTTTGTCACGTTCACGGATGATTTCAGCAGATATGGCTATGTATATCTGATGAAACACAAGTCCGAGACCCTTGATAGGTTCAAGGAATTTCGAAACGAGGTACAAAACCAGCTAGGCAGGAATATCAAAACCCTTCGGTCAGACCGAGGCGGTGAGTATATGAGCCTAGAGTTTGACGCATACTTGAGAGAGCATGGAATAGTTCCACAGCTCACTCCTCCTGGAACACCACAATGGAATGGGGTGTCCGAACGGAGGAATAGGACCTTGTTGGACATGGTCCGCTCAATGATTAGTCAAGCATCTCTCCTGATTAGCTTCTGGGGACACGCCCTCGAGACAGCAGCTCTCATCTTAAACAATACTCCGACTAAGGCTGTGGAAAGGACCCCATATCAGATATGGACGGGCAAGGAGCCCAATGTGTCTTTCCTAAGGATTTGGGGATGCGAAGCACATGTCAAGAAATTGACTAGTGGCAAGCTGGAGCCCAAAATCGATAAATGCCTGTTTGTGGGCTACCCTAGGGAAACCAAAGGGTATTACTTCTACAACCCCGCCGAGAACCAGGTGTTCGTGGCAAGGAAGGGGGTCTTTCTAGAAAAGGAGTTCCTTTCCAAGAAAGATAGTGGGAGCAACGTTGAACTCAGGGAAGTTCAAGGTCCACAAACTCCTGAAGAGGATAACTCGGAGGCCCAGGTGGAGCTTCCACAAGTGGAAGCACCGACCCAGGCCGCACAAGAACCTAGAAGGTCTGGTAGGGATCGTCGGGAATCGGAGAGGTATGGTTTCCTCGTCACCGATGATCAAACTCTTCTCATCTGGGATGAAGAAGAACCAAAAACCTACCAGGAGGCTATGGCTAGCCCACAGTCTGCGAATTGGCGTAAAGCCATGGAGGCAGAAATGCAATCTATATACGATAATCAAGTTTGGAACTTGGTTGATCCACCTCCAGGTGCTAAGGTAATAGGTTGCAAGTGGTGCTATAAGCTGAAAGCCGATAATACCTTCAAGGGGCGTCTGGTTGCGAAAGGTTTCAGACAAGTCCATGGAATAGACTATGATGAAACTTTCTCACCAGTAGCCATGCTCAAGTCCATCAGGATACTGCTGGCCATAGCCGCATGGTATGACTATGAGGTATGGCAGATGGATGTCAAAACCGCTTTCCTTAATGGGAAGCTACTCGAGGATGTGTACATGACACAACCTGAGGGTTTTGTCGATCCTAAGTATCCGGGAAGGGTATGCAAACTTCAAAGGTCCATTTATGGACTGAAGCAAGCATCCCGTAGTTGGAATCTAAGATTCAATGAGGCTATAAAGGAATATGGCTTCATACAGAATCTGGATGAGCCTTGTGTGTGTAAGAGGACTAGTGGGAGCATTGTCACATTTTTGGTACTTTATGTAGACGACATCCTACTCATTGGAAGCGACATACCTACACTGTAAGGGGTAAAGCAGTGGCTGAGTAAGTGCTTCGCAATGAAGGACTTAGGCGAAGCTGAGATGATCCTAGGGATCAGGATCTATAGGGATAGACCAAATCGGCTTCTGGGCCTAAGTCAGGCTTCGTACATTGACAAAGTTCTGAAAAGATTCAGCATGGACCGGGCCAATAAAGGTTTCTTGCCAATGGGCCATGGGCTGAAACTTAGTAAGAAGAACTGTCCTAAAACAAGGGAGGACAGGGAGAACATGAAATTGGTTCCATATGCTTTGGCTATTGGATCAATCATGTACTCTATGTTATGTACGAGACCTGATGTCGCCTTTGCACTAATTATGACGAGCCGATACCAGCAGGATCCCGGGGAGGATCACTGGAAAGCCGTCAAGGCAATCCTCAAGTACCTTAACCGGACTAAGGATAGCTTCTTAGTGTATGGTGGTCAGGAAGTGCTATCAGTTACTGGGTATACTGATGCAAGCTTCCAGACAGACCAAGATGAGTACCAATCGCAGTCAGGGTATGTATTCTTGCTCAATGGTGGTGCTGTAAGCTAGAGGAGCTCAAAGCAGCCAACCATAGCGGACTCTACAACAGAAGCTGAGTACATCGCTGCGTGTGATGCAACTAAGGAAGCTGTGTGGATGAAGAAGTTTAACACTGAGTTAGGAGTAGTGCAACTATCTAGGACCCAGTCGATATCTTCTGTGACAACAATAGGGCCGTCGCACAAGCTAAGGAGCCCCGGTCACACAAGAACACAAAGCACGTGCTCAGAAAGTTTCACCTCATATGAGAAATCACGGAGAGAGGTGACATTGCATTGCACAGAGTGGACACCGAGGATAATGTCGCAGATCCATTGACCAAGGCGCTGGCCCAGCCCAAGCACGAGGGTCATACTAGATCTATAGGGATTAGGCCCATGCCTAGTTGGAACTAGTGCAAGTGGGAGATTGTTGGAAATGCCCTAGTCCCGAGGCATTGGTTCTTGTATTTGTACTATACATTTATTGGATTTATGTGTTGTACTCATTTGTGTCATTAATAAAGGCATCAATTCATTTATTATATCTATCTTGTGCAATATATTAAATGAAGTATCCAATGGACATATCTATATCCATGACGACTAGTGTCATGCACTTAGCAGTAAGACCATGGATAGGGTTAACGATATGACCATAAATACATCCGTAGTCTGTTCCAGTCATAGGAATGAATGGAACAACAGACTATCATTAACCTGGTTGTATGGCGGTATCTTACCGGTCATTGGACATGGAATGTCAACCAAGTTAATGGGTACATACCTGGAAGCATGGTACTAGATAGATCCGCTAAACGAGTAATCCACATGGTATGGTATCACAATGGATTCTCGTGTAGTACTTGTATGGATCCTTTGACCTGACCATATGATGGTGTTACATGTGAAGTCACATACTTAGGGGTACGCCTAAAGGGCCTGTAATAGGGTGCCAAGTATGGGTGCTTTCGGGTATGTCACTGAACGTGGTAACACTATGGATATGCAGAAGGGATTTGTCACTCAGTAACCAACTGAGAAGATATCACCGGCCTCTTGATGAATGTGACTGATAAGAGTGTGGCCACACCCAAACAAGTTGGAACTTGTTTGTGAGCATCAGTACATTCGGGATCAAGTTAATGTCCGAACACAAAAGAGGGTGATCAATCCATGCCTCTGTGTTGGACACCGATATCAATGACATGGGATGTACAAGTTTAAACTACAGGGTTATGATATCAGTTAGACTGCCATCTCCATCTTAATTGGGGGCTACAGTGGCTTGCTAGAGCCCAACTGCAATCTGCGGGCCAAGGGCCCGCTACCAACATAAAGATGGGCCCACAGGATCGTACACATAGAACGATAGAATGCAGACTTAAGGAATCACATGTATACTTGGAGTATACACAGTGGAGGGAGAAGCATGTATATATTAATTATATTATAAAGATCAATTGGATTGGTCATAATAATAAAATTAATATATTCTATTGGCTCTTCATAATTAATTGGATTGATTATGAAATTATTTCCTAGGTGGAAATATTCATATGTATGGGTTTAAATATGATTTTATTTTGTGTAGATTTAATTTTAATTTGATGGATTAAATTAATTGTCAAACTAATTTTAATTTAGATGTAAATAATATATTACTTGGAGTAATATATTAAATACATGGGTATATTAAAATTGGGCATGAAATTAATTTAAACCAGAATAATTAAAATTAGACTGGACCTAAATTAAAACATGGAAGCCCGCACAGAATAGACAGGAGCCAAGATGGGCCTGAATTCCCTTAAGGAATTCGGCCAACCCTAGGTATAAATACCTAGGGTTAGAGATTTCGGCCAAGCCAATGCTTAGAGCCTCCTAGCCGAATTCTCTAGCTCCTCCCTTCCATTGTTCCGTTTTTCCAACGCTAGCACGGGTTGCATTCGCCAAGCGTTCGTGTACGTGAGAGTGGAGGAATTCTATTTTGAATTCTGCAGTCATCATCCATCTCTAGAAAGAGATTTTTCTGGTAAGAAATTTAATCCCTTTCTATTTAATTTTAAGTTTTTCAATTCCCACTTCAATTGCTCCTGGGACTGGATTTGAGGAAATCACCGCGTTCTTCCGCTTTTATCAGGTGATTTCCGGTGACAAATCCCAACACCTTTTAGCAAGACTGCTGAAAGGGCCTCAGAGCTATTGGAGCTGGTACATTCCGATGTATGTGGCCCAATGAGCACTAGTGCTAGATCTGGTTTTCTATACTTTGTCACCTTCACGGATGACTTCAGCAGATACGGTTACGTTTATCTGATGAAGCATAAGTCTGAGACTCTCCAAAGGTTCATGGACTTTAAGAATGAAGTAGAAAGCCAACTTGGCAAGAAAATAAAAGCACTTCGGTCTGACCGAGGGGGTGAATATTTGAGCCAAGAGTTTGACTCGTTTTGAGAGAGTGTGGGATTGTATCCCAACTCACTCCTCCTGGTACACCCCAGTGGAATGGAGTGTCAGAAAGGAGGAATAGGACCTTACTTGATATGGTTTGCTTGATGATGAGTCATGCTACACTCCCTGTCTCCTTTTGGGGATATGCTTTAGAGACAGCTGCTTACATTCTTAAAAATACACCAAGCAAGGCAGTTGAGGGAACATCATATGAACTATGGAAAGGCCGAAAGCCCAATGTTTCCTTCTTGAAGATTTCGGGCTGTGACGCATATGTTAAGAAATTGACAAGTAGCAAACTCGAGTCCAAATCTGTCAAGTGCCAGTTTGTGGGTTACCCTAAGGAAACTAAGGGTTATTACTTCTACGATCCAGCTGAAAACAAAGTTTTCATAGCCAGAAATGCAGTCTTCTTGGAGAAGGAATTCATTTCCAAGAAAGATAGTGGGAGTAATGTTGAACTTTTAGAAGTTCAAGACTCACAAACTCCTACAGCTACTGCTGAGGATGCTTCGGGAACCAATCTGACTACTCAAGAAATTGAGGAACCAGAAACGGTTGCACAGGACCTTAGAAGATCTGGTAGGACATGTCATCAGCCAGAGAAGTACAGCTTTCTCGTGACTGATGATGGGGACCTTATGGTCGTTGACCAAGAGGAACCCAAGACCTATCAGGAGGCTATTGAAAGCCCACACTCAGATCAATGGCACAAAGCCATGGAGGCTGAGATGTAATCTATGCACGATAACCAAGTATGGAACCTGGTGGATCCACCTCTGGGTGCTAAGGTGATAGGTTGCAAATGGTGTTTCAAGTTAAAGGACAAGTGTGTATAAGATGGTTAGTGGGAGCGTTTCCACCATCCTAGTGCTGTATGTTGACGACATCCTTATCATTAGAAGTGACATACCAACACTGCAAGGGGTTAAGCAGTGGTTGAGTAGGTGCTTCGCAATGAAGGACTTAGGCGAAGCTGAGACGATCTTAGGGATCAAGATCTACAGAGATAGATCCAATCGGCTTCTAGGCCTAAGTCAGTCCACGTACATTGAAAAGGTTCTAAAAGAATTCAGCATGGACAAGGCAAAGAAAGGATTCTTGCCTATGCGCCATGGGTTGAAGCTGAGTAAGAAAGATGGTCCTAAAACAAAGAAGGACCGGGAGAACATGGAAAAGATCCCTTATGCATCTGCTATTGGATCTATTATGTACTCCATGTTATGTACGAGGCCTGATGTCATGTTTGCACTAATTATGACTAGCCGGTACCAGTCGGACCTCGGTGAGGAACACTGGAAGGCAGTTAAGGCAATCTTGAAGTACCTTAACCGGACTAAGGATGCTTTCTTAGTGTATAGAGGTCAAGATGAGCTGGTAGTGTCAGGTTACACTGATGCAAGCTTTGAGACCGATAAAGATGAGAACCAGTCATAGTCTGGTTATGTTTTTCTCCTAAATAGCGGTGCCATTAGTTGGAGGTCCTCAAAGCAGGCCACCATTGCTGACTCTATAATGGAAGCTGAGTACATAGCTGCGTGCGAAGCTCAAAGGAAGCCATTTGGATGAAGAAAGTCATAACTGAGTTGGGAGTAGTGCCCACTATCCTAGACCCAGTTGATGTTTTTATGACAACAACGGGGCCATCGCACAAGCTAAGGTGCCCCGGTCACACAAGAGATCCAAACATGTACTCAAAAAGTTCACCTCATTCGGGAGATCATTAACATGGGTGACATATCATTACAGAGGGTTGACACCAAGAATAATGTCGCTGATCCATTGACCAAAGCGCTATTGCAGACATAGCACGACGGTCATACCAGATCTATAGGAATTAGGGCAATGCCCACTTGGAACTAGTGCAAGTGGAAGATTGTTGGTGTGCCCTAGTTCTTAGGGCATTGGATTCTTGTATTTTGTATTATACATTAAGAGTCATGTATGAATACATTATTTGTGTCACATTAATAAAGGCAATTAATCTATTTCATTTATATCTTGTGCTATAATATGAGTAGAGTATCCATTGATTGATAATCATAAAACCTATCCCAGGTTTGTTCTAATCGTGGGAACGAATAGAACCACAGACTTGTATATTCGATGACTGTATGGTAGTTCTTAACTAGCCATAGTACTTGTATAGTCAGTCATGAATATAGGTACATGTCATTGACATGGGACTGGATCGATCCGCACAAGAAAGCCACATGGTTGTCATGTCATAGGTCTTTCTTGAGTAGGTCTCTTTTGTCCTCAGACTAGATTTCATAATATCAATATGGAATTCGGTTCACTTTGACATATGCCTAACAGGTCTGTAAAAGGATGCTAAATACGGGTATGATTGGGTGGACAGGTGAACATGTTGATATTGATGATGAAGTGATGGAATTGCACTCGGGTGACACCGAGATGATATCATTGGCCACTTGATGAGTGGGACTGATAAGTGTATGGCCATACCCAAATAAGTTGCTTGCTTATTTGATTAATCAGTCAACTTAAGATCAAGAAATATAATAAACAATAGAAGAGGATGACAGACACCATGCCTCTTGTTTATTCATATCGATATCGTTAGGCAAAGGACACTATGAGATTACTACCGGGTGAGTGTCTTCTAAAGACTGCTGCATCTCTGTCTTAATTGGGGGCTGTAATGGTTTTCTAGAACCCACTTACAGTTTGTGGGCCTTGGACCTACTGCCAACATAAAGACAGACCCATAGGATCGTGCACATAGATCAACTGAGCTGGAACTTATAGAAATTGTACAAGTAATATACATTGGAAGGAATGCGTTAATTAATTAGTTGACATTCGGTGTTAAGGTAATTAATTGACATTGGGTTGAATTTAATTTAATTAATAAGTTTACATAATGTAATTAATTAATTTATCAATTAATTGAATTACATAAAGTAAACAATTAATTAAATAATTTTCCTAAGTAGGAAAATTAAATACATGTATTGTATTTACTTAAGTGTGATTTAATTTTATTTAGGGGTAATTAAATTTAACCAAATGGAATTAAATTACATAGTATATACTTTTTAATTAAAGTTTATTTATGTAATTATAATCCTAGTGGGGTTGGGTTTAATTAACCTAATTAAAACCTAATTAGACAAGGTGTCTATATATGGGCACACTTAAGGAGGAAAAACCTAATTCAACTCTAACTAATTGCTGGAAATTTCAGCCACCAATAGCAGCCCCAAAACAGCCGAAAATCCCAGCATTAAACCTCCATTCCTTCGCGCCTTCGGCTAGCACCGGTTCCCGCTCAATAGTTGGTCGTGCACTGGACTTTGGAGATCGCAGTTTCAAGAAACAATTCTGCAGCAGTCTCTAGAGGAGACGAATCCGGTGAGTTAATCTCTCTTGATTCTTATTTGATTTTATTCTAATCAATGGTAATTGGACACGATAGGTGGATTCTAGGAATTTTTAAACGGTGTATTTTCCGCTGCACCATGTTATTTTTCCAATGACGAATCCCAACACTACATAGCCAAGGCCACACTGCTTCGACTTTCCCGAGTCAATTTTAAATTCCGGAACCCCCTACCAATTGATTCCGAGTCCCATTCCCGGGAGAAAGTTCTGATTATACAGATACCGAGATAGCCACTCCGGTATATAATTCTAATAAAGGACCATAGGGGCATCCGTGGTCTCTTCCTCTTTGATCACAGCGACTTGAAAATCCACCAAAGGGAACCACTTCTTCATTCACTGCAGCTACCATCGATTGGGCATCCGCCTCAACAGTCACAATTCTGCCGTTCATGAAGAACTTGATATTTTGATGCAATGTGGAAGGGACACCTCCCAAAGGATGGAACCAAGGCCTTCTGAGCAACAGGGAAAATGTGACTGGGATATCAATCACTGTAAAAGCAACTGCGGACCTAACTGGCCCAACCACTACTTCTGCCTCAAACGTCCCTATTATCGTTCTTTTAGAGTCATCATATGCTCGAATGACTGTTAAGGATCTCTTTAACACTTCTTCATTCAGCCCCAGAAATGGCAACATCTTTAGTGGGCAGATATTCAGTGCCAATCCATCATCCACCATGACGTAAGGCATTACCTTATCCATCACATGGGCCCTGACATAAAGAGCCTTGTTGTGGGCCTTCCCTTCAATAGGCAGGTCTTTTTCAGAGAAGACAATATCAGGGCTTCCAACACGGACTTTATCTAACAAACAGCACATAGCCTCTGGTGAAGCTATAGGGGAGACTTCAATTTCTGACAATTTCTTTACTAGAGCAGCTCTGTGCTCCTTGGAGGTCAGAAGTAAGTGCCATAAGCTAGCCTGGGCAGGAGTTTTCTTCAGCTCGGAAATGACTAGGTCCTCCTTCTCAACTCTTTCTGGTGCCGAAGTACTACCCGACCCATTCATCGGTGCTTTATCTTTCATCTGATCTGCCGGCTGATATACCCTACCACTTCGGGTCACATGCTGCACTTCCTGAATCTTCATCTTTTCAATAGCTGGGAGTTTAATTGCCTCTCCTCTGTCAAATTCTTCATACTCATCTTCGGAGTCAAGATCATTCAAACTTATGGACTTGATCTCCTTACATTCCTCCCTTTTCTCACATTCGGGTTCCACTTCGGGTTCCCCTACCGCCACTGCCTAAATTGTAGAGTTGACTTGAAGAACTTGGGCGAATATAAAGTTAGCCGACAACCCTGACTGGACCATGTTAACCCGCTTTTCGAATACCGGTAGTGGATTGGTTTTAGTGCTAGGTTTGGCTTGCTCTTGCAGCTTTCCCGCGTCAATGAGCTTCTGGATAGCATCCCTTAGCTTGTAACAGTTGTTGGTCCGATGGCCAGATGGTTTCTCAAATTGACTTAAAGACTGTAGCAGGCCACCATTCCTACACTTGGCGAATATCTTCACTAAAGGAAGAGTCCAAGGCGATATGCCTTGTCCTCCAGGACCTCTATTCTGGTTGCCTTGCTGTTGACTCATGGTAGCCACTTCAACCTGTTTCTGTTGGGATTTTTCACCGGAAATCACTCGATAAAAGCGGAAGAACGCGGTGATTTCCTCAAATCCAGTCCCAGGAGCAATTGAGATGGAAATTGAAAAACTTAAAATAAAATAGAAGGAGATTAATTTTCTTACCAGAAAATCTCTTTTAAGAGATGGATGATGACTGCAGAATTCAAAGCAGAATCCCTCCTCGTTCACGTACACGAGCGCCTAATGAACACCGCACGTGCTAGCGTCAAAAATCACAGAATTCAGAGAGGGAGGAGCTTAAGAGAATTCGGCCAAGTGGTGGCTACACACACATGTGTGTTGGCCGAATTCCTCCCTAGGGTTTTAACCCTAGGGCTTCCAAATTCCCTTGTTGGAATTTAGGCCCAGTCTGGCTTCAATGTCTGTGTGGGCTTCCTCCTTTTAATTCAGGCCCAGACTTATTTTAATTAGTCTGGTTTAAATCAATTTCAAACCCAATTTTAATTAACCCATGTATTTAATATATTACTCCAAGTAACATATTATTTACATTTAAATTAAAATTAGTTTGACCAATTAATTTATTCCATCAAATTAAAATTAAGTCTTCACAAAACAAATTCATATGTAAACCTATACATATGAGTATTTCCACCTAGGAAATAATTTCATAATTAATCCAATTAATTATGTGAAGCTAAATATTAATTTTTATTATAATAATCAATCCAATTGATCCTTATAATATAATTAATATATATACTTCTCTCTCTCTAGCGTGTATACTCCAAGTATACCTATGATTCATTAAGTCGGTGCTCAGTCGCTCAATGTGTATGATCCCGTGGGCCCATCTTTATGTTGGCAGCGGGCCTTTGGCCCGCAGACTGCAGTTGGGCTCTAGCAAGCCACTGTAGCCCCCAATTAAGATGGAGATGGCAGTCTAACTATTATCATAACCCTGTAGTTTAAACTTGTACATCCCATGTCATTGATATCAGTGTCCAACACAGAGGCATGGATTGATCACCCTCTTTTGTGTCCGGACATTAATTTGAACCCGAATGTACTGATGCTCACAAACAAGTTCCAACTTGTTTAGGTGTGGCCACACTCTTATCAGTCACATTCATCAAGAGGCTGGTGATATCTTTTCAGTGGGCTACTGAGTGACAAATCCCTTCAGCATATCCATGGTATTGCCATGCTCAGTGACATACCCGAAAGTACCCATACTTGGCACCCTATTACAGGCCCTTTAGGCGTACCCGTAAGCATGCGACTTCACATGTAACACCATCATATGGTCAGGTCAAAGAATCCATACAAGTACTACACGAGAATCCCTTGTGATACTATACCATGTGGATTACTCGTTTAGTGGATCTATCCAGTACCATGCTCCCAGGCATGTACCCATTAACTTGGTTGACATTCCATGTCCAATGACCGGTAAGACACCGCCAAACAACCAGGTTAATGATAGTCTCTAGTTCCATTCATTCCTATGACTAGAATAGACTACAGATCTATTTATGGTCATATCGTTTACCCTATCCATGGTCTTACTACCAAGTGCATGACACTCGTCATCATGGATATAGATATGTCCATTGGATACTTCATTTAATATATTGCACAAGATAAATATAATAAATGAATTGATGCCTTTATTAATAACACAAATAAGTATAATACATAAATTCAATAAATGTATAATACAAATACAAGGACCAATGCCTCGGGACTAAGGCATTTCCAACAATCTCCCACTTGCACTAGTTCCAACTAGGCATGGGCCTAATCCCTATAGATCTAGTATGACCCTCGTGCTTGGGCTGGGCCAGCGCCTTGGTCAATGGATCTATGACATTATCCTTGGTGTCCACTCTGTGCAATGCAATGTCACCTCTCTTCGCGATCTCTCGTATGAGGTGAAACTTTCTGAGCACGTGCTTTGTGTTCTTGTGTGACCGGGGCTCCTTAGCTTGTGCGACGGCCCCATTGTTGTCACAGAAGATATCGACTGGGTCCTGGATAGTTGGCACTACTCCCAACTCACTGATAAACTTCTTCATCCACACAGCTTCCTTAGCTGCATCACACGCAGCGATGTACTCATCTTCTGTTGTAGAGTCCACTATGGTTGGCTGCTTTGAGCTCCTCCGGCTTACAGCACCACCATTCAGCAAAAATACATACCCAGACTGCGACTGGTACTCATCTTGGTCTGTCTGGAAGCTCGCATCAGTGTACCCAGTAATTGATAGCACTTCCTAACCACCATACACTAAGAAGCTATCCTTACTCCGTTTAAGGTACTTGAGGATCGCCTTGACAGCTTTCCAGTGATCCTCCCCGGGATCCTGCTGGTATCGGCTCATCATACTCAGTGCAAAGGCGACATCAGGTCTCGTACATAACATGGAGTACATGATTGATCCAATAGCTGAAGCATATGGAACCAATTTCATGTTCTCCCTGTCCTCCCTTGTTTTAGGACAGTTCTTCTTACCAAATTTCAGCCCATGGCCCATTGGCAAGAACCTTTCTTGGCCCGGTCCATGCTGAATCCTTTCAGAACTTTGTCAATGTACGAAGCCTGACTTAGGCCCAGAAGCCGATTTGATCTATCCCTCTAGATCCTGATCCCTAGGATCATCTCGGCATCGCTTAAGTCCTTCATTGCGAAGCACTTACTCAGCCACTGCTTTACCCCTTGCAGTGTAGGTATGTCGCTTCCAATGAGCAAGATGTCGTCTACATAAAGTACCAAGAATGTGACAATGCTCCCACTAGTCCTCTTATACACACAAGGCTCATCTAGATTCTGTATGAAGCCATATTCCTTTATAGCCTCATTGAATCTTAGATTCCAACTATGGGACGCTTGCTTCAGTCCATAAATGGACCTTTGAAGTTTACGTACCCTTCCCGGATACTTAGGATCGACAAAACCCTCAGGTTGTGTCATGTACACATCCTCGAGTAGCTTTCCACTAAGGAAAGCAGTTTTGACATCCATCTGCCATACCTCATAGTCATACCATGAGGCTATGGCCAGCAGTATCTTGATGGATTTGAGCATGGCTACTGGTGAGAAAGTTTCATCATAGTCTATTCCATGGACTTGTCTGAAAGCTTTCGCAACCAGACGCCCCTTAAAGGTATTATCAGCTTTTAGCTTATAGCACCACTTGCAACCTATTACCTTAGCACCCGGGGGTGGATCAACCGAGTTCCAAACTTGATTATCATACATAGATTGCATTTCTACCTCCATGGCTTTACGCCAATTTGCAGACTGTGGGCCAGCCATAGCCTCTTGGTAGGTTTTGGGTTCTTCCTCATCCCATATGAGAAGAGTTTGATCATCGGTAACGAGGAAACCATACCTCTCTGGATCCCGACGATCCCTTCCAGACCTTCTAGGTTCTTGTGTGGCTTGGGTCGATGCTTCCACTTGTGGAAGCTCCACCTGGGCCTCCGAGTTATCCTCTTCAGGAGCTTGTGGACCTTGAACTTCCCTGAGTTCAACATTGCTCCCACTATCTTTCTTTGAAAGGAACTCCTTTTCTAGACAGACCCCCTTCCTTGCCACGAACACCTTGTTCTCGGCGGGGTTGTAGAAGTAATACCCTTTGGTTTCCCTAAGGTAGCCCACAAACAGGCATTTATCGGTTTTGGGCTCCAGCTTACCACTAGTCAATTTCTTGACATGTGCTTCGCATCCCCAAATCCTTAGGAAAGACACATTGGGCTCCTTGCCCGTCCATATTTGATATAGGGTCTTTTCCACAGCCTTAGTCGGAGTATTGTTGAAGATGAGAGCTGTTGTCTCGAGGGCGTGTCCCCAGAAACTAATTGGGAGAGATGCTTGACTCATCATCGAGCGGACCATGTCCAACAAGGTCCTATTCCTCTGTTCGGACACCCCATTCCATTGTGGTGTTCCGGGAGGAGTAAGCTGTGGAACTATTCCATGCTCTCTCAAGTATGAGTCAAACTCTAAGCTCATATACTCACCGCCTCGGTCCGACCGAAGGGTTTTGATATTTCTGCCTAGCTGATTCTGTACCTCGTTCCAAAATTCCTTGAACCTATCAAGGCTCTCGGGCTTGTGTTTCATCAGATAGACATAGCCATATCTGCTGAAATCATCCGTGAACGTGACAAAGTACAGATGCCCACCTCTAGTCGCTGTGCTCATAGGCCCACATACATCTGAATGTATTAGGTCCAATAAGCCAGTGGCCCTTTCAGCCTTCTTGCTAAAAGGCGCCTTTGTCATCTTGCCTCGTAAACATGACTTGCATGTATCAATTGACTCCAAGTCAAATGACCCTAGGACTCCAGCTCTGTGAAGTCTAGCAATGCGCTTCTCGTTTATATGGCCAAGACGACAATGCCATAGGTAGACAGGATTAAGTTCGTTAGGCTTAACCCTTTTAGTGTTTATGTTATAGATATGATTGGTTTCATTTAAGTCCAGGATATATAGGCCATTATTTAATAGAGCATCTCCATAAAATAATCCCTCTCTAGATATAGAAATTCGACCATTTGAAATAGTGAAAACAAATCCAGAAATATCCAACATTGATACGGAAATAATATTCCTGCACATAGCAGGTACAAAGTAACAATGTTCTAAAATCAAAACCAATCCACTGGGCATCACAATGTGGTATTCGCCGATCTCTATGGCAGCAACCCTTGCTCCATTCCCGACCCGCAAGTCCACCTCTCCCGACCCCAGCAACCTTCTATTCTTAAGTCCCTGCACATTCCAACAAATGTGAGAACCACATCCAGTATCCAATACCCAGGATGTTGAAACCATAAGGTTAATATCTATAACATAAATACCTGAAAAGGACGCACCTTGGCCCCTTCTTTGCTCTCCCATCAGCCTGGGACACGATCTCTTCCAGTGGCCCGGCTGTCTACACCCTAAACAGACATCATCAGGACCTACCTTCTGCTGGGCCTTGGGTTGCGCCTTGGCCTTCTTGGCTTTGGCCTTTTTTGCCTTGGCCTTGGCCTTTTCCTTGGCCTTACCCTTGGCAAGAGGTGGGTTCCCCTTGTTAACCAGCAGCACCGGCAGAGTCTTCTTGATCGACTGCTCAGTAAGCTTAAGCATCCCATGCAGCTCACTGACAGTGCGGTTCATCCCTTGCATATTGTAGTTCAAGATGAACTGATCATAAGAATCCGGCAAGGACGCGAGGATAGTGTCCACCGTTAACTCTTGAGAGATAGGCGATCCGAGACGGGCCAAAGCATCCAAATAGCCCTTCATCTTGAGCACGTGTGCACTCACAGATGTCCCAGCCCCCATCTTACAAGATTGGAATGCCTTATTGGTCAGGTACCTTTCCTGACGAGCTTGCTCTTGAAACATCTCGTTAAAAGTTATTATCATAGCATAGGCTTGGTGGTCCATAAACTGTTTTTACAGTTCAGGGACCATACAGGCCAACATAAGGCATGTCACATCCAGGTTGTCCTTGACGTGCTCCTCGTATTCCTCCAACTGGGCAGCCGGTGGATTACGTCCTTGAGGCGTAGCCGGCACAGGCCTTTCCAGTACATACTCTTTTGACTCTTGTCTTAGAACTATCCTTAAGTTCCTAGACCAGTCTAAAAAGTTAGGACCGGAAAGCTTGTCCTTTTCAAGAATGGATCGCAGTGATAAGGTATTTGTGTTTGCCATTTGGGTGTTTCTACACAGAAAAACATTTAGAGTGTTAATAAAGGGCTTTACTTTGTTGTTCCCATATAAAATTAATAATGAATCAAGTTATTAATTTAAACCGATTTGCTGGGCTCATGGGCCGAGATCCATATTTCATTAAGATATAGCCAAACGAGGGTTTGGTACAACTACACCTTAATTATTTAGGTAGGAAAGCTATCCAATCCCAACCTAGGGACTCTCGGTTTGACGGGCTTGTTGGCACTTACCCATCTGTGCTTAGGGCTAGGAGAATCCTACTACCCACACTAAGTCAAAACCTCCATCCAAGTGTTAGAGTATCCCATACTCTAACCCAATACAAAGTGACAATACTCCAGTGCATCCTGCGAGGGCATGGCCTACAACTGGCCTATTCCCACCTCGATTCGGTTTTGAATGAGGGAAGCACTTTTAAGCGACTTAGTAATTCCATTTGGTTATTAGATTCAATTATAACGGCTTACATACATAAAGCGGGTGAATAGGCTATTGGAACATACATTCATACATGCAAATGAATATAAAACATAATTAAATAAAAGTAAAATGGATTGCTATGGGCCTATATTACATCCTAATATTATTCTAGTAAACCTATACTAGAAATAAAAATTAGGTGGGCCTCCATCTTCTCCAATTGGGCTTGCACCTCCATTGGCTTCTTCTTTTACAAATTTTATAATATTTAATTTAAATAAAATAAAATTACATTAAAAAGAAAAATGGCATTCAGGCCGTATTTACCCAAAATAGAAAAATTACAACCCATCTTGTTCAAGGCCCAATAGCATCCAATCATACATACATTTAATCATTCATATGCATCCAATACATACAATTCATAAACATGTCACAATGCATGATTTAAGCCCATTTAAATTATGTCCAAGCCATTATTAGGAAATCGCCAATTTTTGGCCAACCATGGTTCTAACCCTTAACGGGCTTTGGGCCTCCAGCCCAGGCAGTCCAACTGCTCCCACTGGAATTGGAAACCATGGGTCCAATTCAGCTGCCCAAGTAATTGTGCCAAAATTACCCGGGCCAATTTCCATTAACCATATTAATTTCCAAAATTAATATCACATGAATGAAATTAAAATTCATCCAAGAAACCATATGCATTTAAATTAAATAAATTTAAACACACAAATTTTAAAACCAATTAAAATTTCAAAAATTGGGCAACAGGCCCAAGACCCGCCAAATCCAAAATACAGGGCCCGGCCCGCTGCAGCTAGGGCAACGGAGTTGCCCTAGTAGCAGCAGCGGCTCAGCCGCCTAGCGGCTGCCCGCTGCTGCCGTACGGCAGCCACTGCCCAGCAGTGGCTGCTGCCAGCAGCAGCCCGCTGCTTCGGCAGCAGCCGCCGCTGTCGCTGCGCCTCCCGCCGCGTGCAGCGGCAGCAGGCTGCCCCGCACCCCGGGAGGCAGATTTTTTTTTTTTTTTAAATTAACAGAATTAGAATAAAAAAAAATCACCATGCATCAACACAATGCAATTCTCCAAGAATTCCAATAACATACAACAAAATTAAAATAACATAAACCAATATGCAAAATTAATTTTCATTGGATAAAACATATGGGAAAAATCATAAAACCCATACCATGAATCCCAATAAAAAACCTCCAATTTCAAAAATGGGATTCAACCAAAATTTATCAATTTCCACGGATCAAAAGCCCGCTCTAAAACTACTGTTAGGATTTTTCACCGGAAATCACCCGATAAAAGCGGAAGAACGCGGTGATTTCCTCAAATCCAGTCCCAGGAGCAATTGAGATGGAAATTGAAAAACTTAAAATAAAATAGAAAGAGATTAATTTTCTTACCAGAAAAGCTCTTACAAGAGATGGATGATGACTGCAGAATTCAAAGTAGAATCCCTCCTCGTTCACGTACACGAGCGCCTAACGAACACTGCACGTGCTAGCGTCAAAAATCACAAAATTCAGAGAGGGAGGAGCTTGAGAGAATTCAGCCAAGTGGTGGCTACACACACATGTGTTTTGGCCGAATTCCTCCCTAGGGTTTTAACCCTAGGGCTTCCAAATTCCCTTGTTGGAATTCAGGCCCAGTCTGGCTTCAGTGTCTGTGTGGGCTTCCTCCTTTTAATTCAGTCCCAAACATATTTTAATTAGTCTGGTTTAAATCAATTTCAAACCCAATTTTAATTAACCCATGTATTTAATATATTACTCCAAGTAACATATTATTTACATTTAAATTAAAATTAGTTTGACCAATTAATTTATTCCATCAAATTAAAATTAAGTCTTCACAAAACAAATTCATATGTAAACCTATACATATGAGTATTTCCACCTAGGAAATAATTTCATAATTAATCCAATTAATTATGTGAAGCCAAATATTAATTTTTATTATAATAATCAATCCAATTGATCCTTATAATATAATTAATATATATACTTCTCTCTCTCTAGCGTGTATACTCCAAGTATACCTGTGATTCATTAAGTCGGTGTTCAGTCGCTCAATGTGTACGATCCCGTGGGCCCATCTTTATGTTGGCAGCGGGCCTTTGGCCCGCAGACTGCAGTTGGGCTCTAGCAAGCCACTGCAGCCCCCAATTAAGATGGAGATGGCAGTCTAACTGTTATCATAACCCTGTAGTTTAAACTTGTACATCCCATGTCATTGATATCGGTGTCCAACACAGAGGCATGGATTGATCACCCTCTTTTGTGTCCGGACATTAACTTGATCCCAAATGTACTAATGCTCACAAACAAGTTCCAACTTGTTTGGATGTGGCCACACTCTTATCAGTCACATTCATCAAGAGGCCGGTGATATCTTCTCAGTGGGCTACTGAGTGACAAATCCCTTCTGCATATCCATAGTATTGCCATGCTCAGTGACATACCCGAAAGTACCCATACTTGGCACCCTATTACAAGCCCTTTAGGCGTACCCCTAAGCATGCGACTTCACATGTAGCACCATCATATGGTTAGGTCAAAGGATCCATACAAGTACTACACGAGAATCCCTTGTGATACTATACCATGTGGATTACTCGTTTAGTGGATCTATCCAGTACCATACTCCCAGGCATGTACCCATTAACTTGGTTGACATTCCATGTCCAATGACCGGTAAGACACCGCCAAACAACCAGGTTAATGATAGTCTTGAGTTCCATTCATTCCTATGACGGGAACAGACTACGAATCTATTTATGGTCATATCGTTTACCCTATCCATGGTCTTACTGCCAAGTGCATG
Source organism: Euphorbia tirucalli (assembly GCA_039660915.1). NCBI lineage: Eukaryota > Viridiplantae > Streptophyta > Magnoliopsida > Malpighiales > Euphorbiaceae > Euphorbia > Euphorbia tirucalli. The sequence goes on along the minus strand of CM077635.1, from coordinate 14,778,698 downwards.
ACACTTGTCATCATGGATATAGATATGTCCATTGGATACTTCATTTAATATATTGCATAAGATAAATATAATAAATGAATTGATGCCTTTTTAATAACACAAATGAGTATAATACATAAATCCAATAAATGTATAATACAAATACAAGGACCAATGCCTCGGGACTAGGGCATTTCTAACAGCTTCACCTCCGAAGATTGCCCCTGTTTGCTACTGGAACCTGAACCAGAACCACTGCCAGACCCAACTGCTGCGGTTGATCTATATCCCAAGGCGTACCCCGTGCTTCTTCCTCCCTTGTGATCGGCTGGTTTCTCCTCCTCATCCCTCTCTATCTTTATGGCTCTGCTGTAAACTTCACTGAGCTCCTTAAAGGGATGGCATTTCATGTTGTTCTTGAAAATGTCTTTACTGCCGTCAATGAGTTTCTGTATAAGCTCGTCTTCGTCAAGGCGGTTCTTTAGGAGAATCATCTTGCTCATCCACCTCTTGTAGTATTCATCAAAGGCTCGTTGAATTTCTACTTCACCCTCTCCAAATCATACAGCTTCACCTGGATTTTGGTGTTGAAGCTGTAGTATTTAATGAAGGCTGCTGACAATACCTCCCAATCAGACTGTTCCTCCACTGACAGTGAGTTATACCATCCTAAAGCACCTCCCTCCAGTGTGGTGGGGAATAAATTGATCAACTGCTGCTTTGTGGCGCCCGCCGTCAGCATATCTCGGGCATACAGATTCACATGGGCCTCCGGCGAGCCCATTCCTTTGTAAGTAGGGATTTTCGGCACTTGGAAGCCAGTAGGGAATGTCTCGATGCCTTTACTGATCAAGGCATCAACATTCACGCCCTTCTTCGATTCAGCATTGATACTGACGCCCTTCTTCAACTGGGCCATAACTTCATCTAGCTCAAAACATTTTGCCTTCATCCTCTGTTCCATAGCTGCTTCTATTTCCTGCAGCTGCTTAAGGCTAGCCGAAGCGTCACCACCATGTTGGGATGACTCAGCCTTTTTTTTCCTTCCCGACTCCACTGCCACCGGTCTCATAGCTTCCCTTACAACTGCCCGCATCTCTTCCTTCAACATGTCACGGAAGTCTTGGGATCTAAAGAAATCCTTCAAAACATTAGCCATGCTTGGTGTCTGATCTGCCATATTCACTCCTTCCCCACACTCAGAATCACTGTCACTTTCAGCTATCCTCTATCTCCTAGCTACCCTTAAAGCTTGGGATCTTGTCCAAGGCTGCTCCAGTGTATTCTGCTTGGGAGTAGACAGGAGGTATTAGGGTTGTGAATGAATGACGTGATGTGACATGAAAATTAAGGCATTGAGAATGCTTGAAATGAATGGAGTGGGATTATGTATGAAATGATGGTATGAATGTGTTCTTTTTTATTATCTTTCTTCTTTTTATGGCATTCCAAGAACACCCAATGCTTATGCAAAAATGTCACGTGTGGGCCGTCTTACGGACAGAGCTTCGGCGCCTTTGGGGCACCTAATGAATTCGTGAAATGGTCACGTGTATACAGGCACACAGACGGAGTTATGATGCTTTGTAGGTCTATGAGATGATATGAAATGGTCGCACTGGCCGAGCCCACAGACAAAGTTTTGATGCTTTTGGGCATATGATATGAAATGATGTTATGAGAAAGTCACGTGTAAGAGGGACACGGATAGAGATTCGGCATCCAGGGAATACCTTTTTATGACTTGATGATGTTATGGACCTATATATATACTAATTGGGCACTCGGGGAGTACCTTTAATGGTAAATTAATGTCATGAAATGATCGGATGTGGACCACGGTGTTATATGATATCTATGATAAATGGGTGTGATGTCATGAAATGCATCATGTAAATTGTTACACGCAAATGGGCCTAAGACCGTTGTGGCTTTTATCGAATGAAATTATTTTGGAGGAATGGCCGAATGCAATCCGGTGCCTCGGTAAAATACGGGTAATTTTGGATACCCGATATGTTATGAAATGGGATGATTATGATAGGAGTCCTTGAAATGCCCCTAATTTAATTTGGATGAAATGTGGTGAATGAACATGTCACACAATATGCAAATGGCTGCACAAAAACGTGGGTTAGGATGCATGACGCACATAATGATGTTATGTATGATATGTGAAAAAATGCTAATCACACAAATTTAATGTTATGGTTGAAAAAGAAAGGGTTAGCATGAATGACAAACGAATGAATTAATGTTTTACACATGAAATAAAATGTAAATGGCAACATAAAAATGTGGGTTAGTATCACGCAAAAATCTTTTATGTATGGTACGTCACATGTATGGAAAATGGTGATTATGGTATGTTATGCCCTCGTAGGTAGTAATGGCGATGTGTCACGAGACGGCGAGAAACACATAGCAAGCAAAACGAATTCTTCCCACCTTATTCCTCCAACGTGGTCGGTCTCAAAAATTTCTAACCGAGTCCTAGGCGGGGCTCACTTCGATCACCAACCGGGGGTGATGAAGGCACGATTTTATTATTATTCACACAATTATTTTGGTATCCTAAGGGAATCCAACTAAAGTTGCTTATATGAGTTCGGTCCAAGTCGGGATAACATCAAGGCTCTCATAACAAGATATACTCCTCACTTCTCCCCACTCAAGGGTTCTAGCGAAGGGGTTCGTACGAGGCTATGAGTGGTGTTTCGTATCCATGCCCCTAAGACCAAGAGGAACTTAGGCGACACTTCAACAATCCACCAGGCTATAAAAGGATACCTAAACTAATGCAAAAATGGCTAATCTAAAATGCAAATAAAATACCAAAAGAGAATCATCCGCCTTATTTTAATTAGACACCTTTCGAGGCTTATCAAAATTCTTTTAAGTTTTTAAGAAAACTTTTTGAAGAAATCCCCAGCAGAGTCGCCACTATGAGCGGACGACGCGTTTTCGACGGAAAGCGAGGCTCCCTTTCGAAAGGGCCATCTCCATCTCGGGTGGGCCCCTCCCTCGCTTGGGGGTTTTATGAATGGAAAATCGGTTTTGGAAAATAAATGGAATTAATGCGTAAAAGAACTGAGACCTAAGTCTCGATGAATATTATAGAGTCGCCACCCGGCTCAACTCAACCGGGAAATTCATAAGGTAGCTGAACCGGACGAACGGCCGCTACACTATCCAGAGATTTGGGTACGGACAAGTCCCTTATTTCGTGTCTAATGAAATTAAATATTGCCAATGTTCTTGAAATGGTATTTTAAATTCTAAAGTCAATTTTATTGAATATAGCAGGCATACAGCGCGCATACAAATACATAATACAAAAATGAAGAAAAGAAATAAATATTAATCGACTTACAACCAAATCGAATAGAAAAAATAAAAACTCTCACCTAACTTATACAATCGCCTAGAATACATGAGAATCTAAAAATAATTACAATCGCCTAAATACACGGTTAGTTCTATTAAAATACAAATAAAAATAAAAATGTACATAAATAAAAGCTGCAAAACAAAGGTTAGCACAATTTATACGGCACACCACAAATTGGACTCAAATAGACAGAATTGGGAAATCAAGAGTTGGGGGCATGCATATAGAGGATAACCGTGTTGGCTCGGCTAGCCGACCCGGTTAGACCTGGAAACCGTTTTGAAACGTCCCTGTATTTTTGGTTTTGTTGGAAAATCATTTTGAAATCAATTTTATCGGTTTACATGCATTTTTATATTTGAAGTGGGTTGGTTTTCGGGAGAACCGGGTCTCCGTCATTGAATTGTTCTAAATACAATTTTACTGAAAATTAAATCTAAGGTTGTGAATGCACATATCAAAATTCATTTGGATGATTTTCGGATTTTCCTGATTTTTATTGATTTTTTGCAAATTTTTGGGGATAAAAGCTGAAATTCTGATTCTGTAACGAGAGTTACAGTCGTGCGACTGTAAACGGTTCAGAATCAAAATTTCGCCGAAATTTTATTTTGAGTCAAAATTGAAGAAAAACAACCTGGAAATTAAGAACACTCGTACGACTATACATACAGTCGTACGACTGTTCATCAAATCCCAGAACAGTCGTGCGACTGTTCTTAATTTCCAGAAACAGAAGCGCGAAAACACAGCAAAAATGCACCAAAAGTCACTTCAAACACCCAGAAAGCAAGAAAAAGTGAAAGGAAAAGGAGTGTCTACCTTTTTAGAAGCTTATCCAACTCAATTTGACCCCTGGCATCGGTCCAATCCACAGAAATTCGCACTTTTCCTTTGAAATTGGGAGGGGAAGCTTTATGTCCAAAAATCCAAAATGCTTGGGATTCTAATGATTTAAGTCTGTGATTTTGATTTGTTTGTGAAGTTAATTGATTAACCTAAGGATTTCTATCAAATTTTAACCATAATTCTGAGAATTAAAAGAAAATAGAAGGGAAAAAGATGAACTTGAGGGTCTTTTGCTTTTTTCATTTCCTTTTCTCTTTTCTCCTTTCTCTCTCTAATTCTTTCCACTAGAATAGAAGTTGCCCCTTCTCTCCCTTCTTTTCCTTCTTTTTATCCTGCTTTCTCTGGTTGATTCCTGTCCATCCCGGCACATTAATTGCGCCACCCTCTCTCCTCCATTTTTCAGCTGCAGAGTATGGGCTTCTGCAACTTTTCTGATATTACAGTCGTACGACTATAAGGACAGTCGTACGACCATATACCTTTTTTTTCAGTATAGAAAATTCCGACGCTTACACCTCGCATGATGTTATACAACCAGACAAAGTTTTCCGTATGCTTTCGTGGTATTTTTGTAATTTTCATCTCCTTCATCAGTCGTGAGTTCTTTCAAGATGGGTATCATTTTTAAGTCACCATCTGTCCCTAGATTCATTTCATGCGATGATGCATCATGTATGATAAAGACATTAAATGAATGTTTGCATGTATGTGCAATTCCATATTAAAAAAAAAACATAAGTAACTGAAATCAAATTGTATTAAATTAAAAGCCTTAGGGGCTGAATTGTTCACATGATAACTGATAGAAATAAAAATAACTAAAACATCAAAATGATTATTGTCCTCCACATATAGAGTGTCTTCCTTTATTGCTGTACCATGATCCTCAGTAGCTTGTGTACCCGAATCAACCCAGGTTGGGTAAGGGGATTACTCTGAATGCTAGGTTTCAAAGCCGGCTGAACAATCTTTCCGTCAGTGACCAACTACTTGATGGCCTTAATCAACTGGGCACATTCATTTGCACAGTGACCCGTCATCACATGATATGCGCAGAAGTTATCTTTATCTACCTCAACTGGAGGTGAAAATGGCTTCACGCTTTGCAATAACCCCACCTTTCTACAATTAGCATAAATACAGCTTACTGACTCAATCCACGGACTAGTGACCCTTTGAAGAGTCTGTCTTCCCTGGTTCACAGTGGCTACACCTGCGTCTTGCACTTCAATCGAGGCTGCTTCCGAAATCGCCTTAGCACTAGACCCAGCTGAGGTGGCCTTAGAGGTACTGCCTTTATACCCTTGAGAGTACCCCTGATTACTTCTATAAGAGCTCAAACTCTATCTACCCCTCTGTTCCTCTTCCTCGTATTGTTCGATACCCTTAGCAAATTCTACCACCTCGTTGAAGGAGTGGAATCTCTTCAGTATCATCTTGTCTTTGTATTGGGGCAGACTACCATCCACCAGCTTCACAATGAGTGATTCCAACTTCGGTGCCCCATCCACCAGAACTTGCACATCCATCCACCGTTTGTAATAAGCCGGGAAACATTCATTTAGCTTTTGGCAAATCATTTCTAAATCCTCCAGAGTAGTCTCTACTTGGGTATTGTAAGCGTACTGCTTCACAAAAGCTTCAGATAGGTCCTCCCAAGTAGAACGAGTATATAGGGGCATCTTTGTGTGCCATTTTGCTGCAACACCCCTTAGAGTAGTCGGGAACAGATTCAAAAGGTGACCCTTTTTGATCCCCATACTAGTCATCAGCCTCAAGTAACTGTCCAAGTGGGCTTCTGGTGGACCTTCCCTGGTGTAGGGAGGAAGATAGAGCATGTGAAAACCAACTGGAAGCGGCTCTTCTCCATCGCCATCAAAGTAGAAGGGTCGGCACACCGAATGGGATTATAGTGCACCATCTCCTTCAGCTTAGGCATCATGGCTTCAATATAATTTCTGATTGAGACATTTTTCCACCACAGTCTCAATCGAGGCTTCTCTTGCCTTCTCAAGGCCCCATCTTCTTCAGATTAACGGTCAGTCTCCCTAAGGTTGACGACTCTGCCGCTTCCTCCAGCACCATTAGTCGCTTGGACAAACTGTTTTCTGCCATTTCCAACCGAAGTCTAAATTGGTGGAATAGTCTGAATAGGGGTAGTGTTCATCACTGCCTCCATTTGCTCCCTAAGGGTAGCCTTAAATTCATCCTAGCTCAGGAAACTCCTTATAAAAGTAGCCATGTCAAAAGGCACATTTCCACTATTACCATCAGATATCTCTGATCCATCTGCTTCTTCTAACAGAATCTGACTGTCAGCTGGTAAAGTAGGTAACTAAGTTTCAACCTCCCAATCTGAATGTAACCCTGAACTGATCCCCTCCACGGTGATCGACTCTAATGGAACTGACTAAATTGATAGGTTTGGCTCTAAATCGACATGAACTAATCGCTTTGAGGTTCGACACCAAAATACACATTCAATATAAGGTTAGAATCTCGGATGGAAGTCGTGGACCTTAACTCAACACACTAGATGGCATGTATGGTATGTTCGTGTTCATGTTTGGATGATGCTTCATGGATATGGATGATGATGAAATAACTTTTGTATTTTCTTTCTTTTTATTTTGGATGTTCCAAGCATACCCCATGCCATACAAAAGACAATGCAAAAAATGTCGCGTGTGAGCCATCACACTGACAGATATTCGGCACCTTCGAGGAACCTAGAGGATGTCATGAAATGGTCACATGTGTACCAATACACGGACAAAGGTTTGACGCTTCATAGGTCAATGAAATGATATGTGATGGTCATATAGGAGCCGTTCCATAGACAGAGCTTCAATGCTTTTTGTGGCATCTAATATGAAATGATGTTACAAACAAGTCACGTGTAACTTGAAACACGGACAGAATTTCAGTGTTTATGGAACACCTTGTATGATTTAAGAATGTTATGAAATGCCCTAATATGAGTAGTAGTTTGGCACTCGTGGAGTACCTTGCATGGATCATCAATGTTATGGAATGATCCGATGTGGATCAAGATGCACAAGCAAGACTTTGGTGCCACAATGACACCAATTATGAGTGAACATGATGCCATGTAATGGCATTGTGTGATCCACCACACGAATATAAGCCTAAGACCATTGTGGTCCTCTAATGAGTGAAATGACGTAATGAAATGGCCATGTGCGGTGCACATGCAAAACATGGGTAGTCTTGAGGACCCCCGATATGTCATGAAATGAGATGGTCATGAAGGCCATACTTGGAATCATCCTTACATTTTAGATGGGATGAGATGATATGAATGCCCATGTCATACAGAATGCAAGTGGCTGAATAGAGACATGATTAGGATGCATGACACACAAGATGATGTCATGTATGCTTTATGAAATACGAACACAAAAGAGGTATATAACACACGTATAAGATGTTATGGCTGCACAAAAACGTGGTTAGTATAATAGCACATGTATGATGATGCTTCAAAATGGTTGCATAAAAAATGTGGTTAGAATGGCATACGGATGATGCATGTTTATGTTAAATGTAAAGGTCAAAGATAAAACGACCATGGAACAAATATTAGCACACACAACAACATGCTCACCCTTCCAACCTTATTCTTCCTTTCGATTGGTCTCGCATTCTTCCTAGGTATTGGGTCTCTTTGGCATCAACCGGGGATATGAAAGGCGTACTCTCTATGTCCTTTTTCAAATATATGTTTTGGTAACCCTAAGGGGATGTTGCTAGGCCATTACATGAAGGTATGAGTAGGTTCCCATAGCAAAAATACACTCCTCATCGTAGAACACGATGTAAGGTTCATGCAGTGCTATGAGTGGTTTACCTCCTCAGGTGCCTCTAATCCTAGCAGAAGAGGTAGGTAACCTTTGGAAATAAACCGGGCTTAATCATGTGTTGGAGGGATTAAAGAAGAGAAAATGTCATGCTATACGGTTGTGAATGAGATATCGGATTATGAATTAATAATTGACCATAAGTGAGGATATACTTCAATTGTTGCCTAAGTTCCTTAAGTTTTTATGAAAACTTTTTAAAAGAAGCTGTTAATCCCTAGCAGGGAGCAGACGACATTTTTCAGAACGCACAATGAAGCAGGAATCGGGGATTTTCTTTTTAGGTGTTAACGTGTGGTTTTGAAAACGGATTTTAATCTTCTTTAAGAAAACCTTTCATTTTATTGGAAAAACCCTTTCTGTATAAAACTTGATTTTAAGTGTGGATTTTTGAAAATAGGTTCTTTAGAAAATCCCAATTTAAACTTAAAGATCTCAAAACCTAAATTTTATGATCAGACACAGAGTCGCCAGCCAGATTAGCTCATCTGGGAAATTCAAGTACAGCTCCCTACCAAGTGTAGACACAGTACCTAATCCAGAGATTCAAGGTTCGGGCAACACATCTACTAATCCTCACTTGTTTTCAATTATTATTTCATAATATGATATGACATCCACTTAATACTACCCATTTTATCTTCTTTTATTCTTAGTTAATGCTCATACAAATGACATCAATATAAATCACACAATAAAGTGCAAAAAAATAAAGTTCAGAAAAAGTAAAGTAATGGCCAAACCGTACAACCTGAAAAAGAAAAACTCTTATCCTCACCATTTACAACCGCCTACAATACATGATAGTCTAACAGTACAATCGCCTAAATACATGAGATAATCTCTTAAATACATCAAAAATGAAAAATAAAAAGCTACATCCAAATACGGTTAGCACAAGTAAATAAAGCACAACAAGGACTCACATAAGACAGAATAGGGGCATTTTGGGAAACGGGATCATGAATGGGCGGATAATCGAGGAGTCCGCACGACTACTCGATTAGACCTAGAAAACATTTTGTAGAAATGCCCTGTAGATTTTGTGAATGAAAACCAATTTTGAAAACAATTTGGCTCGTTTTACATACATTTTCCAACTTTTAGTGGGTCGGGTATCCCGGAACCCGGGGGTTCCGTTCGTGAGTGGGCCTAAATTGAACATCCATCTAAGGTCTGAAAATGTAATCATGCCAAAAATCTTTTTTGAAAAGGAAGGAGACACAAAATTACAAGTTAGAGGCCCAAAAGGGCAAAACTGTAATTCTTCCTCTCAAACTATAGCCGAGCGGCTGTAGGGTATCACAACCGTGCCACTGTAGTGGCTGGGGCAGCTGTAACACCTACAGCAGAGCTCCTATAGTGCTCCAGAATCAAAAATTCGGTTTTCTTTTCTCCTTTTGAAAATCGTTTCAGAATTTTGATTGTTTCGGGTAATCCAGGATTTCTAAAAACTCATAGAATTCCATAAAATGGATCTAGATCAGATCAAAACGAGTCTAGAAATCCCTAAAACCCAAAATCATCAAACTCCAATCTTACATCCATCAATTGAAAACCTGAAAACCATAAATCTTAACATGTATGGATGTAATTTGACCGATAATATTCATGAAAAACAGATTTGGTTTGAAAACGGGAGCATTGTCGGTCGATTATGGCTGAGTGACTGTAATCAGAGGATTACAGCCACGCTATGAGCGGACGACCTAAAAAGCGGAACGCGGTGAAGTGAACCGGGGAAAACATTCTCGTTTGATTTGTGTGGAAAACAGGTTTTGTTTATCTTAATTTAGGAAAATCATGGATTTGACTTGTTTGGAAAATCCCTTTGTAGAAAATGTTTTCCCGTTTTTAACTTAAAGACCTTGAAACTTAAATTCCAAGATCAATGACAGAGTCACCACCCGGATCAGCTCATCCGGGAAATTCCGGTACAGCTCCCTACCAAGGGTAGACTACTGTACCTAATCCAGAGATTTAGGGTTCGGGCAAGTGACTTACTCAACCTCTAGCTTGCTTTCATTTTATAGTTTATATTACTATATTTTATTTGCTTTATTATCTTTTTCTAATCCAATTTGTGTTTATATTTATTTAACCGATGCTCAAGCAAATGATAGAAAATAAATTGCAGAAAAGTAAACCATTAATTCAAAATACATAAAAAAAATAATAAAGGCTGCTTATACAACCAAATCGAATAAAAATAAAAGCTCGCGTCCTCACTTTTACAAGCGCCTAAATACACGAATATCTAAAAATTACAAACACCTAATTTACACGAAAATCTATTAATTACATTAAAAATAGAAATTAAAGAAATTAAAGACTGCAAAACAGACGGTTAACACAATTTATATCACAACACAGATAGGACTCAGATTGGACAGAATTGGGATTTTAGGAATGGGGGCATTGATAAGGTCGGTTTTTGACCTTATCTTTTAGGCAATTTTGTGGTTTGAACGGTAATTTTTAGAGTCTTTTGCGTGAATTTTGTGTGGTTTTTGAATATTTTGTGATTTTTATGTTTTGGATAGATTTTTATAACTTTTACTATTTTTCGTGTTTTCTATGGTTGTTTTTGTAATTTTTGATAATTTGTCGTTTTTATGGTTCGTGGCGTTGGTGCGGTTATATTTCTTTATGCTTTTTTGGACAGGTATTATGACCCGGACCGGAAGTTGGAGCATCGGCGGCGAGGAAGAGTTCGAAGTGCTGAAAATCAAGGTGGCACGGCGTGCCACAATTAGGGCACGGTGTGCCAACTCGGCGGGCCAGGTGATGCAATCCAGTAGAGTGGCACGAAAACGTGCCACTCAGACCAGCGTGGTGAGCCAATCCCAAAACCACACGGCACGGCGTGCCACCTCTAGTAGCACGACGTGCCGCCTTCAATTCTGCACAGCACGGCATGCCACTTCCACCAGCACGGTGTGCTGAGCCTTCAAATCCTGCTGTTGCCCTATTTTCATCTTTTCTTTTTCCTGGTTTTAGCCTAGCCGTATAAATAGGTTATTTTCTATGTTTGAAAGGATCTTTTTTCCAGACTTTTAGAGTGAGAGCAGAAACTTGTAGTGAGGTTTTGAGCTTAAACTATTTGATTTCTTTGAGTTTTGAATCATGGATTGGTAGTAGCTTTACATAGAACCTTCCCCTTTCGCGACGTTCTTAGTTCCGGCTTGAGTTCGTTTATAGAGGTACAACCCAAGCATCTTCACACCATCAGAATCTGGTTAATCGGACCAAAAGGGCATAAGGTTTTCTTCTTCTCTTTTGTAATTTGATTAAGTTAGTTTTTGATTCCAGAAATTGATTGTGTTTGGTTGTAAACACTGAATTCGTTTCATCTTTCTTGATTAATACAATTGATTGCAAGTTAATTTCAATTTTTATTCCTTTTCTTTATGCAATTCCTTTAATGATAATCTAGTCTCATAAGATCTTAATTTATTAAGTTCATATTTGTGGCATTACCTAGATTGACGCCTAGGAAACCATTAGTATTGACGACACTGTGGAACTTACGTGCCCCTATTTTCTGAGCTTTAGAATTAGACCGCCTCTAAACAAGGGAAACCGGCTAAGGACCTAAAAGATCTAGATACACTAGGTTGAATTATCGAAAGAACATAATTAAGGGTTAATTGTTGAGTTAAATTCATCTTTTGTAGTTAATTGATAAAGCCATCTCCATTAGCATTCATAGGTCGGTAAACCGCCAATTGATAACCCAAATTCAAGTGCAAAGTAAGCTGGAATAGATCAACTAGGAGTAGGATAATTTAGTTGTTAATATAATCAAACCCAAAGTTAGGTTCCGCCTAGGACACGCAAGGAACCCGAGTAGTTTAGTGTTTGCAGAATATTCTTTTCTCTGTGGGATCGATACCTGGACCAACCAGAATTATTACTTGTCAACGATAGGTGCACTGCCTTAGTTGTGCGTTTCTAGGTTTAGTTTTACTACTGCGCCTAGGACCCATCAAGTTTTTGGCGCCGTTGCCGGGGAAATTTATTTTTCTGCATCATTGAGCCAAAGGTCTATTTGCTGATCTAGGCATCATTTTTATGCATATCGTTAAATAATTTTTCTTTTCTGTGAATATTTGTTGTAATTTAGTTTTCTTTATTTTGTGTGTGTGTGTTTTCTGGCTTATGCGAACGCGTTCTCAGCACTCTGAGCTTGTACCTTGTAACCCTGAAATTGAACGTTTGTGTCACAGGAACCATAGAGTACAACAAGAGCAAATTGTCCAAATGGAGCATCAGCAACTGGACGATGAGGAGAGACAGCTCCGGGAAAGAGTTGAGCAAGAGCGACTCCGACCAGAGCAGGAGGAGTTTGATAGAAGAAGGGGTGGTGATAGAGACAACATGGTCATGACTGACCTAATGGCTCCACATCGGCCTCGAAACAGATCCGGAGTGGTTATTCCAGCCATTACTGCCAATCACTTCGAGTTGAAGTCCAGCATGATCAATTTGATCAAAGGGAACGGACTATTCAATGGTGGAATAAGTGACAATCCCAATGATCACTTAGACTGGTTTCTCATGGTGGCTGATACAGTCCGAATCGGTGCGGTGCCCCAAGATGCTGTACGGTTGAAGCTGTTCCCCTTTTCATTATGCAGGGGAGCAATGGAATGGTACAAATCCTTGAGGCCCGGATCAGTGACTTCATGGGACCAACTGGAAGAACAGTTCTTAGCATACTACTTCCCACCATCAAAGACGGTACACCTAAGGAACGAGATCATGGGATTCCAGCAATTTGGGACTGAGACTCTTAATGAAGCATGGTAGAGATTTCAACGGTTATTGCAGAACTGTCCCCACCATGACATGCAGCGTTTCACTCACGTAAGCACGTTTTATCATGGTTTGACACCAGCTAACTGTGCCATTATTGATTCTTCTGTAGGTGGGGACATTTTTAAGAAGACTGCTACACAAGCCGAGGAGTTGATTGTGGAACTGGCTCGAAAGAGTACCTTATGGCAGTCGAACACGCCAACAAGGAATGAGGTTCGAGCTACAGATTTGGGACGCCAAGATGCAGCCATGGACCATGTGAACAAGAAGCTGGACCTGTTGATGTCCCGCCTGAATTTAAATGGGCCACAATACCAGCCAATCTTGTGTGTATCATGTGGAACGGAGCATCCCGGGCAAGAATGTGCAATGGGCGACCCATTCTCCCAACCATCCGAAAATGTAAGTTTTGTGGGAGGAAACCAAAGGTACAATAATTCTAACTCTTACCCATAAAATTTCAATAATAATAATAATTACGGAAGAAGGTATCAACACCCGAACATGTCTTATGGTAATAACCAAAATGTGTTGAGACCTCCTTCCGGATTTCATTATGAGCACCGTGAGCAGGGGTTAGGTAAGGCCCCATTTATTCCTAATGATTAATCCCTACAGCAACCTCAACAGTCTAAGCAAGATGAGACGGTTTTGTCTTTATCAAAAGACATCTCGTCTCGGCTTGCTGATAATGAAGCGTACTCTAGGGATTTGGGTAAGCAGGTGGCTCAAATGAGTAGGGAATGGCAGGAAAGACCTCAAGGAGCACTCCTGAGTAAAACTGAACAAAACCCCAAGGGACATCAATGGGAGACAGCTCAAGTTATAACCCTACGAAGCGGTAGGCAAGTGGAGGATCGAGTGCAAAATGATGATATTCCATCCCAACCTACTGAGGTAAGTGAAGAGTCAGGAGAGGTAAGCAACCCCGACTTGATTTCTGAACCCGAACCTAGTACAAATGAAAAAGGGAAAATTCCTGACCCAGTGAGAGCCTATGTGCCTAAACTCCCTTATCCTCAAAGGGAGAAGAAAGATAAACTGGAGCAGAAATATTCCAAATTCCTGGAAATTTTTAAGAAGTTAGAATTTAATATGCCATTGATTGAGGCTCTCCAAGAGATGCCCTCTTATGCTAAATTTTTTAAAGAACTTCTTGCAGGGAAAAGAAAGCTAGGCGAGGATGAAGTGGTGGCTTTGACAGAGGAATGTTCAGCGATTATCACTAACAAACTCCCACCTAATCTCAAAGATAGGGGCAGTTTTACTATTCCATGCCGGATAGGAAACTTGGAGATTGCCAATGCCCTATGTGACTTAGGTGTGAGTATAAATTTTATGCCTCTATCGTTTTTCAGGAGACTCGGATTGGGAAACCCAAAGCCAACCAATATGAGCCTCCAATTGGCGGATAGATCCCTCACGAGACCAAAAGGGGTGGTCGAGGACGTGTTAGTAAAGGTGGACAAGTTTATCTTCCCCACGGACTTTGTGGTAATGGATATGGAGGAAGATAGCTCGGTGCCCCTTCTACTTGGAAGACCTTTTCTCGCAACTGGTAGGACTTTGATAGATGTCCAGGAAGGTAAGATTATCCTTAGGTTGCATAACGAGGAGGTAAGTTTCAATGTCTATAATTCAATGAAATATCCATTAGATGTTGAAAATTATAACTTTGTGGACTCCTTTTGTCCTATCGATGCTTGTGTGGTTGAGAATTTGTGCAGTGAACTAGAATGCATCATAGGAGAAGGTCTAGGTGAAAGTGAGGCAAATGAAGTGTTAAGTGAGGAATGCTCATGGGTGACGGGACGGTTTGATAAGCTGGAGCGTGAAGTCAAACAGGCACCTAAATCCTCATTAGAGGAACCTCCATCATTGGAGCTCAAAACCCTTCCCCCTAACCTTAAATATTTTTTTCTGCATCCTCCAAAGGACTTACCAGGTGTAATCTCTTCTTTGTTAATAGGAGAGGAGGAGGACAAGCTGCTAGGGGTGCTAAGGAAGCACAAAGGAGCATTCGGGTGGACAATCCACGACATCAAGGGGATAAGTCCGAAGTTTTTTACGTATAGAATTTTCCTGGAAGATGAGGTAAAACCGTGTGCACAGCCTCAGCGTCGGTTGAACCCAAACATGAAGGAAGTGGTAAGAACCGAGGTGATAAAACTCCTCGACGCAGGTATCATCTTTCCTATTTTTGATAGTTAGTGGGTGAGTCCGGTCCAATGTGTGCCTAAAAAAGGAGGCACGACGGTAGTGAAAAATGATAAAGGGGAACTAATCCCTACTAGAGCTGTCACGGGTTGGCGTATGTGTATTGATTATAGGAAGTTGAATGACGCCACCTAGAAAGATCATTTTCCATTACCGTTTATTGATCAAATGTTAGAAAGGATGGCCGGGCACGAATATTTTTGTACACTAGATGGGCTATCTGATTATATGCAAATTCCAGTGGACCCTCTTGATCAAGAGAAAACCACATTTACGTGTCCATACGGGACATTTGCATATAGGCGGATGCCTTTTGGGTTGTGTAATGCCCAGGCTACCTTTCAAAGATGCATGCTAGCCATTTTTGCTGATATGATTGAGGATTTTATGGAAGTCTTTATGGATGATTTTTCTGTTGTTGGTCATACGTTTGAGTCATGCTTGGGGAACTTGGACCAGGTGCTTCAGAGATGTGAAGACACCAATTTGGCACTTAGTTGGGAGAAGTGTCAATTCATGGTCCAGGATTGCATTGTCTTAGGGCATAAGGTGTCGGGAAAGGGGATCGAGGTCGACCCGGCCAAGATCGAGGTGATTGAGAAACTGCCTCCCCCAAGTTCGGTTAAGTTAGTTAGGAGTTTCTTGGGACATGCGGGCTTTTACAGGCGTTTTGTGAAAAATTTTTCTAAGATTGCTAAGCCGTTGACTGAGTTACTCTTAAAGGATGCCCCATTTAATTTCAACGATGAATGTATGTATGCTTTTAATTTGCTTAAGCAGAAATTGATTGAGGCATCGGTCATGGTGAGTCCGAATTGGGAAACCCCTTTTGAACTTATGTGCGATGCAAGTGACATAGCTGTTAGGGCATGTTTAGGTCAGAGGGTGAACAAAATTTTTCACCCAATTTATTATGCTAGTAAGACATTAAACGGTGCTCAAATGAATTATACTGTGACTGAGAAAGAATTACTAGCTGTTGTGTTTGCTTTTGATAAGTTCAGGTCTTACTTGGTTTTATCAAAAGTCATTGTGTATACTGACCATGCTGCTCTTAAGTATTTGTTGGCTAAACAGGATGCAAAGCCCAGGTTGATTCAATGGATTCTACTCCTCTAGGAGTTTGATGTGGAGATTAAGGGTAAGAAGGGAGTAGAGAACGTAGTGGCCGACCATTTGTCAAGACTACCAAGTGAAGGATCCGTATCCTCTCCGGAAGCGAACATTCGTGACACATTCCCCGATGAACAGTTATGTGGGGTAACTTCTATACCATGGTTTGCGGACATCGCAAACTTCAAAGTTGGTAACATTCTTCCACCTAACCTCTCGCATGCACAGAGGCGTAAATTTTTTCATGATGCTAAGGATTATTTTTGGGATGACCCTTATCTTTTTTAGATTATATGCTGATAATGTGGTTAGGCAGTGTGTTGCTTATGAGGAGGTTCCCTCCATTATTGAGATGTGTCATGATAGAGAAGCAGGTGGCCATTTTGGACCTGATAGAACTGTAGGAAAAATTTTATCTAGTGGGTTTTATTGGCCAACCATGAAATAGGATGTCATTAGTTATATTCGAGCCTGTGATGCATGTCAAAGGATGGGAAATATCTCCCAAAAGAATGAAATGCTCCAACAGGGTATCTTGGTGTGTGAACTTTTTGATGTTTGGGGCATAGATTTCATGGGACCCTTCCCAATATCTCACAACAACCAATACATTATTGTGGCGGTTGAATATGTGTCTAAGTGGGTAGAAGCTGTCGCTTTACCAACCAACGAAGCAAGGGTAGTAGTCAGGTTTCTAAAGAAAAACATTCTTACTAGGTTCGGAACCCCAAGAGCTATCATCAGTGATGGGGGTTCCCATTTTTGTAATAGGCAATTTGACAATCTTTTGCACAAGTATGGGGTTAAACATAAGGTAGCGACTCCTTACCATCCTCAGACGAGTGGGCAAGTTGAGGTTTCGAATAGGGAACTAAAACGCATCTTAGAAAAAACGGTAAGTGCATCTAGGAAAGATTGGAGTTTAAGGTTAGACGATGCACTATAGGCATATAGGACTGCTTTTAAGACACCTATAGGGATGTCCCCTTACCGTTTAGTCTTCGGTAAATCCTGTCATCTACCTATAGAACTAGAGCACAAGGCATATTGGGCTTTAAAATTTCTTAACTTTGATATGCAAGCTGTAGGTGAGCTTCGATTAAGGCAACTTACGGAGCTAGATGAGTTTCGGTTGAGTTCGTATGAGAATGCCAAGATCTACAAGGAGAAGACCAAGAAATGGCATGACCAACATGTAACAAAGAAAGGTTTCAACCAAGGGGAGTTAGTGCTCTTGTATAACTCCCGATTGAAACTCTTTCCGGGCAAACTGAGAAGTCGATGGACGGGACCGTTTACCATGCATAAGGTTTACCCCTCTGGGATGGTGGAAATTGAAACCCCGGAGGGAATTCGACAAGTAAACGGGCATCGATTGAAGCCCTACGTGAGTGGAGGAATGAAGGAGGAGAAGTAAGTCTTACTCCTTCTTGATGTGTAATGCTAAATCATGGACGTAGAAGTCGAGCTATTCCGACTATAAACATAGCAACGAGGTACGTGTGCCTCCCTTGTACATTAATTTTTGCATTAATATGTTTTTGTGTGTTTTTGTGTGTAGGATTAGGTACCTAAGCAAGTTAATCAAAAATCGTGATCAAAATGTGGAAAAAAGTAAGGGTAGGCAGAATTCAGGACGGCACGCTGTGTCACTATACAGCACGCCGTGCCAGGGTGAGATTGGCCTAGCACGTGGCGTGCCAGAGTGGCATGAAATCGTGCCAGGCTGCTGTTCCGGAAGAAGGTTGTGCATAAGTAAACAGCACGTCGTGCCAGATTCAGCACGCCGTGCCAATTACAGGGTCTTCAAGGTGGCACGACGTGTCAACTCAGCATGCCCACGTGCCGTCGTTCTGTTCTGCAAGAGGGTTGTGCATAAACAAGGAGCACGCCATGCCACATTCAGCACGTCGTGCCAATCATAGGTCTGCAAAGCGGCACAACGTGCCAATACGGCATGCCAACGTGCCATCGCGCTGTTTCTAAAGTGAGTTGTGGAAGAGAGACCAGCACGCCATGTCAAACTGGAGCACGCCTTGCCACATATTCAAATTTCAAGGCAGCACGACGTGCCGAGCCAGCACACCGACGTGCCCTCATGCTGTTTCCAGGTAATTTTTTTTTGCCCTGCTCAGCACGCCGTGCTGATTGTTTGGCACGGCGTGCCGAGCATTTAAATTTTGAAATCCTAGGGGAATTCCGCCGCCTATATAAAGCCTATTCTCCTTCCCCCCTCTCATAACCGCCCATCACTCTTCTTCTTCTTCTTCCTCTTTCTCACTTTCTCTCCCTAGAATCACCTCTCCCCTTCTCCCTCTCTATTCTTCTTCTTCCTTCCTTTCTCCCCTTCTCCCTATCCACTCTTAATCTCCCTTCCTTCTTCATCTTCTCCCTCTCACCTTTTCCTCCACTATTTTGCCCTAGGGTTTTCTTTTGCTTCAATTTCCTTGAAACCAGGTATGAATTCATGCTTTGTTCTTACTTTTTTTTTATTGTTTGTTCTTTTTCTCATTTTGGTTTTGATTGATTAACTGCTTGATAGGGTATTGTTTTGCATTTTTTTTCTTTTTCGCGGTTTGTATTTTTGACAGTAGATGTTCTTTGGCTTTGTGTTCTTTTGTTTTTGATTTTTGCTTTATTTTTATGGTTGAGCAATTGTAGGATGAAGAAGAAGACCGTCGCCGATCAGAGAAACGGTTCGTCACGACGGGCCATAGAACCGTCATCGGAACAGGTGCCACGTGACGAATTGCCTACCGAACAATTGATGGCCCCGTTGACGAGCCTCTCAAGGAAGTACAAATGCCCCTTTCCTTTACTTTCGGATGATGAAGGTAAAAAGTACAAAACCCTATTTCCTTTAGAGAGCACCCCCTTTCGCACTTTCGATTGGGAATTTCTATTTGTGCAAGATAGGTCGGAGGCGGTGAAAGCTAAATTGACTAGTCTAGGGTGGTATGAGTTTGTGAAATCTAATCTACTAGTCTTTAAGGAGTTGAACCTAGAATTCTACTCCACCTTGAGCTTTAAAACAAACCCGGATACGGGCCTTAGGAGCATGACATTCCGCCTCTTTGGTACTGAACGGTCTTTGGATATTGATGGCCTTAGGGCTTGCATAGGTATTTAGGGGAATGGTTATAAATGGCCCGAGAATATGGATGCCAAGAAATTTTGGCGCTTGATAGGGCAAGGGGTATACCAACCTCAGTTTGCCAAAACTTCCCAAATCCATGACCCTGTTTTGCAATTAGTTCACAAATTTGTGTGTTTTAATTTTTCGGGAAAAATTGAGAGCAACCATGTTAATGCTTTTGAACTTTTAATCCTGTGGCATATGCATAGTGAGATTAAGGTGCATATGGGCTTCTTTGTCATGGAAGCCTTATACAACCACCACAACCGAGCTAAGTCCGAACTAGGGTTAGGACATGTTGTAACTTGTATTGCATGCTTCTTTCATAGTAATACTTGTTATAGGAACCTCGATAGCATCCTTCCCAAGAAGCTTTCGAGGGGAATCTTGTCTTGCTCCCATGTTGTAACAGCTGCAGGTCCTTCAAGTGCGGGAGGTTCAAGTAGAGGAAAGGCTCCTATGGACGTAGACGAGGAGGACAAGAGTGAGGAAGCTGAGGATAGCGAGGAGGATGCGGAGAATGTTTCGGTGGGCGTAGATTTTATGGGGCGGATTGAAGGACGGTTGGATGGCATAATTGAACAATTCGAAGGCTTAACCGTCCATCAGGTTCTGCTTGAGCAGCGGATGAACGCGCACCTTGATCGGCAAGCAGCTCATCTCGCCAACGTCGAGGCGTTCGCCTCTCGCTTCTGTGCAGCCCAAGGGTGGCCATACCCGCCGCCACCAGCCCCCGATATGTGAGGTAACCCTTTTCCCTTTCCCATTTAGTTTGCTCCTTCTTCCATTGCACTTTTGGAAGTAAGAGCAATCTAGGTGTGGGGTGGGTAAAGGGATTTCTCCCTTTCTTTTTCTTCTTTTTACATTGCACTGTTTGATTGTTTGTTTCGAATGTTTATTGGTGTTTTTGCATGATTAGATGTTTTGTGTTGGTTTTTGGTTAGATTTAGGCTTTACTTTTCAATGCATGTGGAGTTGTTTTTGGTTGTTTTTGGTTTGATAGTGTTTTTAGGTTGTTTATGTGTCAATTGCCGTTTGAATAACATTGCTTAATCCACCCTCGAACCTAAGTCTCTGTGCTTGGATTGGTAGCAATTGGCTAGGGATATTAGGAGTAGTTTGCGAGTCATTAGCTTGTTTGTGCATGATTTGTGATTCTTGATGCTAACCATTGGTTAGATTTGTCATTTACGTTGCATTAGGGAATTAACCCTCTACCTCTACTGGCATGATTGAGCTAGGATTACGCCTTGGAACATTGGTTGAGTCACATGACCTAGCATACAACCCTTAGTACACTTGTGAGAATTTGAGCCTTTAGAACCATTTCACATCGGTTCTATTTCTTTGTGAGGGTAAAAACAATCGTGGCACACTAGATCGTAGAACTCGGTGTTGTTTTGCACTTGGCATCGAGAGCTTAATATGTGGAGACCCTTAGGATTAACCCCTTGACTTAAATAACCTTAACCCTAAGTACTAATTCATCCCTTAGATCACCCAAAGCCATTAAATTAACCTTTTTGACTTAAAAAACCTTCACCAAGCCAACTCTATCATCCTAACTTTTTACCACTCACTTTGATTTTCCTTTCTTACCCTCCTCTCCTAAATCAAGTAATTGGCTAAGTTGTTCATTCGTTTTGGGGTCAATCACCGTTTGCATTTCAACTCTTTCACATCTAGTCCTATGGAAAAATTGTGTTAAAAAATAAAAAACAAAAAACAAAAACAAAAACAAAAAAACAAAAACAAAAATCCAAATAGAGTCAATGTGTTTGTTCGGTTTCTTTTCGTAAAATTCGGAGTTTGTGAACGCCTGTCTTGTTTGTCTAGTTTGTGTCTTTAAGCCGGTATTGGTGTTCCATGTTTCAGTTCATTTGTTGAATAAAGGATTAGGGCGATCATCTAATTGCCTTGACCCATGTCTTGTAATTTTTCATTTGTTGAATAAAGGATTAGGGCGATCATCTAATTGCCTTGACCCATGTCTTGTAATTTTTTTTCTCTTTTTCCCATTAAGTTGTGTTTCGGCCATTGGGTGTGGATAAGGCCTTCTTTTTGTCAAGTTAATTTCCCAAAAAAAAAATTAATAAATATTTAGCAAAGCAAACACTCTTAAGACTAGTTTTGAGTTGAATGTTGCATGACCCATCTTTAGTTCTCAGTCAATTTGTATATTTTACTTGATTCGTAGGAGTTGTATACCTAAAATTTCCCCTTATCAAACCTGCCCTAAGCCGTAACATTACAAGCCCCAGGTTCTCTGATTTTGCTCCTTGACCAATGACTTCACCGGGATTGCCATTAGTTCGCTATGTGATGTATGCCATTGTTTGTTTTTGTGTGCTCATTCGCCTTACCTTGAACTTGAGCGTTGGAGTGATATCTTGTGAGGTGCTTTGTGGTCGTATAAACTCTGTTTGTTCCTTGCCCTTTGACTAGCTAAATTTTATTGGGTTCGGGTATTGAGTGGTCTTGAACCTGGTGCACTTAATGTCATTTCGAAGGTGATGCTTTACTTTCCTGAGTCTATGAATTTCATACGGTTAAACCCTTAGTTGGATTTGCAAGTGAAAGCGAGCAAGTTTACTCCTTTGTCTTTAGTTGATTTGCTTGAGGACAAGCAAGACTTTAAGTGTGGGGTGGTTGATAAGGTCGGTTTTTGACCTTATCTTTTAGGCAATTTCGTGGTTTGAACGGCAATTTTTAGAGTCTTTTGTGTGAATTTTTGCGTGGTTTTTGAATTTTTGTGATTTTTACGTTTTGGATAGATTTTTATAACTTTTAGTATTTTTCGTGTTTTCTAGGGTTGTTTTTGTAATTTTTGATAATTTGTCGTTTTTATGGTCAGTGGCGTTGGTGCGGTTATATTTCTTTATGCTTGTTTTGGACAGGTATTATGACCCAGACCGGAAGTTGGAGCATCGGCGGTGAGGAAGAGTTCGAAGTGCTGAAAATCAAGGTGGCACGGCGTGCCACAATTAGGGCACGACGTGCCAACTCGGCGGGCCAGGTGATGCAATCCAGTGGTGAGTGGCACGAAAACGTGCCACTCAGACCAGCGTGGCGTGCCAATCCCAAAATCACACGGCACGGTGTGCCACCTCCAGCAGCACGGCGTGCCGCCTTTAATTCTGTATAGCACGGCGTGCCACTTCCACTAGCACGGCGTGCCGAGCCTCGAAATCCTGCTATTGCCCTACTTTCATCTTTTCTTTTTCCTGGTTTTAACCTAGCCGTATAAATAGGTTATTTTCTATGTTTGAAAGGATCTTTTTTCCAGACTTTTAGAGTGAGAGCAGAAACTTGTATTGAGGTTTTGAGCTTGAACTATTTGATTTCTTTGAGTTTTGAATCATCGATTGGTAGTAGCTTTATATAGAACCTTCCCCTTTTGCGACGTTCTTAGTTCCGGCATGAGTTCGTTTATAGAGGTACACCCCAAGCATCTTCACACCGTCGGAATCCGGTTAATCGGACCAAAAGGGCATAAGTTTTTCTTCTTCTCTTTTGTAATTTGATTAAGTTAGTTTTTGATTCTGCAAATTGATTGTGTTTGGCTGTAAACACTGAATTCGTTTCATCTTTCTTGATTAATACAATTGATTGCAAGTTAATTTCAATTTTTATTCCTTTTCCTTATGCAATTCCTTTAATGATAATCTAGTCTCATAAGATCTTAATTTATTAAGTTCATGTTTGTGGCATTACCTAGATTGACGCCTAGGAAACCATTAGTATTGACGACACTATGGAACTTACGTGCCCCTATTTTCTGAGCTTTAGAATTAGACCGCCTCTAAACAAGGGAAACCGGCTAAGGACCTAAAAGATCTAGATATGCTAGGTTGAATTATCGAAAGAACATAATTAAGGGTTAATTGTTGAGTTAAATTCATCTTTGTAGTTAATTGATAAAGCCATCTCCATTAGCATTCATAGGTCGGTAAACTGCCAATTGATAACCCAAATTCAAGTGCAAAGTAAGCTGGAATAGATCAACTAGGAGTAGGATAATTTAGTTGTTAATATAATCAAACCCAAAATTAGGTTCCGCCTAGGACACGCAAGGAACCCGAGTAGTTTAGTGTTTGCAGAATATTCTTTTCTCTGTGGGATCGATACCTGGACCAACCAGAATTATTACTTGTCAACGATAGGTACACTGCCTTAGTTGTGCATTTCTAGGTTTAGTTTTACTACTACGCCTGCATTTAGGGGGTAACCGGGTCAGCTCGGTTAGCCGGCCCGGTTAGACCTGGAAAATAGTTTTGAAACGCCCTGTAAATTTTATGCTGGAAAACAATTTTGGAAAATTATTTGGCTCGGCTACATACAAATTTTCCTTTTTCAGCGGGTCTATTATACCAGAACTCGGGGTTCCGTTCGTGCGGGTTTCCTAAATCGAACATCCATCTAGGGTCCAAAAAGTAGTAAACATGCCAAAAATAGTTTATGTCCCAAAACAGCATCGCGCGACGATATCTATACGGGTCATTTTACAACTCTGTTTGTTCTGGAAACTACAGTTGTACGGCTATAAGCCGTGCAGCTCTAAATTACAGTCGTGAGGCTATGGCTTTCAAAACCCAAAAAAAATGCTTTTCTTATTTTGAAAATGCTGTTTTGCTCTTTTTTCAATGTTTCCCGAGGATTATATAGGGTTCGGGGGTCCGCTGATGCTGGATTACGGATTCGATTTGGATCGAACAACCCCAAAGCTTAGAAAATAAACGTGAGAAAAATCAAAAACCTAATATCCGTACATACAGAAATCTGAAAACCAAAATTTTACAACATACAGATGCATTTGGGCCGAAATTGATCACAACAGAATGCATAAAATGGAAAACGGACTATTTTCAACCGATCGGGGCGTTTCGGGATTCTGTCGCTATAGAGCACGACCGTTCAGCTCTGAGTACCACAGCTGTGTGGTTGTATTCGGGAAATCTAATTTCTGAAATTTTGTAAGAATAGGAAAAAAGCAAAGAAAAAGCAATGTACACAGGTTTAAGGCCTCTTAGAGTTTACCTTGATACTGTTTTGATGTGTTGAACGTTAAGAATCGAATTGAAAACTCGAAATTCCCCTGAAACCTCAACTGGATGAAATCCTAAAATGAATCCTAAACGATCAGAAACAAATCCGAAATGATCCCAATTGATTAAGTAAAGGTCAAGTGAACTTTGTATGATGCTTAGGTATTGATTTTGGTGATAAATTTCGTTGGTTTTGGTCCTTCTGTGTTTGGTTTCCTTTCCCTCTTTTCTCTCTTTTTCTTTCTCTGTCCAAAATTTTTTATCTCAAAAATAATCTCTACCTAAGATTAATTGCCTCCTTTGATTTGATTTTTGCTTTTACTTTTATATCTCACATAACCCACAATGATTTCTAAAATTTAATGAGCCGTCTGAATCCCCTGTAAATTCGGCAAAATCTTCTATGCTCAGCCAAGTTGCTCTGCTTTGCAGAGTAACTTGGTTGAACCCATTAGAGCCGCACGGCTCTAGTTATACTAGAGCCGTGCGGCTCTAACTAGAGCTGGGCCGAAATTTGCAAAAATCCGATGCTCACCCTAAACCGTAAAAATCATCCGGGGGACCTGCTCGAGGTTTTGGATCGAGGATAGCTCAATTTTCATTATGTTTGAGATACTCTAGGCGACATTTCAGTCGTTTTCAAGTCTAATTCTTGTCCGTCTACTGCACAGGTAATACAGGAATTCTCATCATAGAGGTCTGGAAAACCCAGCGCTTACAGCTACCCCTCACGTGATCAAATCCGATACCCGATATCAGGTCTAGGTTACCTGTGGGGAATTTGAGAATGCAAATTGAAGCGCTGTAAATGGAAGGAAAGAAAGACATACTTGAGTTGTAGCTGATCTAGGCCTGACACTGTTTTATGTTACCTACGGCGGATCCGCTGCGTTTCAGGTGGAAGCAAATCTGGGCCTAACATTGGGTTTATGTTACCCATGACGGATCGGCTGAAGTTTTGGAGTGGAAGCAAATCTGGGCCTGACACCGAGTTTATTTTACCCACGACGGATCTGCTGAGTTTCGAGTGGAAGCAAACTGGGCCTGACACTGGGTTTATGTTGCCCATGATGGATCTACTGATGTTTCAGAGTGGAAACAAATCTAGGCTTGACACCGAGTTTATGTCACCCGCGATGGATCTGCTGTAGTTTTGGAGTGGAAGCAAATCTGGGCTTGACACCAGGTTTATGTCACCCACGACGAATCTACTATAGTTTTGGAGTGGAAGCAAATCTGGGCATGGCACTAGGTTTATGTTACCCGCAACGGATTTGCTGAAGTTTTTTAATGGAAACAAATCTGGGCCTGACACCGGGTTTATGTTACCTACGATGGATCTATTGAGTTTCGGGTGGAAGCAAATCTAGGCCTGACACTGAGTTTGTGTCACCCGTGATGGATCTGCTGAAGTTTTGGAGTCGAAGCAAATATAAGCCTGACACCGGGTTTATGTTACCCGCAATAGATCTGTTGATGATTTGGAATGGAAGCAAATCTGGGCCTGGCACTAGGTTTATGTTACCTGCAACGGATCTGCTATGTTTCGAGTGGAAGTAAATCTGGGCCTGACACCGGGTTTATGTTACCCATGATAGATCTGCTGAAGTTTTGGAGTGGAGGCAAATCTGGGCCTGACACTGGGTTTATGTTACCCACGATGGATCTGCTGAAGTTTTGGAGTGGAAGCAATTCTGGGCCTAACACCGGTTTTATGTTATCCGCGACGGATCTGCTGAGTTTTGGGTGGAAGCAAATCTAGGCCTAACACCGGGTTTATGTTACCCGTGATGGATCTATTGAAGTTTTGGAGTGGAAGCAAATCTGGGCCTGACACCGGGTTTATGTTACCCGCGACGGATCTGCTGGATTTCTTAGGAGAAGCCGATCTGGGCCTGTCACCGGGTTTATACTACCCGCAGCAAAACTGTTGGATTTCTAAGGGGAAGCCGATTTGGGCCTAACACCGGGTTTATATTATCCATAATGGATCTACTGGATTTCTGAGGGGAAGCCGATTTGGGCTTGACACCGGGTTTATATTACCCACGGCGGATCTGCTGGATCTATGAGGAGAAGCTGATTTGAGCTTGACACCGGGTTTATATTATCCGCGGTAGATTTGCGGAGTTTCTAAGGAGAAGCTGATCTGGGCCTGACACCGGGTTTATATTACCCCCTGCAGATCTGCTGGATTTCTAAGGTGAAGTGGATCTGGGCCTGTCACTGGGTCTATGTTACCCTCGACGGATCTGTTAAGTATATGTGGGGTTGCATTGACGATGCCTATTTATTCCTTGATCGATAATTTTGGAGCAAAAATTTTTGCCCCTTCTATCAAGAATAAATACGGGTTGATTGTCCTGCCTCTAGATACCTGTATTTGGATCGGTCATGATGCATGTATGCATATGCATGTGTATGTTTTGAATGCTTTTGTGTGCATGTTTCAATATATGCATATGCGAATGGACTCTAGGAGATGCATTTCCCACTATTTGTCTCACTTGAAATTCTATGTTCTTACTTGGGAGACCGTGTCGTGCCTCTGGTTAGGGGAAGTATATGCCGTTTATGATTGACTCTAGCTGGAGGAAGTATATCCTTTGTGTGATGTGACTCTTGCTCCTCCACTGGGGATGTTCAATGGCTGTTGGGGAAGTCCTATAACTGCAGGGGAGAAAGTGGTGGCATTCTTTACGATGGTTCCACTGGGGAATAATGTGGTTGATTCTGCTGGGAAATGGTGGAAGGGTTCCACTTTTCTACCCTTACCGATGGTGAATCTGGAAGTGCTCTAAATTTTGCCTGAACTGCGCGACGTGGGTTTTCAGCTCAGGGAGCTGCTCTAACTTTTGCCTAAGGCACCTTTCGGTTTTTACCTTAATGAGCTTTTTTTTTTAAGTCTTGTGACATCTGAACTTGGATTTGTTTCAAAATTCCCGACCACCTCGAGAAATAATGAGTTGGATTCGGAGAATAAGAAAAGGTTACAGATTGCACATATTTAGCACATTTTCATTGTTAAAGTAACGAGAGTCTTTTAACCAATTAAATGCAAAGTGCTTTCCTTAAATGGATGTTTAGGCGAGATAACTTTGTTTATGCATTCTGATATAACCACAGAAACATATTTAAACAAAACATCACACTTTATTGATCAAAGTAGCATGAGTACATTTGAAAAGGTTGGTTCCCAAGATGGTATACATTTCACACAGAACTCGAATCCATCACCAGTCATCCCTTGCGGATTTTCCGACTGACCATTTTCTCTAGTTTCTTGATTTTTGCATAAGCCGTGCTTTTTGAGTTTTCAACCTAGCAGACTCCCCCCCCCCCTTTTTTTTTTACACATGGTAAGGCTTCAGGCGATCTTGGTTGACAGGATTTGCAAGTTCGTTCCCATCCATGTCTGTGATGCTTACACCACCCTTTGATAGTAGTTTCTTTACAACATATGGGCCTTCCCAATTCGGCCTAAACTTACCTCGGGCGTCGACATTTGTAGGACTTAACTTTTTTAGAACCAGATCCCCGGCTTTCAGCTGACGTCTGGGATACCTCACTTTTTGATTATAGGCTCTAGTCATTCTGCATTGATACATCTGCAAGTGATCCAGGGCTTTCAAGCGCCATTCATCTAATGCCTCCAACTGCTCATATCTGGCTTGAACCCATCCTGTTTCTAGTAATTGAGCTTCCAAAGCTATTCTGAGTGACTTGAGTTCCATTTTCACTGGTAGCACTGCTTCCATTCCATACACCAAGGTGTAGGTACCAGTTGGTTTCTGACACTGGTTCTATAACCCGACAGAGCACACGACAGCTTATCAGCTCAATATCTATAGGTGGCCACCATTCTTTACAATATTTTCTTAATTGATTTGTTAGCCGCCTCCACTACTCCATTGGCCTGTGGTCTATATGGAGAAGACCTATGACGTTCGATGCCATGTTCTGTGAATAGCTTGGTTATTGCCCCTTGAAACTGCACTCCATTATTAGTCACTACATGGTGAGGGACTCCATACCGAGAGAGGATATTCTTCTGAATGAACTTAACCATCTGCTTAGCTGTCACACTAGAGAAGGATTCTTCTTCCACCCATTTACTACAACCACTATGAATCTATGCCCATTAGAAGCTATAGGATGAACTTCTCTAATCATGTCAATCCCCCATGCCGAGAATGGCCAAGGAGATACTAGGTTCTATAGCTCAAATGGTGGCAGATGACTGATATCAGCATAGATTTGGCATTCGTGGCATCTTCTTACCTCTTTCACACAATCGGTCTGCATTGTCATCCAGAAGTATCCCTGTCTCATTATCTTTCTAGCCATATCTTGCATGTACTTGCTGCATTACAGCTTCTACTTCCTGTTCTATCAAAGCATCTTAGAAGAAACCCATTCATAGTTCTCTTGTATAGTCTATCTTTAAAGATTCTAAACTGGCTGGCTAATCTCCTTAATGAAACTCTATCAATAGTACTAGCTCCCTCTGGGTATTTTCCCTCTTTCACATACTGATAAATGTCAAAGAACCACGACTTTTCTTTGGCTATTAACTCCATCACCTCGTGCATATCAAAGTAGGGTTGCCTGGAAATTGCTATAACCAGTGGTTGTATCTGTGTCTTTTCTAGATCTTCCCACGTAGAGGACAATGTTGCTAGTGCATCGGCCATCTTATTCTCCTCCCTGGGCACATGTCTGAACTCACACTGGCTGAATAAACCACTTCTATATTGTAATAGCTCTAGGTAGGGCCATAAGGCTTCTTTTCTCAAATCCCATTTGCCTTATGCCTGCCTGATCACCAAAAGTGAGTCCCCAATAATCAAGACATTATCTGCCCCTAGTGTCAAGAGGGCTTCCATCCCGAATAAGCATGCTTTATATTCTGCCCCATTGTTGGTTATGGGGAAGTCCAACCTTTTCGACAATAGGATGGTTTTGCCATCTAGGGTTGCTATGATTACCCAAATTCCAGTACCCTTTCTGTTTACAGCACCATCGAAGCACATACCCATCTCCTTACTTCCATTACAGCTAACTGTTCATCTGGGAATTCCAGATTCTCCACGCGATCCGATTCTAACGGCTGATTTTCTAGGAATTCTGCCACAGCTCTCCCTTTGATGGTTTTCCTAGTGACGTACTCAATATCGAATTCTGATAAGAGTAGTAGCCACCTAGATAATTTTCTGACCAACACTGGTGCTTTATACAAGTATTTCATCAGATCCACTTTAGCCACGGCTTGTACCTTGTATGACTGAAAGTAGTGGCGCAACTTATTAGTCAGCCAAATCATTACTACAGATGTCTTCTATACCAGTGTGTACTTGGTTTCATATTCTAGCAGCTTCTTACTGAGATAGTAGAGGGCGTACTCCTTCCTTCCATCCTGCTCCTGTGCCAGCATTGCCCCTATGGAAGAATCTTCAACAGCCAAGTGCAAAATCAAAGGCTTCCCTGGAGTTGGTGGGCTGAGAACTGGTGGATTTACTAGGTAAGCTTTGATCTTTTTGAAGGCCAACTGACATCTATCATCCTATACAATCGGCTGATCTTTCCTTAATAGCTTGAAAATCGGCTGACACACTAAGGTTAACCGCGCTATGAAATGGTTGACATACTGCAAGGAGCCGAAGAATGATTGGACCTCCTTTTTTTTTTTAGGGGCTGGCATATCTCGAATGGCTCTGATTTTGTCTGGATCCATCTATATTCCCCTTTGACTGACCACATGTCCCAGCGATTTACTTGATGTAACCACAAATATGCATTTCTTAGGATTAAGTCGCAAGTTGTACTCTTCAATGCCTGTAAGAAATCTATCCAGGATAGTAGGGTGCTCTCCCTAGGTCGTTGACTTAACAAGCATATCATCAATGTACACCTCTACTTCTTTGTGAATCATGTCATGTAGCAATGTTGTGACAGCCCTCAGGTAGGTGGCTCCAGCATTTTTCAATCTAAACGGCATTACTCTCTAGCAGAAAGTGCCCCACTCTGTAATGAAGGATGCCTTCACCTTGTCAATCACATCCATTAGGATCTGGTTGTATCCCAAAAATCCACCCATGAAGGAATACATTGCTACTTTGGCTGCCCTATCTATCAAAACATCAATGTGACGCAATGGGAAATTATCTTTTGGGCAGGCTTTATTCAAGCCCCTGTAGTTGGCACACACTCTGAACCTTTCGTCCTTCTTAGGCACTGGCACAATGTTGGCTAACCATTCTATGTACTCTACCACCTCAAGGAACTTAGCTTCAATCTGCTTAGCCACTTCTTCCTTTACTAATGCTACCCATTTTGATCTTAGCCATCTCAACTTCTGCTTTACTGGCCTGAATCTGGGATCTGTCGGAATCTTATGAACTGCTATTTCTGTGTCGATCCCTGGCATGTCTTCATATGACCAAGTGAAAGCCTTAACATATTTTTATAGTATTTCTATCAATTCTCTCTCTTCTTCAAATTTTAGTTCGTGTGAACTGAATACCATTTTGTGGTTTTCATTTGTACTTATGTTAATTTCATGCAGTGAAGTGTCATGAATGCTAAACATGCTTGATGGTGATTCAAATGCATGCACAGAATTATCAGGATAAACATCACACAAGTATGCAAACTGGGATTTCATTGCATTAAACTTGTTAAAAAGTACATTGTTCACACTAAAAAGAGAAGAAATAGATACAAAAAAAGCATTTTCATCCTCCACAGGTGGAGGGCCTTGAACTTCTCTATCCTTGCTCAGCTCCAGGATGTTGTCTAGGTTAGTAGAAATTTCAGATTCCTGTCCAGCAGGAAGAGCAGCCTACTTAATCGCAGCCACCTGTGCCTTGGCTTTCTTTATAATTCCTGCTATCTCAGCAACCACAGAATCCAAGCTTGGCTTGGTCCCTAGCTCCTTATCGGACCCTTCCTCAGACATTTCAAATGTCTTGCCTAGGGCGGCAGCCAGCGCCTCTGAAATTGCTTTCACAGATTCATCACAAACTTTCTTTTCTGCTTTCTCCTTGGCCACTTCTGTTACTTCTGCTATTATTTCTGATGGTTTCTCTTGGGGGATGATAGTCTTAACAACTGTGTCCTCCATTGAAACTGGTGCAACTGGCTCTTCCTTACTCTTCTTAAAGTCTACAACATCAGAGAATACTTCGAAGCTCGAGTATTCAATACTCTTGATCTTCACTGGCTCAGCTTGCCTCTTATACAGCTCTTTACCTGCCTTCATGAACAGCTTCATCATGGGCTTTCCATTCTTTCCTTTCTTTAGGTTTTCTTCTCAGATGCCCCGACCACGTAGCCCAAGCCAAACTACCTCTGCTTCCCAGAATCAATGCTAAATTCGGGCACCCCTTGTAGATTAGCCCCATGCCCAGAACAAAATCATACCTGTGAAGGTATTTAGACAACCATTCCGACATATAGTTCTCGTACATAACCATCGGAGCCTCTGAAGTTTCCTCCTCACTAACCATGTGAATAACCATCGGAGCCTCTGTAGTTTCCTCCTCACTAACCATGTGAATAACCATCGGAGCCTCTGTAGTTTCCTCCTCACTAACCATGGCGACTTGGAATCCGACGAATGGTATGGTCTCCTCACTAATAGCAGCAATCAAGGACTGAGAATCTACCTTGACTATTACAACCTTACTGCCTACTGAAAACTTGATCTTCTAGTGCAAGGTCGAAGGGACACCCCCTAACGGGTGGAACCATGGCCTCCCCAACAACAAGGAGAAGGTGACTGGAATGTCAATCATAGTAAAGGTGACCATCGAACTGACTGGCCCCACCTCAACTTCAGCTTCAAAAGTCCCAATCACAGTCCTTTTGCAATCATCATAAGCCCTGATCACAGTAGAAGACTTTTCCAAACTGTCTTCGCTTAGACCCAGGAATGGTAGCATCTTTAGTGGACATATGTTCAGGGCAGATCCATTGTCTACCATCACACACGGCATAACCTGGTCTAGGAGGTTAACCTTGACATAAAGGGCTTTGTTGTGAGCTCTACCCCCATGCGGCAAGTCTTTTTCTGAAAATACAATGTCAGGGGACCCTACATGAATCTTCTCCAGCAGACAACACATGGCATCCAAAGCTGCAAGTGGAGAAACATCAATTTCAGACAGCTTTTTAACTAGCGCTGCCTTGTGTTCCTTGTGTTGGGATTCGACATTGGAAAAATAACGTGGCACAGCGGAAAATACACCGTTTAAAAATTCCTAGAATCCACCTATCGTGTCCAATTACCATTAATTAGAATAAAATCAAATAAGAATCAAGAGAGATTAACTCACCGGATTCGTCTCCTCTAGAGACTGCTGCAGAATCGTTTCTTGAAACTGCGATCTCTAAAGTCTGGTGCACGACCAACTATTGAGTGGGAACCGGTGCTAGGGAAGATGCGAAGGAATGGAGGTTCAATGCTGGGATTTTCAGCTGATTTGGGGCTGCTCTTGGTGGCTGAAATTTCCAGTAATTAATTAGCATTGAATTCGGGTTTTATTCCTTAAGTGTGCCCTTATATAGACACCTTGTCTAATTGGGCTTTAATTAGGTTAATTAAACCCAAGCCCACTAGGATTATAATTACATAAATAAACTTTAATTAAAAAGTATATACTACGTAATTTAATTCCATTTGGCTAAATTTAATTACCCCTAAATAAAATTAAATCACACTTAAGTAAATACAATACATGTATTTAATTTTCCTACTTAGGAAAATTATTTATTTAATTGTTTACTTTATGTAATTCAACTAATTGATAAATTAATTAATGACATTATGTAAACTTATTAATTAAATTAAATTCAACCCAATGTCAATTAATTACCATGACACCGAATGTCAACTAATTAATTAACGCATTCCTTCCAATGTACATTACATGTATAATATCTATAAGTTCCAGCTTAGTCGATCTATGTGCACGATCCTATGGGTCTATCTTTATGTTGGTAGTAGGCCCAAGGCCCACAGACTGTAAGTGGGTTCTAGCAAACCATTACAACCCCTAATTAAGACAGAGATGCAGCAGTCTTTAGAAGACACTCACCCGATAGTAATCTCACAGTGTCCTTTGCCTAATGATATCGATATGAATAAACAAGAGGCATGGTGTCCGTCATCCTCTTGTGTTGTTTATTATATTTCTTAATCTTGAGTTGACTCATTAATCAAATAAGCAACCAACTTATTTGGGTACGGCCATACACTTATCAGTCCCACTCATCAAGTGGCCAATGATATCATCTCGGTGTTACCCGAGTGGCAATTCCATCACTTCATCATCAATACCAACATGTTCCCCGGTCCACCCAATCAAACCCATATTTAGCATCCTTTTACAGACCTGTTAGGCGTATGTCAAAGTGAACTGGATTCCATATTGATATTATAATGAAATCTGACCATGTGGCTTTCTTGTGCGGATTGATCCAGTCCCATGTCAACGACATGTACCTATATTCATGACTGACTATACAAGTACTATGGCTAGTTAAGAACTGCCATACAGTCATCCAATATGCAAGTCTGTGGTTCTATTCATTCCCACGATTAGAACAGACCTGGGAGGGGTTTTATGATTATCAATCAATGGATGCTCTACTCATATTATAGCACAAGATATAAATGAAATAGATTAATTGCCTTTATTAATGTAATACAAATAATGTATTCATACAATGAGTCTTAATGTATAATACAAAATACAAGGATCCAATGCCCTAAGAACTAGGGCACACCAACAATCTCCCACTTGCACTAGTTCCAAGTGGGCGTTGTCCTAATTCCTATAGATCTGGTATGACCGTCGTACTGTGTCTGCAGCAGCGCTTTGGTCAATGGATCAGCGAAATTATTCTTGGTGTCAACCCTCTGCAATGATATGTCACTTCTATTCACGATCTCCCGAATGAGATGAAACTTTTTGAGCACATGTTTGGATCTCTTATGTGACGGGGGCTCCATAGCTTGTGCGATGGCCCCGTTGTTGTCACAAAAAACATCAACTGGGTCTAGGATAGTAGGTACTACTCCTAACTTGGTTATGAATTTCTTGATCCAAACGGCTTCCTTTGCAGCTTCGCATGCAGCTATGTACTCAGCTAGTGCATGGCGCACATTGCAGCATCAATGGGAGGAAGAGGTGTGAATGTGCGAAGCACTTTTAAACGACTCAATATTTTAATTTCTGGATTATAATTAAGAGATATGGCTTAGCATGCATAAACGCGGGTAATAATCTGGTAATCCATACATCCATATTATATGACAAATGTAATAGCATACTTAATTTAAAATAAATGAGATCCTATGGGCCTTTAATTACAACCTAATGAAAAACTAGATATCCTATCTAATTCTTCATGGGCCGGACTGCAATCCTTCTTGGACTCCACCATGGGCTTGCTCCGTCTGGGCCTTCCTCCATACTTGATGCAATTACAATAATTTTGTAAAATAAAATATATTCTAAAATTACATCAAAATAAAAAACGGCACGCAGGCCTTATTTTCCAAAATTAAATTACAACCGAAATAATTTAGGGCCCATAGAACTCAACATAACATTTCAAACAAAGTACCCGTCGTGCACATACTTACCAATATGATGCATGATCATGGCATTCCAAATTATAAATATAAATGTTAAGCCGACTTACTTAGGGTGAAATCGCCAATTCTAACAAATGTGACTAAGGCCCATAAAGGCCCAATGGATAACATTCATAAATGCAAAATTAACAATTTTGCTCTCACTTGAATTTGGGCTGTCACAAATTTAAAATTTAGCAGTCCCAATTTTAACCGGTGTCAAGGTTTATTGGGCCAATTTCACAAAGTCCATAATTAATTTAATATGCAAACAATTAAATTAAATATGCATGCCAACAAAATAAATAATTTAAATACAGATTAATTTAAAAAAATTTTAATTTAATTTGCATTTGGTCCGGAATAAAAAAATACCTGCAAAATCCAAAACCAGACCCGAATCCCGTCCTCGGTAGCCTACTGCCAGCAGCAGTGCCAAAATTGGAATCGCAATTGCGATTCCAATTTTGGCCAACTAGTTATTTTTTTTATTATTATAAAATCATAAACAAAAATAATTGTTTCGAGCCAAATATATAACTCATATAGAAAAACAATTTTAGATGGAAAACAATTGGGGAAAATAATCAAAAACCCAAATCCAAAAATTCTAGGGTTTATGAAAAACCAAAACCAATTGAACAAAAACCCTAAAATCACATACTTGGAACCCATTCTTTATTTAAGAACGCTTTCAAGAACCAATTCCAATCAATCTAATGGACAAAACCTAGGCTCTGGTACCACTGTTGGGATCCGTAATTGGAAAAATAACGTGGTGCAGCGGAAAATACACCGTTTAAAATTTTGTAGAATCCACCTATCGTGTCCAATTACCATTGATTAGAATAAAATCAAATAAGAATCAAGAGAGATTAACTGACCGGATTCATCTCCTCGAGAGATTGCTGCAGAATCGTTTCTTCAAACTGCGATCTCCAAAGTCTAGTGCATGACCAACTATTGAGTGGGAACTGGTGCTAGGGAAGATGCGAAGGAATGGAGGTTCAATGCTAGGATTTTCAGCTGATTTGGGGCTGCTCTTGGTGGCTGAAATTTCCAGTAATTAATTAAGATTGAATTTGGGTTTTATTCCTTAAGTGTGCCCTTATATAGACGTCTTGTCTAATTGGGTTTTAATTAGGTTAATTAAACCCAAGCCCACTAGGATTATAATTACATAAATAAACTTTAATTAAAAAGTATATACTACGTAATTTAATTCCATTTGGCTAAATTTAATTACCCCTAAATAAAATTAAATCACACTTAAGTAAATACAATACATGTATTTAATTTTCCTACTTTGGAAAATTATTTAATTAATTGTCTACTTTATGTAATTCAATTACTTGATAAATTAATTAATTATATTATGTAAACTTACTAATTAAATTAAATTCAGCCCAATGTCAATTAATTACCATGACACCGAATGTCAACTAATTAATTAACGTATTCCTTCCAATGTACATTACATGTACAATATCTATAAGTTCCAGCTTAGTTGATCTATGTGCACGATCCAATGGGTCTGTCTTTATGTTGGCAGTAGGCCCAAGGCCCACAGACTGTAAGTGGGTTCTAACAAACCATTACAGCCCCCAATTAAGACAGAGATGCAGCAGTCTTTAGAAGACACTCACCCGGTAGTAATCTCACAGTGTCCTTTGCCTAACGATATCGATATGAATAAACAAGAGGCATGGTGTCTATCATCCTCTTGTGTTGTTTATTATATTTCTTGATCTTGAGTTGACTGATTAATCAAATAAGCAACCAACTTATTTGGGTATGGCCATACACTTACCAGTCCCACTCATCAAGTGGCCAATGATATCATATCGGTGTTACCCGAGTGGCAATTCCATCACTTCATCATCAATATCAACATGTTCACCAGTCCACCCAATCATACCCGTATTTAGCATCCTTTTACAGACCTATTAGGCGTATGTCAAAGTGAACCGGATTCCATATTGATATTATAATGAAATCTGGTCTGAGGACAAAAGAGACCTACTCAAGAAAAACCTATGACGCGACAACGATGTGGCTTTCTTGTGCAGATCGATCCAGTCCCATGTCAACGACATGTACCTAGATTTATGACTGACTATATAAGTACTATGGCTGGTTAAGAACTGCTATACAGTCATCGAATATACAAGTCTATGGTTCTATTAAGTCCCACGATTAGAACAGACCTGGGATGGGTTTTATGATTATCAATCAATGGATACTCTACTCATATTATAGCACAAGATTTAAATGAAATAGATTGATTGCCTTTATTATTGTGACACAAATAATGTATTCATACAATGAGTCTTAATGTATGATACAAAATACAAGAATCCAATGCCCTAAGAACTAGGGCACACCAACAACTTAGAGGTCAGCAATAAGTGCCATAGACTGGCCTAAGTTGCCAGGTCTTCTTTTTCTACTTCCTTAAGAGCTGACATATTGCCTGACCCAATCACTGGAGCCTTGTCACTCTATTGAACCACTGGCTGGTGAACTCTTCCACTCCTTGTCACATTCTGTACTTCAGGAACTCTTGGCTTATCAACAACTGGTAGCTTAACTATCTCATTATAGCCTTATTCCTCGTATTCATCTTGCGAATCTAGATCATCTTGACTCACAAGCTTCACTTCTTTCCGCTCCATCAACTTCTCATAATCAGACTTTGCTTCGATTTCATTAGCCATCACAGACTATACTGTGGGCTTTGCCTATAGGACCTGTGCAAAAATGAAGTTGTCTGGCAGCCCCAACTGCACCATATTGACCAGCCTTTCAAATGTTGGCAGTGAATTAGTCTTTGTACTAGGCTTAGTAGGCTCCTGTCACTTTCCTTCGTGAATCAGCTTTTGGATGGCATCCTTTAGCCTATGACAGTTTTTAGTTCTATGTCCCACCATTGTTGGATATGCCCTAGTCCCGAGGCATTGGTCCTTGTATTTGTATCATACATTAATTGGATTCATGTATTATACTTATTTGTGTTATTAATAAAGGCATTAATTCATTTATTATATTTATCTTTTCAATATATTAAATGAAGTATCCAATGGACATCTCCATATCCATGATGACCAGTGTCACGACTTGGCGGTAAGACCATGGATAGGGTAAATGATATGACCATAAATAGATCCGTAGTCTATTCCAGTCATGGGAATGAATGGAACAAGAGACTATCATTAGCCTGGTTGTATGGCAGTGTCTTACCGGTCATTGGACATGGAATGGCAAAGATCTTAGGCAAAGAGAAAGCCCATGGGGATATACCCTAGCCTTCTGAATTTCTGCTTGGGTTTCCTCGCTGCTGAGACACAACAGCAACCTCCACTTGCTTACTCTCTGAAAATTGCCCGCTCTTACCTGTAGAACTAGAGCTAGACCCACTGCATGACCCAGCTACAGTAGTCGACTGATACCCGTAACTGTACCCAGAGCTTCTGTTGCCCCTATATCTTGCTGCCTTTTCCTTTTCATCCCTCTCTATTTTCATAGCCATGCTCTACACCTCACTGAGCTCACTAAAAGAGTGGAATTTCATGTTGTTTTTGAAGATGTCCCTATTACCATCAATCAACTTATGGATCAATTCATCTTCATCGGGACGGTTTTTTAGCAGAATCATCTTATTCATCTACTTTTGATAATATCAATCAAAGGACTCATTCGGCTTCTGCTTAATCCTCTTCGGGTCAAATAGCTTCACCTGGATCTTAGTATTGAAGCTGTAGCATTTGATGAAAGCCACTGACAAGGCTTCCCATTCTGACTGCACATCTTCGGATAAAGAATTATACCAACTCAGTGCACCCCCATCGAGTGTGGTCGGGGAAGAAGTTAATTAGCTGCTGTTTGGTAGCACCTGCAATTAGCATGACCCGTGCATAAAGGTTCATGTGGGCCTCCGGCGAACCAATCCCCTTGTAAAAAGGAACTTTTGGCACTTGAAACCCAATGGGGAAGGTCTCAATGCCTTTGTTGATCATTGCATCTACATTCACTCCTCTCTTGGAGCCCAGGCTGATGTTGGCCCCTTTCTTCAGCTCGGCGACTACTTCATCCAACTCCGAGTACTTCGCCTTCATTTTCTTTTCCATGGCTGCCTCAATCTCTTGTAGCCTTTCTACACCAACTGAGACATCAGCCCCAAACTGAGAAGACTCATCCACCTTTTCCTTTCCAAGCCTACTGGTTTTGATTTCCTCACTTTCTCTTACGACAGTCCGCATCTCTTCTTTTAGCATGTCACAGAAATCCTAAGATCTCAGGAAATCCTTCAGGGCATTAGCAAGAATTGGTGTTTGGTTGGCCATTTCCACTTCCTCTCTGGAATCAGACTCACTATCGATTTCTACTGTTCTCTATTCCCCAACAGCCCTCAAAGTCTGAGACCTTGCCCTTGGTCGATCTAGCTTACTCTATGAACTGTCTTTATGGAGCTTTGGTCTTTTCTAGTCTCATATGCGTATCGTCCTACATCCCACGTGGAGAGTTAGGGATAACAAATGAATGAAGCGATGTCATGAAGAATGATGCTTGGATGATGCTTATGGAAATAGAAATGGTAATAAACTTCATGCGTCTGATG
Organism: Euphorbia tirucalli; assembly: GCA_039660915.1. Taxonomy (NCBI): domain Eukaryota; kingdom Viridiplantae; phylum Streptophyta; class Magnoliopsida; order Malpighiales; family Euphorbiaceae; genus Euphorbia; species Euphorbia tirucalli. The sequence goes on along the minus strand of CM077635.1, from coordinate 14,739,006 downwards.
TCCTTTATTTGGGATGTCCCAAAAGTGCCCGATCTCATACAAAGATAATGTAAGAGTTTCTCACGGGAGCCGCCACACAGACAGGGGTTCGGCGCCTTTGGGGCACCCAAAGGCGCACCTAATGAATTATCATGAAATGGCCACGTGTGTACTGACACACATGCAGAGTTTTGACACTTTGTAGGTCAATGGGATGAAATGAAATGGTTGCACAGGGAGCATCCCATGGATAGAGTTCTGATGCTTTTGAGGCATGTGATATGAGATGATGTTACACAAAGAGACACGTGTAACCAGGGACACAGACAGAGGTTCGGCGTTCATGGAACACCTTGCATGATTTTGATAACTCTATGAAATGCCCTTATATATGCACTAATCTGGCACTCGGGGAGTACCTTGAATGATTTTACAATGTCATGGAATGACCTGATGTGGGCCATAATATGCAAATAGGACTCCGGTGTCGCGTGACGCTCATGATAAATGAGTATGATGCCATGTAATGACATCATGTGAACCAACACACGGAAATAGACCTAGCACCATTACGGCCTTATATTGAATGACATTGTATTTGTGAAATGGCCGAGTGCAATTCGGTGCACGGGCGGAACACAGGTAGGTTTGGGATACCCGATATGTTATGGAATGAAATGATCGTGAAGGGCACACTTGGAACATCCTTTATTTAGTGGGACGATGACATTGATGTGTATGTCACATGAAAATGTGGTTAAGACATATGACACACGGGATGATGTCGTGTATGATTTGCATATGAGATGTAAATGGCATACATATAAAATTTTATGGATGTACAAAAATGTGATTAGTATCACGCATATGTTGATGTTTGAAAATGGCTACAGAGAGATGTGGTTAGAATGGCACACGAATGATTGTGTGTATTTAATGCTTCATGAAAAGTCAAATAGAAAACACCACGGAACAAACGTTAGCACACGCAATAACATGCACTCCCTTCCAACCTTATTTCTCCTTTCGATTGGTCTTGTATTCTTCCTAGATGTTGGATCTCTTTGGCATCAACAGGGGATACCAAAGGTGTGCACTCATTATTCAATTTAAATTTATGTTTGGGTAATCCTAGGGGAAGTTGCTAAGCCATTACATGTTGTCTAAAGTCAAAACCAAGGGTCGTACAGGTTCCTATAACGAATATACACTCCTCACCGTAGAACACAATGTGAGGTCATGCGGTGCTATGAGTGGTTTACCCCGTCGGGTGTCTCCAATCCTGGCAGTAGAGGTAGGCCACCTTCTTGAGTAAACCAGGCTGATCAGTGTCTTTGAGGGATTGAGAAGAAGAAAATGTCATGATATGCAAGTGCAAACAAATATGGTATCATGAATTAGGTAAAGTGACTGCAAGCGAGGTTTTATTTCAGTAGTTGCCTGAGTTCCTTAAGTTTTTGTGAAAACTTTTTAAGAAACTATTTCCCCAGCAGAGTCGCTACTGTAAGCGGACCACCTATAAAGCGAAATGTGGTGAAGCTAACTAGGAAAAACGTTCTCATTTGATTTGTATGGAAAATGGGTTTTGTTTATCTTAATTTAGGAAAATCATGGATTTGACTTGTTTGGAAAATCCCTTTGTTGAAAACAGTTTCCCATTTTTAACTTAAAGACCTCGAAACTTAAATTCCAAGATCAGTGATAGAGTTGCCACCCGAATCAGCTCATCCCGGAAATTCCGGTACAGCTCCCTACAAAGGGTAGACTATTGTACCAAATGCAGAGATTTAGGGTTCGGGCAAGTGACTTACTCAACCTCTAGCTTGCTTTCACTTTACAGATTATATTACTATATTTTATTTACTTTATTATCTTTCTCTAATACAATTTGTGTTTATATTTATTTAACCGATGCTCAAGCAAATGATAGAAAATAAATCACAGAAAAGTAAACCATTCATTCAAAATGCACAAAAAAATAATAGAGGCCGCTTATACAACCAAATCAAATAAAAATAAAAGCTCTCATCCTCACTTTTACAAGCGCCTAAATACAGGAATATCTAAAAATTACAAACGCCTAATTTACATGAAAATCTATTAATTACATTAAAAACGGAAATGAAAGAAATTAAAGGCTGCAAAACAGATGGTTAACATAATTTACATCACAACACAGATAGGACTTAGATTGGACAGAATTGAGATTTTAGGAATTAGGGGATGCATTTAGGGGATAACCGGGTCGGCTCGGTTAGCTGGCCTGGTTACACTTGGGAAACGGTTTTGAAATGCCCTGCAAATTTTATGCTGGAAACAATTTTGGAAAATTATTTTTCTTGGTTACATGCAAATTTTCCTTTTTCAACGGGTCTGTTATCCCAGAACTGGGGGTTCCATTCGTGCGGGTTTCCTAAATCCAACATCCATCTAGGGTTCAAAAAGCAGTGAACATGCCAAAAATAGTTTAAATCCGAAAACAGCATCGCACGATGATGTTTGTACAAGTCATTTTGTGACTCTGTTTATTCTGGAAACTATAACCGTACGGCTGTAATTACAGCCGTGCTGCTGTAACTAGAGCCATGCAGTTTTAAATTACAGCCGTGCAGCTATGGCTACCAGAACTCGAAAAAAATGGTTTTCTCGTTTTGAAAATGCCGTTTTGCTCGTTTTTCTATGTTTCTCTAGGATGATATAGGGTTCAGGGGTCCGCTGATGCTGGACTACGGATCCAATTTGGATCAAACAACCCCGATGTTCAGAAAATAAAACCCGAGAAAAACCAAAAAACTAATATCCATACGTACAGAAATCCGAAAACCAAAATTTTACAACATACGGATGCATTTGGGCCGAAATTGATCATAACAGAATGCATAAAATGGAAAATGGAGTATTTTCGGCCGATCAGGGCAGTTTCAGGATTCTACCCCTATAGAACATGGCCATTGGCTCTGAGTACCAGAGCCGCGTAGCTCTGTTCATAGCGTACACAGCCGTACAACTGTATTCGGGAAATCTGGTTTCTAAAAATTTGCAAAAATAGGAAAAATGCAATGAAAAAGCAATGTTCACAGGTTCAAGGCCTCTTAGAGTTTACCTTGATATTGTTTTGATGTGTTGAACATCAAGAATCGAATTGAAAACTCGAAATTCCCCCGAAACCTCAACCAGCCGAAATCCTAAAACGAATTCGAAACCAATCCAAAACGATCCCAATTGATTAAGCAAAGGTCAAGTGAACTTCCTTCGATGCTTAGATATTGATTTTGGTGATAAATTTCCTTGGTTTTGGTCCTTCTGCTTTCGGTTTCCTTTCCCACTTTTCTCTTTTTCTTTCTAAGTCTAAATTTTTTTTTTCAAGAATAATCTCTTCCTAAGATCAATTGCCTTCTTTGATTTGATTTTTTCTTTTACTTTTATATCTCATATAACCCACAATGATTTCTAAAATTTAATGAGCTGTCTGAATCCCCTGCAAATTCGGCCAAAATCTTTTCTGCTCACCTAAGTTGCTTTGCTTTACAGAGTAGCTTGGTTGAACCCACTAGAGCCGCAGGGCTCTAGTTTTGCTAGAGCTGTGTGGCTCTAGCAAGAGCCAGGCCGAAATTTGTAAAAATTCGACGCTTACCCTAAACCATAAAAATCATCTGGGGGACGTTTTCGGGTTTTGGATCAAGGATAACTTGGTCTTCGAGACGTTTGAGATACTCCGGGTGATATTCTAGTCGTTTTCAAGTCTGATTCATGTCTGTCTACTCTATAAGGAATACAGGAATTCTCATCATAGAGGTCGAGAAAACCCGGAGCTTACACATGCCACTGTAAGGTTATAGCAGTGCGGCTATAATCATCAGAAGAGGCAGTTGTAAGTAGGTTCACTTCCAGATTTGAGAAAAACGTAAAATCATAAACAAATAACACCTAGAATGTTTCAGAATGAGTTTTTAGGGCCTCTTAGATTATACCTTGTATGTGTTCCAGCGTTTTGGATCACCAGGAACGGATTCGGACGCCAGAAAATCCTTTGAAGTCACGAATAACCCGAAATTGTCTACGATCCTCCGAAGCCCGAATGGAACCCCGAATTAATCCGAATGAATATTGAATTGATCAGAATCTTTCCAGAATGCTAACCCTCACGAAATCCTAATTGTTTCTGTTGATTAAGTTAAAGTTTTTATGATTTTTATTTTATTATTTGATTTTTCTCTCTTCTCACTCTAAAATCTCCAAAAACCTAATTTTATAACAGAATCCTAGCTGTCTGTTATGTTCCCATGACCTAATTTCATTTTCTAGCTTTTATATCTCCCAAATTAGGTTAAAAATCCGAATTAAAGACTAATTTTGCCATATTTAGGAAGTCTGATAATTATAGCTAAGCGGTTGTAGTCACTATAGCCGAGCGGCTATAGTGGCTAGACTTGCTTTCTCGCCCTTTTTCACTTCTTTTCTTCGGTTCTCTTAAATGCTCACTCGACCTTCTTCGGGGTTCTGCACCAAGACTTGTCACACATATTCGGGTCATCCGAGATATCTTTGGCATCATTCCTGTAGCTCCAAATCTGCCTCACACTTATTCGTGAGAAAGGTAATAAAAGCTTTCATCATCGAGGTTGGGAAACAAATCGTGCTCACAGGTACAAAATAAAATTGTTCCAATATCAAAACCAGTCCACTAGGCATCATATGGTAGTATTCGGCGATCTCTATGGCAGCAACCCGTACTCCATTTCTGACCAGCAAGTCCACCTCCCCAGATCCTAGTGGCCTCCTATACTTAAGTGCCTGCACATTACAACAAATGTGAGAACCACATCCAGTATCCAATACCCAGGATGTTGAAACAGTAAGGTTAATGTCTATGACATATATACCTGACGAAGATGCGCCATGGGTCTTCCTTTGCTCTCCAAATCATTTTGGACACGATCTCTTCCAATGCCCTGCTTGCTTGCACCCGAAACAAACATCCTTGGGGTTGGCCTTGAGCTAGGCCTTAGCGTTCTTGGCCTTGGCTTTCTTATCCTTGGCCTTGCCCTTAGCAAGAGGAGTGTTCCCCTTGTTGACCAGCAGTACTGGCGAGAGTCTTCTTGATCAACTTCTTAGTGAGCTTGAGCATCCCATGCAGCTCACTAACAGTGTGGTTCACCCCTTGCATATTATAGTTCAGGATAACGTAATCATGTCCACCGCCAGCTCCTGTGAGATGGGGGATCCAAGACGGGCTAAAGTATCTAGGTAGCCCTTTATCTTAAGCATGTGTGTGCTCACAAATGTCTCAGCCCCCATCTTACAGGAGTGGAATGCCTTATTGCTTAGGTACCTTTCCTTACGAGCTTGCTCTTGAAACATCTCATTAAGAGTTGTTATCATAGCATAGGCCTGATGGTCCATGAACTGCTTTTGCAGCTTAGGGACCATGCATGCCAATATAAGGCATGTCACATCCTGGTTATCCTTGATGTGCACCTCCTATTCCTCCAGCTGGGCAGCCGGTGGATTACGCCTCGTTGGTGCAACCAGTACAGGCCTTTCTAGCACATACTCTTTTGACTCCTATCTAGGAACTTTTCTTAAATTCCTAGACTAGTCCAAAAAGTTAGGGCTAGAAAGTTTCTCTTTCTAGGATAGATCGCAGTGAAAGTGAATTGTTTGTTGCCATTTGGTTACTACACAGAAAAATTATAAGAGTGTTAATAAAGGACTTAACTTGATTTTCCCATATTTAAATAATAATGAATCATGTTATTAATTAACTCAAGTTGTTGGGCTCATGGGCTGAGATCCATATTTCATTAAGATATAGCCACTCGCAGGCCTAGAAAAACTATACCCTAATTATTTAGGTAGGAACACCGTCCAATCCCAACCTAGGGACTCTCGTTTTGATGGGCTTGTTAGCACTTACCCATTGGTGCTTAGGGCCAAGAAAATCCTACTACCCAAGTTGTGAGCGGACGACCTTTATACGGAACGCACGGTGAAGCGGGAACCGGGGATTTTCTTTTTAAGGTGTCTGATGATATGGTTTGAAAACAGGTCTTTAATCTTTCTTAGGAAAATCTTTCATTTTATTGGAAAAACCCTTTTGTAGAAAACTTAATTGTAAGTGTGAATTTTGGAAAAATAGGCTTTTAGAAAATCCCAATTTGAACATAAAGATCTCGAAACCTAAATTTCAAATTTAGATATACAGTCGCCACCCGGATCAGCTCATCCGGGAAATTCCGGTACAGCTCCCGACCAAGTGTAGACGCGGTACCTAATTCAGAGATTAAGGGTTCGGGCAACAAATCTACTAATCCTCACTTATTTTTAATTATTATTTCATAATGTAATGTTGCATTCACTTAATTCTACTCATTTTATCTCCTTTTTTTATTATTAACAATGCTCATGCAAATGACATAAATATAAAACCAATATAATGTGCAGAAAAGTAAAAGTGTGGGAAAAGTAAATAGCCCAAATTATACAACCCATAAAAAGAAAAAGCTATCATCCTCACCATTACAATCACCTATGATACACGATGATTTAAAAAAATTACAATCGCTTAGATACACAATTCAATCTATTAAGTACATTCAAAAATAATAATAAAGAAAAATAAAAGTTGTATCCAAATACGGTTAGCACAGGTAAATAAATCACCAAGGACTCATATAGGAGAGAATAGGGGTACTTTAGGAAACGAGATCATGCATAGGGGGTAACCTGGTTGACCCGACCGATCGGCCCGGTTAAACCTGGAAAACGGTTTTTTGAAACGCCCTGTAGGTTTTGTGAATGAAAAACCAATTTTGAAACCACTTTGGCTCATTTACATGCATTTTCCAATTATAGTGGGCTGGATATCCCGAGACCCGGGGGTCCTGTTCGTGGTGGGCCTAAATTAAACATCCATCTAGGGTCCGAAAAGAATGTAAACACACCAAAATTCAGTTTTGAATAGGAAAAAGATGCAAAATTACAAGTTTGGGACAAAAGGGCAAAACTTTAATTCTGCCTCAACTATAGCCGTGCTACTGTAGCTTACAGCCGTGCCGCTGTAGCTTACAGCCGCGCGGCTCTAAAGCTCCAGAATTGTGTTTCGACCTTCTTTTCTCGTTTTTGAAAATCGTTTTGCAAATTTAGCGATTTTGGATAATCTGGGATTTCTGGAAACACACTGATTTCAACCAAACGGATTCGAAACGGATCGTAATAAGTCTGGAAATCCCAAAAAAACTCAAAATCGCCAAACTTGAAATCACATCCAACAATTAAAAATAAGAAAACAGGGAAGCTAAGCATACATGGATGTAATTGGACCGATAATAAACATGAAAAACACATTACATTTGAAAATGGAAGTGTTATCAGTCGATACTGGGCAATTGGAGCTACTGCCCCTGTAGGTTACAACCGTCCCCCTGTAGGATACAACTGCGCCCCTGTAGTTTGGAAATTATAGCCGCGCCCCTATAGGTTACAGCCGCACAGCTGTAGGTTATAGCCGGGCGGCTGTAATCTTAAGTGGGGCCGCTGTAATCAAAAATCACTTCCAAAATCACCAAAAAATCAAAAACACCAACAAACAGCAATCAAAATGAAAGAAAAAGAGATTTTTAAGGCCTCTTAGAATGTACCTTGTCTGTGTTCCAGTGTTTTGGACCACTAGGAATGAATCCGGATGCCGGGAAGGCCTTGCAATCACGAACGACCCAAGTCTAAGAACGTTCCTAGAAAACTAATCCCTCCAAAGCTATGATGATTTAAACAGATTTTGTTAAGATTTCTTTTATTATTTACGATTAAAACATTCAATTTTAGTCTTTTTTTCCCAAAAACCCTAAGTGTGGATGTCTTTTTCTCTCAATTTCTTAATTCTCTAATTTTTGTCTACTGTTCTTCACCCTAATCCCGATCATTAGTGTTTTATATCTCCTATGTTAGTTAAAAATCCGGATTAAATGCTGATTTTTCACAAAATAGGAAATCTGATGAGTACAGCCGTGCGGCTGCAGTACAGCAGCGCCATTGTAGTACAGCCACGCGGCTGTAGTGACCAGATTAGCCTATTTTGCTTATTTTTCATTCTTTTCTTTGGTTTTCTTAAATACTCACTTGAATTCCTTCGGGGTTCCATACCAAGACTTTGTCACATACACTTGGGTCACCCGAGACATTTCTGACGTCATCCCTGTCATTCCGAATCCGGTTCATGTGTATCCGTGAAAAAGGTAATAATGGCTTTCATCACCGAAGTCGGGAAAAAACCCGTGCTCATAGGCTGCCCCTCGCATGACCAAAGTCGACTTGAATGGGTGCTTATGCCCGATTCGAGTTTGGTCCCGCGATAGGGAGCACGGTGAGAAGGAGAAGAGAACATACCTAGTGGCTCCTCCCGCATCTACCAGCTTTGATGTTTGTAGGGACTTTTCTCGGTTGTTTTACGAAACAGCGGTCTTGCCCAGGTTGATTTGATTCTTTAGGGACTTACTTACATTATTTTTACGAAGCATAGGACTTTGCCCGAATTGATTTGATGTTCTCCAGGGACGTGCTTCGACTCTATCATGAAGCAGAGGACTTTGCCCAGATGGTAATGGTTTTCTAGGGTCGTGCTTCGACTCCGTTACAAAGCAGAAGACTTTGCCTAGATTTAATTGGTTTTCCAGGGATGTGCTTCGACTCCATTGTGAAGGAGAGGACTTTGCCCGGATTGAATTTTCCTTGCCATTTGACGTTTATGAAAGGAAAGGGTATTTTGGTAATTTCATAGTTTAGGGTGTTGGCACCCTTTGAAGGAAGGGTATTTTGGTCATTTGACTTCTCGTGGGGCCTATGTCACGAAATGGAATGAGTTTTGATGATTTGGTTCCCTTTTTTTTTGGTGAAAAGGGGCATTTTTGTCATTTGGTAGCTTGGTGGCTAACAAAAGGGGTATTTTGGTCTTTTTGCCCCTAGTGGAGCTTGTGTCACTAGGAGAAGAAATATTTTAGTGATTTGGTCCTGCGTATAGCTGGCGTCACTAAAAGGAAGGGTTTTGGCCATCCGGTAGTTTGGTTCCTAACAGAAGGGCATTTTGGTCATTTCACTTCTAATGATGCTTGTATCACTGAAGGGAAGAGTAGTTGTGTTTCCCGCGAAATTAGTGTATCCGAGGAAAAGATGCTTTGATGATTTGAGAAATTTGATCATCTCTCTCGAAGCTTTTCAGTTGTTTTTGGCGTGTATTCGTTCCTTGATCGATAATTTTGGAAACAAAAATTTTTGCCCCTTCGATCAAGAATGAATACGTGTCGAATACCCTACCCCTTGACACCTGTAAGACATGAAAACTATCTTTCTTGGGATCAAATTGGCATAAAATAAGCTTTGAAAGACGAAAAGAAAGTCAATTTGTAGAGAAACAAACTACAGCCGAGCGGCTGTAGTGATTTGAAACTACTGCCGCTTGGCTATAGTGATGGGTTTTAGAAGGCTTCCTTTAAAAGCCATAAGAAATGAAAACTTTCCCATTTTTCTCAACTAGAAATCCTTGCTTCTCTCAGTGATTTTCTTGCCCCTAACCCAAAATCATGAGGCGAAAGATGCGTAGAGTCCTCCGGCCTGTTCCTGTTGCTCAACCTGTGTTTCATATACAGTTTTCCATTCTAGAGGGAAACTTTACTCTAGCATTTGAACCCACGGAGTGTAATTATGGACTAAAAGAGGATGATGAGTATTGCGGGCTGAAGATCGATACCCCAATGCCCATCCAACTCCAAATTTTGAACCATGCCTACAAGAATCTGGTTACTTTTCTCTAATTTTTCAACTTTTTCCAAGTTTGAAATTTCAGTAAAATTAGAGAAAATAGGTGAAATTGATGCTTGATTTGAGTAGGATATGCCCTTAGGATGTTTATTTGTTGATTTGGCTTGACTTAGGACAAGATTTGACCTAAAAAATGAAAAAAAAAGGAATTGGCTGAAATTGTGCAGCTACAGTCGTCCCACACATGATCACAGCTGCATAGCTGTGAACATGAGGGTTACAACCGCACGGCTATGACCTATAGCCGGGCAGCTGTAGACTCATGACCGGGCGGCTGTAGTGCAAAAATTTAGGGGCCGTCCAATTTTTCGTGATTTTGATCATATTTCTTCGATTTTTACATTATATATGCTTTCTGAAAAGCTCATAAACACCATGATTATTGATTTTGCAGGTGAAATGTCACCATTGCAGTTGTGGGTCCATCATGGAGTCCTTGCAGTGGTATAGGCGACTCCCCCAAGGAGTAAAAGATATTGTAAATTCCACTGGTTTGCGTCGGTTGGTTCACAGCATGTCTGTCACTACTCCTCGCACAAGCCGTGGACTCTTAGCTGCACTCATGGAGAGGTGGATGGATTCCACCCACACATTCCATTTCCCCTCTAGAGAGTACACGGTGACTCCAGAGGACATCGTCGCCATTACCGGTCTTCCTTTTTCCAGACAGACGATAGCCTTTAACCAAGTCTTCGCACACGGAGGGTATAGTCAGGAGTTGGTATCATTGCTTATCAGGATCGACTCCCCAGATAGGCGGATTTAGTGCAGGAGTATCCGGGACTATTGGCTCGGGCAACAGCATATGCTCCGAGAGGGGGCTGGTTTCAAAGCGACCGATGAGAGGAAGTATGCTAGAGCCTTTTTATTGCATGCTCTTTCTATCACTCTTTTTCCTATGGGCCGGAGCAGTCTGAATCTGGCTATGTTACCTTCCTTGATTGATCTAGAGCCTATGAGGACTCTTAATTGGGCCCGGGCAGCCTTGGCCCAGCTTTACTATGCTCTGGATCTCTGTGTCCGAGGCTCTTATAAGGAGCTGAAGGCTTTTTGGATTCTGTTGCACGTGAGTACTTTGGGCCTTTTCCTCTCTTTTTTTTTTAGGCTCTGGTTTTCACCTTCCGTTTTTGGAAATCTGGGTTTAAGAGTACCATTTTGTTCCGCCCCCAGTAGTGTAGATTCCTGATGGGTATGAACTGGCTGAATTCCCCCACCTCAGATGGTATATGGGGTTCGTTTGCAGTGAGGTCGACAAGAATGAGGCTGAATCTCACCAGGCTTTGAGGGAGATGATGTTTGAAGGGGTACGTCCCTTTTTGTTATTTTTTTACAATGCTCTAACTTTCTAGTTTCATATCGTCAAGGCTGCTTAGATACGGGAGGGCGATGATCTGCCTCAGGCACTTCGTAATGCGTAGGCTTTATCCAGTAGGCCCTTTGTGATGGAGTGCCTGTATGGTCAGGAGTGGTTCCTTGGCGAAAGGACTCATGACTAGCGCTCTGGTCCCAGGGCACGTAGGATTCCAACCGCCTTGCCGAGGGGATTATTCTGGCCTCATCTTCTGTCCCAGGAGTTGCACCCAGACCTTTATGACGCTGGATATGAGGCTGGTAGTATGGATGGTGATTATAGTCATTTTATTGCCGTCCATCTGCTTCCACCATCTGTTGATGCTCAGGCTAAGGTAAATTAACTAACCCTTTTTTTAATGTCATTCTTTTGAATTGACTCCAGCCATCTTCGTGTGGTGGGCGTGCTCGTCCATCTTCATCTGCTAGAGGGAGAGGTAAGAGGTCTGGTACTGCTACTTCTCGAACTGTTGGAGCGAGTTCTGGCGCCGGAGTGGAGGACATCCCTATTTCCCAACCTCAGGCTCCTCAGGCTCCTGAGGTCGGGTATGTACATGGTCGGATTGAGTTCCCGATTGAGGATTCCATTCAGCTATATGATGATACTCAGCACTCTTATCGGGCCGATCTCCACCTTAGGGACCATAATTTTCCCCCGACCATTCCTCCCGACACCACCTGTGTGAGTGTTTCCATCCTTATCTATTCTTGCCCCTTTTCCTGATTATCTATCATTAGCTGTTCCCCTTGAATTGCGATCTTTACAGATTCCAGTGATGTAGGGCATGTACATGGGCCAGGCCATTTATGCATTGAGGGCACTCTCTTTTCGGGACAATGCCACTTTGATAGTAAGTACCTGTACTTGATTTTATGCTTATGTCTGGATGTATGTATGTATGGATGCATATGCATGTAATTGTCATGTTACTAATGCTTCGTTCGATGTAGACGATAATCGGGAGGGAGCAGCTAGTCAGCTTGTTTGAGGGCCGAGAATGATCAGTTGTGGCATCGGGACACCGAATTAGAAGTCATGAATCAGACTTTTAGAGACCAGGTGGGCGATTGGGATGCCCCGATGGAAGATGCGGGCGAGGACGTGAGCGGGGGTCAGGATGACGAGGCAGGAGATGACGGAGATGATGACGATGATGCTGGCTTTGACTCCTCTTAGGCTCATTTCTCCAATATTACTTGATATATTGACCCATCTTTATGCTGTTTCTTGGCACATTTCGGCCTTTGCATAGACCCGATTCAGTGATGTATCTGATGTATCTGATGTACATGATATTTACATTTTGCACCTTTTTCTTTATGAATTTGAGTTTTTTGAGCATGTGCTTCTTTGCTTTTCCATGTTTTCACCACTCTTCGGTTTAATGTTGTTGGATCCGAGATGTATTCTCGTGTTTTTAGACTATATTTTCCTTGAAAAACAACCCTCGGAAACTATAGCCGCGCAACCATAATAATCAGAAGTCATATAAGGATATAGATAAAGTGTTGTCTGAACTACAGCTGCGCCCCTGTAAGCATTACAGCCACCCCACCTTCTACAGCCGTGCCCCTATAGTCTATAGCCGTGCCATTGTAGATAGTTATAGCCGCCCTATACCATAAATTTATTCCACATCGATTTTCAAGCTTTCTTCAGCACAGCTGTGCCCCTATAAGTATTACATCCGCCACACCTGCTATAGCCGCGCCCCTATAGTCTACAGCCGCACCACTATAGATGGTTATAGCTGCCCCATGCCATAAATTTATCCCACATCGATTTTCAAGCTTTCTTCAGAACAGCCGCACTCCTATAAGTATTACAGCTGCCCCACCTATTACAGCCACACCACTATAATCTACAGTCGCGCCACTGTAGGGCATTATCGCCGTCCCATACACTATAGCCGCCCCATCTATTTTTCAGCCTTTCTCCTTCTTTCGCTTCTCTTTCGGCATGGATCAGCTCAGAGGACCACTCTGGGACTATTGTGGTAAAATCCACTCTTATAATTGGGCTTCACTCATGCCCTTTGGCTTTCACACTGCTTTGACTCCGAACCGGGTCTTCTTGGATGTAACAGTTAGCTTTTGGGATCCGGTGGATCATGTCTTTCGTTTCTCTGGTCAGGAGTTGTGCCCCTTGATAGGGAGTTTAGTGCCATCCTCTGTATTCCCTGCCCTCGAGGGGTATGGTTAGCTGTTCCCGGCTCTGACTTGGATGATGTTCACATATTTTTGAGCCAATTTGCCCCAACTGTAGTAGGCTTGAGACATGCGCTTACCGGTAAGCCTACTACTCCCAGACTTAGTCTTTCTGTTGTAGCTGACTTATCTTTTGCTTTGTCTCCCACTGCCCCTGGCTGGGCTCCGTTGATGAGTTTGTTACTGATGGCTTGCTACTTGTGCGAGTCCCAAGACGGTACTTGTAGTCTTAGACTAGCTTTGGTAGTGACTCAAATGGCTCAGGGGGCATCACTGATGGGGGTTGTTTTTGCTAAAACCCTAATCCACTTAGATCCTATCAATTCTGATTCTCTTGTCGAGAGTTGTGGGTCCCCTATTATGCTTCAGGTATGCTTCAGCACTTTATTTTCTGAATTCAAGCATTTGTCACCCCTTTATTTTGACTAATCCACATGCAGATCTGGCTGTTGGAGAAGCTGAGTCTCATGAGCCCTCCTCCACCTCATCCGAGATATGCCCTGAAGCGCTATTGGTCTCGGCGCATTGAGCTCCTAGATTTCGGTTGCATGACTATGGAGTACTGGTTTGATTGGCTGAGGAGATGAACTGATGACTTTATCCAATGGGCTTGTCCTTGGTGGGATATAACTGATGTGACTACTGGGACTTGGGCCAGGGGTGTTCAGCTACTCGGGTTGACACATGTAACCTTTTATTCTCCTGCTCGGCTGTGCAGGCACTATGGACAGCCGCAAAGGGTGCCTCAATCCTTGTGTACTACTGAGTGTGGGGTATTTACATTGCAGTGGCCTGAGCATATGCAGCACCAGTGGATGCACCCTACCCGTGCTGAGGTTTCAAGGTATAATAGTCTTGCACCCATGGAGACAGATGCTTCCTATAGGGCTTGGCAGACAGATCTGATTGGTTGCCCCACTAAGCATGGACGTGAGGTACTGACATTGCGGTACCTCAGTCTTTAGCTGATTAGGATCAAAATTGATTACTGCTATATGACTTTTTATTCTGTTTCTGTTTTTCTTGTCCTAATTTTTGCATAGGTCGCCCTTTTTGGGTTTTCATCCGATCGGACTCTCTTTATTTTTGCCTGAACTGCCATTTTGGGTTTTCAATTCAATAGACTTCTTTTTTTTTTAACATACATGTTCAATTCATGGATGTGAGATATGTAAAAAAAATGAAGACAAATATGCATAAATTAATCTGAATTGTGACTAAACTTGGGACATTTAAACAAACATAACCAAACATTCATTCATTCATTCATAAATAATGTTTTAGCATAATGTACATCAAATGATGAAATGAAATTATGGACAGAATCATTAATGGTATACGTCTCGACTGAATCCACGTATGCCACCAACCGGTTTTTGCTGATTTTCCAGCTGATAGTCCTCACCTCTCTGCCCTAACTTTTGCATGGATCGCCTCTTTGGTTTTCGACCCATCGGATTGTCCTAACTTTTGAGTGGATTTCCTTTTGATTTTCAAGCCATCGAACCCTTTTTTTTACACATAGTAGTGTTTCAGCTTATCCTGGTTGTTGGGGTTGACAAATTCATTCCCGTCTATGTCCATGATCTTTGCAGCGCCCTTCGAAAGTACCCTTGATTACATATTGACCTTTCCAGTTCGGCTTGAACTTCCCCCGTACATCCATGTTGGTCTATTTCATCTACTTGAGTACCAGATCCCCTGCCTTAAACGGACACTTCTGATGACGAACTTTGTTGTTGTACGTCCTAGCCATTCGTTGTGGATACATTTGCAACCGGTCTAAGGCCTAAAGACACTTTTCATCAATCAGTGCCAGCTGTTCATGTCTTGATTGGAGCCATATAGATTCTAGCAATTGTGCCTCCATGACCACTCTCAATGATTTGACTTCCATCTCTACCGGCAAAACCGCTTCCATCCCGTAGACTAGTGAATACGGAGTTTCTCCGGTCGGGGTTCTAATGCTTGTCCTATATCCCCACAAAGCCAATGGTAACATGTCAACCCAATCTCTATAGGTTACTACCATTTTTGATAGAATCTTCTTTATGGACTTATTGGTCGCTTCCACTGCCCCATTGGCTTGTTGGCGATGCGTGGATGACCTATGGTGTTCAACTCCTTTCTCTTGGAACAACTATGTCGTCACCCCTTGGAACTGTACCCCATTATCAGTCACAACATGATGAGGGATCCCATATCTTGAAAAGATGTTCTTTTCTATGAACTTAGCCATCTTCTTAGCACTGAGATTTGCAAATGATTCCGCTTCGACCAACTTAGAAAAGTAATCCACTGCCACAATGATGAATCGGTGTTCGTTTGAGGTGGGTGGCCTTATTTCTCCAATTATATCTATGCCCCAAGCTGCAAACGGCTATGGAGTCAAAGATACTTGAAGTTCAAGCGGGGGGAGATGATTGAGATCCCCGTACACTTGACATTCATGGCATTTTTTAACTTTCTCCATACAGTCAGCTTGCGAAGTGAGCCAAAAGCAACCTTGTATCAGTATTTCCTTTCCCAGGGCCAGTCCATTCATATGCGGGCCAAACGCATCGGAGTGTATCTGTTTCATGACCACAACTGCCTCTTCCTCTGTTAGACACTTCAGAAGAACTCTGTTAGCCGTTCTTTTGAAAAGTTGATTCTAAAATATCCAAAATTGTGCTGCCAATCTCCAATAGGAAACCTTGTCAGACTCAATAGCGCCTGGGTATTGACCATTCTGGATGAACTGTAGAATATCATAATACTAGGGTTGTGCCCCAATTGTCACAACTGTGTTAACTGATGAATAGCATGGATTCTGAGTGACTTCCAAGACGACTGGTTGTATTGGCTGTTTTCGGGGACCTTCCCACATTGATGATAGTGTAGCCAATGAATCTGCCATCTGATTCTCCTCTCTCGGCACATATCGATATTCACACTGGCTAAATACCTTTGCCCTTTCCCAAACCATCTCAAGATAAGGTCGGAGTGACTCTTCTTTTATTTCCTAGTCTCCTGTAACCTGCCAAATCACCAAAGCTGAATCCCCAATAACCAGCTCCTCATTTGCCCCTAATGTGATCAGAGCATCGATACCAAAGAGACATGCTTCATATTCTGCCCCATTGTTGGTCACTTAAAAATCAAGTCGTCTTGCCAAAGGAATGATTTCTCCTTATGATGTAGCAATGATTACCCCCAAGCCTGCACTGTGTTTGTTCACTGCTCCATCGAAGTACATTACCCATTTGTTTGACCCCTCTTCTACCACCGCCAGTTGTTCGTCGGGGAATTCTAAATTCTCCATATAGTCTAAATCTATCGGCTGATTGGCTAAAAACTCTGCTACAGCTCTTCGCTTGATTGTCTTCCTTGTCACATATTCTATATTGAACTCCAACAACAAAAGCAACCACCTTGATAACTTCCCTGCTAACATTGGAGCCTGACATAAATATTTCATGGGATCCACGTTGGCTACCGCCTGAACCTTATACGATGGAAAGTAGTGCCTTAACTTCTTCGTCAACCATACCATAGCCGCATAGGTCTTCTCTACTATCGTATACCTAGTCTCATATTCCAGTAGCTTCTTACTCAAGTAATAGATTGCATGTTTGTGTCCATCCTCTTACTCTTGTACACATATGGCTCCCACAAAATTCTCTTTAATGGCCAAGTACAGAATCCAAGGCTTGTCTGGTATTGGCGGTTTTAGAACTGGAGGGTTCATAAAATAATTTTTAATTCTGTCGAAGGCTATCTGACACTGCTCATTCCACTCTACTAGCTGGTTCTTCTTCAGAAGTCTAAAAATTGGCTTGCAAACTGTCGTCAATCTTGCAATAAACCGACTGACATACTATAGTGAACCCAAAAACGACCTTACTTCTTTTTCTGACTGCGGTGCCAACATTTCCCTGATGGCCTTAATTTTGTCAGGATCCATTTCGATTCCCTTTTGGCTGACTATATGACCAAGTAGTTTCCCAGAAGTTACCCCAAATAAATACTTCTTAGGGTTGAGGCGAAGATTGTACTTCTTGATTCTAGTTAGAAATCTATCCAGGATAGCTGGGTGCTCTTCCCAGGTCATGGATTTGACTAACATGTCGTCCACATAAACCTCGACTTCCTTGTGGATCATATCATATAAAACTGTCATGACTTCTTGCTTATAAGTCGTCCCGACATTCTTTAACCCAAAAGGCATGACCCTATAGTAGTAAACACCCTACTCTGTGATGAAGGTCGTTTTCACTTTGTCAATTACATTCATCAGAATCTGATTATACCTCGAGAACCCATCCATGAAGGAATACATAGCTACCCTGGCGGCACTGTCAATCAAGACATCGATATGCGAGAGCGGGAAGTCATCTTTAGGAGATGCCTTATTCAGATCTCGGTAATCTACACAAACCCTAACTCGGCCATCTTTCTTTGCAACCAGCATGATGTTGGCTAACCATTCCGGGTACCCTACTATTTCTAAGAACTTGGCCTTGATCTATTTGGTTACTTCTTCCTTAACCTTTCCAGCCCATTCTGGTGTAAGTCGTCTGAGTTTTTGCTTAACTGGTTTCATTTTTAGATCTATCGGGATTCTGTGCTCTGCTATTTCCCTGTCAACCAGCATATCGTCGTAGGACCAGGCGAAGGCTTTGACCTGTTTTTGCAAAATTTTTATTAGTTCTTTCTTCTCGTCAGGCTGAGGTCTTTTGAGATGGATACCATCTTTGGTTCATCATCTATCCCTAGATTCATTTCATGTAATGATGCATCATGTATGCTAAAGACATTAAATGAATGTTTGTATGTATGCACAGTTCCATCCGGAAAAACATCACACAAGTAAGCAAAATCAGATTTTATTGCTTTGTGTGCCTTGTAGGCAAAATTGTTCACATCAAAAATAGAAAAAGCAAATACATTTAAAAAATTTCCATCCTCCACATGCGAAGGCTCTTCCTCAACTGTAGGATAGTCAAATTCTTCAAACAGGTACCCGAGGTCTCCTTCCAAGTCTTCATTCTTCTTCTCAGTCAGCTCTTCCTTTGGTGTCTCAACCTTACCCCTCAAGACCAGCTTGGTGAGTTCCTTCACAACTTCCTCTAGTAGCTCTTCATGTGTCTTCTCCGCAGGTGGCACCTTCTTTTCTGAACCCTTGCTTCATCAAAGTGGATAATGCTCTTGTGATGGCCCCTATGGCTACTTCGATCTCGCCTCTTACCAGGTCAGTCTTCTTAAAGGCTTCTCCCTTTTCTCCGAATTCAACCCTAACTTGATCAACAGCTTTTCTGATTCTGAACCTCCTTGCTTTCATCCTTAGCTCCAGCTCGCAGCATGCTCACAACAGGCTCAATTCCATATTTGATGAAATCAACCATATCAGCAAAACTTTTCAAATCCTGGGAGCTGACCTCCCTGAACTGTTATAGGCTCAGGAGTCCCATCATAAACTGATTTCGTGCCCGGACGAAAGTGTCCACCAAGTTCACACACTTCCGCTCTTGCTTAGGCCTTCCCATATGACACCCCAGCCAAAACTGACAGTACTTTCCAGCTTCAATATTGAATTCAAGGACACCTTATTGTTTGGCCCCTAATCCTTGACCGGTTGATAGTTCTGTTTGGTGAAGTACCTGTGAATCTAGTCCAGAAACTCAGGCTTGTTAGAGATCACAGCAACCTGAAACCCCGTCATCGACTGCTCGGTAGCACTCAATGCAGCTACAACTGAAGGTTCATCTGCTTTACTAGTTACCACTTTCCCCTCGATCAAAAACTTCACCTTTTGATGCAAGGTTGATGGAACTCCCCCTAGAGCATGGAACCATGGTCTCCTTAAGAGCATGGAGAAGGTGACAGGAATGTCGATCATAGTGAACAATACTTTTGACTTAACCTCCCCCACTTTGACTTCAGTCTCAAAGGTTCCCAGCACAGCTCTTGCTATCATTATAAGCTCTAATTACAGTGTTGGCCCGGGAAAGAGCTTCAGTACTCACCCGTAAGAAAGGCAGGATCTGAGAAGGACAGATGTTCAAGGCCAAGCCGTCATCCACCATCACACTCGACATCACTTTATCCATGACCTCAACCCTTAAGTACCGAGCCCTATTGTGATTAACCCCTTCAGGTGGGAGGTCTTCTACTTCAAAACTGATCTCAGGGGTATTATTGGCCTTTGAATCCACTCCCCTAATCATTACACACAGCTCATCAGGGGACATGGTAGGGTTGGCATCCATCTCCATCAGTTGTTTAACCACCACCTCTCGGTGCCTCTTCGATTCCATGAGTAAGTGCCACACACTGGCACGAGCAGGTGTCCTTTTCAGCTGGTCCAGCACCATGTCTTCCTCCTTGGCCACTGGAGGTGATCGGACTATATCATTCTGCACCGGTGTAGTGTTCCTTCTTAGGGGTGCCAGAGGTGGTGCATTGGTGGGTTGATAAACCCTACCACTTCTTGCGATGTGCATCACCGGCCCATCTTTCTCTATCACGGTCCCCATCTTCATCTCCACCTGGCAAACAAGATTCGACTCTTGCACATCAAACTCATCATATTCGTCTTCTGCTTCAGTTTCATCCAAATCAATGGGACCCATCTTATCCCTTACTGCTAAAGTTTGCTCTTCAACCACCTCTGGCTCTTCTTCCCTTTCCACTAACATAGCTTGCACGCTTGGAGTCACCTTAATGATTTGGGCAAACAAATAATTGGCTGGCAGACCTGACTGCACCATGTTCACCTGACTTCCAAGATGGGAAGTGGATTTTTCTGCACGTTCGGCTTCAGAGCCGGCTTTACTATCTTTCCATCCGTGACCAACTGCTTGATGGCTTTGATTAGCTGGGTGCACTCGTTTGTACGGTGGCCTGCCATCACATGGTAAGAACAAAAATTATCTTTATCTGCCTCAGCTGGAGGCAAGAACGACCTCAAACTTTGTAACAACCCAGCCTTCCTACACTTGGCAAAGATTCGGCTGACTGATTCGGCCCATGGATTGGTAATTCTCTGAATGCTCAACCTCCCCTGATTCACAGTAGCCACTTTTCAATAGAGGCTACTTTCAGCGTCGCCTTTGAACTAGATCCCACTATAGCAGCCTTAGAAATGCCACTTTTGTACCCTTGAGAGTACCCTTGATTGTTTCTATTGGAACCCAAACTCTGTCTGCCCCTTTGCTCTTCTTCCTCGTATCGTTCGATAAGCTTGGTAAACTCTACCACCTCATTATAGGAATGAAACCTCTTGAGCTTCATCTTATCCTTATATTAGGGCAGGCTACCATCCACAAGCTTCACAATCAAAGACTCCAATTTCGATGCCCCATCCACCGTTTCTAATATGCCGTGAAAGACTTGTTCGACTTTTGACAGATTCTCTCCAGATCCCTGAGAGTTGTCTTAACCTTTGGTGTTATAGGCGTATTGCTTCACAAAGGCATCGGCTAAGTCCTCCCAGGTGGAACAGGTATACATGGGCATCTTCATGTACCACTTTGCTGCAGCGCCCCTCAGAGTAGTAGGAAAAAAGTTCAAAAAATGACCCTTTCCAATCCCCATTCTGGTCATCAACCTCACGTAGCTGTCCAAGTGGGCTTCCGGTGGTCCTTCCTCGGTGTAGGGGGGAAGGTAGGGCATATGAAAACTAGCTGGAAGTGGCCCTTCTACATTAGCCACCAATGCGGCAGGATCGGCACACTTGATAGGATTAAAGTGGACCATCTCCTTCAACATGGGCATTATAGCATCTATGTCATAAAATTTTTGGTTGCATCGTTTCTCCAGCATCAACTCAATTGAGGCTTCCCTCGCCTTCTGAAAAGCCTCATCCTCTTCGGACTAACGGTCTGGCTCTTTGTGATTGGTAACCCTGCCACTTCCGCTAGGGGTACTCCCTCCGGTTCCATTAGTAACTTGAACGAACTGCTGTCCCCCGTTCCCAACTGAGGTCTCAGCTGGTTGAACAACTGGAATAGGGAGGGTGGTCATCACCGCTTGCACCTACTCCCTAAGAGTAGCCCTGAACTCATCCGAGCTTAAGAAGCTCCTTATAAAAGCAGCCATGTCAAAAGGCAAGTTTCCATTATTTCCGTTGTTTCCATCGGCCATCTCCGCTCTGTCAATCCTTTCTAACAAAACTCAACTATCAACCAGTAGGGTAGGCAACTGAACTTCGATCTCCTTATCTGAATTTGACCCCGAGCTGATTCCCTCCACGGTAACAGGATCTGATCGAACTGACTGAATTGATTGGTTTGGCACTAGCTCAACACAAATTAACCACTTTGAGGTTCATCTCCAAACTGCACATTCAACATAAAGTTAGAGTCGTGGATGGATGTCATGGACCTAGACTCGACACACTAAATGGAGCATGTGGTGTGTTCATGTTCATGATTGGATGATGCTTTATGGATGTGGATAATGATGAAAATGACTTTTGTATTTTCTTTCTTTGTGTTGTCGATGTTCCAAGCATGTCCCATGGCATGCAAAAGATAGTGCAAAAATATGTCCCGTGTGGAGCGTCACATGGACAGAAATTCAGCGCCTTCAGGGCACCTAACGGATGTCGTGAAATGGTCACATGTGTACCGACACACGGACAGAGGTTTGACGCTTTGTAGGTCAATGAAATGGTATCTGATGGTCGTATAGGAACCGTTCCATAGACAAAGGGTGGATGCTTTTGTTACATCTTGGATGAAATGATGTCACAAACAAGTCGCATCTAACTAGAGACACGAACAGCATTCCGGCATTCATGGAACACCATGCATGATTTAGACATGTTATGAAATGTCCTAGTATAAGTTCTAATTTAGCACTCATGGAGTACCTTGAATGAATTTTCAATGTTATGAAATGATCCGTTGTGGATCATGACACATAAATAAGACTTTAGTGTCTCCATGACACCATAATGAATGGACATGATGTCATGTAATGGTATTGTATGGTCCATCACACGAACACAAGCCTAAGACCG
This sequence comes from Euphorbia tirucalli, assembly GCA_039660915.1. Lineage (NCBI taxonomy): Eukaryota > Viridiplantae > Streptophyta > Magnoliopsida > Malpighiales > Euphorbiaceae > Euphorbia > Euphorbia tirucalli. Next base: position 14,716,649 of record CM077635.1, on the reverse strand, counting down.
TTGTGGTCCTCTAATGGAGCAATGATGTAATGAAATGGCCAAGTGCAATCTGGTGCACAGGCGAATACAGGTAATCTTGGGGACTCGCTATATATCATGAAATGAAATGTCGTGAGGGGTATAATTAGAACATCCTTTATTTTAGATGGGATAAGATGATATGAATGCCTATGTCATATAGAATGCAAATGGCTGCACAAAAACGTGGTTAAGGTGCATGACACACGAGATGATGTCATGTATGCTTTATGAAATGCAAGCACACAGGATGTATATGACACACGAGTAAGATGTTATATCTGCAAGAAAACGTGGTTAGTATAATACCATACGTATGATGATGCTTGTGCATGGCTGCATAAAGATGTGGTTAGAAAATGGTACACGGATGATGCGTGTTTGATGTTGCATGTGAAGGTCAAAATGAAACCATCATAGAACAAACATTAGCACACGCAGCAATATGCTCACCCTTCCAACCTTATTCCTCCATTAGATTGTTGGGTCTCTTTGGCATCAACCGGGGATACCAAAGGTGCACTTTCAATGTCCATTTTCAGATATATGTTTGGGTAAACCTAAGGGAAAGTTGCTAGGCCATTACATGAAGGTATGAGTCAAGCCAAGGGTTGTATAGGTTCCCATAGAGAAAATATACTCCTCACTTCTCCCCACTCAACGGTCCAAACGAAGGGCTTCGTACGAGGCTCTGAGTGGTTTACCCCCTCGGGTGCCTCCAATCCTAGCGGAAGAGGTAGGTCACCTTCGAAGATAAACTGGGCTTAATCAAGTGTTGGAGGGATTCAAGAAGAGAAAATGTCATGCTTATGGAAATGTGAATGAAACATCGAATTATGATTTAATAATTGACTACAAGTGAGGATTTACTTTGATTATTGCCTAAGTTCCTTAAGTTTTTATGAAAAACTTTTAAAAGAAACCGTTAATCCCCGGAAGATTCACCACTGTGAGTGGACGACCTTTTTACGGAACGTGCGGTGAACCAGGAACCGGGGATTTTCTTTTTGAGGTGTGTGATGATGGGGTTTGAAAACGGGTCTTTAATCTTTCTTCGGAAAATCTTTCATTTTATTGGAAAAACCCTTTTGAAGAAAACTTAATCGTAAGTGTGAATTTTGGAAAAATAGGTTTTTAGAAAATCCCAATTTAAACTTAAAGATCTCGAAACCTAAATTTCAAAATTAGATACAGAGTCGCCAACCGGATCAGCTCATCCGAGAAATTCCGGTGCAGCTCCTTACCAAATATAGACATGGTGCCTAATTCAGAGATTCAGGGTTCAAGCAATAAATCTACTAATCCTCACTTATTTTCAATTATCATTTCATAATGTAATGTTGCATTAACTTAATTATACTCATTTTATCTCCTTTTTTTTATTATTAACCAATGCTCATGCAAAAGACATAAATATAAAAACAATATAAAGTGCAGAAAAGTAAAAGTGCAGGAAAAGTAAAAGTGCAGGAAAAGTAAATAGAGGCCAAATTATACAACCCATAAAAAGAAAAAGCTCTCATCCTCACCATTACAACCGCCTATAATACACGATGATCTAAAAAAATTACAATCGCCTAGATACACGATTCAATCTATGAAGTACATTCAAAAATAAAAATAAAGAAAAATAAAAGTTGCATCCAAATACGGTTAGCACAGGTAAATAAATCACACCAAGTACCCATATAGGATATAATAGGGGTATTTTAGGAAACGGGATCATGCATAGGGGGTAACCGGGTCGACCCGATCGGTGAGCCCGGTTAAACCTTGAAAATGGTTTTTTAAAACGCCTTGTAGGTTTTGTGGATGAAAAACCAATTCTGAAAACCACTTTGGCTTATTTACATGCATTTTCCAACTTTAGTGGGCCAGATATCCCAGGAACCGGGGGTCCCGTTCGTGGGTGGGCCTAAATTAAACATCCCTCTAGGGTCCAAAAAGAATGTAAACACACCAAAATTCAGTTTTGAATAGGAAAAAGATGCAAAATTACAAGTTTGGGGTCCAAAAGCTCAAAACTGTAATTCTGCCTCAACTATAGCTACGCGGCTATAGGTTACAGCCGTGCCACAGTAGCTTACAGCCACGTGGCTGTAAAGCTCCAGAATTGTCTGTAAAGCTCCAGAATTGTGTTCCGTCCTTCTTTTCTCGTTTTTGAAAATTGTTTTGCAAATTTACCGATTTCGGGTAATTTGGGATTTCTGGAAAAACACTGATTTCAACCAAACGGATTCAAAACGGATCGAAATAAGCCCGAAAATCCCTGAAAAACTCGAAATCGCCAAACTTGAAATCACATCCATCAATTAAAAATAAGAAAACCGGGAATCTAAGCATACATGGATGTAATTGGACCGATAATAAACATGAAAAACACATTACATTTGAAAATGGAAGCGTTATAGGTCGATTCGGGGCAATTGGAGCTACTGCCCCTGTAGGTTATAGCCACGCCCCTGTAGGTTACAACCGCGCGGCTGTAGTCTAGAAATTATGGTCGTGCCCCTATAGGTTACAACCACGAGGCTATAATCATAAGTGGGGCGGCTGTAATGAAAAATCACTTCCAAAATCGCAAAAAATTCAAAAACACCAACAAACAGCAATCAAAACGAAAGAAAAAGGGATTTTTAAGGCCTCTCAGAATTTACCTTATCTATGTTCCAGTGTTTTGGACCACCAGGAATGAATCCGAATGCCGGGAATGCCTTGCAATCACGAACGACCTAAAAGCTAGTGTGATTTCCAAAGCCCGAACGGAACCCCGAATGAGATTCAATGAGTGATTGTGGTCTAAGAACGTTCCTAGAAAACTAATCCCTCCAAAGCTATAATGATTTAAACATATTTTGTTAAGATTTCTTTTATTATTTAGGATTAAAACGTTCAATTTTAGTCTCTTTTTCTCAAAAACCCTAAGTGTGGATGTCTTTTTCTCTCAATTTCTTAATTCTCTAACTTTTGTATTCTGTTCTTCACTCTAATCCCGATCATTAGTGTTTTATATCTCCTATTTTAGTTAAAAATCCGGATTAAATACTGATTTGTCATAAAAAAAGGAAATTTGATAATTACAGCCGTGCAGCTGTAGTACAGCCGTACAGCTGTAGGCATTACAGCCGTACGACTGTAGGCACTGCAGCCGAGCGACTGTAGTGACCAGATTAGCCTATTTTTCTTATTTTTGATTCTTTTCTTCGGTTTTCTTAAATACTCACTCGAATTCCTTCGGGGTTCCGTACCAAGACTTTGTCACATACATTTGGGTCACCCGAGACATTTCTAACGTCATCCCAGTCATTTCGATTCCGCTTTACGTTTATCTGTGAAAAAGGTAATAATGGCTTTCAACATCGAGGTTGAGAAAAAACCCGTGCTCACACATGCCGAGTCAAAATGTAAAGCATAATTAAATAAATAAGTAAAATGGATTGCTATGGGCCTATATTACATCCTAATATTATTCTAGTAAACCTATACTAGAAAACAATATCAGGTGGGCCTCTATCTTCTTCCTTCTGGGCATGCACCTCCACTTGGGATCACCACTCCATGGGCTTCTTCTTTTACAAATTTTATAATAATAGAATAAAATAAAATTACATTAAAAAAAGAAAAACGACACGCAAGCCGTATTTACCAAAAAAAAAAAAAAATACAACCCATCTTGAATAAGGCCCAATAGCATCCAATCATACAAAACATTTAATCACCCATATGCATCCAATACATATAATTCATAAGCATGTTATAATGCATGATTTAAGCCCATTACAATTATGTCCAAGCCATTATTTAGAAATCACCAATTTTGGCCCACCATGGTTCTAACCTTTAACGGGCTTTGGGCCTCTAGCCCAGGTAGTCCAACTGCTCCCACTGGAATTGGGAAACCATGGGTCCAATTCAGCCGTTCAAGTAATTGTGCCAAAATTACCCGAACTAATTTCAATCAACCATATTAATTTCCAAAATTAATATCATATGAATAAAATTAAATTTCATTCAAGAAACCACACGCATTTAAATTACATAAATTTAACACACGAATTTTAAAACCAATTAAAATTTCAATACTAGGCCCCAGGCCGAAAAACCCACCAAATCCAAAACCAATAGGCCTGGCGGCGTTGCCAGGGTCAGCAGCTACTGGAACCAGCGACCACTGCCCAGTAGCAGCCTGCTGCTCCCGCCGCGTGGGGGGCCGCCGGGGCGCCGCCGGTAGCCCCGCACCCCGGGAACAGCTAGATTTTTTTTTAAAATATCCAGAAAATATTAAACAAAAAAAAAATATCATGGCATCCAATAACAAGAAATTCACCAAGAATTCCAAAATATACAATTAAATTAAACAAACATAAACCTATGTATAAATTCAATTTCAATTGTATAAAAATCAAATGGGAAAAATCTTAAACCCAAACCAAGAACCCCAATTAAAAAACCTCCAATTTTAAAACATGGGATTCAACCAATTTTAACAATTTCCACGGATCAAAAGCCCACTCTGATACCACTGTTGGGACTTTTCACCAGAAATCGCCTGATTAAAGCGGAAGAACGCGACGATTTCCTCAAATCCGTGCCCAGGAGCAATTTTGATGGAAATTGGAAAAACAAAAATTTAATAGAAAGAGATAAATCTCTTACCAGGAATATCTCTTTCAAGAGATGGATGAGGACTACGGTAATCAAACTAGAAACCCTCCTCGTTCACGTACACGAACGCCAAACGAACACCACCCGTGCTAGCATCGGAAAACACGAACTTTTAAGAGGGAGGCTAGGAAGAATTTCAGCTATCGCTATGTATCTCTTGTTGGCTGAAATTCCTAGGGTCGATAAACCTTAGGTTGGCTGAAATTCCTTAAGGAATTTTGGCCCAACTTGGCTCTTTCATTTGTGTGGGCTTCCTTCTCTTAATTCAGGTCCAATCTTATTTTAATTAGCCTGGTTTAAATTAATTTCAAGCCCAACTTTAATTTACCCATGTATTTAATATATTACACCAAGTAACATATTATTTACATTTAAATTAAAATTAGTTTGACCAATTAATTTAATCCATCAAATTAAAATTATATCTTCACAAAATAAAATCATATGTAAGCCTATACATATGAATATTTCCACCTAGGAAATAATTTCATAATTAATCCAATTTATTATGAAGAGCCAATTAAATATATATTAATTTTATTATTATGATCAATCCAATTGATCTTTATAATATAATTAATATATATACCTCTCTCTCCAGAGTGTATACTCCAAGCATACACGTGATTCCTTAAGTCGATGTTCAGTCGCTCAATGTGTACGATCCCATGGGCCCATATTTATGTTGGTAGTGGGCCTGTGGCCCATAGACTGCAGTTAGGCTCTAGCAAGCCACTGCAGGCCCCCAATCAGGATGGAGATGGCAGTCTAACTGTTATCATAACCTTGTAGTGTGAACTTGTACATCCCATATCATTGATATCGGTGTCCAACACAGAGGCATGGATTGATCACCCTTTTTTGTGTTAGGACATTAACTTGATCCCGAATGCACTGAAGCTCACAAACAAGTTCCAACTCATTTGGGTGTGGCCACACTCTTATCAATCACATTCATCAAGAGGCCGGTGATATCTTCTCAGTGGACTACTAAGTGACAAATCCCTTATGCATATCCATAGCATTACCAAGCTAAGTGACATACCCGAAAGTACCCATACTTGGCACCCTATTACAGGCCCTTTAGGCGTACCCCTAAGTATTTGACCTCACATGCAACACCATCATATGGTTAGGTCAAAGGATCCATACAAGTACTACACGAGAATCACTTGTGATACTATACCATGTGGATTTCTCGTTTAGTGGATCTATCCAGTACCATGCCCCTTATGCATGTACCCATTAACTTGGTTGACATCCCATGTCCAATGGCCGGTAAGACACCGCCATACAACCAGGTTAATGATAGTCTCTTGTTCCATTCATTCCCATGACTGGGACAGACTACGGATCTATTCATGGTCATATCGTTTACCCTATCCATGGTCTTACTACCAAGTGCATGACACCGGTCATCATGGATATGGATATGCCCATTAGATACTTCATTTAATATATTGCATAAGATAAATATAATAAATGAATTAACGCCTTTATCAATAACATAAATAAGTATAATACATAAATCCAATAAATGTATGATACAAATACAAGGACCAATGCCTTGGGACTAGGGCATATCCAACACCTAGACCCAGTGAATTCCTTATGTGACAACAACAAGACCATCGCACAAGCTAAGGAGCCTCGGTCACATAAGAAGTCCAAACACGTATGCATGAAGTTTCACCTCATCCGAGAAATCATGGACAGAGGAGACATTTCACTATAGAAAGTTGACACTGGGAAAAATGTCACTGAACCGTTGACCAAGGCGCTGCCATAGACACGCATGATGGTCATACTAGATCCATAGGGATTAGGGCAATGCCTAGTTGGAACTAGTGCAAGTGGGAGATTGCTGGTATGCCCTAGTCCAGATGGCATCGGTTCTTGTATTGTATTATACTTTATATTTGGATATTTTGTATCATACATTTTTTGTTGAAATAAAGGCATGAATCTATTTATTCATATCTTGTGCTATTTATAAATAGAGTATCTAATGATTATAACCATACTAAAGTAGGTCATTGGGTTATGAGACCTTTTAGTAGAGTTAAGGTTATAGTCAGAAAGATATCCCTAGTCTATTCTAATCATGGGAATGAATAGAACCAAAGACTAGCATATCCTTGACTGGATGGCAGCGTCACACCGGCCATTGGACATGGAATGTTAGCCAATGATATTGGTACATGTTGGGATGCATGGTACTGGATTGATCCGCCACGAGAACACCACATGGTTCGATCGTCATAGGTGTTTCTCAGGTAGGTCTTGCTATTATCCTTAGACCCGCTGTTCTCTATAACATAACATGGGATCTCATACACTTTCATATATATCTAACGGGCCCATAACAGGGTGCCAAGTATGGGTATGTTGGGTGGGCCAATGAACATGTTGATATTGATAGTGAAGTTGATGGAATTACCACTCAGCGTCCCCTGAACTGACATCACTGGCCACTTGATGAGTGGGATTGACAAGTGTATAGCCATACCCAAATAATTTGGGATACTTATTCGTTGGGTTCAGTCCACTCGATATCAAGAGATAAATAAGCATATAAGAGGATGACAAGGCCATGTCTCTTACTTATATATCGATGTGAGTTGGCAAGGGATACACAAGATTACTAACAGGTTATGTTCCACATTAGACTACAAGTCTCCATCTTAGTTGGGGGCTGTAATGGTTTGCTAGAGCCCACTTACAGTCTGTGGGCTTTGGGCCCATTGTCAACATAAAAACGGACCCACAAGATCGTATACATAGAATGACTGAACGTTGACAAATCGGAATTTGTACGGAAACCAAATTAATTGAGTTATTGAGATTAGGTTATGTCATAATTAATTCAATATTTATTAAGGGAGAAATTAATTTTATTTTATTAATTAATTAAATGCAGTAAATAATTAATTAAGTAAAATAAAATTTCCTTTGTGGAAATATAAATACAAAAGGTGTATTTATTAAATTTGGTTTTAATTTAACTTTGGGTCATGTTAATTTGATAAAATTATATTTAATTGTGTCAATTGGAATTTTATAATAAGGGTTTTATTTAATTCTAATTGCATAAGTTAAATTAATTCAATCAAATTAAATAACCTATAGTTTTAGTTAGAATCCTAGTAGGCTAAGGTGTATACTAAGGAGTATATAAAAGGAAGCCTTAGCCTAATTTCTAACCGTAGTAAGAATTCAGCCAGCCTAATAAAAATTACAGCAGCCCTTTCTTTGCTGTCTCTTGGTTTTCGTTTAATCCGTTTACTAGCACGAGTCCTGTTCAAGAGTAGTTCGTGTACCGGATTGTGGAGGAAACACGCTTGGGTTTCTACAGCAGTCTCTAGAGGAGACAGTTAAGGTGAGAAAAATTATTATTCTCTTTGCTCTTGGTTTCATGTTATTAATCTACAAGAATCTTGGGCTACAGAATCGAGGAAATTTTAATCGGTATTTCGCCTTGCGTTTAATTTTTCCTGTGACGATTCCCTACATCTTCCCATTATTTGATTTCTTATTTTTATTGCTTAGTAGTTATAATTTAAATCAAAATCTTTGTTCATTGATCTTAAGCTAGAATTAATTGAGATAGTGATTAATTTCCTCCCTTGGGTTCGACTTTGGAATACTCCACATTAATATTACTATGATTGACTGTGTATACTTGCGTACTATTTAGCCAATCAATCATTTTCTTGCTTATTGGATATTTTTATGTATACGACATTTTGCATGCATATAATCATCAAAAAAGACATGTCTAACCTAAAGTGACTTTGACTTTGATCAAATTCTCTCTTGAAGAGAGAGCTTCATGTGTTAAATAAATGAACAATTGCAAAAGTAGCATGACAGCATCCCTTAAGCCACTCATTAATCAATGAATTAAGATCTACGACCTCAATAAGCTATATCTTAAAATGTCACCATCATCAATCAAGGCAAAGAGAGAGAAAGTGCCACATCTGGGTTTCAATGCACCCGACATGGAAACAACCAACTAGAGGTATATTTCTACATCAGCCAAATATTATATTATGCATGTTTGTACACAGAAGACTGACAACAACCGAAAACTAAACTCATCACAAAGGATCTAATATCTTGATACCACGGCTTACGCACAAAGGTCACCCTAAAGCTGAAACTCATATGGAACCCAATATTAGGGAAGCATCCAAACCCACTGCAAAAGATCCAATCTACAAATACCATAGCCCACACAGCAATCCAAAGCCAAAATTTATGCAGAGACCAACAAACGACCACTAACCGAACTACGGTGAAGAAACCAATTATTAACCTTGTCAAACTCGTAAAACAGTAGACACCTTCAAGGGGCAATCAAGTGATCTATTTTTGAAGGCATAACAACCATCTGCACGAATTATCAACACCAATAGTCGCATCATAGTTGGAGAAGATGGTTAGATCCACTACATAGGATATCAGCGAAAGACACCTTAGCCTACTCGATAGCCGACATTTTTGAGGGGCAATTAGAGGCTTACTTCAAAGGTATCACTTCTATCACCACCAGTCCTCGAGCGCAAATAAGAAGTCAATGATGCAACAAAAGGAGTGACTTATCTCAATACACGGAATCAAATAATTGGTAGAAGTCTTAGGGTATATAAAACTATTTTTTTATAAAAAAAAAAAAAAAAAAAAAAAAAAAAAAAAAAAAGAAGAAGAAAGAAAAAGAAGAAGAATAAGAAAAAGAAAAAAGAGAAAAATAATAATAAAAAAAAAAAGACAGAAGGGAAATTGAATCGAAAATTGATTGTCTAAGATCAAGTCTAAATGGAGAGCATTGATATACAGGTTCTTAATCTACGAAAGTGACAAACGAAATACTTTCAGAGTATAATTTATAATGTCTCCTGAAATGGTAGGAAACTTCAACTTCAGGCGTAGCATCACAAGAAGATCACTCAGGTTGGACATGAAGAAGAAACTTCGAGTTCAGGGTAGAGAATTATAAAGGACTCAACCCAAGAGAATCACCAATATCATTTTCACCAACCATCATCATAGATACCAGAAAAATAAAAATAAAGAAGAAAAGCCCGCTGAGGTGAAAATCTGAAAGGGGGCCTTAGGCAAAACTTAGGGTAGCTTGATATATTAAAAAGCTCAAAAAAGGGCGGTCTATGTAAGGCTTTTGAGAGAAAATTTCTGGGGTGGAAAACCAAAAGGACACACAGTTAACAAGAGAGGATTGTAAGCGCCGGAATTTTTCATGGTAAAAAAAAAAAAATTATGTCACATGACTGTAGTTACAGTCGTACGACTATATTTACAGTCGTACAACTGTAATTGAAAATTTATAGTCGTACGACTGTAAATGCGTAGTAAGTACAGCAGCTCATACCTTAAAAAATAAAAAATGGAGGTGATTTGAAGGGCAATTAATGCCCGTGTCTCAGCAGAAGAAAAAGGCAGATAAAAGGGAGAAAAAGAAGGAAGGGAAGGGATTATTTTTGGACTTTTGGACAAATTGAAAGAGAAAAAGAAGAGAAGGGAAAAACGAGAGAAAAAGAGAGAACCCAACATCGAGCCATTTTTTTCTTCTCTTTTTCTTTTAATTCTGTGTTAAAACCGGTTAGAAATCAATAGGTTAATAACTTGACACATTAAATTTGATCAATTCCAGACATTTAACTCTCTAAATCCGTGACTTTTTGGAGACATTTGGACAACTTTTGGAACCTTAGCACACACGGAAAAAGGAGCAATTTGGAGCAATTTAAGGTGTTTCCAGCGGTCAAATCAACGGTGGATCAGCGCCAAAAAGGTAATTGCACCTAAAACTTTCATTTTGTTGTTCTTTCTGGGTGTTACGGTTTGATTTCGTGCATAAAACTCATATTTTTGGCCTGCTGTTGCTGGAAAATAAGAACAGCCATGCGACTGTTCTTGTGACGAAGAACAGTGGTACGATTGTAACTACAATAGTACCATTCAAACAACAGTCGTGCGACTGTTCTTAGATTTCCCTGCTTTCTCTTTTCATTTAAATAATTTTGGCGATTTTCTACATTTAGACGAATTACAGTCGCACGGCTGTAATTATAGTTGTATGATTGTAGTTACAGTCGCACGGTTGTAATTATAGTGGGGCGATTGTAATTTTGTCTGGGAGCAAAATATCCAGAAAAATCCACAAAAATTCCCAAAAATCATAAAAATTCAGAAAACTCAGAAAATCCTCAAAAATGAATTTTGTTGTCTGCATTCACGACCTTAGATTTTATTTTTGAAAATATTCCATTTAGAACAATGCAACGACGGAGACCCAAATCTCCCGAAAACCGTCCCACCTCACATACTAAATTAAAGTAAACCGAAAAAAGAAAATGTTTTCAAAATGATTTTCTCACAAAACAAAAATACAGGGAAGTTTCAAAACTATTTTCCAGGTCTAATCGGGCTGGCTAGCCGAGCCGACCCAGTTGCCCTTAAATGCATGCTCCCGATCTCTAATTTCCTAATTCTGTCCATCTTGAGTCCTATTTGTGGTGTGCTATAAATTGTGCTAACCATCTGTTTTGCAGCTTTTAATTTCTTTTATTTTCATTTTTTGATGTAATTAATAGATCAATCTGTGTATTTTAGGCGATTGTAATTTTTAGATCATTCGTGTATTTTAGGCCTTATAAGGTGAGGTTGAGAGTTTTTTTTTTTCATTCAATTGGGTTGTAATAACTTATTTATTTGCTGCTTTTTATTTTATTTTTGTTTGTGTGTATGCTGCATGATTTAATTTAATAAAAGTCAACTTTAGAAATTTAAAATACCTTCAATGAACATTGGCCAATTATATTTTGATTAGACATGAAATAAGGGACTTGTCCGGAACTAGATCTCTGGAAAGTGTAGCGGCCTTTATCCGGTTCAGCTACGCTGTAATTTCCTGGGTTAGCTGAGCCAGGTGGCGACTCCTACACCATCTATCGAGACTTAGGTCTCGGTTCTTTGATGAAGTAAAATTAATTTTCCAAAAATGAATTTTCATTCCAAAAACCCCACACGAGGGAGTGTTGCCCGATCTCGAGGCTCCCTTGCAAGAGAGTCGTGTGTGTAAAAACATCGTCCGCTCACAGTGGCGACTCCACTGGGGATTTCTTACAAAAGTTTTCTTAAAAACTTAAAAGAATTTGACAAGCCCTGAAAAATGTCTAATCAAAATAAGGTGGATGATTCTTGTATGGTATTTTATTTTTGCATTTTAGTTAGACATTTTTGCATTAGGTTATGTATCCAATTTTTAGCCAGGTAAATTATTGAAGTTTCGCCTATGTTCCTTATGGTCTTAGGGGCACGGATACAAAACACCACCCATAGCCTCGTACGAACCCCTTCGTTTGGACCCTTGAGTGGGGAGAAGTGAGGAATATATTTTGCTATAGGAGCCTTGATTTTAACCCTTCTTAGACCGAACTCATATAAGCAACCGTAGTTGGATTCCCTTAGGATACCAAAATAAATTGTCTGAATGCTATAAATTGCGCCTTCATCATCCCCGGTTGATGATCGAAGAGAACCCCTCCTAGGACTCGGTTAGAATTTTCTCAAAGACTGACCACGATTGGAGGAATAAGGTTGGAGGAATACGCTTTGTGTGCTATGTGTTTCTCGCCCTCCCATGACATACCATCATCGGCATTTTCCATGAACATGACACGCCATACATGCAAAGCATTTGTGTGATACTAACTCACATCTTTTGTGCAGCCACTTACATTTTATTTCCATGTGTGAAGACATTAAATCATCCGTGTGACATTCATACTAACCATTTCTTTTACAAACATAACATTACATTCGTGTGTTAGCATTTTCACATAGCCTACACGACATCATCGCGAATGTCATGCATCCTAACCACATTTTTGTGTAGCCATTTGCATTTTGTGTGACATAAGCATTCATGTCATCTCATCTCATTTAAATTAGGGACATTCCAAGGATGTCCATCACGATCATTTCATTTCATAACATAGCGGGAGTCCCAAAACTACCCGTGTTCTGCCCGTGCACCGGATTGCACTCGACCATTTCAATGCCCCATGTCATTCAATATATGACCGTAATGGTCCTAGGTCTATTTCTGTGTGGCGGTTCACATGATGTCATCATATAGCACCATACCCATTCATCATAGGCGTCACAGTAAAGCCGAAATTCTACTTGCGCATCATGGTTCACATCGGACCATTTCATAACAATGTGAAACTATTTAAGGTACTCCTCGAGTGCCAAATTAGTACACATATAGGGGCATTTCATAATATTACCAAATCACGCAAGGTGTTCCCCGAACATCGAACCTCTGTCCGTGTCCCCAGTTACACGTGACTCTCTTATAACATCACTTCATATCATATGGCTCAAAAGCATCAGAACTCTGTTGATGGGGCAGCCCCATGCGACCATTTCATGTCATATCATAGACCTGCAAAGCGTCAAAACCTTGTCCATATGTCAGCACACACATGAACATTTCATGAAATTCACTCCAAAAGCGCCAAACCCTTATCCGTGTGGCGGTCCACACGTGATCTTTTTGCATTATCTCTTGTATAGCATTGGGCATTCTTGGAATGTCCGAAAGAGAAAAAAAACAAATAAAGATCATCTTTATCATCATCTCACTTATGACATCATTTCATTCATTCGTCATAAATTACCTTTAGTGTATCACTCTTCACGTCACCATTCCATTCATACATTGTCCCTAACATTTCCCATATAATGTCAAGCAGAGTAAACTGTAACGACCTAGGACAAGATCATAGGCTCTGAGGACTGCTGGGGAACAAAGAGCAGTAGAAATAGAAAGTGAATCTGATTCTGGGGAAGAATTTGAGATGGCCAATCCAACACTAAGTCTTGTTGATTCCCTGAAGGATTTCCTGGGATCCCAGGATTTTTGTGAAATGCTAAAGGAAGAGATGCAGGCTATTATGAGAGAAGCCGGTGAAACCGGTGCTAGTGGAGCTGGAAAGGAAAAAGGGGCTGAATCGTCTTAGCAAGGTGCTAAGACCTCGGTTAGTTTGGAGAAGCTACAAGAAGTCGAGGCAGCTATGAAGAGGAAAATGAAAGCGAAGTATTCAGAATTGGATGAAGTTATGGCCTAGCTGAAAAAAGGGGCCAGTGTCAGTTCGGACTCCAAGAGGTGGGTTAACGTAGATGCCATGATCAGCAAAGGCATTGAGATTTTTCCTATTGGCTTCCAGTTACCAAAAGTTCCCTTCTACAAGGGGATGGGTTCATCGGAGGCCCACGTGAATCTCTATGCACGAGTCATGCTGACGGCCAGTGCCACTAAACAAAAACTTATCAATCTCTTCCCGACTACACTCGAGGGAGGAGCATTGAGCTGGTACAATTCTTCATCTGAAGAGGAGCAATTGAACTAGGAGGTTTTATTGGTGGCTTTTATCAAATACTACAGCTTCAATACCAAGATTCAGGTGAAGCTGTACGACCTGGAGCGAATTAAGCAAAAGTCAAACGAGCCCTTTGATGAATATTATCAAAGGTGGATGAACAAGATGATTTTGCTAAATAACCACCCTGATGAAGATGAATTGATCCAGAAGTTGATTGACGGTAGTAGGGACATCGTCAAGAACAACATGAAGTTCAACCCTTTCAATGAGCTCAGTGAAGTATACAGTATGGCTATGAAAATTGAATGTGATGAGGAGGAGAAGGCAATAAGCCACAAGGGTGGCAGAAGTTCAGGGCATAGCTCCGGGTTCAGGTCAACAGCTACGGCCGGGTCTGGTAGCGGTTTTGGTTCAGGCTTTGGAGGTAAAGGGGGGTAAACTTCGGAGATAAAGTATATCAAAGTTGCCGCGATAACCCAGCAGTAAAGCAGTCAAAGTAGAAACCTTGGAGGACAAGGTATATCCCCTTGGGCTCTCCCCTTAGTTAAAATTTTTACAAAGTACAGAAATGGAGGCCTGTTGTAGTCCCTGAGACCATTTGAGAAACCTACTGATGCGGATAAAGATAATTTCTGCACATACCATGTTGTGACTAGCCATAGAACCAATAATTGCTACAAATTGAGGGACGCCATCCAAAAACTGATTGATGAGGGGAAATTACAGGAGCCACCTTAACCTAGTACAACGACTAACTCTTTGCCGGCATTCGAGAAGCGGGTTAATATGGTACACTCAGGATCACCAGCCAATTTCATTTTTGCTCAAGTCATATGATCGAATCCTGCTATATAGTCTGTAGCAATTGGTGACGCTGAGGCAGAGTTGAGATGTGTGTGGCAGACAGAATAGAAAAAAATCAAACCGGTGAGTTTGAATGACCTCGACTCAGAGGACGAATATGAGGAGTTTGGTTGGGATGAGATAGTTAAGCCACCAGTTATTGAAAAGCTGAAAATTCAAGAAGTGCAGAATGTGACCCGAAGCGGTAGGGTTTATCAACCAGCGGTCTAATTGAAAGACAAGGCCCCAGTGATTGGGTCGGGTAGCACATCAACAAAGGAGGGAGTTGAGAAGGAAGACCTAGTTATTTCTCAATTAAAGAAAACCCCTGCCCTAGCTAGTTTGTGGCATTTACTGTTGACCTCTAAAGAGCATAGAGCGGCCTTAGTGAGGAAGTTGTTAGAAATTGAGGTTTCCCCTATTGCATCGTCGAAAGCCATGTATTGTCTGCTAGACAAGATCCATTCTGGGTCTCATGACATTGTCTTTTTTGAAAAAGATCTACCCAGTGAGGGGAAGGCTCGCAATAAGGCTTTCTACACCAGAGCCCATGTGATGGACAAAGTAATGCCATGTGTGATGGTAGATGACGGGTCGGCGCTGAACACATGTCCATTAAAAATGCTACCATTTTTAGCTTTGAATGAAGATGCTCCGAAGAAGTCCTCAACAGTGATCCGGGCATATGATGACTCCAAGAGAACAGTAATTGGAACTTTCGAAGCTGAAGTGGAGGTCGGGCCAGTCAAGTCAATGGTTGTTTTCACTATGATAGACATCTCGCTCACTTTCTCCCTGCTGCTAGGAAGACCATGGTTCCACCCATTAGGAGGTGTCCCCTCCACTCTGCATCAGAAAATAAAGTTCTCGATAAATAGGGAGATTGTGACTGTTGAGGCAGATGCCCAATCCATGATTGCTGCTGTAAATGAATGAGTTGTACCATTTGGCAGGTTCCGAATCACCATGGTTGGGGAAGAGGAAGCCACGGATGCCCCGATGGTCAGTTATGAAAACTATGCTGAAGTGGCTATCCAGATATTTGCATAAGCAGAACTTTGTCCCGGGCATGGGACTCAAAATTAACCTACAAGGGGTGCACATTTACTCGGGAAAACCAAAACAAATTGGGCTAGGGTATGCAGAAGAAACATCTAACCAGAAGAATCAGAGAAGGGGAAAGAATGGCAAAACCTATGATGAAACCATTCATAAAGGTAGGAAAAGAGCTATATAATGGCCAGGTTGAGCAAGTGAGGGCTTTAGATATTTTCTGACGTCGTAAATTTTGAGAAGAGGCGGGAAGAACCAGTAGCCCTCGTGATGGTGGAAGAGGTAATTGCTAAGTCTGCTGTTCTACAAAATGAGCCGCCTAAAAAGATAGCAGAAGCAGTGAAGGTACCCAAGCAAAAAACGAAGAGAAAGTCTGCGATGAATCAGTAGAAGCAACTTCAGGTGCACTGGCTGCTGCCTTAAGCAAGGTATTTGGGAAGTCTAAAGAAGGGTTCAAAGAAGAGCTGATGACCAAGGTAAACTTGGATTCTATGATTGCTGAGATAGCCGATATCATGAAGAAGGCTAAGGCGCAGGTGGCCGAAATTGAGAAGACCACTATTCCTACTGAATAAGAAGCTGAAGTAGCTGCAGATCTGGATGATGTCCTAGAGCTGAATGGGAAAGCTAAAGAAGTGCAAGGCCCTCCATCGGTGGAGGATGAAAATTATTTTATAGTATCTATTTCTTCCATTTTCAATGTGAATGATGTACTGTATAACAAGTTCAATGCAATGAAATCTCAATTTGCTTACTTGTGTGATGTTTATCTTGATAATTCTGTGCATGCATTTGAATCACCATCAAGTATATTTAGCATCCATGACACTGCATTGTCTGAAATCAACATAACTACATATGAAAATCCCAATATGGTATTCATTTCTCATGAGCTAAAACCTGAGGAAGAAAGAGAACTAACAAGAATATTACAAAAGCATGTTAAAGCTTTCACTTGGTCATACGAGGACATGCCGGGTGTAGATACGAAAATAGTAGTTCACAAGATCCCAACTAACACTAAGTTCAAGCCAGTGAAGCAGAAACTGAGAAGATTGAGGCCAAAATGGGCTACATTGGTGAAAGAAGAAGTGGCTGAGCAGATAGAAGCCAAATTCCTCGAAGTAGTGGAGTATACAGAATGGCTAGCCAATATTGTCCCAATACCTAAAAAGGATGGAAGGGTCAGAGTATGTGTCGACTACAGGGACCTGAATAAGGCATGCCCAAAAGATAACTTTCCATTGCCTTATATCGATGTCTTGGTTGATAGTGCAGCAAAAGCAGCAATGTACTCCTTCATGGATGGGTTTTCAGGATACAATCAGATCCTGATGGATGTAATTGATAAGGTGAAGACATCGTTCATCACGGAGTGGGGTACCTTCTGCTACAGAGAAATGCCTTTCAGATTGAAGAATGCTGGAGCCACCTACCAAAGGGCTGTTACAACTTTACTGCATGATATGATCAACAAAGAAGTCGAAGTACATATTGATGATATGCTTGTTAAATCAATGACCCGAGAGGAACATCTTGTTATCCTGGATAGGTTTCTTACATGCATTGGAGAGTATAACTTGCGACTTAACCCCAAAAAGTGCATATTCGGGGTCACATCAAGGAAGCTGTTGGGTGATGTAGTCAGCCAGAGAGGAATGGAGATGGACCCAGATAAAATCAAAGCTATTCAGGATATGCCAGCTTCAAAAATAGAAAAGGAAGTCTGGTCATTTTTGGGTTCCTTACAGTATGTCAGTTGTTTCATTGCACGGTTGACTTCTACTTCTGAGCCAATTTTCAGGTTGCTAAAGAAGGACAAGCCTATTATATGGGAGGACAGATGTCAACTGGCATTTGAGAAAATCAAGACTTATCTGGTAAATCCTCCAGTTCTGAGCCCACTAATTCTAGGGAAGCCTTTGATCTTGTATTTGGCCGTTGAAGATTCCTCCGTAGGGGCAATGTTGGTACAAGAACAAGATGGTAGGAAGGAGTACCCTATTTACTACCTCAGAAAGAAGTTGTTGGAGTATGAAACCAAATACACACTGGTAGAGAAGATGTGTGTGGCAATGATCTGGCTCACCAAGAAGCTACGCCATTACTTCCAGTCATACAAAGTATAGGCCGTGCCTAAAGTAGACCCAATGAAATATCTGTATGAAGCACTGGTGTTAGTTAGGAAGTTATCTAGGTGGCTCTTGCTTTTGTGAGAATTCGACATTGAATACATCACTAAGAAAACCATCAAAGGGCGAGCCGTAGTAAAATTTCTAGCAAATCAGCCGCTGGAATCAGATTACACATAGAATTTGGAGTTCCTGGATGAAAAGCTGGCCATGGTGGAAGTAAAGAGATAGGTTATGTGCTTTGATGGTTTTGTGAATAGGAAAGGTACTGGAATAGGGGTAATTATAGCAACACCGTATGGTGAAATCATTCCTTTGTCAAAGAGACTGGATTTTCCTATAACCAATAACGGAGCATAGTATGAAGCATGCTTATTTGGGATGGAAGCTCTGTTGACACTAGGGGCAAATGACATCTTGATCGTTGGAGATTCACTTTTAGTGATTAGGCAAGCTCAAGGCGAATGGGAGTTGAAAAAAGAAGCCTTACGGCCCTACTTGAAGCTGCTACAGTACATAAAAGAGCTTTTCGGCCAATGCGAATTCAGACATGTCCTCAGAGATGAGAACAAGATGGCTGATGTGCTAGCAACACTGTCTTCGATGTGGGAAAATATAGAAGAAACTCAAGTACAACCACTTGTTATACCAATTTTCAGACAACCCTGCTTTGAAGTGCACGAAGTGGTGGAATTGACAGCTGAAGAAAAGCTGTGGTTCTTCGATATTTACCAGTATGTGAAGGAAGGAAAATATCCAGAAGGAGCCAGTGCTACTGATACGGTATCATTAAGAAAGCTAGCTAATCAGTTCAGAATCTTTGAAGATAGACTATACAAGAGAATGGAAAATGGTATTCTTTTGAGGTGCCTGACAGAGCAAGAGGTTGAAACAGTGATGTAGCAGGTACATACAGGATCCTGCGAGCCACATATGAATGGACTCACTATGGCCAGGAAGATAATGAGATAGGGGTACTTCTGGTTGACTATGCAGGCTAATTATATAAGGAAAGTAAGAAGATGTCACAAGTGTCAGATCTATGCTGACATCAGTCATCTTCCTCCACTTGAACTATAGAATCTGGCATCCCCTTAGCCGTTTCAGTGTGGGGAATAGATATGATTGGTGAAATTCATCCTGCAGCATCTAATGGGCATCGATTCATAGTTGTGGCAGTTGACTACTTCTCAAAATTGGTGGAAGCAGAATCCTTCACTAGTGTAATAGCTAAAGAGATGGTTAAGTTCATTTAGAAGAACATCTTTGCTTGATATGGAATTCCCCACCATGTAGTGACTAACAACGGAGTGAAGTTTCAAGGAGCAACAGCTGAGCTCCTTGCAAAACATGTCATTGAGCACCATAAGTCTTCTCCGTATAGCCCAAGCTAACTGCATAGTGGAAGCAGCCAATAAAGCGATGAAGAAGATCTTATAAAAAATGCTAACTATGTACAAAGATTGGGCTGACAAACTACTATATGCTCTTTGGGGTTACAGAACCAGTGTCAGAACGCCAACAGGGGAAACCCCCTATGCCTTGGTTTATGGTATGGAGGCAGTATTGCCAGTAGAAATAGAGCGCAAGTCACTTAGAGTTGCCTTGGAAGCTTAGTTACCAGAGACTGAATGGGCTCAAGCTAGATATGAGTAGTTGGTGGCACTAGATGAAAAGTGGATGAAAGCACTGGATCACCTAAAGATGTACCAACATAAAATGGCTAGGGCTTATAATCGAAATGTGGAGTACCCTAGGTGGCAGTTGGAAGCAGGAGATTTGGTGTTGAAGCAATTAAGGCCTTCAATGTCAATGTTAGGGGAAAGTTCAGACCCAACTGGAAAGGACCCTATGTTATGAAGAAAGTGCTATCAAAAGGTGGTGTCAGCATCATGGACATGGATGGAAATGAGTTCACAAATCCTGTCAATCAAGACCGCTCAAAGCTTTATCATGTCTAAAAAAAAGAGTCTGCTAAGCTGAAAACTCAAAAAGAGTGGCCTAGGCAAAAGTTAAGACACGAGAGAAAATGAGCAGTTGGAAAACTGAAAGGGACTACTGGTGATAGATTCTGGCTCTGTATGGAACATATACCATTTTGGGAACCAATCTTTTCAAATGTACTCATCTTGATTTGATCAATAAAGTGAAATTTTTATTTAAATATATTTGTGTGGTTATGCCAAATGCATAAACAAAGTTATCTTGCTTAAACATCCATTTAAGGAAAGCGCTTTGCATTTAACTGGTTGAACATATCACATTATTTAACAATGAAAATGTACTAAATACATACAACCTGAAATCTTTTGTCATCCTCCAAATCTGATTCATCTTTCCAAAGAGCAATAGTGGTTGTCTAAGAACTTGACTATTGAAGAAATCAAGCTAAGTAAAAGCCAATCTGGCCTGATGAGTTGCTCATTTCATCTGCTTTCTTGGACTGATTTGGTAAAACCTTATTTGCTACTGTCAATGGCTTCTAACAAGAAATTGAACCCCAATGTTGGTCCATATAGCATTTTTCTGCATTATATCATCACCAAATAGATGACGGGACAAGTAGTCATGGCGCCATTTCAGTCGGTCTTTGTTCATCTTAAATTTGTAAAAAAAAAAAAAAATAGAGAGCTCTCTGGGGTGAAAACCAAAAAGGTGCCTCAAGCAAAAGTTAGAGCAGCTCGCTGGGCTAAAAACCCACATTGGCAACCCAGGAAAAATTTAGAGCACTTCCAGATTCATAAATCACAGGGGCAGAAGGATAGAACCTTTCCACCATTTCCCCACAGGAATCTTTACAGCATCCTCCAGCAGGATTCTCCACATTACTCCCTAGTGGAACATTTACATGGGACACTATGATCTCTTCCCTGGCAGTTGTCACGCATCCCCAGCAGTTTTCTCATTTCTCCAGCAGTTCTCATATATCTTCAACAAAGGAAGGCTTGGTGTAAAGAGTGTTTTCCACCAGCCAGGGGCAAAACGTACCTTCCCTAGCAGAAAGGAGAAACATCAATATTAAACAAACAACAAGAAATGCTTCCTTTAGGATCCACGTGCATGCACATTATCATGCATACATACATAACATACAAAGAGCATTCATCCCCAACTAGTCTTCATTATTGATCGAAGGGGCAAAAATTTTTGTTCAAAATCTCTCGATCAAGGAATGAAGACTCGCTACTTCAAATGCAGGAAGTCGTCATCACTGTCTCGGACACGGACAGATCCCTAGTAGATCTGTCTCGGGTAACATAGACCCTGTATCGGCCCAGATCGGCTTCATTCCAGATACCCAACAGATCCACCACGAGTAACATAGACCCGGTATCGGCCCAGATAGGCTTCATTCCAGGTCCCCAACAGATCCACCTCGGGTGACATAGACCCGGTATCGGTCCAAATCGGCTTCATTCCAGATCCCCAGCAGATCCGCCTCGGATAAAATAGACCCAGTATCGGCCCAGATCGGCTGCATTCCAGATCATCATCAACCTTGCCTCGGGTAACATAGACCCGGCATCGGCTTATTTCATCTTCAACCGCGCATCAGGTAACCTAGACCCGGTAACAACTTATTTCATCTTCAACCTCACCTCTGGTAACCTAGACCCGGTGTCGGCTTATTTCATCCTCAACCTCGCCTCGGGTAATGTAAACCCGGTATCAGCTTATTTCATCCAATCTACTCAGTGCATCATCACGATAATGAGACTTTAATAAGTCAGTTGCACGTTTTCTTTCTTACATCTACGGTGCTTCAATCCACTCTCCCAAATTCATCACCTCGAGTATTTTAAACCCGGAGTCGGGTGTCGAATCTAATCACGCGAAGGGTAGCTGTAAGCGCTGGAATTTTTCATATTGAAAAAAAAGTAATTTCACATGACTATAGTTACAGTCATGCGATTGTAATTGAAAATTTACAGTCATACGACAGTAAATGAGTAGCAGGTATAGCAGCCCATACCTTAAAAAATAAAAAATGGTGGTGATTTGAAGGGTAATTAATGCCCGTGTCTTAGCAGAAGAAAAAGGCAGATAAAAAGGAGAAAAAGAAGAGAAGGAAAAAAGGAGAGAAAAAGAGAGAACCCAACATCAAGCCATCTTTTTCTCCTCTTTTTCTTTTAATTCTGTGTTAAAACCGTTTAGAAATCAATAGGTTAATAACTTGACACATTAAATTTGATCAATTCCAGACTTTTAACTCTCTAAATCCGTGACTTTTTGGAGACATTTGGACAACTTTTGGAACCTTATCATACAAGAAAAAAGGACCAATGTGGAGCAATTTAACGTGTTTCCAGCTGTCAAATCGATGGTGGATCAGTGCCACAAAGGTAATTACACCTAAAACTTTCATTTTGTTGCTCTTTTTGGGTGTTATGGTTTGATTTCGTGCATAAAACTCATATTTTTGGCCCGCTGTTGCTAGAAAATAAGAACAGCCGTGCCACTATTCTTCTGACGAAGAATAGTGGTACGACTATAACTACAGTTGTACCATTCAAACAACAGTCGTGCGATTGTTCTCAGATTTCCCCACTTTCTCTTTTTTATTTAAATAATTTTGGCGATTTTCTGCATTTGGACGAGCTATAGTCGCATGACTGTAGTTACAGTCGCACAGCTATAATTACAACCGGGTGACTGTAATTTTCGTCGAGGAGTAGAATATCCAGAAAAATCCACAAAAATTCCCAAATCCAGGAGCAGAATATCCATAAAAATCCATAAAAATTCCCGAAAATCATAAAAATTCAGAAAACTCAGAAAATCCTTAAAAACGAATTTTTTTGTGTGCATTCATGACCTTAGATTTAATTTTTGAGATTATTGCATTTAGAACAATGCAACGACGGAGACCCGAATCTCTAGAAAACCGACCCACCTCACATGTTGAATTAAAGTAAACCAGAAAAAGAAAATGTTTTCAAAATGATTTTCTCACAAAACAAAAATACAAGGACATTTCAAAACTGTTTTCCAGGTCTAATCGGGCCGGCTAGCCGAGCTGACCTGGTTACCCCTTAAATGCATGCTCCCGATCTCTAATTTTCCAATTCTATCCAACTTGAGTCCTATTTGTGGTGTGCTATAAATTGTGCTAACCATCTGTTTTGCAGCTTTTAATTTCTTTTATTTTCATTTTTTGATGTAATTAATAAATCAATTTGTGTATTTTAGGCGATTATAATTTTTAGATCATTCGTGTATTTTAGGCGCTTGTAAGGTGAGGTTGAGAGTTTTTTTTATTTTATTTTCATTCAATTGGGTTGTAATAACTTATTTATTTACTGCTTATTATTTTATTTTTATTTGTCTGTACATTGCATGATTTTATTTAATAAAAATCAACTTTAGAAATTTAAAATACCTTCAATGAGAATTGGCCAATTATATTTTGATTAGACATCAAATAAGGGACTTGTCCGGACCTAGACCTCTGGAAAGTGTAGCAGCCTTTATCCGGTTCAGCTATGCTGTAATTTCCCGGTTTAGCTGAGCTGGATGGCGACTCCTACACTATCTATTTAGGTCTCGGTTCTTTTACGAAGTAAAATTAATTTTCCAAAAATGAGTTTTCATTCCAAAAAACCCAAGCGAGGCAGGGTTGCCCGATCTTGAGGCTCCTTTCTGAGAGAGTTGTGTGTGTAAAAACGTCGTCCGCTCACAAGGATGATGCTCAAAGTCAGAGTCACTTTTGATTTCTCTCTTATATTCATGTTGCTTATATCATAATAATGCAATAAGTGTTTGGTATTTTGCTTATATGCTCATATTGTATACATCATTCCATTGCATCTAAATATCCACTAGCAGGATTGCACTTAAACATTTTATATCCAAAAGTTACTTTGTATCTAAGCACAGGCTATCAGCACCAGCATCCAATTCGAAAACATCTAAATGGTCATAGCTTATCCCCAACGACTATATTGCTTCCAAAACACTTTAAACATTCATTGAAAAAAAAGCATAATAAATTCCTGGGGCATGTCTAAGCCACACTTCCTTTATAAGCCATTGATAAGCAAATACCAGGTTCATTCATCCCCATTTACATCTTATAAATGACCTATCATAACCATTTGGTAGTCAATAAGGGATATGTAGCGAAAATCTAGCATCAACCGATAAAGGCATGTTGTCATCATCCGAGTGGTAATAACTTCATAACCAAATCCAAAGACATTCATGACTATGGCTCTGAGCCTGAACTCACTAAACTAAAGCTTTCAGCAATGGTGAGCAATGCTATTCATTGAGGCTATGTGCACAAGGAAGGACACCCATGAGACTGTAAGTCAAGACATCAAAATGGGGCAAGATTGCACACATTTGCATTTGCATACATCATCATATTGAACATCCATTACATTTATAGAAATAAAACTTTATTATACGTGACCAATGATCAAGAAGCCAAGCTTATTCCATGGTGAACACCGGACATGCATTATGCGAGGAAGTTAGCAAATTTCTTCCATGCGTCTTTATTCTTAACCAAAAGTGCAAAAGTTTTTGTACCAAAACCTATTGGTGAAGGAATAAAGATGCCAGGTAAGGAAAAACAAACCTTCACACAAACGGAGCTATCTAGCACCAAATCTTTTACGCTAATTGAGCAATGCCTCCTTAAGCTACTTCTTCTTTATTCCCTAACAGAGCAATCTTATCACCTATCCTGGCAGTTATCCTTCTTGCTCTTCATAGCACTCATATCACCCATTGTGGGAGTTATCCTTCTTGCTCATCGTAGCAATCTTATCGTGCCTAGTGTGACATTTATCCTCTCTACTCATCCTAACAATTTTACAAACCTAGCGTGGCATTTATCCCCTCTGCACATCGTAGCAATTTTATACGCCCAGTGTGGTATTTATCCTATTTGCTCATCGTAGCAATTTTACATGCCCAGTGTGACATTCATTATATATGCTCAATGTAGCAATTTTATGCACCCAGCGTGGCAATTATTCTATCTGCTCAGTGTAGCAACCATTATTGCCTATCGTGGCATTTATCCTATCTGCTTAATGTAGCATCACTATTACCCATTGCAATAGTTAGCCTTCTTGCTCATCATAGCAATCTTATCACCGATCGTGATAGTTATCCTTCTTGCTCATTGTGGCAATCTTATTACTTATCATGGTAGTTATCCTTCTTGCTCATTATAGCAATCTTATAGCCGATCGCGGTAGTTATTCTTCTTACTCATCATAGCAATCTTATCACCTATCGTGGTAGTTATCCTTCTTGTTCATTATAGCAATCATCGTAGTCTTATTTCCTATTGCGGTAGTTTTACTTCTTGCTCATCATAGCAATCTTATCATCCATCACAACAGTTATCCTTCTTGCTCATCATAGCAATCATATCGCCCATCGCAATAGTTATCCTTTTTGTTTACCACAGCAACCCATTCCCCATAGTGGCAATTATCCTTTTTGCTTATTGCAACAACCCATTCCCTATAGTGGCAATTATCCTTTTTGCTTGTTGCAACAACCCATTGCCTATCATGCCACCTTTATAAATCTTATCCTTAAAATGTTTTAAGTTTTCCATGAATTTTATCATAAATGGAAGATAACTATCTCAATTTGTGTAGGTCCATCCTAAGCATATCTTCAAAGGCAGATCATGGAGAAGGATACTACTTGGTACTCCATACCAATAGGCAATTCTTTTTTTCTCTTGTTTAGTGTGCTTTCTATCGTGTACTTAAAATCACCCCAAGATCTAGTTAGACTTAGACAACACTGAATTTAATTACACGAACTACAGCCTGTTAGCGTGGAATTTTTTGACATTGATGACGAGACAAGAAAAGTGTTGAAAAGTGTTGGGATTCATCACAGAAAATCGAACCAAATGGTAGCTGAAATGATTTCAAATTTTCTAGACTTCATAAACCATGAACTTATGCGGGTGAAATCTAAATCCAAAACATAAAAGAAAATAAGAACGATTCTCACCTTGTATGTCTCTTCTGGAGATGGTTACAGAAACCAAAAGAGATTTCCTCCACGCTCACGTACATGGAACGCCTAACGAAGCAACACCCATGCTAGCATCGGATCAAGAATAAGAGAGGAGAAGGGGGGCTAAAATTTCTGAGTAGATATTAGGTTAGGGTTTTCTTTTTTTTAAATGGGTATATATACTCCTTTTTAACCCTAGGTCTAATTAATTGCTTTAGGTTAAATTTTAATTTCAAATTAATTTAATTTCACAAGTATGAATTAAATCATACCATATGATATAATTCATATCATGTTAATTAAATATAACTTGCCTAATTAAATTAACCATAAAAATTATTTAAACTTTAGTTAAGAAACAATACATATAAACATATATATATGTATATATATATATATATATACATATATATATGTATATATATGTATATATATGTATATATGTATATATATATATATATACATATATGTATATATATATATATGTATATATATATATGTATATATATATATATATTAATTGTATTTCCATCAAGAAATAAATTCATAAAATTAATGTATCAAATTAATTCTATGAAACCCAATACTTTATGATTTTTAAATTATTTGATCAATCCAATTGAACTATAATTAATCAATAAAGTATCCCTCTCTTGTCAATATACTTTAAGTATATATCAGATCCATTAAGTGCTGGTTCAGATGTTTAATGTTTATGATCCTATGGGCCGGTCTTAATGTTGGTAGTGAGCCCATGGCCCACAGATTGTAGTTGGGCTCTAGCAAGCCATTAAAGCCCCTAATTAAGATGGAGACTACAGTCTAATGGAAGTCGTAACCCTATAGTAAAACTTATATGTCCCATGTCATCGATATCATAGTCTAACACGGAGGCATGGTATTATCACCCTCTTTTGTGTCCGGACATTCACTTGATACCAAGTGAAATGATGCTCACAAATAAGTTCCAACTTATTTTGGTGTGGCCGCACTCTTATCAGTTGCACTTATCAAGGGGCTGGTGATATCTTCTCAATGAATCATTGAGTGACATATGCCTGGACATATTCATGGCTTTGCCATGCTTACTGGCACACCCAACCATACCTATACTTAGCGCCCAATTATAAACCCTTTAGGCGCTCGTCAAAGTGTGTGAGTTTACATGCAACTCCATAATATGGTCAGGTTGAAGGATTCAATATAAGTGCAAATGAGAATCACTTTTGATACTATACCATGTACTCGTTAGTGGATCTATCTAGTACCATATGCCATTACATGTACCCATGTTCCTGATTAATAATCCATGTACTATGGCCGGTATAACACCTGTAAGGATTTTTCATCTAAAATCAACAGATAAAAGTGGAAGCTTAGATCGATTTTCTCAAATCTGTGACCCGGGAGCAATTGAAGTGGAAATAAAAAACATAAAGCTAAAGGTTAAGAATTAGATTCTCACCTTTCTATGTCTCTTCTAGAGATGGCTACAGAAACCAAAATCAATTTCCTCCACTCTCACGTACATGAATGTCTATTGAGTGGAACCTATGCTAGCGGTAGATGAAAGAAGGAGAGGAAGAGATGGCCAAAAATTTCAGCCTAAAAACCACTAATAATGGCCGAAATTTTCATTAAGGGAATTAAGTCCCTTAACAAAAATTATGGCCTTAATTATGGGGTTAGGTTTAATTAGATTTAAGTGAGGATTTAATACCATAAATCCCTAAATCCAAATTAATTACCATGGGTAAAATTAAATGCAATTCTATTTTAATTTTTATGCATGTATTTATATAATACATGTCATTTAAATTAAAATTGATTTGCCAATATAATTATATTGATCAATCCAATTGATCTACAATTTAATTAATTAATTTTTATCTCTCCAATCTATATACTCCAAGTATACAGGTGATCCGACTAGTTCAAACTCAGACATTCTATGTGTATGATCTTGTGGGCCCGTCTTTATGTTGGCAGTAGGTCCAAGGCCCACAGACTGTAGGCGGGCTCTAGTAAGCCATTATAGCCCCAAATTAAGACAATGATAGCAGTCTAAAGAAAGTCTTAACCCTGTAGTTAAACTTATATATCCCATGTCATTGATATCGGTGTCCAACATAGAGGCATAGTGTCATCACCCTCTTTTGTGTATAGGCATTAACTTGATCCCGAATGAACCGATGCTCACAAACAAGGTCTAATTTCTTTGGGTGTAGCCACACCCTTATCAGTTGCACTTATCAAGTGGCCGGTGATATCTTCTCAGTGAATCACTGAGTGACATTCCCTTCTGTATACACATGACTTTGCCATGCTCACTGGCACACCCGAATGTACCTATACTTAGCGCCCTGTTACAGGCCCTGTAGGCGGACACCAAAGTGTGTGTGTTCATATGTAAGACCATGATATGGTTAGGTCTAAGGATCCATATATGTACTACACGAGAATCACTTGTGATACTATACCATGTGGATTTCTTGTTTAGTGGATTTCTCCAGTACCATGCCCCTTTGCATGTACCCATAAAATTGGTTGCCATTCCATGTTTTATAGCTTGTAAGACATCACCATACAACCAAAGCTTATGGTAGTCTTTGGTTCCATTCATTCCCATGTCTAGAACAAACTACGGATAATCTTTTTGGTCATATCGTTCTATCTATCCATGATCTTCCTGCCAAGTGTGTGACACTTGTCAACCTTGATATGGATATGTCCATTGGATACTCTATTATAATATTGCGCAAGGTATATATAATAAATAGATTAATGACTTTATTTATTAACATGAATGTATAATACATAAATCTCATTATAAGATACAAAATGTATGATACGGTACAAGGACTAAAGCCTTAGGACTAGGGCATTCCCAACAATATCCCACTTGCACTAGTTCCAACTAGGCATAGGCCTAATCAATATAGATCTAGTATGACCCTCGTGCTTAGGCTGAGCCAACACTTTGGTCAATGGATCTTCGCCATTATCCTTGGTGTTTACTCTATGTAATGAAATGTCACCCTTCTTGGTGATTTCTCGTATGAGGTGAAACTTCTTGAGTGTGTGCTTTGTGTTCTTGTGTGATAGAGGCTCCTAAGTTTGTGCAACAGCCTCGTTGTTGTCATAAAAGATATCAACTAGATCCTGGATAGTTTGTACTACTCCCAATTCAATGATAAACTTCCTTATCCACATAGCTTCCTTAGCTGCATCACACGTTGTAAGGTGCTCAGCTTCTATAGTAGAGTCCATGATGGTCAGCTACTTTGAGCTCTTCTATAGTAGAGTCCATGATGGTCACAAAAGACAAACCCAGACTACGATTGGTACTCATCTTGGTCGATCTGGAAGCTTGCATTAGTGTACCCAATCACTGATAGCTCTTCCTGACCACCATACACTAAGAAGCTATCCTTAGTCTGGTTAAGGTACTTTAGGATTGCTTTGATAGCCTTCTAGTGGTCCTATCCAGGATCCTACTGGTATCGGCTTGTCATACTTACTGTAAAGTACATAGCATGGAGTACATGATTGATCCTATAGCCGATGCATATGGGACCAACTTCATGTTCTATCTATCCTTCCTTGGCTAAGGACAATTTTTCTTACTAAGTTTCAGCCCATGGTTCATTGGCAAGAATTCTTTCTTGGCCTGATCCATGCTGATTCTTTTCAAAACTTTTTCTGTGTACGTGGTCTGGCTTAGGCCCAAAAGCAGAATGGGTCTATCCCTGTAGATCCTTATCCCTAGGATCATCTCAGCTTGGCCTAAGTCCTTCATTGCAAAGCACTTACACAACCACTACTTAACTCCTTGCAGTGTTGCTATGTCGCTTCCAATAAGAAGGATGTCATCCACATATAACACAAGAAAAGTGACAATGCTCCTGCTAATCTTCATATACACACAAGGCTCATCTTGATTCTGTATGAATCCATATTCCTTTATGGCTTCACTGAATCTAAGATTCCAACTTCGAAATGCTTGCTTTAATCCATAAATGGATCTTTGAAGCTTGCAAACCCTTCCAGGATGCTTTGGATCGATGAAACTCTTAGGTTGTGCCATGTACATATCCTTGAGTAGCTTCCCGTTAAGGAAAGTGGCTTTGATATCCATTTGTCAGACCTCATCATCGTACCAAACGACTATAGCCAGTAGGATCCTTATGGATTTGAGCATAGCAACTAGTAAGAAATTTTCATCATAGTCTATTCCATGGACTTGTCTGAAACCTTTCACAATTAGCCATCCCTTGAAGGTGTTTTTAGCCTTCAACTTGTAGGACCACTTACAACCTATGACCTTAGCACTTGGAGGTGGATCAACCAGGTTCCAAACCTGATTATCGTACATAGATTGCATCTCCGCTTCCATGGCTTTATGCAAATAAGCAGATTGCAGGCTATCAATGGCCTCCTGGTAGGTTTTGGGCTCTTCCTCATTAAAGACGAGAAGAGTGTGATTGTCAATGATGAGAAACCCATATCTCTTGGGTTCCCATCGATCCCTACCAGACCTTCTAGGTTTTCGTATGCGACCTGGGCTGGTGCTTCCACCTGTGGAATGTCCCCCCCGGTCACCGAGTTATCCTCTTTAAGAGCTTGTGTGCTTTGAACTTCCATGACTTGAACATTGCTCCCACTATCTTTCTTGGAAATAAAATCCTTTTCAAGAAAGACCACCTTTCGTGCCACGAACACCTTATTTTTGGCTGGGTTGTAGTAGTAAGACCCTTTGGTTTCCCTAGGCTGGCCCAAAAACAGGCATTTATTGGTCTTGGGTTCTATTTTGCCCCCAGTTAATCTCTTGACATGTGCATCATAGCTCCAGATCTGCAAGAAAGACACATTGGGTGCCTTGCCCATCCATATTTCATATGGGGTCTTTTCCATAGCCTTAGTCAGAGTGTTGTTCAAAATGTGAGCTGTTGTCTCTAGAGCATATCCTTAGAATGTAATTAGGAGAGAAGCATGACTCATCATTAAGTGGACCATGTCTAACAAGGTCCTATTCCTCTTTTTGAACCACCTATTCCATTGTGGTGTTCCTGGAGGAGTGAGCTGTGGAATGATTCCATGCTCTCTCAAGTATGAGTCAAACTCTAGGCTCATAATTCGCTTCTTCGGTCTGAGCGAAGGGCTTGAATATTCTTACCTAGTTGGTTCTGTACCTCATTCTTAAATTCCTTTAACTTATCAAGGGTCTCGAATTTGTGTTTCATCAGATAGACATAGCCATATTTGTTGAAATCACTAGTGAAAGTGATGAAGTACAGATGTCCACCTCTAGTAGCTATGCTCAAGGGCCCACCAATGTTTGAATGTATTCGGTCTAATAAGCCAGTAGCCTTTTCAGCTTTCTTGCCAAAATGCGCTTTTGTCATTTTACTGTGTAAACATGATTCGCATATATCAAGTGACTCCATATCAAATGATCCTAGGATTCCAGCTTTGTGAAGCTAGCTATGCGTTTCTCATTTATGTGGCCTAAATGACAATACCAAAGGTAGACAGGATTAAGTTTGTTAGGCTTAACCCTTTTAGTATTTATGTTATAGAAATTATTAGTTTCATTTAAATCCAGGACATATAGGCCATTATTTAATAAAGCATCTCCATAAAATAATTCCTCTCTAGATGAAGTAATTCTTCCATTACCAATAGTAAAATTAAATCTAGAAATATCCAAAACCGAAATAGAAATAATATTCCTGCTCATTGCAGGTACAAAATAACATTGTTCCAGTATTAAAACTAATCCACTAGGCATCATAAGATGGTACTTGCTGATCTCTATGGCAGCTACCCTTGCTCCATTTTCGACCCACAAGTCCACCTCTCCAGATCTTAGTGATCTCCTGTTCCTAAGTCCATGTACATTACAACAAACGTGAGAACCACATCCAGTATCCAGTACCTAAGATGTAGAAACAGTGAGGTTTATGTCTATGGCATATATACATGATGAAGACGCACCCTGGCTCTTCTTTTGCCCTCCCAATAACCGGGGACAAGATCTCTTCCAGTGTCCCACCTACTTGCACTGGAAGTAGGGATCGGCCTTGGGCTTGGCCTTAGCTTTCTTAGCTTTGGCCTTGGTTTTCACCTTAGCCTTGCCCTAAGCAAAAGGAGGGTTCCCCTTGTTGACCAGCAATACCGGCGAAGACTTTTTGATTGACTACTTAGCAAGCTTGAGCATCCTATAGAGTTTGCTAATAGTGCAGTTCATCCTTTACATATTATTGGGATTTTTCACTGGAAATCATCCGATTAAATGCAGAAGAACGCGGTGATCTCCTTAAATTTGTGCCCAAGAGCAATTGAAGTGGAAATTAAAAACATTAAATTGAAATAGAAGAGATTAGATTCTCACCAAGAATATCTCTTCTAGAGATGGGTACAGAAACCAAAATTGATTCCCTCTGTGTTCATGTACACGAACGGCTATCAAACACTACCCGTGCTAGCGAGAGATCAGACGAAAGTGAGGAGTGGTTTGCTCAAATTTTTCAGCTGCCTTTGCTAGTTTTCTCTGTCAAATTTCACCATAGGTTTTAACCTAGGTGGTCAAAATTCCCTTTAGGAATTTTAGGCCCAAATTCATTTAATTTCATGCGTGCTTTTCTCCTCTTTAAGCCCATGTCTAATTCAATTATTCTAGTCTGATTTAATTTCAAATTTAATTTATATTTAACATGTATGCTAATATATTACATACATGTAAATTGAAATTAATTTGACCAACTTTTGGGTTTCTGCCCTTAGGGAACACAATCGTGTGGATCTAAGTACTAGAGCCGCATGGCTCTGTTCATATGGAATACAGCCATGCGGCTGCGTTCATAGCAAACACAGCCGTGCGGTTGTATTTGGGCAATCGTTTTCCAGAAATTTTGAGAAATAGAGAAAAATGCAAAGAAAGAGCAATGAACACAGGTTTAAGGTCTCTTAGAGTTTACCTTGATACTGTTTTGATGTGTTTAACATCCAGAATTGAATTGAAAAGTCGAAATGCTCCTTGAATCCTTAACCATCCCAAAATTTTGAAAATGAATCCGAATCAATCCGAAACTAATACGAAATGGTCCCAATTGAATGTGGAAAGGTCAAGAAATCTTCCCTTAATGCTTAGGTATTGTCTTGGTCTTGAATTTGGTTCTCTCCCTCCCTTTTTCTACTGTATCTTAGTCTCACTCTTTCTCACTCCCTTTCTTTTCCTCTTTCTCCCCCTTCTCTGCTTCTTTTTCTTTTTGCTTGATTTTTTTTCTTTTTATATCTCACATCTCCTGTACTGATTTCCAACATTAAATGAGCCGTCTACTTTTTATGGGATTTAGGCCAATCTTTTCTGTTTCAGCTAAGTTGCTCTGCCTTTGTAGAACAACTTGGCTGACCCACTAGAGTTGCATGACTCTGTATGCTAGAGCTGTGCGGTTCTAGATCTACAGTTGCACGGTTGTAGTTTAAAACTACAGCCGTACGGCTCTAGACAGAGCTGGGGCTGATTTCGTCAAAACCTGTGCTCACTTCTAAGCCTTGAAATCACTCGAAGGACTTTTCTCGGGGTTTTGGATCGAGGATAGATCGATTTTCGGAGCATCTGAGATATTCCAGGCGACATTCTGCTAGTTCTCAAGTCCAATTCGGGTTCATATGCCTTACAGGTAATAAGGAATTCTCATCATAGAGGTCGGGAAAACCCAGCGCTTACAGTTGCTCCTCACGTGATCAAATTTGGTACCGAATACCAGGTCTAAAATACCTGAGGGGAATTTGAGAACGTGAATTGAAGTGCCATAAATGGAAGGAAAGAAAGATGTACCTGACTTGCTGAAGTGTCATTGTTGCAGTGATGATTTGATTTGAGCTGATACTGGGTCTATATTACTCGAGGCGATGGTGAAATAAGCCGGAGCTGGGTCTACATTACCTGCAGTGATGATGAAATGAGCTAGAGCTGGGTCTACATTACCCATGGCGATGTTGAGATTAAGCTTGTACCCGATTTATCTGTATCAGAGGCGATGCTGGAGTGAGCCTGTACAGGGTCCATATTACCCGAAGCGATGTTGAGATGAGCCTGTACTGGATTTATCTGTATCCAAGGCGATGATGGAATGAGCCTGTACCGAGTCTACATTACCCGAGGTGGTGATGAGATGAGCCTATAGCAGATTTATTTGTATCCAAGGCGATGATGGAATAAGCCTGTACTGGATTTGTCTGCATCTGAGACGGTGATGGAATGAGCTTGTACCAGATTTATCTATATCCGAGGCGATGATGGAATAAGCCTGTACCGGGTCTACATTACCCGAGGCGCTAATGGAATGAGCTGCTATTGGATTTATCTGTATCCGAGGTGATGATGGAATGAACCTATACTGGATTTATCTGTATATGAGGCAATGATGGAATGAGCCTATATTGAGTCTACATTACTCGAGGCGGTGAGGGAATGAGCCTATACCGGATTTATCTGTATCCAAGGCCATAATGGAATGACCCTGTACCTGGTCTACATTACCTGAGGCGGTGTTTAAATGAGCCTATATCGGGTCTACATTACCAGAGGTGATGATGGAAGGAGCCGGAGCCGGGTCTACATTACCAGCGGCGATGTTGAGATGAGCCTGTGCCGGATCTATCTATACCCGAGGCTCAATGGATGAAATCAGCCTGTGCCGGATCTATCTGTACCCAAGGCAGAGTGGATGAAATGAGCCTGTGCTGGATCTATCAGTACCCGAGGCAAAGTTGCTGGTGAAGCTGATGTAAGCTGATACCGGGTTTATCTGTACCTGAGGGGAAGTTGATGAATTCCTGCATTTGAAATGGTGAGTCTTCATTCCTTGATCTAGAGATTTTGAACAAAACTTTTGCCCCTTCGATCAAGAATGAAGACTAGCTGGGGGTGAGTGCTCTATGCATGTATGCATGATGATGCATATGCATGCGGACTCTAAAGAATGCGTTTCCTGCCATGTCCAACCCTGATATCCAA
Source organism: Euphorbia tirucalli (assembly GCA_039660915.1). NCBI lineage: Eukaryota > Viridiplantae > Streptophyta > Magnoliopsida > Malpighiales > Euphorbiaceae > Euphorbia > Euphorbia tirucalli. Next base: position 14,681,502 of record CM077635.1, on the reverse strand, counting down.
CGTTCTTGCTAGGGATGCTGGGGAAACTATGTCACGCCTCTGATTCACTTTTGGCCAGGGGGAGTACACCCTTTAGGCAGTGTAATCCTTGTAGTCCTGTTGAGGATATGTGATTACTGCCAGGGAGAAAGTGGTGGTGTTCTTTGTAACGGTTCCGCTGAGGAATAGGGCAGAGGATCCTACTAGGGAATAGTGGAAGGGCTCTACCTTTCTGTCCCTAGGAATAATGAATCTGGAAGTGCTTTAAATTTTGCCTGAACCGCCCAATGTGGGTTTTCAGCTCAGCAAGTTGCTCTAACTTTTGCCTAAGGTGCCTTTTCCGTTTTCACCTTAGCGAGCCCCTTTTTTTAGGACGTTTGAACTTGGATTTGTTTCAAAACTTTTGGCCACCCCAAGAAATGATGAGTTAGATTTGGAGGATAAGAAGAGGTTGCAGATTGCATGTATTTAGCACATTTTCATTGTTAAATAATGCAAGTCTTTTAACTAATTAAATGCAAAGTGCTTTCTTTAAATAGATGTTTAAGTGAGATAACGTTGTTTATGCATTTCGACATAACCATACAAATATATTTAAACAAAACATCACACTTTATTGCTGAAATCAACATGTGTACGTTTGAAATGATCGGTTCCCAAAATGGTATACATTCCACACAGAACCAGAATCCATCACCAGGTGTCCTTTTTAGATTTTCCGACTGATCATTTTCTCTCGTGCCTTAATTTTTTCCTAGGTCGCCCTTTTTGAGTTTTCAACCTAGCATACTTTTTTTTTCTCTTTTTTTTTTACACATGGTATAGCTTCAGGCGATCTTGGTTGATAGGATTTGCAAATTCATTCCCATTCATGTCCACGATGCTTACTCCACCCTTCAATAGCACTTTCTTCATGATGTATGGGCCTTCCCAATTCGGCCTAAACTTCCCCCGAGCATCGACATTTGGAGGGCTCAGTTGCTTCAGAACCAAATCCCTAACTTTCAGGTGTTGTCTGGGATGCTTCACTTTCTGATTATAGGCTTTAGCCATTCTGCGTTGATACTCTACAAATGATCCAATGCTTTAAATTGCTTTTTGTCTAATGCTGCCAACTGTTCATATCTGGCTTGAGCCCATCTTGTTTCTGGTAACTGAGCTTCCAAGGCTATTCTGAGTGACTTGAGTTCCATTTCCACTAGCAATACTGCTTCCATTCCATACACCAAGGTATAAGGAGTTTCACCGGTTGGTGTTCTGACACTGGTCCTGTAACCCCAAAGGGCGTGACACCGGTCATCATGGATATGGATATGTCCATTGGATACTTCATTTAATATATTGCATAAGATAAATATAATAAATGAATTAATGCCTTTATTAATAACACAAATAAGTATAATACATAAATCCAATAAATGTATGATACAAATACAAGGACCAATGCCTTGGGACTAGGGCATATCCAACAATCTCCCACTTGCACTAGTTCCAACTAGGCATGGGCCTAATCCCTTTAGATCTAGTATGACCCTCGTGCTTGGGCTGGGCCAGTGCCTTGGTCAAAGGATCTACGACATTATCCTCCGTTTCCACTCTATGCAATGCAATGTCACCTCTCTCCGCGATCTCTTGTATGAGGTGAAACTTTCTGAGCATGTGCTTTGTGTTCTTGTGTGACCGGGGCTCCTTAGCTTGTGCAATGGCCCCATTATTGTCACAGAAGATATCAACTGGGTCCTGGATAATTGTCACTACTCCCAACTCAGTGATAAACTTCTTCATCCACACAGCTTCCTTAGCCGCATCACACTCAGCGATGTACTCAGCTTCTGTTGTAGAGTCTGCGATGGTTGGCTGCTTTGAGCTCCTCCAGCTTACAGCACCACCATTTAGCTAAAATACATACCCAGACTGCGACTGGTACTTATCCTGGTCAGTCTGGAAGCTTGCATCAGTGTACCCAATAACTGATAGCACTTCTTGACCACCATACACTAAAAAGCTATCCATAGTCCGGTTAAGGTACTTAAGGATTGCCTCGATAGCTTTCCAGTGATCCTCCCAGGGATCCTGCTAGTACCGGCTCGTCATACTTAGTGCAAAGGTGACATGAGGTCTCGTACATAACATGGAGTACATAATTGATCCAGAGATTCCAACTTCGGGATGTTTTCTTCAGTCTATAAATGGACCTTTGAAGTTTGCATCCCCTTCCTGGATACTCTGGATCGACAAAACTCTCAGGTTGTGTCATGTACACATCTTCAAGTAGCTTTCCATTATGGAAAGCGGTTTTGGCATCCATTTGCCAGACTTCATAGTCGTACCATGTGGCTATGGCTAGCAAGATCCTGATGGATTTGAGCATGGCTACTGGTGAGAAAGTCTCATCATAGTCTATTCCATGGACTTGTCTGAAACCTTTTGCAACCAGACACGCCTTGAAGGTATTGTCGGTCTTCAGCTTGTAGCACCACTTGCAACCTATTAGCCTAGCAGCCGAAGGTGGATCAATCAAGTTCCAAGCCTGGTTATCGTACATAGATTGCATCTCTACCTCTATGGCTTTAGGCCAATTTGTAGATTGTGGGCTTGCCATAGCCTTCTGGTACGTTTTTGGTTCTTCCTCATCCCAGATGAGAAGAATTTGATCATCGGTGACGAGGAAACCATACCTCTCTGGTTCTTGACGATCCCTACCACACCTTCTAGGTCCTTGTGTGGCCTGGGTTGGTGCTTCCTCCTGTGGAAGCTCCACCTGGGCCTCCGAGTTATCCTTTTTAGGAGCTTTTATACCTTAAACTTCCCTGAGTTCAACATTGCTCCCACTTTCTTTCTTGGAAAGGAACTCCTTTTCTAGAAAGACCCCCTTCCTTGCCACGAACACCTTGTTCTCGGCGGGGTTGTAGAAGTAATACCCTTTGGTTTCCCTGGGGCAGCCCACAAATAGGCATTTATCGGTTTTGGACTCCAGCTTGCCACTGGTCAATTTCTTGACATGTGCTTCGCATCCCCAAATCCTTAGGAAAGATACATTGGGCTCCCTGCCCGTCCATATCTGATATGGGGTCTTTTCCACTGCCTTAGTCGAAGTATTATTTAAGATAAGAGCTGCTGTCTCGAGGGTGTGTCCCCAGAAACTAATTGGGAAGAGGCTTGACTCATCATTGAGTGGACAATTTCCAATAAGGTCTTATTCCTTCGTTCGGACACCCCATTCCATTGTGGTGTTCCGGGAGGAGTGAGCTGTGGAACTATTCCATGCTCTCTCAAATATGAGTCAAACTCTAGGCTCATATGCTCACCACCTCGATCCGACCGAAGGGTTTTGATATTTCTGGCTAGCTGGTTTTGTACCTCGTTCCTAAATTCCTTGAACCTATGAAGGGTCTCAGAGTTGTGTTTCATCAGATAGAAATAGCCATATCTACTGAAATCATCCGTGAACGTGACAAAGTACAGGAGTCCACCTCTGGTCACTGTGCTCATGGGTCCACATACATCTAAATGTATTAGGTCTAATAAGCCAGTGGCCCTTTTAGCCTTCTTGCTAAAAGGCGCCTTGGTCATCTTGCCTCGTAAACATGATTTGTATGTATCAATTCACTCCAAGTCAAATGACCCTAAGACTCCAGCTTTGTGAAGCCTAGCTATGCGCTTCTCATTTATGTGGCCAAGACAACAATGCCATAGGTAGAGAGGATTAAGTTCGTTGGGCTTAACCTTTTTTGCGTTTATGTTATAGACATGATTGGTTTCATTTAAGTCCAGGATATATAGGCCATTATTTAATAGAGCATCTCCATAAAATAATCCCTCTCTAGATATGGAAATTCTACCATTAGAAATAGTAAAATAAAATCCAGAAATATCCAACATAGAAACTGAAATAATATTCCTGCACATAGCAGGTACAAAATAACATTGTTCTAAAATTAAAACCAATCCACTAGGCATCACAAGGTGGTATTCGACAATCTCTATGGGAGCAACCCTTGCTCCATTTTCGACCCGCAAGTCCACCTCTCCCGACCCTAGTGACCTTCTCTTCTTAAGTCCCTACACATTGCAACAAATGTGAGAACCACATCCAGTATCCAATACCCAGGATGTTGAAACAGTAAGGTTAATGTCTATAACATAAATACCTGAAGATGATGCACCTTGGCTCCTTCTCTGCTCTCCCATCAGCTTGGGACACGATCTCTTCTATTGGCCCGCTTGTCTACACCCGAAACAGACATCCTCAGGACCTACCTTCTGCTGGGCCTTAGGTTGGGCCTTGGCCTTCTTAGCCTTGGCCTTCTTGGCCTTGGCCTTGGCCTTACCCTTGGCAACAGGAGGGTTCCCCTTGTTGACCAGCAGCACCATGGAGTCTTTTTGATCGACTGCTCAGTAAGATTAAGCATCCTATGCAGCTCACTGACAGTGCGGTTCATCCCTTGCATGTTGTAGTTCAAGATGAACTGATCATAAGAATCCGGCAAGGATGCAAGGATTGTTTCCACCGCCAACTCCTGAGAGATGGGCCATCTGAGATGGGTTAAAGTGTCCAAATAGCCCTTCATCTTGAGCACGTATGTGCTCACAGATGTCCCAGCCCCCATCTTACATGAGTGGAATGCCTTGTTGGTCAGTTACCTTTCCTGGGGAGCTTGCTCCTGAAACATCTCGTTTAGAGTTATTATCATAGCAAAGGCTTGATGGTCCATAAACTATTTTTGCAGTTCGGGGACCATACAGGCCAACATTAGGCATGTCACATCCCTATTATCCTTGACATGCACCTCATATTCCTCCAGCTGGGCAGCCGGTGGATTACGTCCCTGAGGTGCAACTAGTATAGGCCTCTCCAGTACATAATCTTTGGACTCCGGTGTTAGAACTATTCTCAAGTTCCTAGACTAGTCCAAAAAGTTAGGACCGAAAAGCTTGTCCCTTTCAAGAATCGATCGCAGTGATAATGAGTTGTTATTTGCCATTTAGGGTTTCTACACAGAAAAACATTTAAGAGTGTTAATAAAGGACTTTACTTTGTTATACCCATACATAATTAATAATGAATCAAGTTATTAATTAAACTGAGTTATTGGGCTCATGGGCCGAGATCCATATTTCATTAAGATATAGCCAGACGAGGGTCTGGTACAACTATACCCTAACTATTTAGGTAGGAATGCCGTCTAATCCCATCCTAGGGACTCACGGTTTGATGGGCTTGTTGACACTTGCCCATCTGTGCTTAGGGCCATGAGAATCCTACTACCCACGCTAAGTCAAAAACTCCATTCAAGAGTTAGAGTATCCCATACCCTAACCCAATACAAAATGACAATACTCTAGTGTATCCTGCGAGGGCATGGTCTACGACTAGCCTATCCCCACTTCGAGCTGGTTTTGATTGAAGGAAGCACTTTTAAGCGACTTAGTAATTTCATTATGTTATTAGATTCATTTAATAACGGCTTACATACATAAGGCGGGTGAAAGGCTGTTGGATCATACATTCATACATGCATATAAATGTAAAGCATAATTAAATAAATAAGTAAAATGGATTGCTATGGGCCTATATGATAAGGTCAGTTTTTGACCTTATCTTTTAGGCAATTTCGTGGTTTGAACGGCAATTTTTAGAGTCCTTTGTGTGAATGCTTGTTTGGTTTTTGCGTATTTTGTGATTTTTATGTTTTGGTTAGATTTTCATAACTTTTAGCATTTCTCATGTTTTTTAGGGGTGTTTTTATAATTTTGGATAATGTGTCATTTTTGTGGTCCGTGGCTTTGGTGCGGTTATGTTTCTTTATATTTGTTTTGGACAGGCGTTATGACCCGGACTGAAAGTTGGAGTAACGGCGGCAAAGAAAAGTTTGAAGTGCTGAAAAGCAAGGTGGCACGGCGTGCCGTAATGAGGGCACGGCGTGCCATTCCAGCGTCCCACCTCCACCAGCACGACATGCCAAGCTCCAGAATTCTGCTGTTGCCCTACTTTCATCTTTTCTGTTTAGTGGTTTTAACCTAGCCGTATAAATAGGTTATTTTCTAAGTTGTGTGGATCTTTTTCCAGTCTTTTAAAGTGTAAAGCATAAACTTGTAGCTAGGTTTAATTGCTTGAACTATTTGTTTCTTTGAGTTTTGAACCATCAATTGGTAGAAGTTTTACATTGAATCTTCCTTTTTTGCGACATTCTTGGTTCCGGCTTGAGTTCGTCTATAGAGGTACACCCCAAGCATCTTCACACCGTCGGAATCTGGTTAATCAGACCCAAAGGGCATAAGTTTTTCTTCTTCTCTTTTGTAATTCGATTAGTTAGTTTTTGATTCCTCAATTGATTATGTTTGGTTGTAAACATTGAATTCTTATCACCTTTCTTGATTAATACAATTGATTGCAATTTAATTTCAATTTTTACACCTTTTCTTTATGCAATTCCTTTAATGATAATCTAGTCTTATAAGATCTTAACTTATTAAGTTCATATTTGTGGCATTACCTAGATTGACACCTAGGAAACAATTAGTATTGACGACACTGTGGAATTTATGTGCCCCTATTTTCTGAGCTTTAGAATTAGACCGCCTCTAAACAAGGGAAACTGGCTAAGGACCTAAAAGATCTAGACACGCTAGGTTGAATCATCGGAAGAACATAATTAAGGTTTAATTGTTGAGTTAAGTTCGTCTATTGTAATTAATTGATAAAGCCATCACCACTAGCATTCATAGGTCGGTAAACCGCCAATTGATAACCCAAATTCAAGAGCAAAGTAAGCTGAGATAGATCAATTAGGGGTAGGATAATTTAGTTGTTAGTATAATCACACTCCAAAATTAAGTTCCGCCTAGGACACGCAAGGAACTCGAGTAGTTTAGTGTTTGCAGAATATTTTTCTCTGTGGGATCGATACCTGGACCAACCAGAATTATGACTTGTCAATGATAGGTACACTGCCTTATTTGTGTGACTCTAGGTTCAGTTTCACTACTTCGCCTAGGATCCACCAAGTTTTTGGCGCTGTTGCTGGGGAACTTTATTTTCCTGCATCATTGAACCAAAGTTCTATTTGCTGATCTAGGTACTATTTATGTGCATATAGTTAAATAATTTTTCTTTTCTGTGGATATTTGTTGCAAATTAATTTTTTTTTCTGTGTGTGTGTGTGCTTTCTAGCTTATGCGAACTCGTTCTCAGCACCCTGAGCTTTTACCTTATAACCCTGAAATTGAACATTTTTGTAGCAGGAACCATAGAGCACAACAAGAGCGAATAATCCAAATGGATCATCAGCAACATGAGGAAGAGGAGAGACAGCTACGGGAAAGAGCTGAGCAAGAGCGACTCCGGCGAGAGCGGGAGGAGTTTGATAGAAGAAGGGGTGGTGATAGAGACAACATGGTCATGACTGACCTAATGGCTCCACATCGACCCCGAAACAGATCCGGAGTGGTTCTCCCAGCCATCACTGCTAATCACTTTGAGTTGAAGTCCAGTATGATCAATTTGATCCAAGGGAACGGGCTACTCAGTGGTAGAATAAGTGACAACCCCAATGATCATTTAGACCGGTTTCTCATGGTGGCTGATACAGTCCGAATCGGTGGGGTGCTGCAAGATGCTATGTGGTTGAAGTTGTTTCCCTTCTCATTATATGGGGGAGTAATGGAATGGTACAAGTCCTTGAGACCCGGGTCAATGACTTCATGGGATCAATTGGAAGAACAATTCTTAGCATATTACTTCCCACCATCAAAGACGGTTTAGTTAAGGAACGAGATTATAGGATTTCGGCAATTTGGGACTGAGACTCTCAATGAAGCATGGCAAAGGTTTCAACTGTTGTTGTGGAACTGTCCCCACCATGCCATGCCGCGATTCACTCAGGTAAGCATGTTTTATCATGGTTTGACACCAGCTAACCGTGCCATTATTGATTCTTCTGCAGGTGGAGACATTTTTAAGAAGACTGCTACGCAAGGCGAGGAGTTGATTGCGGAGTTGGCTAGGAAGAGTACCTTGTGGCAGTCGGACACGCCAACAAGGAGTGAGCTACGGGCTATGGATTTGGGATGCCAAGATGCAGCCATGGACCACGTGAACAAGAAGCTGGACCTGTTGATGTCCCGCTTGAATTTAAATGCACCACAATACTAGCCGGTGTTGTGTGTATCATGTGGAGCGGAGCATCTCGGTTAAGAATGTGCATTGGGCGATCCATTCGCCCAACCGTCCGAGAATGTAAGTTTTGTGGGAGGAAACCAAAGGTACAACAAGTCTAACTCTTACCCACAGAGTTTCAATAATAATAATAACAATTACAGAAGAAGGTATCAACACCCGAACATGTCTTGTGGTGATAACCAAAATGTGTTGAGACCTCCTTCCGGATTCCATTATGAGCACCGGGAGCAGGGGTTAGGTAAGGCCCCATTTATTCCTAATGATCAATCCTCGCAGCAACCTCAACAGTCTAAGCAAGATGAGATGGTTTTGTCTTTGTTAAAAGACATCTCGTCTCGACTTGCTGATAATGAGGCATACTATATGGATTTGGGCAAGCAAGTGGCTCAAATGAGTAGGGAGAGGCAAGAAAGACCTTAAGGAGCACTTGATTTGTAGGAGTTGTATACCTAAGATTTCCCTTTTATCAAACCTACCCTAAGCCGTAACATTACAAGCCCCAGGTTCTCTGATTTTGCTCCTTGACCAATGACTTCACCGGGATTGCCATTAGTTCGCTATGTGATGTGTGCCGTTGTTAGTTTGCAAGTAAAAGTGAGCAAGGTTACTCCTTTTTCCTTAGTTTATCTGCTTGAGAACAAGCAAGACTTTAAGTGTGGGGTGGTTGATAAGGTTGGTTTTTGACCTTATCTTTTAGGCAATTTCGTGACTTGAACAGCAATTTTTAGAGTCCTTTGTGTGAATGCTTGTTTGGTTTTTGCGTATTTTGTGATTTTTATGTTTTGGTTAGATTTTCATAACTTTTAGCATTTTTCGTGTTTTTTAGGGGTGTTTTTGTAATTTTGGATAATGTGTCATTTTTGTGGTCCATGGCTTTGGTGCGGTTATGCTTCTTTATGTTTGTTTTGGACAGGCATTATGACCCGGACCGAAAGTTGGAGCAACGGCGGCAAAGAAAAGTTTGAAGTGCTGAAAAGCAAGGTGGCACGGCATGCCGCAATGAGGGCATGACGTGCCATTCCAGCATTCCAAGGGACGAAATCCAGTGGATCGGAACGACGGCGTGCCACCACCACCAGCATGGCGTGCCGCCCCTAAATCTGCACAGCACGGCGTGCCACCTCCACCAGCACGGCGTGCCGAGCTCCGGAATTCTACTGTTGCCCTACTTTCATCTTTTCTGTTTAGTGGTTTTAACCTAGCCGTATAAATAGGTTATTTTCTAAGTTGTGTGGATCTTTTTCCAGACTTTTAAAGTGTAAAGCATAAACTTGTAGCTAGGTTTAATTGCTTGAACTATTTGTTTCTTTGAGTTTTGAACCATCAATTAGCAGAAGTTTTACATTGAATCTTCCCCTTTTGCGACGTTCTTAGTTCCGGCTTAAGTTCGTCTATAGAGGTACACCCCAAGCATCTTCACACCGTCGGAATCCGGTTAATAGGACCAAAAGGGCATTAGTTTTTCTTCTTCTCTTTTGTAATTCGATTAGTTAGTTTTTGATTCCTCAATTGATTATGTTTGGTTGTAAACATTGAATTCTTATCACCTTTCTTGATTAATACAATTGATTGCAATTTAATTTCAATTTTTACACCTTTTCTTTATGCAATTCCTTTAATGATAATCTAGTCTCATAAGATCTTAACTTATTAAGTTCATATTTGTGGCATTACCTAGATTGACACCTAGGAAACCATTAGTATTGACGACACTGTGGAATTTACATGCCCCTATTTTCTGAGCTTTAGAATTAGACCGCCTCTAAACAAGGGAAACTGGCTAAAGACCTAAAAGATCTAGACACGCTATGTTGAATCATCGGAAGAACATAATTAAGGTTTAATTGTTGAGTTAAGTTCGTCTATTGTAATTAATTGATAAAGCCATCACCACTAGCATTCATAAGTCGGTAACCCGCCAATTGATAACCCGAATGCAAGAGCAAAGTAAGCTGGGATAGATCAATTAGGAGTAGGATAATTTAGTTGTTAATATAATCACACTCCAAAATTAAGTTCCACCTAGGACACGCAAGGAACCCGAGTAGTTTAGTGTTTGCAGAATATTTTTCTCTGTGGGATCGATACCTGGACTAACCAGAATTATAACTTGTCAACGATAGGTACACTGCCTTAGTTGTGTGACTCTAGGCTCAGTTTCACTACTTCGCCTAGGATCCACCACTATATTACATCTTAATATTATTCTAGTAAACCTATACTAGAAAACAATATCAGGTGGGCCTCCATCTTCTTCCTTCTGGGCTTGCACCTCCACTTGGGCTCATCACTCCATGAGTTTCTTCTTTTACAAATTTTATAATAATAGAATAAAATAAAATTACATTAAAAAAAGAAAAACGACACGCAGGCCATATTTACCCAAAAAAGAAAATACAACCCATCTTGAATAAGGCCCAATAGCATCCAATCATACAAAAAATTTAATCACCCATATGCATCCAATACATATAATTCATAAGCATGTTATAATGCATGATTTAAGCCCATTTCAATTATGTCCAAGCCATTTTTTAGAAATAGCCAATTTTGGCCGACCATGGTTCTAACCCTTAACGGGCTTTGCGCCTCCAGCCTAAGCAGTCCAACTGCTCCCACTGGAATTGGGAAACCATGGGTCCAATTCAGTCATCCAAGTAGTTGTGCCAAAATTACCCGAACCAATTTCAATCAACCATATTAATTTCCAAAATTAATATCACATGAATAAAATTAAATTTCATTCAAGAAACCACACGCATTCAAATTACATAAATTTAACACACGAATTTTAAAACCAATTAAAATTTCAAAACTGGGCCCCGGGCCCAAAAACCCGCCAAATCCAAAACCACTGGGTCCGGCCCGCTGCTAGGGGCAGCTGCTGGAACCAACGACCACTGCCCAGCAGTAGCTGCTGCTGGAACCAGTGGCAGCTGCTGCTCCCGCCGCGTGTAGCTGCAGTCGCGCCGCCAGCGGCCCCGCACCCTGGGAACATCCAGATTTTTTTTTAAATAACCATAAAATATTAAACAAAAAAAAATATCACGGCATCCAATAACAAGAAATTCACAAAGAATTCCAAAATATACAATTAAATTAAACAAACATAAACCTATATGTAAATTCAATTTCAATTGTATAAAAATCAAATGGGAAAAATCTTAAACCCAAACCAAGAACCCCAATTAAAAAACCTCCAATTTTAAAACATGGGATTCAACCAATTTTAACAATTTCCATGGATCAAAAGCCTGCTCTGATACCACTGTTGGGATTTTTCACCGGAAATCGCCCGATTAAAGCGGAAGAACATGACGATTTCCTCAAATCCATGCCAAGGAGCAATTGAGATGGAAATTGGAAAAGCAAAAATTTAATAGAAAGAGATAAATCTCTTACCAGGAATATCTCTTTCAAGAGATGGATGCGGATTCCAGTAATCAAACTAGAAACCCTCATAGTTCACGTACACGAACGCCTAACGAACACCACCTGTGCTAGCATCGGAAAACACGAACTTTTGAGAGGGAGGCTAGGAAGAATTTCGGCTATCACTGTGTATCTCTTGTTGGCCGAAATTCCTAGGGTTGATAAACCTTAGGTTGGCCGAAATTCCTTAAGGAATTTTGGCCCAACTTGGCTCTTTCATTTGTGTGGGCTTCCTTCTCTTAATTCAGGCTCAATCTTATTTTAATTAGCCTGGTTTAAATTAATTTCAAGCCCAACTTTAATTTACTCATGTATTTAATATATTACACCAAGTAACATATTATTTACATTTAAATTAAAATTAGTTTGACCAATTAATTTAATCCATCAAATTAAAATTAGATCTTCACAAAATAAAATCATATGTAAACCTATACATATGAATATTTCCACCTAGGAAATAATTTCATAGTTAATCCAATTAATTATGAAGAGCCAGTTAAATATATATTAATTTTATTATTATGATCAATCCAGTTGATCTTTATAATATAATTAACTCATATACCTCTCTCGCCAGAGTGTATACTCTAACCATACATGTGATTCCTTAAGTCGGTGTTCAATCGCTCAATGTGTACGATCCCGTGGGCCCATCTTTATGTTGGCAGTGGGCTTGTGGCCCACAGACTGCAGTTGGGCTCTAGCAAGCCACTGCAGCCCCCAATCAGGATGGAGATGGCAGGCTAACTGTTATTATAACCTTGTACATCCCATGTCATTGATATCGTTGTCCAACACAGAGGCATGGATTGATCACCCTTTTTTGTGTTAGGACATTAACTTGATCCCGAATGCACTGAAGCTCACAAACAAGTTCCAACTTGTTTGGGTGTGGCCACACTCTTATCAATCACATTCATCAAGAGGCCGGTGATATCTTCTCAGTGGACTACTGTGTGACAAATCCCTTCTGCATATCCATAGCATTGTCATGCTAAGTGACATACCCGAAAGTACCCATACTTGGCACCCTATTACAGGCCCTTTAGGTGTACCCCTAAGTATGCGACCTCACATACAACACCATCATATAGTCAAGTCAAAGGATCCATACAAGTACTACACGAGAATCACTTGTGATACTATACCATGTGGATTTCTCGTTTAGTGGATCTATCCAGTACCATGCCCCATATGCATGTACCCATTAACTTGGTTGACATCCCATGTCCAATGACCGGTAAGACACCGCCATACAACCAGGTTAATGATAGTCTCTTGTTCCATTCATTCCCATGACTGGGATAGACTACGCATCTATTCATGGTCATATCGTTTACCCTATCCATGGTGTTACTGCCAAGTGCATGACACCGGTCATCATGGATATGCATATGTCAGTTGGATACTTCATTGAACATATTACACAAGATAAATATAATAAATGAATTAATTCCTTTATTAATAACACAAATAAGTGTAATACATAAATCCAATAAATGTATGATACAAATACAAGGACCAATGCCTTGGGACTAGGGCATATCCAACACCTAGACCCAGTGAATGCCTTATGTGACAACAACAAGACCATCGCACAAGCTAAGGAGCCTCGGTCATATAAGAAGTCCAAACACGTACTCAGGAAGTTTCACCTCATCCGAGAGATCATGGACAAAGGAGACATTTCATTGCAGAGAGTTGACACTGGTAAAAATGTCACTGATCCGTTGACCAAGGCGCTGCCACAGACACAGCATGAGGTTCATACTAGATCCATAGGGATTAGGGCAATGCCTAGTTGGAGCTAGTGCAAGTGGGAGATTGCTGGTGTGCCCTAGTCCAAATGGCATCGGTTCTTGTATTGTATTATACTTTATATTTGGATATTTTGTATCATACATTTTGTGTTGAAATAAAGGCATGAATCTAGTTATTCATATCTTGTGCTATTTATAAATAGAGTATCCAATGATTATAACCATACTAAAGTAAACCAATGTAGGTCATTAGGTTATGAGACCTTTTAGTAGAGTTAAGGTTATAGTCATAAAGATATCCCTAGTCTATTCTAATCATGGGAATGAATAGAACCAAAGAATAGCATATCCTTGACTGGATGACGGCGTCTCACCCGCCATTGGACATGGAATGTCAGTCAATGATATTGGTACATGTTGGGATGCATGGTACTGGATTGATCCGCCACGAGAACACCACATGGTTTGATCGTCATAGGTGTTTCTCAGGTAGGTCTTGCTATTATCTTTAGACCCGTTGTTCGCTATAACATAACATGGGATCTCATACACTTTCATATATATCTAACGGGCCCGTAACAGGGTGCCAAGTATGGGTATGTTGGGTGGGCCAGTGAACATGTTGATATTGATAGTGAAGTTGATGGAATTACCACTCAGCATCCCCTGAGCTGACATCACTGGCCACTTAATGAGTGGGACTGACAAGTGAATGGCCATACCCAAATAAGTTGGGATACTTATTCGTTGGGTTCAGTCCACTCGATATCAAGAGATAAATAAGCATATAAGAGGATGACAAGGCCATGCCTCTTACTTATATATCGATGTGAGTTAGCAAGGGATACACAAGATTACTAACAGGTTATGTTCCACATTAGACTACAAGTCTCCGTCTTAGTTGGGGGCTGTAACAGTTTGCTAGAACCCACTTACAGTCTATGGGCTTTGGGCCCATTGCCAACATAAAGACGGACCCACAGGATCGTACACATAGAATGACTGAACGTTGACATATCGAAATTTGTATGGAAACCATATTAATTGAGTTATTGACATTAGGTTATGTCATAATTAATTCAATATTTATTAAGGGAGAAATTAATTTTATTTTATTAATTAATTAAATGCAGTAAATAATTAATTAAGTAAAATAAAATTTCCTTGGTGGAAATATAAATACAAAAGGTGTATTTATTAAATTTGGTTTTAATTTAACTTTGGTTCATGTTAATTTGATAAAATTATATTTGATTGTGTCAATTGGAATTTTATAATAAGGGTTTTATTTAATTCTAATTGTACAAGTTAAATTAATTCAATCAAATTAAATAACCTATAGTTTTAGTTAGAATCCTAGTAGGCTAAGGTGTATACTAAGGAGCATATAAAAGGAAGCCTTAGCCTAATTTCTAACCGTAGCAAGAATTCAGCCAGCCTAATAAAAATTACAGCAGCCCCTTTCTTTGCTTTCTCTTGGTTTTCGTTTAATCCGTTTGCTAGCACGAGTCTTGTTCAAGAGTCATTCGTGTACCGGATTGCGGAGGAAACACGAATGGGTTTCTGCAGCAGTCTCTAGAAGAGACAGTTAAGGTGAGAAAAATTATTATTCTCTTTGTTCTTGGTTTCATTCTATTAATCTACAAGAATCTTGGTCTACAGAATCGAGGAAATTTTAATCGGTATTTCGCCTTGTGTTCAATTTTTCCTGTGACGATTACCTACATCTTCCCATTATTTGATTTCTTATTTTTATTGCTTAGTAGTTGTAATTTAAATCAAAATCTTTGTTCATTGATCTTAAGCTAGAATTAATTGAGATAGTGATTAATTTCCTCCCTTTGGTTCGACTTTGGAATACTCCAGATTAATATTAGTATGATTGACTGTGTATACTTGCGTAATATTTAGCCAATCAATCATTTTCTTGCTTATTGGATATTTTTATGTATATGACATTATGCATGCATATAATCATCAAAAAAGACATGTCTAACATAAATAACATTAAACTGCATAAAATCAATCTAAGTGCAACAGGGAACCTGAAAGTGACTTTGACTTTGATCAAATTCTCTCTTGAAGAGAGAGCTTCATGTGTTAAATAAATGAACAATTGCAAAAGTAGCATGACAGCATCCCTTAAGCCACTCATTAATCAATGAATTAAGATCTACGACCTCAATAAGCTATATCTTAAAATGTCACCATCATCAATCAAGGCAAAGAGAGAGAGTGCCACATCAGGGTTTCAATGCACCCGACATGGAAACAACCAACTAGAGGTATATTTCTACATCAGCCAAATATTATATTATGCCTGTTTGTACCCAGAAGACTGACAACAACCGAAAACTAAACTCATCACAAGGGATCTAATATCTTGATACTACGGCTTACGCACAAAGGTCACCCTAAAGCTAAAACTCATATGGAACCCAATATTAGGGAAGCATCCAAACCCACTGCAAAAGATCCAATCTACAAATACCATAGCCCACACAGCAATCCAAAGCCAAAATTTATGCAGAGACCAACAAAAGGCCACTAACCGAACTACGGTGAAGAAACCAATTATTAACCTTGTCAAACTCGTAAAACAGTAGACACCTTCAAGGGGCAATCAAGTGATCTATTTTTGAAGGCATGACAACCATCAGCACGAATTATCAACACCAATAGTCGCATCATAGTTGGAGAAGATGGTTAGATCCACTACATAGGATATCAGCGAAAGACACCTTAGCCTACTCGATAGCCGATATTTTTGAGGGGCAATTAGAGGCTTACTTCAAAGGTATCACTTCTATCACCACCAGTCCTCGAGCGCAAATAAGAAGTCGATGCAACAAAAGGAGTGACTTATCTCAATACACGGAATCAAATAATTGGTAGAAGTCTTAAGGTATATAAAACTATTTTTTTTTTTTTTAAAAAAAAAAAAAAAAGAAGAAGAAAGAAAAAGAAGAAGAAAAAGAAAAAGAAAAAAGAGAAAAATAATAATAAAAAAAAGATAGAAGGGAAATTAAATCGAAAATTGATTGTCTAAGATCCAGTCTAAATGGAGAGCATTGATATACAGGTTCTTAATCTACGAAAGTGACAAACGAAATACCTTTAGAGTATAATTTATAATGTCTCCTGAAATGGTAGGAAACTTCAACTTCAGGCGTAGCATCACAAGAAGATCACTCAGGTTGGACATGAAGAAGAAACTTCGAGTTCAGGGTAGAGAATTATAAAGGAGTCAACCCAATAGAATCACCAATATCATTTTCACCAATCATCATCATAGATACCATAAAAATAAAAATAAAAATAAAAATAAAATAAAGAAGAAAAGACTGCTGAGGTGAAAATCTGAAAGGGGGCCTCAGGCAAAACTTAGGGTAGCTTGATATATTAAAAAGCTCAAAAAAGGGAGGTCTATGTAAGGCTTTTGAGAGAAAATTTCTAGGGTGGAAAACCAAAAGGACACATAGTTAACAAGAGAGGATTGTAAGCGCCGGAATTTTTCATGCTAAAAAAAAAAATAAATTATGTCACACGACTGTAGTTACAGTCGTGCCACTATATTTACAGTCGTGCAACTGTAATTGAAAATTTATAGTCGTACGACTATAAATGCGTAGCAGGTACAGCAGCCCATACCTTAAAAAATAAAAAATGGATTTAATTCAGAAAACTCAGAAAATCCTCAAAAATGAATTTTGTTGTGTGCATTCACGACCTTAGATTTAATTTTTAAGAATATTGCATTTAGAACAATGCAACGACGGAGACCCAAATCTCCCGAAAACCGACCCACCTCACATGCTAAATAAAAGTAAACCGAAAAAAGAAAATGTTTTCAAAATGATTTTCTCACAAAACACAGATATAGGGACGTTTCAAAACTATTTTCCAGGTCTAATAGGACCGGCTAGCCGAGCCGACCTAGTTATCCCTTAAATGCATGCTCCCGATCTCTAATTTCCTAATTCTGTCCAACTTGAGTCCTATTTGTGGTGTGCTATGTGATTAATAAATCAATCTGTGTATTTTAGGCGATTGTAATTTTTAGATCATTCGTGTATTTTAGGCGCTTGTAAGGTGAAGTTGAGAGTTTTTTTTTTTTTTTTTTTTAATTTTCATTCAATTGGGTTATAATAACTTATTTATTTGCTGCTTTTTATTTTATTTTTATTTGTGTGTATACTGCATGATTTAATTTAATACAAGTCAACTTTAGAATTTTAAAATACCTTCAATGAACATTAGCCAATTATATTTTGATTAGACATGAAATAAGGGACTTGTCCGGACCTAAATCTCTGGAAAGTGTAGCGGCCTTTATCCGGTTCAGCTACGCTGTAATTTCCCGGGGTAGCTGAGCTGGGTGGCGATTCCTACACTATCTATCGAGACTTAGGTCTCGGTTCTTTGATGAAGTAAAATTAATTTTCCAAAAATGAATTTTCATTCCAAAAACCCGACACGAGGGAGGGTTGCCGGATCTCGAGGCTCCCTTCCGAGAGAGTTGTGTGTGTAAAAACATCATCCGCTCACAGTGGTGACTCCGTTGGGGATTTCTTACAAAAGTTTTCTTAAAAACTTAAAAGAATTTGACAAGCCCTGAAAAATGTCTAATCAAAATAAGGTGGATGATTCTTGTATGGTATTTTATTTTTGCATTTTAGTTAGACATTTTTACATTAGGTTAAGTATCCAATTTTTAGCTAGGTGAATTATTGAAGTGTCGCCTATGTTCCTCATGGTCTTAGGGGCACGGATACAAAACACCACCCATAGCCTCGTACGAACCCCTTCGTTTGGAACCTTGAGCGGGGAGAAGTGAGGAATATATTTTGCTATGGGAGCCTTGATTTTAACCCTTCTTGGACCGAACTCATATAAGCAACCTTAGTTAGATTCCCTTAGGATACCAAAATAAATTGTATGAATGCTATAAATTGCGCCTTCATCATCCCCGGTTGATGATCGAAGAAAACCCCTTCTAGGACTCGGTTAGAATTTTCTCAAAGACTGACCACGATTGGAGGAATAAGGTTGGAGGAATACGCTTCGTGTGCTATGTGTTTCTCACCCTCCCATGACATACCATCATCGGCATTTTCCATGAACATGACAGGCCATACTTGCAAAGCATTTGTGTGATACTAACTCACATCTTTTGTGCAACCACTTACATTTTATTTCCGTGTGTGAAGACATTAAATCATCCGTGTGACATTCATACTAACCATTTCTTTTACAGCCATAACATTACATTCGTGTATTAGCATTTTCACATAGCCTACACGACATCATCGCGAATGTCATGCATCCTAACCACATTTTTGTGTAGCCATTTGCATTTTGTGTGACATAAGCATTCATGTCATCTCATCTCATTTAAATTAAGGACATTCCAAGGATGTCCATCACAATCATTTCATTTCATAACATAACGGGAGTCCCAAAACTACCGTGTTCTGCCCGTGCACCGGATTACACTCGGCCATTTCAATGCCCCATGTAATTCAATATATGACCGTAATGGTCCTAGGTCTATTCCTGTATGACGGTTCACATGATGTCATCATATAGCATCATAGGCGTCATAGTAAAGCCGAAATTCTGCTTGCGCATCATGGTTCACATCGGACCATTTCATAACAATGTGAAACTATTTAAGGTACTCCCCGAGTGCCGGATTAGTACACATATAGGGGCATTTCATAATATTACCAAATCATGCAAGGTGTTCCCCGAACACCGAACCTCTGTCCGTGTCCCCAGTTACACGTGACTCTCTTATAACATCACTTCATATCATATGCCTCAAAAGCATCAGAACTTTGTTGATGGGGTGGCCCCATGCGACCATTTCATGTCATATCATAGACCTGCAAAGCGTCGAAACGTTGTCCATGTGTCAGCACACACGTGAACATTTCACGAAATTCACTAGGTGCTCCAAAAGCGCCGAACCCTTATCCGTGTGGCGGTCCACACGTGATCTTTTTGCATTATCTCTTGTATAGCGTTGGGCATTCTTAGAATGTCCGAAAAAAAGAAAAAATAACAAATAAAGATCATCCTTATCATCATCTCACTTACGACATCATTTGATTCATTCGTCATAAATTACCTTTAATGTATCACTCTTCACGTCACCATTTCGTTCATAAATTGTCCCTAACATTTCCCATATAATGTCAAGCAGAGTAAACTGGAGCGACCTAGGACAAGATCTCAAGCTCTGCGGGCTGCTGGGGAACAAAGTGCAGTAGAAACAGAAAGTGAATCTGATTCTGGGGAAGAATTTGAGATGGCCAATCCAACACCAAGTCTTACTGATGCCCTGAAGGATTTCTTGAGATCCTGGGATTTCTGTGAAATGCTAAAGGAAGAGATACGGGCTATTATGAGAGAAGCCGATGAAACCGGTGCTAGTGGAGCTGGACAGGAAAAAGAGGCTGAATCATCTCAGCAAGGCGCTAATACCTCGGTTAGTTTGGAGAAGCTGTAAGAAATCGAGGCAGCTATGAAGAGGAAAATGAAAGCGAAGTATTCTGAATTGGATGAAGTTGTGGCCCAGCTGAAGAAAGGGGCGAATGTCAGTTCAAACTACAAGAGAGGGGTTAATGTAGATGCCGTGATCAGCAAAGGCATTAAGACTTTTCCTATTGGCTTCCAGGTACCAAAAGTTCCCTCCTACAAGGGGATGGGTTCACCGGAGGCCCACGTGAATCCCTATGCATGAGTCATGTTGACGGCCAATGCCACTAAACAAAAACTTATCAATCTCTTCTCGACTACACTCGAGGGAGGAGCATTCAGCTGGTACAATTCTTTATCTGAAGAGGAGCAATTGAATTAGGAGGTTTTATCGGCGGCTTTTATCAAATACTACAGCTTTAACACCAAGGTTCAGGTGAAGCTGTACGACCTGAAGCGAATTAAGCAAAAGTCAAACGAGCCCTTTGATGAATATTATCAAAGGTGGATGAACAAGATGATTTTGCTAAAGAACCACCCTGATGAAGATGAATTGATCCAGAAGTTGATTGACGGTAGTAGGGACATCTTCAAGAACAACATGAAGTTCCACCCTTTCAATGAGCTCAGCGAAGTATATAGTATGGCTATGAAAATTGAATGTGATGAGAAGGAGAAGGCAACAAGCCATAAGGGTGGCAGAAGTTCAGGGTATAGCTCCGAGTTCAGATCAACAGCTGCGGCCGGGTCTGGTAGCGGTTCTGGTTCAGGCTCTGGAGGAAATGGGGGGTAAACTTTGGAGATAAAGCAGGTCAAAGTTGTCGCGATAACCCAGCAGTAAAGCAGTCAAAGCAGAAACCTTGGAGGACAAGGCATATCCCCTTGGGCTCTCCCCTTAGTTAAAATTTTTACAAAGTGCAGAAATGGAGGCTTGTTGTAGTCCCTGAGACCATTTGAGAAACCTGTTGATGCGGATAAAGATAATTTCTGCACATACCATGTTGTGATTGGCCATAGAACCAATAATTGCTACAAATTGAGGGACGCCATCCAAAAACTGTTTGATGAGGGGAAATTACAGGAGCCACCTAAACCTAGTGCGAAGACTAACTCATTGCCGGCATTCGAGAAGCAGGTTAACATGGTACACTCAGGATTGCCAGCCAATTTCATTTTTTCTCAAGTCCTACGAGCGAATCCTGCTATATATGTTGGGATTCGTCATTGGAAAAATAACGTGGCGCAGCGGAAAATACACCATTTAAAATTTCCTAGAATCCACCTATCGTGTCCAATTACCATTGATTAGAATAAAATCAAATAAGAATTAAGAGAGATTAACTCACCGGATTCGTCTCCTCTAGAGACTGCTGCAGAATCGTTTCTTGAAACTGCGATCTCCAAAGTCCGGTGCACGACCAACTATTGAGCGGGAACCGGTGCTAGCCGAAGACGCGAAGGAATTAATGCTGGGATTTTCGGCGGTTTTGGGGCTGCAATTGGTGGCTGAAATTTCCAGCAATCAATTAGAGTTGAATTAGGTTTTTATTCCTTAAGTGTGCCCTTTTATAGACACCTTGTCTAATTGGGTTCTAATTAGGTTAATTAAACCCAAGCCCACTAGGATTATAATTACATAAATAAACTTTAATTAAAAAGTATATACTATGTAATTTAATTCCATTTGGCTAAATTTAATTACCCCTAAATAAAATTAAATCATACTTAAGTTAATACAATACATGTATTTAATTTTCCTACTTAGGAAAATTATTTAATTAATTGTTTACTTTATGTAATTCAATTAATTGATAAATTAATTAATTACATTATGTAAACTTATTAATTAAATTAAATTCAACCCAATGTCAATTAATTACCTTGACACCGAATGTCAACTAATTAATTAACGCATTCCTTCCAATGTACATTACATGTACAATTTCTATAAGTTCCAGCTCAGTTGATCTATGTGCACGATCCTATGGGTCTGTCTTTATGTTGGCAGTAGGCCCAAGGCCCACAGACTGTAAGTGGGTTCTAGCAAACCATTACAGCCCCCAATTAAGACAGAGATGCAGCAGTCTTTACAAGACACTCACCCGGTAGTAATCTCATAGTGTCCTTTGCCTAACGATATCGATATGAATAAATAAGAGGCATGGTGTCTGTCATCCTCTTCTGTTGTTTATTATATTTCTTGATCTTGAGTTGACTGATTAATCAAATAAGCAACCAACTTATTTGGGTATGGCCATACACTTATCAGTCCCACTCATCAAGTGGCCAATGATATCATCTCGGTGTCACCCGAGTGGCAATTCCATCACTTCATCATCAATATCAACATGTTCACCGGTCCACCCAATCATACCCGTATTTAGCATCCTTTTATAGACCTGTTAGGCGTATGTCAAAGTGAACCGGATTCCACATTGATATTATAATGAAATCTGGTCTGAGGACAAAAGAGACCTACTCAAGAAAGACCTATGACGTAACAACCATGTGGCTTTCTTGTGCGGATCGATCCAGTCCCATGTCAACGACATGTACCTATATTCATGACTGACTATACAAGTACTATGGCTAGTTAAGAACTACCATACAGTCATCGAATATACAAGTCTGTGGTTCTATTCGTTCCCACGATTAGAACAGACCTGGGATAGGTTTTATGATTATCAATCAATGGATACTCTACTCATATTATATCACAAGATATAAATGAAATAGATTAATTGCCTTTATTAATGTGACACAAATAATGTATTTATACAATGAGTCTTAATGTATAATACAAAATACAAGAATCCAATGCCCTAAGAACTAGGGCACGCCAACAATATAGTCTGTAGCAATTGGTGAAGCTGAGGTAGAGTCAAGATGTGTGTGGCAGACATAATAGAAAGAAATCAAACCGGTGAGTTTGAATGACCTCGACTTAGAGGACGAATATGAGGAGTTTGGTGGGGATGAGATAGTTAAGCCACCAGTTATTGAAAAGCTGAAAATTCAAGAAGTGCAGAATGTGACCCGAAGTGGTAGGGTTTATCTACCAGCAGTCCAATTGAAAGACAAGGCCCCAGTGATTGGGTCGGGTAGCACATCAACAAAGAAGGGAGTTGAGAAGGAAGACCTAGTTATTTCTCAATTAAAGAAAATCCCTGCCCAAGCTAGTTTGTGGCATCTACTATTGACCTCTAAAGAGCGTAGAGCAGCCTTGGTGAGGAAGTTGTTAGAAATTGAGGTTTCCCCTATTGCATCATCGGAAGCCATGTATTGTCTGCTAGACAAGATCCATTCTGGATCTCATGACATTGTCTTTTCTGAAAAAGATCTACCCAGTGAGGGGAAGGCTCGCAATAAGGCTTTCTACATCAGAGCCCATGTGATGGACAATGTAATGCCATGTGTGATGGTAGATGACGGGTCGGCGCTGAACATATGTCCATTCAAAATGCTACCATTTTTGGCTTTGAATGAAGATGCTATGAAGAAGTCCTCAACAGTGATCTGGGCATATGATGACTCCAAGAGAACAGTAATTGGAACTTTCGAAGCTGAAGTGGAGGTCGAGCCAGTCAAGTCAATGGTTTTTTTCACTGTGATAGACATCTCGGTCACTTTCTCCCTACTGCTGGGAAGACCATGGTTGCACCCATTAGGAGGTGCCCCCTCTACTCTGCATCAGAAAATAAAGTTCTTAATAAATGGGGAGATTGTGACTATTGAGGCAGATGCCCAATCCATGATTGCTGCTGTAAATGAATGAGTTGTACCATTTGGCAGGTTCCAAATCGCCATGGTTGGGGAAGAGGAAGCAACGGACGCCCCGATGGTCATTTATGAAAACTATATGCCGAAGTGGCTATTCAGATATTTGCATAAGCAGAACTTTGTCCTAGGCATGGGACTCAAAATTTACCTGCAAGGGGTGCCTGAGTTTAACATTGACTCGGGAAAACCAAACAATTTGGGCTAGGGTATGCAGAAGAAACATCTAACCAGAAGAATCAGAGAAGGGGAAAGAATGGCAAACCTATGATGAAACCATTCATAAAGGCAGGAAAAGAGCTGTATAATGGCCAGGTCGAGCCAGTGAGGGTCGGGAACATTGAATATCTGGGCTTTGAGATATTTTCTGATGTTGTAAACTTTAAGAAGAGCAGGGAAGAACCAGTTGCCCCCGTGATGGTGGAAGACGTAATTGCTAAGTTTGTTGTTCTGTAAAATGAGCCACCTAAAAAGATAGCAGAAGCAGTGAAGGTACCCAAATAGAAAATGAACAGAAAGTCTGCGATGAATCAGTAGAAGCAATTTCAGGTGCACTGGCTGCTGCCTTAAGCAAGGTGTTTGGGAAGTCTAAAGAAGGGTTCAAAGAAGAGCTGATGACCAAGGTAAACTTGGATTCTATGGTTGCTGAGATAGCCGATATCATGAAGAAGGCTAAGGCGTAGGTGGCCGAAATTGAGAAGACCACTATTCCTACTAAACAAGAAGCTGAAGTAGCTGCAGATCTGGATGATGTCTTGGAGCTGAATGGGAAAGCTGAAGAAGTGTAAAGCCCTCCATCGGTGGAGGATGAAAATTACTTTGTAGTATCTATTTCTTCCATTTTCAATGTGAATGATGTACTCTATAACAAGTTCAATGCAATGAAATCTCAATTTGCTTACTTGTGTGATGTTTATCTTGATAATTCTGTGCATGCATTTGAATCACCGTCAAGCATATTTAGCATCCATGACACTGCATTACGTGAAATCAACATAAGTACATATGAAAATCCCAAAATGGTATTCATTTCTCATGAGCTAAAACCTGAGGAAGAGAGAGAAATAACAATAATATTACAAAAACATGTTAAAGCTTTCACTTGGTCATACGAGGACATACCGGGTGTATATACGAAAATAGTAGTTCACAAGATCCCAACTAACCCTAAGTTCAAGCCAGTGAACCAGAAACTGAGAAGATTGAGGCCAAAATGGGCTACATTGGTGAAAGAAGAAGTGGCTAAGCAGATAGAAGCCAAATTCCTTGAAGTGGTGGAGTATACAGAACGGCTAACCAATATCATCCCAGTACCTAAAAAGGATCGAAGGGTCAGAGTATGTGTCGACTACAGGACCTGAATAAGGCATGCCTAAAAGATAACTTTCCATTGCCTCATATCGATGTCTTGGTTGATAGTGCAGCAAAAGCAGCAATGTACTCCTTCATGGATGGGTTTTCAGGATACAATCGGATCCTGATGGATGTAATTGATAAGGTGAAGACATCGTTCATCATGGAGCGGGGGACCTTCTGCTACAGAGTAATGCCTTTCAGATTGAAGAATGCTGGAGCCACCTACCAAAGGGCTGTCACAACTTTGCTGCATGATATGATCAACAAAGAAGTCAAAGTATATGTTGATGATATGCTTGTTAAATCAATGACCCGGGAGGAACATCTTGTTATCCTGGATAGGTTTCTTACATGCATTAGAGAGTGTAACTTGTGACTTAACCCCAAGAAGTGCATATTCGGGGTCAGATCAAGGAAGCTGTTAGGTGATGTAGTCAGCCAAAGAGGAATAGAGATGGACCCAGATAAAATCAAAGCTATTCGAGATATGCCAGCTTCAAAAATAGAAAAGG
Organism: Euphorbia tirucalli; assembly: GCA_039660915.1. NCBI lineage: Eukaryota > Viridiplantae > Streptophyta > Magnoliopsida > Malpighiales > Euphorbiaceae > Euphorbia > Euphorbia tirucalli. The sequence goes on along the minus strand of CM077635.1, from coordinate 14,656,018 downwards.
AAGTCTGGCCATTTTTGGGTTCCTTACAGTATGTGAGTTGCTTCATTGCACGGTTGACTTCTACTTGTGAGCCAATTTTCAGGTTGCTAAAGAAGGACCAGCCTATTGTATGGGAGGACAGATTTCAACTGGCATTTGAGAAAATCAAGACTTATCTGGTAAATCCGCCAGTTCTGAGCCCACCAATTCCAGTGAAGCCTTTGATCTTGTATTTGGCCGTTGAAGATTCCTCCGTAGGGGCAATGTTGGCACAAGAACAAGATGGTAGGAAGGAGTACCCTATTTACTACCTTAGCAAGAATTTGTTGGAGTATGAAACCAAATACACACTGGTATAAAAGATGTGTGTGGCAATGATCTGGCTGACCAAGAAGCTACGCCATTACTTCCAGTCATACAAAGTATAGGCCGTGGCTAAAGTAGACCTAATGAAGTATTTATATGAAGCACTGGTATTAGTCAGGAAGTTATCTAGGTGGCTCTTGCTTTTGTCAGAATTTGACATTGAATACATCACTAAGAAAACCATCAAAGGGCGAGCCGTAGTAGAATTTCTAGCAAATCAGCCGCTGGAATCAGATTACACATAGAATTTGGAGTTCCTAGATGAAAAGCCGGCCATGGTGGAAGTAAAGAGATGGGTTATGTGCTTTGATGGTGTTGTGAATAGGAATGGTACCGGAATAGGGGTAATCATAGCAACACCGCACGGTGAAATCATTCCTTTGTCAAAGAGACTGGATTTTCCTATAACCAATAACGGAGCAGAGTATGAAGCATGCTTATTTGGGATGGAAGCACTGCTGACACTAGGGGCAAATGACATCTTGATCATTAGAGATTCACTTTTAGTGATTAGGCAAGCTCAAGGCGAATGGGAGTTGAAAAAAGAAGCCTTACGGCCCTACTTGAAGCTGCTACAGTACAGAAAAGAGCTTTTCGACCAATGCGAATTCAGACATGTCCCCACAGATGAGAACAAGATGGCTGATGTACTAGCAACACTGTCTTCTATGTGGGAAAATCTAGAAGAAACTCAAGTAAAACCACTTCTTATACCAACTTTTAGACAACCCTGCTTTGAAGTGCACAAAGTGATGGAATTGACAGCTGAAGAAAAGCCGTGGTTCTTCGATATTTACCAGTATGTGAAATAAGGAAAATATCCAGAAGGAGCCAGTGTTGCTGATACGGTATCATTAAGAAAGCTAGCTAATCAGTTCAGAATCTTTGAAGATAGACTATACAAGAGAATGGCAAATGGTATTCTTTTAAGGTGCTTGATAGAGCAAGAGGTTGAAACAGTGATGTAGTAGGTACATATAGGATCCTGCGGGCCACATATGAATGGACTCGCTATGGCCAGGAAGATAATGAGATAGGGGTACTTCTGGTTGACTATGCAGGCTAATTGTATAAGGAAAGTAAGAAGATGTCACAAGTGTCAGATCTATGCTGGCATCAGTCAATTTCCACCACTTGAACTATAGAATCTGGCATTCCCTTGGCCGTTTTCAGCATGGGGGATAGATATGATTGGTGAAATTCATCCTGCAGCATCTAATGGGCATCGATTCATAGTTGTGGCAATTGACTACTTCTCAAAATGGGTGGAAGCGGAATCCTTCGCTAGTGTAACAGCTAAACAGATGGTTAAGTTCATTTAGAAGAACATCTTTGCTCGATATGGACTTCCCCACCATGTCGTGACTGACAACGGAATGTAGTTTCAAGGGGCAACAGCTGAGCTGCTTGCAGAACATGGCATTGAGCACCATAAGTCTTCTCCGTATATCCCTAAGCTAATGGCATAGTGGAAGCAGCCAATAAAGTGATAAAGAAGATCTTATAAAAAATGGTAACTACCTACAGAGATCGGGCTAACAAACTACCATATGCTCTTTGGGGTTACAGAACCAGTGTCAGAACGCCAACAGGGGAAACCCCCTATGCCTTGGTGTATGGTATGGAGGCAGTATTGCCAGTAAAAATAGAGCTCAAGTCACTTAGAGTTGCCTTAGAAGCTTAGTTACCAGAGATTGAATGGGCTCAAGCTAGATATGAGCAGTTGGCGGCACTAGATGAAAAGCGGCTGAAAGCACTGGATCCCTAAAGATGTACCAACATAGAATGGCTAGGGCTAATAATCGAAATGTGGAGTACCCTAGGTGGCAGTTGAAAGTGTTGGGGTGCCCTAGTTCTTAGGGCATTGGATTCTTGTATTTTGTATTATACATTAAGAGTCATGTATGAATACATTATTTGTGTCACATTAATAAAGGCAATTAATCTATTTCATTTATATCTTATGCTACAATATGAGTAGAGTATCCATTGATTGATAATCATAAAACCTATCCCAGGTCTATTCTAATCATGGGAACGAATAGAACCACAGACTTGTATATTCGATGACTGTATGGTAGTTCATAACTAGCCATAGTACTTGTATAGTCAGTCATGAATATAGGTACATGTCATTGACATGGGACTGGATCGATCCGCACAAGAAAGCCACATGGTTGTGATGTCATAGGTTTTTCTTGAGTAAGTCTCTTTTGTCCTCAGACCAGATTTCATTATAATATCAATATGGAATCCGGTTCACTTTGACATACACCTAACAGGTCTGTAAAAAGGATGCTAAATACGGGTATGATTGGGTGGACCGGTGAACATGTTGATATTGATGATGAAGTGATGGAATTGCCACTCGGGTGACACCTAGATGATATCATTGGCCACTTGATGAGTGGGACTGATAAGTGTATGGCCATACCCAAATAAGTTGGTTGCTTATTTGATTAATCAGTCAACTCAAGATCAAGAGATATAATAAACAACAGAAGAGGATGACAGACACCATGCCTCTTGTTTATTCATATCGATATCGCTAGACAAAGGACACTATGAGATTACTACCGGGTGAGTGTCTTCTAAAGACTGCTGCATCTTTGTCTTAATTGGGGGCTGTAATGGTTTGCTAGAACCCACTTACAGTCTGTGGGCCTTGGGCCTACTGCCAACATAAAGACAGACCCATAGGATCGTGCACATAGATCAACTGAGCTGGAACTTATAGAAATTGTACATGTAATGTACATTGGAAGGAATGCGTTAATTAATTAGTTGACATTCGGTGTCAAGGTAATTAATTGACATTGGGTTGAATTTAATTTAATTAATAAGTTTACGTAATGTAATTAATTAATTTATCAATTAATTGAATTACATAAAGTAAACAATTAATTAAATAATTTTCCTAAGTAGGAAAATTAAATACATGTATTGTATTAACTTAAGTGTGATTTAATTTTATTTAGGGGTAATTAAATTTAGCCAAATGGAATTAAATTACATAGTATGTACTTTTAATTAAAGTTTATTTATGTAATTATAATCCTAGTGTGCTTGGGTTTAATTAACCTAATTAAAACCTAACTAGACAAGGTGTCTATATAAGGGTACACTTAAGGAAGAAAAACCTAATTCAACTCTAATTAATTGCTGGAAATTTCAGCCACCAATATCAGCCCCAAAACCGCGTCTTCGGCTAGCACCGGTTCCCGCTCAATAGTTGGTCGTGCACCGGACTTTGGAGATCGCAGTTTCAAGAAACGATTCTGCAGCAGTCTCTAGAGGAGACGAATCCGGTGAGTTAATCTCTCTTAATTCTTATTTGATTTTATTCTAATCAATGGTAATTGGACACGATGGGTGGATTCTAGGAAATTTTAAACGGTGTATTTTCTGCTGCGCCACGTTATTTTTCCAATGACGAATCCCAACAGTGGTATCAGAGCCTAGGTTTTGTCCATTAGATTGATTGGAATTGGTTCTTGAAAGCGTTCTTGAAGAAAGAATGGGTTTCAAGTTTGTGGTTTTAGGATTTTATTCTATTGGTTTTGGTTTTGATAAACCCTAGAATTTTGGATTGGGGTTTTGATTATTTTTCCCCAATTGTTTTCATCAAAAATTGTTTTTCTATATGAATTATATATTTGGCTGGAAACTAATTTTATGTTTATGATTTAATAAAAAAAAAAAAAAATTAGTTGGCCAAAATTGGAATCGCAATTGTGATTCCAATTTTGGCTCTTCTGCTGCTGCTGCTGGCAGCAGCCCCTTGTGGGCTGCCGCGCACTGGGTTCAGGTCCGTTTTGAATTTTGCGGGTATTTTTTTATTCCGGAACCTGATGCAAATTAAATTAATTTTTTTTTAAATTAATTTGTATTTAAATTGTTTATTTTGTTGGCATGCATATTTAATTTAATTGTTTGCATATTAAATTGAATATGGACTTTGTGAAATTGGCCCAATAAACCGTGACACCGGTTAAAATTGGGAGAGCTAAATTTTAAATTTGTGACGACCCAAATTCTAGTGGGAGCAAAATTGTTAATTTTGCATTTATGGATGTTATCCATTGGGCCTTTATGGCCTTAGTCACATTTGTTAAAATTGGCGATTTCACACTAAGTAACTCGGCTTAACATTTATATTTATAATTTGGAATGCCATGATCATGCATCATATTGGTATGTATGTGCACGACAGGTACTTTGTTTGAAATGTTATGTTGAGTTCTATGGGCCCTAAATTATTATCAGTTGTAATTTAATTTTGGGAAATATGGCCTGCGTGCCATTTTTTATTTTATTTTGATGTAATTTTAGAATAGATTTTATTTTACAAAGTTATTGTAATTGCATCAAGTATGGAGGAATGCTCAAATGGAGTAAGCCCATGGTGGGAGCCCAAGAAGGATTGCAGTCCGGCCCATGAAGAATTAGATAGGATATCTAGTTTTTCATTAGGTTGTAATTAAAGGCCCATAGGATCTCATTTATTTTAAATTAAGTATGCTATTGCATTTATCATATAATATGGATGTATGGATCACCAAATTATTACCCGCGTTTATGCATGCTAAGCCGTATCACTTAATTATAATCCGGAAATTAAAATATTGAGTCGCTTAAAAGTGCTTCCCACATTCACACCTCTTCCTCCCATTGATGCTGCAATGTGCGCCATGCCCTAGCTGGGTATATTGTAGTATTCGGTGGGCCGTCGAGGGTTAAGATACTTGGTATGGTTAACATGTGAATGGTGGTTTGACTCAACATGGGTACCATTAGCTCAGAGCGGGCCCTAAGCACAGATGGGTAAAGTGTCAATAAGCCCATCAAACCAAGAGTCCTTCGTGGAAGGATTGGATAGGTTGTCCTACCAAACGAATCAATGGTTGGTTAGCGAGCCCTAGTTCGGCCAGTCATTGATAAGTTGTGGATCTTGGTCAAGTCAGCCAATTACCAACACCAACAAACAAATTAAAATCGGATTATTAATTTGAATTGGCTTAAAAGTCCTTTATTTCTAACTCAAGCAATGATTTCTTCCATGTAGATAATCCCATTTCAGTTAAGCAATTTAAATGGCTGCAACAAACAACAACTCACACTCACTTAGGTCACTCTTGGAGAAGGAGAAGCTTTCGGGGACTGACTTCCTGGACTGGGCTAGGAACTTACAAATAGTTCTTAAACAAGAGTCTAAGGAGTATGTACTGAATGCTCCTTTACTAGCTGGCCCTCCCGCAGGTCGAGGCATCACCACGGCGATGGTGGAGCAGTACGATCGGCATGTGAGGGATGATCGAGATGTCTCGTGCCTCATGCTGGGTACCATGGCTTCTGATCTTCAGAAGCAGTTCATGGACGAGCATGCTTATGAGATGATGGATCAGCTTAAAAGGTGTTCCAAGATCAGGCTTGTCAGGAAAGTTACCTGACAACTAAGGCACTTTGCACGACTGTGATGGCAGCTGGGACTTCTGTTAGCACTCATGTGCTAAAGTTGAAGGGGTATATTGATACACTTGCCCACCTCGGCTCACCAGTTCCGCAGGACTTGGCAGCAGACGTTATTCTCGGGTCACTTCCTAAGTCTTCCAACCAGTTTATCATGAATTACCATATGCAAGGGTTGGATAAATCGATAGTTGAGCTGCATGGCATGCTCAAGCTTGCTGAGCAGTCTCTTAAGAAGACTCCTGAAGTATTACTAGTGAACAAGGGCAATACATCCATTCCTAAGGGAAAGGCCAAATCTAAGGCCAAGGCTAAGGCCCAAAAGGCCTAGGCTAAGGGTAAAAAGGTGGTGGCCCAACCAAGAGCAAGGGTTGCTTCTCCTGACGATGTCTGCCATGAGTGTCATGAGAAGAGGCACTGTAAGAGCTCATGTCCAAAGCTAAGGGAGCAACTGAAGGGCAAAATTGCTGCTTCAGGTATTTATGTTGTTGAGATTAATCTGGCTATTTCTACATCTTGGGTCTTGGACACTGGATGTGGATCTCACATTTGTTCAAATGTGCAGGGTCTAAGAAATAGTAGATTATTAGAATCTGGGGAAGTAGATCTTCGAGTCGGAAATGGTGCTTGGGTTCAGGCCATGGAGATCGGAGATTATTTCTTGGAGATGCCTAGTGGACTTGTTTTGGAACTAAGAAACTGTTATTTTGTACCTGCGATGCGCAGGAATATTATTTCCGTTTCTTTGTTGGATATTTCTGGTTTTGTATTTAATATTGGACATGGTAGAATTTCTATGCAATGTGGCAATATTATTTATGGAACAACATTTCTTGAAAATGGCTTATATATCCTTGATCTAAAAAGCGAAAGTTCAATCTATAACATAAATACTAAAAGGATTAAAAAAAATGAAATTAATCCCACTTACATCTGGCATTGTCGACTTGGCCGTATAAATGAGAAGCGCATTGCTAGGCTTCACTCTAGTGGAGTGCTAGGGTCATTTGACATCCAGTCTTATGACACATGCGAATCTTGTTTTAGAGGCAAGATGACAAAGGCGCCTTTTAGCAAGACTGCTGAAAGGGCCTCAGAGCTATTACAGCTAATACATTCCGATGTATGTGGCCCAATGAGCACTAGTGCTAGATCTAGTTTTCTATACTTCGTCACCTTCACGGATGACTTCAGTAGATACGGTTACATGTATCTGATGAAGCATAAGTTTGAGACTCTCCAAAGGTTCAAGGACTTTAAGAATGAAGTAGAAAACCAACTTGGCAAGAAAATAAAAGCACTTCGGTCTGACCGAGGGGGTGAATATTTGAGCCAAGAGTTTGACTCGTTTTTGAGAGAGTGTGGGATTGTATCCCAACTCACTCCTCTTAGTACACCCCAGTGGAATGGAGTGTCAGAGAGGAGGAATAGGACCTTACTTGACATGGTCCGCTCGATGATGAGTCATGCTACACTCCCTGTCTCCTTTTAGGGATATGCTTTAGAGACAGCTGCTTACATTCTTAATAATACACCAAGCAAGGCAGTTGAGGGAACACCATATGAACTATGGAAAGGCCGAAAGCCCAATGTTTCCTTCTTGAAGATTTGGGGCTGTGATGTACATGTTAAGAAATTGACAAGTGGCAAACTCAAGTCCAAATCTGTCAAGTGCCAGTTTGTGGGTTACCCTAAGGAAACTAAGGGTTATTACTGTTGGGAATTAATCACACAAAACAAAATATGCGCAGCGGAAATAAAAGATTAATCCCCACCAAGGACCCATGTACATTGCATTGAATTGGAAGGAGGGTTAAAGAATTACCTCTTAATTTTGCAGGATTGGATACAGGAACCAAAGCAGATTCCCTCTACAGTTGATCCACACCGAGCAATTAACTCACCGCGTGCTAGCGCCGGGATCGTAGAACAGTTCTTCGAATGAGAAGGTGAAAAATTGATATTTTTCATTTTTTGCCAAAAACATTTTTCGGCTAATTGATGGAAAAGATGGGGCTGCTCCCCTTTTCCTATTTTCGTCCAACACCTGCCACTTGTGTCTAGGGTTTTTATTTTTATTATTAACTTATAATTGTAATTAAATACTATATTTAATTATAATTATAAATTAGCCCCCATAAGTTTTATTAATTCTCAATTAATATTAAACTTAATCAATTCTCCATCATATACACATATGTATGTAAAATTAATTATATCTCCATATAATATAATTAGCATACTTTATGCTATATTAATCTTATTAATATTTACATACATACATACATATATATATATACACATATACGTAAATGTATATTATAATTATTTATATCACCATATAATATAATTATAATATACATATATATATATAGCATACTTTATGCCATAAATATATTAATCTTATTAATATGTTCATATGTATATACATATACATGTAAATATATATCTTTATATATATTTAATTTCTCATCAATAATAAATCATTATCTCATAATGATTTATTCCCGAATTAAGTGAATCTCATTTTGCTCTTTGTGTGTGACCCCGTAGGATCATATAAATTGGCAATGAGGAAATTACCATAATGCCCTCATAAGTCATAAGCGGACTCTAGCAAGCCATTATGACTACCCAATTCATATGATTGGTATAATCCAATAAACCTACTTATAGAATGTGTCATATTCCCTTTTGTCTCTTGATATCATGATTAATTATAAGACATGGTACACTTGTCAATCTTATATAAATTAATCATATGCTTTCTCGATCTCAAAGTAAACTGTTTAGACAAATCAATTGATACTCTATCAATTATTTGAGCACGGCCATGCATTTAACAGTCTCACTTATCGAGGGGCCCAGTGATATCGCTCTCTTGATAGAGAGGGACAAAATCCCATATCTGTCACTCACATCCCAAAGCATGAGTCATATCGTACCCAACCACAGCCTTTATAACTACTCTGTTACAAGCAGCGTTTGACTGCGTCAAAGCACAACATAAATTCATCCCGGAATCCATGGTGACCTCAGGTCAAAGGAATCAGCTGATGACACTACTATAATCAAGATCAGTTGTGACACGTGACCATGAACTTGATCTTATAGTGGGTCTCCAGCAACATGTTCTCTAACACATTGCCCGTGAGTATAATCTGTATCTGTATACACTATATTCATCTTATGAATATCCATTATCACTCACACTAGTCTTAGTTTGTTATTATTCCCATAATAACAATCGACTAGGGATATTTAGAATAACACGATTTATTCATGGATACTTATCATAAATGCTAACATACAAACATAAATGATAATATTAATCTACACTAGATTAATCTTAGAAGTCAAATTACATAATCCAATATTGGCCTTAGGGCACAATCTCCAACAATCTCCCACTTGCACTATGGCCAATCATACATGTATCTTATACCCATTGACCTACATGACTTTCATGTATTCACTCGTGCAGGAGTCTTTGTCAATGAATTATTAATTTTTGCTTCCGTTGCTACTTTACACATATTCACTCTCTCTTTAGAGACCGCCTCTCTAAATTAGTGAAAAACGCCTAAGTATATGCTTGTGTCATACAAGGTTCTTACGCATTGAACTATTGTCCCTACAATAGTCTCACAGGATAAGCAATGCTTAGAACAAAAACATAAAATTTTGATGAACTTCTTCATCCAAAATTTCTTTACATCACATGTAACTGTATACTTTGGCTGCTATTATAGATATTTAGCTATAACGTTTTATTTTGAACCTTTCAAAATCATAACTTCTCTTTTTAAGAGAATACTAGATCTCGACTGATATATTTCAACTAATTGCAATCAGTTGTATATGTGCAACTATTTACACAGTTAACATAAGCAAGCTTCTATTAAGTCTTTTATATTGAACGCTTTCAATGCTTTGACTTAAGCCAAAACATTCTTTTAGATCTATCTGTATAGATTCCAATTTCAAGAACACAGGCAGTCATGCTTATAACATTAACCGAAATTACTTTCTTAGCCAAGATTTTACTTCTTGCAAGGTAAGAATGTTATTTCCAACAAGCCATATGTCATCCACATATAGCGTTAGGAATACCGATATGCTCCCACTGATCCTTTTGAAACACAAGATTCATCATCCTTTTGATAAAATCAAACCATTTGATTTCTTTATCAAAACTATGACTCCAACTATTTGATGCATGTTTTGATTCTTATAAGAATCTTTGAAACTTGCATACGCTACTTAAATTCTTTGAATGCTCAAAACTTTGGGTTGTGTCACGTACACATCCTCAATCATGTTTTCACGTAGAAAACAGATTTTGATATCCATTTGCCATATTTTATAATCATATTATGCGGATATGGCAACAAGAACTCAATATGACTTGATCATGATTAATGATGAAGGAGGATTTCATCATAGTCCTACTATGAATTTGTTCGTATCCTCATAGTCACTACTATGAATTTGTTTATAACCCCTTTTGTCACTAGTCGTGCTTTATAAGTTTGAAGATCACCATCCATGTCGGTTTTCAATTTGAAAACTCATTTGCAACCATTGCATATACATCTTCTAAAAGATTTATCAAAGTCTATACTTTGATTGTCAGACATGGACTTATCTTCAACCTTTGTAGCATCAAGTCACTTATTAGATTCAAAATCTAACATTGCTTCTTCATAAAAGAAGACTTATTCCAATCTAGTAAAACTACATCATGATTTTGAGAAATCCATATCTCTCCTATTTATGTCGTATTCTACTAGACTTTCATTGGACTTGTGTAATTTCAACAATGATCATGAAACCATTTCCATGTTCCTCTTCAACGTTAATGTCACTTTGTGAATTACGAGTTTTGTAGGTGTACTTTACTCCCACTAACTCTTCTAGAAATTAACTCCCTCTTCAAGGGGAAACCATTTCTAGCTACAACTACTTTGTATCCCAAAGAAACACAGGAGTAACAACTCCTACTTTCCTTTTGAGTAATCCACAATACGACATTTAAATTTAGGTGCCAACTTATTTGAAATAAGCTTTACAGCGCTAAACTTATTCAATGAAACAACTTGGGTCTCTTACCCAACCATATCTCATATGTTGATTCATGAATTATTTTAGACGGAACAGTATACACAGCTGCTTTAATGGCATATTTTCGAGAAAACGATGATCAACTTGACTTCATCATAGATTGAACTATATCTGTATAGAGTTCGACTACTCCCTTTTCGACACAACATACTTTGTGGCGTACTTGGAGGAGTCAATTGTGAGACAGTCCCACAACCCCTAAGATGATTGTCAAAATCTTGACTCAAATGTTCAGCATTTGGATCATATCTAAGTGACTTTACTATCTTGTCAAGATACTTCATACTTCATTTTACAAGCTTTTGAACATTTCAAAAGTTCCAAACTCGTGTTTCATTAGATACTCTTATCTAGTGAAAAGTTCCATGAAAGTAATGAAGTATTAGAACCTCCTTTAGCAGTTGATTTATAATTCATATACATCCACATGTATAATGCTTAATAAATCGATTGTTCTTTGACTACTTTTAGCAAAGAAAACCTTTTGTCATCTTTTACAATAAACAACATTCGCATGATTCAAGATGATTCATAATCTCATGAATCCAAAGGTCCATTCTCATGGAGTTTCGAAATGCAACTTTGCTTATGTCTCCAAGACGACACTGCCAAAATGGGTTGGATCAAACTATTTGATTCGATCCTTACAGTATTTATGTTACAGATGGGCTCCACATATAAAGACAATTATGTAAATCTATATTTCATAATCATGTCTTTATAAAGTTTATAATTTACAATTATAAAATAAACAACATTTGTTTACTCAAGCCAACAAGCTCAATAGACAACAAGAGTTCGTAACTCACATGTAAAAGTTCATAACCTTTAACCAAAGTTCATAACTTTCATATAAAAGTTCATAACTTTTATGAAAAGAGGTTCGTAACTTTTAACTTGAAGTTCACAACTTTCATGTAAAAGTTCAGAACCTTCGAGTAGCAACCTTTGCTTCTCTTGTCTATTCGCATTCTACCTTTCACCTTCATAAGGTTTCTATTCAAGTTGCGATTCATCATATTCTACTAATATGAGATCCACAACTGGTATCTAATACCTTTGATATAGAAACAAAAGTAGAATAGTTAATAAATACTTAAGGTAGCAGTCTTACTGCCTTTCATCTTCTCATAGATCTCCAAACAAAGTTTGCTATTTCCATTCTAATGAACGATTCAATCTAAAAATGGCAACATCCTTCTTTTGGAGATCTCTCTATGCCAACAGCTTTGGCCTTTAAAATACTTTCACCGAAACCCTTTCGGTATTTATACTTTTCGACCCTACTATTATCCTTTTCCTTTTGAACCATAAGCACACAATTCGAGGCGGGCTTATCCTTTATGGATAACTTAACATTCTTCTGCATCTTATGCAACTAATTCACAATTTTCTCCATGTCATTCAAATGATAGTTCATCACCAATGACTATCAAATAATGAATTCAAGATCACATCTTAATGCCTTTTGGATGCCAATGAGAAATTGTTGCCTCAAACACTTATCTTTTCTTGCTCACTAACTGATGGAACATTTCCATTTGTGATGTATCATATACCTCAAGTAAAACTTCCACGTGCGGAAGAATTGGTGGCAAGTGTAAGATAATAAATTTTAAACAGAGTCCCTTCGATGCTTCAAGTAAGTATCTTTTATACTCATGTTACAATTGCTAGTGGTTCATTGGGCAAAAGGATTATTGAGAACATATGATTCCTTTTGATTTGAGAACAATTCTCAAAGTTCAATAACAATCGAGATCATGGTAATAGCAATCATAACTATAATAAAGCGTGTAAAGATTTTTATTTAAATGCTCCCACTTAAATTATAAAACCCTTTAAAATATTTAAGTGGGTGAAGATCCAAAATCCATACTTAACCATAGCACTGCTTTGGCATGTCCCTATGATTAAATATAATTTCGGTAGGCAAAGACTCAAAATCATGCTTTAAACCATTTAAACATATTTTGGATGTGCACTTCTTTGCCAATTGCATCATTATGCAACTCTTCTAATTTATGAGATGCATGATATCATATATCATATTTAATTGTATGTTACTCATCTCATCTTTGCCTCGGGCTCAAACACCGTTTTGATTAACCCTTTGTTAAACCAATTACAACACAATGAGAATCACCATTTCTCATATTATCGCTCGCTAAGGTCACAACATGCGTACCCGCTTTGGCGTGGCTACCATGATGCGAACATAGTACTTGACTAGTGTTATACGTAATTGGGTGGCAAATATAAACTTCATAAGTTTATTTAGGGTTTATTAAATCCTGTGAGTTAATTGTATCATATACAATTTCATGGCATTAATATTAATCATATTTTTGTTAATATTAATTAGCATGGCATCTTATGGCATACAATTGTCTAGCATGCATATAGAATATCTAGCATGGCATCACATGGCATCTGAATAAAATAAAACATGCATATGACTCGAACCGTGTTATGGTATGGTTTAAATCTACATTGATTTTCATAGGCCAATATGAAAATCAACAAGGTCATATCCTAGGTGGTAGCATCCATCACATGGTCATTGCACCGCCTCTTGGATCCGCCTCCACGTCTTTGCTTCTAAGCACCATCTCATGGATTTATATTTTACAAAAAAAATTGCAACCTATACAATTTTTCTAGTAAAATAAATTTTACATATCATAAATTGCATCCTATACAATTTATCTAGTAAAATTAAAATTAAAATTTACATAAATACAAACGACTCGCAGGTCGTATTTATATAAAACCATAATAAATAAAATAAAGCATCCACGGGGTCCAAAACCATACCATAACACCATGCATAAAATTATCAACAATAATTTTATATCTAAAATATTTAGGATTCAAAGTGGTAAAATACAATCACATTGTATTTAGAATTAATTAATTTGGAAAAATTCGTAAATATGCAGAAACAATTTTCCACACTTAAAACGAAAAAGGGGTTAAAACTGTCGGACAGCAGGCTCATCGGGCTGCGCATACTGCGCGCAGCCCATGCTGCGTAAGCAGCATGCTGCTTACGCAGCACGGCAATTGCAAATTGCAATTGCAAATTGCAATTGCAATTTGCAATTGCAATTAGTATTCTGGGCATTATGCCCAGAATACGAACAGTAGCTTTTTTTTTTTTTTTTTTAATTAAATTGAATTGAAACAATTTCAATAAAAACCCATGAATCAAATTCATGATTCCAAAAACCCCTTAAACATTCCAAATCATTAACATAAAATCATTCACAATGATTAATCAATAAAATCAAATTTTATTTTGTTATTCACAATAACATAGAACCCTAAATAAAACATACAAACTCCTAACAACAATTTTGATCCAATCAAAATCATACAAACCCTAACATGCAATTTTGATCCAATCAAAACATAAATCCAATTCAATCAAAATACAAGTGGCTCTGATACCACTGTTGGGAATTAATCGCACAAAACAAAATATGCGCAGCGGAAATAAAAGATTAATCCCCACCAAGGACCCATGTACATTGCATTGAATTGGAAGGAGGGTTAAAGAATTACCTCTTAATTTTGCAGGATTGGATACAGGAACCAAAGCAGATTCCCTCTACAGTTGATCCACACCGAGCAATTAACTCACCGCGTGCTAGCGCCGGGATCGTAGAACAGTTCTTCGAATGAGAAGGTGAAAAATTGATATTTTTCATTTTTTGCCAAAAACATTTTTCGGCTAATTGATGGAAAAGATGGGGCTGCTCCCCTTTTCCTATTTTCGTCCAACACCTGCCACTTGTGTCTAGGGTTTTTATTTTTATTATTAACTTATAATTGTAATTAAATACTATATTTAATTATAATTATAAATTAGCCCCCATAAGTTTTATTAATTCTCAATTAATATTAAACTTAATCAATTCTCCATCATATACACATATGTATGTAAAATTAATTATATCTCCATATAATATAATTAGCATACTTTATGCTATATTAATCTTATTAATATTTACATACATACATACATATATATATATACACATATACGTAAATGTATATTATAATTATTTATATCACCATATAATATAATTATAATATACATATATATATATAGCATACTTTATGCCATAAATATATTAATCTTATTAATATGTTCATGTGTATATACATATACATGTAAATATATATCTTTATATATATTTAATTTCTCATCAATAATAAATCATTATCTCATAATGATTTATTCCCGAATTAAGTGAATCTCATTTTGCTCTTTGTGTGTGACCCCGTAGGATCATATAAATTGGCAATGAGGAAATTACCATAATGCCCTCATAAGTCATAAGCGGACTCTAGCAAGCCATTATGACTACCCAATTCATATGATTGGTATAATCCAATAAACCTACTTATAGAATGTGTCATATTCCCTTTTGTCTCTTGATATCATGATTAATTATAAGACATGGTACACTTGTCAATCTTATATAAATTAATCATATGCTTTCTCGATCTCAAAGTAAACTGTTTAGACAAATCAATTGATACTCTATCAATTATTTGAGCACGGCCATGCATTTAACAGTCTCACTTATCGAGGGGCCCAGTGATATCGCTCTCTTGATAGAGAGGGACAAAATCCCATATCTGTCACTCACATCCCAAAGCATGAGTCATATCGTACCCAACCACAGCCTTTATAACTACTCTGTTACAAGCAGCGTTTGACTGCGTCAAAGCACAACATAAATTCATCCCGGAATCCATGGTGACCTCAGGTCAAAGGAATCAGCTGATGACACTACTATAATCAAGATCAGTTGTGACACGTGACCATGAACTTGATCTTATAGTGGGTCTCCAGCAACATGTTCTCTAACACATTGCCCGTGAGTATAATCTGTATCTGTATACACTATATTCATCTTATGAATATCCATTATCACTCACACTAGTCTTAGTTTGTTATTATTCCCATAATAACAATCGACTAGGGATATTTAGAATAACACGATTTATTCATGGATACTTATCATAAATGCTAACATACAAACATAAATGATAATATTAATCTACACTAGATTAATCTTAGAAGTCAAATTACATAATCCAATATTGGCCTTAGGGCACAATCTCCAACAATTACTTCTACGATCCGACCGAAAACAAAGTTTTCATAGCTAGAAATGCAGTCTTCTTGGAGAAAGAATTCCTTTCCAAGAGAGACAGTGGGAGTAATGTTGAACTTTCAGAAGTTCAAGACTCACAAACTCCTACAGCTACTGCTGAGGATGCTTTGGGAACCAATCTGACTACTCAAGAATTTGAGAAACCAGAAACGGTTGCACAGGACCTTAGAAGGTCTGGTAGGACATGTCATCAGCCAGAGAGGTATGGCTTTCTCGTGACTGATGATGGGGACCTTATGGTCGTTGACCAAGAGGAGCCCAAGACCTATCAGGAGGCTGTTGAAAGCACACACTCAGATCAATGGCGCAAAGCCATGGAGGCTGAGATGCAATCTATGCACGATAACTAAGTATGGAACTTGGTGGATCCACCTCTGGGTGCTAAGGTGATAGGTTGCAAGTGGTGTTTCAAGTTAAAGGCCCTGTGTGTATAAGATGGTTAGTGGGACCGTTTCTACCGTCCTAGTGCTGTACGTTAACGACATCTTTATCATTCGAAGTGACATACCAACACTGCAAGGGGTTAAGCAGTGGTTGAGTAGGTGCTTCGCAATGAAGGACTTAGGCGAAGCTGAGATGATCTTAGGGATCAGGATCTATAGAGATAGATCCAATCAGCTTCTAGGCCTAAGTCAGGCCACGTACATTGACAAGGTTCTAAAAGGATTCAGCATGGACAAGGCAAAGAAAGGATTCTTGCCTATGCGCCATGGGTTGAAGCTGAGTAAGAAAGATGGTCCTAAAAAAAAAGACGGATCGGGGGAACATGGAAAAGATCCCTTATGCATCTGCTATTGGATCTATCATGTACTCCATGTTATGTACGAGGCCTGATGTCGTGTTTGCACTAAGTATGACTAGCCGGTACCAGTCGGACCCCAGTGAGGAACACTTGAAGGCAGTCAAGGCAATCGTGAAGTACCTTAACCGGACTAAGGATGCCTTCTTAGTGTATAGAGGTTAAGATGAGCTGGTAGTGTCAGGTTACACTGATGCAAGCTTTGAGACTGATGAGGATGTGAACCAGTCACAGTCTGGTTATGTTTTTCTCCTGAATGGCGGTGCCATTAGTTAGAGGTCCTCAAAGCAAGCCACCATTGCTGACTCTACAATGGAAGCTGAGTACATAGCTGCGTGCGAAGCTCAAAGGAAGCCGTTTGGATCAAGAAAGTCATAACTGAGTTGGGAGTAGTGCCCACTGTCCTAGACCCAGTTGATGTTTTTATGACAACAACGGGGCCATCGCACAAGCTAAGGTGCCCCGGTCACACAAGAGATCCAAACATGTACTCAGAAAGTTTCACCTCATTCGGGAGATCGTGAACATAGGTGACATATCATTGCAGAGGGTTGACACCAAGAATAATGTCGCTGATCCATTGACCAAAGCGTTGTTGCAGACACAGCACGACGGTCATACTAGATCTATAGGAATTAGGGCAATACCCAATTGGAACTAGTGCAAGTGGGAGATTGTTGGTGTGCCCTAGTTCTTAGGGCATTAGATTCTTGTATTTTGTATTATACATTAAGAGTCATGTATGAATACATTATTTGTGTCACATTAATAAAGGCAATTAATCTATTTCATTTATATCTTGTGCTATAATATGAGTAGAGTATCCATTGATTGATAATCATAAAACCTATCCCAGTTCTGTTCTAATCATGGGAACGAATAGAACCACAGACTTGTATATTCGATGACTGTATGGTAGTTCTTAACTAGCCATAGTACTTGTATAGTCAGTCATGAATATAGGTACATGTCATTGACATGGGACTGGATCGATCGGCACAAGAAAGCCACATGGTTCTCATGTCATAGGTCTTTCTTGAGTAAGTCTCTTTTGTCCTCAGACCAGATTTGATTATAATATCAATATGGAATCCGGTTCACTTTGACATACGCCTAACAGGTCTGTAAAAGGATGCTAAATACGGTTATGATTGGGTGGACCGGTGAACATGTTGATATTGATGATGAAGTGATGGAATTGCCACTCGGGTGACACCGAGATGATATCATTGGCCACTTGATGAGTGAGACTGATAAGTGTATGGCCATACCCAAATAAGTTGGTTGCTTATTTGGTTAATCAGTCAACTCAAGATCAAGAGATATAATAAACAACAGAAGAGGATGACAGACACCATGCCTCTTGTTTATTCATATCGATATCGCTAGGCAAAGGACACTATGAGATTACTACCTGGTGAGTGTCTTCTAAAGACTGCTGCATCTCTGTCTTAATTGGGGCCTGTAATAGTTTGCTAGAACCCACTTACAGTCTGTGGGCCTTGGGCCTACTGCCAACATAAAGACAGACCCATAGGATCATGCACATAGATCAACTGAGCTGGAACTTATAGAAATTGTACATGTAATGTACATTGGAAGGAGTGCATTAATTAATTAGTTGACATTCGGTGTCAAGGTAATTAATTGACATTGAGTTGAATTTAATTTAATTAATAAGCTTACATAATGTAA
The DNA here is from genome assembly GCA_039660915.1 of Euphorbia tirucalli. Classification (NCBI taxonomy): domain Eukaryota; kingdom Viridiplantae; phylum Streptophyta; class Magnoliopsida; order Malpighiales; family Euphorbiaceae; genus Euphorbia; species Euphorbia tirucalli. The sequence goes on along the minus strand of CM077635.1, from coordinate 14,637,394 downwards.
TTAATTAATTTATCAATTAATTGAATTACATAAAGTAAACAATTAATTAAATAATTTTCCTAAGTAGGAAAATTAAATACATGTATTGTATTAACTTAAGTGTGATTTAATTTTATTTAGGGGTAATTAAATTTAGCCAAATGGAATTAAATTACATAGTATATACTTTTAATTAAAGTTTATTTATGTAATTATAATCCTAGTGAGCTTGGGTTTAATTAACCTAATTAAAACCCAACTAGACAAGGTGTCTATATAAGGGCACACTTAAGGAAGAAAAACCTAATTCAACTCTAATTAATTGCTGGAAATTTCAGCCACCAATATCAGCCCCAAAACCACGTCTTCGGCTAGCACCGGTTCCCGCTCAATAGTTGGTTGTGCACCGGACTTTGGAGATCGCAGTTTCAAGAAACGATTCTGCAGCAGTCTCTAGAGGAGACGAATCCAGTGAGTTAATCTCTCTTGATTCTTATTTGATTTTATTCTAATCAATGGTAATTAGACACGATAGGTGGATTCTAGGAAATTTTAAACGGTGTATTTTCCACTGCGCCACGTTATTTTTCCAATGACGAATCCCAACAGAAAGCAGGAGATTTGGTGTTGAAGCAATTAAGGCCTTCAATGTCAATGTTAGGGGAAAGTTCAGACCCAACTGGAAAAGGCCCTATGTTGTGAAGAAAGTGCAATCAAAAGGTGGTGTCAGCATCATGGACATGGATGGAAATGAGTTCACAAATCTTGTCAATCAAGACCGCTTAAAGCTTTATCATGTCTAAAAAAAGAGTCTGCTGAGCTAAAAACTCAAAAAGGGTGGCCTAGGCAAAAGTTAAGACACGATAGAAAATGAGCAGTTGGAAAACTGAAAGGGACGACTGGTGACAGATTCTGGCTCTGCGTGGAACGTATACCATTTTGGGAACCAATCTTTTCAAATGTACTCATCTTGATTTGATCAATAAAGTGAAATTTTTATTTAAATATATTTGTGTGGTTATGTCAAATGCATAAACAAAGTTATCTTGCTTAAACATCCATTTAAGGAAAGCACTTTGCATTTAACTGGTTGAACATATCACGTTATTTAACAATGAAAGTGTACTAAATACATACAACCTGAAATCTTTTGTCATCCTCCAAATCCGATTCATCTTTCCAAAGAGCAACAATGGTTGTCTAAGAACTTGACTATTGAAGAAATAAAGCTAAGTAAAAGCCAATCTGGCCCGATGAGTTGCTCATTTCATCTGCTTTCTTGGATTGATTCGGTGAAACCTATTTGCTACCTTCAATGGCTTCTAACAAGAAATTGAACCCCAATGCTGGTCCATATAGCATTTTTCTGCATCATATCATCACCAGAAAGATGACGGGACAAGTAGTCATGGTGCCATTTCAGTCGGTCTCTGTTCATCTTAAATTTGTATAAAAAAAAAAAAGAGCTCGCTGGGGTGAAAACCAAAAAGGTGCCTCAGGGAAAATTAGAGCAGCTTGCTGGGCTAAAAACCCACATTGGGCAACCCAGGAAAAATTTAGAGCACTTCCAGATTCACAAATCACAGGGGCAGAAAGATAGAACCTTTCCACCATTTCCCCATAGGAATCTTGACAGCATCCTCTAGCAGGATTCTCCACATTACTCCCTAGTGGAACATTTACATGGGACACTACGATCTCTTCCCTGGTAGTTGTCATGCATCCCCAGCAGTTTTCTCATTTCTCCAGCAGTTCTCATATATCTTCAACAAAGGAAAGCTTGGTGCAAAGAGTGTTTTCCACTAGCCAGGGGCAAAACGTACCTTCCATAGCAGAAAGGAGAAACATCAATATTAAACAAACAACAAGAAATGCATCCTTTAGGATCCACGTGCATACACATCATCATGCATACATACATAACATACATGAGCATTCATCCCCAACTAGTCTTCATGATTGATCGAAGGGGCAAAAATTTTTGTTCAAAATCTCTCGATCAAGGAATGAAGACTCACTACTTCAAATGCAGGAAGTTTTCATCACTGTCTCGGACATGGATAGATCCCTAGTAGATCCATCTCGGGTAACATAGACCCTGTATCGGCCTAGATCGGATTCATTCCAGATCCCCAATAGATCCGCCTCGAGTAGCATAGACCTGGTATCGGCCCAGATCGGCTTCATTCCAGATCCCCAGCAGATCCACCTCGGGTAACATAGACCTAGTATCGGTCCAAATCGGCTTCATTCCAGATCCCTAGCAGATCCGCCTCGGATAAAATAGACCTAGTATCGGGCCAGATCGGCTGCATTCCAGATCATCATCAACCTTGCCTCGGGTAACATAGACCCGGTATCGGCTTATTTCAGCTTCAACCTCGCATCAGGTAACCTAGACCCGGTATCGACTTATTTCATCTTCAACCTCGCCTCAGGTAACCTAGACCCGGTGTCGGCTTATTTCATCCTCAACCTCGCCTCAGGTAATGTAAACCCAATATCGGCTTATTTCATCCAATTAACTCAGTGCATCATCACGATAATGTGACTTCAATAAGTCAGTTGCACGTTTTCTTTCTTACGTCTATGGTGCTTCAATCCGCGCTCCCAAATTCAACACCTCGAGTATTTTAAACCCCGAAGTCTGGTGTCGAATCTAATCACGCGAAGGGTAGCTATAAGCGCTGGAATTTTTCATACTAAAAAAAAGTAATGTCACACGACTATAGTTACAGTCATACGACTGTAATTGAAAATGTACAGCCGTACGACAGTAAATGCGTAGCAGGTATAACAGCCCATAGCTTAAAAAATAAAAAATGGTGGTGATTTGAAGGGCAATTAATGCCCGTGTCTCAACAGAAGAAAAAGGCAGATAAAAAGGAGAAAAAGAAGGAAAGGAAAGGATTTTTTTTTTTTTGGACTTTTAGACAAATTGAAAGAGAAAAAGAAGAGAAGGAAAAAAGGAGAGAAAAAGAGAGAACCCAACATCAAGCCATCTTTTTCTCCTCTTTTTCTTTTAATTCTGTGTTAAAACCGTTTAGAAATTAATAGGTTAATAACTTGACACATTAAATTTGATCAATTCCAGACTTTTAACTCTCTAAATTCGTGACTTTTGGAGACATTTGGAAAACTTTTGGAACCTTATCACAAAAGAAAAAAGGAGCAATTTGAAGCAATTTAAGGTGTTTCCAGCTGTCAAATCGATGGTGGATCAGTGCCACAAAGGTAATTACACCTAAAACTTTCATTTTGTTGCTCTTTTTGGGTGTTATGGTTTGATTTCGTGCATAAAACTCATATTTTTGGCCCGCTGTTGCTGGAAAATAAGAATAGCCGTGCGACTGTTCTTCTGATGAGGAAAAGTGGTACTACTGTAACTACAGTTGTACCATTCAAACAACAGTCGTGCGACTATTCTTAGATTTCCCCACTTTCTCTTTTCATTTAAATAATTTTGGCGATTTTCTGTATTTGGATGAACTATAGTTGCACGACTGTAGTTATAGTCGCACAGCTATAATTAAAACCGGGTGACTGTAATTTTCGTCCAAGAGTAGAATATCCAGAAAAATCCACAAAAATTCCCAAATCCAGGAGCAGAATATCCAGAAAAAATCCATAAAAATTCCCGAAAATCATAAAAATATAGAAAACTCAAAAAATCCTTAAAAATAAATTTTGTTGTGTGTATTCACGACCTTAGATTTAATTTTTGAGATTATTGCATTTAGAACAACGCAACGACGGAGACCCGAATCTCTCGAAAACCGACCCACCTCACATGCTGAATTAAAGTAAACCAGAAAAAGAAAATGTTTTCAAAATGATTTTCTCACAAAATAAATATACAGGGACGTTTCAAAACTGTTTTCCAGGTCTAATCAGGAAGGCTATCCGAGCCGACCCGGTTACCCATTATATGCATGCTCCTGATCTTTAATTTCCCAATTCTATCCAACTTGAGTCCTATTTGTGGTGTGCTATAAATTGTGCTAACCATCTGTTTTGCAGCTTTTAATTTCTTTTATTTTCATTTTTTGATGTAATTAATAGATCAATCTTGTATTTTAGGCGATTGTAATTTTTAGATCATTCGTGTATTTTAGGCACTTGTAAGGTGAGGTTGAGAGTTTTTTTTTTATTTTATTTTCATTCAATTGGGTTGTAATAACTTATTTATTTACTGCTTCTTATTTTATTTTTAGTTGTGTGTACGTTGCATGATTTAATTTAATAAAAATCAACTTTAGAAATTTAAAATACCTTCAATGAGAATTGGTCAATTATATTTTGATTAGACATGAAATAAGGGACTTATTCGGTCCTAGACCTCTGGAAAGTGTAGCAGCCTTTATCCGGTTCAGCTACACTGTAATTGCCCGGTTTAGCTGAGCTGGGTGGCGACTCCTACACTATCTATCGAGACTTAGGTCTCGGTTCTTTTACGAAGTAAAATTAATTTTCCAAAAATGAGTTTTCATTCCAAAAACCCCACGCGAGGGAGGGTTGCCCGATCTTGAGGCTCCTTTCCGAGAGAGTTGTGTGTGTAAAAAGGTCATCCGCTCACAAGGATGATGCTCAAAGTCAGAGTCACTTTTGATTTCTCTCTTATACTCATGTTGCTTACATCATAATAATGCAATAAGTGTTTGGTATTTTGCTTATATGCTCATATTGTATACATCATGCCATTGCATCTAAATATCCACTAGCAGGATTGCACTTAAACATTTTATATCCAAAAGTTACTTTGTATCTAAGCACAGGCTATCAGCACCAGCATCCAATTCGAAAACATCTAAATGGTCATTGCTTATCCCCAACGACTATATTGCTTCCAAAACACTTTAAACATTCGTTGAAAAAAAAAGCATAATAAATTCCCAGGGCATGTCTAAGCCACACTTCCTTTACAAGGCATTGGTAAGCAAATACCAGGTTCATTCATCCCCAGTTACATCCTATAAACGACCTATCATAACCATCTGGTAGTCAATAAGGGATATGTAGCAAAAATCCAGCATCAATCGATAAAAGGCATGTTGTCATCATCCAAGTGGTAATAACGTCATAACCAAATCCAAAGACATTCATGACTATAGCTCTGAGCCTGAACTCGCTAAACTGAACCAATGGTGAGCAATGCTATTCATTGAGGCTATGTGCACAAGGAAGGACACCCATGAGACCGTAAGTCAAGACATCAGAATGGGGCAAGATTGCACACATTTGCATTTGCATATGCATACACGTATACATGCATACATCGTCATATTGAACATCCATTGCATTTATAGAAATAAACCTTTATTGTAGGTGACCAATGATCAAGAAGCCAAGCTTATTCCATCGTGAACACCGGACATGCTATATGTGAGGAAGTTAGCAAATTTCTTCCATGCGTCTTTATTCTTAACCAAAAGGGCAAAAGTTTTTGTTCCAAAATCTATTGGTGAAGAAAAAAAAATGCCAGGTAAGGAAAAACAAACCTTCACACAAACGGAGCTATCTAGCACCAAATCTTTTACACTAATTGAGCAATGCCTCCTTAAGCTACTTCTTCTTTATTCCCCAACAGAGCAATCATATCACCTATCGTGGCAGTTGTCCTTCTTGCTCATCGTAGCAATCATATCACCCATTGTGGGAGTTATCCTTCTTGCTCATCGTAGCAATCTTATCGTGCCTAGTGTGACATTTATCCTCTCTACTCATCATAACAATTTTACAAACCTAGCGTGGCATTTATCCCCTCTGCACATCATAGCAATTTTATACGCCCAGTGTGCTATTTATCCTATGTGCTCATCGTGGCAATTTTACATGCCCAGTGTGACATTCATTATATATGCTCAATGTAGCAATTTTATGCACGCAGTGTGGCAATTATTCTATCTGCTCAGTGTAGCAACCATTATTGCCTATCGTGGCATTCATCCTATATGCTTAATGTAGCATCATTATTACCCATTGCAATAGTTACCCTTCTTGCTCATCATAGCAATCTTATCACCGATCGTGATAGTTATCCTTCTTGCTCATTGTGGCAATCTTATTACTTATCATGGTAGTTATCCTTCTTGCTCATTATAGCAATCTTATAGCCGATCGTGGTAGTTATTCTTCTTACTTATAAAGGGCAATCTTATCGCCTATTGTTAAAGTTATTCTTCTTGCTCATCATAGCATTCACATCGCCAATCATGATAGTTTTCCTTCTTGCTCATCATTGCAATCTTATCGCTGATCACGTGAGTTGTCCTTTTTACTCATCGTGGCAATCTTATCATCTATCGCAAAAGTTATCCTTCTTGCTCATCATAGCAATCTTATCACCTATCGTGGTAGTTATCCTTCTTGTTCATTATAGCAATCATCGTAGTCTTATTGCCAATCATCCTAAGCATATCTTCAAAGGCAGATCATGGAGAAGGATACTACTTGGTACTCCATACCAATAGGCAAGTCTTTTTTTCTCTTGTTTAGTGTGCTTTCTATCGTGTACTTAAAATCACCCCAAGATCTAGTTAGACTTAGACAACACTGAATTTAATTACACGAAGTACAGCCTGTTAGCATGGAATTTTTTGACATTGATGATGAGACAAGAAACGTGTTGAAAAGTGTTGGGATTCATCACAGAAAATCGAACCAAATGGTAGCTGAAATGATTTAAAATTTTCTAGACTTTATAAACCATGAACTTATGCGGATGAAATCTAAATCCAAAATATAAAAGAAATTAAGAACGATTCTCACCTTGTATGTCTCTTCTGGAGATGGTTGCAGAAACCAAAAGAGATTTCCTCCACGCTCACGTACATTGAACGCCTAACGAAGCAACACCCATGCTAGCGTCGGATCAAGAACAAGAGAGGAGAAGGGGGGCCAAAATTTCTAAGTAGAAATTAGGTTAGGGTTTTCTTTTTTTAAATGGGTAGATATATACTCTTTTTACCCTAGGTCTAATTAATTGCTTTAGGTTAAATTTTAATTTCAAATTAATTTAATTTCACAAGTATGAATTAAATCATACCATATGATATAATTCGTATCATGTTAATTAAATATAACTTGCCTAATTAAATTAACCCTAAAATCTATTTAAACTTTACTTAAGAAACAATACATATATATATATATATATTAATTGTATTTCCATCCAGGAAATAAATTCATAAAATTAATGTATCAAATTAATTCTATGAAACCCAATACTTTGTGATTTTTAGATTATTTGATCAATCCAATTGAACTATAATTAATCAATAAAGTATCCCTCTCTTGTCAATATACTTTAAGTATATATCCGATCCATTAAGTGCTGGTTGATGTTTAATGTTTATGATCCTACGGGCCGATATTAATGTTGGCAGCAGGCCCATGGCCAACAGATTGTAGTTGGGCTCTAGCAAGCCATTAAAGCCCCTAATTAAGATGTAGACTACAGTCTAATGGAAGTCGTAAACCCATAGTAAAACTTACATGTCCTATGTCATCGATATCATAGTCCAACACGGAGGAATGGTATTATCACCCTCTTTTGTATCCGGACATTCACTTGATACCAAGTGAGCTGATGCTCACAAATAAGTTCCAACTTACTTGGGTGTGGCCACACTCTTATCAGTTGCACTCGTCAAGGGGCTGGTGATATCTTCTCAATGAATCATTGAGAGACATATCCCTGGACATATGCATGGCTTTGCCATGCTTACTGGCACACCCAACCATACCTATACTTAGCGCCCTATTATAAACCCTTTAGGCGCACGTCAAAGTGTGTGAGTTTACATGCAACTCCATAATATGGTCAGGTCAAAGGATTCAATATAAGTGCAAATGAGAATCACTTTTGATACTATACCATGTCGATTTCTCGTTGGTGGATCTATCCAGTACCATGTGCCATTACATGTACCCATATGCTTGATTGATAATCCGTGTACTATGGCCGGTATAACACCTGTAGGGATTTTTCATCTAAAATCAACAGATAAAAGTGGAAGCTTAGATCGATTTTCTCAAATCCGTGACCCGGGAGCAATTGAAATGGAAATAAAAAAAATAAAGCTAAAGGTTAAGAATTAGATTCTCACCTTTCTATGTCTGTTCTAGAGATGACTACAGAAACCAAAATCAATTTCCTCCACTCTCACGTACATGAATGTCTATTGAGTGGAACCTATGCTAGCGGTAGATCAAAGAAGGAGAGGAAGAGATGGCCAAAAATTTCAGCCTGAAAACCACTAATAGTGGCCGAAATTTTCATTAAGCGAATTAAGTCCCTTAACAAAAATTATGGCCTTAATTATGGGGTTAGGTTTAATTAGATTTAAGTTAGGATTTAATACCATAAATCCCTAAATCCAAATTAATTACCATGGGTAAAATTAAATGCAATTCTATTTTAATTTTTATGCATGTATTTATATAATACATGTCATTTAAATTAAAATTGATTTGCCAATATAATTATATTGATCAATCCAATTGATCTATAATTTAATTAATTAATTTTTATCTCTCCAATCTGTATACTCCCAGTAAACAGGCGATCCGACTAGTTCAAACTCAGACATTCTACGTGTACGATCTTGTGGGCCCGTCTTTATGTTCGCAGTAGGCCCAAGGCCCACAGACTGTAGGCGGGCTCTAGCAAGCCATTACAGCCACAAATTAAGACAAAGATAGCAGTCTAAAGAAAGTCTTAACCCTGTAGTTAAACTTATATATCCCATGTCATTGATATCGATGTCCAACATAGAGGCATAGTGTCATCACCCTCTTTTGTGTCTGTGCATTAACTTGATCCCGAATGAACTGATGCTCACGAACAAGTTCCAACTTCTTTGGGTGTGGCCACACCCTTCTCAGTTGCACTTATCAAGTGGCCGGTGATATCTTCTTAGTGAATCACTGAGTGACATTCCCTTCTGCATACACATGACCTTGCCATGCTTACTGGCACACCAGAATGTACCTATACTTGGTGCCCTATTACAGGCCCTTTAGGCGGACACCAAAGTGTGTGCTTTCATATGTAAGACAATGATATGGTTAGGTCTAAGGATCCGCATATGTACCACATGAGAATCACTTATGATACTATACCATATGGATTTCTTGTTTAGTGGATTTCTCCAGTACCATGCCCCTTTGCATGTCCCCATAAACTTGGTTGCCATTCCATGTTTTATAGCCTGTAAGACATCACCATACAACCAAAGCTTATGATAGTCTTTGGTTCCATTCATTCCCATGTCTGGAACAGACTACGGATAATCTTTTTGGTCGTATCATTTTTCTATCTATGATCTCACTACCATGTGTGTGACACTTGTCAACCTTGATATGGATATGTCCATTGGATACTCTATTTATAATATTGCGTAAGTTATATATAATAAATAGATTAATGCCTTTATTTATTAACATGAATGTATAATACATAAATCTCATTGTAAGATACAAAATGTATGATACAGTACAAGGACTAACGCCTTAGGAGTAGGGCATTCCCAATAATATCCCACTTGCACTAGTTCCAACTAGGTATGGGCCTAATCTATATAGATCTAGTATGACCCTTGTGCTTGGGCTGAGCCAACACTTTGGTCAATGGATCTTCACCATTATCCTTGGTGTTTACTTTATGTAATGAAATGTCACCCTTCTCGGTGATTTCTTGTATGAGGTGAAACTTCCTGAGTGTGTGCTTTGTGTTCTTGTGTGATAGAGGCTCCTAAGTTTACGCAACAGCCTCGTTGTTGTCACAAAAGATATCAACTAGATCCTGGATAGTTTGTACTACTCCCATTTCAATGATAAACTTCCTTATCCATATAGCTTCCTTAGCTGCATCACACGTTGCAAGGTACTCAGCTTCTATAGTAGAGTCCACGATGGTCAGCTACTTTGAGCTCTTCTGTAGTAGAGTCCATGATGGTCACAAAAGACATAGCCAGACTACGACCGGTACTCATCTTGGTCGATCTGGAAGCTTGCATTAGTGTACCCAATCACTGATAGCTCTTCCTGACCACCATACACTAAGAAGCTATCCTTAGTCCGGTTAAGGTACTTTAGGATTGCTTTGATAGCCTTATAATCGTTCTCACCGGGATCCTACTGGTATCGGCTTGTCATACTTAGTGCAAAGTACATAGCATAGAGTACATGATTGATCCTATAGCCGATGCACATGGGACCAACTTCATGTTCTATTTGTCCTTCCTTGTCTAAGGACAATTTTTCTTACTAAGTTTCAGCCCATGGTTCATTGGCAAGAAACCTTTCTTGGCCTGATCCATGCTGATTCTTTTCAAAACTTTTTCTGTGTACGTGGTCTGGCTTAGGCCCAAAAGCAGAATGGGTCTATCCCTGTAGATCCTTATCCCTAGGATCATCTCAGCTTGGCCTAAGTCCTTCATTGCAAAGCACTTACACAACCACTACTTAACTCCTTGTAGTGTTGGTATGTTGCTTCCAATAAGAAGGATGTCATCCACATATAACACCAGAAAAGTGAGAATGCTCCCGCTAATCTTCTTTTACACACAAGGCTCATCTTGATTCTATATGAATCCATATTCCTTTATGGCTTCACTGAATCTAAGATTCCAACGTCGGAATGCTTGCTTTAATCCATAAATGGTTCTTTGAAGCTTGCAAACCCTTCCAGGATGCTTTGGATCGATGAAACTCTCAGGTTGTGCCATGTACACATCCTCGAGTAGCTTCCCATTAAGGAAAGTGGCTTTGACATCCATTTGTCAGACCTCATCGTCGTACCAAATGGCTATGGCCAGTAGGATCCTTATAGATTTGAGCATAGCAACTAGTAAGAAATTTTCATCGTAGTCTATTCCATGAACTTGTCTGAAACTTTTCACAATTAGCCATCCCTTGAAGGTGTTATTGGCCTTCAACTTGTAGGACCACTTACAACCTATGACCTTAGCACTCGGAGGTGGATCAACCAGGTTCCAAACCTGATTATCGTACATAGATTGCATCTCTGCTTCCATGGCTTTATGCAAATAAGCAGATTACGGGCTATCAATGGCCTCCTGGTAGGTTTTGGGCTCTTCCTCATTAAAGACGCAAATAGTGTGATTGTCAATGATGAGAAACCCATATCTCTTGGGTTCCCATCAATCCCTACCAGACCTTCTAGGTTTTCGTGTGCGACCTGGGCTGGTGCTTCCACCTATGGAATGGCCCCCTTGGTTATCGAGTTATCCTCTTTAGGAGCTTGTGTGCTTTGAACTTCCATGACTTGAACATTGCTCCCACTATCTTTCTTGGAAATAAAATCCTTTTCAATAAAGACCCCCTTTTGTGCCACGAACACCTTATTTTTGGCTGGGTTGTAGTAGTAAGACCCTTTGGTTTCCCTAGGCTGGCCCAAAAGCAGGCATTTATTGTTCTTGGGTTGTAGTTTGCCCCCAGTTAATCTCTTGACATGTGCATCATAGCCCCACATCTGCATGAAAGACACATTCGGTGCCTTGCCCATCCATATTTCATAGCCTTAGTCAGAGTGTTGTTCAAAATGAGAGCTGTTGTCTCTATAACATATCCCCAGAATGTAATTAGGAGAGAAGCATGACTCATCATTGAGTGGACCATGTCTAACAAGGTCCTATTCCTCTTTTCGAACCGCCCATTCCATTGTGGTGTTCCTGGAGGAGTGAGCTGTGGAATGATTCCATGCTCTCTCAAGTATGAGTCAAACTCTACGCATATAAATTCGCTTCCTCGGTCTAAGTGAAGGGCTTGAATATTCTTTCCTAGTTGGTTCTATACCTCGTTCTTAAATTCCTTTAACTTATCAAGGGTCTCAAATTTGCATTTCATCAGATAGACATAGCCATATTTGTTGAAATCATTCGTGAAAGTTATGAAGTACAGATGTCCACCTCTTGTAGCTGTGCTCATGGGCCCACCAATGTCTGAATGTATTAGGTCTAATAAGCCAGTAACCTTTTCAGCTTTCTTCCCAAAATACGCTTTTGTCATTTTACTGTGTAAACATGATTCGCATATATCAAGTGACTCCATGTCAAATGATCCTAGGATTCCATTTTTGTGAAGCCTAGCTATGCATTTCTCATTTATATGGCCTAAATGACAATACCAAAGGTAGACAGGATTAAGTTCGTTAGGCTTGACCCTTTTAGTATTTATGTTATAGACATTATTAGTTTCATTTAAATCCAGGACATATAGGCCATTATTTAATAAAGCATCTCCATAAAATAATTCTTCTCTAGATGAAGTAATTCTTCCATTAACAATAGTAAAATTAAATCTAAAAATATCCAAAACCGAAATAGAAATAATATTCCTGCTCATTGCAGGTACAAAATAACATTGTTCCAGTATTAAAACTAATCCACTAGGCATTATAAGATGGTACTCGCTGATCTCTATGGCAGCTACCCTTGCTCCATTTTCGACCCACAAGTCCACCTCTCCAGATCCCAGTGATCTCCTGTTCCTAAGTCCATGTACATTACAACAAATGTGAGAACCACATCCAGTATCCAATACCTAAGATGTAGAAATAGTGAGGTTTATGTCTATGGCATATATACCTGATGAAGACGCGGCCAGGCTCTTCTTTTACCCTCCCAACAACCGGGGACAAGATCTCTTCCAGTGTCCCACCTACTTGCACTAGAAGCAGGGATCGGCCTTGGGCTTGGCCTTAGCTTTCTTAGCAATACCGGCAGAGACTTTTTGATCGACTACTTAGCAAGCTTGAGCATCCTATATAGTTTGCTAATAGCGCAGTTCATCCTTTACATATTATTGGGATTTTTCACTGGAAATCACCCGATTAAATGCAGAAGAACGCGGTGATTTCCTCAAATCTGTGCCCAAGAGCAATTGAAGTGGAAATTAAAAACATTAAATTGAAATAAAAGAGATTAGATTCTTACCAAGAATATCTCTTCTAGAGATGGGTGCAGAAACCAAAATTGATTCCCTCTGTGTTCATGTACACGAACGGCTATCGAACACGACCCGTGCTAGCGAGAGATCGAACGAAAGTGAGGAGGGGGTTGCTCAAAATTTTCAGCTACCTTTGCTTGTTTTCTTGGTCGAATTTCACCATATGTTTTAACCTAGGTGGTCAAAATTCCCTTTAGGAATTTTAGGCCTAAATTCATTTAATTTCATGCGTGCCTTTCTCCGCTTTAAGCCCATGTACAATTCAATTCTTCTAGTCTGATATAATTTCAAATTTAATTTACATTTAACATGTATGCTAATATATTACATACATGTAAATTGAAATTAATTTGACCAATTTTCGGGTTTCTGCCCTTAGGGAGCACAGTCGTGTGGCTCTAAGTACTAGAGCTGCACGGCTCTGTTCATATGGAATACAGCCGTGCGGCTGTGTTCATAGCAAACATAGCCGTGCGGTTGTATTTGGGCAATCGTTTTCTAGAAATTTTGAGAAATAGAGAAAAATGCAAAGAAAGAGCAATGAACACAAGTTTAAGATCTCTCAGAGTTTACCTTGATACTATTTTGATGTGTTTAACATCCAGAATTGAATTGAAAAGTCGAAATGCTCCTTGAATCCTTGACCATCCCAATTTTCCAAAAATGAATCCAAATCAATCTGAAACCAATACGAAATGGTCCTAATTAAATGTGGAAAGGTTAAGAAATCTTCCCTTAATGCTTAGGAATTGTCTTAGTCTTGAATTTGGTTCTCTCCCTCCCTTTTTCTACTATATCTCAGTCTCACTCTTTCTCACTCCCTTTCTTTTCCTCTTTCTCCCCCCTTCTCTGCTTCTTTTTCTTTTTGCTTGATTTTTTTTCTTTTTATATCTCACATCACCTGTAATGATTTCCAACATTAAATGAGCCGTCTAATTTTTGTGGGATTTAGGCCAATCTTTTCTATTTCAGCCAACTTGCTCTGCCTTTGTAGAATAACTTGGCTGACCCACTAGAGTCGCACGACTCTATATGCTAGAGCTGTGCGGTTCTAGATCTACAGTTGCATGGTTGTAGTTAAAACTACAGCAGTACGGCTCTAGACAGAGCTGGGGCCGATTACGTCAAAACCTAGGCTCACTTCTAAGCCTTGAAATCACTCGAAGGACTTTTCTTGGGTTTCGGAGATCTTCGGAGCATCTAAGATATTCCAGGCGACATTCCGCTCGTTCTCAAGTCCAATTCGGGTTCATATGCTAAACAAGTAATAAGGAATTCTCATCATAGAGGTTGGGAAAACCCAGCGCTTATAGCTACCCCTCGCGTGATCAAATTTGATACCCAATGCCAGGTCTAAAATACCTGAGGGGAATTTGAGAACATGAATTGAAGCGCCATAAACGGAAGGAAAGAAAGATGTACCTGACTTGCTGAAGTGTCATTGTTGTAGTGATGATTTGATTTGAGCTGATACCGGGTCTATATTACTGGAGGCGATGGTGAAATAAGCCGGAGCCGGGTTTACATTACTCGCAGCGATGATGAAATGAGCTAGAGCCGGGTTTACATTACCCGTGGCGATGTTGAGATTAAGCCTATACCGGACTTATCTGTTTCAGAGGTGATGCTAGAGTGAGCCTGTACCAGGTCCATATTACCGGAAGCGATGTTAAGATGAGCCTGTACCGAGTCTATATTACCTGACGAGGTGATGAGATGAGCCTATACCAGATTTATTTGTATCTGAGGCGATGATGGAATAAGCCTGTACCGGATTTGTCTACATCTAAGACGGTGATGGAATGAGCCTGTACCAGATTTATCTATATCCGAGGTGATGATGGAATGAGCCTGTACCGGGTCTACATTACCCGAGGCGCTAATGGAATGAGCCTGTATTGGATTTATCTGTATCCAAGGCGATGATGGAATGAGCCTATACTGGATTTATCTGTATATGAGGCGATGATGGAATGAGCCTGTATTGAGTCTACATTACCCGAGGAGGTGAGGGAATGAGCCTATACCAGATTTATCTGTATCCAAGGCCATGATGGAATGAGCCTGTACCTGGTCTACATTACCTGAGCTGGTGTTGAAGTGAGCCTATACTGGGTCTATATTACCAGAGGTGATGATGGAAGGAGCGGGAGCCGGGTCTATATTACCCGCGGCGATGTTGAGATGAGCCTGTGCGGGATCTATCTATACCTGAGGCTGAATGGATGAAATCAGCCTGTGCCAGATCTATCTATACCCAAGGCTGAGTGGATGAAATGAGCTTGTGCCGGATCTATCAGTACCCGAGGCTAAGTTGCTAGTGAAGCTGATGTAAGCTGATACCGGGTTTATCTGTACCCGAGGTGAAGTTGATGAATTCCTGCATTTGAAATGGTGAGTCTTCATTCCTTGATCTAGAGATTTTGAACAAAAATTTTGCCCCTTCGATCAAGGATGAAGACTAGCTGGAGGTGAGTGCTCTATGCATGTCGTGCATGTTATGCATGTATACATGATGATGCATATGCATGCGGACTCTAAAGAATGCGTTTCCTACCATGTCCAACCCTGATATCCCACGTTCTAGCTAGGGAGCTGGGGAGCTATGCCACGCCTCTGATTGACTTTTGGCCAGGGGAAGTACGCCCTTTGGGCAGTGTAATCCTTGTATTCCTGTTGAGGATATGTGATGACTGCCAGGGAGAAAGTGGTGGTGCTCTTCGTAACGGTTCCACTGGGGAATAGGGCGGAGGATCCTACTGGGGAATAGTGGAAGGGCTCTACCTTTCTGTCCCTAGGAATAATGAATCTGGAAGTGCTCTAAATTTTGCCTAAACCGCCCGATGTGGGTTTTCAGCTCAGGGAGCTGCTCTAACTTTTGCCTAAGGCGCCTTTTCCGTTTTCCCCTTAGCGAGCCCCTTTTTTTTGGGACGTTTAAACTTGGATTTATTTCGAAACTTTCGGCCACCCCAAGAAATGATGAGTTAGATTTGGAGGATAAGAAGAGATTGCAGATTGCATGTATTTAGAACATTTTCATTGTTAAATAATGCGAGTCTTTTAACTAATTAAATGCAAAGTGCTTTCTTTAAATGGATGTTTAATTGAGATAACGTTGTTTATGCATTTCGACATAACCATACAAATATATTTAAACAAAACATCACACTTTATTGCTGAAATCAACATGTGTACGTTTGAAATGATCGGTTCCCAAAATGGTATACATTCCACATAGAACCAGAATCCATCACAAGTCGTCCTTTTCAGATTTTCCGACTGATCATTTTCTCTCGTGTCTTAATTTTTGCCTAGGTCACCCTTTTTGAGTTTTCAACCTAGCATACTTTTTTTTTCTCTTTTTTTTTTACATATGGTATAGCTTTAGGCGATCTTGGTTGATAAGATTTGCAAATTCATTCCCATCCATGTCTGCGATGCTTACTCCACCCTTCAATAGCACTTTCTTCACGATGTATGGACCTTCCCAATTTGGCCTAAACTTCCCCCGAGCATCGACATTTAAAGGGCTCAGTTGCTTCATAACCAAATCCCCAACTTTCAGCTGTTGTCTGGGATGCTTCACTTTTTGATTATAGGCTTTAGCCATTCTGCGTTGATACTCTACAAATGATCCAATGCTTTCAATTGCTTTTTGTCCAAGCTGCCAACTGTTCATATCTGGCTTGAGCCCATCTTGTTTCTGGTAACTGAGCTTCCAAGGCTATTCTGAGTGACTTGAGTTCCATTTCCACTGGCAATACTGCTTCCATACCATACACTAAGGTATAGGGAGTTTCACCGGTTGGTATTCTGACACTGGTCCTGTAACCCCAGAGGGCATATGGTAGCTTATTAGCCCAGTCTCTATAGGTGGCCACCGTTTTTGACAAGATTTTCTTAATCAACTTGTGAGCCGCCTCCACTGTACCATTGGCTTGTGGTCTATATGGAGAAGACCTATGATGTTTGATGCCATATTTTATGAATAGCTTAGCTGTTGCCCCTTGAAACTACACCCCATTATCAGTCACTACATGGTGAGGGATTCCATATCGAGAAAGGTTTTTCTTCTGAATGAACTTAACCATCATCTTAGCTATCACACTGGAGAAGTATTCTACTTCCACCCATTTCGAGAAATAATTGACCACGTCCACTATGAATCTGTGCCCATTAGATGCTGTGGGATGAATTTCCCCAATCATGTCAATCCCTTACACTGAGAACGGCCAAGGAGACACTAGGTTCTGTAGTTCCAGTGGTGGCAGGTGAGTGATATCAGCATAGATTTGGCACTCGTGACATCTTCTTACTCCTTCACACAATTGGATGCATTTTCATCCAGAAGTATCCCTGTCTCATTATCTTTCTAGCCATAGCGACCCCATTCATATGCAGGCCGTAGGATCCTACATGTACTTGCTGCATTATAATTTTTGCTTCTTGTCCTGTCAAACATCTTAGAAGAACCCCGTTCGCAGTTCTCTTGTATAGCTTATCTTCAAAGATTCTGAACTGGCTGGCTAATCTTCTTAATGAAACTTTATCAGCAGTATTAGCTCCTTTTGGATACTTTCCCTCTTTCACATACTGATAAATGTCAAAGAACCATAGCTTTTCTTCGGCTGTTAACTCCATCACTTCATGCATATCAAAGCAGGGTTGCCTGGAAATTGCTATAACTAGAGGCTGTACCTGTGTATTCTCCTGATCTTCCCACATAGCGGATTATGTTGCTAGTGCATCAGCCATTTTATTCTCCTCCCTAGGAACATGTCTAAACTCATACTAGCCAAATAACCCTCTTTTGTATTACAGCAGCTCTAAGTAGGGTCGTAAGGCTTCTTCTCCCAAATCCCATTCACCTTATGCTTAATCACCAAAAGTGAATCTCCAACAATCAAGACATCGTCTGCCCCCAGTGTCAAGAGGGCTTCCATCCCGAATAAGCTTGCTTCATATTCTGCCCCATTCTTAGTTATGGGAAAGTCCAACCTCTTTGACAATGGAATGATCTCGCCATCTGGCATTGCTATGATTACCCCAATTCCAGCACCCTTTTTGTTTGCTGCACCATCGAAGCACATAACCCATCTCCTCACTTCCACTATAGCCAGCTGTTCATCAAGGAACTCCAGATTCTCCACACGATCCGATTCTAATGGCTGATTTGCTAGAAATTCTGCCACAACTCACCCTTTGATGGTTTTCTTGGTGATGTACTCGATATCGAATTAGGATAAGAGTAGTAGCCATATAGATAGTTTCTCGACCAATACTAGTGCTTCATATAGATATTTCATCGGATCCACTTTAGCCATGGCTTGTACCTTGTATGACTGAAAGTAGTGGCGTAACTTCTTAGTTAGCCAAATCATTGCCACATATGTTTCATATTCCAACAGCTTCTTGCTGAGATAATGGATAGGATATTCCTTCCTTCCATCTTGTTCCTATGCTAACATTACCCCTATGGAGGAATCTTCGACAGCCAAATACAAAATCAAGGGTTTTCTCAGAGTAGGCGGGCTGAGAACTGGCAGATTTACCAGGTAAGCTTTGATCTTTTCGAAAGCTAACTGACATCTGTCATCCTATACAATCAGCTGATCTTTCCTCAATAGCTTGAAAATAGGTTCACACACAGAAGTTAACCGCGCTATGAAGCGACTGACATACTGCAAGGAACCCAAGAACGATTAGACCTCCTTTTCTGTCTTAGGGGCTGGCATATCTCGAATAGCTTTGATTTTGTGTAGATCCATCTCTATTCCCTTTTGGCTGACCACATGACCCAATGGCTTCCCTGATGTACCCCAAATATGCATTTCTTAGGATTAAGTCATAGGTTGCACTCTCCAATGCGCATAAGAAATCTATCCAGGTTAGCAGGGTGATCTTCCCGGGTCATTGATTTAACAAGCATGTCATCGACATACACCTCTACTTCTTTGTGAATCATGTCATGCAACAACATTGTGACAGCCTTTTGGTAGGTGGCCGCAGCATTTTTCAACCTGAAAGGCATTACTCTGTAGCAATAAAGTGCCCCATTCTGTAATGAATGATGTCTTCACATTATCAACTACATCCATTAGGATCTAGTTATATCCCAAAAATCCATCCATAAAAGAGTACATTGCTGCCTTGGCTGTTCTATCTATCAAAACATCAATGTGAGGTAAGGGGAAGTTTTCTTTTGGGCATCCTTTGTTTAGATCCTTGTAGTCAACACAAGCACTGGAACAATGTTGGCCAACCATTCTATGTACTCCACCACTTCGAGGAACTTAGCTTCAATCTGCTTAGCCACTTCTTCCTTTACTAATGCAACCTATTCTGGTCTCAGCCTCCTTAGCTTCTAGTTTATCAGCTTGAATCTAGGATATGTTGGAATCATGTGAACTGTTATTTCTGTGTCGACCCCCGGCATGTCCTCGTATGACCAAGTGAAAGCCTTAACATGTTTTTGCAAGATTTCTGTTAATTCTCTCTCTTCTTCAGATTTTAGTTCGTGTGAAATGAATACCATTTTGGGATTTTCATCTGTACTTATGTAACTTCATGTAATGCAGTGCCATGAATGCTAAATATGCTTGATGGTGATTCAAATGCATGCACAGAATTATCAGGATAAACATCACACAAGTAAGCAAACTGGGATTTCATTGCATTACACTTATTATAAAGTACTTCATTCACACCGAAAATAGAAGAAACAAATACAACAAAATCATTTTCATCCTCCACAGGTGGAGGGCCTTGCACTTCTTGTCCATCCTCCTTTCTCAACTTCAGAATGTTGTCCAGGTCAGCAGCAATTTCAGACTCTTGTTCAGTAAGAAGAGTAGTCTCCTCGATATAGGCCACCTGCGCCTTAGCCTTCATCATGATTCTTGCTATTTCAGCAACCACAGAATTTAGACTTGCCTTGGTCATCAGCTCCTTCTCAGACCCTCCCTTGGATTTTACAAAAGCATTACCTAGGGCGGCGGCCAGCCCCTTCGAAATGGCTTCCACGGAATCATTGCAGATCTTTTCTTCTGCTTTCTCCTTAGACACTTCCGCTACTTTCGCTGTCACTTCAGATGGCTCCTTTTGGGGGGTGATAGGCTTGAATATTGCCTCCTCCACCGTCACAGGTGTGACTGGCTCTTCTTGGCTCTTTTCAAAGTCCACCACATCAGATATTCCACATCAGAGAATATCTCGAAGCCCGGGTACTCAATACTCTCGACCTTCACAAGCATAGCTTGCCCCTTGTACAATTGTTCACTAGCCTTAATGAATGGCTTCATCATGGGCTTCCCATTCTTTTCTTTCTTTAGACCTTCTTCTCAGATGCTTCTGCTATGTAGCCTAGGCCAAACTGCCTCAACTTCCCCGAATCAATGTTGAATTCAGGCAACCCTTATAGATTAGCTCCGAGTCCCATGCCTAGAAAAAAATTCTACTTGCACAGGTACTTGGACAACCATTCTGGCATATAGTTCTCATAGATGATCATCGAAGCATCTGTGGTTTCGTCTTCATTAACCACGGCGATCTGGAATCTGCCGAATGCTATGATCTCTTCATTCATAGTAGTGATCATGGACTGGGAATCCGCCTCAACTGTCACAACCTCATTGCCTATTGAGAATTTTATCTTCTGGTGTAATGTGGAAGGAATACCTCCCAACGGATGAAACCACAGTCTCCCCAACAGCAAGGAGAAGGTGATGAGAATGTCAATCACAGTAAAAGTGATTGTCGACTTGATCGGTCCTACTTCCACCTCGGCTTCAAGAGTTCCGATTATAGTCTTATTCGAGTCATCATAAGCTCTAATCATAGTAGAAGACTTCTTCAGAGCATCTTCACTTTAGCCCAGCTATGGCAGCATTTTTGATGGGCATATATTCAGAGCTGACCCATCATCTACCATCACATATGGCATGACTCTATCCATTATATTGACTTTGACATAAAGGGCTTTGTTGTGGGCCTTTCCTCCGTGCGGTAGGTCTTTCTCAAACAATACAATGTCAGGGGCCCCTGAATGGACCTTGTCCAGCAAGCATCATATAGCCTCTAGCGATGCAATTGGGGAAACTTCAATCTCAGATAGCTTTTTAACCAGTGCTGCCCTATGCTCCTTGGAGGTCAGTAGCAAATGCCACAGATTGGCCTGAGCTAGGGTCTTATTCAATTGAGAAATGACCAAGTCTTCTTTTTCTACTTCCTTCAACGCCGACATACTGCCTAACCCAGTCACTGGAGCCTTATCCTTCTGCTAAATTACTGGCTGGTAGACTCTGCCACTCCTCGTCATATTCTTCGTACTCATTTTCTGAATCCAGATCATCCAAGCTCACTGGCTTCACTTCTTTCTGCTCTATCAGCTTTCCATATTTTGACTTTGCTTCAGTTTCATTGGCTACCACAGACTACACGGTGGGGTTTGCTTGTAGGACCTAGGCAAAAATGAAGTTGGCTAGCAACCCCGACTGTACCATGTTGACCTACCTTTCAAATGTTGGTAACAGATTAGTCTTAGTGCTGGGCTTGGCAGGTTCTAGCAGCTTCCCCTCATCGATCATCTTTTGAATGGCATCCTTCAGCTTATGACAGTTGTTAGTTTTTTGTCCCACCATGACATGATAGGTACAGAAGTTGTCCTTATCCGCATCTGTTGTCTTTTCAAATGGCCTTAGAGAGTTCAACAGGCCACCATTCCTGCACTTTGTAAAAATCTTAGCCAAGGAGAAAGTCTAAGGGGATATGCCTTGACCCTCTAGATTTCTACTTTGGCTTCCTTATTGCTGAAATACTACGGCAACTCTGGCTTGCTTGATCTCTAAAAACTGCTTGCTTTTGCTTGTAGAATCAAAACCAGATGCATTATTTAACCCAGCTGTAGTCATCCACCAGTACCCAAAACAATACCTAGAGCTCCTACTACCCCTGTGGCTTGCTGCCTTCTATTCTTCACCCCTCTTAATCTTTATAGCCATGTTGTACACTTTGCTGAGTTCAAAGAAAGAATGGAATTTCATATTGTTCCTGAAGATGTCCTTGCTACCATCAATCAACATTTGGATCAACTCATCTTCTTCGAGGTAGTTTTTCAATGAGATCATCTTTTTCATCCACCTCTGATAATATTCATCAAAGGATTCATTAGGCTTCTACTTGACCCTTTCCAAGTCATATAGTTTCACATGGATCTTGGTGTTGAAGCTGCAGTATTTGATGAAAGCCACTGACAAAGCTTCCCAGTCTGACTACACATCTTCAGATAAAGAATTATACCAGATCAATGCTCCCCCCTCAAGTGTGGTTGGGAAGAAGTTGATTAGCTGCTGCTTGATGGGACCTACCGTCAGCATGACTCATGCATAAAGGTTCATGAGAGCTTTTGGTGAATTGATCCCTTTGTAGGAAGCAACTTTCGGCACTTGAAACCCAATAAGGAAGGTCTTTATACCCTTCTTTATCATAGCCTCTACATTCACGCTTCTCTTAGAGCCCAGGCTAATATTGGCCCCTTTCTTTAGCTTGGCGACCACTTCATCTAACTCTGAGTACTTTGCCTTTATTTTCTTTTCCATCGCTGCCTCAATCTCTTACAGCTTCTCTATGCTAGCTGAGGCATCAGCCCCATACTGAGAAGATTCAGCCACCTTTTCCTTTCCAGGTCCACTGGTTCCCACTTCCCCACTTTCTCTTACTATAGCCTGCATCTCCTCTTTCAAACTGTCATGGAAATACTAAGATTTCAGAAAATCCTTTAGACCATCAGCAAGACTTAGTGTCTAGTTTGCCATTTCCACTTCCTCCCCGGATTCAGACTCACTTTTTGTTCGACTGTCCTCTGTTCCTCAACAGCCCTCAAAGTCTGAGATCTTGTCTTCCATTGATCCAGCTTACTCAGTGAACTGTCTGTGTGGAGCTTTGGTCTTTTCTAGTCTCATGTACATACTCTTTTGTTGGAGATTGTGCCCTAAGGCCAATATTGGATTATGTAATTTGACTTCTAAGATTAATCTAGTGTAGATTAATATTATCATTTATGTTTGTATGTTAGCATTTATGATAAGTATCCATGAATAAATCGTGTTATTCTAAATATCCCTAGTCGATTGTTATTATGGGAATAATAACAAACTAAGACTAGTGTGAGTGATAATGGATATTCATAAGATGAATATAGTGTATACAGATACAGATTATACTCACGGGTAATATGTTAGAGAACATGTTACTGGAGACCCACTATGAGATCAAGTTCATGGTCATGTGTCACAACTGATCTTGATTATAGTAGTGTCATTAGCTGATTCCTTTGACCTGAGGTCACCATTGATTCCGGGATGAACTCATGTTGTGCTTTGACGCAGTCAAACGCTGCTTGTAACAGAGTAGTTATAAAGGCTGTGATTGGGTACAATATGACTCATGCTTTGGGATGTGAGTGACAGATATGGGATTTTGTCCCTCTCTATCAAGAGAGCGATATCACTGGGCCCCTCGATAAGTAAGACTGTTAAATGCATGGCCGTGCTCAAATAATTGATAGAGTATCAATTGATTTGTCTAAACAGTTTACTTTGAGATCGAGAAAGCATATGATTAATTATATAAGATTGACAAGTGTACCATGTCTTATGATTAATCATGATATCAAAGAGACAAAAGGGAATATGACATTCTATAAATAGGTATTGGATCATTCCAATCATGTTAATTGGGTAGTCGTAATGGCTTGCTAGAGTCCGCTTGTGACCTATAAGGACATTATGGTAATTTCCTTATTGCCAATTAATATGAACCTATGGGGTCACACACAAAGAGCAAAATGAAGTTCATCTTTTCGGGTATAAATTATTATTGGATAATAATTTATGAATGAGAAAGAGAATAAATATATATATAATGATATATATATTTATATATATATATGTATATATAAATATTAATATGATTAATATTGCATAAAGTATGCTACATATTATAATTTAATTATATAGAGATATAATTAATTATAATATCAATATACATATGTGTATGATGGAGAATGGAATTGATTTAATATTAATTGAGAATTAATATTAAGTTGTGTGGGTTAATTTATAATTATAACTAATAAGGGTATTAAGTTATAATTATAATTAAGTTTAATGGATATAAAAGGAAGTTTTATAACCTAAAATCTCTAACCCTAGCCTACACATAAGATGCAGTTTTTCTGCAGCCTCCATGTAGCCAGCCGACTTCACCCTTCTCCTTCACCCAAGGTTTTCGAAACTTTGGCTTTTCCATTCGAAGAAATCGTTCTTCAATCCCGGCGCTAGCACGCGGTGAATGAATTGCTCCGTGTGGATCAACCGTAGAGGGAAGCTACTTTGGTTCCTAATTGATACAAAACCTACAAAGAATTAAGGTAATTCTTTAACCCTCCTTCCAATTCAATGCAATGTACATGGGTCCTTGGTGGGGATTAATCCTTTTTATTTCCGCTGCGTATTGTTTTTGTGCGATTAAATCCCCAACATCTTTTACACCACACATGAAAAGTTAGGGATAATAAACGAATGAAGTCATGACATGAAGAATGATGCTTCATGAATGAACATGAGAATGAGGATGATCTTTGTATTTTGATTTCCTTTGTTTTGGACATCCCAAGAGTGCCCAATGCCATGCAAAAATAGTACAAAAAGGTCTCGTGTGAGCCACCACACGGACAGAGGTTTGACACCTTTGGGGCACCTAACGAATTGTCGTGAAATGGCCGCGTGTGTACCGACACATGGGCAGACTTTCGATGCTTTGTCAGTCAATGAGATGACATGAAATGGTCCCATGGGAACCATCCCTTGGATAGTGTTCTGATGCTTTTGAGGCATATGATATGAGATGATGTTGTAAAAAAGTCACGTGCAACTAGGGACACGGATAGGGGTTCAGCGTTCGTGGAACACCTTGCATGATTTGATAATGTAATGAAATACTCCTTTATGAATAATTCGATACTCGGGGAGTACCTTGAATGATTTAACAATGTCATGAAATGATCCGATGTGGACCACGATGTGCAAGCAGGACTTCAGCATCACTGTGACACATATGATGGATGATTATAATGCCATGTAGTGATATAGTGTGACTTGCCACACAGAAATAGACCTAGGACCATTGTGGTCTTCTACTAAATGACATGGTATAGTGAACTGGCCGAGTGCAATCCAGTGAATTTGTAGACCACAGGTAGTTTTGGGACACCTGATATGTCATGAAACGAAATGATCGTGAGGAGCACACTTGGAACATCCTTTATTAGATGGGATGAGATGGTATGAATGCCTATGTCATACGAGACGTAAGTGGCTGCATGACAATATGGTTAGGACATATGACACATGGGATGATGTCGTGTATGTGTGAGAAGACGACCTTTTAAATGCGGAATGCGGCGAAGCAAACCAGGGAAATTCCGGTACAACTCATCCGGTAAATTCCGGTACAGCTCCCTACCGAGCATAGACAACTGTACCTAATCCAGAGATTTAGGGTTCGGGAAACTTACCTATTTAACCTCAAGCTTGCATTCATTTAAAAGTGCATAAGACAATATTTTAATCACTTATTATCTTTCTCTACCCAATTTAATCCTTTACTACTAGCCCATGCTTATTCAGATGACAGGAATAAAGTGCATAAAATTAAAGTGCGAAAATGTAAACCATACATCCAAAAATAAACCAAAACGAAATAGAGCCCTTATTACAAACCCAGAAAAGGAAAAAAAGCTCTCATCCTCACCATTACAATCGCCTAGATACAAGAGGATCTAAAAAGTACAACCGCCTAGAATACACGATTAATTTATGAAATACATCCAAAATAAAAATAAAGAAAAATAAAAGCTGCAAAACAATTGGTTAGCACATACATATCCTAAACAAATATAGGACTCACATAAGATGGAATGGGGATTTTAGGAAGTGGGAACATGCATTTAGGGGATGACCAAGAAATCTAGGTGACTTGCTCGGTTATACCTGGAAAATTGTTTTAGAAACGTCCTGTATGTTTTTTATGCTTGAAAACGGTTTGGCTCAATTACATGCAAATTTCTTTAGTTTAGTGGGTCGGTTATCCCGGAACTTAGGGTTCCATTCGTGGGGGTTCCTCATTCCAAACATCCATCTAAGGTCTGAAAACAATAAACATGCCAAAAACAGATTTTATTCTGAAGACAGCATCACGTGATGAGGTACATGCAGGTCGAACCGTGATTCTGCCTTCTGCCCGTCACTATAGTCATGCGGCTGTATTACAGTCATACGACTGTAATTTATAGTCGTGCGACTGTAATGGTTACAGTCGTACGACTGTAATGAATAGTGTCCGACAGTGGTTTCCTTGTTTTCTAAAATCATTGTTTCAATCGATTTTGATAATTTCTAGGGATTCTGGAAATCCGAAGGTCCGTTATCACTAGACCAAGGATCTGGTTAGGGATCTAAAGACCACGAATTCCGAGAATAAAAACCAATAAAACCCTAAATCTCACATCCATATCATTGGAAATCCAAAAACTACAATTTTATAGTGTACAGATGTGATTTGACCGAATTGAATCACGAAAAATCATTTAAAACGGGAAAACTTGCTGTATTTTGTGCGACTGTACAGCCACATTGCTGTGTTCCAGCAGCTACAGCCATGTGACTGTAATTATAGTCGTGCGACTATAATTACAATAATGCGATTGTAGTTGCGCAGACAGTTTTCTGGATAAAAAAAATTTAAAACACAGAATGAATCACAAATTAACATGAAACCAGTTTTAAGGCCTCTCAGGATTTACCTCTTTTGTGTTCCAGTATGCTTGATGACCGAAGTCAGATGTGGACGTCGAAATCCACCTAGAATCTCTAAACAAACCGAAATTCTCAAACACGTGTCCCAAATTAACCTAAACAAACCTGAGAATAGTTTCGATTGAGTAAAAAATTGATTCCCAGTCCTCACTCAAAGTTCCAATATGTCTCTCAGT
Organism: Euphorbia tirucalli; assembly: GCA_039660915.1. Lineage (NCBI taxonomy): Eukaryota > Viridiplantae > Streptophyta > Magnoliopsida > Malpighiales > Euphorbiaceae > Euphorbia > Euphorbia tirucalli. Next base: position 14,610,393 of record CM077635.1, on the reverse strand, counting down.
GTTTTGATTCTGATTTTCCTTGATTTCCCTTGGTTTTTTTTCCTTTCTCTCTCTGAAAACTCCTTTCTCTCACTAAAAAGCTCTCTGATTTTTCCAGAATTGATCTACCCCCTCTTTCTTAATGTTTCTCCTTCTTTTTTTGTCTATTCTGTCACCCTAATTCCCTGAAATCACGTCCAAGATTCTAGCCAAAATAGAATTCCATCCTACTTAGGAATCTGCTGACTCAAAGATTAGAGTCGTACGACTATGATTATAGTCATGCGACTGTATTGTAACAGTCGTGTGACTATAAACTACAGTCATGTGACCGTAGATTACAGTCGTGTGACTCTAGATAAAGCCTACACACACACCTAAGTTTCCTAATCTCTCGAGGAACTCTTTTCGGGTTTTCGAATCAAGGACTTTTCTGAATTTCAGGCCGTTTTGAGAACATTCCGGGCATTATTCTGTTCATTCTCACATCTTACTCATGTTCATCCGTTTAACAGGTAACAAATGGTTTTCATCATAGAGGTCGGGAAAAAACCCGTGCTCACAGTATGCTTCGTGGAAATGTCGCACATGAGATGTAAATGGCATACAAATAATATTTCGTGGCTACACGAAGACGTGATTAGTGTCATACATATGTCGATGCTTAAAAATGGCTGCACAAAGATGTTGTTAGAATGGCACACAAAAGCTTATGCATGTTTGATGCTTTATGAAAAGGTCAAATAAAAACACCACGGAACAAACGTCAGCACATGGAATAATATGCATTCCCTTCCAACCTTATTTCTCCTTTCAATTAGTCTTGCATTCTTCCTAGGTGTTGGGTCTCTTTGGCATCAATGGGGGATACCAAAGGCACACTCTCAATGTCCAATTTGAATTTATGGTTTAGAGATCCTAGGGGAAGCTGCTAAGCCATTACATGTGGGCCAAAGTCAAAACCAAGGGTCGTACAGGTTCCCATAGCGAATGTACACTCCTCACCGTAGAACACAATGTAAGCTCATGTGGTGCTATGAGTTGTTGATCCTATTGGGTGCCTCCAATCCTGGCGGAAGAGGTAGGTCACCTTCTGAGGTAAATTGGGGCTAATCAGTGTGTTGGAGGGATTGAGAAGAAGAAAATACCATGATGCAGGTGCAAACAAATATGGTATTATGAACTAGTGAAGTGACTGCAAGTGAGGTTACATTTCATTAATTGCTTAACTTCGTTAAGTTTTTATGAAAAACTTTTTAAGAAACCTTATTCCCTAGTAGAGTCACCACTGTGAGCAGACAACCTAAAAGCATGACGAGGGCGAGCGGCGAAGCGAACCGGGGAAAAGGGATCTGAGAAAAAGAATGGCGTTTTGGGTTTTTGGAACAGGATTCTGATTATCTTAGGAAAATTGTTGATTTGTTTGAAAATCCCTTCACAGAAAACCTTTTCCCATTTTGTTAACTTAAAGACCTCGAAACTTAAATTCCAAGATCAGTGACAGAGTCGCCACCCAGATCAGCTCATATAGGAAATTCCGGTACAGCTCCCTACCGAAGGTAGACTACTATACCTAATCCAGAGATTTAAGGTTTGGGCAAGTAACCTACTCAACCTCAAGCTTGCTTTCGTTTTATAGTTCATATTACCATATTTTATTCGCTTTATTATCTTTCTCTACCCATTTTGTGTTTATTTAGCCCATGCTCAAGCGAATGAAAAGAATAAATTGCAGAATAAATAAACCATACATCCCAGTAGTTAAAAGAATAAGAATAAAAGCTGCTTATACAACCAGATCGAATAAAGAATAAAAAACTCACATCCTCACATTACAAGTGCCTAGAATACACGAGAATCTAAAAATTACAATCTCCTAAAATACATGAATCAATCTATTAATTACATTCAAAATGAAAATAAGGAAAAATTAAAAGCTGCAAAACAGACGGTTAGCATAATTATCACATAAGCACAGATAAGACTCACATAAGACAGAATTGGGATTTTTAGGAATGGAGGCATGCATTTAGGGGGTACCCGGGTCGACTCGACTAGTTAGCCCGACTAAACCTGGAAATAAATTTTGAAATGCCCTGTAATTTCTATGCTGGAAAACCATTTTTGGAAAACAATTGGCTCAATTGCATTCGAATTTTTCCTTTAAGTGGGTTTGTTATCCCAGAACTCGGGATTCCGTTCGTGTGGGTTTCCTAATTCCAACATTCATCTAGGGTCTAAAAGCAGTAAACACATAAAAATTAGTTTGAATACAAAGACAACATCGTGCGACGACGTCCATACGGGTCATCCCGCGATTTTGTCTCCTTCTAGAGACTACAGTCGGGCGGCCATAATTAGGGACGTGTGGCTGTAATATCTAGAACCTGGAAAATAGTTTTCTCATTTTCAGGGCTCCTTGAGGATTTCTTTGGGAGCTGGGGGTCTGTAAATGCTAGACTATGGATCCGTTTTGGATCAAACAACCCCGAATCCCAGAAAAAACAAAAATCTAGGAAACCAAAAACCTCGTATCCATATGATTAGAAATCAGAAAACCACAATTTTACAACACACGGACATGTTTGGGCTGAAAAAGATCACAATCAGAATGATAAAATGGAAAACAGACTACTTTCGGCCGATCGGGGCATTTTCGGGTTTTTGCCCCTGGGAAACATAGCCGTGCGGTTCTGATCATATGGAATATAGTTGTGCAGCTGTTTTCATAGAAAAGATAGCCGTGTGGCTATATTTGGGCAATTATTTTCCAGAAATTTTGAGAAACAGAGAAAAATGCAAAGAAAGAGCAATAAACACAGGTTTAAGGCCTCTTAGAGTTTACCTTGCTATTGTTTTGATGTGTTTAACGTCCATAATCGAATTGAAAAGGTGAAATGCTCCTCAAATCCTTAACCATCCCAAAATTCTAAAAATGAATTCCAATCAATTCGAAACCAATCCAAAATGGTCCCAATTGAATGTGGAAAGGTCAAAAAATCTTCCCTTAATGCTTAGGTATTGTCTTGGTCCTGAATTCGGTTCTCTCCCTCCCCTTTTCTACTTTGTCTCGGTCTCACTCTTTCTCACACCCTTTCTTTACCTCTCTCTCCCCCCTTCTCTGCTACTTTTTCTTTTTGCTTGATTTTTTTCTTTTATATCTCACATCCCCTGTAATGATTTCCAACATTAAATGAGGCATCTACTTTTTATGGGATTTCGGCCAATCTTTTCTGTTTTAGCCAAGTTGCTCTGCCTTTACAGAGCAACTTGGATGACCCGCTAGAGTCACACGACTCTAAATGCTAGAGCCGTGCGGCTCTAGATCTACTACCGCACGGCTATAGTTTAAAACTATAGCTGTGCGGCTCTTGACAGAGCCTGGGCCGATTCTGCCAAAACCTATGCTCACTTCTAAGCCCTGAAATCACTCGAAGGACCTTTCTTAAGCTTTTAGATTAAGGATAGCTTAGTTTTTAGAGTGTCTGCAATATTTCAAGTGACATTCTACTCGTTCTCAAGTCCAATACGGGTTCGTCTGCCCAATAGGTAATAAGGATTTCTCATCATAGAGGTTGGGAAAGCTTGGCGCTTACAGCAGTCCAACTATAACCGTACCCCTATAGTTTAAACTCATATATCCAATGTCATTGATATCGGTGTCCAACATAAAGGCAAGGATTGATCACCCTCTTTCTGTGTCTGGACATTTACTTGATCACAAATAAGCTGATGCGCACAAACAAGTTCCAACTTGTTTGGGTGTAGCCACACTCTTATCAGTTACATTCATCAAGAGGCAAGTGATATCTCCTCAATAGAATACTGAGTGACATTCCCTTCTGCATATCCATAGCAATGCCATGTTCAGTGACATACCTGAACGTACCCATACTTGGCACCCTATTATAGGCCCTTTAGGTGTACACCAAAGTATGCCACTTCACATGCAGCACCATCATATGGTCAGGTCAAAGGATCCATACAAGTACTACACTAGAATCACATGTGCTACTATACGATGTGTATTTCTTGCTTAGTGGATCTATCAAGTACCATGCCTCTTTTCATGTACCCATTAACCTCATTGACATCCCATATACAATGGTCGGTGAGACACCGCTATACTACCAGGCTAATGATAGTCTTTAGTTCCATTCATTCCCATGATTGGAACAGACAACGGATGACTTTATGGTCATATCATTTTCCCTATCCATAGTCTTACTACCAAGTGCATGACACTTGTCAACATGGATATGGATACGTCCATAGGATACTCTATTTAAAACATAGCACAAGATATATAATAAATAGATTAATGCCTTTATTTATTGACACAAATTGTATAATACATAAAGCTCACATCAAAGTACAAATGTATGATACAAATACAAGGACAAATGCCTCGGGACTAGGGCATATCCAACAATCTCCCACTAGCACTAGTACCAACTAGGCATGGGCCTCATCCTTATAGATCTAGTATGACCCTTATGCTTGGGCTGAGCCAATGCCTTGGTCAAAGGATCTATGATATTGTTCTCGGTGTCCACTCTATGTAATGAAATGTCACCCCTCTCGGCATTTTCTCGTATGAGGTGAAACTTCCTGAATACATGCTTCATGTTTTTGTATGACCGGGGCTCCTTAGCTTGTGCAATAGCCCTATTGTTGTCACAGAAGATATCAATTAGATCCTGGATAGTTGATATTATCCCCAGTTCAGTGATGAACTTCTTTATCCATACTGCTTCCTTAGCTGCATCACACGCTGCAATATACTCAGCTTCTGTAATAGAGTCTGCAATGGTCAATTGCTTGGAGCTTCTCCAGCTAAAAACACCACCATTTAGCATGAATACATACCTAGACTACGAATGGTATTCATCCTTTTCTGTCTGGAACCTTGCATCAGTGTACCCAGTAACTGACAGCTCTTCCTGACCTTCATACACCAAGAGACTATCCTTAGCTGGTTGAGGTACATCAGGATTGCTTTGACACCCTACCAGCGATCCTTGCTAGGATCCTACTAGTATTGACTCATTATACTTAGTGCAAAGGTGACATCAGGTCTCATACATAGCATGGTGCACATGATTGATCCTATAGCGGATGCATATAAGACCAACTTCATGTTCTCCTTATCCTGCCTTGTCTTAGGACAATTCTTCTTACTAAGTTACAGCCCATGGCTCATAAGTAAGAAACCTTTCTTAGCCTAATCCCTGATAAATCTTTTCAGAACTTTGTGTATGTACTTGGTCTGACATGGGCCCAGAAGCCGATTAGGTCTATCCCTGTAGATCTTGATCCCTAGGATTGTCTCAGCCTTGCCTAAGTCCTTCATTGCAAAGCACTTACACAACCATTGCTTTACACCTTGTAGGAAAGTTACAATGCTCCCACTAATCCTTTTATACACACAAGGCTCATCTTGATTCTGTATAAAGCCGTATTCCTTTATGGCCTCGTTGAATCTAAGATTCCAATTCCGGGATGCTTGCTTGAATCCATAAATGGACCTTTGAAGCTTGCATACCTTTCTAGGATGCTTTAGATCAATAAAACCCTCAGACTGTGTCAACTACACATCCTTGAGTAGCTTTCCATTAAGGAAAGCGGTTTTGACATCCATTTTCCAGACCTCATAGTTGTACCAAGCGGCTATGGCCAGCAGGATCCTTATGGATTTGAGCATAGCAACTGGTGAGAAAGTTTCATCATAGTCTATTCCATGGACTTGTCTGAAACCTTTCACTGCCAACTACCCCTTAAAGGTATTGTCAGCCTTTAGCTTATACCACCACTTGCAACCTATCACCTTGGCACTCGGAGGTGGATCAACTAGGTTCGAAACTTGATTATCGTACATAGATTGCATTTCCGCCTCCATGGCCTTTTGCCAGTTGGTAGATAGTGGGCTAGCTATAACCTCCTGGTAGGTTTTGGGTCTTCTTCATTGAAGACAAAAAGAGTGTGATCATCGGTAACAAGAAACCCATATCTCTCAGGTTCCTGACAATCCCTACCAGACCTTTTAGGTCCTTGTGTGATCAGGGCTGGTGCTTCCTGATGTGGAAGCTCCACCCTGGTCTCCGAGTTATCCTCTTCATGAGTTTTTGAGCTTTGAACTTCCCTGACTTTAACATTGCTCCCACTGTCTTTCTTGGAAATAAAATCGTTCCATGAACACCTTATTCTCAGCAGGGTTGTAGAAGTAATACCCTTTTGTTTCCCTCGAATAGCCCATAAACAGGCATTTATTGGTTTTGGGTTCTAGTTTGCCCCTAGTCAATGTCTTGACATGTATATCACAGCCCCAAACCCATAACAAAGACACATGGGGTGCCATGCCCACCCATGTTTCAAATGGGGTCTTTTCCACAGCCTTATTCAAAACAAGAGCTACTATCTTTATAGCATATCCCCAGAAAAACCCGAGAAGGGGCAAGAATGGCAAAGTTATGATGAAACCATTCCTGAAAGCGGGAGAAGAGCTATACAAGGGCCAGGCTGAACCAATAAGGGTTGGAAATGTTGAATATCCTGGCTTTGAAATCTTTGCTAAAGTGGTTGACTTCGAGAAGAGCCAAGAGAAACCAGTGGCCCCCGTGGTGGTAGAAGAAACAGCCGCTAAGTTTGATGTTCTGCAATATGAGGCATTTGAAGTAATAGCAGAAGCAGTAGAGGTGGCCGAAGAGAAAAATGAAGAGAAAGCATGTTGTAAGCGCCGGAATTTTACTTAAAAAAAATTTAAAAAAAAATTTACAGTGGTGCGACTGTAATTACAATGGTACGACTGTAATTTAAAAATTACAGTCGTATGACTGTAGATCGCTGCAGGTAAGCAGACCTATACCTCAAAAGCTGAAAAAAGCAGAAGAAAGGGGGAGAGACCAGACAAAAAAAAAGAAGAGAAAAAAAAATCAAAAAGAAAAGGAGGAACTCCTCATCAAAATCCCTCAGCATTTGAAATCTTTGGACCCAAAACTCTCAAACCCTAAACCAAGGAGAAAAGTCCGGATTTTAGTGGATTGGAGTGACACCAGAGGTCAATCCTACGGTGGACGCACACCAAAGAGGTAAACACTCCTTTTCCACTCTCTTTTACAAGCTTTCTGGGTGATTGGTGTGCTTGTGCTACATTTCTATCCATTTTTCTGCATTTCTGTTCTGGAAATCAAGAACAGTCGTGCGACTGTTCTTGAGTTCGATGAACAGTTGTACGACTGTAGTTACAGTCGTGCGACTGTAGTTGATTTCCAGGTGATTTTCTTTCCAGCTTGCTTTAAATAAGATTTTGGTGAAATCCTAAGTTTTGAGTGTTTACAGTCGTACGACTGTAGTTGAGTTTACACGACTATAATTTACAGTCGTACCACTGGCGTTTCCATAATCAAAATTTCACCTTTAAGTCCAAATTTCTTAAAAATCCATAAAAAATCATAAAAAATTTCCAAAAATTCCCAAAAAATCCCAAAAAATTAGAAAACCCCAAAAATCATCAAAATGAATTTTGTTGTGTGCATCACGACCATAGATTCAATTTTTAGCAAAAATGCATTTAGATCAATTCAACGATGGAGACCCAGTTCTCCTGAAAATCGACACACTTAATATATAAAAATGTATGTAAACCGGAAAAAATTGCTTTCAAAATGATTTTCCCACAAAACCAAAAAATACAGGGACGTTTCAAAATGTTTTCCAGGTTTAATCGGGCTGGCTAACGGAGCCAACCTGGTTATCCTCTATATGCATGCCCCAAATTCTCGATTTCCCAATTCTGTCTGTTTGAGTCCAACTTGTGGCGTGCCGTATAAATTGTGCTAACCTTCTGTTTTGCAGGTTTTAATTTCTTTTATTTTTATTTTTGATGTATTTTAATAGATTAAATCGTGTATTTAGGTGGTTGTAATTTTTTTTTTAGATTTTCATTATTCTAGGCGATTGTGTTAGTGAGGCGAGTGTTTTTATTTTTCTATTCGATTTGGTTGTAAACCAATTAATATTTATTTCTCGTTATTTTTGTACTATATATTTGTATGCGCGCTGTATGCCTTTTATATTTAATAAAATTGACTTTAGATTTCTAAAATACCATTTGAGAACATTGGCAATATTTAATTTAAATAGACACGAAATAAGGGACTTGTCCGGACCCGAATCTCTGGATAGTGTAGCGACTGTCCGTCCGGTTCAGCTACATAAGAATTTCCCAGTTAAGCTGAGCCGGGTGCGACTCTACAATATCCATCGAGACTTAGGTCTCCTTTCTTTTAGGTATTGATTCCATTTATTTTCCAAAACCGATTTTCCATTTATAAAAACACCACACGAGGGAGGGGCCCGTCCGAGATCGAGGCGCCCCATTCCGAAAGGGAGTCCTACGTCCCGTCGAAAACGCGTCGTCCGCTCACAGTGGCGACTCCGCTGGGGATTTCTTAAAAAGTTTTCTTAAAAACTTAAAAGAATTTTGACAAGCCCTGAAAAGTGTCTAATTAAAATAAGGCGGATGATTCTCTTTTGGTATTTTATTTGCATTTTAGTTAGCCATTTTTGCATTAGATTAGGTATCCCATTATAGCCCGGTGGATTGTTGAAGTGTCGCCTAAGTTCATCTTGGTCTTAGGGGCACGGATACAAAACACCACTCATAGCCTCGTATGAACCCCTTCGTTCGGACCCTTGAGTGGGGAGAAGTGAGGAGTATATTTTGCTATGGGAACCTTGTTTAGAAACCCGACTTAGACCGAACCCATATAGGCAGCCCTAGTTGGATTCCCTTAGGATACCGAAATAATTGTGTGAATAATAAAATAAAATCGCACCTTCATCACCCCCGGTTGGTGATCGAAGTGAACCCCGCCTAGGACTCGGTTAGAAATTTTTGAGACCGACCACGCTTGGAGAAAAAAGGTTGGAAGAATTCGCTTTGTGTGCTACGTGTTACACGCTTCTTGACATTTCACTCCATATCATAATCCATATTTATCATACATATGACATTTTCCACACATCGAACATCTTGTGTGATACTAACCCGCATTTTTATGCAGCCACGTGCATTTTATTTTCATGTGCAATCATTAAGTCATCCGTTTGCCATTCATACTAACCATTTCTTTTTCAGCCATAACATCATATCTGCGTGTTTAGCATTTTTTCACATAGCACACACAACATCAATATGTGTGTCATGCATCCTAACCACGTTTTTATGCAGCCATTTGCATTTTGTGTATCATAAGCATTCATGACATATCACTTAAATTAAATTAGGGGCATTCCAAGGATGCCCCCCACGATCATATCATTCCATCATATATCGGGTATCCTAAAATACCCGCGTTCTGCCAATGCACCGGATTGCATTTGGCCATTCCACCAAATCATTTCATTCCATAGAGACCACGATGGTCCTAAGTATATTTCCATGTGACAATCCACACGATGCATTTCATGACATCATACCCATTCATCATAAACATCATACAACACTGTGATCCACATCGGGTTACGTCATGACATTACTATATCATTCAGGGCGCTCCCCGAGTGCCGGATTAGTACGTATGTAGGGGCATTTCATAATATCCCAAATCATGAAAGGTGTTCCCCGAACGCCAAGCTTTTGTCCGTGTCCCTGTTACACGTGACTCTCTCATAACATCATTTCATTTCATACGCTCAAAAGCATCAGAACTCTGTCCATGGGCCGGTCCCATGTAACCACTTCATATCATCTCATAGACCCACAAAGTGTCAAACTCCGTCTGTGTGTCAGAACACACGCGACAATTTCACGAAATTCATTAGGTGCTCCAAAAGCACCGAACCTTCATCCGTGTGGTGGTCCATACGTGGTATTTTTGCATAGCATTGGGTGTTCTTGGGATGTCCAAAAACAAAAATAAAAATAAAAATAAACACAAAGGGATCATCCCCTTATCTCACGATATATATCTCATTCATCCATCAAACATTCAAGCACTCCACAACGTTCAAGCATTCCATAAGCACCAAGGACTTCATAGCATCCACTACCGTCATTTGAGTGTTCCAAAAACGCTAGAAACTCCATCAATCCCTCTAGGTCCTCCATAATTATTAGAAACCCTGTCCTTGTGTCCTCCACACCCAAATACCGAAATATCTTCTCGTGCATGACAAGCTCTGCACATTTACTCTCCGTGTAAAACTAAGTTCTACACGTGTCATCCAAATCTTCCCGTGCAAGACCAGCTCTGCACGTATCGCATCAAATTCTGCCTTTCCTCCCCGTGTAAGACTAAGTTCTACATGTGTCATTCCAAATCTTCCCGTGCAAGACCAACTCTGCACGTACCATATCAAACTCTACCCTTTGTCCCCGTGTGAGACAAGATCTACACGTATCGTTCCAAATATCTTCTCGTGCAAGACAAGCTCTGCACACTTCCTCCCCATGCAAGACAAGCTCTACACGTACCGCTTCAAACTCTATCCTTCCTCCCCGTGTAAGACTAAGTTCTACACTTGTCATTCCAAATCTCCCTGTGCAAGACAAGCTCTGCATGTACCGCTTTAACTCTATCCATCCTTCCCGTGCAAGACAAGCTCTACACGTATCGCTTTAAACTCTGCCTTTCCTCCCCGTGTAAGACTAAGTTATACACGTGTCATTCCAAATCTTCCCGTGCAAGACCAGCTCTGCACGTACCGTATCAAACTCTACCCTTTGTCCCCGTGTGAGACAAGATCTACAAGTATCGTTCCAAATATCTTCTCGTGCAAGACAAGCTCTACACACTTCCTCCCCATGCAAGACAAGCTCAGCACGTACCGCTTTAAACTCTATCCTTCCTCCCCGTGTAAGACTAAGTTCTACACGTGTCATTCCAAATCTCCCCGTGCAAGACAAGCTCTGCACGTACCACTTTAACTCTATCCATCCTTCCCGTGCAAGATAAGCTCTGCACGTATCGCTTTAAACACTGCCTTTCCTCCCCGTGTAAGACTAAGTTCTACACGTGTCATTCCAAATCTTCCCGTGCAAGACCAGCTCTACACGTACCGTATCAAACTCTACCCTTTGTCCTCGTGTGAGACAAGATCTACACGTATCGTTCCTAATATCTACTTATGCAAGACAAGCTCTACACACTTCCTCCCCGTGCAAGACAAGCTCTGTGCGTACCGCTTTAAACTCTATCCTTCCTCTCCGTGTAAGACTAATTTCTACATGTGTCGCTCTAAATACTAAACCTCTCCCCGTGTAAGACACACTCTACACGTATCACTCTAAACACTAAACCTTCCCCGTGTAAGACTCGCTCTACACCTATCGCTCTAAAAATTAAACCTCTTCCCGTGTAAGACACACTCTACACGTATCGCTCTAAACATTAAACCTTTCCCCGTGTAAGACACGCTCTACACGTACTGTTCTAAACATTAAAATTCTTCCCGTGCAAGACCAGCTCTGCACGTACCGCTTTAAACTCTATCCTTCCTCTCCGTGTAAGACTAAGTTCTACATGTGTCGCTCTAAATACTAAACCTCTCCCCGTGTAAGACACACTCTACACGTATCGCTCTAAACACTAAAACTTCCCCGTGTAAGACTCGCTCTGCACGTATCACTCTAAACATTAAACCTCTTCCCGTGTAAGACACGCTCTACACGTATCGCTTTAAACATTAAACCTTTCCCCGTGTAAGACACGTTCTACACGTACCGTTCTAAACATTAAACCTCTTCCCGTGCAAGACCAGCTCTGCACGTACCGCTTTAAACTCTATCCTTCCTCTCCATGTAAGACTAAGTTCTACACGTGTCGTTCTAAACACTAAACCTCTCCCCGTGTAAGACTAATTTCTACGCGTACCGCTTTAACTCTATCCTTCCTTCCCACGTAAGACTCGCTCTACACGTATCGTTCCAAATATCTTCTCGTGCAAGACAAGCTCTGCACGCTTCCTCCCCGTGCAAGACAAGCTCTGCACATACCGTGTTAAATTCTATCCTTCCTCCCCGTGTAAGACTAAGTTCTACACGTGTCATTCCAAATCTCCCTGTGCAAGACAAGCTCTGTACGTACCGCTTTAACTCTATCCATCCTTCCCGTATAAGACAAGCTCTGCACGTATCACTTTAAACTCTGCCTTTCCTCCCCGTGTAAGACTAAGTTCTACGCGTGTCATTCCAAATCTTCCTGTGCAAGACCATCTCTGCACGTACCGTATCAAACTCTACCCTTTGTCCCCGTGTGAGACAAGATCTACACGTATCGTTCCAAATATCTTCTCGTGCAAGACAAGCTCTGTACACTTCCTCCCCGTGCAAGATAAGCTCTGCACGTACCGCTTTAAACTCTATCCTTCCTCTCTGTGTAAGACTAAGTTCTACATGTGTCGCTCTAAATACTAAACCTCTCCCCGTGTAAGACACGCTCTACACGTATCGCTCTAAACACTAAACCTTCCCCGTGTAAGACTCGCTCTACACGTATCACTCTAAACATTAAACCTCTTCCCGTGTAAGACACGCTTTACACATATTGCTCTAAACATTAAACCTTTCCCCGTGTAAGACACGCTCTACACGTACCGTTCTAAACATTAAACCTCTTCCCGTGCAAGACCAGCTCTGCATGTACCGCTTTAAACTCTATCCTTCCTCTTCGTGTAAGACTAAGTTCTACACGTGTCGCTCTAAACACTAAACCTCTCCCCGTGTAAGACTAAGTTCTATGAGTATCGCTTTAACTCTATCCTTCCTTCCCATGTAAGACTCGCTCTGCACGTATCGCTCTAAACATTAAACCTTTCCCCGTGTAAGACTCCTCTACACGTATCACTCTAAACATTAAACCTCTTCCCGTGTAATGCACGCTCTACACGTATCGCTCTAAACATTAAACCTTTCCCCGTGTAAGACACGCTCTACACGTACCGTTCTAAACATTCAACCTCTCCCCGTGTAAGACTAAGTTCTACGCGTACCGCTTAAACTCTATCCTTCCTTCCCGTGTAAGACTCGCTCTTCACGTATCGCTCTAAACATTAAACGTTTCCCCGTGTAAGACTCGCTTTACATGTATCACTCTAAACATTAATCTTCTTCCCGTGTACGACACGCTCAACACGTACCACTCTAAACATTAAACCTCTTCCCGTGCAAGACCAACTCTGCACGTACCGCTTTAAACTCTATCCTTCCTCTCCATGTAAGACTAAGTTCTCCACTTGTCGCTCTAAACACTAAACTTCTCCCCGTGTAAGACACGCTCTACATGTATCGCTCTAAACACTAAACCTTCCCCGTGTAAGACTCGCTCTACATGTATCGCTCTAAATATTAAACATCTTCCCATGTAAGACACGCTCTACACGTATCGCTCTAAACATTAAACCTTTCCCCATGTAAGACATGCTCTACACGTACCGTTCTAAACATTCAACCTCTCCCCGTGTAAGACTAAGTTCTACGCATACCGCTTTAACTCTATCCTTCCTTCCCGTGTAAGACTCGCTCTACACGTATCGCTCTAAATACTAAACCTTTCCCCATGTAAGACATGCTCTACACGTGCCACTTTAAACACTACATCTCTTCCCCGTGTAAGATCCACTCTACACGTATCGCTTCAAATATTAACTCCCCTCCCATGTAAGATACGCTCTACACGTAAGCTCTTCGCAAGTATCACCTTGCTTCGATCCATGGACACCCTATGTGTCATTTTATCCATGTGGTGTATATTTATATGCCACGCTATACTTCAGCATATAGCTTCATCAACATTCATTGCATTTTGCACACCTCCATCCTTGTCTTTGTGTGCACTTGACTAGGATAGGATTGCATAACATGACATGGCATCACATGACATCATCATTCATGCATGGATACATCAGATCTCGCATTCATACCTACATCATCCCTCGACTTGGTATCCTCTGTGCGCATGCCCCAGTCAGTGCTAACAAATGTTCTTATCAAGGGAGAAAGGGAAGGAGTCTCGAGAATGGCTGGCCCAGTGAACTTCAACACTGTAACAGATATCCTAGATGATTATGTTGCCTCATCGCGATTCCGAAAGGCGGTCAGGGAAGAGGCAACAGCAATGTTGAAGGAAATGCTAGGAGGTGACCTGGACAAGGTGGAGAAGCTGATGACAAGGTGCTCTGAATTAGAGGCACGTGTGATTGAGCTCGAGGGAGTAATAAGAGGGCTGAATGGTGAAGTAGAATCAATGGCCCCCCTCAAAGCCAACACTGACCTTGTTCCGCGGCCAACCAGGAGTTCACACCCCAAGGGTGACGGAAAGGGCATATCCCCGTGGCCTTTATCACTGAGTCGATTATTTGCCAAATGTAGAAAAGAGGGGTTAGTGCAGAGCATCAAGCCATATGTGGAGCCGGCACCGGATCAAAAGAACAACTTCTCTACCTATCATGTAACGACAGGTCACCGAACCAACGCTTGCTATATTTTAAGGAAGGAGATCCGGAAGTTGGTTGATGAGGGGAGATTAAAGGTGTCATTCGCTACTAATGAGCAACTGGGGGCAAGCAAGGAGACTGGTAAAGAAATTCCTCAAACCTCCCGGGGAAAGGAATATGATGAAAAGCTCCAAAGCCTGATTTGATGAAAGTGGGGCAGTGATCGGATAAAGAATAGACATACGCTGTGAGATCAATACCATTAGAGGCTCCTTCTCGTAGGGAACTCATTTTGTTGTAAAGTGTATTGAACTCATTTTGAATGCAATGCATCTTGTTATTTTCTTACTTATGTGGTGATTACATGTATATGGCATTAAGCATGCATTTGATCATCTGAAATGACATGTCCATCACGCATAATATTAAGATGCATGACATCAATCTGAGTCTTACAGGGAATTTACAAGTGAACCTGACTTCGGTAAAACCCTTTTCTAAAAAAAAAAAAAAGAAAAGAGAAAGAGAAGAAGTCTGCCAAGCAAATAATGGGATGGAACCATTTCATTCGAATCAATTGCCAACCTAGATCAGTGATCCCTGCAAACCGTGACCCTAAACGCTGCTTGTCTTGCCCTAAAAGTTTCAACTTAGACAGCCCCAATACACCCGAATCATTACAAACCCGGGACCATTGCCAAGTTCCAGAGCCGATCCCCAAAACGAACCTTTGAGCCTAATTCGTGCTCGAAAGAAGCATCCCACATCAAAAACCAAACCCACCAAAAAGCACCAAGCCCTAAAAATCCAAATGACCTTCGCCATCCACCATGTTGTAAAACTATGAAGCAGACATTAGTTTTAGTGCATGTATAGTTTTGTTTGTGTGGCATTCATGTGCATATGACATCACACATGCCTTGTTCATCCAAAAGGACATATCAAACGCGCATGACATACATGGATCTGAATGCAGCAGGAAAATCAATAGGTGGTTGTGGTTTGGATTTAACTTCTTCAAAAAAAAAATCAGCCCCAATGGAGGACTTCAGCTCTCCCTTACAGTCCAATTTCTGCTCCTGATCTAAAGTCGCACTCTCTTCAATCATAGAGTCAAACTCTGTTGAGTGCCTGGTGAATCTAGGGGCGGCCCACTTATTGCATGAAGTGTCAAGGGCAACGAGTTGAGACAATGGAGATAAGTACGTTGTTGCCTGTTATGAAAAGTTAACTGTGTGCGGTGACAGAGAAGATCGGTGTCTTTACCCAAAGCAGTTCCCTTTTCACTCTCCTCTCTGTCTTCTCCATTTGCCCTCAACACCTTTGTCTACCCTTTATTGTCTTTCCTTCACTTTCATCTTCTATCTTTCATCTTCTCTCTGGAACTTGAACCGATTCTGTGACTCCATATTTTCTACCTTCAATGGCTTCTAACAAGAAGTTGAACCCCAATGCTTCTCCATATCATTTTTGTTCCGCACCATCTCATCAGTGGAAGGGCTGTTGGTGTGCCCTAGTTCTTAGGGCATTGGATTCTTGTATTTTGTATTATACATTAAGACTCATTGTATAAATACATTATTTGTGTCACATTAATAAAGGCAATTAATCTATTTCATTTATATCTTGTGCTATAATATGAGTAGAGTATCCATTGATTGATAATCATAAAACCTATCCCAGGTCTGTTCTAATCGTGGGAACGAATAGAACCACAGACTTGTATATTCGATGACTGTATGGTAGTTCTTAACTAGCCATAGTACTTGTATAGTCAGTCATGAATATAGGTACATGTCGTTTACATGGGACTGGATTGATCCGCACAAGAAAGCCACATGGTTGTCACGTCATAGGTCTTTCTTGAGTAGGTCTCTTTTGTCCTCAGACCAGATTTCATTATAATATCGATATGGAATCCGATTCACTTTGACATACGCCTAACAGGTCTGTAAAAGGATGCTAAATATGGGTATGATTGGGTGGACCGGTGAACATGTTGATATTGATGATGAAGTGATGGAATTGCCACTCGGGTAACACCGAGATGATATCATTGGCCACTTGATGAGTGGGACTAATAAGTGTATGGCCATACCCAAATAAGTTGGTTGCTTATTTGATTAATCAGTCAACTCAAGATCAAGAAATATAATAAACAACAGCAGAGGATGACATACACCATGCCTCTTGTTTATTCATATCGATATCGTTAGGCAAAGGACAGTATGAGATTACTACCGGGTGAGTGTCTTCTAAAGATTGCTGCATCTCTGTCTTAATTGGGGGCTGTAATGGTTTGCTAGAACCCACTTACAGTCTTAGGGCCTTGGGCCTACTGCCAACATAAAGACAGACCCATAGGATCATGCACATAGATCAACTGAGCTGGAACTTATAGAAATTGTACATGTAATGTACATTGGAAGGAATGCGTTAATTAATTAGTTGACATTCGGTGTCAAGGTAATTAATTGACATTGGGTTGAATTTAATTTAATTAATAATTTTACATAATTTAATTAATTAATTTATCAATTAATTGAATTACATAAAGTAAACAATTAATTAAATAATTTTCCTAAGTAGGAAAATTAAATACATGTATTGTATTAACTTAAGTGTGATCTAATTTTATTTAGGGGTAATTAAATTTAGCCAAATGGAATTAAATTACATAGTATATACTTTTTAATTAAAGTTTATTTATGTAATTATAATCCTAGTGGGCTTGGGTTTAATTAACCTAATTAGAATCCAATTAGACAAGGTGTCTATAAAAGGGCACACTTAAGGAATAAAAACCTAATTCAACTCTAATTGATTGCTGGAAATTTCAGCCACCAATTACAGCCCCAAAACAGCCGAAAATCCTAGCATTAAACCTCCATTCCTTCGCTTCTTCGGCTAGCACCGGTTCCCGCTCAATAGTTGGTCGTGCACCGGACTTTGGAGATCGCAGTTTCAAGTAACGATTCTGCAGCAGTCTCTAGAAGAGACGAATCCGGTGAGTTAATCTCTCTTGATTCTTATTTGATTTTATTCTAATCAATGGTAATTGGACACGATAGGTGGATTCTAGGAAATTTTAAACTGTGTATTTTCCGCTGCGCCATGTTATTTTTCCAATGACGAATCCCAACAAGGGCATCGGAGCAGGTGGTTATGGCGCCGTTTAAATCCGTCTTCGTTTATCATCAACCTATACCAAATTGGGGATACCCTTTTAATCCCACGCCATTTCTCTTCAATCTAAACTCCCAGACTAATTAATTAGTACCCTTAGATAATGGGAAGGGATTTTATTCGATGATAGATAGAGGATTTGGATATGAATCTGCTTCAAATGAGTTCAACAATGTTGAAAAAGGGGGAAAATGAAATATATAGCTCCGAGAGTCCAGAGTAAGAAGAAAATAGTTTCTGTAAGTGAAAAGGAACAACAGTGGTTGCCCAAGAAATTGACTATTGAAGAGACCAAGCTGGATAAAAGAGAGATTGAAGCTAATCTTGGTGGGGAAAACAAGCCTTATGATCAGAAACCTACCGAATCAGTTTCAAAGACATAATCTGCTACAAATTCTGGGCAAGCATTGTCTGGAGGAAAACAAGGATAAGTCCAAAAGGAAGCCTGCTTATGATTTCCTCTATTTGCCTATGGATTTCAAGACTGGAGGAAATTTTGGTTATGCATTTGTGAACTTCACCAACTGTGTTGGGGCGACTTGACTTTGCAAAGCTTTCAACAATCATGAAAGGGACGACACCATCAACAAGAAAGCTTATAAAGTCTGTTGTACTCATATTCAAAGGGAAAGTTGCATTTGCCAACCATTTCAAGGATTCAGTCTTCGGGAGCCGTGCTTAAACTGAAATCTGGGGTGAATTGGAAACATGAATACAACATCATACCGCAGGACAATCCAGTGGTTACTTGAATTCATCTCAGGTTGTCCATCCACAATAGCAACTCTATCCGGTGATCGGGCTCAAAAAAAAAACTCTCCAATGTGTAAAACCGAAAGGGCATATTTGTAATTTGAAGGGGCATCAATTAAAACTAGAGCCACGTTTTAGATTTTCCTAATGCATCCGCATTCATTATGTCATGAATGCTTTGTATTCAATTTTGGTGTTCAATATGCATTTGTCATGTCATTACACGTCAATGTTCACTTACAGGCTATATCGCGCAGCAAACCTTGTCTGTGGAAGTGCTTCACTCCCCAAACACAAACCCTTCATACTCCCCGAACACAAACCTATAATATTAGGGGCAAGTAAAAAAACCAAACCACTGGGCATCATCGACAGCATTATCTTCGCGAGCCGCAATGAACATATCAAGGTATATTTTTTCCCGTCCTAAGACAAACCGTCGCGAAAGGGATCAACGCAGACAAAATGCCCATCATAAAATCTTTCAAAAAAAAAAAAAAAAAAAAAAAAAAAAAAAAAAAAGAAGAGAGTTTTGTTGACATGGAAAACTGAAAGGACGTGTCAGCAACAGGAGAGGGATGATATACAAAGTCAGAGCCACTGTCATACTCCCTGTTATACTCATTCTGATGTCACCATTGCAATATTGTGCATGTTTAGATTTCCGGTCAGATGTTCATCTTGCATGCACCGTGACACTACATATAAACATCCATCAGTAGGACATTGCATCCAAGCCCGTGAAAATATCACAGAAGCTCCTGTCATGCGGTACAGAAATGCAAAGTCCCACTCTCATCTTCTTACTCGACCAAACGGACCATCCACTAGCACGGCCTACTATCCTGATCCGCTCAGCACTGACAACGCTCTAGAGTATGCAGATGTAAAGTGGAAAGTCACTCAAGACGGCCAACCCCTTTAATACCTAGATCAGCATAATAGTCAGCCGGTCAGAAGACACATCGGGACAATCGGGCTAGGTCACTTAGGCTACCATCGGGGCCAGCCACAAGCCGTGAATTCCGTCTCTGGACTCACATGGATACTAAGAAAAAAGCATAAGCCACATGTTGCATGCATATATACATGTAGAACCATACATGCATCCATACATACGTGCATACGTTTAAAGTAAACACATACAATTCATATGCATATGCATCGCAACTCATCCAAGTGCGGGTATCCACTGCCATCACCAGGTCTCCCCTAACCAGGATCGTTCTCAAAGCAGAGATGGCATAATGTCGGGGTAGAATAGTCAAGTTTCCAAGGGGCAGAGCACTCAAGCTGTATTTATCCTTGATCGAAAGGGCAAAAATTTTTGCTTCCAAAATCATCGATCAAGGGATAAATACTCATTCCGCAGCCAACACCAAAATTATCCTTCCTAAACCTATTTCCTCATCTTCATTCAAGCCAGATTTCAAACCCTTGAACTCCACTACGTTCAAGCAAGGTTACAAATCCTTGAACCACTCTCTTCATTCAAGCAAGATTTCGAACCCTTGAACTCCATTATGTTCAAGCATGGTTTCAGATCCTTGAACCTCTTACTATTTCAAGTCCACCCAATTCCAGTAAGATTTCAAATCGTCAAAGTTCCATCTTCTTTTGCCTCGGGTAACCTAGACCTGATATCGGCTTACTTCTTCCTCAGCTTTGCCTCGGGTAGCCTAAACCTGATATCGGCTTATTTCCTCATCAGCTTTGCCTCGTGTAGCCTAAACCTGATATCAGCTTATTTCCTCATCAACTTTGCCTCGGCTAGCCTAAACCTGATATCGGCTTATTTCCTCCCCAGCATCGCCTCGGGTAACCTAGACCTGATATCGGCTTATTTCAATGGCGGGTTCTTTCCTGTGTATGCAGCGCTTTGAGTCGCGTTTCTCAAATTCACATCATCTATCCTAGACTAAGTTCGGGTGGTGAATTTAATCACGCGAGAGGCAGCTGTAAGCGCCGGAATTTTACTTAAAAAAAATTTTTACAGTGGTGCGACTGTAATTACAGTAGTACAACTGTAATTTAAAAATTACAGTCGTACGATTGTAGATCGCGGCAGGTAAGGGGACCCATACCTCAAAAGCTGAAAAAAGCAGAAGAAAGGGGGAGAGACCAGACAAAAAAAGATAAAAGAAAAAAAATCAAAAAGAAAAGGAGGAACTCCTCATCAAAATCCCTCAGCATTTGAAATCTTTGAACCCAAAACTCTCAAACCCTAAACCAAGGGGAAAAGTCTGGATTTTAGTGGATTAGAGTGACGCCAGGGGTCAATCCTATGGTGGACGCACGCCAAAGAGGTAAACACTCCTTTTCCACTCCCTTTTACAAGCTTTCTGGGTGATTGGTGTGCTTTTTCTACATTTTTGTCCATTTTTCTGCGTTTCTGTTCTGGAAATCAAGAACAGTCGTGTGACTGTTCTTGAGTTCGATGAACAGTCGTACGACTGTAGTTACAGTCGTACGTAGTTGATTTCCAGGTATTTTCTTTCCAGCTTGTTTTAAATAACATTTTGGTGAAATCCTAAGTTTTGAGTGTTTACAGTCGTACGACTCTAATTACAGTCGTACGACTCTAATTACAGTCGTACGACTCTAATTACAGTCGTACAACTGTAGTTGAGTTTGCACGACTGTAATTTACAGTCGTACCACTGTCGTTTCCAAAATCAAAATTTCACCTTTAAGTCCAAATTTCTTAAAAATCCATAAAAAATCATAAAAAAATTCCCAAAAATTCGAAAAAAATCCCAAAAAATTAGAAAACCCCAAAAATTATCAAAATGAATTTTGTTGTGTGCATCACGACCATAGATTCAATTTTTAGTAAAAATGCATTTAGATCAATTCAACGACGGAGACCCAGATCTCCTAAAAACCGACCCACTTAATATATAAAAATGCATGTAAACCGGAAAAAATTGTTTTCAAAATGATTTTCCCACAAAACCAAAAAATACAGGGACGTTTCAAAATGTTTTCCAGGTCTAATCGGGCAGGCTAACCGAGCCAACCTAGTTATCCTCTATATGCATACCCCCAATTCTCGATTTCCCAATTCTGTCTATTTGAGTCCAACTTGTGGCGTGCCGTATAAATTGTGCTAACCTTCTGTTTTATAGGTTTTAATTTCTTTTATTTTTATTTTTGATGCATTTTAATAGATTAAATCGTGTATTTAGGTGGTTGTAATTTTTTTTTTTTTTAGATTTTCATGTATTCTAGGTGATTGTATTAGTGAGGCGAGTGTTTTTATTTTTCTATTCGATTTGGTTGTAAACCAATTAATATTTATTTCTCTTTATTTTTGTACTATATATTTATATGCGCGCAGTATGCCTTTTATATTCAATAAAATTGACTTTAGATTTTTGAAATACCATTTGAGAACATTGGCAATATTTAATTTAACTAGACACAAAATAAGGGACTTGTCCGGACCCGAATCTCTGGATAGTGTAGCGACCGTCCGTCTGGTTCAGCTACATAAGAATTTCCCGGTTGAGCTGAGCCGGGTGGCGACTCTACAATATCCATCGAGACTTAGGTCTCGTTTCTTTTAGGTATTGATTCCATTTATTTTCCAAAACCGATTTTCCATTTATAAAAACCCCATGCGAGGGAGGGGCCCGTCCGAGATCGAGGTGCCCTATTCCTAAAGGGAGTCCCGCGTCCCGTAGAAAACGCGTCGTCCGCTCACACCTATGATCAAACTATAGAAGTTATTTCAGGTGCATTGACTGCTGCCTTAAGCAAGGCATTTGGGAAGACCAAGGAAGGGTTTGGCAAAGAGCTGATGGCCAAGGTGAACTGGACTCTGTGGTCGCCGAAATAGCCAAGATCATGCAAAATGCTAAGGCACAGGTGGCTGAAAAAGAAGCTGAAGTAGCTGCAGACTTGGATGATGCTTTGAAGATGAAAGTGGAAGTTGAAGAAGTGCAAGGCACTCCGCCTGTGGAGGATGAAAATGATTTCGTTGTATATGTTTCTTCCATTTTCAATATGAATGATATACTTTATGACAAGTTTAATGCAATGAAATCTCAGTTTGCTTACTTGTGTGATGTTTATCCTGATAATTCTGTGCATGCATTTGAATTACCATCAAGCATATTTAGCATACATGACACTGCATTGCATGAAATTAACATAAGTATAGATGAAAACCCCAAAATGGTATTCATTTCACGCGAGCTAAAACCCGAAGAAGAGAGAGAATTAATAAGAACATTACAAAAACATGTTAAAGCTTTTGCCTGGTCATATGAAGACATTCTAGGTGTAGACACAGAGAGAGCAGTGCACAAGATTCCGACCAACCCCAAGTTGAGGCCAGTAAAGCTGAAGCTGAGAAGATTAAGGCTAGAATGGGCTACACTAGTAAAAGAGGTGGTGGCTAAGCAGATAGATGCCAAGTTTCTTAAAGTGGTAGAATACACGGAATGGCTAGCTAATATCGTCCCAGTACCTAAAAAGGATGGAAGGGTCAGAGTATGCGTTGACTACAGAGACCTGAATAAAGCATGCCCAAAGGACAATTTCCCACTGCCTCATATTGATGTCCTGGTTGATAATGCAGCAAAAGCGGTAATGTATTCCTTCATGGATGGCTTTTCGAGGTACAACCCGATCCTGATGGATGTGATAGATAAGGTGAAGACATCGTTCATCACAAAGTGGGGTACTTTCTACTACAGAGTAATGCCCTTCGGATTAAAGAATGCTGGAGCCACTTATCAAAGGGCTGTTACAACTCTGTTACATGATATGATCCATAAAGAAGTCGAAGTGTATGTCGATGATATGCTTGTCAAGTCAACAACCCGGGAGGAACATCCTGTTATCCTGGATAGATTTCTTACATGCATTGGAGAATACAACTTGGAGCTTAACCCCAAGAAGTGTGTATTCAGAGTCACATCAGGAATGCTGTTGGGTCATGTAGCCAGCCAGAGGGGAATAGAGATGGACCCAGATAAAATCAAAGCCATTCGTGATATGCCAGCTGTAAAAACAGAAAAGGAAGTTCGGTCATTTCTAGGTTCCTTACAATATGTCAGCCGCTTCATAGCACGGTTGACTTCCACCCGTGAGCCAATCTTTAAGCTACTGAAGAAACATCAATCGATTGTGTGGGACGACAGAAGTCAACTAGCATTCGAGAAAATCAAAGCTTATCTGGTAAATCCACCAGTCCTAAGTCCACCAATTCCAGGGAAGCCTCTGATTTTGTACTTAGCAGTTGAAGAATCCTTTATAAGGGCAATGCTGGCACAAGAGCAAGATGACAGAAAAGAGTATCCTATTTACTACCTCAGTAAGAAGCTACTAGAGTACAAAACCAAATACACACTGGTGGAGAAGACGTGCGTGGCGATGATCTGGCTGACCAAGAAGCTGCGCCACTACTTCCAGTCGTACAAAATACAAGCTGTCGCCAAAGTGGATCCAATGAAGTATCTTTACGAAGCACCAGTGCTAGTTGGAAAGTTGTCTAGATGGTTGTTACTCTTATCAGAATTCGATATCGAATACATCACTAAGAAAACCATCAAAGGGCGAGCCGTGGCAGAATTTCTAGCAAATCAACCTCTGGAATCAGATGACACAGAGAATTTGGAGTTCTCAGATGAACAGTTAGCCATGGTTGAAGTAAAAAGATGGGTTATGTGCTTCGATGGTGCAGTGAACAGAAAAGGTGCTGGAATCGGGGTGCTAATAGCTACGCCGAATGGTGAAATCATTCCTTTATCAAAGAGGTTGAACTTTCCCACAACCAATAATAAGGCAAAGTATAAAGCATGCCTTTTTGGGATGGAAGCCTTGTTGGTACTAGGGGCAAATGATGTCTTGATCGTCGGGGACTCACTTTTAGTAATCAGGTAAGCTCAAGGCGACTAGGAGCTGAAAGAGGAAGCCTTACGGCCTTACTTAGAGCTGCTACAGTTCAGAAGAGAATTATTCCGCCAATGTGAATTCAGACAAGTCCCCAAGGATGAAAAAAAGATGGCTGATGCACTAGCGACTCTATCCTCTATGTGGGAAAATCCAGAAGAAACTCAGGTCCAGCCACTGGTTATAGCAATTTCCAGACAACCTTGCTTCGAGGTGCACGAAGTAATGGAGCTAACAACTGAAGAAAAGCCCTGGTTCTTCGACATCTACCAGTATGCAAAGGAAGGAAAATACCCAGAGGGAGCTAGTGTTGCTGATAAGGTGTCATTAAGAAGATTAGCCAGTCAGTTCAGAATCTTTAAAGATAAGCTATACAAAAGAATAGCAAATGGTGTTCTTCTAAGATGTCTGACAGAGCAAGAAGCAGAAGAAGTGATGCAGTAGGTACATGCAGGTTCCTGTGGGCCGCATATGAATGGACTAGCTATGGCCAGGAAGATAACTAGACAAGGGTACTTCTGGATGACTACGTAAACGGATTGTATAAGAAAAGTGAAGAAGTGTCACGAGTGTTAGATATATGCAGACATCAGTCATCTTCCACCACTTGAATTACAAAACCTGGCGACCTCTTAGCCGTTTTCATCTTGGGGGATAGATATGATTGGGGAAATTCATCCAGCTACATCTAACGAGCACAGATTTATAGTCGTGGAAGTTGATTACTTTTCCAAATAGGTGGAGGCAGAATCCTTTGCTAATGTAATAGCCAAATAAATGGTCAAGTTCCTCCAGTAGAATATTTTTACTCGGTATGGAATTCCCCATCACATAGTGACTGACAACGGGGTGCAGTTTCAAGGGGCAATAGGTGAGCTGTTTGCAAAACATGGCATTGAGCATCATAAATCTTCTCCATCAGACCCCAAGCTAATGGTGCAGTAGAAGCAATTAATAAGGTGATAAAGAAGATTTTGTCAAAGATGGTGGTCACCTACAGAGATTGGGCTGATAAGCTGCTCTTCAGGGTTACAGAACCAGTGTGCGAACACCAACAGGAGAAACTCCTTAGGCCTTAGCACATGGGATGGAGGCAGTGTTGCCAATAGAAATAGAGCTCAAATCACTCAGAGTTGCCCTGGAAGCTCAATTACCAGAGACTAAATGGGTTTAAGCTAGATACGAGCAGTTAGCGGTGCTAGATGAAAAGCGATTGAAAGCACTGGATCATTTACAGATGTACAGTACAGAATGGCCAGGGCTTACAACCAAAATGTGAAGTACACTAAGCGGCAGTTAAAAGCAGGGGACTTAGTTCTGAAACAATTAAGGACTTCAAATGTCGATGTTAGGGGAAATTTTAGGCCCAACTAGGAAGGGCCCTATGTTGTGAAGAGGGTGCTATCAAAAGGTGGTGTCAGCATCATAGACATGGATGGAAATGAGCTCACAAACCCTGTCAACCAAGGCCGGTTAAAGCTTTATCATGTGTAAAAAAAAAGTCTGCTGGGTTGAAAACTCGAAAGAGCGACCTAGGCAAAAATTAAGACACGAGAGAAAATGATCAGTCGGAAAATCTGAAAGGGACGACTGGTGACGGATTTTGGCTCTATGTGGAATGTATACCATCTAGGAATTAATCTTTCAAATGTAGTCATTGTGGTTTCATCAATAAAGTGAAATGTTTGTTTAAATATATTTGCAATGGTTATGATGAAATGCATAAACAAAGTTATCATGCTTAAACATCCACTTAAAGAAAGCACTTTGCCTTTAACAGGTTGAACATATCATGTTGTTTAACGATGAAAATGCACTAAATACATCTAATATGAAATCTTTTATCGTCCTCCAAATCCAATTCAGCTTTCAGAAGAGCGACAGCGATTGTCCGAGAACTTGATGTTCCAATCGTCCGGTCCGAAAAAAAAAAAGAAAAAGAGAGAAGCTCGCTAGGGTGAAAACTGAAAAGGCACCCAGGAAAAAATTAGAGCAGCACGCTGGTGTGAAAACCGAAAGGCGCTTCATGCAAAAATTAGAGCAGCTTGCTAGGCTGAAAACCCGCATTGGGCAACCCAGGCAAAATTTAGAGCACTTCCAGATTCACCAATTACAGGGGTGAGAAACCAAGTCTTCCCATCATCTCCCCCACAAGATTCTCCACATCACTCCCCAGTAGAACATTTACAAACGATACTATGATCCTTTTCCCCAGCATCATCACGCATTCCCAGCAATTATCTCAATTCCCCAGCAGTCCTCACATATATCTTCAACAGGAAGCCTTACGCGAAGAACGCCTTCCACCAGCTAAGGGCACAACATACCTCTCCCTAGCAGAAAGAGGGAGCATCAAATAGTGTGAAGAACATCCATGTGCATATACATCATTATACATGCATACATAGCATGCACAAATCATTCATCCCCAACTAGTCTTCATTCTTGATCGAAGGGGCAAAAATTTTTGTCCAAAATCTCTCGATCAAGGAATGAAGACTTGCCATTTCAAATGCAGGAACTCATCATCCATAGCTTCACATCTCCAGTAGATCCACCTTGGGTAATATAAACTCGGTATCGACCCAGATCGGCTTCATCTCAAGTTCTCCAGCAGATCCGCCTCGGGTAATATAAACCCGGTATCGGCCCAGATCAGATTCATCCCAAGTACTCCAGCAGATCCAACTCGAGTAATATAAACTCGGTATCGGCCCAGATCGGCTTCATCCCAAGTACTCCAGCAGATCCATCTCGGGAAAACTAAACCCAGCATCGGTCCAAGTTGGCTTCATTCCAGATCCCCAACAATCCTTGCCTCGGGTAACCTAAACCTGGTATTGGCTTATTTCACCACTTTCCTTTGCCTCAGGTAACCTAGACCCGTTATCGGCCAATCCGCCTTTCACCACCTTCCTTTGCCTCGGGTAACCTAGATCTGATATCGGCCAATCCGCAATCCATCTTCATTTGCCTCGGGTAACCTAGACCTAGTATCGGCCAATCTGTAATCCATCTTCCTGTGCCTCGGGTAACCTAGACCTGGTATCAGCCTATCCATAATCCACCTTCCTTCGCCTCGAGTAACCTAGACCTGGTGTCGGCTTATTTCTTCCCCAGTTTCGCCTCGGGTAACCTAGACCCGGTATCGGCTTATCTTAATAGAGGGTTCTTTCTTGTGTTTGCAATGCTTTGATTCACACTCTCAAATTCATCATCCCAGGTATTTTATACCTGAATCTGGGTGTCAAATTTGATCACGTGAGGGGCAGCTGTAAGCACCGGAATTTTCCGTAAAAAAAATTCACGCGTGTCACATGACTGTAACATACAGTCGTGTAACTGTCATTACAGTCGTGTGACTGTAATTAAATTACAGTCGTATGACTGTAACGTAGGAGCAGGTGCAGAAGCCCATACCTCTGCAACATAAAAAAGGAGAAGAAAAAGAGGGAGAATTAATTACTCCATTCTGGTAGTAAGGAAGCCAAGAATAAGAAGGAAAAGGGAGAATTGAGAAGGGACTTTTTGACAATTCTGGTCTTAGGGAAAGAGTTTTAGAGAGAGATTTAGGAGAAAAGGGGAAGAAAAGGAAAGCACACAACTTCAAGCATTCTTTTTCTCCTCTTTTTCTTGCTAAATCTTAAGGTTTGGATTAAAAATCCATTAGAAATCAATAGGTTAATAATCTGACTCTCTAAACAAATTAAATTTTGGACTAGAAACCCTAAGATTCCTAAGCATTTTGTAGATTTTGGACCAAACATCTCAACCTCAACTTGAGGAGAAAAAGAGCAAATCTAAGTGGATTGGTGCAACGCCAGGGGTCATTCCTACGGTGGATTAGCGCCTAAGAGGTAAACACTCCTCATTCCCTCTATTTTCCATGCTTTCTGGGTGAATTGGTGTGTTTTTGTGCATTTTGTTTCATTTTTTTTGCTTTTTCTGTTTCTAGAAATCAAGAATAGCCGTACGACTGTTCTTGAATTAATGAACAGTCGTACAACTGTAAATACAGTCGTACGAATGTTCTTGATTTCCATTAACTTCTCAGTTTTATTTTGAATAATTTTGGCAAAATTCTAAAGTTGGATTGATTTACAGTCGCACGACTATAATTACAATCGTACGACTGTAGTTACAGTCGTATGACAGTAATGCTCGTTCAATTACAGAATTTCCAGAATAATCCTTAGAAATTTCTAAAAATCCATAAAAATTCAGAAAAACCAAAAAATCATTAAAATGAATTTTGTTGTGTGCATTCACGACCTTAGATTTAATTTTGAATGTATTTGCATTTAGAACAATACCACGACGGAGACCTGAATCTCTGGAAAACTGACCCACCTCATATGTCAAAATTAAGTAAACCGGAAAATAAATCATTTTCAAAAATGATTTTCTCACAAAACCAAAACACAGGGACGTTTCAAAATGTTTTCCAAGTCTAATTGGGCTGCTTAATCGAGCCGACCTGGTTATCCCCTTAATTGCATGATCTGAAATCCTTAAAATCCCATTCTGTCTTACTTGAGTCCTATTTGTGGTGTGCCGTATATTGTGCTAACCCTCTGTTTTGCAGCTTTTTATTTTCATTTTTAATGTATTTAATAGATTTATCCATGTATCCTAGGCGATTGTAAATTTTTAGATCTCCGTGTATATTAGGCGGTTATAAAAGTGAGATTGAGAGTTTTTATTTTTATTCAATTGGGTTGTAAGCCATTTAATTATTTACTGCTTACTTTTATTTTGTATTATATGTGTATGTGCGCTGTCTGATTTACTTTAATAAAAATGACTCTTAGAATTATGAAATATCGTCTATGAACATTGGCCGTTTTTATTTTAATTAGACACGAAAGAAGGGACTTGTCCGGACCTAGATCTCTGGATAGCGTAGTGGCCGTTCATCCCGTTCAGCTGCATTATAAATTTCTCGGTTGAGCTAAGTCAGGTGGCGACTCCTATACTATTCATCGAGACTTAGGTCTCGATTCTTTTATGAAACCATTTAATTTTCTAAAAACGAATTTCGATTCTAAAAACCCCATGCGAGGAGGGGTCCGCCCGAAATCAAGGCGCCCTTTCTAAAAGGTAGTCCGCATTCCATCAAAAATGTCATCCGCTCACAGCTCACTGAGGTGAAAACCAAAAAGGTGCCTCAGGCAAAAGTTAGAGCAACTCGCTGAGCTAAAAACCCACATCAGACAGTTCAGGCAAAATTTAGAGCACTTCCAAATTCACCATTCCTAGGGCCAGAAAAGTGGAACCCTTCCACCATTCCCTAGCAGAAGCTCTTCTTTTATTCTCCAGTAGGATCCTCTGTACTATTCCCCAGCGGACCCGTCACAAAGAACGCCACCACTTTCTCTCCAACTGTCATCGGACTTCCCTAACAGCTATTGCATATCCCCGCATATCCCCAGCAGGAGTGCGAAAATCACATCACATAAAGAATATGCTCCCCAGTTAGATCAGCCATAGGCGTGATGCACCTTCCCAAGCCAGAGGCGTGAACCAATCTCCCCAACAAGGGCATGTCATTTCAAGTGTGGACGAATAGCAGGAAATGCATCTTCCAAAATCCATCTGCACAATCATACATTGAAACATACACGTACATACAATCAAAACATACACACATATACATACTTACATTGTTGGGATTTGTCACGAGAAATCACCCGATTAAAGCAGAAGAACGCAATGATTTCCTCAAATCCGTGCCTAGGAGTAATTGAGATGGAAATTGTAAAAACAAAAATTTAATAACAAGAGATAAATCTCTTACCCGAATTATCTCTACAAGAGATGGATGCAGACTGCAGGAATCAAGATAGAATCCTTCCTCGTTCACGTACACGAGCGCCTAACGAACACCACCCCTGCTAGCGTCGGAAAAACATGAACAATGGAGAAGGAGGAAGGGGAGAATTCGACAATGGTGGCTTGGTTCCCCTTGGCCAAATTACCTAGGGTTATTTTAACCCTAGGTGGCCGAAATTCTCAAGGAGAATTTCGACCCAATTGGCTCCTCTTTGTGTGGGATTACCTTCTTTCATTTTAGGCCTAAATCTATTTTAATTTGTTTGGTTTAAATTAATTTCAAGCCCAACTTTAATTTATCCATGTATATAATATATTACACCATGTAACATATTATTTACATTTAATTAAAATTGGTTTCACTAATTAATTTAATCCATGAAATTAAAATTAGATATTCACAAAATAAATTAATATGTAAGCCCATACATATGAATATTTCCACCCAGGAAATAATCTCATAGTTAATCCAATTAATTATGAGAAAGCCAATCAAATATTAATTTTATTATCATGATCAATCCAATTGATCTATACAATATAATTAATATAATCCTCTCTCTCCTGAGTGTATACTCCAAGTATACGTGTGATTCCTTAAATTAGTGTTCAGTCGCTCAATGTGTACGATCCCGTGGGCCCATCTTTATTTGGCAGTGGGCCTTTGGCCCACACACTGCAGTTGGGCTCTAGCAAGCCACTGCAGCCCCCAATTAAGATGGAGATGGAAGTCCAACTGTAATCATAACCCTGTAGTTTGAACTTATATATCCCATGTCATTGATATCGGTGTCCAACACAGAGGCATGGATTGATCACCCTCTTTTGTGTCTGGACATTTACTTGATCCCGAATGTACTAAAGCTCACAAACAAGTTCCAACTTGTTTGGGTGTGGCCACACTCTTATCAGTCACATTCATCAAGTGACCGGTGATTTCTTCTCAGTGGACTACTGAGTGACAAATCCCTTCTGTATATCCATAGCATTGCCATGCTAAGTAACATACCCGAAAGCACCCATACTTGGCACCCTATTATAGGCCCTTTAGGCGTACCCCTAAGAATGCAACCTCGCATGCAATACCATCATATGGTCAGGTTAAAGGATCCATACAAGTACTACACGAGAATCACTTGTCACTCAGTGGACTACTGAGTGACAAATCCCTTCTGCAAATCCATTGTTGGGGAATTAATCACACAAAACAAAAACGCAGTGGAAATAAAAGGATTAATCCCCACCAAGGACCCATGTACATTGCATTGAATTGGAAGGAGGGTTAAAGAATTACCTTAATTCTTTGTAGGTTTTGAATCAATTAGGAACCAAAGTAGCTTCCCTTTACGGTTGATCCACACGGAGCAATTCATTCACCGCGTGCTAGCGCCGGGATTGAAGAACGATTTCTTCGAACGAGAGAAGGCCAAAGTTTCGAAAACCTTGGGAGATGGAGAAGGGGAGATTTCGGCTGGCCCCTTGGAGGCTGCAGAAAATCTGCATCTTATGTTAAAAAATGACTAGGGTTAGGGTTTTTAGGTTATAAAACTTCCTTTTATATATCCTTTAAACTTAATTATAATTATAACTTAATACCCTTATTAGTTATAATTATAAATTAACCCACACAACTTAATATTAATTCTCAATTAATATTAAATCAATTCCATTCTCCATCATACACATATGTATATTGATATTATAATTAATTATATCTCTATATAATTAAATTATAATATGTAGCATACTTTATGCAATATTAATCATATTAATATTTATATATATATATAAATATATATATCATTATATATATATTTATTCTCTTTCTCATTCATAAATTATTATCCAATAATAATTTATACCCGAAAAGATGAACTTCATTTTGCTCTTTGTGTGTGACCCCATAGGTTCATATTAATTGGCAATAAGGAAATTACCATAATGTCCTTATAGGTCACAAGCGGACTCTAGCAAGCCATTACGACTACCCAATTAACATGATTGGAATGATCCAATACCTATTTATAGAATGTCATATTCCCTTTTGTCTCTTTGATATCATGATTAATCATAAGACATGGTACACTTGTCAATCTTATATAATTAATCATATGCTTTCTCGATCTCAAAGTAAACTGTTTAGACAAATCAATTGATACTCTATCAATTATTTGAGCACGGCCATGCATTTAACAGTCTTACTTATCGAGGGGCCCAGTGATATCGCTCTCTTGATAGAGAGGGACAAAATCCCATATCTGTCACTCACATCCCAAAGCATGAGTCATATTGTACCCAATCACAGCCTTTATAACTACTCTGTTACAAGCAGCGTTTGACTGCGTCAAAGCACAACATGAGTTCATCCCGGAATCAATGGTGACCTCAGGTCAAAGGAATCAGCTAATGACACTACTATAATCAAGATCAGTTGTGACACATGACCATGAACTTGATCTCATAGTGGGTCTCCAGTAACATGTTCTCTAACATATTACCCGTGAGTATAATCTGTATCTGTATACACTATATTCATCTTATGAATATCCATTATCACTCACACTAGTCTTAGTTTGTTATTATTCCCATAATAACAATCGACTAGGGATATTTAGAATAACACGATTTATTCATGGATACTTATCATAAATGCTAACATATAAACATAAATGATAATATTAATCTACACTAGATTAATCTTAGAAGTCAAATTACATAATCCAATATTGGCCTTAGGGCACAATCTCCAACAATCTCCCACTTGCACTATGGCCAATCATACATGTATCTCATACCCATTGACCTACATGACTTTCATGTATTCACTCGTGCAGGAGTCTTTGTCAGTGAATTATTAATTTTACCTTCCGTTGTTACTTTACACATTTTCACTCTCTCTTTAGAGACAGCCTCTCTAAATTAGTGAAAAACGCCTAAGTATATGCTTGTGTCATACAAGGTTCTTACGCATTGAACTATTGTCCCTACAATAGTCTCACAGGATAAGCAATGCTTAGAACAAAACACAACATTTTGTGATGAACTTCTTCATCCAAAATTTCCTTTACATCATATGTAACAATATACTTTGACTACTATTATAGATATTTAGCTATATCATTTTATTTTGAACCTTTCAAAATCATAACATCTCCTTTTAAGAGAATACTAGATCTCGACTGATATATTGCAACTAATTGCAATCAGTTGTATATGTGCAACTATTTACACAGTTAACATAAGCAAGCTTCTATTAAGTCTTTTACATTGAACGCTTTCAATGCTTTGACTTAAGCCAAAACATTCTTTTAGATCTATCTCTATAGATTCCAATTTCAAGAACACAGGCAGTCATGCTTATAACATTAACCGAAATTACTTTCTTAGCCAAGATTTTACTTCTTGCAAGGTAAGAATGTTATTTCCAACAAGCCATATGTCATCCACATATAGCGTTAGGAATACCGATATGCTCCCACTGATCCTTTTGAAACACAAGATTCATCATCCTTTTGATAAAATCAAACCATTTGATTTCTTTATCAAAACTATGATTCCAACTATTTGATGCATGTTTCGATCCTTATAAGAATCTTTGAAACTTGCATACGCTATTTGAATTCTTTGGATGCTCAAAAACTTTGGGTTGTGTCACGTACACATCCTCAATCATGTTTTCACGTAGAAAACAGATTTTGATATCCATTTGCCATATTTTATAATCATATTATGCGGATGTGGCAACAAGAACTCAATTTGACTTGATCATGATTAATGACGAAAAAGGATTTTATCATAGTCCTACTATGAATTTGTTCGTATCCTCATAGTCACTACTATGAACTTGTTTATTACCCCTTTTTGTCACTAGTCGTGCTTTATAAGTTTGAAGATCACCATTCATGTCGGTTTTCAATTTGAAAACTCACTTGCAACCATTGCATATGCATCTTCTAAAAGATTTATCAAAGTCTATACTTTGATTGTCAGACATGGACTTATCTTCAACCTTTGTAGCATCAAGTCACTTATTAGATTCAAAATCTAACATTGCTTCTTCATAAAAGAAGACTTATTCCAATCTAGTAAAACTACATCATGATTTTGAGAAATCCATATCTCTCCTATTCATGTCGTATTCTACTAGACTTTCATTGGACTTGTGTAATTTCAACAATGATCATGAAACCATTTCCATGTTCCTCTTCAACGTTAATGTCACTTTGTGAATTACGAGTTTTGTAGGTGTACTTTACTCCCACTAACTCTTCTAGAAATTAACTCCCTCTTCAAGGGGAAACCATTTCTAGCTACAACTATTTTGTATCCCAAAGAAACACAGGAGTAACAACTCCTATTTTCTTTTTGAGTAATCCAAAATACGACATTTAAATTTAGGTGCCAACTTATTCGAAATAAGCTTTACAGCCCTAAACTTATTCAATGAAACAATTTGGGTCTCTTACCCAACCATATCTCATATGTTGATTCATGAATTGTTTTAGACGGAACTTGGTTCACAATATACACAGCTGCTTTAATGGCATATTTTTCGAGAAAACGATGATCAATCTTGACTTCATCATAGATTGAACTATATCTGTATAGAGTTCGACTACTCCCTTTTCGACACAACATACTTTGTGACGTACTTGGAGGAGTCAATTGTGAGACAGTCCCACAATCTCTAAGATGATTGTCAAAATCTTGACTCAAATATTCACCACTCGGATCATATCTAAGTGACTTTACTATCTTGTCAATATACTTCATACTCCTTTTACAAGCTTTTGAACACTTCAAAAGTTCCAAACTCGTGTTTCATTAGATACACTTATCTAGTGAAAAGTTCCACAAAACAATGAAGTATTAAAACCTCCTTTAGCAGTTGATTTATAATTCATATACATCCACATGTATAATGCTTAATAAATCGATTATTCTTTAACTACTTTTAGCAAAGAACCACTTTTGTCATCTTTTACAATAAACAACATTTGCATGATTCAAGATGATTCATAATCTCATGAATCCAAAAGTCCATTCTCATGGAGTTTCGTAATGCGACTTTGCTTATGTCTCCAAGACAACATTGCCAAAATAGGTTTAATCAAACTATTTGATTCGATCCTTACAGTATTTATGTTACAGATGGGCTCCACATATAAAGACAATTATGTAAATCTACATTTCATAATCATGTCTTTATAAAGTTTATAATTCACAATTATAAAATAAACAACATTTGTTTACTTAAGCCAACAAGCTCAATAGGCAACAAGAGTTCGTAACTCACATGTAAAAGTTCATAACCTTTGAGTAACAACCTTTGCTTCTCTTGCCTATTAGCATTCTACCTTTCACCTTCATAAGGTTTCTATTCAAGTTGCGATTCATCATATTCTACTAATATGAGATCCACAACTGGTATCTAATACCTTTGATATAGAAACAAAAGTAGAATAGTTAGTAAATACTTAAGGTAGCAGTCTTACTGCCTTTCATCTTCTTATAGTTCTCCAAACAAAGTTTGCTATTTCCATTCTAATGAACGATTCATTCTAGAAATGGCAACACCCTTCTTTTGGAGATCTCTCTATGCCAACAGCTTTGGCCTTTAAAGCACTTTCACCCGAACCTTTCGGTCTTTATGCTTTTCGACCTTTCTTTTATCCTTTTCCTTTTGAACCATAAGCACACAATTTGAGGCGGGCTTATCCTTTATGGATAACTTAACATTCTTTTGCATCCTATGCAACTAATTCACAATTTTCCCCATGTCATTCAAATGATAGTTCATCACCAATGACTATCAAATAATGAATTCAAGATCACATCTTAATGCCTTTCGGAGGCCAATGAGAAAATGTTGTCTCAGACACTTATCTTTTCTTGCTTACTAACTGATGGAACATTTCCATTTGTGATGTATCATATACCTCAAGTAAAACTTCCACGTGCGGAAGAATTGGTGGCAAGTGTAAGATAATAAATTTTAAACAGAGTCCCTTCGATGCTTCAAGTAAGCATCTTTTATACTCGTGTTACAATTGCTAGTGGTTCATTGGGCAAAAGGATTATTGAGAACATATGATTCCTTTTGATTTGAGAACAATTCTCAAAGTTCAATAACAATCGAGACCATGATAATAGCAATCATAACTATAATAAAGCGTGTAAAGATTTTTATTTAAATGCTCCCACTTAAATTATAAAACCCTTTAAAATATTCAAGTGGGTGAAGATCCAAAATCCATACTTAACCATAGCACTGCTTTGGCATGTCCCTATGATTAAATATAATTTCGGTAGGCAAAGACTCAAAATCATGCTTTAAACCATTTAAACATATTTTGGATGTGCACTTCTTTGCCAATTGCATCATTATGCAACTCTTCTAATTTATGAGATGCATGATATCATATATCATGTTTAATTGTATGTTACTCATCTCATCTTTGCCTCGGGCTCAAACACCTTTTTGATTAACCCTTTGTTAAACCAATTACAACACAATGAGAATCACCATTTCTCATATTATCGCTTCGCTAAGGTCACAACATGCGTACCCGCTTTGGCGTGGCTACCATGATGCGAACATAGTACTTGACTAGTGTTATACGTAATTGGGTGGCAAATATAAACTTCTCAAGTTTATTTAGGGTTTATAAAATCCTGTGATTTAATTGTATCTCATACAATTCATGGCATTAATATTAAACATACATTTGTTAATACTAATTAGCATGGCATCCTATGTCATACATATGTTAAGCATGCAATCTAGCATGGCATCACATGTCATCTAAAAGAAACAAGGCATGCATTTACACATATATATAAACATTTGCATCACATGCAAAATAATTTCTAACATGCATCAATATTTATTAACATGGCATCTTATGGCATAAAATAAATATAACATGCATAAGACTCAAAACCGTGTTATGGTATGGTTTTATCTACATTGATTTTCATAGGCCAATATGAAAATCAACAGGTCATTTCCTAGGTGGTTGCAACCATCGCATGGTCACAGCACAGCCGCACCCCTTGGATCCGTCTTCACGTCTTTGTTCCTTGGCATCATCTCATGGATTTACATATTTAACAAATTTGTATCCTATACAATTTTCTAGTAAAATAAGATTTACAAACAATAAATTGCATCCTATACAATTTATCTAGAAAATAAGATTACATAAATACAAACGACTCGCAGGCCGTATTTATAAAACTTTACATCCACCAAAACCAAAGGAAAACAAAACCATCCACAGGGTCCAAAACCATACCACAACACCATGCATAAAATTATCACAATAATTTTACATCTACAAGATTTAGGGTTCAAAAACTAAACACAATCTTATTGTATTTAAAAGAAATTGATTTGAGAAGAAAAGGTATAGAAGACAATTTCTACATTGCAGCACTAAGGGAACACGGCGTGCAACACTTGCACGCGGCCGTGTTCCTCGCTGTTACTCAGCGCACATGAGAAATTTCCGGTTGCACGCCGTGCAAAACCAGTACACGGCGTGCAACACACATATGCACGGCGTGCAACACTTGCACGCCGGCGAGTTATGCACTGATTCTCAGCTTACGAAAACGATTTCCGACTACACGCCGTGCAAAACCAGTACACGGCGTGCAACACACGTTTGCACGGCGTGCAGTGCCTGCACGCCGGCGTGTTCTGCACTGAAAAACAATTCTGCGTCAATTTGTTCAAAACAACAATTCCCAAATCAATTCCAAACGTTATTCACAATAACAAAGAACCCTAAATCAAAAACATATAACCCTAACATGCAATTTTGATCTAATCAAAATAACAAATCCAATTCAATCAATGCACAACCTGGCTCTGATACCACTGTTGGGGAATTAATCACACAAAACAAAAACGCAGCGGAAATAAAAGGATTAATCCCCACCAAGGACCCATGTACATTGCATTGAATTGGAAGGAGGGTTAAAGAATTACCTTAATTCTTTGTAGGTTTTGAATCAATTAGGAACCAAAGTAGCTTCCCTCTACGGTTGATCCACACGGAGCAATTCATTCACCGCGTGCTAGCGCCGGGATTGAAGAACGATTTCTTCGAACGAGAGAAGGCCAAAGTTTCGAAAACCTTGGGAGATGGAGAAGGGGAGATTTCGGCTGGCCCCTTGGAGGCTGCAGAAAATCTGCATCTTATGTTAAAAAATGACTAGGGTTAGGGTTTTTAGGTTATAAAACTTCCTTTTATATATCCTTTAAACTTAATTATAATTATAACTTAATACCCTTATTAGTTATAATTATAAATTAACCCACACAACTTAATATTAATTCTCAATTAATATTAAATCAATTCCATTCTCCATCATACACATATGTATATTGATATTATAATTAATTATATCTCTATATAATTAAATTATAATATGTAGCATACTTTATGCAATATTAATCATATTAATATTTATATATATATATATATAAATATATATATCATTATATATATATTTATTCTCTTTCTCATTCATAAATTATTATCCAATAATAATTTATACCCGAAAAGATGAACTTCATTTTGCTCTTTGTGTGTGACCCCATAGGTTCATATTAATTGGCAAT
Source organism: Euphorbia tirucalli (assembly GCA_039660915.1). NCBI lineage: Eukaryota > Viridiplantae > Streptophyta > Magnoliopsida > Malpighiales > Euphorbiaceae > Euphorbia > Euphorbia tirucalli. The sequence continues at coordinate 14,571,674 of CM077635.1, read as the reverse complement.
AAGGAAATTACCATAATGTCCTTATAGGTCACAAGCGGACTCTAGCAAGCCATTACGACTACCCAATTAACATGATTGGAATGATCCAATACCTATTTATAGAATGTCATATTCCCTTTTGTCTCTTTGATATCATGATTAATCATAAGACATGGTACACTTGTCAATCTTATATAATTAATCATATGCTTTCTCGATCTCAAAGTAAACTGTTTAGACAAATCAATTGATACTCTATCAATTATTTGAGCACAGCCATGCATTTAACAGTCTTACTTATCGAGGGGCCCAGTGATATCGCTCTCTTGATAGAGAGGGACAAAATCCCATATCTGTCACTCACATCCCAAAGCATGAGTCATATTGTACCCAATCACAGCCTTTATAACTACTCTGTTACAAGCAGCGTTTGACTGCGTCAAAGCACAACATGAGTTCATCCCGGAATCAATGGTGACCTCAGGTCAAAGGAATCAGCTAATGACACTACTATAATCAAGATCAGTTGTGACACATGACCATGAACTTGATCTCATAGTGGGTCTCCAGTAACATGTTCTCTAACATATTACCCATGAGTATAATCTGTATCTGTATACACTATATTCATCTTATGAATATCCATTATCACTCACACTAGTCTTAGTTTGTTATTATTCCCATAATAACAATCGACTAGGGATATTTAGAATAACACGATTTATTCATGGATACTTATCATAAATGCTAACATATAAACATAAATGATAATATTAATCTACACTAGATTAATCTTAGAAGTCAAATTACATAATCCAATATTGGCCTTAGGGCACAATCTCCAACATCCATAGCATTGCCATGCTAAGTAACATACCTGAAAGCACCCATACTTAGCGCCCTATTATAGGCCCTTTAGGCGTACCCCTAAGAATGCGACCTCGCATGCAATACCATCATATGGTCAGGTTAAAGGATCTATACAAGTACTACACGAGAATCACTTGTGATACTATACCATGTGGATTTCTCGTTTAGTGGATCTATCCAGTACCATGCCCTTTTACATGTACCCATTAACTTGGTTGACATCCCGTGTCTAATGACCGGTAAGACACCGCCATACAACCAGGTTAATGATAGTCTCTAGTCCCATTCATTCCCATGACTGGAACAGACTACGGATCTCTTTATGGTCATATCGTTTACCCTATCCATGGTTTTACTGCCAAGTGCATGACACTTGTCATCATGGATATGGCTATGTCCACTAGATACTTCATTTAAAATATTGCACAAGATATATATAATAAATGAATTAATGCCTTTATTAATAACACAAAATTGGTATAATACATAAATCCAATAAATGTATAATACAAATACAAGGTCCAATGCCTCGGTACTAGGGCATATCCAACATACATCACAACCAATCAAGGTATAGGTACCCGCCACCATCGTCGGGCCGTTCCGAATTCGGATTGCTCTCGAAGCATAAAACAGTCCAACACTAAAGCATTCATAAGGTCTCAAGAGATAAGTCAAAGCCACGCAGGCCCAAACCTCAATATCTCAAGTACCCAGGGGCAAAGTAACCAAGCCGTATTTATTCTTGATCGAAAGGGCAAAAATTTTTGCTTCCAAAATTGTCGATCAAGGAATAAATACTTATTCTCAATCTGATTCCAAAATTATCACTCCTAAAGTCCCACCACTCAAGCCAAATTTTGAATCCTTGAAACTCCTTCAAGCAAGATTCTTAATCCTTGAGAATCATTCAAGCCAAATTTCAGGTCCTTGAAAACTAATTCAAGCAAGATCCTAAATCCTTGAAACCAATCCAAATCTTCAGTAGATCCACCTCGAGTAATGTAAACCTGGTATCGGCCCAGATCAGCTTTATCTCAGTTCCCCAGCAGATCCGCCACAGTTAACATAAACCTAGTATAGGCCCAGATCGGCTTCATTCCACTTCCCCAGCAGATTCACCTCGGGTAACATATACCTGATATCAGCCCAAATCGGCTTCATTCCACTTCCCCAGCAGATCCGCCTCGGGTAACATAGACCCAGTATCGGCCCAGATCGGCTTCATTTCAGATATCCAGCAGATCCGCCCGGGTAACATAGACCCTGTATCGGCCTAGATCAGCTTCATTCCACTTCCCCAGCAAATCTACCTCGGGTGATATAGCCCCGGTATCGGCCTAGATCGGCTCCATTCCAGATCCCCAACAACTTCACCTCGGGTAGCGTAGACCCAATATCGGCTTATTTCATCCTTATCCTCGCCTCGTGTAACCTAAACCTGGTATCGGCTTATTTCACCACCAACCTCGCCTCGGGTAACCTAGACCCGGTATCGGCGTATTCCATCTAATCAACTCAGCGCATCATCATGGAAGTGAAGCTTCAGCAACTCAGTTTCATGTTTTCTTTCTTGTGTCTGCGAACTTTGATTCGTGCTCTCAAATTCATCACCTCAGGTATTTTAGACCTAGAGCCAGGTGTCGAATTTGATCACGCGAGGGGCAGCTGTAAGCGCCGGAATTTCCCACACTAAAATAAAGTGGTCGTGCCACGGCTGTAATTACAGTCGTGGTATTGTATTACAGTCGTACGACTGTAATTACGAAGCAGGTACAACAACCCATACCCTGTGACATAAAAAATGGGGGTTCATTTGAGGGGCAATTAATGCCCGAGTTCTCAGCAAGCAAAGGCAGGAAGAAAAAAAAAAGAAAAAAGGAAGAAAAAGGGGGACTTTTGGTTCTGGAATTCGAGGGTTTTAGAGAGAGAAAATTGATAGAGAATTGGAGAAAAAGGAGAGAAAAAAGAAAATACACAAATTCAATCAATATTGGAATTTAAACCCTCAGAATCCTTGACATTTTTGGGGATTTTTGGACTTGGCTTTTGGAACCTCAACATAAGGAAAAGAGGCGATTTGGAGGTGATTGGGGCATTTCCAGCTGTCATTCCTATGGTGGATAAGCGCGTAAGAGGTAAATATACTTCAAACCTTCATTTTCCTGTGTTTTCTAGGTGATTTGGTGTGTTTTGGTGCATAAAAACCCAATTTTCGGGCTTGCTGTTTATGGAAATCAAGAACACCCGTACGACCGTTCTTGTTTTGAAGAACCGTCATATGACTGTAATTACAGTCGTACGAGTGTTCTTGAATTCCCATGGCCTTTTGTTTTATTTGAATAAAATTTTGGCGATTTACTACAATTGGAGGAATTACAGTCGCACGACTGTAACTTCCGTACAACGGCAGAATTTCCAGAATTATCCCTAAAAATTCCTAAAAATTATAAAAATTCAAAAAAATCAGAAAATCATCAAAAATGAATTTTGTTGTGTGCATTCACGACCCTAGATTTAATTTTCAATGCTGCATTTAGAACAATACAATGACAGAGACCCGATTCTCCTTAAAACCGACCCACTTCGCATGTTAAATTAAAGTAAACTGGAAAATAAAATGTTTCCAAAATAATTTTTTTCACAGAACCAAAATACAAGGACGTTTCAAAACGTTTTTCAGAGCCGACCCGGTTATCCCTGCTAAATGCATGTTCCCAGTTTCCGAATTCCCCAATTCTGTCCTGTTTGAGTCCTATTTCTTGTGTGCCGTAAATTGTGCTAACCGTCTGTTTTGCAGCTTTTAGTTAGTTTTTTTTATTTTTGATGTAATTAATAGTTTAATACGTTTATTTTAGGCGATTGTATTTTTCTAGATAAATCGTGTATTTTAGCGTTTGTAAAGTGAGGTTGAGAGTTTTTATTTCTATTCGATTGGGTTGTAATAATTTAATTAATTATTTACTGCTTTTTTATTATTTGTGTGTGTGCATTGTGTGATTTAATTTAATAAAATGGACTTTAGAATTGAAAAATACCATCTATGAACATTGGCCAATTTTTATTTTGATTAGACACGAAATAGGGGACTTGTCTGGACCTAGATCTCTGGATAGTGTAGCGGCCTTTCGTCTGGTTCATCTACACTGAAATTTCCTAGTTGAGCTGAGCCGGGTGGCGACTCCTACATTATTTATTGAGACTTAGATCTCGGTTCTTTTATGAAATAATCTGATTTTCTAAAAATGAATTTCCAATCCAAAAACCCCAGGCGAGGGAAGGTTGCCAGATCTCGAGGCTCCCTTCCGAGAGAGTCTGTGTTTCGTCGAAAATGTCATCCGCTCACAATAGAATGTGTGTTTTGGCTATTGTTATCTCACATCCCAAAGCCATTATATGTTTTTCTCTTAACAGGATGTATGAATCATAGCTCAACTAAGTCTTGGTATTTGAACTATGTATGCAAGGTCAACTTTATTTATTGGGATTGTGCTTTCACTAACTCTTGCAGGTCATAAGTTATGAGTTTAACAATAAGTATTAACTTAAACTTAAACTCATACTCAAAAGTATATATGGGCCTCACATTGATTATATTAAAGCCCATAATGATCATACCCCAATATTAACTTGGTTGTAATCAAAAGATTTTTAAACTCTAAGAATAAAAAACAACCACGCTTATATTGAGGGGGAGCTTTCGACCATTCGATTATTTTATAAAATGTCAAAATGACCAAATTGCAATCATCAAAAAGGGGGAGAATGTTGAGTTAAGTTTTGATGATCACAATAATTGACATTTTTAAAATAATGAGCTTGATTAGGTAAAATGTTTTTTATTGCATATTTGGTTTATATGATAAGAAAAAACTCTTGGGTATTCTACTTTATTATCATAAAAAGATAAAGTAAGTACCAAATATATATATACACGCATAAAGCATATGAGATAAAAGGTTTAATAATCCATATTTGCTCATCTCATAAATGGCTTATGACTTGAAAGTTCATTATATATAGTTCGGCCACTCTCATATTTATATACATATATGCCTTAAAGATGACCTAAGGTTTGTTTATGACTTGAGAATATTAAAGATACACACACACACACACACACTCAAAGTTGACCTCATATTTACTTATAAGGTAAAATGGTTACACACATGTTGACCATGAGATGAAATACCTTAAGATCATATTCAGCAACATGTACACATCTACATTGATCTCATATTTGATTATGGGGTGAGTTACTTTTTGAGATCATCCCATTCTTTGACCTCACATTGACTTATAAGGTGAAAGTCTTGTAAAAAAATAATTCGGCCACATTATGTACTTGTAAGGAGAAAAACATGTGACATTATTTACCTAAGTTTACAACCTAAGCTAAGAAAATCTTTAACTTGAGATCACATCTGACATTATGGCCAAACCTTATCTTAAGACTAAAGAATAATTTTCATTCTATCCTTTATAGCTTCGGTTTGTACCTAAGGTTGCACTTTGCTCCTCATTTTGTCACATGTCTTTTATGAGAAAGGAATCCACCTATACTTTAGATTATGGCCTTACATCTCAAGTGCAAACGGCTATAATGTTGGGGATTAATCGCACAAAAACAATACGCAGCGGAAATAAAAGGATTAATCCCCACCAAGGACCCATGTACATTGCATTGAATTGGAAGGAGGGTTAAAGAATTACCTTAATTCTTTGTAGGTTTTGAATCAAGCAGGAACCAAAATAGCTTCCCTCTACGGTTGATCCACACGGAGCAATACGTCCACCGCGTGCTAGCGCCAGATTTGAAGAACAATTCTTCGAACGAGAGAGAGAGACGAAAAATCAGATTTTTCTTTGGCTTTTAATGGAAATTTCGGCTAGCTCTTTCTTTTTGGAGTTGTGTCTGCCGAAAATCACAATGTATATATAAAAAGATAGATTTAGGTTTAGGTTTTTATTTCCTTAAATAAAAAACCTAATTAGTTAATTATAATTATAACCTAATACACCTATTAGTTATAATTATATATTAACCCACACAATTTAATATTAATTCTCAATTAACATTAAATTAAATCAATTCTCCATAATACACATATGTATATATATATAATATTATAATTAATTATATCTCTATATAATTTAATTATAATATGTAGCATACTTTATGCAATATTAATCACATTAATATTTATATACACATACATAAATATATATCACTATATATATTTATTCTCTTTCTCATTCATAAATTATTATCCAATAATAATTTATACCCGATAAGATGAACTTCATTTTGCTCTTGTGTGTGACCCCATAGGTTCATATTAATTGGCAATAAGGAAATTACCATAATGTCCTTATAGATCACAAGCGGACTCTAGCAAGCCATTACGACTACCCAATTAATATGATTGGAATGATCCAATACCTATTTATAGAATGTCATATTCCCTTTTGTCTCTTTGATATCATGATTAATCATAAGGCATGGTACACTTGTCAATCTTATATAATTAATCATATGCTTTCTCGATCTCAAAATAAACTGTTCAGACAAATCAATTGATACTCTATCAATTATTTGAGCACGGCCATGCATTTAACAGTCTTACTTATCGAGGGGCCCAGTGATATCGCTCTCTTGTTAGAGAGGGACAAAATCCCATATCTGTCACTCACATCCCAAGGCATGAGTCATATCGTACCCAATCACAGTCTTTATAACTACTCTGTTACGAGCAGCGTTTGACTACGTCAAAGCACAACAGGAGTTCATCCCGGAATCAATGGTGACCTCAGGTCAAAGGAATCAGCTGATGACACTACTATAATCAAGATCAGTTGTGACACATGACCATGAACTTGATCTTATAGTGGGTCTCCAGTAACATGTTCTCTAACATATTACCCGTGAGTATAATCTGTATCTGTATACACTATATTCATCTTATGAATATCCATTATCACTCACACTAGTCTTAGTTTGTTATTATTCCCATAATAACAATCGACTAGGGATATTTAGAATAACACGATTTATTCATGGATACTTATCATAAATGCTAACATACAAACATAAATGATAATATTAATCTACACTAGATTAATCTTAGAAGTCAAATTACATAATCCAATATTGGCCTTAGGGCACAATCTCCAACAATCTCCCACTTGCACTATGGCCAATCATACATGTATCTTATACCCATTTACCTACATGACTTTCATGTATTCACTCGTGCAGGAGTCTTTGTCAGTGAATTATTAATTTTCGCTTCCGTTGCGACTTTACACATTTTCACTCTCGCTTTAGAGACAGCCTCTCTAAATTAGTGAAAAATGCCTAAGTATATGCTTGTGTCATACAAGGTTCTTACGCATTGAACTATTGTCCCTACAATAGTCTCACAGGATAAGCAATGCTTAGAACAAAACACAACATTTTGTGATGAACTTCTTCATCCAAAATTTCCTTTACATCATATGTAACAATATACTTTGACTACTATTATAGATATTTAGCTATAACGTTTTATTTTGAACCTTTCAAAATCATAACATCTCTTTTAAGAGAATACGATATCTCGATTGATATGTTGCAACTAATTCCAATCAGTTGTATATGTGCAACTATTTACACAGTTAACATAAGCAAGCTTCTTTTAAGTCTTTCTCATTGAACGCTTTCAATGCTTTGACTTAAACCAAAACATTCTTTTAGATCTATCTCTATAGATTCTAATTTCAAGAATATAGGCAGCCTTGCTTAAACATTAATTGAAATTACTTTCTTAGCCAAGATTTTACTTCTTGCATGGTAAGAATGTTATTTCAAACAAGCAATATGTCATCCACATATAGCATTAGGAATACCGATATGCTCCCACTGATCCTTTTGAAAACACAAGATTCATCATCCTTTTGATAAAATCAAACCATTTGATTTCATTATCAAAACTATGACTCGAACTATTTGATGCATGTTTTGATTCTTATAAGAATCTTTGAACTTGCATACGCTATTTGAATTCTTTGGATGCTCAAAACTTTGGGTTGTGTCACGTACACATCCTCAATCATGTTTTCACGTAGAAAACAGATTTTGATATCCATTTGCCATATTTTATAATCATATTATGCAGATATGGCAACAAGAACTCAATATGACTTGATCATGATTAATGATGAAGGAGGATTTCATCATAGTCCTACTATGAATTTGATCGTATCCTCATAGTCTCTACTATGAAATTGTTTATAACCCCTTTTGTCACTAGTCGTGCTTTATAAGTTTGAAGATCACCATCCATGTCTGTATTCAATTTGAAAACTCATTTGCAACCATTGCATATACATCTTCTAAAAGATTTATCAAAGTCTATACTTTGATTGTCAGACATGGACTTATCTTCAACCTTTGTAGCATCAAGTCACATATTAGATTCAAAATCTAACATTGCTTCTTCATAAAAGAAGACTTACTTCATCTAGTAAAATTACATCATGATTTTGAGAAATCCATATCTCTCCTAATCATGTCGTATTCCACTAGACTTTCATTGGACTTGTGTAATTTCAACAATGATCATGAAACCATTTCCACGTTCCTCTTCAACGTTAAATGTCACTTTTGTGAATTACGAGTTTTGTAGGTGTACTTTACTCCCACTAACTCTACTAGAAATTAACTCCCTCTTCAAGGGGAAAACATTTCTAGCTACAACTACTTTGTATCCCAAAGAAAACACAGGAGTAACAACTCCTACTTTCCTTTTGAGTAATCCACAATACGACATTTAAATTTAGGTGCCAACTTATTCGAAATAAGCTTTACAGCTCTAAACTTATTCAATGAAACAACTTGGGTCTCTTACCCAACCATATCTCATATGTTGATTCATGAATTGTTTTAGACGGAACAATATACACAGCTGCTTTAATGGCATATTTTCGAGAAAACGATGATCAACTTGACTTCATCATAGATTGAACTATATCTGTATAGAGTTCGACTACTCCCTTTTCGACACAACATACTTTGTGGCGTACTTGGAGGAGTCAATTGTGAGACAGTCCCACAACCCCTAAAATGATTGTCAAAATCTTGACTCAAATGTTCAGCACTTGGATCATATCTAAGTGACTTTACTATCTTGTCAAGATACTTCATACTTCATTTTACAAGCTTTTGAACATTTCAAAAGTTCCAAACTCGTGTTTCATTAGATACTCTTATCTAGTGAAAAGTTCCATGAAAGTAATGAAGTATTAGGACCTCCTTTAGCAGTTGATTTATAATTCATATACATCCACATGTATAATGCTTAATAAATCGATTGTTCTTTGACTACTTTTAGCAAAGAAAATCTTTTGTCATCTTTTACAATAAACAACATTCGCATGATTCAAGATGATTCATAATCTCATGAATCCAAAAGTCCATTCTCATGGAGTTTCGTAATGCGACTTTGCTTATGCCTCCAAGACGATACTGCCAAAATAGGTTGAATCAAACTATTTGATTCGATCCTTACAGTATTTATGTTACAGATGGACTTCACATATAAAGACAATTATGTAAATCTGTATTTCATAATCATGTCTTTATAAAGCTTATAATTCACAATTATAAAATAAACAACATTTGTTTACTTAAGCCAATAAGCTCAATAGGCAACAAGAGTTCATAACTTACATGTAAAAGTTCATAACCTTTAACCAAAGTTCATAACTTTTATGTAAAAGTTCACAACTTTTACCTAGAAGTTCATAACTTTCATGTAAAAGTTCATAACTTTTAACCAGAAGTTCATAACTTCCAAGTAACAACCTTTTGCTACTCTTGCCTATTCGTATTCTACCTTTCACCTTCATAAGGTTTCTACTTAAGTTGAGATTCTTCATATTCTACTAATATGAAATCCACCACGGTATCTAATACCTTTGATATAGAAACAAAAGTAGAATAATTAATAAATACTTAAGGTAGCAGTCTTACTGCCTTTCATCTTCTCATAGTTCTCCAAACAAAGTTTGCTATTTTCATTCTAATGAACGATTCATTCTAGAAATGGCAACATCCTTCTTTTGGAGATCTCTCTATGCCAACAGCTTTGGTCTTTAAAACATGTTTCACCCGAACCTTTCGGTCTTTATGCTTTTCAACCTTCCTTTTATCCTTTTCCTTTTGAACCTTATGTTGGGGATTAATCGCACAAAACAAAATACGCAGCGGAAATAAAACGGATTAATCCCCGCCAGGGATCCATGTACATTGCATTGAATCGAAAGAGGGTTAAAGAATTACCTTAATTCTTTGTAGGTTTTGAATCAATCAGGAACCAAAATAGCTTCCCTCTACAGTTGATCCACACGGAGCAATTGATTCACCGCGTGCTAGCGCCGGGATTTAAGAACGATTCTTCGAATGAGAGAGGCACCGAAAAATCAGATTTTTCCTTGTGTTTAGATAGAGAATTTCGGCTGGCACTATGCTTCCTTTGGTGGCTGCCGAAAAAAAGGTTTTGTGTTGTGTAGAAAAACTACTTCTTTTAGGTTTTTATATCCTTATATATAAAACCTAAAAATTAATTATAATTATGACCTAATACACTTATTAGTCATAATTATAAATTAACCCACACAACTTAACATTAATTCTCAATTAATATTAAATCAAATCAATTCTCCATAATACACATATGTATATGCAATATTATAATTAATTATATCTCTATATAATTTAATTATAATATGTAGCATACTTTATACAATATTAATCATATTAATATTCACATATATATATATATATAAATATATATATCACTATATATATTTATTCTCTTTCTCATTCATAAATTATTATCCAATAATAATTTATACCCGATAAGATGAACTTCATTTTGCTCTTGTGTGTGACCCCATAGGATCATATTTAATTGGCAATAAGGAAATTACCATAATGTCCTTATAGGTCACAAGCGGACTCTAGCAAGCCATTACGACTACCCAATTAATATGATTGGAATGATCCAATACCTATTTATAGAATGTCATATTCCCTTTTGTCTCTTTGATATCAAGATTAATTATAAGACATGGTACACTTGTCAATCTTATATAATTAATCATATGCTTTCTCGATCTCAAAGTAAACTGTTCAGACAAATCAATTGATACTCTTATCAATTATTTGAGCACGGCCATGCATTTAACAGTCTTACTTATCGAGGGGCCCAGTGATATCGCTCTCTTGTTAGAGAGGGACAAAATCCCATATCTGTCACTCACATCCCTAAGCATGAGTCATATTGTACCCAACCACAGCCTTTATAACTACTCTGTTACAAGCAGCGTTTGACTGCGTCAAAGCACAACATGAATTCATCCTGGAATCAATGGTGACCTCAGGTCAAAGGAATCAGCTAATGACACTACTATAATCAAGATCAGTTGTGACACATGACCATGAACTTGATCTCATAGTGGGTCTCCAGTAACATGTTCTCTAACATATTACCCGTGAGTATAATCTGTATCTGTATACACTATATTCATCTTATGAATATCCATTATCACTCACACTAGTCTTAGTTTGTTATTATTCCCATAATAACAATCGACTAGGGATATTTAGAATAACACGATTTATTCATGGATATTTATCATAAATGCTAACATACAAACATAAATGATAATATTAATCTACACTAGATTAATCTTAGAAGTCAAATTACATAATCCAATATTGGCCTTAGGGCACAATCTCCAACAATCTCCCACTTGCACTATGGCCAATCATACATGTATCTTATACCCATTGACCTACATGACTTTCATGTATTCACTCGTGCAGGAGTCTTTGTCAATGAATTATTAATTTTCGCTTCCGTTGCTACTTTACACATATTCACTCTCTCTTTAGAGACAGCCTCTCTAAATTAGTGAAAAACGCCTAAGTATATGCTTGTGTCATACAAGGTTCTTACGCATTGAACTATTGTCCCTACAATAGTCTCACAGGATAAGCAATGCTTAGAACAAAACACAAAATTTTGATGAACTTCTTCGTCCAAAATTTCTTTACATCACATGTAACTGTATACTTTGGCTGCTATTATAGATATTTAGCTATAACGTTTTTATTTTGAACCTTTCAAAATCATAACTTCTCTTTTTAAGAGAATACTAGATCTCGACTGATATATTGCAACTAATTGCAATCAGTTGTATATGTGCAACTATTTACACAGTTAACATAAGCAAGCTTCTATTAAGTCTTTTATATTGAACGCTTTCAATGCTTTGACTTAAGCCAAAACATTCTTTTAGATCTATCTGTATAGATTCCAATTTCAAGAATACAGGCAGTCATGCTTATAACATTAACTGAAATTACTTTCTTAGCCAAGATTTTACCTTTTGCAAGGTAAGAATGTTATTTCCAACAAGCCATATGTCATCCACATATAGCATTAGGAATACCGATATGCTCCCACTGATCCTTTTGAAAACACAAGATTCATCATCCTTTTGATAAAATCAAACCATTTGATTTCTTTATCAAAACTATGATTCCAACTATTTGATGCATGTTTCGATCCTTATGAGAATCTTTGAAAACTTGCATGCGCTATTTGAATTCTTTGGATGCTCAAAACTTTGGGTTGTGTCACGTACACATCCTCAATCATGTTTTCACGTAAAAAATAGATTTTGATATCCATTTGCCATATTTTATAATCATATTATGGGGATATGGCAACAAGAGCTCAATATGACTTGATCATGATTAATGACTAAAGAGGATTTCATCATAGTCTTACTATGAATTTGTTCGTATCCTTATAGTCACTAGTCGTGCTTTATAAGTTTGAAGATCACCATCCATATCGGTTTTCAATTTGAAAACTCACTTGCAACCATTGCATATGCATCTTCTAAAAGACTTATCAAAGTCTATACTTTGATTGTCAGACATGGACTTATCTTCAACCTTTGTAGCATCAAGTCACATATTAGATTCAAAATCTAACATTGCTTCTTCATAAAAGAAGACTTACTTCATCTAGTAAAGTTACATCATGATTTTGAGAAATCCATATCTCTCCTAATCATGTCGTATTCCACTAGACTTTCATTGGACTTGTGTAATTTCAACAATGATCATGAAACCATTTCCACGTTCCTCTTCAACGTTAAATGTCACTTTTGTGAATTACGAGTTTTGTAGGTGTACCTTACTCCCACTAACTCTACTAGAAATTAACTCCCTCTTCAAGGGGAAACCATTTCTAGCTACAATTACTTTGTATCCCAAAGAAACACAGGAGTAACAACTCCTACTTTCCTTTTGAGTAATCCACAATACGATATTTAAATTTAGGTGCCAACTTATTCGAAATAAGCTTTACAGCCCTAAACTTATTCAATGAAACAATTTGGGTCTCTTACCCAACCATATCTCATATGTTGATTCATGAATTGTTTTAGACGGAACAATATACACAGCTGCTTTAATGGCATATTTTTGAGAAAACGATGATCAACTTGACTTCATCATAGATTGAACTATATCTGTATAGAGTTCGACTACTCCCTTTTCGACACAACATACTTTGTGGCGTACTTGGAGAAGTCAATTGTGAGACAGTCCCACAATCTCTAAGATGATTGTCAACATCTTGACTCAAATGTTCACCACTTGGATCATATCTAAGTGACTTTACTATCTTGTCAAGATACTTCATACTCCTTTTACAAGCTTTTGAACACTTCAAAAGTTCCAAACTCGTGTTTCATTAGATACTCTTATCTAGTGAAAAGTTCCATAAAAGTAATGAAGTATTAGAACCTCCTTTAGCAGTTGATTTATAATTCATGTACATCCACATGTATAATGCTTAATAAATCGATTATTCTTTAACTACTTTTAGCAAAGAAACACTTTTGTCATCTTTTACAATAAGCAACATTCGCATGATTCAAGATGATTCATAATCTCATGAATCCAAAAGTCCATTCTCATGGAGTTTCGAAATGCAACTTTGCTTATGTCTCCAAGACGACACTGCCAAAATGGGTTGGATCAAACTATTTGATTCGATCCTTACAGTATTTATGTTACAGATGGGCTCCACATATAAAGACAATTATGTAAATCTACATTTCATAATCATGTCTTTATAAAGTTTATAATTCACAATTATAAAATAAACAACATTTGTTTACTCAAGCCAACAAGCTCAATAGACAACAAGAGTTCGTAACTCACATGTAAAAGTTCATAACCTTTAACCAAAGTTCATAACTTTCATATAAAAGTTCATAACTTTTATGAAAAGAGGTTCGTAACTTTTAACTTGAAGTTCACAACTTTCATGTAAAAGTTCAGAACCTTCGAGTAGCAACCTTTGCTTCTCTTGTCTATTCGCATTCTACCTTTCACCTTCATAAGGTTTCTATTCAAGTTGCGATTCATCATATTCTACTAACATGAGATCCACAACTGGTATCTAATACCTTTGATATAGAAACAAAAGTAGAATAGTTAATAAATACTTAAGGTAGCAGTCTTACTGCCTTTCATCTTCTCATAGTTCTCCAAACAAAGTTTGCTATTTCCATTCTAATGAACGATTCAATCTAGAAATGGCAACATCCTTCTTTTGGAGATCTCTCTATGCCAACAGCTTTGGCCTTTAAAATACTTTCACCGAAACCCTTTCGGTATTTATACTTTTCGACCCTACTATTATCCTTTTCCTTTTGAACCATAAGCACACAATTCAAGGCGGGCTTATCCTTTATGGATAACTTAACATTCTTTTGCATCTTATGCAACTAATTCACAATTTTCTCCATGTCATTCAAATGATAGTTCATCACCAATGACTATCAAATAATGAATTCAAGATCACATCTTAATGCCTTTTGGATGCCAATGAGAAATTGTTGCCTCAAACACTTATCTTTTCTTGCTCACTAACTGATGGAACATTTCCATTTGTGATGTATCATATACCTCAAGTAAAACTTCCACGTGCGGAAGAATTGGTAGCAAGTGTAAGATAATAAATTTTAAACAGAGTCCCTTTGATGCTTCAAGTAAGCATCTTTTATACTCATGTTACAATTGCTAGTGGTTCATTGGGCAAAAGGATTATTGAGAACATATGATTCCTTTTGATTTGAGAACAATTCTCAAAGTTCAATAACAATCGAGATCATGGTAATAGCAATCATAACTATAATAAAGCGTGTAAAGATTTTTTATTTAAATGCTCCCACTTAAATTATAAAACCCTTTAAAATATTTAAGTGGGTGAAGATCCAAAATCCATACTTAACCATAGCACTGCTTTGGCATGTCCCTATGATTAAATATAATTTCGGTAGGCAAAGACTCAAAATCATGCTTTAAACCATTTAAACATATTTTGGATGTGCACTTCTTTGCCAATTGCATCATTATGCAACTCTTCTAATTTATGAGATGCATGATATCATATATCATATTTAATTGTATGTTACTCATCTCATCTTTGCCTCGGGCTCAAACACTGTTTTGATTAACCCTTTGTTAAACCAATTACAACACAATGAGAATCACCATTTCTCATATTATCGCTTCGCTAAGGTCACAACATGCGTACCCGCTTTGGCGTGGCTACCATGATGCGAACATAGTACTTGACTAGTGTTATACGTAATTGGGTGGCAAATATAAACTTCATAAGTTTATTTAGGGTTTGTTAAATCCTGTGATTTTAATTGTATCATATACAATTCATGGCATTAATATTAAACATACTCTTGTTAATACTAATTAGCATGGCATCCTATGTCATACATATGTTAAGCATGCAATCTAGCATGGCATCACATGGCATCTAAAAGAAACAAAACATGCATTTACATATATATATTAACATTTTGCATCACATGCAAAATAATTTCTAACATGCATCAATATTTATTAACATGGCATCTTATGGCATAAAATAAATACAACATGCATAAGACTCAAAACCGTGTTATGGTATGGTTTTATCTACATTGATTTTCATAGGCCAATATGAAAATCAACAGGTCATATCCTAGGTGGTTGTAACCATCGTATGGTCACAGCACAGCCGCACCCCTTGGATCCGTCTTCACGTCTTTGTTCCTTGGCACCAGCTCTTGGATTTACATATTTTACAAAAATTGTATCCTATACAATTTTTCTAGTAAAATAAATTTTACATATCATAAATTGCATCCTATACAATTTATCTAGTAAAATTAAAATTAAAATTTACATAAATACAAACGACTCGCAGGTCGTATTTATATAAAACCATAATAAATAAAATAAAACATCCACGGGGTCCAAAACCATACCATAACACCATGCATAAAATTATCAACAATAATTTTATATCTAAAATATTTAGGGTTCAAAGTGGTAAAATACAATCACATTGTATTTAGAATTAATTAATTTGGAAAAAATCGTAAATATGCAGAAAACAATTTTCCACACTTAAAACGAAAAAGGGTTTAAAACTGTCGGACAGCAGGCTCGACGGGCTGCGCATACTGCGCGCAGCCCATGCTGCGTAAGCAGCATGCTGCTTACGCAGCACGGCAATTGCAAGTTGCAATTGCAAATTGCAATTGCAAATTGCAATTGCAATTTGCGGCCAAAAAAGTATTCTGGGCATTATGCCCAGAATACGAACAGTAGAATTTTTTTTTTTTTTTTTTTTTTTTTTGTTTATTAATTAAATGAAACAATTTCAATTAAAAACCCATGAATCAAATTCATGATTCCAAAACCCCTTAAACATTCCAAATCATTAACATAAAATCATTCACAATGATTAATCAATAAAATCAAATTTTATTTTGTTATTCACAATAACATAGAACCCTAAATAAAACATACAAACTCCTAACAACAATTTTGATCCAATCAAAATCATACAAACCCTAACATGCAATTTTGATCCAATCAAAACATAAATCCAATTCAATCAAAATACAAGTGGCTCTGATACCACTGTTGGGGATTAATCGCACAAAACAAAATACGCAGCGGAAATAAAACGGATTAATCCCCGCCAGGGATCCATGTACATTGCATTGAATCGAAAGAGGGTTAAAGAATTACCTTAATTCTTTGTAGGTTTTGAATCAATCAGGAACCAAAATAGCTTCCCTCTACAGTTGATCCACACGGAGCAATTGATTCACCGCGTGCTAGCGCCGGGATTTAAGAACGATTCTTCGAATGAGAGAGAGGCACCGAAAAATCAGATTTTTCCTTGTGTTTAGATAGAGAATTTCGGCTGGCACTATGCTTCCTTTGGTGGCTGCCGAAAAAAAGGTTTTGTGTTGTGTAGAAAAACTACTTCTTTTAGGTTTTTATATCCTTATATATAAAACCTAAAAATTAATTATAATTATGACCTAATACACTTATTAGTCATAATTATAAATTAACCCACACAACTTAACATTAATTCTCAATTAATATTAAATCAAATCAATTCTCCATAATACACATATGTATATGCAATATTATAATTAATTATATCTCTATATAATTTAATTATAATATGTAGCATACTTTATACAATATTAATCATATTAATATTCATATATATATATATATATAAATATATATCACTATATATATTTATTCTCTTTCTCATTCATAAATTATTATCCAATAATAATTTATACCCGATAAGATGAACTTCATTTTGCTCTTGTGTGTGACCCCATAGGATCATATTTAATTGGCAATAAGGAAATTACCATAATGTCCTTATAGGTCACAAGCGGACTCTAGCAAGCCATTACGACTACCCAATTAATATGATTGGAATGATCCAATACCTATTTATAGAATGTCATATTCCCTTTTGTCTCTTTGATATCAAGATTAATTATAAGACATGGTACACTTGTCAATCTTATATAATTAATCATATGCTTTCTCGATCTCAAAGTAAACTGTTCAGACAAATCAATTGATACTCTTATCAATTATTTGAGCACGGCCATGCATTTAACAGTCTTACTTATCGAGGGGCCCAGTGATATCGCTCTCTTGTTAGAGAGGGACAAAATCCCATATCTGTCACTCACATCCCTAAGCATGAGTCATATTGTACCCAACCACAGCCTTTATAACTACTCTGTTACAAGCAGCGTTTGACTGCGTCAAAGCACAACATGAATTCATCCTGGAATCAATGGTGACCTCAGGTCAAAGGAATCAGCTAATGACACTACTATAATCAAGATCAGTTGTGACACATGACCATGAACTTGATCTCATAGTGGGTCTCCAGTAACATGTTCTCTAACATATTACCCGTGAGTATAATCTGTATCTGTATACACTATATTCATCTTATGAATATCCATTATCACTCACACTAGTCTTAGTTTGTTATTATTCCCATAATAACAATCGACTAGGGATATTTAGAATAACACGATTTATTCATGGATATTTATCATAAATGCTAACATACAAACATAAATGATAATATTAATCTACACTAGATTAATCTTAGAAGTCAAATTACATAATCCAATATTGGCCTTAGGGCACAATCTCCAACACCTTAAGCACACAATTCGAGGCGGGCTTATCCTTTATGGATAACTTAACATTCTTTTGCATCCTATGCAACTAATTCACAATTTTCTCCATGTCATTCAAATGATAGTTCATCACCAATGAAAGATCACATCTTAATGCCTTTTGGAGGCCAATGAGAAAATGTTGCCTCAAACACTTATCTTTTCTTGCTCACTAACTGATGGAACATTTCCACTTGTGATGTATCATATATCTCAAGTAAAACTTCCACGTACGGAAGAATTGGTGGCAAGTGTAAGATAACAAAATTTAACAGAGTGTTACAATTGCTAGTGGTTCATTGGGCAAAAGGATTATTGAGAACATATGATTCCTTTTGATTTGAGAACAATTCTCAATGTTCAATAACAATCGAGATCAAGGTAATAGCAATTATAACTATAATAAAGCGTGTAAAGATTTTAGTTAAATGCTCCCATATAAATTATAAAACCCTTTAAAATATTTAAGTGGGTGAATATCCAAAATCCATACTTAACCATAGCACTGCTTTGGCATGTCCCTATGATTAAATATAATTTCGGTAGGCAAAGACTCAAAATCATGCTTTAAACCATTTAAACATATTTTGGATGTGCACTTCTTTGCCAATTGCATCATTATGCAACTCTTATAATTTATGAGATGTATGATATCATATATCATATTTAATTGTATGTTACTCATCTCATCTTTGCCTCGGGCTCAAACACCATTTTGATTAACCCTTTGTTAAACCAATTACAACACAATGAGAATCACCATTTCTCATATTATCGCTTCGCTAAGGTCACAACATGCGTACCCGCTTTGGCGTGGCTACCATGATGCGAACATAGTACTTGACTAGTGTTATACGTAATTGGGTGGCAAATATAAACTTCATAAGTTTATTTAGGGTTTGTTAAATCCTGTGATTTTAATTGTATCATATACAATTCATGGCATTAATATTAAACATACTCTTGTTAATACTAATTAGCATGGCATCCTATGTCATACATATGTTAAGCATACAATCTAGCATGGCATCACATGGCATCTAAAAGAAACAAAGCATGCATTTACATATATGTATTAACATTTTGCATCACATGCAAAATAATTTCTAACATGCATCAATATTTATTAACATGGCATCTTATGGCATAAAATAAATACAACATGCATAAGACTCAAAACCGTGTTATGGTATGGTTTTATCTACATTGATTTTCATAGGCCAATATGAAAATCAACAGGTCATATCCTAGGTGGTTGTAACCATCGTATGGTCACAGCACAGCCGCACCCCTTGGATCCGTCTTCACGTCTTTGTTCCTTGGCACCAGCTCTTGGATTTACATATTTTACAAAAATTGTATCCTATACAATTTTCTAGTAAAATAAAATTTACAAACAATAAATTGCATCCTATACAATTTATCTAGAAAATTAGGATTACATAAATACAAACGACTCGCAGGCCGTATTTATAAAATCTTAATAAATAAAATAAAGCATCCATGGGGTCCAAAACCATACCATAACACCATGCATAAAATTATCAACAATAATTTTATATCTAAAATTATTTAGGGTTCAAAGAGGTAAAATACAATCACATTGTATTTAGAATTAATTAATTTGGAAAAATTCGTAAATATGCAGAAACAATTTTCCACACTTAAAACGAAAAAGGGGTAAAACTGTCGGACAGCATGCTCGTCGGGTCTCGCACTGCAGTATCCAATACTGCGCGCAGCCCATGCTGCGCAAGCAGCATGCTGCTTACGCAGCATGTGCAATTGCAATTGCAATTGCAATTGCAGTTGGGCGCAATTGCAATTGCAATTGCAATTGCACCCAAAAATATTCTGGGCATTATGCCCAGAATAACGAAACAATTTTTTTTTTTTTTTTATTTCATTTAATTAATTGAAACAATTTCAATTAAAATCCCATGAATCAAATTCATGATACCAACCCCTTAAACATTTCAAATTATTAAAACAAATCATTCACAATGATTCACATTAAAATCAAATTTTAAACATGTTATTCATAATAACATAGAACCCTAAATAAAAACATACAAACCCCTAACAACAATTTTGATCCTATCAAAATCATACAAACCCTAACATGCAATTTTGATCCAATCAAAACATAAATCCAATTCAATCAAAATACAAGTGGCTCTGATACCACTGTTGGGGATTAATCGCACAAAAACAATACGCAGCGGAAATAAAAGGATTAATCCCCACCAAGGACCCATGTACATTGCATTGAATTGGAAGGAGGGTTAAAGAATTACCTTAATTCTTTGTAGGTTTTGAATCAAGCAGGAACCAAAATAGATTCCCTCTACGGTTGATCCACACGGAGCAATACGTCCACCGCGTGCTAGCGCCGGATTTGAAGAACAATTCTTCGAACGAGAGAGAGAGACGAAAAATCAGATTTTTCTTTGGCTTTTAATGGAAATTTCGGCTAGCTCTTTCTTTTTGGAGTTGTGTCTGCCGAAAATCACAATGTATATATAAAAAGATAGATTTAGGTTTAGGTTTTTATTTCCTTAAATAAAAAACCTAATTAGTTAATTATAATTATAACCTAATACACCTATTAGTTATAATTATATATTAACCCACACAATTTAATATTAATTCTCAATTAACATTAAATTAAATCAATTCTCCATAATACACATATGTATATATATATAATATTATAATTAATTATATCTCTATATAATTTAATTATAATATGTAGCATACTTTATGCAATATTAATCACATTAATATTTATATACACATACATAAATATATATCACTATATATATTTATTCTCTTTCTCATTCATAAATTATTATCCAATAATAATTTATACCCGATAAGATGAACTTCATTTTGCTCTTGTGTGTGACCCCATAGGTTCATATTAATTGGCAATAAGGAAATTACCATAATGTCCTTATAGATCACAAGCGGACTCTAGCAAGCCATTACGACTACCCAATTAATATGATTGGAATGATCCAATACCTATTTATAGAATGTCATATTCCCTTTTGTCTCTTTGATATCATGATTAATCATAAGGCATGGTACACTTGTCAATCTTATATAATTAATCATATGCTTTCTCGATCTCAAAATAAACTGTTCAGACAAATCAATTGATACTCTATCAATTATTTGAGCACGGCCATGCATTTAACAGTCTTACTTATCGAGGGGCCCAGTGATATCGCTCTCTTGTTAGAGAGGGACAAAATCCCATATCTGTCACTCACATCCCAAGGCATGAGTCATATCGTACCCAATCACAGTCTTTATAACTACTCTGTTACGAGCAGCGTTTGACTACGTCAAAGCACAACAGGAGTTCATCCCGGAATCAATGGTGACCTCAGGTCAAAGGAATCAGCTGATGACACTACTATAATCAAGATCAGTTGTGACACATGACCATGAACTTGATCTTATAGTGGGTCTCCAGTAACATGTTCTCTAACATATTACCCGTGAGTATAATCTGTATCTGTATACACTATATTCATCTTATGAATATCCATTATCACTCACACTAGTCTTAGTTTGTTATTATTCCCATAATAACAATCGACTAGGGATATTTAGAATAACACGATTTATTCATGGATACTTATCATAAATGCTAACATACAAACATAAATGATAATATTAATCTACACTAGATTAATCTTAGAAGTCAAATTACATAATCCAATATTAGCCTTAGGGCACAATCTCCAACATATAACACATGTGATATCAACGGCTATATTCTCTCCTATGGTTATCACTTAAACACTTCAATCATTCCTCTTCCAACAGCAACATAGCTTGGAGACAACGGCTATATGTGTGACAAATGGCCACTTTTTCATTTCACTATAAAAAGGAAGAAGAAGAAGATGTGAAAACGTGGAAGACAATTCAAAAATCATTCTTATTTAAGCTTTCAACTTATAAGTCTTCCATATTCCCAAAGAGTTCAAAGAGAGGAAGAGAAATATTGTTCATTCTTATATTCACATATTTTGGGAATTGTATTTTTCACCCAAGGTTGTGTGAAAGTGGATATTGCTTTGTTGGTGGTTGATCAACAAAGGTTGTAAAAAGTTTCGTGCTTGAGCTTTGAAGAAGCATCAGTAGAGTTTGTTACTTAAGCTCCAAAAAGTAACAGTATAGGTTTGATACTGAGCTTGTAAAATAGGCTTGTTTCCTACCCGTAAAGGAAACGTTAGTAGAAATCTCACGCGGTTGGCTTGGGGACTGGATGTAGACCGGTTGAGTCAAACCAGGATAAAACTCGACGTTTGCTTTTCTCTATCCCTACTCTCTTTATTTTATGCAATTTAATTTCTTGCAATTTAAATTAATTATTTTAGTACTTAAAGTTAATTTTAGAAAAGTGATTTCAT
This sequence comes from Euphorbia tirucalli, assembly GCA_039660915.1. Classification (NCBI taxonomy): domain Eukaryota; kingdom Viridiplantae; phylum Streptophyta; class Magnoliopsida; order Malpighiales; family Euphorbiaceae; genus Euphorbia; species Euphorbia tirucalli. Next base: position 14,548,737 of record CM077635.1, on the reverse strand, counting down.
ATTTACAAGTTTTATTATAGTTTATAATTCCGCATTTTTAATAAAACTTGTTTTTAAAATAGAAACTTGAGTTTCTACAAAAAGAAATTTTTTAAGAGAGTTTGCGATTTTTATTTCCCCTATAGTACTATTCACCCCCCCTCTAGTACTGTAACTAGCCATTTGGGACAGTCAAAAATAAATATAAAAGATGTGAAGATTATAACCTTTAATAGTCATTTAAAACAAGACAGAAATAAGTGATTTATCTGGACCAGAATCTCTGATTAAGGCCCCGTTTGGGAGGGCTTTCCCAAACGGGAAAGGTGCCTTTTTTCATAGGAAAGCCAAACAAGCTTCATCTCTGGTGTTTAGTAAATACCCAAGTGGGAAAGTTAAAAACACAGAAAGGAGATTTGCTGCCTTTCGGCAAAAGCTCCAAATTGAGGCTTTGCTTGAAAGCGCGGTCAGCTTCTCTTCTCCAAATCATCGATCTCTGCTGCTCCTCCTTCTCTCCTTGGTGGCTGCTGTCTGTTTTGCCGACGTCGCTGCTGCTGGTCACCGTTCGACTTCTCTTCTCCAAATCATCGATTCGACGTCGCTGCTGCTGGTCACCGATTGGCTTCTCTTCTACCCATAGCTCATGATTTCATTCATATTTTTCGTTTTTGTAGGAAAATGGAGTAATTATGTCAAACTTCAGTAAGGAATCTTCAATACCCATCATTTCATGCTGTAGAAATTAACAAAGGTATCCTTTAGAAATCGTTATTTGGCCTTCTTTTTGGTTATGTTGGAGATGAGTTGCCTCTATTTTCTTGTTGCTTTATCAGTCCTTGACACATCCTTGCTTGAATTTGTTGATTCATTTGACTAGCTAGCTTTATTTTGATGATAATAGAATAGGGCAGGGATGAATAGAAAGAATTAGAATTTGGTTTCTTTTGACTGCTACAATGTTGAATGCTTCAGTTAATTCGGATTTCAACAAATAGTGATCAACTCTTTGATGTGAAAATTGTAGTCAAGGAAAAGAAGTTTAGGAGTTCCTTTATTTGGAATGTAGAGATTATTAGTGCTTAGCAATATTCTTGTTGGAGTTTTGTTCTTGTTTTATAGTGTTTATTAGGAAGCTGTAGATGTTGCATCTCAGGCAAAAGACGGAGAATTACTTGGTCGATTGAAATTAAGTTTTGCGCAAAACACTGTTGCTTCATCAATTTTTGATACTTTATGGGATAGGTTGTCCTTCCAAGGAGTTTAATGAACGTGATCATAGTTATGCCCTCTGATTTTGTTAATATACCTTTTTTTTATTTTGTTGATATACCCTTTTTTTTACTTTGCTGTGTGCTCATAATGTGTATTTTTTTATGTGAAAGTGTATTATAGGCATTCTGTTTGTTCACTTGATACATTTGGTATCAAGACATGCCAAATCTAAGCTTGTTTACAAACTAACAAAAAACCTTGGGCTAGAATTTCCCATGTATCTATCTACATGTGGTTCACAAGCAGAAATGAGCCAATTTTAGCAATTCTCGAGGTTCCGGAAGTTGCCATCACCTGAAATGTGGGAGATGGAACAGATTATTGTTTTTAAGGGTCTGATGTCTGGCTTGGTAAAGTTCTTTACTTGATCTGGGCTTAATTATTCCTTCTAATATGTATAGAAAAGTTGCTGATTAGATGGATACTTCTTGGTCGGCACTGGAATTTATTTAAAATATTGCTTCAAACTTTCTTTAGAATGTTGCTGTGAAGATTGATTATTCCCTTAGTTATTCTGATACTGGTATATCAATGGCAGTGGAAGCTCATTTGGTGCCTCAAAGTTCTGCATAGAGTGGGGTACCTTTTCTGAATTTCCCTTCATAGTAAGATTGTCAATAATGTTGAAAGAACCTATTGATATTTGATGGTATTGTATACTTCGCCTTGAGAGACTTGGCTTCATTCTTGGAGCCTTTATTTTGCTCCTCCTCTTTGGGTACAAATTCTAATCTTATTGTTTGAGGTTGTACTTAGATTATTGTTTTCAATGCTGTGTATATGTTGAAAATATGAGAGAAAAATGCATGACTTTGTTGGCTAATTATTTGCTCTGTTTTTTTTTTATTATGTTGGTGATTGTTCATCAAGGCCAATGACAATCACTGGACATTATCAAACATGCATACTTTCTGGCTGAAATTATACTGTTTTGTTGTTTGAGCCTATTTCAGCTATTGCCTTATGGCAGTGCTGCATACTTATTCCCAAGTTGACCCCAAATCCTAAAATTTCCGATCTTTAATTTGTATATCTATGCATAATCTGTGATAACTGTGACTGAAAATGAAGTAGGAGTTTATTTGTGTATTAATGAAGGAGATATTGTATCTTAGATTTGACAATTCATCTGAAAATGCTAACTTGAGAAAGCTGATTTGAGAGAAAACAGTGAAAGAAATCCTGATAGATTTATGAATGATATCTAAACTTTGTTTGGATTGGGCATTCCTCTATCAATGAGCTCTGACTTTCCAGCCAATCACCCAATTATCGTACCTTCACCATTATTTAGAAATGTCCATGGTCTAGATTTCAGATTGAGATTAAGAATGCAGGTCTTTGTGTCTAGTACATCTTAGCATGGCCTGGTGAAGTTCTTAAGACCTGCTGGATCTTAGGATTCAAGTGACTAGCACTAAAATTCTATAAGCAATAGCATGATTATAAGCATAGAGAAGTTTAAAAAGAGTAAGAACAACTGTGTTAGTGATGGAACTTGTGCTTTTAAAGTTGCTGAATCAAATGAAGGAGTTGCAAAAAAAAGTGTCTGACATAGCTGATAACTCCACGTGGATTATTTGGAGTGAGTGAGTGAGAAGGTAAAGGTAGAGTTACTAATGATCCTTGAAGTTGAAGATTAAGGATAAAACATTAACAAATGTTTGCTTTGGGCAGTGCATAAATTAAGTATTACAGTCCTCTGAATCATAGTAAAATTCATTGTAGCTTAATTATTTGACTAATATTGAATGTTTTCAAATTGCCAACAGGTGAAATGAGGTCAAAGGACCCACGGATCGAAGAGTCATATAGCATTGGGTGGAATCAAAACAAAGATCAGAAAGCTTAAGATTGTTAACATTAATAGCAATCTGCGGGTTGTGATGATCAAAGGTGCTCTCCCTGGTAAACCTGGAAATATTCTACGAATAGCACCAGCTAAGATTGCTGGAAAAAACATACCAAAGAACTAGCTCCATAGTCATTTTTTGTTTTTTGGTAATAAAATGTCTCAAATTTTCATGTAATTCTTCATTTTTAGTGACCTTAAAACTTGTACCATTGTAATCTGTCTTTCATATTGAGAATGAGAATGCTTTAGGAGTTCCTTTTGAAATAGAAATTAACAGAAGGCCAGTACTTGTATAGTTGATATTGCAGGAGAAATTAACTTCAATTCAATTTTCAATATTGATGGGTATTTCGTAAGAAAGGATAATCAAATTTAAGCTCAAAATTTGAACATTTGAAACTTGTGTCGTAAAGTTTATATACAAGTTGATATTTGACTGGATTTTAAGTAATTAACAAAAAATAAAAATACAAAGGTAGCAGAGTTAATGTAATTTCATCATAAAATTAAACATTTTGGCATTTCACAAAAAAGTATATGTAACATATTGATGTAAAATGAATATATACATAATTGATATATTATATAAATTAATTTTTTTTATTAATGTGTGTGAAAAAAATTATTACTTTCTATTATTATTTAATTAATTAAATTAAGAAAAAGTAATTTATATCATATATGTCCTTTGAAGTCATTTTATATGTCAACAGCACTTTTATAAACAGTTTTACCAAACACCACACAAATTGCTTTTAAGAATAAAACTATTTCTATAAAAATATTACCAAACACTTAACAGTTTTCCCAAACAGCACTTTCCCTAACAGCTCTTTCTTTGACAGCCCTTTCCCTAACAGCACTTTCACTAACAGCCCTACCAAACTGGCCCTAAAAAGTATAACAAGTTATGCACACCTATACTACAATTTCCCCAGTAGAGTTGAACTGGGTGGCGACTCTTCAATCTTGTAACGAGGGAATTTTGTCTCGTCAAAAGGATCTTTTGCTCACACTAAAACCATTACCATAATGGAAGAGGAGTTGGTTGTGGAAGTGACGACTGCATTAGATGCAGCAACAACAAACATTGAGTTTGTCATGGAATCTGACATCGGATTTAGTAGTTAGACCTTTTAGAGCTGTGATACCATTGTAATTATGGTATTGGAAAATAATCTCCCTCCCTTAACTATACCAGAAGATTTATATTTTATTAATAGAAAGAAAACTCGTACTGGAAAATACATAAATAGGAAACAACATTTAAGGTGAAAATACAAAAGATATTGAACCACATGTATCTTTGTTGAAAGAATTCTATTTGGGCTTAATCATTGTGAAAGCTCCTTACCCTTCCATATGGATTCATTAGCAATGTTATTATAACAGGACCGGAGCGCGAACTAGTGAAGCTACTAGTTCAATGGTTTAACTGGTTCGGCCGGTTCAAATCGATGGTTTAACTGAATATTTATTTTTAAAAAATAGTACTTAATAATATATTAATTTATGTAAAAAATATTATTTAATAACATATAACATAGTATAATTAATTATTATTATTTTTAAAAACCAGAAAATTTAATCAAACCGATCAGACCCATAGCCGATTTGTGATTTAACTGATCGAATCGACTAGTTCGGTCCGGTTTTGATAACACTGTTATTTAGTATTTTTGTTGAAGTATGCATGTGATGGCTTTTATTCATATCTCATAAATTAATTATAATATAATAATGTAATAATAAAAACTAAAAATCAAAATAAATTAATTAGGATGTATGTGAATGTTGTTATATGGTCTTTGACATATCTGAAAATACATATCTCGGCATAATTGAGAAATAAAATAATATGTAGGGCATTCAACAAAAGAAATTGGAAGACTTCCTTAGCCGTGTTTTGAGTTAGTTTACACTTCTTGTACGCGTAATATACGCACTTTTAGTAATACATTCAAGTATTCAAGTAAGTCTTTCAGTTAGAATATAATTCAATTCATCTTTTTCCTTTCTATCACAATATTATTTATATTTTACTTAAACTAGCAATAAATTAAATTGTTTCCATTATATGTCTACAATACCTTTCGTAGATTTAAACTTGAGTCTTCTCTCACAAATTTAGCTTGCGGTGGCAATTGAACTACAATTTGTAGGTTGCTTTATTTTTCTAATTAATTTTATTTTTATATAGGGTAAACAATTTATTAGTTTCTTTGTTTTTACATATTATATTAGTGAGTCCACATGACAATTATTTAGTCCCTAAATTTTGCCACTATCAATTGTTTAGTCCTTTTAAGTCAAATTAGACTAACCATACCAAAATTACCCTTTATTCTATTTTATAATAATAAAACATATCATTTTTCTATTTTTCATTTCCAATGTGTTTCACTCCTAGCAGTGGGAAGAGGGGCATTAAAGAGCTCGTTCACAATCTCTCTCAATTCAAAAATCCAGGATTTTTAATTGATGTCCTTTCATTGACTCCTCCCCAATTGCGCGAAGCCCTGAGAAAGTCACAAGTGGCAGGTTAATCTCTGGAATTTCCTTTCCCCCCATGGCTTGTAAAAGAGCTCAACAACATCGGCACTCATATCATGGATACCCTTTCTTTTCTTGAGCCAGAGTTAGGGCTTTCTATAAGACTCAAGAAGGAAGAACGATTGGGCGCTATCGTGTATAAGAGAAAGAATTTAGGAGCACTCTATTCATCCAACGCTAAAATAAACATTTCCAATGGATTTAACAGTGGGCAAGACCACTAAGCTTAGTGCTTTCTTTGTGGTGGGATTACTCTCGCATAGAGTCGAACTTTCCTTTTCCCTTCTCTCGAGCACTTGATCGAGTATCAAAACATCGAGTTTCTAAATTTTCATCGGGCCCCTTAGTATCTCCCCTAGCCTCGGTTTAGAACGCTTATGCCCTTCTTCCGAGCTCTTAGTGATCAAGTCGAGTCTTGGGAGTCAAGTAAGGGCATAGCTTAAGCCAGCTCCTAACCCTAGGGTGTAGCTGCTAAAATACGGATATTGGTCATCTCTGTTTCTTGATTTTCGAATTCCTATTTTTTATTAGTTATATTTAGGAACTTATCACATATGTACTGTACTTATCCACTTCACAAAACCAAATTGATTAGTCTAGTATTCTAAGCCTTGCTTCTTCTTGTCAGCTCATATTAACCTAAGCTGAAGTAAATGCCCTTATTGTAAGGGAAATGGCTAAAGTCATCTTCTAGAAGTAGTATTCCTAATTGTCACTACTACAAATAAGAATATTTTTTTTGGCGTAGTTTTCCCACTCGTTTTGCATATCGAGCCCCTCCTTCACCTACTAGGCAAGCTAACCCTCTAGAATGTGTCCTTATCCGGTCATGATTCTGGGATGGAGATAAGGTACGCTTCATCATCATTGCACCAACTAGGTTACTAGGAAAACGAAACTTTGAATAACTTCATTTCCTCTATTCTTGAGAGAAGAGACAAACTTACCTTATTAGGAGAATCTGCTTAGTGAATAGCAACAAGTGCTAGTTTAAGTTAATAATCCACAAGATTTTTACTGTGACGAGTAAGAAGTGAAGTACTCCGGATCTGTCTTATGACGAGAGATAGAAGAAGTAGGTGCAAAGCCTTGACTAGACTCCCCGAGGACATGAATCAAACGATGCACAAACTTTCAACTAGGGTTGCAGATTTTACTCTTGAAGTGAGTGACTTAAGATCTACAAGGACTGAACCTATCTTCCTTCACGTAATTCTAATTTTAATAATATTAGTAATACTGATTAATTAATTTATTAAATTTATATAATTATATAACCAAACTCTTGACATAGAAATTGTTTTATTAAAATAACTAAATTAAAAAATATTTTAAAAAATATAAAATCAAGAGTAGAACTATATAAAGTTATAAATTCAACCTCATCTCTAATTTAAGAACTATATAAAGTTATAAATTCAAACTCATCTCTAATACACTCTATAGATAACACTAATAAATAAAAAGATATTATTTTAAAATAATTAATACGATTCATAATAACATTTATTGTTAGTTTATATATATTATATTAAACTAATAAAAAAAATGACAATATTATTAAAAAGAATAAATAATAGAAATAATTTTATTTTTATAACTAATATATAGAAGTATAAAAACATTAGTGCATGTGAAGTTAGAAACACGTATAAATCATACAACGGACGTAATCATAATATAAATAGACTTAGAGTTTGTTTTGCAGCGGATGTTTGATTACGGTGCAATTCTGATCCACATAGGAAAACCGGATCGTTCTGGTTGCCTTTCCTACGCATGTAAGATTACACAGAGTACGGGCGTAATCCGTGAATTCTTCCGATGAATTAAAGAAGACGTGTTTCGTGATTTCTCTCTAGGAGCGTTTTTGCGTTTTTCTCGCATTATGAATCTGAGAAACGAATTCTCTATATATAGTGGAAATCCCAACTTCCATTTATATATAGGGTCGGACCAAATTACACATTTGGTCCCTATAATTTACATATAATTACAGTTTAATCCCTGCCATTCCAAAATGTCATGGGCAGACCAAAAACCAACATCTCCCACTCGCACATGATAAGACATACTTTCATGGCTATTGAACACACATACCTCTTTCAATCCTTTTTCGGCGAATCCACGCGACCAGTAAACGTAACGGTTAAACCTTTGAAGCTCTCCTTCATCGTTCCACCTTTAGCTTAACGTGACTTCCCCCTAGTCCATTTTCCATGATCACTAGTTTTCGACTCACTTGTGATCCCACGAAAACATTCATATACACTATATACCTTTTCCACGAAAAAGTATTGAGCTCGAGTGTTATATGATTACTGAGTGACATGTTACTGAAAATGCACTTCCTCTCTATAAATAACCTTCCACCATATATCTAATACTTATCTGAAAAGTCCCTATATGCCCATTCATTGCTAACGCAGCCTAGTTTGGGGTTCCAATCAAGATAAACAATTAGACATACCCTTCTTGTTATTTACAAGAGTCCATAAGGGTGAATTGAAACTTACAGTTTCATTTGGGTCTCACATTAGGAAAGTTGATATCAATTTTCTTCTTGTTTCCATCCCTTGGTCGGCTTTTACACATATTACTAAAATATGCCATAGTGTTAATCCACTTAGGACGTATGTTTTATGAACACTATGCGAAAGCATTCAGTCTCTAAATGTAACTTATGCATCATTACCTTTAGTCCACATTTTAAGCCTTTGACAGGACAGCTTTCAGTATCAACGAAATTATGATATTACACATATCCGTTATGGAGTTTCTCACATCTCCATCCATACTTTTACCTATGATCACACCGCTCACAGTAAAAGATTCATCTATGTGAGTAGATGCATTTCGTCAACATACTGAACTATAATCAATAGTTCTATGTGTATCTCTTTAAATAGTAAAATGAATTTGAACACAACAAATAAGTGACATTCTATTTCAATAGAATTTTCAAAAGTTATTACAATAGTTCAAAGACAACAACATGTTCCTATAATCTACGAAGACCAAATTCCAAAATGTGTTTACTAAAAACCTTTGGAGCTATTGGTTTCGTTAACAAATCTGCAATCATATCTCCAGTTGGAACATGCACTAAACTTATTTCCCCTTGTGCTACTTTGTCTTTAACAAAATGATATTTTATATCGATATGCTTGCTTTTTCCATGATAACAAGGATTCTTGGAATAAGCTATCAATGCAGTGCTGTCGGAATAGATAGTCGTACATTTCCCTTTAGGTAATAGATCTAAAAGATCTATGAAGCGTTTTAACCAAACCGCTTCTTATACTGCAGCTGCTGCAGCTACATATTCCGACTCCATAGTCGACAATGCCACGCAAGTTTGTTTCTTGCTACACCAAGAAATTGCACCATTTCCTAGAGTGAAAATATACCCAGAAGTGGACTTCCTCCCGTCTTTATCAGTTCCATGATCAGCATCTGTGTATCCCTTTAACTGCAGATCCTTTCCTTGGTAACAAAGGGAGTAATTTGAAGTCCCCTTCAAATATCTCAATATCCTTTTCACTGCTGCCCAATGCTTCAAACCTGGATTAGCCTGTTAACGGCTTGCGAGACCCACCGCAAAACCTATATCAGGTCGTGTACAAATCATAGCATACATCAAGCTACCAATTGCACACCTATAAGGAATGCTCTCCATCCTTTTAGTCTCTTCTGGAGTCGTGGGACACATACTTGCATTCAGTTCTGTACCTTTTACAATAGGGGTTGGATCGGGATCACAGTGAGCCATACCAAACCGTTCTAAGATCTTATTGATATACGTCTCTTGTGAAAGAGCCAATAATCTCCTAGATCGATCTCTTGAGATCTTAACCCCAAGGATGTAATTAGCTTCTCCTAGATCCTTCATCTCAAAGTTAGAAGACAACCAAGTCTTTACTTTTTTAAGTAAGGAAGTGTCATTTCCTGCTAACAAGATATCGTCAACGTATAACATTAGAATGACAAACTTCCCTCCGTTTTCACACTTAATGTAGACACATGAGTCTGCATTGATCAACCTTAAATTGCATTGATATAATCGCTTCATGGAACCGAAAATACCATTGTCTTGAAGATTGCTTGAGGCCATAAATTGATCTCTTCAACTTACAAACCTTATGTTCTTGATCCTGAACAATGAAACCTTCTGGTTGAACCATATAGATTTCTTCGTTCAATTCACCATTCAAGAACGTAGTCTTTAAATCCATTTGATTCAATTCACGGTCCATACATTCTACAAAAGCAAGTATAATACTTATAGACGCGAAATGGACAACAAGTGAAAAAGTCTCCTGATAGTCAATTCCTTCCTGTTATGTAAACCCCTTCGCAACCAGCCAACTCTTAGTCTGGATAGGTTTCCTATCTGCTGATCACTTTATCGTATGTACCCATTTATTCCCAATGGCTCTACGCTCTTTGGGCAAGTTAACTAGTTCCCAAACTTTGTTGACCCTTATTGACTCCATTTCACTTTCCATTGCTTTAATCCATTCTTTTTTCGCTGGGGATTCCAATAACTCTCTCATGTTCGTTGGAATATCTTTAATTTGAGCTACGATCGAAAGAGCTTCACTATTAAATAACTGACGGCTTCGTGGGATATTTCCCCTTTGTGATCGTCTTAGAGGTTCTGCTTCTTGATAAACAAATTCATATATTCATCAAGGTGTTAGGCAGAACTCCCACTGGGATCTATATCCATATTCACACTTGAATTTGGAACAAGACTTCCACTCAAATCAAGACCACTCAAGTCAGGGTCAGGATTACTCAAATCCGCTTGTGAAGGTTGAAAAAAAAATCATTCTCTCCCCTTTCCCTTACGTCTTCAGCTTCATTCCTCCCACTTGGATTGAGCTATCCTGAAGTTTCAGACTCTTGAGTTTCAAAGAAAGTGAATTCCTTATCCACTTCTCCCAGCTTAGGAAATTCATTCTCAAAGAATGTGACATCTCGTGACTCAAATTCTGCTATTTGACCATTCTCATTCTCTCCCACTAGAACATATCCTTTAGAGAGATCAAGATATCTTATAAAGATACCTTTCTTGCATCTTGGCCCTAGCTTGCCATGCTTGCTAGATGTATAATGAACATAGGTAGCACATCCCCATGGCTGTGAATGGTTCAAATTGGGCTTGCGGCTCGTCCATAATTCATAAGGCGTGGTTTCTATGGACTTAGAAGGTACTCTACTAAGTACATAGGTGGCAGTCAATAATGCGTCTCCCCAAAAGGAGATAGGCAAATTGGCTTCAGCCATTATAGACCTTACCATCTCTAAGAGGGTTCGGTTTCTTCTTTCCGCGACTCTATTTTGTTGCGGAGTCCTATATATAGTCAACTAATATTTTATACCCTTTTCATCACATAAAACTTTAAATTCCTCAGAGAGGTACTCTCTTCCCCGATCGGTTCTTAAAGCTTTGATTTTCTTCTCTAATTGATTTTCAACTAGAGTCATAAATCGTTTGAAACATGCTAATGCTTCAGATTTATGTGCAATCAAATAGACATTACCATACCTATAGTCGTCTATAAATGTAATGAAATAGTATGCACCATGCCTTGCCCTAACATTCATTGGACCACAGATGTCAGAATGGATTAATTGCAATGGTTGGTCAGCTCGCGTAGCTTTACCAAATGGTTTTCTTGTCATCTTTCCTTTTAAGTAGCTTTCACAAGTTGGAAGATCTACTTTGGATAAATCAGCCAACAAACCTGCATTAGCCAATCGTACTAAACGATGTTGACCAATGTGACTAAGTCTCGCATGCTACATTTTTTAAAAGATAACATTATCCACAGATGAGTTAACATTAAAAGAAAAGCTATTATTACACAAATAATTTGGATCTATATCCAATACAATAAAACCATTCATTAAATATCCACTACCAAAGTAAATATTGTTCAAATAGAGACTAAAATTGTTTAATTTAAAAGACAAAATGAATCCCAAATTCATTATGGCAGAAATAGATATCAAGTTCCTTCGTATTCCAGGAGCGTAGAGGACATCTTTAAGGAATAGTGGATGGCCACCATTCAAGACCAGCTGACAACAGCCAATCCCTAAGACTTCCTCCCTTGAATTATTTCCCACGTATATCCATTTTGTTCCCCTTGGAATACTTCAGAACTCTACAATGGAATCACAATACTTTGTTACATGGTCTGTGGCTCCTGAGTCTACAATCCACAAAGGATGAGATTCAGTTAGGAAAACAGAACTTGAAACATATGTATAACACTTATACAATTTGGCAACATTTGCCTTAGGAGCTTTGCAGTCTTTTGCAAAATGCCCCTTCTGTCTGCAGTTATAACATCTCACTCTAGAAATGTTAACCTTTTTCTTGCCCTTCTTTTGAACTGGAACACTACCCGCCGTTCCCTTAGCCTTCTTCTGAAAGAACCTCTTGTTCTTTCTCTTTGACTTCGGACCAGAACTTGAACTTGTCATGTGAACTTCAGATCTCACACGGAGAGAAGCCAAACGGTCCTAGTCTAGTTCAAGATGACGAACTGCATCGTCAAAGGTCTTAATGTCGTTGGAATGGGTTAGGTGCAACTTCATATGCTCCCACTCGGTCGGCAGAGAACGTATCATAGCTTAAACTTTTTGCTCTTCAGTCAACTTATGACCAGCATCATGAAGCTCCGTAATCATGTTGGACATTTCTCTTAAAAGCCTCTTCATCGTGTGGTCTACTCTCTTCTTATAAGTATCAAATTTGATACTCAAAGAACGGAGTTTAGTTAAGGAGACACCTCTAAAATTTTCTTTGAGAGCATCCCACAGTTCTTTAGCTGTGGGGTAGATGCGAAACCTTTTCGCGATATCATCATCCATTGCACTAAGCATGATGATGCGTGCAGTAGAGTTTTTCCTTTTCCAGATCTGATAAGCATCAAGGTCCTTTCTGGCTTGTGCAGTGGTACCCTCTTCAGGAGGAACCATTATTCTCTCCAAAGTGTCAAGAGCCTCTTGCTCTTTAATTATGTATTGGACTTTCATCGCCCAAACCTCATAATTGTCACTGTTCAAGCGTAGGTCCTTATTCAATTCAACGACAATTGACTTGGAAGCAGCCATTGAAAACTATAAAGACAAAGTAGCACAAAACAAGTAAGCGATACACCATATTTATTATAAGATTATTTAAAGCTAAAAATAGTGCTTGGTTCATATAAAATCGAACACTATGCGCAATAAACAGAGTCACCATTTATTCGGGCTAATACAAACACTATGTTAGTTTTAAATTTCCAATAATAAATATATCTATTGGTTATGTTTCAGACTACTAGTTTATTACAACATCGAAACCTATTATTTATAATGCAAATGATTGTATAACACTTAGTTATAAAATCAAAATAAATAAATTTGAAGAACTGAAACAATTAACCAAAATAGGAATGTTTAACAAATAAACACTTTATTTCATAACTTGTCCAACAACAAAGATACAATCACAGAAGAAAAAAAATTTTAGCACGTAGCTAATTCAATACACAATTGAACATTTGAAATTAGCAAAAAAATTGGAAAAACAGAAGAACTCAATCATCATTTCCAGCCCAACTATTCGCATTATAGTAACCTTCTTGAGTCATCGGATCATCCTCGACACTAGTGTCGATCTCATCCTCTTCCTCTAGGTCAACAATCTCATTCCTCTAGGTCAACAATCTCAATTTCTTTAGAGGTGACTAGTATTGTCTCTACGAACTGATAGTAGAGATCATGAGGCATGTTCTCAACACCCTCAAAAACAGTGTTCAGACAGGGTCGACGGACCAATTTGTTACTTCTGAGTAACATTTTTCTAGGATAATGAGACATCTTGGCTCCAGTTTCAGCCAACTGTAAAACAAACACTTTGCATTGGTACTCATATTCCTTTTCGTGAACCAATCCTTCAATGGAGACCACTGCCATGTCAAATATAGGATTTTCACCAAACCAGAATTTCTTAAAATACTTTTCCGGAAAAGCCTTTTTCACAAATTTTAACATTTTCAATTGATCAGTCTCTGAGGAAAATCCTCCTTTCTAGACAAGCTCTTGGATTTCCCGATTTAACGCGTTAAATCGTTCCATTACTCCAACAATATCCCCTTCGTCCAACGGAGGATACCGTTTAGAGAATAGCTCATCTTCAAGTTTTTGTATCGCCGCTCCTCCTCCTGAGACTCGATTATTTTTGTCGTTTTAACGATTGTTGCCATTTCTATAACACATATAGAAATAACAAAAACTTGTTAATGATCAACCAAAACTCAGTACATAAATACACAATAAATATACTGAATTTTCTTGAATTTATTAAACATAAATTAAGCATTTATATACAATAAATACTAGTAAATTTAGTTTAAAATACCAAATGAATTCCGAAAATTCATTAAAATATATCAAAAATTCAAGAAAAATGTAAATTTCAATTCTGGAAAAAATTTGACAAAATTTGGACATCGGAAACCGTCACAAGCGCCAACACGCGCCACGGAGCTGAATGCCATGCGCGCTCACGCGCAACCAAGCGCCGTCACGCGCCGCTAAGATCGGCTATCACATGTGACATGTGGCGCCATGTGATTGGGCTGACGTGGCAAGAACAGACACATGGCATCACCTGATTGTTAATCAGATGACATGGCAGACGACGTGGCAGACGACGTGGCATGATGACGTGTCATGCTGATGTGGCACAAACAAAAACAGATTTGACACATGTCATTTTACCATTGGTCCACGTTTTTGACATGTGGCACTTTAATGGTTTCTGAAAAGATTACTCGATGATACGTGGCATCGCATGATTGGATGTTGACTTTTCAACCGTCGAAACAGTCCAATCGAGTTTTGCCACCTGTCATGTGAACAGTTCTTCGTCGGTTATGTTTGACACGCGTCGTCACGTGATTTGCAGTTTGGACCGTTTACTTTTCAACCGTCTCCGGATCAGGCAATGGCATATCGCCACGTGTCGATCACATAGAAATCCTCTCAACCGTTCCGCAACCAACGCCAGCCGCAGTGGTGGCGCGTGAGGGCCAAGTGTCGCCTTCCACTGCTCTGTTGGCCGTGAAATTTGAGATTCCAACTCAATTTTTCGTGCTGATTTCAGTCGAGTGGTTGGATTTTCAAAATTCCGACAAAAAATTTTGACACTTTGTACTATTGGATCAAATACGGTATCGTTTTGACACGGATTACGATGAAAATTTACATCAAAACGAACAAAAACGTATTCATGACGAACAGAAACATATTATTTTCATGGAATATCGGATTTCAATGTTTACGGAATCATTTTGATGCGGATTTCAGTATAAATCCGTATCAAAACAAATGATTATGTATTTAAACAAAATAAACACGCTTTCAAATGGATACGACTAATTCTAATTCACGGAATTCCAGAAAACTAGATTTGAACACATCAATCTATAAACATTTCGGCTCTGATACCAATGAAGTTAGAAACACGTATAAATCATACAACGAATATATAAAATCCGTAATCATAATACAAACAGACTTACAGTTTGTTTTGCAGCGGATGTTTGATTACGGTGCGATTCTGATCCACACAGGAAAACCGGATCGTTCTGGTTGCCTTTCCTACGTATGTAAGATTACACAAAGTACGAGCGTAATCCGTGAATTCTTCCGATGAATTGAAGAAGACGTGTTTCGTGATTTCTCTCTGGGAGCGTTTTTGCGTTTTTCTCGCGTTATGAATCTGAGAAACGAATTCTCTATATATAGTGGAAATCCCAACTTCCACCTATATATAGGGTAGGACCAAATTACATATTTGGTCCCTGTAATTTACACATAATTACAGTTTAATCCATGCCATTCCAAAATGTCATGGGCGGATCAAAAACCAACAGCATGTCTATAAACTGTAAAAAAAATTTATTATATTTTAATTAAATAGAAAAACTAAAAGATAAACTTTTAACTATAACCAAGGATAATTCTGTCAATTTATAAGTAAAAAAAAATAATGAGTTTATTGAAAAAAAACTTAAGTACTTTAAAATTTATACATGAACTAACTAGTGTAACATATAAAAACATAAAAATTAATAAATTGTTGACCCTTTTATAATGTAACCTACATACAAAGTCTACGTCTAAGTCGTCTATAACTTTGCGCAAGTGGATTAATTGACACCTTACACCTTCCCAATAATTGCCAAGTCAACTAGCTTTCTATCCAGCCAAGGCAAGGTCCACGGCTGCTTCCTTTCCTTGCTTTTCTCTTTTTTTTATATCAAATTAAGTTTACTAATTTTTCAACAGTTTCTCTTCATTCAGTATCAATATTAAAAAAAAACAAAGTACTATTGAGGGGAAAGAGGCAGCAATTAGCTTCAGAAAAATCAATGGCAATTTATAGCAGTAGCAGCTTGTTTCACTTAAGAACTGGAGTTTGCAGATGGGTTCGACATTATATGTACTTTACAAAGCCTGCTTTATTCCTTGCAGGTATGCATCTCTTAATCAGTAAATGAGGTATTTGTATTTGAGGATTAACCATTTTATTAATTAAGACATTTTTATTTTGATAGAAAATAGTTGGATACAATGGGTAGAAAGAGTTTTTAATAGAGTGAAATGACAAATACTTTATCTAAATTTTGTAATTAATTAATTACATGCTAAATTTTTTCTATTATCTGAAGGAGTTTAGTAGCGCATGTCTTCATTTTCAAGGAAAAAATTTTGTATTTCCTAATTTCGAATGTATTAATCTATTGTGAATAACTAATATAAACAAAATCTATTTTAAACAACTATATATATACAGTTAAATAATAATTAACCCTGTTCCATATTTAGACTGATGAGATAAGTAATAATTTAAGAAAATAATTTATAAAAAATTAATATCTTAAGACCCACTGAAAATATAAAATAATAATTTATTAAATACAACCAAAATTACATATATGATTCATAAAATAAAACACTTTCTAGATTATTTATATGTAAAATAATAATTTTTCTTAGTCCCAAGGATATTTTCCCAATAAAATTCAATTTTTAATGCGGTTAGAAATTATATTTGAGGCCAACAGGGTTTAATTTGATTTAATGTGTTTAAATCATGGTTGTAAAACTCAGACGGACCCAGCTAATTTAACTAGACTCGGCAGGCTGGTCGGTCCGAAAGCACTCAAACTTGAGAGTCAACAAGACCCATGAAAATCTTGGTGACTGGATTAGGTTAACCAAAAACCCAAGAAACCAAAACCGGGTTCATGGATTAATTGGATGTGAAAATTTTTTGGAAAAAAAAAAAGGATTTTAGACTCTTTATAAATAAATATTTATTACTTTGAAAACCTCAACACAATAATAGATTAACCCAATTAAAGGAAACTTTTATGTTATCCTCAACATTCTTAATCTTTATATGGATGATAGAGGATGTTAAATAGAGTCAATTTTTAATTTGGAATTTTCTTCCATACAGAATACTCAATAATGTCAAAAGAAATAATTTTCTAATGTGGGATTTCCTCAATTATATGCTTAAGGATATTAACACAAGTAAATCTCACATTAGAAAATCATTTCTCTTAACTACTTTGAATATTCTAAACCAAATCTCACATTGAAAAATCAATCTTATTGAGCATTCTATATAATAATTATATCATTAATAATTAATTAATAGTATTTTATTATTTTTAATTGTTGTAAGATAGTACTGTCATTATTTTATTATGTGAAAGGTTAAATGTTATAATAATATATTTTTTACTTATATTTTATTTGTGAAAACAGTTTATCCCACCCTTGACTCTGGGGTTGTAAATGTGGCGGGACGGGGCGGGAATTGCATTTCCTATCCCCGTACACAGACTAATCGGGAATCCCCGTCCCCGCTCCGTTTATTAATCGAGGACAAATCTCTGTCTCATCCCCGATCTTGGCGGGGAATCGGTTCCCCGTGGGGATCTCTATCCCCGTTTAAGTAGTTTTATATTTTATAAAAATAACCCTGTAAAATTTCAATTTTCACCCTCAAACTTTTCCAAATGTGTATTAAACTATAAACATAAAATTCTTAAAACTCAATTCTCAAATACACTAATATATAATCAATAATTATATAAAAAATAACAAAGTGAGATGAGAAGAAGCAGAGTAAGAATTGGACGATTAGTTTATTAAATTAGTTTTATTTACTTTATTTTATAAAATTATAAATAAAAAGTAAGAAGAAGCAGAGTAGGTGTAGGATTATAGGAATTGGGTGGATTTAATTTATAAAATTAGTTTTATTTACTTTATTTTATAAAATAATAAATAATAATAATATAATGTAATAATATTAATTAAAGAAATATAAACGGGGATTTGGGTATTTTATTGGGGATCCCTACAGGTTTTAATCAGGGATGAGAACGGGGGCCCGTAGGGTGGGTAGGGCTATTACCGACCCAATCCCCGATTAATAAACGATGACAAATTCATCCCCGTCCCCGTCTCATGGGGATTTTAATCGGAGATTTCTCGTCTCCGTTCGTACGGGTCCCCACCACCCGATTGGTAACCTTACTTAAGACTCTCTTTTTAATTTAATGTATCCTTTGTGGAGAAGCTGCGGAGGATATATCTCTATCTTTATTTCTTGATATGTCGAAAAATTTTCATTCTCGAAAATAAAATGGGTCAATTTATCTATATTTTCATATTATGGGAATCCCCATCTCCATGGGATCCCTATTCTTGGTTCGAAATATTAAAATTTCTTTAAAATGTGCCATGTTTGTTGGGAAAATTAAATTAAAATATATCTTAAAAGATAAAATTATACACCATTCATTCACCAATGACTATTAATTAAAAAATTGTTTGATTTATCATCTAATAAAAAGTTACTAATAGAATGATTCAAGTATTAGCAACACTTTAAATTAACATCCGAAAAAAAAAAAAATTAAAATCCATGTCTTCAAATTATTAATATTCTAACATTGTTTCTTCTTCAAAACATGTCAAAACCGTAGGAAAATTTTAAGGAATTAAGGAGAAAAATCTACAGGGATCCTCGAGTAATTGGGTGGGAACAAAGACAGAGCGAGAGAGGGTATTTTCTTCCATGCCTTATTAATTAAGAGTTGAGGGATAAAATTCAACTACATCCTGCACCATGGGATCTTTTTCGACGATTTCCCTTCCCCTTGGGGACAGATTCTTGACGAGAATGGGAATCACCAAGCCGTTTATATCCCTATTTCTATCCAAAAAGATTTTATCCAAATAGGCTTATTTTATTAATTTTGAGCTCTCTATTTCTTTTTATTAACCGTTAAGGGTTTTTTTTTTTTTTTTTTTCCAAAATCAATAAAATATTAAATGAGGTATTAAAAATGATTAATTTTTCCTTCATAATTATCTCATCGAACTTTATGTTCATATCATGAATATTATAGTAACTTAATTACTATATTATTTTTTGGATGAATTACTAAATTGCTCTCTTAGTTTAAATAATAATAAATTTGAGAAAAAAATTCTAAAATTATACTTTGTTCACATAAAATAAATCAGGACTGGTATTCGCCCATGGGTTAGTGAAAAATGCAGTGGTTGAAGTTATGATGTCGTACCTGACAGAAAGTTGGGAGACTGCTAGTATAATGAAAGCAGCTGCAATTATAAATATTGGAGAAGGAATTTCAGGTGTGATTGCAATTATCACATCAATTCTAACAGATGCCTGGTTGGGTCGTTTCAAAATGGTTCTCTTCACAACTGCTTCTTTTATCCTGGTAAGTAATTGCTTTAACTATCTTTATTCTATTATTCTATCATTAACATTAATTACAGCTAAATGTAAATATTATATGCGTCTTGATTTTTATTTTAATTTTTTTGTTTCGTTAGCATATTATTATTATAATTTTTTTTCAAGGTTTTCTAATCGAAAATAAGAAAATATTGGTAAATTAGGAGATTTTAATTCTTTGTTAACGTTCCTTCGAGAAGTTATACGGTACGCCTAGTTTACCACGTCATCCGTGTGCCAAGCCAATAAAATTATAACAAATTACCCTCCAACCAATGAAAAAATAACATGTTGTAATTAATTAATTATTGATTTAATAGTTGATTATTTAAATAAAATTCTAAACCCTAAAATAAAAACCCTAAACCCTAAAATATAAACCCTAAAAGCTAATTTATCAACCCTAAATGCTAAAATATATGACATGGCGTGATTTTATTGGTTTGGGACATAGATGACGTGGTGTGCCGGGCACATTCTATAATTTCTCCGTTCTTTCTTAGCTTTTTAGTTTATGTAAAGACTATGAAGCTCAAGCGTTACCGATAAAACAAGAAGAGTATTTATACATGGTACATTAGGGTTATGATTAAAGACAAATACAACAATTGTCCTTTACTAATTACAATAGATACAAATAACTCTTATAAGCTTAAACTGATAGGTAAAACCCAATAATAGTTTTATTATTATCTCTGATATTTCCCTGCACGTAAATACCCATTGGGTTTGAAGCGTGTATAATACAGGCTCATCCTATCATGTATTGAATTTTAATCAACAAATAGAGTTACAAGGATTCGAACCCTCGACTTCTAAGTCGAAGCGGCTCTGATACTATATCACAGAACCATTGAACCTAAAAGTTTAACCTGAGAGGTAAAACCCAATAATAATTTTATTATTATATCTGACAATACTCCATCGCTCCACTTTATGTTGAATTAGGGAGGAAACCAACTTCAACTTGCCATACATATGCTGACAACGTTTCTTCGACAAATTTTAATTAGAATATCCTCTAGTTGATCAACTAAACTAAGAAAATGTATTCCTTCCACGAGGAGGGGTAGGATCCTGAACTTGCAGAGTAGCCATATTTCGAAACAAATTTCCAGTCAATTGGATACCCAAGTTAAGGCACAACAAATGTAGAACAATTCTCTTAGACTATGTAGTCGGATGAAACTGGGTTGGAGTCAGCTAGAAGGTGTTTAGCAGATGCATCAAATTTTGAGGAAGAGGGCATGAAACATCGACTTGAATATGGAGTAATTACAGTGGAAAATACCTAGAGAAGGTTAAAGCACTTTTTTTTTCTTTCAAGGAGGAGAACAACTTCACAAGATCTCAACTAGGGGTATGTCTCTAAATGTTATATTCAAAGACAACAATGTAAGGCATCAATGTCAACCTTGGATATTGGAGTTGTGTGGTGGCATAGGCAAGAGCAAGCTCGATATTGGGGTAGTAATTGGGACGGTGTCATGGCTGGAGACATGGATGCTATTTTGTTGTGAATGAATTGCAAATAGGTGCCGCAGGCTCTACGGCATAGAGTGGGATAAGGAAATAAGCCATCGGTCTATAGGAAATATCAGCTAGTAGGGAAGTTAACACCAATAACAATCACTAGAGATATTGACAAAAGGAAAGTCATGCATGTCAAAAGGGAAGGGGGGGCTGTAAGGAGAACTAGGTGGGATTGTTAGCTCGCCCATGAAGAATAAGAAGACTTGAGGATGGCACTCACTTTCCTAACTCATTTACCTAAAGTTTGATTCTTCAAGCCCCGTTTCGATCTCAAATTAACTTACTTTATGGCCGAAAGAGAGATTCTGAAGAAAACCCTCTTGTCTTAAGAACCTGACTCAAAAGAGAAAGGTGAAAGCTCTTACTTGATTCGCCCTACAAGGCCAAGGGCTAGTGATTGTGCTTTTGTCAATAAGTCTTAATATTTGTGATGAAAGGAAAAAATCCATGCTTTTTCATAGGTCAGGGGAGAGGAAGACTCTAGCAGCCTTCGTCCGCTTGGAAGTGGATTCAAACCACTGATACAAGGATTTTCAGTCCTTCGCTCTAATAATCTCTGATCCTCTATTGTCGTGATTTTCACTATTTCTTAGAGCTCACTAAGAGGTCTAGTCTATAACTAGCTATCTCGCTATCTTGTACGAAGCCACGTATAGCTAATGCTACCCTATAAATTATTAGAATTGCTTCCACACTTGAGAGAAGAAAGGAAAGCATATCAGATTCATAGCGTCTAGTGATGCAACGACATTTCCCTTTCCTACAATGGAATGGATGAGAGGTACCAAGTTAAAATCGCATTCAAAAGACCTGGATGGGTTCATTGTTGGGATTTATTATGGGAAAAATAACGTGGCGTATCGAAATTATACCGTTTAAAATTTTCTAGAATCCACCTAATCATGTCCGATTACCATTGATTGAAATAACAGAAAATTTGAACCAAGAGAGATTAAACTCACCGGATTCGTTTCTTCTAGAGACTGCTGCAAAATCGTTTCTTGAAACTGCAATCTCTAAAGTTCGGTGGACGACTAACTATCGAACGGAACCGGTGCTAGCCGAAGAGCGAAGGAACAGAGGAATTATTGCTGGAAATTTCAGCTAAGGAGCTGCTGTATAGGGGAGAGCAAAATGCAGTTAAAACAAAACCGAACCAAACCAATTGAACCGAAAATGAAAAAATAAAAATTATAAAAACCAAAACCAAACCAATATGCATTGGGTTTGGATTGAACCAAACCGAACCAGTTTGGTTTGGTTGTTCAGTTTCAAACCAAAATTTTAAAATTTTAAAATTTAAATTATTATTATTCTTGTCATTAAATAATTATTAATTATATATAAATTATTGTAAAAAATGGTCTATATTACATATATATTATTAAAATCTCATAAATATGAATTATATAATAATACAAATATTTATTATATCAAATAAAATGTATTTTATACATATATATAATAATTTTTAAATATTTATAATTAGTTCGGTTCGATTCGGTTTTGCTCAGTTTTTCATCACAAACCAAAACCAAACTGTCACATTTTCAAAAACCAAAACCATACCAAACTAACTTTTGTTCGGTTTGGTTTAATTTTTTCTTCTCGGTTTGGTTTGGTTTTCGGGTTACGGTTTGGTTTTTGCTCACCCCTACTGCGGTTTGGTTTGAGCTGATTTTTTTTTTTTTTTTTTTTTTTTTTTTTTTTTTTTCACTTAAGTATACCTTATATAGTCATTCTATTATAAGGATTCTATTTAGGTTAATCAAACCCAAGCTTATTAGGGTTTGGATTACATAAATGAACCTTATACCAAAAGGTTTATACTATGTAATTTAATTCCATTTGGCTAATTTAGTTACCCTAAATAAAATTAAATCACACTTAAGAAAATAAAATACATGAATTTAATTTCATTCTTAAGAAAATAATTTAATTAATTGTCTATTTTATGCAATTCAATTAATTGATTAATTAATTAATTACATTATGTAAACTTATAAATTAAATTAAATCAACCAAATGTTAATTAATTACCTTGATACCGAATGTCAATTAATTAATTAACGCATTCCTTCCAATGTACAATACATGTACAATTTCTATAAGTTCCGGCTCAATTGATCTATGTGCACGAACCTCAAAAACAATCTAAACGAATGATGAACGTCCAGAATCTCTCACCCTCTGTGTTTCCCGAGTGTTTCTCTCTGTTTCTTCTCTTTTTATCTTTCTGTTTTTTACACTTTTTCTCTTTTTTCCCTTTCTTCTCCCTCTAGAGCCCTTCTTTTCTCATGTTTCTGCTTCCTTAGCCTGATCTCCCCTATTCTGTTACGTTTTTTTGGTTTTCGCCTAGCATATCACAGTTTAATTCCCTTTTATTCCAAAATTAAACACGCATGTCAATTAATAAGGTAGGTTTATTTAGGAAATAACCCGATTAATTGTTAGAGCCGTGCGACTATAATGTTACAATTGTGCGGCTCTGACTTTATAGCCGCACGACTGTAGTTGTGAAACTACAGCCGTGCGACTCTAAACAGAGCAGTCACGAGTTTTCCTAAATCCTACACTCACATCTAAGCTTTCTAATCACTCAAAAGACCTTTTTCGAGGTTTCGCATCAAAGACTGTTCTGTTTTCGGAGCGTTTGAGGCATTCCAAGCAACATTCCGCTCATTTTCAAATCCGACTCACATTCGTCTATCTAACAGGTAACATAGGATTTTCATCACAGAGGTCGAGAAAACCCTTGCTCACAGATGGGCAGTGTATGTCAGTTGAAGACTGTGATTGATGAGTGGGTAAGTGGCTTAGGTCCACCACTTTAACCACTTGTATTTTGTGATGTAACACTTGATGGTTCGGTTGTTCATTTCTCCTATTGGGATTGTCCTATACGTTTTTGTTGCAAGTACCATTCCTACTATTCATATATTCATACATTTTTGTAGATCATGTCTTGCTTGAGGGTCAGTATGCAACCAAGTCTAAATCAATCAAAACTGGAATTGGCCTCCTTGTTTTGTAGCTGGCAGTACGTCAATAGAGATAGAACGATTAATATTCGTGCAAAAAAAGCCCTTTCATGCGAAATCGCTCTCTTCATCCAACTAAAATAGAGAATTGGAAATTGAATAAGAGAACAGAAAGGATTTGATTCGAGCTTTCTAGCCATCTTCATATGAAAGAAAACTTAATAGCATTAACTTAATGCTTGGGCGTAGGTAAGTCTACTTATAGCAAGCTCCTCTTCCTTGATGAATTAAAGTAAGCGCAACTATCTCCTGTATGTGTAAGCCAATTTTGAATTTGATCGGGCCTTCTTTTTAGTAATCAAGGAAGGAGCTCGAGCAACTATTATGCTCCCCTGCAACCAAGCCAAGGGCCATTCTTCGAATCTCTCATGGTCTTTTCGAAGCAGACGCCATTCATTCATAGAGCTATGGGATCGATGCGTTAAGCATAATGTCTCTATCTCCAAATACGTATATAACACTGCTACTCTCGCTAAGTCAAAGTTACATCCATTCCTCCAACTATACTTGGTCCGAAGTAATCTAACCCTGAAAGATGAAAACACTTTGTTGTAAGTGATCAGTTGGCTTATGTAGCCTGGATGATTATCCCTAGCCTCACGCCCTCACTCCTAAGCCTTTCATCATGAGGACTAGTCTTAATTTGGTGCCCTTCTAAGCACCATGAAGGGAATCCAAGCAATAAGCATAACGTCATTTTGGAAAATTTTTAGGAAAGTCATAATAATATGGGATTAATGAAGCAGTTCAAATAGGAAACCATTTCAAACTAGTCGATTCGTCTATCGACTATTTCTGAGGTAGGCCAATTTCCTTGGAAGTTTGAATATACATATTGGGTTATGATTGCATTTCTATGACTGGACCTAATCTGAGCTTACTGAACTCAACAATGGATTCAGTGGATCATGCATGTAGGTCCATAAGTTGAGATAAAGAAATTCTGCCTAATTAAGTAGGAGTTTACCATGGGAGTAAGTTGGTAGTTAAGCACTCGATCCCTTCGGACCTAAAAAACATGAGACGTTGGGTCGAGCTCACTACCTGTCAAATGAATAGGAAAAACTTCACCTTGTAACCTTAAGCTCAAGGAGGAGATCAAGCTTAGATCTACCTGTCCTCTTTGCGTTCTCACCGTAGCTCTTAAAAAGCACGTTCGAACTCTTTCTCTTTCAATGGGACTAGTAGGATCTTCCTTAATATAATTGTTAATCAATTCCATATTAAAAAAATGGATTAAGCTTGAACCCATGCTGCAAAGCGAGAAGCGTGTTCACGTCATATTGTCCATACATCTAAGAGGAGCTATTAGTTGTCCTCTCTTGCCTCGATTCGTTGATGCCAAACCAAAGTTTGAAAAGCATTTAAAGGCCCATAAGTAGACATATAAGCGATCCTATTCCCTAAGTAGAAATGCTCTTTGCTTAATGTCCTTACCAGGAACGAGCTGGTGGTGAGGTTGTTGGATATGCCCTAGTCCCAAGGCATTGGTCCTTGTGTTTGTATTATACATTGTACCTTTTATGTAAGATTTGTATGATACAAGTTGTGTTAATCGATAAAGGCATCAATCTATTTACTATATGTCTTGTTTAAAATGAGTCATATGTGATAAGAAGGATGACTCATCTTAAGGACAAAAGGTGATGATCATTTGTGATGAGTCATGGTTTGACTTAGGGTGGAAAAGTTGGACTTTTCTACTTGAGATCTTTGTGTGATGAGTCATGGTTTGTCTTTTGGTGATATAAAAGAAATATGGCAGCCATATTTCTTGAACTTCTTGGCCGAAATTTACATCTCCCCTCACTCTCTCTTATTGATTTTCCGAACCGCTAGCACAGGTTTCAGTCCGAGAGCCGTTCGTGTACGGGACGAAGGAGGAATCCTAATTTGGTTTCTGCAGTCATCATCTGTCTCTTGGAGAGACTTAAGGTGATATTTTAAAACCTTCTTCCTTGTGCTTTGTGTTTTTGATTTCCACTTCTTAAGCTCTTGGGACCGGATTCGAGGAAATCGATGCGTATTTCCACTTTTTCGGTCGATTTCCAGTGACGAATCCCAACAGAGGTCTCTTCCCCCCATACCAGTCTTGGAACATGCATGTCTTTAAGAACACCCTCTTGGATTTTGGTTACTAAGATGAGTCTCTAGCATGGGAGTCGAGCCTGAGCCTTTCACCTTAGGATTATCAAACTGCAATGGCTAAAGAAAGAGCAAGAGAAGAAATGGCACCAAGATTGGTCACTGAAGCACCTTTCATCACTAAAAGTACTATCTTACTTCCCAGCAATAGAGTTGGATAGATGAAGATTGAACTAAAAGTCAAACTTTGGTTCTAGGAAGGCTTTTCAAGCTGAGTAAGGGCGGAGAACGTAGAGAGGCTTGCACTTATAATTTACGATACGGCTTTGGCAGATCCCATGGGAGACTGTATTGCCGATATCAGTAGAGAAGCATGATTCTTCAGCCGAGGTTGATTTGATTGTTAGGGCACTTTCTTTGGTTTCTACTCTTTTCACCCTCATTTAACTTATTTTGATGGTTCAAGTTGTGTTGCTACGGGATTCCCTAACATGATATCCCCATCGAAAACAAACATTAGGAAGCATATAAGAGGGTATGAAATATCACTACTGGGAAATTCAATCTATTTTTTCTATTGACTTGTATTAGCCTGTGCTCTTTTACAGGTAGTCATTCCCCTCATTCCTTTAGTCTTTTCAACGGTACTTAGATCTTAAGTTGCAATTATGTCTCGCCCACCAGTATACTGATAGGTTGCGCTTTCTTACACGAAGGCTTAAAGTCCTTTTTGCTAGGTCGAAAAGCTTTCAAAAAAAGGGAACGATTTGATCAAATGCCTTCTTTGGCAGTTTAAGCCAAAACCATTTAAGGTTCCACTCTCCCCTAAAATAAGTAAGGCCTCCTTCGAGCAAAGATGGGGATAAGGATGCATTAAGAGAAGGAATGGGCGAATTACTGCCTAAGTGCTGAGAAAAAGGAAATCTGTTAAAGTGGAAAACTGTGAAAGTCAAGGGTAGATGGGGCTCCACCCATCCGGGCCTAGGCTTTGTAAGCACCCATGCCAAACATAGCTCTTTTGCTAGATGGAAATATAATGGTCAAACAAACTCTATACTAATGGCCTATGAATTGTTGGGATTCATCACGAAAAAAAATAATAGGGCGCAGTGGACTTAGGCCGGTTTAAAATTTCCTAGAGTCCACTTATCAAGTTCGATTACCATTTATTAGAACAAAAACAATTTTGAATCAAAAGAGATTAAACTAACCGGATTCGTCTCTTCTAGAGACTATTGCAGAATAGTTTCTTGAAACTGTGATCTCTAAAGTCCAGTGCATGACCAACTATCGAGCAGAAACCAGTGCTAGTCGAAGAGCGAAGGAACGAAGGAATTTTTGCCAGAAATTTCAACTAAGGGGCAGTTGTATTAGGGGCTGAAAATCTCCTTGGAATTCTAGGTTTGAGATGATTTTTTTTTAACTTAAGTGTGCCTTATATAGTCCTTCTATAATTATGATTTTATTTAAGTTAATTAAACCCAAGCCTATTAGGATTTGCACTACATAAATAAACCTTTTACCAAAAGGTTTATACTATGTAATTTAATTCCATTTGGCTAATTTAATTTTCTCTAAATAAAATTAAATCACATTTAAGAAAATACAATACATGTATTTAATTTTCCTTCTTAGAAAATAATTTAATTAATTGTCTACTATATGCAATTCAATTAATACATTAATTACATTATGTAAACTTATTAATTAAATTAAATCAACCCAATGTTAATTAATTATCTTGACACCAAATGTCAACTAATTAATTAACGCATTCCTTCCAATGTACATTACATGTACAATTTCTATAAGTTTCGGCTCAGTTGATTTATGTGCACGATCTGTCTTTATGTTGGGAGTAGGCCTAAGGCCCACAGACTATAAATGGGTTCTATCAAACCATTACAGCCCCAATTAAGACAGAGATACATCAGTCTTTAAAAGACACTCACCCTGTAGTAATCTTATAGTGTAATTTGCCAAATGATATCGATATGAATAAACAAGAGGCACGGTGTCTGTCATCCTCTTCTGTTGTTTATTATATTTCTTGATCTTGAGTTGACTGATTAATCAAACAAGCAACCAACTTATTTGGGTATGGCCATACACTTATCAATCTCACTCATCAAGTGGCCAGTGATATCATCTTGGCATTACCTGAGTGGCAATTCCATCACTTCATCATCAATATCAATATGTTCACCGGTCCACCCAATCATACCCATATTTAGAATCATTTTATAGACCTGTTAGGTGTATATCAAATTGAACTGGATTCCGTATTTATACTATAATGAAATCTGATATGAGGACAAAAGCGACCTACTCAAGAAACACCTATGACGTGACAACCATACGGCTTTCTTGTACGGATCGATCCAGTCCTATGTCAATGACATGTACCTATATTCATGACTGAATTTACAAGCACTATGGCTAGTTAAGAACTACCATACAGTCATCGAATATAATATACAAGTCTGTAATTCTATTCGTTCCCATGATTATATATACTTGGGATATTTTTATGATTATCAATTAATGGATACTCTGTTCATGTTATAGCACAAGATATAAATGGAATAGTCAAATGCCTTTATTAATGTGACACAAATGATGTATTTGTACAAAGAGTCTGAATGTATAACACAAAAGACAAGAATCCATGCCCTAAGAATTATGGCACACCAATAATCTCCCACTTGCACTAGTTCCAACAAGCATTGTCCTAATTCCTATAGATCTGGTATGACCATCATGATGTGTCTGCAGCAGTGCCTTGGTCAATGGACCAATGACATTATTCTTGGCGTCAACCCTCTGCAATGATATGTCACCTCTGTTCACAATCTTAAGAATGAGGTGAAACTTTCTTAGCTCGTGTTTGGATCTCTTGTGTGACTGGGGATCCTTAGCTTGTGCGATGGCCCCATTGTTGTCACAAAAAATATCAACCAGGTCTAGGATAGTGGGTACTGCTCCTAACTCAGTTATGAACTTCTTGATCCAAACAACTTCCTTTATAGCTCTGCATGCAGCGATGTACTCAGCTTTCGTTGTAGAGTCAGCAATGGTGGCCTGTTTTAAGGACCTCCAGCTAATGGTACTACCATTGAGGAGAAAAACATAACTAGAATGTGACTGGTTTTCATCCTCATTAGTCTTAAAGCTTGCATTAGTGTAACCTAACACTACCAGCTCATCTTGACCTCTATACACTAAGAAAGCATCCTTAGTCTAGTTAACATAATTTAGGATTGCCTTGACAGCCTTCCAGTGTTCCTCCCTAGGATTTGACTGATACCGGCTAGTCATATTTAGTGCAAACATGACATCAGGCCTCGTACATAATATAGTTTACATGATAGATCCTACGGCAGATGCATAAAGGATCCTTTCCATGCTCTCCTGGTCCATTTTTGTTTTAGGACCGTCTTTCTTACTCAGCTTCAACCTATGGTGTATAGGCAAGAATCCTTTCTTTGCCTTATTGATGCTGAATCTTTTCAAAACTTTGCCTATCTACATGGCTTGACTTAAGCCTAGAAGCTGATTGGATCTATCTCTATAGATCTTGATCCCTAAGATCGTCTTAGCTTCACCTAAGTCCTTCATTGTGAAGTACTTACAGTACCACCGCTTTACCTCTTGCAGTGTTGGTATGTCACCTCTAATGATAAGGATGTCATCAACATACAACACTAGGAAGGTGGAAGTGCTCTGATAAGGTCGGTTTTTAACCTTATCTTTTAGGCAATTTCGTGGTTTGAACGGCAATTTTGAGCGTCTTTTGCGTGAATGTGTGTGTGGTTTTTTTGAATATTTTGTGCTTTTTATGTTTTGGATAGTTTTTATAACTTTTAGTATTTTTCGTGTTTTCTAGGGTTGTTTTTGTAATTTTTGTTTATTTGTTGTTTTATGGTCCGTGGCGTCGGTGCCGTTATGTTTTTTGTGCTTGTTTTGGACAGGTATTACGACCCGGACCGGAAGTTGGTGCATCAGCGGTGAAGAAGAGTTCATAGTGCTGAAAATCAAGGTGGCACGGCGTGCCACAATTAGGGCACAGCGTGCCAATCCGGCGTGCCATTCAGGAGCAGTCCAGTGGAGTGGCACGAAAACGTGCCACTCAGATCAGCGTGGCGTGCCAACCCTAAAATCACACGGCACGGCGTGCCAACTCCAGCAGCACGGCGTGCCGCCTTCAGTTCTGCACAGCACGGCGTGCCAACTCCACCAGCACGGCGTGCCGAGCCCCGAAACCTGTTGTTGCCCTACTTTCATCTCTTCTTTTTGCTGGTTTTGACCTAGCCGTATAAATAGGTTATTTTCTTTGTTTCAAGGGATCTTTTTCCAGTCTTTTTGAGGGATAGCAAAAACTTGTAGTGAGGTTTTGAGCTTGAACTATTTGTTTGCTTCGAGTTTTGCACTATTGATTGGTTGTAGCTTTACTTAGAATTTTCCCCTTTTGCGACGTTCCTAGTTCCGACTCGAGTTTGTCTATAGAGGTACACCCCAAGCATCTTCACACCGTCGGAATCCGGTTAATCGGACCAAAAGGGCATAAGTTTTTCTTCTTCTCTTTTGTAATTTGATTAAGCTAGTTTTGATTCCACAATTTGATTGTGCTTGGTTGTAAACATTGAACTCAATTCATCTTTCTCGATTAATACAATTGTTTGCAAGTTAATTTCAATTTTTATTCCTTTTCTTTATGCAATTCCTTTAATGAATGTCTAGTCTCATAAGATCTTAATTTAGTAAAGTTCATATTTGTGGCATTACCTAGATTGACACCTAGGAAACCATTAGTATTGACGACACTGTGGAACTTACATGCCCCTATTTTTTGAGCTTTAGAATTAGACCGCTTCTAAACAAGGAAAACCGGCTAAGGACCTAAAAGATCTAGATACGCTAGGTTGTATTATCGAAAGAGCATAATCAAGGATTAATTGTTGAGTTAAATTCATCTTTTGTAATTAATTGATAAAACCATCCCCATTAGTATTCATAGGTCGGTAAACCGCCAATTGATAACACAAAACTCAAGTGCAAAGTAAGCTGGGATAGATCAATTAGGAGTAGGATAGTTTAGCCGTTAATATAATCAACCCAAACTATGTTCCGCCTAGGACACGCAAGGAACCCGAGTAGTTTAATGTTTGCAGATTATTCTTTTCTCTGTGGGATCGATACCTGGACCAACCAGAATTATTACTTGTCAACGATAGGTACACTGCCTTAGTTGTGCGTTTCTAGGTTTAGTTTTACTACTACGCCTAGGACCCATCAAGTTTTTGGCGCCGTTGCCGGGGAGAATTATATTTCTGCATCATTTAGCAAAAGGTCTATCTGCTGATCTAGGCAACATTTCTGTGCATATAGTTAAATAATTTTTCTTTTCGGTGAATAGTTATTACAATTTAGTTTTCTTTAATTTCTGTGTGTGTTTTCTAGCTTATGCGAACTCGCTCTCAGCATCCTGAGCTTTTACCTTATAACCCTAAAATTGAACGTTTGTGTAGCAGGAACCGTAGAGTACGCCAAGAGCAGATTGTTCAAATGGAGCACCAGCAGCGTGATGACAAGGAGAGACAACTCCGGGAAAGAGTTGAACAAGAGCAACTCCGGCGAGAGCGGGAGGAGCTCGACAGAAGAAGGGGTGGTGACAGAGATAACATGGTCATGACAGACCTAATGGCTCCACATCGGCCCCGGAACAGATCCGGAGTGGTTATCCCAGCCATCACTGCCAATCAATTCGAGCTGAAATCCAGTATGATCCATTTGATCCAAGGGAACGGACTATTCAGTGGCGGACTAAGTGACAACCCCAATGATCACTTAGACCGGTTCCTCATGGTGGCCGATACAGTCCGAATCGGTGGGGTGCCCCAAGATGCTGTGCGGTTGAAGCTGTTCCCCTTTTCACTATGCGGGGGAGCAATGGAATGGTACAAATCCTTGAGGCCCGGATCAGTGACATCATGGGACCAATTGGAGGAGCAATTCTTGGCATACTACTTCCCACCATCAAAGACGGTTCAGCTAAGGAACGAGATCATGGGATTCCGGCAATTTGGGACGGAGACTCTTAATGAAGCATGGCAGAGATTCCAACGGTTATTGCGAAACTGCCCCCACCATGACATGCCGCGTTTCACTCAGGTAAGCACGTTTTATCATAGTTTAACACCAGCTAACCGTGCCATTATTGATTCTTCTGCAGGTGGGGACATTTTTAAGAAGACGGCTACACAAGCCGAGGAGTTGATTGCGGAGCTGGCTAGAAAGAGTACCTTGTGGCAGTCGGACGCGCCAACAAGGAATGAGGTTCGAGCTGCAGATTTGGGACGCCAAGATGCAGCTATGGACCATGTAAACAAGAAGTTGGACCTGTTGATGTCCCGCCTGAACTTAAATGGACCACAATACCAATCGGTGTTGTGTGTATCATGCGGAGCGGAGCATCCCGGGCAAGATTGTGAACTGGGCAACCCATTCGTCCAATCGTCCGAAAACGTAAGTTTTATGGGAGGAAACCAAAGGTACAATAACTCTAACTCTTATTCACAAAACTTCAATAATAATAACAATTACGGAAGAAGGTATCAACACCCGAATATGTCCTATAGTAACAACCAAAATGTGTTGAGACCTCCTTCCGGATTCCATTATGAGCACCGTGAGCAGGGGTTAGGTAAGGCCCCATTTATTCCTAATGATCAATTTCCACAGCAGCCTCAACAGTCTAAGCAAGACGAGACGGTTTTGTCGTTACTAAAAGACATCTCGTCTCGGCTTGCTGATAATGCAGCGTACTGTAGGGATCTTGGTAAGCAGGTGGCTCAATTGAGTAGGGAGAGGCAGGAAAGACCTCAAGGAGCACTCCCGAGTAGAACTGAACAAAACCCTAAGGGTAATCAAAGGGAGACAGCTCAGGTTATAACCCTACGAAGTGGTAGGCAAGTGGAGGACCGGGTGCACAACGCTGATATCCCATCTCAACCTACCGAGGTAAGTGAAGAGTCGGGAGAGGTAAGCAACCCCGATTCGATTTCTAAACCCGAACCTAGCATAAACGAAAAAGGGAAAATTCCTGAACCAGTGAGAGCCTATGTGCCTAAACTCCCTTATCCTCAAAGGGAGAAGAAAGATAAACTGGAGCAGAAATATTCCAAATTCCTTGAGATTTTTAAGAAGTTAGAATTTAACATGCCGTTAATTGAGGCTCTCCAAGAGATGCCCTCTTATGCTAAATTTTTTAAAGAACTTCTTGTAGGGAAAAGAAAGCTAGGCGAGGATGAAGTGGTGGCTTTGACAGAGGAATGTTCAGCAATTATAACTAACAAACTCCCACCTAAGCTCAAAGATAGGGGCAGTTTCACTATTCCATGTCGGATAGGAAACTTGGAGATTGCCAATGCCCTGTGTGACTTTGGTGCGAGTATAAATTTGATGCCTTTGTCCTTTTTCAGGAGACTCGGATTGGGGAACCCAAAGCCAACCAATATGACCCTCCAATTGGCGGATAGATCCCTCACGAGACCAAAGGGGGTGATCGAAGATGTGTTAGTAAAGGTGGACAAGTTTATCTTCCCTGCGGATTTTGTGGTAATGGATATGGAGGAAGATAGCTCGGTGCCCCTTCTTCTTGGGAGACCTTTTCTCGCGACCGGTAGGACTTTGATAGATGTCTAGGAAGGTAAGATCATTCTTAGGTTGCATAACGAGGAGGTAAGTTTCAATGTCTATAATTCAATGAAATATCCGTTAGACGTTGAAAATTGTAACTTTGTGGACTCCTTTTGTCCTATTGATGCTTATGTGGTTGAGAGTTTGTGCAGTGAACTAGATTGCATCATAGGAGAAGGTCTAGGTGAAAGTGAGGCAAATGCAGTGATTAGTGAGGAATGCTCATGGGTGAAGGGACGGTTTGATAAGCTGGAGCGTGAAGTCAAACCAGCACCTAAATCCTCATTGGAGGAACCTCCATCATTGGAGCTCAAAACCCTTCCCCCTAACCTTAAATATGTTTTTCTACATCCTCCAAAGGACTTACCCGTTGTAATCTCTTCTTTGTTAACAGGAGAGGAGGAAGACAAGCTGCTAGAGGTGCTAAGGAAGCACAAAGGAGCATTCGGGTGGACAATCCACGACATCAAGGGAATAAGTCCGACATTTTGCACACATAGAATTTTTCTGGAAGATGAGGTAAAACCGTGTGCACAGCCTCAGCGTCGGTTGAACCCCAACATGAAGGAAGTGGTAAGAACCGAGGTGATAAAACTCCTCGACGCAGGTATCATCTTCCCTATTTCTGATAGTCAATGGGTGAGTCCGGTCCAATGTGTGCCTAAGAAAGGAGGCACGACGGTAGTGAAAAATGATAAAGGGGAACTAATCCCTACTAGAGCTGTCACGGGTTGGCGTATGTGTATTGATTATAGGAAGTTGAATGACGCCACCCGGAAAGATCATTTTCCATTACCGTTCATTGATCAAATGTTAGAAAGGATGGCCGGGCACGAATATTTTTGTACTTTAGATGGGCTATCCGGTTATATGCAAATTCCAGTGGACCCTCTCGATCAAGAGAAAACCACGTTTACGTGTCCATACGGGACATTTGCATATAGGCGGATGCCTTTTGGATTATGTAATGCCCCGGCTACTTTTCAAAGATGCATGCTAGCCATTTTTGCTGATATGATTGAGGATTTTATGGAAGTCTTTATGGATGATTTTTCTGTTGTTGGTCATACGTTTGAGTCATGTTTGGGGAATTTGGACCGGGTGCTTCAGAGATGTGAAGACACCAATTTGGCACTTAGTTGGGAGAAGTGTCAATTTATGGTCCGGGATTGTATTGTCTTAGGGCATAAAGTGTCGGGAAAGGGAATCGAGGTCGACCCGACCAAGATTGAGGTGATTGAGAAACTGCCTCCCCCAAATTCGGTTAAGTTAGTTGGGAGTTTCTTGGGACATGCGGGCTTTTATAGGCGCTTTGTGAAAAATTTTTCTAAAATTGCTAAGCCGTTGACTGAGTTACTCTTAAAGGATGCCCCATTTAATTTCAATGATGAATGTATGTATGCTTTTAATTTGCTTAAACGGAAATTGATTAAGGTACCGGTTATGGTGAGTCCGAATTGGGAATTCCTTTTGAACTTATGTGCGATGCAAGTGATAATGCTGTTGGGGCATGTTTAGGTCAGAGGGTGAACAAAATTTTTCACCCAATTTATTATGCTAGTAAAACATTAAATGGTGCTCAAATGAATTATACTGTGACTGAGAAAGAATTACTGGCTGTTGTGTTTGCTTTTGATAAGTTCAGGTCTTACTTGGTCTTATCAAAAGTTATTGTGTATACTGACCATGCTGCTTTTAAGTATTTGTTGGCTAAACAGGATGCAAAGCCCAGATTGATTCGATGGATTCTACTCCTCCAGGAGTTCGATGTGGAGATTAAGGATAAGAAAGGAGTAGAGAACGTAGTGGCCGACCATCTGTCAAGACTACCAAGTGAAGGATCCGTATCCTCTCCGGAAGTGAACATTCGTGACACATTCCCCGATGAACAGTTGTGTGGGGTAACTTCTATACCATGGTTTGCGGACATCGCAAACTTCAAAGTCGGTAACATTCTTCCACCTAACCTTTCATATGCACAGAGGCGTAAATTCTTTCATGACGCTAAGGATTATTTTTGGGATGACCCTTATCTTTTTAGATTATGTGCTGATAGTGTGATTAGGCGGTGTGTTGCGTATGAGGAGGTTCCCTCCATTATTGAAATGTGTCATGATAGAGAAGCGGGTGGCCATTTTGGACCCGATCGAACTGTAGGAAAGATCTTATCTAGTGGGTTTTATTGGCCAACCATGAAACAGGATGTCATTAGTTATATTCGAGCCTGTGATGCGTGTCAAAGGACAGGAAATATTTCCCAAAAGAATGAAATGCTCCAACAGGGTATTTTGGTGTGTGAACTTTTTGATGTTTGGGGCATAGATTTCATGGGACCCTTCCCAATATCTCACAACAACCAATACATTCTTGTGGCGGTTGAGTATGTGTCTAAATGGGTAGAAGCTGTCGCTTTACCAACCAACGATGCGAGGGTAGTTGTCAGGTTTCTAAAGAAAAACATTCTTACTAGGTTCGGAACCCCAAGAGCTATCATCAGTGACGGGGGTTCCCATTTTTGTAATAGGCAATTTGACAATCTTTTGCACAAATATGGGGTTAAGCATAAGGTAGCGACTCCTTACCATCCTTAGACGAGTGGGCAAGTTGAGGTTTCGAATAGGGAACTAAAGCGCATCTTAGAAAAAACGGTAAGTGCATCTAGGAAAGACTGGAGTTTAAGGTTAGACGATGCACTATGGGCATATAGAACAGCTTTTAAGACACCTATAGGGATGTCCCCCTACCGTTTGGTCTTCAGTAAATCTTGTCATCTACCTGTAGAATTAGAGCATAAGGCATATTGGGCTTTAAAATTTCTTAACTTTAATATGCAAGCTGCAGGTGAGCTTCGATTACGGCAACTCATGGAGCAGGATGAGCTTCGGTTGAGCTCGTATGAGAATGCCAAGATTTACAAGGAGAGGACCAAGAGATGGCATGACCAGCATGTAATAAAGAAAGGTTTCAACCAAGGAGAGTTGGTGCTCTTGTATAACTCCCGGTTGAAACTCTTTCCGGGCAAACTGCGGAGTCGATGGACGGGGCCATTTACCGTGCATAAGGTTTACCCCTCCGGGATGGTGGAAATTGAAACCCCGAAGGGAATTCAACAAGTAAATGGGCACCGGTTGAAGTCCTATGTCAGCGGAGGAATAAAGGAGGAGAAGCAAGTCTTGCTCCTTCGTGATGTGTAATGCTAAACCGCGGGTGTAGAAGTCGAGCTATTCCGACTATAAACATAGCACTGAGGTGCGTATACCTCCCGTGTACATTAGTTTTTACGTTAACATGTTTTTGTGTGTTTTTGTGTGCAGGATTAGGTACTTAAGCAAGTTAATCGGAAATCGTGTTCAAAATGTGAAGAAAAGCAATAGTTGGCAGAATTCATAGTGGCACGTCGTGCCACTACTCAGCACACCGTGCCAAGGTGCAGTTGGGTGTGGCACGTGGCGTGCCAAGGTGGCATGAAATCGTGCCAAGCTGCTGTTCCGGAAGAAAAGTGTGCACTAGACATCAGCACGCCGTGCCACATTTAGCACGCCGTGCCAAAGTAATCTTATGCAGGGTGGCACGGCGTTTCCCTTCAACACGCCCGCGTGCCGCTGTTCTGTCCCGTGCGAGATTTGTGAGACAAAAAACCAACACGCCGTGTCAAAAATCTGCACGCCGTGCCTATCAAGGTTCTGAAGAACAGCACGCCGTGCCAAGTTGGCACGCCAACGTGCGGGCCTTCTGTTCCAAAAAGGGAGTTGTGAGAAAAAGGATCAGCACGCCGTGTCAAGACTTCAGCACGCCGTGCCATATGTTTAAATTTCAAGGCAGCACGCCGTGCCAAGGTAGCACGCCGGCGTGCCACCTATCTGTTTCCAGGTACATATATTTAACCCGCTCAGCACGCCGTGCTGAATGCTTGGCACGGCGTGCCGAGCGTTCAAATTTTGAATCCCAAGGGAATTCCACCGCCTATTTAATGTTTTTCCCCCTTCCAACTTCTCATAACCGGCCACTTCTCCTTCTTCTCCTTCCTCTCTCTCACTTTCTCTCACCTTCTCACTCTCTCTCTCCCCTTTTCACTCTCTCTCTCTAAAAACCCATTCTCTCCTTCTCCTTCTCCATTCTTCATCTTCTTCCTCCCTTTCTCCCTTTCTCCCCTTCTCCTTATCTTTTCTTACTTTCTTCTTCTTCTTCATCTTCTTTTTCTTTTTCTTCTTCTTCTCCATCTCATCCTTTTTCCCCCATTCTTTTGCCCTAGGTTTTTATTTTTGTTTCAATTTTCTTGAATCAGGTATGAATTCTTGCTTTATTCTCTCTTTTATTCATTATTCTTATTATTGTTGTTCTTTTTCTCATTTTGGCTTGATGGATTGACTGCTTAATAGGATTTTATTTTTACTTTTTCTTCTGCTTTGGGGTTTTGTATCTTTGACAGTAGTTGTTCTTTGGTTTTGTGTTCTTGTGTTTTTTATTCTTGTTTTATTTTTATGTTTGTGTAATTGTAGGATGAAGAGAAAAACCGTCGCCGATCGGAGACACGGTTCGTCTCGCCAACCCCTGGAACCGTCACCGGAGCCGGTGCCACGTGACGCGCCGCCCACCGACCCATTGATGGCCCCACTGACAAATCTCTCCCGGAAATACAAATGTCACTTTCCCTTAGTTTCGGACGATAAAGGTAAGAGGTACAAAACTTTATTTCCTTTAGAAAGCACTCCATTTCGTACTTTCGATTGGCAATTCCTTTTTGTGCAAGATAGGTCAGAGGGCGTGAAAGCTAAGTTGACTAGTCTAGGGTGGTACGAATTTGTGAAATCTAACCCCCCGGTCTTTAGGGAACTAAACCTAGAATTTTACTCTACTTTGAGTTTTAAAACCAACCCGGACACGGGCCTTAGAAGCATGACCTTCCGCCTCTTTGGCGTCGAGCGAACTTTGGATATTGATGGCCTTAGGGCTTGTATAGGAATTGACGGGAATGGTTACAAGCGGCCCGAAAATCTGGATGCCAAGAAATTTTGGCGATTGATAGGGCAAGGGGTTTACCAACCCCGGTTTGCCAAGACCTCCCAAATCCAAGACCCTGTGTTGCAATTAGTCCATAAATTTGTATGCTTTAATTTTTCGGGAAAGACTGAGAGCAACCGGGTTAATGCATTTGAATTATTGATTTTGTGGCATGTGCATAGTGAAATTAAGGTGCATTTGGGCTTCTTTGTCATGGAAGCTTTATACAATCATCACAACAGAGCCAAGTCCGAACTAGGATTAGGGCATATTGTGACTTGTATTGCATGTTTTTTTCACAGTAATACTTGTTATAGGAACCTCGAAAGCATTCTTCCCAAGAAGCTTTCGAAAGGAATCTTGTCTTGTTCCTATGTTGGTGCAGCTGCAGGTCCTTCAAGTGCAGGAGGTTCAAGTCGGGGAAAGGCCCCCATGGAAGTAGATGAGGAGGAGGAGAGTGAAGCAGGAGAAGATGGCGAGGAGGACACGGAGAACGTGTCGGTGGGGGTCGATTTTATGGGGAGGATTGAAGGACGGTTGGATGGCATTATTGAGCAATTGGAAGGCTTAACCGTCCATCAGGTTCTGCTGGAGTAGCGGCTGACCGCGCGCCTTGATCGGCAAGCGGCTCAGCTCGCCAACGTCGAGGCGTTCGCCTCCCGCCACTGCGCCGCCCAAGGGTGGCCGTACCCGCTGCCCCCACCGCTAGCTCCCGATATGTGAGGTAACCCTTCTCCTTCCCCATTTAGATTGTTTCTTCTTCCATTGCACTTTTGGAAGTAAGTGCAATCTAAGTGTGGGGTGGGTAAAGGGATTTCTCCTTTTTCTTTTTCTTTCTTATATTGCACTTTTTGATTGTTGTTTAGCATGTTTGTTGGCGTTTTTGCATGATTGAATGTTTTGTGTTGGTTTTTGGTTAGATTTAGGATTTACTTTTCAATGCATGTGAAGTTGGTTTTGGTTGTTTTGGTTTGTTAGTATTTTTAGGTTGCTTTTGTTTCAATTGCCGTTTGAATAGCATTGCTTAATCCACCCTCGAACCTAAGTCTCTGTGCTTGGATTGATAGCGATTGGCTAGGGATATTAGGAGTTGTTTACAAGTCATTAGCTTGTTTGTGCGTGGTTTGTGATTCTTGATGGTAACCATTGGTTAGATTTGTCATTTAGGTTGCATTAGGGAATTAGTCCTCTACCCCGACTTGCATGATTGAGCTAGGATTACGCCTTGGAAAATTGGTTGAGTCACACGACCTAGCATACAAACCCTAATACACTTGTGCGAATTTGAGCCTTTAGAACCATTTCACATCGGTTCTATTTCTTTGTGAGGGTAAAAACAATCGTGGCACACTAGATCGTAGAACCCGGTGTTGTTTTGCACTTGGCATCGAGAGCTTAATATGTGGAGACCCTTAGGATTAACCCATTGACTTAAATAACCCTAACCCTAACTACTGATTCATCCCTTAGATCACCCATAGCCACTAAATTAACCTTTTTGACTTAAAAAACCTTCACCAAGCTAACTCTATAATCCTAACCTTTCCCCATTTCACTTTGATTTTCCTTTCTCACCCTCCTCTCCTAAATCAAGTAATTGGCTAAGTTGTTCATTCATTTTGGGGTCAATCACCATTTGCATTTCAACTCTTTCATATCTAGTCCTATGGAAAAATTGTGTTAAAAAAAAATAATAAAAAATATATAAAAAAAAATTAAAAAAAAATATATCCAAATAGAGTCAATGTGTTTGTTCGGTTTCTTTTTGTAAAACTCGGAGTCTGTAAACGCCTGTCTTGGTTATCCGGTTTGCATCTTTCAGCCGGTATTTGTGTTCCATGTTTTGTAATTTTTTTTTATTGGTTGAATAAAGGATTAGGGCGATCATTTAATTGCCTTGATCCATGCCTTGTAATTTTTGTTTTCGTTTTCTCATTAAGTTGTGTTTCGGCCTTTGGGTGTGGATAAGGCCTTCTTTTTGTCAAGTTAATTTCAAAAAAAAAAAAAAAAAAAAAAAAGCAAACACTCTTAGGACTAGTTCTGAGTTGAAAATTGCATGACCCGTCTTTAGTGCTTAGTCAATTTGTATGTTTTACTTGATTCGTAGGAGTTGTACACCTAAAATTTCCCTTATCAAACCTACCCTAAGCCGTAACATTACAAGCCCCAGGTTCTCTGATTTTGCTCCTTGACCAATGACTTCACCGGGATTGCCATTAGTTCGCTATGTGATGTGTGCCATTGTTTGTTTTTGTGTGCTCATCCGCCTTGCCTTGAACTTGAGTGTTGGAGTGACATCTTGTGAGGTGCTTTGTGGTCGTATAAACTCTGTTTGTTCCTCGCCCTTTGACTAGCTGAATTGTGTTGGGTTTGGGTATTGAGTGGTTTTGAACCTTTTGCACCTAATGTCATTTCAAAGCTGATGATTTACTTTCTTGAGTTTATGAATCTCGTACGGTTAAACCCTTAGTTGGATTTGCAAGTGAAAGCGAGCAAGTTTACTCCTTTATCTTTAGTTGATTCGCTTGAGGACAAGTAAGACTTTAAGTGTGGGGTGGTTGATAAGGTCGGTTTTTGACCTTATCTTTTAGGCAATTTCATGGTTTGAGCGGCAATTTTGAGCGTCTTTTGCTTGAATGTGTGTGTGGTTTTTTTGAATATTTTGTGCTTTTTATGTTTTGGATAGTTTTTATAACTTTTAGTAGTTTTCGTGT
Source organism: Euphorbia tirucalli (assembly GCA_039660915.1). Classification (NCBI taxonomy): domain Eukaryota; kingdom Viridiplantae; phylum Streptophyta; class Magnoliopsida; order Malpighiales; family Euphorbiaceae; genus Euphorbia; species Euphorbia tirucalli. The sequence goes on along the minus strand of CM077635.1, from coordinate 14,507,145 downwards.
TTTCTAGGGTTGTTTTTGTAATTTTTGTTTATTTGTTGTTTTTATGGTCCGTGGCGTCGGTGCCGTTATGTTCTTTGTGCTTGTTTTGGACAGGTATTACGACCTGGACCGGAAGTTGGTGCATCAGCGGCGAAGAAGAGTTCATAGTGCTGAAAATCAAGGTGGCACGGCGTGCCACAATTAGGGCACGGCGTGCCAATCCGGCGTGCCATTCAGGAGCAGTCCAGTGGAGTGGCACGAAAACGTGCCACTCAGATCAGCGTGGCGTGCCAACCCTAAAATCACACGGCACGGCGTGCCAACTCCAGCAGCACGGCGTGCCGCCTTCAGTTCTGCACAGCACGGCGTGCCAACTCCACCAGCACGGCGTGCCGAGCCCCGAAACCTGCTGTTGCCCTACTTTCATCTCTTCTTTTTGCTGGTTTTGACCTAGCCGTATAAATAGGTTATTTTCTTTGTTTCAAGGGATCTTTTTCCAGTCTTTTTGAGTGATAGCAAAAACTTGTAGTGAGGTTTTGAGCTTGAACTATTTGTTTGCTTCGAGTTTTGCACTATTGATTGGTTGTAGCTTTACTTAGAATTTTCCCCTTTTGCGACGTTCCTAGTTCCGACTCGAGTTCGTCTATAGAGGTACACCCCAAGCATCTTCACACCGTCGGAATCCAGTTAATCGGACCAAAAGGGCATAAGTTTTTCTTCTTCTCTTTTGTAATTTGATTAAGCTAGTTTTGATTCCACAATTTGATTGTGCTTGGTTGTAAACATTGAACTCAGTTCATCTTTCTCGATTAATACAATTGTTTGCAAGTTAATTTCAATTTTTATTCCTTTTCTTTATGCAATTCCTTTAATGAATGTCTAGTCTCATAAGATCTTAATTTAGTAAAGTTCATATTTGTGGCATTACCTAGATTGACACCTAGGAAACCATTAGTATTGACGACACTGTGGAACTTACATGCCCCTATTTTCTGAGCTTTAGAATTAGACCGCCTCTAAACAAGGAAAACCGGCTAAGGACCTAAAAGATCTAGATACGCTAGGTTGTATTATCGAAAGAGCATAATCAAGGATTAATTGTTGAGTTAAATTCATCTTTTGTAATTAATTGATAAAACCATCCCCATTAGTATTCATAGGTCGGTAAACCGCCAATTGATAACACAAAACTCAAGTGCAAAGTAAGCTGGGATAGATCAATTAGGAGTAGGATAGTTTAGCCGTTAATATAATCAACCCAAACTACGTTCTGCCTAGGACACGCAAGGAACCCGAGTAGTTTAGTGTTTGCAGATTATTCTTTTCTCTGTGGGATCGATACCTGGACCAACCAGAATTATTACTTGTCAACGATAGGTACACTGCCTTAGTTGTGCGTTTCTAGGTTTAGTTTTACTACTACGCCTAGGATCCATCATGCTCCCACTAACCATCTTACACATAGGACTTATCAGGATTCTGTGTGAAGCCATATTCGATTATAGCCTCATTCAATCTCTAATTCCATGACCTTGATGCTTGCTTCAATCGATAAATGGATCTTTGAGGCTTGCATACCCGGTTAGGATACTTTGGATAGATAAAACCCTCAGGTTATGCCATTTACACATCCTCGAGTACCTTTCCATTAAGGAAAGCAGTCTTAACATCCATTTGCCATATCTCATAATCATACCATGCAGCTATGGCAAGTACTATCTTAATGGATTTGAGTATGGCAAGTGGTGAAAAGGTCTCATCATAGTCAATTCCTTGGACTTACCTGAATCCTTTTGCCACCAATCACCCCTTGAAGCTATTATCGACTTTTAACTTGAAACACCACTTGCAACCTATCACCTTTGCACCTAGAGATGGATCCACCAAGTTCCATACTTGGTTATCATACATAGATTGCATTTTAGCCTCCATGGCTTTACGCCATTGATCTGAGTGTGGGCTTTCAACAGCCTCCTGATAGGTGTTGGGCTCCTCTTGGACAATGATAATAAGGTCCCCATCATCAGTCATAAGAAAGCCGTACCTCTTTGGCTGATGATATGTCCTACCAGACCTTCTAAAATCCTGTGTAACTGATTATGCTTCCTCAATTTCTTAAGTAGCTATATTGGTTCTCGAAGCATCCTCAACAGTAGCTGCAGGAGTCTGTGAGTCTTGAACTTTAGAAATTTAGATATTACTCCCACTGTCTCTCTTGGAAAGGAATTCCTTCTCCAAGAACACTGCATTCCTGGCTATGAAAACTTTGTTTTCTTCCGGATCCTAAAAGTAATAACCCTTAGTTTCGTTAAGGTAACCCACAAACTTGCACTTGACAGATTTGGACTCGAGCTTACCATTTTTCAATTTCTTGACATGTGCATCACAGCCCCAAATCTTCGAGAATGAAACATTGGGCTTTTGGCCCATCTATAGTTCATATGGTGTTCCCTCAACTACCTTGCTTGGTCTATTATTAAGTACATAAGCAGTTGTCTCTAAAGCATATCCCCAAAAGCAGACAGGGAGCGTAGCATGACTCATCATCGAGCGAACCATGTATAGCAAGGTCCTATTCCTTCTTCCTGAAATTTCTTTCCATTAAGGTGTACTAGGATGAGTGAGTTGGGATATAATCCCACACTCTCTCAAAAACAAGTCAAACTCTTAGCTCAAATATTCAGCCCCTCGGTCAGATCGAAGTGTTTTTATTTTCTTATCAAGCTGGTTTTCTACTTCATTCCTAAAGTCCTTGAATCTCTAAAGAGTCTCAAACTTATGCTTCATTAGATACACGTAACCATATCTACTAAAGTACAGAAACCTGATCTAGCACTAGTGCTCATTGGGCGGTATACATTGGAATGTATCATCTCCAATAGCTATGAGGCCATTTTAGCAGTCTTGCTAAAAGGCGTCTTTGTCATCTTACCTCTTAAACAAGATTTGCATGTGTCATAAGACTAAATGTCAAATGACCCAAGCACTCCACTAGAGTAAAGCCTAGCTATGCGCTTGTCGTTTATGTGGCCAAGTCAATAATGCTAGATGTGTGTAGGATTAATATCCTTTTGTTTAATGCTTTTAGTATTTATGCTTAGATTGAACTTTTATGTTATAGATCAAGGATATAAAAGCCATTTTTAAGAAATGATGTTCCATAAATAATATTGCCACATTGCATAGAAATTCTACCATGTCCAACATTGAAAATGAAACCAGAAGTATTCAATAAAGAAATAGAAATAATATCTTTGTGCATCGCAAGTGCAAAATAACAGTTTCTTAATTCCAAAACGAGTCCTCTAGGCATCTCTAATAAATAATCTCCAATCTCTATTGCCTGAACTCGAGCACCATTTCCGACTCAAAGATCCACTTCTCTGGATCCTAGCAATCTCCTATTTCTTAGACCCTGCACATTTGAACAAATGTGAGATCCACATCCAGTGTCTAAAACCCAAGATGTAGAAACAACCAAATTAATCTCAACAACATATATACCTGAAGCAGCAGCTTTGCTCTTCAATTCCTTCCTTAGATTTGGACACGAGCTCTTCTAGTGCCCCTTCTCATGACACTCATGGTAGACATCATCAGGAGAAGCAACCCTTGCTTTGGGGTGGACCACCGCCTTCTTAGCCTTGACCTTGGCCTTTTGGGCATTAGCTTTAGCCTTAGACTTGGCCTTTCCCTTAGCAATGGGTGTATTGCCCTTGTTCACTAGTAAAAATTTAAGTAAGAGACTACTCAACAAGCTTGAGCGTGCCATGTAGCTCAATAACTGATTTATCAAGACCCTGCATGTGGTAGTTCATGATAAATTGGTTGTGAGACTCAGGAAGTGACCTAGGAATAATGTTCGCTGTAAAGTCCTGTAGAACTGGTGAGCCGAGGCGGGCAAGTATATCAATATATCCCTTCAACTTTAGCATATGAGTGCTAACCGAAGTCTCAGTTGCCACTACAGTTATGCAAAGTGCCTTAGTAGTCAGGTAACGTTCTTGACGAGTCTGATCTTGGAACATCTTTTTAAGTTGATCCATCATCTCATAAGCATGCTGCTCCGTGAACTGTTTTGAAGATCAGAAGCCATGGTACCCAGTATAATGCATGAGACATCATGGTCATCCCTCACGTGCCGGTCGTAATGCTCCACCATTGTTGTGGTGATGCCTCGACCTCCAGGAGGGCTAGCTGGTAAAGAAGCATTCACTACATACTTCTTGGACTCTAGTCTAAGAACTATTTGTAAGTTCCTAGCCCAATCTAGGAAGTTTGTCCTCAAAAGCACGGAGGCGGTTCACTGTTCACCGGCGACCTAACCGGAGGTGGGAGGCGGCAGATTGAAGAAGATGAGAGCGAAGAAGATGATGATGAGAACGAGGGAGAGCAGAGGGCAGATGAGAGGTGCATTTGTGAGATGATGGAGGGAGAGCAGGGGGCTGAGAACGAGGGAGAGAGGACAAATTAGGTAAAAGGCAAAAAATCCCTATCCCAGCTGAATAATACATGGGGGGGGGGGGGGGGGGCAGGATTATGTATTTGGGATAGGAGTATCATAAAATCCCTTATCCCTATCCCACTTACATGTAAACAAATGGGGGATAGAGGTGGGATAGGGATAAGAAATCCATATCCCACCTTCTATCTCCTATACCAAACAACCTGTTAGTGTTTATGTTATAGATAGAGTTGGATTGATTTAAGTCAAGGATATATAAACCATCATTTAACAAAGCATTTCCATATAAAACATTATCTTTGAAAATTACAATTTTACCAAAACCAATGTTAAAACCAAAACCATCAATATCTAAGTCAGACACTGAAAGAATATTCCATGGTTGGTAAAAATAACAGTTCTTTAAAATCAAAATAAATCCAGCGGGCATCTTTAGGTAGAAATCTCTGATCTCGAGGGCAGCAACCTTAGCTCCATTCCCGACTCAAAGATCTACCTCTCCGGATCCCAACAACCTCTTATTTCTCAGTCCCTGCATATTGCAACAAGTGTGAGAATCATATCCAGTGTCTAAAACCCAAGATGTAGGAACAGTGAGGTTAATATCTATAACATAGATACCTGAATAAGCTGACCCATTTTTCACACACTCTCCAATGAGCCTTGGACATTTTTTTTTCTAGTGTCCCTTCTACTTGCACTCAAAGTAAACATCATCATCATTGGCCTTGGGCTTGGGCCCTTGTTTAGCCTTTTTTACCTTGGCCTTAGCTTTGGCCTTAGCCTTGGCCTTGTCCTTAACAAGAGGAGCATTCCCTTTGTTAACCAGCAGCACTGTGGGAGTCTTCTTGATAGACTTTTCAGGTAGCTTAAGCATGCCATGCAGCTCAGCCACAATCTTGTCCATGCCCTGGATGTGATAGTTCAAAATGAACTGATCATAAGACTCAGGGAAGGATCCTAAGATGATGTCAATCACCAACTCTTGTGGGACTAGCATCCTAAGATGGGCTAACATGTCGATGTATCCCTTCATCTTGACCATGTGGGTGCTCATAGACTTCCCCGTAGCCATCATAGAGGTGTTGAGTGCCTTAGTCATCAAGAACCTCGCTTGACGCGCTTGATCTTGGTACATCTTTTTCAAGTATCCATGATCTCGAAAGCGGTTGGTCCATGAACTGCTTTTGCAACTTAGGCACCATCGTGGCTAAATAAGGCACGTGAAATCTTTGTCATCCCTCCGATGTAGGTCATACTGCTTAACTTGAGTAGCAGTAGTGCCATGACCCACTAGAGGTGCAACCGGTAAGGCCCTGTCTAACAGACTCTCCTTAGACTCTTATCTTAGAACTATTCTTAAGTTTCGAGCCTAGTCTAGGAAGTTAGGCCCAGACAACTTCTCCTTGTGTAGGAGTGAACGTAGTGAAAATGAGTTTACAGCCAATTAAGTTATCTACACGGAAGAATTACAGATAGTATTGATAACGGTCTTTAGTGATTTAACCATATTAATTAACAATCCAAGTTGAATTAACTTGTTGGTGATGTATGTTAAGAATGACCAAGATCCATATTTCATCAAGAATTAGCCAGGCAGAGGCTTGTTAAATAACCCTTAACTATTTAGGTATGAACTCCCTCCAATCCCAACCTAGGGACTCTTGGTTTGATGGGTTTATTAGCACTTAACCATCTGTGATTAGGGCCAGGAGTTGATGCTACTACCTATGTTGAGTCAAAGCACCATTCAAGTGTTAAGCGTACCTAGTACCTTAACCCAATACAGTATGAATACCACAATGCACCTGGCGAAGTCTCGGCGCAGATTACATTATTTAAGAACCGACATGGTTCAAATATGGAAAGCACTTTTAAGCGACTCAATATTTTATTTGGGATTGATTGATTCATGGCTTAGTATACATAATCGCTGGTGTGCTTGGAATATGGATTGCATGCATATTATCTCACATATATATACATATTCATTTAAAAAAATAATATAAATTAAAATGAGATGCTCTGGGCCCTTAAATACAACCTAGTGAAAAATCTAGTAAACCTATACTAGAGGCTTGAAAAATTCTTCTAGGCTTAGCTCTCTTGGGCTTCTTCTCCAAGGCTTGATGCAATTACAAATTTTATTTATATAAAATAAAATTACATTAAAATAAACCAAAACGACATGAATGTTGTATTTCCCAAAATTTTACAGCCCATCTCGATATAACGCCCAATAGCACTCAAACCATACACCAAGTACAACACATAATCACATCGTACAAATTGACATATATATATATATATATATATATATATATATATATATATATATATATATATATATATATATATATGTCCAACCGGTTTTTGAAATCACCGATTCTGGCATTTATGACTTAAGTCCATTTAAAGGCCCATTAGGCTTCCTGCTAATGATGCAAAATTAAATTTTGCTCCTACTTGAATTTTGATGTAACAGACCCGAATTAGCGGTCCAATTCTCAACCTATGTGAAGGGCCAATTGGACCAATTTCAATTACCAATTTAATTTCATAGCAAATAAAATTCAAATCCAATGAATGACTATTTTGATAATCATTCAAGAAACCATACGAATCCAATTCGCATAATTTAAACACACAGATTTTAAAAAATTTTATTCGGACTCTTGCCCAAGCCCGTACCCTCAAAATCCGAAAACGGACCCGAACCCCCCGCACGACGACGCTACTATCCCAACAGGGCAGTAGCAGCTGCTGTGCACGTAGCAGCTTGCTCCGAGGCAGCATTGAATCGCAATTTTGCGATTCAATACAAAACCACATTATTATTTTTTTTATAAAAAAAAAATAGCAGAAAAAGAACCATCAATCAAAATAGTGAAAAAAAATACCAATCCAAAAACCTATTTAGATTGAAAACCAGTTGGGGAAAATAATAAAAAACCCCAATGCAAAAATTCTAAGGTTCAACAAAACATCAAAACCAATTGAAACAAGAACCCTAATCCCAATTCTATAAGAAATTATGACTGCTCTAATACCACTGTAGGAAATTTTCACGAGAAAAATCGGTGCGCAACGGAAAATAGCGATTAAAATTTTCCCATGATTCCAAGGACCCGTGATTTTGATAGAATCAAAGAATGGAAAGAAATTAAATTTCTTACCTTATTCGTCTCTTCTATAGACTGTAGAAGATTGCAGATATGAAGATCGGCAACTTACACAATCAGGTACACCAACAGCACTTTAACCGTATTCGTGCTAGAATGGAACTCGAGATTGCACCAAGGAGAATTTCGGCTCCCTCTCTCACTATGATGGCCGAATTCTATATATATATATATATATAATACCATAATTTCTATTTACATAATTACCTATTACATTACCTTAGCATTTTATATGATTAGTAGTTGAGAGCTACCAGTTGGGCCAGTTTGAACAAAACTCTATAAGACTTTCATGCTTTTTTTTCTGTTTAGGCTTCTCCACAATGCTTTAATGCTCTTTTGATATTTGTTTTGTTGTCTTTATTTGTTCAATTATGCAGTGAACATTTTATAGTCAAACTACCAAACTCAAGAATGAAACCTTGCAAATGTTACTGATTCAAATTTGATAGTGTATGCTATTTTCTGGATGTGTCTTTGAAAATTCCCAAAAATTATTTTTTATTAATAATAACCAGTAAATTGACTATCAAAATAATGAAATGTTATTTTTTTTTAATTTGTTGAGTGTGGGTAGAGATTCTCCGACACCTGTAGACACCCGTGCGGGGAGGGGGTGGAGGTGAAAAGTCTCTGAAACATTAAACGAGTAATCCCCGAAACTGTCCCCGCAAGCATTGGGGGTGGAGTGGAATGTACCCCCTTCCCCACTCCAACCCGTTGCGACCCCTACTTGGGAGGACTGGGGTGGAGGAGGTCTATTGTACTTTGCCATGGAAATCCCCTCTTAGAAGGGGTGGTTCCAAGCGACCCTCCTCCTAGAATTTTCTCTCCAAAGTATTGGGTTTTCACTCCCATATCAAAGAAGTAATAGAGCTATATCAATTGTATAAATTGTATTTTATTTTAATGTATATTTGGGGGATACTTTTGTAAATACACCTGCTGTAATTTATCTGCTGTAAACCCTAGACTATAAATATCAATACACTCTCCTCAAACAACTTGAGTGAGATTATTCCAAACCTTAGCTGTCCTTTATGGTATCAGAGCCTAAGGGCTTCAACTGCCGCCGATAACACCAGCAAAGGAGTGCTGCCGCAACACCAAACGCCCAGCAGAAAAATTACTGCCGTACCACCACCGATCAAAGCTACCATGGCAACCACCGGCGCACTTGTGAATTCCAATCAGGGTGTGATTTCGTTGACCCCCAACCTCACTCATCAAATTCCCATTAAACTCAATTCCACCAATTATGTGTTATGGAAGACGTTGATTTTACCGATGCTAAAATGATGTGATTTAGCTCACCATGTCGATGGAAGTAGAGCTCCTCCAGCCACTCTACTTGCAAATAATAATCCCAATCCAGAATTTCAGATGTGGGAACGTCAGGACTAGCAGGTGCTTAGTTGGATCCTCTCGTCGTTAGAGACGTCAATTCTACCCCAAGTAGTGGGCGTTGAAACCACCAGGGAGGCGTGGGTGAAACTTCAGACGGCATATGCCTCAGGGTCCAGGGCACAGGTACGTGACCTGAAGCAACAACTTCACCGATTAAAGAAGGGTGATTCGGAGTAAATCACCAATTATTTGCAGCGAGCCAAGACAATTTCGGATAAATTAAGTGCATTACAGCACTCTGTGAATGAAGATGATTTAATTGATGCTGTTTTAGACAGATTGAGTCGACCATTTAGAGATTTTGTTCACACACTTGAGACCACAATGGTTCAGGCATCCTTTGATGATATTTATGGGATGCTTCTCACTGAAGAACGTAATTTAGAATGCTCCAATACTCTTGAGACTGATCTGAACACACCATCAGTCCATTATTCTCACACAAAACAACCCGGTAGAGGAAGGGGACGCGGTAGAAACTTGTTCCAACAGCACCAACGCTGCCAACCTTCTACCGGTTCTCTCCCAACACGCCAACAGCAATTTATAGGTTGGGAAAGACAGAACCAGCAGCAACCAAATCAGTCCCAACCCGCCTCCTTTGATATATCTACGGTTGTTTGTCACAATTGTCATGGATTAGGCCACTTCGCACGCTAGTGTCCTTCACTGAAACTTGGCAATACTCGTTCCCAACAACCTGCTTTGAATCATACAGCCCTTTACCCAAATAGCAAGCCGTGGATTATGGACAGTGGTGCTACCCATCACTTGACTTTGGACCTTGGGAACCTGAACATCCACTCCGAGTATAGCGGTCCTGAAGAAGTCCAACTAGGTAATGGTTCTAGTCTTGCTATCAAACATGTTGGTCATTCTTCTTTACCATGTGCAAATTCCTCTTTAACATTATCAAAAATTCTTCATGTGCCTAATTCTCCTTCTAATCTAATCTCTGTCAGTGCTTTAACTAACGCTAAAGATGTTTCTGTGGAATTTTTAGATAATTTTTTTGTTGTGAAGGACCTAACTTCCAAACAGGTACTTCTTCGCGGCGCGAATAAGAATGGGTTGTACACCATGCCGACGTCTCCATCAGCTCCTGTCCACGTCAATTTGGCGTCCCTCTCCACTTGGCACGATCGGCTTGGCCATCCAGCGTTCCCTGTCGTCTCTCGCGTTCTGAAATCCAACAATATTGAGTACTCAAATAAAGCTAATTGTAGCATGTGTTCTAGTTGTGCTGTTAGCAAAAGCATAAATTAGTTTGTCTTGTTTCTGAAACTCATGTTTCGGGTCCCTTAGATTTGATTTGTTCGGACTTGTAGGGTCCTGCACCCTTGAAATCTCATGACAATTTTTCGTATTATTTACATTTCTATGATCATTATAGTAAATATTGTTGGATTTATTTCTTGCAATATAAGTCTGAGGCTCTGGATGTTTTTATTAAATTCCGTTCACTTGTGGAAAAATTTTTTGGTCGTTCTATTAAAGTTTTCCAATCCGATGGGGGTGGTGAGTTTATTGCTATGAAATCCTATTTGCATGCACATGGTATTCAACATCGTATGTCTTGTCCATATACTCCTAAACAAAACGGGAATGCTGAACGCAAACACCGTCATGTAGTTGAGACAGGTTTATCATTATTGCATCGAGCTAAATTACCTGTGTCATATTGGACTAATGCATTTGAGACTGCCGTATATTTAATTAATCGTATGCCTACTCCTACCTTGAATCATGCTACTCCTTTCTCTCGGTTGTTTGGCTCATCTCCTGATTATTCTTTGCTACGTGTTTTTGGTTGCCTATGTTACCCATGGTTACATCCCTACACTTTGCATAAGTTAAATTTTCGTTCTCGTCCTTGTGTTTTTATTGGCTATAGTCGCATTCATAAGGGTTATCGTTGTCTTGATCCAGTGGCTCGTAAAATTTTTATCTCAAGCCACGTTGTATTTGATGAACAGGTGTTCCTGTTTCCGGAGTTGAGTGCACCGCTGGCCCATGGTTCACCACCGCCTGCTCCACTATTCCTTCCGTCTTCGCTGTTGCTACCACATACATCCCAGACATCAGCTCCACCTGAACCCACTCCAGCACCAAACGACTCAACTACACCTCAACCCGGAACATGTCTCTCCCTACCTACAACCCATGCCGGTTCGCCCAGTCCCCACACCACACCACCCAACCTGTCACCTCCACACAGCAGCCCGTCACCCCGCCAACCTGACCCAACTAGCCTGTCACCTCCACACACCAGCCCGCCACCTCCACCCACCAGTCCCGTCACCAATACCGACCCCACACCTGACCCACCCACTAGTCCACCAGCCGCTACCTCACCCGGACTTCCTTTAGTGGTGGATTTACGGCAATTTTGTGACAATCAACCATGTCGAATGGTTACTCGATCCCTTACTGGGAGCAGCAAGCCTCGTCTATTCCATACCATTGCTGCTGCCCCTGATCCTACTTACTATACCTAGGCTGCCAAAAGTGAACACTGGAGACGTGCAATGGAGGAAGAATTTACAGCTCTTATTCGGAATGGGACGTGGGAATTGGTTCCCAACTCTGTGGCACCAAATGTTGTGGGATGTAAATGGGTTTTCAAGACAAAGTTAAAGGATGATGGGTCTGTTGATCGGTACAAAGCTAGATTGGTTGCCAAGGGTTTTCACCAACGACCGGGCATGGATTTTAAAGACACGTTCAGTCCTGTGATCAAGCCTACCACAATCCGTTTATTGTTGTCCTTGGCTGTTTCGTTTGGCTTGCGTGTCCTACATCTTGATGTGTCAAATGCTTTTTTACACGGTGATTTGGATGAACCAGTGTTTATGACCCAACCACCGGGGTTTATTGACCCTTCTTATCCCACTCATGTGTGCCGTCTTCGCAAATCACTCTATGGCTTAAAACAATCCCCACGGATGTGGCATAAGAAGCTCACTCAATCCCTTATTCAGTATGGCTTTCATGGGTCCAAGGCCGATGTCTCCCTCTACATGCTACGTGACTCAGGTTCCATTTTATTTTGTCTCATTTATGTGGATGATCTCCTCATCTTGGGCAATGATGATGCTAGGGCAGCTTATCTTATTTCTTACTTGCAGTCCCATTTTGCTATTAAAAATCTTGGCCGTGCGACATATTTTTTGGGGATTGAACTTTTGTGGTCTGGTGATTGCTTATTCTTGTCTCAGAAGAAATATGTTCAGGACTTGATAAACCGGGCTCAAATGGATGGTTGTAAGGCTGTCTCTACGCCTGCTAGTACAGCCGACTCCTTGTCCCTTCGTGGGGGTCACGTTTTTTATAATCCTACTGTGTATCGCAGCTTGGTTGGTGGCCTCCAATACTTGACCATCACCCGTCCTGATATCACCTATTCGGTTTATAAGGTTGCACAGTTTATGCATGCCCCTTCTACACTTCATTGGCAAGCTTTGAAAAGAATTCTTCGTTATCTTCAAGCAACGACTTCCATGGGTATTCGGTTTTTGAACGCCTTTTGTGACTCGGATTAGGGCGGGGATGTTGATGACAGGCGTTCTACTTCAGGCTTTGGGATTTTTCATGGAACGAATTTAGTGTCATGGGCTTCTAAGAAACAACGGACCGTGTCACGGTCATCTACGGAAGCAGAATATCAGGCCCTAGCGACTACCACGTCCGAGGTTACTTGGATTGGTATGCTTCTCACCGAAATTGGCTTTCCCTTGTGTCAAGCACCCATCCTTTGGTGTGATAACTTGAGTGCTACATACTTGACGGCCAATCCAATTTTTCACAGCCGCACCAAACATCTTGAACTTGACTTCCATTTTGTTCGGGAACGTGTTGCCGCTAAAGAAGTTCTCTTCAAGTACATCTCTACCAAGGACCAAGTTGCAGATATTTTGACAAAGCCCTTGCCTCGTACTCGGTTTCTTCAATTGCGTGACAAGTTGGCTTTGGTTGACACCCCAGCTCAACTTGCCGGGGAGTAATAGAGCCATATCAATTGTATAAATTGTATTTTATTTTAATGTATATTTGGGGGATACTTTTGTAAATACACCTGCTGTAATTTATCTGCTGTAAACCCTAGACTATAAATATCAATACACTCTCCTCAAACAACTTGAGTGAGATTATTCCAAACCCTAGCCGTCCTTTAAGAAGCAAGTGATTTATCCATATAATGTCCACCCACTTTCCGTCAACTAGCCACGTTAGCAAGCAACTCATTGAGCTAATGTCCATGGTAAACCACTAGGAGAATAGTGTTCATATTTATCTACCTTTTGTTCAACATATGTTTTTATATATGTTTGATCATGTGATAGAATTGATTTACTAAAAAGTTTAAATTAATTGATAAAATTGAAGAATGATTTTTAGTATCTTTGACACATCTCGGCACACAAATATCCCTTGGTCTTGAAGTATTTACTCATGTTCATCTTACCATGTGTTGGTATTTGAATTTTCAACCTCTTGGTTTTATTGATCCTTGTACCATGTCAAAAAAAATTAATTTACTTAAAAGTAAAAAGCAATTTTTAATATGACTGAAAAATCATTAATAAATGGATATTTTTTTATAGAAAAATTAAAGAAATCAATTAAAGCAGGTATATATCCTAAAAAACCGAAACAAAACCAATGAATTAGCAATAACAAATATAAACTGAAAAATAGAGATGAATATTCAGTTGGCAATTAATTATTAAAATTTTCTTGCGAATAGACTTTTAAGACCAATTGAATGAATAAAAAGTATTTTTGATAACGTACTATTTTCAAATCATTAAAGAGCATATACTTTATTTATTTGCAAGTATACCGATGTTGAGGATTCCATGTATAAATGGGATTTGAATTTTGATTGCAGGGATTGATGCTATTATGGCTTTCAACCAACTCGTGGTTTCCTATAGAGAGGAAGTCTACAATATTTTATGTGGCTCTGTTATTGATAAAATTTGGCACAGCAGGAAAAGATCCACCTTTCAAGAACTTTTTTGAAGATCAACTAATTAAAAAGGAAGAGGGGGATGAACAAGTTTTTGATGGTAGTACATTTTGGTGGGGAGTGTGGAAGTTTATAGGAGCTGCTATTTCTGTGTTTTTCATCGCACATATGCCATGGGACAAAATTTTCTTATTGAGTGCATCACTGATGGCAGCTGCTTATGTTATGTTGTTAGTTGGCATTTTTTGGCCAAATTACAACTACACACCAGCCACTGAAACCCCCTTCTTTCTTCTCTTTAAAGTTGTCAGGGCAGCATTCACGAAACGCGCCTTGGATTATCCTCTTACCCCTTCCGGTTACTACTGTGACCAACCAATTCAAGGGCGACGTTTTCCCCGTAAATCATTTCTTAGGTAAGTTTCTATGCTTATAATTATATATATCTCATCTATTACACCATATTTATCCATCTATATATTTCTTATAAGAATATTTGTTTGTAAAATAAAATTACAAAAAGGATGGTGCTAAGCTTTGAGAATAATAAATATATGTAATCACTTTTATAATTAACATAATACATAAGGAAACGTAGAATATATATATATATATATATATATATATATATACACGCGTGGGTGTTAGATTTGCAGACTCAGGTCCGTGTTTTAAAAGTTGACAAAGTCATGATTGTGGTTACATTGTTTCACAAATATAATCCTACATCCAACACACTTTTTGAATACTATGGATTTTAGATTGAAATTTTGGATGTTAATCTATACGAATGTAATGAACCTTAGGAATAAAGCTCTGAAATTTTTAGAAGCGTCGGTATTTTTCTAATTAAGTACTGCAAAAGAATTTTAAAAATCACAAAAAAGTATAATTATTTGCAGAAATTATTTAAATCTTGAAGGAAAATTCTAAATAACATGTGCAAATTATTAGGAGGATAAATAAAAAAGATTGAGTTTTGCATGGAAATTGGGTCGAAAGTTCCAATCTCTATGTTAAATTCAATATATTTTTTTTTTTTTTTACCATTTAGCATCTGAATGATTTATACGCATTATTTAATAATTTTCCATTAAGATTTTAAAACTTTTTGCCCATTGTTTTTTTTTTTTTTTTTTTTTTTTTTGTGAATCTTCTATATTTCTTTGTTATTTAATGAAAAAAATACATACATTTTCAAAAAATGTTAAAGCTTTGCTATCAATGTTTACAATTTCCATATCAAACAAAGTGAAATTTCAGCTAAATATCTAAAAAGATTTGACAGTGTTTATGACGTGTGCTAAATGAAAGACTTTGTTTGCTAACCATGAGATATACGTGTGCTAATAAAAAAAGACTCATATCTCTATTTGTCAACTTTTAATACACAGATCTCAATATTTCTCTATCAGAAAAATGCTAATTAATAACACTCAACTTATGGATTGCTCTCAACTTAGGTTTCAATTTCAGAAAAAATCTTTTAATCTTTCTTAGTAACAAACTGATAAGTACTAATCTTCAAAATGTGAAAAATGAGAAGCATCAAAATGTCTGGAAAGAGAAATACAGAGAGAAAAAGTCAAATAGAAAAAAATGAAAGCACAAAGATTTAAAAAAAAAAAAAGTACAAAGAATTATTTCTTACTAATTAATAGGTATATATATTTATATATATATACAAACAGCTAAATATTTATTTATTTATTTACTTTTTTTTATATGTCAAATTGATTATTAAAATTTTAACTTTTTTCCCTTTGTGGTTATTAAAATTTTAACTTATCATCTTGGAAAAAATGTTTTCTTTTTTTGATAATGGTTCTCATGGATTGTTTCGCCCAAAAAAAAAAAAAAAAAACCATAGATTCGTTTTTGGTAGTTTACCCTTTAATAAGTTATTCTGGAGAGTCCAATACATTAGTAAATTCATTTCACATTCCATTGGATTTTTACTAATGCAATCATCCAACACAAATGTTTCTCTTCAATTATACTTTCCTTTTTCAATCACCTCAACAAAATTTAAAACCCATACTGTTGAAGAAATCTTCAATTGTATCCACTCTTTTAGTGGCTTGAATGACTCTTATTCACATATGCATGCATCTTAATTAGTTTTCTTCTTTGATCATTGAGTGCACAGGTGCATAGACAAAGCCGCCATCGTGGAACCAGCTTCTCCCAGCCAACCAGTAGGAGCAGAATCACAGAATGAGAACCACTGTACAGTGTTAGAAGTGGTGCAAGCAAAGTCTTTTCTAAGGTTAATACCTTTATGGTTTGCATTCATTTTATATGGTGTAGTCACAGCAGCAGGCACCACTTTCTTCATTGAACAATGCAGCGGCCTCCAACAATATATTGGCAGTAACTTTAAGGTCCTTGTCAATTTTTTGTTTATAATGAGACGTTTGGTCTCATACATTATTTCATTTCTAGCTAATTTAATTCTTCAAAGATACTGCAGTGAACCTGAGACACGGAAACTAAAGGGTGGGCTAATTAGAGTTGGAATAGGGATTGGTGTCTCCATAGTCTGTTGCGGGGTTGCTTCGTATATTGAGCATCACAGATTGCATTTAATAGATATTTATGGAGATCCGGATGATGATGAAAAAGTGAGTTTACCTATGAGCATTTTAGTGTTAGCTCCTCAGTTTATTTTCTTAGGATTAATGGATGGACTATCAGAAGATGGGTTGAGTGAGCTTTTCTATATCCTTGTGGATAAATCAATGGAAGGAATTGAAACTCCAACCAATGAATTGATGTTAGGGATTGGGCAAGCGGTGAGCGTAGGATTTGTTTATATATTCGAAAGATGGTTCGGTGACACCATTAACACTAGCCGGCTCGATAAGTATTTTCTTGTTCTTATGTTTCTATCAGCTGGAAATCTTTTGTTCTATGCTGTAATCGGATATTACTATGTTCATGTACAAAAAAGGGAAACTCAGTCAGAAATTGATCATCCACAACAGGAAGGTGCAGAGGATTAAGAAGAAAAAAACAAAAACAAGAACAAGCTGAAGCTGAAGTTGAAGATAAGGGAGGATTAATTTTTCTTCAAGTAGAAATTGAAATAGACTTAGAGTGAAATGATACCATGATATATCAGATGTAGTAGTTAAATTATTGAAACTGCCAATGTTGATATTTGTTAGTTGTTAGAAGTGCTATACTAGCTTCAACGTGCTGCACTAGCTAGTTTAATAGTTGCTATAAATAACAATTAGGTGTGTAGTGGTAATGTGTATGGTGTGTTAGTGGTGTGTTAGCGTGTTGCTACATTTTTCGTTATTCAGTTGTTGCTATTTAATGAAGTTTGTGTAGAATATTATTTTAATCTAGCGAATTTAATCGAGTGAGTGTGATAGACCAAAATATCGATTATTCTAGCTGGTATTTCGCTCCATTCTTCTTTTCTTCTTTGTTCATTGTTAGATCATTTTTAGATCATCTTTAGAACTTCATTTGTTCCTTTCCAACATGAATTAAGAAAAACCCCTTTCCAACTCTTAAACTTTGTGCAAGTATTATATATATTTTTTTTCTTAATTATATATGATTAATTGGTTCGATGTCGCTCACACACAGTAGATTGTCTCTCTCCCGTTAAATTTGTTACCACTTAAGTCGACCTTAATTGGTTGATAAAATTATTATTACTGTTGCTTTTGGTGAAATGAGTAATGAATAAAAATGTAATTTACATTTTGAATATGCATGAGATACAATCTTAATTGCACGAATCTGATGAATACGAATAGAGTAGTGTAAGTCATATATTTTTTTCTATCAAATATTTCTTTAGCATTATATTTTTGAACTTGTGAAAGACGGAGTTTATAGCTTGCTTTCATCAAAATTACAAACTTTAGATGCTCGTTCTTTGAGAAATATGCCTATAAACCATATTGATTTTTTTTTTTCTTTTTCACTATAATAAATGATTTTCAATACCATTACCACAATACCTTTAATAATTTGTATCAGAGATATTGATCAAGAGAGAATACCAAAAACACCACATTCTAGCATAACCAAACCCACCAATAATTTTTTTTACATAGAATCCACCGATTGAACTTTGCATCAAATTTACATACGTCAAATTCATGGTATGTTGTAAAACAAAGATTTCCAAAAATTTTTAGGAGCACAATCTACGCTAGTACCAATGTAAACTCAAACTTTTGTGGCCCCTACACCAACTCCTAAAATTGTTAACGTTAGTGATAAAGATGAATGAACCATTTCCATCAAATAAAGATGCATAAGCGATAACGTTAAAGAAGAGTCAACAAAAAACTTTATGTTCTAAAATCACATTTTAATTGTTCATGAGTATATGGAAATACATTTTGTGAATGATGCCATGCGCCTTGAATTGAGATTGGAGCTTTTTAAAAGTCTCAACCACAGTACGGCTGAACTACTTAATTTACATCACTAAGAATATTGCATTTACATCACTTTTATTTTGATTCAATACACCCATAAGCAGTAGCAGAACCAACTAGGGATTGAAAGGGGCTCTAGCCCTACTGGCCGACTGTAAGTCTGCTAAAGTTATTAGTGGTGTTACCATAGGGGAAAGGGACTGATGGTGAGGGACTTATGCATAAGAACTCTTTCAAGCAATACACCAAACATGTGGTGGGCACTGTACAACAGAGGACAATGCTTGCACGACACTTTTCTAAATTGCCTTGTTGAATACATCGCAAGCAAATAAGCAAGAACAACACAATCTAACAAATACTTGTTTGATTTCCAGATTTACATCAAAATATTATACAATAAATAATAAACCAATAATGAACACATTGTTTGATAGGAGATAGCTTCTCATCTCGATTAATTTTCCAGATCATTCCTTTAAGTAAAACTATATTGTATGACCAATGACGAAACTAGACCAATTTTTTTCCATATTTATAAAACTATTCACTTAGTTCCAATTCGTACTAGTGACATAATTTATGTTGAATTTGGCATAAGCTTGGTTTCTAAATGTACTCAATTAAGATTCATTTGCCATTTTTTAGTATTTAAATCTTCTCTGTTTTTATAAATTTATTCAATTAATGAATATCAATTGATTTTTTTTTTTTTTTTTTTTGTTACATAAATATCAAATGATTAATTATTAATTTAATTAACTAGAAAATTTATTAAAATATTTATATATAATATAAATGAGTAAATACTTGGGACACATGTCAATTCCTTAGATTTTCTAAAAAATTTAATTTATTAAAAGAAAAAATAATCTACTACTTATTATTAAAATTTCTCCTATCTATTTATATCTAATTATTTTTACCAAAAATAAATACCTAGCGATGATTGGGCAAAATTCTTATATTTTAGAATTTTTATCATTTTTTCCTCTTTAGCTTATTTTTTCCTTTTTTTGTTATAAAAGTTTATTCTGTATTTTAGCTCCTCTATATCATCTATGTATTGGGACACATGTCAATTCCTTAGATTTTCTAAATATTTATTTGTTAAAATAAAAAATAATCTTTTACATATTACTAAAATGTCTCCTATTTATTTATTCCTAATTATCATTACAAAACATAAATATTTAAAGAAGATTGAGACGAATTCTCCAATTTTAGAATCTATATATCTACATAAAGGTATAGGCACTTAGGCCACGTGTCAATTTCTTAGATTTTCTAGAAATTTTAATTTATTAAAATAAAAAATAATATTTTACATATTGCTAATATTTCTTTTATCTATTTATTCGAAATTATTTTTACAAAAAATGAATACTTAGAAATGATTGGGTCACATTCTTTCATTTTAGATATTTTTTTTAACTTTTTCTGTTTTTGTTATACAAAGTTTACTCTCTATTTTAGCTCTATCTATATCATCTTATTTTATATAATATAAAAGAGTAAACACTTCAAAACATGTCAATTTCTTAGATTAAAAAAAAAAATTATTTATTAAAATAAAAAATTATTTGTTACATATAACTAAAATTTTCCTATCTATTTATTTCCAATTATCTTTACCATAAATGAATGCTTAGTGATTGAGAAAAATTCTCCAATTTTAGAATTTTTATTATTTTTTCCTTTTTTGTTATGGAAAATTTACTATCTATTTTAGCTCTATATAAAAGAGTAGATATTTGGTACACATATCAATTTATTAGATTTTTTAAAAATTTTTAGTTTATTAAAATATAAAATAATCTGTTACATATTGCTATAATTTCTTCTATCTATTTATATCTATTTATCTGTCACCAAAAATAAATACTTAGATACGATTGTGACAAATTCTCCTATTTTAAAAATTTTTATTATTTTTTTCCTTTTTTAGTTTAGTTTTTCCTTTTTTATTATAGAAAATTTTATTCTGTATTTTATTCCTATTTATATCTAGTATATAAATATAATACACAAGAATAGACATTTGGGACACATGTCAATTCCTGATATTTTCTAAAAATTTTAATTTGTTAAATAAAGTTTTCTTTTACATATTACTAAAATTTCTCCTATTTATTTATATCTAATTATTTTTACAAAAAATAAATATTTAGATATGACTGAGACAAATTATCTTATTTTAGAATTTTTATTATATTTTTCCTTTTTAGTATTTTTTTTATAGAATGATTACTCTTTATTTTAACTCTATCTATATTATTTCTCATTCCTTATTTATATAAAACTAATTAAGAAATTTAGATTAAATAATAATTAACTAGAACTAAAATTTTCAAATTTAATAACTATTATAAAAATCTGTGCTTTTGCACGGGCCATAAACTAGTTGATGTCTAAAAATAATTCAATTAATTTGATGCTACATAATATTATTATCCAAAAAATTTAACTAAAACTGATAATGGTATTTTTTTGTTTAATTTGCAAACATTGTCAACTATCTAGTTAATTAACAAAAAATAAATAAATAAATAAATAATTTAATGCTACAAAATAATTTCTACATAATCGCGCATAAGTGATTAGCAGTAGGGGTGCACAAAAAAAACCGAAAAACCGAAAAACCGTGAAACCGAACCGAAACCGTACAGAAAATATGGTTAACCGAAACCGATGGACTAGTGTACGGTTTTTGTTTTTAAAAATTTTCAGTTTCGGTTTCGGTTTCGGTTTCGGTTTCCGAAGTCCATGTGGACTCGGTTAACCGACCGTTGAATTTTTTTTATATATAATTGGATATATAGGTTATATGAATTAATGGTGAAACATTGGGGTGTTTAATGTAATTTTATGTCTATAGTTTCCAATATGTTTAATGTAATTTTTGTCCTTAATTTAATTTTTATTTTCCAATATATATATATATTAATGGATTTTCCATTATTAAACATTAATATATATATATATCATAAATTGGTTCACACTTTGTTAGCTCTAAAACTCTGTTTCCAAAAATATATAATTTACTATTATATTTGTCAGTAAAATTTAATTTAAATTTTATATATGTAACTTGTGGGTCTTATTGTCATATTATTTTTTTGACAGGAAAATTTGGTTTTGTAAAATTTTTTACGGTTAAATCTAATAGTTTGTAGTGTTTATATATCAATTGCCAATAAAAATTAAATTGTTACAAGACATTATATTTGATTTTTATTTCGATAGCTTTGAAGAGAAAGATATGAATATTAATATTGTAACAGTCATTCTCCATTTCTGCTCTAGTTTTTCATTTCTTTCATTTTCATTTCTTCTCTCCCTGAAAATTTTTGGTTTCATCTTTGTTTGATTAATTCAGATTTTTGTTGAGAATGGAAAATCCATTAAAGAAGGTTACATTAAACATTAATATATACATATAATGGAAAATCCATTATTGGTAACAATTAATTCACCGACAAACATAATTAGTTCACTTCTAGTTGTAATGTCATTTTTAATCAATTATTAAGACTATGGTTTATAATTTCATATTTGTCTTTGATATTTGAGATTTATGATTTAAAATTTTGAGGTTTAAAATATAATGTTTATTTCGGAAATGGTTAACCGTAAAAAAATGGTTAACCGACCGAAATTAATGGTTAACCGAATAATGGTTAACCGTATTTAATGGACAGTGTACGGTTAGTAAATTAGAAAAACCGTTCAAGCGGTTAACCGACCGTGTGCATCCCTAATTAGCAGTCAATTTTTTTTTTTTTTTATCACTACCTTTTAATTGGCGAATTAAGTTCAAATTCAATAATTATAATTATTATTATTATTATTATTATTATTATTATTATTATTATTATTATTATTTTTTGCCAAGAACATAAAAATATTAAGGTTCGCTATTCACATGCTTTTAAATTTGACTTTTTTTTAGAGAATTAAATTGGTCAATTCATATTACATAATTATTAGCAAAACTCAATTATGGAAAAAAATTCAGAGATTTTCCCGATAATTACAAATACAATTCACATTGATAACTTAATCTAACCCAAAGAAGACTTAGCTATTCTTTGTTAAAATTAAAACTGCAGAAAAACAGAAGAGAAATAAATAGTTACTTATTTTTTTGAGAGAGCAAAACTGAAAAACTTTGTTTGAGATAGAGGAAAAAGAAAGAGATGGAGAGTGGGAATTGTATAAGAAAAATATATAATTAAAGAAGGTGGGCTCTCTTATTATGATTTTCTTTTAGTTTTCCACATGAGAATACTCACCATTTCACTTTAGTTGAATCATATAATTCTAGTCAACTTTTAATGAGAACAATGGTGTATCATGGTATCATAAGACAATACATTGATATCACAAGATGATATGTTGATATCATTATTATGAGCAATCAATAAAAAATAAATTCTATGGTCTCGACCATTTGTGAATTTTTAAGCCAAAATTCTTTTGCTCAAGTGTTTCCTCCTTATCTTTTATAAATGAAACATAAAGGTGAGATACCCAAACTACCCTTCTTAGTAAAATATTCACCATACTTTACATAATAATGATTTAACCAAAATTACCATATGGTAACTTTAAAAAACCATTCTAACCAATTCTCATAAAAGACTATTGTATTTTATTTAGAACTGAACAATTTAATACCATAAAATAAAATAATACATTAACGATAATTAATATGTAATAAATACATATTAAATGTTCCGTCATAAAGCTCACCTAAACTCGTAAGCGTACGATCCTATAAGTCCATCCGTGTGTTGGCCATGAGCCCGAAATTACATTTTGCCTATAAGTTGTAAGTGGGCTCTAGCAAGCCGTTACAACCCCCAACTGAGATAGAGATATCAAACTCAAACCGACATACACCTTAAGTATTTGATAAGATCCCTTGCACATGCGATATTGTAGGAATTTTCACCATGCAAAACAAAAATTTAAGCAGCCGAAGCAATTGATTTGCACTCAAATCCAACCTAGGAATCCATTCAGATTGGGAAGTAACAGACTCAACCAGAAAGCGATTTAAATCTTACCCTGATTTTGAAGTTTTCTCTATGAATTTCCAAGCAGGAAATCTCCACCTTCACACATGCAGGCCTCAAGCGATCGAACGAGCGTGCTAGCACTGGACCGAAAGCGAGAAAGTAGCCGAACCCTATAGACTAGTGTTGCCGAATTTCACAAAGAGTGGGAACGAGAAGTAGTATTTTCTAGTCTACTTTCCTGCAGGCTTAGAGAATTAAATTAATAATGTGCCATTTATGCCTTTGGTCAGCTAGGTTTTAATTTAATTAAACTTTATGCCAAAGATTTAATTAAATTATAAAACCATAAACCTTATGATATAAAATTGATGCACCCTTAAATTAATTTATATCAAAATCTAATTTTGACTTAATTATATTTTACCTCTAATTTATTTATGGCACCATGCAATTAAATAAATCAACTTAAATATAATCAATTCTCTATTATGTCAAAATCCAATTTTGATAAATTATATTCTATTTAAATTATTTATTGTACCATACAAATGAATATAATTCCAATCCCATAAATATCAAAATCCAATTTTGGCAAGTCATATTTTAATTAATTAATTTATTGCACCATGCAATAATTAAATTAATATAAATATGATAATAGCTCCTTTAATTAAATATATAACCAATATATATTTAGGTCTTAAACATCCGATCTTGACCCTATGCGTATAATCCGGTAGGTTCATCTTTATGTTGGTAGTGGGCCCAAACCTTTGGGCTCACAGACTATTGGTAGGTTCTAGCAAACCATTATAACCCCAATTAAGATTAATATATCTTTTGGACATATACTCCTTGCAACCTTTTTCTTATACATCCCATACCTATTGAATATCTCTGTACTGCTAGAACCATAAGTAAGTCATCTCCTATGGCTGCAAGTACATTTCTTGATACCGAGCAGACTAAACAACATCAATCACTTAATCATCCAGTGATTAAGTATTAGGCTTGGCCAAGCACTTCTCAGTCTCACTCATCAAGTGGCCGGTGATATCATGATCTCATTTAAAAGATTGGCATTTCCCTTCACATTGCTCATGATCCTTAGGTATCCACTAGCATACCCAATCATACCTATACTTTGCACTTTGTTACGAGCCGTTAGGCGTATGTCAAAGTATGTGATGTTGGGATTTTTCACCGAAAATCAACCGATAAAATGGAAGAATGTGTTTATTTCCTCAAATCTGTGCCCAAGAGCAAATGATATGGAAATCAAAAACCAAAATAAATATAGAGGAAGATTAGATTCTCACCAGAAAATCTCCAGAAGAGATGGCTGCAGAAATCGAGCCAGACTTCCTCCATGTTCTCGTACACGAACGGCTATAGAACTCGAACCCGTGCTAGCGATTCGATCAACCAAAAGCAGAGAAAAGATGCCTGGAATATGCTGCTGTCATAGTTATGTTTTGGCCAAAATTCATCTAGGTATTTAACCCTAGATGGCCGAATTCCCCATGGGAATTTTAGGCCCAATTTTCTTTTTAATTTTATATGGGCTTTCTCCCTTTCAAGCCCAAGTCCGTATTAATTCCTTTGGTCCAATTTTATTTCAAATGTAACTTTAATTCAACCCGTATGTTTATATATTATACCATATAATATATTCCATACATTTAAATTAAAATTAATTTGACCAATTAATTTAATCGAGGAATTAAATTAGACTTCCATAAAATTAAACACATGTAAACCTATACATGTAAAATATTTCAACCCAGGAAACAATCTCATAAATTAATTCATTGAATTAATTATAAGAAGGCCAATACAATTAATTATATTATTTTGATCAATCCAATTGATCTATATAATATAATTAATGGAATCCTCTCTCTCCAACTTGTATACTTCAAGTATACATTTGATCCTTTTAGTTCGAGTTCAGACATTCAATGTGTACGATCCTGTGGGTCCGTCTTTATGTTGGTAGTGGACCTATGGCCCACAGACTGTAGGCGGGTTCTAGCAAGCCCCTAGAGCCCCCAATTAAGACAAAGATAGCAATCCAACTGTAATCATAACCCTGTAATTCAAACTAGTATATCCCATGTCATTGATATCGGTGTCCAATACAGAGGCATGGATTGATCACCCTCTTTTGTGTCCAGACATTTACTTGATCCCAAATGAATAGATGCTCACAAACAAGTTCCAACTTATTTGGGTGTGGCCACACTCTTATTAATTACATTCATCAAGAGGCCGGTGATATCTTCTCAGTGGACTACTGAGTGACATTCCCTTCTACATATCCATAGTACTGCCATGTTCACTGACACACCTTAACGTACCCATACTTGGGACACTATTGCAGACCCTTTAGGCGTACACCAAAGTATGCCACTTCACATGCAGCACCATGATATGGTCAGGTAAAAGGATTCATAGAAGTACTACACGAGAAACCCTTGTGATACTATACCATGTGGATTTCTCATTTAGTGGATCTATCTAGTACCATGCCCCTTTACATGTACCCATTAACTTGGTTGACATCCCATGTCCAATGGCCGGTAAGACACCACTATACAACTAGGCTAATGATAGTCTTTGGTTCAATTCATTCCCATGATTGGAACAGACTATAGATGACTTTATGGTCATATCGTTTTCCTTATCCATGGTCTTACTGCCAAGTGCATGACACTTGTCAACATGGATATGTCCATCAGATACTCTATTTAGAACATAGCATAAGATATATAATAAATAGATTAATGCCTTTATTTAATGACACAGATTGTATAATACATAAATCCAATAACTTAGTACAAATGTATAATACAAATACAAGGACCAATGCCTTGGGACTGGAGCATATCCGACAATCTCCCACTTACATTAGTTCCAACTAGGCATGGGCCTAATCCTTATAGATATATGCTTGGGCCGAGTCAGTGGCTTGGTCAAAGGATCTATGACATTATCCTCGGTGTCTACTCTATGTAATGAAATGTCACCCCCCTCGGCGATTTCTCGTATGAGGTAAAACTTCTTGAGCACGTGCTTTGTGTTCTTGTGTGACCAGGACTCCTTAGCTTGCGCAATAGTTCCATTGTTGTCACAGAATAGTCCCTAAGTCCATAGCAACATCAGGTCTAAGGATCCAATATAAGTGCTACCATAGATTCACTTGTCTTATAGGGGCCAAGTGAAATACTCTGAGTGGATCGATCCAGTACCATGTAACCTAACATGTACCCATCTTTTTGATTAAAAATCCATGTCCAATGGTTGGTAGGACACCACCATACAATCAAAGGCCATGCTAGTCTTTAGTTAGTATCATTCCTATGATATAACAGACTAGGGATATTTGTAGTTAAGAATTAACCCTACTCTCAGTCCTACTTGCAAGGAGATGCTCCTAACAAATAAGAGTACGACTTAACTAATGAATATTTTATAGCTATTAATTTCACAAGAAGTTAATAAAATAGATTAATGCCTTTATTAATTATGAAAAATTCAATTACATTGTCAAAGGGACTAGGGCATACACTAACAGATATCGGTGTCCTACACGAGGCCTGGCTCTATCATCCTTCTGTGTGCTAGGTCATTTACTTGACATCCAAGTAGACTGAGATCAAATAAATGATTATTGAATGATCATATTTGGGTATGGCCATACACTACTTAGTCTCACTCGGTAAGAGGCCGGTGATATCATCTCTTTGGTGAAGAAATATGCAATTCCTTCACATTACTCCTAATCCTAGCATGGTTCTCAATATACCAAATGTACCCACACTCAGCTCCTAGTTACAGGCCTGTTAGGCGCACATCAAAGAATGCAAGGTCACATCTAGGAGTGTAGTAATATCGGGTCTAAGGATCCAATATAAGAAAGACATGAGAAACACTCATGACACTAAACCATGTAGTGTTCTCACAAGCGGATCGATCTAGTGCACTATTCACTAATTTGCACCTATGTCCTTGATCAACTTTTCAAGTCCTATGGTCGGTGAGACACCACCCATCTCACAAAGAACATACTAGTCTTTAGTTATATTCATTCCCATAATTATAACAGACTAGGGATAGCTTTAAAAATGTGTTCTTTAGACTCATGTTCTTACTCTTTCAATACATGCTACTAACATACATGAGTAGACAACAATTTATGAATTCTCAATATTTATTAATTGCACAAGTAATCCAATAAATATGATTATGCCTTTTATTAATACCAAGTAAATCCATTCTCACACATAAATAAAAACAGAGTACATCATATAGGGACTAAGGCATAACCCAACAATCTCCCACCTGCACTAGTTACTACTATGTAGGGGTCTAATCCCCATAGATCTAATATGACCATCATGCTTGGACTACGCCAACACCTTGGTCAAAGGATCAACGATGTTATCATTTGAATCAACCCTGCAAATCTTCACATACCTCGCTCAATTATCTCCTGAATAAGATGGAATCTCTTGAGTTTATGCTCCGATCTTTAATGTGAATGTGCTCCTTTACTTGTGCTATGCCCTTTTATTGTTATAGAAGAGGTCAATTGGGTCTAGGATGGAGGGAAAAACTCCAAACTTAGTGATGAACTTCTAAATCCAAATAGTCTCCTTTGCAGCATCTAATGCACCAATATACTTAGTTTCTATTGTAGAATCAACAATGATGTCTTACTTTGAGCTTTTCCAGCTTACAACACTCCCATTCAGCATAAATCGGTCTATGTCTGGAAGCTAGCATCAGTGTAACCACTTATAACAAGCTCTTCCTAACCACCAAACACTAAGAAGTTATCCTTAGTCCTTTTAAGGTACCTTAGGATAGCCTTGACCATGGTCCCATAGGCCTCGCCCGGGTCCTATTCGTACCGAGTGGTCAAACTCAGTACATGTGCAACATCAGGTCGGGTAAGTAGCAAAACATACATAATTGATCCAATTGCCAAAGTATATGGAATCGGTTTCATGTATTCCCTCTGATCCCTTATGGAGAGATAGTCCTTCTTACTTAAAGTAAGACCATGATGAAAAGGCAAGAAACCTTTCTTCGCATTTGTCATGTTGAACCTTTCAAGGACTTTATCTATGTACCTTTTCTAACTCAAGCCTATAAGCCAAAGAGATCTATCCCTATAGATCCTTATACCCAATTTAGTCTCCGCTTCACCTAAGTCCTTCATTGGGAACATTTTTTCAACCACTCCTTAACAATTAAGAGTGTTGGAATGTTGTCTGCATATAAGACAAGAAATAAAACTTTGTTCACACTAGCCTTCTTGTACACACAAGGCTTATCTTCATTCTTGGTGAAGTCAAACTCCTTTATTGCTTCATCAAAGCAAAGATTCCAACTTTGGGATGCTTGCTTAAGACCATAAATGGATCTTTGCAGCTTGCACACTCGATTACGACACTTAGGATTGACAAACCCCTCCGGTTGAGCCATGTAAACATCCTCAAAGAGGTTTCCATTAAGGAAAGCGATCTTGACATCCATTTGCTATATCTTATAGTCATACCATGCAACTATGGTGAGTAGTATTCTAATGGACTTGAGCATTGCAACTGAAGAGAAGTTTTCATCATAATCCATCCCATGGACTTGTCTAAAACCCTTTGCTACCAATTGCCCTCTGAAGGTGTTGTCGACCTTCAACTTAAAGCACCACTAGCAACCAATGACCTTATCACCCATAGGTGGTGTTGGGAGTTTTCATCGGAAATCACCCGATTAAATGTGGAAGAACGCAGTAATTTCCTCAAATCCGTGCCCAGGAGCAATTGATATGGAAATTAAAACTTTAAAATTGAAATAGATGAGATTAGATTCTCACCAAGAATATCTCTTCTAGAGATGGCTGCAGAAACCAAAATAGATTCCCTCTATGTTCATGTACACGAATGGTTATCGAACACGACCCGAGCTAGCGAGAGGATCAACCGGTAGAGAGAGTTTGGTGGCTGGAATTTTCTGCTCAAAAACTCATCTGTTTGACAAATTCCACCCTAGGTTTTTAACCTAGCGGGCCAAAATTCCCTTTGGGAATTTTAGGCCCAATTCCATTTAATTTCATGTGGGCTTTTCTCCTCTTTAAGCCCACGTCCAATTTAATTCTTCTGGTCCAATTTAATTTCAAATTTAAATTCTATTTAACATGTATGCTAACATATTATACCATCTAATATACTACACACATTTAAATTGAAATTAATTTGACCAATTAATTTAACCGAGGAATTCAATTAGACATTCATGAAATCAAATACATGTAAACCTATGCATGTAAAATATTTCCAGCAAGGAAATAATCTCATAAATTAATCCATTGAATTAATTTTGAGAAGGCCAATGCGAATATTAATTTTATTATTTTGATGAATCCAATTGATCCTTATAATATAATTAATATAATCCTTTCTCTCTGGTATGTATACTCCAAGCATACAGGTGATCCCTTAAGTCCGAGTTCAGAAGGTCAATATGTATGATCCTGTGGGCCCATCTTTATGGCCCACAGACTGCAGGCGGGCTCTAGCAAGCCACTGCAGCCCCCAATTAAGATGGAGATGACAGTCCAACTGTAATCATTACCCTATAGTTTAAACTCGTATATCCCATGTCATTGATATTGGTGTCAAACACGAAGGCATCGATTGATCACCCTGTTTTGTGTCCAGGCATTTACTTGTTCCCGATTGTACTGATGCTCACAAACAAGTTCCAACTTGTTTGGGTGTGGCCACACTCTTATCAGTCACATTCATCAAGAGGCCGATGATATCTTCTCAGTGGACTACCGAGTGATAGTTCCCTTATACATATCCATAGTACTGCCATGCTCAGTGACATACCCAAACGTACCTATACTTGGTACCCTTTTACAGGCCCTTTAGGCATACACCAAAGTATGCCACTTCACATGCAGCACTGTTATATGGTCAGGTCAAAGGATCCATACAAGTACTACACGAGAATCACTTGTGATACTTTACCTTGTGGATTTCTCGTTTAGTGGATCTATCCAATACCATGCCCTTTTTACATGTACCCAGTAACTTAGTTGACATCCCATGTCTAATGACCGGTAAGGCACCGCCATACAACTAGGCTAATGATAGTCTCTAGTTCCATTGATTCCCATGACTGGAACAGACTACGGATCTCTTTATGGTTATATCGTTTTCCCTATCCATGGTCTTACTGCCAAGTGCATGACACTTGTCAACATGGATATGGATATGTCCATTGGATACTCCATTTAAAATATGGCACAAGATATATAATAAACATATTAATGCCTTTATTTAATGACACAAAATATGTATAATACATAAATCCAATGAATGTACAATACAAATACAAGGTCCAATGCCTCGGGACTAGGGCGAATCTTACAATCTCCCACTTACACTAGTTCCAACTAGGCGTGGGCCTAATCCCTATAGATCTAGTATGACCCTCATGCTTGGACTGAGCCAGCGCCTTGGTCAAGGGATTTGCGACATTATCCTCGGTGTCCACTCTATGCAATGAAATGTCACCCTCTCTGCGATTTCTCGTATAAGGTGAAACTTCTTGAGCACGTGCTTTGTGTTCTTGTGTGACCGGGGCTCCTTAGCTTGTGCAACAGCCCTATTGTTGTCACAGAAGATATCAACTGGGTCATGGATAGTAGGCACTACTCCTTACTTAGTGATAAGATTCCTTATCCATACAGCTTCCTTAGCTGCATCACATGCTGCAATGTACTCAGCTTCTGTTGTTGAGTCCGTGATGGTCGGTTGCTTTGAGCTCCTCTAGCTTACAACACCACCATTTAGCAAAAACACGCATCCAGACTATGACTAGTACTCGTCCTGGTCAGTCTGGAAGCTTGCATCAGTATATAGAGTAACTGATAGCTCTTCCTAACCTCCATACACTAAGAAACTATCCTTAGTTTGGTTAAGTTACTTGAGGATTGCTTTGACAGCCTTCCAGTGATCCTCCCTAGGATCCTTCTGGTACCGGCTCTTCATACTTAGTGCAATGGTGACATCAGGTCTCATACATAGGATGGAGTACATGATCGATCCTATAGCCGAGGCATATGGGACCAACTTCATGTTCTCCCTGTCCTCCCTTGTCTTAGGACAGTTCTTCTTACTAAGTTTCAGCCCATGGCTCATCAGCAAGAAACCTTTCTTGGCCTGATCCATGCTGAATCTTTTCAGAACTTTATCTATTTACGTGGCCTGACATAGGCCTAGAAGCCGATTGGATCTGTCCCTGTAGATCCTAATCCCTAGGATCATCTCGGATTCGCCTAAGTCCTTCATTGTGAAGCACTTACACAGCCACTGCTTAACCCCTTGCAGTGTTGGTATGTCGATTCCAACAAGAAGGATATCATCCACATATAATACTAGGAATGTGACAATGCTCCCACTAATCCTTTTATACGCACATGGTTCAACTTGATTCTATATGAATGCATATTCCTTTATGGCTTCATTGAATCTAAGATTCCAACTTTGGGATGCTTGCTTTAATCCATAAATGGACCTTTGAAGTTTGCATACCCTCCCAGGATACTCTGGATCGACAAAACCCTCAAGTTGTGTCATGTACACATCCCTAAGTAGCTTTCCATTATGGAAAGCGGTTTTGACATCCATTTGCCAGACCTCATAGTCATACCATGTGGCTATGGCCAGCAAGATCCTAATGGATTTAATCATAGCGACTGGTGAGAAGGTTTCATCATAGTCTATTCCATGGACTTGCCTAAAACCTTTTTTAACTAGACGCCCCTTGAAGGTGTTGTCGGCTTTTAGCTTGTAGCACCACTTGCAACCTATTACCTTAGCACCTGGAGGTGGATCAACCAGGTTCCAAACCTGATTATGGTACACAGATTGCATCTCTACCTCCATGGCTTTACACCAATTTGTAGAGTGTGGGCTAGCCATAGCCTCCTGGTAGGTTTTGGGTTCTTCCTCATCAAAGATGAGAAGAGTGTGATCATCGGTGATGAGAAAACCATATCTCTCTGATTCTCGATGATCCCTACCAAACCTCCTAGGTCCTTGTGTGACCTGGGTCACTGCTTCCTCCTGTGGAAGCTCCACCCTGGTCTCTGAGTTATCTTCTTTAAGAGATGGTGAGCTTTGAACTTCCCTGAGTTCAACATTGCTCCTACTGTCGTTCATGGAAATAAAATCCTTTTCTAGAAAGACCCCCTTCCGTGCCATGAACACCTTATTCTCAGTGGGGTTGTAGAAGTAATACCCTTGGTTTCCCTAGGGTAGCCCACAAATAGACACTTGTTAGTTTTGGGTTCTAGCTTGCCCCCAGTCAATCTCTTAACATATGCATCACATCCCCAAATGTGTAGGAAAGACACATTGGGCTCCGTGCCCATCCATATCTCATATGGGATCTTTTACATAGCCTTAGTTGGAGTATTATCTAAAATGAGAGCGGCTGTCTCGAGAACGTATCCCCAGAAGCTAATTGGGAGAGAGGCATGACTCATCATTAAGCAGACCATGTCCAATAGGGTCCTATTCCTCCGTTCGGACACCCCATTCCATTGTGGTGTTCCTGGAGGAGTGAGGTATGGAACTGTTCCATGCTCTCTCAAATAGGAGTCAAACTCTAGGCTCATATACTCGCCTCCTCAGTCTGACTGAAGGGCATTGATATTTCTGCCCAGCTGGTTCTGTAATTCGTTCCTAAATTCCTTGAACCTAACAAGGGTCTTAGACTTATGTTTCATCAGATATACATAGCCATATCTTCTGAAATCGTCTATGAACGTGACGAAGCACAGATGTCCACCTCTGGTAGCTGCGCTTATGGGACCATATATGTCTGAATGTATTAGGTCTAATAAGCCAGTAGCCCTTTCAGCTTTCTTGCTAAAAGGCACTTTAGTCATTTTGCCTCATAAACATGACTCGCATACATCAAGTGACTCAAAGTAAAATGACCCTAGGATTCTAGCTTTGTGGAGCCTAGCTATGCGCTTCTCGGTTATGTGGCCTAATGCCAAAGGTAAACATGATTAACTTCATTAAGCTTAACCCTTTTAGTGTTTATGTGATAGACATGATTGGTTTCATTCAAATCCAGGATATATAGGCCATTATTTAATAGAGCTTCTCTATAAAATAATCCCTCTCTAGATATACCAATTCTACCATTAGAAATAGTAAAATTAAATCCAAAAACATCCAATATTGAAACATAAATAATATTCCTGCACATAGCAGGTACAAAATAACAATGTTCCAATATCAAAACCAATCCACTAGGCATCATGAGGTGATATTTATCGATCTCTGTAGCAGTAACCCTTGCTCCATTACCGACCCGCAAGTCCACCTCCTCCGATCCCAGTGACCTCCTGTTCTTAAGTCCCTACACATTGCAACAAATGTGAGAACCACATCCTGTATCCAATACCTAGGATGTTGAAATAGTGAGGTTAATGTCTATGACATAAATACCTGATGAAGACGCACCTTGGGTCTTCCTCTGCTCTCCTAATAGTTTGGGACACGATCTCTTCCAATGCCCCGTCTGCTTGTACTCAAAGTAGACGTCCTCGAGACTGGCCTTGAGCTAGACCTTGGGCTGGGCCTTAGGCTTCTTGGCCTTGGCTTTCTTAGACTTGGCCTTATCCTTTTCCTTGGCTTTGCCCTTCATAAGAGGAGGGTTCCCCTTGTTTACCAGCAACACTAGTGGAGTCTTCTTGATCGACTGTTCAACAAGCTTAAGCATCCCATGCAGCTCACTAACAGTACAGTTCATCCCTTGCATATTATAGTTCAGGATGAACCGATCGTAAGAATCTGGTAAGGAAGCAAGGATTATGTCCACTGCCAGCTCCTGTGAGATAGGCGATCCAAGACGGGTTAAAGTATCTAGATAACCCTTCATCTTGAGCACGTGTGCGCTCACAGATGTCCCAGCCCCCATCTTACAGGAGTGGAATGCCTTATAGGTTAGGTACCTTTCTTGACGAACTTGCTCTTGAAACATCTCATTTAGAGTTGTTATCATAGCATAGGCTTGATGATCCATGAACTCCTTTTGTAGCTCGGGGACCATGCACACCAACATAAGGCATGTCATATTCCTATTATCCTTAACATGCACCTCGTATTCCTCTAGCTGGGCAGCTGGTGGATTACGTCCCTAAGGCACGGCCGGTACAAGCCTTTCCATCACATACTCCTTTGACTCTTGTCTTAGAGTTATTCTTAAGTTCCTAGACCAGTCTAAGAAGTTAGGACCAAAAAGCTTGTCCCTTTCCAGGATAGATCGCAGTGAAATTGAATTGTTGTTTGCCATTTAAAATTCCACACAGAAAAATTTCAAGAGTGTTAATAAAGGACTTTATCTTGTTTCCCATATATAATTAATAGTGAATCAGGTTATTAATTAATCCGAGTTGTTGGGCTTAAGGGTTGAGATCCATATTTCATTAAGATATAGTCAGACGAGGGCCTGGAAAAACTATACCCTAATTATTTAGGTAGGAACGTCGTCCAATCCCAACCTGGGGACTCTCTATTTGATGGGCTTGTTGGAACTTACCCATCTGTGCTTAAGGCTACTAGAATCCTACTACCATGCTAAGTCAAAACCTCCATCCAAGTGTTAGAGTAACCTATACTCCAACCCAATACAAAATGACGATACTCCAGTGCATCCAACGAGGGCATGGTTTACAATTGGCCTATCCCCACTTCGAGTCGGTTTTGAATGAGAGAAGAACTTTTAAGCAACTTAGTAATTTCTATTTGTTTATTAGATTTATTTAATAATGGCTTACATGCATAGGCGGGTGAGAATGGGTTTGGATCATACCTACATACATGCAAATAAATATAAATGGACTGCTATAGGCCTATATTACAACGTAATATAATTCTAGTAAACCTATACTAGAAAATACATCAGGTGAGCCTCTTTTTCCTTCCTCCTAGGCTCACCTCTCCACTGGGCTCACCTCTCCACTGGGCTCACCTCTCCACTGGGCTTCTTCTTTACAAATTTTATAATAGATAAATAAAATAAAATTACATTAAAAAGAAAACGGCACGCAAGCCGTATTTACCCAAAAAGAAAAATTACAACCCTTCTTGAATAAGGCCCAATAGCATCCAAACATACATACATTTAATCATACAAAATGCATCCAATACATCAATTTATAAGCATGTTATAATGCGTTAATTTAAGCCCATTTCAATTATGTCCAAAGCCATTATTTTGAAATCGCCAATTTTGGCCCACCATGGTTCTAGCCCTTAACGGGCTTTGGGCCTCTAGCCCAGGCAGATAACTGCTCCCACTGGAATTGGGAAACCATGAGTCCATATCAGCTGCTCGGGTAATTGCGCCAAAATTACTCGAACCAATTTCAATTAACCATATTAATCTCCAAAATTAATATCCCATGAATAAATTAAAAAATTTTATCCAAGAAACCATGTGCATTTAAATTACAAAATTTAAACACATAAAATTTTAAAACCCATTAAAATTTCAAAATTAGGCCTCGGGCCCGAAGCCCACCAAATCTAAAACTGGGCCTGGCCCACTGTAGCTAGGGCAGCAGAGTTGCCCTAGCAGCAGCAGCCGCAGCTGCTAGGGACAGCAGCGATGTGCTGCTGTGGCAGCGACTGCCGCCCAACAGTAGCGGCTGCAGCAGTTGTTTCAGCTGTGTGCGGTGGCCGTTGGCAGCAATTTTGCCACCGACGGTCCCGTATGCATGGAAACAGCCCCGTGAATTTTGTCGGAAAATAAAACGCAACCAAGAGAATAAATCACCAAGAAATATAATCCAATCAATAGAAAATTGAATAAACATAAACCTATATGCCAATTAATTTTCAATTGAAAAATCCAAGGGGAAAAATCACAAACCCCAATCCACAAATCCCAAATCAAAATCTTCAATTTCAAAACTAAGGAATTCAATCCAATTTTAACAATTTCCACGGATCAAAAGCCCGCTCTGATACCACTGTTGGGATTTTTCACCGGAAATCACCTGATTAAATGTGGAAGAACACGGTGATTTCCTCAAATCCGTGCCCAGGAGCAATTGATGTGGAAATTAAAACTTTAAAATTGAAATAGAAGATATTAAATTCTCATGAAGAATATCTCTTCTAGAGATAGCTGCAGAACCCAAAATAGATTCCCTCTGCATTCATGTACACGAACGGCTATCGAACACGACCCGAGCTAGCGAGAGGATCAACCGGGAGAGAGAGTTTGGTGGCTGAAATTTTCTGCTCAAAAACTCATCTGTTGGCCGAATTCCACCCTAGGTTTTTAACCTAGGGGGCCGAAATTCTCTTTGTGAATTTTTGGCCCAATTCAATTTAATTTCATATGGGCTTTTCTCCTCTTTAAGCCCACGTCCAATTTAATTCTTCTGGTCCAATTTAATTTCAAATTTAAATTCTATTTAACATGTATGCTAACATATTATTATCATATAATATATTATGTACATTTAAATTGAAATTAATTTGACCAATTAATTTAACCAAGAAATTCAATTAGACATTCATGAAATCAAATACATATAAACCTATACATGTAAAATATTTCCACCAAGGAAATAATCTCATAAATTAATCCATTGAATTCATTTTGAGATGGCCAATGCGAATATTAATTTTATTATTTTAATCAATCCAATTGATTGTTATAATATAATTCATATAATCCTTTCTCTCTGGTGTGTATACTCCAAGCTTACAGGTAATCCCTTAAGTCCTAGTTCAGACGTTCAATGTGTACGATCCTGTGGGCCTATCTTTATGTTGGTAATGGGCCTATGGCCTACAGACTGTAGGCAGGCGCTAGCAAGCCACTGCAGCACCCAATTAAGATGGAGATGGAAGTCCAACTGTAATCATTACCCCGTAGTTTAAACTCGTATATGCCATGTCATTGATATCGGTGTCCAACACAGAGGCATGGATTGATCACCCTCTTTTGTGTCGGGACATTTACTTGATCCTAAATGTACTGATGCTCACAAACAAGTTCCAACTTGTTTGGGTGTGGCCACACTCTTATCAGTCACATTCATCAAGAGGTGGGTGATATCTTCTCAGTGGACTACTGAGTGACATTTCCCTTTTGCATATCCATAGTACTGCCATGCTCAGTGACATACCTAATCGTACCATACTTGGCACCCTTTTACTCGCCCTTTAGGTGTACACAAAGGTAGGCCACTTGACATGTAGCACCATCATATGGTCAGGTCAAAGGATCGATACAAGTACTGCACGGGAATCACTTGTGATACTTTACCATATGAATTTCTTATTTAGTGGATCTATCTAGTACCATGCCCTTTTTACATGTACCAATTAACTTGGTTGGCATCCCATGTCCAATGACCGGTAAGACACCGCCATACAACCAGGCTAATGATAGTTTCTAGTTCCATTCATTCCCGTGACTGGAACAAACTACGGATCTCTTTATGGTCATATTGTTTTCCCTATCCATGGTCTTACTGCCAAGTACTTGCCACACTTGTCAACATGGACATGGATATGTCCAGTGGATACTCCATTTAAAATATAGCACAAGATATATAATAAACAGATTAATGCCTTTAT
Organism: Euphorbia tirucalli; assembly: GCA_039660915.1. Lineage (NCBI taxonomy): Eukaryota > Viridiplantae > Streptophyta > Magnoliopsida > Malpighiales > Euphorbiaceae > Euphorbia > Euphorbia tirucalli. The sequence goes on along the minus strand of CM077635.1, from coordinate 14,469,014 downwards.
TTATTAACATAAAATATGTATAATACATAAATCCAATGAATGTACAATACAAATACAAAGTCCAATGCCTCGGGACTAGGGCATATCCAACAGGTGGATCAACCAAGTTCCAAACTTGGTTATCGTACATTGATTGCATCTCAACTTGCATGGCTTCAAGCCATTTGGCTGAGTTGGGGCTTGCAATGGCCTCTTGGTAGGTGGTCTGCTTTTCCTGATCATATATCCGAAGAGTGTTATCATTAGTCATATGAAATCTGTATCTCTCTGGCTAGTGATGAACCCTACCACACCTTCATAGGTCTTGCATGATTAGCACAGATTCCTCAACCCTTTGAGAATCTTGCTCAATCTCTAAACTATCCTGTTTTGGAGCTTGTGGTTTTTGAACTTCATTGAGTTCAGTTCCACTACTAGTGTCTTTCTTGGAAATGAACTTCTTTTCAAGAAAAACTGCTTTCCGAGACACAAACACTTTATTCGCATCGCGATTGTAGAAATAGTACCCTTTTGTGTCCTTAGGGTACCCCACAAACAAGCACTCATCGATTTTGGAAGATAGTTTATCCATGCTCAACTTCTTGACATGGGACTTACATCCCCAAATCTGTAAGAAAGACATATTGCGCTCCTTGCCCGTCCATATCTCATACGTGTCTTTTCAACTGCTTTAGTTGGAGTACGGTTCAGCAAGAATGTAGTTATTTCTAGGGCATAGCCCCAGAATGATACTAGATGAGCTACATGACTCATCATAGACCTGACCATGTCCAACAGTGTCTGGTTCCTCCTCTTAGACGCTTTATTCCATTGGGGTGTCTCGGGTGGCATGAGTTGTAAGACTATCCTATACTCTCTATAGAATGAGTCAAACTCTAGGCTAAGTTATTCACCACCGCGATCAGATCAAATGGCCTTAAGACTTTTGCCCAACTGGTTTTGTACTTCATTCCTAAACTCTCTGAACTTTTCAAGAGTTTCAAATTTGTGCCTCATCAGGTAGATATAGCCATGCATGTTGAAGTCATCTATAAAAGTCAAAAAGTACTGAAAACCACCTCTAGCACTAGTACTCATGGACCCATATACATTTGAGTGTATTAGGTCCAACAAGCCTAAAGCCCTTTCACCTTTCTTATTGAATGGGCTCTTAGTCATTTTGCCACATAGACAATATTCACATATTTCATATGACTCCAAGTCAAATGAACCTAGTGCTCCAGCCTTATGACGCCTAGTTATCTGTTTCTCATTTATATGGCCTAAGCGACAGTGCCAAAAGTATGAACAATTCAATTCATTTGGTTTAACCCTTTTAATATTTATGTTATAAATAGGATTAGATGCATTTAGTTCCAAGATATAGAGACCTTATTTAACTGTGCATGACAATAAAAAATTTCTCCATGAGACTTTCATAACATTGTTAGAAATAACAAAATGAAATCCTTCACAATCCAAAGTAGAAATAGATATAATATTCCTCCTCATGGCAGGTACGTAATAGCAGCTCCTCAAAACTAAAACCAATCCTATCAGCATCTCTAAGTGGAACTCTCCAACTTCTACAGCCGCAACCCTTTTTCCATTTCCAACTTTAAGATCCACCTCTCCAGATGTCAGTGCCCTTCTACTTCTGAGTCCCGTCACATTTGAACAAATGTGAGTACAATACCTGGTACCACACCTAAGATGTAGAAATAGAAAGGTTCACTTCAATAACATAGATACCTGTGTTGGAAGAAGTAGCCTTGCACTTCCTTAGCTCTTCCAAGTATAAAGGACATTGCCTCTTCCAATGCCTTGGCTATTGGCAATGGAAATAGGGCTCCTCAGCATGGGCCTTGGCCTTGGGCTTTGCAATAGGCTTGGGTTTCTTTCCTTTAGGCATAAACCCATCTTACCTTTAGGAGCAACCTTAGCCTTTTTCTTGCCCTTGCTAATAGGGACATTCCCTTTGTTTACCAAGAGCACCAGATTGTTCTTCTTAACTAACTGTTCAGTAGACTTAAGCTGTTGGGATTTTTCATCGGAAATCACCCGATAAAAGCAGAAGAACGCGATGATTTCCTCAAATCCAGTCCCAGGAGCAATTGAAGTGGAAATTGTAAAACTTAAAATTGAAATAGAAATAGATTAAATTCTTACCTGAAATATCTCTTTCAAGAGATGGATGAAGACTGCAGAAATCAAATTAGATTCCCTCCTCATTTTCGTACACGAACGCCTGACGAACACAACCCGTGCTAGCGTTGGAAAAACAAAAACAATGGTGAGAGAGGGCTAGGAAAATTTCTGCTATTCTATGGCTTAGTGTGGTGTTCGCCGAAATTTTTAACCCTAGGTTTTTATACCTAGGGTGGCCGAATTCACCTAGGGGAATTCAGGCCCAGCTTGGCTCCTTTCATTCTGTGTGGGCTTCCATCTTTTAATTTAGGCCCAATCTAATTTTAATTATTCTGGTTTAAATTAATTTCAAGCCCAATTTTAATGTACCCATGTATTTAATATATTACACCAAGTAATATATTATTTACATTTAAATTAAAATTAGTTTGACCAATTAATTTAATCCATCAAATTAAAATTAAATCTTCACAAAATAAAATCATATGTAAACCTATACATATGAATATTTCCACCTAGGAAATAATCTCATAATTAATCCAATTAATTATGAACAGCCGATTGAATATATTAATTTTATTATTAGGATCAATCCAATTGATCTTTATAATATAATTAATATATATACACCTCCTTCTCCATAGTGTATACTCCAAGTATACATGTGATTCCTTAAGTCTACGTTCAGTCGTTCTATGTGTACGATCCCGTGGGCCCATCTTTATGTTGGTAGCGGGCCTTTGGCCCGCAGACTACAGTAGGGCTCTAGCAAGCCACTGCAGCCCCCAATTAAGATGGAGATGGCAGTCTAACTGTTATCATAACCCTGTAGTTTAAACTTGTACATCCCATGTCATTGATATCGGTGTCTAACACAGAGGCATGGATTGATCACCCTCTTTTGTGTCGGACATTAACTTGATCCCGAATGCACTGAAGCTCACAAACAAGTTCCCACCTGTTTGGGTGTGGCCACACTCTTATAAGTTACATTCATCAAGAGGCCGGTGATATCTTCCCAGTGGACTATTGAGTGACAAATCCCTTCTGCATATCCATAGCATTACCATGCTAAGTGACATACCCGAAAGTACCCATACTTGGAACCCTATTACAGGCCCTTTAGGCGTACCTCTAAGCATGCGACCTCACATGTAACACCATCATATGGTCAGGTCAAAGGATCCATACAAGTATTACACGAGAATCACTTGTGATAATATACCATGTGGATTACTCGTTTAGTGGATCTATCCAGTACCATGTCCCCTATGCATGTACCTATTAACTTGGTTGACATTCCATGTCCAACAACCAGTAAGACACCGCCATACAACCAGGTTAATGATAGTCTCTTGTTCCATTCATTCCCATGACTGGAACAGACTACGGATCTATTCATGGTCATATCGTTTACCCAATCCATGGTCTTACTGCCAAGTGCATGACACTTGTCATCATGGATATAGATATATCCATTGGATACTTCATTTAATATATTGCACAAGATAAATATAATAAATGAATTGATACCTTTATTAATAACACAAATGAGTATAATACATAAATCCAATAAATGTATAATACAAGTACAAGGACCAATGCCTTGGGACTAGGGCATTTCCAACAATCTCCCACTTGCACTAGTTCCAACTAGGCATGGGCCTAATCCCTATAGACCTAGTATGACCCTTGTGCTTGGACTGAGCCAGAGCCTTGGTCAACGGATCCGCGACATTATCCTCGGTGGAATGCAATGTCACCTATCTCCGCGATCTCTCATATGAGGTGAAACTTTCTAAGCATGTGCTTTGTGTTCTTGTGTGACCGGGGCTCCTTAGCTTGTGCAACAGCCCCATTGTTGTCACAGAAAATATCAACTGGGTCCTGGATAGTTGGCACTACTCCCAACTCAGTGATAAACTTCTTCATCCACACAGCTTCCTTAGCCGCATCACACGCAGCGATGTACTCAGCTTCTGTTATAGAGTTCGCTATGGTTGGCTGCTTTGAGCTCCTCCAGCTTACAGTACCACCATTCCGCAAAAATACATACCCAGATTGTGACTAGTACTCATCCTAGTCGGTCTAGAAGCTCGCATTAGTATACCCAGTAACTGATAGCACTTCCTAACCACCATACACTAAGAAACTATCCTTAGTCCGGTTAAGGTACTTGAGGATTGCCTTGACGGCTTTCCAGTGATCCTCCCTGGGATCCTGCTCGTACTGGCTCGTCATACTTAGTGCAAAGGAGACATCAGGTCTCGCACATAACATGGAGTACATGATCGATCCTATAGCCGAAGCTTATGGAACCAACTTCATGTTCTCCCTGTCCTCCCTTGTTTTGGGACAGTGTTTCTTACTAAGTTTCAGTCCATGGCCCATTGGTAAGAAACCTTTCTTAGCGCGGTCCATGCTGAACCTTTTCAGAATTTTATCTATGTACGAGGCCTGACTTAGGCCCAGAAGCCGATATGATCTATCCCTATAGATCCTGATCCCTAGGATCATCTCAGCTTTGCCTAAGTCCTTCATTGTGAAGCACTTACTCAGTCACTGCTTTATCCCTTGCAGTGTAGGTATGTCGCTTCCAATGAGTAGGATGTCATCTATATAAAGTACCAGGAATGTGACAATGCTCCCACCAGTCCTCTTATACACACAAGGCTCATCTTGATTCTGTATGAAACCATATTCCTTTATGGCCTCATTGAATCTTAGATTCCAACTCCGGGATGCTTGCTTCAATCCATAAATGGACCTTTGAAGTTTGCATACCCTTCCTGGATGCTTTGGATCGACAAAACCCTTAGGTTGTGTCATGTACACATCCTCAAGTAGCTTTCCATTAAGGAAAGCAGTTTTGACATCCATCTGCCATACCTCATAGTCATACCATGCGGCTATGGCCAGTAGTATCCTGATGGATTTGAGCATGGCTACTGGTGAGAAAGTTTCATCATAGTCTATTCCATGGACTTGTCTGAAACCTTTTGCAACCAAACGCCCTTTGAAGGTATTATCAGCTTTTAGCTTATAGCACCACTTGCAACCTATTACCTTAACACCCGGAGGTGGATCAACCAAGTTCCAAACTTGGTTATCGTACATAGATTGCATTTCTGCCTCCATGGCTTTACTCTAATTCACAGATTGTGGATTAGCCATAGCCTCCTGGTAGATTTTGGGTTCTTCCTCATCGCAGATGAGAAGAGTTTAATCATCAGTGATGAGGAAACCATACCTCTCCGGCTCCAGATGATCCCTACCAGACCTTCTAGGTTCTTGTACAGCCTGGGTCGATGCTTCCCCTTGTGGAAGCTCACCTGGGCCTCCAAGTTATCCTCTTCAGGAGCTTGTGGACCTTGAACTTCCCTGAGTTCAACATTGCTCCCACTATCTTTCCTGGAAAGGAACTCCTTTTCTAGAAAGATCCCCTTCCTTGCCACAAACACCTTGTTCTCGGCGGGGTTGTAGAAGTAATACCCTTTGGTTTCCCTAGGGTAGCCCACAAACAGGCATTTATCAGTTTTGGGCTCCAACTTGCCACTAGTCAATCTCTTGACATGTGCTTCGCATCCCCAAATCCTTAGGAAAGACACATTAGGCTCCTTGCCCGTCCATATCTGATATGGTGTCTTTTCCACTACCTTAGTCGGAGTATTATTTAAGATAAGAGCTGCTGTCTCGAGGCCATGTCCCCAGAAACAAATTGGGAGAGAGGCTTGACTCATCATTGAGCGGACCATGTCCAACAGGGTCCTATTCTTCCGTTCGGACACCCCATTCCATTGTGGTGTTCCGGGAGGAGTGAGCTGTGGAACTATTCCATGCTCTCTTAAGTATGAGTCAAACTCTAGGCTCATATACTCACCGCCTTGGTCCGACCGAAGGGTTTTGATATTCTTGCCTAGCTGGTTCTGTACCTCGTTCCTAATTTCCTTGAACCTATCAAGGGTCTTGGATTTGTGTTTCATCAGATAGACATAGCCATATCTGCTGAAATCATCCATGAACGTGACAAAGTACAGATGCCTACCTCTGGTCGCTGCGCTCATAGGTCCACAAACATCTGAATGTATTAGGTCCAATAAGCCAGTGGCCCTTTCAGCCTTCTTGCTAAAAGGCACCTTTGTCATCTTGCCTCGTAAATTGACTCCAAGTCAAATGACCCTAGGACTCCAGCTTTGTGAAGCCTAGCTATGTGTTTCTCGTTTATGTGGCCAAGATGACAATGGCATAGGTAGACAGGATTAAGTTTGTTAGGCTTAACCCTTTTAGTGTTTATGTTATAGACATGATTGGTTTCATTTAAGTCCAGGATATATAGGCCATTATTTAATAGAGCTTCTGTTGGAAATGCCCTAGTCCCCGAGGCATTGGTCCTTGTATTTGTACTATACATTTATTGGATTTATGTGTTGTACTCATTTTTGTCATTAATAAAGGCATCAATTCATTTATTATATCTATCTTGTGTAATATATTAAATGAAGTATCCAATGGACGTATCTATATCCATGACGACAAGTGTCATGCACTTAGCAGTAAGACCATGGATAGGGTAAACGATATGACCATAAATAAATCCATAGTCTATTCCAGTCATGGGAATGAATGGAAAAACATACTATCATTAACCTGGTTGTATGGCGGTGTCTTACCGGTCATTGGACATGGAATGTCAACCAAGTTAATGGGTACATGCCTGGGAGCATGGTACTGGATAAATCCACAAAACGAGTAATCCACATGGTATGGTATCACAATGGATTCTCGTGTAGTACTTGTATAGATCCTTTGACCTGACCATATGATGGTGTTACATGTGAAGTCGCATACTTAGGGGTACGCCTAAAGGGCCTGTAATAGGGTGCCAAGTATGGTTGCTTTCGGGTATGTCACTGAACATGGTAATACTATGGATATGCAGAAGGGATTTGTCACTCAGTAACCCACTGAGAAGATATCACCGGCCTCTTGATGAATGTGACTGATAAGAGTGTGGCCACACCCAAACAAGTTGGAACTTGTTTGTGAGGTTCAGTGCCTTCGGGTTAAGTGAATGTCCGGACACAAAAGAGGGTGATCAATCCATGCCTCTGTATTGGACACCGATATCAATGACATGGGATGTACAAGTTTAAACTACAGGGTTATGATATCAGTTAGACTGCCATCACCATCTTAATTGGGGCTGCAGTGGCTTACTAGAGCCCAACTGAAGTCTGTGGGCCATAGGCCCACTGCCAACATAAAGATGGGCCCACGGGATCGTACACATAGAACGACTGAATGCAGACTTAAGGAATCACTTGTATACTTGGAGTATACACAATGGAGGGAGAAGTGTGTGTGTATATTAATTATATTATAAAGATCAATTGGATTGGTCATAATAATAAAATTAATATATTCAATTGGCTCTTCATAATTAATTGGATTAATTATGAAATTATTCCCTAGGTGGAATTGTTCATATGTATGGGTTTACATATGATTTTATTTTGTGTAGATTTAATTTTAATTTGATGGATTAAATTAATTGTCAAACTGATTTTAATTTAGATGTAAATAATATATTACTTGGAGTAATATATTAAATACATGGGTATATTAAAATTGGGCTTGAAATTAATTTAAACCAGAACAATTAAAATTAGACTGGGCCTAAATTAAAACATGGAAGCCCGCACAGAATAGAAAGGAGCCAAGATGGGCCTGAATTCCCCTAAGGGAATTCGGCCAACCCTAGGTATAAATACCTAGGGTTTGAAATTTCGGCTAACACAAGTGTTAAGCCTCTAGCCGAAATTCTCTAGTTTTTCCCCTCCATCGTTTCGTTATTCCGACGCTAGCACAGGTTGCATTTGTTAGGCGTTCGTGTACGTGAGAGTGGAGGGATTCTACATTGAATTCTGCAGTCTTCATCCATCTCTAGAAAGAGATTTTCTGGTAAGAAAATTAATCCCTTTCTATTTAATTTTAAGTTTTTCAATTTCCACTTCAATTGCTCCTGGGACTGGATTTGGGGAAATCACCGCGTTCTTCCGCTTTTATCGGGTGATTTCCGGTGACAAATCCCTTCAGTGGTATCAGAGCGAGCTTTTGATCCGTGGAAATTGATAAATTTGGTTGAATCCTGTTTTTGAAATTGAAGGTTTTTAATTGGGATTCATGGTATGGGTTTTTTTGATTTTTCCTATATGTTTTATACAATGAAAATTAATATTGCATATTGGTTTATGTTAGTTTAATTTTGTTGTATAATATTGGAATTCTTGGTGAATTGCTTTGTTGATGGATGGTGATTTTTTTTTATTTATTTCAATTCTGATTTTATTAAAAAAAAAAAAATCTACCTCCCGGGGTGCGGGGCTGCCGGCGGCGGGAGGCGCGGCCGCTGCTTGCTGCTACGCCAGCAGTAGCCGCTGCTGGACAGCAGCTGCCGCTGGGCAGCCATTGAACAGCGGCAGTGCCGCTGCAGGCGGCAGCCACTGATGGGCAGTGGCTGTCGCGCGGCAGCGCAGCCGCTGCTGCTGCTAGGGCAACTCCGTTGCCCTAGCTGCAGCGGGCCGGGCCCAGTATTTTGGATTTTGCGGGTTTGTGGGTCCGGGGCCCAGTTTTGAAATTTTAATTGGTTTTAAAATTCGTGTGTTTAAATTTGTGAAGTTTAAATGCGCATGGTTTCTTGGATGATTTAATTTTGTTCATGTGATATTAATTTGGAAATTAATATGGTTAATGGAAATTGGTTCGGGTAATTTTGGCACAATTACTCGGACGACTAAATTGGACCCATGGTTTCCCCATTCTAGTGGGAGCAGTTGGACTGCCTGGGCTGGAGGCCCAAAGCCCGTTAAGGGTTAGAACCATGGTGGGCCAAAATTGGCGATTTCCTAATAATGGCTTAGACATAATTTAAATGGGCTTAAATCATGCATTATGACATGCTTTTGAATTGTATGTATTGGATGCATATGAATGGTTGAATGAATGTATGATTGGATGCTATTGGGCCTTTTACGAGATGGGTTGTATTTTTCTTTTTAGGTAAATACGGCCTGCGTGTCGTTTTTCTTTTTAATGTGATTTTATTTTATTTAAATTAAATATTATAAAACTTGTAAAAGAAGAAGCCCATGGAGTGGTGAGCCCAAATGGAGGTGCAAGCCCAATTGGAGGTGCAAGCCCAGAAGGAGAAGATGAAGGCCCGCCTAATATCTGTTTCTAGTATAGGTTTACTAGAATAATATTAGGATGTAACATAGGCCCATAGCAGTCCATTTTAATTTTATTTAATCATGTTTTACATTCAATTGCATGTATGAATGTATGTTCCAATAGCTCATTCACCCGCTTTATGTATGTAAGCCGTTATAATTGAATCTAATAACCAAACGGAATTACTAAGTCGCTTAAAAGTGCTTCCCTCATTCAAAACCGAATCGAAGTGGGAATAGGCCAGTTGTAGACCATGCCCTCGCAGGATGCACTGGAGTATTGTCACTTTGTATTGGGTTAGAGTATGGGATACTCTAACACTTGGATGGAGGTTTTGACTTAGCGTGGGTAGTAGGATTCTCCTGGCCCTAAGCACAGATGGGTAAGTGCCAACAAGCCCATCAAACCGAGAGTCCCTAGGTTGGGATTGGACGGCGTTCCTACCTAAATAGTTAAGGTGTAGTTGTACCAAACCCTCGTTTGGCTATATCTTACTGAAATATGGATCTAGGCCCATGAGCCCAACAACTCGGTTTAAATTAATAACTTGATTCATTAGTAATTTTATATGGGAACAACAAAGCAAAGCCCTTTATTAACACTCTCAATGTTTTTCTATGTAGAAACACCCAAATGGCAAACACAAATACCTTATCACTGCGATCCATTCTTGAAAAGGACAAGCTTTCCGGTCCTAACTTTTTAGACTAGTCTAGGAACTTGAGGATAGTTTTAAGACAAGAGTCAAAAGAGTATGTGCTGGAAAGGCCTGTGCCGGCTGCGCCTCAAGGACGTAATCCACCGGCTGCCCAGCTGGAGGAATACGAGGTGCATGTCAAGGACAACCGGGATGTGACATGCCTTATGTTGGCCTGTATGGTCCCTGAACTGCAAAAACAGTTTATGGACCACCAAGTCTATGCTATGATAACAACTCTTAATGAGGTGTTTCAAGAGCAAGCTCGTCAGGAAAGGTACCTGACCAATAAGGCATTCCACTCTTTAAGATGGGGGCCGGGACATCTGTGAGTGCACACGTGCTCAAGATGAAGGGCTATTTGGATACTTTGGCCCGTCTTGGATCGCCTATCTCTCAAGAGTTGGCGGTGGACACAATCTCACATCCTTGCTGGATTCTTATGATCAGTTCATCCTTAACTATAAAATGCAAGGGATGAACCGTACTGTCAGTGAGCTGCATGGGATGCTTAAGCTTACTGAGCAGTCGATCAAGAAGACTCCACCGGTGCTGCTGGTCAACAAGGGGAACCCTCCTCTTGCCAAGGGTAAGGCCAAGGAAAAGGCCAAGGCCAAGGCCAAAAAGGCCAAAGCCAAGAAGGCCAAGGCCCAACCCAAGGCCCAGCAGAAGGCAGGTCCTGAGGACATCTGTTTCGGGTGCAGACAGGCGGGTCATTGGAAGAGATCGTGTCCCAAGCTGATGGGAGAGCAAAGAAGGGGCCAAGGTGCGTCCTCTTCAGGTATTTATGTTATAGATATTAACCTTACTGTTTCAACATCCTGGGTATTGGATACTGGATGTGGTTCTCACATTTGTTGCAATGTGCAGGGACTTAAGAACAGAAGGTTGCTGGGGTCGGGAGAGGTGGACTTGCGGGTCGGGAATGGAGCAAGGGTTGCTGCCATAGAGATCGGTGAATACCACCTAATGATGCCCAGTGGATTGGTTTTAATTTTAGAACATTGCTACTTTGTACCTGCCATGTGCAGGAATATTATCTCTATATCAATGTTGGATATTTTTGGATTTAATTTTACTATTTTAAATGGTCGAATTTCTATATCTAGAGAGGGATTATTTTATGGAGATGCTCTATCCGTAGTCTGTTCTAGTCATGGGAATGAATGGAACAACAGACTATCATTAACCTGGTTGTATGGCGGTGTCTTACCGGTCATTGGACATGGAATGTCAACCAAGTTAATGGGTACATGCCTGGGAGCATGGTACTGGATAGATCCACTAAACGAGTAATCCACATGGTATGGTATCACAATGGATTCTCGTGTAGTACTTGTATGGATCCTTTGACCTGACCATATGATGGTGTTACATGTGAAGTCGCATACTTAGGGGTACGCCTAAAGGGCCTGTAATAGGGTGCCAAGTATGGGTGCTTTCGGATATGTCACTGAACATGGTAATACTATGGATATGTAGAAGGGATTTGTCACTCAGTAACCCACTGAGAAGATATCACCGGCCTCTTGATGAATGTGACTGATAAGAGTGTGGCCACACCCAACTGCAGTCTATGGGCCATAGGCCCACTGCCAACATAAAGATGGGCCCACAGGATCGTACACATAGAACGACTGAATGCAGACTTAAGGAATCACTTGTATACTTGGAGTATACACAATGGAGGGAGAAGTGTGTGTGTATATTAATTATATTATAAAGATCAATTGGATTGGTCACAATAATAAAATTAATATATTCAATTGGCTCTTCATAATTAATTGGATTAATTATGAAATTATTCCCTAGGTGGAATTGTTCATATGTATGGGTTTACATATGATTTTATTTTGTGTAGATTTAATTTTAATTTGATGGATTAAATTAATTGTTAAACTGATTTTAATTTAGATGTAAATAATATATTACCTGGAGTAATATATTAAATACATGGGTATATTAAAATTGGGCTTGAAATTAATTTAAACCAGAACAATTAAAATTAGACTGGGCCTAAATTAAAACATGGAAGCCCGCACGGAATAGAAAGGAGCCAAGATGGGCCTGAATTCCCCTAAGGGAATTCGGCCAACCCTAGGTATAAATACCTAGGGTTAGAAATTTCGGCTAACGCAAGTGTAAGCCTCTAGCCGAAATTCTCTAGTTTTTCCCCTCCATTGTTTCGTTATTCCGACGCTAGCATGGGTTGAATTTGTTAGGCGTTCGTGTACATGAGAGTGGAGGGATTCTACATTGAATTCTGCAGTCTTCATCCATCTCTAGAAAGAGATTTTCTGGTAAGAAAATTAATCACTTTCTATTTAATTTTAAGTTTTTCAATTTCCACTTCAATTGCTCCTGGGACTGGATTTGGGGAAATCACCGCGTTCTTCCGCTTTTATCGAGTGATTTCCGGTGACAAATCCCTTCAGCTTTTCCATAAAATAATCCCTCTCTAGATATTTAAATTCTACCATTAGAATTAGTGAAATTAAATCCAGAAATATCTAACATTGATACAGAAATAATATTCCTGCACATAGCAGGTACAGAATAACAATGTTCCAAAATTAAAACCAATCCGCTAGGCATCACAAGGTGATATTTGCCGATCTCTATGGCAGCAACCTTTGCTCCATTTCCGACCCGCAAGTCCACCTCTCCCGACCCCAATGACCTTATGTTCTTAAGTCCCTGCACATTGCAACAAATGTGAGAACCACATCCAGTATCCAATACCCAGGATGTTGAAACAGTAAGGTTAATGTCTATAACATAAATACCTGAAGAGGATGCACCTTGGCCCCTTCTTTGCTCTCCCATCATCCTGGGACACGATCTCTTCCAATGGCCCATCTGTCCACACCCGAAATAGACATCTTCAGGACCTGCCTTCTGCTGGGCCTTGGGTTGGGCCTTGGCCTTCTTAGCCTTGGCCTTCTTGGCCTTGGCCTTGGCCTTACCCTTGGCAAGAGGAGGGTTCCCCTTGTTGACCAGCAGCACCGGCGGAGTATTTTTGATCGACTGCTCAGTAAGCTTAAGCATCCCATGCAGCTCACTGACAGTACGGTTCATCCCTTGCAGGTTGTAGTTCAGGATGAACTGATCATAAGAACCCAACAAGGTTGCAAGGATTGTGTCCACCGCCAACTCTTGAGAGATAGGCGATCCGAGACCAGCCAAAGTGACCAAATAGCCCTTCATCTTAAGCACGTGTGCGCTCACAGATGTCTCAGCCCCCATCCTACAAGAGTGGAATGCCTTATTGGTCAGGTACCTTTCCTGATGAGCTTGCTCCTGAAACATCTCATTTAGAGTTGTTATCATAGCATAGGCTTGATGGTCCATAAACTGTTTTTTCAGTTCGGGGACCATACAGGCCAACATAAGGCATGTCACATCCCTATTATCCTTGACATGCGCCTCGTATTCCTCCAACTGGGCAGCTGGTGGATTACGTCCTTGAGGCGCAGCCGGCACAGGCCTTTCCAGTACATACTCTTTTGACTATTGTCTTAGAACAATCCTTAAGTTCCTAGACCAGTCCAAAAAGTTAGGACCGGAAAGCTTGTCCTACTCAAGAATAGATCGTAGTGATAAGGTATTGTTGTTTGCCATTTAAGAGATTCTACACAGAAAAACATTTAGAGTGTTAATAAAGGACTTTAATTTATTATTCCCATATGAAATTAATAATGAATCATGTTATTAATTTAAACTGAGTTGTTGGGCTCATGGGCCGAGATCCATATTTCATCAAGATATAGCCAAACGAGGGTTTGGTACAACTATACCTTAATTATTTAGGTAGGAACGCTGTCCAATCCCAACCTAGGGACTCTCGGTTTGATGGGCTTATTAGCACTTAACCATCTGTGCTTAAGGCCAGGAGAATCCTACTACCCACGCTAAGTCAAAATCTCCATTCAAGTGTTAGAGTATCCCATACTCTAACCCAATAGAAAGTTACAATACTCCAGTGTATCCTGCGAGGGCATGGTCTACAACTGGCCTATTCCCACTTCGATTTGGTTTTGAATGAGGGAAGCACTTTTAAGCGACTTAATAATTCCATTTGGTTATTAGATTCAATTTATAACGGCTTACATACATGAGGCGGGTGAAATTGCTATTAGATCATACATACATACATGCAAATAAACATAAAGCATAATTAAATAAAAGTAAAATGGATTGCTATGGGCCTATATTACATCCTAATATTATTCTAGTAAACCTATACTAGAAATAAATATCAGGTGGGCCTCCAACTTTTCCTTCTGGGCTTGCATCTCCACTTGGGCTTGCACCTCCACTTGGGCTCACCACTCCATGGGCTTCTTCTTTTACAAATTTTATAATATTTGAATAAAATAAAATTCTATTAAAAAAAGAAAAATGACACGCAGGCCGTATTGACCCAAAAAGAAAAATACAACGCATCTTGTACAAGGCCCAATAGCATCCAACCATACAAACATTTAATCATACATATGCATCCAATACATATATTTCATAAGCATGTTATAATGCATGATTTAAGCCCATTTCAATTATGTCCAAGCCACTATATAGAAATCGCCAATTTTGGCCCACCATGGTTCTAACCCTTAACGGGCTTTGGGCCTCCAACCCAGGCATTCCAACTGCTCCCACTGGAATTGGGAAACCATGGGTCCAATTCAGCCGTCCAAGTAATTGTGCCAAAATTACCCGAACCAATTTCAATTAACCATATTAATTTCCAAAATTAATATCACATGAATAAAATAAAATTTCATTCAAGAAACCACACGCATTTAAATTGCATAAATTTAAACACTCGAATTTTAAAACAAATTAAAATTTCAAAACTTGGCCCCGGGCCCAAGACCGCCGAATCCAAAACACTGGGCCCGGTTTTATTATTAAAACCAGAAATAAAAAAAAATAGAACAAACAAAATATTGCATCCATCAACAATAAGAAATTCACTAAGAATTCCAAAATCATACAATTTAATTAAACTAACATAAACCTATATGCAAATTTAATTTCAATTGTACAAAACAAATGGGAAAAATCTTAAACCCAAACCAAGAACCCCAATAAAAAATCTCCAATTTTAAAACATGGGATTCAACCAATTTTAACAATTTCCACGGATCAAAAGCCCGCTCTGATACAACTATTGGGATTTTTCACCGGAAATCACCCGATAAAAGCGGAAGAACGCGATGATTTCCTCAAATCCAGTCCCAGGAGCAATTGAAGTGGAAATTGTAAAACTTAAAATTCAAATAGAAAGAGATTAAATTCTTACCCGAAATATCTCTTTCATGAGATGGATGAAGACTGTAGAAATCAAACTAGATTCCCTCCTCGTTTTCGTACATGAACGCCTGACGAACAGAACCCGTGCTAGCGTTGGAAAAACAAAAACAATGGTGAGAGAGGGCTAGGAAATTTCTGCTATTCTATGGCTTAGTGTGGTGTTCGCCGAAATTTTTAACCCTAGGTTTTTATACCTAGGGTGGCCGAATTCCCCTAGGGGAATTGAGGCCCAGCTTGGCTCCTTTCATTTTGTGCGGGCTTCCATCTTTTAATTTAAGCCCAATCTAATTTTAATTATTCTGGTTTAAATTAATTTCAAGCCCAATTTTAATATATCCATGTATTTAATATATTACACCAAGTAATATATTATTTACATTTAAATTAAAATTAGTTTGACCAATTAATTTAATCCATCAAATTAAAATTAAATCTTCATAAAATAAAATCATATGTAAACCTATACATATGAATATTTCCACCTAGGAAATAATCTCATAATTAATCCAATTAATTATGAAAGCCGATTGAATATATTAATTTTATTATTAGGATCAATCCAATTGATCTTTATAATATAATTAATATATATGCACCTCTCTCTCCATAGTGTATACTCCAAGTATACATGTGATTCCTTAAGTCTGTGTTCAGTCGTTCTATGTGTACAATCCCGTGGGCCCATCTTTATGTTGGCAGTGGGCCTTTGGCCCACAGACTGCAGTAGGGCTCTAGCAAGCCACTGTAGCCCCCAATTAAGATGGAGATGGCAGTCTAACTGTTATCATAACCCTATAGTTTAAACTTGTACATCCCATGTCATTGATATCGGTGTCTAACACAGAGGCATGGATTGATCACCCTCTTTTGTGTCGGACATTAACTTGATCCCGAATGCGCTGAAGCTCACATACAAGTTCCCACCTGTTTGGGTGTGGCCACACTCTTATCAATTACATTCATCAAGAGGCTGGTGATATCTTCCCAGTGGACTACTGAGTGACAAATCCCTTCTGCATATCGATGGCATTACCATGCTAAGTGACATACCCGAAAGTACCCATACTTGGCACCCTATTACAGGCCCTTTAGATATAACCCTAAGCATGCGACCTCACATGTAACACCATCATATGGTCAGGTCAAAGGATCCATACAAGTACTACACGAGAATCACTTGTGATACTATACCATGTGGATTACTCGTTTAGTGGATCTATCCAGTACCATGCCCCCTATACATGTACCCATTAACTTGGTTGATATTCCATGTCAAATGACCGGTAAGACACCGCCATACAACCAGGTTAATGATAGTCTCTTGTTCCATTCATTCCCATGACTAGAACAGACTACGGATCTATTCATGGTCATATCGTTTACCTTATCCATGGTCTTACTGCCAAGTGCATGACACTTGTCATCATGGATATAGATATGTCCATTGGATACTTCATTTAATATATTGCACAAGATAAATATAATAAATGAATTGATGCCTTTATTAATAACACAAATGAGTATAATACATAAATCCAATAAATGTATAATACAAGTACACTGACCAATGCCTTGGGACTAGGGCATTTCAAACATAAGCATCCTATGCAACTCTAAAACAGTCTTACTAATCCCTTGCATGTTGTAATGAAGGATGAATTGGTTATAAGAATCCGATAGAGATGATAAAATAATGTCAATAGCCAAGTCCTGTGGGATGGGAGTCCCAAGCCTAGAAAGCATATCAATATACCCCTTCATCTTTAGCACATAAGCACTAACAAATAAACTCGGTGCCATCTTGCTGGTGTACAAAGCCTTAGCTGTTAAGAACCTTTCTTGACAGGCTTGTAGTTAGAAATCTCCTTAAGATTCTCCATAATAGCATATGCCTCCATGTCCATGAACTGTTGTTGCAGCTCAAAGGTAATGGTGGCTAGCATCAAATAGGTGACATCTCGAGAGTCCCTCTTATGGTCCTAAAACTAAGCCACAACATCATCAGATGCATTCCTTAGCAGTTCCCTTAGTATGGCCCTATCTAGGATATACTCCATGACTTCTTGTCGTAAGAAAATCCTAAGATTTCTCAACCTGTCCAAGAAGTTAGGCCTAGATAACTTGTCCTTCTCAAGGATTGATCATAGTGAAAAAGTGTTGCTATGGTTTGCCATTAATCTACATAGAAAACAGTAAGGTTTTGATTAATAAAAGGACTTTTGATTTTTCCACTCAATGAATAAAATTACAATTTTACTTATTCTTGTGGGTTATGCTCTTTAAGTGTAACAAGATCCATATTTCACCATGACTTAGTCAATCTGAGCTTGTACACTTAAGCCTTGGTTATTTAGGTAGGATAACATCCAATCCACATCCTAAATGACTCATGGTTTGGTGGGATTGGCACTTTCCCACCTGTGCCTAGGGTCCAGACATTCCTTTCCCATGTTAAGTCAAACCACTAATTGAGTGTTAAAGAGCAACTCTTACCTTTAACCCTAGTCTCATGAAAATAGCCCAAATGCACTTGGCTTTGGCACAGCCCGTATTTAGATGATTGACACTTTGATGAGGTTCGATTATGGAAGGCACTTTTAAGCAACTTTAAATTTGATGGAATCAATTCATTTTAAATAGGCTTACATGTAAAAGCAGGTGATCTAGAGAACATATATAACATGCATAAAAGTTATATGTAAATGTGACAGATCATAGGCCCATAATACAACCTATTAGAACAACTAGCATCCTATACTTGTTGCATTCTTGATAACTCATATTCACATAGGCATATTCAGGTGCATTTTAACTTATTTTCTTAGTTATTTTAGCATTTTAGTATTAGTTTTATTATTTTCTTAATTAGTTTGTTTGTTTTATTTTATATATCCTTATTTAGTGTTATTTACCTCTTTTAGGTGCTTGGAAGTAGATTTTAGCTTTTTAGGAATACTGCTAGAAGAGGATTTGTTGGAGCTTGAACTTCAACTGGATTTTCAACAGAGTTCGATGCTGTTTTAGCTCAAGATTTGTTCTGCAAGATTGTGAGTCTATCCGTTAGCTTTTCATAGCACCTTGAATCGTGCCATTCGAAGCTGTATCGAGGAAGTTAGCTGAGGTTTTCTGTAACTTGTTTGGGTCCTGCGGGTCAACCCTTGTTGACTTTCTCTTCTTATTTGGGCCAGGTTTCTCTTTAAGGAGCCCATTGCTTGCACTTTAATTTCCAGCAGGCCTTTTTAATTAAGGAGGTTAATGAGACTCCTAATTAGGTTAAGAGTAGAGAGCCTATAAAAGAAAAAAAGAGGAGAAGGTTTAGATTGTTTTGTTTTTTACTTCTTCTAAAACGTTTGGTGGAGGCTTTCAAAGGAGACAAGGCTGCACGTTTTTTCCTTGAGATTTTTGGTAGAATTTGTTTAGTTATGAGTAGCTAAACCCTCTTGTAGTTGAGGTACTTAGAAGTTTAATTCCATTTGATTCATGAGACTAATGTTTTAATTGTATTCTTTTATCCGAATATTTATTCAATTCCTGCAATTATAATTTGTTATATTGCTATTGATTAAATCAAATTAATTTGGCCAGTTAATTGATTGATTGTATTGCATATCGCCGAATAGAGTAACATATCCGTGATTGTTGTTCTATCATAGTGGCAAGTTAGTTTCGTGTAAAGTTAACGAAATTGAATAGTTTAGTTTTTATAATTTACAGCGTTTCCGATTTCATTAACTAAGATAGAGGTCTTGTTTGTGTTTATTACTGCCATAGGTTAATTCTTATTAAGAGGTTTCTTGGAGATTATCTATTAGCTAGGGAAGTAGTTTATTCGGGCGTTTCCCAGAACTATCGATAAATTAAGAAAAGATTGGTTATTGAGTGCGTTTCACCTTTAACTATAACTCTATCTATTTGGATAATTGAATTGCATCCTTGGTGTCTGTGATTGAATTACGGAATTAAACTGAAAAGTACCTCGGCTAGTTGTTCATCCTATTGATTTATTCTGTCTTAATTTACATTGAGCAATTTCTCAAATCACCTCATTTATTTTTATTTCAATCCAATCAAATTTATTTCTTTTTGCAAATAAATATACCTGCATTAATCCCTGTGGTTCGACCCTGTTCTTGCTATACTACCCAGTATAAGGAACCGGAGATATTAAATTAAACTTTGATGGGTTGACAACCTATCAAATTGTGGCACCGTTGCCGGGGATTTGTGTATAAAGTTTATTTATTTGCTGTTTCTAATTCCTTTTCTGAGTGTGTATGCAGCATTCTTCTTCTGTAGGTGGACTTCTGTTCGACCCAAAAATCGAAAAAACTGTAAAGTAGCTCAGAAAGGAAGCAAAGTTGCACAGGAGACAAGTTCTTGAGGCTGCAGAAGAAGACTCTGATAGTACTGAAACTCTTCCTACCATTGAAACAGATTCGGACTCAGAAACTGAAATGGCCAATCCACCTCTAGCAACTCTGCGAGATATGCTCACCCCTCCTATCAACCAACAGCCATTGTGTATACAATATCAACATGTGGAGGATGGATTTGAGCTGAAACCTGCATTGATTCAGCTTCTACCAAAATTCCATGGCTTACAATCGGAAGACCCAAATTGGCACTTAAAGGAGTTTCATATGGCTTGTTCTGGATTCAGACCACGTGGAGTTACTGAAGAGCAAATCAAGTTGCATGCATTTCCATTCTCATTGGAAGCTACTACAAAAGAATGGCTATACTACCTTGGACCGAAATGGCAAGGCTGTTTTTGGAGCGATTCTTTCCTGCATCTAGAGCTGCAAACTTTAGAAGGGGAAATTGTAGCATCAGACAAAAAGACTCCGAGTCCTTGTATGAATATTGGGAAAGATTTAAGAGACTATGCACTAGTTGCCCTCAACACGGTATAACGGATCAGCTGTTGATACAATATTTTTTATGAGGGGTTGCTACCACATGAATGGAGAGTCATTGATGCTGCGAGTGGTGGTGCTTTAGTCAGCAAGACACCTCAAGCTGCCCGAGACCTGATTTCTGCCATGGCTGCAAATTCACAGCTCTTCAACAGCCGTTCTGACACTCCTACACGAGGTGTTCATGAGGTAAGGTCTTCTGATCTTGAATCTAAATTGGATAGGCTTAATCAACTGCTGGAAAAGAGTATTATTGGAAGTCCAGGTGCTTTTAATCAAGGGCAACAAGCCCAAGTTTGTGGTATTTGTTGTTTTCAGGGACATTCCACTGATGCATGTCCAACACTTCAAGAGGAATCTAGCAGTGAGATGGTTAACGCCATGGGAGACTTCAATGCCCAACACCGAAGGAAATATGATCCTTTCTCCAATACATACAATCCAGGGTGGAGGGATCATCCGAATTTCAGATATGGCAATGACGAACAACAGCAGCCACAACCCCCAAGAATGAATTATGGAGAAGAAATTAACTCTTTGAAAGGCATGATGGCGCAATTGGTTGAATCTCAGCAGAAGAGTGTTGACAAGATGAGTAAAATGGAAGACCAAATTAACCAATTAATCTCCTCTTTCAACAAACTTGAAAACAAAGGAAAATTGCCCTCCCAACCTGATGTGAATCCGAGGCACAACATCAGTGCAATTACCTTAAGAAGTGGCAAAGAACTAGAAGCACCAGCACCAAAAGCATCAGCCCCATATGGCCGTGCAACACCAGCCGAAACAGAGAAAACAGCCCCCATCGAAGAGCTAATCCAATCCAATCCTGAAAAACCACCATTTCCACATCGATTGGAAAGAAAAAAGAAAGCTATAGATGATATAGAGGTGTTTGAAACTTTAAAGAAGGTGGAAATCAACATTCCACTCCTAACAGCCATCAAACATGTACCCCGGTATTGCAAATTTTTAAAAGAACTCTGCACTGGGATGAACAGAGTTCGTGCCAATGAGAGGGTACCCATGGGTGAGACTGTTTCAGCAGTACTTTAAGGTAAATTACCCATAAAAGAACAAGACCCAGGTATGTTCACAATTCCTTGCAAGATAGGCAATGTAGGCATAGAACAAGCTATGTATGATCTCGGTGGTTCTATTAATTTGATGCTTTTGTCTATTTACTCTGCATTGAATTTGGGTCCTTTGAAACAAAATGGTGTAGTTTTGACATTAGCTGATAGGTCTAGTGCTTTTCCTGAAGGAGTATTAGAAGATGTTCTTGTACAAGTAAATGACTTAGTATTCCCCGCGGATTTTTATGTCTTGAATATGGAAGGGGGAACTTCTTTTAACCCAGGAATGATACTGTTAGGACGCCCATTCTTGAAAACAGCCCGCACAAAAATTGATGTGCATGAGGGGACATTGACTATGGAATTTGATGGTGCTATGATTAAATTTGACATAAATAGAGCAATTAAGCACCCGGTTGATTATGCCTCTGTTTTTGCAATCAATTTCTCTGACATTTACACTAATAAATTTTTGGAGATGTGTAGTGGTGATCCTTTGCAGGTTTCTTTGGCTAACAACCTCACAAATCTGAAATTGGCTGAATGGGAGGACGGATGGGTAATGCCTAAAGAGCTGATATATGCCATCCAAGACCTCGAAGTGCTTAAACCTGTAAACCAGAGTCAAATGCAGTACAAAATAGCAGCTGAATCACGTCTTGGCCATGCTATAGTTGGAAGAAACAAAATTCTTCCCTCCATTGAAAAACCACCAGACTAAACGTGGCCACCGTCGAGCCAACGACGTTAAGCAAAAGCGCTTTTTGGGAGGCAACCCAAAAATTCACTCTATAAGTGTTTTATTTATGCTTGTAATATGTAGAGTTAAAAAAAAAAGAGTGCAAAGTTAAAGTTAAAAAAAAAAAAAAGAAAGATGTAAAGTTAAATTTAAAAAAAAAAAAAAAAAAGAAAAAAAAAAGAAAAAGAAAGAAAAAACAAGAGAGAAGTTAAAAAAAAAAAAAGGTGGGGCAGAGAAGCAACAGCGCGGGCCTGGCTGCCTCGCCAGCAGCACGTCGAGCTGCCCAGCACACCGCAGCGCCCTAGCGTGCTGCGCCTGGCTGCCTCACCAGCAGCACGTCGAGCTGCCCTTCACGCCGCAGCAGCAGCGCGCCACGCCTTCCTGCCTCGCCAGCGCCTCATCGAGCCGCACGCACCGCAGCTCCCGCCCGCAGATCCGACCATGTTTCGTAATTGAGCCATAACTTTTGCGTCTGACCTCCGATTGTGATGATTCAAAATGTGTTAGAAAGCTAAAAGAAAGATCTACAACATTATTGTTTTGTATTTCTCTGAATTCAGATTTATCCTTGTCAAAATTGGCTTTGAACTTGCTGCCTCTGCAAACATTGTTCTTCCGATTCTCCACCGTTATTTCCTACAATCTAAGGGAGTACTTCTTTCCTTTTCTTTACACTTTGTGCTTAATTTAGATGCATTTTTAGGAGTAAATGCATGTTAAGTGTGGGGGAAGGATTAGTTAGGAAAATTAGGAGATAATTTTCAATTTTTAGGATAGTTTAATGCTTGTTTTTTGTTTTATTCTTGTGCTATTTAGGATTACATGCAGTTTTTGCCTAATTCCCTCCATAAATAGGATTCTCAGTTGTTTGTCCATTAGTAAATTAGGCTCAAATTTAAAAATTTGAAATTGTCTTGGTTTAGCCCTTGGAAAATCTTAATTTTTGTCATCATTGAATATAATAAACCAATTGGAAGTAGGAAGAATTAGAAACAAAGCATGTTTTGGGTTTGTAGTAAGGATTAGGGGTTGAGCTTGGTTTGCATATGACTCTACATTTAATTTTGACAGAATGTGATGAAGTTTAATTGATCAATTACTTTCAAAAAGTTTGTTGGTTAATGTGAAGCAAGTGAGTTATTACCAACTTATGAGATAAATAGAGTTTAGCTTATAATTGATTATGTTGGTTGAATTGTGCTGAGAATGTAAATTTTAGAATTCAACTGTCTCGATTACCCTTGAGTCTTGAATTGGGAGATGGGACCAATTCACCTTAAGCAAGGTATGACAAATATCATTCCTTGTGTATGGAGAGTGACTTAAGAGGGAGAGCAAACTTCTCATAAGATACCATTTTCATTGCTCGACAAAGCGAGACCTTTCGCATTCCAACACCCATGGGTTTTGAGTTGGGGGATAGGCCCACCTCACCTTAGGCAAAGTTAAAAACAATGACTTTGTGTATGGAGCATGACCTATGGGGAGATTTACCCCTCATTAGAGGCCTTTTCAATACTCACAAAATTGGGATGTTGACCCTATGCTTAGTTTGGTAACTATCTTGGTTTGAAGTGCTTTAAATGTGAATAAAAGCTTAAAATCTCTAGATGTCCTTCAAGGTTGGACGATTCACTTGCCTAAAGTTAGTTAATTAAATGATTTGTGGTGTTTTTTTTCAATTGACTAAGTCTTATGAAGTTGGGTTAAATGTTTTGCTTATGTCGACTTGTTTGATTTTCTAGTTCTTATGATTAAGCTCATTGACTTGTAGAGTTTTGAAACTTCCTATGGAATCTTGGTGGTTTAACTTCCTTGAATGAACGGTTAAGGATTTACTAGGGTTCAACCATAGTCAATTTTGGGAGAAATTTTCCTTTAGTCCTAGTTTGCTTGAGGACAAGCAAAGATCCAAGTGTGGGGGAATTTGATAACTCATATTCACATAGGCATATTTAGGTGCATTTCAACTTATTTTCTTAGTTATTTTAGCATTTTAGGATTAGTTTTATTATTTTCTTAATTAGTTTGTTTGTTTTATTTTATATATCCTTATTTAGTGTTATTTACCTCTTTTAGGTGCTTGGAAGTAGATTTTGGCTTTTTAGGAAGACTGCTAGAAGAGGATTTGTTGGAGCTTGAATTTCAACTGGATTTTCCATAGAGTTCAAGGCTGTTTTAGTTCAAGATTTGTTCTGCAAGATTTTGCGTCTGCCCATTAGCTTTTGATAGCACCTTGAATCGTGCCAATCGGAGCTGTATCGAGGAAGTTAGCTGATGTTTTCTGCAGCTTGTTTGGGTCTTGCGGGCCAACCCTTGTTGACTTTCTCTTCTTATTTGGGCCAGATTTCTCTTTAAGGAGCCCATTGCTTGCACTTTAATTTCCAGCAGGCCTTTTTAATTAAGGAGGTTAATAAGACTCCTAATTAGGTTAAGAGTAGGAGAGCCTATAAAAGAAAAAAGAGGAGAAGGTCTAGACTGTTTTGTTTTTTACTTCTTCTAAAACGTTTGGTGGAGGCTTTGAAAGGAAACAAGGCTGCACATTTTTTCCTTGAGATTTTCGGTAGAATTTGTTTAGTTATGACTAGCTAAACCCTCTTCTAGTTGAGGTACTTAGAAGTTTAATTCCATTTGATTCATGAAACTTGTGTTTTAATTGTATTTTTTTATCTGAATATTTATTCAATTCCTGCAATTATAATTTGTTATATTGCTATTGATTAAATCAAATTGATTTGGCCAGTTAATTGATTGATTGTATTGCATATTGCCGAATAGAATATTATATCCGTGATTGTTGTTATAGTGGCAAGTTAGCTTCGTGTAAAGTTAACGAAATTGAATAGTTTAGTTTTTATGATTTACAGCGTTTCCGATTTCATTAACTAAGATAGAGGTCTTTTTTGTGTTTAATGCTGCCATAGGTTAATTCTTATTAAGAGGTTTCTTGGAGATTATCTATTAGCTAGGGAAGTAGTTTATTCGGGCGTTTCCCAGAACTATCGATAAATTAAGAAAAGATTGGTTATTGAGTGCGTTTCACCTTTAACTATAACTCTATCTATTTGGATAATTGAATTGGATCCTTGGTGTCTATGATTGACTTACGGAATTAAACTGAAAAGTACCTCGGCTAGTTGTTCATCCTATTGATTTATTCTGTCTTAATTTACATTGAGCAATTTCTCAAATCACCTCATTTATTTTTATTTCAATCCAATCAAATTTATTTCTTTTTGCAAATAAATATACCTACATTAATCCTTGTGGTTCGACCCCGTTCTTGCTATACTACCCAGTATAAGGAACCGGAGATATTAAATTAAACTTTGACGGGTTGACAACCTATCAATTCTCCAACAGGCTGGGCATGGACACCATCTTCAAGCTCCTACTCCTTCTAGGCTTAGGCTTGTAAATTAAAATGGAATTTGACCTACTATAATTTTTCTTACTATTCTAAATAAAAGAAAAATACAACAAATATAATGACACGCAGGCCACAATAAACAAAAACTAAATTTACAATCCATCTTCAGAAGAGCCCATGAAATGCGTAGCTAATCAAATGACAACATACATCACACCATCCAATCAAATCATATTTATTGGAATTAAATATGCATGAATATGTTAACCAATTTTATTTGCCATAGCCATTATGGAAATTGTCAATTTTCGGATTCTTGGTGCCAATTTTGGGATTCTTGGTCTAGGCCCCGTGATAGGCTTGGGCCTAAGGCCCATTGACCAATCTTATTGTCTCCCACTAGAATGGGGCGACCAAGAAACCTGAGTTAGCCAATAAGAGATTCGTGCCAGAACCTCTTGAATCAATTTCCTTTACTATTTTCAATTTTAACATATCCAATATGATAAAATCTCAACCAAGATACCATGTGCATCCAATGCCATAATTAAACATGCGAATTTTAAAATTGACTTGAAAATTCAACATCCCTGGCCATTGAAACCCCGTAAAACTAGAAAATAGGCTAGAGAAAAAAAATGCTAGAAATCTAGCCCAAGATCAATAGTCGCGTGGCTGTACAAAACAAAAGATGTACAACCATGTGATTAAAGACAACAGCCATGTCACTCTTGGTGGCTTCAGCACGGATAACCAGAAAAAAATTCTGCCAACCAAGACACTACAGTCGTGTAGCTCACTAAACAACAACCGTACGACTGTATCAACAACTGTGTAGCTGTAGTTCATGGAGAAGGTAAAAAACTAAAATCGCCACAGAAACCGTAGCTGTGCCGCTCACTATGCAATAGCCATTGCGGCTGTTGCATCACCCGTGTAGGTGTTCATTACACCATTGAGGCTCTGGTTTTTAGGCATGATTCTATAGAAAAACTTCTAGCAAGAACAGTCCATTTCTCCACCAAAAAGCACCAAAAACATAATGGAAAATAATGGAAAACAAACCTAAAATCCAGAAATCCATTCAATTCAAAACTAGGGTTCCCAAAAACCAAAAGATTCAAGACCAATTCAAATCAAACTTGAAACCCCAACTTAACCAAATCTGTAACCAAAGCTAAGGAATCTCTGATACCACTGTTGGAACCTATCCCGACTTGAAAACAAAAAGAAAATTGTGGAATCATTGTCATCATGCTAAGGTTCATGCCCAAAATCCCAAAGCTAGGTTATGGGTCTAAAGGAAAAAGGGGAGAAGATGAGTTTCTCACCTAAGCTGTCCTTTCACAAGATTGATTTGACTAAGGGCTTCTCTTTTCACCCCTCTAAGTTCCCTTGTGCAGAGTCTCATCAACAGGAATCTAGTGCTAGCTCTTGGACCAATGGTTTCTCCATTTGTGCCAAAACCCTTTTGCCCAAGTTAGAGAAGATGAGATGGTGGCTTAGATTTGACCATTGTGTCTTAGGGTTTTACACTTTACTCTTTATGTAAGAAATATAAAGTAAAATACCCAAAGTACCCTCTAATGTAAAATATCCATTATACTCTTCATATATTATGATTTAACCAAAGTCACCACATAGTAACTTTGAAAACTCATAAAACCAATTTCTCATCGTAGGTTGTTTTATTTTATTTGGACTTAACATTTAATCCTATAAAATAAAATAATCCAACAATTAATATGTATCCAATACATATCAATTGGTCAATCATAAAGCCCGTCTAAACTCCTAAGAGTACGATCTTGTAGGTCCATCCGTATGTTGGCCATGGGCTCAATATGACATTTGGCCCATAAGTTGTAAGTGGGCTCTAGCAAGCCGTTACAACCCCTGATTGGGATGGAGAAGTCAAAATTAAAATGACATACACCTGTAGTATTCTTATATGATCCTTTGAACATTTGATACTGGTGTTCTACACAAGGCATGGCACTGTCATCCTTCTAAGTGCTAAAACATTTACTTGCCATTCAAGTAGACTGATAAGATCAACTAAATGATTATCCAATAATCATTCTATTTAGATACAGTTGTACACTACTCAGTCTCACTTGTCAAGAGGCTGGTGATTTCATCTCTTTAGTGAAAAGATACGCAATTCCTTTATATTACTCCTAGTCCAAGCATGGTTCCCGATATATCCAACATACCCATACTCAGCACCCAGTTACAGGCCCGTTAGGCATACATCAAAGTATATAAGGTCACATCTGGGAGTGTAGTAATCTCAGGTCTGAAGATCCAATATAAGCAATACATGTGAAACACTTTTGACACTTGACCATGTAGTGTTATCACAAGTGAATTGATCCAGTACACTATTCACCAACATGTACATATGTCCTTGATAGACTTTTCAAGTCCTATAGTCGGTAAGACACCACCCATCCCATAAGGAACATCCTAGACTTTAGTTATATTCAATCCCATGATTATAACAGACTAGGGATAACTTTAAAACTATTTTCTTTAAACTCATGGTCTTACTCATTCAGTACACGCTACTAACAAACATGAGTGAACACCAGGTTATGGATTCTCAATATTTATTATTGCATAAGTAATTCAATAAATATGATTATTCCTTTTATTAATATAGATCAAATGTGTTCTCATACATAAGATAAACAGAGTACATCATATAGGGACTAGGGCATAACCCAACATGGTCAAATTAAAGAAAATCAAAAACAGTTTGCTGTAAATTTTTAGAACAGGGCTGTACAACCCATCTTTGGGCCGCATGGCTCCTTTTGGGGAAGATTTGAGCCTCACGACTCATCATGGCCCATGAGTCATGCACCAATTCTTTCCTTGTTTTCCATGATCATTGATTTTTTGTATCAAGGGTGAAAATCTCCAATTTCTTAGTCTAATCAATTGATAGACCCCCAAAGAATCATAAAACTCAAAAGGAGAAAACCTAAAATGAATTTTTGCATATTGAAACCACAAAGGGGAAGTTGTTTTTATCGTTAAATCTAGATCTCGAGATCCATATTTAACCTTTTTCAAATCTCACGGTTCCAAAAATTCATTTCATAACATTGCATTTATTTATTTCATCATTCATTATTCATCCATTTTTTAATAAAATCAATTTTAGGTGTTTATGTGCTTTATTGGCCTAGATTTAATTTCGAAGCAATTTTTAAGACCCACACAAAAGGGATGTCCAATAAATCTCTAGATAATCGACTCACATTGCCATGTTGAATAAAGGAAAAGATATAAAACCGACAAAATCATTTTTCAAAACCGTTTTTCTCTAGATAAAAAAATAAGTGGTGTTTATAAAAATGTTTTCCAGGTCTAATCAGGTAAACCGGCCTGGTTTTCCCTAGTTATCCTCAAAAAGGATGCCCCTGAGCTATCTGGATATCCCATTTTGTCAGATCTGAGTCTAACGTGCTTATATTGATCTGTATCACTAACCTTTATTTTACAGGTAGATGTAAGCTAGGTTAGTAGAATATTTCATGTCAACTAGGCGATTGTACCCCTATCCCATTTTTATCAAATGTATCCCCTAAGACAGTTTATTCAATTTGGTTGTAATAATTTTATTTTCCCAATTTATTTATTGCTTTCCAAATTTATTTGTGGCTTTTCGTATGAGCATATAGTAAATATCTAGAGTTGAATATTGAATAGGGAATAAAACAATAAAAAGTGAAAATTTGGTATAGTTAAAGCTACTTCACAATAAAGCAGAAATAAGTGATTTGTCCAAACCAGAATCTCTATCTTAAAGGTATAGGAATCTCTGTCGGGCTTGGCTATACAACAATTTCCTAATAAGAGCTGAGCCGGGTGGCGACTCCTGTCAACCTTTAAGGCACAAGGAATTAGTTTGGTATGTTCCTTTGTTTTGCCTTAATATTTTCCAGAACCTGAAAACTACATTTTCTAAAACCAAGTTTTCTAATACAAACTAGGTTTTCCTAAACCATTCAAACCCTCCGGCGCTGGCCTTGCGGCGAAAGCTCACGCATTCGAGGATTGCCCACTCACAGGTACGAAGACTTTAAAACTTTCTAGTATCGCTCTTAGGTGCCCCCATGACGTCAAACCTTTGTCCGTATACAAACTCATACCGATATATATTAATGTAACTAGCAGAATCTGGTTAACCTTCTTCGATACTCCCTAAGTACTAAACCTCTATCTGTGTGCAGACTCATACGCACCTCAAAACCCTAGGTTTTTTTAGGTCCAAAGACTTCAAAACTGTCTAGTTTTGCCCTCAGGTGCCCCCAAGGATGCCGAACCTCTTTTCATATGCAAACACATATGTATATCATTGTGACTAGCAGAATCTAGTTAACCTTATTCTATACTCTTCGGGTACCGAACCCTTGTCCGTATGCCCCTCGAGTATCGGATCCTCACCTATGCCGCATAAACATCCATATCATATGCATATCATGCATCGACCATATCATGTCATCCATACATGCACGCATTCCACTTTAGATCAAGGGACTGTCATACATCTATAATGTTAACATGAGTTCAGGACTCTTTGTAGTTTGGAATCGCTCTCCTAAAGGAAGACTAGAAAGAGTTGGTTAAGCAGATCCTCAACCAAGGCAGAGAACTAGTCCAAGATCAATCAGTGTGGCTTCTAGGTTAGTGGTTATAGAGTTAGGGTCGAATTTGAAACAAGAGGAATAGATTCAAAATTTAGGTGCAGACAGTTTGTTTGTGCTAGAAGAGAATATTGCAGAGATGGGAGATCAACAGAACACTAACCAACAGAATGCTGCTTTTATCACTGCTTCTATGGTGACCATTAGAGACCTTTTGGGTTCAAATGAGTTCAAAGCTAGCATCCACTGTTAGGGCAGGCTGTTGTGGGCAGCATTTTTACTAACATGAAAGCAAAACTTATGGTAGATCAGGGGTCAACAAAAGACAACCAAAAGTAAATGTAGACTGTTGGAATGTTGGGAGACAAGCTCCAACAAGGGATGGAGATTATCAATCAGATTAGGGAGATGCTTCTAGGAGAGTTAGAGAGATGTCAGCCAAGTCTGTGGCTGAGAGGAAATGAAAGGAAAAGTATTCTAAGCTTGATGAGCTCCTCCCCAAGCTCCTCTAAATGGCATAAATTCCTACAAAAAAATGCATTGATCCAAATGCTCTAAGGGCCGATGGGATTGACCTGTTACCACCAAACTTCCAAATGCAAAAGTTCACTCCATACAAAGGACTGAATCCTAAATCTCTAGATTACATACAGTAGTCTACGCTTGAGAGGGAGCTATACCAGAATTTCCCGGATGAGCTGATTCGAGTGGCGACTCTGTCACTAATCTTGAAATTTAGGTTTCGAGGTCTTTAATTAATAAAACGAGATTTTCTAAAATGTAAAAACCAGTTTTTGAAAACTCACATTCAAAGAAAAGATTTTTCTACAAAAAGGATTTTCAAAAAGGATTTTCCTAAGCAAGATACGAGCCCATTTTCAAAACAAAATTAAAGCACTTCTTCTTTTTCCCCAGTTTGGTTCGCTGTGTTCCATGTTCCTTCTAAAAGGTCGTCTACTCACAACTGTATTCTCCATCTTAATTAGGGGTTGTGAAGGCTTGCTATAGCCGAACTATAGTCTATGGGCCATGGGCCCATTGTCAACATAAAGACGGTCCCACAGGATCGTACACATTGAAAGTCTGAACCAGCACTTAACGGATCTGTTATATACTTAGAGTATATTAACAAGAGAGAGATACTTTATTGATTAATTATATTTCAATTGGATTGATCAAATAATTTAAATCAATAAGTATTAGGTTCATAGAATCAATTTGATAAATTAATTTTACGAATTCATTTCTTGGATGGAAATACAATTAATATATATATATATATATATATATATATATATGTATATATGTTTATAGGTTTATATGTATTATTTTTTAAGTTTAAATATTGGGGTTAATTTAATTAGGCAAATTATGTTTAATTAACATGATATGAATTATATCATATGGTATGATTTAATTCATATATGTGAAATTATATTAATTTGAAATTAAAATTTAACCTAATTTCTAGTGAAAAATTTCAACCTCCCCTTCTTCTCTCTTGTTCTAGATCCGATGCTAGCACGGGTGTTGCTTCATTGGGCGTTCCATGTACATGAGCATGGAGGAAATCTCTTTTGGTTTCTGTAGATGTCTCTAGAAGAGACATACAAGGTGAGAATCATTCTTATTCTCTTTTATGTTTTTTATTTTGATTTCATCCACATAAGTTCCTGGTTCATGGATTCTACAAAATTTGAAATAGCTTTCGCTACCATTTGGTTCAATTTTCTATGATCAACAATGGTTTTGACAAAGAAGATTCTATGATAAGGATATTTCTAGCTTAATATACAAGTAGATTATGTTGAAGAGGTGAGGAAGTACCACGAGTGCCAAATTTATGGAGATATCAGCTACCTCTCACTAATGGAACTAGAAAGCCTCTCTACTCCTTGACCCTTCTCGGCATGGGGAATAGATATCATTGGTGAAATTCAACCTCCAGCATTGAATGGTCACAGATTCTTGTGGTGGTAGTTGACTTCTTCTTGAAGTGGGTAGAGGCTGAATCCTATACCAACATCACGGCAAAGAAGATGGCCAAGTTCATAGAGAAGAATGTTTTCAGGAGATATGGCATTATGCACCATATAGTGACCGATAATAGGGTGCATCACCAAAGGGTAACAGTAGAACTATTTGCAAAACATGGCATAAAGCATAATAGATCCTATCCCTATAGACCATGAACCAATGGAGCAATAGAGGCGACTAATAAGTATATTAAGAAAATCTTGGCTAAAACGGTCGCCACTTACAGAGATTGGGCAGAAAAGTTACCATTCACTCTCTGGGGTTACAGAACTAGCATTAGAACCCCTATTGGTGAGACCCCGTACTCATTAGTATATGGGATGGAAGTAGTGCTGCCAGTGGAAACAGAACTGAAATCCTTAAGGATAGCCTTAGAAGCTCAGCTACCAGAGACAGAATGGATCAGAGCCAGGTTTAAATAGTTGGCTATGGTCGATTAAAAGCATCTAAAGGCCTTGGATCATTTGCAAATGTATCAGTAGAGCATGGCCAGGGCATATAATCGCTGGGTTCGTCACCAAAGGCATCCTGTGAAAGTAGGAGACCTAGTGTTAAAACAGCTGAAACCCTCTAACATTGATGTTAGGGCAAGTTCAAGCCAAATTGGGAAGGCTCGTATGTGGTGAAGAAGATCCTCTTGAAAGGCATAACCAAGACAATAGATATGGATGAGAATGAGTTCACCAACCCAATCAACTAGGATCGTCTCAACTGCTATCATGTTTAGAGGAGCCCAAATGGCCTGCTAAGCTGTAAACATAGCTCAGGAAAAAATTAAGGCATAAAGTGAGAGGTGTTGGTTAGAAAACCAGTGACGGCTAGTTGATTGCATGAGTAAATCATTCGAGATGTATATTATTGTATGGCTGTTCTCACTTTGACTTCATCAATGAATTATCATTCTGCTTAACATATTTTATGAATGTTTGAATGTATGTGTGGATCTATCTACTAAAACACCTAAATAAGCTAAACATTCAAACATATATATGCATAAGCTGTCACATCAAACTAAAACTTGCAATCGGAGAAGTCTTCCTTATAAATAATAATAATAATAATAATAATAATATTAATAATAATAATAATGATGATGATGATGATAATAATAACCTACTGGATTGAAAACACGAAAAGGGCGATCTAGACAAAAGTTAAGGCGATCCGATATATTGAAAACACATGTGGGCAGTCTATGCAAAAATTAGGATAATAAAAACAATAAGAAAAGCAATAATAAAGGATACAGTGACAGCTACACCCTCCTCCTCTTAGCAGCGACAGACTCCTCATTACTAGTTAACCCAAGCCACATGAGAGTCGCACTTTGATGCTTTTAGGTATGAAAATCCCTGATCACAGCCAGCCACGATCTGTACTACTTATCAGTCTCCACAATAGCAAGGGAAGTGTACCTTAGCTCCTCATAGCACACATTGCCTAACCATCAAGCCAGAATGTGATCAGGCCACTTCGAAGTATACTCCATGCTTTCAGTGATACAAGATAACTCGGGGATGCCTTGCATTTGCCCATATTGCCTATGATGTTGGGTCAGAGAGTAAAAGCTCACCTTGTACAGGCCTAGCAGCTGAATGCCTCCAGCCCATATGTCTACAGCAACGTGGTTGATTCTGGAACAAGGGCAAACCCACCTGATCTGATCATCAGCTCTTTCAGCTAGCTGGGCTTCCCACTCTTCTGAAGTCATCCAACTGTACCCCACCACAGTGAAGCGATGCTTCCAGAAGTTGTCGGGAAGATACTGTAGGGGTTTTGTATCCAAAATGTAGTGGAAGTCGATTTAGATTTTCTCAAACCTGATTCTAAGAGCTTATGCAATAGAAATAAAAAACATGAAATATAACAAGATAAGAAATATATTCTCACCTTGTAAGTCTCCTCTAGAGACGGCTGCAGACAGAAACCAAAGTAGATCTCCTCCACTATCCCATACATAAATAGCTGCGGAGCAAGAACCCATGCTAGCAGAGGCCGAATCCAAGAAAGGATGTAAGGGGGCCGAATTTTTCACCTTGGAAAAATCCTCCTCCTTGGCCGAATTGTGTGTGTGACTTTTTTTAGGGTTAGGGTTTATCTCACTTAAGTGGGCTTTTATATCTGTAAAACCCTAGGTCAAAATTAATTACTATGGATTAAAATTTAATTACAATTTCATATGTATGCTATTATATTAAACCATATAACATAACACATAGCATTTGAATTAAAATTAATTTGTCTAATTAAATTAACCCAATTAATTAATTCAGATTTTATTTAAATGCATTACATATAAACCTATATATGTAAATTATTTCCACCAGGAAATAAATTCATGAATTAAGTTATTTAAATTAATTCCATGAAACCCAATAAATTGATTATATTATTTTGATCAATCCAATTGATCTATGATTTAATAAATTAATATATCCTCTCCAGTCAGTATACTCTAAGTATATAGATGACCCCTTTAGTTCAAGCTTAGTCGTTCAATGTGTATGATCCTGTGGACTTGTCTTTATGTTGGCAGTGTGTCCAAGGCCCACAGACTGCAGGTGGGCTCTAGCAAGCCATTACAACCCCTAATTAGGATAGAGACAGCAGTCTAATGGAAGTCTTAACCCTGTAGTTAAACTTATATATCCCATGTCATTGAATTCAGTGTCCAACTCAGAGGCATGGTGTCACCACCCTCTTTTGTTTCTTGAAATTAACTTGATCCCAAATGAAATGATGCTCACAAACAAGTTCCAACTTGTTTGGGTGTGGCCACACTTTTATCAGTTGCACTCATCAAGTGGCCGGTGATATCTTCTTAGTGAATCACTGAGTGACATTCCCTTTTGCATACATATGACCTTGCCATGTTCACTGGCACACCTGAACGTATCCATACTTAGCACCCTATTATAGGCCCTTTAGGCATGCACCAAAGTGTGTGCATTCATATGTAAGACCATAATATGGTCAGGTCTAAGGATCCGATATAAGTACTACAGGAGAATCACTTGTGATACTATACCATATGGATTTCTCGTTTACTGGATTTATCCAGTACCATGCCCCATTACATGTACCCATAAACTTGATTGACAATCCATGTTCTATAGCTTGTAAGACACCGCCATACAATCAAGGTCATGATAGTCTTTGGTTCCATTCATTACCATGACTGGAATAGACTATGGATGGCTTTATGGTTATATTGTTTCCCTATCCACGGTCTCACTGCCAAGTACATGACACTTGTCAACATAGTTATAAATATTACCATCGAATACTTTATTTATAATATTGCATAAGATATATATAATAAATAGATTAATACCTTTATTTAATAACACATATGTATAAACATTAATTTGTTAAAAGATATAAAATGTACAATATAATACAAGGACTAGGGCATTACCAATAGATACTTCTTGAAGTTCTCTCGAGGCACATGGATGAAAGCTAATTTCTCCATGAGCCATACCTATGATTGGACAACGAGGTCAAGGATGATAACTTGATGAAACTTAACATTCAAGCAGAAGTAGTGATAAAAAAGGTTACCTGAAGCAGCAAGAACTGGTTATCGATCTGAAATGACCTATCAGAATGGGTAGAATCAAGTTGAATCAAGGTCTCTACCAGAATCAATGCAAGGGGAGAAGCTCCAGCAGCAATCTGAGGTATGACAAAGCGAGTTGGAATGGGCACACCCCAGAGCTCACACATCACAAATACTGACTCATAAAAAATAAGCTAACCATACTAGCCCATCTAAAATGATCCCAAGAAGTATCCATACACCAGCTCAGCACAGAACTCAGGTGGAAGCCCGAGATTGAAGTAGTAGTGAAAAACAATTTTTTTATTTGAGATTGTTGAATGCTGAATAGATTGGCCAAGAAAGGGGCATCACCAAAGACAAATTTAGGAATGGCGATCTTGGTACCTTTTGGGAAAGGCACATACAAGATTACACCAAACTCCTTGAATAAAGGACATATCGTGATGCGACAAACAAAACACTTGATCAACTGGATCCCAGCAACGTATGGTAGCTTGTAGTAAAGCTGGATTCCTTATCCCATTGTAATCGGCCTTCATATGCCAAAGCCCTAAAGGCTTCAGTCATATCCAATCTGAGTCCTTCAGGATTTCGAGGAATAAGCGAAGTAAAGAATAAAAAAAAACCCATGGGCGGATCGATGGTCAAACAAACATAAAGTTGAGAAACTAGACTCAACAACCGTGCAGGTGATGCGTGACCCATACAGCTGATCAGTGAACCGTGCGGCTATTGATCAATGACTGTGTGGTTGTTGATTCTACAACTGTGCAACTACGTCTATAGGTGGAATGATTTTCTGAAATCTGTATGGGTGTTGATAATTCGAGGGTGTTTTTTGATGTTTCAGGCATTCCAGTGTGTGATCATGTGTATTCGTGGATGGAAACGACCAAATTTAGCAAAAACAATGGAAATTTCCATGAAAATCGAAACAAGTGATGTAATAAAAAGTTTCAAAAGTCTAAACTACACAAATCCAATGTATTGAATGTATGGAGAAAATGTATACAAATAACAGAAATATCCATATAAGGCCCTATCATCTACTGCCTAGGACCCAGCGTCTCATCCTTGTTCTCATCGGTGTATGAATCCACCGCATACACCTCTGCATCTGGATACCTGGCCCTGTATCAGTCCAAGTCAATCCACAGCCTCTAAGTCTCCTACTCATACTGCATCTGTATCCTTTGATTCTCCTACTCAAGGTGTGCCAACCGCTTGATAGTCCGCTGATGAGCACGCAATGACTGGACATGAGTCTACAAAATCAAACCAGAAGGATTCATATTAGCACACTCATACATCCATACATCTCATGCATACATCCCATAATACATTATAGTAATAGTTGTAGGAAACTCACCGACATTACCGCATTCACCTGAAGGAGGAGGTGGTGCAAAGACTATTACATCTGCACAAGTCTCTCTACAACCTCACGCAGGACTTGAAAAAATCAAACCTGAAGTAAATAAAAAAAGAGAAAAGTACTCAGGTGGGTGGTGTTAGGTGGGACAAAGTCCACCGGGAACAAGTTATATAAGAGTAGTTCCCTCTCCTCGTACCAATCGTCCATATTCATTAGACTAAACCGACTCTAGAGAGGAGTCGAGAAGTCCCTAGAAACCACTCTAACTGGTATAGAATAAGGGGTGACTCTACTAGCAAAACTCGAGGAGGAGCTAGCTCCCAGCGATCTAGGATTGACTCGGTGACTTGACCCGGTGGCCTCTATATCAGCTCCAGCATCCTCAGCCTCCTCCTCCTCATCCTCATCTGTCAACCTGCACAACCTGAGGATTTGGGACATGGTCCAATGAATCGGAGTTCACCTGTATCACAAAAGAAGATGAGATTAAAAATACTTATCAGGTACAAACCACAATTATAGTCAATTAAGTTTAAACCAACAATTTTTTGTTTGTATTAGTCATACCTCATCACAGATCATGTCCTTAAGCTCCTACCGGGTTTGCTTGATATCCTTCCTAACATCACCCCAGCTTTAAGTCCACCTCAGTAGCGTGGCTGGCTTATCACCTCCCTCTCGCATGCCCAAAGTAAGCTGGCTAAAGAACCTATGCTTATAGGCCAAATATGAGGAAAAATATATGGTTAGAACAAGACAAACAAAAGTGAAAGCAATAATAAAGTGGGAAAAGTTGGCAATCTCACCAGAACCATAAGCCAGAACACTTGAGCTCTTTTTGTGTAACCCAAGTGCACAAATCAAGACCATAGTAGAGCTTCCCATGTCTCGCTCGGGCTTAATCATACTCAATGGCCCTCTCCAAGTTAGCCAAACAAAGGAGAATGACTAAATTCACACAACTCCCTCCAGTCAGGAAAGTGTGGATAAAAGAGTGACAATGAAGGCATGAGCATGTTGATCAATGGTACTAGCAAGGGGTATTTGATGCCCCCAGCTCTCTCTAACCCAGTGCTCCAAGTGGTCTTAACACAGCACCTTCCCTTGAATGCTACCCATGCCAATCAT
This sequence comes from Euphorbia tirucalli, assembly GCA_039660915.1. Classification (NCBI taxonomy): domain Eukaryota; kingdom Viridiplantae; phylum Streptophyta; class Magnoliopsida; order Malpighiales; family Euphorbiaceae; genus Euphorbia; species Euphorbia tirucalli. The sequence continues at coordinate 14,430,780 of CM077635.1, read as the reverse complement.
CTCCACTAAATATGAGTCCTAGTAGGAAACCCGGGACATGCAGCAGTTAAACTCCAGGGGAGTCCCATTGAATGAAAGCCCGATAATGGCCCTCAAATCAAAAGTTGTAATGGCGCACTCTCTTATCGGGACATAAAACATGTGAGTCATGTCCACCCACTGCTCAATCAGAGGTGTCAGCACCCCATGGCTAGTGTGTGGGGTAGAAGGAGAGACGGACCCAGCTAGGTTAGTAAAGCTGAGATTACTGATGCGCCTCCTCACGTACAAGGATATCTTATCCCACCAAAGGCGGGCCTCAATCAGGGATCCGACACCCTGATAGCAATGCTCCTGCAAAATCAAATGACAAACAAACACCAAAACAAGGAGTTTGCAGGAAACCCTAAATCTATCCATCATGCATCTAGTCTAATACATTTGTATACGGGTTCCTAGTCCTAGGCGTGCTAAAAAAAGGAGTTTTAGCCTCTATGTATTACAACCGTATGGGTGGTGTGATAGCCATACGGGTGTAGTGTAGAGAGCCCATGATTGGCAGCAGACGACGTTTTTCAGAACGGGTGGTGAAGCGGGAATCGGGGATTTTCTTTTTGTGTGATGATGTGGTTTGGAAAACAGGGTTTAATCTTCTTTATGAAAACCTTTCATTTTATTGGGAAAATCCTTTTTGTAGAAAACTTAATTTTAAGTATGAATTTTGAAAAATAGGTTTTGTAGAAAATCCCAATTTAAACTTAAAGATCTCGAAACCTAAATTTTGAGATTAGATACAGAGTCGCCACTCGGATCTGCTCATCCAGGCAATTCCGGTAGAGGTCCCTACCAAGTGTAGACACAGTACCTAATCCAGAGATTCAGGGTTCAGGCAACACATCTACTAATCCTCACTTGTTTTCAATTATTATTTCGTAATATGATATTACATCCACTTAGTTCTACCCATTTTATCTTCTTTTATTTTTAGTTAATGCTCATACAAATGACACAAATATAAATCCAAAATAAAGTGCAGAAAAGTAAAAATACAGGTAAAGTAAAGCAATGGCCAAATCATACAACCTAAAAAAAAGAAAAAAAACTCTCATCCTCACCATTTACATTCGCCTATAGTACATGATAATCTAAAAAGTACAATCGCCAAGATACACGAGATAATCTATTAAATACATGAGAAATGAAAAATGAAAAAAAGAAAGCTGCATCCAAATACGGTTAGTACAAAAAAATAAAGCACACCAAGGACTCAAATAAGACAGAATAGGGGTATTTTGGAAAACGGGATCATAAAAGGGGTCATAATCGAGAAGTTTGGATGACTACATGATTAGACCTGGAAAACATTTTGTAGAGACACCCTATAGATTTTGTGAATGAAAACAAATTTTGAAAACAATTTGGCTCATTTTACATACATTTTCCAACTTTTAGTGGGCCGGATATCCCAGAACCGGGGTGTTCCATTCATGAGTGGGTCTAAATTGAACATCCATCTAAGGTCTGAAAAATGTAAACATGCCAAAAATCCATTTTGAAAGAAAAGAGACACAAAATTACAAGTTAGAGGCCCAAAAAGGCAAAACTCTAATTCTGCTTCTCAAATTACAGCCGAGTGGCTGTAGGGTATCACAGCCGCGCCACTGTAGGTTATAGCCATACGGCTATAACACCTATAGTAGAGTATCTGTATTGCTCCAGAATCAACTATTCGGTTTTCTTTCTTGTTTTGAACATCGTTTTAGAACTTTGATGATTTCTGGTAATCTAGGACTTCTGGAAACTCATGAAATTCCATAAAAACATATTTGGATCAGATCAAATGAGTCCGAAAATGCCTAAAAACCCAAAATTGCCAAATTTCAATCTCACATCCATTAATAAAAACTCAAAAACAGTTAATCTAAACATGTATGGATGTAATTTAACTGATAATATTCATGAAAAACACATTTGGTTTGAAAACAGAAGTGTAATTGGTCGATTTAGGATATTCGGAGCATCTACCCTAGAGATTACAACGAAGCGGCTATAATTAGAAGACTACAGCCACGCCACAATAGGTTACAGCCCTCAGTGTAATCATCAGACGGGGCGGCTATAATTGAATTCAGTTCCAAATTTGAGAAAAATGCAAAATCATATCAAAAGGAGTTTTTAAGGCCTTTCAGAGTATACCTTGTCTGTTTTCAAGTGTTTTGGATCACCAGAACCGGATTCAGACGTCGGAAAATCTCCTGAAATCATGAACAACCCGAATTTATCTAGGATCTCCGAAGCCCGAACGGAACCCCGAATCAAATTGAATGAATGCTAAACTGATCAAAACCACCCCGTAATGCTAATTTTCAGAGAATCTTAATCATTTCTATGGATTAAGTCAGGGTTTTTATGATTATTTTTGGTTTTTTCTTTCTTTTTCTCCAAAACCCATTTTTTATGCTTGATTGTAGAGAAAAACAATTTTGTATTCTTTTTTGTTGACCTAATTTGTTTCCTGCCTTTTATATGTTCCAAAATTAGGTTAAAAATCCGAATTAAAGACTGATTTGGCCCTAATTAGAAAATATGATAATTACAGCCGAGCGGTTGTAGGGCACTATAGCCGAGTGGCTATAGTGACCAGACTTGCCTAATTTTCACTTATTTTCTCTTTTCTCTTCGGTTCTCTTAAGCGCTCAGTCGACTCTCTTTGGGATTTCACACCAAGACTTGTCACACATATTCAGGTCATCCGAGGAATCTCCGACATCATTCCGATCATTCCGAATCTGCTTCATGTTTATCCGTGAAAAAGGTAATAAGAGCTTTCATCATTGAGGTTGGGAAAAAACCCGTGCTCACTGGCTGCCCCTCGCGTGATCAAAGTCGACTTAAACAGGTGCTTGTGCCCGATTCGAGTTTGATCTCACGATAGAGAGCACGGTGAGAAGGAAAATAGAACATACCTGGCATCCAGCTGCAGAATGCATCTCGGGTTGGGGATGCTTGAGTTGGGCTGATTCAAGGACTTCTTCCGCTATCTATGTGAAACAAAATCTAACTTGAGTTTATCTGAATTCAAGGATTTGTTCCAATGTCTGTGCAAAAGAAAATCTTGCTTGAGTTGAGCAGATTTCAAGGATTTGCTCCAATGTTTATGAGGAGGAAAATCTTGCTTGAGTTGTGTTTATTTCAATGAGTTGCTTCGATATCTGTGCAGAGGAAAATCTTGCTTGAGTTGAATTGAATTCAAGGATTTGCTCCAACGTCTGTGCGGAGGAAAATATTGCTTCAGTTGAGTTGATTTCAAGGAGTTGCTCTGATGTCTGTGCCGAGGAAAATCTTTGTTGAGTTGAATTGGATTCAAGGATTTGCTCTGATGTTTGTGCGAAGGAAAATCTTGCTTGAGTTGAATTGGATTCAAGGATTTGCTCCGATGTCTATGGGGAAGAAAATCTTACTTGAGTTGGGTCAAGGAGTGGTTCCAACGTGAAATAGCAATCTAGTTTGGTTTAATTCAAGGACTGGTTCCGACGGGAAATGGCAATCTAGCTTGATTTGATTCAAAGTTGGCCTTAGGAGTAGTAATTTTAAAGTTGAGAATGAATATTTATTCCTTGATCGATAATTTTGGAAACAAAAATATTTGCCCTTTCGATCAAGAATAAATACGAATTGATTATTTTGCCCCTCGATACCTACAAAAAGCAAAGAGTACCTTTCTCTGGATTATATTGACATAAATGGAAATTATGAGAAGTTGAGAAAACTTTCTTACCTTGGAGTTAGAGCCGTGTGGCTCTAAATGGCTTGATATAGTCGAGGGAAAGCCCCAGCATCAGACTATTCTGCTTCCGTAGTGCCCATGATAATGATGAGTACCTGTACTTAGATTGGTTTTGATGCATGTGTGCATGAATCTGTGTGTTTTGAATGTGTGCATGCATGTATGTTTTGGATGCATATACATGTGATTATGATGCTTCACTTGGTGCAGACGATGATTGAGGTTGAGCGCCGTGAGTCTGCTCTCTTGAGGGCAGAGGTTGACCAGTTGTGTCGATGGGTCACCGAGTTAGAGATCATAAGTCAGACCTTCAGAGATCTGGTGGATGATTTGAAGGCCCAGATGGGTCTGCCTCTGGTGGGATATTTCTGATGTGATAATTGAGACCTGGGCTGGAGTTGTCCAGCTACTTGGATTGAGCCACGTGGCTTTCTGCTCTCCCGCTCGATTGTGTAGACAGTATGGTCAACTACAGGGGGTCCTTCGATCTTTGTGCACCACCGAATGCAGAGTGTTTACACCACAGTGGTCTCGACATGTGCAGCATCAGTGGATGCATCCTATTTGCACCGAGATTTTGAGATATGATGGTACTGTGCCTATGGAGACGGAGGCTTACTATAGAGTTTGACTGACTGACTTGATTGATTGCCCCACGAGAGATAGATGTGAGGTGCTGACTTTGAGGTACCTCAGTTTTTGGAGGATTAAAGTTATTTGAGCTTGATGCTACTGTGTAACTTTTATTATGTTTTTATTTCATGTCCTAACTTTTGCATAGGTCACCCTTTCGGGTTTTCGGCCTATTGGACTGTCTTTACTTTTGCCTTAACTACCCTTTTGGGTTTTCAATTTAGTAGACTTTATCTTTGTATCCTAACTTATGCACAAACTGCCCTTTCGGGTTTTTGATCTATCGGACCATCCTAATTTTTTTATGGACTGCCTTTTTAGTTTTCGATCCATTGGACTACTTTTTTTTTTTTTTTTGAAGTGAGATGCAGTTAAACCAGAAATGTGTACAGCCATATATGCATGATGCGAATTCAATTCCAAGCAGACTTGGGACATTTAAGCGAATAGAGCAAAACATTCATTCATTCAATCATTAATAATGTTTTAGCACAATGCACATCAAAAGATGAAATGAAGTTAAGAACAGAATCAGTAATGGTATCCGTCTCGATTGAACCCACGACTGCCACCAACTGGTCTTTGCAGATTTTCTCGCTGATGGTGCTCATCTCTCAGTCCTAATTTTTGCATAGATCGCCTTTTTGGTTTTTGACCCATCGAACTCTTTTTTTTGACATACTATCGCTTGAGTTTGTCTTGGTTAATAGGGTTGACGACTTGGTCTCTGTCTCCTCTAGTAAAACCGCTTCCATCCCATAGACCAATGAGTATAGTTTTTCTCCGATGGGTACTCCGATGCTAGTTCTGTGTCCTTGCAAGGTAAATAGTGGCATGTCGACCCAATCTTGGTAGGTAATTTCCATTTGGATGGAATCTTCTTTGATAGACTTATTGGTCGCTTCTGTCGCCCCGTTGGCTAGTGTGAAAGGCTGAGATGATCTATGATGCTCAACCTTTTATTCTGGAGCACTGTGTTATTGCCCCTTGGAATTGTACTCCATCTTTGGTCATGTCATAATAACTCTTTTTTGTTTTGTTTTGTTTTTTGTTTTTTGTTTTTTTTGTCATTGACATTCATATATGACTCTGCTTCTACCCACTTTGAGAAGTAGTTGACGGTTACGACCATCGACCATCTCCGTTCGTCGCTAGTGGCCTTACATTGATGATACTTTCAATTCCCCATGTTGTGACAACCCTCCTTTTTCTGGTTTGAGTCTATGGAGCTCCTGCTTGGCTGGTATTGTCTTTGAATCCTATGGAACTTGGTATTCGGTAATTCCTTTGTCACCCCAGCATGACACCATACAGTCAAGCAAAGATTTCCATGTGCTTTTGTGGTACTTTTGCAATCTTCTTTTCTCTCAGCAGGCATGAGTTCTTTTAAGACAGATACCATTTTTGGGTCATCATCAGTCCTTAGATTCATATCATGCATTGATGCATCATATGTGTTAAAGGCATTAAATGAATGTTTGCATGGGAAGTTCCATCTGGAAAAATATCACACAAATAATTGAAATTAAATTCTGTTAAATTAAACACTTTAGGGGTTGAATTGTTCACATGATAAATGATAAAAATAGAAAGCTGAAACATCAAAATTACTATCGCCTTACACATGTGGAGGGTCTTCTTTTATTGCAGTATCCTAGATCTCAACAGCTTGTGCACCTGCGCTAGCCAAAATTAGGCAGGGGGTTGTTCCAGACACCCTGCTTTAAGGGTAGCTCGATAATCTTACCATCAGCAACCAATTGTCGGATGGCCCTTACTAACCAAGTGCAATCATTCGTATGGTGGCCTACAGTCATATGATAGGAACAAAAATTACCCTTGTCTGCCTCAGCTGGAGGAGAAAATGGCTTCTAATTTTGTAGCAACCCAGCCTTTCTACATTTGGCGTAGATACGAGACAAAGATTCTGCCCATGGGTTGGTGATCCTTTGAGGATTCTGCCTTCCCTGATTCACAGCGGCCACATCCTCCTCTTGCACTCCAATCGAGGTTGCTTCTGGAATCGTCCTAGCACCAAACTCGGTTGAGGTAGCCTTAGAACTACTGCCTTTATACCCTTAAGAGTACCCTTGATTACTTTTGTAGGAGCCCGAACTCTGTCTACCCCTTTGTTCCTCTTCTTCGTACCGCTCGATACGCTTGGCAAATTCAACCACTTCATTGAAAGAGTGGAAACCTTTTAGCTTCATTTTGTCTTTGTACTGGGGCAAACTACCATGAAGCAACTTTATGATGAGCGACTCCAACTTTGGGGCTCCATACACTAGAACTTGCATATCCATCCATCTCTTGTAGTAAGATGGAAAGGATTCATTCGGCTTTTGGAAAATCCTTTCTAGATCTTCTAGAGTGGTCTCCATCTGGGTATTGTAAGCGTATTGCTTCACAAAAGCTTCAGACAGGTCCTCCTAAGTAGAATGGGTGCACCATCTCCTTCAACTTAGGTAGCATGGCTTCAATATCAGACAATTTCTAATTGAGATGCTTCTCCACCATAGTCTCAATCAAGGCTTCGCTTGCCTTCTCAGAGGCCTCTTCCTTTTCAAAATGACGATTGGTTTCCCTATGGTTGACAACTCCACCGCTTCCTCCGGAAGGCTCCCTCCAGCTCCATCCATTGCTTAGACAAACCGTTGTCCTCCACTTCCAACCGAAGTCTGAGTTAGTGGAACAGTCTAAACAGGGGTAGTGTTCATCACTGCCTGCATTTGCTCCTTAAGGGTAACCTTAAACTCATCTGAGCTCAAAAAACTTCTCATAAAAGCTGCCATGTCAAAGGGCATGTTCCCACTATTTCCGTCGGCCATCTCTGATCTATCTGCTTCTTCCAACAAAATCTAACTGTCAACGGGTAAAGTAGGCAACTGAATTTTGACCTCCCGATCTGAATCTGATCCTGAATTGATCCCATCCATAGTGATCGGCTCTTATTGAACTGACTGAATTGATTGGCTCGGCTCTGACTCGACACAAACTAATAGCTTAGAGTTGCAACTCCAAACTGCACATTCAACATAAGGTTAGAATCTCGGATGGATGTCGTGGACCTAGAGTCGACACACTAAGTGGTGTGTATGGTATGTTCTTGTTCATGTTTGGATGATGCTTCATGGATAGAGATGGTGAAGGAAATGACTTTTGTATTTTCCTTCTTTTTATTTTGGATGTTCCAAGCATACCCCATGCCATACGAAAGACAATGCAAAGATGTCGCGTTTGAGCCGTCACAAGGACAGATGTTCGGCACTTTCGGGGCACCTAGTGGATGTCATGAAATGGTCACATGTGCACTGACACACGGATGGAGGTTTGACGCTTCGTAGGTTAATGCAATGACATGTGATGGTCATATGGGAGCCATTCCATAGACAATGCTTCGATGCTTTTATGGCATCTTGGATGAAGTGATGTCGACTCGTGCGTAGCTTGAAACACGGACAAGATTTTAGCGTTTGTGGAACAACTTGCATGATTTAGGAATGTCATGAAATGTCCTAATATGAGTACTAGTTCAACACTCGTAGAGTACTTTGGATGAATCATCAATGTTATGTCCGATGTGGATCGCGACATACAAGTAAGACTTTGGCGTCACCACGACACCAATGATAAATGGACATAATGCCATGTAATGATATTGTGTGACCCGCCACACGAATATAAACCTAAGACTATCATGGCCCTTTAATGAATGACATGATATGGTGGAATGTCCAAGTGCAGTCCGGTGTACAGGCGGAATACGGGTACTCTAGGGACTCCCCGATGTGTCATGAAATGAAATGGTCGTGAAGGGCATACATAGAACATCCTTTCATTTTATATGGGATGAGATGATATGAATGCCTATCTCATGCAGAATGCAAGTGGCTGCACAAAAACATGGTTAGGATGTATGACACACAGGATGATGTCGTGTATGCTTTATGGGAATGTCAACATGCGAGATGTAATGGCGCACGAACACAATTTTATGGCTGCACGGAAATGTGGTTAGTATAATATCACACGTATGATGATGCTTCAAAATGGCTGCATAAAAACGAGGTTAGAAAATTGAGACATGGATGATGCGTGTTTGATGTTGTATGTAAAGATTAAAGATAAAACAACCATGGAACAAATGTTTGCACACGCAAAAATATGCTTACCCTTCTAACCTTATTCCTCCATTCAATTGGTCTCGCATTCTTCCTAGGTATTGGGTCTCTTTGGCATCAACCGAGGATACTAAAGCCATACTCTCAATGTCCATTTTCAAATATATTTTTTGGTAATCCTAAGGGGAAGTTGCTAGGCCATTACATGAAGGTATGAGTCAAACCAAGGGTCGTACAGGTTCCCATAGCGAAAATACACTCCTCATCGTAGAACACGATGTAAGGCTCATGCAGTGCTATGAGTGGTTTACCCCCTCAGGTGCCTCCAATCCTAGCAGAAGAACTAGGTCACCTTTGGAAATAAACCAGGCTTAATCATGTGTTGGAGGGACTCAAGAAGAGAAAATGTCATGCTATGCTGTTGTGAATGATATATCGGATTATGAATTAATAATGGACTACAAGTGAGGATATACCTCAATTGTTGCCTAAGTTCCTTAAGTTTTTATGAAAACTTTTTAAAAGAAACCGTTAGTCCCCAGCAGAGTTGCCACTGTGAGCAGACGACGTTTTTCGGAACGTGCGGTGAAGCGGGAACCGGATATTTTCTTTTTGTGTGATGATGTGGTTTGGAAAATGGGTTTTAATCTTTTTAAAGAAAACCTTTCATTTTATTGGAAAAACCCTTTTTGTAGAAAACTTAATTTTAAGTATGAATTTTGAAAATTAGGTTTTTTAGAAAATCCCAATTTAAACTTAAAGATCTCGAAACCTAAATTTCGAGATTAGATACAGAATCGCCACTCGAATTAGCTCATCCGGGAAATTTCGATACAGCTCCCTACCAAGTGCAGACGCAGTACCTAATCTAGAGATTCAGGGTTCGGGCAACACATCAAATAATCCTCACTTGTTTTCAATTATTATTTCATAATATGACATAACATCTACTTAGTTCTACCCATTTTATCTTCTTTTATTTTTAGTTAATGCTCATACAAGTGACATAAATATAAATCCAAAATAAAGTGTAGAAAAGTAAAAATACGGGAAAAGTAATGCAATGGCCAAATTATACAACCCGAAAAAAAAGAAAAAAAAACTCTCATCCTCACCATTTACAGTCACCTATAATACATGATAATTAAAAAAGTGCAATCGCCTAGATACACGAGATAATCTATTAAACACATCAAAAATGGAAAAAAAAAGAAAGCTGCATCCAAATACGGTTAGTACAAATAAATTCAGCACACGAAGGACTCACATAAGACAGAATTGGGGTATTTTGGGAAACGGGATCATAAAAGGGGGGATAATCAAAAAGTCCAGACTACTACTCGATTAGACCTGGAAAACATTTTGTAGAAACGCCCTGTCGATTTTGTGAATGAAAACCAATTTTGAAAGCAATTTGGCTCATTTTACATGCATTTTCCAACTTTTAGTGGGCCGGATATCCCAGAACCAAGGGGTTCAATTCGTGAGTGGGCCTAAATTGAACATCCATCTAAGGTCTGAAAATGTAAACATGCCAAAAATACGTTTTGAAGAGAAAGGAGACACAAAATTACAAGTTAGAGGCCCAAAAGGGCAAAACTGTATTTCTGCTTCTCAAACTATAGCTGAGCGACTGTAGGATATCACAACCATGCCATTGTAGGTTACAGCCGCATGGCTATAACACCTACAGCTGAGTGGTTATAGTGCTGCTGAATCAACTATTTGGTTTTCTTTCTCTTTTTGAAAATCATTTTAGAACTTTGATGATTTCGGGCAATCTAGGACTTCTGGAAACTCATGAAATTGCATAAAAACATATCTGGATCGGATCAAACGAGTCTGAAAATCCCTAAAAACCTAAAATCACCAAATTTCAATCCCAAATCCATCAATAAAAACCCGAAAACCGTGAATCTAAACATGTATGGATGTAATTTGACCGATAATATTCATGAAAAACACATTTGGTTTAAAAATGGATGCGTTATCATTAGATTTAGGGCATTCAAAGCTGCTACCCTGGAGATTACAGCCGAACGGCTGTAATCAGAAGACTACAGCTGTGCCACTATAGATTTCAGCCGTGTCACTCTAGTTTACAGCATCGCGGTAGTATTACAACCGAGCGGTTGTAATCATCAGACGGGGCGGTTATAGCTGGGTTCATTTCCAGATTTAAGAAAAATGTAAAATCATAAATAAAGAACACCTAGAACTAATCAAAAGGAGTTTTTAAGGCCTCTCAGAGTATACCTTATCTATGTTCCAGTGTTTTGGATCACCAGAAATGGATTCGGATGTCGGAAAATCTCCTGAAATCAAGAACAACCCAAATTTATCTATGATCTCTGAAGCTCGACCGGAACCTCGAATCCAATCAAATCAATGCTAAACTGATCAGAACCACCCCAGAATGCTAATTTTCAGAGAATCCTAATCGTTTCTATGGATTAAGTCAAGGTTGCTCTTTTCTTTCTTTTTCTCTAAAACCCTGTTCTTTTTTTTGTGCTTGATTGTAGAAAAAAATAATCATGTATTCTGTTGTGTTGACCTAATTCATTTTCTGCCTTTTATATGTTCCAAAATTAGGTTAAAAATCCAAATTAAAGACTGATTTGGCCGTATTTAGGAAATCTGATAATTACAGCCGAGCGGCTATAGTGGCATACAGCCGGGCGGCTGTACTATAGATCCGCGGCTGTAGGGCACTATAGCCGTGCGGCTATAGTGACTAGACATGCATAATTTTCACTTACTTTCTCTTTTCTCTTTGATTCTCTTAAGCGCTCACTCGACTCTCTTCGGGGTTTAGCACCAAGACTTGTCACACATATTCGGGTCATCCGAGACATCTTCAACATTATTCTGGTCGTTCCGAATCTGCTTCACTTTTATCTGTGAAAAAGGTAACAAGAGCTTTCATCATCGAGGTCGGGAAAAAGCCCGTGCTCAAGCCAGGTCCGCACGGTTATTGTTTTGAGACACCCAAAAATTTCAATTTTCACTCGGTTTTTCTCTAATTTTTTGGTCCCTATAGTTTCTAAAGGGCCCTTAGCACGCATTCTATCCATCAATTTCACCAAATGAACACAAAATCGCAAAAACCCAATTTAAAACCTAAGGATCATGTGAAAATGCCAACTCTCTACAGCTCCCATCTATATCCTGAGCACATCACCCACATAGGTGTCACCTATCAGCCACACGGCTGATGATAGCTGACCGTGTCAACTTTATTTTCTCCCTATTTTTTATTTATTTTTGATATTTTGTTTTATTTACTAGCCTTAGCCACACATATAACTCACTATTATTATTATAGCCACTGACTTTATCTTCATAATTATCAATTTCATCGAGTTATTAGCGATGAATTAACTCGCTTTCTTCCAAAAAAGTTTTATTTCATGATTATAAAAGAATAGAAGACCTCATTGGATTCTAGTTTCCTAAAAAACCATCAACCAAAAGTATAATTACCTTTAATTGATGTTCATTTTCCCATTCCAAGCATTCCACAATATGTTAGAATTCTGAGAGCTTCAATCATTGCTCCTAGTATCCCGGTATATTAAAGCTCTTTTCACCAAGACTCGACACTCAATAGCCAATCTCACTGCTGTATTTATCCTTGATCGAAGGGGAAAAAGTTTGTGTTTCTAAAATAATCGATCAAAAAGTAAATACATAACTCATAAATTATCAGCTTATCCAGCATCCCTTAAATGGGTCCCACACAACTTTAAAGGTAAATTGGTCACACATGACCTTACAAGGTAATCAGTCCCGTAAGACCCTAAAAGGCAATTAGTCCCACATGACCCTCAAAAGGTTATCGGTCCCATATGACCCTAAAAGTTAATCGATCCCACATAACTCTATAAGGTAATTAGTCCAACATGACTCTAAAAGGTAAATCGGTCCTACATGACTCTAAAAGGTAAATCGACCCCACACAACCCTGAAAGGTAATCATTCCCACATGACTCTAAACGGTAATCAGTCCCGTATGACCAAAACAGGTAGCAGTTAATCAAGTCACTTTAGCTAAAGCTGGGGGCAGGTATGTTTCTTTTCTTTCTCAGTGTGTTCTCTATCATGCATCCAAATTTACCACGGGAGAAGGTAAACCCGCATTCCATGAATTTAGATTCATGAGGGGCAGCCTGTGAGCGCGGCATTTTCATCCCCGTTTTTTGCGATGAATAAGTTGTTCATTTGCTTCTGTAGCTTTCTATGGCCGCAGGAATCAAAGTCAATTCAATATCAAAATTCTAGTTGAACGAACTTCAAGCCTCGAAACATTCCAGGTGAAGAGGAGGTTGTCTAGGAACAATAGCCATATGACTATTGTATCATCAACCACACGGCTGTTGCATCAACACCCGCATAGGCATTGATCCTTGACCGAACCATGACTCTTCTTCTTGGAAATGATATTTTTTTTTAAGGGTGCATTCTACAAGGAAATGGCACATTTTTTCCTATAAAAAGGCCTCTACTTTTTGAATTTAAGGTTGGCATTTTTTATTTTGAGAGAAAGGGGAAGAAAAAGGAAAAAAAGGAAAAAAAAACCAAGCTTTTTCTTCAATTTTCATCTTCAACCTCTATTTTTAGGCTTAAAATTGGTTAGAAATCTTAGGAAAACACTTCATTAATACTTCTAATAGGTTTAGAGTAATCTGAACACTAAAACCTTGACTTTCGGAGCTTAAGAATGTTTTCAAAGCTTGACATTCGGGTTAGAAATCAAAGCTTTTCTTGAAGGATTTTCACCTATTAAAGCTGTGGATCCACGCAACAAGGGTAAATATCTGAAAATATAAAACATTTAACTTTTTTGTTCTGTATTTGGGCATCATTTGCATCACTTTTAAAAATACTATGTTTTCGATTCTGGATTGAGAACCAAAGCCTTGTGGCCATCGCACAGCTGTATAGCTATAGTTGCAGTCATACGGCTGTTGCAACTACAACCGCATGGCTGTAGTACCTAGAACAGAAACCACAAAACTCCAGATTTTGAAATCTTTCACTGACCTTGAAGTGACATATGCACGAGTGTAAATATGCAGCCGCACGGCTGTTGTCTCAACATCCTCGATGGTATCAGCTCTGGACAAAATCACCGGAAACCGATTTCCATACATTTCACGACATTTGAACCTTAGATTTATATTCCAGAAGCATGTGTTAGAATATAACAACAATGGAAACCTAGTTTCCTAAAATCTGACCCATTTACCATGTTAAATAATTAACTGGAAAAATTGTTTTCAAAAACTATTTTCTCAAAAATCAGCACAGGGATGTTTCAAAATGTTTTCCAGGTCTAGTCCGTGAGATTTGTCTAGTTTCTCCGTCTATCCCCCTAGATGCATGACCCCAACTCATTTATTATCCCAATTCATCTTGACTGAGTCCTACATGTAATTATTCGTGTACTAACCTCTGTTTTGCATGACTAGATGTATTTTTAGGTTTATTAGTATGTTAGATGAATTCGTGTATTTTAGGTGATTGTACTCGGATTCCCTATTTGATTCATATGTATCCCCTAGGGTAGCTTATGTGATTTGGTCTGTATAATTAATTCATTTACTACTTTTAGTACCTTTCATGAACTTCGTATGTTATAAATAAAATCAATTTAGCTAATAAAATGTTATAATTTGGTTGTTGAAGTGTGTATTTTAATTAAATAACAAGTAATTGACTCGTCCAGACCTAAATCTCTGAAAGGTATAGTGGCCCTTACTTGGTTTTAGCTATACCTAAATTTACAGGTTGAGTTAAGCCAGGTGGCGACTCCTATATTTTCTTTAGGATTTCGATCTCAAATCTTTTATAAAAATCATTTTCGAAAATGAATTTCTTAACTATAATCATTATGTAAAGCAAAGCTAATGAAAACCCCTCGATTCGCTTCGTCGTGTCTCGTGTAATCTTATAAAAATGTTGTCCACTCATAGCCATGTGGCCTAAAGATGGATCATATGGCCTAATATTAAAACTTACAAAAATTATTTTTTGGACTTTCAATAGAAGAAACACATCATAAGCATATCAGACAATGTAGGAATGGAAAGAATGGATTTTATTTTCTCTCATAAGTTACCTTTAATGTAGTTATCTATGGTTTCATTAAGTTATCCAAATCTAATCGTTAAAGCTTAAAATTGATTTTAACCCATGTAAACAAATCAAAACTTGCCAAGAAACAAATGCAGTCATGAATAACCTTGATCTACAGTTCCTCTACGTGCTAAGATAAAGTTCTGATGTTGGAAAAGGATACAAGATCAATGTTGGCTTGGGTTTGTGATTTTGTGCTTTTCAAAATGAAGAAGGTTGAAGGATATGGTGATGGTGATGAGCCATAAGAAAAATTAGGTTAGACAGAAAAACTTAAGTTTTAATTTTGGTGTAAATTCTTGCTGAAGCCCATAATGATAGTTATCCCATTGCCTGTGAAAAAAGAAATCCTTTTATCCTCTGTTTCTCAAGAGGGTTAAGTTGCTCTACAATTTTAGACTTTAGAGATGGGCCGTACAGCCCTTATGCTTATAAAGTTAGGTCATACGGCCTTACTATTGAGCCGTACGATGCTTCTTGAAATCCAGCTGTATCCATTTTAAGCAGCTCTCTTCTATCGCTTAACCCTTCCTAGTTAGGCCGTGTCTCTCTTCACTTAGGCCGTACGACCCAACTTTCAAAGTGACACTTCTCCTTTTTTATTCCAGCAATTTTTGTTTCATTTCGATAAGAGTTAGAATCCATTTCTTACTTCTCGAGCTGATGTTTCAGATAATTCAAGATAAATGATAACCAAAAGCTTCATCATAAAGGTCGGACAAAAATCTGTGCTCACACAAGGCTATAGGTGTGTTCCATATTCATGTCCCTATGATCTGGCGGAACATAGATGGCACTTCAACAGTTCACCGGGCTAAAAATGGTACCTTAACCTAATGCTCAAATCTAGCTAAAATGCAATGTACATAAAATGTTACAACACTTTATTAAAGTTATTTCAATTGGACATTTTCAATGCTCATCAAAATCACTTAAGTTTTGGAAAACTTTTTAGAAAAATCCCCAGTGGAGTCACCACTGTGAGTGGACGATGATTTACATGGTGAAGCAGATCGCTAGCTTTTTATGCGTGTTTCTGATATAATTATAATAAAAAACTCATTTTAGGAAAGTATAATAGTCATAAAAGATTCGAGACTGAAATCTCGAACAAAATATAGGATTCGCCACCTAGCTCAACTCAACTAGTAAATTCAGGTGTAGCCAGAATCGTGTAAGAACCACTATACCTTTTAGAGATTTAGGTTCGGATGAGTCACTTACTTATTATCTATTAAAATAACAGCTGTAGTATTTGACCATAACATTTTATAGAACTAGATTGATTTTCATTTTATAGCATACGGTATTCTTGCAAGGTACACTAAATAAAATTAAATACAACCTAGATCAAGTAAGTTATCCTGGAGGGACACACATGAATTAAAAGGGGAATCGGGGTACAACCACCTAAAATACACAAGTTCAACTAATACAAAAATAAAATAACAAAAGTAAATTTCAACCTGCAAAAACAGATATTAGTAACATGACAACAACTTATGCACATGATATTCAAACATAAAGATGAAGGATTAAAAATGGTTTTGAAAATGGTTTTACCAATTGATGTTTAACATGTTCAAAGTTGATTTTCAAAGGATCGGGTCTTTATTATCAATTTGGTTTAACATTAGTTTTAGAGATTAGATCAAAGGTTCATTATACAACGAAAAACTAAAATATAGGTCATTCTGCCTGGAAATAATACCCGTACAACTATAGGTCAAAATCTTACGATCATTGAGATATCCACATAGATATCACTTCTGGGCCCAAGACAGATTCAAAATTTTAGCAATTTATTTTGGAATTTTGTGAGCGGACGACGTTTTCGTATACGAAACGTGGTTAAGGGAACCGAGGAATTTTTATAAGAGGTTTTGTAATAATAATTATAGTCTGAAATTCATTTTGAAAAATAGTATTTATAATATATTTAAGACCGAAATCTCGAAGAAGACATAGGAGTGGCCACCCGGCTCAGCTCAACTGAGAAATTTAGGTACAGCTGAAACCAAGTGAGGGCCGCTATACCTTCCAGAGATCTTAGTGCAGATGAGTCATTTACTTATTATCTAATTAAAATAAATACTTCAACAACCAAATATGAAACTAAATCAATTTTATTTAGAGCATACGGCGTTCATGCAAGCTACAGAAAGCAGTAAATAAATTAATTATATAGACCGAATCAAGTAAACTACCCTAGGGGATACATACGAATCAAATGGGGGATCAGGGTACAATCACCAAGAATACACGAGTTCATCTAAGAGAATAAATAAAACTAAACATACGTCTGTAGGGAATTCTTATGGGGAAAACCGGTGCGCAACGGAAAATAGCAATTAAAATATTCCCTCAAATTCCATGATCCTAAGAAACATGATTTTGATAGAATCAAAGATAAAACAAAAGAAATTAAATTTCTCACCTTATACAACTCTTCTGAAGATTGCAAATACAAAGATCGGCAACTCTACATAGTCAGGTACACAAACAGCTCTCGAACCGGACTCGTGCTAGCGAATGGAGACAAATAGAACTCAAGATTGCACCAAGAGAATTTTGACTCCCACTCTCTCTATGTTGGCCGAATTCCACTATAGAGGGGAAATTGATTTTAAGGCTGCCTTTTATACTCCCTATATAATTAGATTTTAAATTAACTTTAGGTTAAATTTTAATTCAATCAATTAATTTAATTTATGTAATTGGAAATAAATTAAACCATATAATAAAATTCTAATTGACTTAATTAAATCCAATTGATTAAATTTATTTAACCGAAATATAATTTAATTCGACCTTAAATAAATATAACCCGTGTATTTAATTTTGAATCAAGAAAAATATTTTTAATTAATTATTTACATACTGTAATTAATTAATCAAATATAATCAATTTCTCTTTTATGTTAATTGAATTAATTTTGATAAAACCTATTGTCATTAATTCAATTAACCGAGTTTTCATTCTAAGTACACCCATTGTGCACATTTCCGATATGTCACAAGTTTAGCTATTCTATGTGTACGATCCTGTGGGTCCGTCTTTATGTTGGCAGTGGCAGGACCTACAGACTGTAAGTGGATTCTAACAAACCATTACAACCCCCAGTTAAGATGGAGACTAGCAGTCTCATGTGAAACATAACTCAGCAGTATTCTTGTATATCCCTTACCAATTGACATCGATGTATAAGCAAGAGGCATGGTTCCAGTCAACCTCTTCTATGCTTATTCCTTCCTTGATTCTGAGTAGACTGATGATCGTGAATAAGTATCCCAACTTATTCGAGTATGGCCATACACTTATTAGTCTCACTCATTAAGTGGCTAGTGATGTCATCTCAGGGGACACCGAGTGGCAATTCCATCAACTCACTATCAACATCAACAGGCCCACCCAACATACCCATTCTTGGCACCTTATTACGGGCCCGTTAGGCATATATCAAAGTGTATGAGATCCCATGTCATGTTCTAGTGAAATCGGGTCTAAGGATAATATCAAGAACTACCTGAGAAACACCTATGATGATCGGACTATGAGGTGTTCTCGAGGTGGATCGGTCCAGTACCATGTAACCTAACATGTACCCATATACTTGACTAACATCCCATGTCCAATGGTCAGTGAGACACTGCCATCTAGTCAAGTACTTGTTGGTCTTTAGCTTTATTTGTTTCCATGATTAAAACAGACCCAGAACTACTTTATGATTATGGCTTTAACACTACTCAAGGTCTCAATAGCTAATGACCTATATTAGTTAACATGAGTATGGATATAATAAATGGATACTCTATTTATTAAATTGCACAAGAAACAAAGAAATAGAGTAAATGCCTTTATTTAACACAATGTATAATACAAAATATTCACATACAATGTATAATACCATTAAGAACCAATGTTTTTGGACTAGGGCACACCAACAACATCTAATCATGTAAAACAAGTGTTAGCACATAAATAATCACATTTAGGACTCAAATATGATAGAACAGGATTACAAAAGTATTAGGATCATGAATCTAGAGGGTATAGTTGGTGGGACTCGGCTAATCTCATTGGCTAGACCTGGAAAACATTTCAAAACTTTCCTGTATTGATTTTTGAGAAAACAGTTTCGAAAACTATTTTTACTAGTTATTATTCAACATTTTAAGTGAGTCATTTCATCTCGAGATTAACCTGAAATCCCATTAGTGAGGGTTTTATACTTTTATGGAATTTAATCCCATTCGTTAGGGTTTTGACACGCGAGATAACGAACTGAAATCTTAGACCAGAAGAACCAGAGCCATACGGGTGTAGGTTGAGAGCTGTATGGCTTTGGATCTTGGTATTTCACAAGTTGCCGAAAAGTAAGTGGAGAAATCTGTGTTCTTAGGACAAGAGCCGTGCGGCTTTGAAATTACTGTCATACGGTTGTAGGTGACAGTCGTGCGACTCTTATGTGTAGAATCTGGCAGACTTTAAAAAAAAACTCAAGAACAGCAAATAAATGCCCAAACACACCAAGACTCAACCAAAAAAGCTATAAATGGATTTTAAGACCTCTCAGAGGTTACCTTTGTAGCGTGCTTTACGTATTTGAGTGAGCATTTTGACCCGCTCTTTGGAACTTCAACGGGATTTAACCAAGATATAAAATGACTTAAGATGCTTCTCAAACCTGAAACAAACTCGGCAAGTTTGAGGTATTCAGTTCAATTTGTGTTTAGGTTGTTCTTTGATAAGGTCGATTTTTGACCTTATCTTTTAGGCAATTTCGTGGTTTGAACGACAATTTTTAGAGTCTTTTGTGTGAATGTTTGTGTGGTTTTTGAGTATTTTGTGATTTTTATGTTTTGGATAGATTTTTATAACTTTTAGTATTTTTCGTGTTTTCTAGGGTTGTTTTTGTAATTTTTGATAATTTGTCGTTTTTATGGTCCGTGGCGTTGGTGCGGTTATGTTTCTTTATGCTTGTTTTGGACAGGTATTATGACCCGGACCGGAAGTTGGAGCATCGGCGGTGAGGAAGAGTTCGAAGTGCTGAAAATCAATGTGGCACGGCATGCCACAATTAGGGCACGGCGTGCCAACCCGGCGGGCCAGGTGATGCAATCCAGTGGAGTGGCACGAAAACATGCCACTCAGACCAGCGTGGCGTGCCAACCTCAAAACTACACGGCACGGCATGCCACCTCCAGCAGCACGGCATGCCACCTCCAGCAGTACGGTGTGCCGCCTTCAATTCTGCACAGCACAGCGTGCCACCTCCAGCAGCACGGCGTGCCGAGCCCCGAAATCCTACTGTTGCCCTGTTTTCATCCTTTCTTTTTCCTGGTTTTAACCTAGCCGTATAAATAGGTTATTTTCTAAGTTTTAGAGGATCTTTTTCCAGACTTTTAGAGTGAGAGCAGAAACTTGTAGTGAGGTTTTGAGCTTGAACTATTTGATTTCTTTGAGTTTTAAATCATCGATTGGTAGTAGCTTTACATAGAATCTTCCCCTTTTGCGACGTTCTTGGTTCCGGCTTGAGTTCGTCTATAGAGGTACACCCCAAGCATCTTCACACCGTCGGAATCCGGTTAATCGGACCAAAAGGGCATAAGTTTTTCTTCTTCTCTTTTGTAATTTGATTAAGTTAGTTTTTGATTCCGCAAATTGATTGTGTTTGGTTGTAAACACTGAATTCGTTTCACCTTTCTTAATTAATACAATTGATTGTAAGTTAATTTCAATTTTTATTCCTTTTCTTTATGCAATTCCTTTAATGATAATCTAGTCTCATAAGATCTTAATTTATTAAGTTCATATTTGTGGCATTACCTAGATTGACACCTAGGAAACCATTAGTATTGACGACACTGTGGAACTTACGTGCCCCTATTTTCTGAGCTTTAGAATTAGACCGCCTCTAAACAAGGGAAACCGGCTAAGGACCTAAAAGATCTAGATACGCTAGGTTGTATTATCGAAAGAACATAATTAAGGGTTAATTGTTGAGTTAAACTCATCTTTTGTAGTTAAATGATAAAGCCATCCCCATTAGCATTCATAGGTCGGTAAACCGCCAATTGATAACATAAAATTCAAGTGCAAAGTAAGCTGGAATAGATCAACTAGGAGTAGGATAATTTAGTTGTTAATATAATCAACCCAAAACTACGTTCCGCCTAGGACACTCAAGAACCTGAGTAGTTTAGTGTTTGCAGAATATTTTTCTCTGTGGGATCGATACCTGGACCAACCAGAATTATTACTTGTCAATGATAGGTACACTGCCTTAGTTGTGTGTTTCTAGGTTTAGTTTTACTACTTCGCCTAGAACCCATCAAGTTTTTGGCGCCGTTGCCGGGGAAATTTATTTTTCTGCACCATTGAGCCAAAGGTCTATTTGCTGATCTAGGCATCATTTCTGTGCATATAGTTAAATAATTTTTCTTTTCTGTGGATATTTGTTGCAATTGTTTTTATTATTTTTGTTTTTTTTATTTTCAGTGTGTGTGTGTTTTCTAGCTTATGCGAACGCGTTCTCAGCATCCTAAGCTTTTACCGTATAACCCTAAAATTGAACGTTTGTGTAGCAGGAACCGTAGAGTGCGCCAAGAGAAAATTATCCAAATGGAACATCAGCAACATCAGGACGATGAAGAGCGACAACTCCGAGAAAGAGTTGAGCAAGAGCGACTCCGGCGAGAGCTGGAGGAGTTTGATAGAAGAAGGGGTGGTGATGGAGACAACATGGTCATGACTGGCCTAATGGCTCCACATCGGCCCCGGAAGAGATCCGGAGTGGTTATTCCAGCCATCACCGCTAATCACTTTGAGTTGAAGTCCAGTATGATCCATTTGATCCAAGGGAACGGACTATTCAATGGCGGAATAAGTGACAACCCCAATGATCACTTAGACCAGTTTCTCTTGGTGGCCGATACAGTCCGAATCGGTGGGGTGCCCCAAGATGCTGTGCGGTTGAAGTTGTTTCCTTTCTCATTATGTAGGGGGCAATGGAATGGTATAAGTCCTTGAGGCCCGGATCAGTGACTTCATGGGACCAACTGGAAGAACAGTTCTTAGCATACTACTTCCCACCATCAAAGATGGTTCAGCTAAGGAACGAGATCATGGGATTCCGGCAATTTGGGACAGAGACTCTTAATGAAGCATGGCAGAGATTTCAACGGTTATTACGGAACTGCCCCCACCATGACATGCCGCGTTTCACTCAGGTAAGCATTTTTTATCATCGTTTGACACCAGCTAACCGTGCCATTATTGATTCTTCTGTAGGTGGGGACATTTTTAAGAAGACTGCTACACAAGCCGAGGAGTTGATTGCAGAGCTGGCTAGAAAGAGTACCTTGTGGCAGTCGGACACGCCAACAAGGAATGAGGTTCGAGCTGCAGATTTGGGACGCCAAGATGCTACCATGGACCATGTGATGTCCCGCTTGAATTTAAATGGGCCACAATACCAGCCAGTGTTGTGTGTATCATGTAGAGCGGAGCATCCTGGGTAAGATTGTGAATTGGGTGACCCATTCGCCCAACCGTCCGAAAATGTAAGTTTTGTGGGAGGAAACCAAAGGTACAATAATTCTAACTCTTATCCACAAAACTTCAATAATAATAATAATAATTACGGAAGAAGGTATCAACACCCGAACATGTCCCACGGTAATAACCAAAATGTGTTGAGACCTCCTTCCAGATTTCATTATGAGCACCATGAGCAGGGGTTAGGTAAGGCCCCATTTATTCCTAATGATCAATCCCCATAGGAATCTTAACAGTCTAAGCAAGATGAGACGGTTTTGTCTTTATTAAAAGACATCTCATCTCGGCTTGTTGATAATGAAGCATACTGTAGGGATTTGGGTAAACAGGTGGCTCAAATAAGTAGGGAGAGGCAGGAAAGACCTCAAGGAGCACTTCCGAGTAGAACTGAACAAAACCCTAAGGGTAATCAACGGGAGACAGCTGAAGCTATAACCCTACGAAGTGGTAGGCAAGTGGAGGACCGAGTGCAAAATGCTGATATTCCATCCCAACCTACCGAGGTAAGTGAAGAGTCGGGAGAGGTAAGCAACCCGGACTCGATTTCTGAACCCGAACCTAGTACAAATGAAAAAGGGAAAATTCCTGACCCAGTGAGAGCCTATGTGCCTAAACTTCCTTATCCTCAAAGGGAGAAGAAAGATAAACTGGGGCAGAAATATTCCAAATTTCTGGAGATTTTTAAGAAGTTAGAATTTAATATGATATTGATTGAGGCTCTCCAAGAGATGCCCTCTTATGCTAAATTCTTTAAAGAACTTCTTGCAGCGAAAAGAAAGCTAGGCGAGGACGAAGTGGTGGCTTTAACAGAGGAATGTTCAGCGATTATCACTAACAAACTCCCACCGAAGCTCAAAGATTGGGGCAGTTTCACTATTCCATGCCGGATAGGAAACTTGGTGATTGCTAATGCCCTATGTGACTTAGGTGCGAGTATAAATTTGATGCCTCTGTCGTTTTTCAGGAGACTCGGATTGGGAAACCCAAAGCCAACCAATATGACCCTCCAATTGGCGGATAGTTCTCTCACGAGACCAAAGGGGGTGGTCGAGGATGTTTTAGTAAAGGTGGACAAGTTTATCTTCCCCGTGGACTTTGTGGTAATGGATATGGAGGAAGATAGCTCAGTACCCCTTCTACTTGGAAGACCTTTTCTCGCAACCAGTAGGACTTTGATAGATGTCCAGGAAGGTAAGATTATTCTTCGGTTGCACAACGAGGAGGTAAGTTTCAATGTCTATAATTCAATGAAATATCCATTGGATGTTGAAAATTGTAACTTTGTGGACTCCTTTTGTCCTATTGATGCTTGTGTCGATCCGGCCAAGATTGAGGTGATTGAGAAACTGCCTCCCCCAAGTTCGGTTAAGTTAGTTAGGAGTTTCTTAGGACATGCGGGCTTTTATAGGCATTTTGTGGAAATTTTTCTAAGATTGCTAAGCCGTTGCCTGAGCTACTCCTAAAGGATGCCCCATTTAATTTCAGTGATGAATGTATGTATGCTTTTAATTTGCTTAAGCAAAAATTGATTGAGGCACCGGTCATGGTTAGTCCGAATTGGGAGATCCCTTTTGAACTTATGTACGATGCAAGTGACATAGCTGTTGGGGCATGTTTAGGTCAAAGGGTGGATAAAATTTTTCACCCAATTTATTATGCTAGTAAGACATTAAACGGTGCTTAAATGAATTATACGGTGACTGAGAAAGAATTACTAGCTGTTGTGTTTGCTTTTGATATGTTCAGGTCTTACTTGGTCTTATCAAAAGTCATTGTGTTTACTGACCATGCTGCTCTTAAGTATTTGTTGGCTAAATAGGATGCAAAGCCTAGGTCGATTTGATGGATTCTACTCCTCCGGGAGTTTGATGTGGAGATTAAGGAAAAGAAGGGAGTAGAGAACGTAGTGGCCGACCATTTGTCAAGACTACCAAGTGAAGGATCCGTATCCTCTCCGGAAGCGGACATTCGTGACACATTCCCCGATGAACAGTTGTACGGGGTAACCTCTATACCATGGTTTGCG
This sequence comes from Euphorbia tirucalli, assembly GCA_039660915.1. Lineage (NCBI taxonomy): Eukaryota > Viridiplantae > Streptophyta > Magnoliopsida > Malpighiales > Euphorbiaceae > Euphorbia > Euphorbia tirucalli. The sequence goes on along the minus strand of CM077635.1, from coordinate 14,406,535 downwards.
GACATTGCAAACTTCAAAGTTGGTAACATTCTTCCACCTAACCTCTCATATGCACAGAGACGTAAATTCTTTCATGATGCTAAGGATTATTTTTGGGATGACCCTTATCTTTTTAGATTGTGTGCTGATAATGTGATTAGGCGGTGTGTTGCTTATGAGGAGGTTCCCTCCATTATTGAGATGTGTTATGATAGAGAAGCGGGTGGCCATTTTGGACCCGATAGAACTGTAGGAAAAATTTTATCTAGTGGGTTTTATTGGCTAACCATGAAACAGGATGTCATTAGTTATATTCGAGCCTGTGATGCGTGTCAAAGGACGGGAAATATCTCCCAAAAGAATGAAATGCTCCAACAGGGTATCTTGGTGTGTGAACTTTTTGATGTTTGGGGCATAGATTTCATGGGACCCTTCCCAATATCTCACAACAACCAATACATTCTTGTGGCGGTTGAATATGTGTCTAAGTGGGTAGAAGCTGTTGCTTTACCAACCAACGATGCAAGGGTCGTTGTCAAGTTTCTAAAGAAAAACATTCTTACTAGGTTTGGAACCCTAAGAGCTATCATCAGTGATGGGGGTTCCCATTTTTGTAATAGGCAATTTAACAATCTTTTGCACAAGTTTGGGGTTAATCACAAGGTAGCAACTCCTTACCATCCTCAGACGAGTGGGCAAGTTGAGGTTTCAAATAGGGAACTAAAACAAATCCTAGAAAAAACGGTTAGTGCATCTAGGAAAGATTGGAGTCTAAGGTTAGATGATGCACTATGGGCTTATAGGACTGCTTTCAAGACACCTATAGGGATGTCCCCTTACCGTTTAGTCTTCGGTAAATCCTGTCATCTACCTGTAGAACTAGAACACAAGGCATATTAGGCTTTAAAATTCCTTAACTTTGATATGCAAGCTGCAGGTGATCTTCGATTAAGGCAATTCATGGAGTTAGATGAGCTTCGGTTGAGTTTGTATGAGAATGCCAAGATCTACAAGGAGAGGACCAAGAAGTGGCATGACCAGCATGTAACAAAGAAAGGTTTCAACCAAGGTGAGTTGGTGCTCTTGTATAACTCCCGGTTGAAACTCTTTCCGGGCAAACTGAGAAGTCGATGGACGGGGCCGTTTACCATGCATAAGGTTTACCCTTCTGGGATGGTGGAAATTGAAACCCTTGAGGGAATTCAACAAGTAAACGGGCATCGGTTGAAGCCCTACGTCAGCGGAGGAATGAAGGAGGAGAAGCAAGTCTTACTCCTTCGTGATGTGTAATGCGAAAACGTGGGCGTAGAAGTCGAGCTATTCCGACTATAAACATAGCGATGAGGTACATGTGCCTCCCTTGTACATTAATTTTTGCGTTAATATGTTTTTGTGTGTAGGATTAGGTACTTAAGCAAGTTAATCGAAAATCATGATAAAAAATGTGGAAAAAAGCAAAGGTTGGCAGAATTCAAGATGGCACGCCGTGTCCCAATCAGCACGTCGTGCCAAGGTGAAATTGGAAGTAGCACGCGGCGTGCCAGAGTGGCACGAATCGTGCCAGGTTGCTGTTCCGGAAGAAGGTTGTGCATAAGAAAACAGCACACCGTGCCATATCCAGCATGCCGTGCCAATTACGGGGTCTTTAAGGTGGCATGACGTGTCAACACATCACGCCAACGTGCCATCGTTCTATTCCGCAAGAGGGTTATGCATATACAAGGAGCGTGCCATGCCACATTCAGCACGCCGTGCCAATTACAGGTCTGCAGGGCAGCACGACGTGCCAATACGGCACGCCAACGTGCCATCGCGCTGTTTCTAAAGTGAGTTGTAGAAGAGAGAACAGCACGCCGTGTCAAAACTGCAGCACGCCGTGCCACATATTCAAATTTCAAGGCAGCACGCCGTGCCGAGCCAACACGCCGGCGTGCCCTCACGCTGTTTCCAGGTAAGTGTTTTTTGCCCTGCTCAGCACGCCGTGCTGATTGTTTGGCACGGCGTGCCGAGCGTTTAAATTTTGAAATCCTAGGTCTGTTAGAGATTGTGCCCTAAGCCAATGTTGGATTATGTAAACAATCTTCTTAAGTCATTAATAAAGACTTATTTTATCATATATATTTGTATGTTAGTATTTATGATAATGTATCCATGAATTAATTGTGTAATTCTAAATTTCCCTAGTCGATTGTTATTATGGGAATAATAACAAACTAAGACTAGTGTGAGTGATAATGGATATTCATAAGATGAATATAGTGTATACAGATACAGATTATACTCACGGGCAATATGTTAGAGAACATGTTGCTGGAGACCCACTATGAGATCAAGTTCATGGTCACGTGTCACAACTGATCTTGATTATAGTAGTGTCATCAGCTGATTCCTTTGACCTGAGGTCACCATGGATTCCGGGATGAATTCATGTTGTGCTTTGACGCAGTCAAACGCTGCTTGTAACAGAGTAGTTATAAAGGCTGTGGTTGGGTACAATATGACTCATGCTTAGGGATGTGAGTGACAGATATGGGATTTTGTCCCTCTCTAACAAGAGAGCGATATCACTGGGCCCCTCGATAAGTAAGACTGTTAAATGCATGGCCGTGCTCAAATAATTGATAAGAGTATCAATTGATTTGTCTGAACAGTTTACTTTGAGATCGAGAAAGCATATGATTAATTATATAAGATTGACAAGTGTACCATGTCTTATAATTAATCTTGATATCAAAGAGACAAAAGGGAATATGACATTCTATAAATAGGTATTGGATCATTCCAATCATATTAATTGGGTAGTCGTAATGGCTTGCTAGAGTCCGCTTGTGACCTATAAGGACATTATGGTAATTTCCTTATTGCCAATTAATATGATCCTATGGGGTCACACACAAGAGCAAAATGAAGTTCATCTTATCGGGTATAAATTATTATTGGATAATAATTTATGAATGAGAAAGAGAATAAATATATATAGTGATATATATTTATGTATGTATATATAAATATTAATGTAATTAATATTGCATAAAGTATGCTACATATTATAATTAAATTATATGGAGATATAATTAATTATAATATCATATATACATATATGTATCATGGAGAATTGAATTGATTTAATATTAATTGAGAATTAATATTAAATTGTGTGGGTTAATATATAATTATAACTAATAGGTGTATTAGGTTATAATTATAATTAACTAAATAGGGTTTATATTTAAGGAAATAAAAACCTGAAAACCTAATTGCTCCATAAGTTAAGAAGCAGATTTCGGCCAGCCACCACAAGCCAAGTGAACCAGCCGAAACTCTCCTCCAAAAGAAAAGGGAAAATCTGATTTTCTGCTCTCTCTTCTCTCGTTCGAAGAATTGTTCTTCAAATCCGGCGCTAGCACGCGGTGGACGTATTGCTCCGTGTGGATCAACCGTAGAGGGAAGCTATTTTGGTTCCTGCTTGATTCAATCTTCAAAGAATTAAGGTAATTCTTTAACCCTCCTTCCGATTCAATGCGATGTACATGGGTCCTTGGTGGGGATTAATCTTTTATCCGCTGCGTTTTATGTTTGTTTTGTGCGAATAATTCCCCAACAGTGGTATCAGAGCCACTTGTGCATTGATTGAATTGGATTTGTTATTTTGATTAGATCAAAATTGCATGTTAGGGTTATATGTTTTTGATTTAGGGTTCTTTGTTATTGTGAATAACGTTTGGAATTGATTTGGGAATTGTTGTTTTGAACAAATTGACGCAGAATTGTTTTTCAGTGCAGAACACGCCGGCGTGCAGGCACTGCACGCCGTGCAAACGTGTGTTGCACGCCGTGTACTGGTTTTGCACGGCGTGTAGTCGGAAATCGTTTTCGTAAGCTGAGAATCAGTGCATAACTCGCCGGCGTGCAAGTGTTGCACGCCGTGCATATGTGTGTTGCACGCCGTGTACTGGTTTTGCATGGCGTGCAACCGGAAATTTCTCATGTGCGCTGAGTAACAGCGAGGAACACGGCCGCGTGCAAGTGTTGCACGCCGTGCAAACCGGTTTTGCACGCCGTGTTCCCTTAGTGCTGCAATGTAGAAATTGTCTTCTATACCTTTTCTTCTCAAATCAATTTCTTTTAAATACAATAAGATTGTGTTTAGTTTTTGAACCCTAAATCTTGTAGATGTAAAATTATTGTGATAATTTTATGCATGGTGTTGTGGTATGGTTTTGGACCCTGTGGATGTTTTTGTTTTCCTTTGGTTTTGGTGGATGTAAAGTTTTATAAATACGGCCTGCGAGTCGTTTGTATTTATGTAATCTTATTTTCTAGATAAATTGTATAGGATGCAATTTATTGTTTGTAAATCTTATTTTACTAGAAAACTGTATAGGATACAATTTTGTTAAATATGTAAATCCATGAGATGATGCCAAGGAACAAAGACGTGAAGACGGATCCAAGGGGTGCGGCTGTGCTGTGACCATGCGATGGTTGCAACCACCTAGGAAATGACCTGTTGATTTTCATATTGGCCTATGAAAATCAATGTAGATAAAACCATACCATAACACGGTTTTTCGAGTCTATTGCATGTTTTATATTTTGATGCCATGTGATGCCATGCCTAGTATGAAATATGCATGCTAGATGAATGTATGACATTGGATGCCATGCTAGGATTAATGTTAACTTGGAAAGTTTAATATTAATGCCATGTTTTGTATATGATAAAATTCTAATCACGGGATTTATAAACCCTAAATAAACTTATGAAGTTTATATTTTTGCCACCCAATTACGTATAACACTTGTCAAGTACTATGTTCGCATCATGGTATACCGCCAGGGCGGGTACGCATGTTGTGACCTTAGCGAAGCAATAATATGAGAAAAGGTGATTCTCATTGTGTTGTAATTGGTTTAACTAAAGGGTTAATCAAAAAGGTGTTTGAGCCCGAGGCAAGGATGAGATGAGTAACATACAAATTAAATATGATATATGATATCATGCATCTCATAAATTAAAAGAGTTACATAATGATGTAATTGACATGGTGATGTCTACCGAAATTATATTTAATCATAGGGACATGCCAAAGCAGTGCTATGGTTAAGTATGGATTTTGGGTCTTTTACCCACTTAAATATTTTAAAGGGTTTTATAATTTTAGTGGGAGCTATATTCTCTTATGTAATTAACTTTGCATATATATTTTCTGTTGTAGATAAATGGCCAACACAAGTAATCCCGGTTCTATTCGATCTATCCTTGAGAAGGATAAACTGAATGGAACAAATTACCTAGACTGGTATCGCAACTTGAGAATTGTTCTCAAGCAAGAGCGAAAGCTATATGTTCTGGATGGGCCTTTGCCCGCTAACCCTCCACCCACCACAGCTTCAAGAGCTGAAAGGGATGCTTTCCACAAGCATCAAAATGATCAGATTGATGTACAGTGCCTGATGCTCGCATCAATGATTCCGGAACTTCAGAAGGATCTGGAAACATTTGAGGCATATGAGATGTCTCAAGAGCTTAAGGAAATGTTCCAAAAGCAAGCGAGAAGGGAAAGGTATGAGACCTTGAGATCTTTGGTTGGGTGCAAGATGACCGAAGGGAGTTCGGTTAGTGCCCATGTTCTAAAGATGAAAGGGTACATTGATCAGTTGGAGAGGCTTGGTTCGCCACTCAGACCTGAGTTGGCAACGGATTTGATCCTTAATTCTCTTCCCGAGAGTTACTCCCATTTTGTCATGAATTATCACATGAATGATATGGACAAAATGGTCAGCGAACTGCATGGGATGCTGAAAAACGCTGAAGTAACTATAAAAGAGAAGCCAAGCTCCAAAGGGATCCATATGGTGCAAAAGGGTAGGATCCAGAAGAAGAGGGGTAAAGCAAACAAACCCAAAGAGTTTGGGAAGGATGCAAAGAAGCCCAAAGCTGTTACCAAGGCAAAGCCTCCAAAGGAAGGCGCATGCCATTTCTGCAATCAGCCTGGTCATTGGCACAGAAATTGCAAGCTTTATTTGGAGGACTTGAGGAAGAAGAGAGGCGGTGAGACCGCTAATCAAGGTATTCATGTTATTGAAATACTTCATTCTACTTCTGTTTCTACTTCGTGGGTATTAGATACCGGTTGTGGTTCTCACATTTGTATGAATGTGCAGGGGCTTAGAGGAAGTAGAAAGCTCAAGAAGGGCGAGGTAGAATTCCATGTGGCGAATGAAGCTAGAGTTGCTGCTTATGAAGTCGGTCGCTACGAGCTCAAGTTGCCAAGTGGACTTGTTCTCCTTTTGAATAATTGTTATTTTGTTCCTAATTTGTCTAGGAACATCATTTCTATTTCATGTTTGGACAAGGAAGGATTTAAATGTGTTATTGAGAATAATCACTTATTGCTTTTCAATAAAGACTTGTTTTATGCAAATGCGGATTTACATGATGGTCTTTATTTGTTGAACCTTAGTGAAGGTTATGATGAGCATGTATATAACATAAATACCAAAAGGATAAGAACAAATATTGTGAATCCTACTTATCTCTGGCACTGTCGTCTAGGACACATTAATGAGAAACGCATTTCAAAACTCCATAAAGATGGAATTTTGGGTCTAGATGTTTTTGAAACATATGACACTTGCGAGTCTTGTTTAATGGGTAAGATGACCAAGAGTCCTTTTACTGGTCACAGTGAAAGGGCTAGTGACTTATTAGAACTCATACATACAGATGTATGTGGGCCTATGAGCACAACTGCTAGAGGTGGTTTTCAATACTTCATTACGTTCACTGATGACTTCAGTAGATATGGTTATCTATATCTAATGAAGCATAAGTCGGAATCCTTTGAAATGTTCAAAGCCTTCCAAAATGAAGTACAAAACCAACTTGGCAAGACAATTAAAGCACTTAGATCTGATCGAGGTGGTGAATATTTGAGCCAAGAGTTCGACGATCATCTTAGAAATTGTGGGATTGTCTCACAATTAACTCCTCCTGGTACACCACAGTGGAATGGTGTGTCTGAGAGGAGGAACCGAACTTTATTGGATATGGTTCGGTCTATGATGAGTCAAACAAATCTTCCTCTATCCTTTTGGGGATATGCACTTGAAACAGCGGCATTCACACTGAACCGAGTTCCATCAAAAGCAGTTGAAAAGACACCATATGAGATATGGATTGGTAAGAAACCAAATTTGTCTTTTCTCAAGATTTGGGGATGCGAAGCCTATGTGAAATATTTGATTTCAGACAAGTTATCACCAAAATCTGTGAAATGCAATTTTGTTGGTTATCCAAAAGAAACTAAAGGTTAGTTCTTTTACAATCCTAGTGAAAACAAAGTGTTTGTTGCTAAGGGTGGTACATTCCTGGAAAAAGAGTTTATTTCCAAAGGAATCAGTGGGAGTAAAGTACACCTACAAGAAAATATGGATAACCAAGTTGAAAGTGAGTTTCAAATGGAACAACCTGATTCACAAGAAGTTGTTGAGTCAGAACCAGTAACACAAGTCCAACGTAGATCAAGTAGAGTTCGTCATGAGCCCGAGAGATATGGATTTCTCGTCACGAATGAAAATGATCTGATTCTGTTAGAAGAGAATGAACCTTCCACGTACATGGAAGCTGTCTCTAATTCAGAATCTGAAAAATGGCTTGATGCTATGAAGTCAGAAATTCAATCCATGGACGACAACAAAGTATGGACTTTGGTTGATCTCCCAAAGGGTGCTAAAGCAATAGGGCACAAATGGGTTTTCAAGTTGAAAACGGACATGGATGGGAATATTCAGACTTATAAAGCAAGGTTAGTGGCAAAGGGTTACCGACAAGTTCATGGTATAGACTATGACGAAACCTTTTCGCCAGTAGCTATGATCAAGTCCATCAGAATTCTTGTTGCCATAGCAGCATATTATGACTATGAAATATGGCAAATGGATGTCAAAACAGCTTTCCTAAATGGAAACCTTGTTGAGGATGTGTACATGACACAGCCTGAAGGTTTTGTCGATCCAAAGAATCCTGATAAAGTATGCAAGCTTCAAAAGGCCATTTATGGTTTGAAGCAAGCATCAAGAAGTTGGAATCATTGTTTTGATGAATCAGTCAAAAAGTTTGGCTTCATCAAAAACGAAGATGAGCCTTGTGTGTACAAGAAGTTCAGTGGGAGTAATATAGTTTTCCTAGTTCTATATGTCGATGACATATTGTTAATAGGAAATCACATTCCTACCTTGCAAGAAGTAAAATCTTGGCTAGGAAAGTGTTTTTCTATGAAAGACTTGGGTGAGGCAGCCTACATTCTTGGAATAAAGATCTATAGAGATAGATCTAAGAGATTGATAGGCTTGAGCCAGAGTACATACATTGACAAAATACTGAAAAGGTTCAGTATGGATCAATCAAAGAAAGGAAATGTTCCTATTGGGCAAGGGATAAAGCTTAGTCGTAAGCAATGTCCTGTGACAGTTGAAGAACGTCAACGTATGGATAAGATTCCTTATGCGTCAGCTATAGGATCTATCATGTATGCCAAGGTATGTACTCGGCCAGATGTCTCTTTTGCTTTGAGCATGACAAGTAGATATCAGTCTGATCCAGGTGATAGTCACTGGACTGCTGTCAAGAGTATTCTTAAGTACTTGAGAAGAACTAAAGATACATTCTTGATATATGGAGGCTCGGACGAAGATCTTGTTGTAAATGGTTACACGGATGCAAGTTTCCAAACTGATCAAGATCAGATGCAGTCACAGTCTGGGTATGTGGTCATTCTGAATGGAGGTGCGATAAGTTGGAAGAGTTCTAAGCAAAGCACGATAGCTGCATCTACAACAGAAGCTGAGTATATTGCTGCATCAGATGCAGCCCAAGAGGCTGTTTGGATCAAGAAGTTCATCGAAGAACTTGGTGTCGTTCCTAGCATAGTGAATCCTGTGAGCCTCTTGTGTGACAATAATGGGGCAATATCACTTGCTAAGGAACCTAGTGTGTCACAGAAATCCAAACATATACTTCGGCGTTTTCACTACATAAGAGAAGTCATCTCAAGAGGAGATGTGAAGATATGCAAAGTTGCGTCTGAAGACAATGTTGCTGATCCACTAACAAAAGCTCTTTCACAAGCTGTACATGATGGTCATGCTAGGTCCATGGGTATTAGATACATTTAAGATTGGACTTAGGGCAAGTGGGAGATTGTTAGAGATTGTGCCCTAAGCCAATGTTGGATTATGTAAACAATCTTCTTAAGTCATTAATAAAGACTTATTTTATCATATATATTTGTATGTTAGTATTTATGATAATGTATCCATGAATTAATTGTGTAATTCTAAATTTCCCTAGTCGATTGTTATTATGGGAATAATAACAAACTAAGACTAGTGTGAGTGATAATGGATATTCATAAGATGAATATAGTGTATACAGATACAGATTATACTCACGGGCAATATGTTAGAGAACATGTTGCTGGAGACCCACTATGAGATCAAGTTCATGGTCACGTGTCACAACTGATCTTGATTATAGTAGTGTCATCAGCTGATTCCTTTGACCTGAGGTCACCATGGATTCCGGGATGAATTCATGTTGTGCTTTGACGCAGTCAAACGCTGCTTGTAACAGAGTAGTTATAAAGGCTGTGGTTGGGTACAATATGACTCATGCTTAGGGATGTGAGTGACAGATATGGGATTTTGTCCCTCTCTAACAAGAGAGCGATATCACTGGGCCCCTCGATAAGTAAGACTGTTAAATGCATGGCCGTGCTCAAATAATTGATAAGAGTATCAATTGATTTGTCTGAACAGTTTACTTTGAGATCGAGAAAGCATATGATTAATTATATAAGATTGACAAGTGTACCATGTCTTATAATTAATCTTGATATCAAAGAGACAAAAGGGAATATGACATTCTATAAATAGGTATTGGATCATTCCAATCATATTAATTGGGTAGTCGTAATGGCTTGCTAGAGTCCGCTTGTGACCTATAAGGACATTATGGTAATTTCCTTATTGCCAATTAATATGATCCTATGGGGTCACACACAAGAGCAAAATGAAGTTCATCTTATCGGGTATAAATTATTATTGGATAATAATTTATGAATGAGAAAGAGAATAAATATATATAGTGATATATATTTATGTATGTATATATAAATATTAATGTAATTAATATTGCATAAAGTATGCTACATATTATAATTAAATTATATGGAGATATAATTAATTATAATATCATATATACATATATGTATCATGGAGAATTGAATTGATTTAATATTAATTGAGAATTAATATTAAATTGTGTGGGTTAATATATAATTATAACTAATAGGTGTATTAGGTTATAATTATAATTAACTAAATAGGGTTTATATTTAAGGAAATAAAAACCTGAAAACCTAATTGCTCCATAAGTTAAGAAGCAGATTTCGGCCAGCCACCACAAGCCAAGTGAACCAGCCGAAACTCTCCTCCAAAAGAAAAGGGAAAATCTGATTTTCTGCTCTCTCTTCTCTCGTTCGAAGAATTGTTCTTCAAATCCGGCGCTAGCACGCGGTGGACGTATTGCTCCGTGTGGATCAACCGTAGAGGGAAGCTATTTTGGTTCCTGCTTGATTCAATCTTCAAAGAATTAAGGTAATTCTTTAACCCTCCTTCCGATTCAATGCGATGTACATGGGTCCTTGGTGGGGATTAATCTTTTATCCGCTGCGTTTTATGTTTGTTTTGTGCGAATAATTCCCCAACAAGGTCTAATTCGCCCACCTATATAAAGCCCTCTCCCCTTCCCCCCATTGTAACCGCCCATCCCTTTCTTCTTCTTCTCCTTCTTTTTCTTCCTCTTTCTCACTTTCTCTCACCTTCTCATTCTCTCTCTATCTCTTCACTTTCTCTCTCTAGAACCAACTCTCATCTTCTCCCTCTCTACCCTTCTTCTTCCTTCCTTTCTCCCCTTCTCCCTATCTACTCTTATTCTCCCTTCCTTCTTCATCTTCTCCCTCTCACCTTCTCTTCCACTCTGATTTTGCCCTAGGGTTTTCTTTGGCTTCAATTTCCTTAAAACCAGGTATGAATTCATGCTTTATTTTTCTTTTTTGTGGTTTGTATTTTTAATAGTAGGTTTCCTTTGGCTTTGTGTTCTTTTGTTTTTGATTTTTGCTTTATTTTTATGATTGAGCAATTGTAGGATGAAGAAGAAGACCGTCGCCGATTGGAGACACGGTTCGTCACGACGACCCATAGAACCGTCACCGGAACCGGTGCCACGTGACGAATTACCTACTGAACAATTGATGGCCCTGTTGACAAGCCTCTTAAGGAAGTACAAATGGCCCTTTCCTTTACTTTCAGATGATGAAGGTAAAAAGTATAAAACCCTATTTCCTTTAGAGAGCACCCCCTTTCGCACTTTCGATTGGGAATTTCTATTTGTGCAAGATAGGTCGGAGGCGGTAAAAGCTAAATTAACTAGCCTAGGGTGGTATGACTTTGTGAAATCTAATCCACCAGTCTTTAGGGAGTTGAACCTCGAATTCTACTCCACCTTGAGCTTTAAAAAAAACCCGGATATGGGCCTTAGGAGCATGACATTCCGCCTATTTGGTACTGAACGGTCTTTGGATATTGAGGGCCTTAGGGCTTGTATAGGTATTGAGGGGAATGGTTATAAATGGCCTAAGAATATGGATGCCAAGAAATTTTGGCGCTTGATAGGGCAAGGGGTATACCAACCTTGGTTTGCCAAAACTTCCCAAATTCATGACCCTGTTTTGCAATTAATTCATAAGTTTATGTGTTTTAATTTTTCGGGAAAAACTGAGAGCAACCATGTTAATGCTTTTGAACTTTTAATCCTGTGGCATGTGCATAGTGAGATTAAGGTGCATATGGGCTTATTTGTCATCGAAGCCTTATACAACCACTACAACTGAGCTAAGTCCGAACTAGGGTTAGGACATATTGTAACTTGTATTGCATGCTTCTTCCATAGTAATACTTGTTATAGGAACCTCGATAGCATCCTTCCCAAGAAGCTTTCGAGGGGAATCTTGTCTTGCTCCCATGTTGTGACAGCTGCAGGTACTTTAAGTGCGGGAGGCTCGAGTAGGGGAAAGGCTCCTATGGACGTTGATGAGGAGAACGAGAGTGAGGAAGCTGAGGATAGCGAGGAGGATGCGGAGAATGTTTCGGTGGGTGCAGATTTTATGGGGCGGATCGAAGGACGGTTCGATGGCATAATTGAACAATTGGAAGGCGTAACCATCCATCAGGTTCTGCTTGAACAGCGGATGAACGCACGCCTTGATCTGCAAGCAGCTCAGCTCGCCAACGTTGAGGCGTTCGCCTCTCGCTTCTGTGCAGCTCAAGGGTGGCCGTACCCGCCGCCACCACCGCCAGCCCCCGATATGTGAGGTAACCCTTTTCCTTTCCCATTTAGTTTGCTCCTTCTTCCATTGCACTTTTGGAAGTAAGTGCAATCTAGGTGTGGGGTGGGTAAAGGGATTTCTCCCTTTCTTTTTCTTCTTCTTATATTGCACTTTTTGATTGTTTGTTTCGCATGTTTGTTGGTGTTTTTGCATGATTGGATGTTTTGTGTTGGTTTTTGGTTAGATTTAGGCTTTAGTTTTCAATGCATGTGAAGTTGGTTTTGGTTGTTTTTGGTTTGATAGTGTTTTTAGGTTGTTTATGTGTCAATTGCCGTTTGAATAACATTGCTTAATCCACCCTCGAACCTAAGTCTCTGTGCTTGGATTGGCAGTAATTGGCTAGGGATACTAGGAGTCGTTTGCAAGTCATTAGCTTGTTTGTGCGTGATTTGTGATTCTTGATGGTAACCATTGGTTAGATTTGCCATTTAGGTTGTAGTAGGGAATTAACCCTCTACCTCTACTTGCATGATTAAGCTAGGATTACACCTTGGAACATTGGTTGAGTCACACGACCTAGCATACAACCCCTAATTCACTTGTGAGAATTTGAGCCTTTAGAACCATTTCACATCGGTTCTATTTCTTTGTGAGGGTAAAAACAATCGTGGCACACTAGATCGTAGAACCCGGTGTCGTTTTGCACTTGGCATGGAGAGCTTAATATGTGGAGACCCTTAGGATTAACCCCTTGACTTAAATGAGCCTAACCCTAACTACTAATTCATCCCTTAGATCACCCAAAGCCACTAAATTAACCTTTTTGACTTAAAAAACCTTCACCAAGCTAACTCTATCATCCTAACTTTTTACCATTCACTTTGATTTTCCTTTCTCGCCCTCCTCTCCTAAATCAAGTAATTGGCTAAGTTGTTCATTCAATTTGGGGTCAATCACCGTTTGCATTTCAACTCTTTCACATCTAGTCCTATGGAAAAATTGTGTTAAAAAAAAAACAAAAACAAAAACAAAAACAAAAGCAAAAATTCAATTAGAGTCAATGTGTTTGTTCGGTTTCTTTTCGTAAAATTCGGAGTTTGTGAACGCCTGTCTTGTTTGTCCGGTTTGCATCTTTAAGCCGATATTTGTGTTCCATGTTTCAGTTCATTTGTTGAATAAAGGATTAGGGCGATCATCTAATTGCCTTGACCCATGTCTTGTAATTTTTTTTTCTCTTTTTCCCATTAAGTTGTGTTTTGGCCATTGGGTGTGGATAAGGCCTTCTTTTTGTCAAGTTAAGTTCAAAAAAGAAAAAAAAAAAAAAAAAATTTAGCAAAGCAAACACTCTTAGGACTAGTTTTGAGTTGAATGTTGCATGACCCGTCTTTAGTTCTTAGTCAATTTGTATATTTTACTTGATTCGTAGGAGTTGTATACCGAAAATTTCCCATTTATCAAACCTACCCTAAGCCGTAACATTACAAGCCCCAGGTTCTCTGATTTTGCTCCTTGACCAATGACTTCACCGGGATTGCCATTAGTTCGCTATGTGATGTGTGCCACTGTTTGTTTTTGTGTGCTCATCCGCCTTACCTTGAACTTGAGCGTTGGAGTGACATCTTGTGAGGTGCTTTGTGGTCGTATAAACTCTGTTTGTTCCTCGCCCTTTGACTAGCTAAATTTTATTGGGTTCGGGTATTGAGTGGTTTTGAACCTGGTGCACCTAGTGTCATTTCGAAGGTGATGCTTTACTTTCTTGAGTCTATGAATTTCGTACGGTTAAACCCTTAGTTGGATTTGCAAGTAAAAACGAGCAAGTTTACTCCTTTGTCTTTAGTTGAATCGCTTGAGGACAAGCAAGACTTTAAGTGTGGGGTGGTTGATAAGGTCGATTTTTGACCTTATCTTTTAGGCAATTTCGTGGTTTAAACGGCAATTTTTAGAGTCTTTTGTGTGAATGTTTGTGTGGTTTTTGAGTATTTTGTGATTTTTATGTTTTGGATAGATTTTTATAACTTTTAGTATTTTTCGTGTTTTCTAGGGTTGGTTTTGTAATTTTTGATAATTTGTCGTTTTTATGGTCCGTGGCGTTGGTGCGGTTATGTTTCTTTATGCTTGTTTTGGACAGGTATTATGACCCGGACTGGAAGTTTGAGCATCGGCGGCAAGGAAGAGTTCGAAGTGCTGAAAATCAATGTGGCACGGCGTGCCACAATTAGGGCACGACGTGCCAACCCTGCAGGCCAGGTGATGCAATCCAGTGGAGTGGCACGAAAACGTGCCACTCAGACCAGCGTAGCATGCCAACCCCAAAACCACACGGCACGGCGTGCCACCTCCAGCAGCACGGCGTGCCACCTTCAATTCTACACAGCACGGCGTGCCACCTCCAGCAGCACGGCTTGCCGCCTTTAATTCTGCACAGCACGGCGTGCCGAGCCCCGAAATCCTTCTGTTGCCCTACTTTCATCCTTTCTTTTTCCTGGTTTTAACCTAGCCGTATAAATAGGTTATTTTCTAAGTTTTAGAGGATCTTTTTCTAGACTTTTAGAGTGGGAGCAGAAACTTGTAGTGAGGTTTTGAGCTTGAACTATTTGATTTCTTTGAGTTTTGAATCATCGATTGGTAGTAGCTTTACATAGAATCTTCCCCTTTTGCGATGTTCTTGGTTCCGGCTCGAGTTCGTCTATAGAGGTACACCCCAAGCATCTTCACACCGTCGGAATCCGGTTAATCGGACCAAAAGGGCATAAGTTTTTCTTCTTCTCTTTTGTAATTTGATTAAGTTAGTTTTTGATTCCGCAAATTGATTGTGTTTGGTTGTAAACACTGAATTCGTTTCACCTTTCTTAATTAATACAATTGATTGCAAGTTAATTTCAATTTTTATTCCTTTTCTTTATGCAATTCCTTTAATGATAATCTAGTCTCATAAGATCTTAATTTATTAAGTTCATATTTGTGGCATTACCTAGATTGACACCTTGGAAACCATTAGTATTGACGACACTGTCGAACTTACGTGCCCCTATTTTCTGAGCTTTAGAATTAGACCGCCTCTAAACAAGGGAAACCGGCTAAGGACCTAAAAGATCTAGATACGCTAGGTTGTATTATCGAAAGAACATAATTAAGGGTTAATTTTTGAGTTAAATTCATCTTTTGTAGTTAAGTGATAAAGCCATCCCCATTAGCATTCATAGGTCGGTAAACCGCCAATTGATAACACAAAATTCAAGTGCAAAGTAAGCTGGAATAGATCAACTAGGAGTAGGATAATTTAGTTGTTAATATAATCAGCCCAAAACTACGTTCCGCCTAGGACACGCAAGGAACCCGAGTAGTTTAGTGTTTGCAGAATATTTTTCTCTGTGGGATCGATACCTGGACCAACCAGAATTATTACTTGTCAACGATAGGTACACTGCCTTAGTTGTGCGTTTCTAGGTTTAGTTTTACTACTTCGCCTAGAACCCATCATTCTCATGTCAGGTTTATTCTGTTTGGCGTTTGGGTAATGGCTTTGATTTATGGCTTCTTCTGTACTTCTTTACTCTCTTTTGAGAGCTCCTTTCAATTCAAAACCTTTTTTTGGTCTAAAAATGGTCTCCCCCTTCTTACTCGTAAAATCCATCCATACCCCCTAAAAATCCAAAATTTTCATTTGTAAGAGAAAGTCACAGACTGCCGAATCAGAGCCGTGCGGCTCTCGTGTCAACAATCGTACGAGTGTTCCAACAATAGTCGTATGGTTGTTGTTACAATAACCACATAGTTCTTGTCATAACACCTGCGTGGATGTTGATTCGGGTTGCATGGTTTTGGATGGTTTCGGGTTTGGTTCTAAGCTCATTTGAGTCTGATTTTCATTCCTTGAACCGAGTATTTGTAGAAATCTTCTCGAACATGTAACTGAGTGATTTTCATCATCGTGGCCAATCAATGCTCACAGGCTGCCACTCATGTATCTAAATTCTTGTGTATCGGGTTTACCATGTCCCGAAGTGAGTTATGATTGATGATAGAGAGCGCGGTGAGTAGAACAAAGAAACATACCTGCCCCTAACTTCGACTGGGGGACTTAGTTGATTGCTACCTTTTAGGGTCGTGTAGGACCATTTACCTTTTAGGGTCGTGTAGGGCCATTTACATTTTAGGGTCGCATAGGACTGTTCACCTTTCAGGATCGTGTAGGACCGTTTATCTTTTAGGGTCGTTCAGGACCATTCACCTTTTAGAGTTGTACGGGACTGTTCACCTTTTAGGGTCATACGGGAATGATGTACCTTTTATGGTCATGCATGACCATCATCTTTTAAGGTTTTGTAGGACCATTTACCTTTTAGGGTCGTGTAGGACTGTTCACCTTTTAGGATCGTGTAGGACAGTTCACCTTTTAGGGTCGTGTAGGACCATTTACCTTTTAGGGTCATGGGAGACCGTTCACCTTTTAGGATCATGCAGGATCATTCACCTTTTAGGGGCATGCGAGACCGTTCACCTTTTAGGGTCGTGTGGGACCATTCACCTTTTAGGGTCGTGTAGTATCGTTTACCTTTTAGGGTCAAGGGAGACCATTCAACTTTTAGGTTCGTGTGGGATCGTTCACCTTTTAGGGTTATGGGGACCATTCACCTTTTAAGGTCGTGTAAGATCGTTTACCTTTTAGGGTCGTGCAGGACCATTCACCTTTTAGGGTTATGTAGGACCGTTTATCGTTTAGAGTCGTGTAGGACTATTGGATAAGTTGGTATGATATGATGCACAAAATCACACCAAAACACCCAGAAAAAGCAACAAAATGAAGGTTTGAGGTGTATTTACCTTTGTGGCACTGATCCACTGTAGGTTTAACGGCTGGAAATGCCCCAATCACCTCCAAATTGCTTCTTTTTCCTTGTATGCAAAGGTTTGAAGGGTGCCTAAAATGCTTCAAAATGTCACGGATTTGGAGAGTTTAAAGTTCGAGATTGATTGAATTTAGAGTGTCAAGTTATTAACCTATTGATTTCTATCAAGTTAAATTTTAACACTTAAGAATTAAAAGAAAAAGAGGAGAAAAAGATTGATCTTTGTGTTGAGTTTTTTTTTCTCTCCTTTTTCTGTCTTTTCTCTACCAATTTGTCTCTCAATTCTTCTCCAAAAGTCAGAGACCAAAAGCCCCCTTTTCTCCTCTCTTTTTCCTTCTTATTTTCTCCCTGTGCTTCCTGTTGATATCGGAGCATTAATTGCTCTCAAATCATCCCATTTTTTAATGCACAAGGTATGGGTTGTTGTACCTACTCTAATATTATAGTCGTACGACTGTAATATAGTCCCACGACTGTAATTACAGTCATGACATAATTTTTTTTTTAAGTCTGGAAAATTCTGGCACTTAGAGCTGCCCCTGGCGTGATCAAATTCGACACCCGGCTCCAAGTCTAAAATACTTGAGGTGATGAATTTGAAAGCACGAATTGAAGTGATGTAGAAGCAAGAAAGAAACGTGCAAATGACTTGTTGAAGCCTCACTGTTGTGATGATGCACTGAGTTGATTGGATGAAATAAGCCGATACCGGGTCTAGGTTACCTGAGGCAAGGTTGATGATAAAATAAGCCGATACCGGGTCTAGGTTACCCGAGGCGAAGTTGATGATGAAATAAGCCAATATCGGGTCGAGGTTACCAGAGGCGAAGTTGATGGTGAAATAAGCCAATACCCGGTTTAGGTTACCCGAGGCGAAGTTGATGATGAAATAAGCTGATACTGGGTCTAGGTTACCCGAGGCGAGGTTGCTGGGGATCTGGAATGAAGCTGATCTGGGCCGATACCAGGTCTATGTTACCCGAGGTAGATCTGCTGGGGATTATGGAATGAAGTCGATCTGGGATGATACCGGGTCTATGTTACTCGATGCGGATCTGCTGGGGTTTATGGAATGAAGCTAATCTGGGCTGATAACGGGTCTATGTTACTAGAGGTGGATCTACTGGGGATTATGGAATGAAGCTAATCTAGGCCGATACAGGGTCTATGTTACCCGAGGCGGATCTGTTGGGGATTATGGATTGAAGCTGATCTGGGCCGATACCGGGTCAATGTTTCCCAAGGCAGATCTGCTGGGGATTATGGAATGAAGTTGATCTGGGTCGAAACCAGGTCTATGTTACCCGAGGTGGATCTGCTGGGGATATATCCGTGTCCTAGACAGTGATGAAGAATTCCTGCATTTGCAATAGCGAGTCTTCATTCCTTGATCAAGAGATTTTGAACAAAAATTTTTGCCCTTTTGTTCAAGAATGAAGACTAACTGAGGATGAATGCTCTGTGTATTTTTTGTATGTATGTATGATGATGCATATGCATGTGGATCCTAAATGATGTATTTATCATTGTTTGTTTAGTATTGATGCTTCTCCTTTCTGCTGGGGATGACATGTTTTGCCCCCAGCCGGTGTAAGACACTCCTTACACGAAGCTTTTCCTTGTTGAAGATATATATGAGGACTGCTGGAGAAATGAGATGACTGTTGGGGATGCGTGACAACTGCTGGGGAGAGAATTGTAGTGTCTTATGTAAATGTTCTGTTGGGGAATAATGTGGGGAACTTGTTAGGGAGATGATGGAGGGACTTTGCCTTTTGCCCCTGTGATTTATGAATCTGAAAGTGCTCTAAATTTTTCCTAGGTTGTCCAATGTGGGTTTTCAGCGCAACGAGCTGCTCTAACTTTTGCCTGAGGTGCCTTTTCGACTTTCACCCTAGCAAGCTTTTTATTTATTTACTTATTTATTTATTTTTTATGAAGAAAGGCCGACTGAAATGGTGCCATGACCACTTGCCCCGTCATCCTTTTTGGTGATAAGATGATGCAGAAAAATGCTATATGGAGCAGCAATTTCTTGCTAGAAGCTGGCTTGATTCCTTCAACAGTCAAGTTCTTGTACAACCACTGTTGCTCTTTGGAAAGATGAATTAGATTTGGAGGATGATAAAAGATTTCAGATTTTATGTATTTAGTACATTTTCATTGTTAAATAACGTGATATGTTCAACCAGTTAAATGCAAAGTGCTTTCCTTAAATGGATGTTTAAGCAAGATAACTTTTTTTATGCATTTGGCCTAACCACACAAATATATTTAAACAACCATTTCACTTTATTGATGAAATCAAAACGAGTACATTTGAAAAGATTGATTCCCAAAATGGTATACATTCCACACAGAGCCAGAATCCATCACTAGTCGTCCCTTTCAGATTTTCCAACTGATCATTTTCTCTCGTGTCTTAACTTTTGCCTAGGCCACTCTTTTTGAGTTTTCAACCTAGCAGACTCTTCTCTTTTTCCTTTTTTTTAACATGATAAAACTTTAAGCGGTCTTGGTTGACAGGAGTTTTAAACTCATTTCCCATCATGTCCATGAAGCTGACACCACCTTTTGATAGCACCTTCTTTATAACATACGGTCCTTCCCAATTGGGTCTGAATTTCCCCTGAACATTGACATTGGAGGGCCTTAGTTGTTTTAGAACCAAATCCTCTGCTTTCAATTGCCACCTAGGATACTTCACATACCGATTATATGCTCTTGCCATTCTGCATTGGTACATCTGCAGATGATCTAGTGCTTTCAGGAGTTTTTCATCTAGCACTGCCAACTATTCGTATCTAGCTTGAGCCCATTCAGTCTCTAGCAACTGAGCTTCCAAGGTGACCCTAAGTGATTTGAGCTCTATCTCTACTAGTAATACTACCTCCATACGATACACCATGGCATAAGGGGTTTCCCCTATTGGCTTTCTGACATTGGTTCTGTAAGCACAGAGAGCATACGATAGTTTGTCAGCTCAATCTCTGTAAGTGGTTAGCATTTTTGACAAGATCTTCTTCAACACCTTATTAGCTACTTCCACTTCACCATTAGCTTGGGCTTTGTATGGAGAAGACTTATGGTGCTCAATACCATGTTCTGCAAGCAACTCAGCTGTTGCCCCTTGAAACTGCACTCCGTTGTCAGTCACTACATGGTAGGGAATCCCATATCAAGTTCAGATGTACTTCTGGATAAATTTAACCATCTGCTTGGCTATCACACTAGTGAAGGATTCTGCCTCCACCCATTTTGAGAAGTAATCAACAGCCACAACTATGAATCGGTGTCCATTAGAGGCTGCAGGATGAATTTCACCAATCATATCTATCCCCCATGCTGAGAAGGGCCAAGGGGATGCCAGATTCTGTAGCTTAAGTGGTGGTAAATGACTGATGTCAGCGTAGATCTGGCACTCGTGACATCTTTTAACTTTCCTTATACAATCAGCCTGCATAGTCATCAAGAAATACCCTTGTCTCATTATCTTCTTGGCCATAGCGAGTCCATTCATATGTGGCCCGCAAGATCCTGCATGTACTTGCTGCATCACTGTTTCTGCCTCCTCTTTTGTCAGACACCTTAAAAGAACTCCATTCGCTATTCTCTTTTATAGCCTACCTTCAAATATTCTGAACTGGCTGGCTAATTTTCTTAATGACATCTTATCATTAGCACTGGTTCCTTTTGGATATTTTCCTTCCTTCAAATACTGATAAATATCGAAGAACCACGGCTTCTCTTCAGCTATCAACTCCATTACTCCATGCACTTCAAAGTAGGGTTGTCTAGAAGTTGCTATAACTAGTGGTTGTACTTGAGTTTCTTCTAGATTTTCCTACATAGAAGATAGTGTTGCTAGCGCATCAGCCAACTTGTTCTCATCTCTGGGGACATGCCTGAATTCATATTGGCCAAATAATTCTTTTTTTTACTGTAATAGCTCCAAGTAGGGTCGTAAGGCTTCTTCTTTCAACTCCCGTTCACCTTGAGCCTGCCTAATCTCTAAAAGTGAATCTCCAACAATCAAGACATCATTTGTCCCTAGAGTTAACAGAGCTTCCATCCCAAATAAGCATGCTTCATACTCTGCTCTGTTATTAGTTATGGGAAAATCTAGTCTCTTCGACAGAGGGATGACTTCACCACCTAGCATCGCTATGATTACTCCAATTCCAGTACCCTTCCTGCTCACGGCACCATCGAAGCACACAACCCATCTCTTTACTTCCACCACGGCCAACTGTTCATCTGGGAGCTCTAAATTCTCTGTGTAATCTGATTCCAACGGCTGATTTGCTAGAAATTCTGCTACGGCTCACCCTTTGATAGTTTTCTTAGTGATGTATTCAATGTCAAATTCTGACAAAAGCAAAAGCCACCTAGATAACTTCCCAGCTAACACCGGTGCTTTATACAGATACTTCATTGGGTCTACTTTGGCCACGACCTGCACTTTGTATGACTAGAAGTAAAGGCGTAACTTCTAGGTCAGCCAGATCATTGCTACACATGTCTTCTCTACCAAGTATACTTGGTTTCATGCTCCAATAGCTTCTTGCTGAGGTAGTAAATAGGGTATTCCTTCCTATCATCTTGTTCTTGTGCCAACATTGCCCCTACAGAGGAATCTTCAATGGCCAAATACAAGATCAAAGGCTTTCCTGGAATTGGTTGACTCAGAACTGGCGGATTTACCAGACAAGCCTTGATTTTCTCGAATGCCAACTGACATCTGTCGTCCCACACAATCGGCTGATCTTTCTTTAACAGCTTGAAAATTGGCTCACAAATGGAAGTCAACCATGCTATGAAGCGGCTAACGTACTATAAGGAGCCCAAAAATGGATGGACTTCCTTCTCTGTTTTTGGAGCTGGCATATCTCGAATAGCTTTGATTTTATCTGGGTCCATTTCTATTCCCCTCATGACCCAACAGCTTCCTTGATGTGACTCTGAATATGCACTTCTTAGGGTTGAGCCACAAGTTATACTCTCCAATGCATGTGAGAAATCTATCTAGGATAACAGGATGTTCCTCCCGGGTCATTGATTTAACAAGCATATCATCAACATACACCTCGACTTCTTTATGGATCATATCATGCATCAAAGTTGTGACAGCCCTTTGGTAAGTGGCTCCTGCGTTCTTCAATCTGAAGGGTTTACTCTATAACAGAAAGTGCCCCACTCCATGATGAATGATGTCTTCACTTTATCAATTACATCCATCAGGATCTGGTTGTACCTGAAAACCCATCCATGAAGGAATACATTGCTGCTTTTGCTGCACTATCAAACAGGACATCGATATAACGCAGTGCGAAATTATCTTTTGGGCATGCCTTATTCAGATCCCTGTAGTCGATGCATACTCTAACCCTTCCATCCTTTTTACGTACTGGGACGATATTGGCTAGCCATTCTGTATACTCCACCACTTCGAGGAACATGGCTCTGATTTGCTTAGCCACTTCTTCTTTCTCCAATGTAGCCCACTCTGGCCTCAGTCTTCTCAATTTCTGCTTCACTGGCTTGAAGTTAGGGTCCATCGGGATCTTGTGAACTGTTATTTCTATGTCTGCACCTGGCATGTCCTCGTATGACCAAGTGAAAGCTTTAACATGTTTTTACAATATTCTTGTGAGTTCTCTCTCTTCCTCGGGTTTTAGCTCATGTGAAATGAATACCATTTTAGGGTTTGCATCTGTACTTATGTTGATTTCATGCAATGCAGTGTCATGAATGCTAAATATAATTGATGGTGATTTAAATGCATGCACAGAATTATCAAGATAAACATCACACAAGTAAGCAAACTGAGATTTCATTGCATTAAACTTATTATAGAGTACATCACTCACATTGAAAATTGAAGAAATAGATACAACAAAATCATTTTCATCCTCCACAAGCGGAGGTGTAAGCGCCGGAATTTTCTATACTTAAAAAAAAAAAAAGTATAGTCGTACGACTATTGTTACAGTCGTACGACTGTAATTTAAAAATTACAGTCGTACGACTGTAACGTCGGAAAATCAGCAGAGGCCTATACCTCTGCAGCAAAAATGAAGGAGAGAGAAAAGGGAGCATTAATTGCTCCCTTGTTGCAGCAAGCAAGAAGGAGACAGAGATAAAAAGAGAGAAAGGAGAAAGGAAAAGAGGGAGAGGATTTTTCTGGTGAGAAGAAATCTAGAGAGAGAAAGAGAAAAAAAAAACCACAAAAAGAAAAACTCATTCTTCCCCTTTTATTTTCTTTAATCTCCCGAAATTAAGGTTAAAATTTGTTAGAAATCCCTAGGTTAATCAATTAACTACATAACCAAATCAAGAATTCGGACTAAAACAATCAGAATCCTTTGCAATTCGGATTTTGGACAAAAAGCTCCCAACTTCAATTCCAAAGGGGAAAGTGCGAATTTGTTGGGATTAGAGCGAAGCCAGGGGTCAAAACGACTTGGAATAGCTTCTCAAAAGGTAGTCACTTCTTTTCCTTACACTTTTCCTAGCTTTCTGGGCGTTTGAAGTGAATTTTGTGTGACTTTTGCTGCATTTTCGTATTTCTGTTCCTCGAAATTAAGAACAGTCGTACGACTGTTCTTGGTTTTCATGAACAGTCATACGACTGTATATACAGTCGCACGACTGTTCTTAATTTCCAGTCGATTTTCCTTCTGTTTTTGATTCAAAATGAAATCTTGGTGAAATTCTGATCCCAAACTGATTACAGTCGCACGACTGTAAACTACAGTCGTACGACTGTAATCCCTGTTCCAGAGTCGGAATTTCAGTTTCATCCATAAAAATTCCCAAAAATTCCCAAAAGATCCCAAAAGTTAGAAAACCCTAAAAATCATCA
The DNA here is from genome assembly GCA_039660915.1 of Euphorbia tirucalli. Taxonomy (NCBI): domain Eukaryota; kingdom Viridiplantae; phylum Streptophyta; class Magnoliopsida; order Malpighiales; family Euphorbiaceae; genus Euphorbia; species Euphorbia tirucalli. The sequence continues at coordinate 14,382,449 of CM077635.1, read as the reverse complement.
AAATGAATTTTGTTGTGTGCATCACGACCATAGATTCGATTTTTAGTAAAATTGCATTTAGAACAATTCAACGACAGAGACCCAGTTCTCCTGAAAACCGACCCACTTAAATATGTAAAAATGCATGTAAACCGGAAAAATTGTTTTCAAAATGATTTTCTCACAAAACCAAAAATACAGGGACGTTTCAAAATATTTTCCAGGTCTAACCGGGCCGGTTAGCCGAGCCAACCCGGTTACCCCCCTAAATGCATGCCCCCCGATTCTTGATTTCCCAATTCTGTCTGTTTGAGTCCTAATTGTGGCGTGCTGTATATATTGTCCTAATCCTCTGTTTTGCAGGTTTTAATTTCTTTTTATTTTTATTTTGGATGTAATTTAATAGATTAAATCGTGTATTTAGGCGGTTGTATTTTTCTATATTCTCGTGTATTCTAGGCGATTGTACAAGTGAGGCGAGAGTTTTTATTTTTCCATTCGATTTGGTTGCAAGCCAATTAATATTTATTTCTTTTCCTTATTTTTGTATTAAATGTTTTGTGTGCGCGCTGTATGCTTTTTATATTCAATAAAATGGACTTTAGATTTTGAAATATCATTCGAGAACATTGGCTATATTTATTTTAATTAGACACGAAATAAGGGACTTGTCCGGACCCGAATCTCTGGATAGTGTAGCGGCCGTTCGTCCGGTTCAGCTACATAAGAATTTCCCGGTTGAGCTGAGCCGGGTGGCGACTCCTGCAACATCCATCGAGACTTCGGTCTCGGTTCTTTTATGCATTAATTCTATTCATTTTCCAAAACGCGGATTTCCATTATAAAAACCCCACGCGAGGGAGGGATCCGCCCGAGATCGTGGCGCCCCATCCCGAAAGGGAGTCCCGCGTCCCGTCGAAAACGCGTCGTCCGCTCACAGTGGCGACTCTGCTGGGGAAATTCTTTAAAATGTTTTCTTAAAAACTTAAAAGAATTTCACAAGCCCTGAAAAGTGTCTAATTAAAAGAACGTGGATGATTCTCTTTTGGTATTTTATTTGCATTTTTAGTTAGCCATTTTTGCATTAGATAAGGTATCCTTTTATAGCCCGGTGGATTGTTGAAGTGTCACCTAAGTTCCTCCTGGTCTTAGGGGCACGAATACGAAACACCACTCATAGCCTCGTACGAACCCCTTCGCTAGGACCCTTAAGTGGGGAGAAGTGAGGAGTATATATTGCTATGAGAGCCTTGATGTTATCCCGACTTTGACCGAACCCATATAGACAGCTCTAGTTGGATTCCTTTAGGATACCAAAATAATTGTGTGAATAATAATAAAATCGCGCCTTCATCACCCCCGGTTGGTGATTGAAGTGAACCCCGCCTAGGACTCGGTTAGAAATTTTTGAGACCGACCACGTTGGAGGAATAAGGTTGGAAGAATTCGCTCTTGCTTGCTACGTGTTCTTCACCGTTTCGTGACACATCATCGACGCATGCATAACATGACATAATCACCATTTTCCATACACATGACATACCATACACAAACATCTTTGTGTGATACTAACCCATTTTTTTTTTATGCAGCCATTTTTCATTTTATTTCGTGTGTAAAATATTAATTCATTCGCTTGTCATCCATACTAACGGTTTCTTTTTCAGCCATAACATTAAACTTGTGTGATTAGCATTTTATTTTTTGACATAGCATTCATAACATTATTATGTATGTCATACATCCTAACCCACGTTTTTTGTGCAGCCATTTACATATTGTGGGACATGTTCATTCACTATATTTCACTTAAATTAAATTAAATTAAGGGGCATTTCAAGGACGCCTATCATGACCATCCCATCCCATTTCATAACATATCGGGTACCCAAAATTACCCGTGTTTTGCCGATGCACCGGATTGCATTCGGCCATTCCACCAATATCATTTCATTCAATAAAAGCCACAACGGCCTTAGGCCCGTTTTCGCGTAATAATTTACACGATGCATCTCATGACATCATACCCATCCATCATAAACATCATATAACATCGGGGTCCCCATTCGACCACTTCATGACATTAATTCACCATTTAAGGTACTCCCCGAGTGCCCGATTAGTATACATATAGGCTCATAACATCTCCAAATCATGGAAGGCGTTCCTCGAATGCCGAATCCTTGTACGTGTTCCTGTTACACGTGACTTTCTCATAACATCATTCCATATCATATACTCAAAAGCATCAAGACCTTGTCTATGGGCCCGGCCCATGCGACCATTTCATATCATCTCATAGACCTATAAAGCGTCAAAACTACGTCCGTGTGCCGGTATACACGCGACCATTTCACAAATTCATTGGGTGCCCCAAAGGCGCCGAAGTTCTGTCCGTGTGATGGCCCACACATGACATTTTTGCATAAACATTGGGCGTTCTTGGAATGCCTCGAAAAAAAAAAGATGATAATAAAAGGGAACCATTCATATCATCATTCCATACATAATTCCACTTCATGCATCTCAAGCATATTCAATGCCTTAATTTTCATGTCATATCACGTCATTCATTCACGACCCTAATATCTCCTACCTACTCCCAAGCAGAATACACTGGAGCGACCTTGGACAAGATCCCAAGCTTCAAGGGCGGCTAGGAGACAGAGGGGAGTCGAGAGTGACAGTGATTCTGAGCCTGGGGAAGGAGTGAATATGGCAGAACAGACACCGAGCATGGCTGATGTTTTGAGAGATTTCTTCAGGTCGTAGGATTTCCGCGACATGTTAAAGGAAGAGATGAGGGCAGTCGTTAGAGAAGCTGGTGAGACCGGTGGTAGTGGGGCCGGGAAGGAAAAAGAAGCTGAGTCATCCCAACATGGTGGTGATACTTCGACTAGTCTTGAAAAGCTACAGGAGATAGAGGCAGCTATGGAACAAAGGATGAAAGCCAAGTGCTTTGAGCTAGACGAGGTCATGGCCCAGTTGAAGAAGGGGGTCGGGATCAGTGCTGAATCCAAGAAGGGGGTGAACGTTGACGCCATGATCAGTAGGGGCATCGAGACATTTCCTATTGGCTTCCAAGTGCCGAAAGTCCCCACTTACAAAGGAATGGGCTCGCCGGAGGCCCATGTGAATTTATATGCCCGGGTTATGCTGACAGCAGGCGTTACAAAGCAACAATTGATTAATCTTTTCCCTACCACATTGGAGGGAGGTGCTCTGGGATGGTATAACTCACTGTCAGAGGAGGAGCAATCTGATTGGGAAATTTTATCTGCTGCCTTCATCAAATACTACAGCTTCAACACCAAGATCTAGGTGAAGCTGTATGGTTTGGAGAGGGTGAAACAGAAATTCAATGAGCCCTTTGATGAATACTACCAGAGATGGATGAACAAGATGATCCTCCTAAAGAACCGCCCTGATGAAGACGAGCTTATACAGAAGCTCATTGATGGCAGCAAAGAAATCTTCAAGAACAACATGAAATTCCATTCCTTCAAGGAGCTTAGTGAGGTCTATAGCATGGCCATGAAGATAGAAAGGGATGAATAGGAGAAGCCAGCTGGTCAGAAAGGGGGAAGAAGTACAGGGTATAGTTCAGGGTATAGATCAACCACAGCAGTGGGGTCTGGCAGTGGGTCTGGTTCAGGTGCCAGTGGCAAGCAGGGGCAGTCATCAGAATTGAAGCGGGTTGAGGTGGCTACTGTGAATCAGCAGCAAGGCAACCAGAATAGGGGTCCTGGAGGACAAGGCATAACACCCTGGACTCTTACTTTGGCAAAGATATTCGCCAAGTGTAGGAATGGTGGCTTACTACAGTCCTTGAGGCCATTTGAGTTCCCACCTGAAGCTGACAAGGATAACTTCTGCAGTTATCATGTGGTGACAGGCCACCGGACCAATAACTGCTATAAGCTAAGGGATGCTATCCAGAAGCTTATCGACGAGGGAAAGCTGCAAGAACCACCTAAGCCTAGCACTAAAACTAACCCACTACCGGCATTCGAGAAGCGAGTTAACATGGTTCAGTCGGGATTACTGGCTAACTTTATATTTGACCAAGTTCTGCAAGCGAATCCTACGATTCAGGCAGTGGCGGTAGGGGAACCTGAAGAGAAACCCGAGTGTGAGAAGGAAGACGGGTGTAAGGAGATCAAACCCATAAGTCTGGATGACCTTGACTCCGAAGATGAGTACGAGGAATTTGAAGCAGTCAAACTTCCAGTTGTTGAAAAGCTGAAGATTTCAGAAGTGCAGCATGTGACCCGAAGTGGAAGGGTATATCAGCCGGCGGATCAGACGAAAGATAAAGCACCGATGAATGGGTCGGGCAGTACTTCGGCACCGGAAAGAGTCGAGAAAGAGGACTTGGTCATTTCCCAACTGAAGAAGACCCCTGCACAAGCTAGTTTGTGGCACTTGCTTATGACCTCCAAAGAGCATAGGGAGGCTTTAGTGAAGAAGCTATCAGAAATTGAAGTCTCCCCTATAGCTTCACCAGAGGCTATGTGCTGCTTGCTAGACAAAGTCCATGCTGGAGCTCCTAATATTGTTTTCTCTGAGAAAGACTTACCAGCAGAAGGAAGGGCTTACAACAAGGCTCTTTACATTAGGGCCAACATCATGGATAAGGTGATGCCGTGCGTCATGGTGGATGACGGCTCAGCTCTGAATATATGCCCGCTGAAAATGTTACCGTTTCTAGGCATGAATGAAGAAGTGTTGAAGAAGTCCTCAACAGTCATTCGGGCGTATGATGATTCTAAGAGAACAGTGATAGGGACCTTCGAAACAGAAGTGGAGGTTGGGCCCATCAAGTCCATGGTTGTCTTCACAGTGATCGATATCCCGGTCACATTCTCCCTATTGCTTGGAAGGCCCTGGTTCCATCCTTTGGGAGGTGTTCCTTCCATATTGCATCAGAAGATTAAATTCTCTATGAATGACAAGATTGTGACTGTTGAGGCGGATGCCCAGTCGATGGTAGCTGCAGTGGATGAAGGAGTGGTTCCTTTTGGTGGATTCCAAATTGTTGTCATTAAGAAAGAAGAAACCACAGATGCCCCTATGGTTCTTTACGAGAACTACATGCCGGAGTGGCTATCCCGATATCTGTACAAGCTGAATTTTATCCCAGGAATGGGACTCGGGATTAATTTGCAAGGTGTGCCAGAATTCAAGATCGACTCGGGAAAGTCAAAGCAGTACGGCCTTGGTTATGTAGAGGGGTCATCCGAGCAGAAGAATCTGAAAAAGGACAAGAATGGCAAGGTCATGATGAAGCCATTTCTGAAGGCAGGAGAAAGCCTTTACAAGGGCCGAGCTGAACCAGTATTTGTCGGAAATGTCGAGTACCCTGGCTTTGAGATCTTTGCAGATGTTGTGGATTTTGAGAAAAGCCAAGAAGAGCCAGTAGCCCCTGTAATGGAAGAAAAAGCAACTGCTGAATCTGAAATTCTGAAAGGAGAATCATCTGAGGTGATAGCAGAAACCATAGAGGTGGCCGAGGAAGAAGATGAAAACAAGACCTCTGCTGAAGCTGCAGAAGTGATCTCGGGAGCTTTGACTGCTGCATTAACCAAAGCTTTTGGGAAATCCAAGGAAGGATTTGGCGAAGAACTGATGGCCAAAGTGAACTTAGACTCTGTGGTTGCGGAAATCGCCAAGATTATGGAGAAAGCTAAGGCATAGGTGGCCGAGAAAGCTGCAGTTCCAGATGATGCTCTTGAAGGGAAGATGGAAGCTGAGGAAGAACAAGGCCCTCCGCCTGTGGAGGATGAAAATGATTTTGTTGTATCTATTTCTTCCATTTTCAATGTAACTGATGTACTTTATGATAAGTTCAATGCAATGAAATCCCAGTTTGCTTACTTGTGTGATGTTTATCCTGATAATTCTGTGCATGCATTCGAATCACCATCAAGCATATTTAGCATACATGACACTGCATTGCATGAAATCAATATAAGTACAGATGAAAACCCTAAAATGGTACTCATTTCACACGAGCTAAAATCCGAGGAAGAAAGAGAATTAATAAGAATACTCCGAAAACATGTTAAAGCTTTTGCCTGGTCGTATGAAGACATGCCGGGTGTAGATACAGAAATAGCAGTGTACAAAATCCCAACGGACCCCAAGTTCAGACCGGTAAAGCAGAAGTTGAGAAGACTAAGGCCGGAATGGGCTACACTGGTGAAGGAAGAAGTGGCCAAACAGATAGATGCCAGGTTTCTCGAAGTGGTAGAGTATACGGAATGGCTAGCCAACATTGTCCCCGTGCCTAAAAAGGATGGAAGGGTCAGAGTATGCGTTGATTATAGGGACTTGAATAAAGCATGCCCAAAAGATAACTTTCTATTGCCACATATTGACGTCCTAGTTGATAGCGCAGCAAAAGCGGCAATGTACTCCTTCATGGATGGCTTTTCAGGGTATAACCAGATTCTGATGGATGTGATCGACAAGGTGAAAACATCGTTCATCACAGAGTGGGGTACTTTTTGCTACAGAGTGATGCCTTTTGGATTAAAGAACGCCGGTGCCACTTATCAGAGGGCTGTCACAACTCTGTTGCACGATATGATCCATAAAGAAGTCGAAGTATATGTCGATGATATGCTTGTTAAATCAGCAACCCGGGAGGAACACCCTGTTATCCTGGATAGATTTCTAACACGCATTGGAGAGTACAACTTGCGGCTTAATCCCAAGAAGTGCATATTCGGCGTCACATTAGGGAAGCTGTTAGGCCATGTAGTCAGCCAGAGGGGGATAGAAATGGACCCAGATAAAATCAAAGCCATCCAAGATATGTCAGCTCCAAAGACTGAGAAGGAGGTCAGATCATTCCTGGGTTCCTTGCAGTATGTCAGCCGCTTTATAGCCAAGCTAACTTCCACTTGTGAGCCAATCTTCAAGCTATTAAAGAAAGATCAGCCAATTATGTGGGATGACAAGTGTCAGCTGGCCTTCGAGAAGATCAAGGCCTACCTGGTAAAGCCACCAATGTTGAGTCCTCCAATCCCAGGGAAGCCTCTGATTTTGTATTTGGCAGTTGAAGAATCCTCTATAGGGCCAATGCTAGCACAAGAGCAAGATGGCAAGAAGGAATATCCTATCTATTACCTTAGCAAGAAATTGCTGGAGTATGAAACCAAGTACACATTGGTGGAGAAGACATGTGTGGCAATGATCTGGTTGACCAAGAAGCTGCTCCACTATTTCCAATCCTATAAGATACAAGCTGTGGCTAAAGTGGACCCAATGAAGTACCTCTATGAAGCACCTGCATTGGTTGGGAAACTGTCCAGATGGTTGTTACTTTTGTCTGAATTCGACATCGAGTACATCACGAAGAAAACCGTTAAAGGGCGAGCCGTGGCAGAGTTTCTGGCAAACCAGCCCCTAGAATCAGATTACACAGAGAACCTGGAATTCCCTGATGAGCAGTTAGCCATGGTGGAAGTGAAAAGATGGGTCATGTGCTTCGATGGGGCAGTGAATAAAAAGGGCGCTGGAATTGGAGTACTTATAGCAACGCCAGATGGTGAAGTCATTCCCTTATCCAAGAGGTTGAATTTTCCCATAACCAATAACGGGGCAGAGTATGAAGCATGCCTATTTGGGATGGAAGCTCTGCTAACACTAGGGGCCAATGACGTCCTGATTGTTGGAGACTCACTTCTAGTGATCAGGCAAGCTCAGGGTGAGTGGGAACTAAAAGAAGAAGCCTTACGGCCTTATTTGGAGCTGTTACAGTTCAGAAAGGGTTTATTCGGCCAGTGTGGATTCAGACATGTCCCCAGGGATGAGAATAAGATGGCTGATGCATTAGCTACTTTGTCCTCTATGTGGGTAAATCCAGAAGAGACACAAGCTCAACCACTGGTCATAGCCACTTCCAGACATCCTTGCTTCGAAGTGCATGAAGTAATGGAATTATCAGCCAAAGAAAAGCCATGGTTCTTTGACATTTACCGGTATGTTAAGGAGGGAAAGTACCCAGAAGAGGCCAGTGCTGCTGATAAGTTGACACTGAGAAAATTGGCTAGTCAGTTCAGAATCTTCGAGGACAAATTGTATAAGAGAACAGCATATGGAGTTCTTTTAAGGTGTCTAACAGAACAAGAAGCAGAGGACATGATGCAGCAGGTACATGCAGGATCCTGTGGGCCACATATGAATGGGCTTGCCATGGCTAGGAAGATAATGAGACAAGGGTACTTCTGGATGACGATGCAAGCAGATTGTATAAGAAAAGTGAAGAAATGTCATGAATGTCAGATCTATGCAGACATTAGTCATCTTCCTCTACTTGAACTTCACAATCTAGCGTCTCCTTGGCCGTTTTCAGCATGGGGGATAGACATGATTGGTGAAATTCATCCGGCTGCATCTAATGGGCATAGATTCATAGTTGTGGCAGTTGATTATTTCTCCAAATGGGTCGAAGCGGAATCCTTCACTAATGTTACAGCCAAGCACATGGTCAAGTTCATCCAGAGAAATATCTTCACTCGGTATGGGATTCCTCATCACATAGTAACAGACAATGGAGTACAGTTTCAAGGGGCAACGGCTGAGCTATTTGCAGAACATGGTATTGAACATCATAAGTCTTCCCCATACAGGCCTAAGGCTAATGGTGCAGTAGAAGCAGCTAACAAGGCAATAAAGAAGATCTTATCAAAAATGGTAACCACTTACAGGGATTGGGCTGATAAACTGCCTTATGCTCTCTGGGGTTACAGAACCAGTGTTAGAACACCGACAGGAGAAACTCCTTATGCCTTGGTATATGGGATGGAAGCAGTGTTGCCAGTGGAGATAGAACTCAAGTCACTCAGAGTTGCCCTGGAAGCTCAATTGCCAGAGACTGAATGGGTTCAAGCTAGATATGAGCAGCTAGCTACACTAGATGAAAGGCGACTAAAGGCACTGGATCACCTGCAGATGTATCAGCGCAGAATGGCTAGAGCCTATAATCGAAATGTGAAATGCTCCAAGCGGAAATTGAAAGCAGGAGATTTGGTTCTAAAGCAACTAAGGCCTTCAAATGTTGATGTTAGGGGCAAGTTCAGACCTAACTGGGAAGGACCCTATGTGGTGAAGAAGGTGTTATCAAAAGGCGCTGTCAGCATCATGGGCATGGATGGAAACGAGTTCACCAACCCGATCAACCAAGACAGGCTAAAGCTTTATCATGTATAAAAAAAAAAAAGAGAGAGGTCTGCTAGGCTGAAAACTCGAAAAGAGCGGTCTAGGCAAAAGTTAAGAAACGAGAGAAAATAATCAGTCGGAAAACCTGAAAAGGACGAGTGGTGACGGATTCTGGCACAATGTGAAATCTGTACCATTTAGGAACCAACTTGTTTCAAATGTACTCATTTTGACTTCATCAATAAAGTGAAGTGTTTGTTTAAATATATTTGCATGGTTATGACAAATGCACAAACAAAGTTGTCTCGCATAAACACACATTCAAAGAAAGCACTTTGCATTCAACTGATCAATATCATCACATTATTAGGCAAATGGAAATGCATTAAATGCGTGCAATTCAAAATCTTTTATCGTCCTCTAAAGTCCAGTTCATCTTCCCAAACGAGCAATAAAGAGTCACAACACCATTTTAGTTAAAAAAAAAAAAAAAATTGCTCGCTGAGGGGAAAACCGAAAAGGCACCTCAGGCAAAAATTAGAGCGGCCCGCTAAGCTGAAAACCCATATCGGGCAGTTTAGGCAAAAGGTAGGGCATATGAAAAGCTCGCTAAGGCGAAAACCGAAAAGGCGCCTTAGGCAAAAGTTAGAGCGGCTCGCTGGGCTGAAAACCTGATTTGGGCTACCCAGGCAAAAATTAGAGCACCTAAAAAAAAAAAAAAAAAACTCATAACTTCCCATGGAGCAGGAAAAACGAAACATCCTCAGTATTCCCCGCAGAATTCGTCACATCACTCCTCAGCAGAGTTTCCTATACTATTCCTCAGCGGGGTCTACATAAAGAACACCATCAATTACTTCCCCGTAGAGTCACCATGTTACTCCTCAGTGTAGTCTACACAAAGAACACCACAATTGTTTCCCCAGTCAAGCTGTCACACTCTTCCCCAGCGGAATCTCTACAAGGAATACCACGATCATTTCCCCAGCAGTCACCTCACTCCGTCGATAATCACCAAACAATGCCCCAAGAAAAGCAAAATCAACCAGGGGCGCAACATATCTCCCCAGCGAAGGGCAGAAAAGTCCGATAACAGAAAATGCATACATGTACATATACATCATCGCGCATCCATACATTACATATATCAATTACTTATCCCCGGCTAGTCTTCATTCTTGATCGAAGGGGCAAAAATTTTTGTTAAAAAATCTCTCGATCAAGGAATGAATACTTGTCATTTTAAGTGCAGGAATTCATCCCCAGCTTAATATCCTCAGCAAGTCAACAGATCCGCCTCGAGTAATGTAAACTCGGTATCGGCCCAGGCCCGCTCCATTATCTCAATTATCTCTAGCGAGTCTGCCTCGAGTAATGTAGGCTCGGCATCGGCCCAGATCCGCTCCATCATCCAAGTCCCCTAGCAGATCCGCCTCGAGTAATGTAAACTCGGCATCGGCCCAGATCCGCTCCATCATCAAAGTCCCCTAGCAGATCCGCCTCGAGTAATGTAAACTCGGTATCGGCCCAGATCAGCTTCGTCTATTTCCCTAGTAAAGCTCACCTCGGGTAACATAGACCTGATATCGGCTAATCTCTTCATCAATTTCGCCTCAGGTAACATAGACCTGATATCGGCTAATCTCTTCATCAATTTCGTCTCGGGTAACATAGACCTGATATCGGCTAATCTCTTCATCAATTTCGCCTCGGGTAACATAGACCTGATATCGGCTAATCTCTTCATCAATTTCGCCTCGGGTAACATAGACCTGATATCGGCTAATCTCTTCATCAATTTCGCCTCGGGTAACATAGACCTGATATCGGCTAATCTCTTCATCAATTTCGCCTCGGGTAACATAGACCTGATATCGGCTAATCTCTTCATCAATTTCGCCTCGGGTAACATAGACCTGATATCGGCTAATCTCTTCATCAATTTCGCCTCGGGTAACATAGACCTGATATCGGCTAATCTATTTATCAATTTCGCCTCGGGTAACATAGACCTGATATCGGCTAATCTCTTCATCATTTCGCCTCGGGTAACATAGACCTGATATCGGCTAATCTCTTCATCAATTTCGCCTCGGGTAACATAGACCTGATATCGGCTAATCTCTTCATCAAATTCGCCTCGGGTAACATAGACCTGATATCGGCTAATCTCTTCAACAACTCGCCTCGGGTAACATAGACCTGATATCGGCTCATTTTATCGCCAGTATCGCCTCGGGTAATCTAAACCCGGTATCGGCCTATCTCATCAGAAGATTCATTCCAGCATTCGCGGCGCTTTGATTCACGCTCTCAAATTCATCATCACAGGTATTATGGACTTGGGGCTAGATGTCGAATTTGATCACGCGAGGGGCAGCTGTAAGCGCTGGAATTTTCTATACTTAAAAAAAAAAAAGTATAGTCGTACGACTATTGTTACAGTCGTATGACTGTAACGTCGGAAAATCTGTAGAGGCCCATACCTCTGCAGCAAAAATGAAGGAGAGAGAAAAGGGAGCATTAATTGCTCCCTTGTTGCAGCAAGCAAGAAGGAGACAGAGATAAAAAGAGAGAAAGGAGAAAGGAAAAGAGGGAGAGGATTTTTCTGGTGAGAAGAAATCTAGAGAGAGAAAGAGAAAAAAAAAACCACAAAAAGAAAAACTCATTCTTCCCCTTTTATTTTCTTTAATCTCCCGAAATTAAGGTTAAAATTTGTTAGAAATCCCTAGGTTAATCAATTAACTACATAACCAAATCAAGAATTCGGACTAAAACAATCAGAATCCTTTGCAATTCGGATTTTGGACAAAAAGCTCCCAACTTCAATTCCAAAGGGGAAAGTGCGAATTTGTTGGGATTGGAGCGACGCCAGGGGTCAAAACGACTTGGAATAGCTTCTAAAAAGGTAGTCACTTCTTTTCCTTACACTTTTCCTAGCTTTCTTGGCGTTTAAAGTGAATTTTGTGTGACTTTTGCTGCATTTTCGTATTTCTGTTCCTGGAAATTAAGAACAGTCGTACGACTGTTCTTGGTTTTCATGAACAGTCGTACGACTGTATATACAGTCGCACGACTGTTCTTAATTTCCAGTCGATTTTCCTTCAGTTTTTGATTCAAAATGAAATCTTGGTGAAATTCTGATCCCAAACTGATTACAGTCGCACGACTGTAAACTACAGTCGTACGACTGTAATCCCTGTTCCAGAGTCGGAATTTCAGTTTTCATCCATAAAAATTCCCAAAAATTCCCAAAAGATCCCAAAAGTTAGAAAACCCTAAAAATCATCAAAATGAATTTTGTTGTGTGCATCCAACCATAGATTCGATTTTTAGTAAAATTGCATTTAGAACAATTCAACGACGGAGACCCAGTTCTCCTGAAAACCGACCCACTTAAATATGTAAAAATGCATGTAAACCGGAAAAATTGTTTTCAAAATGATTTTCTCACAAAACCAAAAATACAGGGACGTTTCAAAATATTTTCCAGGTCTAACCGGGCCGGTTAGCCGAGCCAACCCGGTTACCCCCCTTAATGCATGCCCCCCGATTCTTGATTTCCCAATTCTGTCTGTTTGAGTCCTAATTGTGGCGTGCTGTATATATTGTGCTAATCCTCTGTTTTGCAGGTTTTAATTTCTTTTTATTTTTATTTTGGATGTAATTTAATAGATTAAATCGTGTATTTAGGCGGTTGTATTTTTCTAGATTCTCGTGTATTCTAGGCGATTGTACAAGTGAGGCGAGAGTTTTTATTTTTCCATTCGATTTGGTTGTAAGCCAATTAATATTTATTTCTTTTCTTTATTTTTGTATTAAATGTTTTGTGTGCGCGCTGTATGCTTTTTATATTCAATAAAATGGACTTTAGATTTTGAAATATCATTCGAGAACATTAGCTATATTTATTTTAATTAGACACGAAATAAGGGACTTGTCCGGACCCGAATCTCTGGATAGTGTAGCGGCCGTTCGTCCGGTTCAGCTACATAAGAATTTCCCGGTTGAGCTGAGCCGGGTGGCGACTCCTACAACATCCATCGAGACTTCGGTCTCGGTTCTTTTATGCATTAATTCTATTCATTTTCCAAAACGCGGATTTCCATTATAAAAACCCCACACGAGGGAGGGATCCGCCCGAGATCGTGGCGCCCCATCCCGAAAGGGAGTCCCGCGTCCCGTCGAAAACGCGTCGTCTGCTCACAGGAGGACCTTGCACTTCTTTAGCTTTCCCATTCAGCTCCAGGACATCATCTAGATCTGTAGCAACTTTGGCTTCTTGTTCAGCAAGAATAGTGGTCTTCTTAATTTCAGCCACCTACGCCTTGGCCTTCTTCATGATCTCGGCTATCTCAGCAACCATAGAATCCAAGTTTACCTTGGTCATTAGCTCCTCTTCAAACCCTTCTTTAGACTTCCCAAATGCCTTGCTTATGGTAGCAGCCAGTGCACCTGAAATTGCTTCTACTGATTCATCGCAGACTTTCTCTTCAATTTTGCTTGGGTATCTTCACTGCTTTTGCTATCTCTTCAGGCAGCTCATTTTACAGAATAGCAAACTTAGCAGCCATGTCTTCCACCACTTTGGGGGCTACTGGTTCTTTCTGGCTCTTTTCAAAATCCACGACATCAGAATATATCTCAAAGCCTAGGTACTCAATGTTCCTAACTCTTACTGGCTCAGCTTGGCCATTATACAACTCTTCCCCTGCCTTTATGAATGGTTTCATCATAGGCTTGCCGCTCTTGCCCCCTTTTCTGATTCTTTTGGTCGGATGTTTCTTCTACATACCCCAGCCCAAGCCATTTCGGCTTTCCCGAGTCAATGTTAAACTTAGGCACCCCTTGTACATTAACTCTAAGTCCCATGCCCGGTACAAAATTCTGCTTATGCAAATATCTGGATAGCCATTCCGGCATATAGTTTTCATAAATGACCATTAGAGCGTCCGCGGCCTCCTCTTCCTTAACCATGGCGATTTGGAACCCGCCAAATGGTACAACTCCTTCATTTACAGTAGCTATCATGGATTGGGCATCTGCCTCAACAGTCACAATCTCACCATTTATCGAAAATTTTATTTTCTGATGCAGAGTAGAAGGGACACATCCTAATGGGTCAAACTATGGTCATCCCAACAGCAGGGAGAAAGTGACTGGGATGTCTATCACAGTGAAAACGACCATTAACTTGACTGGCCCAACCTCCACTTCAATCTCAAAAGTCCCAATTACAGTTCTTTTGGAGTCATCATATGCTCGGATCACCGTGGAGGACTTTTTTAGAGCATCTTCATTTAATGGAGTCATCATATGCTCGGATCACTAGCGCAAACATGGTAGCATTTTTTATGGACATATGTTCAATGCCGACCCATCATCCACCATCACGCATGGCATTACTTTGTCCTAATGTAGAGGGCCTTAATGTAGAGGGCCTTATTGTGAGCCTTTCCCTTGCTAGGTAAATCCTTTTCAGAAAATACAATCTCGAGAGTCCCTGAATGGATCTTATCCATTAGACAACACATGGCTTCCGGTGATGCAATGGGGGAAACCTCAATTTCTGACAACTTCTTTACTAAGGCCGCTCTATGCTCCTTGGAGATCAAAAGCAGATGCCACAAACTAGCTTGGGTAGGGGTTTTCTTCAACTAAGAAATAACCATATCTTCCTTTTCTACTTCTTTTGGCATTGACATACTACCCGATCTAGTCGCTGGGGCCTTATCCTTCAGTTAGGCTATTGGTTGATAAAACCTACCGCTTTGGGACACATTCTGAACTTCTTGATAAAACTCCTCGTATTCATCCTCTGAGTTGAGATCATTCAAGCTCACTGGCTTGATTCCATTCCGTTCTGTCTACCCCACATATTCAAACTCTACCTCAGCTTCTCCGATTGCTACAGACTGTATAGCAGGTTTCACCTGAAGGACTTGAGCAAAGATGAAATTGGCTGGCAATCCTGAATGTACCATGTTAACTCGCTTCTCGAATGCCGGCAACGGGTTGGTTTTTGTACTGGGCTTAGGGGGCTCCTGCAATTTCCCTTCATTAATTAACTTTTGAATATCATCCCTCATTTTGTAGCAATTACTGGTTCTGTGGCCAGTCACAACATGGTACGTATAGAAATTATCTTTTTCCACATCAGCAAGCTTTTCAAATGGCTTCAGGGACTACAACAACCCCCCGTTTCTAAACTTCGTAAAGATTTTGACTAATGGGGGAGTCCAAGGGGATATACCCTATCCTCCCGGACTCCTGCTCTGATTGCTTGGCTGCTGGGTTACCGCGGCAACCTCGACCTGCTTCACCTCTGAAGACTGTCCCCCTTTTCCTCTAGAAACTAAGCTAGAGCCGCTACCAGACCCGGCTGTAGCTGTTGACCTGTACCCAGAACTATACCCTGAACTCCTTCCACTTTTAGGGCTTGCTGCTTTCTCTTCCTCATCTCGCTCAATTTTCATGGCCATGCTGTAAACTTCACTAAGCTCACTAAATGGATGGAACTTCATATTGTTCTTGAAGACGTCCCTACTACCGTCAAGCAGCTTCTGGATCAATTCATCTTCATCAGGGTGGTTTTTCAGCAAGATCATCTTGTTCATCCATTGTTCATAATATTCATCAAAAGACTCGTTGGGCTTTTGCTTAATTCATTCCAAATCATACAGCTTCACCTAAATCTTGGTGTTGCAGCTGTAATATTTGATAAAAGCCACCAATAAAGCCTCCCAATCTGATTGCTCTTCGACTGATAAAGAATTGTACCAGCCCAATGCTCCTCCCTCAAGTGTAGTCGGGAAGAGATTGATAAGTTGTTGCTTAGTGGCGCCGGCCGTCAACATGACCCCTGCATAGAGATTCACATGGGCTTCTGGTGAACCCATTCCCTTGTAAGAAGGAACCTTCGGCACTTGAAAGCCAATAGGAAAAGTCTCAATGCCTTTGCTGATCATGGCATCTACATTAACTGCCTTCTTGGATTTCGAACTGACACTGACCCCTTTCTTCAGCTGGGCCACAAGTTCATCCAACTCAGAATACTTTGCCTTCATTTTTCTCTCTATAGCTGCCTCAATTTCTTGCAGCTTCTCTAGACTAGACGAGGCATCACCACCTTGTTGAGACGATTCAGCCTCTTTCCCCTTTCCAGCTCCACTAGCACCAGTTTCACTGGCTTCTCTCACAACAGCCCACATCTCTTCCTTCAGCATGTCACGAAAATCCTGAATCTCAGGAAATCCTTCAGGGCATCAGCAAGACTCGGCGTCTGGTTGGCCATCTCAAATTCTTCCTCGGAATCAAATTCACTTTCTATGTCTACTGCTCTTTGTTCCCCAACAGCCCTCAAAGCCTGAGATCTTGTCTAAGGTCGCTCCAGCTTACTCTGCTTGACACGACACGAGAAATGTCTAGGGATAATGAATGAATGAAATGGTGTCATGAAGAGTGATACACTAAAGGTGGTTTATGATGAATGTATGAAATGATGTCATAAGTGAAATGATGATGAGGAAGATCTCTATTTATTATTATTTTTTTCAGACATGCCAAGAACACCCAATACCATGCAAAAGATCATGCAAAAGGATCATGTGTGGACCCCACATAGTTAAGAGTTCGGTGCTTTTGGAGCACCTAGTGAATTTTAAGAAATGGTCACATGTGTGCCGACACACGAATAGAGTTTCAATGCTTTGTAAGTCTATGAGATGACATGAAATGGTTGCGTGAGGGCCAGCTCACGGACAGAGTTTTGATGCTTTTAGGAGCATCTAATATGGCGTGATATTGCAAACAAGTCACATGTGTCTTGCGACACTGACAAAAGTTCGGTGTCCATGGGACACCTTGAATGATTTGGTAATATTATGAAATGCTCCTATATGTGTATTAATCTGGCACTCAGGGAGTACCTTAAATGGTTTCACAATGTTATGAAATGGTCCAATGTGAACCATGATGCGCAAACAGAATTTCAACGTTACTGTGACGCCTATGGTAAATGACGTGATGTCGTGTAATGATATCGCATGACCTGCCATATGAAAATCGACCTAGGATCATTGTGATTTCGATTAAATGAAATGGTTTGGTGAAATGGCCAAGTGCAATCCAGTGCACTGGCAGAACACGGGCAGTTTTGGGATTCCCGATATGTTATGGAATGACCATGATGGGAATCCTTGGAAGGTCCCTAATTTAAAAGAGATGAGATGATATGAATGCTTATGTCACACAAAATTCAAATGGCTGCACAAAAATGTGGTTAGGATGCATGACATACATAATGATATTATGTATGCTTTAAGAAAATGTTGACACATGGATTTAATGTTATGGCTGCAAAAATAATTGTTAGAATGTATGGCACACAGATGATTAATGTATTTATACACACAAAAATAAAATGCAAGTGGCTGCACAAAAGATGTGAGTTAGTATCACACAAACGCTTTGTGAATGATATGTCATGTGCATGGGAAATGTTGATTGTGGTATGTCATGAAATATTGAGATGCGTGTAACACATAGCACACGAAACGTATTCTTCCAACCTTATTCCTCCAAATGTGGTCAGTCTTTGAAAATTCTAACCGAGTCCTAGGAGAGGTTCTCTTCGATCATCAATCGAGGATGATGAAGGCGTCATTTATAGCATTCATACAATTTGTTTTGGTATCCTAGGGGAATCCAACCAAGGTTGCCTATATGAGTTCGGTCTAAGTCAGGTTAAAATCAAGGCTCCCATAGCAAAATATACTCCTCTCTTCTCCCCACTCAAGGGTCCGAATGAAGGGGTTCGTACGAGGCTATGGGTGGTGTTTTGTATCCATGCCCCTAAGACCATGAGGAACAAAGGTGACACTTCAACAATCCACCGGGCTAAAATGGGATACTTAACCTAATGCAAAATGTCTAACTAAAGAATGCAAAACAAAATACCATATAAGAATCATCCACCTTATTTTGATTAGACAGTTTTTAGGGCTTGTCAAATTGTTTTAAGTTTTAAGAAAACTTTTGTAAGAATTCCCCAGTGGAGTCACCACTGTGAGCGGACGACGTTTTGGACGGAATGCGCGGACTCTCTCGGAAGGGAGCCTCGATATTGGGCAACCATCCCTCGCTTGGGGTTTTTAGAATGGAAATTCGATTTTGGAAAAATTAAATTAAGTCATAAAAGAACCGAGACTTATGTCTCGATAGAGTGTGTAGAAGTCACCACCCGGCTCAGCTCAACCAGAAAATTGCAGTGTAGCTGAACCGGACAAAGGCCGCTACACCTTCCAGAGATCTAGGTCCGGACAAGTCCCCAATTTCATGTCTAATCAAAATAAAATTTGGCCAATGTTTATAGATGGTATTTCATAATTCTAACATTCATCTTTATTAATAAAAGCATGCAGCGTACACATAAATCAAAATAAAGTAAAAAGTAGTGAATAAATAAATTATTACAACCCAATTGAATAAATATAAAAACTCTCAACCTCACTTTACAAACGCCTAAAATACACAAAGATCTAAAAAATTTACAATCGCCCAAATGCACGGATGAATCTATTAATTACATCAAAAACAAAAATAAAAGAAATGAAAAGCTGTAAAACAGACAGTTAGCATAATTTATAGCACACCACAAATAGGACTCAAGTAAGACAGAATGGGATTTTTAAGGAGTTCGGGGGCATGCAATTGGGGGATAACCAGGTCGACTCGGCTAGCCAGCCCGATTAGACCTGGAAAATAATTTTGAAACGTTCCTGTATTTTGTTTTGTGAGAAAATCATTTTTGAAAACATTTTTTTTCCGGTTTACTTTAATTTAACATGTGAGGTGGGTCAGTTTTCGGGAGATTCGAGTCTCCGTCGTTGTATTGTTCTAAATGCAATAACATTAAAAATCAAATCTAAGGTCGTGAATGCACATAACAAAATACATTTTTGATGATTTTATGATTTTTTTGAATTTTTATGATTTTTGGGAATTTTTGTGAATTATTCTAGAAATTATGTCCTTGGACGGAAGTTACAGTCATGCGACTGTAATCCCTCCAATTGCAGAAAATCGGTAAAATTTTATTCAACCAAAACTAAAAGCCGCGGGAATTCGAGAACACTCGTACGACCATATATACAGTCGTACGACTGTTCTTGAAAAGAAGAACAGTCGTACGGGTGTTCTTTTTTCCCAGAAACAGCAAGCCAGAAAAATGAATTTTTCTGCACAAAATGACACCAAAACACCCAGAAAAACAATAAAATGAAGGTTTGAGGCATATTTACCTTTGTGGTGCTGATCCACCATAGGTTTGACCGCTAGAAACGCCCCAATCACCTCCAAATTGCTTCTTTTTCCTTATGTGCAAAGGTTTGAAGGGTGTCCAAAATGTCACGAATTTAGTGAGTTTAAAGTCCAAGATTGATTGAATTTAGAGTGTCAAGTTATTAACCTATTGATTTCTATCAATTTAAATTCTAACACTTAAGAATCAAAAGAAGATGAGGAGAAAAAGATTGATCTTTGTGTTGAGTTTTCTTTTTCTCTCCTTTTTGTCTGTTTTCTCTACCAATTTCTCTCTCAATTCTTCTCCAAAAGTCAGAGACCAAAAGCCCCCTTTTCTCCTCTCTTTTTCCTTCTTATTTTCTCCCTTTGCTTCCTGCTCAAATTGGAGCAATAATTGCTCTCAAATCATCCCATTTTTTAATGCACAAGGTATAGGCTGCTGTACCTGCTCCGATATTATAGCCGTACGACTATAATACAGCCCCACGAATGTAATTACAGTCATGGCACAATTTTTTTTTAAGTCTGGAAAATTCGGGCCTTACACCAATTAATTTAACCAAGAGATTAAATTAGACTTTTATAAAATCAAACACATGTAAGCCTATACATGTAAAATATTTCCACCAAGGAAATAATCTCATAAATTAATTCATTGAATTAATTATGAGAAAGCCAATACAAATATTAATCATATTATTTCCATCAATCCAATTGATCTATATAATATAATTAATAAATCCTCTCTCTCCGGTGCGTATACTCCAAGTATACAGATGATCCTTTTAGTTCGAGTTTAGATTGTCAATGTGTACAATCCTATAGGCCCGTCTTTATGTTGATAATGGGCCTATGGCCCAAAGACTACAGGTGGGCTCTAGCAAACCACTACAGCACCAAATTAAAATGGAGAAAGCAGTCCAACTGTAATCATAACCCTGGAGTTTAAACTTGTGCATCCCATGTCATTGATATCAGTGTCCAACACAGTGGCATGGATTGATCACCCTCTTTTATGTCCGGACATTAACTTGATCCAGAATGAACTAACGCTCACAAACAATTTCCAACTTGTTTGGGTTTGGCCACACTCTTATCAGTTGCATTCATCAAGAGGTCGGTGATACCTTCTTAGTGGACTACTGAGTGACATTCCCTTCTACATATCCATAGTATTGCCATGTTCACTGACATACCCAAACGTACACATACTTGGCATCCTATTATAGGCCCTTTAGGTGTATACCAAAGTATACCGCTTCATATGCACCACCATCATATGGTCAGGTCAAAGGATCCATAGAACTACTACACGAGAATCACTTGTGATACTATACCATGTGGATGTCTTATTTAGTGGATCTATCCAGTATCATGCCCCTTTTGCATGCACCCTTTAACATGGTTGACATCCCATGTCCAATGGCTGGTAAGACACCACCATACAACTAAGCTAATGATAGTCTTTGGTTCCATTCATTCCCATGACTGGAACAGACTACGGATCTCTTTATGGTCATATCGGTTTCCTTATCCATGGTCTTACTGCCAAGTGCATGACACTTGTCAACATGGATATGGATATGTCCATTGGATACTCTAATTAAAACATAACACAAGATATATAATAAATAGATTAATGCCTTTATTTAATGACATAAATTGTATGATACATAAATCCAATAAATGCGCAATACAAATACAAGGACTAATGCCTCGGGGCTAAGGCATATCCAACAGGAATCTCACTGATGTCAATCAATGATATTGGTACAAGTTGGGTTGCATGGTACTGGATCGATCCGCCCCGAGAACACCATATGGTTCAATTGTTATAGGTGTTTTTCAAATAGGTCTTGTTATTATCCTTAGACCCGATATTCATTGTAACAAAACATGGGATGTCATACACTTTGATATATGCCTAACAGCCCATAACAGGGTGCCAAGTATGGGTATGATGGATGGGCCAGTGAACATCTTGATGTTGATAGTGAAGTTGACGGAATAACCACTCAATGTCCCCTGAGATGATATCACTGGCCATTTGATGAGTGGGGCTGACAAGTGTATGGCCATACCCGAATAAGTTGGGATACTTATTCATTAGGTTCAGTCTACTAGGTATTAAGAAATAAATAAGCATATAAGAGGATGATAGGGCCATGCCTCTTGCTTATCTATCGATGTCAGTTAGCATGGGATATACAACATCACTACTGAGTTATGTTTCATATTAGACTACAAGTCTCCATCTTAATTAGGTGCTGTAACGGTTTGCTAGAGTCCACTTACAGTCTGTGGTCCCACAACTGACATAAAGATGGACTCATAGGATCGTACACATATGACGACTGAACATTGATGAATCGGAATTGGAACAGAAACCAAATTAATTGAGTTATTGACATTAGGTTATGTCATAATTAATTCAATTATAAGGGAAAAATTAATTTTATTTGATTAATTATTTACATGTAGTAAATAATTTATTAAATAAAATTGAATTTCCTTGGTGGAAAATTTAAATACAAAGTTTATTTATCAAGGTTGACTTTAATTTAACTTTGGGTTATATTATTTTGGTAAAATTCTATTTAATTGTGTCAATTGGAATTTTATAATAAGGTTTTATTTAATTCTAATTGTACAAGTTAAATTAATTTAATCAAATTAAATAACCTATGGTTTTAATTGAAATCCTAGTAGGCTAAGGAGTATACTAAGGAGTACATAAGGAAGCCTTAAACCTAATTTCTCCCTAACCATAGCCACCATAGATATTTCGGCCAACCTAGAGAAGAGTGAGCCATCCCCTATGGTTGCTTGGTCTTGTTTTTCGTTCAATTTGTTCGCTAGCATGAGTTGCGTTTAAGAGTCATTCGTGCAATAGATTGTGGAGAAAACGCATTTGGGTTTCTGCAGTAGTCTCTATAGGAGACAGTTAAGGTGAGAAAATTCATTTTTCTTTCTGTTCTTTGTTTCGTTCTATTAAGCTATGTGGACCGTGAGTTATGGAATCGAGGAAATTTTAATCAGCATTTCCCTTGCGTTTAATATTTCCTGTGATGATTCCCAACAGTGGTATCAGAGCGTAGGTTCATGTTCCAATTAATGGAATGATTAGAATTAGGGTTCTTGGTGTTTGGTTTAATTTTATTGAAATTGGTTTTTCAATTGATTTTTCTTGGAACCCTAATTTGGTGATTTGGGAATTTTTAATTTATTTTTCCCTAAATTATTTTTCTATTTTTAATTGATTTTAAAAAATGAATAAATAAAGATGGACATATATGAATCGCAATTCGGGAATTGCAAATTGCAATTCATATCTGCTGCCTCGTAGCAGACTGTTGTGTGTCCAACAGCAGCTGCTGCTCTCACGGCAAGCCGTGGGGTTTGGGTCTTTTTTTTTTTTTGGATTTATGCGTATTTCGATTTTTGAACCCCATGTGAATTTTTAAACTGGTTTTGAAATTCGCATGATTTAATTTTCATGATTGGATTCGTAAGGCAGCAGCTTGGCTACTGCTGGCAGCACTGCTGTCTCTGGACAACTATGTTGATGCGCGGGGTGTGGGTCTGATTTAGTTTTTTTGTTGGTATCTTGATTTTTCAGAACCTAAGTGAATATTTTAAATTGATTTTAAAATTCGCATAATTTTATTTTCGCCATTGGATTTATGTGGTTTCTTGTGTGATTTAATTCATGCATATAATTTAATT
Source organism: Euphorbia tirucalli (assembly GCA_039660915.1). NCBI lineage: Eukaryota > Viridiplantae > Streptophyta > Magnoliopsida > Malpighiales > Euphorbiaceae > Euphorbia > Euphorbia tirucalli. The sequence goes on along the minus strand of CM077635.1, from coordinate 14,359,274 downwards.
TTTTGGTTAAAATTAAATTGGTTAATGAAATTGGTCCAATTGGCCCTTGGCACGAGTTGAGAATTGGATTGCTAATTCGAGTCTGTGACCGGGCATTGGTTATAGGCGCCAGAATCGATGATTTCACAAATGACTAGACATAATTAATTAAAATTGGAATTGCCATGTTCATGCATTTTGTTACATGTATATATATTGACATTTGCTATGCATAGATATATTTCTATGCTTGGTTAGATGAAGTTGTTGAAAAATTTATTTTGGGAAATACGGCCTGCATGTCATTTTATTTTATTTTGATGTTATTTTATTTTTTTTATATCTTGTAAATTTAATTGTAATTGTATCAAGCCATTGGAGAGGAAGCCCATTGGTGCTAGGCCCAAGAGGAGTTTGCAAGCCCGGTGGTTCTCTAGTATAGGCTTACTAGTTATTCATTAGGTTGTAATATAGGGCCCATAGTGTCCCTTCTATTATATACATGTTTTTATGCATATGTCAAATATATCTATGCATGTATGAATGTATATCAAGCCTTCTAATCACCCATGATTATGCATGCTAAGGCGTTATTAATCAATCTAATAAAATATTAATTCGATTAAGAGTGCTTTCCACATTCGAATCTTGTCAGTTTTTAAATAATACAATATGGGTTGTGCCTCCACTGTGTGCATTGTATTATTCATTTACTATATAGGGTTAAGGTAATGGTTACGCTTAACACTCGAATGGTTGTTGGACTCAGTATGGACAGTACGATATGCTACTAGCCCTAAGCACAGATGGGTAAGTGCTAATATGCCTATCAAAACAAGAGTCCCTAGGTTGGGATTAGAGGGAGTTCCTACCTAAATAGTTATGGGTTGGTTGACAAGCCTCCGCTTGGCCAATTCTTAATGAAATATGGATCTTGGTCTTATAAGCATACATTACCAGCAAATTAATTAAAATGGATTGTTAATTAACGTGGTTAAAATAATAAAGCCCTTTATTAATCACTCTGCAATTTTTCTGTATAGATAATGACTTAAAATGGCCGGTAACTCATTTTCACTATGGTTACTCCTCGAAAAGGAGAAACTATCTGGACCTAACTTTTTAGACTGGGCTCGATAGCTAAGAATAGTGTTGAGACAAGAGTTCAAGGAATATGTGCTAGATAGGGCCTTACCAATCGCACTGCCTTCATGTCGAGGGGTTACTGAAGCTCAAATTGAGGACTATGACCTGCATAAGAGTGATGATAGAGACATGTAATGCCTTATTTTGGGCATGATGGTTCCTAAGCTGTAAAAGCAGTTCATGGATTGTCAAGCCTATGCAATCATGGATGATCTCAAAAGGATGTACCAAGATCAGGCATGTCAAGAAAGGTTCTTGATAGCTATGGCATCTATGACCACCCATATGCTTAAGATGAAGGGCTATATCGACGCATTGGCCCATCTCAGCATTCTACTCCCACAGCAATTGGCGATAGACATCATCTTGGGATCCCTCCCCGAGTCTTATGATTAGTTCATCATGAACTATCACATGTAGGGCATAGACAAGACTGTGGCTAGTTACATGGAATGCTTAAGCTTGGTGAACAGTCTATCAAAAGGACTGCACCGGTGCTGCTAGTGAATAATGGGAACACCCCTGCTGCAAAGGGCAAAGGCAACGCTAAAGCCAAAGCCAAGGCAAAAGAAGGCTAAGAAGGCTAACCAAGGGCCCAAGTCCAAGGCCGCTCCTGAGGATGTATGCTTTGAATGCAAGCAAAAAGGACACGGGAAAAAGACATGTCCAAGGCTCATGGGTAAGTAAGTGAAGAACTAGGGTAGTTCTTCAGGTATATATGTTATTGACATTAACCTCACTGTTTTGACATCTTAGGTGTTGGACATTGGATGTGGTTCTCAAATTTGTTGTAATGTAGGGACTAAGAAATAGGAGGTTATTAGGATCCAGAGAAGTAGATCTTTAAGTCGGGAATGTCACTAAGGTTGTTGCCATCGAGATTGGACACTTCTACTTGGAGATGCCCACTAGATTGTTATTGATTGTGAAAGATTATTATTTTGTACCTACCATGTGCAGGAATATTATTTCAATTTCTGTCTTTGATATTTTTGGATTTGGTTTTAATATTGGCTTTGGAAAAATCGACATTTTGAAAGACAATATTATTTATGGAAGTGCTTTTCTAAATAATGGTTTGTAATTCTAGACTTAAATTAAAACAATCCAATCTATAACATAAACACTAAGAGGGTTAAGCCCAATGAACTTAATCCTGCTTACTTTTGGCATTGTCATTTAGGCCACTTAAATGAGAAGCACATAGCTAGACTTCACTGAAGTGGAGTGCTCATTTGACTTGGAGTCCTATGACACATGCGAATCTTGTTTAAGAGGCAAAATGACAAAGGTTCCTTTCAACATGAAAGCTAAAAGGGGCAAGTGCTTATTGGAGCTAATACACTCGAATGTATGTGGTCCCATGAGCGTTAGTGATAGAAATGGTTTTCACTACTTCATTACTTTCACAAACAACTTCAGCGCATATGGCTATATCTATCTGATGAAGAACAAGTCTAAAACCCTTGATAGGTTCAAGGAGTACAAGAATGAAGTGGAGAAGCAATTAGGCAAGACTATTAAGGCACTTTGGTCTGACCGAGGTGGCAAATATATAAGCCTAGTGTTTGATTCATTCTTCAGAGAGTGTGGGATTATCTCACTGCTCACTCCTCTTGGAACACCCTAATGGAATGGAGTGTCAGAAAGGAGGAATATGACCTTTTTCGACATGGTTCGCTCGATTATGAGTCAAACTACTCTCCCAACATTATTTTAGCGATATGCATTAGAGATAGCTACATTCACACTTAACAACATGTCGAGAAAGGCAATTGAATAGTCGCCATATGAACTATGGACGGGCAAGGAGCCCAACATCTCTTTCATGCGGATTTAGGGTTGTGAGGCCTACATCAAGAAATTGACAAGTTGCAAGCTAGACTCCAAAACTAAAAAGTGCTTGTTTGTGGGTTACCACAAGGAAACAAGGGGATATTACTTCTACAACTGTGAGCGGACGACCTTTTTCACGGGAACGAGACGCTATGAAGTGGACCGGGAAAAACATTTTCATTCCGTTTTGATTTTGGAAAACGGGCTTTGTTTATCTTAAATTAGGAAAATCATGGATTTGATTTGAAAACACTTTTATAGAAAACATTTTCCCGTTTTAACTTGAAGAGCTCGAAACTTAAATCCCACGATTAGTGATAGAGTCGCCACCCGGATCAGCTCATCCAGGAATTCTAGTAAAGCTCCCTACCGAGGGCAAACTACCGTACCTAATCTAGAGATTTAGGGTTCGAGCAAGTGACTTACTTAACCTCTAGCTTTCTTTCACTTTACAGTTTATATTACCATATTTAATTCGCTTTATATCTTTTTCTAACCCCAATTTGTGTTTTTTTTAATTCAATCGATGCTAAAGCAAAATACAAAAATAAATTGCAGAAAAATAAAGCATTCATCCAAGATATACAAAAAAATAATAGAGGCCGATTATACAACCCAATCGAATAAAAGATAAAAAAATACAGTAAAAATAATAAAAAAATAAATGCTGCAAAACAGATTGGTTAGCACAGTTCATATTGCACACACAGATAGGACTCAAATAGGACAGAATTAGGAATTTAGGAAACGGGGGCATGCACTTAGGGGGTAATCGGGTCGACCTGACCAGTCAGACCGGTTAGATCTGGAAAACGGTGTTGAAACGCCCTGTAATTTTTTTGCTGAAAAATCATTTTTGGAAAACAATTGGCTCGGTTCCATACAAATTTCCATTTTTTGTGGTCTGTTATTCCGGAATCCAGGGTTCCGTTCGTGTGGGTTCCTAAATACACAATCCATCTAGGGTCCAAAATGCAATAAACACACCAAAAACATTTGTGGAAAATAATATTTTATTCGTTTTCAATATTTTCCGGGGATTTTATGGGGTTTGGGGGTCCGCTAATACTGGACTATGGATCTGATTCGGACAAAACAACCCTGAAACTCAGGAAATAAACATGGGAAACACCAAAAACCCTAATATCCGTACATACAGAAAATTGAAAACCAAAATTTTATGACATACAGATAGATTTAGGCCGAAATCGATCACAACAGAAAGCGTAAAATGGAAAACGGACTATTTTCGGCCAATCGGGTCGATCCGAAAATTTGTCCTCATAGAACAGAACCGGGCATCTCTGGATACCAGAGCCACCTGGCTTTGTTCCTTATAAACATAGCCGCCCGGCTCTATTCGGGCAATCCGATTTCCGAAAGTTGCAAAAACAAAGAAATCGCATAGAAAAGACAATGCAAACAGGTTTAAGGCCTATCAGAGTTTACCTTGATGTTGTTTTGATGCTTTGAACATCAAGAAATGGATTGAAAGCTCGGGATTTGTCCTGGAAGCTCAACCGGCCAAAAACTGCAACAATCCGAAACAATCAGAAATGAATCCAGAACAATCCCCAATCGATGAGCAAAGGTTAAGCAACTTGTGTTTAATGTTTTTGGATTGATTTTAAGTCTTAGTCCTTATGTTTCTGGGTCCTCACTGGGTTGCTAAGTTTCATCTCTTCTTTCTTCTTCTTTGCTATTCTTTTCTCTTTGTTTCTTTGGAAAGTGTTTTTCTGCCTAATGTCCAAGAGTCTCCCTCTTTCTTTTGATTTGATTTTTTCCTTTTATACTCTCCTCTCACATATCATTTCAAACATCAAATGGTCGCTTGACTTTCTGATTTTTCCCAAAAATCCCTTCTACCGTACGGCTCTAGTTTAGAGCCGCCCGGCTATAGCTTAAAAGCTAGAGCCGTATAGCTCTAACAAGAGCCGGGGCAAAATTTCGAAAATCGGACGGGCACCCTAAACCCTATAAACCACTCGGGAGACCTTTTTGGGGATTTTGGATTACAGATAGCTTGGTTTTCATGAAGTTTAAGAAACTCCATGCAACATTCCATCGTTTTCAAGTCTGGTTCGTGTTCGTCCGTTCGACAGGTAACACAATAATTCTCATCATAGAAGTCGGGAAAACAAGACGCTTACAGCCGCCCCTCGCGTAATCAAATTCAATACCCAATATCCGGTCTGGGTTACTTGAGGGGAATTTGAGGAGACGAATTGAAGCGCCGTAAGCGGAAGGAAAGAAAAAACATACCTGAGTCGCAGCTAATCTAGGCCTGACATCGGGTTTAGTTTACCCGTGACGGATCTGCTGAAGTTCGGGGTGGAAGAAAATCTAAGCCTGACACCGGGTTTAGGTTACCCGCGATGGATCTGCTGAAGTTGAGATGGAAGCAAATCTAAGCCTGACACCGGGTTTAAGTTACCCACGACGGATCTGTTGGATTAGAGATTACGTTGGTGACGCGTATTTATTTCTTGATTGATAATTTTGGAACAAAAATTTTTTGCCCCTTCGATTAAGAATAAATATGGTCGACTGCCCTGCCCCTGGATGCCTGCACTTGGGTTGGTTCTGATGCATGTATGCATGTTTATGTACATGTTTTGAATGCTTATGTGTGCATGTTGCAGTGTGTGCATACGCGAATGGACTCTGGGAGATGGATCCCCCGCTATATGTCTAGCCTTGAAATGCTACGCACTTGCTGGGGATATTGAGTCATGCCTCTGGCTAGGGAAAGCATATGACACCTAGGACTGATCTAGCTGGGGAGCGTATTCTTTATGTGATGTGACTCTTGCACCTCTGTTGGAGATGTGTGAGGATATGTAATGGCTGTTAGGGAAGTCCGATGACTGCTGGGGAGAAAGTGGTCATGTTCCTTGTGATAGTTTTGCTGGGGATAGTGTAGAGGACCCTGCTGGAGAATAGTGGAAGAGGTTCTGCTGGGGAACAGTGAAAGGGATCTCCATTGGGGAATGAAAGTGTCTCCGCTAGGGAATGACGAAAGTGTCTCGTCTTTCTATCCCTAGGAGTGGTGAGTTCAGAAATGCTCTAAATTTTGACTAAATTGCCCAGCCTGGGTTTTCAGCTCAGTGAGCTGCTCTAACTTTTGCCTAAGGCGCCTTTTTGGTTCTCACCTTAGCGAGCTCTCATTTCTTTCTTTCTCTCTTTTTTTTTTTTTTTTTTGGTCCTGGGACATTTGGATTTGGATTTGGTTTGAATTTTTCGACCGCTCTAAGGAATGAAGAATTGAATTTGCAGGAAGAGAAAAGATTATGAGTTGCAAGCATTTTAGCACATTTCCTCATTGAATAATGCGAGTCTTTTAAACAAGTTAATGCAAAGTGCTTTCTTTAAACGGATGTTTAGGCAAGATAATTTTGTTTATGCATTATGATATAACCATGCGAACATATCTAAACAAATCATCACACTTTATTGATGAAAGTAGCATGAATAAAGAATGGTTCCCAAAATGGTATACATTTCACACAGAACCAGAATCCATCACCAGCCATCCCTTTCGGATTTTCCGACTGATTATTTTCTCTCGTGTCCTGATTTTTTCCTAGGCCACCCTTTTCGAGTATTCAACCTATCAGACTCTCTCTCTACTTTTTTTTTAAACATAGTACGGCTTCAGGCTGTCTTAGTTGATAGGATTTGCAAATTCATTCCCATCCATGTCTGCGATGCTTACACCACCCTTAGATAGCACTTTCTTCACAACATATTGCCCTTCCCAATTTGGCTTGAATTTCCCACAGGTGTCTACATTTGTAGGCCTTAACTGCTTCAGAACTAGATCTCCGACCTTTAACTGCTGTCTGGGATACTTCACATTTTGATTATAAGCTCTGGCCATTCTGCACTGATACATCTATAGGTGATCTAGTGCTTTCAACCGTTTTTCATCTAATATTGCCAATCGCTTGTACCTAGCCTGAGCTTGTCCCGTTTCTAGTAGCTGAGCTTCCAAGGCTATTCTGAGTGACTTAAATTCCATTTCCACTGGCAACACTGCTTCCATTCCATACACTAAAGCGTAAGGAGTCTCGCCGGTTGGTGATTTGACACTGGTTCTGTAACCCCAAAGGGCATATGGCAATTTGTCAACCTAGTCCCTGTAGGTGGTTACCATCTTTGACAAAATCTTCTTAATTGACTTGTTAGCCGTTTCCAGTGCACCATTAGCTTATGGTTTGTACAGAGAAGACTTGAGATGTTTAATGCCATGTTCAGGGAATAGCTTAGCTGTTGCTCCTTGGAATTGCACCCCATTATCAGTCACTATATGGTGGGGGATTCCGTAGCGAGAAAGGATGTTCTTCTGAATGAACTTGACCATCTGCTTAGCTATCACACTGGAGAAGGATTCTGCTTCTACCCATCGGGATGAATTTCTCCAATCATGTCGATCCCCCACGCCGAGAATGGCCAAGGAGATGCCAAGTTTTGTAGTTCAAGTGGTGGTAGATGACTAATATCCGATAGATTTGGCACTCATGACATCTTTTTACCTCCTTCACATAATCAGAATGCATTGTCATCCAGAAGTATCCTTGTCTCATTATCTTCCTAGCCATAGCAATCCCATTCATATGCGGCCCACAGGATCTGGCATGTACTTACTACATTACAGTTTCTGCTTCGCGTTCTGTCAAACATCTCAGAAGAACCCCATTTGTAGTTCTTTTGCACAGCTTATCTTCGAAGATTCTGAACTGGCTGGATAATCTTCTTAATGAAACCTTATCAGCAATGTTAGCTCCTTTTGGATACTTTCCCTCTTTCACATACTAATAAATGTCAAAGAACCAAGGTTTTTCCTCGACTGTTAACTCCATCACTTCATGCATATTAAAGCAGGGTTGCCTGGAAATTGCTATGACTAAAGGCTGTATCTGTGTCTTTTCCAGATCTTCCCACATGGAGGACAGCATTGCTAGTGCATCCTTCATCTTGTTTTCCTTTCTGGAACATGTCTGAACTTGCACTGGTCAGTAGTTCTAGGTAGGACAATAATGCTTCCTCTTTCAAGTCCCAGTCGCCTTGTGCCTTCCTAACCACCAAGAGTGAATCCCCAACAATCAAGACATTGTCTGCCTTAGTGTCAGGAGGGCTTCCATTCTGTATAAGCATGCTTCATATTCTACCTCATTGTTGGTTATGGGGAAATCCAATCTCTTCGACAGTGGAATAATCTCGCTATGTGGCGTTGCTATGATCACCCCAATTCCAGCACCCTTTCTATTTATGGCACTATCAAAGCACATAACCCATCTCCTTACTTCTAATGCAATGAGTTGTTCATCAGGGAACTCTAGATTTTCCATGCGGTATGATTCTAATGGCTGGTTTGCTAGGAATTCTGCCACAGCTCTCCCTTTGATATTTTTCCTAGTGATGTACTCGATGTAGAATTCTGATAAAAGTAGTAACCACCTAGACAATTTCCCAACCAACACTGGTGCTTCATACAGGCATTTCATTGGATCCACTTTAGCCATGGCTTGCACTTTATATGACTGAAAGCAGTGGCATAGCTTCTTAGTCAGCTAGATCATTGCTACATATGTATTTTCTACCTGTGTGTACTTGGTTTTGTATTCCAATAGCTTTTTGCTGAGATAATAAATGGGGTACTGCTTCCTTCCGTCTTGTTCCTGTGCTAGCATGGCCCCTATAGAGGAATCTTCGACAGCTAAGTTCAAAATCAAAGGCTTTCCTAGAGTTGGCGGGCTGAGAACTGGTGGATTTACCATATAAGCTTTGATCTTTTCAAAAGCCAATTGACACCTGTTGTCCCATACAATAGGCTAATCTTTCCTTAATAGCTTGAAAATTGGCTCACAAATTGAAGTTAACCGGGCTATGAAACGGCTAACATATTGCAATGAACCCAATAATGATCGGACCTCCTTTTCTATCTTAGGAGTTGGCATATCTCGGATGGCTTTGATTTTGTATGGGTCCATCTCTATTCCTCTCTGGCTGACCACAGGACCCAGCAGCTTTCCTGATATAACCCCGAATATGCATTTCTTAGGGTTAAGTCGCAGGTTGTATTCCCCGATGCGTGTAGGAAATCTATCTAGGATAGCTGGGTGCTCCTCCCGGGTCATTGATTTGACAAGCATGTCATCGATATACACCTCCACTTCTTTATGAATCATGTCATGCAGCAATGTTGTGACAGCCCTCTGGTACGTGGCCCCAGCATTTTTCAGTCCAAATGGCATTACTTTGTAGCAGAAAGTGCCCCACTCTGTGATGAAGGATGTTTTCACCTTGTCAATCACATCAATTAAGATCTGGTTGTATCCCGAAAGCCCATCCATGAAAGAATAGATGGCTACCTTGGTTGCGCTGTCGATTAAAACATCAATGTGAGGCAAGGGGAAATTATCTTTCGGGCAGGCTTTGTTCAAGTCCCTGTAGTCGACACATACTCTGACCCTTCCGTCTTTCTTAGGCACTGGCACAATGTTGGCTAACCATTTTGTGTATTCTACCACTTCGAGGAACTTAGCTCCAATCTGTTTGGCCACCTCCTCCTTTACTAATGTAGCCCATTCTAGTCTTAGCCATCTCAACTTCTGCTTTATTGGTCTGAATCGGGGATCTATTGGAATCTTGTGAACTGCTATTTCTTTGTCGACCTTTGGCATATCTTCGTGTGACCAAGCAAAAGCCTTAACATGTTTTTGCAGTATTCTTGTCAATTCTCTCTTTTCTTCGGATTTTAGTTCATGTGAAATGAATACCATTTTAGGATTTTCATCTGTACATATGTTAATTTCATGTAATGCAGTGTCATGAATGCTAAATATGCTTGATGGTGATTCAAATGCATGCACAGAATTATCAGGATAAACATCACACAAGTAAGCAAACTGGGATTTCATTGCATTAAAGTTGTTAAAGAGTACATTGTTCATATTGAAAAGAGAATAAATAGATATAACAAAAGCATTTTCATCCTCCAAGGGTGGAGGGCCTTGAACTTCTTCAGCATCCTCGCTCAGCTCCAGGATGTTGTTCAGGTCAGCAGCAATTTCAGATTCCTGTTCAGCAGGAAGAGCAATCTTCTCAATCTCAAGCACCTGTGCCTTGGATTTCATTATGATATCTGCTATCTCAGCAACCATAGAATCTAGGCTTGCCTTGATCATCAGCTCCTTAGTGGATCCCTCCTCAGAATTTTCAAATGCCTTGCCTAAGGCAGCAGTCAGTGCCTCTGAAATTGCTTTCACAGATTCATCGCAGACTTTTTCTTCGGCTTTCTCCTTGGCCACTTCCACTACTTCTGCCATTACTTCAGATGGTTTGTCCTAGGGGATGACAGGCTCAACAACTACCTCCTCCACTATTACGGGTGCAACTGGCTCCTCCAGACTCTTTTCAAAGTCCACAACATCAGAAAATATCTCGAAACCTGGGAGTTCGATGCTCCTAACCTTCACGGATTCAGCTTGCCCCTTGTACAGTTGTTTGCCAGCCTTAATGAATAGCTTCATCAAGGGCTTGCCATTCTTTCCTCTTTTTAGGTCTTTCTTCTCAGATGCTTCAACCGTGTAACCTAAGCCAAACTGCCTAGGGTTCCCATAATCAATGTTAAATTCGGGCACCCCCTGTAGATTGGCCCTGAGTCCCATACCCGGAACAAAACCATGCCTGTGAAGGTAGTTAGACAACCATTCTGACATATAATTCTCATAGATGACCATTGGAGCATCCGTGGTCTCCTCCTCACTAACCATGGTGACTTGGAAACAGCCGAATGGTATGGTCTCCTCATTAACTGTAGCAATCAGGGACTGGGAGTCTGCCTCGACTATCACAACCCCACCGCCCACTGAAAACTTGATCTTCTGGTTCAAGGTTGAAGGGACACCCCCTAACGGATGAAACCAAGACCTCCCTAACAGTAAGGAGAATGTAACCGGAATGTCAATCACAGTAAAAGTGACCGTCGACTTAATCAGTCCCACTTCCACTTCAGCTTCAAAAGTCCCAATTACAGTCCTTTTAGAGTCATCATGAGCCCTAATCACAGTGGAGGACTTTTCTAGACTGTCTTCGCACAGACCTAGGAATGGCAGCATCTTTAGTAAACATATGTTCAGGGTAGATCCATCATCCACCATCACACAAGGCATAACTCGGTCCAGGAGGTTAACTTTGACATATAGAGCTTTGTTGTGGGCCCTTCCTCCATGTGGTAGGTCTTTTTCAGAAAATACAATTTTAGGGGACCTGACATGAATCTTGTCCAGTATGCAACATATGGCCTCTGGAGATGCCAGTGGAGAAATTTTGATTTCAGACAGCTTTTTGACCAGCGCTGCCTTATGTTCTTTGGAAGTCAACAATAAGTGCCAGAGACTGGCCTGTGCGGGGGTCTTTTGTTGGGATTCGTCACGGGAAACCGACCGATAAAAGCAGAAATACGCGTCGATTTCCTCGAATCCGGCCCAGGAGCTTAAGATGTGGAAATCAAAAACTTAAAGCATAAAAGGAGGGTTTCAAAAACTCACCACAAAGTCTCTCTAAGAGACGGATGCGGACTGCAGGAACCAAAGTAGACTCCCTCCAACGTCACGTACACGAACGGCTCTCGGACCGAAACCCGTGCTAGCGACTCGGATGACAAGAAGAGAGGGAGAAGAAGAGAAGAGAGGGGCGGCCAAGCATAGAGTAATGGCTGCCCAAATTTCTTTCCAAAAGAAAAATCCAAACTCTCTATCTCTCACAATTGTTTCTTCACTCACAATTGTTTCTTCCCTTCTAAACAAAGAGCATTACGGAAAAGAGGACTAAACATTCTTACCATAAGAATGTATACGGCCAATTCAAAAAAAAAAGTGAGAAGAAAAGTCATCCCTTCATTTATTTCAAGTCATGATGAAAAGAAAGAAGAAGGATGAGTTGAAAAGTAAACAAAGCAATTTTCAACCTATGACTCACACCATGAGTCATCACTTTTCATCATTCAATTTTGTCAACAAAATGACTCATCATTGACTCATCACTTGCCTTAACATTCGGCCAAGCTAGAAAAGATGGTGGGATGATTTTGTTTTATCCATTCTTACCATAAGAATTAACCAAAATATCCAAGTAGCAAAGTCCAACTTTGCCACCCCAAAAGTCTTCCATGACTTCACACTTACATCATCTCTTTTGTCCAACAAAATGAGTCATCTTTCTAGCCCTTTCCATGCTCAAAATTTCGGCCAACACATCCCACTTAATGTGGGCATTTTTCATTTTAAGCTTTAAGCCCAATTCTAATTCCTTTGATTTAATTAATTTCAAATGCAACTTTACTTTAACATGTATGCTTATATATTATTCCATATAATATATTACATACATTTAAATTAAAATTCATTTGACCTATTAAGTTCATCAAGGGATTAAATTAGACATACATAAAATGAGATACATGTAAACCTATACATGTATAAAAATATTTCCACCTAGGAAATAATCCCATAAATTAATTCATTGAATTAATTATGAGAAGGCCAAAATAAATATTAATTATATAACTATGATCAATCCAATTGATTCATATAGTATAATTAATATATCTCTCTCTCTTCAAACGTGTATACTCCAAGTACACACTTAATCCGACTAGTTAAAGTCCAGACGTTCAATGTGTACGATCCGATGGGCCCGTCTTTATGTTGGCAGTGGGCCAAGGCCTACAGACTACAGGCGGGCTCTAGCAAGCCACTGTAGCCCCCAATTAAGACGGAGTAAGCAGTCCAACTGAAAACGTAACCCAGTAGTTTGAACTTGTAAATCCCATGTCGCTGATATCGGTGTCCAACACAGAGGCATGGAAGTATCACCCTCCTTGTGTCTGGACCTTGACTTGATACCGAATGAACTGATGCTCACAAACAAGATCCAATCTTGTTTGGGTGCGGCCGCACACTTATCAGTAACATTCTTCAAGAGGCCGATGATATCGTCTCAGTGAATCACTGAGTGACATTCCCTTCTGCATATCCATAGTGCTGCCATGCTCACTAACACACCCGAACGTACCCGTACTTGGCACCCTTTTACAGGCCCGTTGGGCGTACACCAAAGTGTGCCACTTCACATGCAGCACCATCATATGGTCCGGTCTAAGGACTTATACAAGTACTACACGAGAATCATTTGTGATACTATACCATGCAGATTCCCGTAAAGTGGATCAATCCAGTACCATGCCCTTTTTGCATGTACCCATTAACCTAGTTGACATTCCATGTTCTATGACCGGTAAGACACCGCCATACAACCAGGCTAATAATAGTCTTTGGTTCCATTCATTCCCATGATTGGAACAGACTACGGATGACTTTATGGTCATATCGTTTTCACTATCCATAGTCTTACTGCCAAGTGCCTCACACTTGACAACATGGATATGGATATGTCCATCTATTATACTCTGACTAAGGCTTTGGAAAAGACCCCATTTGGAATATGGACGGGCAGGGTGCCTAATGTGTCTTTCTTACGGATTTGGGGTTGTTATGCACAAGTCAAGAAATTGACTGTGAGCAAAACTAGAACCCAAAACCGACTAATGCCTGTTTGTGAGCTACCCTAGGGAAACCAAAGGGTATTACTTCTACGACCCCGCTGAGAACAAGGTGTTCATGGCGCAAAAGGGGTCCTTCTTGAAAAGGGGTTTCTTTCCATGAAAGACAGTGGGAGTGATATTGAACTCAGGGAAGTTCAAAGCTCAGAAATTCCTGAAAAGGATAACTCGGAGACCAGGGTGAAGCTTCCAAAAGGGGAAGCACCAGCCCAGGTCACACAAGGACCTAAAAGGTCTGGTAGGGATCATCAGAAACCTGAGAAACATTGGTTTTTGTTTCTAATGATTATGCCCCTTTTGTTTTGGACGAAGAGGAGCTCAAAACCTACTAGTAGGCTATAGCTAGCCCACTGTCTGCCATGGTGGTGGATTTGCAATCTATGTACGATAATCAGGTTTGGAACCTGGTTGATTCACCTCCAGGTGCTAAGGTAATAGGTTGCAAGTGGTGCTATAAGCTATAGGCCGACAATACCTTTAAGGGTGTGTATAAGAGGTTTAGTGGGAGCATAGTAACTTTCCTGGTATTATATATGGATGGCATCCTTCTGATTGGAAGCGACATAGCAACACTACAAGGGAATTGTAATGGTTGTGTAAGTGCTTCGCAATGAAGGACTTAGGCGAAGCTGAGACGATCCTAGGGATCAGGATCTACAGGGTTAGATCCAATCGGCTGCTAGGCCTAAGTCAGGCCAAGTACATAGACATAGTTCTGAAAAGATTCAGCATGGACCAGGCTGAGAAAGGTTTCTTGCCAATGGGTCATGAGCTGAAACTTAGCAAGAAGTACTGTCCTAAGACAAGGCAGGATAGGGAGAACATGATTTGGTCCTATATGCACTTCGGCTATGGGATCAATCATGTACTCCATGCTATGTACAAGACCTAATGTCGCCCATGAAAGTTAGGAAGAGCAGTCAGTTACTGGGTACACTGATGCAAGCTTCCAGGCCGACCAGGATGAATATAAGTCGCAGTATAGGTATGTGTTCATGCTAAATGGTGGTGCTATTGTTGGAGAGGCTCCAAGTAATAGACCATCGCGGTTTCTATCACAGGAACTGAGTACATTACAACGTGTGAAGCAGCTAGGGAAGCTGTGTGGATAATGAAGTTAATCATGCAACTGGGGGTAGTGTCAACTATCCAGTAACCAGTTGATATCTTCTGTGACAACGCGGGGCTGTTGCACAAGCTATGTGCCCCGGTCACACATATACACGAAGCACGAACTCAGGGAGTTTCACCTATTGCGAGAAATCGCTGAGGGGGTGACATCTCATTACAAAGAGTGGACACCAAAGACAATGTCGCAGATCTTTTGACCTACATGCTTGGCTATGCCTCTACATCATAAGCTGGTCCCGCTGATCTCTATGGCAGCAACCCTTGCTCCATTTCTGACCTGCAAGTCCACTTGTCCCGATCCCAGTGATCTCCTGTTCTTAAGTCCCTGCACATTACAACAAATGTGAGAACCACATCTAGTATCCAATACATAAGATGTTGAAACAGAGGTTAATGTCTATGACATATATACCTGATGAAGACACGCCCTGCGTCTTCCTTTTCTCTCCCAAAAGCTTGGGACACGATCTTTTCCAATGTCCAGCCTGCTTGCAACCGAAGCAGACATCCTTGGAACGAGCCTTGGGCTAGGCTTTAGCCTTTTTAGCCTTGGCTTCCTTAGCCTTGGCCTTGGCCTTTGCCTTGCCTTTAGCAAAAGGAGGTTTCCCCTTGTTAACCTCAAGTACCGGCGGAGTCTTCTTGATCGACAGTTCAGCGAGCTCAAGCATCCAATGCAGCTCACTGGCGCGTAGGCCGTATTTACCAAAAGAATATTACAACCCAAATAAATAAGGCCCAAAACATCCATTCATGCATTTAATCATACATACACGTATCCAATACATACAATTTATAAACATGTTAAATGCATGAATTAATCCCATTTCAATTATGTCCATAGCCATTATTTTGAAATCGCCAAATTTTGGCCGATCATGGTTCTAAACCCGTGCGGGCTTTGGGCCTCCAACCCAGGCAAAATTGCTCCCAATCCAATTGGGAAACCATGAATTCCAAAATTAGCCGTCCGGGTAATCGTGCCAAGAAAACCCGAACCAATTTCAATTAACCGTATTTATTTCCAAAATAAATATCGCATGAACGAAAAATAAATTCATTCATAAAACATGCGCATAAAATTTCCAAAATAAACACGCACAAGTTTAAAACAATTAAAATTTTAAAATCCCACGCGTAAAAAAATTACCAAAATTTAAACACGCATATTTTTTTTTTAAAATTTTAAATCCGGCCCGGCCCAAAAATCCCGCCAAATCCAAAAATGGGCCCGGCCTGCCGCGCGGGGCAGCCGCGGCGCTGCTGCCCAGCAGCAGCCTGCTGCTGGCGTGCAGCAGCTGCTGCCCAGCAGCAGCTGCTTGCGCGCAGCAGCCCTGCTGCTGGCGTGCAGCAGCTGCTGCCCAGCAGCAGCTGCTGGCCAGCAGCAGCCCAGCTGCTGCCGAGGCAGCAGCCAGCAGCAGCTGCTGCCTGTGGCGCCTAGCGCCGCAGGCAGCGGCTGCTGCCCCCGTTTCGCCCCGAAACGGTCCGTGATTTTTTCCCGCAACAAAAAAAGCAACATGAAATTAAATCACCAAGAAATAAAATCATGCATAGGAAATTAAATCTAGCATAAAACCTATATGCAAAATAAAATTTCCATAAACAATTCACAAATAGAAAATTAAATAAAGCATAAACCATATGCATAAAATTTTCCATAAGTAAAATTCAAGGGGAAAAATCACCAAACCCCAAACCAAAAATAAATCCCGTCCACAAAATCGCCAATTTTAAAACACGGGATCCGCCAAGTTTAAAGATTTCCACGGATCAAAAGCCCGCTCTGATACCACTGTTGGGATTCGTCACGGGAAACCGACCGATAAAAGCGGAAATACGCGTCGATTTCCTCGAATCCGGCCCAGGAGCTTAAGATGTGGAAATCAAAAACTTAAAGCATAAAAGGAGGGTTTCAAAAACTCACCACAAAGTCTCTCTAAGAGACGGATGCGGACTGCAGGAACCAAAGTAGACTCCCTCCAACGTCACGTACACGAACGGCTCTCGGACCGAAACCCGTGCTAGCGACTCGGATGACAAGAAGAGAGGGAGAAGAAGAGAAGAGAGGGGCGGCCAAGCATAGAGTAATGGCTGCCCAAATTTCTTTCCAAAAGAAAAATCCAAACTCTCTATCTCTCACAATTGTTTCTTCACTCACAATTGTTTCTTCCCTTCTAAACAAAGAGCATTAAGGAAAAGAGGACTAAACATTCTTACCATAAGAATGTATACGGCCAATTCAAAAAAAAAAGTGAGAAGAAAAGTCATCCCTTCATTTATTTCAAGTCATGATGAAAAGAAAGAAGAAGGATGAGTTGAAAAGTAAACAAAGCAATTTTCAACCTATGACTCACACCATGAGTCATCACTTTTCATCATTCAATTTGTCAACAAAATGACTCATCATTGACTCATCACTTGCCTTAACATTCGGCCAAGCTAGAAAAGATGGTGGGATGATTTTGTTTTATCCATTCTTACCATAAGAATTAACCAAAATATCCAAGTAGCAAAGTCCAACTTTGCCACCCCAAAAGTCTTCCATGACTTCACACTTACATCATCTCTTTGTCCAACAAAATGAGTCATCTTTCTAGCCCTTTCCATGCTCAAAATTTCGGCCAACACATCCCACTTAATGTGGGCATTTTTCATTTTAAGCTTTAAGCCCAATTCTAATTCCTTTGATTTAATTAATTTCAAATGCAACTTTACTTTAACATGTATGCTTATATATTATTCCATATAATATATTACATACATTTAAATTAAAATTCATTTGACCTATTAAGTTCATCAAGGGATTAAATTAGACATACATAAAATGAGATACATGTAAACCTATACATGTATAAAAATATTTCCACCTAGGAAATAATCCCATAAATTAATTCATTGAATTAATTATGAGAAGGCCAAAATAAATATTAATTATATAACTATGATCAATCCAATTGATTCATATAGTATAATTAATATATCTCTCTCTCTTCAAACGTGTATACTCCAAGTACACACTTAATCCGACTAGTTAAAGTCCAGACGTTCAATGTGTACGATCCGATGGGCCCGTCTTTATGTTGGCAGTGGGCCAAGGCCTACAGACTACAGGCGGGCTCTAGCAAGCCACTGTAGCCCCCAATTAAGACGGAGTAAGCAGTCCAACTGAAAACGTAACCCAGTAGTTTGAACTTGTAAATCCCATGTCGCTGATATCGGTGTCCAACACAGAGGCATGGAAGTATCACCCTCCTTGTGTCTGGACCTTGACTTGATACCGAATGAACTGATGCTCACAAACAAGATCCAATCTTGTTTGGGTGCGGCCGCACACTTATCAGTAACATTCTTCAAGAGGCCGATGATATCGTCTCAGTGAATCACTGAGTGACATTCCCTTCTGCATATCCATAGTGCTGCCATGCTCACTAACACACCCGAACGTACCCGTACTTGGCACCCTTTTACAGGCCCGTTGGGCGTACACCAAAGTGTGCCACTTCACATGCAGCACCATCATATGGTCCGGTCTAAGGACTTATACAAGTACTACACGAGAATCATTTGTGATACTATACCATGCAGATTCCCGTAAAGTGGATCAATCCAGTACCATGCCCTTTTTGCATGTACCCATTAACCTAGTTGACATTCCATGTTCTATGACCGGTAAGACACCGCCATACAACCAGGCTAATAATAGTCTTTGGTTCCATTCATTCCCATGATTGGAACAGACTACGGATGACTTTATGGTCATATCGTTTTCACTATCCATAGTCTTACTGCCAAGTGCCTCACACTTGACAACATGGATATGGATATGTCCATTGGATATTCTATTTAAAATATAGCACAAGACATATAATAAATAGATTAATGCCTTTATCTCCTTGACACAAATTGTATAATACATAAAGTTTACATTAATGTACCAAATGTATCATACAAACACAAGGACCAATGCCTCGGGACTAGGGCATTTCCAACATCTTTTTCAATTGGGAGATAACTAGGTCTTCCTTTTCTATCTCCTTCAGTGCTGACACACTGCCTGACCCAGTCACTGGAGCCTTTTCATTATGCTGAATGGGTGGCTGGTAAACCCTGCCACTCCTTGTTACATTTCTGACTTTGGGAGCCCTTGTCTCCACAACTGGCAGCTTGACTGTCTCACTACTGCCATAATCTTCATATTCATCTTCTGAATCCATATCATCCAAACTCACAGGCTTCACTTCCTTTTGCTCTGTCGACTTCTCACAACCAGACTTTGCCCCAGCTCCACTAGCCGCTACAGACTGTACGGTGGGATTTTCCTAGAGGACTTGTGCAAAAATGAAGTTGTCTGGCAGGCCCGACTACATATTAACCTGCCTTTCAAATGTTGGCAAAGGGTTATCTTAGTAATGGGTTTGGCAGGCTCCTGTAACTTCCCTTCATCGATCAATTTCTATATGGCATCCTTCAGCCTGTGACAGTTGTTGGTCTTATGTCCCACCATGACCTGGTAGGTATAGAAGTTGTCTTTATCTTCCTCCACTGGCTTCTCAAATGGCCTGAGAGAGTTCAACAGACCTTCATTTCTGCACTTGGCGAAGATCTTAGCCAAGGAGAACGCCCAGGGTGATATACATTGACTATCTGGATTTTTGCCTTGGTTGCCTCGTTGCTGAGACACGACGGCAACACCTGCTTGTTTACCCTCTGAAAATTGTCCACTTTTACTTGTAAAACCAGACCCAGACCCACTGCTTAACCCGATTGAAGATGTCGACCGATACCCGGAACTGTACCCGGAGCCTCTGCTGCCCTTTTGGTTTACTACCCTTTCTTCTTCATCTCTCTTAATTTTGATTGCCATGCTATATACTCCACTGAGCTCACTGAAAGAGTGGAATTTCATGTTGTTTCGAAAGATGTCCTTACTACCATAAATCAAATTTTGAATCAATTCATCCTTGTCGGGGTGGTTCTTCAGCAGAATCATCTTGTTTATCCATCTCTGATAGTAAGCATCAAAGGATTCATTAGGCTTCTCCTTAACCCTCTCCATATCGTACAGCTTCACCTGGATCTTAGTATTGAAGTTGTAATGTTTGAGGAAAGCCGCTGATAAGGCTTCCCAATTAGATTGCACATCTTCAGACAAAGAGTTGTACCAATTCAGAGCTCCCCCTTCCATTATGGTTGGGAAGAAGCTAACCGGCTGCTGTTTAGTGGCACCCGCAGTCAGCATTATCCGGGCATACAGATTTACATGAGCTTCTGGGGAGCCAATCCCCTTGTAGGAAGGAATTTTAGGCACTTGAAACCTAATGGGGAAGGTCTCAATGCCCTTCTTGATCATTGCATCTACGTTCACCACTCTCTTGGAGCCCAGGCTGATGTTGGCCCCGTTCTTCAGTTCAGCCACTAATTTGTCAAGTTTAGAGTACTTGGCCTTCATTTTCTTTTCCATGGCTGCTTCCATCTCTTACAGCTTCTCTACACTGACTAAGACATCAGCCCGTACTGAGAAGATTCATCTACCTTTTCCTTTACGGGCCTATTGGTTTTGATATCCCCGGTTTCCCTTACAACAGCCCGCATCTCTTCTTTTAGCATGTCACAAAAATCTTGGGATCTCAGGAAATCCTTCAGGGCATCAGCAAGACTTGGTGTTTGATTAGCCATTTCCACTTCTTCCCCGGTATCAGAATCACCGTCAGTTTCTATTGCTCTCTATTCCTCAATAGCCCTCAAAGCCTGTGACCTTGTCCTTGGTAGATCTAGCTTACTCTGTGAACTATCTTTATGGAGATTTGGTCTTTTATAATCTCATGTGTGTATGGTCCTACATCGTAAGTGAAGAGTTAGGGATGGTAAATGATTGACGTGTTGTCGTAGAGAGTGATAGTTGGATGATGCTTCGTGAATGGAAATGAGAATGAGGATGATCTTTGTGTGTTTTACTTCCCTTATTTGGGATGTCCCAAGAGTGCCTAATACTATGCAAAATAATGCAAAAATGTCCCATGGGAGCCACCACACTGACAGGGGTTCGGTGCCTTCAAGGCACCTAATGAATTGTCGTGAGGTGGCCGCGTGTGTACCGGCACAGGGGCGGAGTTTTGACGCTTTGTAGGTCGATTTCATGAACTGAAATGGTTGCATGGGGACCATCCCATGGACAGAGTTTTGATGCTTATGAAGTAATGAGATATGAAGTGATGTTACAAGAAAGCCGCGTGTAACCAGAGACACGGACAGAGGTTCAGCGTTCGTAGAACACCTTGCATGATTTTTGATAATATTATGGAATGCCCCTATATGTGTACTAATTCGGTACCCGAGGAGTACCTCGAATGATTTCATAATGTCATGAAATGTTCTGATGTGAACAATAATGCACAAACAAGATTTTGGTACCACCGAGACACCTATGATGAATGAACGTGATGGCATGTGATGACATCGTGTGAACCACCATATGGAAGCAAATCTAGAACCATTGCGGTCTACTATTGAATTGTGTGATATTTATGAAATGGCTGAGTGCAATCTGATGCATGGGCAATACACGGGTAGTTTTGGGGTACCCGATATGTTATGGTATGAAATGATCATGAAGGGCACACTCGAAATCATCCTTTATTAAGTGAGATAAAATGATATGGATGGCATGTCACGCAAAAATGCAAGTGGCTGCACGAAAATGTGATTAGTGCCACACTTATGTCAATGTTTGAAAATGGCTGCATAAAGATGTGGTTAGAATGGCACGCGAAAGCTATGCATGTTTGATGCTTCGTGAAAAGTTAAAAAGAAAACACCACAGAACAAACGTTAGCACATGTAAAAATATGCGCTCCCTTCCGACTTTATTTCTCCTTTCGATTGGTCTCGCATTCTTCCTAGGTGTTAGGTCTCTTTGGCATCAACGAGGGATACCAAAGGTGCACACTCAATGTTCATTTTGAATTTAAGTTTGGTACTACTAGGGGAAGTTGCCAAGCCATTACATGTGGGCCAAATTCAAAACCAAGGGTCTTACAGGTTCCCATAGCAAAGATACACTTCCGCACTATAGAACATGATGTAAGGTCATGCGGTGCTATCAGTGGATTACCCGTCGGGTGTCTCCAATCCTGGCGAAAGAGATAGTCCACCTTCTTGGGTAAACCGGGGCTGATCAGTGTGTTAGAGGGATTGAGAAGAAGAAAATGTCATGATATGCATGGTGCAAACAAATATGGTAATATGAACTAGTGAAGTGACTTCAAGCGAGGTTATATTTTGGTAGTTGCCTAAGTTCCTTAAGTTTTTGGAAAAATTTTTAAGAAAACATTTTCCCCAGCAGAGTCGCCACTGTGAGCGGACGACCTTTTTCACGAGAACGGGACACTATGAAGTGGACCATCGAAAATGTTTTTGTTCCGTTTTGATTTTGGAAAACGGGCTTTGTTTATCTTGAATTAGGAAAATCGTGGATTTGATTGGAAAACCCTTTTATAGAAAACATTTTCCTGTTTTAACTTAAAGACCATGAAACTTAAATCCTGAGATCAGTGACAGAGTCACCACCCGGATCAACTCATCCGGGAATTATGGTATAGCTACCTCCAAATCCAGTGATTTAGGGTTCGTACAAGTGACTTACTTAACCTCTAGCTTGCTTTCACTTTACAGTTTATGTTACCATATTTAATTCACTTTATTATCTTTTTCGAACCCCAATTTGTGTTTATTTTAATCAACCGATGCTAAAGCAAAATGCAAAAATAAATTGAAGGGAAATAAAGCATTCATGCAAGATATACAAAAAAATAATAGAGGCTGATTATACAACCCAATCGAATAAAAGATAAAAACACTCGTCCTCACTTTACAATCGCTTAAGTACATGAGGATCTAAAAATTACAACCGCCTAAAAATACACGAAATCTATCAAATACAGTAAAAATAATAAAAAATAATTGCTACAAAATAGATTGGTTAGCACAGTTTATATTGCACACACAGATAGGACTCAAATAGGACAGAATTGGAAAGTTAGGAAACGGGGGCATGCACTTAGGGGGTAACCGAGTCGACCCGATCGGTCAGACCGGTTAGACTTGGAAAACGGTTTTGAAACACCCTGTAATTTTTGTGCTGAAAATTCATTTTTAGAAAACAATTGGCTCGGTTCCATGCAAATTTCCATTTTTTGTGGGTCTGTTATTCCGGAATCCAGGGTTCTATTCATGCAGGATCCTAAATAAACAATCCATCTAGGGTCCAAAATGCAATAAACACACCAAAAACATTTGTGGAAAATACTATTTTATTCATTTTAAATATTTTCAGGGGATTTTATGGGGTTCGGGGGTCCGCTAATGCTGGACTATGGATCCGATTCGGATAAAACAACCCTAAAACTCAGGAAATAAACCCAGGAAACACCAAAAACCCTAATATCCATACATACAGAAATTTGAAAACCAAAATTTTATGACATACGGATGGATTTGGGCCCAAATCGATCACAACAGAAAGCGTAAAATGGAAAACAGAATGTTTTTTGCCGATTGGGATGATTCGAAAATCTGTCCTCACAGAACAGAACCAGGCGGCTCTAGGTGCCAGAGCCGCCAAGCTCTGTTCCTCATGAACATAGCCACCCGGCTCTATTTGGGCAATCTGGTTTTTGAAAGTTGTAAAAAAGAAGAAAACGCACAGAAAAGACAATGCAAATAGGTTTAAGGCCTCTCATAGTTTACCTTGATGTTGTTTTGATGCTTTGAACGTCATGAAATGGATTGAAAGCTCAGGATTTGTCCTGGAAGCTCAACCGGCTGAAAACCGCAACAATTCCAAACAATCCAAAATGAATCTGGAACAATCCCCGATTGATGAGGAAAGGTTAAGCAACTTGTGTTTAATGTTTTTGGATTGATTTTAAGTCTTAGACCTTATGTTTCTGGGTCCTTACTTGGTTGCTTGATTTCGTCCCTTCTTTCTTCTTCTCTACTTCTCTTTTCTCTCTGTTTCTTTGGAAAGTGTTTTTGTGCCTAATGTTCAAGAGTCTCCCTCTTTCTTTTGATTTGATTTTTTTTCCTTTTATACTATCCTCTCACATATCATTCCAAACATTAAATGGCTGCCTGACTTTCAGATTTTCCCCAAAATCCCTTCTGCAGAGCAACTTGGCTCACCCACTAGAGCCGTATGGCTCTAGTTTGTACTAGAGCCATACGACTCTAGTCTAGAGCTGCCCGGCTCTATCTTAAAAGCTAGAGCCGTGTGGCTCTAACAAGAGCTGGGGCAAAATTTTGAAAATCGGACGCGCACCCTAAACCCTAGAAACCACTTGGGAGACCTTTTCGGGGATTTCGGATTGCGGATAGCTTGGTTTTTAGGACATTTGAGAAACTACAGGTAACATTTTGCTGTTTTCATGTCCGGTTCGTGTCTGTCCATTCGACAGATAACACAAGAATTCTCACCATAGAGGTCGGGAATGTTGGGAATTAATCGCCAAAACAAATACGCAGCGGAAAGAAAAACGGATTAATCCCCACCAAGGACCCATGTACATTGCATTGAATTGGAAGGAGGGTTAAAGAATTACCTTAATTCTTTGTAGGTTTTGAATCAAAAGGAACCAAGATAGCTTCCCTCTACGGTTGATCCACACGGAACAATTCATTCACCGCGTGCTAGCGCCGGGATTGAAGAACGATTCTTCGAACGAGACAGAGAAAGCGAAAAATCAGATTTTTCTTGGAGTTTTTTTGAGAATTTCGGCTGCCACTATTCACCATTTGTTGTGGCTGCCGAAATTCACCTTCTTCTTACTAATTAGGTTATATATTTCCTTATATATATAACCTAATAAGTTAATTATAATTATACCCTAATACACTTATTAGTTATAATTATAAATTAACCCACACAACTTAATATTAATTCTCAATTAACATTAAATCAAATCAATTCTCCATAATACATATATGTATATATAATATTATAATTAATTATATCTCCATATAATTTAATTATAATATGTAGCATACTTTATGCAATATTAATCATATTAATATTTATATATACATACATAAATATATATCACTATATATATTTATTCTCTTTCTCATTCATAAATTATTATCCAATAATAATTTATACCCGATAAGATGAACTTCATTTTGCTCTTGTGTGTGACCCCATAGGATCATATTAATTGGCAATAAGGAAATTACCATAATGTCCTTATAGGTCACAAGCGGACTCTAGCAAGCCATTACGACTACCCAATTAATATGATTGGAATGATCCAATACCTATTTATAGAATGTCATATTCCCTTTTGTCTCTTTGATATCATGATTAATCATAAGACATGGTACACTTGTCAATCTTATATAATTAATCATATGCTTTCTCGATCTCAAAGTAAACTGTTCAGACAAATCAATTGATACTCTATCAATTATTTGAGCACGGCCATGCATTTGACAGTCTTACTTATCGAGGGGCCCAGTGATATCGCTCTCTTGTTAGAGAGGGACAAAATCCCATATCTGTCACTCACATCCCTAAGCATGAGTCATATTGTACCCAACCACAGCCTTTATAACTACTCTGTTACAAGCAGCGTTTGACTGCGTCAAAGCACAACATGAATTCATCCTGGAATCAATGGTGACCTCAGGTCAAAGGAATCAGCTAATGACACTACTATAATCAAGATCAGTTGTGACACATGACCATGAACTTGATCTCATAGTGGGTCTCCAGTAACATGTTCTCTAACATATTACCCGTGAGTATAATCTGTATCTGTATACACTATATTCATCTTATGAATATCCATTATCACTCACACTAGTCTTAGTTTGTTATTATTCCCATAATAACAATCGACTAGGGATATTTAGAATAACACAATTTATTCATGGATATTTATCATAAATGCTAACATACAAACATAAATGATAATATTAATCTACACTAGATTAATCTTAGAAGTCAAATTACATAATCCAATATTGGCCTTAGGGCACAATCTCCAACAATCTCCCACTTGCACTATAGCCAATCATACATGTATCTTATACCCATTGACCTACATGACTTTCATGTATTCACTCGTGCAGGAGTCTTTGTCAATGAATTATTAATTTTCGCTTTCGTTGCTACTTTACACATATTCACTCTCTCTTTAGAGACAGCCTCTCTAAATTAGTGAAAAACGCCTAAGTATATGCTTGTGTCATACAAGGTTCTTACGCATTGAACTATTGTCCCTATAATAGTCTCACAGGATAAGCAATGCTTAGAACAAAAACATAAAATTTTGATGAACTTCTTCGTCCAAAATTTCTTTACATCACATGTAACTGTATACTTTGGCGGCTATTATAGATATTTAGCTATAACGTTTTATTTTGAACCTTTCAAAATCATAACTTCTCTTTTTAAGAGAATACTAGATCTCGACTGATATATTGCAACTAATTGCAATCAGTTGTATATGTGCAACTATTTACACAGTTAACATAAGCAAGCTTCTATTAAGTCTTTTATATTGAACGCTTTCAATGCTTTGACTTAAGCCAAAACATTCTTTTAGATCTATCTGTATAGATTCTAATTTCAAGAATACAGGCAGTCATGCTTATAACATTAACTGAAATTACTTTCTTAGCCAAGATTTTACTTCTTGCAAGGTAAGAATGTTATTTCCAACAAGCCATATGTCATCCACATATAGCATTAGGAATACCGATATGCTCCCACTGATCCTTTTGAAACACAAGATTCATCATCCTTTTGATAAAATCAAACCATTTGATTTCTTTATCAAAACTATGATTCCAACTATTTGATGCATGTTTCGATCCTTATGAGAATCTTTGAAAACTTGCATGCGCTATTTGAATTCTTTGGATGCTCAAAACTTTGGGTTGTGTCACGTACACATCCTCAATCATGTTTTCACGTAAAAAATAGATTTTGATATCCATTTGCCATATTTTATAATCATATTATGGGGATATGGCAACAAGAACTCAATATGACTTGATCATGATTAATGACTAAAGAGGATTTCATCATAGTCCTACTATGAATTTGTTCGTATCCTTATAGTCACTAGTCGTGCTTTATAAGTTTGAAGATCACCATCCATATCGGTTTTCAATTTGAAAACTCACTTGCAACCATTGCATATGCATCTTCTAAAAGACTTATCAAAGTCTATACTTTGATTGTCAGACATGGACTTATCTTCAACCTTTGTAGCATCAAGTCACATATTAGATTCAAAATCTAACATTGCTTCTTCATAAAAGAAGACTTACTTCATCTAGTAAAGTTACATCATGATTTTGAGAAATCCATATCTCTCCTAATCATGTCGTATTCCACTAGACTTTCATTGGACTTGTGTAATTTCAACAATGATCATGAAACCATTTCCACGTTCCCCTTCAACGTTAAATGTCACTTTTGTGAATTACGAGTTTTGTAGGTGTACCTTACTCCCACTAACTCTACTAGAAATTAACTCCCTCTTCAAGGGGAAACCATTTCTAGCTACAACTACTTTGTATCCCAAAGAAACACAGGAGTAACAACTCCTACTTTCCTTTTGAGTAATCCACAATACGATATTTAAATTTAGGTGCCAACTTATTCGAAATAAGCTTTACAGCCCTAAACTTATTCAATGAAACAATTTGGGTCTCTTACCCAACCATATCTCATATGTTGATTCATGAATTGTTTTAGACGGAACAATATACACAGCTGCTTTAATGGCATATTTTTGAGAAAACGATGATCAACTTGACTTCATCATAGATTGAACTATATCTGTATAGAGTTCGACTACTCCCTTTTCGACACAACATACTTTGTGGCGTACTTGGAGAAGTCAATTGTGAGACAGTCCCACAATCTCTAAGATGATTGTCAACATCTTGACTCAAATGTTCACCACTTGGATCATATCTAAGTGACTTTACTATCTTGTCAAGATACTTCATACTCCTTTTACAAGCTTTTGAACACTTCAAAAGTTCCAAACTCGTGTTTCATTAGATACTCTTATCTAGTGAAAAGTTCCATAAAAGTAATGAAGTATTAGAACCTCCTTTAGCAGTTGATTTATAATTCATGTACATCCACATGTATAATGCTTAATAAATCGATTATTCTTTAACTACTTTTAGCAAAGAAACACTTTTGTCATCTTTTACAATAAGCAACATTCGCATGATTCAAGATGATTCATAATCTCATGAATCCAAAAGTCCATTCTCATGGAGTTTCGAAATGCAACTTTGCTTATGTCTCCAAGACGACACTGCCAAAATGGGTTGGATCAAACTATTTGATTCGATCCTTACAGTATTTATGTTACAGATGGGCTCCACATATAAAGACAATTATGTAAATCTACATTTCATAATCATGTCTTTATAAAGTTTATAATTCACAATTATAAAATAAACAACATTTGTTTACTCAAGCCAACAAGCTCAATAGACAACAAGAGTTCGTAACTCACATGTAAAAGTTCATAACCTTTAACCAAAGTTCATAACTTTCATATAAAAGTTCATAACTTTTATGAAAAGAGGTTCGTAACTTTTAACTTGAAGTTCACAACTTTCATGTAAAAGTTCAGAACCTTCGAGTAGCAACCTTTGCTTCTCTTGTCTATTCGCATTCTACCTTTCACCTTCATAAGGTTTCTATTCAAGTTGCGATTCATCATATTCTACTAATATGAGATCCACAACTGGTATCTAATACCTTTGATATAGAAACAAAAGTAGAATAGTTAATAAATACTTAAGGTAGCAGTCTTACTGCCTTTCATCTTCTCATAGTTCTCCAAACAAAGTTTGCTATTTCCATTCTAATGAACGATTCAATCTAGAAATGGCAACATCCTTCTTTTGGAGATCTCTCTATGCCAACAGCTTTGGCCTTTAAAATACTTTCACCGAAACCCTTTCGGTATTTATACTTTTCGACCCTACTATTATCCTTTTCCTTTTGAACCATAAGCACACAATTTGAGGCGGGCTTATCCTTTATGGATAACTTAACATTCTTTTGCATCTTATGCAACTAATTCACAATTTTCTCCATGTCATTCAAATGATAGTTCATCACCAATGACTATCAAATAATGAATTCAAGATCACATCTTAATGCCTTTTGGATGCCAATGAGAAATTGTTGCCTCAAACACTTATCTTTTCTTGCTCACTAACTGATGGAACATTTCCATTTGTGATGTATCATATACCTCAAGTAAAACTTCCACGTGTGGAAGAATTGGTGGCAAGTGTAAGATAATAAATTTTAAACAGAGTCCCTTCGATGCTTCAAGTAAGCATCTTTTATACTCATGTTACAATTGCTAGTGGTTCATTGGGCAAAAGGATTATTGAGAACATATGATTCCTTTTGATTTGAGAACAATTCTCAAAGTTCAATAACAATCGAGATCATGGTAATAGCAATCATAACTATAATAAAGCGTGTAAAGATTTTTATTTAAATGCTCCCACTTAAATTACAAAACCCTCTAAAATATTTAAGTGGGTGAAGATCCAAAATCCATACTTAACCATAGCACTGCTTTGGCATGTCCCTATGATTAAATATAATTTCGGTAGGCAAAGACTCAAAATCATGCTTTAAACCATTTAAACATATTTTGGATGTGCACTTCTTTGCCAATTGCATCATTATGCAACTCTTCTAATTTATGAGACGCATGATATCATATATCATATTTAATTGTATGTTACTCATCTCATCTTTGCCTCGGGCTCAAACACCGTTTTGATTAACCCTTTGTTAAACCAATTACAACACAATGAGAATCACCATTTCTCATATTATCGCTTCACTAAGGTCACAACATGCGTACCCGCTTTGGCGTGGCTACCATGATGCGAACATAGTACTTGACTAGTGTTATACGTAATTGGGTGGCAAAAATATAAACTTATTAAGTTTATTTAGGGTTTATAAAATCCTGTGATTAAATTGTATCTCATACAATTCATGGCATTAATATTAAACATACATTTGTTAATACTAATTAGCATGGCATCCTATGTCATACATATGTTAAGCATGCAATCTAGCATGGCATCACATGGCATCTAAATGATACAAGGCATGCATTTGCACATATATATAAACATTTTAACATGCATCAATATTTATTAACATGGCATCTTATGGCATAAAATAAATATAACATGCATAAAACTCAAAACCGTGTTATGGTATGGTTTTATCTATATTGATTTTCATAGGCCAATATGAAAATCAACAAGGCCATTTCCTAGGTGGTTGTAACCATCGCATGGTCACAGCTCTCCCGCACCCCTTGGATCCGTCCTCACGTCTTTGTTCCTTGGCACCATCTCATGGATTTACATATTTTACAAAATTGCAACCTATACAATTTTTTTAGTAAAATAAAATTTACATATTATAAATTGCATCCTATACAATTTATCTAGTAAGATTAAAATTAAAATTTACATGAATACAAACGACTCGCAGGTCGTATTTATATAAAACCATAATAAATAAAATAAAGCATCCACGGGGTCCAAAACCATACCATAACACCATGCATAAAATTATCAACAATAATTTTATATCTAAAATATTTAGGGTTCAAAGTGGTAAAATACAATCACATTGTATTTAGAATTAATTAATATGGAAAAATTCGTAAATATGCAGAAACAATTTTCCACACTTAACACGAAAAAGGGGTAAAACTGTCGGACAGTATGCTCGTCGGGCCGCGCACTGCAGTATCCAATACTGTGCACAGCCCGATGGGCTGCGCAGCCCATGCTGCATGAGCAGCATGCTGCTTACGCAGCATGAGAAGAATTTCTGGGCGTCATGCCCAGAAAAGAAAAAAAACATATTTTTTTTTTTTTTTTTTTAATTTTTTATAATGAGTGTTGCAATTGCAATTGGTGTTGCAATTGCAACACCAATTGCAATTGCAATTTCAAAGCTGTTTCTGGGCGTCATGCCCAGAAAAGAAAAAAAACATTTTTTTTTTTTTTATTTATTAATTGAAACAATTTCAATTAAAAACCCATGAATCAAATTCATGACACCAACCCCTTAAACATTCCAAATCATTAAAACAAATTATTCACAATGATTAATGTATAAAATCAAATTTTA
Source organism: Euphorbia tirucalli (assembly GCA_039660915.1). NCBI lineage: Eukaryota > Viridiplantae > Streptophyta > Magnoliopsida > Malpighiales > Euphorbiaceae > Euphorbia > Euphorbia tirucalli. The sequence goes on along the minus strand of CM077635.1, from coordinate 14,328,342 downwards.
ATTGTTATTCATAATAACATTGAACCCTAAATCAAGAACATACAACCCTAACATGCAATTTTGATCTAATCAAAATAACAAATCCAATTCAACCAATGCACAAGTGGCTCTGATACCACTGTTGGGAATTAATCGCCAAAACAAATACGCAGCGGAAAGAAAAACGGATTAATCCCCACCAAGGACCCATGTACATTGCATTGAATTGGAAGGAGGGTTAAAGAATTACCTTAATTCTTTGTAGGTTTTGAATCAAAAGGAACCAAGATAGCTTCCCTCTACGGTTGATCCACACGGAACAATTCATTCACCGCGTGCTAGCGCCGGGATTGAAGAACGATTCTTCGAACGAGACAGAGAAAGCGAAAAATCAGATTTTTCTTGGAGTTTTTTTGAGAATTTCGGCTGCCACTATTCACCATTTGTTGTGGCTGCCGAAATTCACCTTCTTCTTACTAATTAGGTTATATATTTCCTTATATATATAACCTAATAAGTTAATTATAATTATACCCTAATACACTTATTAGTTATAATTATAAATTAACCCACACAACTTAATATTAATTCTCAATTAACATTAAATCAAATCAATTCTCCATAATACATATATGTATATATAATATTATAATTAATTATATCTCCATATAATTTAATTATAATATGTAGCATACTTTATGCAATATTAATCATATTAATATTTATATATACATACATAAATATATATCACTATATATATTTATTCTCTTTCTCATTCATAAATTATTATCCAATAATAATTTATACCCGATAAGATGAACTTCATTTTGCTCTTGTGTGTGACCCCATAGGATCATATTAATTGGCAATAAGGAAATTACCATAATGTCCTTATAGGTCACAAGCAGACTCTAGCAAGCCATTACGACTACCCAATTAATATGATTGGAATGATCCAATACCTATTTATAGAATGTCATATTCCCTTTTGTCTCTTTGATATCATGATTAATCATAAGACATGGTACACTTGTCAATCTTATATAATTAATCATATGCTTTCTCGATCTCAAAGTAAACTGTTCAGACAAATCAATTGATACTCTATCAATTATTTGAGCACGGCCATGCATTTGATAGTCTTACTTATCGAGGGGCCCAGTGATATCGCTCTCTTGTTAGAGAGGGACAAAATCCCATATCTGTCACTCACATCCCTAAGCATGAGTCATATTGTACCCAACCACAGCCTTTATAACTACTCTGTTACAAGCAGCGTTTGACTGCGTCAAAGCACAACATGAATTCATCCTGGAATCAATGGTGACCTCAGGTCAAAGGAATCAGCTAATGACACTACTATAATCAAGATCAGTTGTGACACATGACCATGAACTTGATCTCATAGTGGGTCTCCAGTAACATGTTCTCTAACATATTACCCGTGAGTATAATCTGTATCTGTATACACTATATTCATCTTATGAATATCCATTATCACTCACACTAGTCTTAGTTTGTTATTATTCCCATAATAACAATCGACTAGGGATATTTAGAATAACACGATTTATTCATGGATATTTATCATAAATGCTAACATACAAACATAAATGATAATATTAATCTACACTAGATTAATCTTAGAAGTCAAATTACATAATCCAATATTGGCCTTAGGGCACAATCTCCAACAGGGAAAACCCGGCGCTTACAACAACCCTGTTGAGAACAAGGTGTTCATAGCACGAAAGGGTGTCTTTCTTGAAAAAGAATTTATCTCCAAGAAAGATAGTGGGAGCAATGTTGAACTTAGGGAAGTTCAAGATCCACAAGCCCCTATACATGATATCTTGGAGATCGAACCAGAACCTCAAGTAATTGAGGAATCTAAACGAATCACATAGGACCATAGAAGGTCTGCTAGGTTCCATTATCAACCCGAGAGATATGGTTTTCTAATGACCGATTATGGGAATCTTTTAGTCTTTGACCAAGAAGAACCTAGGACCTACGAGGAGGCTATCGAAAGCCCACAGTCAGCTAACTGGTGTAAAGCCATGGAAGCTTAAATGCAATCGATGTACAATAACCAAGTTTGGAGCTTGGTTGATCCACCTCTGGGTACTAAGGTAATTGGTTCCAAGTGGTTTTTCAACTCAAAAATACCTTCAAAGGGCGATAGGTGGCAAAGGGTTTCAGACAAGTCTAGGGAATTGACTATAATGAAACCTTATCACCAGTCATAATGCTCAAATTCATTATGATACTACTAGTCGTAGCTGCATGGCATAACTATGAGATATGGTAGATGGATGTTAAGACTGCTTTTCTGAATAAAAAGTTACTCGAGGATGTGTACATGACACAACCTAAGGATTTTATCAATCCAAAGTATCCTAACCGGGTATGCAAGTTTCAAAGGTCCATTTATTGATTGAGGCAAGCTTCTCGGAGTTGGAACCTGAGATTCAATGAAGCTATTAAAGAATATGGCTTCATACAGCATCTAGATGAGCTCTGTGTGTACAAAATGGTTACTGGGAGTGTATCTATATTCCTAGTCCTACACATAAATGACATCTTTCTCATTGGCAGTGACATACCACACTACAAGGGGTTAAGCAGTGGTTAAGTAAGTGCTTAATGAAGGACTTAAGAGAAACTGAGATGATCTTAGGGATCAGGATCTACAGGGATAGATCCAATCGACTTCTGGACCTAAGTTAGGCCTCATACATAGACAAAGTTCTAAAAAGGTTTGGCATGGATAAGGCGAAGAAAAGTTTCTTGCCTATGTGCCATGGACTCAAACTAAGTAGGAACAATGGTCCTAAGACAAAGGAGGATAGCGAGAAGATGTAGAAGATCCCATATACTTCGGCTATAGGATCTATCATGTACTCCATGTTATGTACTAGACCCGATGTCGCTTTTGCATTGAGTATGATAGCCGATACCAGTCAGATCCCAAAGAGGATCATTGGATGGTAGTCAAGGAAATCCTTAAGTACCTTAACAGGACTAATGATAGCTTCTTGGTGTATGGAGGTTAAGAAGAGCTGTCATTATCAGGGTACACTAACGAAACCTTTAAGACTGATCAAGATGAAAATCAGTCATAGTCTGGTTATTTCTTTCTACTGAATAGTGGTGCCATCGGCTAGAGGAGCTCGAAACAGCCAAGCATCACCGATTCTACCATAGAAGCTGAGTACATTGTTGCATGTGAAGCTGTAAAGGAAGCTGTTTGGATTAAGAAGTTCATTACTGTGTCAGGAGTGGTTCCATCTATCCTAGACCCAGTGAATGTCTTCTGTGACAATAATGGGGCCATCACACAAATGAAGAAGTCTCAGTCACATAAGAAGTCCAAACACATACTCAAGAAGTTTAACGTCATCTGAGAGATCGTGGATAAGATGAACATTTCACTGCAAAGAGTTGACACTGGGAACAATGTCGCTGATCCGTTGATCGAGGTGATAGCACAAACACAGCATGAGGGTCTAACTATATCTATAGGGATTAGGGTAGTGCCTGCTTAGAACTAGTGCAAGTGAGAGATTGCTGGTGTGCCCTAGTCCAAATGGCATTGGTTCTTGTATTGTATTATACTTTATAGTTGGATATTTTGTATTATACATTTTGTGTTGAAATAAAGGCATGAATCTATTTATTCATATCTTATGCTATTTATAAATACAGTATCCAATGATTATAACTATACTAAAGTAAACCAATGTAGGTCAATGGATAATGAGACCTTTTAGTAGAGTTAAAGTTGTAGTCATAAAGATATCCCTGGTCTGTTCTAATCATGGGAATGAATAGAACTAAAGACCAGCATATCCTTGACTGGATGGTGGTATCTCACTAGCCATTGCACATGGAATGTCAGTCAATGATATGGGTACATGTTGGGTTGCATCGGACTGGATCGATCTACCGCGAGAACACCACATGGTTTGATCGTCATAAGTGTTTCTCAAATAGGTCTTGATATTATCCTCAGACTCGATATTCACTATAACATAACATGGGATTTCATACACTTTGATATATGCCTAACGGGTCTGTAACAGGGTGCCAACTATGGGTATGTTGGGTGGGCAAGTGAACATGTCGATGTTGACAGTGAAGTTGATGGAATTGCCACTCAACGTCCCTTGAGATGATATCACTAGCCACTTGATGAGTGGGATTGACTAGTGTATGGCCATACCTGAATAAGTTGGGATACTTATTTGTTAAGTTCAGTCCACCCGGTATCAAAAAATAAATAAGCATATAAGAGGATGACAGGCCATGCATGTTGCTTATCTATCGATGTCAGTTGGCAAGGGATATACAAGATCACTACCGGGTTATGTTTAACCTTAGATTGTAAGTCTCCATCTTAATTGGGGGCGGTAACGGTTTGCTGGAACCCAATTACAGTTTGTGGGCCTTAGGCCCACTACCAACATAAAGATGAACCCACGAGATCATACACATAGAACAACTGAACATTGACAAATCAGAATTGGAACGGAAACCAAATTAATTGAGTTATTGACATTAAGTTATGTCATAATTAAATCAATTATAACGGAGAAATTAATTTTATTTGATTAATTAATTACATGTAGTAAATAAATAATTAAATTAAATTAAATTTCCTTGGTGGAAATTTAAATACAAAGTTTGTATTTATTAAGGATGATTTTAATTTAACTTTGGGTTATATTAATTTGGAAAAACTATATTTAATTGTGTCAATTGGAATTTTAAAATATGATTTTATTTAATTCTAATTGTACAAGTTAAATTAATGTAATCAAATTAAATAACCTATAGTTTTAATTAAAATCCTAGTAGGCTTAGAAGTATACTAAGGAGAATAAAGGAAGCCTTAAACCTAATTTCTCCCTAACCCTAGCCACCATAGATATTTCGGCCAACCTAGAGAAGAGTGAGTCATCCCCTTTGGTTGCTTGGTCTTGTTTTTCGTTCAATCTGTTCTCTAGCATGAGTAGCGCTCAAGAGTCATTTATGTACCGGATTATGGAGGAAACGCGTTTGGGTTTTTGCAGCAATCTATAGAGGAGACAGTTTAGGTGAGAAAATTCAATTTTCTTTCCATTCTTGGTTTCATTATATTAATCTACATGGACCCTGGGCTACATAATCGAGGAAATTTTAATCAATATTCCTCCTTGCATCTAATTTTTCTAGTGACGATTCCCAACATATTATACAAATGTAGATGCAAATATTCTTTGGCTTGTCCTAGTCTATTGTCCTGGCTCAAAATTTACTGATCATTCACTTAGGCTTGATAAACCCCACTTTTCCTCGGGCATTGAGAGGCTTGTAGGTGGAGTTCTAATGATGAGAATATTTCGTCTCGAAACAGTGAATTTGGTTTGAAGTACAAATGGTGCCCCTTCACTGGTTGTTATTGGTTGTTAGATGATTTGGCTACTGGATGGTTATTGCATGCCCTTTGTTGTCTATCATTAGGAATGAATGAGTCTGTATTGGCTTATTAGTAGCTTTGATGAGTGTGGCTTGGACATGCTTCTGGGAATGGAATACACTTCAACCTTTACCTTGGACTGCCTTTTTTGATATTCAGTTTATTGAGCTGCTTTATGCTTTGCTTGAGTTTCACATTATGTGTTTGTAGCATGCCTTTTATTGCTTGTTGCCGGGGATGAGTGAGCTTCAAATTTACTTTCCAGTGGTTCCAAAAGGGTTGAGATTTGGCATCACGTGGTCACAAGGAAGGAGCGCTGACCATTGGGGATGAGTGGTCCCTCGTTGGTGTTGCTGGTCTATTTCTAGATGTCGGTTTTCCTCGGATGCAGCATGCTCGAATGTAGTGGCTTACTTGATAGATGTTTATATGCAATGGCACAATATATGCAATATGAGTATCTAAGCAGAAAATCAAACATGCATAACATCATCATGATGCAACCAAAATGAGTGCAATCGGAAAACCAAAGTGAGTTTGATTCTAAGCATTACCTTCTCTCGTTACCAACAGGTCGTTGTGATTTTCCATGTCAGAGACTTTCTATCGAAAGTTTTTTTTTGTGAGACACTACTTTGAATGTGAAGATTTCATTTCCTTCCTAGATAGGTGGTCCTAAAATTTTGCATGAATTATCTAGCCGAGTTGGCCCCTCTGTGTTGTTCAGTATTAGGTTTGGAAAGTGTGTCTTCAAAAATTCGTTAAAGGTCACGAGAGAATTGCCCCTGATAATATCAAGTGGTTCAACCATTACCTGTTCGTAGAGTTGGGAACTTGTATTTAGGTGTGAGACACTGTTCTAGATGTGGTTTGCCACATGCTATTACCTGTAAGTGGCCATTTACATGCAATGACATGCCATATGCATATTGGATATCAAAATAGAATATAAAATGCCCATGACATAATGAATGTGGTTACATTAGGAAAAGTCAAACTGTGGCTCCGGCTTTGATCAATGCCCTTTCTTGTTACCAACGTGTACTCTCGATTTTCCACGTCAAAGATTTTCACTTTTTTTAAGGTAGTATCTATGTGGACTGATGCATGTTGTTTCAATGTCTTCATCTTAGGCTTTCCTTCTTTATGGGATTCATTCTTGGAACTACAGTTTTTGTTGGGGTTTTTACCATGCAAAACAAAAATTTTAACAATGGAAGCATTGATTTTACACTCAAATCCAACCCAAGAATCCATTCAGATTGGGAAGAAATAGATGTAACCACAAAGCAATTTAAATCTTACCTGGATTTTGATGCTTTCTACACAAATTTCCAAGCAGAAAATCTCCACCTTCACACACACAGGCCTCAAACGATCGAATGAGTGTGCTAGCAATGGACCGGAGCTAGAACAGCCGAACCCTAGGGGAGAACTATTGTTGGCCGAATTTCACAAAGAGTGGGAAGGAGAAGCAATGTTTTTCCAGTCTACTTTTCCTGCAGGTTTAGAGAATTAAATTAATAATGTGCTATTTATACCCTAGGTTAGTTAGGTTTTATTTTAATTAAACTTTATGGTAAAGTCTTAGTTAAATTATAAGCCCATAAACCTTATGATATAAAATTGATGCACCCTTAAATTAATTCATACCAAAATCCAATTTCGACATAATTATATTTTAGCCTTAATTTATTTATTGCACTATGCAATTAAATAAATCAACCTAAATATAATTAATTCTATATGATGTCAAAATCCAATTTTGACAAATTATATTCTAATTAAATTATTTATTTTACCATACAATAATTAATTTAACATGGATATAATTCCGATCCCATAAATGTCAAAATCCAATTTCGACAGGTTATATTTTAATTAATTAATTTATTGCACCATACAATAATCAAATTAATATAAATATGACACTAGCTCCTTTAATTGAATATATTACCAATATATATTTAGGTCCTAAACATCCGATCTTGACCTTATGCGTGCGATCCGGTAGGTTCATCTTTATGTTGGTAGTTGGCCCCAAACCTTTGGGTCCATAGACTATAGGTGGGTTCAAGCAAACCATTATAGCCCCTAATTAAGATGAATATATCTTTTGAACATATATACCTTGTAGCCTTTTTCTTATACATCCCATGCTTATTAGATATCTCTGTATCACTAGAACCATGACTAAATCATTCCCTATGGGTGTAAGTACATTTCTTGTTACCGACTAAACTGAAGAAAATCAATCACTTAATCACCTAGTGATTAAGTATTGGGATTGGCCAAGCAGTTCTCAGTCTCACTCATCAAGTGGCCAGTGATATCATAATCTGATTTAAGAGATTGGCATTTCCCTTCACCTTGCTCATGATCCTTAGGTATTCACTAATATACCCAATCATACCCATACTTTGCCCTCTATTACGAGCCCGTTAGGTGTATTACAAAGTATGTGAGATTGTCCCTAAGTCCATAGCAAGATTAGGTCTAAGGATATAGTATAAGTGCTACCAGGGTTTCACTTGTGTTATAGGGGTCAAGTGAAATACTCTAAGCGGATCGATCTAGTACCATGTAACCTAACATGTACCCATCTCTTTGATTGACAATCCATGTCCAATGGTCAGTAGGAAACCCCCATACAAACAAAGACCATGCTAGTCTTTAGTTAGTATCAATCCCATTATATAATAGACTAGGGATGTTTATAGTTAAGTGTTAACCCCACTCTCAATCTACTTGCTAGGAGATGCTCCTAACAAACAAGAGTATGACTTAACTAATGGATACTCTACAACTATTAATTGCACAAGAAATTAATAAAATAGATTAATGCCTTTTATTAATTATAAAAAATTCGATTACATTGTCAAAGGGACTAGGGCATACACTAACAATCTCCCACTTGCACTTGTCCCTGTAGTGCAATGGTCTAACCCCCATAGATCTCACATGACCCTTAAACTTAGATTGAGGTACCTATTTGGTAAAGGGATTTGTAATGTTCTCATCGAATGCAACCCTACAAATTTTAACATCCCCTCGGTAGACTATCTCCCAAATCAGATGAAATCTCTTGAGTATGTGCTTAGATTTCTGGTGTTACCGAGGCTCCTTAGCTTGTGCAATGGCCCCATTGTTGTCACAGAAGAGGTCAACTGGGTCTAGGATTGAGGGAACCACTCTTAACTCAGTGATGAACTTCCTAATCCAAACAACTTCCTTTGCCGCTTTTGAGGAAGCAATATACTCAGCTTCTGTGGTAGAGTCAGCAACTGTATCTTGCTTAGAGCTTTTCCAGCAGATAGCACCTCCATTCAACATGAATACAAACCCTGACTGTGATCTATAGTCATCCTCTCTTCCTTACGGAAGGACAGTCCTTTTTGTTTAGGGTCAACCCGTGACGCATTGGTAACAATCCCTTCTTAGCATTGGTCATGTTGAACCTAGCTAGGACTTTGTTTATGTACTTTTCCTGACTTAGGCCAAGAAGTCGAAGTAATCTATCCCTGTAGATCTTGATACCCAGTATCATTTCAACTTCCCCTAAGTCCTTCATTGCAAAACATTTACACAGCCACTGCTTACCCCTTGTAATGATGTGACATCGTTCCAATGAGTAGGATTTCATCGACGTATAAGACCAAGAATGTAATCATGATCCCATCGATCCTCTTGTACACACAAGGCTTATCCTCATTCTTGATAAAGCCATATTCCTTTATGGCTTCATCAAAACAAAGGTTCCAACTACGGGATGCCTATTTAAGTCCATAAATCGACCTTTATAGTTTGCATACCCGTTTAGGATATTTTGGATCGACAAAACCCTCTGGTTGAGCCATGTAAACATCATCTTTGAGGTTTCCAATAAGGAAAGTAGATTTGATAGCCATTTGCCACATCTTATGGTCAAACCATGCAACTATGGCAAGTAATATCCTAATGGATTTAAGCTTAGTGACCGGTGAGAAAGTTTCATCATAGTCAATTCAATGGACCTCTTTGAAACCTTTTGCAACTAGCCGCCCCTTGAAGGTGTTGCTAGCCTTTAGCTTGTCCCACCACTTGCAACCAATTATCTTATCATCGGGAGATGGATCAACCAAGTTCCAAACTTGGTTATTGTATATTGATTGCAACTCAGCTTTCATGGCTCTAAGCCACTAAGCTGAGTTGGGGCTAACCATAGCCTCCTAGTAGGTCAACAATTCTTCATGGTCCTGGACCATAAGAGTGTTGTCTTTAGCCATAAGAAAACCATATCTTTCAGGCTGTTGATGGATCCTAGTAGACCTTCTAGGCTCTTGTAAGACTGGTTCAGCCTACTCAATTTCTTAAGCACCTATTCCAATCCCTGAGTTATCCTTTTCAGGTATTTATGGTTGTTGAACTTCCCTAAGTTGAACACTGCTCGCACTATCTTTCTTAGAAATGAATTCCTTTTCAAGAAAGGCACCCATTTTGGATATGGACACCTTGTTCTCATCCGAGTTGTAGAAGTAGTACCCTTTAGTTTCCTTAGGGTATCCTATAAATAGGCATTTTTTAGTCTTCTATAAATAGGCATTTTTTAGTCTTTAAGGATAGTTTGTCCACACTCAGTTTCATGAGGTGGACCTCACATCCCCAAATCCTTAGAAAAGACAACTTTGGCATCCTGCCAGTCCATAGTTCATATGGTGTCTTTTCAACTGCCTTATTTATTGTATGGTTCCGTATAAAAGCTGTAGTTTCTGGGGCATAGGACCAGAATGATTTTGGAAGTGCAGCTTGACTCATCATTGAGGTGTCTGAGGAGGAGTGAGCTCAAGGACTATCCCACACTCTCTCAAATACAAATCAAACTCTAGGCTCATATACTCACCACCCCGATCCGACCGGAGGGCTTTGATATGTCTACCTAATTAGTTTTGTACTTCATTCCTAAAGTCCTTCAACCTATCAAGGGCCTCAAATTTATACTTCATTAGTTAGACATAGCCATATCTACTGAAGTTATCTATAAAGGTGATAAAGTACAAAGACCCATTTCTAGCCGTAATACTCATGAGCCCACACACATCTGAGTGTATCAGGTCCAATAAACCTGGAGCTCTTTCAACTTGCTTGTTAAAAGGGCTTTTAGTCATTTTGCCATGTAGACAAGACTCACATGTCCTATAAGACTCCAAGTCAAATGAGCCTAGGATTCCATTTTGGTGGAGTCTAGTAATGCGTTTCTCATTTATATGACCCAAACGATAATGCTAGAAATATGTAGGAATTAACTCATTTGTTTTTATCCTTTTAGTATTTATGTTGTAAATTGGATTAGGATCAAAAAGATCAGGGATATAAAGACCATTATTTAAAAGCCCTTGGCCATAAAAAATGTCACCATGAAAGATACTAATTTAATTACATCCAATGTTAAAATTATATCCTTCAATATCCAAACAAGAAATGGAAATAATGTTTCTACACATGGTAGGTACAAAATAAACATTCCTTAAAATCAAAACCAATCCTGAGGGCATCCCCATATGACATTCTCCTACTTCAATGGTTGCAACCTTAGCCCTATTGCCAACACGGATGTCCACCTCGCTAGATCCCAACACCCTCCTATTTCTTAGTGCTTGCACATTACAACAAATGTGAGAGCCACATCCAGTATCCAATACCCATGATGTAGAAATAATAAGGTTCATCTCACAAACATAAATACCTGATGTGGAAGAACTAGCCTTGTTCTTCCTTTGTTCTTTCACCAATTGAGGACAGGTCCTCCTCCAGTGCCTAAGTAACTTGTAGTGGAAGCAAACATCCTCAGTTGAGGGCTGGGGTTGGGGCAGATGAAAAGGCTTCTTACCCTTAGACTTAGCCTTGGTTTGTCTTTCCTTTGCCCTTACCGTTAGCAATAGGGTGGTTCCCTTTGCTACCTATTAGAACAGTAGGAGTCTTCTTAATCGATTGTTCTGTAGTTTTTAGCAACCCATACAACTTAGAAACAGTCTTATTCATCCCTTGCATATTATAGTTCAAGATGAAAGGATTAAAAGACTCAGGCAAATATCCCAGGATAATGTCTGCAGCCAACTCCTGTGGCACTGGCACAACAAGTTGTGATAGAGTATCCAAGTACCCTATCATCTTGAGCACATAAGTGCTCACAGAAGTTCCTGTTGCCATCCTGCATTAGTTAAAGGCCTTTGTTGTCAGGAACCTCTCCTGATGGGCCTGTTCCTAGAACATCTGCTTTACATGCACCATCATGGCAAATGCGTCGATCTCCATGCACTTCTTTTGCAGTTCAGGGACCTATAGGAAATCGTCACGAGAAAAATTAAACGCGAGGCGAAATATTGATTAAAATTTTCCTCTATTCCAAAGCCCAATACATGTAGATTAATGGAATGAAATCAAGAACATTAACTGTCTCCTCTAGAGACTGCTGTAGAAACCCAAACGCATTTCCTACACAATCCGGTACACGAACGACTCTCGAACGGAACTAGTGCTAGCGAACGGATTGAACGAAAACCAAGAGAACAGAAAAAGGGGGCTCCTGTAATTTTCTGTATTATAGAGGAAAATTGCTTCTAGGGTTAGGGAGAATTAGGTTAAGGCTTCCTATATATACTCCTTTAGTATATATACTCCTTAGCCTACTAGGATTTTAATTAAAACTATAGATTATTTAATTTGATTTAATTGATTTACCTAATATCATTAGGATTAAATAAAACCATATTATAAAATCCTAATTAATATAATTAAATAAAATTGCATCAAATTAAAATAACCCAAAGTGAAATTAAAGTCATCCTTGATAAATACAACCTTTTTATTTTTATTTTCACCAAGGAAATATTATTTTATTTAATTAATTATTTACAACATGTAATTAATTAATCAAATCAAATAAATTTCTTCCTTTATAATTGAATTAATTATGACACAACCTAATGTCAATAACATAATTAATTTAGTTTCCATTCAAATTCCGATTTGTCAATGTTCAGTCGTTCTATGTGTATGATCCTGTGGGTCCATCTTTATGTTGGTAGTGGGCCTAACGCCCACAGACTATAAGTGGGTTCTAGCAAAACGTTGTAGCCCCTAATTAAGATGTAGACTTGCAGTCTAATGTGAAACATAACCTGGTAGTGATATTGTATATTCCCTTGCCAACTAACATCAATACATAACCAAGGGCATGGCCCTGTCATCCTCTTATATGCTTATTTATCTCTTGATACCGATTGGACTAAACCTAACGAATAAGTATCCCAACTTATTCTGGTATGGCCATACACTTGTTAGTCCCACTTATCAAGTGGCCAGTGATGTCATCTCAGGGGACGTTGAGTGGCAATTCCATCAGCTTCACTATCAACATCAACATGTTCACTGGCCCAACTAACATACCCATACTTGGCACCTTGTTATGGGCCCTTTAGGCGTATATCAAAGTGTATGAGATCCCACGTTATGTTACAATGAACATCAGGTCTAAAAATAATAACAAGACCTACCCGAGAAACACCTGTGACGATCGAACCATGTGTTGTTCTCATGGCGGATCGATCCAGTACCATGCAAGCCAACATTTACCCATATCATTGATTGACACTCCATGTCCAATGGCCGGTGAGACACCGCCATCCAGTCAAGGATATGCTAGTCTTTGGTTCTATTCATTCCAATGATTAGAATAGACTAGGGATATCTTTGTGATTGTAACTTTAACTCCGTTAAAAGGTCTCATAATCTAATAACCTGCATTAGTTTACTTTAGTACGGTTATAATCATTGGATACTTTATTTATAAATAGCACAAGATATGAATAAATAGATTCATGCCTTTATTTCAACACAAAATGTATAATACAAAATATCCAAATATAAAGTATAATACAAAACAAGAACCAATGCCATTTGGACTAGGACACACCAGCAATCTCCAACTTGCACTAGTTCCAACTATGCATTGCCCTAATCCCTATAGATCTAGTATGACCCTCGTGTTGTGCCTGTGGTAGCGGCTTGGTGAATGGATCAACGGCATTGTTCCCGGTGTCAACTCTCTACAGTGAAATGTCTCCTCTATCCATAATCTCTCAGATGAGGTGAAACTTCCTGAGTACATGTTTGGACTTATTATGTGACCGAGGCTCCTTAGCTTGTGCAATGGCCCCGTCGTTGTCACAGAAGACATTCACTGGGTCTAGGATAGATGGAACTACTCCTAACTCAGTGATGAACTTCCTTATCCAAACAACTTCCTTTGCAGCTTCACAAGCAGCAATGTACTCAGCTTTTGTGGTAGAATCGATGATGGTTCGCTGTTACAAGCTCCTCCAACTGATGGCCCGGCCATTCAATAGGAAGACATAACCATACTGCGACAACTCTTCTTAACCTCCATACACAAAGAACCTATCCTTAGTCCTGTTAAGGTACCTAAGGATTGCCTTGACTGCCATCCAGTGATCTTTCCTCGGATCTGTTGGGATTTTCCACTGGAAATCAACTGATTAAAGTAGAAGAACGCGGTGATTTCCTCAAATCCGTTCCCAAGAGCAATTGATATGAAATTTGTAAAATCAAAAATTTTAACAATAAAGAAAAGATTTGTCACCTAAGATATATCTTCTAGAGATGGCAACAAAAATCAAAGTAGATTCCCTCCGCGTTCACGTACAGGAACGGCTAACGAACACGACCCGTGCTAGCGTTGGAATCAAGAGTTTGAGAGAGGAATATGGCTGCAATGTTTGGCTAGGATTTTCTCATCATTTGACGAATTGTTCCAAGGTATTTTAACCTAGGGTTGGCTGAAATTCCTACCCAATTTCGGCCCAATGCCATTCATTTATTTTATACGGGCTTTTCTTCTTTTAAAGCCCAGCCCAAAATTAATGTCATTGGTCTAGTTAATTATCAAACTTAATTTTATTTAACATGTATTCTTAACATATTATTTCAAGTAATATATTTGATACATTTAAATTTAAAATTAATTTGATCAATTAATTTTACCATGGGATTAATTTTGACTCTCACAAAATAAAGATACATGTAAACCTATATATGTGAAATATTTCCACCTAGGAAATAATCTCATGAATTAATTTAATCAATTATGAGAAGGCCAATGCAAATATTAATTTTATTATTATGATCAATCCAATTGATCTTTATAATATAATTAATATAATCCTCTCTCTCTGGTGTGTATACTGCAAGTATACAGGTGATTCCTTAAGTCCGTGTTTAGACGTTCAATGTGTATGATCCTATGGGTCCATCTTTATGTTGGCAGTGGGCCTATGGCCCACACACTCTAGGTGGGCTCTAGCAATCCATTGCAGCCCCTAATTAAGATGGAGATGGCAGTCCAACTGAAATCATAACCCTGTAGTTTAAACTTGCATATCCCATGTCATCGACATCGATGTCCAACACAGGGGCATAGATTGATCACCCTCTTTTGTGTCTAGACATTTACTTGATCCTGAATGTACTGATGCTCACAAACAAGTTCCAACTTGTTTGGGTGTGGCTACATTCTTATCAGTCACATTCATCAAGAAGCCGGTGATATCTTCTCAGTGGACTACTGAGTGACAAATCCCTTCTGCATATCCATAGCACTGCCATGCTTAGTGACATACCCGAAAGTACCCTTTTATAGGCCCTTTAGGTGTACGCCTGAGTATGTGACCTCGTATGCAGCACCATCATATGGTCAGGTCAAAGGATCCATACAAGTACTACATGAGAATCACTTGTGATACTTTACCATGTGGATTTCTCGTTTAATGGTTCTTTCCAGTACCATGCGCCTTTTGCATGTATCCATTAATTTGGTTGACATCCTATGTCTAATGGCTTGTAAGACACTGCCATGCAACCAGATTAATGATAGTCTCTAGTTCCATTCATTCCCATGATTGGAACAGACTATGGATCTATTTATGGTCATATCGTTTCCCCTATCCATGGTCTTACTTCCAAGTGCATGACACTTGTTAACATGGATATGGATATGTCCATTGGATACTTCATTTAAAATACAGCACAAGATATATGATAAATGAATTAATGCCTTTATTTATGACATAAAATATGTATAACACAAGTATCAAATAAATGTACATATAAATATAAGGTCCAATGCCTTAGGACTAGGGCATTTCCAACAATCTCCCACTTGCACTAGTTCCGACTAGGCATAGGCCTAATCCCTATAGATCTAGTGTGACCCTCATGCTTGGGCTGAGCCAGCACCTTGGTTAATGGATCTGTGACATTATCCTCGGTGTCCACTCTATGTAGTGAAATGTCACCTCTTTCCGTGATTTCTCGCATGAGGTGAAACTTCTTGAGCACGTACTTTGTGTTCTTGTGCGACCAGGGCTCCTTGGCTTGTACAACAGCCCCATTGTTGTCACAGAAGATATCAACAGGGTCCTGGATAGTGGGTACTATTCCCAACTCAGTGATAAACTTCCTTATCCACACAGCTTCCTTAACTGCATCACACGCTGCGATGTACTCAGCTTTTGTTGTAGAGTACGTGATGGTTGGTTGCTTTGAGCTCCTCTAGCTTACAGCACCACCATTTAGCAAAAACACATAACCAGACTGTGATTGGTATTCCTCCTGATCAGTCTAGAAGCTTGCATCAGTATACCCAGTAACTGACAGCACTTCCTGACCTCCATACACTAAGAAGTTATCCTTAGTCCGGTTAAGGTACTTAAGGATCGCTTTGACGGCCTTCCAGTGATCCTCCCCGGGATCTTGCTGGTACTGACTCGTCATACTTAGTGTAAAGGCGACATCAGATCTCGTACATAGCATGGAGTACATAATTGATCCTATAGCTTAGGCATATGGGACCAATTTCATGTTCTCCCTATCCTCCCTTATCTTAGGACAGTTCCTTTTACTGAGTTTCAGCCCATTACCCATTGGCAAGAAACCTTTCTTATCCCGGTCCATGCTGAACCTCTTTAGAACTTTGTCTACTTTGTCTATATATGTGGCCTAACTTAGGCCCAGAATCCAATTGGATCTGTCCCTGTAGATCCTGATCCCTAGGATTGTCTCAGCTTCGCCTAAGTCCTTCATTGCGAAGCACTTACACAACCACTGCTTTACCCCTTACAGTTTTGGTATGTCACTTCCAATGGGTAGGATGTAGTCCACATATAACACCAGGAATGTCACAATGCTCCGACTAATCCTCTTATACACACAAGGCTCATCTTGATTCTATATGAAGCCATATTCCTTTATAGCTTTATTGGATCTAAGATTCCGACTTCAGGATGCTTGCTTCAGTCCATAAATGGACCTTTGAAGTTTGAATACCCTCCCAGGATACTCTGGATTGACAAAGCCCTTCGGTTGTGTCAGGTACACATCCTCGAGTAGCTTTTTGTTAAGGAAAGTGATTTTGACATCCATTTGCTAGACCTTATAGTCGTACCATATGGCTATGGCCAGCAAGATCCTGATGGATTTGAGCATAGTGACCATAGAGAAAGTTTCATCATAGTCTATTTCATGGACTTATCTGAAACCTTTTGCAACCAGACTCCCCTTGAAGGTGTTATCGGCCTTTAGTTTGTAGCACCACTTGTAACCTATTTCCTTAGCACCCAGAGGTGGATCAACCAAGTTCCAAACCTAGTTATTGTACATAGATTGCATCTCTGTCTCCATGGCTTTATGCCAATTTGTAGCCTGTGGGCTTGCCATAGTGTCCTGGTAGGTTTTGGGTTCTTCCTCATCAAAGACGAGAAGAGTTTGATCATCGGTGACAAGGAAACCATACCTCTCCAGTTCTCGACAATCCCTACCAGACCTTCTAGGTCCTTGCGTGACCTGGGTCGGTGCTTCCTCCTATGGAAGTTCCACCCAGATCTCTGAGTTATCTTCTTTAGGAGCTTGTGAGCTTTGAACTTCCCTGAGTTCAACATTGCTCCCACTATCTTTCTTGGAAATGAAATCCTTTTCTAGAAAGACCCCCTTCCTTGCCACAAACACCTTGTTCTTGGCGGGGTTGTAGAAGTAATACCCTTTGGTTTCCCTAGGGTAGCCCATAAATAGGCACTTATCGGTTTTGGGTTCTAGCTTGCCCCCAGTCAATCTCTTGCAATGTGCTTTGAATCCCCAAATCTGTAGGAAAGACACATTGTGCTCCTTGCCCCGTCCATATCTGATATGGGGTCTTTTCCACTGCCTTAGTTAGAGTATTATTAAAAATGAGAGCGGCCGTCTCGAGAGCATGTCCCCAGAAACTTATTGGGAGAGAGGCATGACTCATCATTGAGCGGACCATGTCCAACAGGGTCCTATTCCTCCATTCAGATACCACATTCCATTGTGGTGTTCCCGGAGGAGTGAGCTGCAGAACTATTCCATGCTCTCTCAAGCAGGAGTCAAACTCTAGGCTCATATACTCACCTCCTCGGTCCGACCGAAGGGCTTTGATGTTTCTGCCTAGCTGGTTCTATACTTCGTTCCTAAATTCCTTGAACCTATCAAGGGGTTCGGACTTATACTTCATCAGATAGACATAGCCATATTTGCTGAAATCGTCTGTGAACGTGATGAAGAACAGTTGTCCCCCTCTAGTAGCTGCGCTTATGGGCCCATATACATCTGAATGTATTAGGTCCAATAAGCCAGTAGCCCTTTCAGTTTTCTTGCTAAAAGGTGCTTTTGTCATTTTGCCTCGTAAACAGGACTCGAATACATCAAGTTACTCCAAGTCAAATGACCCTAGTATTCCAGCCTTGTGGAGCCTAGCTATGCATTTCTTGTTTATGTGGCCTAAACAGTGCCAAAGGTAGATGGGATTAAGTTCGTTAGGCTTTAGTGTTTATGTTATTGACATGATTGGTTTCATTCAAATCCAGGATATATAGGACATTATTTAATAGGGCTTCTCCATAAAATAATCCCTCTATAGATATAACAATTCTACTGTTAGAAATAGAAAAATTAAATCCAGAAATATCCAACATTGAAACAGATAATATTCCTGCACATGGCAGGTACAAAATAACATTGTTCTAAAATCAAAACCAATCCACTGGGCATCATGAGGTGATATTCAGTGATCTCTATGGCAGCAACCCTTGCTCCATTATCGACCCACAAGTCCACCTCCCCCAATCCCAGTGACCTTCTGTTCTTAAGTCCCTGCACATTGCAACAAATGTGAGAACCACATCTAGTATCCAATACCCAGGATGTTGAAATAGTAAGGTTAATGTCTATGACATAAATTCTGACGAAGATGTGCCCTGGGTCTTCCTCTGCTCTCCCATTAGCTTGGGACACAATCTCTTATAATGCCCCGCCTGCTTGCACTCGAAGCAGACATCCTCTGGACTGGCCTTATGCTGGACCTTGGGCTGGACCTTGGGCTGGGCCTTAGGCTTCTTGGCCTTGGCTTTCTTAGCCTTGGCCTTGGCCTTTTCCTTGGCCTTACCCTTCGTAAGAGGAGGGTTCCCCTTGTTGACAAGCAGTACCGGTGGAGTCTTCTTGATCGACTATTTAGTAAGCTTAAGCATCCCATGCAGCTCACTAACAGTACGGTTCATCCCTTACATATTGTAGTTCAGGATGAACTGATCATAAGAATCCGGTAAGGAAGCAAGGATTGTGTCCACCGCCAGCTCCTGTGAGATGGGTTATCTGAGACGGGCCAAAGTATCTAAATAGCCCTTCATCTTGAGCACATGTGCACTCACAGATGTCCCAGCCCCCATCTTACAGGAGTGGAATGCCTTATTGGTCAGGTACCTTTCCTAACGAGCTTGCTCTTGAAACATCTCATTCAGAGTTGTTATCATAGCATAGGCTTGATGATCTATGAACTGCTTTTGCAGGTCAGGGACCATGCATGCCAACATAAGGCACGTCACATCCCTATCATCCTTAACATGCGACTCGTATTCCTGTAGCTAGGCAGCTGTAGGATTACGTCCTTAAGGTGCAACCGGTACAGGCCTTTCTAGTACATACTCTTTTGACTCTTGTCTTAGAACTATCCTTAAGTTCCTAGACCAGTCTAAGAAGTTATGACCAGAAAGCTTATCCCTTTCAAGAATAGATCGCAGTGAAAGTGAGTTGTTATTTGCCATTTAGAAATTCTACACAGAAAAAGTTTAAGAGTGTTAATAAAGGACTTTATTAATATTTTCCCAAATATAATTAATAATGAATCAAGTTATTAATTAATCCGAGTTGTTCGGCTCATGGGCCGAGATCCTTATATCATTAGGATATAGCCAGACGAGGGCCTGGAAAAACTATACCCTAATATTTAGGTAGGAATGCTGTCCAATCCCAACCTAGGGACTCTCAGTTTGATGGCTTATTGGCACTTACCCATCTGTGCTTAGGGCCAGGAGAATCCTACTACCCATGCTAATTCAAAACCTCCAACCAAGTATTAGAGTATCCCATACTCTAACCTAACACAAAATGACGATACTCTAGTGTATCCTGTGAGGGCAAGGTCTACAACTAGCTTATCCCTACTTTGACTAGTTTTGAATGAGGGAAGCACTTTTAAACCACTTAGTAATTTCCATTAGGTTATTACATTCATTTGATAACGGCTTACATGAATAAGGCGGGTTGGAATGGGTTTGGATCATACATATATACATGCAAATAAATATATATAGTTAAATAAGTAAAATGGACTGCTATGGGCCTATATTACAACCTAATATAATTCTAGTAAGCCTATACTAGAAAATACATCAGGTGGGTCTCCATCTTCCTTCCTTTTGGGCTTGCCTTTCCACTTGGGCTCCCAACTCCATTGTGCTTCTTCTTCTTTTACAAATTTTACAATAAATAAATAAAATAAAATTACATTAAAAAGAAAAATGACACGCAAGCCGTATTTACCCAAAAAGAAAATACAACCCATCTTGAAATAAGGCCTAATAGCATCCAATCATACATCCATTCAATCATATAAAATGCATCCAATACATCAATTTATAAGTATGTTATAATGCATGAAATTAAGCCCATTTCAATTATGTCCAAGCCATTATTTTGAAATCGCCAATTTTGGCCCACCATGGTTCTAGCCCTTAACAGGCTTTGGGCCTGGAGCCCAGGCAGACAACTGCTCCCACTGAAATTGGGAAACCATGAGTCCATACCAACCGCCCGGGTAATTGCGCCGAAATAACCCGAACCAATTTCAATTATATTAATTTCCGAAATTAATATCCCATGAATAAAATTAAAATTTCATTCACGAAACCATGCACATTTAAATTGCAAAAATTTAAACATACGAAATTTTAAAATCAATTAAAATTTTAAAACTAGGCCCCGGGTCCGAGACCCAGCCAAAAGCAAAAACACTGGGCCCGGCCTGCTGCTACTGGAACCAACGGCAGAGGCTGCTGCCGCTGTTTCCGCCGCCAACAGTCTTGCACGCCCGGAAACAGCCCGTGATTTTTAATCCCAATAAAAAATGCAGCCAAACAACATGCAGTTCACCAAGAAATACAACCATCCATCAAAAGTAAATAAACATAAACCTATGTGCAAATTTAATTTCAATTGAAAAATTCCAAAGGGAAAAATCACAAACCCCAATCCAAGAATCGAAAATTAAAATCTCCAATTTCAAAACCAAGGGATTCATTCCAATTAAATAATTTTCACGGATCAAAAGCCTACTCTGACACCACTGTTGGGATTTTTCACCGGAAATCACCAGATGAAAGCGGAAGAACGCGGTAATTTCCTCAAATCCGTGCCCAGGAGCAATTGATATGAAAATTGTAAAATCAAAAATTTTAACAACAAAGAAAAGATTTCTCACCTGAGATATCTCTTCTAGAGATGGCTGCAGTAATCAAACTAGATTCCCTCCGCGTTCACGTACACGAACGGCTAACGAACACAACCCGTGCTAGCGTTGGAATCAAGAGTTTGAGAGAGGAATATGGCTACAATGTTCGGCTAGGATTTTCTCATCATTTGGCTGAATTGTTCCTAGGTATTTTAACCTAGGGTTGGCTAAAATTCCTAGCCCATTTCAGCCCAATTCCATTCATTTATTTTATGCGGGCTTTTCTTCTTTTAAAGCCCAATCCAAAACTAATCTCCTTGGTCCAGTTAATTATCAAACTTAATTTTATTTAACATGTATTCTTAACATATTATTTCAAATAATATATTTGATACATTTAAATTTAAAATTAATTTGATCAATTAATTTTACCATGGGATTAATAAGGACTCTCATAAAATAAAGATACATATAAACCTATAAATGTGAAATATTTCCACCTAGGAAATAATCTCATGAATTAATTTAATTAATTATGAGAAGGCCAATGCAAATATTAATTTTATTATTATGATCAATCAAATTGATCTTTATAATATAATTAATATAATCCTCTCTCTCTGGTGTGTATACTCCGAGTATACAGGTGATTCCTCAAGTCCGTATTCAGACATTCAATGTGTATGATCCTGTGGGCCCATCTTTATGTCCATAGTGGGCCTATGGCGCACAAACTATAGGCGGCCTCTAGCAAGCCACTACAGCCCCTAATTAAGATGGAGATAGTAGTCCAACTGAAATCATAACCTTGTAGTTTAAACTTGCATATCCCATGTCATCGATATAGGTGTCCAACACAGAGGCATGGATTGATCACCCTCTTTTGTTTCCGGACATTTTACTTGATCTTGAATGTACTGATGCTCACAAATAATCTCCCACTTGTTTGGGTGTGACCACACTCTTATCAGTCACATTCATCAAGAGGCCGATGATATCTTCTCAATGGACTACTGAGTGACAAATCCCTTCTACATATCTATAGCACTGCCATGCTTAGTGACATACCCGAAAGTACCCATACTTGGCATCCTTTTACAGGCCCTTTGGGCATACCCCTTGGGCATACCCCTAAGTATGCAACCTCGCATGCAGTACCATCATATGGTCAGGTCAAACGATGCATACAAGTACTACACAAGAATCAATTATGATACTTTACCATGTGGATTTCTCGTTTAGTGGATCTTTCCAGTACCATGCCCCTTTTGCATGTACCCATTAATTTGGTTGACATCCCATGTCTAATGGCTACTAAGACACTGCCTTGCAACCAGATTAATGATAGACTCTAGTTCCATTCATTCCTATGACTGGAACAGACAACGGATCTATTTATGGTCATATCGTTTCCCCTATCCATGGTCTTACTTCCAAGTGTATGACACTTGTTAACATGGATATGGATATGTCCATTTGATACTTCATTTAAAATACAGCACAAGATATATGATAAAGGAATTAATGCCTTTATTTATGACACAAAATATGTATAATACAAGTATCCAATAAATGTACAATACAAATACGAGGTCCAATGCCTTGGGACTAGGGCATTTCCAACAGGATCTAACTTGTATCAGCTAGTCATACTCAGTGCAAAAGCGACATCAGGTCTTGTACATAACATGGTGTACATGATGGATCCTATAGTCAAAGCATATGGGATCTTCAGCATCTTCTCCCGGTCCTCCTTCATCTTAGGATCGTTGTTCCTACTTAGTTTGAGCCCATGGCGCATAGGTAAGAAACCTTTCTTTGCTTTATCCATGTGAAACCTTTTCAGAACTTTATCTATGTAAGAGGCCTAACTTAGGCCTAAATATGGATCCTGATCCCTAAGATCATCTTAGCTTCTCCTAAGTCCTTTATCGCGAAGCACTTACTCAAACACTGCTTGACCCCTTGCAGTGTTGGTATGTCACTTCCAATGAGAAGGATGTCATCTATGTATAGGACTAGAAATGTAGATACACTCCCACTAACCATCTTGTACACACAGGGCTCATATGGATTCTATATGAGCCATTTTCCTTAATAGCCTCATTGAATCTTAGGTTTTAACTCCGAGAAGCTTGCTTCAATCCATAAATGGACCTTTAAAGCTTGCATACCTGGTTAGGATACTTTGGATCAACAAAACCCTTTGGTTATGTCATGTACACATCCTCAAGTAGCTTTCCATTCAGAAAAGCGGTCTTAACATCCATTTACCATATCTCATAATCGTACCATGCAGCTATGGCAAGTACCATCCTAATGGATTTGAGCATTGCAACTGGTGAGACAGTTTCATCATAGTCAATTCCCTGGACTTATTTGAAACCCTTTGCCACCAATTGCCTTTGAAGGTGTTGTCGGCCTTTAACCTGAAACACCACTTGCAACCGATTACCTTGGCACCCAGAGGTGGATCAACCAAATTCCAAACTTGGTTATCGTACATCGATTGCATCTCAGCTTCCATGACTTTATGCTAGTTAGCTAACTGTGGGCTTTCAATAGCCTCTTAGGTTCTTCTTGGTCAAAAACTAGAAGATCACCATCATCGGTCATGAGAAACCCATATCTCTCGGGTTGATGACAGACCCTACCAGACCTTTCAAGGTCCTGTGTGATCGGTTCGGATTCCTCAATCGCTTAAGGTTCTGGTTTGATCTCCGAGCTATCCCCGTATGGGTGCTTGTGGATCTTGAACTTCCCTTAGCTAAATATTGCTCCCACTGTCTTCCTTGGAGATAAACTCTTTTTTAAGGAAGACACCCTTTCGTGCTATGAACACCTTGTTCTCAGTAGGGTTGTAGTGTTGGGATTTTCATCGGAAATCACCCGATCAAATACGGAAGAACGCGATGTTTTCCTCAAATCCGTGCCCAGGAGAAATTGATATGAAAATTGTAAAATCAAAATTTAACAACAAAGAAAAGATTTCTCACCTGAGATATCTCTTATAGAGATGGCTGTATAAATCAAAGTAGATCCCCTCCACGTTCATATACACGAATGGCTATCGAACATGACCCGTACTAGCGATGGAATCAAGAGTTTGAGAGAGGATGAGGGGCTGTAATATTCAAATGGAATTTTGCTTGTCCAGGCCAAATTCTCTAGGTCACCATTTGACCTAGATGGCTGAAATTTTTCACAAAAAATTTCGGCCCAATCCATCTAAATTCTACACAGGCCTTTTTTTTTCTCAAGCCCAGTTCAGTTTTAATTCTTTTGGTCCAATCGATTATCAAACTTAATTTTATTTAACATGTATTCTAACATATTATACCATATAATATGTTCTATACATTTAAATTAAAATTAATTTTATCAATTAATTTTACCATGGAATTAAATTTGACAAATGGAAAATTAAGATACATGTAAACCTATACATGTGAAATATTTCCACCTAGGAAATAATCTCATAGATTAATTCAATTAATTATGAGAAGGCTAATGCAAATATTAATTTTATTATCATGAACAATCCAATTGATCTTTATAATATAATTAATATAATCATCCCTCTTCGGTGTGTATACTCCAAGTAAACAGGTGATCCCTTAAGTTCGTGTTTAGACGTTCAATGTGTACGATCTTATGGGCCCATCATTATGTTGGTAGTGGGCCTATGGCCCGCAAACTACAAGCGAGCTCTAGCAAGCCACTGCAACCCCCAATTAAGATGGAGAACTGAAATCATAACCTGTAGTTTAAACTTGTATACCCCATGTCAACGATATCGGTGTCCAACACAGAGGCATGGATTGATCACCCTCTTTTGTGTCTGGACATTTACTTGATCTCGAATATACTGATGTTCACAAACAAGTTCCAACTTGTTTGGGTGTGGTCACACTCTTATCAGTCACATTCATCAAGAGGCCGGTGATATCTTCTCAGTGGACCACTGAGTGACATATCCCTTCTGCATATCCATAGTACTGCGATGCTCAGAGACATACTCGAACATACCCATACTTGGCACCCTTTTACAGGCCCTTTAGGCGTCCAACAAAGTATGCAACTTTACATCCAGCACCATCATATGGTCAGGTCAAAGGATCCATACAAGTACTACATAAGAATCACTTGTGATACTTTACCATGTGGATTTCTCGTTAAGTGGATCTATCCAGTACCATGCCCTTTTTACATGTACCTATTAACTTGGTTGACATCCCATGTCCAATGGCTGGTAAGACACTACCATACAACCAGTTTAATGATAGTCTCTAGTTCCATTCATTCCCATGACTGGAACAAACTATGGATCTCTTTATGGTCATATCGTTTCCCCTATCCATGGTATTACTTCCAAGTGCATGACCCTTGTTAACATGGATATAGATATGTCCATTGGATACTTTATTTAAAATACAGCACAAGATATATAATAAATGAATTAATGCCTTTATTAATGACACAATATATGTATAATACAAGAATCCAATAAATGTATAATACAAATACGAGGTCCAATGCCTCGGGACTAGAGCATATCCAACAATCTCCCACTTGCACTAGTTCCAACTAGGCATGGGCCTAATCCCTATAGATCTAGTATGACCCTCATGCTTGGGCTAAGCCATCACCTTAGTCAATGGATCCGTGACATTATCCTCGGTGTCCACTCTATGTAGTGAAATGTCATCCCTTTTCACGATTTCTCATATGAGGTGAAACTTCCTGAGCATGTGCTTTGTGTTCTTGTATGACCGGGGCTCGTTGGCTTGTGCAACAGCCCCATTGTTGTCACAAAAGATATCAACTGGGTCTTAGATAGTTGGTACTACTCCCAACTTAGTGATAAACTTCCTTATCCATACAGTTTCCTTAGCTGCATCACACGCTGTAATATACTCAGCTTCTACTGTAGAGTCTGTGATGGTTGGTTGCTTTGAGCTCCTCCAGCTTACAGCACCCACATTTAGCAAAAACATATAGCTAGACTGTGATTGGTACTCATTCTGGTCAGTCTGAAAGCTTGCATCAGTATACCCAGTAACTGACAGCTCTTCCTGACCTCCATACACTAAGAAGCAATCTTTAGTCTGGTTAAGGTACTTGAGGATTACTTTGACGGCCTTCTAATGATCCTCCCCGGGATCCTGCTGGTACCGGCTCATCATACTTAGTGCAAAGGCGACATTAGGTCTTGTACATAGCATGGAGTACATAATTGATCCTATAGCTAAGGCATATGGGACCAATTTCATGTTCTCCCTATCCTCCCTTATCTTAGGACAGTTCTTCTTACTATGTTTCAGCCCATGGCCAATCGGTAAGAAACCCTTCTTGGCCCGATCCATGCTGAATCTCTTCAGAACTTTGTCTATGTACGTGGCTTGACTTAGGCCCAGAAGCCGATTGGATCTATCCTTGTAGATCCTGATCCGTAGGATAGTCTCAGCTTTGCCTAAGTCCTTCATTGTGAAGCACTTACACAACCACTGCTTCACCCCTTGCAGTGTTGGTATGTCGCTTCCAATGAGTAGGATGTCATCCACATATAATACCAGGAATGTGACAATGCTCCCATTAATCCTCTTATGCACACAAGGCTCATCCTAATTCTGTATGAAGCCATATTCCTTTATAGCTTCATTGAATCTAAGATTCCAACTTCAAGATGCTTGCTTCAGTCCATAAATGGACCTTTGAAGTTTGCATACCCTCCCAGGATACTCTGGATCGACAAAAACCTCAGGTTGTGTCATGTACACATCCTTGAGTAGCTTTTCGTTAAGGAAAGTGATTTTTGACATGCATTTGCCAGACCTCACAGTCATACCATGCGGCTATGTCCAACAAGATCCTAATGGATTTGAGCATAGTAACTGGAGAGAAAGTTTCATCATAGTCTATTCCATAGACTTGCCTGAAACCTTTTGCAACCCGACACCCCTTGAAGGTGTTGTAAGCTTTTAGCTTGTAGCACCACTTGCAACTTATTACCTTGGCACTCGGAGGTGGATCAACCAAGTTCCAAACCTGGTTATCGTACATAGATCTCATTTCTGCCTCCATGGCTTTACACCAATTTACAAACTGTAGGATTGCCATAGCCTCTTGGTAGGTTCTGGGTTCTTACTCATCAAAGATGAGAAGAGTGTGATCATTGGTGAAGAGGAAACCATAGATGATCCCTACCAGACCTTCTAGGTCCTTGTGTGACTTGGGTCGGTGCTGTTGGAAATGCCCTAGTCCCCAGGCATTGGTCCTTGTGTTTGTATAATACATTTGTACATTAATGTGAACTTTATGTATTATACAATTTTTGTCAAGGGATAAAGGCATCAATCTATTTATTATATGTCCTGTGCTATATTTTAAATAGAGTATCCAATGGACATATCCATATCCATATTGTCAAGTGTGAGGCACTTGGCAGTAAGACTATGGATATGGAAAATGATATGACCATAAAGTCATCCGTAGTCTGTTCCAATCGTGGGAATGAATGGAACTAAATACTATCATTAGCCTGGTATTATGGCGATGTCTTACTGGTCATAGAACATGGAATGTCAACTAGGTTAATGGGTACATGCAAAAAAGGTATGGTACTAGATCGATCCACTTTACGGGAATCCACATGTTATTTTATCACAAGTGATTCTAGTGTAGTACTTGTATGGATCCTTTGACCTGACCATATAATGGTGTTGTATGTGAAGTGGCATACTTTGGTGTATGCCTAAAGGGCCTATAATAGGGTGCCAAGTATGGGTATGTTCGGGTGTGTCAGTGAGCATGGCAGTGCTATAGATATGCAGAAAGGAATGTCACTCAGTAATTTACTGAGACGATATCACCGGCCTCTTGAAGAATGCTACTGATAAGAGTGTGGCCACACCCAAACAAGATTGGATCTTATTTGTGAGCGACAGTTCATTCGGGATGAAGTAAATTTTTGGATACATATAGAGGGTGATACTTCCATGCCTTTATGTTGGACACCGATATCAGTCACATGGGACATACAAGTTCAAACTATAGGGTTACAGTGATAGTTTGACAGCTATCTTCGTCTTAATTGGGGCTGTAGTGGCTTGCTAGAGCCCGCATGCAGTCTGTGGGCCATAGGCCCACTGCCAACATAAAGACGGGCCCATTGAATCATACACATTGAACGTCTGGACTTTAACTAGTCGGATTAAGTGTGTGCTTAGAGTATACACATTTGAAGAGAGAAATGTTTATTAATTACATTATATAGATCAATTGGATTGATCAAAATAATATAATTAATATTTATTTCGGCATTCTCTTAATTAATTCAATGAATTAATTTATGAGATTATTTCCAAGGTGGAAATATTATTACATGTATAGGCATACATGTATTTAATTTTATGTGTATCTAATTTAATCCATTGATTAAATTAATTGGTCAAATGAATTTTAATTTAAATGTATGTAATATATTATACGATATAACATATATAAGCACACATGTTAAATTAAATTTGCATTTGAATTTAATTAAATCAAAGGAATTAAAATTAGGTTTAGACATAACATAAAAATGGTCATGGCCAAAACTTATGGTGGGATTGTGGACAAAATGGTGAGTCATTCTTTGACTTAGGAGTAGCCAAGCTGGACTTTGCTACTTTGTAACTTATCTTGACTTTTCTTGGTGAAAATTAAGAATAAGGGGCAACCATTTTGTTGTTGGCCGAATATATATATGGGATTGGAAGAGTGAGTCATCTTTGGACAAAAGATGATGATGATAAGGTGATGACTCATGGTGTGATTCATTAGGTTGAAAATGAGGTACCAAAGTTGGACTTTGCCTTCTCTTTTCACCATCATCTTTATTCTTCTTATGATATTAAAAGAAGATTTATCACCACTTCTAGGACTTTTATGTTGGCCGTATATATTATTTCTTGGTAAGAAATAATTTGCCCATTAACCATTCATTCTTTTGGTAAGAATGAGTTTTCCCCACTTGAAAAATATGGTTTTATTTGTCTTTTGGAAAGAAAAATTGGATAGCCATATTTTTTCTTATGTGCTGCCCCTCTCTCTCTCTCTCTTCTTGCATAATCCGAGTCGCTAACACGGGTTGGGTCTGAGAGCCGTTCATGTACGTGACTTTGGAGGGAGTCTGCTTTGATTCCTGTAGTCCGCATCCATCTCTTAGAGAGACTTTGTGTTTATGCTTTTAGTTTTTGATTTCCACATCTCAAGCTCCTGGGACCGGATTCAAGGAATTTTATTTTGCATATAGGTTTTATGGTAGATTTAATTTCCTATGCTGGATTGAATTTCTTTTTTTTTTTGTTGTTGTTAAAAAAATCACGGACTATTTTGGGTTGAAACAGGGGCAGTAGCCGCTGCCTGCGGCGCTGGGCGCCACAGGTAGTAGCTGCTGCCGCCGGCCCGCAACATGCTGCTGCTGGCCAGCGGCCGCTGCGCGGTAGGCCGATCCCTTTTTTTTGGATTTGGTGGGATTTTTTGGGCCGGGTCAGATTTTAAAATTTTAATTGGTTTTAAAATTTTACATGCTTAAATTTTGGTAATTTATATGCGCGTGTTTTATGAATGGAATTTAATTTTGTTTCGTGCGATATTAATTTTGGAAATTAATACGGTTAATTGAAATTAGTTTAGGTTTTCTTAGGACGATTACCCGGATGGCTAATTTGGAATTCATGGTTTCCCAATTGGATTAGGAGCAGAGTTCTACTTGGGTTGGAGGCCCAAGGCCCATACGGGCTTGAAACCATGAATGGCAAAAATTTGGCAATTTCAAAATAATTGCTATGGACATATATGAAATGGCATTAATTCATGCATTTAAGATGTTTATAAATTGTATGTATTGGTACATGTGTGTATGATTAAATGTATGAATGGATGTTTTGGGCCTTATTTGTATGGGTTGTAATATTCTTTTGGTAAATACGGCCTGCGTGCCGTTTTCTTTTTATGTAATTTTATTTTATTTGTTTATTATGGAATTATGTAAAGAAGATGCCGATTGGATTGGCGTGCCAAAAGGATGAGGAGGTAGCCCACCTGATGCTATTCTAGTATAGGTTTACTAGAATTTTGTTAGGTTGTAAATTTTGGCCCATAACATTTCAGTTTTATTTAATTATGCTTTATTTATTTACATGTGAGAATGTATGTACAAACCCTATCTCACCCGCCTATGCATCTAAGCCATTATTAGTTGAATCTAATAACCAAATGGTAATTACTAAGTCTCTTAAAAGTGCTTCTCTCATTCAAAACCTTCTCGAAGTGGGGATAGGCCAGTTGTAGACCAGCCCTTGCTGGATGTGCTGGAGTATTATCATTTTGTATTGGGTTGGAGTATTGGTTACTCTGACACTTGGATGGAGGTTTGGACTTAGCGTGGGTAGTAGGATGTTTTTGGCTCTAAGCATAGATGGGTAAGTGCCAACAGACCCATCAAACCGAGAGTCCCTAGGTTGGGATTGGACGGTATTCCTACCTAAAAATTGGGG
This sequence comes from Euphorbia tirucalli, assembly GCA_039660915.1. Taxonomy (NCBI): domain Eukaryota; kingdom Viridiplantae; phylum Streptophyta; class Magnoliopsida; order Malpighiales; family Euphorbiaceae; genus Euphorbia; species Euphorbia tirucalli. Next base: position 14,297,507 of record CM077635.1, on the reverse strand, counting down.
TATAGTTGTTCCAGGCCCTCGTTTGGCTATATCTTGATATAATATGGATTTTGGCCCATGAGCCCAACAACTCGAGTTAATTGATAGCATGATTCATTATTAATTATAATATGGGAAAAACAGGTTCAAGTCCTTTATTAACACTCATAATTTTTCTGTGTAGAAACCAATGGCAATAAATAATACTTTTTCACTGCAATCTTTCCTGGAATGGGACAAGCTTTCTGGCCCTAACTTTTGGGACTGGTCTATGAACTTGAGGAAAGTTCTAAGAAAGGAGTCTAAAGAGTATGTGCTAGAAAAGCCTGTACCGGCTGTGCCAACGTGAAGTAATCCACCGGCTGCCCAGCTGGAGGAATATTTGGCACATGTAAAGGATAACCGGGACGTGACATGCCTGATGTTGGCATGTATGGTTCCTGAATTGCAAAAACAGTTCATGGATCATTAGGCCTTTACTATGATGACAACTCTTAACGAGATGTTTTATGAGCAAGCTTATCAGGAAAGGTACCTGATCAACAAGGATTTCGCAGCTGTAAGATAAGGGCTAGGACATCTATGAGTGCACACGTGCTCAAGATGAAGGGCTATTTGGATAATTTAGCCTATCGCGGAATGCCTATCTCACAGGGGCTAGCAGGTAACATTATCCTGGCTTCCTTACCAGATTCTTATGATCAATTCATCCTAAAATTTTACAAGCAAGGGATGGACCATACTATTAGTGAGCTATATTGGATGCTTCAGCTCGCTAAACTATCGATCAAGAAGACTCCACCGGTACTTAAGGTTAACAAGGGGAAATATCCTCTTGCTAAAGGCAAGGCAAATGCCAAGGCCAAGGCTAAAAAGGCTAAAGCCCAGCCCAAGGCCTATTCCAAGGATGTCTGCTTTAAGTGCAAGCAGACTGGACATTGGAAAAGATTGTGTCCCAAGCTTTTGGGAGAGAAAAGGAAGACACAGGGCATGTCTTCATCAGGTATATATGTCATAGACATTAACTTCTGTTTCAACATCTTATGTATTGGATACTGGATGTGGTTCTCACATTTTTTTGTAATGTGCAAGGACTTAAGAACAGGAGGTCACTGGGATCAGGACAAGTGGACTTGTGGGTCAGAAATGGAGCAAGGGTTGCTGCCATAGAGATCAGCAGGACCAGCTTATGATGCCTAGTAGATTAGTTTTGTTAGTAAAACTATGTTATTTTGTACTTGTTATGTACAGGAATATTATTTTTGTTTCAGTTTTGGATATTTCTCGATGTACATTTACTATTGCTAATAGTAAAATGGGTTTATCTAGAAAGGAATTATTTGATGGAGTACCTCTGTTAAATAAGGTCTTTTATATCCTGGATTTGAATGAAACTAATCATGTCTATAATATACATACGTAAAGGGTTAAGCCTAATGAACTTAATCATGTTTACCTTTGGCATTGTCGTTTAGGCCTCATAAACGAGAAGCGCATAGCTAGGCTTCACAAAGTTTGAATCCTAGGATCATTTGACATGGAGTCACTTGATATATGTGAGTTTCATTTATGAGGTAAAATGACTAATGCACCTTTTAGCAAGGAGGCTGAAAGGGCCGCTGGCTTATTAGACCTAATACATTCAGATGTATATGGACCTATAAGCGCAGTTACCAGGGGTGAATATCTATACTTCATCTCCTTCACAGACAATTTCATCAGATATGGCTATGCCTATTTAATAAAATATTTGTCTAAAACCCTTGATAGGTTTAAGGGATTTAGGAATGAAGTACAGAACCAACTAGGCAGAAATATCAAAGCCATACGGTAGGACCGAGGTGGTGACCATATAAAACTAGTGTATGACTGATTTTGAGTGGGCATGGAATAGTTCCATTGCTCACTCCCCCAGGAACACTACAATGGAATGGGGTGTCCGAACGGAGGAATAGGACCCGGTTGGACATGGACCGCTCAAATGATGAGTTATGCCTCTCTCCTAATAAGTTTTTAAGGATACTCTCTTGAGACAATGGCTCTCATTTTCAATTATACTCCGACTAAGGCATTGGAAAAGACCCCATTTGGAATATGGATGGGCAGGGCACCCAATGAGTCTTTCCTATGGATTTGGGGTTGTTATGCACATGTCAAGAATTTGACTGTGCGCAAACTTGGACCCAAAACCGACTAATGCTTGTTTGTGAGCTACCCTAGGGAAACCAAAGATTATTACTTCTACAATCCCACCGAGAACAGGGTGTTCATGGCATGAAAGGGGGTCTTTCTTGAAAAAGGGTTTATTTCCAAGAAAGACAGTGGGAGTGATGTTGAACTTAGGGAAGTGCAAAGCTCAGAAACTCCTGAAAAGGATAACTCGGAGACCAGGGTGAAGCTTCTAAAGGTGGAAGCACCAGCCCAAGTCACACAAGGACCTAAAAGGTCTGGTAGGGATCGTCGGGAACATAAGAAATATGGGTTTCTTATTTTTTATGATTAAGCTCTGTTTGTCTTGGATGAAGAAGAGCTCAAAACCTACCAGTAGGATAGAGCTAGCCCACTGTCTGCCATGGTGGCGGATGTGTAATCTATGTACGATAATCAGGTTTGGAACCTAGTTGATCCACCTCCAGGTGCTAAGGTAATAGGTTGTAAGTGCTGCTATAAGCTATAGGCTGACAATACCTTTAAGGGTGTGTATAAGAGGTTTAGTGGGAGCATAGTAACTTTCTTGGTATTATATATGGATGGCATCCTTCTGATTAGAAGCGACATACCAACACTACAAAGGTAATGTAATGGTTGAGTAGGTGCTTTGCAATGAAGGACTTAGACGAAGCTGAGACGATCCTAGGGATCAGGATCTACAGGGATAGATCTAATTGGCTTCCAGGCCTAAGTCAGGCCAAGTACATAGACATAGTTCTGAAAAGATTCAGCATGGACCAAGATAAGAAAGGTTTCTTGCCAATGGGTCGTGGGCTGAAACTTAGTAAGAAGAACTATCCTAAGATAAGATAGGACAGGGAGAACATGAGATTAGTCCTATATGCTTCAGCTATTGGATCAATCATGTACTCCTCGCTATGTACAAGACCTGATGTCACCTTTGCACTAAGTATCACGAGCCGAATCCCAGAAAGGATCACTGGTAGGCTGTTAAAGCAATCTTGAAGTACCTTAACTAGACTAAGGATAGCTTCTTGGTGTTTACAGGTCAGGAAGAGTTGTCAGTTACCGGGTACACTGATACAAGCTTCCAGATCGACCAGGATGAATATCAGTCATAGTATAGGTGTGTATTCATGCTAAATGGTGGTGCTATTGTTGGAGAGGCTCCAAGTAGCCAAACATCGCGGTTTCTATCATTGGAACTGAGTACATTGCAGTGTGTGAAGTAGCTAGGAAAGCTGTGCGGATCAAGAAGTTTATCACGAAACTGGGGATAATATCTACTATCCGGGAACTAGTTGATATCTTCTATGAAAACGAAGGGCTGTTACACAAGCTATGTGCCCTGGTCACACATATACACCAAGCACGAACTCAGGAAGTTTCACCTAATACGAGAAATCATTGAGAGACATGAAATTTCATTACACAGAGTGGACACCAAAGACAATGTCACAGATCTTTTCACCAACACGCTTGGCTATGCCTATGCATGAAGATTATACTAGATCTATAGGGATTAGACCCATGCCTATTAGGTACTAGTGCAAGTGGGAGATTGTTGGAAATACCCTAGTCCCGAGGCATTAGTCCTTGTGTTTGTATAATACATTTGTACATTAATGTGAACTTTATGTATTATACAATTTGTGTCAAGATATAAAGGCATCAATCTATTTATTATATGTCTTGTGCTATATTTTAAATAGAGTATCCAATGGACATATCAATATCCATGTTGTCAAGTGTGAGGCACTTGGCAGTAAGACTGTGGATAGGGAAAACGATATGACCATAAAGTCATCTGTAGTCTGTTCCAAACATGGGAATGAATGGAACTAAAGACTATCATTAGCTTGGTTGTGTGGCGGTGTCTTACCGATCATAGAACATGGAATGTCAACCAGGTTAATGGGTACATGCAAAAAGGGCATGGTACTGGATCGATCCACTTTATAGGAATCCACATGGTATTGTATCACAAGTGATTCTCATGTAGTACTTGTATGGATCCTTTGACTTGACCATATGATGGTGCTGCATGTGAAATGGCATTCTTTGGATGGTGCTGCATGTGAAATGGCATTCTTTGGTGTACACCTAAAGGGCCTGTAATAGGGTGCCAAGTATGGGTACATTCAGGTGTGTCAGTGAGCATGGCAGTGCTATGGATATGCAGAAGGGAATGTCACTCAGTAATTTACTGAGACAATATCACTGGCCTCTTGAAGAATGTTACTGATAAGAGTGTGCCACACCCAAACAAGATTGGATCTTGTTTGTGAGCATGAGTTCATTCGAGATCAAGTAAATGTCCGAACACATATAGAGGGTGACACTTCCATGCCTCAGTGTTGGACACCGATATCAGTCACATGGGACATACGAGTTCAAACAACAGGGTTACGGTGATAGTTGTACAGCTATCTCCATCTTAATTGGGAGCTACAGTGGCTTACTAGAGCCCACCTATAGTCTATGGGCCATAGGGCCACTGCCAACATAAAGACGAGCCCATTGGATCGTACACGTTGAATGTTTGGACTTTAACTAGTCAGATTAAGTACGTGCTTAGAGTATACACGTTTGAAGAGAGAGAGGCTTATTAATTACATTATATAGGTCAATTGGATTGATCAAAATAATATAATTAATATTTATTTCGGCATTCTCTTAATTAATTCAATGAATTAATTTATGAGATTATTTCCTAGGTGGAAATATTATTAAATGTATAGGTTTACAAGTATTTCATTTTATGTGTATCAAATTTAATCCATTAATTAAATTAATACGTCAAATGAATTTTAATTTAAATGTATGTAATATATTATAGAGTATAATATATAAGCACACATGTTAAATTAAATTTGCATTTGAATTTAATTAAATCAAAGGAATTAAAATTGGGTTTAGACATAACATAAAAATGGTCATGGCCAAAACTTATGGTGGGATAATGGATAAAATGGTGAGTCATTCTTTGACTTAGAAGTAGCCAAGTTGGACTTTGCTACTTTGTAACTTATCTTGAGTTTTCTTGGTGAAAATTAAGAATAAGGGGCAACCATTTTGTTGTTGGCCGAATATATATATGGGATTGGAAGGGTGAGTCATCTTTGGACAAAAGATGATGATGATAAGGTGATGACTCATGGTGTGAGTCATTAGGTTGAAAATGAGGTACCAAAGTTGGACTTTGCCTTCTCTTTTCACCATCATCTTTATTCTTCTTTTGATATTAAAAGAATATTTATCACCACTTCTAGGACTTTTATGTTGGCCATATATATTATTTCTTGGTAAGAAATAATTTGCCATTTTTAAGCATTCATTCTTTTGGTAAGAATGAGTTTTGCCCACTTGAAAATTATGGTTTTATTTGTCTTTTGGAAAGAAAAATTGGATAGCCATATTTTTTCTTGTGTGCTACCCCTCTCTCTCTCTCTTCTTGCATGCTCCGAGTCGCTAGTACGGGTTGGGTCCGAGAGCCGTTCATGTACGTGACATTGGAGGGAGTCTGCTTTGATTCCTGCAGTCCACATCCGTCTCTTGGAGAGACTTTGTGGCAAGTTTTCAAACTTGCTCTTTATGCTTTTAGTTTTTGATTTCCACATCTTAAGCTCCTGGACCGGATTCGAGGGAATCGACGCGTATTTCGGCTTTTATCGGTCGGTTTCCCGTGACGATTCCCAATAGGTGCTTCCTCCTGTGGAAGGTCCACTTAGGTCTTTGAGTTATCCTCTTTAGGAGCTTGTGAGTTTTGAACTTCCCTGAGTTCAACATTGCTCCCACTGTCTTTCTTGGAAATAAAATCCTTTTCTAGAAAGACCCCCTTTCTTGCCATAAACACCTTGTTCTCGGTAGGGTTATAGATGTAATACCCTTTGGTTTCCTTAGGGTAGCCCACAAACAAGCATTTATTGGTTCTGTGCTCTAGCTTGCCCCAGGTCAATCTCTTGACATGGGCTTCGCAACCCCAAATCCATAGGAAAGACACATTGGGCTCCTTGCCCGTTCATATTTTACATGGGTTCTTTTCCACTGCCTTAGTCGAAGTATTATTTAAAATGAGTGCGGCTGTCTCGAGACAATGTCCCCAGAAACTTATTTTAAATATTTTAAATCTCTGGTGGACATGGTCCCTACACTATCCAGAGATTCGGGTCCGGACAAGTCCCTTATTTCGTGTCTAATTAAGATAAATATTGCCAATGTTCTCAAATGGTATTTCAAAAATCTAAAGTTAATTTATTGAATATAAAAGGGCATACAACGCACATACAAAGAAATATAATACAAAATAAAAACAAAACAAAATAATTAGTATTAAACGGCCTACACCGAAATCGAAATGAAAAATGAAAAACTCTTGCCTCACTTATGCAATCGCCTAATATACATGGGATTCTAAAAAGAGATACAACCACCTAAAATACACGATTTAATTCTATTAAATACAAAATAAAACGAAAATAAAAATAAATAAAAGCTGCAAAACAAAGGTTAGCACAATTTATACGGCACGCCACAAGTTGGACTCAAATAGACTAAATTAGGAAATCAAGAATTGGGCGGCATGCATATAGGGGATAACCGGGTTGGCTTAGCCAACCGGCCCGGTTAGACCTGGAAAACGTTTTGAAACGTCCCTGTATTTTTGGTTTTGTGGGAAAATCATTTTTGAAAATGGTTTTACCGACTTACATGCATTTTTACATATTAAGTGGATTGGTTTTCGGGAGAACCGAGCCTCCGTCGTTGAATTGTTCTAAATGTAATTTTACTGGAAATTAAACCTAAGGTGGTGAATGCACATATCAAAATTCATTTTGATGATTTTTGGATTTTTCTGATTTTTATGGATTTTTGGAAAATTTTATGGGATAAAAGCTGACATTCTGTTTCTTTAACAAGAGTTACAGTCGTGCGACTGTAATCAGTTCAGGATCAAAATTTCGCCAAAATTTATTCTGAATCAAAATGGAAGAAAAACAATCTGGGAATTAAGAACACTCGTACGACTGTATATACAGTCGTACGACTGTTCAACAAAACTAAGAACAGTCATGCGACTGTTCTTAATTCCCAGAAACAGAAGCACGAAAATGCAGCAAAAAATGCACAAAACTCGATTCAAACACCCAAAAAGCTAGAAAAAGTGTATGGAAAGGGAGAGTCTACCCTTTTAGAAGCTAATCCAAGTCGTTTTGGCCCCTGGCATCGCTCCAATCCTAACAAATTCGCACTTTTTCCTTTGAAATTGAAGTTGAGGGCTTTATATCAAAAAATCCAAATTGCAAGGGATTCTGATAATTTAAGTCCGGATTTTTGATTTGGGTGTGAAGTTAATTGATTAACCTATGCATTTCTAACAAGTTTTAATCCTGATTCTGAGAATTGAAAGAAAATAGAAGAGGAAAAGATGAGTTTTTATGGGTTTTTTCCACTTCTTTCTTTTCCTTCTCTCTTTTCTCCTTCTCTCTCTAAGGTTTTGCACTAGAAAATCCAACCTAACCACTCTCTCCCTTTTCTTCTCCTTTTCTACTCTCTTTTTTATGCTTACTTGCTGCAACAACGGAGCAATTAAAGCTCCTTCTCTCTCCTCCATTTTCTGCTGCAGAGGTATGGGCTTCTGTAATTTTTCCGACATTATAGTCAATTACAGTCACATGACTGTAATAATAGTCGTACGACCATAAACATTTTTTTTTAGTATAGAAAATTTCGGCGCTTACAGCTGCCCCTCGCGTGATCAAATTCGACATCTAGCTCTAGGTTTACAACACCTGAGATGATGAATTTTAGAGCGCGGATCAAAGCGCCGCGAACACTGGAATGAATCTTCTGATGAGATAGGCCGATACCGGGTCTAGGTTACCCGAGGCGATGCTGGGGGAGGAAATAAGCCGATATCAGGTTTAGGTTACCTGAGGCAAAGGAGGATGAAATTGTGATTAAGCCGATATCGAGTTTACATTACTCGAGGCCAAGTTGATGGAGAAATTGGCCGATACCGGGTCTAGGTTACCCGAGGCGAGTTTTGCTGAAGAAATTGGCCGATATCGGGTCTAGGTTACCCGAGGCGAGTTGATGAAGGAATAAGCCGATATCAGGTTTAGGTTACTCGAGGCAAAGCCGAGGCAAAGCAAGAGGAAATTATGGATTAGCGGATATCGAGTTTACATTACTCAAGGCAAAGTTGATGAAGAAATTGGCCGATACTGGGTCTAGGTTACCCGAGACGAGTTTTGCTGGGGAAATAGATGAAGTTGAGCTAGGCCGATACTGAGTTTACATTACCCGAGGTGGATTTGCTAAGGAACTTGGACGATGGAGCAGATCTGGGCCGATACCGAGTTTACATTACTCGAGGCGGACTCGCTGGAGAAAGTTGAGGATATTAAGCTGGGGATGAATTCCTGCACTTAAGATGGCAAGTCTTCATTCCTTGATCGAGAAATTTTTAAACAAAAATTTTTGCCCCTTCGATCAAAGAGTGAAGACTAGCTGGGGATGAGTGATCAATGTATGTAATGCATGAATGCATGATGATGCATATGTACGTGTATGCATTTTCCGCCATTTGACGTTTCCGCCTTCCGCCGGGGAATGATATGTCGTGCCTCTGGTTGATTTGCTTTCTTCGGGGCTTTACTTGGTGATTTTTGAAGGAATGAGGTGACTGTAGGAATGTATGATACTGCTGGGGAGATACTCGTAGTGCTCCTTACAGAGATTCCGCTGGGGAAGAGTGTAGCAACTCGATTATGGAAATAATTATGGTGTTCTTTATGTAAATTCTGCTGGGGAATTACATGACGAGTCTATGGGGAATCGATGTGATGACTTTTGTGGGGAATGCTGGGGACATTCTACTTTTCCTGCTTTGTGGGGGAATTATGAGTTTGTAAGTGCTCTAATTTTTGCCTGGGTTGTCCAATACGGGTTTTCATCCCAGCGAGCCGCTCTAATTTTTGCCTAAGGCACCATTTCGGTTTTCGCCTTAGCGAGCTTTTCATATGCCCTAACTTTTGCCTAAACTGCCCAATATGGGTTTTCAGCTTAGCGGGCCGCTCTAATTTTTGCCTGACGTGCCTTTTCGGTTTTCACCTCAGCGAGCTTCCCTTTTTTTAAAAAAAAAAGATGATTAAGATGTCATGGTGACCATTTTATTGCTCTTTTAGGAAGACGAACTGGATCTTAGAGGTCGACAAAAGATTTCAAATTGAACGTATTTAGCATGTTTTCACTTGTTAAATAATGCGACGATTTCAATCAGTTGAATGCAAAGTGCTTTCTTTAAATGTATGTTTATGCGAGACAACTTTGCTTGTGCATTTGTCAGAACCATGCAAATATATTTAAACACACACTTCACTTTATTGATGAAGTCAAAATGAGTACATTTGGAACAAGTTGGTTCCTAAATGATACATATTCCACACTGAGCCAGAATCCGTCACCAGTCATCCTTTTCAGGTTTTCCGACTGATTATTTTCTCTTGTGTCTTAACTTTTGCCTAGACTTCTCTTTTCGAGTTTTCAGCCTAGCAGACCTCTTTTTCTTTTCTTTTTTTTTAATACATGATAAAGCTTTAGCTTGTCTTGATTGATTGGATTAGTGAACTTGTTTCCATCCATATCCATGATGTTGACAGCTCCTTTTGCTAGCACCTTCTTCACCACATAGGGCCCTTCCCAGTTGGGTCTGAACTTGCCCCTAACATCGACATTTGAAGGCCTTAGCTGCTTTAGAACCAAGTCACCTGTTTTCAACTGCCGTTTGGGATACTTCACATTCTGATTATAGGCTCTGGCCATTCTACACTGGTACATCTGAAGATGATCTAGTGCCCTCAGTCGCCTTTCATCTCGTGCTGACAATTGTTCATATCTAGCTTGAACCCATTTAGTCTCTGGTGATTGAGCTTCCAGGGCGACTCTGAGTGACTTGAGTTCTATTTCCACTGGCAACACTGCTTCCATTCCATATACCAAGGCATAAGGGGTTTCTCCTGTTGGCATTCTAATGCTGGTTCTGTAGCCCCAAAGAGCATAAGGCAGTTTGTCAGCCCAATCTCTGTAGGTGGTTGCCATCTTTGATAAGATCTTCTTTATTGCCTTGTTAGCTGCTTCCATGGCACCATTAGCCTGAGGCCTGTATGGGGAAGACTTATGATGTTCAATACCATGTTTTGCAAGTAGCTTAGCTGTTGCCCCCTGAAACTGTACTCCATTGTCAATTACTATGTGGTGAGGAATCCCATATCGAGTGAAGATGTTCTTCTGGATGAACTTGACCATGTGCTTGGCTGTCACATTAGTAAGGGATTCTGCTTCGACCCATATGGAGAAATAATCAACTGCTACAACTATGAATCTATGCCCATTAGATGCAACTGGATGAATTTCACCAATCATATCTATTCCCCATGCTGAGAATGGCCAAGGAGACACTAGATTCTGAAGTTCAAGTGGAGGAAGATGACTAATGTCTGCATAGATATGACATTCATGACATCTCTTCACTTTTCTTATACAATCTGCTTGCATCGTCATCCAGAAATAGCCTTGTCTCGTGATCTTTCTGGCCATGGCAAGTCCATTCATATGTGGCCCACAGGATCCTGCATGTACCTGCTGCATAACTTCTTCTGCTTCTTGCTCTGTCACGCACCTCAAAAGGACCCCATGTGCTGTTCTTTTGTATAACTTGTCCTTGAAGATTCTGAATTGACTGGCCAGCTTTCTTAGTGTCAACTTATCAGCAGCATTGGCCTCTTCCGGGTACTTTCCCTCTCTAACATACTGGTAGATGTCAAAGAACCATGGCTTTTCTTCAGCTGATAATTCCATCACTTCGTACACTTCGAAGCAAGGATGTTTGGAAGTGGCTATGACCAGTGGTTGAACTTGTGTTTCCTCTGGATTTTCCCACATAGAGGACAAAGTAGCTACTTTATCAGCCATCTTATTCTCATCCCTGGGGACATGTCTGAATTCACACTGGCCGAATAAACCTTTTCTGAAATGTAGCAGCTCCAAGTAAGGCCGTAAGGCTTCTTCTTTTAGCTCCCATTCACCCTGAGCTTGCCTGATCACTAGAAGTGAATCACCGACAATTAAGACATCATTTGCCCCTAAGGTTAACAGAGCTTCCATTCCAAATAAGCATGCTTCATATTCCGCCCCATTATTGGTTACAGGAAAGATCAGCCTCTTGGATAAAGGAATAATCTCACCATTCGGTGTTGCTACAAGTACCCCAATTCCAGCGCCTTTTCTATTCACCGCCCCATCGAAGCACATGACCCATCTTTTCACTTCCACCATGGCTAGTTGCTCATCAGGGAATTCCAAATTTTCTATGTAATCTGATTCTAGTGGTTTGCCAGAAACTCTGCCACGGCTCGCCCTTTAATGGTTTTCTTCGTGATGTACTCGATGTCGAATTCAAACAAAAGTAACAACCACCTGGACAGCTTCCTAACCAATGCTGGTGCTTCGTAGAGATACTTCATTGGATCCACCTTGGCCACGGCTTGTATTTTATAGGATTGGAAATAGTGGCGCAGCTTCTTGGTCAGCCAAATCATCGCCACACATGTTTTTTCCACCAGTGTGTACTTGGTTTCATACTCCAGTAATTTCTTGCTAAGGTAGTAGATAGGATATTCCTTCTTACCATCTTGTTCCTGTGCAAGCATTGCCCCTATAGAGGATTCTTCAACTGCCAAATACAAAATTAGAGGCTTTCCTGGAATTTGAGGACTCAACACTGGTGGCTTTACCAGGTAAGCCTTCATCTTCTTGAATGCCAACTGACACCTGTCATCCCACACAATTGAATGATCCTTCTTTAACAGCTTGAAGATTGGTTCACATGTGGAAGTCAACCGTGCTATGAAGTGGCTGACATATTGTAGGGAACCCAGAAATGACCTGACTTCCTTTTCTGTCTTTGGGCCCGACATGTCTTGGATGGCCTTGATTTTGTCTGGGTCCATTTCTATCCCCCTCTGGCTGACTACATGGCCCAACAGCTTCCCTGATGTGACCCCGAATATGCACTTCTTGGGGTTAAGTCGCAAGTTGTACTCTCCAATGCGTGTTAGAAATCTATCTAGGATAACAGGATGTTCCTCCCGGGTTGTTGATTTAACAAGCATATCATCGACATACACTTCGGCTTCTTTGTGGATCATATCATGCAGCAGTGTTGTGACAGCCCTCTGATAAGTGGTGCCATTGTTCTTTAATCCGAAGGGCATCACTCTATAGCAGAAAGTTCCCCACTCTGTGATGAATGATGTTTTTATCTTGTCGACCACATCCATCAGAATCTGGTTATACCCTGAAAAGCCATCCATAAAAGAGTACATCGCCGCTTTTGCTGCGCTATCAACCGGGAAGTCAATATGGGGCAATGGAAAATTATCTTTTGGGCATGCTTTATTCAGGTCCCTATAGTCGATGCATACTCTGACCCTTCCATCCTTTTTAGGTACGAGGACAATGTTGGCTAGCCATTCTGTATACTCCACCACTTCGAGAAACCTGGCTTCTATCTGTTTGGCCACTTCTTCTTTCACCAGCGTAGCCCATTCTGGCCTTAGTCTTCCCAACTTTTGCTTTACCGGTCTGAACTTAGGGTCCGTTGGGATTTTGTGCACTACTATTTCTGTATCCTCACCTGGCATGTCTTCATACGACCAGGCGAAAGCTTTAACATGTTTTTGAAGTATTCTTATCAATTCTTTCTCTTCCTCAGATTTAAGCTCGTGTGAAATGAGTACCATTTTAGGGTTTTCATCTGTACTTATATTGATTTCATGCAATGCAGTGTCATGTATGCTAACTATGCTTGATGGTGATTTAAATGCATGCACAGAGTTATCAGGATAAACATCACACAAGTAAGCAAACTGGGATTTCATTGCATTGAACTTATCATAAAGTACATTAGTTACATTGAAAATGGAGGAAATAGATACAACGAAATCATTTTCATCTTCCATAGACGGAGGGCCTTCTTCTTCATCAGCTTCCATCTTCCCTTTCAGAGCATCATCCAGGACTGCAGCTTTATCTGTTTCTTTTCCAGTCACTTGTATCTTAGCTTTTTTTCCATAATCTTGGCAATTTCAGCGACCACAGAGTCTAAATTCACTTTAGCCATTAATTCTTCACCGAATCCCTCCTTGGATTTCCCAAAAGCTTTGGTTAATGCAGCAGTCAAAGCTCCTGAGATCACTTCTGTAGCTTCGGCACAGGTCTTCTTTTCATCTTCTTCCTCGGCCACCTCTATGGTTTCTGCTATCACCTCAGATGATTGTCCTTCTGAAATTTCAGATTCAACAATTGCTTCCTCCACCATTATAGGGGCTACTGGCTCTTTCTGGCTTTTCTCAAAATCCGCAACATCTGCAAAGATCTCAAAGCCAGGGTACTCGACATTTCCAACCAACACCGGGTCAGCTTGGCCCTTGTAAAGGGTTTCTCCTGCCTTCAGAAATGGCTTCATCATGACCTTACCATTCTTGCCCTTTTTCAGATTCTTCTACTCGGATGATCCCTCTACATAACCAAGGCCGCACTGCTTTGACTTTCCTAAGTCGACTTGAATTCTGGCACACCTTGCAAATCAATCCTGAGTCCCATAAAGTTCAGCTTATATAGATACCGAGATAGCCACTCCGGCATGTAATTCTCATAAAGGACCATAGGGGCATCTGTGGTTTCTTCCTCCTTAATGACAGCAACTTGGAATCCACCAAAAGGAACCACTCCTTCATCCACTGTAGCCAAAATTGATTGGGCATCCACCTCAACAGTCACAATCCTGCCATTCATAGAGAATTTGATCTTTTGATGTAATGTGGAAGGGACACCTCCCAAAGGATGGAACCAGGACGTTTCGAGCAACAGGGAACATGTGACTGGGATATCAATCATTGTAAAAGCAACTGTGGACCTAACTGGCCTAACCTCTACTTCTGCCTCAAACGTCCCTATCACCGTTCTTTTAGAGTCATCATATGCTCGTATGACTGTTGAGGATTTCTTTAGCACTTCTTCACTCAGCCCCAGAAATGGCAACATCTTTAGTGGACAAATATTCAGCGCTAATCCATCATCCATCATGACGCAAGGCATCACCTTATCCATCACATGGGCCCTGACATAAAGAGCCTTATTGTGGGCCTTCCCTTCAGCAGGTAGGTCTTTCTCGGAGAAGATAATATCAGGACTTCCAACACGGACTTTGTCTAACAAATAGCACATAGCCTCTGGTGAAGCTATAGGGGATACCTCAATTTCTGACAATTTCTTTACTAGAGCAGCCCTATGTTCCTTGGAGGTCAGAAGCAAGTGCCATAAGCTAGCTTGGGCAGGAGTTTTCTTCAGCTGGGAAATAACTAGGTCCTCCTTCTCAACTCCTTCCGGTGCCGAAGTACTGCCCGATCCATTCATCGGTGCTTTATCTTTGATCTGATCTGCCAGCTGATATACCCTTCCACTTCGGGTCACGTGTTGTACTTCCTGAATCTTCATCTTCTCAACAGCTGGGAGTTTAACTGCCTCTCTTTTATCAAATTCTTCGTACTCGTCCTCAGAGTCGAGGTCATCCAGACTTATGGGCTTGATCTCCTTACATACCTCCTTTTTCTCACACTCGGGTTCCACTTCGGGTTCCCCTACTGCTACTGCCTGAATTGTAGGGTTCGCTTGTAGAACTTAGGCAAATATGAAGTTAGCCGGCAACCCTGACTGGACCATGTTAACCTACTTTTCGAATGTCGGCAATGGGTTAGTTTTAGTGCTAGGCTTGGCTGGCTCTTGCAGCTTTCCCTCGTCAATGAGCTTTTGGATAGCATCCCTTAGCTTGTAGCAGTTGTTGGTTCGGTGGCCTGTCACCACATGATAAGTGCAGAAGTTGTCCTTGTCAGCTTCAGATGGCTTCTCAAATGGCCTTAAAGACTGCAGCAGGCCGCCATTCCTACACTTGGCAAATATCTTTGCTAAAGTAAGAGTCCAAGGCGATATGCCTTGTCCTCTAGGACCCCTGTTCTGGTTGCCTTGCTGCTGATTCATAGTAGCCACTTCGACCTGCTTCACCTCTGATGATTGCCCCTGCTTGCCACTGGAACCTAAACCAGAACCACTGCCAGACCCAGCTGCTACAATTGATCTATACCCCGAGGTGTACCCTGTGCTTCTTCCTCCTTTGTGACCGGTCGGCTTCTCCTCTTCATCCCCCTCTATCTTCATAGCCATGCTGTAAACCTCACTGAGCTCCTTAAAGGGATGGAACTTCATGTTGTTCTTGAAAATGTCTTTGCTACCATTGATGAGCTTCTGTATAAGCTCATCTTCATCAGGGAGGTTCTTTAGGAGGATCATCTTATTCATCCACCTCTGGTAGTATTCATCAAAGGGCTCGTTGAATTTTAGCTTCACCCTCTCCAAATCATACAGCTTCACCTGGATTTTGGTGTTGAAGCTGTAGTATTTAATGAAGGCTGCTGACAACACTTCTCAATCGGATTGCTCCTCCTCTGACAGTGAGTTATACCATCCTAAAGCACCTCCCTCTAGTGTGGTGGGGAATAAATTGATCAGCTGCTGCTTTATGGCACCCACCGTTAGCATAACTCGGGCATATAAATTCATATGGGCCTCTAGCAAGCCCATCCCTTTGTAAGTAGGGATCTTTGGCACTTGGAAGCCAATGGGGAATGTCTTGATGCCATTACTGATCATGGCATCAACATTCACCCCTTTCTTGGATTTAGCACTGATACTGACCCCCTTCTTCAACAGGGCCATAACTTCGTCTAGTTCAGAGCACTTGGCTTTCATCCTCTGTTTCATAGCTGCCGCTATCTCCTGCAGCTTTTCTAGGCTAGCTGAAGCGTCACCACCATGTTGGGATGACTCAGCTTCTTTTTCTTTCCCGGTTCCCCTATCACCGGCCTCACCAGCTTCTCTAACCACTGCCCTCATTTCTTCCTTTAACATATCGTGGAAATCCTGCGACCTGAAGAAATCCTTCAAAACATCTACCATACTTGGTGTCTGTTCTGCCATATTCACTCCTTCCCCAGGTTCAGAATCACTGTCACTCTCAACTACCCTCTGTCTCCTAGCTGCCCTTGAAGCTTGGGATCTTGTCCAAGGTCGCTCTAGTGTATTCTGCTTGGGAGTAGACAGGAGGTATTAGGGTCGTGAATGAATGACGTGTTATGACATGAAAATTTAAGATATGGAACATGCTTGAGATGGATGGAGTGGAATTATGTATGGAATGATGATATGAATGGTTTGTTTTTATTATTTTTCTTCTTTTTGTGGCATTCCAAAAACACCCAATGCTTATGCAAAAATGTCACGTGTGGGCCATCACACGGACAGAGCTTGGGCGCCTTTGGGGCACCTAATGAATTCGTGACATGGTCATGTGTATACCAGCACAAGGACAGAGTTTTGACGCTTTGTAGGTCTATGAGATGATATGAAATGGTCGCATGGGCCGGGTCCACGGACAAGGTTTTGATGCTTTTGAGCATATGATATGAAATGATGTTATGAGAAAGTCACGTGAAACAGGGACACAGACAAAGATTCGGCATTCGAGGAACGCCTTTTTTATTATTTGGTGATGTTATGGACCTATATGTATACTAATTGGGCACTCGGGGAGTACCATAAATGATGAATTAATGTCATGAAGTGGTCGGACATGGACCACGGTGCTATATGATGTTTATGATAAATGGGTGTGATGTCATGAAATGCATCATGTTAAATCGTTACACGAAAATGGGCCTAAGACCGTTGTGTTTTTTATTGAAAGAAATGATTTTGGTGGAATGGTCGAATACAACCCGGTACATCGGAAAAACACGGGTAATTTTGGGTACCCGATATGTTATGAAATGGAATGGGATGGTCATGATAGGCGTCCTTGAAATGCCCCTTAATTTAATTTAAGTGAAATGTGGTGAATGAATATGTCACACAATATGCAAATGGCTGCACGAAAATGTGGGTTAAGATGCATGACACACATAACGATGTTATGTATGCTATGTCAAAAATAAAATGCTAATCACACAAGTATAATGTTATGGCTGAAAAAGAAATGGTTAGTATGAATGGTAAACAAATGAATTAATGTTTTACACACGAAATAAAATGCAAATGGCTGCATAAAAATGTGGGTTATTATCACACAAAAATGTTTGTGTATGGTAAGTCACGTGTATGGAAAATGGTGATTATGATATGTTATGCACGTGTGGGTAGCAATGGCGATGTGTCACGAGACGGCGAGAAACACATAGCAAGAAAAATGAATTCTTCCAACCTTATTCCTCCAACGTAGTCGGTCTCAAAAATTTCTAATCGAATCCTACCAACCAGGGGTGATGAAGGCGCGATTTTGTTATTATTATTCACACAATTATTTTGGTATCCTAAGGGAATCCAACTACAGCTGCGTATATGGGTTCAGTCAAAGTCGGGATAACAACAAGGCTCTCATAGCAAGATATACTCCTCACTTCTCCCCACTCAAGGCTCCTAGCGAAGGGGTTCGTACGAGGCTATGAGTAGTGTTTCGTATTCGTGCCCCTAAGACCAAGAGGAACTTAGGCGACACTTCAATCCACCGGGCTATAAAGGGATACCTAAACTAATGCAAAAATGGCTAACTAAAATGCAAATAAAATACCAAAAGAGAATCATCCGCCTTATTTTAATTAGACACTTTTCAGGGCTTGTCAAATTCTTTTAAGTTTTTTAAGAAAACTTTTTAAAGAAATCCCTAGCAGAGTCGCCACTGTGAGCGGACGACGCGTTTTCGACGGGACGCGAGACTCCTTTTCGGAAGGGTCGCCACGATCTCAGGTGGGCCCCTCCCTCGTGTGGGGTTTTATGAATGGAAAATCAGTTTTAGAATATAAATAGAATTAATACATAAAAGAACCGAGACCTAAGTCTCGATGAATATTGTAGAGTCGCCTCCCGGCTCAGCTTAACCGGGAAATTCTTATGTAGCTAAACCGAACGAATGGTCGCTACACTATCCAGAGATTCGAGTCCGGAAAAGTCCCTTATTTCGTGTCTAATTAAGATAAATATTGCCAATGTTCTCAAATGGTATTTCAAAAATCTAAAGTTAATTTTATTGAATATAAAAGGCCATACAGTCGTACGACTGTTCAACAAAACTAAGAACAGTCGTGCGACTGTTCTTAATTCCCAGAAACAGAAGCACGAAAATGCAGCAGAAAATACACAAAACTCGCTTCAAACACCCAGAAAGCGAGAAAAAGTGTAAGGGAAGGGAGAGTCTACCTTTTTAGAAGCTAATCCAAGTTGTTTTGACCCCTGGCGTCGCTCCAATCCTAACAAATTCGCACTTTTTCCTTTGAAATTGAAGTTGAGGGCTTTATATCCAAAAATCCAAATTGCAAGGGATTCTGATGATTTAAGTCCGGATTTTTGATTTGGGTATGAATTTAATTGATTAACCTATGGATTTCTAACAAGTTTTAATCCTGATTCTAAGAATTGAAAGAAAATAGAAGTGGAAAAGATGAGTTTTTATGGGTTTTTTCCACTTCTTTCTTTTCCTTCTCTCTTTTCTCCTTCTCTCTCTAAGTTTTTCACCAGAAAATCCAACCTAACCTCTCTCTCCCTTTTCTTCTCCTTTTCTACTCTCTTTTTTCTGCTTACTTGCTGCAACAACGGAGCAATTAATGCTCCTTCTCTCTCCTCCATTTTCTGCTGCAGAGGTATGGGCTTCTGCAATTTTTCCGACATTACAGTCGTATGACTGTAATTTTTAAATTACAGTCGCACGACTATAATAATAGTCGTACGACCATAAACTTTTTTTTTATGTATAGAAAATTCCGGCGCTTACACCTTTCAGCTTTCTTGCTAAAAGGCGCTTTAGTCATTTTGCCTCGTAAATAGGACTTGCATACATCAAGTGACTCCAAGTCAAATGATCCTAGGCTTCCAGCCTTGTGGAGCCTAGCTATGCATTTCTTGTTTATGTGGCCTAAACAACAGTGCCAAAGGTAGACAGGATTAAGCTCGTTAGGCTTAACCCTTTTCGTGTTTATGTTATAGACATGATTGGTTTCATTTAAATCCAGGATATAAAGGCCATTATTTAATAGAGCTTCTTCATAAAATAATCCCTCTTTAGATATAACAATTCTACCATTAGAAAAAGAAAAATTAAATCTGGAAATGTCCAACATTGAAACAGATATAATATTCCTGCACATGGCAGGTACAAAATAACACTGTTCCAAAATTAAAACCAATCCACTAGGCATCATGAGGTGATATTCACCGATCTCTATGGTAGCAACCCTTGCTCCATTACCGACCTGCAAGTCCACCTCCCCCGATCCCAGTGACCTTCTGTTCTTAAGTCCCTGCACATTGCAACAAATGTGACAACCATATCCAGTATCCAATACCCAGGATGTTGAAACAGTAAGGTTAATGTCTATGACATAAATACCTAACGAAGACGCACCCTGGGTCTTCCTCTGTTCTACCATCAGTTTGGGACACGATCTCGTCCAATGCCCCTCCTGCTTGCACCCGAAGCGTACATCCTCGGGACTGGCCTTAGGCTGGACCTTAGGCTTCTTGGCCTTAGCTTTCTTAGCCTTGGCCTTAGCCTTTTCCTTAGCCTTGCCCTTCGCAAGGGGAGGGTTCCCCTTGTTGACCAGCAGCACCGGCGGAGTCTTCTTGATTGACTGTTTAGTAAGCTTAAGCATCTCATACAACTTACTAACAGTGTGGTTCATCCCTTGCATATTATAGTTCAGGATGAACTGATCATAAGAATCCGGTAAGGAAGCAAGGATTATATCCATCGCCAGCTCTTGTGAGATGGGCGATCCAAGACAGGCTAAGGTATCCAGATAGCCCTTCATCTTAAGCACGTGTGCGCTCACAAATGTCCCAACCCCCATCTTACAGGAGTGGAATGCCTTATTGGCCAGGTACCTTTCCTGACGAGCTTGCTCTCGAAACATCTCATTTAGAGTTGTTATCATAGCATAGGCTTGATGATCCATGACTGCTTTTGTAACTCAGGGTCCATGCACGCCAACATAAGGAATGTCACATCCCTATTATCCTTAATATGCACCTCGTATTCCTGCAGTTGGGCAGCTGTCAGATTACGTCCCTGAGGCACAGCCGGTATAGGCATTTCCAGTACATACTCCTTTGACTCTTATCTTAGAACTATCCTTAAGTTCCTAGACCAGTCTCAGAAGTTAGGACCAGAAAGCTTGTCCCTCTCAAGAATCGATCGCAGTGAAACTGAATTGTTGTTTGCCATTTAGAAAATTCTACATAGAAAAATTTAAGAGTGTTAATAAAGGACTTTATTATTATTTCCCATATATAATTAATAGTGAATCAAGTTATTAATTAATCTGAGTTGTTGGGCTCATGGACCGAGACCCATATTTCATTAAGATATAGCCAGACGAGGGCCTGGAAAAACTATACCCTAATTATTTAGGTAGGAATGCCGTCCAATCCCAACCTAGGGACTCTCGGTTTGATGGGCTCGTTGGCACTTATCCGTCTGTGATTAGGGCCAGGAGAATCCTACCACCCACGATAAGTCAAAACCTCCATCCAAGTGTCGGAGTAACCAATACTCCAACCCAAAACAAAATGACGATACTCCAGTGCATCCAGCGAGGGCATGGTCTACAACTGGCCTATCCCCACTTCAAGCTGGTTTTGAATGAGGGAAGCACTTTTAAGCGACTTAGTAATTTTTATTAGGTTATTAGCTTCAATTTAATAACAGCTTACATGCATAAGGCGGGTGAGAATGGGTTTGGATCATGCATACATACATGCAAATAAATATAAAATACAATTAAATAAATAAAATGGATTGCTATGGGCCTATATTACATCCTAATATAATTCTAGTAAACCTATGTTAGAAAGTACATCAGGTGGGCCTCCATCTTCCTTCCATCTCGGCTTACCTCTCCACTAGGCTCACCTCTCCACTAGGCTTCTTCTTTTACAAATTTTATAATAAATAAATTAAAAAAATTACATAAAAAAAAAAAAGAAAAACGACGCGCAAGCCATATTTACCCAAAAAGAAAAATACAACCCATCTTGAAATAAGGCCTAATAGCATCCAATCATATATTCATTCAATCATGTAAAATGCATCCAATACATCAATTTATAAGCATGTTATAATGCATGAAATTAAGCCCATTTCAATTATGTCTAAGCCATTATTTTGAAATCGCCAATTTTGGCCCACCATGGTTCTAGCCCTTAACGGGCTTTGGGCCTCTAGCCTAGGCAAACAACTACTCCCACTGGAATTGGGAAACCATGATTCCATATCAACCGCCCGGGTAATTATGCCAAAAAAAAACCCGAACCAATTTCAATTAACCATATTAAATTCCAAAATTAACATCCCATGAATAAAATTAAAATTTCATTCAAGAAACCATGGGCATTTAAATTGCAAAAATTTAAAAACACGAAATTTTAAAACCAATTAAAATTTTAAAACTGGGCCCCAGGCTCGAAACCCACCAAATCCAACACACTGGGCCCGGCCTGCTGCAGCGTGGTTGCCCTAGCAGTAGCAGCTGTTTTCACTGCCGGCAGTCCCGCATGCCCAGAAACAGCCTGTGATTTTCCAAAATTAAAAAAAGTTGCAGCCAAGAATTACAAATCAACCAGAAATATAATCCATCAATAGAAAATTAAATCTAACATAAACCAATATGCCAATTAATTTTGAATTGCAAAAATCCGAAGGGGAAAATCACAAACCCCAATCCAAGAATCCCAAATCAAAAACTCCAATTTCAAAACCCAGGGATTCAATCCAATTAAACAATTTTAATAGATCAAAAGCCTACTTTGATACCAGTATTGGGATTTTCACCGGAAATCACCTATAAAATACGGAATAACGCGATGATTTCCTCAAATCCGTACCCAGGAGCAATTGACATGAAAATTGCGAAATCAAGATTTAACAACAAAGAAAAGATTTCTCACCTGAGATATCTCTTCTGGGGATGGCTGTAGAAATCAAACTAGATTCCCTCCGCATTCACTTACACGAACGGCTAACAAGCACGACCCGTACTAGTGATGGAATCAAGAGTTTGTGAGAGGAAGAAGGACAGCAATATTCGGCTGGAATTTTTCTTGTCCTGGCCGAATTCTCAAGGTAACCATTTGACCTAGATGGCTGAAATTTTTCACAAAAAATTATGTGGGCCTTTTTCCTTCTCAAGCCCAGTTCAATTTTAATTCTTTTGGTCCAATCGATTATCAAACTTAATTTTATTTAACATGTATTCTAACATATGATACCATGTAATATGTTCAATACAGTTAAATTAAAATTAATTTGATCAATTAATTTTACCATGGAATTAAATTTGACAAATGTAAAATTAAGATACATGTAAACCTATACATGTGAAATATTTCCACCTAGGAAATAATCTCATAGATTAATTTAATTAATTATGAGAAGGCTAATGCAAATATTAATTTTATTATCATGATCAATCCAATTGATCTTTATAGTATAATTAATATAATCCTCTCTCTTCGATGTGTATTTTCCAAGTATACGGGTGATCCCTTAAGTCCGTGTTCATATGTTCAATTTGTACGATCCTGTGGGCCTATCTTTATGTTAGTAGTGGGCCTATGGTCCACAGACTGCAGGCAGGGTCTAGCAAGCCACTGCAGCCCACAATTAAGATGGAGATGGCAGTCCAACTGAAATCATAACCCTGTAGTTTAAACTTGTATATCCCATGTCATCGATATCGGTGTCCAACATAGAGGCATGGATTGATCACCCTCTTTCGTGTCCGGACATTTACTTGATCCCAAATATACTGATGTTCACAAACAAGTTCCAACTTGTTTAAATGTGGCCACACTCTTATCAGTCACATTCATCAAGAGGCCGGTGATATCTTCTCAGTGGACCACTGGGTGACATATCCCTTCTGCATATCCATAATACTGCAATGCTTAGAGACATACCCAAACGTACCCATACTTGGCACCCTTTTATAGGCCCTTTAGGCGTACACCAAAGTATGCGACTTTGCATCTAGCACCATCATATGGTCAGGTCAAAGGATCCATACAAGTACTACACGAGAATCACTTGTGATACTTTACCATGTGGATTTCTTGTTAAGTGGATCTATCCAGTACTATGCCCTTTTTGCATGTACCCATTAACTTGGTTGACATCCTATGTCCAATGGCCGGTAAGACACCGCCAAACAACCAGGTTAATGATAGTCTCTAGTTCCATTCATTCCCATGACTGGAACAGACTATGGATCTCTT
The DNA here is from genome assembly GCA_039660915.1 of Euphorbia tirucalli. NCBI lineage: Eukaryota > Viridiplantae > Streptophyta > Magnoliopsida > Malpighiales > Euphorbiaceae > Euphorbia > Euphorbia tirucalli. The sequence goes on along the minus strand of CM077635.1, from coordinate 14,273,921 downwards.
TATGGTCATATCGTTTCCCCTATCCATGGTCTTACTTCCAAGTGCATGACACTTGTTAACATGGATATGGATATGTCCATTGAATACTTCATTTAAAATACAGCACAAGATATATAATAAATGAATTAATGTCTTTATTAGTGACACAATATATGTATAATACAAGAATCCAATAAATGTATAATACAAATACGAGGTCTAATGCCTCGAGACTAGGCATATCCAACATGTAGAAGTAATATCCCCTTGTTTCCTTGGGGTAACCCACAAACAAGCACTCTTCGATTTTGGAGTCTAGCTTGCCACTTGTCAATTTCTTCACATGGGCCTCACAACCCCAAATCCGCATGAAAGAGCATTGGGCTCCTTGCCTATCCAAATTTCATATGGCATCTTTTCAACTGCCTTACTCGGTGTATGGTTAAGTGTGAATACAGCTATCTCTATTACATATCCCCAGAAGGATGTTGGGAGAGTGGTTTGACTCATCATCGAGCGGGCCATGTCCAACAAGGTCCTATTCCTCCTTTTTGACACTCCATTCCATTGGGGTGTTCCAGGAGGAGTGAGCTGTGAGATTATCCCACACTCTCTCAAGAATGAATCAAACTCTAGGCTAATATACTCACCACCTCGGTCAGGCCAAATTGCCTTAATAGTCTTACCTAGTTGGTTCTCCATTTCATTCTTGTACTCCTTGAACCTATCAAGGGTTTCAGACTTGTTCTTGATCAGATAGACATAGCCATATCTGCTGAAGTCATCTATGAAAGTAACGAAGTAGTGAAAACCATTTCTAGCACTAGTGCTCATGGGCCCACACACATCCGAGTGTATTAGCTCCGACACGCCCTTGGCACTCTCATCTTTCTTGTTGAAAGGCGCCTTTGTCATCTAGCCTCTTAAACAAGATTCGCATGTGTCATAAGACTCCAAATCAAATGACCCTAGCGCTCCACTTTTGTGAAGTCTAGCTATGCGCTTCTCATTTATATGGCCTAAATGACAGTGCCAGAAGTAAGAAGGATTAAGTTCATTGGGCTTAACCCTCTTAGTGTTTATATTATAGATTAGATTGTTTTGATTTAAGTCTAGGATATATAGACCATTATTTAGAAAAGCATTTCCATAAATAATGTTGTCTTTCACAATATCAATTTTTCCAAAACCAATATTGAAAACAAATCCAGAAATATCCAAGATTGAAACTGAAATCATATTCCTACACAAGGCAGGTACAAAATAAAAATCTTTCAAAATAAAAACCAATCCAGTGGGCATCTCCAAGTAGAAGTATCCAATCTCGATGGCAACAACCTTAGCACCATTCCCTACTAGAAGATCTACTTCTCCGGATCCCAATAACCTCCTATTTCTTAGTCCCTGCACATTACAACTAATGTGAGAACTACATCCGGTGTCCAACACCCAAGATGTCGAAGCAGTGAGGTTAACGTCAATAACATATATACCTAAAGAACTACCCTGGTTCTTCACTTGCTCTCCCACGAGCCTTGGACATGTATTTTTCTAGTGTCCTTTCTACTTGCATTCGAAGCACACATCCTCAAGAGCGGCCTTGGCTTGGGTCCTTGCTTAGCCTTCTTAGCCTTGGCGTTCTTGGCCTTGGCTTTAGCTTTAGCCTTGCCTTTACCCTTCACAGCAGGGGTGTTCCCTTTGTTTACTAGCAGCACTGCTGGTGTCCTTTTGACAGACTATTCAGCAAGCTTGAGCATTCCATGTGGCTCAGCCACAGTCTTGTCCATGCCCTACATGTGATAGTTCATGATGAACTGATCATAAGACTCAGGGAGTGATCCCAAGATAATTTCTATCACCAACTCTTGCGGGAGTGGCATGCCGAGACGGGCCAATGAGTCGATATAGCCCTTCATCTTGAGCACGTGGGTGCTCATAGATATCCCAACTGCCATCCTACAGGTGTTGAGTGCCTCAGTTGTCAAGAACCTTTCTCAACGTGCCTGATCTTTGTACATCCTTTTGAGATCATCCATGATTGCATAGGCTTGATAGTCCATGAACTGCTTTTGCAGCTGAGGAACCATCGTGCCCAACATCAGGGGTGAGCAAAACGCGGTTCGATTTAAAAACCAAACCGAACCAAACCGAACCAAAAACCAAAGTGAAAGAAAAATAAAAACCAAAACCAAACCAAAGTTCGTATGGTTCGGGTCAAACCGAACCGAACCAGTTCGGCTCGGTTACGGTTCGGTTCGGTTCAAACCAAATCAAAAAAATTTTAATTTTTTTAATTTTTATTATCATTATTTTTCATAAATTACATCTAAATTATTGCTTAAAAAGGATTTATATTACATGTATATTACTAAAATCTCATAAATACAAACTATAAAATAATATAAATATATAATATGCCAAATAAAATTTATTTATATACACATATATTTTTAAAAAAAATATTTTTTCCTATTACGGTTCGGTTCGGTTCAGTTTCGGTTTTTTTAACAAAAACCAAAAACCAAACTATTATATTTTATAAAACCAAAACCAAACCAAATAGAGTTTCGTTCGGTTTTTTAATCTCGGTTCGGTTCGGTTCTTGGTTCTTGGTTCGGTTTTGCTCACCCCTACCCAACATGAGGCAAGACACATCCCTATCATCCCTCCTATGCAGGTCGTACTCCTCAATTTGAGCTTGAGTAACCCTTCGACCTACAAGCGGTGCAGCCGATAAGGCCTTATCTAGCACATATTCCTTGGACTCTTGTCTCAACACTATTCTTAGTTGTCGAGCCCAGTCTAGGAAGTTAGGCCTAGATAGTTGCTCCTTCTCGAGGAGTGATCCTAGTGAAAATGAATTGCCAGCCATTTTAAGTGATTATCTACATAGAAAAATTGCTGAGTGATTAATAAAAGGCTTTATTATTTTAACCATGTTAATTAACAATCCATTTTAATTAATTTGCGGGTGATGTATAGTTATAAGACCAAGATCCGTATTTCATTAAGAATTGGCCAAGCCGAGGCTTGTCAACCAACCCTTAACTATTTAGGTAGGAACCACCTCCAATCCCAACCTAGGGACTCTTGGTTTGATGGGCTTATTGGCACTTACCCATCTGTGCTTAGGGCTAGGAGCTTATCCTACTACCCATGTTGAGTCCAACCACCATTCGAGTGCTAAGCGTACCCAGTACCTTAACCTTATATAGTAATTGAATAATAAAATGTACCTGGCGGAGGCACGGCCCACATTGCACTATTCAAACACCGACAAGGTTTGAATGTGGAAAGCACTTTTAATCAACTCAATATTTAATTGGATTGATTAATAATGGCTTAGCATGCATAATCGCGGGTAATTGCAATGGCTAAACATACATTCATACATAAGTATCTATGATTGACAGAAGCATAAAACATGTATATAAATAAAAGAGACACTATGGGTCCTATTTTACAACCTAATGAATAACTAGTAAGCCTCTACTAAAGATCCACTAGGTGGGGCTTGCAAACTCCTCTTGGGCTTGACACCAATGGGCTTCCTCTCCAATGGCTTGATGCAATTACAATTAAATTTACAAAATATAAATTAAATAAAATTACATCAAAATAAAATAAAAGGACACGCAGGCCATATTTCCCAAAATTAAATTTTACAACCCAACTTCATCTAAGGCCCAATAGTGCTCAAATTCATACAACCAAGCTTAGAAAATTATAAACACATAGCAAATATCAATATACATACATGTATTAAAATGCATGAACATGACAATTCCAATTTTAATTAATTATGTCCAGCCGTTTGTGAAATCACCGATTCTACCATCCATAACCGATGCCTGGTCACAGACCGAATTAGTCGTCCAATTCTCAACCCGTGCCAAGGGCCAATTGGACCAATTTCATTAACCAATTTAGTTTTATCCAAAAATTAAATTATATGCATGAATTAAATCACACAAGAAACCACACGAAAACAATCGTGAAAATAAAATCATGCGAATTTTAAAACCAATTAAAAAAAATTCACATAGGATCCGAAAAATAAAATACCCTCAAAATCCAAATCGGACCCGCACTCCACACGGACAGTAGCGCTGCCGCGCGGCAGGCTGCTGCCAGCAGCAGCCCTGCTGCGTGCTGTAGCAGGTAATAAACCTGCTGCGGCAAGCGGCAGAAGATGGCAAATTGGAATCGCAAAAATTGCGACTCCAATTTGGCCATCAACCATTATTTTTTTTTAGATCTGAAAAATAAAAAATAAAAACAGTTTGGGGAAAAATAATTAAAACCCCAAACCATCAAATTAGGGTTCCAAACAAAATTAAATTGAAAACGAATTTCAATAAAATTAATTCAAACACCAAGAACCCTAATACCAATCATTCTATTAATCGGAACATGGACCTATGCTCTGATACCACTGTAGGGAATCGTCACGGGAAAAATTAAACGTGAGGCTGAATACAGATTAAAATTTTTCTCGATTCCAAAGCCCATGATACATATAGATTAATGGAATAAAATCAAGCATGGAGAAAACTAATTTTTCTCACCTTAACTGTCTCCTCTAGAGACTGTTACAGAAACCCAAACACGTTTCCTCCATAATCTGGTACACGAACGACTCTCGAACGGGACTCATGCTAGCAAACGGATTGAGCGAAAACCAAGAGAAAAGCAAAAGGGTGGTCCTGTAATTTTCTGTATTATAGCCAAAAATTGCTTTTAGGGTTAGGGAGAATTAGGTTAAGGCTTCCTATATATACTCCTTTAGTATATATACTCCTTAGCCTACTAGGATTTTAATTAAAACTATAGATTATTTAATTTGATTTAATTGATTTACCTTATATCATTAGGATTGAATAAATCATATTATAAAATCCTAATTGATACAATTAAATACAATTTCATCAAATTGAAATAACCCAAAGTGAAATTAAAGTCATGCTTAATAAATACAACCTTTGTTTTTTTATTTCCACCAAGGAAATATTATTTTATTTAATTAATTATTTACTACATGTAATTAATTAATAAAATAAAATAAATTTCTCCCTTTATAATTGAATTAATTATGATATAACCTAATGTCAATAACTCAATTAATTTGGTTTCCGTTCCAATTCCGATTTGTCAACGTTCAGTCATTCTATGTGTACGATCCTGTGGATTCGTCTTTATGTTAGCAGTGGGCCTAAGGCCCACATACTGTAGGTGGGTTCTAGCAAACCGTTATAGCCCCTAATTAAGACGGAGACTTGTAGTCTAATGTGAAATATAACCCAGTAGTGATCTTATATATCCCTTGCCAACTGACATCGATACATAAGCAAGAGGCATGGCCCTGTCATCCTCTTATATGCTTATTTATCTCTTGATATCAAGTGGACTGAACCTAACGAATAAGTATCCCAACTTATTTGGGTATGGCCATACACTTGTCAATCCCACTCATCAAGTGGCCAGTGATGTCATCTCGGGGGACGCTGAGTGGCAATTCCGTTAGGTTCACTATCAACATCAACATGTTCACTGGCCCTTCCAACATACCCATACTTGGCACCCTGTTATGGGGTTGTTAGGTGTATATAAAAGTGTATGAGATCCCATGTTATGTTATAATGAACATCAAGTCTAAGGATAATAACAAGACCTACCCAAGAAACACCTATGACGATCGAACCATGTGGTGTTCTCATGGCGGATCTACCCAGTACCATGCAAGCCAACATGTACCCATATCATTGACTGACATTCCATGTCCAGTGGCTGGTGAGACGCCGCCATCTAATCAAGGATATGCTAGTCTTTGGTTCTATTCATTCCCATGATTAGAATAGACTAGGGATATATTTATGATTATAACTTTAACTATACTAAAAGGTCTCATAATCCAATGAACTACATTGGTTTACTTTAGTATGGTTATAATCATTGGATACTCTATTTATAAATAGCATAAGATATGAATAAATAGATTCATGTCTGTATTTCAACACAAAATGTATAATACAAAATATCCAAATATAAAGTATAATACAAAACAAGAATCAATGCCATTTGGACTAGGGCACACCAGCAGGACCACTTCAGGGGTGGCACGCCTGCTAGTGAGTTCCCTTAGTGATGCCCAATCAATCACATATTCCTTACTCTCCTGCCTAAGGACTATCCTTAGGTTTCTGGACCAGTCAAGGAAATTAGATTGATTTAGCTTTTCTTTGTCAAACTGGACCACAGCATAAACTACGCATTAGGAGGTTATGCCATTTCAAATCTACATATAAAAGAAATGTAGGATGGATAAATAAAAGGTCTTAAAATTTCCCACTTATTTGATTAAAATCCCAATAAAAATCAAAGTAAGTGTAGTCAGGTAAAGTGGGACCAAGATCCATATTTCACTGTGACTTAGTGAAGCCGAGCATGGACACCTAAGCCACAGTCATTTAGGTAGAGACTCTGCTCAATCCCACCAAGGGACTCTTGGTTTATTGAGCCAATTGGCACTTGGCCTCACTTGTGCTTAGGGCCAAGTTATATCCTACTACCCATATTTAGTCAAACCACCAATTGGATGTTTAGGCGTACCCTGTTGGGATTTTTCACCGGAAATCACCCGATAAAAACGGAAGAACGTGATGATTTCCTCAAATCCAGTCCCAGGAGCAATTGAAATGGAAATTGTAAAACAAAAAAATTGAAATAGAAAGAGATCATATTCTTACCTGGAATATCTCTTTCTAGAGATGGATGAAGACTACAGGAATCAAAGTAGAGTCCCTCCTCGTTCTCATACACGAACGCCTAAAGAACACGACCTGCTCTAGAGTAGGAAAAATGAGCAATGGAGTGGAGGCTAGGTTGGAAAATTTCAGCTATGGTGGTTTATACATCAGGGGCCGAAATTTCTCCTAGGTTTTTAGACCTAGGGTGGCCGAATTCCCCTAGGGGAATATAGGCCCAACTTGGCTCCTTTCATTTTGTGTGGGCTTCCATCTTTTAAGTCAGGCCCAATCTAACTTTAATTGTTCTGGTTTAAATTAATTTCAAGCCCAATTTTAATATATCCATGTATTTAATATATTACACCAAGTAATATATTATTTACATTTAAATTAAAATTAGTTTGACCAATTAATTTAATCCATCAAATTAAAATCAAATCCTCTCAAAATAAAATCATATGTAAACCTATACATATGAATATTTCCACCTAGGAAATAATCTCATAATTAATCCAATTAATTACGAAGAGCCAACTGAATATATTAATTTCATTATTAGGATCAATCCAATTGATCTTTATAATATGGTTAATATATATATACCTCTCTCTCTCCACAGTGTATACTCCAAGTATACATGTGATTCCTTAAGTTTGTGTTTAGTCATTCTATGTGTACGATCCTGTGGGCCCATCTTTATGTTGGCAGTGGGCCTTTGGCCCACAGACTGCAGTTGGGCTCTAGCAAGCCACTGCAGCCCCCAATTAAGATGGATATGGCAATCTAACTGTTATCATAACCCTGTAGTTTAAACTTGTACATCCCATGTCATTGATATCGGTGTCTAACACAGAGGCATGGATTGATCACCCTCTTTTGTGTCGGACATTAACTTGATCCCGAATGCACTGAAGCTCACAAATAAGTTCCCACTTGTTTAGGTGTGGCCACACTCTTATTAGTCACATGCATCAAGAGGCCAGTGATATCTTCCCAGTGGACTACTGGGTGACAAATCCCTTCTGCATATTCCTAGCATTACCATGCTAAGTGACATACCCAAAAGTACCTATACTTGGCACCCTATTACACGCCCTTTAGGCGTACCCCTAAGTATGCGACCTCACATGTAACACCATCATATGGTCAGGTCAAAGGATCCATACAAGTACTACACAAGAATCACTTATGATACTATACCATGTGGATTTCTCGTTTAGTGGATCTATCCAGTACCATGCCCCTTACGCATGTACCCATTAACTTGGTTGACACTCCATGTCCAATGACCGGTAAGACACCGCCATACAACCAGGTTAATAATAGTCTCTTGTTCCATTCATTCCCATGACTGGAACAGACTACGAATCTATTTATGGTCATATCGTTTACCCTATCCATGGTCTTACTGCCGAGTGCATGACACTGGTCATCATGGATATGGATATGTCCATCGGATACTTCATTTAATATATTGCACAAGATAAATATAACAAATGAATTAATGCCTTTATTAATAACACAAATAAGTATAATACTTGAATCCAATTAATGTACGATACAAATGCAAGGACCAATGCCTCGGGACTAGGGCATATCCAACAATCTCCCACTTGCACTAGTTCCAACTAGGCATAGGCCTAATCCCTATAGATCTAGTATGACCCTCGTGCTTGGGCTGGGCCAGTGCCTTGGTCAAAGGATCTGCGACATTATCCTCGGTGTCCACTCTGTGTAATGCAATGTCACCTCTCTCCTCGATCTCTCGTATGAGGTGAAACTTTCTGAGTACGTGATTTGTGTTCTTGTGTGACCAGGGCTCCTTAGCTTGTGCAACAGCCCCATTGTTGTCACAGAAGATATCAACTGGGTCCTGGATAGTTGGCACTACTCCTAACTCAGTGATAAACTTCTTCATCCACACAGCTTCCTTAGCGGCATCACACGTAGCGATGTACTCAGCTTCTGTTGTAGATACCGCTATGGTAGGCTGCTTTGAGCTCCTCCAGCTTACAGCACCACCATTCAGCAAAAAAAATACCCAGACTACGACTGGTACTCATCCTGATCAGTCTGGAAGCTAGCATCATTGTACCCAGTAACTGACAGCACTTCTTGACCACCATACACTAAGAAGCTATCCTTAGTCCGGTTAAGGTACTTAAGGATCACCTTGACAGCCTGCCAGTGATCCTCCCTGGGAACCTACTGGTACCGGCTCGTCATACTCAGTGCAAAGACGACATCAGGTCTCATACATAACATGGAGTACATAATTGATCCTATGGCCGAAGCATATGGAACCAATTTCATGTTCTCCCTGTCCTCCCTTGTCTTAGGACAGTGCTTCTTACTAAGTTTCAGCCCATGGCCCATTGGCAAGAAACCTTTCTTGGCCCGGTCCAAACCTTTTTCGAACTTTGTCTATGTTCGAGGCCTGACTTAGGCCCAGAAGCCGATTTGATCTATCCCTATAGATCCTGATCCCTAGGATCATCTCAGCTTCGCCTAAGCCCTTCATTGCGAAGCACTTACTCAGCCACTACTTTACCCCTTGTAGTGTAGGTATGTCGCTTCCAATGAGTAGGATGTCATTTACATAAAGTACCAAGAATGTGACAATGCTCCCACTAGTCCTCTTATACACACAAGGCTCATCTTGATTCTGTATGAAGCCATATTCCTTTATGGCCTTATTGAATCTTAGATTCCAACTTTGGGATGCTTGCTTCAGTCCATAAATGGACCTTTGAAGTTTGCATACCCTTCCCGGATACTTTGGATCGATGAAACCCTCAGGTTGTGGCATGTACACATCCTAGAGTAGCTTTCCATTAAGGAAAGCGGTTCTGACATCCATTTGCCAGACTTCATAGTCGTACCATGCGGCTATGGCTAGCAAGATCCTGATGGATTTAAGCATGGCTACTGGTGAGAAAGTTTCATCATAGTCTATTCCATGGACCTGTCTGAAACCTTTCGCAACCAGACGCCCCTTGAAGGTGTTGTCGGCTTTTAGCTTATAGCACCACTTGCAACCTATTACCTTGGCACCCAGAGGTGGATCAACCAAGTTCCAAACTTGGTTATCATACATAGATTGCATTTCTACCTCCAAGGCTTTACGCCAATTCTCAAATTGTGGGCTAGCCATAGCCTCCTGGTAGGTTTTGGGTTCTTCCTCATCCCAGATGAGAAGAGTCTGATCATCGGTGATGAGGAAACCATACCTCTTCGGTTCCCGACGATCCCTACCAGACCTTCTAGGTTCTTGTGCGGCCTGGGTCGGTGCATCCCCTTATGGAAGCTCCACCTGGGCCTCCGAGTTATCCTCTTCACGAGCTTGTGGACCTTGAACTTCCCTGAGTTCAACATTGGTCCCACTGTCTTTCTTGGAAAGGAACTCCTTTTCTAGAAAGAGCCCCTTCCTTGCCACGAACACCTTGTTCTCGGTGGGGTTGTAGAAGTAGTACCCTTTGGTTTCCCTAGGGTAGCCCACAAATAGGCATTTATCGGTTTTGGGCTCCAGCTTGCCACTAGTCAATCTCTTGACATGTGCTTCGCATCCCTAAATCCTTAGGAAAGACACATTAGGCTTCTTGCCCATCCATATCTGATATGGAGTCTTTTCCACTGCCTTAGTCGGAGTATTATTTAAGATAAGAGCTGCTGTCTCGAAGGCGTGTCCCCAGAAACTAATTGGGAGAGAGGCTTGACTCATCATTGAGCGGACCATGTCCAACAGGGTCCTATTCCTCCGTTCGGACACCCCATTCCACTGTCGTGTTCTGGGAGGAGTGAGCTGTGGAACTATTCCATGCTCTCTCAAATATGAATCAGACTCCAGGCTCATATACTCACCGCCTCGGTCCGACCAAAGGGTTTTGATATTCCTACCTAGCTGGTTCTGTACCTCGTTCCTAAATTCCTTGAACCTATCAAGGGTCTCGGACTTGTGTTTCATCAGATAGACATAGCCATATCTGCTGAAATCATCCGTGAACGTGACGAAGTACAGGTGCCCACCTCTGGTCACTGTGCTCATAGGTCCACATACGTCTGAATGTATTAGGTCCAATAAGCCAGTGGCCCTTTCAGCCTTCTTGCTAAAAGGCGCCTTTGTCATCTTGCCTCGTAAACATGATTCGCATGTATCAATTGACTCCAAGTCAAATGACCCTAGGACTCCAGCTTTGTGAAGCCTAGCAATGCGCTTCTCGTTTATGTGGCCGAGACGACAATGTAATAGGTAGACAGGATTAAGTTCGTTAGTCTTAACCCTTTTAGTGTTTATGTTATAAACATGATTGATTGCATTTAAGTCCAGGATATATAGGCCATTATTTAATAGAGCATCTCCATAAAATAATCCCTCTCTAGATATTGAAATTCTACCATTAGAAATAGTAAAATTAAATCCAGAAATATCCAACATTGATACAGAAATAATATTCCTGCACATAGCAGGTACAAAATAACAATGTTCTGAAATTAAAACCAATCCGCTAGGCATCACAAGGTGATATTCGCCGATCTCTATGGCAGCAACCCTTGCTCCATTTCCGACCAGCAAGTCCACCTCTCCAAACCCCAATGACCTTCTGTTCTTAAGTCCCTGCACATTGCAACAAATGTGAGAACCACATCCAGTATCCAATACCCAGGATTTTGAAACAGTAAGGTTAATGTCTATAACATAAATACCTGAAGAGGACGCACCTTGGCCCCTTCTTTGCTCTCCCATAAGCCTGGGACACGAGCTCTTCCAATGGCCCGCCTGTCTACACCCGAAACAGACATCTTCAGGACCTGCCTTCTGCTGGGCCTTGGCCTTCTTAGCCTTGGCCTTCTTGGCCTTTTCCTTGGCCTTACCCTTGGCAACAAAAGGGTTCCCCTTGTTGACCAGCAACACCAGTGGAGTCTTTTTGATCGACTGCTCTGTGGGCTTAAGCATCCCATGCAGCTCACTAACAGTACGGTTCATCCCTTGCATATTGTAGTTCAGGATGAACTGATCATAAGAATCCAGCAAGGATGCAAGGATTGTGTCCACCGCTAACTCCTGACAGATAGGCGATCCGAGACGGCCAAAGTGTCCAAATAGCCCTTCATCTTGAGCACGTGTGCACTCACAGATGTCCCGGCCCCCATCTTACAGGAGTGGAATGCCTTGTTGGTCAGGTACCTTTCCTGACGAGCTTGCTCTTGAAACATCTCATTTAGAGTTGTTATCATAGCAAAGGCTTGATGGTCCATAAACTATTTTTGCAGTTCGGGGACCATGCAGGCCAACATTAGGCATGTCACATCCATATTTGTCCTTGACATGCGCCTCGTATTCCTCCAGCTGGGCAGCCAGTGGATTACGTCCTTGACGCGCAGCCGGTACAGGCCTCTTCAGTACATACTCTTTGGACTCCTGCCTTAGAACTATTCTTAAGTTCCTAGACCAGTCCAAAAAGTTAGGACCGGAAAGCTTGTCCCTTTCCAGAATTGATCGCATTGACAAGGTATTGTTGTTTGCCATTTAAGAATTTCTACACAGAAAAACATTTGGAGTGTTAATAAAGGACTTTACTTTGTTGTTCCCTTATAAAATTAATAATGAATCAAGTTATTAATTAAACCAAGTTGTTGGGTTCATGGGCCGAGATCCATATGTCATTAAGTATAGCCAGACAAGGGCCTGGTACAACTATACCCTAATTATTTAGGTAGGAACGCCGTCCAATCCCAACCTAGAGACTCTCGGTTTGATGGGCTTGTTGGCACTTACCCATCTGTGCTTAGGGCCAGGAGAATCCTACTACCCACGCTAAGTCAAAACCTCCATTCAAGTGTTAGAGTATCCCATACCCTAACCCAATAGAAAGTGATAATACTCCAGTGTATCCTGCGAGGGCATGGTCTAAAACTGGCCTATTCCTACTTCGAGTCGGTTTTGAATGAGGGAAGCACTTTTAAGCGACTTAGTAATTCCATTTGGTTATTAGATTCATTTAATAACGGCTTACATACATAAGGCGGGTGAAATGTGGTTGGATCATACATACATACATGCATATAAATATAAAACATGATTAAATAAATAAGTAAAATGGACTGCTATGGGCCTATATTACATCCTAATATTATTCTAGTAAACCTATGCTAGAAAGAATATCAGGTGGGCCTCCATCTTCTTCCTTCTGGGCTTTCACCTCCACTTGGGCTCGCCACTCCATGGGCTTCTTCTTTTTACAAATTTTATAATACACGGATAAAATAAAATTACATTAAAAAGAAAAACGACACGCATGCCGTATTTACCAAAAAAAAAAAAAGAAAAATACAACCCATCTTGTACAAGGCCCAATAGCATCCAACCATACAAACATTTAATCACACATATGCATCCAATACATATAATTCATAAGCATGTTATAATGCATGATTTAAGCCCATTTCAATTATGTCCAAGCCATTATATAGAAATTGCCAATTTTGGCCCACCATGGTTCTTACCCTTAACGGGCTTTGGGCCTCCAGCCCAGGCAGTCCAACTGCTCCCACTGGAATTGGGTAACCATGGGTCCAATTCAGCCGTCCAAGTAATTGTGCCAAAATTACCCAAACCAATTTCAATTAACCATATTAATTTCCAAAATTAATATCACATGAATAAAATAATATTTCATTCAAGAAACCACACGCATTTAAATTGCATAAATTTAAACACACGAATTTTAAAACCAATTAAAATTTCAAAACTAGGCCCCGGGCCCAAAACCTGCCAAATCCAAAAACGCTGGGCCCGGCCCACTGCAGCTAGGGCAACCGAGTTGCCCTAGCAGCAGCAGCGCAGCCGCCTAGCGACCGCCCGCTGCGGCCGCCTAGCAGCCCCCTGCACCAGCAGCAGCGGCTGCCGCCGCCGGCAGCCCCGCCCCAGGGAGCCAGATTTTTAAAAAAAAAAAAAAACAGAAAAAAAATAGATGAACAAACAAAATATATGGCATCCATCAACAACAGGAAATTCACCAAGAATTCCAAAATTATACAATTAAATTAAACTAACATAAACCTATATGCATATTTAATTTCAATTGTACAAAAACAAATGAGAAAAATCTTAAACCCAAACCAAGAGCCCCAATAAAAAACTTCAAATTTAAAACATGGGATTCAACCAAATTTAACAATTTCCAAGGATCAAAAGCCTGCTCTGATACCACTGTTGGGATTTTTCACCTGACATCACCCGATAAAAGCGGAAGACCGTGATGATTTCCTCAAATCCAGTCCCAGGAGCAATTGAAATGGAAATTGTAAAACAAAAAAATTGAAATAGAAAGAGATCATATTCTTACCCGGAATATCTCTTTCTAGAGATGGATGAAGACTGCAAGAATCAAAGTAGAGTCCCTCCTCGTTCTCGTACATGAACGCCTAACAAACACGACCCGTGCTAGCGTAGGAAAAACGAGCAATGGAGAGGAGGCTAGGGTGGAAAATTTCGGCTATGGTGGCTTATACATCAGGGGCTGAAATTTCTTCTAGGTTTTTATACCTAGGGTGGCCAAATTCCCCTAGGTGAATTTAGGCCCAACTTGGCTCCTTTCATTTTGTGTGGGCTTCCATCTTTTAATTCAGGCCCAATCTAACTTTAATTGTTCTGGTTTAAATTAATTTCAAGCCCAATTTTAATATATCAATGTATTTAATATATTACACCAAGTAATATATTATTTACATTTAAATTAAAATTAGTTTGACCAATTAATTTAATCCATCAAATTAAAATCAAATCCTCACAAAATAAAATCATATATAAACCTATACATATGAATATTTCCACCTAGGAAATAATCTCATAATTAAACCAATTAATTACGAAGAGCCAATTGAATATATTAATTTCATTATTAGGATCAATCCAATTAATCTTTATAATATGGTTAATATATATATACCTCTCTCTCCACAGTGTATACTCCAAGTATACATGTGATTCCTTAAGTCTGTGTTCAGTCGTTCTATGTGTACGATCCCGTGGGCCCATCTTTATGTTGGCAGCGGGCCTTTGGCCCACAGACTGCAGTTGAGCTCTAGCAAGCCAATGCAGCCCCCAATTAAGATGGAGATGGCAGTCTAACTGTTATCATAACCCTGTAGTTTAAACTTTTACATCCCATGTCATTGATATTGGTGTCTAACACAGAGGCATGGATTGATCACCCTCTTTTGTGTCGGACATTAACTTGATCCCGAATGCACTGAAGCTCACAAACAAGCTCCCACTTGTTTGGGTGTGGCCACACTCTTATTAGTCACATTCATCAAGAGGCCAGTGTTATCTTCCCAGTGGACTACTGGGTGACAAATCCCTTCTGCATATCCATAGCATTACCATGCTAAGTGACATACCCGAAAGTACCCATACTTGGCACCCTATTACAGGCCCTTTAGGCGTACCCCTAACTATGCGACCTCACATGTAACACCATTATATGGTTAGGTCAAAGGATCCATACAAGTACTACACGAGAATCACTTGTGATACTACACCATGTGGATTTCTCGTTTAGTGGATCTATCCAGTACCATGCCCCTTACGCATGTACCCATTAACTTGGTTGACACTCCATGTCCAATGACCGGTAAAACACCGCCATACAACTAGGTTAATGATAGTCTCTTGTTCCATTCATTAACATGACTGGAACAGACTCCGGATCTATTTATGGTTATATCGTTTACCCTATCCATGGTCTTACTGCCGAGTGCATGACACTGGTCATCATGGATATGGATATGTCCATCGGATACTTTATTTAATATATTGCACAAGATAAATATAATAAATGAATTAATGCCTTTATTAATGACACAAATAAGTATAATACATGAATCCAATTAATGTATGATACAAATGCAAGGACCAATGCCTCGGGACTAGGGCATATCCAACATACCCAGTACCCTTAACCCTTCATAAAATATGGATAACTCTATGTACTCAGCTTTGGCACGGCCCATTATTGAGTAACCCAGACCTCGACAAGGTCCAATTGTGGAAAGCACTTTAGTAACTTAATATTTAAGGGATTAATTTTAAAACTTTGGTCTTACAAAAATCCAATTTGTAGGTTTATCAAAATTTGGCTTAAACATGCAATGCCATGAAAATGCACAAATAATTCACATCAATTAAATTGAAATAGAAATTAATTTTGAAAATTGGTTCTAATGCATAAATAAATACCAATTTTGAAAGTCAGATAATTTGACAAATAGGAAATTGCCAAAAATTCCAATTTATAATCTAACCTTTTGACAGGTTTGGGACCCAGTCCATATGCAATCCAATTACTCCCACTGAATGGGTGATCACTAAATTGGAACTTGGCTATTCAAGAAAATGTGCCAAAATTTTCCAAATTTATTTCCAATCAAAATCAATTTTACCTAGAATCAATTTTAATTAAATGTATGAATTCCATTCATACTAAAACTATACGCATCCAATAAGCATAAAATTAAACACACAAATTTTAAAACCAATTAAAACATGTGTTGGGCCCCCCGGCAAAATAAAAACCCGTAAAATCCAAAAATTTGCAAGTTGGTAATGATGTCCACAGGCGGCAGCACTACCGCGTAACAGCCCACTGCATAAGCAGTTGCTGTCAGCAACAAAAGCTAACAGCTGTTGCATAGGCTGATGCATGAGCTCTGCTTCTTCTTGGCATTCATGCTTGCCATACCGCCTATTTCTTTTCATGCTCTACCACCTTTCTTTCTAATTCGGTACACCTCACCGTCAACCTCTCTATTTTGTCAAAGTTATCCCCTACCACTTCTTTTAGCACCGTTGCCATTTCTTCTCTGATAACCTTTCGGAATCATGATGAAACGATGTGGTCTTCCAAAGAATCTGCTATACTTTTTATGTTCACCGAGTTAGCCATTTCTTTCTTATGAGTTTTTGTTGAAATATGACCTCTTTTACTGAATTCGATTCTAAACGTGACACTGTTGTGAACCCAAACTTACTATTTTCTAATTTTGACCTTGGTGGTTGACCTGATTGATGCCTTTTGAGTTACCGTTCACAAAGTCTCCCCCCTAAACATGAATACTTATTAGCATTCGTGCGTTTATGCGTGGGAAAGCCTTAAGTGGAGAATGACGTACGTATGTGTATGCATGATATGATGTATGCACATGGAGAATAACATGAATGTTAACGCACAGGATGAGCTATGTCATGATATGTATGTATGCATGACAATTTATGTATGTATTGCCATGTAATGTTGTACTCCTCTAAATACAAACATTGGACCACCTAAAAGGTTTCTACTTAAGGAAATGATTGGCAAGTGATCACGACTGCATTAAAAAAATGGCCAGTGTGTATGTCACACAGATGATGATATGAAAAATTTTTTGCAGGCAATTATGGCTGCACCAAACCAGTTAGTGTATTTGTCACACAGATGATGATATGAAAAATGTTTCGCAGGCAATTATGGCTGCACCAAACCAGTTTATGTGGATGTCAGATAAATGATGTCACTGTCACATGACAGAAGTGAGTTAGTGTGTGTCAGTCGACATGATGTGTGTGCGTGTGAAATGAATGGACTAATTGTATGTCACATGGTATGGGGTGCATCATGCATGTTGTACAATATGGCATGTGTCCATATGAAATGAGTGAGTGAATGTATGCTACATTAAATGGTGCGTATCTATGTGTATGAAGAAGACTAATGTAAGCGTCACATAAGTGATTGATTGAATGATGATGCGAAACGCATATGCCTTCTAGTGTAGGGAGTGAATTATTAATACTAGGAGTAAAAGGATGCATGCAATATGTGTACGGTCATACACAGGCATGAGACACTGCCCCTATGATGAGACTCATGCATTTAAATAGAAAGACTGAATCCAACAAACACAGATATCCTAAACTAGAGTAAAACATGATTTGCAAAAATAAGTGACTCATACACAAGTGTATACAATGGGGTTCGATGTGTTTAAATGCCTAGCGAATTAGAGCAAGACATGGCTTGCAAGGGTGAACACATACATGAGTATGTGTTTGAACACCTAAGGGTTGGATGCAAAGTGTAGTTTGTAAGCAGATGATACGCACATGAATATGCACGGATGAGGTCCGATGTATTTGAACTCCTAGGGGCTTAGAGGCAATTGACGAACTTGTATGCAGTGCATATAGATAGAGTTCGACAATTTGAACGCCTGTGGATTTAGATGCAAAACACGGTCTATAAAACAATGAACTTGTACACAAGTGTGTATGGACGTCGTTCAGCGTGTTTCAACACCTAAGAATTTAGACATGCATAAAAGGATATACGGATCCAAGAATGCCCGTGTATAACCATGCACAGATCTGAGACCGATAAGGATGGTCCTGTGTGTATAGGCTAGATCATCTAAGGCCTAAATGTGAATGTCACACAATGCATATGGCTGCATAAGAGGGGTTAGCGTGAGTGACGCACAAATGATGCAGATATCACCGAATACATATAGTCCAATAAAGGTGATGCGTGAAATTGCATAATGGAATGGTAAACATGAGTGTCACAAAATACCTATGGATGCATAGGAAAAGGTTATTGATGAGCGTCACACGATTGATGCATGAGCATGTGTGACTGAAAATGAATGTGTGTACGTCATGCGATGGAATGGAATTGCTTATGTGGTGAAGTAGAAATGTGGTGTATGCCCCACAATAGATATGGGAAAATATGAATGGAAATAAATATGATATGACACGATCTTATGAAGGGTGTGTATGTATGATATGACAATGCATGTGTGTCGTACGAATGATATGGAACTGTGCATATGACATATGAAATGTTGTGAAAGAGTGTGTGTGTGTGTGTGTGTGTGTAATGATACGAGAATGTGGATATGGCATACGAAAGGATATGAGAACATTTGCATGGCATATAGAACTAGCCATGTGAATATGTGTATGGCACATAGTGTGGAAGTGCGTGCATGAGTCATGCAAAATAACATACTATTACGTTTATATCACATGAAAATGACATAAAGATGCATTGTACAATATGATGGAAATTTTTACGTATTATGCGATCCAATGAAGACGTGTATGGGTTGTACAAAGTGCTGTGAAAGTGTGTGTATCGTACAAAATGATATGGAAGTGTGTATTCCAACACGCGATGTATAGGAGCTTGTGCATGTCACATGAAAATATATGAGAGTAAGCATGCATGTAATGACACAAGAATGTGCACACAATACATGAAATAATATGTGAATGTGTGCATGCACATCAAATGAGAATATGCGTATGGTATGTGACAAGATGTAGATGTGCACGTATATGTCATACAAAATGGTATAGGAGCGTGTGTGTATCATACAAAAATGTTGTGAGAGTGTGTGTATGTGTTACATAAAGTGACAAGTGTGTGTATATCAAGTGAAAAGCGATATGAAGATGTGTGTATGTCACATGATGTTATTAGAATGCATGTATATCATGCGAATGACATGAAAGAATGTGTACCAAATGGTATGCAAAGTTGTATAGTATGTGAACAAAAGAATGAAGACGTGTGTGTGGCACGTGAAATGAAGTATATGGATGGTATGGACGTATATGGGAAACAAATGCATATGGCTGCATAAAAATGTTAACGTGGATGTTGCAGATTAAGTGTAAATGAAGTGTATGTAGTATGACGCATGTGGCCGCATAAGAAAATATTAGCGTAAAATGCACGTCTCATAAGTGAATGCTTAGATGTATAAAAGATTTAATATGAATTCCATGCGATGGAACGTTAATGGTTGCACAAGAAGAGATTAGTGTGCATGTGACGTAGTCGAAGAGCAATCTTTAATGTGTTTGGGCAAGTGGCACAATGGTAATTTCTAGCAAGCTTAAAGTCCCTATATTCATTAGAAATGAGCTAACAATAGAAAATCAACAGCTTTGCTGTTATCTACGCCGCTTATGACCAAAGTCCATTATTTAGGCCCTAAAAATACATTTTTCCATTTTTAGGGGCTTTTGGGGAATTTTGGTTTTGGCTTTCCTTTTCGATTTTGGATACTGGTTAAAGGTTTTTTTTTAAGTGAGTGTGGGTTTCTCCCGATAACCGTATAGTCAAAGAAGAATGTTCATGTATGAATGACATGTGAATATGAATGCATTGAATATTGTTAGTATAAATGTCACATGAAATGAGCATGTGAATTGAGAATGCACACATGAAAAATAATGAATATGGCTACACAAAAAGAGTGGATTAGCATCACATAAGCGGTATGCAAAACTATATGATGAAAAAACAAGAATGTGTGTGGCACACAATGTGATATGCGAATGTTTGTACGGCATATGAAATGAGGCTTGTATGTATGGTGCATAACAAGACGAAAAAACACTTTATATGGCCGCACAAAAATAGTGGGCTAGTGTTACTGCTTGTGTGACAGAATAATTACAATGATGTAGCATAGAAAATGAAGCACGTAACATGTAGCATGCGAACGCAAATTTCTGACCTTATTTCTTCACATGGTCAAATAATCGATATTCTAACCAAGTCCTGGTAGGGTTCTCTGTAATCACCAATGAGGGATGATAAAGGTGAAACTACATATATCACACTTATCATTTCAGTATCCTAATGGAAATTACTACAACAATCTATATGAGTTCGATCCAAGTCTGGGATATCATCAAAGTCCCTATAGCAAAATATACTCCTTACTTCTCCCCACTCAAGGGTACAAATGAAGGGGTTCGTATAAGGCTATAGGTGGCATACTATATCCATGTCCCTACAACCTAGCGGAGCGTAGGTGGCACTTCAATAGTTCGTCGGGCTAAAAATGGTACCTTAACCTAATGCTCAAATCTAGCTAATATGCAATGCATATAAAATGCTACGAAAGAGGTTGTTGAAGCTATTTTAATTAGATACTTTCACTGCTCATCAAAATCTTCTAAGATTTGAAAAGCTTTTTAAAAGATATCCCCAGCAGAGTCACCACTATGAGCGGAAGACGTTTTCATATACAAAACGCGGATAACTGAACCTAGAAATTTTTATAAGAGGTTTTGTATAATATTTATAGTATGAAATTCGTATTGGAAAATAGTATTCATAAAAGATTTGAGACTGGAATCTCAAAGAAGATATAGGAGTTGCGACCCAGCTAAGCTCAACCAAGAAATTTAGGTACAGTTGAAACCAAGTGAGGGCCGCTATACCTTCCAAAGATCTTGGCCCGAATAAGTCATTTACTTGTTATCTAATTAAAATAAATGCTTCAACAACAAAATTATAGAATTTTATGAAACTAAACCAATTTTATTTAGAGCATACGGAGTTCATTCAAGGTATAAAAAGCAGTAAATAAATTAATTATACAGACCAAATCAAGTAAACTACCATAGGGGATACATACAAATCAAATGGGGGATCGAGGTACAATCGCCTAGAATACATGAGTTCATCTAAGAGAATAAATTAACCTAAACATACATCTAATCCTGTAAAACAAGCGTTAAAAAATGAATAATCACATTTAGGACTCAAATATGATAGAACAAGATTACAGAAGTATCAGGATCATACATCTAGATGGGATAGTTAGTGAGACTCAGCTAATCTCATCGACTAGACCTGGAAAACATTTGAAATGTTCCTATATTGATTTTTGAGAAAGCTATTTTGAATACTATTTTTACCAGTTAATTATTCAACATGCTAAGTGAGTCGATTCTTCTCAGTATTAGCCTGAAATCTCGTTTGTAAGGGTTTTATACTTTGCATGGAATTTAATCTAGGTTATAAAGTAGTAAACACCCCATAAAGGGTTTTGACATGCGGGATAAGGGACAGAAAATCCCGAACCAGAAGAACCAGAGCCGTACAGTTGTGTATCTTGGTATTGCACAAGTTGCTAATAAGCAAGTGGAGAAATTTGGGTTTTCAGGACAAGAACTGTGCGACTCTGAAATTACAGTCGTATGACTGTAGGTGACAGCCGTGTGGCTCTTCTATGAAGAATTAGGCAAAATTTAAAAAAAAAAAACTCGCAAAAAGGCAAATAAATGTCCAACACAATAAGACTTGACCAAAAAGCTGTAAATGGACTTTAAGACCTCTCAGAGGTTAACCTTGTAGCGTGCTTACGTATTTGAGCGAGATTTTTGACCCGATCTTTGGAACTTCAACTGGATTGAACCAAGTTCCAACATTACTCGAGATGCTTCCCAAACCTGAAACAAACTCTGGAAGTTTAAGGTTTTCTGTTCGATTTGTGTTTAGGTCGTTTTCATGTTTGGTTTATTATGTTTGGGGTTTGGGTTGTGGCTTTGATTTCTGGCTTTGATTTGTGGCTTTGATTTGTGTACTTCTTTACTCTCTTTTAAAAGCTCCCTTCAATCCAAAACCATTTTCTAGTCTAAAAATGGTCTCCCCCCCCCTCTTACTCATTCAATCCATCCATACCCCTAAAACTCTAAAATTTCCATTTCCAAAAGAAAGTCACGGATTGCCGAATCAGAGCCGTGCAGCTCTCGTGTCAAGAACACTTCAAAGGAGCTCTGAATTGTTGAAGTTCGACAAAGGTTCGACAACTCCGAAAATCACCAAAAATCTCCAAAAGTTATGAATTTGTGATTCGTTTTAGTCTCTGAACCTATTACTATTCTTAGTGAAGTGTTCACCGATGATTTCTAACAAGTTTTAAAGCATGATAAAAGCGAATCAAGTAAGAAAATAGAGAAAAAGGTCTTGAAAATCCCTTTTCTCTCTAACTCTCTAAAACCCTAATTCTAGATTCTAGCCTCACAAATGACCATCCCCTTCTATCTCTTTATCATTTTCTATTTATACCATATCTCAGTCAGAGATTTATCTGATCTAAAAGTAAGTGGGGGTGGATAATTGAACA
Organism: Euphorbia tirucalli; assembly: GCA_039660915.1. Lineage (NCBI taxonomy): Eukaryota > Viridiplantae > Streptophyta > Magnoliopsida > Malpighiales > Euphorbiaceae > Euphorbia > Euphorbia tirucalli. Next base: position 14,251,221 of record CM077635.1, on the reverse strand, counting down.
CCAGTACAGTTATAACATACATCCGTTCGGATATAACTTGTAAAACCGCATAGGCATAGTCGATACTTGTATGGTTTTAGATATTTGGCTATAGATCCTAAAATGTTCGGTTCAGCCATCTAGAGCTTCGACTTTGAGTTAGCCTTGACTAGTGTGGCTGCAAAAACCAGTTAAATAAAACTTTGTTTTCGTCATCGAAATTTTCATCCACTACACAGGTTTAAAAAATGGTGCATTCAGTACACGAGTTTTGATAGAAATAAGGGTTTAATGGTTCATCCACTGCACAGGTTTAAAAATGGTGCATTCACTACATGAGTTTTGATTAAAATAAGGGTTTGAAGGTGCAACCACTGCATGGGTTTAAAATGGTGCATTCACTGCATGACTTTCGATAAAAAAAAAGGGTTTACTGGTGCATCCACTGCATGGGTTTAAAAATTGGTGCATTCATTACACGAGTTTTAATAGAAATGAGGGTTTGACGGTTCATCCACCACATAAGTTTAAAAATGGTGCATTCACTACACAAGTTTTGATTAAAATAAGGGTTTAATGGTGCACCATTGCATGTGTTTAAAAACGGTGCATTCACTGCATGAGTTTTGATAGAAATAAGGGTTTAATGGTACCTCCACTACATGAGTTCAAAAATGGTTCATTCACTACATAAGTTTTGATAAAAATAAAGGTTTGATGGTGCATCCAATGCACGGGTTTAAAGATGGTGCATTCTTTGCATGAGTTTTGATAAAAAATAAGGGTTTGATGGTACAACCACTACACGGGTTTAAAAATGGTGCATTCACTACACGAGTATTGATAAAAATGGGGTTTAAGGGTGCAACCACTGCACGAGTTTAAAATAGTGTATTCACTACATAGGTTTTGATAGAAATAAGGGTTTGATGGCACATCCACTGCATAGGTTTAAAAATGGTTCATTCACTATAGGAATTTTGATAGAAATAAGGGTTTGATGGTGCAACCACTACACGGGTTTAAAAATGGGGTATTCACTGCACGAGTTGTGATAAAAATAAGAGTTTGATGGTGCATCCACTGCACAAGTTTAAAAAAATGGTGCATTCACTGCATGAGTTTTGATAGAAATAAGGGTTTGATGGTTCATCCACTGCACAAGTTTAAAAATGGTGCATTCACTACACGAGTTTTTATTAAAATAAGGGTTTGATGGTGCAACCATTGCACGTGTTTAAAAATGGTGCATTCACTACACGAGTTTTGATAAGAATAAGGGTTTAATGGTGCATCCACTGCACAGGTTTTGATAAACAAGGATATGTCGGCACTTATGTGCCTATGCAAGATAATGCAGGATCCTCTCTAAATAGTAATGCTTGAACATGCATGTTTTCAACATGGTTTATGCCACATGAATAAACGATGGCTGCACAAAAGGGGTTAATTATGTATGTATGTCACACATTGTGAATTATGTAATGAGATAAAGATAAATCCTACACATCAAACAAACATAGTGCAAGCATAAAGATGCACACCCTCCCAACCTTATCACTCCACGATTGGTCATTTTTCAAACTGTCATAGATGTTGGATCTCTTTGTTATCATCAGGGAGTAACAAAGGCGACTCTCAAGAATGCAATTTTTATAGTTTTGGATATCCTACAGGGAAGTTACTAAGGCTTTTTATATAAGTTCAGGTCACACCAAAGGTTAATATCAAGGCACCCATAGCAAGATATACTCCTCACTTCTTCTCACTCAAGGGTCTAAGCAAAGGGATTCGTACTAGGCTATGAGTGATATACTATATGTGTCCTTAAGAGCTTTTGGTCATTAGGCTACAATTTAATAGCATATCAGGGTGAATAAGGGAATTTCGGGAATGTGTGTGCATAAGTGCCTGTAATATGATGCAAACAAAAAAGTGCGAACTAGTAAAGTTAAGTTATTTTGCATAAAGCATTTTCAGTGTTTGTTATTGATTTTATAAAAATGATGCCCAGCAGAGTTGCCACTGTGAGCAGGCGATCCTTAAGAGTGACGCGGCCGCGAGGCTGTTGCTGGAGGGTTTTCTTTATATGTTTCGAAATGTGGGTTTTCATGAAAGCAGGTTTTATTGGGTTAACAGGAGTCGCCATCTGGTTCAGCTCTTGCCGAAAAATTATGGTATAACCAAGCCCGACAGGGATTCCTATACCTTTAAGACAGAGATTCTAGTTTAGACAAACTACCTATTTCTGCTTCATTTTGAAATAACATTTAACTATACCAAATTATGCGTTTTTTGTTATGTAATTCCTTGTTCTATGTTCAACCCTAGTTATATTTCTATATACTAATACAGAAAGCCATAAATAAATACTGAAAATGATAAATAAATTCAAGAAGTAAAATTATTACAACCAAATTGAAGAAACTAACCTAGGGGGGTACAATTGATAAAAAGGGAATCAGGGTACGAACACCTAATTTACACAAAATAAACTAAAAGTAGAAAGCTAGCATACATCTAAACTAGCATATATCTACTTGCAAAATAAAGATTAGAGGTGCAAATAGAATCTATACACATTGGACTCAAATAGGACAAAATGGGATAATAAAATAGCTCAAAGTCCGGCATTTGGGGGATAATCGGAAAAATCAGATAGGTTTACCCAATTAGACCTGGAAAACGATTTTATAAACGCCGTGTATTTTGGATTGGGAAAACAATTTTGGAAAACAATTTGGCCAGTTTTATTATTATTGATCATGCAAAGGCGGGTCAGATATCGAGGAATTTATTGAAAATCCCTTTCGTTCGTGTCCTAACAACGCTCCAAAATTAAACTACATCAGAAAGCGTATAAACACTCAACATCAATTTCCTAATAATGAACAAATACCTAAATAAAATGAATGCCAGCTGAATCAAATTCTAGGAAATAAATATAAGCCGTGCGGCTCAACCATGTCAAAGATAGGTCGTTCAGCCTAACACATGGAGGAAAAGCGATAACGTTGATCCTAGGTAAGATTGGATCGCCCAGCCCAAACTCATATGAACAAGGTTGTACGGCTTTATTTTTCTAGAAAATAAGGTCGTGCGGCCTTATCTTCGGCAGGGAAGTAGATTTTTCAATTTTAATTTCAACATGTAGAAATTCATTTTTGTGTTTCTGTTTTTTATTTTGAGATCTTTTGGGGATTTACCACTGGGTTAGACTCAGAAATCACAGATTTTCACCCCGGATTCCACAAAATCACATATCACTGAAACAGAGGAATTTTGGTTGCAAGAACTCATGGGCCATAGATGAGCCGTGTGGCCTAATTTTCAAAACTTTACAGGAAAGCAATTTGAGTTTTAATTGGAAAAACACAGCAACAAAGATATCAACCAATGCGGAAATTAAAAGAATGGATTTTATGACCTCTCATAAGTTACCTTTAATGCATTTATCCAGGATTTGATAGAGTGCTTCGGATACGATCCTCAAAGCTGAAATGGATTCTAATTCACTGAACTCGAACCGAAACTCGCCAAGAAACACGAGAATCACTGCAAGTCACCTTGATCCTCTGTTGTACATGTGTAAGGTGAGTTTGGTGTTGAAGTTACACAGAAAGTGATGCGACTCACCAAAGCAGACCAATGATGGAACATAGCATGGAGCTGAAAAATAATTATCCTCTGCAAATTCCTATCGGGCCGATTACAAGGTCTAGAGCAAAGAAGGTCCGAGAAGCATTAAATGGATTGATAGAGAGTATATGGCCCAATCAAGGATCCATTCAAGAAGTACTAATGCCTGGCCCAGTGGGCTTGAAGGAAGAAGCTGATTTTATATCTTTAGTTCAAGTCCTAGAAACATAGCCCATATTTTTATACAAGGCTGGTCCATTGTGGATTAATTAAAGAGAGCTTTGGACATACAAATACATGGTATATGTGTAAACCAATTGGGATCTTTAACTATTCTATCATTACTGGGTCCATGTATTTAATTTAATGGGCTTAGTTTAGTTAAGTGTTTTATTTAGAAATCAACTATTTAACCTTTAGCTTGGACATTTTTCAGAGAGTTTTATTAGGGTTAGATGTGTTTTTCACTTGCCGCCCAAGTTTTATCTCTTCCTTTTTAGATTAAATCTATTCCCTTTAGGATTCTACTTTGTTTTAGGCCTATAAAAGGGTGTTGGATGTGCCTTTTGTACCTTATATCAGATTATTATCAATAAAGATTGAATATTTCCTTTAAAAATTTATGTTGAATTTTCAGCTTCAATATTTTAAGAGTGTGTGATTATGTTCCAACTCTTAAAGTATTACTTTGATTGTGATCAATTTTTGTGGCTAGGCAATTTTGAATCAACCATTCTCAGGTTCCATCATCCAAACTGAAAGGTTGAATCAACTTTTATGTTAATTTGATTGTTCTTTTTATTTGATTGAATTGGTGAATTTATTGCCAATTGTTCTTCTATTTTTATTCTATTCTTTAATATTTTAGTTTTGCAATTATAATCTAAATTCTAATTATAATTTTATTTTCTTTGTGTTTATTGGAACCTCAATCGACGATCGGGAACATTATTGAGTTCGGGTAACACCTTGCTTAACCGGATTCATATCAGAAAGGGTGATGATTTTGGGTTTGATATGGGATTTTTGATAGTTAAGGAAGGTGAAGGTGAGGATCAGGGAGATGAATAGTAAATCTTAGGTCAGAGAGTTTAAGGGTTAAGCCTTTTCCTGTAATAGCTATTTTTTGTCTGTAATGTTCGCTCTCCCCTGTAATCTAAAGAAAGAAAGTTTTTATACTCTGTCTGCGGCGCAAGGGATTCTGGTTGCTGCTTTTTGCTTTTAGAGATAGGTTGTATGACCTCAAGCTCCCAAAATTAGGTGTACGATCGTACTTTTGAGCTGTACGGCTTTTTTTAAAATCCAGCTGTATCCACTTTAAGCAGTTCTCTTCCATGGCTTAACCCTCTTTACATGGCGTAAATCTCCTTCACTTAGGCCGTATGGCCTAAATCTTGAAGTCAAACTCCTCCTTTTCGGCTCTTACAATTTACGGTTAATTTCGACACTAGTTAAAATCCAATCCTTTGCATCTCAGACCGATCTCTCTAGGGAAATCAAGGTAAAGGATAAATAATATGAATTCATAATAGAGGTCGGACAAAAATCCGTGCTCACATAGGTCATTTGGGAAATATGTTTCTAATAGCATGTTAATTAGCTAATTATCCCCTTTTTCACTTTGAATAAATGATAGTGATGTATACATAGTACGTAAAAGATGCATAAAATAAATAATTTTTTTATTAAAAGCGGCATGCTGGGCAGCCTGTGAAATTTTATACTAATCTCAATTTCATCTATATATTTGCGGGCCTTACTAAGTTCAGGTCGAGCTGGGTACAAATAAATTAAAAAAATTATACAACCAGTTTGGACAAATAGTTCTAATTTAGGTATACTCGATAACCCTTCTCCCATAAAGAAATTATAATATGAGCCTATTTCAGTCTCACCCTGTAATGAACTTATAATATGGTGGAAATTTGACAAATATTGGATTATGTATTAGTGACTATTTGTCAACTTCGGACCAAATTATATTATGGAAAGAAAGCCTATTAAATCAAATAAATAGTGTTATTGTATAGTACGTAATGTGAGCTTTCCAACGTATATAATTTACCCAAAATGGACAAGTAGTGAATGAGAAATTATTGCTCAAAGTTAGCCTAATGAAATGGAATATTTGAAGAAATTTTGGTTCAAGTTAACCTATCACACATGAGAAAATTGCAAAGAGGAAAATGTGTTTATATTGAAACATACTTTTATAAGGTGTTATCTTGTGTAAGCCAAAAAGATCTCTCTTGCGTGCACAGGGTGGGTGCAAATCCTAGCCCCAAGGCTTCAAAGGCCCAATGCGCACCCGCACGACACAGGCGTCGCGAACGTTTGACCGAAATGACCCACAACAGGCCTGCCTAGTTTTTGCTCCGGTCCGACTAATTTTATCCAGAGATTTTTTTTAGCCTTGTCAAATATTTGTGTCAGTTTTATTTTTTTGAATGAAAATATAACTATAGAATAAATTCTCTTAATAAGAGAATTAATCCAATTTTAATGTCATTTTATTTCTAAGCTGTTATAATCCTCCTTTTGCCTATTTCTTCTTGCTCACTATCAGTTGCAGAGACATTAGAAATCCGAAATTCTTTTCCTCCTTCTCTACAATTTTGATTCTTTCAAAATAGGCTGTCTATTTTTTTTTCAAGTGATAGTCTGTTTTGTACGGTTGTGTTCGCTTTTAAGAGCTGTTGTATCCTGGGAGACAAAACGCCAACTACGGGCAGATAATTGTCTTAAGGAGACTGTGATTTCAGGCCTCAGCTCTCCTGTTTCTTTTGTTGTTAAGGTCCAAAAGTATATCGGTCTTAATTTATGTTCTTCGATTTATTTCGATTTCCAGTATTTTGTAATCTGTAATTTATTTATATAAATTGTATTTGGTTTACTGCATCTAACATTCTTAAGACAATTATTTGTAGTACTTGGTTATGTTTTTGCAGGATTACCTTGACATTCTAGATATTTAATAGCTTGACATTTGGAGAATTTCTTTGGACCTTTTACTGGATTTTTTTGGACTGTTCGAACATTTGTTGCTCTATATTAATAGTTCTTATTTGTGATTTATTTTTTGTGTTTGATTTGTTGATTCTGGAATTTCACTAACTTAGTTTGTTTAAAATTTTAGATTGAAAATGGCTGATATTGTCCCACCTACTCAAGGTAATGGTCCTGAAACTGTCCAAGGCTAGAATAACCAAAATGGACAAAATGGTCCTAATGGTTTTGGACTTGTTATGCCTAACGGTCCTGCAGCTGTTACGGGTTCAGTGCCTGAAAGACTGGAAAAATTTAACGTAGTGAATATTAAGATGTAGCAGAAGAAAATGCTTTTCTACTTAACTAGCATGTAATATCATAGATTGCTCAAAGAAGATACTCCTGTTGTACCCGAGGGAGCTATGGATGCTTCTATTCAGTTAGCTGTTGATGGTTGGAATCATTTGGATTTCCTTTGCAGAAACCACATTCTGAATGGATTGATTCCTGATTTGTATGAGGTTTACACTGTTAAAACCAACTGCAAATGAATTGTGGGACTCCTTGGATAGGAAGTATAGAATTGAGGATGCTAGTGCTAAGAAATACTTAGTAGGCCAATTCCTTAATTACAAAATGATTGATTCCAAATCTATAGTGAGTCAAGTGCAAGAAATCCAGCTTTTGATTCATGGGATGCAAACTGAAAGGATAGAGACTAGTGAAACCTTCCAAGTGCCTGCAATCATTGAGAAATTGCCACCTAGTTGGAGTGATTTCAAAAACTATCTCAAGCATAAATGGAAAGAGATGTCTGTTGAGGATCTGATTGTCTGACTTCGTATTGAGGAAGACAATAGAAGATTAGAGAGGAAATCTTTTATTGCTGCTAATCAAGCTATTTCTATAGCCAATGTTGTGGAGGTCAAGAGAGACCACAAGAAGGGTAAACAGCCTGCTAGATCGAAGTCCAAATTGGGACCTAAAGGGGGCATTTCCAAGAAACCAAAGTCTAATGGGAAATGCTTCATTTGCAACAAAATGGGGCACAAGTCCTCTGATTGTAGGCCGCAAAAAAGGGTCAACAAAAAAGAAGCAAATGCTATGGAGGAAATTGTTAAAGATGTATCTAACATCGACCTGTGCGCAGTGGTTTCTAAAGTCAACCTGGTTGACTCGAACCCAAGAGAATGGTGGCTTGATACTGCTACTACATGCCACATTTGCTGTGACAAAAGGTGCTAGATTGACTCTTACAAAGAAAGGAGAGAATCTCTACATGGGCAATTCTGCTACTTCAAAGATCAAGGGAAATGGAACTATCATTTTGAAAATGACTTCTGGGAAAGAAGTGAAGTTGCAAAATGTCTTGTATGTTCTACAAATGAGGAAGAATCTGATTTCTGGGAGCCTCTTGAGCTCATATGGCTTCAAGATGGTTTTTGAGTCTTAGAAATTTATTTTGTCTAAAAGGGGTATATGTGTGGGCAAGGGATATGAATGTAATGGGATGTTCAAATTTAATTGTACCTCTTATAAATCATATTCAATTGAAATGAATAAGAATAATGTTTTTTCTACTTGTATTATTAAGTCTTATAATTTATGGCATAGTAGACTGTTGGGATTCGTCACGGGAAACCGACCGATAAAAGCGGAAATACGCGTCGATTTCCTCGAATCCGGCCCAGGAGCTTAAGATGTGGAAATCAAAAACTTAAAGCATAAAAGGAGGGTTTCAAAACTTACCACAAAGTCTCTCTAAGAGACGGATGCGGACTGCAGGAACCAAAGTAGACTCCCTCCAACGTCACGTACACGAACGGCTCTCGGACCGAAACCCGTGCTAGCGACTCGGATGACAAGAAGAGAGGAATAAAGAGAGAAGAAAAGGGGCAACCAAGCTTGGATATTATGGCTGCCCAAAATTTCTTTCCAAAAGAAATTAAATCCAATTTCTCTCTTTTTTCACAATTGCTTTTTCTACCAAAGAAAAAAAACCAAAGTCCAAAAGTGGGCATAAATTCTTTCAAAAGAAAGAATGTATACGGCCAAGCATAGAAGAAAATCATGGCTCATCATTTCAATCCATTGAAAATGAGATGGATGAGAATAAAGCAACAAATATCAATTTTGTCACTAAGCATGAGTCACCACTTTCCCATTGGTCAAAAGATGCAAAGTCTCACTTTGCTTCCTTTTCCCTTTAGTCCAAATGGTGACTCACCCCTCTCATCCCTCCATATTCGGCCAACTAGAAGATTGGTGATCCCACCTTCATCATTTCCTTACCATAAAGGAAAAGCAAGATGCAAGGTGGCAAAGTCCAACTTTGCCCCATCATATGTCATACCAATGACTCACCATTCTTTAATTGGTCCATAAGAATATGTCATCATCATTTTTGTCCATAAAATGACTCATAATTCTTACACTAATTCCATGCAAATTTTGGCCAACATATCCCATTCAATGTTGACTTTATTCCTTTAAAAGTCCAAGCCTAATTTTAATCCCATTTATTTAATTAATTTCAAATGCAACTTTAATTTAACATGTATGCATATATATATTATACCATATAATACATGACATACATTTAATTAAAATTCATTTGCCCTAGTAATTTAATCAATGGATTAAATTAGACATACATAAAATGAGATACATGTAAACCTATACATGTATAAGAATATTTCCACCTAGGAAATAATCCCATAAATTAATTCATTGAATTAATTATGAGAAGGCCAAAATAAATATTAATTATATAACTTTGATCAATCCAATTGATGCATATAATATAATTAATATATCTCTCTCTCTTCAAATGTGTATACTCCAAGTACACACTTAATCCGACTAGTTAAAGTCCAGACGTTCAATGTGTACGATCCAATGGGCCCGTCTTTATGTTGGCAGTGGGCCAAGGCCCACAGACTACAGGCGGGCTCTAGCAAGCCACTGTAGCCCCCAATTAAGACGGAGTAAGCAGTCCAACTGAAAACGTAACCCAGTAGTTTGAACTTGTAAATCCCATGTCACTGATATCGGTGTCCAACACTGAGGCATGGAAGTATCACCCTCCTTGTGTCTGGACCTTGACTTGATACCGAATGAACTGATGCTCACAAACAAGATCCAATCTTGTTTGGGTGCGGCCGCACACTTATCAGTAACATTCTTCAAGAGGCCGATGATATCGTCTCAGTGAATCACTGAGTGACATTCCCTTCTGCATATCCATAGTGCTGCCATGCTCACTGACACACCCGAACGTACCCGTACTTGGCACCCTTTTACAGGCCCGTTGGGCGTACACCAAAGTGTGCCACTTCACATGCAACACCATCATATGGTCCGGTCGAAGGACTTATACAAGTACTACGCGAGAATCATTTGTGATACTATACCATGTAGATTCCCGTTAAGTGGATCAATCCTGTACCATGCCCTTTTTGCATGTACCCATTAACCTGGTTGACATTCCATGTTCTATGACCGGTAAGACACCGCCATACAACCAGGCTAATGATAGTCTTTAGTTCCATTCATTCCCATGATTGGAGCAGACTACGGATAACTTTATGGCCATATCGTTTTCCCTATCCATGGTCTTACTGCCAAATGCCTCACACTTGACAACATGGATATGGATATGTCCATTGGATACTCTATTTAAAATATAGCACAAGACATATAATAAATAGATTAATGCCTTTATTTCCTTGACACAAATTGTATAATACATAAAGTTTACATTAATGTACAAATGTATTATACAAACACAAGGACCAATGCCTCGGGACTAGGGCATTTCCAACAATCTCCCACTTGCACTAGTACCTACTAGGCATGGGTCTAATCCCTATAGATCTAGTACAACCTTCGTGCATAGGCATAGCCAAGCATGTTGGTCAAAAGATCTGCGACATTGTCTTTGGTGTCCACTCTTTGTAATGAGATGTCACCCCCTCAGCGATTTCTCGCAATAGGTGAACCTCCCTGAGTTCGTGCTTCGTGTATATGTGTGACCGAGGCACATAGCTTGTGCAACAGCCCCGTGTTGTCACAGAAGATATCAACTGGTTACTGGATAGTTGACACTACCCCTAGTTGAACTTCATTATCCACACAGCTTCCCTAGCTGCTTCACACGTTGCAATGTACTCAGTTCCTGTGATAGAAACCGCGAGGGTCTATTACTTGGAGCCTCTCTAACAATAGCACCACCATTTAGCATGAACACATACCTATACTGCGACTTATATTCATCCTGGTCGGTCTGGAAGCTTGCATCAGTGTACCTAGTAACTGACTGCTCTTCCTGACCCACATGGGCGACATTAGGTCTTGTACATAGCATGGAGTACATGATTGATCCCATGGCTGAAGCGCATATAGGACCAATTCATGTTCTCCCTATCGTACTTCTTGCTAAGTTTCAGCTCATGACCCATTGGCAAGAAACCTTTCTTAGCCTGGTCCATGCTGAATCTTTTCAGAACTATGTCTATGTACTTGGCCTGACTTAGGCCCAGAAGCCGATTGGATCTAACCCTGTAGATCCTGATCCCTAGGATCGTCTCAGCTTCGCCTAAGTCCTTCATTGCGAAGCACTTACACAACCATTACAATTCCCTTGTAGTGTTGGTATGTCGCTTCCAATCAGAAGGATGCCATCCATATATAATACCAGGAAAGTTACTATGCTCCCACTAAACCTTTTATACACACCCTTAAAGGTATTGTCGGCCTATAGCTTATAGCACCATTTGCAACCTATTACCTTAACACCTGAAGGTGAATCAACCAGGTTCCAAACCTGATTATCGTACATAGATTGCAAATCCACCACCATGGCAGACAGTGGGCTATCTATAGCCTACTAGTAGGTTTTGAGCTCCTCTTCGTCCAAGACAAAAGGAGCGTAATCATTAGAAACAAAAACCGATGTTTCTCATGTTCCAGATGATCCCTACCAGACCTTTTAGGTCCTTGTGTGACCTGGGCTGGTGCTTCCCCTTTTGGAAGCTTCACCCTGGTCTCCGAGTTATCCTTTTCAGGAGTTTCTGAGCTTTGAACTTCCCTGAGTTCAACATCGCTCCCACTGTCTTTCTTGGAAAGAAACCCCTTTTCAAGAAGGACCCCCTTTGGCGCCATGAACACCTTGTTCTCAGCGGGGTTGTAGAAGCAATACCCTTTTGGTTTCCCTAGGGTAGCTCACAAACAGGCAATAGTCGGTTTTGGGTGCTAGTTTTGCTCATAGTTAATTTCTTGACTTGTGCATAACAACCCCAAATCCGTAAGAAAGACACATTAGGCACCCTGCCCGTCCATATTCCAAATGGGGTCTTTTCCAAAGCCTTAGTCGGAGTATAATTGAAATTAAGAGCCATTGTCTTAAGAGCGTATCCATTAAAAACTTGTTGGGAGAGATACATGACTCATCTTTTGAGCGGACCATGTCCAACAGGGTCCTATTCCTCCGTTCGGACACCCCATTCCATTGTGGTGTTCCTGGAGGAGTGAGCTATGGAGCTATTCCATGCTCTCTCAAAATGAGTCAAACTATAGGCTTATATGCTCACCACCTCGGTCCAACCGAAAGGCTTTGATATTTCTGCCTAGTTGGTTCTGTACTTCGTTCCTTACACCCTTGAACCTATCAAGGGTCTCAGACTTATATTTCATTACATAGGCATATCCATTTCGGATGAAATCGTCTGTGAAGGAGACGAAGTATAGATGTTCACCCTTGGTTGCTATGCTTGTCGGTCCATATACATCTCAATGCATTAGGTCTAATAAGCTAGCGACCCTTTTAGCCTCCTTGCTAAAAGGTTCTTTAGTCATTTTACCTTATAAACAAGACTCGCATATGTCAAGTGACTCCATGTCAAATGATCCTAGGATTCAAGCTATGTGAAGCCTAGCTATGCGCTTCTTGTTTATGTGGCCTAAATAACAATGCCAAAGGTAAATCGGATTAAGTTCGTTAGGCTTAACCCATTCAGTATGTATATTATAGACATGATTAGTTTCATTTAGATCCAGGATATAAAAGACATTATTTAACAGAGCTACTCCATAAAATAATTCTTTTCTAGATAAACCCTTTTACTATTACCAATAGTAAATGTACATCCAGAAATATCCAAAAACTGAAACAGAAATAATATTCCTGTACAAAACAGGTACAAAATAACATAGTTTCAGTAACAAAACTAATCTACTAGGCATCATAAGCTGGTCCCGCTGATCTCTATGGCAGCAACCATTGCTCCATTTCTGACCCGCAAGTCCACTTGTCCCGATCCCAGTGATCTCCTGTTCTTAAGTCCCTGCACATTACAACAAATGTGAGAACCACATCTAGTATCCAATACATAAGATGTTGAAACAGAGGTTAATGTCTATGACATATATACCTGATGAAGACACGCCCTGCATCTTCCTTTTCTCTCCCAAAAGCTTGGGACACGATCTTTTCCAATGTCCAGCTTGCTTGCAACCGAAGCAGACATCCTTGGAACGGGCCTTGGGCTGGGCTTTAGCCTTTTTAGCCTTGGCTTCCTTAGCCTTGGCCTTGGCCTTGGCCTTGCCTTTAGCAAAAGGAGGTTTCCCCTTGTTAACCTCAAGTACCGGCGGAGTCTTTTTGATCGACAGTTCAGCGAGCTCAAGCATCCAATGCAGCTCACTAACAGTACGGTCCATCCCTTGCTTGTAAAAGTTTAGGATGAATTGATCATAAGAATCCGGTAAAGAATCCAGGATTGTGCTAACCGCCAGCCCCCGTGAGATAGGAGTTCCGAGACGGGCTAAATTATCCAGATAGCCCTTCATCTTGAGCACGTGTGCACTCACAGATGTCCCGGCTCCCATCTTACAGCTGCGGAATGCCTTGTGGATCAGGTACCTTTCGTGATAAGCTTGCTCATAAAACATCTCGTTAAGAGTTGCCATTATAGCAAAGGCCTGATGATCCAAGAACTGCTTTTGCAATTCAGGAACCATACTAGCCAACATCAGGCATGTCACATCCCGGTTATCTTTTACATGTGCCAAGTATTCCTCCAGCTGGGCAGCCGGTGGATTACTTCCCATTGGCACAACTGGTACAGGCTTTTCGAGCACATACTCTTTAGACTCTTGTCTTAGAACTTTCCTTAAGTTCATAGACCAGTTCCAAAAGTTAGGGCCAGAAAGCTTGTCCCATTCCAAGAAAGATCGCAGTGATAAAGTATCATTCGTAGCCATTGGTTTCTACACAGAAAAATTATGAGCGTTGATAAAGGACTTAACATGTTCTTCCCATATATATAATTAATAATGAATCGTGTTATTAATTAACTCGAGTTGTTGGGCTCATGGGCCGAGATCCATATTATATCAAGATATAGCCAGACGAGGGCCTGGAACAACTATATCCCAATTTTTAGGTAGGAGCGCCGTCCAATCCCAACCTAGGGACTCTCGGTTTGATGGGTCTGTTGGCACTTACCCATCTGTGCTTAGGGCCAGGAACATCCTACTACCCACGCTAAGTCAAAACCTCCATCCAAGTGTTAGAGTAACCAATACTCCAACCCAATACAAAATGACGATACTCCAGTGCATCCAACGAGGGTTGGTCTACAGCTGGCCTATCCCCACTTCGAGTAGGTTATGAATGAGGGAAGCACTTTTAAGAGACTTAGTAATTACCTTATGGTTATTAGATTCAATTAATAACGGCTTAGATGCATAGGCGGGTGAAAATGGGTTTGTACATACATTCTGACATGTAAATAAATAAAGCATAATTAAATAAAAATGAAATGCTATGGGCCTAAATTTACATCCTAATATAATTCTAGTAAACCTATACTAGAACGACATCAGGTGGGCCGCATCCTCATCCTTCTAGCACGCCAATCCAATCGGCTTCTTCTTTACATAATTCCATAATAAACACATAAAATAAAATTACATAAAAAGAAAACGGCGCGTAGGCCGTATTTACCAAAAGAATATTACAACCCAAATAAATAAGGCCCAAAACATCCATTCATGCATTTAATCATACATACACGTATCCAATACATACAATTTATAAACATGTTAAATGCATGAATTAATCCCATTTCAATCATATGTCCATAGCCATTATTTTTGAAATCGCCAAATTTTGGCCGATCATGGTTCTAAACCCGTGCGGGCTTTGGGCCTCCAACCCAGGCAAAATTGCTCCCAATCCAATTGGGAAACCACGAATTCCAAAATTAGCCGTCCGGGTAATCGTGCCAAGAAAACCCGAACCAATTTCAATTAACCGTATTTATTTCCAAAATAAATATCGCATGAACGAAAAATAAATTCCATTCATAAAACACGCGCATAAAAATTACCAAAATTTAAACACGCAAAATTTTAAAACCAATTAAAATTTTAAAACCTGGCCCGGCCCAAAACAAATCCCGCAAAATCCAAATTCGGGCCCGGCCCGCCGCGCGGGGCAGCCGCGGCGCTGCTGCCCAGCAGCAGCCCCGCTGCCGCGCAGCGGCTGCTGCCCAGCAGCAGCCTCCTGCAGGCGTGCAGCAGCTGCTGCCCAGCAGCAGCTGCTGGCGCGCAGCAGCCCTGCTGCTGGCGTGCAGCACCTGCTGCCCAGCAGCAGTTGCTGCCTGTGGCGCCTAGCGCCGCAGGCAGCGGCTGCTGCCCCCGTTTCGACCTGAAACGGTCCGTGATTTTTTTTTTTTTCCGCATAAAAACAACATGAAATAAAATCACCAAGAAATAAATTTCAACAAAGGAAAATTAAATATAGCATAAAACAAATATGCAAAATAAAATTCCATAAACAAGAAAATCACAAATAGAAAATAAAACCTAGCATACACCATATGCAACATGATTTTCCATTTGCAAAATTCAACGGGCAAAATCACAAACCCGAAACCAAAAGAATCCCGTCCACAAAAATCTCCAATTTTAAAACACGGGATCCGCCAAGTTAAAGATTTCCACGGATCAAAAGCCCGCTCTGATACCACTGTTGGGATTCGTCACGGGAAACCGACCGATAAAAGCGGAAATACGCGTCGATTTCCTCGAATCCGGCCCAGGAGCTTAAGATGTGGAAATCAAAAACTTAAAGCATAAAAGGAGGGTTTCAAAACTTACCACAAAGTCTCTCTAAGAGACGGATGCGGACTGCAGGAACCAAAGTAGACTCCCTCCAATGTCACGTACACGAACGGCTCTCGGACCGAAACCCGTGCTAGCGACTCGGATGACAAGAAGAGAGGAATAAAGAGAGAAGAAAAGGGGCAACCAAGCTTGGATATTATGGCTGCCCAAAATTTCTTTCCAAAAGAAATTAAATCCAATTTCTCTCTTTTTTCACAATTGCTTTTTCTACCAAAGAAAAAAAACCAAAGTCCAAAAGTGGGCATAAATTCTTTCAAAAGAAAGAATGTATACGGCCAAGCATGGAAGAAAATCATGGCTCATCATTTCAATCCATTGAAAATGAGATGGATGAGAATAAAGCAACAAATATCAATTTTGTCACTAAGCATGAGTCACCACTTTCCCATTGGTCAAAAGATGCAAAGTCTCACTTTGCTTCCTTTTCCCTTTAGTCCAAATGGTGACTCACCCCTCTCATCCCTCCATATTCGGCCAACCAGAAGATTGGTGATCCCACCTTCATCATTTCCTTACCATAAAGGAAAAGCAAGATGCAAGGTGGCAAAGTCCAACTTTGCCCCATCATATGTCATACCAATGACTCACCATTCTTTAATTGGTCCATAAGAATATGTCATCATCATTTTTGTCCATAAAATGACTCATAATTCTTACACTAATTCCATGCAAATTTCGGCCAACATATCCCATTCAATGTTGACTTTATTCCTTTAAAAGTCCAAGCCTAATTTTAATCCCATTGATTTAATTAATTTCAAATGCAACTTTAATTTAACATGTATGCATATATATATTATACCATATAATACATGACATACATTTAATTAAAATTCATTTGCCCTAGTAATTTAATCAATGGATTAAATTAGACATACATAAAATGAGATACATGTAAACCTATACATGTATAAGAATATTTCCACCTAGGAAATAATCCCATAAATTAATTCATTGAATTAATTATGAGAAGGCCAAAATAAATATTAATTATATAACTTTGATCAATCCAATTGATGCATATAATATAATTAATATATCTCTCTCTCTTCAAATGTGTATACTCCAAGTACACACTTAATCCGACTAGTTAAAGTCCAGACGTTCAATGTGTACGATCCAATGGGCCCGTCTTTATGTTGGCAGTGGGCCAAGGCCCACAGACTACAGGCGGGCTCTAGCAAGCCACTGTAGCCCCCAATTAAGACGGAGTAAGCAGTCCAACTGAAAACGTAACCCAGTAGTTTGAACTTGTAAATCCCATGTCACTGATATCGGTGTCCAACACTGAGGCATGGAAGTATCACCCTCCTTGTGTCTGGACCTTGACTTGATACCGAATGAACTGATGCTCACAAACAATATCCAATCTTGTTTGGGTGCGGCCGCACACTTATCAGTAACATTCTTCAAGAGGCCGATGATATCGTCTCAGTGAATCACTGAGTGACATTCCCTTCTGCATATCCACAGTGCTGCCATGCTCACTGACACACCCGAACGTACCCGTACTTGGCACCCTTTTACAGGCCCGTTGGGCGTACACCAAAGTGTGCCACTTCACATGCAACACCATCATATGGTCCGGTCGAAGGACTTATACAAGTACTACGCGAGAATCATTTGTGATACTATATGATAAGGTCGGTTTCGACCTTATCTTTTAGCCAATTTCGTGGTTTGAGTGGTAGTTTTTAGAATCATTTATGTGAATGTTTGATTGGTTTTTTTTTCGTATTTTGTGATTTTTATGTCTTGGTTTGATTTCTTATATTTTTTAGTATTCCTCGTGTTTGTTTTTCG
This sequence comes from Euphorbia tirucalli, assembly GCA_039660915.1. Lineage (NCBI taxonomy): Eukaryota > Viridiplantae > Streptophyta > Magnoliopsida > Malpighiales > Euphorbiaceae > Euphorbia > Euphorbia tirucalli. Next base: position 14,233,623 of record CM077635.1, on the reverse strand, counting down.
TGTTTTATGGTCCGTGGTTGTGGTGCGGTTATGTCCCTTTGTGTTTGTTTTGGACAGGCATTAGGACCCGGATCGGAAGTTGGAGCAGCGGCGGCAAAGAAGGGCTTGAAGTGCTGAAAATCAGAATGGCACGGCGTGCCACAATGGCAGCACGGCGTGCCAAGCCAACCAGCGTGCCAAGAGTTCCAGAGAAGCAGCACGACGGCGTGCCATTCCAATCAGCGTGGCGTGCCGATCCCAACTCTGCATAGCACGGCGTGCCGACTCCACCAGCACGGCGTGCCGAGGCCCGAAAATCTGCTGTTGCCCTAATTTCAGCTTTTCTTTTCTGTGGTTTTAACCTAGCCGTACAAATAGGTTATTTTCTTTGTTGGAGAGGATCTTTTTCCCAACTTGTAGAGGTAGAGCAAAAACTTGTAGCTAGGGTTTAGCTTGACCTTTTTGTTTTCTTTGAATCTTGGAACCATCGATTGGTAGATTGTTTTGCATTGAACCTTCCCCTTTTGCAACGTTCTTAGTTTCGGCTCGGGTTCGTTAATAGAGGTACACCTCCAAGCATCTTCACACCGTCGGCAACCGGTTAATTGGATCAAGAAGGGCATAAGTTTTTCTTTTTGTCTTTTGTAATTCGATTTAGCTAGCTTTTGATTCCGCAATCGATTTTGTTTGGTTGAAAACATTGAATCTGTTACATCTTTCTTGATTAATACAGTTGAATGCAAGTTAATTTCAATCTTTATTCCTTTTCTTAATGCAATCCCTTTAGTGATAATCTAGTCTCATAAGATCTTAATCTATTAAGTTCATATTTGTGGCATTACCTAGCTTAACACCTAGGCAACCATTAGTATTGACGACACTGTGGAACATACGTGCCCCTATTTTCTGAGCTTTAAGATTTAGACCGCCTCTAAACAAGGAAAACCGGCTAAGGACCTAAAAGATCTAGATACGCTAGGTTGATTTAATTGGAGGAATATAATTGAGGGTTAATTGTTGAGTTAACTTCGTCTTTTGTAGTTGATTAATTAAGCCATCCCCATCAGTCTTCATAGGTCGGTAAAACCGCCAATTGATATTCCAAATTCAAGAGCAAAGTAAGCCGGGATAGATCAACTAGGAGTAGACCAATATAGTTGTTAATATAATCAAACTTAAATTTAGTTCCGCTTAGACACGTAAAGACTCTTAGTAATTTAGTGATTATCGGGGTTTAAATTCCTTGTGGGATCGATACCTGGACTTTAGGCCAGATTTTATTACTTGAACGACGAGGTACACTGCCTTTGTTTGTGAGTCCGTGCGGGCTCCACCAAGTTTTTGGCGCCGTTGCCGGGGAATTTTAACTTGTTTCGATAACATTAGATAAAAGGATTATTTTCTGATCTAAGCATTGTTAATACTGTTCATATTCTGTTTTTGGTTTTATTATTTGTGTATAAAATTTATTTTCTTTTTGTGTGAGTGTTTCCTAGCTTATGCAAACTCGTTCTCAAAGTTCTGAATTATCACCTTTGGATACTGAAATTGACCGTACGTGTAGGAATATTCGAAGATCCCAAAGAGTAGTAACCGCAGCCATGGACGAGGAACAAAGGCGACAAATGCGGAATGAAATCGAAGCCGAGATGAGGGCGAGGATTGAGGCTGAAGTTCGGGAGCAAGAACGTCTCCGCCAAGAACGTCAGTTGGCAGGTGCGGGAGATGATAGAATCATGGCGGATATGATGGCACCCCATCGTCCTAGAAACCGGGCTGGTGTTATTCTACCACCAATCACTGCTAACAACTTCGAGCTCAAGACGAACATGATCCAAATGGTGCAAAGTAACGGCCAATTTAGTGGAGCTAGCAATGAAAACCCGAACGATCATCTTGATCGATTCCTAATGGTGGCTGATACTGTAAGACTCAATGGAGTTCCCCAAGACGTGATCCGATTGAAGTTATTTCCATTTTCTTTAATCGGAGGAGCTGTTGAATGGTACAAGTCCCTTCGAGCGGGATCCGTAACGTCATGGGACCAGCTTGAGGAAGAATTTTTGGCTTATTACTTTCCTCCGTCTAAAACAGTCCAATTGAAGAATGAGATCACAGCCTTCCGGCAATTTGGTTCAGAATCCATGATGGAGGCATGGAGGCGCTTTCAAAGGCTACTCAGAAACTGCCCACACCATGACCTTCCTAAGTGCACTCAAGTAAGTATTTTTTATCATGGGATTTCGCCTTCTCACCGTGCTATCATTGACTCATCTGCAGGTGGGGATATTTTCAATAAAACCGCAACGCAAGCGGAAGAACTTATTGAGGAACTAGCTAGGAAAAGCCCCTTGTGGCAACAAGAAGTGCCAACGCGAAGAGATGTCCATGCTGTAGAAATGGGACGCCGTGATACAGCAGTGGAAGAATTGAATAAGAAGGTTGATCTTATGATGGCACATCTGAGTTTGAACCCAACACACCAACCTGTGCTTTGTGTGTCTTGTGGAGGGGACCATCCCGGTCAAGAATGTGGAATGGGCAATCCATCAGCCCAAGAGGTAAGCTATGTTGGAGGTAACCAAAGGTATAATCAACCACCCCTTCAAAATGCTTTCCAAAATAATAACAACTTTCAAAGAAGATTTCAACATCCGAATCTATCCTATGGTAACAATCAAAATGTGTTGAAACCTTCTAATGACTTTTTGCAAGACTTTCGTAATCAAGAGCTTGGTAGGGCTCCTCAATCTCAATTTGGTCAAAATAGTAATGCTCATAATGTTAAACAAGATGAGTCGGTATTAAGCCTTCTTAAGGACATATCAACTCGTCTGGCTACTAACGAAGCTCGTTTGGCCAATAGTGAAGCTTTGAACAGGGACCTCACCAACCAGTTGGCTCAAATAGCTAGAAGCTTGCAAGAACGGCCTCAAGGAAGCCTTCCTAGTACAACGGAACCGAACCCAAGACAAAACCCAAGGGAGACGGCCCAAGCAATTACTCTAAGGAGTGGGAGGCAAACGGAAGAACCAAGGGTTGATCAACCCATGAGAGTAAGTAATCAATCGGAAGAAGTAAATCATTCTAAACCCGAAAACATCTCTGCCTCTTCTAATGCTTAAAAGGAAGATATTTCTGTTCCTATTAGTCCTTACATTCCTAAACTTCCTTATCCAAGGAAGGAGAGAAAGGACAAATTGGACCAGAAATACTCTAAGTTCCTTGACATCTTTAAAAAGCTTGAACTTAATATCCCTTTGGTGGAAGCTCTTCAAGAGATGCCCACCTATGCTAAATTTTTCAAGGAGCTAATTGCAGGAAAAAGGAGATTAGGGAATGACGAAGTAGTGGCCCTAACAGAAGAGTGTTCCGCGATTGTAAGCAACAGACTTCCACCTAAGCTAAAGGATCGAGGCAGCTTCACGATTCCATGTCAAATTGGGAATCTTAAAATTGCAAATGCCTTATGTGATCTGGGAGCAAGCATCAACTTGATGCCACTTTCAATGTTTAGGAAACTTGGTTTGGGGGATCCAAAACCTACAAACATGACACTCCAATTAGCGGATCGATCTATAGCAAGGCCACAAGGTGTAATAGAGGACGTGTTAGTCAAGGTGGACAAGTTCATTTTTCCAGTGGATTTTGTGGTACTAGACATGGAGGAGGACACGGTAGTCCCAATCTTGCTCGGGAGACCATTCCTTGCAACCGGTAGGACCTTGATCGATGTGCAAGAAGGTAAACTTATTCTACGGTTGCAAGATGAGGAGGTAACCTTTAATGTTTATAATTCAATGAAATATCCGCTGAATAATGAAAATTGTTATGCTATTTCCTCTATCTCTCCGGTTGATGAATGTGTGAGTGAGACTTTCTACAGTGAATTAGAGAACCCTTTAGATGAAGGTCTAAACTTGGAGGCGGAACAAGATGAGGCGTCTGCCTCAGAAGAAGAAGAACATTGTGCATGGGTACAAAGATTTGAGAGGCTAGAAAGAGAGATCAAACCAGCACCAAAGTCATCACTAGAAAAGCCTCCTACTTTGGAACTCAAAACTCTACCCATGAATTTAAAATATGCTTTCTTACATCCTCCCAATGACTTACCGGTTGTTATTTCTTCTTCATTGACAGTTGAGCAAGAAGAAAAACTTATCGAGGTGTTACGGAAGCATAAGGGAGCTTTTGGATGGACGATCCATGACATTAAAGGAATTAACCCAGCATTTTGCACCCACCGGATATTCCTTGAAGAGGCGGTAAAACCCTGCGTACAACCTCAAAGACGCTTGAACCCAAACATGAAAGAGGTTGTTAAAGCAGAAGTGATCAAACTCCTCGATGCGGGCATAATTTTCCCAATCTCGGACAGTCAATGGGTAAGTCCAGTCCAATGTGTGCCTAAGAAAGGCGGTATGACGGTAATTGAGAATGGAAAAGGTAATTTAATTCCATCTAGAACGGTCACCGGTTGGCGTATGTGCATTGATTATAGGAAACTAAACAACGCCACCCGGAAAGACCATTTTCCTTTACCCTTTTTGGACCAAATTTTGGAACGTATGGCGGGTCACGATTTCTTTTGTACGCTAGATGGCTTGTCCGGGTATATGCAAATCCCTGTGGATCCTCTTGACCAAGAGAAAACCACATTTACATGCCCATTCGGGACATTTGCATATAGACGGATGCCATTTGGCTTATGTAATGCACCAGCCACGTTCCAAAGGTGTATGCTGGCCATATTTACCGACATGGTTGAGGATTTCATGGAGGTATTTATGGATGATTTCTCTGTGTATGGATCTAATTTCTCTACTTGTCTTGGAAATTTGGATAAGGTATTGCAGCGGTGCGAGGACACGAACTTGGCCCTTAGTTGGGAAAAGTGCCAATTTATGGTAAGGGAATGTATTGTGCTTGGACACAAGATCTCGGGGGAAGGGATTAAGGTCGACCCGGCCAAAATTGAGGTTATTGCAAAGTTACCTCCCCCTAGTTCAATTAAGCTTGTGAGGAGTTTTCTCGGCCATGCCGGATTTTATAGGAGATTTATAAAAGATTTTTCTAAAATCTCCAAACCACTAACCGAGTTACTCCAAAAAGATGTTTCTTTTGAATTCTCTGATAAATGTTTGCATGCTTTTGAATTGTTAAAACAGAAATTGATTGAAGCACCTATAATGATCGGCCCTAATTGGACTCTTCCCTTCGAACTTATGTGTGATGCATCCGATGGTGCAGTAGGTGCATGCTTAGGTCAGCGGGTGGATAAAATCCTCCGCCCAATTTATTATGCTAGTAGAACGTTGAATGATGCTCAACTGAACTATTCTGTAACGGAGAAGGAATTACTAGCTATTGTGTTTGCCTTTGATAAATTCCGGTCCTATTTGGTTTTGTCAAAAGTAATCGTGTTTACTGACCATGCTGCACTCAAGTATTTAATGTCTAAACAGGATGCAAAACCTCGTCTTATAAGATGGATCTTACTGCTGCAAGAGTTCGATATCGAAATCCGAGATAAGAAGGGAGTAGAAAATGTGGTAGCTGATCACTTGTCAAGGCTGCCGCAAGAAGGTGAAAGTAAGCAAGAACCGGAGATCCAAGATGCATTCCCGGATGAACAACTCCTTGCGGTTACTTCCATACCATGGTTTGCCGATATTGCAAACTATAAAGTTAGTAACATCATTCCACCTGATCTCACACGAAACCAAAAGGTAAAATTTTTTCATGATGCTAAAAACTACTTTTGGGATGATCCTTTCTTGTTTAAGTCGTGTGCAGATGGTATTATTCGAAGATGTGTACCTTTTGAGGAAGTTACCTCAATCATCCGAATGTGCCATGATAGAGAGGCGGGAGGACATTTTGGACCGGATAGAACCATGGGGAAAATTCTGTCTTGTGGATTCTTTTGGCCAACAATGAGAAGTGATGTGGAGGCTTATGTTCGAGCTTGTGATGCGTGCCAAAGGACCGGAAATATTTCACAAAAAAATGAGATGCTCCAACAAGGAATTCTAGTGTGTGAGCTCTTCGACGTATGGGGGATCGATTTCATGGGACCATTCCCAAACTCTAATGGGAATCAGTTCATTTTGGTGGCGGTCGAATATGTGTCAAAATGGGTAGAAGCAGTAGCATTGCCTACGAACGATGCAAAAGTGGTAATCAAGTTCTTAAAAAGCAATATATTGACTCGTTTCGGGACCCCTAGAGCTATCATTAGTGATGGGGGGCTCCCATTTTTGTAACAAGCAGTTTGATTCCCTTTTGCAGAAATATGGCGTTACCCACAAAGTAGCCACACCTTACCACCCTCAAACGAGCGGACAAGTGGAAGTGTCGAATAGGGAACTGAAAAGAATCCTTGAAAAGACGGTCAGCATGTCGAGGAAAGATTGGAGTCTAAAGCTTAACGATGCACTTTGGGCTTACCGGACGGCATTCAAAACACCAATAGGAATGTCACCATACCGTCTTGTGTTTGGAAAAGCATGCCATCTTCCCGTTGAGCTAGAGCACAAGGTGTTTTGGGCCTTAAAATTCTTGAACTTTGATATGAAAGCAGCGGGAGAGCTCCGGCTTCGTCAACTCTTCGAACTTGAAGAATTACGCCTCTCGGCCTACGAGAACGCCAAAATTTATAAAGAAAAGACCAAGAGGTGGCACGATCAAAGGATCCAGGAAAAGAGCTTCGAGGAGGGAGAAGCGGTACTCTTGTACAACTCAAGGTTGAGGTTTTTTCCCGGAAAATTGAAGAGTCGTTGGACAGGACCGTTTACCATTCACAAAGTCTACCCTTCGGGCATGATTGAGATACTTACTCCGGAGGGCATCCAAAAGGTAAATGGTCATCGCCTCAAGAAATATTTCACAGGGGCACAAGAGCAAAGGCAAGTGATGCTCTTGAGAGACCCATGAACACAAGAGAAGCGAGAAAGTCGAGCTATTCCGACTATAAACATAGCAATGAGGTACGTGTGCCTCACTTGTACATTAATTGTGTTTGTATTATTATGTTTTTGTGTGTTTTTGTGTGTAGGAATAGGGTATTAAGTAAGTTAGCCAAGAGTCATGATCAAAGTGTGGAACAAGGCAAGGATTGGCAGAATTCAGTGCAGCACGCCGTGCCGCAATTCCGCACGCCGTGCCAATGTGCAATCTGATCAGCACGTGGCGTGCTAAAGCGGCACGCCATCGTGCCACGCTTCTGTTTCAAAATCGCGTGCAAGCGAAATCGGCACGCCGTGCCAAATCAGCACGCCGGCGTGCCGACATTCTGTTTCAAAGAGGCATTAAGGAGAGCACATCGGCACGTCGTGCCAAATCGGCACGCCGGCGTGCGGGCGTTCTGTTTCCAGGTATGTTTTCGTTGCTCTGCTCAGCACGCCGTGCTGAATTCTTAGCACGGCGTGCCGAGCGTTTAAAATTGAATTTCTAGGTCGAAAACTGCGCCACTCTATTTAAACCCCCTTTTTCCCCCTTCTCTTCTTCACGCCCCTATTCATCCTCTTTCTCTTCTTCATCTATCTCTCTCTCTCTGATTTTTCTCTCTCTCTCTCTCTCTCATCACTTCTCTCTCTAAACCTCCCCCTCACTTTCTCTCTCTCCCTCTTATTCCTCTTCCCTTCTCAATTTTTCTCTCCTTTCCCCTTCCCCTCCACTCTCCTTTTGACCTAGATTTCTGTTTGTGCTTCATTTTCCCTACACCAAGGTATGAATCTAAACTTTGTTCTTCTTTTTCTAGTTTTGATTTTTGCTTGGTTACTTGCTTCATAGGGTCTTTCTTTTGTTATGTTTTCTTTTAGTGAATTGAATTTCTGCACTTAGGTTGTCTGTGGGTTTGCTTTCTTTTGTTGTTGAGTTTTGTTTTTTTTTTTTTTTTTTTTTTTTTTTTTTTTTTTTTTTGGATGTGCAATTGTAGAATGAAGAGAAAATCTGTTCCCACTAAGAGACATGGTTCTTCCCGACCGCCTTTGGATCCGTCACCGGAATCGGAGCCACGCGCCAACCTTCCTTCCGAGCCGCAAATGGCTCCTTTGACGAGCCTTTCAACTAAGTATAAGTGTCCTTTTCCTCTGCTCTCGGACGAGGAAGGTAAGCGTTATAAAACTTTATTTCCTCTTGAAAGCACCCCCTACCGAATCTTCGATTGGGGATTTTTGAGTGTGCAAGACCGGTCTGATGCTTTATGTGCTAAACTGCATAGTATAGGTTGGTATTCGTTTGTAAAAACTAGCGTACCTGTTTTTAGGGAGTTGAATCTCGAGTTCTACTCCACATTGAGTTTCAAGACTGACCCTAATACAGGCCTTAGGAGCATCACCTTTCGACTCTTTGGGGTTGCACACTCCCTAGACATTGATGGTCTTCGGGATTGCATAGGCATAGAAGGAACTAGTTATACATGGCCCGAAGATATGGATGCCAAGCAATTTTGGCGTTTGATAGGCACTGGGGTATACAAACCCCGGTTTGCCAAGACTTCCCAAATCCAGGACCCCATTTTGCAACTGCTGCATAAGTTTGTCTGCTTTAATTTTTCTGGGAAAACTGAAAGTAATCGGGTCAATGCCTTTGAGCTGTTACTCTTGTGGCATGTGCACAATAATGTTAAGGTGCACTTGGGTTTTTTTGTCATGGAGGCCCTCTACCTTCACCACAATAGGTCCAAGTCTGAACTAGGGTTAGGGCACATCGTCACTTGTATTGCCTGTTTCTTTCATTCTAATACTTGTTATAGGCACCTCGATAGCATTCTTCCCAAGAAGCTTTCGAAGGGCATTTTGTCTTGTGCCCCGACTGTGACGGCTGCAGGTACCTCGAGCGCGGGAGGTTCGCGTAAAGGAAAGGCTCCCATGGAGGTCGAGGAGGAGGAAGCTTATGAGGAAGCAGAGGCCGCCGAGGAGGATGCGGAAAATGTCTCGGTCGGCGTGGATTTTATGGCACGGGTTGAAGGACGGTTAGATGGCATCGTTGAACAACTGGAAAACTTAACCGTCCATCAGGTTATGCTTGGGCAGCGGATGGCCAATATCGAGGCGTTTGCCACTCGTTTTTGTGCTGATCAAGGATGGCCGTATCCGCCGCCGCCTCCTCCCGGCCCCGATATGTGAGGTAACCCTTTTCCTTTCCCGCTTTATTTTGCTCTTTCTTCCTTTGCACTTTTGGAAGTAAGTGCAATTTACGTGTGGGGTGGGTCAACGGATTTTCCCTCTCTCTTTTATTTCTTTTTTACATTGCACTATTTGTTGTTTGTTTTGTATGCTTATCTTAGTTTTTGCATGTTTTGTGTGGAGTTATTTCTGGTTGTTTTTGGCTTGATAATATTTGTTTTTTGTTTGTCACTTGCAACTTAATGATCCAACTCCTCATAAGCAATGTTTTACTTTCAAAATTAAAAAAAAAAAAAAAAAAAAAAGACAAAAAAAAAAAAAAAAAAAAAAAAACATAACCACATAACCTCTTATTTTGCATCTTTCTAGGTTAAGTATGCTTGTTAATAGGGATGTTTACATTGAATGCAACATGAGGCCCCATTTGATTGTCACCTTTGGAATAATATAGACTTTGGGGTTGAGATGCATCGCTTTTAGACATATACTCTCTAAGAAGCTTCTTTTTGATTGAGCATGAGTAAAGAGATGAAATAGGCAAATTGTGTGTTTTATTTTGATTAACCTTGGGGTAAGGGAAACTAATTATCTGTACTTAATGAACATTGACAAAAAGTCAAGAATGAAAAATGGAAATTTATTCCGCTGGCTTCACTTACAAGGTGAAGTTATGAATAGTGCTAGTAGCCGCTTGATTGAATGTGCTTAGTTGAGTAAGTCGGGTGCATTGTGTTTGCTCCATCTTTGTTATCTGTTCGGAAAAGCTAAGTGACATCTCAAGTAAGGTCGAAAGTTATAAAGTCAATCAAATGGAATCGATCAATGCATCGTGATAATTTTGTTTTCCTCCCCAAGAAAATTGTGTGAATTCTAAAGTCCTATTGATCTTTATCTATGTGATTGATTGGGAAGTGACTTAGGAGTGTACTATTTTAGTGATGCAAATCATATTCTGATAGTTAATTGAGTTACTTTGTGTGCATGAGATTGGGGTTAAATGTTAAATTCTTTGTGACAGCCTTATTGATTGAGTATGCTTGACTTGTGGATAAAATTGAGGTTGTGGTTTGTGATTTTGTAAAAATCGATTATTTGATCTTTAATTTTGCTTCATTGTTTTCGGGAGTTGGAGATGTTTTGTTTGCTTGAGGACAAGCAAGACTTTAAGTGTGGGGTGGTTGATAAGGTCGGTTTCGACCTTATCTTTTAGCCAATTTCGTGGTTTGAGTGGTAGTTTTTAGAATCATTTATGTGAATGTTTGATTGGTTTTTTTTTCGTATTTTGTGATTTTTATGTCTTGGTTTGATTTCTTATATTTTTTAGTATTCCTCGTGTTTGTTTTTCGTGTTTTATGGTCCGTGGTTGTGGTGCGGTTATGTCCCTTTGTGTTTGTTTTGGACAGGCATTAGGACCCGGATCGGAAGTTGGAGCAGCGGCGGCAAAGAAGGGCTTGAAGTGCTGAAAATCAGAATGGCACGGCGTGCCACAATGGCAGCACGGCGTGCCAAGCCAACCAGCGTGCCAAGAGTTCCAGAGAAGCAGCACGACGGCGTGCCATTCCAATCAGCGTGGCGTGCCGATCCCAACTCTGCATAGCACGGCGTGCCGACTCCACCAGCACGGCGTGCCGAGGCCCGAAAATCTGCTGTTGCCCTAATTTCAGCTTTTCTTTTCTGTGGTTTTAACCTAGCCGTACAAATAGGTTATTTTCTTTGTTGGAGAGGATCTTTTTCCCAACTTGTAGAGGTAGAGCAAAAACTTGTAGCTAGGGTTTAGCTTGACCTTTTTGTTTTCTTTGAATCTTGGAATCATCGATTGGTAGATTGTTTTGCATTGAACCTTCCCCTTTTGCAACGTTCTTAGTTTCGGCTCGGGTTCGTTAATAGAGGTACACCTCCAAGCATCTTCACACCGTCGGCAACCGGTTAATTGGATCAAGAAGGGCATAAGTTTTTCTTTTTGTCTTTTTTAATTCGATTTAGCTAGCTTTTGATTCCGCAATCGATTTTGTTTGGTTGAAAACATTGAATCTGTTACATGTTTCTTGATTAATATAGTTGAATGCAAGTTAATTTCAATCTTTATTCCTTTTCTTAATGCAATCCCTTTAGTGATAATCTAGTCTCATAAGATCTTAATCTATTAAGTTCATATTTGTGGCATTACCTAGATTAACACCTAGGCAACCATTAGTATTGACGACACTGTGGAACATACGTGCCCCTATTTTCTGAGCTTTAAGAATTAGACCGCCTCTAAACAAGGAAAACCGGCTAAGGACCTAAAAGATCTAGATACGCTAGGTTGATTTAATTGGAGGAATATAATTGAGGGTTAATTGTTGAGTTAACTTCGTCTTTTGTAGTTGATTAATTAAGCCATCCCCATCAGTCTTCATAGGTCAGTAAAACCGCCAATTGATATTCCAAATTCAAGAGCAAAGTAAGCCGGGATAGATCAACTAGGAGTAGACCAATATAGTTGTTAATATAATCAAACTTAAATTTAGTTCCGCTTAGACACGTAAAGACTCTTAGTAATTTAGTGATTATCGGGGTTTAAATTCCTTGTGGGATCGATACCTGGACTTTAGGCCAGATTTTATTACTTGAACGACGAGGTACACTGCCTTTGTTTGTGAGTCCGTGCGGGCTCCACCACTATACCATGTAGATTCCCGTTAAGTGGATCAATCCTGTACCATGCCCTTTTTGCATGTACCCATTAACCTGGTTGACATTCCATGTTCTATGACCGGTAAGACACCGCCATACAACCAGGCTAATGATAGTCTTTAGTTCCATTCATTCCCATGATTGGAGCAGACTACGGATAACTTTATGGCCATATCGTTTTCCCTATCCATGGTCTTACTGCCAAGTGCCTCACACTTGACAACATGGATATGGATATGTCCATTGGATACTCTATTTAAAATATAGCACAAGACATATAATAAATAGATTAATGCCTTTATTTCCTTGACACAAATTGTATAATACATAAAGTTTACATTAATGTACAAATGTATTATACAAACACAAGGACCAATGCCTCGGGACTAGGGCATTTCCAACATAGACTTGGACATGTTAATTTTGACACGTTGCGGTGTTTAATTAACTTGAATCATATTCCCACGTTTCAAATTAATAAAAACCATAAGTGTGAAATTTGTGTAGAGACAAAATTGACAAGATCTTCGTTTCATTCTGTTGGAAGAAATTCAGAACCACTTGATCTTATATGCACAGATATTTATGACTTGAAATTTGTTTAATCAAGGGGAGGAAATAAATATCTTGAGTGTCAAAACTAACATCCATCAGGATGGTACTTGCTATTGCCGCTCTACGGAATCTAGGGGTATATCAAATGGATGTGAAGACAGATTTTCTAAATGGAGATCTTGAAGAAGAAATCTACATGGAACAACCTGAGAGTTGTGTAGTTCCAGGTCAAAAAGGAAAGTCTATAAATTGGTGAAGTCTTTGTATGATTTAAACCAAGCACTAAAACAGTGGCACAAAAAGTTTTATGATGCCATGATGATTAGTGGTTATCGTATCAATGAGTTTGACAAATGTATTAATGTCGAAACTACAAATGAAGGATATGTTATTCTATGTTTGTATGTTGATGACATAATCATTGTGGGAAGCAATGGAAAGATGGTAAAAAGTACCAAGAACATGTTAAATTCTAGATTTGACATGAAAGATATGGGACTGGCGAATGTCATTTTAGGCATCCAAGTTAAACGTTCACCTAACGATCTCATTTTAACTCATTCACACTACGTGGATAAGATACTTTATAAGTTTAACAAAGATGATTCTGGTATAGCCAAAACTCTGTTAGACATTAGTCAACATTTGTCCAAAAACAAAGGTGAACGCATAGACCAAGTGGAATATGATAGGGTTATATGTAGTCTGATGTAAATTTTGAGTTGTACAAGACCTGATATTGCTTACACTGTAAGTAGTTTAAGCAGATATACGAGTAATCCAAGAGAGATTCCTTGGGTAGCTATCGTGAGATTACTAAGGTATTCGTGATATACTCATAATAATGGTTTGCACTATACGAGAGAACCTGCGGTATTAGAAGCATATTCTGATGCCAGTTGGATAGCTGACATCAAGAATTCTAAAGGTATAAGTGGGTAAGTGTTCACTCTAGGAGGAGAAGTAGTGTCTTGGAAATCCTCAAGGCAAACAATTATAACTAGATTCACTATGGAAGCTGAGTTTGTAGCCTTGGATAAAACCGGAGAGGAATCTGAATGGCTACGGAATTTCTTAGAAGATATTCCAGAATGGCCAAACCCTGTGCCCGCAATTTGTATACATTGCGATAATCAAGCAGCGATTAAAAGAGCACAGAACATTATGTACAATGGTAAGTTGAGACACATGTGTCGTCGTCATAATACTGTTAAACAACTGATCTCAACGGGAGTTATCTCTATTGACTTTGTAGGTTCAAAGGATAACACTGCGAATCCTCTAACCAAAGGATTAAACCAAGATCAAGTTCAAAAGACATCGAGGGGAATGGGACTAAAGCTCATGAATATTTAAGGCGCTATGTGAAGAAAAACCCAACCTTGTTGACTGGAGATCCTGAGATCTAGGTTCTATAGGACAACCTAATTACATAGACCTTGTGAGGTCACTGTGGGGGTTAACCCGTTGTCCATTCCTGTGATGTAAACAGTGATAAAATATGGAAAGATTAAGCTATGCTTTTAATGATTCTTTGTGCATCAAAAGTTTGAGCAAAAGAGATCACCTATGTGAGAGTGAAGTGAGGTTGCTTCAAAAGAGACTAATGAGGCTTAATTATCTGAAACTCTTGTAGAACCAGGGATGTCCATAACCATAACGGACATAACCATGAGAACCAAAACTGTGTTATGTTGGCATTTGTGTGAGTTATATTGTCGTTTACACAAATAGCAAAATAGTTCAAGGACATCGCGTCTACTAGTCAGCTAGTAAAGTAAATATACTAGTACAAGGAAAGGTTCAAGGGTTGATGACTACTTATCGTATGTAAATATCGACTATAGTTTACTATCACTACTTCAATTTTGATCGTTCTTTTCATCAATCAATTTCATTCATGTAGGGGATTGTTGGAAATTTGACAAATATTGAATTATGTATTAATGACTATTTGTCAACTTCGGGTCAAATTGTATTATGGAACGAGAGCGCATTAAATCAAATGAATAGTATCATTATATAGTACGTAACGTGAGCTTTCCAATGGTATATAATTTACCCAAAACGGACAGGTGGTGAATGAGAAATTGTTACTCAAAGTTAGCCTAATGAAATGGAATATTTTCAGAAATTTTGGTTCAAATTAACATATTCCACATGGGAAAATTGCAAAAAGAAAAATGTGGTTATATTGAAACACACTTTTGTAAGGTGTTAACTTGTGTAAGCCAAAAGACTCTCTATTGCGCACGCAGGGCGGTGCAAATCCTAGCCCCAAGCCTTCAATGGCCTACCCGCACTACGTAGGTGTTGCGAATACCGGACTAAAATGAGCCACAACGGGCCTGCCTAATTTTTGCTCCGGTCTAACTAATTTTCTCCAGAGATTTTTTGAGCCTCTTCAAATATTTGTATCAGTTTTATTTTTTGAATGAAAATATAACTGCAGAATAAATTCTCTTCATAAGAGAATTAATCCAATTTTAATATCATTTATTTCCAAACTGTTACAATCCTCTTTTTGCCTATTTCTTCTTGCTCACTATCAGTTGCAGAGACACTAGAAATCTAAAATTCCTTTCCTCCTCTGCAATTCTGATTCTTTCAAAATAGACTATCTGTTTTTTTTTTTTCCCGGTGATAGTTTGCTTTGCACGATTGCATTCGCTTTTGAGCGCTGTTGTATTATAGGAGACAAATCGCCAACCACAGACAGATAACTGTCTTAAAAAGACTGTGATTTCAGACCTTAATTCTACAGTATCTTTTGTTGTTAAGGTTGAAAAGTATTTCGATCTTAATTTCTGTTCTTCGATTTATTTCGATTTCCAGTATTTTATAATCAGTAATTTATTTATACAATAAATTGTATTTGGTTTATTGCAACTAACATAATCAACTTATAATCATGGAATCAACTTAATTATCAGATGGAGCCCAAAATCTACGACACTGCTCGAAATTTCAACAAATCAGGAATCCACACTTAGCCTCAATACAAGGAACAAATTATATTAATTAATACTAATAATAACCAAAAGAAAAAGACAACATACAGCATTTGTGTTCAACTCAACATGTCAAATTCATCAAGGCATGCATTATTAAAAACAGCCAAATAAGAAGAGTCAAAATGTAATGGACAAATTTTCTCAACTAATCCTGTATTCTTTGTTTAGCAAATTTTAGTTCTTATACACAACGCCAAATATTAATTAAAAAAAGTCTTCACCTACCTATCTAATGGGGCCTTTATATAATATCCTCGAACCACCAAAATTAAAACATTTTTAAAAAAATAAATAAATAAAACAGCCCCTCAAATAAAAAAAAAATATTAATTTCTAAATTTTTTCTTAATTAACAAAAAAAGAAGTGGGATAATCAGCAGAAAGGGGCACAAGAGCAAGAAGGGCACCTGATTAGACCATTCTCATTGCAAGCAGTACAGCTCTTGAACCCGGATTTTTCTATATACATTTTATGGCTACCGTTACAGTCGGGGCACAAAACGAATCTATAACAGCCGCACAGGTTACAGATGCCTGGTTCCGCTGCGGCCATTCCTTCAACAAACTTCTTGAGCTCACCTGCGTCGTTCAAATCCCTAATCTCATCCGCACCGCCAATGTACCTCCCTCCAATGAAAACACACGGCAAAGTCAACTTTTTTTTACCACCGCCAAAAATTTTCTGTAGCTCTTTTACGAAGCCGGAATCCATCGCGAGATCCCGTTCGTCCAACGATACTCGAAATGCTCGGAGGATAGACAGAACGAATCTGCAATCCTCGAATGTCGATCGGACCACGCGGAGACTCGTGAAGTATACAACAACCCTTTTCTCGGCCCCCGGGATTGTGACGGGAAACGGTGCGGTTTGTTGGAGCTCCGATTGAGGAAGAGTTTGCAGTTGCGATGCCGGCGGTGAGACATTATTCTTGGAATCTGAGTCTGATCGGGAGGGGGTGACTGAAAACGATCGGAGAAATGAGTTGGCGAGGCGGACGCGGTGGAAAATATAGGATAATTTATTAGTGTTTGGAAGGGGAGAATCTTCTTCCGTACAAAGGCTTTGGATATCTTTGAAAGAAGAAAAAGAGAAAGGGGAAGTAGAAGGAGGATTAATGTTGAGGGATGATTTAGGCCAGCGCCGCCACATTGAGAGTAGCAGTAGCAGATGACTAGAGGAATTGGAACCGAAGAAAGGAGAAGAGGAATTGGAACCTAAGAAGAAGAGGAGAAAGAGGACGAAAATGGAAAGAAAGGCATGGGATTAGCATATTATGAGGTGGTTGAGCGAGGAATTCGTAAATTTTTGCAAATTTTGGTTTCTAAACAGATGTGCAAGTCCTTAACTCATTCATAAATCGGATTGAAGGCTCTTTTTCCCATATTATTATTATTATTATATACGTAATAATTTTTCATCCAATTTCTTATAGATCCATAATCTGGACCAATATCACGGTATTTCATAGAATATAAAACTTTTTATATAAAAATCACTATTAAATATTATATAAATATTTATTAGATTTATAAAAATATAATATATAATAGAATGTTATTTCAAATAATATAGGGTAAAAGGGTCTTTCATCCTTTATAAATATGAAGAATAAAAATAATTGATAAATAAATAGAAGTATGAGATAAGAAAGAAAGAAGCTGGAAATGCCAAAATAGAATGATGTGATGTTAGTAATGTTGACCTTCTTCCTGTTGTTGTTAATAATAGTATAATACATCAAAAAGAAAACAAGACACAAGATAAAAAGAAATAACAAAAGCCTGCTTACAAAAGGGTTGAATAAAAAAAAAAAAAAAAAAAAGGCTGCTAACGAGGAGCGTTTAATGGCTTGCGAATTAAAGAGATGGACAATCTTAAGGTTAATTAATAATCCTTATTGATTAGAGTAAATAATTTATTATTCACTAAATTTGTATATGTTACATATTTTTTTACTGAAAAATTATTCATTGTATTTAATCAAAATAGAGTATATCAATAATTTCATTAGGAGGAGAGTAGAAACCCTTTTTAGCTAAGTTATGAACTACTTTACTAGAATTTCTCCTAACAAATTCAAATTTAATACAGCGGAAATTAGAACATAAAAAGAGAAAATCATGTAAAACAATATCAGTAAAAAAGTTGTTGCAAAAATTCTTCTCTTAAAAGATATCAGATAACCTTTTGAATCACCTTGTATTAGGGGTGAGCAAAATCAAACCGTGAACCAAAAACAGAACCGAACCGAGGTTGAAAAAACGAACCGAACCGAAACAAACTCTATTTGGTTTGGTTTTGGTTTATAAAATATAATAGTTTAGTTTTTGGTTTCGATTTTAGTTTTTATTGAAAAAACCGAAACAGAACCGAACTAAACCGGAATAGGAAAAAATATTTTTTTAAAATATGTATATGTATATAAATAAATTTTATTTGGCATATTATATATTTATATATTTATATAGTTTGTATTTATGAGACTTTAGTAATATACATGTAATATAAATCCTTTTTAGGCAATACTTTACATGTAATTTATAAAAAATAATGATAACAAGAATTAAAAAATTAAAATTTTTATTAATTTGGTTTTAACCGAACCAAACCGAACTGGTTCGGTTCGGTTTGATCCGAACCATAAGAATTTTGGTTTGGATTTTGTTTTTATTTTTCTTCTATTTGGTTTTGGTTCGGTTCAGTTTTTGAACCGAACTGTGTTTTGCTCACCCCTACCTTGTATGATAATTTGTTGAAAATGAAGGTTTTTGAGCTGAGAAAGTGCTTCTCAGCAACTTAATTGACAGGCCTTCTATGATAGCTTGTTGAAAGTTAGTCTCTTTATTTTCAAAAATAAATTTGATTAAAATTAACTACTTTCTTTTCTCGATAAAATTGTAAATCAAAAGTTAAAGTTTATATGAAATGACCTATTTATCCTTCAGTAGCTAAATATAATAAATTTTTTTAGATGATAACAACTATTTGGAAAGTTGACATATAAGATAAAAAGCAAATCATATTTACTTCAATATTGTTACAATTAAGTTGTAATTAATAAAGATATAAAATATGTTCATTATGAAGAATGATGAAGCTCTACAAAAGCAAGGAGAATATCAACAAGTCTTAAAGCTTAACTAAGTATTAGGAGATCAAAAGTCTTATGCATGACAAGCTGATTAAAAGATTAATCTTGCTTGTAAGCTGGCAATCATTTTGCTTCCTGAACTCAAAGCCTTCCAACAGCTATAGTAGCTTCAGAAGATGTAAAATCACTTTAAGAGCTGCAAGCCTCACTTAATGAGCTACAACCAAAGGTCATATCTTCTTCAAGAGGTGTATATAATAGCTATATTTTGATTATGACCTACATGCAATTGCCATTATCTCTTCAGAGGCTATAAGCAATGGCTAGTTCTCCTTGTGACTTACATGTAATGGCTACTTCACCTCCTCAAGAGTCTCTTCATCACCTATAAAAGGAAGAAAGATTGAATTAATGAAGTAAGAGAGTTAGCAATATTCACACATACAAGCTACTTTTATTTAAGTCTTCCATAATTCCTTCAAAGAGAAAATAAGGAGAGAAAGCTTAATCTTTATTCAATTCAAATATTTATTCAAGGGAAAGATATTTTCACACATGATTGTGTGAAGGGGGTTTACATCGTTAATATTGTGATTTAAGAAAGTTTATAAAAGTTTGGTGCTTAAGTTTTAAAAAATCATCGAGAAAAGTTTGGTATTTGAGCTTGTAAAAAATACCGGATATGTTTGGTGCTTAAACTTAGAAAAAGCAACGGTAGAGGTTTGATTCATAGCCTGTAAAAGAATTAATTTTGTTACTTGAACTAGTAAAAAGTAACGGTAGAGGTTTGATTCTCAGCCTGTAAAAGAATTGAGTTTGTTACTCAAACTTGTAAAAAGTAACTCAGGCTTGTTTCTTGTCTGTAAAAGAAACACTAGTGGAAAATCTCAAGTGGTTGGCTTGGAGACTGGATGTAAACCGGTTGAGTTGAACCAGTATAAATCTCAGTGTCTTCAATTCTCTATCCCGATATTCTTTACATTTATTGCTATTTAATTTTCTACAATTTAAATTAATATCATTATTATTTGAAGACATTTTTATATTAGTGAAGCAAATTTATATTTACAAGTTTTACTATTTTATCAATTCCGCATTTTTGTGAAACTTGTGTTTGTTGAAAGAAAATTATTTTTCATTGAAAAGATTTTTTAAAAAGTCTACGAAAATTTTTATTTGCTCTATAGTACTATTCACCCCCCTCTAGCACTTTAGTTAGCCTATTTGAGACCGTCAACATTTAATTGATCAAGAATTAATCAACTAAATAATAATATAACTTTATTATTAACATGACTTTTCATAAATACATTAATAGACTAAAAAATAATACTTAATTAATATATACCGTTGAATCATGTTTTGATGATAACAACTTACTAGAAAGTTGACAAATAAGATAAAGAGTAAATCATATTTACTTTTTTGTAATTAATGGAGAAGTAAAATATGATTAGTATGATAAAGCTACTACAACATCAAGAAATATATTATTAAGTTTTGCAATCAGCATCATCAGGAGATTAAATGCATGTTACATGGCAAGCTCATTATTGATCAAGAGATGAGCCTTGCTTATAAGCTAACAATCTTTTGCTCAAAACTTCTAATGCCTACATTAGCTTCAAAAGGAGAAAGTTGTTTCAAGAGCAACAAGCTTCACTTACCATATGAACTTAAATTTCTCGAATGACCATATTTTGTTCAAGAGGTGAATGCAACAACTATATCCTATTTATGAGCAAAACACAATGGCCATAACTCGTTCAAGACCTTGATGCAACAGCTGGTTCTTCAAATTGAATTAATCATGTGGGAGATTTATTTCTAATCACACATACAAGCTAATTTTATTTAAGTCTTTCACAATTACTTTAAAGAGCAAATAAAGAGAGAAAGTTTCGTCTTTGCTCATTCAAATATTCATATTCAAGGGAATTGTATTTTCACACAAGGCTGTGTGAAAGGCGTTTCTTTATTGATAGTGTAGGGATTTTTCATAGAAAACAACCGATTAAAGCGGAAGCACGCGTTGTTTTTCTTAAATACTTGACCCAGGAGCAATTGATGTGGAAATCAAAACAAAAAAATTAAATAAGAGAAAGTTAGATTCTCACCAAGTGAATCTCTTTCAGAGATGGTTGTAGAAACCAAAATTGATCTCCTCCACAATCCCGTATACGAACGGCTTCGGAGTGAGAACCCGTGCTAGCATCGAATCGTCGGAAGAGAGGGAAATTTGGGGCCAAAATTTTCTGCCTAGAAAATCACCTATTGGCCAAAAATTACAGCAACATATTTATCCCCTTGGATAAATTCCAATTTAGGGTTTTCAATTTTATGTGGGCTTTTCCTCACTATAGCCCAAGTCCAAAATTAATTGTTTAGGTTTAGTTTTAATTGCAACTTTTATTTTCTGTCTAACTTTAATCCTTCATGTATGTGAATATATTATGCCATATAATATATTGCATGCCATTTCAAATTAAAATCAATTTGACCAATTAATTTAACCTGGAAATTAAAATTAGACTCTTCATAAAATTAAATACATGTAAATCTATACATGTGAAATGTTTCCACATAGGAAATAATATCTTAAATTAATTTATTTGAATTAATTATATGAAACCCAATATGAATATTAATTATATTATTTTGATCAATCAAATTGATCTGTATAATATAATCAATAGAATCCTTTCTTTCCAGTTCGTATACTCCAAGTATACGGTTGATCCGTTAAGTTCAAACTCAAACATCCAATGTGTACGATCCTGGAGGCCTATCTTTATGTTGGCAGTGGACCCATGGTCCACAAACTGTAGGTGGGCTCTAACAAGCCACTACAGCCCCCAATTAAGATGAAGATAGCAGTCTAACTGAAATCGAAACCCTGTAGTTTAACTCATATCTCCTATGACATTGATATCGATGTCCAACACAGAGGTATGGTATAATCATCCTCTTTTGTGTCTGAACTTTAACTTGATCCCTAATGAACTGATGCTCATAAATAAGTTCCAGCTTGTTTAGGTGTGGCCACACTCTTATCAGTTGCACTCATCAAGTGGCTGGTGATGTCATCTCAGTGGACTACTAAGTGACATTCTTTTTTGCATATTCATGGCCCTACCATGTTCACTGACACACCCGAATGTACCCATACTTGGCACCCTATTACAGGCCCTTTAGGTGCACACCAAAGTATGTCACTTCACATGCAACACCATGATATGGTCGGGTCAAAGGATCCATACAAGTACTACACGAGAATCACTAGTGATACTATGCCATGTGGATTTCTCGTTTAGTGGATCTTATCTAGTACCATGTCCCTTTGCATGTACCCATAAACTTGTTTAACAATCCATATCCAATAGCCGGTAAGACACCAATATACAACCAAGTTTACGATAATCTTTAGTTCCATTCATTCCCATGACTGGAACAGACTATGGATAACTTTATGATCTTATCGTTTTCCCCATCCATGGTCTTACTGCTAAGTGCATGACACTTGTCAACATGGATATGGATATGTCGATTGGATACTGTAATTATAATATTGCACAAGGTATATAATAAATAGATTAATGCCTTTATTTATTAACACAAATTGTATAATACATAAATCTCATTATAAGATACAATACAAGGGCCAATGCCATGGGACTAGGGATCCCCAATAATCTCCCACTTGCACTAGTTCTAACTAGGTGTGGGCCTAATCCCTATAAATCTAGTATGAACCTCGTGCTTAGGCTAAGCCAGCGCCTTGGTCAATGGATCTGTGATATTATCATCGGTGTCTACTTTGTTTAATGAAATGTCACCCTTCTCAGCAATCTCTCGTATGACGTGAAACTTCCTGAGCACGTGCTTCGTGTTCTTATGTGACCGAGGCTCCTCAGCTTGTGCAATAGCCCTATTGTTATCACATAAGATATCAACTGGATCCTGGATAGTTGGTACTACTCCCAATTCAGTGATAAACTCGTTTATCCATACAGCTTCCTTAGTTGCATCACACGTTGCAATGTACTCAGCTTTTGTAGTAGAGTTATGAGCGGATGACCTTTTTACATAGAAACGGACGCGGCAAAGCGAACCTGGAATAAGCGAATGAATTCGATTTGTTTGAAAAATGGGTTTAGTTTATCTTGCTTTAGGGAAAAACATTTATTGGTTTTGAAATTCATTTTGTAGAAAACATTTTCCTGTTTTATTACTTAAAGACCTCGAAACCTAAATTTCAAGATCAGTGACAGAGTCGCCACCCGGATTAGCTCATCCGGGAAATTCCGGTATATCTCCCTACCGAGCGTAGACTGCCGTACCTAATCCAGAGATTTAGGGTTTGGGCAACTTACCTACTTAACCCCGAGCTTGTATTCAGTTTATAATTTATATTACCATATTTATTCAATTTATTATCTTTTTCCTTACCCAATTAAGTTCATTTTATTAGCCCATGCTTAAGCAAACGACAGAATTAAACTGCGGAAAAGTAAACCATACATCCGAATTAAACAAAAGAATAACAGAGGCCACTGATACAACCAAATCGAATAAAAAGGAGAAAATTCTCGTCCTCACATTACAAGCACCTACGATACACGAGAATCTAAAAATTTACAAACGCCTAAAATACATGAATTAATCTATTAATTACATGAAAAATAATAAAAAGGAAAAAAATGCAGCAAAACAGATGGTTAGCACAGATTATATTATAAACACAAATAGGACTTACAGCAGGACAGAACTGGGATTTTTAGGAATGGGGGCATGCATTTGGGGGGTAACCGGGTCGATCCGACTGGTCGGACCAGTTGGACCTGGAAAATGGTTTTGAAAGGCCCTGTAGGTTTTGGTGCTGGAAAACAATTTTTGACAACCATTTGGCTCGGTTTCATGCAAATTTCCATATTTTAGCGGGTCTTTTATCCCGGAACTCGGGGTTCCGTTTGTGCAGGTTTTCCTAATTTCGACATCCATCTAGGGTCCAGAAAACGGTAAACACACCAAAAACAGTTTGAATCCGGAAACAGCATCGCACGACGACGTCCGTACAGGTCATCCCGTAATTCTATCTCTTCTAGGAACTACAGCCATACGGATGTAACTAGAGCCGTGGGGCTCTGGTTAGAGCCGTACAGCTTTAAAACACAGCCATACGACTGTATTACTAGGACCTGAGATCGGTTTTCTCGTTTTTTAAAAAAAATCGCTATTTTGCTCGTTTTCGATGTTTCATGGGGGTTTTATAGGGTTCAGGGGTCCGCTGATTCTGGACTACGGATCCGGTTCAGATCGAATAACCCTGAGTTTCAGAAAATAAAACCCGAGAAAAACCAAAAACCCTGCTATCCGTACGTACAGAAATCCGAAAACCAAAGTTTTACAACATATGGATGCGCTTGGGCTGAAATTGATCAGAACAGAATATATAAAATGGAAAACGGACTACTTTTGGTCGATCGGGGTAGTTTCAGGATTCTGTCCCTATAGAACACAGCCGTGCGGCTCTGGGTACCAGAGTCGCCCAGCTCTGTTCAAAATAAATATAGCCGTACGGCTGTGGTGGGTAGCCCTTTTCTGGAAAATTTGTAAAAAATAACAAAAATGCACAGGAAAAGCAATGTACGCAGGTTTAAGGCCTCTCAGAGTTTACCTTGATGTTGTTTTGATGTGTTTGATGTCCAGAAATGGATTGGAAGCTTGAAATTCACCTTGAACACCCAACCGGTCGAAGTCTCGAAACTAATCCAAGTCGATTCGAAACGAACCCGAGATGAATCCAAGTGAGTGTGTTGAGTTTTTAATTCTCACTCACTCCCTCTGTGTTTTTTGGTCTCTCTCTTTTTTTCTCTTTTCCTTTCCTTCTTTATTTTTCTAAGAACCCTCCAAAAAGTCCCTCTCTCTCTTATTGATTTCTCTTTTTATACCCCTGACTCATAATCATATCAAAGCATAAATGAGCCGTCTGATTTTCTGCGTGCTTCGGCCACTTTTCTTTTCATTCAGCCAAGTTGCTCTGCTTTGCAGAGGAACTTGGTTGAACCCACTAGAGCCGGGCCAAAATTTGCAGAAATTTGACGCTCATCCTAAACCCTAAAAATCATCTGGGGGACCTTCTCAGGATTTCGAATCGATGATAGCTTGGTTTTCGGAATGTTTGAGACCTTCCAGGTGACTTTCTGGTCGTTCTCAAGTCCGATTCGTGTTCGTCAACACAGAGTAAGATAAGAAGGAATTCTCATCATAGAGGTCGGGAAAAACCCAGGCTCACAAGCTGCCCCTTGTGAGACCAAAGTCGGCTTATGGCGGGCTGTGAAGTCTAGATCGAGTTTGGTCTCGCGACTAGAAGCGTGATGAGAAAGGAGAAGGAAACGTATCTGACGTCCTTTGCTATGGACGCTAGTCGTAGTTCTGAGTCGACTCGCTATGGTAGAGTGTGCCCATGTAGTCTACTCTATGTGGTGGAGTGTACCGTTGAATTCTACTTCCTCTCCTATGTGGTGGAGAGGCTGTACGTGTTGGGATTTTTCACCGGAAATCACCCGATAAAAGTGGAAGAACGCAGTGATTTCCTCAAATCCAGTCCCAGGAGCAATTGAAATGGAAATTGAAAAACTTTAAAATAAATAGAAAGAGATTAATTTTCTTACCAGAAAATCTCTTTCAAGAGATGGATGAAGACTGCAGAAATCAAAGCAGATTTCCTCCTCGCTTTCATACACGAACGCCTAACGAATGCAACCCGTGCTAGCGTCGGAAAAAACGAAACAATGGAGAGAAGGAGGCTAGAAGATTTCGGCTACTAGTGTGAGCTAGGGTTAGGGGCCGAAATTTTCACCCTAGGTTTTATACCTAGGGTGGCCGAATTCCCTTAGGGGAATTCAGGCCCAGCTTGGCTCCATTCCATTCTGTGCGGGCTTCCTTGTTTTAATTTGGGTCCAGTCTAATTTAATTATTCTGGTTTAAATTAATTTCAAGCCCAATTTTAATATACCCATGTATTTAATATATTACTCCAAGTAATATATTATTTACATTTAAATTAAAATTAGTTTGATAATTAATTTAATCCATCAAATTAAAATTAAATCTTCACAAATAAAATCATATGTAAACCTATACATATGAATATTTCCACCTAGGAAATAATCTCATAATTAATCTAATTAATTATGAAGAGCCAATCGAACATATATTAATTTTATTATTAAGATCAATCCAATTAATCTTTGTAATATAATTAATATATATACACCTCTCTTTCCATTGTGTATACTCCAAGTATACATGTGATTCCTTAAGTCTGCATTCAGTCGTTCTGTGTGTACGATCCCGTGGGCCCATCTTTATGTTGGCAGCGGGCCTTTGGTCCGCAGACTGCAATTGGGCTCTAGCAAGCCACTGCAGCCCCCAATTAAGATGGAGATGGCAGTCTAACTGTTATCGTAACCCTGTAGTTTAAACTTGTACATCCCATGTCATTGATATCGGTGTGCAACACAGAGGCATGGATTGATCACCCTCTTTTGTGCCCGGACATTAACTTGATCCCGAATGTACTGAAGCTCACAAACAAGTTCCAACTTGTTTGGGTGTGGCCACACTCTTATCAGTCACATTCATAAAGAGGCCGGTGATATCTTCTCAGTGGGTTACTGAGTGACAAATCCCTTCTACATATCCATAGTATTACCATGCTCAGTGACATACCCGAAAGTACCCATACTTGGCACCCTATTACAGGCCCTTTAGGCGTACGTGACTTCACATGTAACACCATCATATGGTCAGGTCAAAGGATCCATACAAGTACTACACGAGAATCACTTGTGATACTATACCATGTGGATTCCTCGTTTAGTGGATCTATCCAGTACCATGCTCCCAGGCATGTACCCATTAACTTGGTTGACATTCCATGTCCAATGACCAGTAAGACACAGGCATACAACCAGGTTAATGATAGTCTCTCGTTCCATTCATTCCCATGACTGGAACAGACTACGGATCTATTTATGGTCAAATCGTTTACCCTATCCATGGTCTTACTGCCAAGTGCATGACATTTGTCATCATGGATATAGATATGTCCATCGGATACTTCATTTAATATATTGCACAAGATAAATATAATAAATGAATTGATGCCTTTATTAATAACACAAATGGGTATAATACATAAATCCAATGAATGTATAATACAAATACAAGGACCAATGCCTCGGGACTAGGGCATTTCCAACAATCTCCCACTTGCATTAGTTCCAACTAGGCATAGGCCTAATCCCTATAGATCTAGTATGACCCTCATGCTTGGGCTGAGCCAGCGCCTTGGTCAATGGATCTGCGACATTATCCTCGGTGTCCACTCTGTGCAATGCAATGTCACCTCTCTCCGCGATCTCTCGTATGAGGTGAAACTTTCTGAGCACGTGCTTTGTGTTCTTATGTGACCGGGGCTCCTTAGCTTGTGCGACGGCCCCATTGTTGTCACAGAAGATATCGACTGGGTCCTGGATAGTTGGCACTACTCCCAACTCAGTGATAAACTTCTTCATCCTCACAGCTTCCTTAGCTGCATCACACGTAGTGATGTACTCAGCTTCTGTTGTAGAGTCCGTTATGGTTGGCTGCTTTGAGCTCCTCCAGCTTACAGCACCACCATTTAGCAAAAATACATACCCAGACTGCGACTGGTACTCGTCCTGGTCTGTCTGGAATTTCGCATCAGTGTACCTAGTAACTGATAGCACTTCCTGACCACCATACATTAAAAAGCTATCCTTAGTCCGGGTAAGGTACTTGAGGATCACCTTGACAGCTTTCCAGTGATCCTCCCCGGGATCCTATTGGTATCGGCTCGTCATACTCAGTGCAAAGGTGACATCAGGTCTCATCCATAACATTGAGTACATGATTGATCCAATAGCCGAAGCATATGGAACCAATTTCATGTTCTCCCTGTCCTCCCTTGTTTTAGGACAGTTCTTCTTACTAAATTTCAGCCCATGGCCCATTGGCAAGAAACCTTTCTTGGCCCAGTTCATGCTGAACCTTTTCAGAACTTTGTCAATGTACGAAGCCTGACTTAGGCCCAGAAGCCGATTTGATCTATCCCTGTAGATCCTGATCCCTAGGATCATCTCAGCCTCGCCTAAGTCCTTCATTGTGAAGCACTTACTCAACCACTGCTTTATCCCTTGTAGTGTAGGTATGTCACTTCCAATGAGCAGTATGTCGTCTACATAAAGTACCAAGAATGTGACAATGCTCCCACTAGTCCTCTTATACACACAAGGCTCATCTAGATTCTGTATGAAGCCATATTCCTTTATAGCCTTATTGAATCTTAGATTCCAACTATAGGACGCTTGCTTCAGTCCATAAATGGACCTTTGAAGTTTGCATGCCCTACCCGGATACTTAGGATTGACAAAACCCTCAGGTTGTGTCATGTACACATCCTCGAGTAGCTTTCCATTAAGGAAAGCGGTTTTGACATCCATCTGCCATACCTCATAGTCATACCATGCGGCTATGGCTAGTAGTATCCTGATGGATTTGAGCATGGCCACTGGTGAGAAAGTTTCATCATAGTCTATTCTATGGACTTGTCTGAAACCTTTCGCAACCAGACGCCCCTTGAAGGTATTATCAGCTTTTAGCTTATAGCACCACTTGCAACCTATTACCTTAGCACCCGGAGGTGGATCAACCAAGTTCCAAACTTGATTATCGTATATAGATTGCATTTCTGCCTCCATGGCTTTACGCCAATTTACAGACTGTGGGCTAGCCATAGCCTCTTGGTAGGTTTTGGGTTCTTCCTCATCCCAGATGAGAAGAGTTTGATCATTGGTGATGAGGAAACCATACCTCTCCGGTTCCCGACGATTCCTACCAGACCTTCTAGGTTCTTGTATGGCCTGGGTCGGTGCTTCCACTTGTGGAAGCTCCACCTGGGTCTCTGAGTTATCCTCTTCAAGAGCTTATGGACCTTGAACTTCCCTGAGTTCAACATTGCTCCCACTATCTTTCTTAGAAAGGAACTCCTTTTCTAGAAAGACCCCCTTCCTTGCCACGAACACCTTGTTCTCGGCGGGGTTGTAGAAGTAATACCCTTTGGTTTCCCTAGGGTAGCCCACAAATAGGCATTTATCGGTTTTGGGCTCCAGCTTGCCACTAGTCAATTTCTTGACATGTGCTTCGCATCCCTAAATCCTTAGGAAAGACACATTAGGCTCCTTGCCCGTCCATATCTAATATGGGGTCTTTTCCACAGCCTTAGTCGGAGTATTGTTTAAGATGAGAGCTGCTGTCTCGAGGGCGTGTCCCCAGAAACTAATTGGCAGAGATGCTTGACTCATCATTGAGCAAACCATGTCCAACAAGGTCCTATTCCTCTGCTCGGACACCCCATTCCATTGTGGCGTTCCGGGAGCAGTGAGCTGTGGAACTATTCCATGCTCTCTCAAGTATGAGTCAAACTCTAGGCTCATATACTCACCGCCTCGGTCTGACCGAAGGGTTTTGATATTCCTGCCTAGCTGGTTCTGTACCTCGTTCCTAAATTCCTTGAACCTATCAAGGGTCTCAGACTTGTGTTTCATCAGATAGACATAGCCACATCTGCAGAAATCATCCGTGAATGTGACGAATTACAGATGCCCACCTCTGGTCGCTGCGCTCATAGGTCCACATACATCTGAATGTATTAGGTCCAATAAGCCAGTGGCCCTTTCAGCCTTCTTGCTAAAGGGCGCCTTTGTCATCTTGCCTCGTAAACATGATTCGCATGTATCAATTGACTCCAAGTCAAATGACCCTAGGACTCCAGCTTTGTGAAGTCTAGCAATGCGCTTCTTGTTTATATGGCCAAGACAACAATGCCATAGGTAGACAGGATTAAGTTCGTTAGGCTTAACCCTTTTAGTGTTTATGTTATGTTATAAAATTAAATCTTCACAAAATAAAATCATATGTAAACCTATACATATGAATATTTCCACCTAGGAAATAATCTCATAATTAATCCAATTAATTATGAAGAGCCAATCGAACATATATTAATTTTATTATTAAGATCAATCTAATTGATCTTTATAATATAATTAATATATATACACCTCTCTTTCCATCGTGTATACTCCAAGTATACATGTGATTCCTTAAGTCTGCATTCAGTCGTTCTATGTGTATGATCTCGTGGGCCCATCTTTATGTTGGCAGCGGGCCTTTGGTCCGCAGACTGCAGTTGGGCTCTAGCAAGCCACTGCAGCCCCCAATTAAGATGGAGATGGTAGTTTAACTGTTATCATAACCCTGTAGTTTAAACTTGTACATCCCATGTCATTGATATCGGTGTCCAACACAGAGGCATGGATTGATCACCCTCTTTTATGCCCGGACATTAACTTGATCCCGAATGTACTGAAGCTCACAAACAAGTTCCAACTTGTTTGGGTGTGGCCACACTCTTATCAGTCACATTCATCAAAAGGCCGGTGATATCTTCTCAGTGGGTTACTGAGTGAAAAATCCCTTCCGCATATGCATAGCATTACCATGCTCAGTGACATACCCGAAAGTACCCATACTTGGCACCCTATTACAGGCCCTTTAGGCGTACCCCTATGTATGTGACTTCACATGTAACACTATCATATGGTCAGGTCAAAGGATCCATATAAGTACTACACGAGAATCACTTGTGATACTATACCATGTGGATTCCTCGTTTAGTGGATCTATCCAGTACCATGCTCCCAAGCATGTACCCATGAACTTGGTTGACATTCCATGTCCAATGACCGGTAAGACACCGCCATACAACCAGGTTTACTGATAGTCTCTCGTTCCATTCATTCCCATGACTGGAACAGACTACGGATCTATTATGGTCATATCGTTTACCCTATACATGGTCTTACTGCCAAGTGCATGACACTTGTCATCATGGATATAAATATGTCCATTGGATACTTCATTTAATATATTGCACAAGATAAATATAATAAATGAATTGATGCCTTTATTAATAACACAAATGAGTATAATACATAAATCCAATGAATGTATAATACAAATACAAGGACCAATGCCTCGGGACTAGGGCATTTCCAACAGTACGAACTGTAATTTTTCTTCTTCGATAGGCATTTCTTCCTCTCCTATGCGATGAAGAGGTTGAAATAACTACAACATTTCCTTCCTCTCCTATATGGTGAAGAGGTTGGAAAGGTGGAAACGTACCTAGCATCCTTTGCTGGGGATGTCGGCCATGGTTCCAAGTCAACTCACTGCGGTGGAGTGTGCCCGTGTCGTCTACTCTCTATGGTGGAGTGCACCATTGACTTCTGCTTCCTCTCTTATATGGTGAAGAGGTCGTATGAGACGTTATTCCTTTCCTATGTGATGAAAAGGTTGAACAAACTGTGCTGTCCCTCCTATGTGGTGAAGAGGTAGCACGAACTGTAATTTTTCTTCTTCAATAGGCATTTCTTCCTCTCCCATATGACAAAGAGGTTGAAATAACTACAACTTTTCCTTTCTCTCCTATGTGGTGAAGAGGTTGGAAAGGTGGAAACGTACCTAGCATCCTTTGCTGGGGATGCCGGTCGTGGTTCCAAGTCGACTCACTAGGGTGGAGTGTGCCCGTGCAATCTACTCTCTGTGGTGGAGTGTACCATTGAATTCTGCTTTCTCTCCTATGTGGTGAAGAGGCAGCACAAACTATAGCTTCTTCTTTCCTCTCCCATGTGACGAAGAGGTTGAATGAATCATACTCATCCTTTCCTATATGCTGAAAAGGCAGCACAAACTATGATTTGTCTTCTTCAATAGACATTTCTTCCTCTCCTATGTGGTGAAGAGGTTGAAATGACTGTTCTTCCTTTCCCATGTGGCAAAAAGGTTGAACAAAATGCACTGTCCCTCCTATGTGGTGAAGAGGCAGCACGAACTGTAGCTTTTTCTTCCTCTCCCATGTGGCGAAGAGGTTGAAAAGGTGGAAACATACCTAGCATCCTTTACTAGGGATGGCGGCCGTGGCTCCAAGTCGACTCGCTACGGTGGAGTATGCCCGTATAGTCTACTCTCTGTGGTGGAGTGTACCGTTGAGATTGTCACAAAAGCATGTATTTATTCCTCGATCGATAATTTTGGAAACAAAAATTTTTGCCCCTTCGATCAAGAATAAATACAGCTGGATTGTTTTACCCCCAGAACCTGTAAAACGCAAGAAATTCCCTTCTCAGGGTGATACTGGCATGAACAAAAACTCTGATAATCGGAGAATTTTTCATACCTAAGATTAGGAGTCATATGGCTCTGACTTGCATGCTATGACTCTAAGGGTGCCCCTGGATTAAATCATTTCCGCTTTAGGAGGGATCTCGATTCTGGACAAACCCAATGATGGCGATGAGTGCCTCAACAAAATCTGATGCAAGAGCACGTATTTATTCCTTGATCGATAGTTTTGGAAACAAATATTTTTGCCCCTTCGATCAAGAATAAATACGGCTGTGGGTGGATGACCTTTTTAACAAAACACGGGACACAGCGAAGCGGGCCGGGGAAAGAGATTTTGATTTAGCGAGGTTTGTGGAAAGCAAGTTTTTGTTTATCTTGAGATCGAGAAAACTATTAAGTTGATTTAATTCGGAAATTCGTTTATAGAAAATATTTTCCCGTTTTATAACTTAAAGACCTCGAAACCTTAATTTCGAGATCAGTGATAGAGTCGCCACCTGGATCAGCTCATCCGGGAAATTCCGGTATAGCTCCCTACCGAGCGCAAACTACTGTACCTAATCCAGAGATTCAGGGTTCGGGCAACTTACCTACTTAACCTCAAGCTTGTATTCATTTGTTATTTATAAAGCCATATTTATTCAATTTATTATCTTTCTCTAACCCAATTTGTTTACTTTATTAACCCAATGCTAAGGCAAAAATGCATAAAATAAATTTTAGGAAATTAAACCATGCACACAAATATACAAAAGAATAATAGAGGCCGATTATACAACCAAATTGAATAAAATATAAAAACTCTCGTCCACTTTTACAAATGCCTAAGTACACGAGGATCTAAAAATACAATTGCCTAATTACATGAATTAATCTATTAAATACAACAAAAATAAAAAATAAATGCTGTAAAACAGATTAGTTAGCACAATTTATATTATAAACACAAATAGAACTCAAATCAGGACAGAATGGGGATTTTAGGATAAGGGAGCATGCATTTAGGAGGTAACCGGGACCCGACCGGTCGGACCGGTTAGACCGGGAAAACGGTTTAGAAATACCCTGTGGATTTTTGTGCTGTAAAATCAATTTTTATAAACCATTTGGCTCGGTTACATGCATATTTCCATTTTTGTGGGTCAGTTATCCCAGAACTCGGGGTCCCGTTCATGTGGGTTCCTAAATACACATTTCATCTAGAGTCCAAAATGCAATATACACACCAAAAACATTTGTGAAAGTAGTATTTTACTTGTTTTCAATATTTTCTGGGGATTTTATAGAGTTTGGGGGTCGCAGATGCTGAATTATGGATCCGATTCGGATAAAACCATCTCGAAACTCAAGAGATAAAAACTCGAATAAACTAAAAACCCCAAAATCCGTACATACAGAAATCTAAAAACTAAAATTTTATGGCATACGGATGGATTTGGGCCGAAAATGATCACAGCAGAATGCACAAAATGGAAATCAAACTGTTTTCGACCGGTCGGGACAAACCAAAAGTCTGTCCCTGAAGAACAGAGCCGTATGGCTCTATTCAGGCAATCCAGTTCCAAAATTTGCAAAAAATGAAGAAAACACATAGAAAAGACAATGCAAATAGGTTTAAGGCCTCTCAGAGTTTACCTTGGTGTGTTTGAATGCTTTAAACGTCCAAAGAATAGATTAAAAGCTCGGAATTCTTCCTGGGAACTCAATCGGCTGAAAACTATAACAATCTGAAACAATCCGAAACGAATCTGAAGAGATCGCCAATCAATGTGCAAAGATTAAGTAACTTGCCACCAATGTTTAGGAATTGATTTTGGGTCTTAGTCCTTGTGTTTTTTGGTTCACCACTTTTCTCTCTTTCTCTGCTTCTTTTTTTTCTTCTCTATTTCTTTTTTTTTTCTTTCAATATTCAAAAGCCTCTCCCCCTATCTCTGATTTGATTTTCTCTTTTTATACTCTCCTCTCACGTATCATTTCAACATTAAATGGCTGCCTTACCTTTCTGAATCTGCCCATACTTCCTCTGGCCAGATAAGTTGCTTTATTTTACAAGGCAACTTATCTTGCCCACTAGAGCCGGCCGGCTCTAGTTAGAGTCATATGGCTCTAGTTTGAAAACTAGAGCCTGAGCAAAATTTTCCAAAGTCTGACGCGCATGGTAAACCCTGGAAATCACACAAGAGACCTTTTCGGGGATTTTGGATCATGGATAGCTTGGTTTTCAGGATGTTCGAGGGACTCCAGGCAACATTCTATCATTTTCAGGTCTAATTCAAGTCCGTTTGGTCCACAAGTAACATAAGAATTCTAATCATAGAGGTCGGGACAAAACCCGTGCTCACAGGCTGCCCCTCGTGGGACCAAAGTCGGCTCATAGTGGGCTATGAAGCCTAGAATGAGTTTGGTCTTGTGACTGAGAGTGCGGTGAGAAAGGATGAGAAAGCACACCTGATGACCTTGTTGGGGGTACAGAGTCATCGACTGGCTGTGGTAGAGTGTGCCCGTGATGACGACTCGCTGTGGTGGAGTGTGCCCGTGGTATCGACTCATTGTGGTGGAGTGTGCCCGTGATATCGACTCGCTTTGGTGGAGTGTGCCCCTGATATCGACTCGCTGTGGTGGAGTGTGCCCCTGATATCGACTCGCTGTGGTGGAGTGTGCCCCTGATATCGACTCGCTCTGGTGGAGTGTGCCCGTGATATCGACTCGCTGTGGTGGAGTGTGCCTATGATATCGACTCGCTGTGGTGGAATGTGCCCCTGATATTGACTCGCTGTCGTGGAGTGTGCCCCTGATATCGACTCGCTGTGGTGGAGTGTGCCCTTGATATCAACTCGTTGTGGTGCAGTGTGCCCGTGATATCGACTCATTGTGGTGGAGTGTGCCCGTGAAAATTTCTAATTCTTCTCTGTGTGGTGGAGCAACCAAATATTACTATTTTCTCCATGTGGTTGAGTAACCACATAAAATTTTCTCTTTCCCCTGTGTGGTGGAGTGGACCGTTGAAGTCGAGTCTTAAGCACGTATTTTTTGCCCCTTCGATTAAGAATAAATACGACTAATTTGTTTTGCCCCTAGAACCTGTAAAAGGCAAGAAATACCCTTCTTGGGGTTAAGTTGGCGTGAACAAAAATTCTGGTAATTGGGGAAGTCTTCATACCTGAGATTTGGAGTTGTAAAGTTCTAATTTGCGTGCTATGACTCTAAGGGTGCCCCTGGACTAAATCATTTCCACTTTGGGAGGGATCCCATCACGGGACGACCTAATGGTGATGATGAGCATCTCAACAAATTTGTATGCAAGAGCACGTATTTATTCCTTGATTGATAATTTTGGAAACAAAAATTTTTGCCCCTTCGATCAAGAATAAATACGGTTGATTTGGTTTGACACGTGTATGCATGAATGCGTGCATGATTCATATGTATGCATGTATCTGACGTGATGATTATGCTACCATGCTTGGTATCTGCACGAGGCTGGGGAAGGGACTTGTGACTTTCGGTGACTTTTTGTAGGGACTATCTCAATTAGATGACCTTGCTGGGGATTTTGACTCAGTGGGGATCGTCTTAGCTGTGGACTCTACTAGGGAGTCCTGACCCATTTAACTTTACTAAGGATTTGCTAGAGGTTCTGACTCGGTGGGAATTGTCTTAGCTAAGGACTCCATCGGGGATTTTACTGGAGACTCTGGGGAACCTTGGCCCATCTAAGTTTTGTGAGAAATTATCTGTGCTGGGGATTCTGGTTACCCTGAATTTTGTTCATTTCGTTTGCTCAATTGAGACTGATGGACACTTCCTCCCAGATATGGATGTGCTTCCAGGCTAATCTTACTGGGGACGGTATACAGTGATAATAATTCCATCGGAGCTATCGCGGGTTTGAATGCTATGTCCTACTGATGGATGTTTATGTGTAATGGCATGATGTATGCGATACAAACGTCTAAGCAGAATATCAAACATGCATAATATCATTACGACGACATCATAATGAGTACAATAGGGAAATTAATAGTGACTCCGACTTTGAACATCACCCTCTTCTTGTTACCAACACGTCCTCTTGGTTTTCCGTGTCGGAAATTTTCTCTTTGTCGGAATTTTTTTTTGAAGGTCCAAAAAAATTCTATGTGAGCATTCTAGCCAAATTGATCTCTTCCTATTGATCCGTCTTGGGATTGGAAAGTGTATCTTAACATGTTCATCAGAGATTGCGAGAGCATTGCTGCTGATGACATCCAATGGTTTGGCCTTTATTTGCCCCTAGTATTAAAGGATTGTATTTGGGGTGTATAACACTGAATCAGATATGGTTCATTGTGTGCTGTCACTCGTTTATGGACATTGACATGCAATGACATGATGAATGCATATTGAACATCACAATTGAATATAAAACATCTACGACATAATGAATGTGGATGCATTAGGAAAATCCAAAGTGTGGCTCTGGTTTTGATTGATGTCCCTTTCAAATTACCAATATGTCCTTTCAGTTTTCCATATTGGAGAGATTCTTCTTCTTTTTTTTTTTTTTTTTATAACATATGTCAGAGTGTACAACTGGACATTGAACTGAATCAATTGATCACCCACTGGATCCTCCAAGAGTTTGAACCCATATGCATGTTTTCAATTCACCCCAGATTCCAATTCGCGCATAGTTCTCCAAGATGAACACAGCTTTTAATCCTTTAAAGTACGGCCCCAGAAAATGAAAGAACCACCGGTAAGTAGTCACTTCTATTATAGCCTAAGATTGAGTTCTTGAAATGGTTGGTAAATGCAACTTTCTTGTGGATATTGGCGCAGCAGGCTCTGCAAGTCCTCCCATTCACGTTTGTTGAAGGGTTTGTATAACCTGGTTACCCTAATACTGTTGGTGAAGTTCATGGGTCCATAACCAAACTTTCCTCCAATCTTGGAGTTCATAGGCAAATAGAGGAAATCATAAGCAGACTGTTCTTTGGACTTGCCCTTGTTTTCCTCCAGACAATGTTTGTCCAGAATTTGCAGCATTGCTCCAATATTGTTGGTGAAGTCCACTAATGCACCTACCAGGATTGAAGAGAAGTGGTGTGGGATTTGATGATAAACAAAGACTGATTGAAACAGTGCCATAACCATTTACTCCGTCGTCTTTCTGGTGATAAGATGATGCGGCAAAATGTGACATAGGATAGCATTGGGGTTCAATTTCTTGTTAGAATCTATTGATGGTAGAGAATACAGTTTCATAGAATCAATTCCAGAGAGAAGAAGAAACAGGGAATTCATCAAACAAGTGTTCATGTCCTATATGAAAACGGAAGAGAAAAGGTGTTGAATGTATGGATGAAGATTGGATGGGGAGTGTTTTAAGTTTGAAAATATAGGAGCCTAAGTCTTTCACAGGTTGTTTGAAAATGAGAAAGTCCAAATTTTTCACAAAAAGGGGGCGAAAGATCCGATGGCGATGGAAATTGAGATAGTGAAACATTCCTGTGTTAACTGTAGTTGCCATATGAGAGAGAGAGATTCTTTCATCTGCATTGATCTTTCTTTTTTTGTTTTTTTGTTTTTTTTAAGGAATTAAATCCAAGCCACAGCCACCTCTTGGTTTTCCTGTTGCATTCAAATTCGTGCATGCCATGTGTGTCTAATATGCCTTTTTGGATGAACAATGCATGCTTAATGTCATGTGCACAGGAATGTCATGCAAACAAGATTAAACATGCACTACAACCAAGGAATGCTTTAGAGTTTTACAATAAGGTGGATGGTGAATGTCATTTGAATTTCTTGGTGGTTGGTGCTTTAGATAAGTTTGGGTTTTTATCTCCGGGGTTTTGGTATAGGGTACTTTCTGGGGTATGGAA
Organism: Euphorbia tirucalli; assembly: GCA_039660915.1. Lineage (NCBI taxonomy): Eukaryota > Viridiplantae > Streptophyta > Magnoliopsida > Malpighiales > Euphorbiaceae > Euphorbia > Euphorbia tirucalli. Next base: position 14,196,031 of record CM077635.1, on the reverse strand, counting down.
TTAGGCTTGCAGCTTCATTTTGGGGATCGACTCTGAATTTTAGCAGTAGCCTTAGGTTTGGAATAATTTAGGTATTATGTGGGTTGATCAAGTTGACACTTTAGGGCAGGGTCAAAAGCATTTTGGATCATGACTTGTAAGGATCACTGATATGGGTCGGTAAATGGCTTGGCAGAGGTAATGCCAGCACATTATTTATTTCTCTTTCAAGCTCACTTTTCAAGAGAGGGTTCAATCAGAGATAGATTCACTTTTAGGTTCCCCATAATATTCAAAATGATGTCATGCATTTTGATATTATGTGTGTTGGATATGTCATTTCAGATGGTCAAAGGCATGCATAATGCCATGTACAAGTAATCACCACATAAGTAAGACGAAAATAAATCTCATTGCATTCATGCTGAATTCAATACATCCCACAAGCAAAATAAATCCATTGTAAGAAGGAATTCTCCAAGAGGCATTGATCTCATAGAATCCGATTACTTTCCGATTTGTCACCGTTTCAGCTTCAGCATCCTCGACCCACTCTTATCAAACCAGACCCTGAAGTTCTTCATCATATTCCTCTCCTCGAGAGACTTGAGGAATTTCCTTGGCGGGCTCCCTGATTGCCTCTGGTTGCTTATCAGAGACAGGTGGGACTCTTAATTTTCCTTCATCGACTAACTTCTGGATCTTATCTCATAAAGCAAAATAGTCGTTGGTTCGATGGCCCAGCATCACATGATAGCTGCGGAAATTGTTCTTTTGTGCTTTTTTCGGCTCTACAAATAGCTTGATACTTTGTAGCAGACCCTCCTTTCTACATCTGAGGAATAGCTTGCTTAATGAGTCAGCCCATGGAGAAATGCCTTTTCCGCTACCCCCGGTAGGTGGGTTTCTGGTATGCCATGGAATGGAGTTGGTGCCGACATTAGTTTTAAGGGGCCTCTTCAGTTCTATTTCATCAGTCGGCCTTAGCAAACCCGAATCTTGGTGAGAGGGCTTTCCAAGGTGTCGAGGACGAGTATTAGCAATCTGGGCATTCTGTTTCTCAACACCGAATTTTTCATTTTCCTTTCGAGTTCTGCCACTCGTACTTCTAATTCAGTGCACTTTGTTGTTAGTCTTTCTACTCTATCAAGATCAGCTCCCAGCACTTCTCTTAGCATTGCTGCCGCTTCCTTCCTGACTACCTTTCGAAACAGTGATGAGGCGATATGATCCTCCATGACATCCGTGTTGGGATTCATCATTGGAAGGCGCAGCAGAAAATACACCGTTTAAAATTTCCTAGAATCCACCTATCGTGTCCAATTACCATTGATTAGAATAAAACAATTTGAATCAAGAGAGTTTAACTCACCAGATTCGTCTCCTCTAGAGACTGCTGCAGAATCGTTTCTTGAAACTGCGATCTCCAAAGTTCGGTGCACGACCAACTATTGAGCGGGAATCGGTGCTAGCCGAAAACGTGAAGGAATGGAGGTTTAATGCTGGGATTTTCCGCTGTTTTGGGGCTGCTATTGGTGGCTGAAATTTCCAGCAATTAATTAGAGTTGAATTAGGTTTTTCTTGCTTAAGTGTGCCCTTATATAGACACCTTGTCTAATTGGGCTTTAATTAGGTTAATTAAACCCAAGCCCACTAGGATTATAATTACATAAATAAACTTTAATTAAAAGGTATATACTACGTAATTTAATTCCATTTGGCTAAATTTAATTACCCCTAAATAAAATTAAATCACACTTAAGTTAATACAATACATGTATTTAATTTTCCTACTTAGGAAAATTATTTAATTAATTGTTTACTTTATGTAATTCAATTAATTGATAAATTAATTAATTACATTATGTAAACTTATTAATTAAATTAAATTCAACCCATTGTCAATTAATTACCTTGACACTGAATGTCAACTAATTAATTAACGCATTCCTTCCAATGTACATTACATGTACAATTTCTATAAGTTCCAGCTCAGTTGATCTATGTGCACGATCCTATGGGTTTGTCTTTATGTTGGCAGTAGGCCCAAGGCCCACAGACTGTAAGTGGGTTCTAGAAAACAATTACAGCCCCCAATTAAGACAAAGATGCAGCAGTCTTTAGAAGACACTCACCCGGTAGTAATCTCATAGTGTCCTTTGCCTAACGATATCGATATGAATAAACAAGAGGCATGGTGTCCGTCATCCTCTTCTGTTGTTTATTATATTTCTTGATCTTGAGTTGACTAATTAATCAAATAAGCAACCAACTTATTTGGGTATGGCCATACACTTATCAGTCCCACTCATCAAGTGGCCAATGATATCATCTCGGTGTTACCCGAGTGGCAATTCTGTCACTTCATCATCAATATCAACATGTTCACCGGTCCACCCAATCATACCCGTATTTAGCATCCTTTTACAGACCTGTTAGGCGTATGTCAAAGTGAACCAGATTCCATATCGATATTATAATGAAATCTGGTCTGAGGACAAAAGAGACCTACTCAAGAAAGACCTATGACATGACAATCATGTGGCTTTCTTGTGCGGATCGATCCAGTCCCATGTCAATGACATGTACCTATATTTATGACTGACTATACAAGTACTATGGCTAGTTAAGAACTACCATACATTCATTAAATATACAAGTCTGTGGTTCTATTCGTTCCCACGATTAGAACAGACCTGGGATAGGTTTTATGATTATCAATCAATGGATACTCTACTCATATTATAGCATAAGATATAAATGAAATAGATTAATTGCCTTTATTAATGTGACACAAATAATGTATTCATACAATGAGTGTTAATGTATAATACAAAATACAAGAATCCAATGCCCTAAGAACTAGGGCACACAGACAATCTCCCACTTGCACTAGTTCCAAGTGGGCATTGCCCTAATTCCTATAGATCTGGTATGACCGTCGTGTTGTGTCTGCAATAGCGCTTTGGTTAATGGATCAGTGACATTATTCTTGGTGTCAACCCTCTGCAATGATATGTCACCTATGTTCCCGATCTCCCGAATGAGGTGAAACTTTTTGAGTACATGTTTGGATCTCTTGTGTGACCTGGGCTCCTTAGTATTGGTGTACCCTAGTTCTTAGGGCATTGGATTCTTGTATTTTGTATTATACATTAAGAGTCATGTATGAATACATTATTTGTGTCACATTAATAAAGGCAATTAATCTATTTCATTTATATCTTGTGCTATAATATGAGTAGAGTATCCATTGATTGATAATCATAAAACCTATCCCAAGTCTATTCTAATGGTGGCAATGAATAGAACCACAGACTTGTATATTCGATGATTGTATGGTAGTTCTTAACTAGCCATAGTACTTGTATAGTCAGTCATGAATATAGGTACATGTCATTGACATGGGATTGGATCGATCCACACAAGAAAGCCACATGGTTGTCATGTCATAGGTCTTTCTTGAGTAGGTCTCTTTTGTCCTCAGACCAGATTTCATTATAATATCAATGTGGAATCCGGTTCACTTTGACATGCGCCTAACAGGTCTGTAAAAGGATGCTAAATACGGATATGATTAGGTGGACCGGTGAACATGTTGATATTGATGATGAAGTGATGGAATTGCCACTCGGGTGACACCGAGATGATATCATTGGCCACTTGATGAGTGGAACTGATAAGTGTATGGCCATACCCAAATAAGTTGGTTGCTTATTTGATTAATCAGTCAACTCAAGATCAAGAAATATAATAAACAACAGAAGAGCATGACAGACACCATGCCTCTTGTTTATTCATATCTATATCGTTAGGCAAAGGACACTATGAGATTACTACCGGGTGAGTGTCTTCTAAAGACTGCTGCATCTCTGTCTTAATTGGGGGCTGTAATGGTTTGCTAGAACCCACTTACAGTCTGTGGGCCTTGGTCCTACTGCCAACATAAAGACAGACCTATAGGATCGTGCACATAGATCAACTGAGCTGGAACTTATAGAAATTGTATACGTAATGTACATTGGATGGAATGCGTTAATTAATTAGTTGACATTCGGTGTCAAGGTAATTAATTGACATTGGATTGAATTTAATTTAATTAATAAGTTTACGTAATGTAATTAATTAATTTATCAATTAATTGAATTACATAAAGTAAACAATTAAATAATAAATTTCCTAAGTAGGAAAATTAAATACATGTGTTGTATTCACTTAAGTGTGATTTAATTTTATTTAGGGGTTATTAAATTTAGCCAAATGGAATTAAATTACATAGTATATACTTTTTAATTAAAGTTTATTTATGTAATTATAATCTTAGTGGGCTTGGGTTTAATTAACCTAATTAAAACCCAACTAGACAAGGTGTCTATATAAGGGCACACTTAAGGAAGAAAAACCTAATTCAACTCTAATTAATTGCTGGAAATTTCAGCCACCAATTGCAGCCCCAAAACAGCCGAAAATCCCAGCATTAAACCTCCATTCCTTCGCGTTTTCGGCTAGCACCGGTTCCCGCTCAATAGTTGGTCGTGCACCGGACTTTGGAGATCGCAGTTTCAAAAAACGATTCTGCAGCAGTCTCTAGAGGAGACGAATCCGGTGAGTTAATCTCTCTTGATTCTTATTTGATTTTATTCTAATCAATGGTAATTGGACACGATAGGTGGATTCTAGGAAATTTTACACGGTGTATTTTCCACAGGTTATTTTTCCAATGACGAATCCCCACAGTGGTATTAGAGCCTAGGTTTTGTCCATTAGATTGATTGGAATTGGTTCTTGAAAGCATTCTTGAAGAAAGAATGGGTTTCAAGTTTGTGATTTTAGGGTTTTTATTCAATAGCTTTTGGTTTTGATAAACCCTAGAATTTTGTTTGGGTTTTATTTTTTTTCCCCAATTGGTTTCTATCTAGAATTGTATTTTCTTTATTGATAGTTTGATGTTGATGGCTGGATTTTTTTTTGTGATTTAATAATTAAAAAAAAACAAAAAGGTTGAATTTTGGGTGAGGGAATCACAATTTGCGATTCCCCCACTGGGGCAGCAGGCTGCTGCGTGAGCAGTAGCTGCTGGCCATCGCCAGCAGCTGCTGCAGCGGCAGGCTGCCGCGCGCGGGTTTCGGGTCCGGTTTTGGATTTTGCGGGAATTTTTTTTATCCCGGACCCTAATGCAAATTAAATTAAATTTTTAATTAATTTGTGTTTAAATTATTTATTTTGTTGGCATGCATATTTAATTTAATTGTTTGCATATTAAATTGAATATGGACTTTGTGAAATTGGCCCAATAAACCGTGACACCGGTTAAAATTGGGAGGGCTAAATTTTAAATTTGTGACAACCCAAATTCAAGTGGGAGCAAAATTGTTAATTTTGCATTTATGGATGTTATCCATTGGGCCTTTATGGGCCTTAGTCACATTTGTTAAAATTGGCGATTTCACCCTAAGTAACTCGGCTTAACATTTATATTTATAATTTGGAATGCCATGATCATGCATCATATTGGTATGTATGTGCACGACAGGTACTTTGTTTGAAATGTTATGTTGAGTTCTATGGGCCCTAAATTATTATCGGTTGTAATTTAATTTTGGGAAATATGGCCTGCGTGCCATTTTTTTATTTTGATGTAATTTTAGAATAGATTTTATTTTCAAAATTATTGTAATTGCATCAAGTACGGAGGAAGGCCCAAACGGAGCAAGCCCATGGTGGGAGCCCAAGAAGGATTGCAGTCCGGCCCATGAAGAATTAGATAGGATATCTGGTTTTTCATTAGGTTGTAATTAAAGGCCTATAGGATCTCATTTATTTTAAATTAAGTATGCTATTGCATTTGTCATATAATATGGATGTATGGATCACCAAATTATTACCCGCGTTTATGCATGCTAAGCCGTATCACTTAATTATAATCCGGAAATTAAAATATTGAGTCGCTTAAAAGTGCTTCCCACATTCACACCTCTTCCTCCCATTGATGCTGCAATGTGCGCCATGCCCTAGCTGGGTATATTGTAGTATTCGGTGGGCCGTCGAGGGTTAAGATACTTGGTATGGTTAACATGTGAATGGTGGTATGACTCAACATGGGTAGCATTAGCTCAGAGCGGGCCCTAAGCACAGATGGGTAACGTGTCAATAAGCCCATCAAAGCAAGAGTCCTTCGTGGAAGGATTGGATAGGTTGTCCTACCTAACGACTCAATGGTTGGTTAGCGAGCCCTAGTTCGGCCAGTCATTGATAAGTTGTGGATCTTGGTCAAGTCAACCAATTAACAACACCAACAAACAAATTAAAATCAGATTATTAATTTGAATTGGCTTAAAAGTCCTTTATTTCTAACTCAAGCAATGATTTCTTCCATGTAGATAATCCCATTTCAGTTAAGCAATTTAAATGGCTACAACAAACAACAACTCACTCTCACTTAGGTCACTCTTGGAGAAGGAGAAGCTTTCGGGGACTAACTTCCTGGACTGGGCTAGGAACTTACAAATAGTTCTTAGACAAGAGTCTAAGGAGTATGTACTGAATGCTCCTTTACCAGCTGGCCCTCCTGCAGGTCGAGGCATCACCATGGCGATGGTGGAGCAGTACGATCGGCATGTGAGGGATGACCGAGATGTCTCGTGCCTCATGCTGGGTACCATGGCTTTTGATCTTCAGAAGCAGTTCATGGACGAGCATGCTTATGAGATGATGGATCGGCTTAAAAAGATGTTCCAAGATCAGGCTCGTCAGGAACATTACCTGACAACTAAGGCACTTTGCACGACTGTGATGGCAGCTTGGACTTCTGTTAGCACTCATGTGCTAAAGTTGAAGGGGTATATTGATACACTTGCCCACCTCGGCTCGCCAGTACCGCAGGACTTGGCAACAGACATTATTCTCGGGTCACTTCCTGAGTCTTACAACCAGTTTATCACGAATTACCATTTGCAAGGGTTGGATAAATCGGTTGTTGAGCTGCATGGCATGCTCAAGCTTGCTGAGCAGTCTCTTAAGAAGACTCCTGAAGTATTGCTGGTGAACAAGGGCAATACGCCCATTGCTAAGGGAAAGGCCAAATCTAAGGCCAAGGCTAAGGCCCAAAAGGCCAAGGCTAAGGGCAAAAAGGTTGTGGCCTAACCTAAAGCAAGGGTTGCCTCTCGTGACGATGTTTGCCATGAGTGTCATGAGAAGGGGCACTGGAAGAGCTCATGTCCAAAGCTAAGGGAGCAACTGAAGGGCAAAACTAATGCTTCAGGTATTTATGTTGTTGAGATTAATCTGGCTATTTCTACATCTTGGGTCTTGGACACTGGATGTGGATCTCACATTTGTTCAAATGTGCAGGGTCTAAGAAATAGGAGATTATTAGGATCTGGAGAAGTAGATCTTTGAGTCGGAAATGGGGCTCGGGTTCAGGCCATGGAGATCGGAGATTATTTCTTGGAGATGCCTAGTGGACTTGTTTTAGAACTAAGAAACTGTTATTTTGTACCTGCGATGCGCAGGAATATTATTTTCGTTTCTTTGTTGGATATTTCTAGTTTTGTATTTAATATTGGACATGGTAGAATTTCTATGCAATGTGGCAATATTATTTATGGAACAGCATTTCTTGAAAATGGCTTATATATCCTTGATCTAAAACGTGAAAGTTCAATCTATAACATAAATACTAAAAGGATTAAACAAAATGAAATTAATCCTACTTACATCTGGCATTGTCGACTTGGCCATATAAATGAGAAGCACATAGCTAGGCTTCACTCTAGTGGAGTGCTAGGGTCATTTGACATCCAGCCTTATGAAACATGCGAATCTTGTTTGAGAGGCAAGATGACAAAGGTGCCTTTTAGCAAGATTGCTGAAAGGGCCTCAGAGCTATTGGAGCTGGTACATTCCGATGTATGTGGCCCAATGAGCACTAGTGCTAGATCTAGTTTTCTGTACTTCGTCACCTTCACGGATGACTTCAGCAGATACGGTTACGTGTATCTGATGAAGCATAAGTCTGAGACTCTCCAAATTTAAGAATGAAGTAGAAAACCAACTTTGCAAGAAAATAAAAGCACTTCGGTCTGACCGAGGGGGTGAATATTTGAGCCAAGAGTTTGACTAGTTTTGAGAGAGTGTGGGAATGTATCCCAACTCACTCCTCCTGGTACACCTCAGTGGAATGGAGTGTCAGAAAGGAGGAATAGGACCTTACTTGACATGGTCCGCTCGATGATGAGTCATGCTACACTCCCTATCTCCTTTTTGGGGATATGCTTTAGAGACAGCTGCTTACATTCTTAACAATACACCAAGCAAGGCAGTTGAGGGAACACCATATGAACTATGGAAAGGCCGAAAGCCCAATGTTTCCTTCTTGAAGATTTGGGGCTGTGATGCACATGTTAAGAAATTGACAAGTGGCAAACTCGAGTCCAAATCTGTCAAGTGCCAGTTTGTGGGTTACCCTAAGGAAACTAAGGGTTATTACTTCTACGATCCAGCCAAAAACAAAGTTTTCATAGCCAGAAATGCAGTCTTCTTAGAGAAGGAATTCCTTTCCAAGAGAGACAGTGGGAGTAATGTTGAACTTTCAGAAGTTTAAGACTCACAAACTCCTGCAGCTACTGCTGAGGATGCTTCGGGAACCAATCTAACTACTCAAGAAATTAAGGAACCAGAAATGGTTGCACAGGACTTTAGAAGGTCTGGTAGGACATGTCATCAGCCAGAGAGGTACGGCTTTCTCGTGACTGATGATGGGGACCTTATGGTCGTTGACCAAGAGGAGCCCAAGACCTATCAGGAGGCTGTTGAAAGCCCACACTCAGATCAATGGCGCAAAGCCATGGAGGCTGAGATGCAATCTATGCATAATAACTAAGTATGGAACTTGGTGGATCCACTTCTGGGTGCTAAGGTGATAGGTTGCAAGTGGTGTTTCAAGTTAAAGGCCCTGTGTGTATAAGATGGTTAGTGGGAGCGTTTCCACCATCCTAGTGCTGTATGTTGATGACATCCTTATCATTGGAAGTGACATACCAACACTGCAAGGGGTTAAGCAGTGGTTGAGTAGGTGCTTCACAATGAAGGACTTAGGCGAAGCTGAGACGATCTTAGGGATCAGGATCTACAGAGATAGATCCAATCGGCTTCTAGGTCTAAGTCAGGCCACGTACATTGACAAGGTTCTGAAAGGATTCAGCATGGACAAGGCAAAGAAAGTTTTCTTGCCTATGCGCCATGTGTTGAAGCTGAGTAAGAAAGATGGTCCTAAAACAAAGAAGGACCGGGAGAACATGGAAAAGATCCCTTACGCATCTGTTATTGGATCTATCATGTACTCCATGTTATGTACGAGTCCTGATGTCATGTTTGCACTAAGTATGGCTAGCCGGTACCAGTCGGACCCCGGTGAGGAACACTGGAAGGCAGTCAAGGCAATCTTAAAGTACCTTAATCGGACTAAGGATGCTTTCTTAGTGTATAGAGGTCAAGATGAGCTGGTAGTGTCAGGTTACACTGATGCAAGCTCTGAGACCGATAAGGATGAGAACCTATCACAGTCTGGTTATGTTTTTCTCCTGAATGGCGGTACCATTAGTTGGAGGTCCTCAAAGCAGGCCACCATTGCTGACACTACAATGGAAGCTGAGTACATAGCTGCGTACGAAGCTCAAAGGAAGCCGTTTGGATCAAGAAAGTCATAACTGAGTTGGGAATAGTGCCCACTATCCTAGACCTAGTTGATGTTTTTGTGACAACAACGGGGCCGTCGCACAAGCTAAGGTGCCCCGGTCACACAAGAGATCCAAACATGTACTCAGAAAGTCTCACCTCATTCGGGAGATCGTGAACATAGGTGACATATCATTGCAGAGGGTTGACACCAAGAATAATGTCGCTAATCCATTGACCAAGCGCTGTTGCAGACACAGCACGACGGTCATACCAGATCTAAAGGAATTAGGGCAATGCCCACTTAGAACTAGTGCAAGTGGGAGATTATTGGTGTACCCTAGTTCTTAGGGCATTGGATTCTTGTATTTTGTATTATACATTAAGAGTCATGTATGAATACATTATTTGTGTCACATTAATAAAGGCAATTAATTTATTTCATTTATATCTTGTGCTATAATATGAGTAGAGTATCCATTGATTGATAATCATAAAACCTATCCCAAGTCTGTTCTAATCGTGGGAACGAATAGAACCACAGACTTGTATATTCGATGATTGTATGGTAGTTCTTAACTAGCCATAGTACTTGTATAGTCAGTCATGAATATAGGTACATGTCATTGACATGGGATTGGATCGATCCGCACAAGAAAGCCACATGGTTGTCATGTCATAGGTGTTTCTTGAGTAGGTCTCTTTTGTCCTCAGACCAGATTTCATTATAATATCAATGTGGAATCCGGTTTACTTTGACATATGCCTAACAGGTCTGTAAAAGGATGCTAAATACAGGTATGATTGGGTGGACCGGTGAACATGTTGATATTGATGATGAAGTGATGGAATTGCTACTCGTGTGACATCGGGTGACACCGAGATGATATCATTGGCCACTTGATGAGTGGGATTGATAAGTGTGTGGCCATACCCAAATAAGTTGGTTGCTTATTTGATTAATCAGTCAACTCAAGATCAAGAAATATAATAAACAACAGAAGAGGATGACAGACACCATGCCTCTTGTTTATTCATATCGATATCGTTAGGCAAAGGACACTATGAGATTACTACCGGGTGAGTGTCTTCTAAAGACTGCTGCATCTCTGTATAATTGGGGGCTGTAATGGTTTGCTAGAACCCACTTATAGTCTGTGGGCCTTGGGCCTACTGCCAACATAAAGACAGACCCATAGGATCGTGCACATAGATCAACTGAGCTGGAACTTATAGAAATTGTACATGTAATGTACATTGGATGGAATGCGTTAATTAATTAGTTAACATTCGGTGCCAAGGTAATTAATTGACATTGGGTTGAATTTAATTTAATTAATAAGTTTACGTAATGTAATTAATTAATTTATCAATTAATTGAATTACATAAAGTAAACAATTAAATAATAATTTTCCTAAGTAGGAAAATTAAATACATGTGTTGTATTAACTTAAGTGTGATTTAATTTTATTTAGGGGTAATTAAATTTAGCCAAATGGAATTAAATTACATAGTATATACTTTTTAATTAAAGTTTATTTATGTAATTATAGTCCTAGTGGGCTTGGGTTTAATTAACCTAATTAAAACCCAACTAGACAAGGTGTCTATATAAGGGCACACTTAAGGAAGAAAAACCTAATTCAACTCTAATTAATTGCTGGAAATTTCAGCCACCAATTGCAGCCCCAAAACAGCCAAAAATCCCAGCATTAAACCTCCATTCCTTCGCGTCTTCGGCTAGCACCGGTTCCCGCTCAATAGTTGGTCGTGCACCGGACTTTGGAGATCGTAGTTTCAAGAAACGATTCTGCAGCAGTCTCTAGAGGAGACGAATCCGGTGAGTTAATCTCTCTTGATTCTTATTTGATTTTATTCTAATCAATGGTAATTGGACACGATAGGTGGATTCTAGGAAATTTTAAACGGTGTATTTTCCGCTGCACCACGTTATTTTTCCAATGACGAATCCCAACCCTTAGCTTGTGCGATGGCCCCGTTGTTATCACAAAAACATCAACTGGGTCTAGGATAGTGGGTACTACTCCCAACTCAGTTATGAATTTCTTGATCCAAACGGCTTCCTTTGAGCTTCGTATGCAGCTATGTACTCAGCTTCCATTGTAGAGTCAGCAATGGTGGCCTGCTTTGAGGACCTTCAACTAATGGCACTGCCATTCAAGAGAAAAACATAACCAGACTGTGACTGGTTCTCATCCTCATCGGTTTCAAAGCTTGCATCAGTGTAACCTGACACTACCAGCTCATCTTAACCTCCATACACTAAGAAAGCATCCTTAGTCCAATTAAGGTACTTTAGGATTGCCTTGACTGCCTTCCAGTGTACCTCACAGGGGTCCGACTGGTGCCGGCTAGTCATACTTAGTGCAAACACGACATCAGGCCTCGTACATAACATGGAGTACATGATAGATCCAATAGCAGATGCATAAGGGATCTTTTCATGTTCTCCCGGTCCTTCTTCATTTTAGGACCATTTTTCTTACTCAGTTTCAACCCATGGCGCTTAGGAAAGAATCCTTTTTTTTTTTGCCTTGTCCATGCTGAATCTTTTCAGAACATTGTCAATGTACGTGACCTGACTTAGGCCTTGAAGCCGATTGGATCTATCTCTGTAGATCCTGATCCCTAAGATTGTCTCAGCTTCACCTAAGTCCTTCATTGCGAAGCACCTACTCAACCACTGCTTAACCCCTTGCAGTATTGGTATGTCACTTCCAATGATAAGGATGTCGTCAACATACAGCACCAGGATGGTGGAAACGCTCCCACTAACCATCTTATACACACAAGGCCTTTAACTTGAAACACCACTTGCAACCTATTACCTTAGCACCCGGAGGTGGATCCACCAAGTTCCATACTTGGTTATCGTGCATAGATTGCATCTCAGGCTCCATGGCTTTATGCCATTGATCTGAGTGTGGCCTTCCAACAGCCTCCTGATAGGTCTTGGGCTCTTCTTGGTCAACGACCATAAGGTCCCTATCATCAGTCACGAGAAAGCCATACCTCTTTGGCTGATGACATGTCCTACCAGACATTCTAAGGTCCTGTGCAACCGTTTCTGGTTCCTCACTTTCTTGAGTAGTCAGATTGGTTCCCAAAGCATCCTCAGCAGTAGCTGCAGGAGTTTGTGAGTCTTGAACTTCTGAAAGTTCAACATTACTCCCACTGTCTCTCTTGGAAAGGAATTCCTTCTCCAAGAAGACTGCATTTCTGGCTATGAAAACTTTGTTTTCGGCCGGATCGTAGAAGTAATAACCCTTAGTTTCCTTAGGGTAACCCACAAACTAGCACTTGACAGATTTGGACTCGAGTTTGCCACTTGTCAATTTCTTAACATGTGCATCACAGCCCCAAATCTTCAAGAAGGAAACATTGGGCTTTCGGCCTTTCCATAGTTCATATGGTGTTCCCTTAACTGCCTTGCTTGGTGTATTATTAAGAATGTAAGCAGCTGTCTCTAAAGCATATCCCCAAAAGGAGACAGGGAGTGTAGCATGACTCATCATCGAGCGGACCATGTCAAGTAAGGTCCTATTCTTCCTTTCTGACACTCCATTCCACTGGGGTGTACCAGGAGGAGTGAGTTGGGATATAATCCCACACTCTCTCAAAAATGAGTCAAACTCTTGGCTCAAATATTCACCCCCTCGATCAGACCGAAGTGCTTTTATTTTCTTGCCAAGTTGGTTTTCTACTTCATTCTTAAAGTCCTTGAACCTTTGGAGAGTCTCAGACTTATTCTTCATCAGATACACGTAACCATATCTGCTGAAGTCATCCGTGAAGGTGACAAAGTACAGAAAACCAGATCTAGCACTAGTGCTCATTGGGCCACATACATCGGAATGTATTAGCTCCAATAGCACTGAGGCCCTTTCAGCAGTCTTGCTAAAAGGTGCCTTTGTCATCTTGCCTCTCAAACAAGATTCGCATGTGTCATAAGGCTGGATGTCAAATGACCCTAGCACTCCACTAGAGTTAAGCCTAGCTATGCGCTTCTCATTTATATGGACAAGTTGACAATGCCAGATGTAAGTAGGATTAATTTCATTTTGTTTAATCCTTTTAGTATTTATGTTATAGATTGAACTTTCACGTTTTAAATCAAGGATATATAAGCCATTTTCAAGAAATGCTGTTCCATAAATAATATTGCCACATTGCATAGAAATTCTACCATGTCCAATATTAAATACAAAACCAGAAATATCCAACAAAGAAACGGAAATAATATTCCTGCGCATCGCAGGTACAAAATAACAGTTTCTTAGTTCCAAACAAGTCCACTAGGCATCTCCAAGAAATAATCTCCGATCTCCATGGCCTGAACCCGAGCACCATTTCCGACTCGAAGATCTACTTCTCCAGATCCTAATAATCTCCTATTTCTTAGACCCTGCACATTTGAACAAATGTGAGATCCACATCCAGTGTCCAAGACCCAAGATGTAGAAATAGCTAGATTAATCTCAACAACATAAATACCTGAAGCAGCAGTTTTGCCCTTCAGTTGCTCCTTTAGCTTTGGAAATGAGCTCTTCCAGTGCCCTTTCTCATGACACTCATGGCAAACATCATCAGGAGAAGCAACCCTTGCTTTAGGTTGGGCCACCACCTTTTTGCCCTTAGCCATGGCCTTTTGGGCCTTAGTCTTGGCCTTAGATTTGGCCTTTCCCTTAGCAATGGGCGTATTGCCCTTGTTCACCAGCAATACTTCAGGAGTCTTCTTAAGAGACTGCTCAGCAAGCTTGAGCATGCCATGCAGCTCAACAACCGATTTATCCAACCCTTGCATATGGTAAGTCACGATAAACTGGTTGTAAGACTCAGGAAGTGACCCAAGAATAATGTCTGTTGCCAAGTCCTGTGGAAATGGTGAGCTGAGGAGGGCAAGTGTATCAATATACCCTTTCAACTTTAGCATATGAGTGCTAACAAAAGTCCCAGGTGCCATCACAGTTGTGCAAAGTGCCTTAGTTGTCAGGTAACGTTCCTGACGAGCCTGATCTTGGAACATCTTTTTAAGCTGATCCATCATCTCATAAGCATGTTCATCCATGAACTGCTTCTGAAGATCAGAAGCCATGGTACCCAACATGAGGCACGAGACATATCGGTCATCCCTCACGTGCCGGTCATACTGCTCCACCATCGCTGTGGTGATGCCTCGACCTGCGGGAGGGCCAGCTGGTAAAGGAGCATTCAGTACATACTCCTTAGACTCTTGTCTAAGAACTATTTGTAAGTTCCTAGCCCAGTCCAGGAAATTAGTCCCCGAAAGCTTCTTCTTCTCCAAGAGTGACCTAAGTGAGAGTAAGTTGTTGTTTGTTGCAGCCATTTAAATTGCTTAACTGAAATGGGATTATCTACATGGAAGAAATCATTGCTTGAGTTAGAAATAAAGGACTTTTAAGCCAATTCAAATTAATAATCCGATTTTAATTTGTTTGTTGGTGTTGTTAATTGGCTGACTTGACCAAGATCCACAACTTATCAATGACTGGCCGAACTAGGGCTCTCTAACCAACCATTGATTCGTTTGGCAGGACAACCTATCCAATCCTTCCACGAAGGACTCTTGGTTTGATGGGCTTATTGACACTTTACCCATCTATGCTTAGGGCCTGCTCTGAGCTAATGCTACCCATGTTGAGTCAAACCACCATTCACATGTTAACCATACCAAGTATCTTAACCCTCGACAGCCCACCGAATACTACAATATACCCAGCTAGGGCATGGCGCACATTGCAGCATCAATGGGATGAAGAGGTGTGAATGCGGGAAGCACTTTTAAGCGACTCAATATTTTAATTTCTGGATTATAATTAAGTGATACGGCTTAGCATGCATAAACGCGGGTAGTAATATGGTGATCCATACATCCATATTATATGACAAATGCAATAGCATACTTAATTTAAAATAAATGAGATCCTATGGGCTTTTAATTACAACCTAATGAAAAACTAGATGTCCTATCTAATTCTTCATGGGCCGGACTGCAATCCTTCTTGGGCTCCCACCATAGGCTTGCTCCATTTGGGCCTTCCTCCATACTTGATGCAATTACAATAATTTTGTAAAATAAAATCTATTCTAAAATTACATCAAAATAAAAAAATGGCACGCAGACCATATTTCCCAAAATTAAATTACAACCGATAATAATTTAGGGCCCATAGAACTCAACATAACATTTCAAACAAAGTACCTGTCGTGCACATACATACCAATATGATGCATGATCACGGCATTCCAAATTATAAATATAAATGTTAAGCCGAGTTACTTAAGGTGAAATCGCCAATTTTAACAAATGTGACTAAGGCCCATAAAGGCCCAATGGATAACATCCATAAATGTAAAATTAACAATTTTGCTCCCACTTGAATTTGGGTTGTCGCAAATTTAAAATTTAGCTCTCCCAATTTTAACCGGTGTCACGGTTTATTGGGCCAATTTCACAAAGTCCATATTCAATTTAATATGCAAACAATTAAATTAAATATGCATGCCAACAAAATAAAATAATTTAAATACAAATTAATTTAAAAAAATTTAATTTAATTTGCATTAGGGTCCGGGATAAAAAAATACAAGCAAAATCCAAAACCAGCGTGCGGCGCTGCTGTCCCGGCGGGGCAGCAATGCCGCTACGCGGCAGCAGAAGCCAGCTGCTGCAGGTGAGGGAATCGCAATTGCGATTCCCTTCACCCAAAATCCTATTATTTATTTATTTTTTTCAATCCTAAACAAAAAAATGTTTCCAGCAAAAAATATATATATATAATTAATATACAAAACAATTTTAGATGGAAAACAATTGGGGAAAAATAATCAAAAACCCCAATCCAACAATTCTAGGGTTTATCCAAAAACAAAACCAATTAAGAAAAACCCTAAAACCACAAATGTGAAACCCATTCTTTCTTCAAGAACACTTTCAACAACCAATTCCAATCAATCTAATGGACAAAACCTAGGCTCTGATACCACTGTTGGGATTCGTCATTGGAAAAATAACGTGGCGCAGCGGAAAATACACCGTTTAAAATTTCATAGAATCCACCTATCGTGTCCAATTACCATTGATTAGAATAAAACAATTTGAATCAAGAGAGTTTAACTCACCAGATTCGTCTCCTCTAGAGACTGCTGCAAAATCGTTTCTTGAAACAGCGATCTCCAAAGTCCGGTGCACGACCAACTATTGAGCGGGAATCGGTGCTAGCCGAAGATGCAAAGGAACGGAGGTTTAATGCTGGGATTTTCGGCTGTTTTGGGGCTGCTATTGGTGGCTGAAATTTCCAGCAATTAATTAGAGTTGAATTAGGTTTTTCTTGCATAAGTGTGTCCTTATATAGACACCTTGTCTAATTAGGTTTTAATTAGGTTAATTAAACCCAAGCCTACTAGGATTATAATTACATAAGTAAAATTTAATTAAAAAGTATATACTATGTAATTTAATTCCATTTGGCTAAATTTAATTACCCCTAAATAAAATTAAATCACACTTAAGTTAATACAATACACGTATTTAATTTTCCTACTTAGGAAAATTATTTAATTAATTGTTTACTTTATGTAATTCAATTAATTGATAAATTAATTAATTACATTATGTAAACTTATTAATTAAATTAAATTCAACCCATTGTCAATTAATTACCTTGACGCTGAATGTCAACTAATTAATTAACGTATTCCTTCCAATATACATTACATGTACAATTTCTATAAGTTCCAGCTCAGTTGATCTATGTGCACGATCCTATGGGTTTATCTTTATGTTGGCAGTAGGCCCAAGGCCCACAGACTGTAAGTGGGTTCTAGCAAACCATTACAGCCCCCAATTAAGATAGAGATGCAGCAGTCTTTAGAAGACACTCATCCGGTAGTAATCTCATAGTGTCCTTTGCCTAACGATATCGATATGAATAAACAAGAGGCATGGTGTTCTGTTGTTTATTATATTTCTTGATCATGAGTTAACTGATTAATCAAATAAGCAACCAACTTATTTGGGTATGGCCATACACTTATCAATCCCACTCTTCAAGTGGCCAATGATATCATCTCGGTGTTACCCGAGTGGCAATTCCATCACTTCATCATCAATATCAACATGTTCACCGGTCCACCCAATCATACCCGTATTTAGCATCCTTTTACAGACCTGTTAGGCGTATGTCAAAGTGAACCGGATTCCATATCGATATTATAATGAAATCTGGTCTGAGGACAAAAGAGACCTACTCAAGAAAGACCTATGGCATGACAACCATGTGGCTTTCTTGTGCGGATCGATCCAGTCCCATGTCAATGACATGTACCTATATTCATGAATGACTATATAAGTACTATGGCTAGTTAAGAACTACCATACAGTCATTGAATATACAAGTCTGTGGTTCTATTCGTTCCCACGATTAGAACAGACCTGGGATAGGTTTTATGATTATCAATCAATTGATACTCTACTCATATTATAGCACAAGATATAAATGAAATAGATTAATTGCCTTTATTAATGTGACACAAATAATGTATTCATACAATGAGTCTTAATGTATAATACAAAATACAAGAATCCAATGCCCTAAGAACTAGGGCACACCAACAATCCGTTATGGTGTTGAACTTCATTGGGTTGGCCATTCTCGAGATCTTTTCCTCTTTCCCCTCTGATAAGAACACTTATTAGCATTGACGAGCGCATGTGCATGAAGAATACCAAATCATAGATGATACAGGCATGAATGCATGATGGGATATGTATATGTATGAATGATGAGTTGCATATGTAATGTCACAAGGGAAATGATGATGAGGATAATCTTTATTTACCTCTTTTTTTTCTTCTTTTTTTTCGGTCATTCCAAGAACACCCAATGCCATGTAAGAAATAATGCGAATAGATCACGTGTGGACCGCCACACGGACAGGGATTCGGCGCTTTTGGAGCACCTAGTGAACTTTGTGAAATGGTCACATGTGTGCTAACATACGGACAGAGTTTCGACACTTTGTAGGTCCATGAGATCAAGTGAAATGGTCACGTGGGGGCCGGCCCATGGACAGAGTTCTGATGCTTTTGAGGCATGTGATATGAGATGGTGTTCACAGACAAGTCACGTGTAGGTATGGACACGGACGGAGGTTCGAGGCTCATGGAACGCCTTTCATGATTCGGTAATGTTATGAAATGCCCCTATATGCTTAATAATCCGGTACTCGTGGACCACTTCAAATGATACAATAATTTCATGTAACAATTCGAAATGGATCGCGACACACCAACAGAACTTCTGTATCCCCATGACAGCAATGATAAATGATGTGAAGCCATGCAATGATGTCGTGTGACCTACTACATGAAAATAGACCTAAGACCATTGTGGTCTCCTATGAATGAAATGTTCTAGTGAAATGGCTGAGTGTATTCCAGTACACAGGTAGAACACGGGTAGTTTCAGGACTCCCGATATGTTATGAAATGAAATGACCGTGACGGGTATCCTCAGAACGTCCTTAATTTAAATGATATGAAATGACATGAATGCTTGTGTCACACAAAAATGCAAGTGGCTGCACAAAAACGTGATTAGGATGCATGACATACATGATGATGTCGTGTATGCTTTACGAAGATAACAATATACAGGATGTAAATGTGCATGGCACACAAATAAAA
This sequence comes from Euphorbia tirucalli, assembly GCA_039660915.1. NCBI lineage: Eukaryota > Viridiplantae > Streptophyta > Magnoliopsida > Malpighiales > Euphorbiaceae > Euphorbia > Euphorbia tirucalli. The sequence goes on along the minus strand of CM077635.1, from coordinate 14,176,646 downwards.
TGTCGTGGCTGCATGAAAATGTGGTTAGAATAAATGCCATGCTTATGTTGATGTCTTGAAAATGGCTGCATGAAAAACGTGGTCAGAATGGCACACAAACAAAGTTTCGACACTCGTAGAGCACCTTGGGTTTTTATGTTATGAGACAGACGTGTGCATGGCACATGGTCGGGATTTCGGTGCTCGGGGAGCACCTAAATGGCTTGATGTATGAAATGAAAATTTTTTCGGTGCTCGTGGACCACTTAAATGATTTGATGAATAAAGTAAATTTTTTTTAGGCGATTGTGGAGCACCTCAGGCTTTCATGCGATGGAATGATATGAAATAACATGTTTAGCACGTAAGCTGAGTTTCGGCACTCGGGGAGCGCCCAGTGCTTATGTATGAATGAGATGTAGGGTTATGTGTCAATGCAATTGAATGATGTCATGCGGATGGAGATAAGAGTGAAGATGATTTTCCTTATTATACATTTTGGACATTCCGCGGATGCCCCAATGCTATGCAAAAAGGTAATGCAAACAGACCACGTGTGATCCCGCACACGGGCATAGGTTCGGTGCCTTTGAAGCACCTATCAGATGTCATGAAATGGTCACATGTCGCCGATACACAGACAGAGTTCTGATGCTTTTGGAGCATCTAATGGATGTTATGGAATGGTTGTGTGTATGTCGTCGCAGATACAAAGTTTTGATGCTTTTGATGCATCTGACGTGAAATGATGTTACCGATGAGTCACGTGTAACTTGGGACACGGATAAAAATTCAGCGTTCGTGAAACGCCTTGTATGATTTGGTAGTGTCATGGAATGCCCCTATATGTGTAGTAATTAGGTATTCATGGAATACCCTGGATGATTTGATAATGTCATGAGCAATGCGATGTAGATTGCGATACATAAATAAAATCTCGGTATTCATTCGACACCAATGATGAATGTATGAAGTGTAATTCAATTTTTGTCATGTGAATCCCCACACAAACATAGATCTAGGACCATTGTAGTCTCCTAATGAATGTAATGGTATAGAGGAATGGCCGAGTGCAAGCTGGGGCATGGGCAAGACATAGGTGACTTTGGGACACCTGTTATGAAATGAAATAATCATGATGGGCATCCTTGGAACATCCTTTATTATGTGGTAGGATGAAATGGTGAATATGTACATGCCACACAAAATGCAAGTGGCTACAGGAAAATGTGGTTAGGATGTATGACATACGAGATGATGTCGTGTGTGCAAAGAACAAATGTATATGTCACACAAATAAAACATCATGGCTACATAGAAACATGGTTAGCGCATATAACACACAGGGTGATGTCTTGTATGCTTCATGGAAATGTCAACACATAATGTGTGTATGGTACATAAATAAAATATCATGGCTGCAGCAGAATGTGGTTAGTATCAATGTCATACAAATGTTGATGTCTTGGAAATGATTGCATAAATGCGTGATTAGAATGACACACAAATAACTGAGTGTACACTTGATGCTTCATGAAAACGATAATGAGTGTGAGTTATTTATTCCGGACACTCCAAGAATGCCCAATGCTGTGTTAGAGACAATACAAGAATAGTCGTATGTGGACCTTCACACGAACGAAGATCGGTGCTTTTGGAGCACCTAAAGGATGTTATGAAATGACCACGTGTGTTCCGCCACACAGGTAAGGGTTCGTTACTTTGTATGTCGAGATGAGATGGCATGAAGTGGTCATGTGGAAGCCTTTCCTCGGACAGAGCTTTGATGCTTTTGTGACATCCAACATGAAGTGATGTTGTAAAGAGGTCATGTGTATGTTAGGACATGGACAAAGGTTCGGTGTTCGTAGAACACCTTGCATGAATTGATAATGTCATAAGAGCCCCTATATGTGTACTAATCTGGCACCCGAGGAGCACCTCGAATGATTTCACAATGTTATGAAATGGTTCGATAGGAAACATAATGCACAAACAGGACTTGGCGTCACTCAGACACCTATGATGAATGAATGTGATGTCCTGTGATGACATCATGTGAACTGTCACACTGAAGCAAATCTAGGACCATTGTGGCCTACTATTGAATGATATGATATTTTATGAAATGGCCGAGTGCAATCCGGTGCACGGGCAGAAATTGGGTAGTTTTGGGGTACCCGACATGTCATGGAATGAAATGATCGTGAAGGGCATGCTTGAAACATCCCTTTATTAGGTGGGATGATATGACATGTATGCGTATGTTATATGAAAATGCCAATGGCTGCACAAAAATGTAGTTAAGATGCATGACACGCAGACTGATGTCGTGCATACTTCTTGAAAATGTCACACGCGAGATATAAATGGCACACAAATAAAATGTCATGGCTACATGAAAATGTGATTAGTGTCACACATACATCGATGTTCGAAAATGGCTGCATAAAGATGTGGCTAGTGTCAATGTCATACAAGTGTCGATGTCTTGGAAATGATTATATAAAGACATGATCAGAATGACATATAGATGATTGTGTGCATTTGATGCTTCATGAGCAAAAAAGATAATGGGTGCGAATTCTTTATTCTTGACGTCCCAAGAATGCCTAATACTATGTAAAAGACAATGCAAGAATCATCGCGTGTGAACCACCACACGGATGGAGGTTCGATACCTTTGGGGCGCCTGATGGATGTTATGAATTGGCCGTGCAGGTACCGACGCTTGGGCAGGGGTTCAACACTTTGTAGGTTGACATGCAATGGTATAAAATGGTCACAGGGAAGCCGTTCCTTGGACAAAGCTATAATGCTTTTGGGGCATGCGATATGAAATGATGTGGCAAATAAGTCGAGTGTATACAGGGACATGGACGGAAGTTCTGCGTTCGTGGAGCACCTTGCATGAACTGATAATGTCATGATATGTTCCTATGTGCATAATAATTCAGCACTAGTGAAGCACCTCGAATGAGTTATTAATGTCATGAAGCAAATCCGATGTGGATTGTGACTCACAAGCAAGGTTTCGGTATTACCGTAACGCCGACAACGAATGGACATGCAATGGAGATGATGTGACATTATGTTGTCATGCGACTTGCCACAGAACCAGACCTAAAATCTTTGTGATCTGTTGGTGAATGATTTGATGTGGTGGAATGGCCGAGTACGAACCTATGCACAGGCGGGCTATAGGTATTTTTAGGTACCCAATATGGTATGAAATGAGATGATCGTGATAGGCATTCTTAGAACGTTAGTTATTAAGTGTAATGAAATGATATGGCATGGATGTATATGTTACACAAAATGCAAGTGGCTGTAGAAAAATGTGGTTAATATGCATGACACACGGAATGAGGTCGTGTATGTTTCATGGAAATGTTAGCACGCGAGATGTATATACATGATACATAAATAAAACATCATGGCTGCGCAAAAAGGTGGTTAATACAAATGCCATACACATGCATGCATGTTAAAGATGGACATACAAACATATGGTTAAAAATGACACACGGATAATTATGCATGTTGGATGCTTCGTGAAAAGGGTAAAAGGAAAATCGTCACGGAACAAACGTTAGCATTCTTCCTAGGTGTTGGGTCTCTTTGGTATCAACGGGGGATACCAAAGGTGCACACTCAATTGTTCAATTTTAATTTTATGTTTTGGTAATCCTAGGGGAAATTGCTATGCCATTACATGTGGACCAAAGTCAAACCAAGGGTCGTACAGGCTCCCATAGTGAATAAACACTTCCCCACCAGAGAACACGATGTAAAGTCATGCAAGGCTATGAGTTGTTTACCCCGTCGGGTGTCTCCAATCCTGGCAGTAGAGGTAGGCCACCTTCTTGGGTAAACCGGGGTTAAATAGTGTATTTGAGGCGTTGAGAAGAAGAAAATGTCATGCTATGCAAGGTATGAATAAATATGATGTTTATAAATTGATAAACGAATACAAACGAGGTCATATTTCAATAGTTGCCGAAGTTCCTTAAGTTTTTAAGAAAAACATTTTTAAGAAACTGAAGAATATTCCCTAGCAGAGTAGCCACTGTGAGCGGACGACCTTTTTAAAGGGACACTGCGAAGCGGGCCGGGGAAAGAAATTTTGATTTAGCGAGGTTTGTGGAAAATAAGTTTTTGTTTATCTTGAGATAGGAAAAACTATTAAGTTGATTTAATTCAGAAATCCGTTTGTAGAAAATATTTTCCTGTTTTATAACTTAAAGACTCAAAACCTCAATTTCGAGATCAGTGAAAGAGTCGTCACCCAGATCAGCTCATTCGGAAAATTCCGGTACAGCTCCCTACCGAGCGCAGACTACTGTACCTAATCCAGAGATTTAGGGTTCGGGCAACTTACCTACTTAACCTCAAGCTTGTATTCGTTTATTATTAATAAGGCCATATTTATTCAGTTTATTATCTTTCTCTAACCTAATTTGTTTACTTTATTAACCTGATGCTAAGGCAAAAATGCATAAAATAAATTGTAGGAAATTAAACCATCCAGACAAATATACAAAAGAATAATAGAGGCCGATTATACAACCAAATTGAATAAAATATAAAAACTCTCATCCTCACTTTTACAAACGCCTAATTACACGAGGATTTAAAAATACATCGCCTAATTACACGAATTAATCTATTAAATACAACAAAAATAAAAAATAAATGCTGCAACATGGATTAGTTAGCACAATTTATATTATAAACACAAATAGAACTCAAATCAGGACAGAATGGGGATTTTAGGATAAGGGAGCATGCATTTAGTGGGTAACCGAGTCGACCCGACTGGTCGGATCGGTTAGACCTGGAAAATGGTTTAGAAACGCCCTGTGGATTTTTGTGCTGTAAAATCAATTTTTATAAACCATTTGGCTCGGTTACATGCATATTTCCATTTTTGTGAGTCGGTTATCCAGGAACTCGGGGTCCCGTTCGTATGGGTTCCTAAATACACATTTCATCTAGGGTTCAAAATGCAATAAACACACCAAAAACATTTGTGAAAATATTATTTTACTTGTTTTCAATATTTTCCGGGGATTTTATAGAGTTCGAGGGTCCACAGATGCTGAATTATGGATCCGATTCGGATAAAACCACCCCGAAACTCAAGAGATAAAACCCCGAAATAAACTGAAAACCCCGATATCCGTATGTACAGAAATCTAAAAACCAAAATTTTATGGCATATGGATGGATTTGGGCAAAAAATGATCGCAGCCAAATGCACAAAATGGAAAGCGGACTATTTTCGGAGGATCGGGACAAATCGGAAGTCTGTCCATAAAGAACAGAGCCGTACGACTCTAATATTAGAGCCGGTCAACTCTGTTCATTAAGAATAGAGCCGTACAGCTCTATTCGGGCAATCCAGTTCTGAAATTTGCAAAAAACAAAGAAAACACATAGAAAAGACAATGTAAACATGTTTAAGGCCTCTCAGAGTTTACCTTAGTGTGTTTGAATGCTTTAAACATCAAAGAACGGATTGAAAGCTTGGAATTCTTCCTGGGAACTCAATCGGCCGAAAACTATAACAATCCGAAACAATCCGAAATGAATCCGAAGTGATCCCCAATCAATGTGCAAAGATTAAGTAACTTGCCACCAATGTTTAGGAATTAATTTTGGGTCTTAATCCTTGTGTTTTTTGGTTCACCACTTTCCTCTCTCTCTCTCTGCTTCTTTTTTTTCTTCTCAATTTCTTTTTTTCTTTTAAGATTCAAAAGCCTCTCCCCCTTTCTCTTCTCTTTTTATACTCTCCTCTCACGTATCATTTCAACATTAAATGGCTGCCTTACCTTTCTAAATCTGCCCATACTTCCTCTGGTGAGACAAGTTGCTTTGTTTTACAAGGCAACTTTTCTTGCCCACTAGAGCCGGGGCAAAATTTTCGAAAGTCGGACGTGCACCGTAAACCCTGGATATCACATAGGAGACCTTTTCGGGGATTTCAGATCATGGATAGCTTGGTTTTCAGGACGTCCGAGGTACTCCAGGCAACATTCTGTCATTTTAGGTCCAATTCAGGTCCGTTCGGTCCATAGGTAACACAAGAATTCTCATCATAGAGGTCGGGACAAAACCCGTGCTCACAACGGCTAGATCGTTTTGATGCATGTATGCGTGAATGTGTGCATGATTCGAGTGTATGCATGTATGCGACATAATATTTATACTATTGTATTTGGTATCTATACGAGACTTGGGATGAGATTTGTGACTTCCGATGATCTTCTGTAGGGAATATCTCTGCCGGATGTCATTGTTGGGGACCCTGCTGGGGACCCTAACTCAGTGGGGATCATCTTAGCTGGGAACCCTACTGGGGATCTGCTGGGGATCCTAACTCATCTAGGTTTTACTTATTCTATCCGTTCTATCGAGACCGACGTATGCCTCCTTTCGGCTTACTCACTCTAGTACCCTTCAGACCTCTCTGATCAATTGTACTGGTGGATTTAGTACATCAATACCACAGGCTTGCTACCTGTTTGCCAAGGGATGACCTATCCATTTGAGTGGGAGGATGAGAATTAGATCTTGTATCTTGTGTTGCATTCCGCTTGGGGTAACATATCCGGACCAGGAGTTGCCATCTATAGCAGGAATTCCATTTGCACCGTCGTGGGCTTGGATGTAATGGCCAACTGATGGGCGTTTATATGTAATGGCACGATGTATGCAATATGAATATCTAAGCAGAAAATCAAACATGCCTAATATCATTATATGACAGCAGAATGAATACAATAGGGAAATCAAGAATGACTCTGATCTGACTCTGAACATCACTTCCTTCTTGTTTCTAACACGTCCTTTTGGTTTTCCGTGTCAGAAATTTTTTCCTGGGGATTTTTTTTGGATGGACTGAAAATTTTGTACGAGCACTCCATCCAAGTAGATTTCTTCGCACTGGCTAGTTTTAGGATTAGAAAAAGCTCCTTAACATGTTCGTTGAAAGTTGAGAGAGCATTGTTCTTGATGATACGCAGTGGCTTAGATTTTTCCTGCCCCTATGGTTGGAGGTTTGTGTTTGGGTGTAAAACACTTCATCAGATCTGGTTCGCTGCGTGTGGCAACCTGTATATGGACATTGATATGTAATGACATGACTAATGCATATTGAACATCAAAACAGAATATGAAACATTTATGACATGATCAATGTGAATGCATTAGGAAAATCCAACCCGTGACTGTGGTTTTGATCAATGCCCCTTCATGCTACCAATATGTCCTTTCGGTTTTCCATATTGGGATTTTTTTTTTTAGACAAATCACCACGGTATGCAGCCGAACACCGAGGGGAGTTGCCACTATGAGCGGACGACCTGAGATGAGATCACTTAACCACTGGATCCTCCAAGGGTCTGAAATTGCATTCATGTTTTCAATTCACTCAAATTATAGTTTATGCACAATCTCCAAAGATGGACACAGCTTTCAGCTTTGCAAAGTGTGGCCTGATTCAGAATGACTTGAGTTAATTGTGGTTCCCCTACGTCTGTCAACCGCAATAGCCCTGTAGCAAGTCACACCATCTTTAGGAAGTGAAAGGACCACTGGTTAGTAGTCACTTATGTTGCAGCTGAAGGCTGAGTTCTTGAAATGGTTGGTAAATGCAACTTTCCCTTGAATATTGGCACATCAGGTTTTGCAAGTCTTTCTGTTAATGGTAACATTCCATTCATGATTGTTGAAAGCTTTGTAAAACCTGGTTGCTCCAACACTGTTGGTGAAGTTTATGGATGCACTACCACCTTCTCCAGTCTGAAAAGGACTAGGTGCCAGTCTCCACCTTCTCCCTGTCACCTTTTGCTTGGCTGAACCCCTTGTACCACCCCTTGTTGGGTTGAATGTCAATGGTGGATAATTATCCCTTTAACACTCAAATATTGACCTTTGAAAGTGTCTCACCAGCTCCTCTTTTCCCTGAAGCCTAGTATAGGCTATAGTGTAGACTTTGCTGGACAAGAAAAGTGGTCATCTCTTATTATGAGTGGCTCGCTGAAGTTGGTATGCAGCTTTTGGGTTTGTGAAATCAGCAAGAAGGTACAAGGAATCAAAGGCCGGTGTTGATTCCCCATCTAGGAATTCCATCAATAATTTTCTCATGTATTGATTGGATACATTCCTGATCATAGCAGTCGAATCTTAGCCGTCCGATTCAACTGGTAATATAGGATGATTGGGCATTGAACCAAAATCCTTCCCTCGATTGTAATTAATGTTGTAATATGAAGCGTCACCGTTCCTAGTCCTCCATAAAATCAAAGGCTAACATTGATTTCTCATTATTACTCTCATTCTCTTTCATGCAGTGCTCATTCAGGAGTTCCATCAATAGTCTGCTAGTGTATTGGCAATCTTCAGCTCAGTTGAAGCAGATTTATATTCAGATCCCTTCTCTGTCATGAGATCAAGACCCTTCCCACAACCTGCTCCGTCGCCTTTCTGGTGATGAGATATGGAACAGCATTGGGGTTTAATTTCTTGTTAGGAGCCATTGATGGTAGAAAATAAGGTTTCACGGGATCAGATTATGGGAGAAGATGAAAGGGGTGGTTCATCAAGCAAGTGTTGTGCCTTGCGTATAAATGAAAAAGTATGGATGGAGATGGAAAAAGGAAGTACTTTGGGTTTGCAAATAGGAAAGTCCAAATCTTCCACGAAAAGGGTACAAAAATCTAATAGTGATGGAAAATTGGGAAGTTGAGGCACTCCAGTGTTAAATATGGCGGCCAGGCATAAGAGAGAAAGACTCTTCCATCTGCACTTTTTTTTCGGACTAAATCCAAACCATAGCCGCCTATTGGTTTTCCTGTTGCATTCAAATTCATGCATGTCATATGTGTTTAATATGCTTTTGGATGAACAATGCAGGCGGAATGTCATGTACACATGAATGTCACATGAACAAGATAATATATGCACTACAACTAAGAACTGCATCGGAGTTTTACCACATGATAGGTGATAAAGGTGATGAAAGCCATTTGAATTTCCCATGGGTTGGAGATTTTAGTGAGTTTGGCATTTTAGTTTTAGGGTTTTGGCATGGGGTACTTCCTCGGATAAGGAATTAGGCTTGGAGCTTCGTTTTAAGGTTTGATTTTGAGTTTCAATGGTAGCTTTCGGCTTGGAATAGTTCAGGTATCATGTGCGATATTCAAATTGAACTTTGGGGTAGGGCCAGTAGCATCTTGCAAGGATTGTTGATTTGGATCAGCAAATGACTCGGCGGAGGTGGTGCCATCATATCATTTATTTATCTCACAAGCTCACCTTTCAAGAGAGAGTTCGGTCAGGATCAGATTCACTTTTAAGTTCCCTACGGTATTCAGATTGATGTCATGCATTTTGATATTATGCGTGTTGGATATGTCGTTTCAGATGATCAAATGCATGCACAATCCCATGTATATGCAATCACCACATAAGTAAGAAGATAAAAAAACTCATTGCATTCAAAATGATTTCAATACACCTTGCAAACAAAAATGGGTCGCCTACAAAAGGGAAGCCTCTAAGGGTATTGATATCATGGCATCTGGTCATTCCCGTCCTCAACAAACCAGACCTTGTAGCTCTCCATCACATTCCTCTCCCTAAGAAGTTTGAGGAATTTCCTTGGCGGTCTCCTTGTTTGCCCCTAATTGCTTATCAGAGGTAGATGGGATTCTCAATTTTCCTTCGTCGATTAGCTTCTAGACCTTATTTCGCAGAGCGACGCATTCATTGGTCTGGTAGCTCGCTATCACATGATAGCTGCAGAAATTGCCCTTTTGTTCTGGTCCTGGCCCCATATATGGTATGATGCTCTGCAGAAGACCCACCTTTCTGCATATGGCATATAATCTATTCAACGAGCAAGGCCCTGAGGATGTGATTCATCCATCATCTTTGGGAGGTGAGTTCCGGATATGTTGCGGAATAGAGCTAGCATTGGCACTGGTTACAAGAGGCTCCTTCGGTTCTACTTCATCGGTCAGCCCCGGTAAGCCCAAGTCCTGGTGAGAGGGCTTTCTGAGGTGTCGAGGGTGAGTGTCAGCAATCTAGGCATTCTACTTCTTATCAGTATCTGCATTGGATTTCGTGCTTTCCATATCCCTTATTTTTCCTTCGAGCTCTGCCACCCGCACCTTCAACTTAGTGCACCTTGTCGTCAGTCTCTATACCTTGCCAAGATCAACCCCTAGCATTTCCCTCAACATCACTGCCGCTTCCTCCCTAACTGCCTTTCGAAACTGCGATAAAGCGATATAATCCTTCACAATGTCCGTTATGGCGTTGAAGTTCATTGGGTTGGCCATTTCCGAGATTCTTTCCCCTTCGCCTGATAAGAACACTTGTTAGTGTCGACGGGAGCATGCGTGGCAGATACCAAATAGGGAATAATGTATGCATGAGTGCGTGGTGTGACGCGTACATGTATGAATGGTGAGTTGCATAGGTGATGTCATGTAATGCCATGTCATGCTATACTATTCTAAACCAACCAAGTGTATGTAAAGTCAAGAACAGAAACATACAGATGCAATGGATGCTGTTTAAAGGGGTACATGCTAAGGTGAGGTATGGCGTATAAATATATGGCACATGGATAAAATGACACACGGGCTGTCCACGGATCGAAGAAAGTGGTACTTGCGAAGGAACTGGAATAGGGTGCATAACTATGCACCCGGGGGATAGAATGACACACGGGGTGCCCACAGATTCAAGCAAGTGGTACTTGCGAAAGAACTTGAATTTTCATGCGCGAAGTGAGACGAGCTTGCACTTGGCACATGGGCAGGTTTTTGGTGCTCAAGGAGTGCCTTGGGTATTCATGGATGGAATAGGATGAAAAGGTGTGATTGGCACACCGACAGCATTTCGGCGCTCGGGGAGCACCTCAAGCCTTTATGTGATGAAATGAGATGAGTTCGCGCTTGGTGCAGGAGAAGAGTTTCGGTGCTCAAGGAGCACCTTGGGTTCTTATGCAATGATATGAGATGAAATTGTGTGCTTGGCACACAGACAGCATTTCGGTGCTCGAGGAGCACCTAAACGGCTTCATGTAATGAAATGATATGAGATAGCATGCTCGGCACGCGAGCCGAGTTTCAACGCTCGAGAAGCGCCTTGTGCTTTTATGCAATGATATGATATGAGATGGTGTGCTTGGCATACAAACAGTGTTTCGGTGCTCGGGGAGCACCTAAACGGCTTATTATGCGATGATATGAAATAGGATGGCGTGCTGGGCACGCGAACTGAATTTCGGTGCTCGAGGAGCACCTTGTGCTTTTATGTAATGATATGATATGAGTTCGCTCTTGGAGCGCGAGTAGATTTTCAGTGCTTGGGGAGCACCTTGGGTTTTTATATGATGATATGAGATGAGATGGTGTGCTTGGTACACAGACAGCATTTCGGTGCTCGGGGGGCACCCAAACGGCTTTTATGTATGAATGAGATGAGACTTAGTCGTGGTTGAATGATGTCAGACGGATGGAAACTAGAATGAAAAGGACTTTATTTGTTTTATTTCTTTTTATTTATTTATTTCGAATATTCTGCAGATGCCCCAATGCTATGCAAAAGGTAATGCAAACAGGCCACATGTAATTCGACACTTGGGTAGAGGTTCGGTGCTTTCGGGGCACCTAGTGGATGTCGTGAAATGGTCACGTGTGGCCGACACACAGACAGAGTTTTGACACTTTCGGGGTGCCTAATGGATGTTATAAAGTGGTCACGTGCGTACGGACACATGGATAGAGTTCTAATGCCTCAAGTCACGTGCAACTTGAGGCACGGACAAAGATTCGGCATTTGTGGAACACCTTGCATGATTTGGTGATGTCATGGAATGCCCCTATATGTGTAGTAACTAGGCACTCATGGAGTACCCTGGATGATTCAATAATGTTATAAGCAATCCGATGTGGATCACGACATACAAGCAAGATCTCAGTATCCCTATGACACCAATGACGGATGGATGAGGTGTTGTGCAATGTTTGTCATGTGACTTCCCACAGGACAAAAGATTTAAGACCGTTGTGGTCTCCTAATGAATTTTATGGTGTAGTGGAATGGCCGAGTGCAAACTGGGGCACAGGTAAAACACGAATGGTTTTGGAACACCCGTTATGAAATGGAATGACCATGATGGGCATCCTTGGAACATCCTTTATTTAAACTGAATGAAGTGGTTTGAATGAATGTTCATGTCACACAAAATGTGAATGACATACAGGACAATGTCGTGCATGCAAGGTACGAATGCAAATGTCACACAAATAAAATATCATGGCTACACAAAGACATGGTTAGCACATATGGCACACGGGGTGATGTCTGGTATGCTTCCTGGAGATATAACACACAAGGTGTGTATGGCACACGAATAAAAGATCATGGCTACACGAAGATGTGGTTAGCATCAGTGTCATGAAAATGTCGATGTCTTGAAAGTGGTTGTATAAAGGCCCAATTAGAATGGCATATATATGATTACATGTATTTGATGCTTCGCAAATGAAAATGATAATGGACGTGATTTCTTTGTTCTGGACATTTCAAGAATACCCAACACCATGCAAAAGAAAATGCAAATGAAATAGTGCATGAGCCGACACACGGATGGAGGTTCGGTGCTTTTGGGGGCGCCTAGTGGGTGTTATGAAATGGTCGCGTGTGTACCGACACACAGACAAAGTTTCAATGCTTTGTAGGTCAAAATGAAATGGCGTGACACGGTCACATGGAAGCCGTTCCATGGACAGAACTCTGACGCTTTTTTGGGGCATCTAATATGAAATGATGTTGCAGACAAGTCACGTGTATGTGGGGACACGGACGGAGGCTCAGCATTTATGGAACACCTTGCATGAATTTATAATGTCATGAAATGTTCCTATGTGCATAATGAATCGGTGCTCGTGGAGCATCTCGAATGAGTTATTAATGTCATGAAGCAATTCCGATGTGGATTGCGACACGCAAGCAAGTTTCCGGCATTGACGTAATGCTAACAACGGATGGACATGAAATAGAGATGATGATGTAGTGTTATGTTGCCGCACGATTTTGCCACATAACACAGCCCTATGATTGTTTTGATTTTCTAGTGAATGACATGGTATAGTGAAATGGCCAAGTACGAACCGGTGCACGAGTGGACTACGGGTAGTTTTGGGTACCCGATATGGTATGAAATGAAATGATCATGGTAGGCATTCTTGGAGTGTCCCTTATGAAGTTTAATGGAACGAAATGGCATGGATGTGTATGTCACACAAAATGCAAGTGGTTGCAGAAAAATGTGGTTAGGATACGTGACATACGGGATAATTTCGTGTATGCCTTATGGAAATGTTGGCACACGAGATGTATATATATGTCACGCGAGTAAAATGTCGTGGCTGCAAAAAGACGTGGTTAGTAAAAATGCCATACATATGCATATGTGTAAAAAATTGTTGCATGAAGACGTGGTTAAAAATTACACACGTATGATTATCGTGTTAGATACTGTGAGCGGACGACGTTTTTATGGAATGCGCAGTGAAGCGGGAACCGAGGATTTTCTTTTCGAAGTGTGAGTGTTTGTGGTTTTGAAAATGGGTTTTAATCTTCTTTAAGAAAGCCTTTCATTTTATTGGAAAAACCCTTTTTGTAGAAAACTTAATTGTAAGTGTGAATTTTGGAAAATAGGTTTTTGGAAAATCCCAATTTAAACTTAAAGATCTCAAAACCTAAATTTCAAGATTAGATACAGAGTCACCACCTGGATCAGCTCATCCGGGAAATTCCGGTATAGTTCCCTACCAAGTGTAGACGCGGTACCTAATCCAGAGATTCAAGGTTCGGGCAACACATCTACTAATCCTCACTTATTTTCAATTATTATCTCATAATATAATATAACATCCACTTAATTCTACTCCCTTTATCTTCTTTTATTTTTAATCAATGCTTATACACATGACATAAATATAAATCCAAAATAAAGTTCAGAAAAGTAAAAGTGTAGGAAAAATAAAATAGAGGCCAAATTGTAAAATCCATAAAAGGAAAAAAACTCCCATCCTCACCATTACAATCGCCTAGATACACGAAAATCTAAAAAAGTACAATCGCCTAGAATACACGGTTTGGTCTATAAAATACATCCAAAAATAAAATAAAGAAAAATAAAAGCTGCATTCAAATAGAGTTAGCACAAGTATATAAAACACACCAAGGACTCATACAAGACAGAATAGGGGTATTTTAGGAAACTGGGTCATGCAATCAGGGGGGTAACTGGGTTGACCCTACAGGTCGGCCTGGTTAGACCTGGAAAATGGTTTTTTGAAACGCCCTATAGGTTTTACGAATGAAAAACCAATTTTGAAAACCATTTGGCTCATTTACATGCATTTTCCAACTTTTAACAGGCCAGATATCCCGGGACCCGGGGGTCCCGTTCGTAAGTGGGCCTAAATTAAACATCCATCTAGGGTCCAAAAATAATTTAAACATACCAAAATTCAGTTTTGAATAAGAAAAAGATACAAAAGTACAAGTTTGGGGCCCAAAAGGGCAAAACTGTAATTCTATCTCCTGAACTACAGCCGAGCGGCTATAGGTTATAGCCATGCGGCTGTAGATTACAATCGCGCGGCTGTAACACCTAGAATGTGTTTCGGCTTTTTTTTCTCGTTTTTGAAAATCGTTTTACAAATTTAGCGATTTCGGGTAATCTGGAATTTCTGGGAACACACAAATTTCAACAAAACAGATCCGAAGTGGATCAAAACAAGTCCGAAAATCCCTAAAAACTCAAAATTACCAAACTTTATCATTACATCCATTAATTAAAATCAGATAACCGGGAATCTAAGCATACATGGATGTAATTGGACCGATAATAAACATAAAAAACACATTTACTTGGAAAATGGAAGCGTTATCGGTCGATTTAGGGCATTGGAGCTTCTGCCCCTGAAGATTACAGCCGTGCCCCTATAGGTTACAGCCGCACCCCTGTAGGTTACAGCCGCGTGGCTGTAATTGTCAGGTGGGGTAGCTGTAACCGCAATCGCTTCCAAAATCGCAAAAAACTCAAAAACACCAACAAATAGCACCTAGAATGAATTAAAAAGGATTTTTAAGACCTCTCAAAATATACCTTGTCTGTGTTCCAGTGCTTTGGACCACCAATGATGGATTCGGATGCAGGGAAACGCCTTGCAATCATAAGCAACCCAAAAGCGCTTGCGATCTCCGAAGCCCGAGCGGAACCCCGAATGAAATTGAATGAATGATTACAGTCTAGAAACACCCTTAGAAAACTAGTTCTCTCAAAATTATGATTGTTTATACAGATTTTATTAAGGTTTTTTTTATTATTTTTGGATTAAAACACTTAATTTCAATCTTTTTCTTTCTAGAACTCTAAGTGTGACTGTCTTTTCTTTCAATTCTCTCTATTCTGTATGTTCTGTGTCTCCTCCCTAAACCCTAATCCCATTATAATGGTTTTATATCTCCCATTAAGGTTAAGAAATCCGAATTAAAGGCTGATTGGTGTTAAAAATGGAAATCTGGTGATTACAGCTGTGCGGCTATAAGGCACTACAGCCGAGCGGCTGTAGTGACCAGATTAGCCCATTTTCACTTATTTTTCATTCTTTTCTTCGATTTTCTTAAAGACTCACTCGAATTTCTTTAGGGTTCCGTACCAAGACTTGTCACACACATTCGGGTCATCTGAGACATTTCCGACATTGCCCCCGGTTATTCCAAATCTGCTTCACGTTTATCCATGAAAAAAAAGTAATAATGGCTTTCATCACCGGGGTCAGGAAAAAACCCGTGCTTACAGATGCTTCATGAAAAGGTAAAAAGAAATCAACATGGAACAAATGTTAGCACACGTAAAAATATGCTCTCCCTTCCAACCTTATTTCTCCATTCGATTGGTCTCGTATTCTTCCTAGGTATTAGGTCTCTTTGGCATCAACGGGGGAAACCAAAGGCGCACACTCAATTGTTCAATTTTAATTTCTGTTTTGGTAACCCTAGGGGAAGTTAATAAGCCATTACATGTGGGCCAAAGTCAAACCAAGGGTCGTACAGGCTCTCATAGGGAATATACACTCCTCACCATAGAACGTGATGTAAGGTCATACGATGCTATGAGTTGTTTACCCCGTCGGGTGCCTTCAATCATGGCAAAAGAGGTAGGCCACCTTCTGGGGTAAACAGGGCTGAATAGTGTATTTGAGGGGTTGAGAAGAAGAAAACACATGATATGCAAGGTATGAATAAATACGGTATTTATAAATTAATAAGTGAATACAAGCGTGGTTATATTTCAATAGTTGCCTAAGTTCCTTAAGTTTTTATAAAACAATGTTTAAGAAAACTTTTTTTATCACCAGCTGAGTCGCCACTGTGACCAAACAACTTTTTATGTGGAAACGGACGCGGCGAAGCGAACCAGGAATAAGCGAATGAATTCGATTTGTTTAAAAAACGGGTTTAGTTTATCTTGCTTTAGGGAAAAACATTTATTCATTTTGAAATTCATTTTGTAGAAAACATTTTCCTGTTTTATTACTTAAAGACCTCAAAACCCAAATTTAATATCAGTGACAGAGTCGCCACCCGGATCAGCTCATCCGGGAAATTCCGGTACAGCTCCCTACCGAGTGTAGAATGCCGTACCTAATCCAGAGATTTAGGGTTCAAGCAACTTACCTACTTAACCTCGAGCTTGTATTCAGTTTATGATTTATATTACCATATTTATTCAATTTATTATCTTTTTCCCTACCCAATTAAGTTCATTTTATTAGCCCGTGCACAAGCAAATGACAAAATTAAACTGCGGAAAAGTAAACCATACATCCGAATCAAACAAAAGAATAACAGAGGCCACTTATACAACCAAATCGAATAAAAAGGAGAAAACTCTCATCCTCACATTTCAAGCGCCTAAGATACATAAGGATCTAAAAATTTACAAACGCCTAAAATACACGAATTAATTTATTAATTACATGAAAAATAATAAAAAGGAAAATAAATGCTGTAAAACAGATGGTTAGCACAGTTTATATTATAAACACAAATAGGACTCACAGCAAGACAGAACTGGGATTTTTAGGAACGGGGGCATGCATTTAGGGGGTAACCGGGTCGACCCGATCTGTCGGACCAGTTAGACCTGAAAAACGGTTTTGAAACGCCCTGTAAGTTTTGGTGCTGGAAAACAATTTTTGAAAACCATTTGGCTTGGTTTCATGCAAATTTCCACATTTTAGCGGGTCTGTTATCCCGAAACTTAGGGTTCCATTCGTGCAGGTTTTCCTAATTTCGACATCCATCTAGGGTCTAGAAAATGGTAAACACACCAAAAACAGTTTGAATCCGCAAACAGCATCGCACGACGACGTCCATACGGGTCATCCCGCGATTCTGTCTCTTCCGGGAACTACAGCCGTAAGGCTGTAACTAGAGCCATGCGGCTCTGGTTAGAGCCGTGCAGCTCTAAAACACAGCCGTGCGGCTGTATTACCTGGACCCGAGATTGGTTTTCTCATTTTTCAAAAAATCGCTATTTTTCTCATTTTCGATGTTTCACGGGGGTTTTATAGGGTTCAGGGGTTTGCTGATGCTGGACTACGGATCTGGTTTGGATCGAACAACCCCGAGTTTCAAAAAATAAAACCCGAGAAAAATCGAAAACCCTACTATTCGTACGTATAGAAATCCGAAAACCAATGTTTTACAACATACGGATGCGCTTAGGCCGAAATTGATCACAACAGAATATATAAAATGGAAAACGGACTACTTTCGGCTGATCAGGGCAGTTTCGGGATTCTGCCCCTACAGAACACAGCACGGCTCTGTTCAAAATAAATACAGCCGTGCAGCTATGTTCATGAAGAACACAGCTGTACGCCTGTGGTGGGTAGCCCTTTTCCGGAAAATTTGTAAAGAAAAAAAAAAAAGAAAAATGCATAGGAAAAGTAATGCACGCAGGTTTAAGGCCTCTCAGAGTTTACCTTGATGTTTTTTTATGTGTTTGACGTCTAAAAACGGATTGGAAGCTTGAAATTCACCTTAAACACTCAACCGGCCGAAGTCCCAAAACTAATCAGAGTCGATCTGAAATGAACCCGAGATGAGTCCAAGTGAGTGTGTTAAGGCAAGAGATCCTTCCTCAAATGCTTAGGTATTGGATTAGTGTTGAGTTTTTAATTCTCACTCACTCCCTCTATGTTTTTCAGTCTCTCTCTTTTTTTCTCTTTTCCTTTCTTTCTCTGTTTTTCTGAGAACCCTCCAAAAAGTCCCTTTCTCTCTTTCTGATTTTTCTTTTTATACCCCTGACTCATAATCATATCAAAGCATAAATGAGCCGTCTAATTTTCTACGCTCTTCGGCCACTTTTCTTTTCATTCAACCAAGTTGCTCTGCTTTGCAGTGCAACTTGGTTGAACCCACTAGAGCCGTACAGCTGTAGTTTGAAAACTCTAGCCATGCGGCTCTAGCAAGAGCCCGGCCAAAATTTGTCGAAATCCAACGCTCACCCTAAACCCTAAAAATCATCTGGGGGACCTTCCCAGGGTTTCGGATCAAGGATAGCTTGGTTTTCGGGACGTTAGAGACCCTCCAAGCGACATTCCGGTCGTTCTCAAGTCCGATTCGTGTACCAAGTAACTGACAGCTCTTCCTGACCCCCATACACTAAGAAGCCGTATTCCTTTATGGCTTCATTGAATCTAAGATTCCAACTCCAAAATGCTTGCTTCAATCCATAAATGGATCTTTGAAGCTTGCATACCCTTCTAGGATACTTTGGATCGATGAAACCCTCAGGTTGTGCCATGCACACATCCTCGAGTAGCTTTCTATTAAGGAAAGCGGTTTTGACATCCATCTACCAGACCTTATAGTCATACCAAGTGGCTAAAACCAGCAGAATCCTTATAGATTTGAGCATAGCAACTGGTGAGAAAGTTTCATCATAGTCTATTCCATAGACTTGTCTAAAACTGATAACTCATATTCATATAGGCATTTTTAGGTCCATTATAAGTTGTATTCTTAGTTATTTTTGCATTTTTAGTGTCATTTTTATTATTTACTTGTCTAGTTTGTTTGTTTTATTTTATTTATTCTTATTAGTGTTATTCATCTCTTTTAAGTGTTTGGTAGCAGATTTTGGCTAATTAGGACTATTGCTAGAAGAGGAGTTGTTGGAGGCTAAACTTCAGCTGGATTTTTGGAAGTGTTGGAGGCTGTTTTAGCTTCATATTTATTCTACAAAGTTGTGTGCTATCCTTTAGCTTTCTATAGCATCTTGAATCGCTCCAATCGGAGCTGTATCGGAGAAGTTAGCTGAGATTTCCTACAACATGCTCGGGTCCTGTAGGTCAACCTTTTTCTATTGACTTTTTCTTCTAATTTGGGCTTCCTGATTCCTTTAGGAGAATGGGGATATGGTGTATTTTCTTTGGGAAAGTCTTTTTCTATGAGGACTCTTTTAGGGAAGGAATTTCAGTTTAAGAGAATTTGGGGGGTTTTGGAGCAAACTGTCCTGATTCATTTAGGAGACCTAGTTTATATTATTTAGGAGTCGTTATTCAAAATTAGGGTATAGATTGCTTGGGGGGAAAAAAAGAGCTGTACAAAATATAGCTTCTCCTTCGTTTTTTTTTTAGACCATGGACATCAAGGGCTACACGATTTCTTGATGATATTTTGTGGCTTATGCTTAGTGATGAGTAACTAAACTTTCCTCTAGTTGAGGTACTTAGAAGTTTAATTCCATTTGATTCATGAGACTTATGTTTTGATTATGTCTGTTATCCGAATATTTATTCAATTCCTGTAATGTAAATTATTTTATTTTTGTTGTTTTAATCAAATTGATTTGGCAAGTTAATTGATTGATTGTACTGCATACAGCTGAATAGAATAATATATCCGTGATTGTTGTTCTATTCTGTGGCAAGCTAGCTTTGCGTTAAGTTAGCGGAATTGAATAATTTAATCTGTATGATTTTCAGCGTTTCTGATTTCATTAATTGAGACAGGGATCTTTTTGTGATTAATGCAGCCATAGGATAATTCTTGTTAGAAGTTTCATGGAGATTATCTATTGGCTAGGGAATTAGTTATTCGGGCGTTTCCTAAAACCATCGATAAATTAAGAAAAGATTGGTCATTGAGTGCATTTCACCTTTGATTGCAACTCTCTCTATTTGGATGATTGAATTGGATCTTTGGTGTCTGTGATTGAATTACGGAATTAAACTGAAAAGTATCTCGGCTAGTTTTTCATTCTATTGATTTATTCTATTTTAATTTACAATCTGCAAATTCACAAATCACTTCATTTATTTTTATTATAAAACATTATCACTCTAATTTGTTTTCCCTTTTTGCAAATAAATACACTTGCATTAATCCTTGTGGTTCGACCCTGTTCTTGCTATACTACCCAGTATAAGGAACCGGAAATTTTAAATAAAACTTTGACTGGTTCACAACCTATCAGAAACCTTTCGTAACCAGCCACCCCTTGAAGGTGCTATCAGCCTTTAGCTTGTAGCACCACTTGTAACCTATGATCGGGCTATCAATGGTCTCCTAGTAAGTTTTGGGCTCCTCCTCATCAAAGACGAGAAGAGTGTGATCGTCAGTAATGAGAAACCAATATCTCTCAGGTTCCCCTACGATCCCTACCATACCTTCTAGGTCCTTGTGTGACCTGGGTTGGTGCTTCCTCCTGTGGAAGCTCCTCCCTGGTCTCCGAGTATCCTCTTTAGGAGTCTGTGAGTGTTGAACTTCCCTGAGTTCAACATTGCTGCCACTGTCTTTCTTGGAAATGAAATCCTTTTCAAGAAAGACCCCCTTCCATGCCATAAACACCTTATTCTTGGTGGGGTTATAGAAGTATTGCCCTTTGGTTTCCCTAGGGTAGCCCATAAATAGGCATTTATCAGTTTTGGGTTCTAGTTTGCCGCTAGTCAATTTCTTGACATGTGTATCATTGCCCCAAATCTATAGGAAAGACATATTGGGCGCCCTGCCCATCCATTTTTCATATGGGGTCTATTCCACAGCCTTAGTTGGAGTATTGTTCAAAATGAGAGCTGTTGTCTCGAGAACGTATCCCTAGAAACTTATTGGAAGAGAGGCGTTACTCATCATTAAGTGGACCATGTCCAAAAAGGTCCTGTTCCTCCTTTCGGACACCCTATTCCATTGTGGTGTTCCTGGAGGAGTGAGATGTGGAATGATTCCATTCTCTCTCAGATATGAGTCAAACTCTAGGCTCATATTCACCTTATCGGTCTGAGCGAAGGGCTTTGATATTTCTGCCTAGTTGGTTCTATACTTTGTTCTTAAATTCCTTAAACCTATCAAGAGTCTCGGATATATGTTTCATCAAATAGACATAGCCATATCTGATGAATTCATCCATGAAAGTGACAAAGTCCAGATGTCCACCTCTGGTAGCTGCGCTTATGGGCCCACATACGTCTGAATGTATTAGGTCCAATAAGCTAGTAGCTCTTTCAGCTTTCTTGCTAAAAGGCTCTTTAGTCATTTTACCTCATAAACAAGACTCACATATATCAAGTGACTCCATCTCAAATGATCCTAGGATTCCAGCTTTGTGAAGCCTAGCTATGTGTTTCTAGTTTATGTGGCCTAAATGACAATGCTAAAGGTAGACATGATTGAGTTCGTTAGGCTTAACCCTTTTAGTATTTATGTTATAGACTTAATTAGCTTCATTTAAATCCAGGATATGAAGGCCATTATTTAATAGAGCATCTCCATAAAATAATACCTATCTAGATAAACTAATTCTAGCATTACCAATAGTAAAATTAATTCTAGAAATATCCAAAACTGAAACAGAAATAATATTCCTGCACATTGTAGGTACAAAATAATATTGTTCCAGAATTAAAACTAATCCACTAAATATTGTGGCCTTAGCTTTCTTAATTTTGGCCTTGGCTATCACCTTAGCCTTGCCCTTAGCAAGAGGAGGGTTCCCCTTGTTGACGAGTAGTACCGATGGAGTCCTTTTGATCGACTATTCAGTGAGCTTAAGCATCCTATGTAGCTCGTGCGGTTCATCCCTTGCATATTATAGTTCAAGATAAACTAATCATAAGAATCCAGTAAGGATGCCAGGATAGTGTCAATCGCCAACTCTTGCGATATAGGCAAACCAAGATGGGCTAAAGTATCCAAATAGCCCATCATCTTGAGCATATGTGCGCTCACAGATGTCCCAGCCCCCATCTTGCAAGAGTGGAATGCCTTGTTGGTCAAGTATCTCTCTTGACGAGCTTGCTCCTGCAACATCTCATTTAGATTTGTTATCATAGAAAAGTCTTGCTGGTCCATGAACTGATTTTGCAGCTCAGGGACCATGCATGCCAACATCAGGCATGTCATCTCAGTTATCCTTGACATGCACCTCATATTCTTCCAACTGTGTAGCCGGTGGATTACGCCCAGTAGGTGCAAGCGGTACAGGTCTTTCCAGCATGTATTCCTTAGATTCCTGTATTAGAACTATTCTTAAGTTCTTAGACCAATCCAGGAAATTTGGCCCATAAAGAGTGTCCTTTTCGAGGATAGAATGTGGTGAAAGAGTATTATTGTTTGCCATTTGATTACTACAGAGAAAAATAAAGAGTATTACTAAAGGTCTTAGTTGTTTTTTCAATATGTAATTAATAATGAATCCATGCTATTAATTAAGTCAAGTTGTTGGGCTAATTGGCCGGGATCTATATTTCATCAAGATATAGCCAGACGAGGGCCTAGAAATACTATACCCTAATTATTTAGGTAGGAACGCTGTCCTATCCAACCTAGGGACCCTCAGTTTGATGGGCTTGTTGGCACTAACCCATCTGTGCTTAGGGCCAAGAGAATCCTACTACCCATGCTAAGTCCAAACCTCCATCCAAGTGTTAAAGTAACCAATACTCTAATCCAATACAAAATGATGATACTCCAGTGTATCCGGCGAGGGCATGGTCTAGAACTGGCTTATCCCCACTTCGAGTTGGTTTTGAATGATGGAAGCACTTTTAAGCAACTTAGTAATTTCCTTTTGGTTATTAGATTCATTTTAATAACGGCTTAGATGCATAAGTGGGTGAAAATGAGATTGGATCATACATTAAAGCATGTGAATAAATAAAAGCATAATTAAATAAATAAATAATGGAATGCTATGGTCCTAAACTATAACCTAATATAATTCTAGTAAACCTATACTAGAAAAACACTGGATGGGCCTCCTTCCTTCCTTCTAGGCTCGCCTTTCCAAGGGGCTTCTTCTTTACAACATTTTATAATAAATAAATAAAATAAAATTACATAAAAAAGAAAATGGCACGTAAGCTGTATTTACTCAAAAAGAAACATAACCCATCTTGAAATAAGGCCCAATAGCATCCATTCAAACATTTAATCACACAGATACATAATCCAATACATCAATTTATAAACATGTTAACATGCATGAAATTAATCTCATTTAATTATGTCCTTAGCCATTATTGAGAAAACACCAATTTGGCCCATCTTAACGGGCTTTGGGCCTCCAATCCAGGCAAAACACTGCTCCCACTGGAATTGGAAAACCGTGAATCCAAATTACACCGTCTGGTTAATCGTGCTAAGAAAAACCGGACCAATTTCATTACACCATATCAATTTTCCAAATTAATATATAATGAACAAAATTAAATTTCATTCAAGAATCTATGTGCATTTAAATGTAGAAATTTAAACAACAATATTTTAAAACCCATTAAAATTAAAACCTGGGCCCGGACTAGAAAAACCCTCCAAATCCAAAACACGGCTCGGCCCGCTGCTGCTAGGGAAACACTGCTGCAGAAACCAAATTTTATCTCCTCCACAATCCCTTACACGAACGGCTTTGGAGCAAGAACCAGTGCTAGCGTTGGATCATCGGAAGAAAGAGAAATATGGGGCTGAAATTTTTTGCCTAGAAAATCACCTATTGGCCGAAAATCACAGCAGCACATTTATTCCCTTGGCCGAATTCCACCTTGTGGAAATTTAGGTTTTAGGGTTTTCAATTTTATGTGGGCTTTTCCTCACTAAAGCCCAAGTCCGAAATTAATTGTTTAGGTTTAGTTTTAATTGCAAATTTAATTTTAATCCTTCATGTATGTGAATATATTATGCCATATAATATATTACATGTCATTTCAAATTAAAATCAATTTGACCAATTAATTTAACCTAGACATTAAAATTAGACACTTCATAAAATTAAATACATGTAAACATATACATGTGAAATATTTCCAATTAAGAAATAATACCTTAAATTAATTCATTTGAATTAATTATAAGAAACCCGGTATGAATATTAATTATATTATTTTGATCAATCCAATTGATCTATTTAATATAATCAATAGAATCCTCTCTTTCCAGTTGGTATACTCCAAGTATACGGTTGATCCGTTAAGTTCAAGCTCAGACGTCCAATGTGTATGATCCTGTGGGTCCGTCTTTATGTTGACAGGACCCATGGTCCATAGACTGTAGGTGAGCTCTAGCAAGCCACTACAGGCCCCAATTAAGATGGAGATAGCAGTCTAACTGAATTCGAATTTCTGTAGTTTAACTCATATCTCCTATGTCATTGATATTGATGTCCAACATAGAGGCATGGTATAATCACCCTCTTTTGTATGGAGACTTTAACTTGATCCTGAATAAACTGATACTCATAAACAAGTTCCAACTTGTTTGGGTGTGACCACACTCTTATTGGTTGCACTCATCAAGTGGTCGGTGATATCATCTCAGTGGACTACTAATGACATTCTCTTTTGCATATTCATGGCCCTGCCGTGTTCACTGACACACCCGAACATACCCATACTTGTCACCTTGTTACAGGCCCTTTAGGTGTACACCAAAGTACGTCACTTCATATGCAACAGCATGATATGGTCAGGTCAAAGGATCCATACAAGTACTACATGAGAATCACTTGTGATACTATACCATGTGGATTTCTCGTTTAGTGGATCTTATCCAGTACCATCCCCTTTGCATGTACCCATAAACCTAGTTGATAATCCATGTCCAATAGCTGGTAAGACACTGCTTCCATTCATTCCCATGACTGGAATAGACTATGAATAACTTTATGGTCATATCATTTTCCCTATCCATGGTCTAACTGCCAAGTGCATGACCCTTGTCAACATGGATATGGATATATCCATTGGATACTCTATTTATAACATTGCACAAGGTATATAATAAATAGATTAATACCTTTATTTATTAACACAAGTTTTATAATTCATAAATCTCATTATAAGATACAAAATGTATGATACAATACAAGGACCAATGCCATGGGACTAGGGCATCCCCAACAAATAGAATGATCAACAAAGATTACAAAAGTTTGGTTTGTTGGACTTTGAGAAACAACAATTGTAAAGTTTGATGCTTGAGCTTTGAAAAAGCATCAGAAGGGTTTTTTGTTACTTAAGCTCGGAAAAAGTAATGGTATAGTTTGATACTTAACCTGTAAAAGCATTGAGTTTATTACTTGAACTCATAAAAAGTAACTCAGGCTTTTTTCTTATCTATAAAAGAAACACTAGTGGAAAATCTTAAGCAGTTGGCTTGGGGATTGGACGTAGACCAGTTAGGTTGAACCAATATAAATTTCGGTGTCATCAATTTTCTATCCCTATACATTTTATGTTTATTTCTATTTACATTTCTACATTTTAAATTAATAGCATTATTATTTGAAGACATTCTTCTACTAGTCAAGCAAATTAATATTCACAAATCTTACTATTTTGTTAATTCCGCAACTCTTGTAAAACTTGTGTTTGTTGAATGAAAATTGTTTTTAATCGAAAAGATTTTTAAAAGAGTCTGTGAAAATTTTCATTGGGTCTATAGTACTATTTACCCTCCAGTGCTTTAGCTAGCCTATTTGGGACCGTCAATTGGTATCAGAGCTTGATTCTAAACAAAAGGAGTAAAATCCTTAGAGTGATCCTAAAATGGCTAGTACATCCAGTAGTCAAAATGTTTTTATGTTTGAGGGATGTTTCACCAACAAGCCTCCTTTATTTAATGGAGAAAAATATAGTTTTTGGAAAAATAGAATGAGGATATATTTACAGTCTATGGATATTCAGGTCTGGAGAATTTTCAAGGAAGGACCTAGTATTCCCACAAAAATTGTTAATGGAAAGTCTATCCCCAAAGAAGAAAATGAATATGAAATTGTTGAATGGAATTAAGAAGCTTTAAATTCCATAGCTATTAATTTATTACAATGTGCATTAGATATTAATGAATTTAATCATGTTTCAGGATGCACAACAGCGAAGTAAATATGGGACAAACTTGAGATGACTCATGAAGGAACAAAACAAGTCAAAGATAGAAAGATCAATCTTTACATCATAGAGTATGAGTTGTTAAAGGTGGAAGCAAAAGAGTCAGTTTCAGACATTACACAAGGTTCACACTATTGGGAATTATCATGGGACATATTAAACGCAAGGCAAAATACCGATTAAAATTTCCTTGATTCCATAGCCTAGGATCCATATGGATTAATAGAACGAAACCAAGAACGTAAAGAAAATTGAATTTTCTCACCTTAACTGTCTCCTCTAGAGACTGCTGCAGAAACCCAAATGCATTTCCTCGACAATCCGGTACACGAACGACTCTTTAACGCGACCCGTGCTAGCGAACGGAAGAATGGAAACCAAGAAATTTCAGCTTAGGAAATTTGGCTCCTTTCTTTGGTGTAGGCCAAAATATCAAGTGGCTAGGGTTAGGGAGAAATTAGGTTTAATATACTCCATAATATACTCCTTAGCCTACTAGGATTTTAATTAAAACTATAGGTTATTTAATTTGATTAAATTAATTTAACTTGTACAAATAGAATTAAATAAAACCTTATTATAAAATTCCAATTGACACACTTAAATATAATTTTACCAAATTAATATAACCCAAAGTTAAATTAAAATCAACCTTAATAAATACAAACTTTGTATTTAAATTTCCACCAAAGAAATTCAATTTTATTTAATTAATTATTTACTACATGTAATTAATTAATCAAATAAAATTAAATTTTCCCTTAAAATTTAATTATGACATAACCTAATGTCAATAACTCAATTAATTTGGTTTTCATTCCAATTCTGATTTGTCAACATTCAATTGTTCTATATGTATGATTCTTTGGGTCCATCTTTTGTTGGCAGTGGGCCCAAGGCCCACAGATTGTAAGTGGATTCTAGTAAACTGTTATAGCCCCCAATTAAAACGGAGACTTGCAGTCTAATGTAAAACATAACCCGGTAGTGATCTTGTATATCCCTTGCCAACTGACATCGATATATAAGCAAGAGGCATGGCCCTATCATCTTCTTATATGCTTATTTATTTCTTGATACCGAATAGACTGAACCTAACAACCAACTTATTCGGGTATGGCCAGTCCCACTCATCAAGTAGCTAG
Organism: Euphorbia tirucalli; assembly: GCA_039660915.1. Classification (NCBI taxonomy): domain Eukaryota; kingdom Viridiplantae; phylum Streptophyta; class Magnoliopsida; order Malpighiales; family Euphorbiaceae; genus Euphorbia; species Euphorbia tirucalli. The sequence goes on along the minus strand of CM077635.1, from coordinate 14,149,033 downwards.
TGATATCATCTCAGGGGCTGCTGAGTAGCAATTTCGTTAACTTCACTATCAATATCAATATGTTCACTGGCCCATCCAACATACCCATACTTGCCACCCTGTTATAGGCCCGTTAGGCGTATATCAAAGTGTATGAGATCCCATGTTATGTTATAGCGAATATTGAGTCTAAGGATAATAACAAGTCCTACCTAAGAATCACCTATGACGATCGAACCATGTGGTGTTCTTGTGATGTATCTATCCAGTACCATGTAACCTAACACATACCCATATCATTGACTTACATTCCATGTCCAATTGTCGGTGAGACGTCACTATCCAGTCAAGGATATGCCGATCTTTAGTTTCATTCATTCCCATGATTAAAACAGACCAGGGATATCTTTATGATTATAACTTTAACACTACTAAAAGGTTTCATAATCCAATGACCTACATTGGTTTACTTTAGTATGGTTATACTCATTGGATACTCTACTTATCAATAGCACAAGATATGAATAAATAGATTCATGCCTTTATTTCAGCACAAAATGTATAATACAAAATATCCAAATATAAAGTATAATACAGTACAAGAACCAATGCCATTTGGACTAGGGCACACCAACACACACTCATTGTGAACAAATTAAAGAATCTTGGCAAAAGTTTCACAGATAAAGAGCTGATTAGAAAATTAATCAAAACTACGCCAACTTTATGGGATGCAAAGCTCACAACAATAGAGGAATCAAAAGATTTAACTATATACTCATATGATGAATTTATTGGTTCGTTACTCACATATGAGATGAAAGTTAAGTCTACTACTGACAGTGAGCAAACTGACAAGAAGAGGTCCATTGCAATGAAAGCTCCTAGCTCAACCTCTGAAGAAGCTATCTGTGAATCCCGTAGTGATGATGAAGAAGATGATGAGGAAGCTCTGTTAATTTGAAAATTCAAAAAATTTCTAAAAATTAAGAACAAAGATAAAAAAAAAGTCATTGAAGTCAAAAGGCAATTCAACAACAACAAAGTTGATAAAGCCAAGAAAGATTCAAGACAAGAAAATACATGCTTTGAATGCAACAAAACAGACCATTTCAAAGTTGATTGTCCAAAGCTTAAAAGTTAAATACAAGAAGAAAGATAAGAAGGCAATGATGGCTACATGGAGTGCCAATGATGAATCAAGTTCTAATGATGATGGTGAGAAGAAAGAAAAAGCTCTAATATGCTTTATGGTAGATGACAATACAGATCATCACAACAACATGCAGAAAGTGAGAGATGAGGCAATTCTACAAACCTTATCTCATAATGATCTTATTCATGAATCCTTTAAGATGCATTATACTAAGCAAGAAATGTTTGCTAAATGCAAAGAGTATGAAAACAAGCTATTAGAAAAAGAATCAGGAAAGCTTGAACTATAAAGCAAAGTGAGATTTTTAGAAAACATTAATCTAGAATCAGTTAGCATAGTATCACATCTTGAAAAGAAATGTGCGAAGTTAGATTCTACAACCAACAAATTCACAAATAGAGAAAATATATTGAATATGCTTTTAGACTCCCAAAGAAATCCAAATGATAGAATATGAATTGGTTATGCAAGTATTGAAGAGATACTTTCTCAAATTCCCCCAAAGCCAATTATATTCTATTCTTCCTTAACTTCTACTATACAGACCTTATCTCCCAAACCTACATGTTAAAAGCATAATAAATGTTAGCAATAGTTTATTGAACCAAATTCCAAATACAAAACCACTCATATTACTTAAAAAGAAGGTATATCCCTCTCAACTAGGAAGTGTAATATCTTCTAAATCAAACCGAAATCCCTATTAACAATAGAAGATTGTCCACAAAAACACTTCTAGACCTATATACTCTCAAAAGCCCCTATAGGTCAAAGCAAAGACATAGTTATAAGCCCAAACACTCATATCAAATCAACTATGCTCCTTATCAGCAACATCCCACCTTAAAACCTTCCCAGCCACATCAATACAAGAAAAGGAAGAATGTTACATGTTATTACTGTAATCATACAGGACATGTAACCAGTGATTGCAAGTTTCAAAAAGGATGTTACAAAGGAAAGGTTATATGGACACCTAAAAAGATAATTGTTGATTCTAACCCCAAAGGACCCAATATTGTTTGGGTACCTAAGTTTACTTGATTTACTTTGCAGTTATGCCTAAAGAACACCCTCAAAGATTTAAAGTGGTGCATTGATAGCTGATGTTCTAGAAATATGACTAGAGATCAAAGATACTTTACTTCCATAAAGCAAGTCAAAGTAAGATCTCTGAAATTCAGAGATAATCTAAAAGGCCGAATTATTGGAAAAGGAAAGATTGGAAACAATCCATGCATTGATGAAGTATCTTTAGTAGATGGATTAAAATACAATCTTCTAAGTGTAAGTCAACTTTGTGACAAATATCATAAAGTAATCTTCGATTCAAAGAAATGTGAAATTGTGGAAGCTAAAATGGTAAGACTTTACATGAAGTACCAAGAGTTGGAACTATTTTTTTTTTTTTAATTCAAGTACTCTTACTAATGATCAATGCTTAATTTCACAAGAAAAAGAAAGTTGGTTATGGCATTGTAGACTAGGTCATGCAAGCATGCATTTGATTTCAAAACTTTCAAAGAAAGATCTTATCAAAGGTTTACCCAAAATCAGTTTCGACAAAAATTATATTTATGATGCATGTCAAAAAGGAAAACAAACTAGAAGCTCTTTTAATCTTAAAGGAGTTGTTTCTACCTCTGGACCATTAAAGTTATTACATTTAGACTTGCTTAGTCCAATTCAACCAACAAGTTTAGCAGGAATGAATAATGCATTTGTCATCGTACATGACTACTTACATTTTACATGGACATTGTTTTTGAGTCAAAAATATGAAGCTTTTGAACAATTTTCTACCTTGTGTAAAAAGCTTCAAAATTTTAAAAATACTTCTATTATTGCTATTAGGAGTGATCATAGAAAAGAATTTAAAAACCATCATTTTGAAATATTTTACAATAAGCTTAGTATATCATATAATTTCTCAGCTCTTAGAACTCCATAGCAGAATGGTGTTGTTGAAAGGAAAAACAAGACTCTAGGAGAGATGACCAGAACCATGCTCAATGAAAATAATTTAGCAAAATATTTTTGGGCAAAAGCTATGAACACTGGATATTACATTTTAAATCAAGCTTTAATAAGACCCATTCTAAAGAAAACACCATATGAGCTATGGAATGGTAGAAAACCTAAAACCTAAAATTGGTTATTTCGATCCATTTGGTTGTAAGTGTTTTATTTTCAACAAGGAATATATCTCAATAAATTTGACTCTAAGTCAATTGAAAGTATTTTCTTGGGGTATTCATTGCATAGCAAAGCATACCTAGTCTTTAATAAAAGAACTCTTACCATTGATGAGTCAATGCATGTTGTCTTTGAAGAAGCTAACTCTCTCCCAGATAAAGAATCTGAGGATACTCTCGAGATACTTGATCCACAAATTGAGAATACAGAAAATAATGAAAATATCCAGTAAAAAGAAGACAACTCTGGTGATCAAGTTGAACACAATGTGCAAAAATTGCAAGCGTAAGAAAATCAATATGATGATTTACCAATAAAGTTTAGATATCATAAAAATCATTCCAAAGATGACATTATTGATAATCCTTCAGAGAAAGTGATGACAAGGAGCCAAATGAAAGAATATTTTGTGAATGTGGCATTTGTCACTGAAATTGAACCAAAGAACTCCAAAGAAGCTAAAACTGAAGAAAGATGGATGATGGTGATGTAAGAAGAATCAGATCAATTCAAAAGAAATAATGTCTAGAAACTTGTTCCAAAACCTACGAATCAATCAGTTATTAGAACCAAATGGGTTTTTAGGAACAAATTTGATGAATTTGGTAATGTTGTCAGAAACAAAGCCAGATTAGTTGCAAAAGGGTATAACCAACAAGAAGAAATAGACTATAATGAGACATTTGCTTTGGTAGCAAGGTTGGAAGCAATCAAAATGCTATGTGCATTTACTTGTTACAAAGACTTTAAACTCTATTAAATGGATGTGAAAAGTGCATTTCTAAATGGTTACATCAATGAAGAAGTCTATGTAAAGCAACCTCCAGGATTTGAAGATTGTCACCATCCTGACTGTGGCTACAAACTTACTAAAGCCTTGTATGGACTAAAACAAGCAATGAGAGCATGGTATGAAAGAGATATGGAATGGAGAATTCTAAACTAGTAAAAACATCGATGAGTACATCAGTCTCATTGGATAAGAACAAGAAAGGTAAAAGTGTAGTTACTAAAAAATATCGAGGTATGATTGGCTCTCTACTCTATTTAACCTCTAGTAGACCTGATATACAATTCAATGTGTGTCTATGTGCAAGATTCCAAGCCAATCCCAAAGAGTCTCACTTAAAGGCTGTTAACAAAATTCTTAAGTATCTAAATGGTACTCAAGAAATTGGGATTTGGTATCCAAAATGTCAATGTTTTGATTTCATAGGTTATTGTTGGGATTTTTCACCGGAAATCACCCGATAAATGCGGAAGAACGTGGTGATTTCCTCAAATCCAGTCCCAGGAGCAATTGAAATGGAAATTGAAAAACTTAAAAATAAATAGAAAGAGATTAATTTTCTTACCAGAAAATCTCTTTCAAAAGATGGATGATGAGTGCAGAATTCAAAGCAGAATCCCTCCTCGTTCACGTACACGAACGTCTAACGAATGCAACACGTGCTAGGGTCGGAAAAACGAAACAATGGAGAGAAAAGGGGGCTAGGAATTTCGGCAACTATGCTTGTGTTAGGGTTGGCCGAAATTTCTAACCCTAGGTATTTATACCTAGGGTGGCCGAATTCCCTTAGGGGAATTCAGGCCCACCTTGGCTCCTTTTCTATTCTGTGCGGGCTTCCATGCTTTAATTTAGGCCCAGTCTAATTTTAATTGTTCTGGTTTAAATTAATTTCAAGCCCAATTTTAATAAACCCATGTATTTAATATATTACACCAAGTAATAAATTATTTACATTTAAATTAAAATTAGTTTGATCAATTAATTTAATCCATCAAATTAAAATTAAATCTTCACAAAATAAAATCATATGTAAACCTATACATATGAATATTTCCACCTAGGAAATAATCTCATAATTAATCCAATTAATTATGAAGAGCCAATCGAACATATACATTAATTTTATTACTAGGATTAATCCAATTGATCTTTATAATATAATTAATATATATATACACCTCTCTTTCCATAGTGTATACTCTAAGTATACATGTGATTCCTTAACTCTGCATTCAGTCGTTCTATGTGTACGATCCCGTGGGCCCACCTTTATGTTGGCAGCGGGCCTTTGGCCCACAGACTGCAGTTGGGCTCTAGCAAGCCACTGCAGCACCCAATTAAGATGGAGATGGCAGTCTAACTGTTATCATAACCCTGTAGTTTAAACTTGTACATCCCATGTCATTGATATCGGTGTCCAACACAGAGGCATGGATTGATCACCCTCTTTTGTGTCCGGACATTAACTTGATCCCAAATGTACTGATGCTCACAAACAAGTTCCCACTTATTTGGGTGTGGCCACACTCTTATCAGTCACATTCATCAAGAGGTCGGTGATATCTTCTCAGTGGGCTACTGAGTGACAAATCCCTTCTGCATATCCATAGTATTACCATGCTCAGTGACATACCCGAAAGTACCCATACTTGGCACCCTATTACAGGCCCTTTAGGCATACCCCTAAGCATGTGACTTCACATGTAACATCATCATATGGTCAGGTCAAAGGATCCATACAAGTACTACACGAGAATCACTTGTGATACTATACCATGTGGATTACTCGTTTAGTGGATCTATCCAGTACCATGCTCCCAGGCATGTACCCATTAACTTGGTTGACACTCCATGTCCAATGACCGGTAAGACACTGCCATATAGCCAGGTTAATGATAGTCTCCGGTTCCATTCATTCCCATGACAGGAACAGACTATGGATCTATTTATGGTCACATCATTTACCCTATCCATGGTCTTACTGCCAAGTGCATGACACTTGTCATCATGGATATAGATATGTCCATTGGATACTTCATTTAATATATTGCACAAGATAAATATAATAAATGAATTGATGTCTTTATTAATAACACAAATGAGTATAATACATAAATCCAATGAATGTATAATACCAATACAAGGACCAATGCCTCGGGACTAGGGCATTTCCAACAATCTCCCACTTGCACTAGTTCCAACTAGGCATGGGCCTAATCCCTATAGATCTAGTATGACCCTCGTGCTTGGGCTGGGCCAGCGCCTTGGTCAATGGATCTGCGACATTATCCTTGGTGTCCACTCTGTGCAATGCAATGTCACCTCTCTCAGCGATCTCTAGTATGAGGTGAAACTTTCTAAGCTCGTGCTTTGTGTTCTTGTGTGACCGAGGCTCCTTAGCTTGTGCGACGGCCCAATTATTGTCACAGAAGATATCGACTGGGTCCTGGATAGTTGGCACTACTCCCAACTCAGTGATAAACTTCTTCATCCATACAGCTTCCTTAGCTGCATCACATGCAGCGATGTACTCAGCTTCTATTGTAGAGTCCGATATGGTTGGCTGCTTTGAGCTCCTCCAGCTTACAGCACCACCATTCAGCAAAAATACATACCCAGACTATGACTGGTACTCATCCTGGTCTGTCTGGAAGCTCGCATCAGTGTAGCCAGTAACTGATAGCACTTCCTGACCACCATACACTAAGAAGCTATCCTTAGTCCGATTAAGGTACTTAAGGATCGCCTTGACAGCTTTCCAGTGATCCTCCCCGGGATCCTGCTGGTATCGGCTCATCATACTCAGTGCAAAGGTGACATCAGGTCTCGTACATAACATGGAGTACATGATTGATCCAATAGCTGAAGCATATGGAACCAATTTCATGTTCTCCCTGTCCTCCCTTGTTTTAGGACAGTTCTTCTTACTGAGTTTCAGCCCATGGCCCATTGGCAAGAAACCTTTCTTGGCCCGGTCCATGCTGAATCTTTTCAGAACTTTGTCAATGTACGAAGCCTGACTTAGGCCCAGAAGCCGATTTGATCTATCCCTGTAGATCCTGATCCCTAGGATCATCTCAGCTTCACCTAAGTCCTTCATTGCGAAGCACTTACTCAGCCACTGCTTTACCCCTTGCAGTGTAGGTATGTCGCTTCCAATGAGCAGGATGTCGTCTACATAAAGTACCAAGAATGTGACAATGCTCCCACTAGTCCTCTTATCCACACAAGGCTCATCTAGAATCTATATGAAGCCATATTCCTTTATAGCCTTATTGAATCTTAGATTCCAACTACGGGATGCTTGCTTCAGTCCATAAATGGACCTTTGAAGTTTGCATACCCTTCCCGGATACTTAGGATCGACAAAGCCCTCAGGTTGTGTCATGTACACATCCTCGAGTAGCTTTCCATTAAGGAAAGCGGTTTTGACATCCATCTGCCATACCTCATAGTCATACCATGCGGCTATGGCCAGCAGTATCCTGATAGATTTGAGCATGGCTACTGGTGAGAAAGTTTCATCATAGTCTATTCCATGGACTTGTCTGAAACCTTTCGCAACCAGACGCCCCTTGAAGGTATTATCAGCTTTTAGCTTATAGCACCACTTGCAACCTATTACCTTAGCACCCGGAGGTGGATCAACCAAGTTCCAAACTAGATTATCGTACATAGATTGCATTTCTGCCTCCATGGCTTTACGCCAATTTGCAGACTGTGGGCTAGCCATAGCCTCCTGGTAGGTTTTGGGTTCTTCCTCATCCCAGATGAGAAGAGTTTGATCATCGGTGATGAGGAAACCATACCTCTCCGGTTCCCGACGATCCTTACCAGACCTTCTAGGTTCTTGTGTGGCATGGGTCGGTGCTTCCACTTGTGGAAGCTCCACCTGGGCCTCTGAGTTATCCTCTTCAGGAGCTTGTGGACCTCGAACTTCCCTGAGTTCAACATTGCTCCCACTATCTTTCTTGGAAAGGAACTCCTTTTCCAGAAAGACCCCCTTCCTTGCCACGAACACCTTGTTCTCAACGGGGTTGTAGAAGTAATACCCTTTGGTTTCCCTAGGGTAGCCCACAAACAGGCATTTATCGGTTTTGGGCTCCAGCTTGCCACTAGTCAATTTCTTGACATGTGCTTCGCATCCCCAAATCCTTAGGAAAGACACATTGGGCTCCTTGCCCGTCCATATCTGATATGGGGTCTTTTCCACAGCCTTAGTCGGAGTATTGTTTAAGATGAGAGCTGCTGTCTCGAGGGCGTGTCCCCATAAACTAATTGGGAGAGATGCTTGACTCATCATTGAGCGGACCATGTCCAACAAGGTCCTATTCCTCCGTTCGGACACCCCATTCCATTGTGGTGTTCCGGGAGGAGTGAGCTGTGGAACTATTCCGTGCTCTCTCAAGTATGAGTCAAACTCTAGGCTCATATACTCACCCCCTTGGTCCGACCGAAGGGTTTTGATATTCCTGCCTAGCTGGTTTTGTACCTCGTTCCTAAATTCCTTGAACCTATCAAGGGTCTCGGACTTGTGTTTCATCAGATAGACATAGCCATATCTGCTGAAATCATCCGTGAACGTGACGAAGTACAAATGCCCACCTCTGGTCGCCGCGCTCATAGGCCCACATACATCTGAATGTATTAGGTCCAATAAGCCAGTGGCCCTTTCAGCCTTCTTGCTAAAAGGTGCCTTTGTCATCTTGCCTTTTAAACATGATTTGCATGTATCAATTGACTCCAAGTCAAATGACCCTAGGACTCCAGCTTTGTGAAGCCTAGCAATGCGCTTCTCGTTTATATGGCCAAGACGACAATGCCATAGGTAGACAGGATTAAGTTCGTTAGGCCTAACCCTTTTAGTGTTTATGTTATAGATATGATTGGTTTCATTTAAGTCCAGGATATATAGGCCATTATTTAATAGAGCATCTCCATAAAATAATCCCTCTCTAGATATAGAGATTCGACCATTTGAAATAGTGAAAACAAATCCAGAAATATCCAACATTGATACAGAAATAATATTCCTGCACATAGCAGGTACAAAGTAACAATGTTCTAAAATCAAAACCAATCCACTGGGCATCACAAGGTGGTATTCGCCAATCTCTATGGCAGCAACCCTTGCTCCATTCCCAACCCGCAATTCCACCTCTCCCTATCCCAGCAACCTTCTGTTCTTAAGTCCCTGCACATTGCAACAAATGTGAGAACCACATCCAGTATCCAATACCCAGGATATTGAAACAGTAAGGTTAATATCTATAACATAAATACCTGAAGAGGACGCACCTTGGCCCCTTCTTTGCTCTCCCATCAACCTGGGACACGATCTCTTCCAGTGGCCCGCCTGTCTACACCCGAAACAGACATCATCAGGACTTGCCTTCTGCTGGGCCTCGGGTCGGGCCTTGGCCTTCTTGGCTTTGGCCTTTTTGGCCTTGGCCTTGGCCTTTTCCTTGGCCTTACCCTTGGCAAGAGAAGGGTTCCTTTTGTTAACCAGCAGCACCGGTGGAGTCTTCTTGATCGACTGCTCAGTAAGCTTAAGCATCCTATGCAGCTCACTGACAGTGCGGTTCATCCCTTACATATTATAGCTCAGGATGAACTGATCATAAGAATCCGGCAAGGACGCGAGGATAATGTCCACCACTTACTCTTGAGAGATAGGCGATCCGAGATGGGCCAAAGTATCCAAATAGCCCTTCATCTTGAGCATGTGTGCACTCACAGATGTCCCGGCCCCCATCTTACAAGAGTGGAATGCCTTATTGGTCAGGTACCTTTCCTGACGAGCTTGCTCTTGAAACATCCCATTAAGAGTTGTTATCATAGCATAGGCTTGGTGGTCCATAAACTGTTTTTGCAGTTCAGGGACCATACAGGCCAACATAAGGCATGTTACATCCCGGTTGTCCTTGACGTGCGCCTCGTATTCCTCCAGCTGGGCAGCCGGTGGATTACGTCCTTGAGGCGCAGCCGGCACAGGCCTTTCCAGCACATACTCTTTTGACTCTTGTCTTAGAACTATCCTTAAGTTCCTAGACCAGTCTAAAAAGTTAGGACCGGAAAGCTTGTCCTTTTCAAGAATGGATCGCAGTGATAAGGTATTTGTGTTTGCCATTTGGGTGTTTCTACACAGAAAAACATTTTAGAGTGTTAATAAAGGGCTTTACTTTGTTGTTCCCATATAAAATTAATAATGAATCAAGTTATTAATTTAAACCGAGTTGTTGGGCTCATGGGCCGAGATCCATATTTCATTAAGATATAGCCAAACGAGGGTTTGGTACAACTAGAACGCCGTCCAATCCCAACCTAGGGACTCTCAGTTTGATGGGCTTGTTGGCACTTACCCATCTGTGCTTAGGGCCAAGAGAATCCTACTACCCACACTAAGTCAAAACCTCCATCCAAGTGTTAGAGTATCCCATACTCTAACCCAGTACAAAGTGACAATACTCCAGTGCATCCTGCGAGGGCATGGTCTACAACTGGCCTATTCCCACCTTGATTCGGTTTTGAATGAGGGAAGCACTTTTAAGCGACTTAGTAATTCCATTATTAGATTCAATTATAACGGCTTACATACATAAAGCGGGTGAATAGGCTAAAGGAACATACATTCAAACATGCAAATGAATATAAGACATAATTAAATAAAAATAAAATGGATTGCTATGGGCCTATATTACATCCTAATATTATTCTAGTAAACCTATACTAGAAATAAATATTAGGCGGGCCTCCATCTTCTCCTTCTGGGCTTGCACCTCCAATTGGGCTTACACCTCCATTTGGGCTCACCACTCCATGGGCTTCTTCTTTTACAAATTTTATAATATTTAATTTAAATAAAATAAAATTACATTAAAAAGAAAAACGACACACAGGCCGTATTTACCCAAAATAGAAAAATTACAACCCATCTTGTTCAAGGCCCAATAGCATCCAATCATACATTCATTCAACCATTCATATGCATCCAATACATACAATTCAAAGGCATGTCACAATGCATGATTTAAGCCCATTAAATTATGTCCAAGCCATTATTAGGAAATCGCCAATTTTTGGCCCACCATGGTTCTAACCCTCAACGGGCTTTGGGCCTCCAGCCCAGGCAGTCCAACTGCTCCCACTGGAATTGGGAAACCATGGGTCTAATTTAGCCGTCAAAGTAATTGTGCCAAAATTACCCGGACCAATTTCCATTAACCATATTAATTTCCAAAATTAATATCACATGAACGAAATTAAAATTCATCCAAGAAACCATCCGCATTTAAATTACATAAATTTAAACACACGAATTTTAAAACCAATTAAAATTTCAAAACTGGGCCCCGGGCCCAAGACTCACAAAATCCAAAATACTGGGCCCGGCCCGCTGCAGCTAGGGCAACGGAGTTGCCCTAGCAGCAGCAGCGGCCACTGCCCAGCAGCAGCCCGCTGCTGCTGCTGGTGCAGCAGCAGTCAGCGGCAGCTGCCTGTGGCGCCCCGCGCCACTGGCAGCGGCTGCCGCCACGCCTCCTGCCGCCGGCAGCCCCGCACCCCGGGAGGCAGATTTTTTTTTTTTAAATAACCAAAATTAAATAAAAAAATATCATCCATCAACACAAAGCAATTCACCAAGAATTCCAATAACGTACAACAAAATTAAAATAACATAAACCAATATGTAAATTTAATTTTCATTGTATAAACATATGGGAAAAATCATAAAACCCATACCATGAATCCCAATAAAAAACCTCCAATTTCAAAAATGGGATTCAACCAAAATTTATCAATTTCCACGGATCAAAAGCCCGCTCTGATACCACTGTTGGGATTTTTCACATGAAATCACCCGATAAATGCGGAAGAACGCGGTGATTTCCTCAAATCCAGTCCCAGGAGCAATTGAAATGGAAATTGAAAAACTTAAAAATAAATAGAAAGAGATTAATTTTCTTACCAGAAAATCTCTTTCAAGAGATGGATGATGACTGCAGAATTCAAAGCAGAATCCCTTCTCGTTCACGTACACGAACGCCTAACGAATGCGACACGTGCTAGCGTCGGAAAAACGAAACAATGGAGAGAAAAGGGGGCTAGGAATTTCGGCAACTATGCTTGTGTTAGGGTTGGCCGAAATTTCTAACCCTAGGTATTTATACCTAGGGTGGCCGAATTCCCTTAGGGGAATTCAGGCCCACCTTGGCTCCTTTTTCTATTCTGTGCGGGCTTCCATGCTTTAATTTAGGCCCAGTCTAATTTTAATTTTTATGGGTTAAATTAATTTCAAGCCCAATTTTAATAAACCCATGTATTTAATATATTACACCAAGTAATATATTATTTATTTAAATTAAAATCAGTTTGATCAATTAATTTAATCCATCAAATTAAAATTAAATCTTCACAAAATAAAATCATATGTAAACCTATACATATGAATATTTCCACCTAGGAAATAATCTCATAATTAATCCAATTAATTATGAAGAGCCAATCGAACATATATATTAATTTTATTACTAGGATCAATCCAATTGATCATTATAATATAATTAATATATATATATACACCTCTCTTTCCATAGTGTATACTCCAAGTATACATGTGATTCCTTAAGTCTGCATTCAGTCGTTCTATGTGTATGATCCCGTGGGCCCACCTTTATGTTGGCAGCGGGCCTTTGGCCCGTAGACAGCAGTTGGGCTCTAGCAAGCCATTGCAGCCCCCAATTAAGATGGAGATGGCAGTCTAACTGTTATCATGACCCTGTAGTTTAAACTTGTACATCCCATGTCATTGATATCGGTGTCCAACACAGCATGGATTGATCACCCTCTTTTGTGTCTGGACATTAACTTGATCCCAAATGTACTGATGCTCACAAACAAGTTCCAACTTGTTTAGGTGTGGCCACACTCTTTTCAGTCACATTCATCAAGAGGCCGGTGATATCTTCTCAGTGGGCTACTGAGTGACAAATCCCTTCTGCATATCCATAGTATTACCATGCTCAGTGACATACCCGAAAGTACCCATACTTGGCACCCTATTACAGGCCCTTTAGGCGTACCCCTAAGCATGTGACTTCACATGTAACATCATCATATGGTCAGGTCAAAGGATCCATACAAGTACTACACGAGAATCACTTATGATACCATACCATGTGGATTACTCGTTTACCAGTACCATGCTCCCAGGCATGTACCCATAAACTTGGTTGACACTCCATGTCCAATGACCGGTAAGATACCGCCATACAACCAGGTTAATGATAGTCTCCAGTTCCATTCATTCCCATGACTGAAATAGACTACGGATCTATTTATGGTCATATCGTTTACCCTATCCATGGTCTGACTGCCAAGTGCATGACACTTGTCATCATGGATATAGATATGTCCATTGGATACTTCATTTAATATATTGCACAAGATAAATATAATAAATGAATTGATGCCTTTATTAATAACACAAATGAGTATAATACATAAATCCAATGAATGTATAATACCAATACAAGGACCAATGCCCCGGGACTAGGGCATTTCCAACAGTTATAATGATGCTGATCATGCTGGTTGCAAATTAGAAAGAAAAAGTACTTAGGTACTTGTCAATTTTTGGGAGAAGCACTAGTTTCATGGTTAAGCAAAAAGCAATCAACTGTAGCAATTTCAACAACATAAGCTAAATATATATCTACACACAGCTGTGTAACATAGATATTATGGATGAAACATTGTCTTGAAGATTATGGCCTAAAGTATGATCATATACCTATAAGGTGTCATAATACTGGTGGTATAAATTTGACAAAGAATCCTATGCAACATTCAAGAGCAAAGCATATAGATATCAAACATCATTTTATCATAGATCATACTTAAAAAGGAGACATCTACTTGGAGTTTGTTCCTACAGAAGATCAAAGAGCAGATATTTTCACAAAGCCCTTATGTGAAAATAAATTCAGTGAGTTAAGAATGAGAATTGGAATGTCCAATCCAATTTGTGAGAAATAAAATTAATATTGTAAGCAGTATTAATTCATTTGAATTAATATTTTCATGAGTAATAATTTTATTGGATTAAGTATTATGATTAATTTTTTTTCATAAGTTTAGATTGCGTAAAATCGATTAAAGTTTTGCTATTAGATCGAATTATGATCTAAAAGATTAAATCATAAATATTTATGAAAATAACTTTTAATTCAACTAAGGCTTTACTATTAATTTTATGAATTATAGAGAATCATTTAGAAAAATAAAAACATAAGCATAAATATAAATAGAAAAGAAGACTAAACATTAATATCAGTTTACAAAATAAACTAATCGGGAAAAACTGTTTTTAAAAGCCCATAGCCCTCAAGTTCTCATAACAGATAGAAGAAAAACTCACGTGTCTTAATAAGTCAGCCACGTGACTTCTCAAAATGATGAAGCATTGGATAGAAATGACATCATCTAAAGCACACTAAGGAAATCACCAGTTTTGATCGTCTTCTCCAGGGCCTTTATGAAAGAATTGGATATTGAAAAGACAATTTGGAAAATTGAATCATCACCAACTTCTCTGAAATTGTACTTTACCCCTCTCAACTCTCAATCTCTTTGCTAAAGTCTTTTCTTAGAGATCAACCTTACAAAGCAAAACCATGATAAAGAGGTGAGTTGCCAATGGCACTTAAAAGCTGCGAGTGTACCTTCTCAGAGCAGCAAAAGGAGAAATGAAGAGGAAGAGAGATGAATCAACAATCTCTAAAAACAAGCCTCGATCGAAGAAAAGAAAAGCCAATTCACTTGATGAAGTATGTAGGAGAAGAAGGAGTGTTAGGAAGTCTCACCAACTCATAAAGCTGCCTCCTCTGTCTGACCATCCTCCGGAAGTCCAAAATCCAGTGGAGGTAAACCTGTCTATCCTGGTGGATTTACAAAGGAGAAAGTAAGATGCAGGAGAGTAGACTGGGAATTTCTCTACAAAGTAGAAAAGCCATTCTTGTGGATTTTTAAGAGACAGGGATGGGAGGATTTCATGAATATAAATGAAACAATTTACGAGCCCCTGATTGTTGAATTCTATAGAACCCTAACTTGCATAGGTTACATGAATTATCAAATTACATTGAAAGGAAGAAAATACCTTGTTGATGAAGAAACCTTTAATAAGTTCTTCAATCTGCCATTAGATGGAGTAAAAACTGAAAGATCACCTGTACCCTTTCACTTAAGGGATTACAACTTTGTTGCGTTTATCCATTGGCTATTCAATATTCCCTTGGACCATTCTGTCCCCTGGTCTGAACCTGACTTTGGATACTTAGATGACAAGTTCAGAATATTGCAACTCTTGAATTGTATTTATTTTTTAGCCACAGAAGGCTAGCTTAGCAGTAATGAATGGTTTTGATTTTTACTTAACCTGGTATCTAGTCAATCCAGTGAGAATCAATCTGCCCTTTCCTTGATCAACCACTTTGCTCATATCAGAAGCAACTCAGCTCTCCCATATAGCATGATCCTCCCTAGATATTTTAACTTCTTTAAAATATCTAAAGCTAGAATCAAACCTTGTCTGCCTAAGATCCATCATAAATGAAACCAACATTACTAGAATGTTGAAAGTATGTGCCCAAAAAACTCAACTGCCAACCAAGCCAGTGTTTACTGAGTCTGAGCTAGCATTAGATAATGAATCCTTAGAAGAAAATGACCAAGAAGCCAATTATGACCCTATAAATGTGAGTACAACAATTTTGACTTTACCAAATGAAGAAGGAGATAAGGAAGAAGAGAATGTGAGCTTAGTATAATGTGCAATGCCAAGATAAGGAGATGTTACAACCAGGCCTTAATTTGACACAACAACTTCATAGGAAGAGAGTGAATTTTATGAATCTTTGCTTACATTATAAAATGATGAAGAGATGGACTTAAGTCACAATGAAGGAAATGAAACTCACTCTGCCATGAATATGACCTCAAATGATCCTACTCCTTATACAGAATTTGAGCCATTAAGATCTTCAATGTCCTGCCACAGTACATTCCATGTCCATGACCTTTTTAAAGAGCTCCTTCAAACACCATTTTGGTATCAACCTTCTCTATTCACCATGACAAACACTTTCACTCATCTAAATCAATTTCCCCCACTCCCACTCAACATCAATCCACCCTCTCCCTTATCAGTTGTGCCCGATTCAAATCAATTCTCTACAATGACCATGTCATCACCCACTACACCACCCCAAGATTATTACAAAATCACTACATGTACCATGGAAACTTGCTTCAAAGTTATCTTAAAAGTTTTAAGTGCCACCAATGCTCTTATGGGCTCTAAAGCCTATACTGAAGTACCAATTGCCATGAGAGATCTGCGACTGCAACTATTGAGCATCTAGGACAAGGTGCACAATCTGACTGCAGGAGTGGAAATGGAGCTAGCAAGGATGAAAGGCACTCTTAATCATCTTACAGATTAGGTAAAGGCCATGAAGGTTCTGATTTCCAACATCCTCAAGTCTGGTGCATTCTCCTCCTCTCAAGTTTGACGTGCAAGCTGTTGATATGCAGAGATGATCAAAAGAGATAAAGTGGCACTTCACAATTCTCTTTTGGGTCAACAGCTTCTTATTATTCTGTTTCTAATTTATATCTAATACATTATCTTTGTCCTTTCTGGATTGCAAGTATTTTGGTATATTTGTGTCACATCTGGCTTAAATAGGGTATCAATGCTTGTTTTAGCTAAGTATATGCTAAACAGTACTTTTGTTTATCACTATGGATGCTATATCTATAAGAACACTATTATATATGTGATGTGTTTTATGATGATTCCAATGGGGGAGGAGTGGTTATGTATGTGATATATATATGTATAGTCTCTGTTTTGTGCTAGTTTTTGCTTATCTGTTTTTATGTTATATGTAACGTGATCTTTGAGAAACTATTGGTTATGTATGTGATATGTCTCTAACATATATCTGACATATTGACATCTATGTGATCTTTGTCTTAGATGGTTATATATCTGTAATATGAGAGATCTATATGCATTATGTTGCTAATATGATTAAAGCATATATGGCGGTATCTATATGATGTAATGATCCATGAGTTTATATGTAATAATGTAGTGATTTATGGGTACTGACCTGAAATGATATATGATATGTTAATATGCTAGTTATATGGTACACATAATGCTGGTAATAGAAAGCCTGTGATTTGTAGTAGTTTAATATAATACCTTGTAACTGCTATAAGGTGTGTGTATTAAGTATATATGATGATAACTATGTGATAAGTATGTAATGTACATTTTATGTATATATATGATATGGTGATATAGTGATATGTGAGTATAAGTACACATATATGCATCTGTATGGTATTGGATATCTATGAATGCATATGCTTCCATATGAAAATCCTGTAATTAGTTGTAACATTGTATGATAACCTGATAGCCATAAGGCATGAATCTATGATTAATTTGCTTAAGGCTTTAGTAAACTTGTATCTGTGATTGACATATATGTTGAATTGAGTATAATATGTATGATTAGTATGGAATTTTAGTTATAAGCCATTCTCATCAGCAGTTCTTGTTAGTGTGCCCTAGTTTTTAGGGCATTAAATTCTTGTATTTTGTACTATACATTCAGACTCTTTGTATAAATACATCATTTGTGTCACATTAATAAAGGCATTTAATCTATTCCATTTATATCTTATGCTATAATATGAATAGAGTATCCATTGATTGATAATCATAAAACATATCCCAAGTCTATTCTAATTGTGGGAATGAATAGAATCACAGACTTGTATATTTGATGACTATGTGGTAGTTCTTTACTAGCCATAGTACTTGTAAAGTTAGTCATGATTATAGGTACATGTCATTGACATGGAACTTGATCGATTCGCACAAGAAAGCCATATGGTTGTGACGTCATAGGTCTTTCTTGAGTAGGTCTCTTTTGTCCTCAGACCAGATTTCATTATAGTATCAATATGGAATCTGGTTCACTTTAACATACACCTAACAAGTCTATAAAAGGATGCTAAATACGGGTATAATTAGGTGGACCAGTGAACATATTGATATTGATGATGAAGTAATGGAATTGCCACTCGGGTAACACCAAGATGATATCACTGTCCACTTGATGAGTGGGACTGATAAGTATATGGCCGTACCCAAATAAGTCGGTTGCTTATTTGATTAATCAGTCAACTCAAGATCGAGAAATATAATAAACAACAGAAGAGGATGATGGACACCGTGCCTCTTGTTTATTCATATCGATGTCATTTGGCAAAGGACATTATGAGATTACTACCGGGGGAGTGTCTTCTAAAGACTGTTGTATCTCTGTCTTAATTAGAGGGTGTAATGATTTGCTAGAACCCACTTACAGTCGTGGGCCTTTGGCCTATGGCCAACATAAAGATAGACCCATACGACAATTGAGCCGGAACTTATAGAAATTGAATATGTAATGTACATTGAAAGGAATGCGTTAATTAATTAGTTGGCATTCAGTGTCATGGTAATTAACTAACATTGGGTTTTTTAAATTTAATTAATAAGTTTACATAATGTAATTAATTAATTAATCAATTAATTGAATTGCATAAAGTAAATAATTAATTAAATAATTTTCCTAAGTAGGAAATTAAAATACATGTATTATATTTTCTTAAGTGCGAATTTAATTTTAATTTAGAGGCAATTAAATTCAGCCTAATGGACTTTTAATTAAAGTTTATTTATATAATTGTAATCCTAGTGGGATTAGGTTTAATTAACCTAGTCAAAACCTAATTAGACAAGAAGTCTATAAAAGGCACACTTAAGAATAAAAAAAATTAGCCCTAACCCTAGTTATTAGGCTGTAAATTTTAGCCCCCTTAGTGAATTTTATAGCTGCAATTTTCTATTCCTCCACTTCTTCGGCTAGCACCTGTTCCCGCTCAATAGTTGATCGTGCATCGGATTTTCGAGATTGCAGTTTCAGGATTCGATTCTGCAGCAGTCTCTAGAAGAGACATATTTGGTGAGTTTAATCTCTCATTATCCAAATTGATTTTATTCCAAACAATGGTAATAGGACACGATAGGTGGATTCTAGAAAATTTTAAACGGTGCAATTCTGTTGCGTCACATTATTTTTCCGATGACGAATTCCAGCAGTTCATATGAGAAACCTATGCTGATGCTGTCAGTATATGTGTTGCACTTCATGATGATATAGTATGATTAACAAATTTATATAATGCAAGAGATGTCCTTTATGAAACACATATATACCTCTATTTTGTTATGAGATGAAAAGTATGATATTTTGCCATAAAGATTAACAAATTGCTATAAGCCATATGGTTGCATATGATAAATGGCTTGCTTGTAATTATGTATTCTTGCAAAACTAAGAAATCTTATAGGTAAAGTTATGATATAAAGCAGATGCATGAAAATGCTTTGCTAAAGCCCATTTATTGATCATACAGATCCTTTAATCAATTTGTTTAAGTAAATACTTAAACAAGTGTGTTTTATGGATGGAGTAATATTTTGGTCTTATGAGCTCCTTTGCACTATGATTTCTTGAGCTCACATAATTCTTGATGAGTGAAAATATTACCAAGTAATTTTGCAAGAATTTATCAGTTAATTGATTAAAATTCTATTGAGAATTGAGAAATCATAGCTAATATTTAGCTTTTCCTGGTCTGATGCCTCGTTCAGCAAGATTGCTGGATTTAGGAAGTCTCAGAGTGTAGCAGAAGAAGAAGAGAGAAGTGTAGCAGGCTGCGGCATGGATGGGCCGGAGTTAGAAGAGAAGGGCGCGGCCCAAAGGAGGAGGAGATATTTCTGCTGTTGGAAATTCCAGTACTGGCCTTAGCTTCTCAAGGAAGCTATTGAATTTTGTGGTTGTAGAATTTTAACCATTAATTTTTTTTTGTTGAACTTGTTTCAAGGATGATTATATCTTACCTTTTTAGGGACTATAAATACTTTACTATCTTTTGGGGTTAGAGGAGGCATTCAATGCTCTCAACTACTTATTAATTTGAATTTAATTTTAGTTTGCAATATTATTGTTTCTTTGCAAGTTTTCTATCTGGAAAATCTTGCGATTAGGTTTCCTAACAGGCTGAAACCAGCTTAGGCTGATGGTCTGAGGAAGTCTTTCTTTGTTTTTATTGTGGATATTTTGTTTTGATGATTGTGTGGTGAAATGCTTAATTAATATGGGAAAGGGCCCTCTCATATTTCTTAGTATTCCTGATGAGACCGAGAGGAGATTTAGGAGTATGGAAAATCACACACACACACACACACTTTCCATGAGACCGAGAGGAGATTGGGAGTGTGCTAAGGGTTTCTACTTGATGTGGAATACTTGCTGGTTTTAATGCATGATTTCCTATGCTAAGTGAGGTCGAGAGATAAGCTTGGTGAATAGAGAGCAAGAAACCTTAGATCTACATTCCGTAACATATTCATAGTAAAATTCTAGAGGAAGATATTCTGAGATTGCCTGTTTAGCTGGTGGAAGTCTGTGTTTTTACTATTATTGTTTTAATATCCTCTGTTTTAAGCAACCTTTCTTACCTTGCCTTGCATGTTTTTTATTTTCAGCTTATATAAATTCTTTGTACACTTTTAACTGGAAAACCTTCAGATCTGGTGATTTACTATGAATTTTTAGAAATTTCCCTCACTCCCTATGGATACGACACTTGCCTTGCCCAATACTACAATTGACCTAGTATACTTGCTAGTGCATAATCTTAAGGCAACAATTCTTTATGCATTTTTTTTGGCAAAACACATTATGAGGCCCTGAACTTTTATGAAATTTGCAATTGGCCCCCTGATCAAGTTTTTGAACACATTGGGTACATGAGCTTTTTGTTTTAATAGTATTAGACCCAAACTCGATATTTTTTTCTCCTGTGGGCTATAGTATCCATTCACTGGTATGTGACACAATTTTCGCAGACACGTGAGATTAAATCGGAGGTATAATTTATATTCGTAGCTATCATAAAACTGCATAGGAAGTATGATTCTGATATCTCCAATCAACTCTAGAGTCTTCTATTTTTCTCAAAAATTGTGGCACGTTTAAGTGAACAGATACTGTAGCCAACAAGAGAAAAAAATGTCGAGTTTGGAGCTAATACTATTAAAACAAAAAGATCATGTACTCAATTTGTTCAAAAAATTGATCAGGGGGCCAATTGCAAATTCTATAAAAGTTCAGGGGCCTTATGATGTTATTTGCCTTTTTTTTTAAGTAGGATTCATGAGCCGATACATATTATATGGACTGAATTTTGAGAAATCTATGGGCCGCTAACCCAAATCCATTATGTATAAGTACTCGTGCCTTGTATTTTTTTTGGACCATTTAAAAAGTTCTTAAGGCTAAAGCTCTTAATCGCAAAAATCTTTCTTATAAAGGCCTAAATTTTTTTTAAACCCAATATGTCCTTCACTTATTTCATTAGTTATGATTGAAAATTGTTTTACCATTGACTCATAATCAATTTAACTTGGTTTCTAAGAATTTTCTCATCCAGATTACAAGGTCATTATTTTTATGAGAAATTAGAGATCAAGAAATTAATTTCATGATTCCTAAAATCCCTAAAAATAAATCGAGCATTTTTTGAGGGGGGGGGGGGGGGGGGGGGGGGGGGTTAAATTCAAAAGAAATCTTATCTACAGAGGGAGCCTCTTCAATCCATATTCTACAATCACCTGAAGATTTTCTTGACATTTCTTTAAAAAAATATCTTTAGTACAGAAATTCAGGAAAGTTTTTATATGTACTTTGTCAACTTACAGATCTCGACGAATATCACATAGAAAGGTTTGTCATCATCAAAAAAGGGAGAGTGTTGAATCGTGTTTTGATGATAACAACTTACTGGAAAGTTGACAAATAAGAAAAAAAGTAAATCATATTTACTTTAATATTATTACAATTATTTTGTAATTAATAAAGAAGTAAAATGTGATTAGCATGATGAAGCTACTACAAGAGATTAAAAGCATGTTACATGACAAGTTCATTATTGATCAAGAGATGAGCCTTGCTTATCAGCTAACAATCTTTTGCTCAAAACTTCCAACGGCTATACTAGCTTCAGAAGGAGAAAATTGCTTCAAGAGCTACAAGCTTCACTTACCATATGAACTTAAATTTCTCCAAAAGCCATATTTTGTTCAAGAGGTGAATGCAACAATTATATCCTGTTTATGAGCTAAACACAACGGCCGACCTTGACGTAACAGCTGGTTCTTCAAATTGAAGAGTTTTTGGCACCTATAAAAGCAGCACAAATTGAATTAATCATGTGGGAGACTTATTTCTAATCACACATACAAGCTATTTTATTCAAGTCTTTCACAATTCCTTTAAAGAGCAAATAAAGAGAGAAAGTTTCATCTTTGTTTATTTAATTATTCATATTCAAGGGAATTGTATTTTCACATAAGGCTGTGTGAAGGGGGTTTCTTTATTGATAGTGTGATCGACAAAAGTTGTAAAAGTTTGGTTGTTGAACTTTGAAAAACAACAATTGTAAAGTTTGATGCTTGAACTTTGAAAAAGCATTGGAAAAGTTTTTGTTACTTAATATCGGAAAAAGTAATAGTAGATGTTTGATACTTAGCTTGCAACAGTATTGAGTTTGTTACTGTACATAGACTGGTTGGATCGAACTTGTATAAATTTCGGTGTCTTCAATTTGTTATCCTTATACTCTTTATACTTATTGCTTTTTACATTTCTGCATTTTAAATTAATAGCATTATTATTTGAAAACATTCTTATACTAGTTAAGCAAATTAATATTCACAAGTTTTATTGTTTTATCAATTCCGCAACTCTTGTAAAACTTGTATTTGTTGAAAAAAATTGTTTTTCATAAAAAATTTTTTTTAAATAGTTTGTCAAAATTTTTATTAAGCATATAGCTCTAATATATATATATATATATATATATATATATATATATATATATATATATATATAAAAGGTAAATAATAAAATAATAATAATAATAAAAGGGTAAATTTATCATTTTACATAAAGTTAACCTTTTACTAATGGAATTACAGATAAAGCGAATGAGTAGTTAATTTTGAAAATAATTTAGGAATTAGACAAATGTATTTTTTAAATAAGCAGATTGACTAGTGTGATATATATCAACTCATACACTAATAAATTATTTACCCTATTTATTTATTATTGTATAGGTGAAAGTCCTACTTTAACCATAATTTTTTACTCTGTTTTTTTTTTTTTTTGGACAAACATTGTTCCTCATTTGTTTCTAGAAACTTAATTAATATATTTTTTCATCTGTGAGGAGAAAGAAAGAAGATAATAATATGTAGTGCTAATTAAATAAATGAAACTATGCGCACAGTGTATTTCATTTCATCAGAATGTTGGAGGGTTCACTGTATAATAATAAGTAAATGAGTAGTTTTTCTATTTTGAAAATTTTTCAGTTTTCTATCTAGTTGATTTATCTTTGCGCTTTACAATTTTTTTTTTCGATCTCCTCTTTTCACTTTTGGCTCACACGGAAAACATTTTTCAAAACATTTCAAGGTTAGTGATGATCTAAGAGGTCACAAAAAAATTATTTAAGGTTTTTTTTTTTTTACTAGGAATGGTTTAAACGCCGAAAATAATACTGCAATGATATTTTTACAATCATATATTTTCAATAAGAATAATTATTTCTCTAAAGGTATGTATTTTAGTATAGTTTATTTTAGCTTCATTTAATGATTTACCTTTTGGTACTAGTTCTAACTTGGGATGTGTGGAAATAAATTAATCTTTCTCAGTCTGCTGTACTTTTCATAAAAATTAAAAAAAAAGAAAAAGAAAAAAAAAACCACAATCCTAAAAAACAACATATCGTTAATGCTTTATTGGTCATCTTTTTTTCTTTTTTTTTTTTTTAAAGTTCCTTTAAGAACTTTACAGTTTTAATATGACATAGATAGGAGTTTTATTTTGTCTGTTTCTCAAACAGGAATGAAATTTTATTCACAGTTTGTAGTTAAAAAAAAAAATTTATAGTCATTTTTATTATTAATTTTAAAATATATTATTTCACACTTTTATAAAATAAGAAGATATGATAAATATCATTGTTTTTTTTATTTGTGATAAATATTAATTTAATTTGCAGATATAATTATTATTATTATTATTTTTTACTGAAGATATAATCTTTTAATTAATATAATGACTTGATATATTATTTATTCTTACCACTTTAGTTAGCATAGAGTAAAAAGTTTAATTATACTTTTTTCAATTTAATAATGGTTAAAATTTTTGGATTTGGGGGTGGAATTGCCTTGGAAGGATTGTGAAGGTGGTGAATAAGTACCTCACAAACCCCTTCGCAAATAATTTTGTTAAGAATAGCTCGAATAGTTTAGCTCATAACTTAAACAGTTGGGTATCACGTACTCCAAGTCATTCTTACTTTAATTATCCGTCTCTTTAATGTATTTGTAATGTAATTTCATTTGAATACATCAATAAATACAATTATCTCCTTTTTACTAAAATAAAACATATACATTATCCTTCCAGTGTCTTAAAAGCGCGAGAAAAAAATACAATATAATCAAAATAACCAACTAAATCATTAAAGTTTGATTTTTCAGTTATATTGATTCGGCATCTGTTGAGATGTGAGGTAGAAAAGTCCTACATCGGCCAACAATGAGCAAAATAAAGAGCTTATAATTAGAAAGGGTAAACCTATTACTTGACTTAAGTCATGCTAATAGTTAGACTCATCTCATTAAAAAGCAAACTAAAATGAATTAAGCCACTTGCACTCCTCTCATTAAGACTTGGTCTATATCTAAAATCTTTCATGGTATCAGAGCTATGGTTGGAGGGCGAAAAACAAGGAAGACTATTGTGAGTAATCGGAACCAGTTTGAAGCCTTGACGGAAGAAGTTTTGACGGAAGGAGAATCACCGGCAATGAACACAAAACCCGATCTGGTTTTAGATCGTTCTGCTACAGCGGGAAATGATAATAATCCTGGTGCGATTCTCGTCGGAACTTTGCTCACTAACAACAACTATTTCACATGGAGGCATGCGATGACTCGCGCTCTCATTGTGAAGAAGAAACTGAGGTTTATTGAATCTGATGCTCCGCCGCCGGCAAAAGGTTCCGATGAGTATGAAGCTTGGAAGGAGGGAGATTGTCTTGTCACTGCTTGGATTCTGAATGCGATTCACAAGGATTTTGCTGATTCTTTCGTTTTTGCCTCCTCCGCGAAATCGCTATGGAAAGAATTGGAACAACGCTTCGGAGATAACAATTCTCCAATGCTTTTCAAGATTAAGCAACAGATCAGTCGATCGGTGCAAGCCTTTTCTATGGTAATGAAGATAGAGAAGCAGAAAGAGGTTGTTACTGAGAATCATCATGAATTTGCACATTATTCTGCAACCAAAGGCAATACAAATGGTGGATCCAATGTTCCAGTAGCTCGTGGTGCTCCAGAGAGTGATGAAGATGACAAAAGCAACAAATATTGCGATCTGTGTGGCAAGTGGAGGCATACAAGGGCTGAATGTTTCAAGGTTATTGGATATCCTTCTTGGTGGGGGGATAAAAAGAAGAAACATGCTCAAAGCCGGTCCAAGAAGGGTGGAAAACTACCTGTTGTTAATGCAAAGGCTAATGCAGCAAAAGGCCAAGGTCATGCTAAGTATTCTCCATTTAGAATCGATAGCTCGTTTTCCTTTTGGTAGCTCTGTATGCTTCCAAGTCTGATTTTCCTCCAACGCTTGCAATTCAGCCTTCATAGCATTCACCCATCGCGGATCTTTGTGAGCTTCTTCATAACATGTAGGTTCTCTTTCTGTGACTAAATTTGCAACAAATTGTCGATGTTGCATTGAGACATCAGCTACCACTGATAATGATGCATCAGTAACAGCTGTTTGGCAAACATAGTCATTCATCCACGAGGGTTGTTTGCTAATTCTGCCTGAAGAATGTCTATGTGAAACAGAACTTGAAGGCTGACTGGATACAACTGTATCAGAAATCTGGACAGCTTCAATTTCACCAGTGGAAGAGAAAGGAAACACCCGCTCCTTGAATTTTACATCACGGGAAACAACAAACTGATGAGTATTCAAATCTAGCAATCGGAATCCTTTTTGACCATCAGAAAATCCAATAAACACAGCTGCATGAGCCCTGGCATCAAACTTATCTTTGTATGGTTGCACATTTGTGTAATAACACAAACAACCAAAAGGATGAAACTGTGTATAATCAGCAGGCTTGCCATAAAACATCTGAAATGGGGTCTTCCACTTGAGTAAGTTGGAGGGGAGGACATTGATTACAGAAGTGGCAAGCAAAATCACCTCCCCCCAAAAATCAACCGGCATGTGAGCTTGAAACAACATAGCTCGAGCCAAATTCAATAACTGTCGATGCTTGCGCTCCACAACACCATTTTGTTGTGGAGTATAAGCACATGTTTTTTGATGTAAGATGCCCCGCTGCTGAAACATTTCTTTGCATTTTGTACTAAGGAACTCAGTTCCATTATCTGTGCGAATCACCTGTACTTTAGCATCAAATTGAACCTGCACCATGGTCAAGAAAGCATCAAGAGCACCAGCAACCTGAGCTTTGTTTTGTAATAAAACAGTCCAAGTCATCCTGCTGTAGTCATCCACAATAGTTAAGAAATAACTGGCTCCAGTTTTCGAAGGAACTTTATAAGGTCCCCAAACATCACAATGTAACAACTGTAACCTATACTGAGAGGAAATAACACTGTTTGGAAAAGAAAATCTGTGTTGTTTAGCTTGTGGACAAACAGTACAATAAAAGCTATCACTATCTATATAGACACCAGGAACATGTTTTAGCACTTCATCAGATACATGTCCTAGGCGCAAGTGCCATATATCAGGCTCTTTACTAACATTATTTATAGTTATACTGGTGAGACAACTCTGTGTTTCAAACTGCTGTATCAAAACTGGAGAAAAAGAGTTTCTATTCAGCTTGTACAATCCATCTGAAAACCAGCCTACAGCTATCAATCGCTTAGTTCTCTGATCCTGCAAACAACAATATCTTGAATAGAAGAGCACCATAATTTGGGATTGACGTAACAAAGTGCCAACAGACAAGAGATTGAATTTGAATGCAGGCAGATACAGCACATCATGTAACACAATATCAGCTGACAACACTACTTCTCCTATATGCTTAACAATTTGATACTTTCCATCAGGCAATAAAACAGTTTGATAACTCTTCACAGGAGAATATTTATGCATCATGGATAAAGAAGAACACATATGATTGGTGGCTCCACTATCAATAATCCAGCACCATTCATTGCAAGTATTGAGAGAAGTTGAGAGTACATTACCAGAAAAGCCTGAAAAACCAGCAAAAGCAGAGAAATCTGGAGTGCATGATGAGGCTGAAGCACCTTTGCTGTTGTACATTTTCTCCTTGCCTTTGAAAGCTTTGTACATCTCATGAATCATGTGTTCTGTTGGTGGTACTGCTATAGTTAATTCTTCTTCAGACTCAGTGTCAGAAAATGGAGAATACTTAGCATGACCTTGGCCTTTTGCTGCATTAGCCTTTGCATTAACAACAGGTAGTTTTCCACCCTTCTTGGACCGGCTATAGTGAATGCTATGAAGGCTGAATTGCAAGCGTTGGAGGAAAATCAGACTTGGAAGCATACAGAGCTACCAAAAGGAAAACGAGCTATCGATTCTAAATGGGTATATAGAATCAAATACAAGTCTAATGGTGAAGTAGACAGATTTAAAGCCCGGCTTGTTGCCAAAGGCTACAACCAAATGCAAGGAGTGGATTATCATGAATCCTTCAGCCCCGTTGCCAAGAATGTTACAGTAAGATTACTGTTAGCTATAGCAGCAGCATATGGGTGGCCCTTGCATCAAATCGATGTGAACAACGCGTATTTACATGGTTTTTTGGAGGAGGAGCTGTTTCTTAAACCACCACCGGGCTATGACAAGTGTCCTCCAAACCAGGTATGTCAACTTGTTAAATCTCTTTACGGATTAAAACAAGCAGGGCGCCAATGGCACAGGGAAATTTCATTAAAATTGGTTGATTTTGGTTTTCGAAGATCTCAACAGGATCACTGTTTATTCATTAAAACTGATGACAATGGGATTCCTGTGTATATGGTGATTTATGTGGATGATATACTGATTTCCAGTCCTAATGAGTCTATGATTGTTGCTGTAAAGGAGTATTTGCACAAGTTGTTTACAATTAAGGATCTTGGTCCTGTAAAATACTTCCTTGGTATACAAATAGCTAGGTCAGCTGCTGGGTTGATTTTGACACAAGAGAAATATATATCAGATATGTTAAAAGATGCAGGGATTGAAAATTGTGCACCTGTATCAAGTCCTCTCCCTTCAGGAATTAATTTGGCTAAAGCAGAGACAGATTATGCTCATCCTGAGAGATATAGGAGGATTGTAGGCAGATTGCTTTACTTGAATTTCACCAGGCCAGACATTGCTTATGCTACACAGCAGCTAAGCCAGT
Source organism: Euphorbia tirucalli (assembly GCA_039660915.1). Taxonomy (NCBI): domain Eukaryota; kingdom Viridiplantae; phylum Streptophyta; class Magnoliopsida; order Malpighiales; family Euphorbiaceae; genus Euphorbia; species Euphorbia tirucalli. The sequence continues at coordinate 14,120,225 of CM077635.1, read as the reverse complement.
TTATGCAGAAACCGCAGCAACATCATTTTTAGGCTGCACTGCATGTGTTACGCTATCTTAAAGGCACAATGCAATATGGTTTAATGTACCCTAAACAGCATCAAGCAGATTTGAAGTTGACAGCATTTTGTGATGCAGACTGGGGAGCTTGTTTGGAGACACGAAGGTCATTGACAGGGTTTTGCGTTTTTCTGGGATCAGCGTTAATCTCTTGGAAAACGAAAAAACAAAGTGTTACTAGTCCCTCTTCTGCTGAGGCGGAGTACAGAAGTATGATGCAAACAGGTTGTGAATTGAAATGGGTAAGCTATTTGCTTTCTGAATTTAGCATATCACTTCAAGGGGCAATTCCACTTTACTGTGATAATTCTGCTGCTATTGCTATTGCCCGGAATCCTGTTTTCCATGAACGAATTAAACATGTGGAGATTGATGTCCACATGATCAGAGAATTCATAAGCTCTGGTTTTATTTCGACAGCACATGTTTATTCACATCAACAGCTGGCTGATATTTTTACCAAAAATCTCAGTCATTCACACATGTTACCATACCTATCCCATATGGGAATGGTTATCCTCAAGCATGCTTCAACTTGAGGGGGGCGTGTTAGAAGTTAAGTTGAAGCTCATGATTAGTAGCATACACTAGCATGTATAGGATAGTTGATGAGAATATTATAAATAGGACTATTCTTGTATTTTCTTGTATTTTTACTTTTGTATCAGTATTATTCATTAATAAAGAACTAAAAGGTTCTTCGTTCTTTTCTACATTTTTCTCCAGTTCTTCTTCCTCTTCTGATACTAGTAATAGGTTCACCCTTTCTAATTATAAGCTCTTTATTTTGCTCATTGTTGGCCGATGTGGGACTTTTCTACCTCACATCTCAACACTCCCCCCTCAAGTGAAATTTTCACTTGTCAGTTCGCGGACCGGGCTAGCACATTTGGCTACATTCCATGCCCATGGTCCAAATTTTTGACGTGAAATTTCACTTGACAGTTCGTGGACCGGACTAGCACATTTGGCTACATTTCATGTCCATGGTCCAATTTTTAATGGTCCCAATTTAATCCGTGGCTCTGATACCATATCAGAAGAGGAAGAAGAACTGGAGAAAAATGTAGAAAAGAACGAAGAACCTTTTAGTTCTTTATTAATGAATAATACTGATACAAAAGTAAAAATACAAGAAAATACAAGAATAGTCCTATTTATAATATTCTCATCAACTATCCTATACATGCTAGTGTATGCTACTAATCATGAGCTTCAACTTAACTTCTAACAGCATCGGCTACATTTTATTAAAATTTTTAGTTATTTTGATCGATTCGGTTTGATGACATAAATCGAATTGTGGTGTTATAAAATTTTGTTATATGTAATTCTGTAATTTAACATTTCATTATAGATATTATAGAATGATTTTAATTTTTTTTTTTTTTTTTTTGTGTGGACTTAGTTGATCATAGTTTCTTGTTATGTTACATTTGAATTTTTTTTTTATCGGATGTATGGCTTTTATTTTGTGTCTTGCATATGATTTTTAGACTATAAACTTTTTTTTATTAGAAATCTTAAAATAATGATAAATCTAATTTTTTTGTTCAAGTGGCAAGTAAAAAGAATTTCATTTGTTAAATCAAAATCTAATTCAATCAATCGAAGTGAATTAACCGAACCAAACTATTTAATTTGGTTCGATTTTATTTCTAAAATCGATTCGGTTCAATTGTAATTTTTAGCTCTATTCAGTATTTAGTCTGTTTGATTTAGTTCGATTTTTAAACCAAACTGAATTATGTTGATATATAATTAATCTCCAAATTGTAAATAGGGAGAAACGTAAATATTTAGGGAATATTGATAGTACTTTAATTTTATTTTAGCAATATTCATATGTCAAAATCTTAACGAACAGAAAGATGTGATGCGAGAAATAGAGGACTTTCAGCTAACCATAATAGAAAAAGGGGGAAAGAATGGAGTGGATGAATTGTGGAGGACGTGTTGAATAAAAGTGTGAATTGGTCTTCAAAAAGATAAAGCTGTAAAAAAAAAAAAAAAAAAGGAGTGGAGTGGATTCTGAAGAGTTTCACATGTTCATGTGTGACTTTAATGTCCCCACCATATGCTCTTCTTCTGCAACATCAAAATTGAAGCCACCGCTTTTTCAGACCGTGATTCAATAATTTTAAACAAAACAAAAATAATGAAATCTAAATCAATAATTAATTAAATATACCCATAATTGTTACAAATTATACTCTTTTTTTTTTTTATTTTATTTTAACAGAGTTACAAATCATACTCGTAACATCTCAAACTAAAACTTTCTGTTTCTGATTAAAAAATAAATTTTTAAAATTTTCATGTAGTATTGGAGGAAGCCAAACCAAGAAAGAAAACGAGCAAAGATTTTGAAAAGGAAAAATTATTATTCTTAAAATTTATTTAGGAAAATTACGAAAAAAATTCTCTTTTTGAAGATTTTATTCTCTCATATACTCATGTAATTTTTTTTATAATCTCTTTTCAAGCATCATTCTTCAAATACGCTTTTATATTTCATCTTTACTTATTTTTTTATGGTTTTGTCTATACCTCATTATTCCACTTTTCTCTAACATTTTTTGTATTTTAATTTTAATTTTTATCATTTATCTCTTAATCCGTTAATTTTTTCAACACGTTACTTTAGAATATTTTTATCACTTTTTTTCTATCAAAATAAGATTCATATGTATATATTTTTTTAGATTTTTTTTAAATCGTCAGAAATATATCAACAATGTATCAGAAAAGTATCAAAAAGTATTGAAAGTACTGAAACTTTTTTGATACATTTTGTATGTTGTTTTGTTATTTTGATATTTTTCTTTGTGATTTTGATACATTTCTGATACATTCATAATGTTGTTTTGTTATTCTGATACTTTTTATAATTTTGATACATTTTTTTATGTTGTTTTGCTATCCTAATACCTTTTTTGTGACCATGATACAATTATGATACATTACTTATATATTTCTGATATTTTTCTGATACTTTATGGTACTTTTATCATACTTTTGTGATACATTTTTTATACTTCTAATCTATTTTTTTATATGTGCTGTTTGTTGTTTGTATATTTTCAGAATTATGTTGTCTGTAATGTTTCTTATGTAAAGTTGGTAACCATCTTTTTCTTCTTGGTTGTACATTATTGTGTACTAATATTCTAGCATGTCTTCTTCTAGTTGTTCATTTTCTACTGTGTTTGGCATAAGAACTGAACAAAGAGTTACATTTTTTTATAAGTTTATAATATATTTATGATACATTCTATTGTATTAAAACTGCAGAAAAAGTTATTTTTGATACATTTCTGATACATTTTTTATACTTTTTCGATACATTTCTGACAATAAAAAATAAATCAAAATAAAGTATATTGTATCAATGTTTATTTGTGGATACTTTATGATATATTTCTAATACTTTATGTGCTGTGCTTTATGTATTAATTCCACATATTTTATCTGTAATGAGAAATTACCTAAACTTTTTTTTTATTGTTATGAAGGATAAATAAAAGCTAATATATGTGAATTTAATGTATAACATAGCACATAAAGTATCATAAATATATCAGAAATGTATTAAAAATTGAATCAGTTGTATCTTTGATACAATTCTGATAAAATTCTGATATATTTCTCAAACATTTTTAATAATCGGAAGAAATCAGAATATATATATATATATATATATATATATATATATATTGTTTCAAAGATAAAAAATAAACGAAAAGAACCCACTAAAGCAGAATGTTGAAAAAGTAAACGGTTTGAGAAATAAATAAAAAAATAACATTTAAATTACTAAAGAGGAGAGAGAATAAGAGAGATTTGTATGATATAAGAAATGAAGTATTTTTAGGATTTCTGTTTTTTTTTTTTTTTTTTTTTTTACTAATAGGGCGTATTTTCAACCATGACAAAAGGAGTTTTTGAGAATTGGTGAACGTTTTCTAAGTATTTTGGACAAAATTTTATTTTTATGTATTTTTGAAAGAATTATTCAAATAGAAATATTTATCCAAATTACCCTTTATTCCCATGAATTATAGCTGGAATTATGATAATATTAGGAATATTGTAAATTAGCCTTGCAACTTGGGCCTATCTCAGGCCTCAATAGGTTCGACCTAAAAGCTCACTAAAGGAAAAAAGCTAAAAGTTTATAATGAGGTAATATCTCCAAAGTAAGCTAGATTCCAACTTCTATTTAGGGGTGGCAATGGGGCGGGGATTACCCGAAAACCGTGGAGATCCGAACCGACGGGTACAGGAAATAACCGATATTATCCCCCACGGGGATGGGGGTGGGGATTTTTTTACCCCCAGTACTTAAACGGGCGTAGGGGCGGGGAGTACTATCCCTGCCCCGCTCTCGAATAAATCCCCGTATAAAACCCGTTTACATATATATATATATATATGTTAATTAAGTCCTAATTAGGCCAAGCCCTTTGTTTTTGTTTCTCTGTATCGTCTTCAGGTAGTTTTTAACTTTTGATATTTAATTTTTTTATTTATTATTCTATGTATCTAATATTTGCTTTTATTCTTATAGGGTGATAAAAATACAAATCACAATAAAACAACAAAACCAAGTCCTAGCTCTTAAATGATTGGATTTCAATTTTAAGTTGTTCAAAGAAAGTTCACTTGGAACTTAAATATTTGCAATATTAGATATATTTTGTACTTTGAATATTTAATGTTAGACCACATTTGTAATGTGGTAGAATTTGTATTTTGGTTATTGAATGTTAAAATGGTTATTAAAATAATATTAATTTATTTTATTTATTGGATATGGGCGGCCGGGGATTCACCGAAACCCGTAGGCACCCACGCGGGACGGAGATGGGGGTGAAAAAATCCCCGAAATGTTAAATGGGGAATCACCGAAACCGCCTCCGCAATCATTGGGGGCGGAGTGGGGAATGCACCCCCGCATCCGCACCCGCACCGTTGCCACCCCTACTTCTATTCAAGAGATATACTTTTATTAAGACTCGAAAACAATAATACTATATAAATAATGAGGTAACTCCAAACTCCAATCATCTAAATGTTAATTCACTTCATCTCTTGCAGAAAATTTATAAGATGGTTTGGGGACCATATGATTCGCACCGTTTGATAATTCCCAAACCATAATAGCTCCTCTCACTATTCTAACTTAACCATCATAGAATGGTTATCGTAATCTTTATCCCACTTAGCCAATCTAACTATTTTCTTAGTATCTTATTCCTATTAATACCAAACATGTGGTGAAAATGAACAAGGAATAACCATAACAAATAATGACAATAATGATTAGACTCCTAATCTAAGAAGAGTATCGTTGGTTGCTGATAGGGAGAAGAAATAACTTGTGATCTCTTACGGAGGCCGCTAACAGAAGCTTTATTAAATCCCTCAAGTCCCGCACTCATGATAAATTAAGGATCATCCTCTAGTGCTACAATCACGATAATAGATGTATTCAACATGCCTCCCTCGATTGTGATGCTAATGCAGGAGATGGACCATCAAAGGGATGGGTGTTTAGGTTTTCTCGAGCCAGAGCACATACATCAAAATGATAATCTTACTCGATCAATTATCTGTAGTAAGAAGGGTTATAAATGAGATAAAACAAGCCTAGAGTTTTGCACAGGCGAGAGTCGAATCATAATATATATGGGTAGAAACTAACCTCTCACTAATCAATTACAAAAGGAGGTGGCAAGTGGCAACCTATAATATATCTACTCCTTTCCACCAAACATGTGGACAAGCTAAGTTCAGCAACAAAAGGCATGACACTTGTTCATCTTTATTGAAACACGTGGATGAACTAGAGTACAGCTTGCTCACAAAGTAGGGATCTCACCCTCATCTTAATTAATGTGTTCCATCCGTGGATGGCTGAAATCACACCAAGATTGCCATACTAGCCTCACCTCATCACCCGTACACGTGTGATGCCAATAGCACTCATGAGTTGGATGAAGATCTCAATTAATTATTGTTGGGGGTAAAATATTTTTTATTTAATTAAGGGTATATTTGGTTTGAAAGAAATAGATTATGGAATGGAAATTTGATGCAGCGGAATGATTCACAATTAATAATACAAATTGAAAGGGGTTGTTAATTTTAAAAATATCCAAAACCTAACAACTACTAAAATCCGTTGATCGCGTACGATGCCGGAAATTAACCTTCTATAACCTGACTTTTGCAAAATTCACAAGAAATATGAATTAAAAAATAATCCGAAATTTCATTCAAAAAAATCTAACTATTACAAACTATATTATAGCCTATTTATAGGCAAACTAATCTAATAGAATAAAACTCCTAAATAATCAGAACTTCTGAATAGTATAAACTTTCTAATTAGATTAAATAAGTAAAAAATACTAAATAAATTAAATTACAAACAATATAGGATTATTAGAATAAAATCTATTTTTAATCCAAATTATAAAATAATTGCAGTTAAAATAAAGATACAGTCCAAAATATATCTTTAATTTCTTTTCACAACAAATCATTGTTTTCAAATTGAATTGCTGATCCTTTTTATTATTTGTGCCCGCATCATTCTCCTTCTCTTAGAAAAAACTCGTCCTCGTGTTTTCCGATAATAAACCAAACTTTAAGTTTGTTAAATGAATCCATATTCAAAATATGGTTGACATAAAAATTAGTTGTAAAGTTTTTGTAACACCAACAATCTTGTCACAAGAATTATAATATACTATTTCAACATAAGTATAATCTTCATCATATATTGAGAGTAATGAGAAATCAAAGAGTTTACCTTCACCAAGGTTTGATTTTTGAGAGAAAATTCCTTCATTCTCCCTATCATAGAACTCTTCAAGCTCCTCATCAATAAAATGAATCTTTCTTTGCATTTTTCTCCACCCAAGAGAAAACCAAGCTCTAATACCAACTGATGCAGCGGAAATTTCGAATGATAATACTAAGATCCGTTGATCGCGCACGATGCCAGAAATTAGCCTTCTATAACCTGAATTTTGCAAAATTCACAAGAAATAGGAATTGGAAAATAATCCGAAATTTCATTCAAAAAAATCTAACTATTACAAACTACATTATAGCCTTTTTATAGGCAAACTATTCTAAATAGAATAAAACTCCTAAATAATCAGAACTTCTGAATAGTCTAAACTTTCTAATTAGATTAAATAAGGAAAAAATACTAAATAAATTAAAATACAAACAATATAGGATTATTAGAATAAAATCTATTTCTAATCCAAATTATAAAATAATTGCAGTTAAAATAAAGATACAGTCCAAAATATATCTTTAATTTCTTTTCACAACAAATCGTTGTTTTCAAATTGAATTGGTGATCCTTTTTATTATTTGTGCCCGCATCAAAATTGGTATCAATAATTTCATTTTCTTACGTTTGGTTAAACAAAATGGACATGGGAATATGAATTTCATTTCCTATTATGAGGGAATCAATCATTCCTCATCTACCCCAAGGAATGAACATGGGAATCCAATATTACCATTATCCCCACTCCCCCCTCTCTCCCATGCCCCCCCCCCCCCCCCCCCCCCCCCCCTTTTTGTTTTTTTTGACTTTGATTATTTTTTTGTTCTGTTCTTTTTATATGACTGTTATTTTTTAGGAGTTATAAAAGAAAACATCTGTGGTGACACGCATTTGTAAATTAATCTTAGAGGTTTGACTTTCTGTAAAAAAAAAAAAAAATCATGTGTTTTCTTTACGTTACCAAAGAGAGAAAAACTAAGAAACGCAACACCTGTTAACTAACTGATGTAGCAAGAGGCCAAATCATCCAATCACTAGTTTTATCCTATAAAAGTCAAAAGAAATAGTCAAACGTCTTATATATATATATATATTACTTTTACCAAAATAAAAAATAAAAAAAAACCCTAATCCCTCTTTTCTTTTATTGTGTGTCGCCCCCCTCAATAGTCATCACCATCCACCATCTTCACCAATCAGTCCATCCGCTGCCATTGTCTTCTCCGACGAGTCCCCTGCTCCGTTCAAACTCCACCATGCCATGGCTAGAACCAGAGCTTAAGTGATGAGGGTGTAAGCGCCGGAATTTTGTATACTTAAAAAAAAAAAAAAAACTATAGTCGTACGACTATTGTTACAGTCGTACGACTGTAATGTCAGAAAATCTGTAGAGGCCCATACCTCTGCAGCAGAAGTGGAGGAGAGAGGGGTTGAGCATTAATTGCTCCGGCTCTGCAGCAAGCAAGCAGGAAAAAAGGGAGATAAAAAGAGGAAAAAGAAGAAGAAAAGGAGGAGAGGGGATTTTTCTGGTGAAGAGAAATTTAGAGAGAGAAAGAGAAGAGAGAGAAAAAGAAAACCACAAAAAACTCATTTTCTTCCTCTTTTATTTTCTTTAATTTCTCGAAATTAAGGTTCAAATTTGTTAGAAATCCCTAGGTTAATCAATTAACTACATAACCAAATCAAGAACTCGAACTTAAATCATCAGAAACCCTTGCAATTTGGATTTTGGACAAAAAACTCTCAACTTCCATTCCGAAGGAAAAAGTGCGGATTTGTTAGGATCGGAGCGACGCCAGGGGTCAAAACGACTTGGAATAGCTTCTAGAAAGGTAGACACTTCTTTTCCTTACACTTTTCCTTGCTTTCTGGGTGTTTGAAGTGAGTTTTGTGCGTTTTTACTGCATTTTTTGTATTTCTGTTCCTGGAAATTAAGAACAGTCGTACGACTGTTCTTGGTTTTCATGAACAGTCGTACGACTGTATATACAGTCGTACGACTGTTCTTAATTTCCAGATTTATTTTCTTCAGATTTTTATTTTCAATGATTTTTGGCGAAAATTCTGACCCTGAATTGATTACAGTCGCACGACTGTAAACTACAGTCGTACGACTGTAATCATTATCCCAGAATCAGAATTTCATCTTTTATTTGTAAAAATTCCAAAAAAATTAGAAAACCCCAAAAATCATCAAAATGGATTTTGTTGTGTGCATCACGACCATAGATTCAATTTATAGCAACATTGCATTTAGAACAATTCAACGACGGAGACCCATTTCTCCTGAAAACCGACCCACTTAAACATATGAAAAATGCATGTAAACTGGAAAAAATTGTTTTCAAATGATTTTCCCACAAAACCAAAAATACAGGGACGTTTCAAAATGTTTTCCAGGTCTAACCGGGCCGGCTAGCCGAGCCGACTCGGTTACCCCCTAAATACATGCCCCCAATTCCTGATTTCCCGTTCTGTCTATTTGAGTCCTAATTGTGGCGTGCTGTATATATTGTGCTAACCCTCGGTTTTGCAGGTTTTAATTTCTTTTTCTTTTTATTTTTAATGTATTTTGATAGATTAAATCGTGTATTTAGGCGGTTGTATTTATCTAGATTCTCGTGTATTCTAGGCGATTGTACAAGTGAGGCGAGAGTTTTTATTTTTCCATTCGATTTGGTTGTAAGCCAATTAATATTTATTCCTTTTCCTTATTTTTGTATTAAATATTTTATGTGCGCGCTGTATGCTTTTTACATTCAATAAAATGGACTTTAGATTTTGAAATACCATTTGAGAACATTGGCAACATTTATTTTAATTAGACACGAAATAAGGGACTTGTCCGGACCCGAATCTCTGGATAGTGTAGCGACCGTTTGTCCGGTTCAGCTACATAAGAATTTCCCGGTTGAGCTGAGCCGGGTGGCGACTCTACAATATTCATCGAGACTTAGGTCTCGGTTCTTTTATTTATTAATTCTATTTATTTTTTCCAAAACGCGGATTTCCATTTATAAAAACCCCATGCGAGGGAAGGGCCCGTCCGAGATCGTGGCGCCCCATTCCGAAAGGGAGTCCCGCGTCCCGTCGAAAACGCGTCGTTCGCTCACAGTGGCGACTCTGCTGGGGATTTCTTCAAAAAGTTTTCTTAAAAACTTAAAAGAATATTGACAAGCCCTGAAAAGTGTCTAATTAAAATAACGTGGATGATTCTCTTTTGGTATTTTATTTGCATTTTTAGTTAGCCATTATTTGCATTAGATTAGGTATCCTTTTATAGCCCGGTGGATTGTTGAAGTGTCGCCTAAGTTCCTCCTGGTCTTAGGGGCACGAATACGAAACACCACTCATAGCCTCGTACGAACCCCTTCGCTAGGACCCTTGAGTGGGGAGAAGTGAGGAGTATATCTTGCTATGAGAGCCTTGATGTTATCCTGACTTTGACCGAACCCATATAGGCAGCTCTAGTTGGATTCCCTTAGGATACCAAAATAATTGTGTGAATAATAATAAAATCGCGCCTTCATCACCCCCGGTTGGTGATTGAGGTGAACCCCGCCTAGGACTCGGTTAGAAATTTTCGAGACCGACCACATTGGAGGAATAAGGTTGGAAGAATTCTTTTTGCTTGCTATGTGTTCTTCACCATTTCGTGACACATCGCCGACGCATGCATAACATACCATAATCACCAGTTTCCATACATATGACATACCGTACATAAACATCTTTGACATAGCATACATAACATCATTATGTATGTCATGCATCCTAACCCACGTTTTTATGCAGCCATTTACATATTGTGTAACATGTTCATTCACTACATTTCACTTAAATTAAATTAATGGGCATTTCAAGGACGCCTATCGTGACCATCCGATCCCATTTCATAACATATCGGGTACCCAAAATTACCCGTGTTTTGCCAATGCACCGGATTGCATTCGGCCATTCCACCAATATCATTTCATTTAATAGAAGCCACAACGGCCTTAGGTCTATTTTCGTGTAATAATTTACACGATGCATTTCATGACATCACACCCATCTATCATAGACATCATATAACACTGTGGTCCACATCCGACCACTTCATGACATTAATTCACCATTTAAGGTACTCCCCGAGTGCCGATTAGTATACATATAGGCCCATAACATCACCAAATCATGAAAGGCGTTCCTCGAATGCTGAATCCTTGTCCGTGTTCCTGTTACACGTGACTTTCTCATAACATCATTCCATAGCATATGCTCAAAAGCATCAAGACCTTGTCTGTGGGTCCGGCCCATGCGACCATTTCATATCATCTCATAGACCTATAAAGCGTTAAAACTACGTCCGTGTGCCGGTACACACGCGACCATTTCACGAATTCATTAGGTGCCCCAAAGGCGCCAAAGTTCTGTCCGTGTGATGGCTCACATGTGACGTTTTTGCATAAACATTGGGTGTTCTTGGAATGCCTCGAAAAAAAATAATAATAAAAAAAATATATATTCATATCATCATTCCATACATAATTCCACTCCATGCATCTCAAGCACGTTCAGTGTCTTAATTTTCATGTCATATCACGTCATTCATTCACGACCCTAATACCTCCTGTCTACCCCCAAGCAGAATACACTGGAGCGACCTTGGACAAGATCCCAAGCTTCAAGGGCGGCTAGGAGACAGAGGGTAGTCGAGAGTGACAGTGATTCTGAGCCTGGGGAAGGAGTGAATATGGCAGAACAGACACCGAGCATGGCTGATGTTTTGAGAGATTTCTTCAGGTCGCAGGATTTCCGCGACATGTTAAAGGAAGAGATGAGGGCAGTCGTTAGAGAAGCTGGGGAGACCGGTGGTAGTGGAGCCGGGAAGGAAAAAGAAGCTGAGTCATCCCAACATGGTGGTGACGCTTCGGCTAGTCTTGAAAAGCTGCAGGAGATAGAGGCAGCTATGGAACAGAGGATGAAAGCCAAGTGCTATGAACTAGACGAGGTCATGGCCCAGTTGAAGAAGGGGGTCGGGATCAGTGCTGAATCCAAGAAGGGGGTGAATGTTGACGCCATGATCAGTAGGGGCATCGAGACATTTCCTATTGGCTTCCAAGTGCCGAAAGTCCCCACTTACAAAGGAATGGGCTCGCCAGAGGCCCATGTGAATTTATATGCCCGGGTTATGCTGACAGCAGGTGCTACAAAGCAACAATTGATTAATCTTTTCCCTACCACACTGGAGGGAGGTGCTTTGGGATGGTATAACTCACTGTCAGAGGAGGAGCAATCTGATTGGGAAATTTTATCTACTGCCTTCATCAAATACTACAGCTTCAACACCAAGATCCAGGTGAAGCTGTATGATTTGGAGAGGGTGAAGCAGAAATTCAACGAGCCCTTTGATGAATACTACCAGAGGTGGATGAACAAGATGATCCTCCTAAAGAACCGCCCTGATGAAGACGAGCTTATACAGAAGCTCATTGATGGCAGCAAAGATATCTTCAAGAACAACATGAAATTCCATTCCTTTAGGGAGCTTAGTGAGGTCTATAGCATGGCCATGAAGATAGAAAGGGATGAAGAGGAGAAGCCAGCTGGTCAGAAAGGAGGAAGAGGTACAGGGTACAGTTCAGGGTATAGATCAACCACAGCAGCTGGGTCTGGCAGTGGGTCTGGTTCAGGTGCCAGTGGCAAACAGGGGCAGTCATCAGAGGTGAAGCAGGTCGAAGTGGCTACTGTGAATCAGCAACAAAGCAACCAGAATAAAGGGCCTGGAGGATAAGGCATATCGCCTTGGACTCTTACTTTGGCAAAGATATTTACCAAGTGTAGGAATGGCGGCCTATTGCAATCCTTAAGGCCATTTGAGTTCCCACCTGAAGCTGACAAGGATAACTTCTGCACTTATCATGTGGTGACAGGCCACCGAACCAACAACTGCTACAAACTAAGGGATGCTATCCAGAAGCTTATCGACGAGGGAAAGCTGCAAGAACCACCTAAACCTAGCACTAAAACTAACCCACTACCGGCATTTGAGAAGCGGGTTAACATGGTTCAGTCGGGATTGCCGGCTAACTTTATATTTGCCCAAGTTTTGCAAGCGAACCCTATGATTCAGGCAGTGGCAGTAGGGGAACCCGAAGTGGAACCCGAGTGTGAGAAGAAGGGGGGATGTAAGGAGATCAAGCCCATAAATCTGGATGATCTCGACTCCAAAGATGAGTACGAAGAATTTGACAGAAGAGAGGTTGTTAAACTCCCAGCTGTTGAGAAGCTGAAGATTTCAGAAGTGCAGCACGTGACCCGAAGTGGAAGGGTATATCAGCCGGCGGATCAGATGAAAGATAAAGCACCGATGAATGGGTCGGGCAGTACTTCGGCACCGGAAAGAGTCGAGAAAGAAGATTTGGTCATTTCCCAACTGAAGAAGACCCCTGCACAAGCCAGTTTGTGGCACTTGCTTATGACCTCCAAAGAGCATAGGGAGGCTTTAGTGAAGAGGCTATCAGAAATTGAAGTCTCCCCTATAGCTTCACCAGAGGCTATGTGCTGCTTGCTAGACAAAGTCCATGCTGGAGCTCCTAATATTGTTTTCTCTGAGAAAGACCTACCAACAGAAGGAAGGGCTCACAACAAGGCTCTTTACATTAGGGCCAACATCATGGATAAGGTGATGCCGTGCGTCATGGTGGATGACGGCTCAGCTCTGAATATTTGCCCACTGAAAATGCTACCATTTCTAGGCATGAATGAAGAAGTGTTGAAGAGGTCCTCGACAGTCATTCGGGCGTATGACGATTCTAAAAGAACAGTGATAGGGACCTTTGAAACAGAAGTGGAGGTTGGGCCCATCAAGTCCATGGTTGTCTTCACAGTGATCGATATCCCAGTCACATTCTCCCTATTGCTTGGAAGGCCCTGGTTCCATCCTTTGGGAGGTGTTCCTTCCACATTGCATCAGAAGATTAAATTCTCTATGAATGACAGAATTGTGACTATTGAGGCAGACGCCCAGTCGATGGTAGCTGCAGTGGATGAAGGAGTGGTTCCTTTTGGTGGATTCCAAATTGCCGTCATTGAGGAGGAAGAAACCACAGATGCCCCTATGGTCCTTTATGAGAACTACATGCCAGAGTGGCTATCCCGATATCTGTACAAGCTGAACTTTGTCCCGGGAATGGGACTCGGGATTAATTTGTAAGGTGTGCCAGAATTCAAGATCGACTCGGGAAAGTCAAAGCAGTATGGCCTTGGTTATGTAGAGGGGTCATCCGAGCAGAAGAACCTAAAAAAGGGTAAGAATGGCAGGGTCATGATGAAGCCATTTCTGAAGGCGGGAGAAAGCCTTTACAAAGGCCAAGCTGAACCGGTGCTGGTTGGAAATGTCAAGTACCCTGGCTTCGAGATCTTTGCAGATGTTGTGGATTTTGAGAAAAGCCAGGAAGAGCCAGTAGCCCCTGTAATGGAAGAAAAAGCAACTGCTGAGTCTGAAATTCTGAAAGGAGAATCATCTGAGGTGACAGCAGAGACCGTAGAGGTGGCCGAGGAAGAAGATGAAAAGAAGACCTATGCCGAAGCTACAGAAGTGATCTCGGGAGCTTTGACTGCTGCATTAACCAAAGCTTTTGGGAAATCCAAGGAAGGATTTGGCGAAGAACTAATGGCCAAAGTGAACTTAGACTCTGTGGTTGCTGAAATCGCCAAGATTATGGAAAAAGCTAAGGCACAGGTGGCCGAGAAAGCTGCGGTCCTAGATGATGCTTTTGAAGGGAAGATGGAAGCTGATGAAGAACAAGGCCCTCCGCCTGTGGAGGATGAAAATGATTTTGTTGTATCTATTTCTTCCATTTTCAATGTAACTGATGTACTTTATGATAAGTTCAATGCAATGAAATCTCAGTTTGCTTACTTGTGTGAAGTTTATCCCGATAATTCTGTGCATGCATTTGAATCACCATCAAGCATATTTAGCATACATGACACTGCATTGCATGAAATCAATATAAGTACAGATGAAAACCCTAAAATGGTACTCATTTCACACGAGCTTAAATCCGAGGAAGAAAGAGAATTAATAAGAATACTCCAAAAACATGTTAAAGCTTTCACCTGGTCGTATGAAGACATGCCGGGTGTAGATACAGAAATAGCAGTGCACAAAATCCCAACGGACCCCAAGTTCAGACCGGTAAAGCAGAAGTTGAGAAGAGTAAGGCCGGAATGGGCTACACTGGTGAAGGAAGAAGTGGCCAAACAGATAGATGCCAAGTTTCTCGAAGTGGTGGAGTATACAGAATGGCTAGCCAATATTGTCCCTGTGCCTAAAAAGGATGGAAGGGTCAGAGTATGCGTCGACTACAGGGACTTGAACAGGGCCTGCCCTAAGGACAATTTCCCACTACCTCACATTGACGTATTGGTTGATAGTGCAGCAAAAGCGGCAATGTACTTCTTCATGGATGGCTTTTCAGGGTACAACCAGATCCTGATGGATGTAATTGACAAGGTGAAGACGTCATTCATCACCAAATGGGGCACTTTCTGCTACAGAGTGATGCGTTTTGGATTGAAGAACGCCGGTGCCACTTATCAGAGGGCTGTTACAACTCTGTTGCATGATATGATCCATAAAGAAGTTGAAGTGTATGTCGATGATATGCTTGTTAAATCAGCAACCCGGGAGGAACACCCTGTTATCCTGGATAGATTTCTAACACGCATTGGAGAGTACAACTTGCGACTTAACCCCAAGAAGTGCATATTCAGGGTCACATCAGGGAAGCTGTTGGGCCATGTAGTCAGCCAGAGGGGTATAGAAATGGACCCAGATAAAATCAAAGCCATCCAAGATATGCCAGCTCCAAAGACTGAAAAGGAGGTCAGATCATTCTTGGGTTCCTTGCAGTATGTCAGCCGCTTCATAGCCAAGCTAACTTCCACTTGTGAGCCAATCTTCAAGCTATTAAAGAAAGATCAGCCAATTGTGTGGGATGACAAGTGTCAGCTGGCGTTCGAGAAGATCAAGGCTTACCTGGTAAAGCCGCCAGTGTTGAGTCCTCCAATTCCAGGGAAGCCTCTGATTTTGTATTTGGCAGTTGAAGAATCATCCATAGGGGCAATGCTTACACAAGAGCAAGATGGCAAGAAGGAATATCCTATCTATTACCTTAGCAAGAAATTGCTGGAGTATGAAACCAAGTATACACTGGTGGAAAAGACATGTGTGGCGATGATTTGGTTGACCAAGAAGCTGCGCCACTATTTCCAATCCTACAAGATACAGGCTGTGGCTAAAGTGGATCCAATGAAGTATCTCTATGAAGCACCGGCATTGGTTGGGAAGCTGTCCAGGTGGTTATTACTTTTGTCTGAATTCGACATTGAGTACATCACGAAGAAAACCATTAAAGGACGAGCCGTGGCAGAGTTTCTGGCAAACCAGCCCCTAGAATCAGATTACACAGAGAACCTGGAATTCCCTGATGAGTAGTTAGCCATGGTGGAAGTGAAAAGGTGTGACAACCCTAACTTTTGCAAGCATGCAATGGCGGAAACATTACATAAAGTTTAGGTCATCATTTTCAAAACTTCCTTTTTATCTTTAAAATAACATAATCATAAATGAGTACTCGAAAATTTCCATTTCAAAAACAGTAATTTAACATAAATAGGTATTTCAAAAGGTAATATAACGGAGTAAAAAAAAAATAAAAATAAATAAATAAATCTTTGAACATCCATAACTACGAATAGATGATAAAATAACATGACGGAAACTCTCCACACAATCCCTGAGAACAGACATCAGGCATCTCCTATTCTGCACCGGCAAAATCTGAAAATATCAACAGCGCCACTTAGTGACGAGTAACTAATAAATCCCAAACATCAATTCAAAGTTCACATAGGAAGATGACAGATCATAAATTTCATATTACATTACTTAAGTATACTTCATCATGATTAATAGAAAGCAAATTTATCAATTTATACAAGCATGCATAATTCTCATAGTAACAATCATGTATCAGGGATCTTACCCTTATTTGTTAGCTGCATCACATACAACATATAAAGTTCAAGTTCAGCATATCACATAATTATCTATTTCAAATAATAGTACAAAACATTCCAAGTGGATAATCAATATCATCAAAATTCAGATTTCCAAGATAAGTCATGTACATACAAATACATACCAACATCCCAAATCAAAGTACTTCATCACAAACTTGACATCAACTCAATTATACCTTAACCTTTATTAATTTTGTGGTATACGCGTATAAATCATTTGTATTGACCTATACACCTATGTCCTTAGAGAGTTCGGCTCAGACGCTTCGGGGAACCACAACGGGACTTACCCCCTTATCAATAAGAAAAGAGTACCACGAAGGGATTTACCTCAGAGTGCCAACGAAGGGACTTACCTCACAGAGTGCCAACGAAGGGACTTACCTCAAAAATAAAATAAATTAGAGTACCACGAAGGGATTTACCTCTCTGAGTGCCAACGAAGGGACTTACCTCGAAACAAAGGGCGCTGTCCTAGTGTCAACCAATCAAACATGGTAAACACTTAGCCAAACTAACCAAGACACCAGAGTATATGCCACTACAAACACCAATTTAATTATCATAATTATATCAATATTCAAAAGGTGCCTTTAACATAGGACTTATCCCAACCAATTCAATAACCATAAGGTGCCATTAAAATAGGACTTACCCCAAAACATAATCTGATACATCAATAAACACATGGTGCCATAAAAAAAATAGGACTTACCCCAAACTCGATTTCATAATTCCAACATGTATTAAATTTACCAAACCATATATGTAATTATTAGGTTTCATGTCAAGAGTCCTAGCATAAATTCCTAGAATCAAATTATGCTTTGCACACATTAAAAAAAAATCAGTTCAAGGCCTAAGGTGAAAATTTCAGAATTCATAGTTCATGCCTCAACTTGCATATAATATTCCAGTAGGTTAGACTCAGAATTCAGCATGGCAATACAAAGGTAAATTTAGCCTTACATCTTAGGAACACACGCCAACTTAAATCATGCAATTCGGATTCCTATAGCAAAAGATATTAAGGAAACACTAAAAACATGCAATCTGTAAATTCACTTCAGATCACTGCACATAGTCTGACTTCAACAGACAAAACAGATGTGTTACTCACTGATTTAGCAAAAATAATATAAAGAAACATTGAACATCAGAATTTCAGGAATACATAGAATTTTGTTTCATGGCAAACGGAGCTACAGAGAGAAAATAAAGCCATAATCAACACAAACTGTACAAACTGAAATTCAGCAGTTCCAGGAAATCGGCACAGTGCACATAAGGCAGTTTCAACAGGGAATACGAGCACTTTACTCACAGAATTTGCCAAAATAGTATAAAACAACCTTGTACATTTATGTCTCAGGAAAACACAGAAAGTTGAATCATGCCAATCGGAGTTATATAACGAAAATAAAGCTAAAATTATCACAACCTGTACAATCTGAAATTCAGCAGTTCAAGAAAAATCGGCACAATGCACATAAGGCAGTTTCAATAGGGAATATGAGCACTTTACTCACGGAATTTTCCAAAATAATGTAAAACAACCTTGTACACCTATATCTCAGGAAAACACAGAAAGTTGAATTATGCCAATCGGAGTTATATAACGGAAGTTATGCCATAATTACCATAAACAGTCAATTCTGAAAATACAGCAGCTTACCAATTTCGACTCAATCACATGTATTTTCATATTTCTACCAATCTTTTAACCTAAAAGCAATTTCTTACACCAATATCATATACATTCATGTCTCAACAATAATTTCAGTAATAATACAACCTAGGATCAAATTCATCTACCATACATCCTATATAAATTTCGAACCGACATTTAGGGTTTAGTTGTTACCCTGTTTGCAGTGAAACCAACTGAGGCAATTAACTCGGAATGGAGAAGAATGAAGCAGAGTCTGAATGAATGAAAGTGAGGGAGAGAAAGTTAAGAATTTCGGCTGCACTGGAGCTCCACACAATGGAATGGCCGAAATTTTAACCCTAATAGAGATGAAGAGATTGCCTTGGAGTGAAACTTGGAAAGTGGAAGAGATTAAGGAGAGATTTTCTCCTTAGGTTAAGGATTCCTAATTTTTTTGAATTGGTCAACTGAAAAATGGGATATTTATCATGGATTTTCGGAATTCCAACCTTCCCAACACAAAAATAAAAAGGCACAAAAAAAAAATAAATTTAAGCCAGGTAAGGTTCGAACTCTAGACCACTAGCTATTAGTCAGGACTATCTACCGCTAGGCCAAAGCCTACGAATTGTTATAAGCATACAAAACATCAGTTAAATGCAAAAATGCTCACTCATATGCACACATCACAACATAACTAAGTCAACTTATATCTGGGGCGTTACAAAAGGTGGGTCATGTGTTTCGATGGGGCAGTGAATAAAAAAGGCGCTGGGATCGGAGTACTTATAGCAACGCCAGATGGTGAAGTCATTCCCTTATCCAAGAGGTTGAATTTTGCCATAACCAATAACGGGGCAGAGTATGAAGCATGCCTATTTGGGATGGAAGCTTTGCTAACACTAGGGGCAAATGACGTCCTGATTGTTGGAGACTCACTTCTAGTGGTGAGACAAGCTCAGGGAGAGTGGGAACTAAAAGAAGAAGCCTTACGGCCTTATTTGGAGCTGCTACAGTTCAGAAAGGGTTTATTCGGCCAGTGTGAATTCAGACACGTCCCCAGGGATGAGAATAAGATGGCTGATGCATTAGCTACTTTGTCCTCCATGTGGGAAAATCCAGAAGAGACACAAGCTCAACCACTGGTTATAGCCACTTCCAGGCATCCTTGTTTCGAAGTGCATGAAGTAATGGAATTATCAGTCAAAGAAAAGCCATGGTTCTTTGACATTCACCGGTATGTTAAGGAGGGAAAGTACCCAGAAGAGGCCAGTGCTGCTGATAAGTTGACACTGAGAAAACTGGCTAGTCAATTCAGAATCTTCGAGGACAAGTTGTACAAAAGAACAGCACATGGAGTCCTTTTAAGGTGTCTAACAGAACAAGAAGCAGAAGACGTTGTGAGCGGACGACGCGTTTTCGACGGGATGCGGGACTCCCTTTCGGAATGGGGCGCCACGATCTTGGGCGGATCCCTCCCTTGCGTGGGGTTTTTATAATGGAAAACCGCATTTTGGAAAATAAATAGAATTAATACGTAAAAGAACCGAGACCTAAGTCTCGATGAATATTGTAGGAGTCGCCACCCGGCTCAGCTCAACCGGGAAATTCTTATGTAGCTGAACCGAACGAACGGCCGCTACACTATCCAGAGATTCGGGTCCGGACAAGTCCCTTATTTCGTGTCTAATTAAAATAAATATAGCCAATGTTCTCGAATGGTATTTCAAAATCTAAAGTCCATTTTATTGAATATAAAAAGCATACAGCGCGCACACAAAACATTTAATACAAAAATAAGGAAAAGAAATAAATATTAATTGGCTTACAACCAAATCGAATGGAAAAATAAAAACTCTCACCTCACTTGTACAATCGCCTAGAATACACGAGAATCTAGAAAAATACAACCGCCTAAATACATGATTTAATCTATTAAATTACATCCAAAATAAAAAGTAAAAGTAAAAAGAAATTAAAACCTGCAAAACAGAGGATTAGCACAATATATACAGCACGCCACAATTAGGACTCAAATAGACAGAATGGGAAATCAGGGATTGGGGGCATGCATTTAGGGGGTAACCGGGTCGGCTCGACCAGCCGGTCCGGTTAGACCTGGAAAACATTTTGAAACGTCCCTGTACTTTTGGTTTTTGTGGAAAAAATCATTTTTTGAAAAACAATTTTTCTGGTTTACATGCATTTTTTATATATTTAAGTGGGTCGGTTTTCAGGAGAAATGGGTCTCCGTCGTTGAATTGTTCTAAATGCAATTTTACTAAAAATTGAATCTATGGTCGTGACGCATACAACAAAATTCATTTTGATGATTTTTGGGGTTTTCCGATTTTTTGAAATTTTTGGGAATTTTTGGGGATGAGGCTGAAATTCTGATTCTGGAATAGGGATTACAGTTGTACGACTGTAGTTTACAGTCGTGCGACTGTAATCAGTTCAGGGTCAGAATTTCGCCAAAAATCATTGAAAATCAAAATCTGAAGAAAATAAACCTGGAAATTAAGAACAGTCGTACGATTGTATATACAGTCGTACGACTGTTCATGAAAACCAAGAACAGTCGTACGACTGTTCTTAATTTCCAGGAACAGAAAAACAAAAATGCAGCAAAAAAACGCACAAAATTCACTTCAAGTGCCCAGAAAGCAAGGAAAAGTGTAAGGAAAAGAAGTGACTACCTTTTTAGAAGCTATTCCAAGTCGTTTTGACCCCTGGCGTCGCTCCGATCCCAACAAATTTGCACTTTCCCCTTTGGAATGGAGGTTGAGAGCTTTTTGTCCAAAATCCAAATTGCAAGGGTTTCTGATGGTTTTAGTCCGAGTTCTTGATTTGGTTATGTAGTTAATTGATTAACCTAGGGGTTTCTAACAAGTTTTAGGTTTAATTTCGAGAATTAAAGAAAATCAAAGAGGAAGAAAAATGAGTTTTTTGTGGTTTTCTTTTTCTCTCTCTTCTCTTTCTCTCTCTAAGTTTTCTTTCACCAGAAAATCCTCTCTCCTCCTTTTTTTCTCCCTTCTTCTTTTTTATCCTCCTTTTTCTGCTTGCTTGCTGTAGAGCCGGAGCAATTAATGCTCAACCTCTCTTTCTTCCATTTCTGCTGCAGAGGTATAGGCCTCTGCAGATTTTCCGACATTACAGTCGTACGACTGTAACAATAGTCGTACGACTATAGTTTTTTTTTTTTTTTTTTTTTAAGTATAGAAAATTTCGGCGCTTACAGCTGCCCCTCGCGTGATCAAATTCGACATCTAGCTCTAGGTCCATAATACCTATGATGATGAATTTGAGAGCATGAATCAAAGCGCCGTGAACACTGGAATGAACCTTCTGATGAGATAGGCCGATACCGAGTTTAGGTTACCCGAGGCGATACTGGGGGGAAATAAGCCGATATCAGGTCTATGTTACCCGAGGCGAGTTGATGAAGAAATTGGCCGATACCGGGTCTAGGTTACTCGAGGCGAAATTGATGAAGAAATTAGCCGATGTCAAGTCTATGTTACCC
Source organism: Euphorbia tirucalli (assembly GCA_039660915.1). Classification (NCBI taxonomy): domain Eukaryota; kingdom Viridiplantae; phylum Streptophyta; class Magnoliopsida; order Malpighiales; family Euphorbiaceae; genus Euphorbia; species Euphorbia tirucalli. The sequence continues at coordinate 14,098,100 of CM077635.1, read as the reverse complement.
GAGGCGATACTGGAGATAAGATTAGCCGATACCAGGTCTATGTTACCCGAGGCGAAATTGATGAAGAAATTAGCCGATACCGGGTCTATGTTACCCGAGGCGATGCTGGAGATAAGATTAGCCGATACCAGGTCTATGTTAGCCGATACCAGGTCTATGTTACCCGAGGCGAAATTGATGAAGAAATTAGCCCATATCAGGTCTATGTTACCCGAGGCGAGTTGATGAAGAAATTGGCCGATACCGGGTCTAGGTTACCCGAGACGAAATTGATGAAGAAATTAGCCGATATCAGGTCTATGTTACCCGAGGCGAGTTGATGAAGAAATTAGCCGATGTCAGGTGTATGTTACCCGAGGCGATGCTGGAGATAAGATTAGCCGATACCAGGTCTATGTTACCCGAGGCGAACTTTACTGGGAAAATAGATGAAGCTGATCTGGGCCGATACCGAGTTTACATTACTCGAGGCGGATCTGCTAGGGAACTTGGATGATGGAGCGGATCTGGGCCGATGTCGAGCCTATATTACTCGAGGCGGACTCGCTGGAGAAAATTGAGATATTGGAGCGAATCTGGGCCGATACCGAGTTTACATTGCTCGAGGCGGATCTGCTAACTTGCTGAGGATATTGAGCTGGTGATGAATTCCTGCACTTAAAATGGCAAGTCTTCATTCCTTGATCGAGAGATTTTTAGACAAAAATTTTTGCCCCTTCGATCAAGAATGAAGACTAGCCGGGGATAAGTAATTGATATATGCAATGTATGGATGCACAATGATGTATATGTACATGTATGTATTTCCTGTTATTGGATGTTTTTGTCTTCCGCTGGGGAGATATGTTGTGCCCCTGGTTGATTTTACTTTTCTTGGGGCATTGTTTGGTGATTATCGATGGAGTGAGGTGATTGCTGGGGAAATGATCGTAGTATTCCTTGTAGAGATTCCGCTGGGGAAGAATGTGACGGTTTGACTGGGGAAACAATTATGGTGTTCTTCGTGTAGACTACACTGAGGAGTAACATGGCAACTTTGCGGAGAAGTAATTGATAGTGTTCTTTATGTAGACTCCGCTGGGGAATAGTATGGGAAACTCTGCTGGAGAGTGATGTGACGAGTTCTGCAGGGAATACTGAGGATGTTCCGTTTTTCCTGCTCCGTGGGAAGTTATGAGTTTTTTTTTTTTTTTAGGTGCTCTAATTTTTGCCTAAGGTGCCTTTTCGGTTTTCGCCTTAGCGAGCTTTTCATATGCCCTAACTTTTGCCTAAACTGCCCGATATGGGTTTTCAGCTTAGCGGGCCGCTCTAATTTTTGCCTGAGGTGCCTTTTCGGTTTTCACCTCAGCGAGCAAATTTTTTTTTTTTTTTTGACTAAAATGGTGTTGTGACTCTTTATTGCTCGTTTGGGAAGATGAACTGGACTTTAAAGGACGAAAAAAGATTTTGAATTGCACGTTTTTAAAGCATTTTCATTTGCCTAATAACGTGATGATATTGATCAGTTGAATGCAAAGTGCTTTCTTTGAATGTGTGTTTATGCAAGACAACTTTGTTTGTGCATTTGTCATAACCATGCAAATATATTTAAACAAACACTTCACTTTATTGATGAAGTCAAAATGAGTACATTTGAAATAAGTTGGTTCCTAAATGGTACAGATTTCACATTATGCCAGAATCCGTCATCAGTCGTCCTTTTCAGGTTTTCCGACTGATTATTTTCTCTCGTGTCTTAACTTTTGCCTAGACCGCTCTTTTTGAGTTTTCAGCCTAGCAGACCTCTCTCTTTTTTTCTCTCTTTTTTTTTTCTTTTTTTTTTTTTTATACATGATAAAGCTTTAGCCTGTCTTGGTTGATCGGGTTGGTGAACTCGTTTCCATCCATGTCCATGATGCTGACAGTGCCTTTTGATAACACCTTCTTCACCACATAGGGTCCTTCCCAGTTAGGTCTGAACTTGCCCCTAACATCAACATTTGAGGGCCTTAGTTGCTTTAGAACCAAGTCTCCTGCTTTCAACTGCCGCTTAGAGTACTTCACATTTCGGTTGTAGGCTCTAGCCATTCTGCGCTGATACATCTGCAGGTGATCTAGTGCCTTTAGTCGCCTTTCATCTAGTGCAGCCAACTGCTCATATCTAGCTTGAACCCATTCAGTCTCTGGCAATTGAGCTTCCAGGGCAACTCTGGGTGACTTGAGTTCTATCTCCACTGGTAACACTGCTTCCATTCCATACACCAAGGCATAAGGAGTTTCTCCTGTCGGCGTTCTGACACTGGTTCTGTAACCCCAAAGAGCATAAGGCAGTTTATCAGCCCAATCCCTGTAAGTGGTTACCATCTTTGATAAGATCTTCTTTATTGCCTTGTTAGCTGCTTCTACTGCGCCATTAGCCTGAGGTCTATATGGAGAGGACTTATGATGTTCAATACCATGTTCTGCAAATAGCTCAGCCGTTGCCCCTTGAAACTGTACTCCATTGTCTGTTACTATGTGGTGAGGAATCCCATACCGAGTGAAGATGTTCTTCCGAATGAACTTGACCATGTGCTTGGCTGTCACATTAGTGAAGGATTCCGCTTCGACCCATTTGGAGAAATAATCAACTGCTACAACTATGAATCTGTGCCCATTAGATGCAGCTGGATGAATTTCACCAATCATGTCTATCCCCCATGCTGAAAATAGCCAAGGAGACGCTAGATTCTGAAGTTCAAGTGGAGGAAGATGACTAATGTCTGCATAGATCTGACATTCATGACATTTCTTCACTTTTCTTATACAATCTGCTTACATTGTCATCCAAAAGTAGCCTTGTCTCATGATCTTCCTAGCCATGGCAAGTCCATTCATATGTGGCCCACAGGATCCTGCATGTACTTGCTGCATTACTTCTTCTGCTTCTCGCTCAGTTAGACACCTCAAAAGGACTCCATGTGCTGTTCTCTTATACAACTTGTCCTCGAAGATTCTGAATTGACTAGCCAGTTTTCTCAGTGTCAACTTATCACCAGCACTGGCCTCTTCTGGGTACTTTCCCTCCTTAACATACCGGTAAATGTCAAAGAACCATGGCTTTTCTTCGGCTGATAATTCCATTACTTCATGCATTTCAAAGCAAGGATGCCTGGAAGTGACTATGACCAGTGGTTGAGCTTGTGTCTCTTCTGGATTTTCCCACATGGAGGACAAAGTGGCTAAAGCATCAGCCATTTTATTCTCATCCCTGGGGACATGTCTGAATTCACACTGGCCGAATAAACCCTTTCTGAACTGTAGCAGCTCCAAATAAGGTCGTAAGGCTTCTTCTTTTAATTCCCACTCACCCTGAGCCTGCCTGATCACTAGAAGTGAGTCTCCAACAATCAGGACGTCATTTGCCCCTAGTGTTAGCAAAGCTTCCATCCCAAATAGGCATGCTTCATACTCTGCCCCGTTATTGGTTATGGGAAAATTCAACCTCTTGGATAAGGGAATGACTTCACCATCTGGCGTTGCTATAAGTACTCCAATTCCAGCGCCCTTTCTATTCACTACCCCATCGAAGCACATGACCCACCTTTTCACTTCCACCATGGCTAATTGCTCATCAGGGAATTCCAGGTTCTCTGTGTAATCTGATTCTAGGGGCTGGTTTGCCAGAAACTCTGCCACGGCTCGCCCTTTAATGGTTTTCTTCGTGATGTACTCGATGTCGAATTCAGACAAAAGTAACAACCATCTGGACAGTTTCCCAACCAATGCAGGTGCTTCATAGAGATACTTCATTGGGTCCACTTTAGCCACAGCTTGTATCTTGTAGGATTGGAAATAGTGGCGCAGCTTCTTGGTTAACCAAATCATCGCCACACATGTCTTTTCCACCAGTGTGTACTTGGTTTCATACTCCAACAGCTTTTTGCTTAAGTAGTAGATGGGATACTCCTTCTTGCCATCTTGTTCCTGTGCTAGCATTGCCCCTATAGAGGATTCTTCAACTGCCAAGTACAAAATCAGGGGCTTCCTTGGAACTGGAGGTAAGCCTTGATCTTCTCGAAGGCCAGCTGACACTTGTCATCCCACACAACCGGCTGATCTTTCTTTAATAGCTTGAAGATTGACTCATAAGTGGAGGTTAGCTTGGCTATGAAGCGGCTGACATACTGCAAGGAACCCAGGAATGATCTGACCTCCTTTTCAGTCTTTGGAACTGGCATATCTTGGATGGCTTTGATTTTATCTGGGTCCATTTCTATCCCCCTCTGGCTAACTACATGGCCTAACAGCTTCCCTGATGTGACCCCGAATATGCACTTCTTGGGGTTAAGCCGCAAGTTGTACTCTCCAATGCGTGTTAGAAATCTATCCAGGATAACAGGGTGTTCCTCCTGGATCGTTGATTTAACAAGCATATCATCGACATACACTTCGACTTCTTTATGGATCATATCGTGCAACAGAGTTGTGACAGCCCTCTGATAAGTGGCACCGGCGTTCTTTAATCCAAAAGGCATCACTCTATAGCAGAAAGTACCACATTCTGTGATGAACGATGTTTTCACCTTGTCGATCACATCCATCAGAATCTGGTTGTACCCTGAAAAGCCATCCATGAAGGAGTACATTCCCGCTTTTGCTGCACTATCAACTAGGACGTCAATATGTGGTAGTGGAAAGTTATCTTTTGGGCATGCTTTATTCAAGTCCCTGTAATCAACGCATACTCTAACCCTTCCATCCTTTTTAGGCACGGGGACAATGTTGGCTAGCCATTCCGTATACTCTACCACTTCGAGAAACCTGGCATCTATCTGTTTGGCCACTTCTTCCTTCACCAGTGTAGCCCATTCCGGCCTTAGTCTTCTCAACTTCTGCTTTACCGGTCTGAACTTGGGGTCTGTCGGGATTTTGTGCACCGCTATTTCTGTATCTACTCCCGGCATGTCTTCATACGACCAGGTGAAAGCTTTAACATGTTTTTGGAGTATTCTTATTAATTCTCTTCCTTCCTCGGATTTTAGCTCGTGTGAAATGAGTACCATTTTAGGGTTTTCATCTGTACTTATATTGATTTCATGCAATGCAGTGTCATGTATGCTAAATATGCTTGATGGTGATTTAAATGCATGCACAGAATTGTCAGGATAAACATCACACAAGTAAGCAAACTGGGATTTCATTGCATTGAACTTATCATAAAGTACATCAGTTACATTGAAAATGGAAGAAATAGATACAACAAAATCATTTTCATCCTCCACAGCCGGAGGGCCTTGTTCTTCATCAGCTTCCACTTTCCCTTCCAGAGCATCATCCGGGACTGCAGCTTTCTCGGCCACCTGTGCCTTAGCTTTCTCCATAATCTTGGCGATTTCAGCAACCACAGAGTCTAAGTTCACTTTGGCCATCAGTTCTTCGCCAAATCCTTCCTTGGATTTTCCGAAAGCTTTGGTTAATGCAGTAGTCAAAGCTCCCGAGATCACTTCTGTAGCTTCAGCACAAGTCTTCTTTCCATCTTCTTCCTCGGCCACCTCCATGGTTTCTGCTATCACCTCCGATGATTCTCCTTTCAGAATTTCAGATTCAGCAATTGCTTCCTCCATCATTACAGGGGCTACTGGCTCTTCCTGACTTTTTTCAAAATCCACAACATCTACAAAGATCTCAAAGCCGGGGTGCTCGACATTTCCAACCAGCACCGGTTCAGCTTGGCCCCTATAAAGGCTTTCTCCTGCCTTCAGAAATGGCTTCATTATGGCCCTGCCATTTTTGCCCTTTTTCAGATTCTTCTGCTCGTGCGACCCCTCTACATAACCAAGGCCGTACTACTTTGACTTTCCCGAGTCGATCTTGAATTCTGGCACACCTTGCAAATTAATCCCGAGTCCCATTCCCGGGACAAAGTTCAGCTTGTACAGATATCGGGATAGCCACTCCGGCATGTAATTCTCATAAAGAACCATAGGGGCATCTGTGGTTTCTTCCTCCTTAATGACAGCAATTTAGAATCCACCAAAAGGAACCACTCCTTCATCCACTGCAGCTACCATCGACTGGGCATCCGCCTCAACAGTCACAATCCTGTCATTCATAGAGAATTTAATCTTCTGATGCAATGTAGAAGGAACACCTCCCAAAGGATGGAACCAGGGCCTTCCAAGCAATAGGGAGAATGTGACCGGGATATCGATCACCGTGAAGACAACCATGGACTTGATGGGCCCAACCTCCACTTCCGTTTCGAAGGTCCCTATCACTGTTCTTTTAGAATCGTCATACGCCCGAATGACTGTCGAGGACCTCTTCAACACTTCTTCATTCATGCCTAGAAATGGTAGCATTTTCAGTGGGCAAATATTCAGAGCTGAGCCGTCATCCACCATGACGCACGGCATCACCTTATCCATGATGTTGGCCCTAACGTAAAGAGCCTTGTTGTGGGCCTTTCCTTCTGCTGGTAGGTCTTTCTCAGAGAAAACGATATTAGGAGCTCCAGCATGGACTTTGTCTAGCAAGCAGCACATAGCCTCTGGTGAAGCTATAGGGGAGACTTCAATTTCTGATAGCTTTTTCACTAAAGCCTCCCTATGCTCTTTGGAGGTCATAAGCAAGTGCCACAAACTAGCTTGTGCAGGGGTCTTCTTCAGTTGGGAAATGACCAAATCTTCTTTCTCGACTCTTTCCGGTGCCGAAGTACTGCCCAACCCATTCATCGGTGCTTTATCTTTCATCTGATCCGCCGGCTGATATACCCTTCCACTTCGGGTCACGTGCTGCACTTCTGAAATCTTCAGCTTCTCAACAGTTGGGAGTTTAACAGCCTCTCTTCTGTCAAATTCTTCATACTCATCCTCGGAGTCAAGGTCATCCAGACTTATGGGCTTGATCTCCTTACACCCCTCCTTTTCCTCACATTCGGGCTCCACTCCGGGTTCCCCTACCACCACTGCCTGAATCGTAGGGTTCGCTTACAGAACTTGGGCAAATATGAAGTTAGCCGGCAACCCCGACTGAACCATGTTAACCCGCTTCTCGAATGCCGGTAGTGGGTTAGTTTTAGTGCTAGGCTTAGGTGGTTCTTGCAGCTTTCCCTCGTCGATAAGCTTCTGGATAGCATCCCTTAGCTTATAGCAGTTATTGGTCCGGTGGCCTGTCACCACATGATAAGTGCAGAAGTTATCCTTGTCAGCTTCAGGTGGGAACTCAAATGGCCTCAAGGACTGTAGTAAACCACCATTCCTACACTTGGCGAATATCTTTGCCAAAGTAAGAGTCCAGGGTGTTATGCCTTGTCCTCCAGGACCCCTATTTTGGTTGCCTTGCTGCTGATTCACAGTAGCCACCTCAACCCGCTTCACTTCTGATGACTGCCCCTGCTTACCGCTGGCACCTGAGCCAGACCCACTGCCAGACCCAGCTGCTGTGGTTGATCTATACCCTGAACTATACCCTGTACCTCTTCCCCCTTTCTGACCAGCTGACTTCTCCTCTTCATCCCTTTCTATCTTCATGGCCATGCTATAGACCTTACTAAGCTCCTTGAAGGAATGGAATTTCATGTTGTTCTTGAAGATATCTTTGCTGCCATCAATGAGCTTCTGTATAAGCTCATCTTCATCAGGGCGGTTCTTTAGGAGGATCATCTTGTTCATCCATCTCTGGTAGTATTCATCAAAGGGCTCGTTGAATTTCTGCCTCACCCTCTCCAAATCATACAGCTTCATCTGGATCTTGGTGTTGAAGCTGTAGTATTTGATGAAGGCAGCAGATAAAATTTCCCAATCAGATTGCTCCTCCTCTGACAATGAGTTATACCATCCTAAAGCACCTCCCTCCAATGTGGTGGGGAACAGATTAATCAATTGTTGCTTTGTAGCGCCTGCTGTCAGCATAACCCGGGCATATAAATTCACATGGGCCTCTGGCGAGCCCATTCCTTTGTAAGTGGGGACTTTCGGCACTTGGAAGCCGATAGGAAATGTCTCGATGCCCCTACTGATCATGGCATCAATGTTCACCCCCTTTTTGGATTCAGCACTGATCCCGATCCCCTTCTTCAACTGGGCCATGACCTCGTCTAATTCGGAACACTTGGCTTTCATCCTCTGTTCCATAGCTGCCTCTATCTCCTGCAACTTTTCAAGGCTAGCCGAAGCGTCACCACCGTGTTGGGATGACTCAGCTTCTTTTTCCTTTCCGGCTCCACTACCACCGGTCTCTCCATCTTCTCTAACCACTGCCCTCATTTCCTCCTTTAACATGTCGCGGAAATCCTGCGACCTGAAGAAATCTCTCAGAACATCAGCCATACTCGGTGTCTGTTCTGCCATATTCACTCCTTCCCCAGGCTCAGAATCACTGTCACTCTCGACTACCCTCTGTCTCCTAGCCGCCCTTGAAGCTTGGGATCTTGTCCAAGGTCGCTCCAGTGTATTCTGCTTGGGGGTAGACAGGAGGTATTAGGGTCGCGAATGAATGACGTGATATGACATGAAAATTAAGGCATTGAATATGCTTGAGATGCATGAAGCAGAATTATGTATGAAATGATGATATGAATGGTTCCCTTTTATTATTATATTTTTTTTTCCCGAGGCATTCCAAGAACACCCAATGTTTGTACAAAAATGTCACGTGTGGGCCATCACACGGGCAGAACTTCAGCACCTTTGGGGCACCTAATGAATTCATGAAATGGTCGCGTGTATACCGACACACGGACGTAGTTTTAACGCTTTATAGGTCTATGAGATGGTATGAAATGGTCGCATGGGCCGGGCCCATAGACAAGGTCTTGATGCTTTTGAGCGTATGATATGGAATGATGTTATGAGAGAGTCACATGTAACAGGAACACGGACAAGGATTCGGCATTCGAGGAACGCCTTTCATGATTTGGTGATGTTATGGGCCTATATGTATACTAATCGGCACTCGGGGAGTACCTTAAATGGTGAATTAATGTCATGAAGTGGTCGGATGTGGACCACAATGTTATATGATGTTTATGATGGATGGGTATGATGTCATGAGATGCATCGTGTAAATTATTACACGAAAATGGGCCTAAGGCCGTTGTGGCTTTTATTGAATGAAATGATATTGGTGGAATGGCCGAATGCAATCCGGTGCATTGGCGAAACACGGGTAATTTTGGGTACCCGATATGTTATGAAATGGGATGGGATGGTCATGATAGGCGTTCTTTGAAATGCCCCTTAATTTAATTTAATTTAAGTGAAATGTAGTGAATAAACATGTCACACAATATGCAAATGGCTATACAAAAACGTGGGTTAGGATATATGACATACATAATGATGTTATGAATGCTATGTCAAAAATAAAATGCTAATCACACAAGTTTAATGTTATGGCTGAAAAAGAAATCGTTAGTATGGATGACAAGCGAATGAATTAATGTTTTACACACAAAATAAAATGCAAAATGGCTGCATAAAAAATGTGGGTTAGTATCACACAAAGATGTTTGTGTATGGTATGTCATGTGTATGGAAAATGGTGATTATGGTATGTTATGCATGCGTCCTCGATGTGTCACGAAATGGTGAAGAACACATAGCAAGCAAAACGAATTCTTCCAACCTTATTCCTTCAACGTGGTCGGTCTTGAAAATTTCTAACCGAGTCCTAGGCGGGGTTCACTTCAATCACCAACCGGGGGTGATGAAGGCGCGATTTTATTATTATTCACACAATTATTTTGGTATCCTAAGGGAATCCAACTAGAGCTGCCTATATGGGTTCGGTCAAAGTCGGGATAACATCAAGGCTCTCATAGCAAGATATACTCCTCACTTCTCCCCACTCAAGGGTCCTAGCGAAGGGGTTCGTACGAGGCTATGAGTGGTGTTTCGTATTCATGCCCCTAAGACCAGGAGGAACTTAGGCGACACTTCAACGACCCACCGGGCTATAAAAGGATACCTAATCTAATGCAAGAAATGGCTAACTAAAAATGCAAATAAAATACCAAAAGAGAATCATCCACGTTATTTTAATTAGACACTTTTCAGGGCTTGTCAATATTCTTTTAAGTTCTTAAGAAAACTTTTTGAAGAAGTCCCCAGCGGAGTCGCCACTGTGAGCGGACGATGCGTTTTCGACGGGACGCGGGACTCCCTTTCGGACTGGGGCGCCACGATCTCGGGCGGATCCCTCCCTCGCGTGGGGTTTTTATAATGGAAAACCGCGTTTTGGAAAATAAATAGAATTAATAAGTAAAAGAACCGAGAGCTAAGTCTCTATGAATATTGTAGGAGTCGCCACCCGGCTCAGCTCAACCGGGGAAATTCTTATGTAGCTGAACCGGACGAACGGCCGCTACACTATCCAGAGATTCGGGTCCGGACAAGTCCCTTATTTCGTGTCTAATTAAAATAAATATAGCCAATGTTCTCGAATGGTATTTCAAAATCTAAAGTCCATTTTATTGAATATAAAAAGCATACAGCGCGCACACAAAACATTTAATACAAAAATAAGGAAAAGAAATAAATATTAATTGGCTTACAACCAAATCGAATGGAAAAATAAAAACTCTCGCCTCACTTGTACAATCGCCTAGAATACACGAGAATCTAGAAAAATACAACCGCCTAAATACATGATTTAATCTATTAAATTACATCCAAAATAAAAAGTAAAAGTAAAAAGAAATTAAAACCTGCAAAACAGAGGATTAGCACAATATATACAGCACGCCACAATTAGGACTCAAATAGACAGAATGGGAAATCAGGGATTGGGGGCATGCATTTAGGGGGTAACCGGGTCGGCTCGACCAGCCGGTCCGGTTAGACCTGGAAAACATTTTGAAACGTCCCTGTACTTTTGGTTTTTGTGGAAAAAATAATTTTTTGAAAATCAATTTTTCCGGTTTACATGCATTTTTTATATATTTAAGTGGGTTGGTTTTCAGGAGAAATGGGTCTCCGTCGTTGAATTGTTCTAAATGCAATTTTACTAAAAATTGAATATATGGTCGTGACGCATACAACAAAATTCATTTTGATGATTTTTGGGGTTTTCCGATTTTTTGAAATTTTTGGGAATTTTTGGGGATGAGGCTGAAATGCTGATTCTGGAACAGGGATTACAGTCGTACGACTGTAGTTTACAGTCGTGCGACTGTAATCAGTTCAGGGTCAGAATTTCGCCAAAAATCATTGAAAATCAAAATCTGAAGAAAATAAACCTGGAAATTAAGAACAGTCGTACGACTGTTCATGAAAACCAAGAACAGTCGTACGACTGTTCTTAATTTCCAGGAACAGAAAAACGAAAATACAGCAAAAAAAGGCACAAAATTCACTTCAAGTGCCCAGAAAGCAAGGAAAAGTGTAAGGAAAAGAAGTGACTACCTTTTTAGAAGCTATTCCAAGTCGTTTTGACCCCTGACGTCGCTCCGATCCCAACAAATTTGCACTTTCCCCTTTGGAATGGAGGTTGAGAGCTTTTTGTCCAAAATCCAAATTGCAAGGGTTTCTGATGGTTTTAGTCCGAGTTCTTGGTTTGGTTATGTAGTTAATTGATTAACCTAGGGGTTTCTAACAAGTTTTAGGTTTAATTTCGAGAATTAAAGAAAATCAAAGAGGAAGAAAAATGAGTTTTTTGTGGTTTTCTTTTTCTCTCTCTTCTCTTTCTCTCTCTAAGTTTTCTTTCACTAGAAAATCCTCTCTCCTCCTTTTTTTCTCCCTTCTTCTTCTTTTTTAACCTCCTTTTTCTGCTTGCTTGCTGCAGAGCCAGAGCAATTAATGCTCAACCTCTCTTTCTTCCATTTCTGCTGCAGAGGTATGGGCCTCTGCAGATTTTCCGACATTACAGTCGTACGACTGTAACAATAGTCGTACGACTATAGTTTTTTTTTTCCTCCCTCGCGTAGGGATTTTATAATGGAAAACCGCGTTTTGGAAAATAAATAGAATTAATACGTAAAAGAACCGAGACCTAAGTCTCGATGAATATTGTAGGAGTCGCCACCCGGCTCAGCTCAACCGGGAAATTCTTATGTAGCTGAACCGGACGAACGGCCGCTACACTATCCAGAGATTCGGGTCCGGACAAGTTCCTTATTTCGTGTCTAATTAAAATAAATATAGCCAATGTTCTCGAATGGTATTTCAAAATCTAAAGTCCATTTTATTGAATATAAAAAGCATACAGCGCGCACACAAAACATTTAATACAAAAATAAGGAAGAGAAATCTATATTAATTGGCTTACAACCAAATCGAATGGAAAAATAAAAACTCTCGCCTCACTTGTACAATCGCCTAGAATACACGAGAATCTAGAAAAATACAACCGCCTAAATACATGATTTAATCTATTAAATTACATCCAAAATAAAAAGTAAAAGTAAAAAGAAATTAAAACCTGCAAAACAGAGGATTAGCACAATATATACAGCACGCCACAATTAGGACTCAAATAGACAGAATGGGAAATCAGGGATTGGGGGCATGCATTTAGGGGGTAAGCGGGTCGGCTCGACCAGCCGGTCCGGTTAGACTTGGAAAACATTTTGAAACGTCCCTGTACTTTTGGTTTTTGTGGAAAAAATCATTTTTTGAAAAACAATTTTTCCGGTTTACATGCATTTTTTATATATTTAAGTGGGTCGGTTTTCAGGAGAAATGGGTCTCCGTCGTTGAATTTTTCTAAATGCAATTTTACTAAAAATTGAATCTATGGTCGTTACGCATACAACAAAATTCATTTTGATGATTTTTGGGGTTTTCCGATTTTTTGAAATTTTTGGGAATTTTTGGGGATGAGGCTGAAATTCTGATTCTGGAACAGGGATTACAGTCGTACGACTGTAGTTTACAGTCGTGCGACTGTAATCAGTTCAGGTTCAGAATTTCGTCAAAAATCATTGAAAATCAAAATCTGAAGAAAATAAACCTGGAAATTAAGAACAGTCGTACGACTGTATATACAGTCGTACGACTGTTCATGAAAACCAAGAACAGTCGTACGAATGTTCTTAATTTCCAGGAACAGAAAAACGAAAATGCAGCAAAAAAAACGCACAAAATTCACTTCAAGTGCCCTGAAAGCAAGGAAAAGTGTAAGGAAAATAAGTGACTACCTTTTTAGAAGCTATTCCAAGTCGTTTTGACCCCTGGCGTCGCTCCGATCCCAACAAATTTGCACTTTCCCCTTTGGAATGGAGGTTGAGAGCTTTTTGTCCAAAATCCAAATTGCAAGGGTTTCTGATGGTTTTAGTCCGAGTTCTTGATTTGGTTATGTAGTTAATTTATTAACCTAGGGGTTTCTAACAAGTTTTAGGTTTAATTTTGAGAATTAAAGAAAATCAAAGAGGAAGAAAAATGAGTTTTTTGTGGTTTTCTTTTTCTCTCTCTTCTCTTTCTCTCTCTAAGTTTTCTTTCACTAGAAAATCCTCTCTCCTTTTTTTCTCCCTTCTTTTTCTTTTTTATCCTCCTTTTTCTGCTTGCTTGCTGCAGAGCCGGAGCAATTAATGCTCAACCTCTCTTTCTTCCATTTCTGCTGCAGAGGTATGGGCCTCTGCAGATTTTCTGACATTACAGCCGTACGACTATAATTTTTAAATTACAGTCGTACGACTGTAACAATAGTCGTACGACTATAGTTTTTTTTTTTTTTTTTTTTAACTATAGAAAATTCCGGTGCTTACAGACGTGATGCAGCAGGTACACGCAGGATCCTGTGGGCCACATATGAACGGGCTTTCCATGGCCAGGAAGATTATGAGACAAGGTTACTTCTGGATGACGATGCAAGCAGATTGTATAAGAAAAGTGAAGAAATGTCATGAATGTCAGATCTATGCAAACATTAGTCATCTCCCTCCACTTGAGCTTCAGAATCTAACGTCTCCTTGGCCGTTTTCAGCATGGGGGATAGACATGATCGGTGAAATTCATCCAGCTGCATCTAATGGGCATAGATTCATAGTGGTGGCAGTTGATTATTTCTCCAAATGGGTCGAAGCGGAATCCTTCACTAATGTTACAGCCAAGCACATGGTCAAGTTCATCCAGAAAAATATCTTCACTGGGTATGGGATTCCTCATCACATAGTACCAGACAATGGAGTACAGTTTCAAGGGGCAACGGCTGAGCTATTTGCAGAACATGGTATTGAACATCATAAGTCTTCCCCATACAGACCTCAAGCTAATGGTGCAGTAGAAGCAGCTAACAAGGCAATAAAGAAGATCTTATCAAAAATGGTAACCACTTACAGGGATTGGGCCGATAAACTGCCTTATGCTCTCTGGGGTTACAGAACCAGTGTCAGAACGCCGACAGGAGAAACCCCTTATGCCTTGGTATATGGAATGGAAGCGGTGTTGCCGGTGGAAATCGAACTCAAGTCACTCAGAGTCGCCCTGGAAGCTCAATTGCCAGAGACTGAATGGGTTCAAGCTAGATATGAGCAGTTGGCTGCACTGGATGAAAGGCGACTAAAGGCACTGGATCACCTGCAGATGTATCAGCGCAGAATAGCTAGAGCCTATAACCGAAATGTGAAGCACTCTAAGATGCAGTTGAAAGCAGGAGATTTGGTTCTAAAGCAACTAAGGCCTTCAAATGTTGATGTTAGGGGCAAGTTCAGACCTAACTGGGAAGGACCCTATGTGGTGAAGAAGGTGTTATCAAAAGGCACTGTCAGCATCATGGACTTGGATGGAAACGAGTTCACCAACCCGATCAACCAAGACAGGCTAAAGCTTTATCATGTATAAAAAAAAAAGAGGTCTGCTAGGCTGAAAACTCGAAAAGAGTGGTCTAGGAAAAAGTTAAGACACGAGAGAAAATAATCAGCCGGAAAACCTGAAAAGGGCGACTGGTGACGGATTCTGGCACAATGTAAAATCTGTACCATTTGGGAACCAACTTGTTTCATATGTACTCATTTTGACTTCATCAATAAAGTGAAGCCTTTGTTTAAATATATTTGCATGGTTATGACAAGTGCACAAACAAAGTTGTCTTGCATAAACACACATTCAAAGAAAGCACTTTGCATTCACTGATCAATATCATCGCATTATTTGACAAATGAAAATGTATCAAATACATGCAATTTAAATCTCTTACCATCCTCTAAAGCCTAGTTCATCTTCCCAGATGAGCAATAAAGGGTCACAACGTCATCTTAGTCAAATCTAAAAAAAAAAAAAAACAAATGCTCGCTAAGGCGAAAACCGAAAAGGTACCTCAGGCAAAAATTAGAGTGGCCCGCTAAGCTGAAAACCCATATCGGGCAGTTTAGGCAAAAGGTGGGGCATATGAAAAGCTCGCTAAGGCGAAAACCGAAAAGGCGCCTTAGGCAAAAGTTAGAGCGGCTCGCTGGGCTGAAAACCTGATTTGGGCTACCCGGGCAAAAATTAGAGCACCTAAAAAAAAAAAAAAAAAAACTCATAACTTCCCACGGAGCAGGAAAAACGGAATATCCTCAGTATTCCCCGCAGAATTCGTCACATCACTCCCCAACAGAGTTTCCTATATTATTCCCCAGCGGAGTCTACATAAAGAACACCATCAATTACTTCTCTGCAGAGTCACCATGTTACTCCTCAGTGTAGTCTACACAAAGAACACCACAATTGTTTCCCCAGTCAAGCTGTCACACTCTTCCCCAGCGGAATCTGTACAAGGAATACTACGATCATTTCCCCAGCAGTCACCTCGCTTCTTTGATGATCATCAAACAATGCCCCAAGAAAAGCAAAATCAACCAGGGGTACAACATATCTCCCCAGCGGAGGACAGAAACGTCCAATAACAGAAAATACATACATGTGCATATACATCATCATGCATCCATACATTGCATATATCAATTAGTTATCCCCGGCTAGTCTTCATTCTTGATCGAAGGGGCAAAAATTTTTGCTTAAAAATCTCTCGATCAAGGAATGAAGACTCGCCATTTTAAGTGCGGGAATTCATCCCCAGCTTAATATCCTCAGCAAGTCAGCAGATCCGCCTCGAGTAATGTAAACTCGATATCGGCCCAGGTCTGCTCCATTATCTCAACTTTCTCCAGCAAGTCCGCCTCGAGTAATGTAGGCTCGGCATCGGCCCAGATCCGCTCCATCATCCAAGTTCCCCAGCAGATCCGCCTCGAGTAATGTAAACTCGGTATCGGCCCAGATCAGCTTCATTTATTTCCCCAATAAAGTTCGCCTCGGGTAACCTAGACCCGGTATCGGCCAATTTCTTCATCAGCTTTGCCTCGGGTAACCTAAACCTGATATCGGCTTCTTTCCTCATCAGCTTTGCCTCGGGTAACCTAAACCTGATATCGGCTAATCTCTTCATCAATTTCGCCTCGGGTAACATAGACCTGATATCGGCTAATCTCTGCATCAATTTCGCCTCGGGTAACATAGACCTGATATCGGCTAATCTCTTCATCAATTTCGCCTCGGGTAACATAGACCTGATATCGGCTAATCTCTTCATCAATTTCGCCTCGGGTAACATAGACCTGATATCGGCTAATCTCTTCATCAATTTCGCCTCGGGTTACATAGACCTGATATCGGCTAATCTCTTCATCAATTTCGCCTCGGGTAACATAGACCTGATATCGGCTAATCTCTTCATCAACTCGCCTCGGGTAACATAGACCTGATATCGGCTTATTTTATCCCCAGTATCACCTCGGGTAACCTAAACTCGGTATCAGCCTATCTCATCAGAAGGTTCATTCCAGTGTTCACGGCGCTTTAATTCACGCTCTCAAATTCATCATCACAGGTATTATAGACCCGGAGCTAGATGTCGAATTTGATCACGCGAGGGGCAGCTGTAAGCACCGGAATTTTGTATACTTAAAAAAAAAAAACTATAGTCGTACGACTATTGTTACAGTCGTACGACTGTAATGTCGGAAAATCTGCAGAGGCCCATACCTCTGCAGCAGAAGTGGAGGAGAGAGGGGTTGAGCATTAATTGCTCCGGCTCTGCAGCAAGCAAGCAGGAAAAAAGGGAGATAAAAAGAGGAAAAAGAAGAAGAAAAGGAGGAGAGGGGATTTTTCTGGTGAAGAGAAATTTAGAGAGAGAAAGAGAAGAGAGAGAAAAAGAAAACCACAAAAAACTCATTTTCTTCCTCTTTTATTTTCTTTAATTTCTCGAAATTAAGGTTCAAATTTGTTAGAAATCCCTAGGTTAATCAATTAACTACATAACCAAATCAAGAACTCGAACTTAAATCATCAGAAACCCTTGCAATTTGGATTTGGGATAAAAAACTCTCAACTTCCATTCCGAAGGAAAAAGTGCGGATTTGTTAGGATCGGAGCGACGCCAGGGGTCAAAACGACTTGGAATAGCTTCTAGAAAGGTAGACACTTCTTTTCCTTACACTTTTCCTTGCTTTCTGGGTGTTTGAAGTGAGTTTTGTGCGTTTTTACTGCATTTTTTGTATTTCTATTCCTGGAAATTAAGAACAGTCGTACGACTGTTCTTGGTTTTCATGAACAGTCGTACGACTGTATATACAGTCGTACAACTGTTCTTAATTTCCAGATTTATTTTCTTCAGATTTTGATTTTCAATGATTTTTGGCGAAAATTCTGACCCTGAATTGATTACAGTCGCACGACTGTAAACTACAGTCGTACGACTGTAATCATTATCCCAGAATCAGAATTTCATCTTTTATCTGTAAAAATTCCAAAAAAATTAGAAAACCCCAAAAATCATCAAAATGGATTTTGTTGTGTGCATTACGACCATAGATTCAATTTATAGCAACATTGCATTTAGAACAATTCAACGACAGAGACCCATTTCTCCTGAAAACCGACCCACTTAAACATATGAAAAATGCATGTAAACTGGAAAAAATTGTTTTCAAATGATTTTCCCACAAAACCAAAAATACAGGGACGTTTCAAAATGTTTTCCAGGTCTAACCGGGCCGGCTAGCCGAGCCGACTCGGTTACCCCCTAAATGCATGCCCCCAATTCCTGATTTCCCGTTCTGTCTATTTGAGTCCTAATTGTGGCGTGCTGTATATATTGTGCTAACCCTCGGTTTTGCAGGTTTTAATTTCTTTTTATTTTTATTTTTAATGTATTTTGATAGATTAAATCGTGTATTTAGGCGGTTGTATTTATCTAGATTCTCGTGTATTCTAGGCGATTGTACAAGTGAGGCGAGAGTTTTTATTTTTCCATTCGATTTGGTTGTAAGCCAATTAATATTTATTCCTTTTCCTTATTTTTGTATTAAATATTTTGTGTGCGCACTGTATGCTTTTTACATTCAGTAAAATGGACTTTAGATTTTGAAATATCATTTGAGAACATTGGCAATATTTATTTTAATTAGACACGAAATAAGGGACTTGTCCGGACCCGAATCTCTGGATAGTGTAGTGACCGTTCGTCCGGTTCAGCTACATAAGAATTTCTCGGTTGAGCTGAGTCGGGTGGCGACTCTATAATATTCATCGAGACTTAGGTCTCGGTTCTTTTATTTATTAATTCTATTTATTTTTTCCAAAACACGGATTTCCATTTATAAAAACCCCACGCGAGGGAAGGGCCCGTCCGAGATCGTGGCGCCCCATTCCGAAAGGGAGTCCCGCGTCCCGTCGAAAACGCGTCGTCCGCTCACAGTGGCGACTCTGCTGGGGATTTCTTCCAAAAGTTTTCTTAAAAACTTAGAAGAATATTGACAAGCCCTGAAAAGTGTCTAATTAAAATAACGTGGATGATTCTCTTTTGGTATTTTATTTGCATTTTTAGTTAGCCATTATTTGCATTAGATTAGGTATCCTTTTATAGCCCGGTGGATTGTTGAAGTGTCGCCTAAGTTCCTCCTGGTCTTAGGGGCACGAATACGAAACACCACTCATAGCCTCGTACGAACCCCTTCGCTAGGACCCTTGAGTGGGGAGAAGTGAGAAGTATATCTTGCTATGAGAGCCTTGATGTTATCCCGACTTTGACCGAACCCATATAGGCAGCTCTAGTTGGATTCCCTCAGGATACCAAAATAATTGTGTGAATAATAATAAAATCACGCCTTCATCACCCCCGGTTGGTGATTGAGGTGAACCCCGCCTAGGACTCGGTTAGAAATTTTCGAGACCGACCACGTTGGAGGAATAAGGTTGGAAGAATTCGTTTTGCTTGCTATGTGTTCTTCACCATTTCGTGACACATCGCCGACGCATGCATAACATACCATAATCACCAGTTTCCATACATATGACATACCGTACACAAACATCTTTGTGTGATACTAACCCACATTTTTTATGCAGCCATTTTGCATTTTATTTCGTGTGTAAAACATTAATTCATTCGCTTGTCATCCATACTAACGATTTCTTTTTCAGCCATAACATTAAACTTGTGTGATTAGCATTTTATTTTTGACATAGCATACATAACATCATTATGTATGTCATGCATCCTAACCCACGTTTTTATGCAGCCATTTACATATTGTGTAACATGTTCATTCACTACATTTCACTTAAATTAAATTAATAAGAATTTCAAGGACGCCTATCGTGACCATCCCATCCCATTTCATAACATATCGGGTACCCAAAATTACCTGTGTTTTGCCAATGCACCGGATTGCATTCGGCCATTCCACCAATATCATTTCATTTAATAAAAGCCACAACGGCCTTAGGTCCATTTTCGTGTAATAATTTACACGATGCATTTCATGACATCACACCCATCTATCATAGACATCATATAACACTGTGGTCCACATCCGACCACTTCATGACATTAATTCACCATTTAAGGTACTCCCCGAGTGCCGATTAGTATACATATAGGCCCATAACATCACCAAATCATGAAAGGCGTTCCTCGAATGCTGAATCCTTGTCCGTGTTCCTGTTACACGTGACTTTCTCATAACATCATTCCATATCATATGCTCAAAAGCATCAAGACCTTGTCTGTGGGTCCGGCCCATGCGACCATTTCATATCATCTCATAGACCTATAAAGCGTCAAAACTACGTCCGTGTGCCGGTACACACGCGACCATTTCATGAATTCATTAGGTTCCCCAAAGGCGCCAAAGTTCTGTCCGTGTGATGGCTCACACGTGACGTTTTTGCATAAACATTGGGTGTTCTTGGAATGCCTCGAAAAATAATAATAATAAAAAAAATATATATTCATATCATCATTCCATACATAATTCCACTCCATGCATCTCAAGCACGTTCAGTGTCTTAATTTTCATGTCATATCACGTCATTCATTCACGACCCTAATACCTCCTGTCTACCCCCAAGCAGAATACACTGGAGCGACCTTGGACAAGATCCCAAGCTTCAAGGGCGGCTAGGAGACAGAGGGTAGTCGAGAGTGACAGTGATTCTGAGCCTGGGGAAGGAGTGAATATGGCAGAACAGACACCGAGCATGGCTGATGTTTTGAGAGATTTCTTCAGGTCGTAGGATTTCCGCGACATGTTAAAGGAAGAGATGAGGGCAGTCGTTAGAGAAGCTGGGGAGACCGGTGGTAGTGGAGCCGGGAAGGAAAAAGAAGCTGAGTCATCCCAACATGGTGGTGACGCTTCGGCTAGTCTTGAAAAGCTGCAGGAGATAGAGGCAGCTATGGAACAGAGGATGAAAGCCAAGTGTTCCGAATTAGACGAGGTCATGGCCCAGTTGAAGAAGGGGGTCGGGATCAGTGCTGAATCCAAGAAGGGGTGAATGTTGACGCCATGATCAGTAGGGGCATCGAGACATTTCCTATTGGCTTCCAAGTGCTGAAAGTCCCCACTTACAAAGGAATGGGCTCGCCAGAGGCCCATGTGAATTTATATGCCCGGGTTATGCTGACAGCAGGCGCTACAAAGCAACAATTGATTAATCTTTTCCCTACCACACTGGAGGGAGGTGCTTTGGGATGGTATAACTCACTGTCAGAGGAGGAGCAATTTGATTGGGAAATTTTATCTACTGCCTTCATCAAATACTACAGCTTCAACACCAAGATCCAGGTGAAGCTGTATGATTTGGAGAGGGTGAAGCAGAAATTCAACGAGCCCTTTGATGAATACTACCAGAGGTGGATGAACAAGATGATCCTCCTAAAGAACCGCCCTGATGAAGACGAGCTTATACAGAAGCTCATTGATGGCAGCAAAGATATCTTCAAGAACAACATGAAATTCCATTCCTTCAGGGAGCTTAGTGAGGTCTATAGCATGGCCATGAAGATAGAAAGGGATGAAGAGGAGAAGCCAGCTGGTCAGAAAGGGGGAAGAGGTACAGGGTACAGTTCAGGGTATAGATCAACCACAGCAGCTAGGTCTGGCAGTGGGTCTGGTTCAGGTGCCAGTGGCAAACAGGGGTAGTCATCAGAGGTGAAGCAGGTCGAAGTGGCTACTGTGAATCAGCAACAAAGCAACCAGAATAGGGGTCCTGGAGGACAAGGCATATCGCCTTGGACTCTTACTTTGGCAAAGATATTTGCCAAGTGTAGGAATGGCGGCCTATTGCAATCCTTAAGGCCATTTGAGTTCCCACCTGAAGCTGACAAGGATAACTTCTGCACTTATCATGTGGTGACAGGCCACCGAACCAACAACTGCTACAAACTAAGGGATGCTATCCAGAAGCTTATCGACGAGGGAAAGCTGCAAGAACCACCTAAACCTAGCACTAAAACTAACCCACTACCGGCATTTGAGAAGCGGGTTAACATGGTTCAGTCGGGATTGCCGGCTAACTTTATATTTGCCCAAGTTTTGCAAGCGAACCCTATGATTCAGGCAGTGGCAGTAGGGGAACCCGAAGTGGAACCCGAGTGTGAGAAGAAGGGGGGATGTAAGGAGATCAAGTCCATAAATCTGGATGATCTCGACTCCAAAGATGAGTACGAAGAATTTGACAGAAGAGAGGCTGTTAAACTCCCAGCTGTTGAGAAGCTGAAGATTTCAGAAGTGCAGCACGTGACCCGAAGTGGAAGGGTATATCAGCCGGCGGATCAGATGAAAGATAAAGCACCGATGAATGGGTCGGGCAGTACTTCGGCACCGGAAAGAGTCGAGAAAGAAGATTTGGTCATTTCCCAACTGAAGAAGACCCCTGCACAAGCTAGTTTGTGGCACTTGCTTATGACCTCCAAAGAGCATAGGGAGGCTTTCGTGAAGAGGCTATCAGAAATTGAAGTCTCCCCTATAGCTTCACCAGAGGCTATGTGCTGCTTGCTAGACAAAGTCCATGCTGGAGCTCCTAATATTGTTTTCTCTGAGAAAGACCTACCAACAGAAGGAAGGGCTCAAAACAAGGCTCTTTACATTAGGGCCAACATCATGGATAAGGTGATGCCGTGCGTCATGGTGGATGACGGCTCAGCTCTGAATATTTGCCCACTGAAAATGCTACCATTTCTAGGCATGAATGAAGAAGTGTTGAAGAGGTCCTCGACAATCATTCGGGCGTATGACGATTCTAAAAGAACAGTGATAGGGACCTTTGAAACAGAAGTGGAGGTTGGGCCCATCAAGTCCATGGTTGTCTTCACGGTGATCGATATCCCAGTCACATTCTCCCTATTGCTTGGAAGGCCCTGGTTCCATCCTTTGGGAGGTGTTCCTTCCACATTGTATCAGAAGATTAAATTCTCTATGAATGACAGAATTGTGACTATTGAGGCAGACGCCCAGTCGATGGTAGCTGCAGTGGATGAAGGAGTGGTTCCTTTTGGTGGATTCCAAATTGCCGTCATTGAGGAGGAAGAAACCACAGATGCCCCTATGGTCCTTTATGAGAACTACATGCCAGAGTGGCTATCCCGATATCTGTACAAGCTGAACTTTGTCCCGAGAATGGGACTCGAGATTAATTTGCAAGGTGTGCCAGAATTCAAGATCGACTCGGGAAAGTCAAAGCAGTACGGCCTTGGTTATGTAGAGGGGTCATCCGAGCAGAAGAACCTGAAAAAGGGTAAGAATGGCAGGGTCATGATGAAGCCATTTCTGAAGGCGGGAGAAAGCCTTTACAAAGGCCAAGCTGAACCGGTGCTGGTTGGAAATGTCAAGTACCCTGGCTTTGAGATCTTTGCAGATGTTGTGGATTTTGAGAAAAGCCAGGAAGAGCCAGTAGCCCCTGTAAAGGAAGAAAAAGCAGCTGCTGAGTCTGAAATTCTGAAAGGAGAATCATCTGAGGTGACAGCAGAAACCGTAGAGGTGGCCGAGGAAGAAGATGAAAAGAAGACCTATGCCGAAGCTACAGAAGTGATCTCGGGAGCTTTGACTGCTGCATTAACCAAAGCTTTTGGGAAATCCAAGGAAGGATTTGGCGAAGAAATAATGGCCAAAGTGAACTTAGACTCTGTGGCTGCTGAAATCGCCAAGATTATGGAAAAAGCTAAGGCACAGGTGGCCGAGAAAGCTGCGGTCCGAGATGATGCTTTTGAAGGGAAGATGGAAGCTGATGAAGAACAAGGCCCTCCGCCTGTGGAGGATGAAAATGATTTTGTTGTATCTATTTCTTCCATTTTCAATGTAACTGATGTACTTTATGATAAGTTCAATGCAATGAAATCTCAGTTTGCTTACTTGTGCGATGTTTATCCTGATAATTCTGTGCATGCATTTGAATCACCATCAAGCATATTTAGCATACATGACACTGCATTGCATGAAATCAATATAAGTACAGATGAAAACCCTAAAATGGTACTCATTCACACGAGCTTAAATCCGAGGAAGAAAGAGAATTAATAAGAATACTCCAAAAACATGTTAAAGCTTTCGCCTGGTCGTATGAAGACATGCCGGGTGTAGATACAGAAATAGCAGTGCACAAAATCCCAACGGACCCCAAGTTCAGACCGGTAAAGCAGAAGTTGAGAAGACAAAGGCCGGAATGGGCTACACTGGTGAAGGAAGAAGTGGCCAAACAGATAGATGCCAAGTTTCTCGAAGTGGTGGAGTATACAGAATGGCTAGCCAATATTGTCCCTGTGCCTAAAAAGGATGGAAGGGTCAGAGTATGCGTCGACTACAGGGACTTGAACAGGGCCTGCCCTAAGGACAATTTCCCACTACCTCACATTGACGTATTGGTTGATAGTGCAGCAAAAGCGGCAATGCACTCCTTCATGGATGGCTTTTCAGGGTACAACCAGATCCTGATGGATGTAATTGACAAGGTGAAGACGTCATTCATCACCGAATGGGGCACTTTCTGCTACAGAGTGATGCCTTTTGGATTGAAGAACGCCGGTGCCACTTATCAGAGGGCTGTCACAACTCTGTTGCATGATATGATCCATAAAGAAGTTGAAGTGTATGTCGATGATATGCTTGTTAAATCAGCAACCCGGGAGGAACACCCTGTTATCCTGGATAGATTTCTAACACGCATTGGAGAGTACAACTTGCGACTTAACCCCAAGAAGTGCATATTCGGGGTCACATCAGGGAAGCTGTTGGGCCATGTAGTCAGCCAGAGGGGTATAGAAATGGACCCAGATAAAATCAAAGCCATCCAAGATATGCCAGCTCCAAAGACTGAAAAGGAGGTCAGATCATTCCTGGGTTCCTTGTAGTATGTCAGCCGCTTCATAGCCAAGCTAACTTCCACTTGTGAGCCAATATTCAAGCTATTAAAGAAAGATCAGCCAATTATGTGGGATGACAAGTGTCAGCTGGCGTTCGAGAAGATCAAGGCTTACCTGGTAAAGCCGCCAGTGTTGAGTCCTCCAATTCCAGGGAAGCCTCTGATTTTGTATTTGGCAGTTGAAGAATCATCCATAGGGGCAATGCTTGCACAAGAGCAAGATGGCAAGAAGGAATATCCTATCTATTACCTTAGCAAGAAATTGCTGGAGTATGAAACCAAGTATACACTGGTGGAAAAGACATGTGTGGCGATGATTTGGTTGACCAATAAGCTGCGCCACTATTTCCAATCCTACAAGATACAGGCTGTGGCTAAAGTGGATCCAATGAAGTATCTCTATGAAGCACCGGCATTGGTTGGGAAGCTGTCCAGGTGGTTGTTACTTTTGTATGAATTCGACATTGAGTACATCACGAAGAAAACCATTAAAGGACGAGCCGTGGCAGAGTTTCTGGCAAACCAGCGCCTAGAATCAGATTACACAGAGAACCTGGAATTCCCTGATGAGCAGTTAGCCATGGTGGAAGTGAAAAGGTGGGTCATGTGTTTCGATGGGGCAGTGAATAAAAAAGGCGCTGGGATCGGAGTACTTATAGCAACGCCAGATGGTGAAGTCATTCCCTTATCCAAGAGGTTGAATTTTCCCATAACCAATAACGGGGCAGAGTATGAAGCATGCCTATTTGGGATGGAAGCTTTGCTAACACTAGGGGCAAATGACGTCCTGATTGTTGGAGACTCACTTCTAGTGGTGAGACAAGCTCACGGAGAGTGGGAACTAAAAGAAGAAGCCTTACGGCCTTATTTGGAGCTGCTACAGTTCAGAAAGGGTTTATTCGGCCAGTGTGAATTCAGACATATCCCCAGGGATGAGAATAAGATGGCTGATGCATTAGCTACTTTGTCCTCCATGTGGGAAAATCCAGAAGAGACACAAGCTCAACCACTGGTTATAGCCACTTCCAGGCATCCTTGTTTCGAAGTGCATGAAGTAATGGAATTATCAGCCGAAGAAAAGCCATGGTTCTTTGACATTCACCGGTATGTTAAGGAGGGAAAGTACCCAGAAGAGGCCAGTGCTGCTGATAAGTTGACACTGAGAAAACTGGCTAGTCAATTCAGAATCTTCGAGGACAAGTTGTACAAAAGAACAGCACATGGAGTCCTTTTAAGGTGTCTAACAGAACAAGAAGCAGAAGACGTGATGCAGCAGGTACATGCAGGATCCTGTGGGCCACATATGAACGGGCTTGCCATGGCCAGGAAGATTATGAGACAAGGGTACTTCTGGATGATGATGCAAGCAGATTGTATAAGAAAAGTGAAGAAATGTCATGAATGTCAGATCTATGCAAACATTAGTCATCTCCCTCCACTTGAGCTTCAGAATCTAACGTCTCCTTGGCCGTTTTCAGCATGGGGGATAGACATGATCGGTGAAATTCATCCAGCTGCATCTAATGGGCATAGATTCATAGTGGTGGCAGTTGATTATTTCTCCAAATGGGTCGAAGCGGAATCCTTCACTAATGTTACAGCCAAGCACATGGTCAAGTTCATCCAGAAAAATATCTTCACTCGGTATGGGATTCCTCATCACATAGTAACAGACAATGGAGTACAGTTTCAAGGGGCAACGGCTGAGCTATTTGCAGAACATGGTATTGAACATCATAAGTCTTCCCCATACAGACCTCAAGCTAATGGTGCAGTAGAAGCAGCTAACAAGGCAATAAAGAAGATCTTATCAAAAATGGTAACCACTTACAGGGATTGGGCCGATAAACTGCCTTATGCTCTCTGGGGTTACAGAACCAGTGTCAGAACGCCGACAGGAGAAACCCCTTATGCCTTGGTATATGGAATGGAAGCGGTGTTGCAGGTGGAAATCGAACTCAAGTCACTCAGAGTCGCCCTGGAAGCTCAATTGCCAGAGACTGAATGGGTTCAAGCTAGATATGAGCAGTTGGCTGCACTAGATGAAAGGCGACTAAAGGCACTGGATCACCCGCAGATGTATCAGCGCAGAATAGCTAGAGCCTATAACCGAAATGTGAAGCACTCTAAGATGCAGTTGAAAGCAGGAGATTTGGTTCTAAAGCAACTAAGGCCTTCAAATGTTGATGTTAGGGGCAAGTTCAGACCTAACTGGGAAGGACCCTATGTGGTGAAGAAGGTGTTATCAAAAGGCGCTGTCAGCATCATGGACATGGATGGAAACGAGTTCACCAACCCGATCAACCAAGACAGGCTAAAGCTTTATCATGTATAAAAAAAAAAGAGGTCTGCTAGGCTGAAAACTCGAAAAGAGCGGTCTAGGCAAAAGTTAAGACACGAGAGAAAATAATCAGCCGGAAAACCTAAAAAGGGCGACTGGTGACGGATTCTGGCACAATGTGAAATCTGTACCATTTAGGAACCAACTTGTTTCAAATGTACTCATTTTGACTTCATCAATAAAGTGAAGTGTTTGTTTAAATATATTTGCATGGTTATGACAAGTGCACAAACAAAGTTGTCTTGCGTAAACACACATTCAAAGAAAGCACTTTGCATTCAACTGATCAATATCATCGCATTATTTGACAAATGAAAATGTATCAAATACATGCAATTTAAATCTTTTATCGTCCTCTAAAGCCTAGTTCATCTTCCCAGATGAGCAATAAAGGGTCACAACGTCATCTTAGTCAAATCTAAAAAAAAAAAAAAAAAAATGCTCGCTAAGGCGAAAACCGAAAAGGCACCTCAGGAAAAAATTAGAGCGGCCCGCTAAGCTGAAAACCCATATCGGGCAGTTTAGGCAAAAGGTAGGGCATATGAAAAGCTCGCTAAGGCGAAAACCGAAAAGGCGCCTTAGGCAAAAGTTAGAGCGGCTCGCTGGGCTGAAAACCTGATTTGGGCTACCCGGGCAAAAATTAGAGCACCTAAAAAAAAAAAAAAAAAAAAACTCATAACTTCCCACGGAGCAGGAAAAACGGAATATCCTCAGTATTCCCCGCAGAATTCGTCACATCACTCCCCAACAGAGTTTCCCATATTATTCCCCAGCGGAGTCTACATAAAGAACACCATCAATTACTTCGCTGCAGAGTCACCATGTTACTCCTCAGTGTAGTCTACACAAAGAACACCACAATTGTTTCCCCAGTCAAGCTGTCACACTCTTCCCCAGCGGAATCTGTACAAGGAATACTACGATCATTTCCCCAGCAGTCACCTCGCTTCTTTGATGATCATCAACAATGCCCCAAGAAAAGCAAAATCAACCAGGGGTACAACATATCTCCCCAGCGGAGGACAGAAACGTCCAATAACAGAAAATACATACATGTGTATATACATCATCATGCATCCATACATTGCATATATCAATTACTTATCCCCGGCTAGTCTTCATTCTTAATCGAAGGGGCAAAAATTTTTGCTTAAAAATCTCTCGATCAAGGAATGAAGACTCGCCATTTTAAGTGCGGGAATTCATCCCCAGCTTAATATCCTCAGCAAGTCAGCAGATCCGCCTCGAGTAATGTAAACTCGATATCGGCCCAGGTCCGCTCCATTATCTCAACTTTCTCCAGAAAGTCCGCCTCGAGTAATGTAGGCTCGGCATCGGCCCAGATCCGCTCCATCATCCAAGTTCCCCAGCAGATCCGCCTCGAGTAATGTAAACTCGGTATCGGCCCAGATCAGCTTCATTTATTTCCCCAATAAAGTTCGCCTCGGGTAACCTAGACCCGGTATCGGCCAATTTCTTCATCAGCTTTGCCTCGGGTAACCTAAACCTGATATCGGCTTATTTCCTCATCAGCTTTGCCTCGGGTAACCTAAACCTGATATCGGCTAATCTCTTCATCAATTTCGCCTCGGGTAACATAGACCTGATATCAGCTAATCTCTTCATCAATTTCGCCTCGGGTAACATAGACCTGATATCGGCTAATCTCTTCATCAATTTCGCCTCGGGTAACATAGACCTGATATCGGCTAATCTCTTCATCAATTTCGCCTCGGGTAACATAGACCTGATATCGGCTAATCTCTTCATCAACTCGCCTCGGGTAACATAGACCTGATATCGGCTTATTTTATCCCCAGTATCGCCTCGGGTAACCTAAACTCGGTATCGGCCTATCTCTTCAGAAGGTTCATTCCAGTGTTCACGGCGCTTTAATTCACGCTCTCAAATTCATCATCACAGGTATTATAGACCCGGAGCTAGATGTCGAATTTGATCACGCGAGGGGCAGCTGTAAGCGCCGGAATTTTGTATACTTAAAAAAAAAAAACTATAGTCGTACGACTATTGTTACAGTCGTACGACTGTAATGTCGGAAAATCTGCAGAGGCCCATACCTCTGCAGCAGAAGTGGAGGAGAGAGGGGTTGAGCATTAATTGCTCTGGCTCTGCAGCAAGCAAGCAGGAAAAAAGGGAGATAAAAAGAGGAAAAAGAAGAAGAAAAGGAGGAGAGGGGATTTTTCTGGTGAAGAGAAATTTAGAGAGAGAAAGAGAAGAGAGAGAAAAAGAAAACCACAAAAAACTCATTTTCTTCCACTTTTATTTTCTTTAATTTCTCGAAATTAAGGTTCAAATTTGTTAGAAATCCCTAGGTTAATCAATTAACTACATAACCAAATCAAGAACTCGAACTTAAATCATCAGAAACCCTTGCAATTTGGATTTTGGACAAAAAACTCTCAACTTCCATTCCGAAGGAAAAAGTTCGGATTTGTTAGGATCGGAGCGATGCCAGGGGTCAAAACGACTTGGAATAGCTTCTAGAAAGGTAGACACTTCTTTTCCTTACACTTTTCCTTGCTTTCTGGCTGTTTGAAGTGAGTTTTGTGCGTTTTTACTGCATTTTTTGTATTTCTGTTCCTGGAAATTAAGAACAGTCGTACGACTGTTCTTGGTTTTCATGAACAGTCGTATGACTGTATATACAATCGTACGACTGTTCTTAATTTCCGGATTTATTTTCTTCAGATTTTGATTTTCAATGATTTTTGGCGAAAATTCTGACCCTGAATTGATTACAGTCGCACGACTGTAAACTACAGTCGTACGACTGTAATCATTATCCCAGAATCAGAATTTCATCTTTTATCTGTAAAAATTCCAAAAAAATTAGAAAACCCCAAAAATCATCAAAATGGATTTTGTTGTGTGCATCACGACCATAGATTCAATTTATAGCAACATTGCATTTAGAACAATTCAACGACGGAGACCCATTTCTCCTGAAAACCGACCCACTTAAACATATGAAAAATGCATGTAAACTGGAAAAAATTGTTTTCAAATGATTTTCCCACAAAACCAAAAATACAGGGACGTTTCAAAATGTTTTCCAGGTCTAACCGGGCCGGCTAGCCGAGCCGACTCGGTTACCCCCTAAATGCATGCCCCCAATTCCTGATTTCCCGTTCTATCTATTTGAGTCCTAATTGTGGCGTGCTGTATATATTGTGCTAACCCTCGGTTTTGCAGGTTTTAATTTCTTTTTATTTTTATTTTTAATGTATTTTGATAGATTAAATCGTGTATTTAGGCGGTTGTATTTATCTAGATTCTCGTGTATACTAGGCGATTGTACAAGTGAGGCGAGAGTTTTTATTTTTCCATTCGATTTAGTTGTAAGCCAATTAATATTTATTCCTTTTCCTTATTTTTGTATTAAATATTTTGTGTGCGCGCTGTATGCTTTTTACATTCAATAAAATGGACTTTAGATTTTGAAATACCATTTGAGAACATTGGCAATATTTATTTTAATTAGACACGAAATAAGGGACTTGTCCGGACCCGAATCTCTGGATAGTGTAGCGACAGTTCGTCCGGTTCAGCTACATAAGAATTTCCCGGTTGAGCTGAGCCGGGTGGCGACTCTACAATATTCATCGAGACTTAGGTCTCGGTTCTTTTATTTATTAATTCTATTTATTTTTTCCAAAACGCGGATTTCCATTTATAAAAACCCCACGCGAGGGAAGGGCCCGTCCGAGATCGTGGCGCCCCATTCCGAAAGGGAGTCCCGCGTCCCGTCGAAAACGCATCGTCCGCTCACAGTGGCGACTCTGCTGGGGATTTCTTCCAAAAGTTTTCTTAAAAACTTAAAAGAATATTGACAAGCCCTGAAAAGTGTCTAATTAAAATAACGTGGATGATTCTCTTTTGGTATTTTATTTGCATTTTTAGTTAGCCATTATTTGCATTAGATTAGGTATCCTTTTATAGCCCGGTGGATTGTTGAAGTGTCGCCTAAGTTCCTCCTGGTCTTAGGGGCACGAATACGAAACACCACTCATAGCCTCGTACGAACCCCTTTGCTAGGACCCTTGAGTGGGGAGAAGTGAGGAGTATATCTTGCTATGAGAGCCTTGATGTTATCCCGACTTTGACCGAACCTATATAGGCAGCTCTAGTTGGATTCCCTTAGGATACCAAAATAATTGTGTGAATAATAATAAAATCGCGCCTTCATCACCCCCGGTTGGTGATTGAGGTGAACCCCGCCTAGGACTCGGTTAGAAATTTTCGAGACCGACCACGTTGGAGGAATAAGGTTGGAAGAATTCGTTTTGCTTGCTATGTGTTCTTCACCATTTCGTGACACATCGCCGACGCATGCATAACATACCATAATCACCAGTTTCCATACATATGACATACTGTACACAAACATCTTTGTGTGATACTAACCCACATTTTTTATGCAGCCATTTTGCATTTTATTTCGTGGGTAAAACATTAATTCATTCGCTTGTCATCCATACTAACGATTTCTTTTTCAGCCATAACATTAAACTTGTGTGATTAGCATTTTATTTTTGACATAGCATACATAACATCATTATGTATGTCATGCATCCTGTGAGCGGACGACGCGTTTTCGACGGGACGCGGGACTCCCTTTCGGAATGGGGCGCCACGATCTCGGGCGGGCCCCTCCCTTGCGTGGGGTTTTTATGAATGGAAATCCGCATTTTGGAAAATGAATGGAATTAATACATAAAAGAACCGAGACCTAAGTCTCGATGGATGTTGTAGGAGTCGCCACCCGGCTCAGCTCAACCGGGAAATTCTTATGTAGCTGAACCGGATGAACGGCCGCTACACTATCCAGAGATTCGGGTCCGGACAAGTCCCTTATTTCGTGTCTAATTAAAATAAATATTGCCAATGTTCTCAAGTGGTATTTCAAAATCTAAAGTCCATTTTATTGAATATAAAAAGCATACAGCGCGCACACAAAACATTTAATACGAAAATAAGAAAAAGAAATAAATATTAATCGGCTTACAACCAAATCGAATGGAAAAATAAAAACTCTCGCCTCACTTGTACAATCGCCTAGAATACACGAAAATCTAGATAAATACAACCGCCTAAATACACGATTTAATCTATTAAAATACATTAAAAATAAAAATAAAAAGAAATTAAGACCTGCAAAACCGAGGGTTAGCACAGTATATACAGCACCCCACAATTAGGACTCAAATAGACAGAATTGGGAAATCAAGAATCGGGGGGCATGCATTTAGGGGGTAACCGGGTCGCTCGGCTAGCCGGCCCGGTTAGACCTGGAAAACATGTTGAAACGTCCCTGTATTCTTGGTTGTTGTGGGAAAATCATTTTGAAAACAATTTTTCCGGTTTACATGCATTTTTATATATTTAAATGGGTCGGTTTTCAGGAGAAATGGGTCTCCGTCGTTGAATTGTTCTAAATGCAAATTTACTAGAAAATTGAATCTATGGTCGTGATGCACACAACAAAATTCATTTTGATGATTTTTGGGGTTTTCCGATTTTTTGAAATTTTTGGGAATTTTTGGGGATGAAACTGAAATTCTGATTCTGGAACAGGAATTACAGTCGTACGACTGTAGTTTACAGTCGTGCGACTGTAATCAGTTCAGGGTCAGAATTTCGCCAAAAGTCATTGAAAATCAAAATCTGAAGAAAATAAACCTGGAAATTAAGAACAGTCGTACGACTGTATATACAGTCATACGACGGTTCATGAAAACTAAGAACAGTCGTACGACTGTTCTTAATTTCCAGGAACAGAAATACGAAAAATGCCGCAAAAAGGCACAAAACTCACTTCAAACACCCAGAAAGCGAGAAAAAATGTAAGGAAAAGAAGTGACTACCATTTTAGAAGCTATTCGAAGTCGTTTTGACCCCTAGCGTCGCTCCGATCCCAACAAATTCGTACTTTCCCCTTTGGAATGGAAGTTGAGAACTTTTTGTCCAAAAACCGAATTGCAAGGGTTTCTGATGGTTTAAGTCCGAGTTCTTGATTTGGTTATGTAGTTAATTGATTATCCTAGGGATTTCTAACAAATTTGAACCTTAATTTCGAGAAATTAAAAAAAATGAAAGAGGAAGAAAGTGATTTTTTTTTTTGTGGTTTTCTTTTCTCTTTCTCTCTCTAAAATTTCTTCTCACCAGAAAAATCCCCTCTCCCCTCCTTCTTTTTCCTTTTTTATCTCTCTCTAAAATTTCTTCTCACCAGAAAAATCCCCTCTCCCCTCCTTCTTTTTCCTTTTTTATCTCTCTGCCTCCTTCTTGATTGCTGCAACAAGGGAGCAATTAATGCTCCCTTTTCTCTCTCCTTCATTTTTGCTGCAGAGGTATGGGCCTCTGCAGATTTTCCGACGTTACAGTCGTACGACTATACTTTTTTTTTTTTTAAGTATAGAAAATTCCGGCGCTTACAGCTGCCCCTCGCGTGATCAAATTCGACATCTAGCTCCAGGTCCATCATACCTGTGATGATGAATTTGAGAGCGTGAATCAAAGCGCCGCGAACGCTGGAATGAATCTTCTGACGAGATAGGCCGATACAGGGTTTAGGTTAGCCGAGGCGATATTGGGGATAAAATAAGCCGATATCAGGTCTGTGTTACCCGAGGCGAAATTGATGAAAAGATTAGCCGATACCGGGTCTAGGTTACCCGAGGCGAATTGATGAAGAGATTAGCCGATATCAGGTCTAGGTTACCCGAGGCGAGTTGATGAAGAAATTAGCCGATATCAGGTCTATGTTACCCAAGGCGAAATTGATGAAGAAATTAGCCGATATCAGGTCTATGTTACCCGAGGCGAAATTGATGAAGAAATTAGCCGATATCAGGTCTATGTTACCCGAGGCGAGATTGATGAAGAAATTAGCCGATATCAGGTCTATGTTACCCGAGGTGAGATTGATGAAGAGATTAGCCGATATCAGGTCTATGTTACCCGAGGCGAGATTGATGAAGAAATTGGCCGATATCAGGTCTATGTTACCCGAGGCGAGATTGATGAAGAAATTGGCCGATATCAGGTCTATGTTACCCGAGGCGAGATTGATGAAGAAATTGGCCGATACCGGGTCTAGGTTACCCGAGGCGATGCTGGAGATGAGATTAGCCGATACCGGGTCTATGTTACCCGAGGCGAACTTCACTGGGGAGATAGATGAAGCTGATCTGGGCCGATGCCGAGTCTACATTACTCGAGGCGAGTCTGCTAGGGGACTTGGATAATGGAGTGGATCTGGGCCGATACCGAGCTTACATTACTCGAGGCGGACTCACTGAAGAAAGTTGAGATAATGGAGTAGACCTGGGCCGATACCGAGTTTACATTACTCGAGGCGGATCTGCTGACTTGCCGAGGATATTGAGTTGGGGATGAATTCCTGCACTTAAAATGGCAAGTCTTCATTCCTTGATCGAGAGATTTTTAAACAAAAATTTTTGCCCCTTCGATCAAGAATGAAGACTAGCCGGGGATAAGCAATTGACATATGCAATGTATGGATGCATGATGATGTATATGTACATGTATGTATTTTCTGTTATTGGACGCTTCTGTCTTCCGCTGGGGAGATATGTTGTGCCCCTAGTTGATTTTGCTCTTCTTGGGGCATTGTTTGGTGATTATTGACGGAGTGAGGTGATTGCTGGGGAAATGATCGTAGTATTCCTTGTAGAGATTCCGTTGGGGAAGAGTGTGACAGCTTGACTAGGGAGACAATTATGGTGTTCTTTGTGTAGACTACACTGAGGAGTAACATAGTGACTCTGCGGAGAAGTAATTGATGGTGTTCTTTATGTAGACTCCGCTGGAGAATAGTATGGGAAACTCTGCTGGAGAATGATGTGATGAATTCTGCGGGGAATACTGAGGATGTTCTATTTTTCCTGCTCCATGGGAAGATTTTTTTTTTTTTTTTTAGGTGCTCTAATTTTTGCCTGGGTAGCCCAAATCAGGTTTTCAGCCCAGCAAGCCGCTCTAACTTTTTCCTAAGGCGCCTTTTCGGTTTTCGCCTCAGCGAGCTTTTCATATGCCCTACCTTTTGCCTAAACTGCCCGATATGGGTTTTCAGCTTAGCGGGCCGCTCTAATTTTTGCCTGAGGCGCCTTTTCGGTTTTCACCTCAGCGAGCATTTTTTTTTTCTTTTTTTGAATGGCGTTGTGACCCTTTATTGCTCGTCTAGGAAGATGAGCTAGACTTTAGAGGACGATAAGAGATTTTAAATTGCATATATTTGATACATTTTTATTTGTCAAATAATGCGATGATATTGATCAGTTGAATGCAAAGTGCTTTCTTTGAATGTGTGTTTATGCAAGACAACTTTGTTTGTGCATTTGTCATAACCATGCAAATATATTTAAGCAAACACTTCACTTTATTGATGAAGTCAAAATGAGTACATTTGAAACAAGTTGATTCCTAAATGGTACAGATTCCACACTAAGCCAGGATCCGTCACCAATCGTCCTTTTCAGATTTTCCGACTGATTATTTTCTCTTGTGTCTTAACTTTTGCCTAGACCGCTCTTTTCGAGTTTTCAGCCTAGCAGACCTCTCTCTCTTCCCTTTTTTTTTTATTTTTTTTATACATGATAAAGCTTTAGCCTGTCTTGGTTGATCGGGTTGGTGAATTCGTTTCCATCCATGTCCATGATGCTGACAGCGCCTTTTGATAACACCTTCTTCACCACATAAGGTCCTTCCCAGTTAGGTCTGAACTTGCCCCTAACATCAACATTTGAAGGCCTTAGTTGCTTTAAAACCAAATCTCCCGCTTTCAACTGCCGCTTGGAGTATTTCACATTTCGATTATAGGCTCTAGCCATTCTGCGCTGATACATTTGCAGGTGATCCAGTGCCTTTAGTCGCCTTTCATCTAGTGCAACCAGCTGCTCATATCTAGCTTGAACCCATTCAGTCTCTGGCAATTGAGCTTCCAGGGCAACTCTGAGTGACTTGAGTTCTATCTCCACTGGTAACACTGCTTTCATTCCATACACCAAGGTATAAGGAGTTTCTCCTGTCGGCGTTCTAACACTGGTTCTGTAACCCCAAAGAGCATAAGGCAGTTTATCAGCCCAATCCCTGTAAGTGGTTACCATCTTTGATAAGATCTTCTTTATTGCCTTGTTAGCTGCTTCTACTGCACCATTAGCCTGAGGCCTGTATGGGGAGGACTTATGATGTTCAATACCATTTTCCACAAGTAGCTCAGCCGTTGCCCCTTGAAACTGTACTCCATTGTCTGTTACTATGTGGTGAGGAATCCCATACCGAGTGAAGATATTTTTCTGGATGAACTTGACCATGTGCTTGGCTGTAACATTAGTGAAGGATTCCGCTTCGACCCATTTGGAGAAATAATCAACTGCCACAACTATAAATCTATGCCCATTAAATGCAGCTGGATGAACTTCACCAATCATGTCTATCCCCCATGCTGAAAACGGCCAAGGAGACGCTAGATTCTGAAGTTCAAGTGGAGGAAGATGACTAATATCTGCATAGATTTGACACTCATGACATCTCTTCACCTTTCTTATGCAGTCTGCTTGCATTGTCATCCAGAAGTAGCCTTGTCTCATGATCTTCCTAGCCATGGCAAGTCCATTCATATGTGGCCCACAGGATCCTGCATGTACTTGCTGCATCACTTCTTCTGCTTCTTGCTCAGTTAGACACCTCAAAAGAACTCCATGTGCTGTTCTTTTATACAATTTGTCCTCGAAGATTCTGAACTGACTAGCCAATTTCCTCAGTGTCAACTTATCAGTAGCACTGGCCTCTTCTGGGTACTTTCCCTCCTTAACATACCGGTAAATGTCAAAGAACCATGGCTTTTCTTCGGCTGATAATTCCATTACTTCATGCACTTCGAAGCAAGGATGCCTGGAAGTGGCTATGACCAGTGGTTGAGCTTGTGTCTCTTCTGGATTTTCCCACATGGAGGACAAAGTAGCTAATGCATCAGCCATCTTATTCTCATCCCTGGGGACATGTCTGAATTCACACTGGCCGAATAAACCCTTTCTGAACTATAACAGCTCCAAATAAGGTCGTAAGGCTTCTTCTTTTAGTTCCCACTCTCCTTGAGCTTGCCTAATCACTAGAAGTGAGTCTCCAACAATCAGGACGTCATTTGCCCCTAGTGTTAGCAAAGCTTCCATCCCAAATAGGCATGCTTCATATTCTGCCCCGTTATTGGTTATGGGAAAATTCAACCTCTTGGATAAGGGAATGACCTCACCATCTGGCGTTGCTATAAGTACTCCAATTCCAGCCCCCTTTCTGTTCACTGCCCCATCGAAGCACATGACCCACCTTTTCGCTTCCACCATGGCTAACTGCTCATCAGGGAATTCCAGGTTCTCTGTGTAATCTGATTCTAGGGGCTGGTTTGCCAGAAACTCTGCCACGGCTCGCCCT
Source organism: Euphorbia tirucalli (assembly GCA_039660915.1). Taxonomy (NCBI): domain Eukaryota; kingdom Viridiplantae; phylum Streptophyta; class Magnoliopsida; order Malpighiales; family Euphorbiaceae; genus Euphorbia; species Euphorbia tirucalli. The sequence goes on along the minus strand of CM077635.1, from coordinate 14,060,720 downwards.
TTAATGGTTTTCTTCGTGATGTACTCGATGTCGAATTCAGACAAAAGTAACAACCACCTGGACAGCTTCCCAACCAAAGCTGGTGCTTCATAGAGATACTTCATTGGATCCACTTTAGCCACAGCTTGTATCTTGTAGGATTGGAAATAGTGGCGCAGCTTCTTGGTCAACCAGATCATTGCCACACATGTCTTCTCCACTAGTGTGTACTTGGTTTCATACTCCAGCAATTTCTTGCTAAGGTAATAGATGGGATACTCCTTCTTGCCATCTTGTTCCTGTGCTAGCAATGCCCCTATGGAGGATTCTTCAACTGCCAAATACAAAATGAGAGGCTTCCCTGGAATTGGAGGACTCAACACTGGTGGCTTTACCAGGTAAGCATTGATCTTCTCGAAGGCCAGCTGACACTTGTCATCCCACACAACCGGCTGATCTTTCTTTAATAGCTTGAAGATTGGCTCACAAGTAGAAGTTAGCTTGGCTATGAAGCGGCTGACATACTGCAAGGAACCCAGGAATGACCTGACCTCCTTTTCAGTCTTTGGAGCTGGCATATCTTGGATGGCTTTGATTTTATCTGGGTCCATTTCTATCCCCCTCTGGCTAACCACATGGCCTAACAGCTTCCCTGATGTGACCCCGAATATGCACTTCTTGGGGTTAAGTCGCAAGTTGTACTCTCCAATGCGTGTTAGAAATCTATCCAGGATAACAGGGTGTTCCTCCCGGGTTGCTGATTTAACAAGCATATCATCGACATACACTTCAACTTCTTTATGGATCATATCATGCAACAGAGTTGTGACAGCCCTCTGATAAGTGGCACCGGCGTTCTTCAATCCAAAAGGCATCACTCTGTAGCAGAAAGTGCCCCATTCGGTGATGAATGACGTCTTCACCTTGTCAATTACATCCATCAGGATCTGGTTGTACCCTGAAAAACCATCCATGAAGGAATACATCGCCGCCTTTGCTGCACTATCAACCAATACGTCAATGTGAGGTAGTGGGAAATTGTCCTTAGGGCAGGCCTTATTCAAGTCCCTGTAGTCAACACATACTCTGACCCTTCCATCCTTTTTAGGCACAGGGACAATGTTGGCTAGCCATTCTGTATATTCCACCACTTCAAGAAACCTGGCATCTATCTGTTTGGCCACTTCTTCCTTCACCAATGTAGCCCATTCCGGTCTTAGTCTTCTCAACTTCTGCTTTACCGGTCTGAACTTGGGGTCTGTTGGGATTTTGTGCACTGCTATTTCTGTATCTACACCTGACATGTCTTCATACGACCAGGCGAAAGCTTTAACATGTTTTTGGAGTATTCTTATTAATTCTCTTTCTTCCTCGGATTTTAGCTCGTGTGAAATGAGTACCATTTTAGGGTTTTCATCTGTACTTATATTGATTTCATGCAATGCAGTGTCATGTATGCTAAATATGCTTGATGGTGATTTAAATGTATGCACAGAATTATCAGGATAAACATCACACAAGTAAGCAAACTGGGATTTCATTGCATTGAACTTATCATAAAGTACATCAGTTACATTGAAAATGGAAGAAATAGATACAACAAAATCATCTTCATCCTCCACAGGCGGAGGGCCTTGTTCTTCATCAGCTTCCATCTTTCCTTCCAGAGCATCATCTGGGACTGCAGCTTTCTCGGCCAGCTGTGCCTTAGCATTCTCCATAATCTTGGCGATTTCAGCAACCACAGAGTCTAAGTTCACTTTGGCCATCAGTTCTTCACCAAATCCTTCCTTGGATTTCCCAAAAGCTTTGGTTAATGCAGCAGTCAAAGCTCCCGAGATCACTTCTGTAGCTTCAGCAGAGGTCTTCTTTTCATCTTCTTCCTCGGCCACCTCTATGGTTTCTGCTATCACCTCAGATGATTCTCCTTTCAGAATTTCAGATTCAGCAGTTACTTTTTCTTCCATTACAGGGGCTACTGGCTCTTCTTGGCTTTTCTCAAAATCCACAACATCTGCAAAGATCTCAAAGCCAGGGTACTCGACATTTCCGACAAATACTGGTTCAGCTCCGCCCTTGTAAAGGCTTTCTCCTGCCTTCAAAAATGGCTTCATCATGACCTTGCCATTCTTGTCCTTTTTCAGATTCTTCTGCTCGGATGACCCCTCTACATAACCAAGGCCGTACTGCTTTGACTTTCCCGAGTCGATCTTGAATTCTGGCACACCTTGCAAATTAATCCCGAGTCCCATTCCCGGGACAAAATTCAGCTTGTACAGATATCGGGATAGCCACTCCGGCATGTAGTTCTCGTAAAGAACCATAGGGGCATCTGTGGTTTCTTCTTTCTTAATGACAGCAATTTGGAATCCACCAAAAGGAACCACTCCTTCATCCACTGCAGCTACCATCGACTGGGCATCCGCCTCAACAGTCACAATCTTGTCATTCATAGAGAATTTAATCTTCTAATGCAATGTGGAAGGAACACCTCCCAAAGGATGGAACCAGGGCCTTCCAAGCAATAGGGAGAATGTGACCAGGATATCAATCACTATGAAGACAACCATGGACTTGATGGGCCCAACCTCCACTTCTGTTTCGAAGGTCCCTATCACTGTTCTCTTAGAATCATCATACGCCCGAATGACTGTTGAGGACTTCTTCAACACTTCTTCATTCATGCCTAGAAACGGTAACATTTTCAGCGGGCATATATTCAGAGCTGAGCCGTCATCCACCATGACGCACGGCATCACCTTATCCATGATGTTGGCCCTAATGTAAAGAGCCTTGTTGTGAGCCCTTCCTTCTGCTGGTAAGTCTTTCTCAGAGAAAACAATATTAGGAGCTCCAGCATGGACTTTGTCTAGCAAGCAGCACATAGCCTCTGGTGAAGCTATAGGGGAGACTTCAATTTCTGATAGCTTCTTCACTAAAGCCTCCCTATGCTCTTTGGAGGTCATAAGCAGATGCCACAAACTAGCTTGTGCAGGGGTCTTCTTCAGTTGGGAAATGACCAAGTCCTCTTTCTCGACTCTTTCCGGTGCCGAAGGACTGCCCGACCCATTCATCGGTGCTTTATCTTTCGTCTGATCCGTCGGCTGATATACCCTTCCACTTCGGGTCACATGCTGCACTTCTGAAATCTTCAGCTTTTCAACAACTGGAAGTTTGACTGCTTCTCTTTTGTCAAATTCCTCGTACTCATCTTCGGAGTCAAGGTCATCCAGACTTATGGGTTTGATCTCCTTACACCCATCTTCCTTCTCACACTCGGGTTTCTCTTCAGGTTCCCCTACCGCCACTGCCTGAATCGTAGGATTCGCTTGCAGAACTTGGGCAAATATAAAGTTAGCCGGCAATCCCGACTGAACCATGTTAACTCGCTTCTCGAATGCCGGTAGTGGGTTAGTTTTAGTGCTAGGCTTAGGTGGTTCTTGCAGCTTTCCCTCGTCGATAAGCTTCTGGATAGCATCCCTTAGCTTATAGCAGTTATTGGTCCGGTGGCCTGTCACCACATGATAAGTGCAGAAGTTATCCTTGTCAGCTTCAGGTGGGAACTCAAATGGCCTCAAGGACTGTAGTAAGCCACCATCCCTACACTTGGCGAATATCTTTGCCAAAGTAAGAGTCCAGGGTGTTATGCCTTGTCCTCCAGGACCCCTATTCTGGTTGCCTTGCTGCTGATTCACAGTAGCCACCTCTACCCGCTTCACTTCTGATGACTGCCCCTGCTTGCCACTGGTACCTGAACCAGACCCACTGCCAGACCCAGCTGTTGTGGTTGATCTATACCCTGAACTATACCCTGTACTTCTTCCCCCTTTCTGACCAGCTGGCTTCTCCTCTTCATCCCTTTCTATCTTCATGGCCATGCTATAGACCTCACTAAGCTCCTTAAAGGAATGGAACTTCATGTTATTCTTGAAGATATCTTTACTGCCATCAATGAGCTTCTGTATAAGCTCATCATCATCAGGGCGGTTCTTTAGGAGGATCATCTTGTTCATCCACCTCTGGTAGTATTCATCAAAGGGCTCATTGAATTTCTGCTTCACCCTCTCCAAATCATACAGCTTCACCTGGATTTTGGTGTTGAAGCTGTAGTATTTGATGAAGGCTGCTGACAATACTTCCCAGTCAGATTGCTTCTCCTCTGACAGTGAGTTATACCATCCCAAAGCACCTCCCTCCAGTGTGGTGTGGAAAAGATTAATCAATTGTTGCTTTGTAGTGCCTGCTGTTAGCATAACTCGGGCATATAAATTCACATGGGCCTCTGGCGAGCCCATTCCTTTGTAAGTGGGGACTTTCGGCACTTGGAAGCCGATAGGAAATGTCTCGATGCCCCTACTGATCATGGCATCAACGTTCACCCCCTTCTTGGATTCAGCACTGATCCCGACCCCCTTCTTCAACTGGGCCATGACCTCGTCTAGCTCAGAGCACTTGGCTTTCATCCTGTGTTCCATAGCTGCCTCTATCTCTTGCAGCTTTTCAAGACTAGCCGAAGTATCACCACCATGTTGGGATGACTCAGCTTCTTTTTCCTTCCCGGCCCCACTACCACCGGTCTCACCAGCTTCTCTAACGACTGCCCTCATCTCTTCCTTTAACATGTCGCGGAAATCCTGCGACCTGAAGAAATCTCTCAGAACATCAGCCATACTCGGTGTTTGCTCTGCCATATTCATGCCTTCCCCAGTCTCAGAATCACTATCACTCTCGACTACCCTCTGTCTCCTAGCTGCCCTTGAAGCTTGGGATCTCGTCCAAGGTCGCTCCAGTGTATTCTGCTTGGGGGTAAACAGGAGGTATTAGGGTCGTGAATGAATGACGTGATGTGACATGAAAATTAAGACATTGACCATGCTTGTGATGCATGGAGCAGAATTATGTATGGAATGATGACATGAATATATATATATTTTTTTTATATATTTTTTTTTCGAGGCATTCCAAGAACACCCAATGTTTATGCAAAAACGTCACGTGTGGGCCGTCACATGGACAGAACTTTGGCGCCTTTGGGGCACCTAATGAATTCGTGAAATGGTCGCGTGTATACCGGTACACGGATGTAGTTTTGACGCTTTATAGGTCTATGAGATGATATGAAATGGTCGCATGGGCCGGGCCCACAGACAAGGTCTTGATGCTTTTGAGCATATGATATGGAATGATGTTATGAGAAAGTCACGTGTAACAGGAACACGGACAAGGATTCGGCATTCGAGGAACGCCTTTCATGATTTGGTGATTGTTACGAGCCTATATGTATACTAATCGGGCACTCGGGGAGTACCTTAAATGGTGAATTAATGTCATGAAGTGGTCGGATGTGGACCACAATGTTATATGATGTTTATGATGGATGGGTATGATGTCATGAGATGCATCGTGTAAATTATTACACGAAAATGGGTCTAAGGCCGTTGTGGCTTTTATTAAATGAAATGATATTGGTGGAATGGCCGAATGCAATCCGGTGCATTGGCAAAACACGGGTAATTTTGGGTACCCGGTATGTTATGAAATGAGATGGGATGGTCATGATAGGCGTCCTTGAAATGCCCCTTAATTTAATTTAAGTGAAATGTAGTGAATGAACATGTCACACAATATGTAAATGGCTGCACTAAAACGTGGGTTAGGATGCATGACATACATAATGATGTTATGTATGCTATGTCAAAAATAAAATGCTAATCACACAAGTTTAATGTTATGGCTGAAAAAGAAATCGTCAGTATGGATGACAAGCGAATGAATTAATGTTTTACACACGAAATAAAATGCAAAATGGCTGCATAAAAAATGTGGGTTAGTATCACACAAAGATGTTTGTGTATGGTATGTCATGTGTATGGAAGATGGTGATTATGGTATGTTATGCATGCGTCGGCGATGTGTCACGAAACGGTGAAGAACACGTAGCAAGCAAGAGCGAATTCTTCCAACCTTATTCCTCCAACGTGGTCGATCTCAAAAATTTCTAACCGAGTCCTAGGCGGGGTTCACTTCAATCACCAACCGGGGGTGATGAAGGTGCGATTTTATTATTATTCACACAATTATTTTGGTATCCTAAAGGAATCCAACTATAGCTGTCTATATGGGTTCGGTCAAAGTCGGGATAACATCAAGGCTCTCATAGCGATATATACTCCTCACTTCTCCCCACTCAAAGGTCCTAGCGAAGGGGTTCGTACGAGGCTATTAGTGGTGTTTCGTATTCGTGCCCCTAAGACCAGGAGGAACTTAGGCGACACTTCAACAATCCACCGGGCTATAAAAGGATACCTAATCTAATGCAAAAATGGCTAACTAAAAATGCAAATAAAATACCAAAAGAGAATCATCCACGTTATTTTAATTAGACACTTTTCAGGGCTTGTCAAATTCTTTTAAGTTTTTAAGAAAACGTTTTAAAGAATTATCCCCAGCGGAGTCGCCACTGTGAGCGGACGACGCGTTTTCGACGGGACGCGAGACTCCCTTTCGGAATGGGGGGCCACGATCTCGGGCGGGCCCCTCCCTTGCGTGGGGTTTTTATGAATGGAAATCCGCATTTTGGAAAATGAATGGAATTAATACATAAAAGAACCGAGACCTAAGTCTCGATGGATGTTGTAGGAGTCGCCACCCGGCTCAGCTCAATCGGGAAATTCTTATGTAGCTGAACCGGATGAACGGCCGCTACACTATCCAGAGATTCGGGTCCGGACAAGTCCCTTATTTCGTGTCTAATTAAAATAAATATTGCCAATGTTCTCAAGTGGTATTTCAAAATCTAAAGTCCATTTTATTGAATATAAAAAGCATACAGCGCGCACACAAAACATTTAATACGAAAATAAGAAAAAGAAATAAATATTAATCGGCTTACAACCAAATCGAATGGAAAAATAAAAACTCTCGCCTCACTTGTACAATCGCCTAGAATACACGAAAATCTAGATAAATACAACCGCCTAAATACACGATTTAATCTATTAAAATACATTAAAAATAAAAATAAAAAGAAATTAAAACCTGCAAAACCGAGGGTTAGCACAGTATATACAGCACCCCACAATTAGGACTCAAATAGACAGAATTGGGAAATCAAGAATCGGGGGGCATGCATTTAGGGGGTAACCGGGTCGGCTCGGCTAGCCGGCCCGGTTAGACCTGGAAAACATTTTGAAACGTCCCTGTATTCTTGGTTGTTGTGGGAAAATCATTTTGAAAACAATTTTTCCGGTTTACATGCATTTTTATATATTTAAATGGGTCGGTTTTCAGGAGAAATGGGTCTCCGTCGTTGAATTGTTCTAAATGCAAATTTACTAGAAAATTGAATCTATGGTCGTGATGCACACAACAAAATTCATTTTGATGATTTTTGGGGTTTTCCGATTTTTTGAAATTTTTGGGAATTTTTGGGGATGAAACTGAAATTCTGATTCTGGAACAGGAATTACAGTCGTGCGACTGTAATCAGTTCAGGGTCAGAATTTCGCCAAAAGTCATTGAAAATCAAAATCTGAAGAAAATAAACCTGGAAATTAAGAACAGTCGTACGACTGTATATACAGTCGTACGACTGTTCATGAAAACTAAGAACAGTCGTACGACTGTTCTTAATTTCCAGGAACAGAAATACGAAAAATGCAGCAAAAAGGCACAAAACTCACTTCAAACACCCAGAAAGCGAGAAAAAATGTAAGGAAAAGAAGTGACTACCTTTTTAGAAGCTATTCCAAGTCGTTTTGACCCCTAGCGTCCCTCCGATCCCAACAAATTCGTACTTTCCCCTTTGGAATGGAAGTTGAGAACTTTTTGTCCAAAAACCGAATTGCAAGGGTTTCTGATGGTTTAAGTCCGAGTTCTTGATTTGGTTATGTAGTTAATTGATTATCCTAGGGATTTCTAACAAATTTGAACCTTAATTTCGAGAAATTAAAGAAAATGAAAGAGGAAGAAAGTGATTTTTTTTTTGTGGTTTTCTTTTCTCTTTCTCTCTCTAAAATTTCTTCTCACCAGAAAAATCCCCTCTCCCCTCCTTCTTTTTCCTTTTTTATCTCTCTCTAAAATTTCTTCTCACCAAAAAAATCCCCTCTCCCCTCCTTCTTTTTCCTTTTTTATCTCTCTGCCTCCTTCTTGCTTGCTGCAACAAGGGAGCAATTAATGCTCCCTTTTCTCTCTCCTTCATTTTTGCTGCAGAGGTATGGGCCTCTGCAGATTTTCCGACGTTACAGTCGTACAACTGTAACAATAGTCGTACGACTATACTTTTTTTTTTTTTTTTTTAAGTATAGAAAATTTTGGCGCTTACACATCCTAACCCACGTTTTTATGCAGCCATTTACATATTGTGTAACATGTTCATTCACTACATTTCACTTAAATTAAATTAATGGGCATTTCAAGGACGCCTATCGTGACCATCCCATCCCATTTCATAACATATCGGGTACCCAAAATTACCTGTGTTTTGCCAATGCACCGGATTGCATTCGGCCATTCCACCAATATCATTTCATTTTATAAAAGCCATAACGGCCTTAGGTCCATTTTCGTGTAATAATTTACACGATGCATTTCATGACATCACACCCATCTATCATAGACATCATATAACACTGTGGTCCACATCCGACCACTTCATGACATTAATTCACCATTTAAGGTACTCCCCGAGTGCCGATTAGTATACATATAGGCCCATAACATCACCAAATCATGAAAGGCGTTCCTCGAATGCTGAATCCTTGTCCGTGTTCCTGTTACACGTGACTTTCTCGTAACATCATTCCATATCATATGCTCAAAAGCATCAAGACCCTGTCTGTGGGTACGGCCCATGCGACCATTTCATATCATCTCATAGACCTATAAAGCGTCAAAACTACGTCCGTGTGCCAGTACACACGCGACCATTTCACGAATTCATTAGGTGCCCCAAAGGCGCCAAAGTTCTATCCGTGTGATGGCTCACACGTGACGTTTTTGCATAAACATTGGGTGTTCTTGGAATGCCTCGAAAAAAAAAAATAATAAAAAAAATATATATTCATATCATCATTCCATACATAATTCCACTCCATGCATCTCAAGCACGTTCAGTGTCTTAATTTTCATGTCATATCACGTCATTCATTCACGACCCTAATACCTCCTGTCTACCCCCAAGCAGAATACACTGGAGCGACCTTGGACAAGATCCCAAGCTTCAAGGGCGGCTAGGAGACAGAGGGTAGTCGAGAGTGACAGTGATTCTGAGCCTGGGGAAGGAGTGAATATGGCAGAACAGACACCGAGCATGGCTGATGTTTTGAGAGATTTCTTCAGGATGCAGGATTTCCGCGACATGTTAAAGGAAGAGATGAGGGCAGTCGTTAGAGAAGCTGGGGAGACCGGTGGTAGTGGAGCCGGGAAGGAAAAAGAAGCTGAGTCATCCCAACATGGTGGTGACGCTTCGGCTAGTCTTGAAAAGCTGTAGGAGATAGAGGCAGCTATGGAACAGAGGATGAAAGCCAAGTGCTCTGAACTAGACGAGGTCATGGCCCAGTTGAAGAAGGGGGTCGGGATCAGTGCTGAATCCAAGAAGGGGGTGAATGTTGACGCCATGATCAGTAGGGGCATCGAGACATTTCCTATTGGCTTCCAAGTGCCGAAAGTCCCCACTTACAAAGGAATGGGCTCGCCAGAGGCCCATGTGAATTTATATGCCCGGGTTATGCTGACAGCAGGCGCTACAAAGCAACAATTGATTAATCTTTTCCCTACCACACTGGAGGGAGGTGCTTTGGGATGGTATAACTCACTGTCAGAGGAGGAGCAATCTGATTGGGAAATTTTATCTACTGCCTTCATCAAATACTACAGCTTCAACACCAAGATCCAGGTGAAGCTGTATGATTTGGAGAGGGTGAAGCAGAAATTCAACGAGCCCTTTGATGAATACTACCAGAGGTGGATGAACAAGATGATCCTCCTAAAGAACCGCCCTGATGAAGACGAGCTTATACAGAAGCTCATTGATGGCAGCAAAGATATCTTCAAGAACAACATGAAATTCCATTCCTTCAGGGAGCTTAGTGAGGTCTATAGCATGGCCATGAAGATAGAAAGGGATGAAGAGGAGAAGCCAGCTGGTCAGAAAGGGGGAAGAGGTACAGGGTACAGTTCAGGGTATAGATCAACCACAGCAGCTGGGTCTGGCAGTAGGTCTGGTTCAGGTGCCAGTGGCAAACAGGGGCAGTCATCAGAGGTGAAGCAGGTCGAAGTGGCTACTGTGAATCAGCAACAAAGCAACCAGAATAGGGGTCCTGGAGGACAATGCATATCGCCTTGGACTCTTACTTTGGCAAAGATATTTGCCAAGTGTAGGAATGGCGGCCTATTGCAATCCTTAAGGCCATTTGAGTTCCCACCTGAAGCTGACAAGGATAACTTCTGCACTTATCATGTGGTGACAGGCCACCGAACCAACAACTGCTACAAACTAAGGGATGCTATCCAGAAGCTTATCGACGAGGGAAAGCTGCAAGAACCACCTAAACCTAGCACTAAAACTAACCCACTACCGGCATTTGAGAAGCGGGTTAACATGGTTCAGTCGGGATTGCCGGCTAACTTTATATTTGCCCAAGTTTTGCAAGCGAACCCTATGATTCAGGCAGTGGCAGTAGGGGAACCCAAAGTGGAACCTGAGTGTGAGAAGAAGGGGGGATGTAAGGAGATCAAGCCCATAAATCTGGATGATCTCGACTCCAAAGATGAGTACGAAGAATTTGACAGAAGAGAGGCTGTTAAACTCCCAGCTGTTGAGAAGCTGAAGATTTCAGAAGTGCAGCACGTGACCCGAAGTGGAAGGGTATATCAGCCGGTGGATCAGATGAAAGATAAAGCACCGATGAATGGGTCGGGCAGTACTTCGGCACCGGAAAGAGTCGAGAAAGAAGATTTGGTCATTTCCCAACTGAAGAAGACCCCTGCACAAGCTAGTTTGTGGCACTTGCTTATGACCTCCAAAGAGCATAGGGAGGCTTTAGTGAAGAGGCTATCAGAAATTGAAGTCTCCCCTATAGCTTCACCAGAGGCTATGTGCTGCTTGCTAGACAAAGTCCATGCTGGAGCTCCTAATATTATTTTCTCTGAGAAAGACCTACCAACAGAAGGAAGGGCTCACAACAAGGCTCTTTACATTAGGGCCAACATCATGGATAAGGTGATGCCGTGCGTCATGGTGGATGACGGCTCAGCTCTGAATATTTGCTCACTGAAAATGCTACCATTTCTAGGCATGAATGAAGAAGTGTTGAAGAGGTCCTCGACAGTCATTCGTGCGTATGACGATTCTAAAAGAACAGTGATAGGGACCTTTGAAACAGAAGTGGAGGTTGGGCCCATCAAGTCCATGGTTGTCTTCACAGTGATCGATATCCCAGTCACATTCTCCCTATTGCTTGGAAGGCCCTGGTTCCATCCTTTGGGAGGTGTTCCCTCCACATTGCATCAGAAGATTAAATTCTCTATGAATGACAGAATTGTGACTATTGAGGCAGACGCCCAGTCGATGGTAGCTGCAGTGGATGAAGGAGTGGTTCCTTTTGGTGGATTCCAAATTGCCGTCATTGAGGAGGAAGAAACCACAGATGCCCCTATGGTCCTTTATGAGAACTACATGCCAGAGTGGCTATCCCGATATCTGTACAAGCTGAACTTTGTCCCGGGAATGGGACTCGGGATTAATTTGCAAGGTGTGCCAGAATTCAAGATCGACTTGGGAAAGTCAAAGCAGTACGGCCTTGGTTATGTAGAGGGGTCATCCGAGCAGAAGAACCTGAAAAAGGGTAAGAATGGCAGGGTCATGATGAAGCCATTTCTGAAGGCGGGAGAAAGCCTTTACAAAGGCCAAGCTGAACCGGTGCTGGTTGGAAATGTCAAGTACCCTGGCTTTGAGATCTTTGCAGATGTTGTGGATTTTGAGAAAAGCCAGGAAGAGCCAGTAGCCCCTGTAATGGAAGAAAAAGCAACTGCTGAGTCTGAAATTCTGAAAGGAGAATCATCTGAGGTGACAGCAGAGACCGTAGAGGTGGCCGAGGAAGAAGATGAAAAGAAGACCTATGCCGAAGCTACAAAGTGATCTCGGGAGCTTTGACTGCTGCATTAACCAAAGCTTTTGGGAAATCCAAGGAAGGATTTGGCGAAGAACTAATGGCCAAAGTGAACTTAGACTTTGTGGTTGCTGAAATCACCAAGATTATGGAAAAAGCTAAGGCACAGGTGGCCGAGAAAGCTGCGGTCCTAGATGATGCTTTTGAAGGGAAGATGGAAGCTGATGAAGAACAAGGCCCTCCGCCTGTGGAGGATGAAAATGATTTTGTTGTATCTATTTCTTCCATTTTCAATGTAACTGATGTACTTTATGATAAGTTCAATGCAATGAAATCTCAGTTTGCTTACTTGTGTGATGTTTATCCCGATAATTCTGTGCATGCATTTGAATCACCATCAAGCATATTTAGCATACATGACACTGCATTGCATGAAATCAATATAAGTACAGATGAAAACCCTAAAATGGTACTCATTTCACACGAGCTTAAATCCGAGGAAGAAAGAGAATTAATAAGAATACTCCAAAAACATGTTAAAGCTTTCGCCTGGTCGTATGAAGACATGCCGGGTGTAGATACAGAAATAGCAGTGAACAAAATCCCAACGGACCCCAAGTTCAGACCGGTAAAGCAGAAGTTAAGAAGACTAAGGCCGGAATGGGCTACACTGGTGAAGGAAGAAGTGGCCAAACAGATAGATGCCAAGTTTCTCGAAGTGGTGGAGTATACAGAATGGCTAGCCAATATTGTCCATGTGCCTAAAAAGGATGGAAGGGTCAGAGTATGCGTCGACTACAGGGACTTGAACAGGGCCTGCCCTAAGGACAATTTCCCACTACCTCACATTGACGTATTGGTTGATAGTGCAGCAAAAGCGGCAATGTACTCCTTCATGGATGGCTTTTCAGGGTACAACCAGATCCTGATGGATGTAATTGACAAGGTGAAGACGTCATTCATCACCGAATGGGGCACTTTCTGCTACAGAGTGATGCCTTTTGGATTGAAGAACGCCGGTGCCACTTATCAGAGGGCTGTCACAACTCTGTTGCATGATATGATCCATAAAGAAGTTGAAGTGTATGTCGATGATATGCTTGTTAAATCAGCAACCCGGGAGGAACACCCTGTTATCCTGGATAGATTTCTAACATGCATTGGAGAGTACAACTTGCGACTTAACCCCAAGAAGTGCATATTCGGGGTCACATCAGGGAAGCTGTTGGGCCATGTAGTCAGCCAGAGGGGTATAGAAATGGACCCATATAAAATCAAAGCCATCCAAGATATGCCAGCTCCAAAGACTGAAAAGGAGGTCAGATCATTCCTGGGTTCCTTGCAGTATGTCAGCCGCTTCATAGCCAAGCTAACTTCCACTTGTGAGCCAATATTCAAGCTATTAAAGAAAGATCAGCCAATTGTGTGGGATGACAAGTGTCAGCTGGCGTTCGAGAAGATCAAGGCTTACCTGGTAAAGCCGCCAGTGTTGAGTCCTCCAATTCTAGGGAAGCCTCTGATTTTGTATTTGGCAGTTGAAGAATCATCCATAGGGGCAATGCTTGCACAAGAGCAAGATGGCAAGAAGGAATATCCTATCTATTACCTTAGCAAGAAATTGCTGGAGTATGAAACCAAGTATACACTGGTGGAAAAGACATGTGTGGCGATGATTTGGTTGACCAAGAAGCTGCGCCACTATTTCCAATCCTACAAGATACAGGCTGTGGCTAAAGTGGATCCAATGAAGTATCTCTATGAAGCACCGGCATTGGTTGGGAAGCTGTCCAGGTGGTTGTTACTTTTGTCTGAATTTGACATTGAGTACATCACGAAGAAAACCATTAAAGGACGAGCCGTGGCAGAGTTTCTGGCAAACCAGTGCCTAGAATCAGATTACACAGAGAACCTGGAATTCCCTGATGAGCAGTTAGCCATGGTGGAAGTGAAAAGGTGGGTCATGTGTTTCGATGGGGCAGTGAATAAAAAAGGCGCTGGGATCGGAGTACTTATAGCAACGCCAGATGGTGAAGTCATTCCCTTATCCAAGAGGTTGAATTTTCCCATAACCAATAACGGGGCAGAGTATGAAGCATGCCTATTTGGGATGGAAGCTTTGCTAACACTAGGGGCAAATGACATCCTGATTGTTAGAGACTCACTTCTAGTGGTGAGACAAGCTCACGGAGAGTGGGAACTAAAAGAAGAAGCCTTACGGCCTTATTTGGAGCTGCTACAGTTCAGAAAGGGTTTATTCGGCCAGTGTGAATTCAGACATGTCCCCAGGGATGAGAATAAGATGGCTGATGCATTAGCTACTTTGTCCTCCATGTGGGAAAATCCAGAAGAGACACAAGCTCAACCACTGGTTATAGCCACTTCCAGGCATCCTTGTTTCGAAGTGCATGAAGTAATGGAATTATCAGCCGAAGAAAAGCCATGGTTCTTTGACATTCACCGGTATGTTAAGGAGGGAAAGTACCCAGAAGAGGCCAGTGCTGCTGATAAGTTGACACTGAGAAAACTAGCTAGTCAATTCAGAATCTTCGAGGACAAGTTGTACAAAAGAACAGCACATGGAGTCCTTTTAAGGTGTCTAACAGAACAAGAAGCAGAAGACGTGATGCAGCAGGTACATGCAGGATCCTGTGGGCCACATATGAACGGGCTTGCCATGGCCAGGAAGATTATGAGACAAGGGTACTTCTGGATGACGATGCAAGCAGATTGTATAAGAAAAGTGAAGAAATGTCATGAATGTCAGATCTATGCAAACATTAGTCATCTCCCTCCACTTGAGCTTCAGAATCTAACGTCTCCTTGGCCGTTTTCAGCATGGGGGATAGACATGATCGGTGAAATTCATCCAGCTGCATCTAATGGGCATAGATTCATAGTGGTGGCAGTTGATTATTTCTCCAAATGGGTCGAAGCGGAATCCTTCACTAATGTTACAGCCAAGCACATGGTCAAGTTCATCCAGAAAAATATCTTCACTCGGTATGGGATTCCTCATCACATAGTAACAGACAATGGAGTATAGTTTCAAGGGGCAACGGCTGAGCTATTTGCAGAACATGGTATTGAACATCATAAGTCTTCCCCATACAGACCTCAAGCTAATGGTGCAGTAGAAGCAGCTAACAAGGCAATAAAGAAGATCTTATCAAAAATGGTAACCACTTACAGGGATTGGGCCGATAAACTGCCTTATGCTCTCTGGGGTTACAGAACCAGTGTCAGAACGCCGACAGGAGAAACCCCTTATGCCTTGGTATATGGAATGGAAGCGGTGTTGCCGGTGGAAATCGAACTCAAGTCACTCAGAGTCGCCTTGGAAGCTCAATTGCCAGAGACTGAATGGGTTCAAGCTAGATATGAGCACTTGGCTGCACTAGATGAAAGGCGACTAAAGGCACTGGATCACCTGCAGATGTATCAGCGCAGAATAGCTAGAGCCTATAACCAAAATGTGAAGCACTCTAAGATGCAGTTGAAAGCAGGAGATTTGGTTCTAAAGCAACTAAGGCCTTCAAATGTTGATGTTAGGGGCAAGTTCAGACCTAACTGGGAAGGACCCTATGTGGTGAAGAAGGTGTTATCAAAAGGCACTGTCAGCATCATGGACATGGATGGAAACGAGTTCACCAACCCGATCAACCAAGACAGGCTAAAGCTTTATCATGTATAAAAAAAAAAAGAGGTCTGCTAGGCTGAAAACTCGAAAAGAGCGGTCTAGGCAAAAGTTAAGACACGAGAGAAAATAATCAGCCGGAAAACCTGAAAAGGGCGACTGGTGACGGATTCTGGCACAATGTGAAATCTGTACCATTTAGGAACCAACTTGTTTCAAATGTACTCATTTTGACTTCATCAATAAAGTGAAGTGTTTGTTTAAATATATTTGCATGGTTATGACAAGTGCACAAACAAAGTTGTCTTGCATAAACACACATTCAAAGAAAGCACTTTGCATTCAACTGATCAATATCATCGCATTATTTGACAAATGAAAATGTATCAAATACATGCAATTTAAATCTCTTATCGTCCTCTAAAGCCTAGTTCATCTTCCCAGATGAGCAATAAAGGGTCACAACGTCATCTTAGTCAAATCTAAAAAAAAAAAAAAAAAAAAATGCTCGCTAAGGCGAAAACCGAAAAGGCACCTCAGGCAAAAATTAGAGCGGCCCGCTAAGCTGAAAACCCATATCGGGCAGTTTAGGCAAAAGGTAGGGCATATGAAAAGCTCGCTAAGGCGAAAACCGAAAAGGAGCCTTAGGCAAAAGTTAGAGCGGCTCGCTGGGCTGAAAACCTGATTTGGGCTACCCGGGCAAAAATTAGAGCACCTAAAAAAAAAAAAAAACTCATAACTTCCCATGGAGCAGGAAAAACGGAATATCCTCAGTATTCCCCATAGAATTCGTCACATCACTCCCCAGCAGAGTTTCCCATATTATTCCCCAGCGGAGTCTACATAAAGAACACCATCAATTACTTCTCTGCAGAGTCACCATGTTACTCGTCAGTGTAGTCTACACAAAGAACACCACAATTGTTTCCCCAGTTAAGCTGTCACACTCTTCCCCAGCAGAATCTGTACAAGGAATACTACGATCATTTCCCCAGCAGTCACCTCGCTTCTTTGATGATCATCAAACAATGCCCCAAGAAAAGCAAAATCAACCAGGGGTACAACATATCTCCCCAGCGGAGGACAGAAACGTCCAATAACAGAAAATACATACATATGCATATACATCATCATGCATCCATACATTGCATATATCAATTACTTATCCCCGGCTAGTCTTCATTCTTGATCGAAGGGGTAAAAATTTTTGTTTAAAAATCTCTCGATCAAGGAATGAAGACTCGCCATTTTAAGTGCGGGAATTCATCCCCAGCTTAATATCCTCAGCAAGTCAGCAGATCCGCCTCGAGTAATGTAAACTCGATATCGGCCCAGGTCCGCTCCATTATCTCAACTTTCTCCAACAAGTCCGCCTCGAGTAATGTAGGCTCGGCATCGGCCCAGATCCGCTCCATCATCCAAGTTCCCCAGCAGATCCGCCTCGAGTAATGTAAACTCGGTATCGGCCCAGATCAGCTTCATTTATTTCCCCAATAAAGTTCGCCTCGGGTAACCTAGACCCGGTATCGGCCAATTTCTTCATCAGCTTTGCCTCGGGTAACCTAAACCTGATATCGGCTTATTTCCTCATCAGCTTTGCCTCGGGTAACCTAAACCTGATATCGGCTAATCTCTTCATCAATTTCGCCTCGGGTAACATAGACCTGATATCGGCTAATCTCTTCATCAATTTCGCCTCGGGTAACATAGACCTGATATCGGCTAATCTCTTCATCAATTTCACCTCGGGTAACATAGACCTGATATCGGCTAATCTCTTCATCAATTTCGCCTCGGGTAATATAGACCTGATATCGGCTAATCTCTTCATCAATTTCGCCTCGGGCAACATAGACCTGATATCGGCTAATCTCTTCATCAACTCGCCTCGGGTAACATAGACCTGATATCGGCTTATTTTATCCCCAGTATCGCCTCGGGTAACCTAAACTCGGTATCGGCCTATCTCATCAGAAGGTTCATTCCAGTGTTCACGGCGCTTTAATTCACGCTCTCAAATTCATCATCACAGGTATTATAGACCCGGAGCTAGATGTCGAATTTGATCACGCGAGGGGCAGCTGTAAGCGCCGGAATTTTGTATACTTAAAAAAAAAAAAACTATAGTCGTACGACTATTGTTACAGTTGTACGACTGTAATATCGGAAAATCTGCAGAGGCCCATACCTCTGCAGCAGAAGTGGAGGAGAGAGGGGTTGAGCATTAATTGCTCCGGCTCTGCAGCAAGCAAGCAGGAAAAAAGGGAGATAAAAAGAGGAAAAAGAAGAAGAAAAGGAGGAGAGGGGATTTTTCTGGTGAAGAGAAATTTAGAGAGAGAAAGAGAAGAGAGAGAAAAAGAAAACCACAAAAAACTCATTTTCTTCCTCTTTTATTTTCTTTAATTTCTCGAAATTAAGGTTCAAATTTGTTAGAAATCCCTAGGTTAATCAATTAACTACATAACCAAATCAAGAACTTGAACATAAATCATCAGAAACCCTTGCAATTTGGATTTTGGACAAAAAACTCTCAACTTCCATTCCGAAGGAAAAAGTGCGGATTTGTTAGGATCAGAGCGACGCCAGGGGTCAAAACGACTTGGAATAGCTTCTAGAAAGGTAGACACTTCTTTTCCTTACACTTTTCCTTGCTTTCTGGGTGTTTGAAGTGAGTTTTGTGCGTTTTTACTGCATCTTTTGTATTTCTGTTCCTGGAAATTAAGAACAGTCGTACGACTGTTCTTGGTTTTCATGAACAGTCGTACGACTGTTCTTAATTTCCAGATTTATTTTCTTCAGATTTTGATTTTCAATGATTTTTGGTGAAAATTCTGACCCTGAACTGATTACAGTCGCACGACTGTAAACTACAGTTGTACGACTGTAATCATTATCCCAGAATCAGAATTTTATCTTTTATCTGTAAAAATTCCAAAAAAATTAGAAAACCCCAAAAATCATCAAAATGGATTTTGTTGTGTGCATTACGACCATAGATTCAATTTATAGCAACATTGCATTTAGAACAATTCAACGACGGAGACCCATTTCTCCTGAAAACCGACCCACTTAAACATATGAAAAATGCATGTAAACTGGAAAAAATTGTTTTCAAATGATTTTCCCACAAAACCAAAAATACAGGGACGTTTCAAAATGTTTTCTAGGTCTAACCGGGCCGGCTAGCCGAGCCGACTCGGTTACCCCCTAAATGCATGCCCCAAATTCCTGATTTCCCGTTCTGTCTATTTGAGTCCTAATTGTGGCGTGCTGTATATATTGTGCTAACCCTCGGTTTTGCAGGTTTTAATTTCTTTTTATTTTTATTTTTAATGTATTTTGATAGATTAAATCGTGTATTTAGGCGGTTGTATTTATCTAGATTCTCGTGTATTCTAGGCGATTGTACAAGTGAGGCGAGAGTTTTTATTTTTCCATTCGATTTGGTTGTAAGCCAATTAATATTTATTCCTTTTCCTTATTTTTGTATTAAATATTTTGTGTGCGCGCTGTATGCTCTTTACATTCAATAAAATGGACTTTAGATTTTGAAATACCATTTGAGAACATTAGCAATATTTATTTTAATTAGACACGAAATAAGGGACTTGTCCGGACCCCAAATCTCTGGATATTGTAGCGACCGTTCGTCCGGTTCAGCTACATAAGAATTTCCCGGTTGAGCTGAGCCGGGTGGCGACTCTACAATATTCATCGAGACTTAGGTCTCGGTTCTTTTATTTATTAATTCTATTTATTTTTTCCAAAACGCGGATTTCCATTTATAAAAACCCCACGCGAGGGAGGGGCCCGTCCGAGATCGTGGCGCCCCATTCCGAAAGGGAGTCCCGTGTCCCGTCGAAAATGCGTCGTCCGCTCACAGAGGGCACAAAGACACTAAAATCCATTGATCACGCACGATGCCGGAAATTAGTCTTCTACTAGTTGAATTTCGCAAAATTCACAAAAGTAGGGCAAGGGAAATAATTCCGAAATTTTATTGAAATCAAAACTGATTACAATTGAGAAATAAAAGCCTATTTATAGGCAAACTACCCTAAATGTAATAAAATTCCTAAACAATAAAAACCTCTAAATAGTTTAAACTTCCCAATTAAAAAATACTAAATAAATTAAAATACAAACAAAATAGGAATCCTTATCAATTTAGGATCCTTACAACAAAATCTATTCCTAATCCTAATTATAAAATAATTGCAATTAAAATAAAGATACAATTTAAAATATATATTTAATTTATTTCCATGACAAGTAATTGTTTCCAAGTTGAATTGCTGATCCTTTTTACAACTTGTGGCCCGCATCATTAAGCATGTGAAAAATGCTAAAATTTTACTCTGAAAACAAAAACCAGAGTGATTCACCACCTATAATCACCAGAGTCGTCATCACTAACCCTTTTGTCCCAAACTCAAAAAGGGAGCCAACCTCTAAAGGTTTCAACTTTATCTTTCAAAAACCTTTTCCTTTCCTTAATCATTTTGCTAATTATGAATAATCAAGTCATAATTTCATGACCAACAATGAAGAACATCAACAACAAAATTCAAGGTCAAGTTAGTTCAATTCCACGCCCTAATGCAATTTTTACTATTGAGTAATGAAGAATTACCCTTAGGCTTCAAGGGTAGTTTAGTCTTTTCAGTATTTTGGATAGTTGGATTTATTAATCAAACTTCTCTTCTTTATCTTGGAACTTTACCTTTCCATTTTCTATCAACTCAATTTCTTTCATTCTTTTATTTAATATGCTATGATGGTATCAGAGATATTTCTTTGGTTTTAGCTTTTGCTTTCTTTCATTCTTTCAATTTGATTCATGATGACTTGAGAATTCCAAGACCTTAACCTTACCAGAATGCACCTTCTCCTGTCATGGAACAAAGGTAAGGCTTTGGATATCCTAGGGGGATTTACTCTGATGCTTAACTCAGTTCTTCAAAAAATCAATGGAATAGTATATATGTATTGTATTAGGGTTTTTTTTATCAATTACCTATATGAATGGTGAAGTTGCCTTTATATACTATTTCATTCGATGTCACTATCAGGTCGTTTTGTATGGCCCTCCTTTGATTGGTTAATGCCAGCATGATACCATCCTGTTTTCCACTTGTAGGGCTGAGATCATAATCGGCTATTTGTCCCATTAACCTCTTTACATGTGGATCGTGGTCCAGTGGGCTTTCTATACACCCCCTACAACAATTCTCCTGGATGTATACCCGGTCCCCAAGGGTTTGAGTCATCTCCTACAGATTGAAAGTCTCGGTTCGGGATCACTGTATTACCTTGCTCTCTATGTTATTCAAATATGATCCATCCGACCTTTCGACTTGGTTCCTTGCTATCCATCCGATGTATGGTTCTAACTCTGTGTCATCAAAAGTCCCCCTATAGTCTTTTAGAGCCCTTTTAAGGGCGTTGTTCTTTGTCCATCCGACATGATTTTTCTACTCCTAGATTATTGTGTCTCCAACACCTGTTTGCCACATGACCTTTGTCATTAATGCGATGGGACACGTCTCTTGGTTTCCCCCTATTTCATTTATTTAACTCTTCTCCAATAATTGCATAGAGTTTCCACTTTCTTTTTTTTTTTTTGCAAATTTATGCATTCTGCAATAGATTTCTCCTTTGATCAATTATTTTTTGAGCCATTTCAATCTTTGTCTTCTCATCAAGTAAATGGGTTTTCTGTTATGATTTTCATCTGTGTCATTTACTGCTTTCTAGGAATCTGTTGTTGATTTTGCTTGTTTTTGCTTTACAGTTTACGTTCTTTTCCAAGTTTCTGGCTTTCTCTTTTTTTTCTTATTCTGACCATAGAGTATGTATGTCTTCTAGCGATAGTGAAATTGAGCGAATTCTTAAAAAGGGTGATAGGTTTATCATGTCTTTCCATCCTCATAGAAACTTTAAAATTGATAGGAAGCCTTCTGAGATTTCTGTATTTGCTATTTCCTTTAATTCGTTGAGTAATTCTGTTATCTTCCTTTCTTCCGATTCTACTATGTTGGACCAGGCTGCTTCTTCCTTTGGTTCAGACGGCCCTACTGGTCCTAAGGTGAAAAATATTACGGCAGGGGTCTAGGACATGGTGTCTTTGGTGTCACCTTAGGTATTTAAGGAATTTACCAAGAAGTTTTCTTAGTTGAGTCACTGTGATGTCCTTCTCCCATCTCAAACACTAAGGGGTCATCTTCCACTTGATGGGTACTTGCTATATATCTTTATCAGGTTGAGGTGGGATTTACTTATCCTCTCCACTGTTCCATCTGCGATATTCTTGACTCAATTCATCTTTGTCAGGCACAACTCCATCCAAATGCCTAGGGTGATATTAACGGTACTTGGTGCCTATGTTAGGGCTTAGATTTTATTCTATCCGGGCCAACTTTTAGTAATTTGGCCTTCCCAAGGGTAGGCGGTGATTACTTCAAATTACTTCCATTTAGTAATTTGATGCTTTTTGTCTATTTTCCAATCGGACTTCATCCGTAAAGAATTGGAAGCTGTTTTTCTTTTATATAAAGATTAATGAAGATTTTGCTTCCTTTCCCACCCGATGGTTTGATGAAGGGTCTCATCCCCACTGGGACACCCCGTTTGACATGTCAGAGGATGAAGTGGACTACTTAGTCTTGGAATTTTTCACTGGAAATCACCTGATAAAAGTGGAAGAAGGCAGTGATTTCCTCAAATCCGTGCCCGGGAGCAATTGATGTGAATATTGCAAAACTTATAATCAAATAGAAAAGAATAGATTTCTCACCAGAGATATCTCTTCTAGAGATGGCTGCAGAAACCAAAATTGATTCCCTCTGCGTTCACATACATGAACGGCTATCGAACACGACCCGTGCTAGCGATGAGATCGAACAAGAGTGAGAGAGAGGTGGCTGTAATTTTCAGCTCCTCTTATCTCTCTCTTGGCCAAATTCTCTAGTTTTAACCTAGAGGACTGAAATTTTTGACAAAAATTTCGACCCAATCCCTCCTTCATTTTATGCGGGCTTTTCTCCCTTTTAAAGCCCAGGCCAATATTAATTCTTTTGGTCCAACTAATTATCAAACTTAATTTTATTCAACATGTATTCTAACAAATTATACCATATAATATGTTTGATACATTTAAATTAAAATTAATTTGATCAATTAATTTCACCATGGAATTAATATTGACACTTATAGAATAAAGACACATGTAAACCTATACATGTAAAACATTTCCACCTAGGAAATAATCTCATAAATTAATTCATTGAATTAATTATGAGAAGGCCAATGCAAATATTAATTTTATTATTTTGATCAATCCAATTGATCCTTATAATATAATTAATATAATCCTCTCTCTCTAGTGTGTATACTCCAAGTATACAGGCGATCCCTTAAGTCCGAGTTCAGACGTTCAATGTGTACGATCCCGTGAGCCCATCTTTATGTTGGCAGTTGGCCTATGGCCCACAGATTGTAGGCGGGCTCTAGCAAGCCACTGCAGCCCCCAATTAAGATGGAGATGGCAGTCCAACTAAAATCATAACCCTGTAGTTTAAACTTGTATATCCCATGTCATTGATATCGGTGTCCAACACAGAGGCATGGATTGATCACCCTCTTTTGTGTCCGGACATTTACTTGATCCCGAATGTACTGATGCTCATAAATAAGTTCCAACTTGTTTGGGTGTGGCCACACTCTTATCAGTCACATTCATCAAGAGGCCAGTGATATCTTTTCAGTGGACTACTGAGTGACATATCCCTTTTGCATATCCATAGCACTGCCATGCTTAGTGACTCGAACATACCCATACTTGGCACCCTTTTACAGGCCCTTTAGGCATACACCAAAGTAGGCGACTTCACATGGAGCACCATCATATGGTCAGGTCTAAGGATCCATACAAGTACTGCACGAGAATCACTAGTGATGCTTTACCATGTGGATTTCTCGTTTAGTGGATCTATCCAGTACCATGCCCCTTTTGCATGTACCCATTAACTTGGTTGACATCCCATGTCCAATAGCCGGTAAGACACCGCCATATAACCAGGTTAATGATAGTCTCTAGTTCCATTCATTCCCATGACTGGAACATACTACGGATCGCTTTATGGTCATATCATTTTCCCTTTCCATGGTCTTACTGCCAAGTGCATGACACTTGTCAACATGGATATGGATATGTCCATAGGATACTCCATTTAAAATATATCACAAGATATATAATAAACAGATTAATGCCTTTGTTTAAATGACTCAAAATATGTATGATATATAAATCTAATAAATTTACAATACAAATGCAAAGTCCAATGCCACGGGCCTAGGGCATATCCAACAATCTCCCACTTGCTCTAGTACCAACTAGGTATGGGCCTAATCCCTATAGATCTAGTATGACCCTCGTGCTTGGGCTAAGCCAGCACCTTGGTCAATGGATCTGTGACATTATCCTCGGTGGCCACTCTATGCAATGAAATGTCACTCCTCTGGGCGATTTCTCATATGAGGTGAAACTTCCTGAGCATGTGCTTTGTGTTCTTTTGTGACCGGGGCTCCTTAGCTTGTACAATAGCCCCATTGTTGTCACAGAAGATATCAACTAGGTCCTGGATAGTAGGCACTACTCCCAACTCAGTGACAAAATTCCTTATCCACAAAGCTTCCTTAGTTGCATCATACGTTGCAATGTACTCAGCTTCTGTTATAGAGTCCGTGATGGTCGGTTCTTTGAGCTCCTCCAGCTTACAGCACCACCATTTAGCAAAAACACGTACCCAGACTTCGACTGATACTTATCCTGGTCAGTCTGGAAGCTTGCATCAGTAAACCCAGTAACTGATAGCTCTTCCTAACCTCCATACACCAGGAAGCTATTATTAGTCCAGTTAAGGTACTTGAGGATTGCTTTGACAGCCTTCCAGTGATCCTCCCCGGCATCGTACTAGTACCGGCTCATCATACTTAGTGTAAAGGTGACATCAGGTCTTATACATAGCATGGAGTACATGATTGACCCTATAGGCGAGGCGTATGGGACCAACTTCATGTTCTCCCTGTCCTCCCTTGCCTTAGGATAGTTCTTCTTACTAAGTTTCAGCCCATGTCCTCCCTTGCCTTAGGATTGTTCTTCTTACTAAGTTTTAGCCCATGGCTCATCGACAAGAAACCTTTCTCAGCCCAATCCATGCTGAATCTTTTCAGAACTTTGTCTATGTACATGGCATGACTTTAGCCCAGAAGCCGATTGGATCTATCCCTGTAGATCGTCTCAGCTTCACCTAAGTCCTTCATTGCGAAGCACTTGCATAACCACTGCTTTACCCCTTGCAATGTTGGTATGTTGCTACCAATGAGAAGGATATCATCCATATATAATACCAGGAATGTGACAATGCTCCCACTAATCCTCTTATACACACAAGCCTCATCTTGATTCTGTATGAAACCAAATTCCTTTATAGCTTTATTGAATCTAAGATTCCAACTTTGGGATGCTTGCTTCAGTCCATAAATGGACCTTTGATGTTTGCATACCCTCCTAGGATACTCTGGATCAACAAAACCCTCAGGTTGTGTTATGTACATGCTGCTGGAACCAGCGGCAGTAGGCAGCGGCCGCTGCGCCTCCCGCCGCGTGCGGTGGCCGCCAGCGGCGATTCCGCCGCCGGTAGCCCGCACCCCGGGAGGCAAATTTTTTTTTTAAATTAAACCAGAATTAAAATAAAAAAAAATATCCATCCATCATCCAAAGCAATTCACCAAGAATTCCAATAATACAACAAAATTAAAATAACATAAACCAATATGCAATATTAATTTTCATTGTATTAAAACATATGGGAAAAATCCTAAAACCCATACAAAGAATTCCAATAAAAAAACATCCAATTTCAAAATAGGGATTCAACCAAATTAATCAATTTCCACGGATCAAAAGCCTGCACTGATACCACTGTTGGATTTTTCACCGGAAATCACCCGATAAAAGCGGAAGAACGCGGTGATTTCCTCAAATCCAGTCCCAGGAGCAATTGAGATGGAAATTGAAAAAATTAAAATTAAATAGAAAGCGATTAAATTTCTTACCAGAAAAATCTCTTTCTAGAGATGGTGATGACTGCAGAATTCAATGTAGAATCCCTCCACTCTCACGTACACGAACGCTTAACGAATGCAACCCGTGCTAGCGTCGGAAAAACGAAACAATAGAGAGGAGAGGGCTAGAAAATTCGGCTAGGTGTGTAATGCATAGAGGTGGCCTAAACTTCTAACCCTAGGTATTTATACCTAGGGTTGGCCGAATTCCTTAGGGGAATTCAGGCCCATCTTGGCTCCTGTTTATTCTGTGCGGGCTTCCATGTTTTAATTTAGGCCCAGTCTAATTTTAATTATTCTGGTTTAAATTTATTTCAAGCCCAATTTTAATATACCCATGTATTTAATATATTACTCCAAGTAATATATTATTTACATCTAAATTAAAATTAGTTTGACAATTAATTTAATCCATCAAATTAAAATTAAATCTACACAAAATAAAATCATATATAAACCCATACATATGAATATTTCCACCTAGGAAATAATTTCATAATTAATCCAATTAATTATGAGGAGCCAGTGGAATATATTAATTTTATTATTATGACCAATCCAATTGATCTTTATAATATAATTAATATATACACACTTCTCCCTCCATTGTGTATACTCCAAGTATAAATGTGATTCCTTAAGTCTGCATTCTATCATCCTATATGTACGATCCCGTGGGCCCATCTTTATGTTGGCAGCGGGCCTTTTGCCCGCAGACTGCAGTTGGGCTCTAGCAAGCCACTGCAGCCCCCAATTAAGATGGAGATGGCAGTCTAACTGATATCATAATCCTGTAGTTTAAACTTGTACATCCCATGTCATTGATATCGGTGTCCAACACAGAGGCATGGATTGATCACCCTCTTTTGTGTCCGGACATTAACTTGATCCCGAATGTACTGATGCTCACAAACAAGTTCTAACTCGTTTGGGTATGGCCACACTCTTATCAGTCACATTCATCAAGTGGCCGGTGATATCTTCTCAGTTGGTTACTGAGTGACAAATCCCTTCTGCATATCCATAGTATTACCATGTTCAGTGACATACCCGAAAGCACCCATACTTGGCACCCTATTACAGGCCCTTTAGGCGTACCCCTAAGTATGCGACTTCACATGTAACACCATCATATGGTCAGGTCAAAGGATCCATACAAGTACTACATGAGAATCCATTGTGATACCATACCATGTGGATTACTCGTTTAGTGGATCTATCCAGTACCATGCTTCCAGGCATGTACCCATTAACTTGGTTGACATTCCATGTCCAATGACCGGTAAGACACCGCCATACAACCAGGTTAATGATAGTCTATTGTTCCATTCATTCCCATGACTGGAACAGACTACGGATGTATTTATGGTCATATCGTTTACCCTATCCATGGTCTTACTGCTAAGTGCATGACACTTGTCGTCATGGATATAGATATGTCCATTGGATACTTCATTTAATATATTGCACAAGATAGATATAAGAAATGAATTGATGCCTTTATTAATAACACAAATGAGTACAACACATAAATCCAATAAATTTATAGTACAAATACAAGGACCAATGCCTCGGGACTAGGGCATTTCCAACATCTGCTTCTACCCACTTTTGAAAAAATAATCAACCGCAACCACTATGAATCTATTCCCTATTAGAAGCTGCGGGATGAATTTCTCCGATTATGTCATTCCCCCACGCCGAGAATGGCTAAGGAGATGCTAGATTTTGTGATTCGAGTGGCGGCATATAACTGATATCCGCATAAATCTGGCATTCGTGACATCTTTTTACCTCCTTCACATAATCAGACTGCAGTGTCATCCAGAAGTATCCTTGTCTTATTATCTTCCTAGCCATGGCGATCCCATTCATATGCGGCCCATAGGATCCGGCATGTACTTGTTGCATTACAGTTTTTGCTTCTCGTTTTGTCAAACATCTCAGAAGAACCCCATTTGTAGTTCTTTTGTACAGCTTATCTTCAAAGATTCTGAACTGGCTGGCTAATCTCCATAATGACATCCTATCAGCAATGTTAGCTCCTTCTGGATACTTTCCCTCTTTCACATACTGATAAATGTCAAAGAACCAGGGCTTTCCCTCGGCTGTTAACTCCATCACTTCCTGCATATCAAAGCAAGGTTGCTTGGAAATTGCTATGACCAGAGGCTGTATTTGTGTCTTTTTTAGATCTTCCCACATAGAGGACAATGTCGCTAGTGCATCCGCCATTTTATTCTCTTCTCTAGGAAAATGTCTAAACTCGCACTGGTCAAATAACCCTCTTCTGTAATGCAGTAGTTCTAAGTAGGGCTGTAAGGCTTCCTCTCTCAAATTCTAGTCACCTTGTGCCTGTCTAATCACCAAGAGTGAGTCTCCAACAATCAAGACATTGTCTGCCCCTAGTGTTAGGAGGGCTTCCATTCCGAATAAGCACGCTTCATACTCTTCCCCATTGTTGGTTATGGAGAAGTCCAACCTCTTTGACAGTGGAATAATCTCACCATCTGGCGTTACTATGAGTAACCAAATTCTAGCACCCTTTCTGTTTACAGCACCATCGAAGCACATAATCCATCTTCTTACTTCCACTACAGCCAACTGTTCATCAGGGAACTCTAGATTCTCCACACGTTCTGATTCTAGTGGCTGGTTTGCTAGTAATTCTGCCATAGCTACCCTTTGATGGTTTTTTTAGTGATGTACTCAATGTCGAATTCTAACAGAAGTAGTAGCCACCTAGATAATTTTTCAACCAACACCGGTGCTTTGTACAGGTATTTCATTGGATCCACTTTGGCCACGACTAGCACCTTATATGACTGAAAGTAGTGGCACAGCTTCTTAGTCAGCCAAATCATTGCTACACACGTCTTTTCCACCAGTGTGTACTTGGTTTCATATTCCAGCAGCTTCTTGCTGAGGTAGTAAATGGGGTACTCCTTCCTCCCATCTTGCTCCTGTGCTAGCATTGCCCCAATGGAGGAATCTTCGACAGCTAGATACAAAATTAAGGGCTTTCTTGGAGTTGGCGGGTTGAGAACTAGTGGATTTACCAGATAAGCTTTAATCTTGTCGAAAGCTAATTGACACCTATCGTCCCATACAATTGGCTTATCTTTCCTTAATAGTTTGAAGATCGGTTCACACACTGAGGTTAACTGTGCTATGAAGCAGCTGACATACTGCAATGAGCCCAAGAATGATCGAACCTCTTTTTCTGTTTTAGGAGCTAGCATATCTTGGATGGCTTTGATTTTGTCTGGGTCCATCTCTATTCCTCTCTGGCTGACCGCATGACCCAGCAGCTTACCCGATGTAACCCTAAATATTCACTTCTTGGGATTAAGTCATAGGTTGTATTCCTCGATACTTGTAAGAAATCTATCCAGGATAGCAGGGTGCTCCTCCCGGGTCATTGATTTAACAAGCATGTCATCGACATATACCTCCACTTCTTTATGAATCATGTCATGCAGCAGCGTTGTGACAGCCCTCTGGTAAATGGCCCCAGCATTTTTCAATCCAAAAAGCATTACTCTGTAGCAGAAAGTGCCCCAGTCTGTGATGAAGGATGTTTTCACCTTGTCAATCACATCCATTAAGATCTGGTTGTATCCCGAAAATCCATCCATGAAAGAATACATTGGTGCCTTGGCTGCACTGTCGATTAAAACATCAATTTGAGGCAAAGAGAAATTATCTTTGGGCAGGCTTTGTTCAAGTCCCTATAGTCAACACATACTCTGACCCTTCCGTCTTTCTTAGGCAGCACAATGTTGGCTAACCATTATGTGTATTCTACTACTTCGAGGAACTTGGCTCCAATCTATTTAGCCACCTCTTCCTCTACTAAGACAGCCCATTCTGGTCTTGGCTGTCTCAACTTCTGCTTTATTGGCCTGAATTTGGGATCTATTGGAATCTTGTGAACTGCTATTTCTGTGTTGACCCCTGGCATGTCTTCGTATGACCACGCAAAAGCCTTAACATATTTTTGTAGTATTCTTGTCAATTCTCTCTCTTCTTCGGATTTTAGTTCATGTGAAATGAATACCATTTTGGGCTTTTCATCTGTACTTATGTTAATTTCATGCAATGCAGTGTCATGAATGCTGAATATGCTTGATGGTGATTCAAATGCATGCACAAAATTATCAAGATAAACATCACACAAGTAAGCAAATTGGGATTTCATTGCATTAAATTTGTTGAAAAGTACATCGTTCACATTAAAAAGAGAAGAAACAGATACAACAAAATGATTTTCATCCTCCAGAGGTGGAGGGCCTTGAACTCCTTTAGCATCCTTATTAAGCTCCAAGGTGTTGTTCAGGTCAACAGCAACTTCAGAATTCTATTTAGCAGGAAGAGCAGTCTTCTTGATCTTTGCCACCTGTGCAGTAGCTGTCATCATGATTCCTGCTATCTCAGCAACCACAGAATCCAGGCTTGCCTTGGTCACCAGCTCCTTAGCGGACCCTTCCCAGATTTTTCAAATGCCTTGCCTAAGGCGGCAGCCAGTGCCTCTAAAATTTCTTTCACGGATTCATCGCAGACTTTTTCTTTAGCTTTCTCCTTGGCCACTTCTCCCATTACTTCAGATGGTTTCTCCTGGGGGATAACAGGCTTAACAGTTGCCTCTTCTACTGTCACTGGTGCCACTAGCTCCTCCTGGCTCTTCTCAAAGTCAACTAAATCAGAAAATACTTCGAACCCTGGGAGTTTGACGTTACCGACCTTCAATGGTTCATTTTGCCCCTTGTACAGCTCTTCACCTGCCTTAATGAATGGCTTCATCATAGGCTTGCCATTCTTCCCATTTTTCAAATTCTTGTTCTGAGGCACCTCAGCTGTGTAGCCCAAACCAAACTGTCTCGGCTTTCCAGAATCAATGTTAAATTCAGGCACCCCTGTAGATTGGCCCCGAGTCCCATGCCTGGAACAAAATCATGTCTGTGAAGGTATTTGGACAACCATTCTGGCATATAGTTCTCATAGATAACCATCAGAGCCTCTGTAGTTTCCTCTTCACTAACCATGGTGACTTGGAATCCATAGAACGGTATGGTCTCCTCACTAACAGCAGCAATCACAGACTGAGAATCTGCCTCGACTGTTGTAAGCGCCGGAATTTTCCATACTTAAAAAAAAAAAAAAAAGAGAAAGAGAGTCGTAAGACTATTGATACAGTCGTACGACTGTAATTTAAAAATTACAGTCGTACGACTGTAATGTTGGGCAGACTGCAGAGGCCCATACCTCTGCAGCAGAAATGGAAGAAAAAGAGGAGGAGCATTAATTGCTCGGGTTTGGCAGCAAGCAAGGGAGAGGCAGAGAGTAGAAAAAGAGAAAAAGGAGAAAGAAAGAGGGAGATTTTCTGGTGAAGGAAAAAGCTTAGAGAGAGAAAGAAAAGAAAGAGAGAAAGAAAACCACCAAAACTCATCTTCTTCCTCTTTAATTTTCTTTAATTCTCGAAATTAAGCCTAAAACTTGTTAGAAATCTCTAGGTTGATCACTTAACTACACAACTAAATCAAGAACTTGGACTTAAACAATCAGAATCCCTTGCAAATTTGGATTTTTGGATCAAACTCCCAACTTCCATTCCAAAGGAAAAAGTGCGAATTCGTTGGGATTGGAGCGATGCCAGGGGTAAAAAACGACTTGGAATAGCTTCTAAAAGGTAGTCACTTCTTTTCCTTACACTTTTCCTTCGCTTTCTGGGTGTTTGAAGTGAATTTTGTGCGTTTTTCCTGCATTTTTTTTATTTCTGTTCCTGGAAACTAAGAACAGTCGTACGACTGTTCTTAGTCTTCATGAACAGTCTTACGACTGTATATACAGTCGTACGACTGTTATTGTTTCCAGGCGTTTTTTTCTTCAGTTTTTGCTTAAAAATGGCTTGTGGTGAAATTCTGATCTTGGACTGATTACAGTCGCACGACTGTAAACTACAGTCGTACGACTGTAATCCCTGTTCCAGAATCAGAATTTCAGCCTCATCCAAAAAAAAAAAAAAAAATTTAGAAAATCCCAAAAAATCATCAAAACGAATTTTGTTATGTGCATCACGACCGTAGATTTAATTTCCAGTAAATTCGCATTTAGAACAATTCAACGACGGAGACCCAGTTCTCCCAAAAACCGACCCACTTAATGTATGAAAAATGCATGTAAACCGGAAAAATTGTTTTTCAAAATGATTTTTTCCACAAAAACCAAAAATACAGGGACGTTTCAAAATGTTTTCCAGGTCTAATCGGGCAGGCTTGCCGAGCCAACCCGGTTACCCCCTAAATGCATGCCCCCAATTCCAGATTTCCCGTTCTGTCCATTTGAGTCCAACTTGTGGTGTGCCGTATATATTGCGCTAACCCTCTGTTTTGCAGGTTTTAATTTCTTTTTATTTTTATTTTTATTGTATTTTAATAGATTAAATCGTGTATTTAGGCGGTTGTAATTCTTTTTAGATTTTCATGTATCCTAGGCGAATGTACAAGTGAGGCGAGTGTTTTTATTTTCCTATTCGATTTGGTTGTAAGCCAATTAATATTTATTTCTTTTTATTTTTATTTCTGTAATATATATTTTGTATGCGCGCTGTATGCTTTTTATATTCAATAAAATGGACTTTAGATTTTGGAATACCATTTGAGAACATTGACAATATTTATTTTAATTAGACACGAAATAGGGGACTTGTCCGGACCCAAATCTCTGGATAGTGTAGCGACCGTTCGTCCGGTTCAGCTACATAAGAATTTCCCGGTTGAGCTGAGCCGGGTGGCGACTCTACAACATCCATCGAGACTTAGGTCTCGGTTCTTTTATTTATTAATTCCTTTCATTTTCCAAAACGCGGATTTCCGATTATAAAAACCCCACGCGAGGGAGGGGCCCGCCCGAGATCGTGGCGCCCCATTCAGAAAGGGAGTCCCGCGTCCTGTCGAAAACGCGTCGTCCGCTCACTGTGGCGACTCTGCTGGGGAATTTTTCTTAAAAAGGTTTTCTTAAAAATTTAAAAGAATTTTGACAAGCCCTGAAAAGTGTCTAATTAAAATAACGTGGATGATTCTCTTTTGGTATTTTATTTGCATCTTAGTTAGCCATTTTTGCATTAGATTAGGTATCCTTTATAGCCCGGTGGATTGTTGAAGTGTCGCCTAAGTTCCTCTTGGTCTTAGGGGCACGAATACGAAACACCACTCATAGCCTCGTACGAACCCCTTCGCTAGGACCCTTGAGTGGGGAGAAGTGAGGAGTATATCTTGCTATGAGAGCCTTGATGTTATCCCGACTTTGACCGAACCCATATAGGCAGCTCAAGTTGGATTCCCTTAGGATACCAAAATAATTGTGTGAATAATAATAATAAAATCGCCTTCATCACCCCCGGTTGGTGATTGAAGTGAACCCCGCCTAGGACTCGGTTAGAAATTTTTGAGACCGACCACGTTGGAGGAATAAGGTTGGAAGAATTCGTTTTGCTTGCTATGTGTTCTTCACCGTTCCGTGACACATCACCGACGCATGCATAACATACCATAATCACCATTTTCCATACATATGACATACCATACACAAACATCTTTGTGTGATACTAACCCACATTTTTTATGCAGCCATTTTGCATTTTATTTCGTGTGTAAAACATTAATTCATTCGCCTGTCATCCATACTAACGATTTCTTTTTCAGCCATAACATTAAACTTGTGTGATTAACATTTTATTTTTGACATAGCATTCATAACATCATTATGTATGTCATATATCCTAACCCACGTTTTTGTGCAGCCATTTGCATATTGTGTGACATGTTCATTCACTACATTTCACTTAAATTAAATTAAACTAAGAGGCATTTCAAGGATGCCTATCATGACCATTCATCCCATTTCATAACATATCGGGTACCCAAAATTACCCGTGTTTTGCCAATGCACCGGATTGCATTCGGCCATTCCACCAATATCATTTCATTCAATAAAAGCCACAACGGCCTTAGGCCCATTTTTGTGTAATAATTTACACGATGCATCTCATGACATCATACCCATCCATCATAAATATCATATAACATTGTGGTCCACATCCGACCACTTCACGACATTAATTCACCATTTAAGGTACTCCCCGAGTGCCCGATTAGTATACATGTAGGCTCGTAACATCACCAAATCATGAAAGGCGTTCCTCGAATGCCGAATCCTTGTCCGTGTTCCTGTTACACGTGACTTTCTCATAACATCATTCCATATCATATGCTCAAAAGCATCAAGACCTTGTCTGTGGGCCCGGCCCATGCGACCATTTCATGTCATCTCATAGACCTGTAAAGCGTCGAAACTACGTTCGTGTGCCGGTATACACGTGACCATTTCATGAATTCATTAGATGCCCCAAAGGCACCGAAGTTCTGTCCGTGTGGTGGCCCACACGTGACATTTTTGCATAAACATTAGGTGTTCTTGGAATGCCTCGAAAAAAAAGAAGAGAAAAAAAATATAATAATAAAAAGAAGAAACCATTCATATCCATCATTCCATACATAATTCCACTCCATGCATCTCAAGCATGTTCAATGTCTTAACTTTCATGTCATATCACGTCATTCATTCACGGCCCTAATACCTCCTGTCTACTCCCAAGCAGAACACACTGGAGCGACCTTGGACAAGATCCCAAACTTCAAGGGCAGCTAGGAGACAGAGGGTAGTCGAGAGTGATAGTGATTCTGAGTCTGGGGAAGGAGTGAATATGGCAGAGCAGACACCGAGTATGGCTGATGTTCTGAGAGATTTCTTCAGGTCGCAGGATTTCCGCGACATGTTAAAGGAGGAAATGAGGGCAGTGGTTAGAGAAGCTGGTGAGACCGGTGGTAGTGGAGCCGGGAAAGAAAAAGAAGCTGAGTCATCCCAACATGGTGGTGACACTTCAACTAGTCTTGAAAAGCTGCAGGAGATAGAAGCAGCTATGGAACAGAAGATGAAGGCAAAGTGTTCTAAATTAGACGAGGTCATGGCCCAGTTGAAGAAGGGGGTCGGGATCAGTGCTGAATCCAAGAAGGGGGTGAACGTTGATGCCATGATCAGTAGGGGCATCGAGACATTTCCTATCGGCTTTCAAGTGCCGAAAGTCCCCACTTACAAAGGAATGGGCTCGCCGGAGGCCCATGTGAATTTATATGCCCGGGTTATGCTAACGACAGGTGCTACCAAACAACAATTGATTAATCTTTTCCCCACCACACTGGAGGGAGGTGCTTTGGGATGGTATAACTCGCTGTCAGAGGAGGAGCAGTCTGACTGGGAAGCATTGTCAGCAACCTTCATCAAATACTATAGTTTCAACACCAAAATCCAGGTGAAGCTGTATGATTTGGAGAGGGTGAAGCAGAAATTCAATGAGCCTTTTGATGAATATTACCAGAGATGGATGAACAAGATGATCCTCCTGAAGAACCGCCCTGATGAAGACGAGCTCATACAGAAGCTCATTGATGGCAGCAAAGATATCTTCAAGAACAACATGAAGTTCCATTCCTTCAAGGAGCTTAGTGAGGTCTATAACATGGCCATGAAGATAGAAAGGGATGAAGAGGAGAAGCCAGCCGGTCAGAAAGGGGGAAGAAGTACAGGGTACAGTTCAGGGTATAGATCAACCGCAGCAGCTGGGTCCGGTAGTGGTTCTGGTTCAGGTGCCAGTGGCAAGCAGGGGCAGTCATCAGAAGTGAAGCGGGTTGAGGTGGCTACTGTGAATCAGCAGCAAGGCAACCAGAATAGGGGTCCTGGAGGACAAGGCATAACACCCTGGACCCTTACTTTGGCAAAGATATTCGCCAAGTGTAGGAATGGCGGCCTATTGCAATCCCTAAGGCCATTTGAGTTCCCACCTGAAGCTGACAAAGATAACTTCTGCACTTATCATGTGGTGACAGGCCACCGAACCAACAACTGCTACAAGCTGAGGGATGCTATCCAGAAGCTTATCGACGAGGGAAAGCTGCAAGAACCGCCTAAACCTAGCACTAAAACTAACCCACTACCGGCATTTGAGAAGCGGGTTAACATGGTCCAATCGGGGTTGCCGGCTAACTTTATATTTGCCCAAGTTTTGCAAGCAAACCCTACGATTCAAGCAGTAGCGGTAGGGGAACCCGAATTAAAACCTGAATGTGAGGAAAAGGAGGGGTGTAAGGAGATCAAGCCCATAAGTCTGGATGATCTTGACTCCGAAGATGAGTACGAAGAATTTGACAGAAGAGAAGCTGTTAAACTTCCAGCTGTTGAGAAGCTGAAGATTTCAGAAGTACAGCATGTGACCCGAAGTGGAAGGGTGTATCAGCCGGCAGATCAGACGAAAGATAAAGCGCCGATGAATGGGTCGGGCAGTACTTCGGCACCGGAAAGAGTCGAGAAAGAAGATTTAGTCATTTCCCAACTGAAGAAGACCCATGCACAAGCCAGTTTGTGGCACTTGCTTATGACCTCCAAAGAGCATAGGGAGGCTTTAGTGAAGAAGCTATCAGAAATTGAAGTCTCCCCTATAGCTTCACCAGAGGCTATGTGCTGCTTACTAGACAAAGTCCATGCTGGAGCTCCTAATATTGTTTTCTCTGAGAAAGATCTACCAGCAGAAGGAAAGGCTCACAACAAGGCTCTTTACATTAGGGCCTACATCATGGATAAAGTGATGCCGTGCGTTATGGTGGATGACGGCTCAGCTCTGAATATTTGCCCACTGAAAATGCTACCATTTCTGGGCATGAATGAAGAAGTATTGAAGAGGCCCTCGACAGTCATTCGGGCGTATGATGATTCTAAAAGAACAGTGATAGGGACCTTTGAAACAGAGGTGGAGGTTGGGCCCATCAAGTCCATGGTTGTTTTCACGGTGATCGATATCCCGGTCACATTCTCCCTATTGCTTGGAAGGCCCTGGTTCCATCCTTTGGGAGGTGTTCCTTCCACTTTGCATCAGAAGATTAAATTCCCTGTGAATGACAGGATTGTGACTGTTGAGGCGGATGCCCAGTCGATGGTAGCTGCGGTGGGTGAAGGAGTGGTTCCTTTTGGTGGATTTCAAATTGCTGTCATTAAGGAGGAAGAAGCCACGGAAGCCCCCATGGTCCTTTATGAGAACTACATGCCAGAATGGCTATCCCGATATCTGTACAAGCTGAACTTTGTCCCGGGAATGGGACTCGGGATTAATTTGCAAGGTGTGCCAGAATTCAAGATCGACTCGGGAAAGTCAAAGCAGTACGGCCTTGGTTATGTAGAAGGGTTATCCGAGCAGAAGAATTTGAAAAAGGGCAAGAATGGCAAGGTCATGATGAAACCATTTCTAAAGGCAGGAGAAAGCCTTTACAAAGGCCAAGCTGAACCGGTGCTGGTTGGGAATGTCGAGCACCCTGGCTTTGAGATCTTTGCAGATGTTGTGGATTTTGAGAAAAGCCAGGAAGAGCCGGTAGCCCCTGTAATGATGGAAGAACCAACTGCTGAATCTGAAATTTTGAAAGGAGAACCATCTGAGGTGATAGCAGAAACCATAGAGGTGGCCGAGGAAGAAGGTGAAAAGGAGATCTGTGCTGAAACTACAAAAATCATCTCAGGTGCTTTGACTACTGCATTGAACAAAGCTTTTGGGAAATCCAAACAAGGGTTTGGCGAAGAACTGATGGCCAAAGTAAATTTAGACTCTGTGGTTGCTGAAATCGCCAAGATTATGGAAAAAGCTAAGACACAGGTGGCCGAGAAAACTGCAGTTCCAGATGATGCTCTGAAAGGGAAGATGGAAGCTGAGGAAGAACAAGGCCCTCCGCCTGTGGAGGATGAAAATGATTTTGTTGTATCTATTTCTTCCATTTTCAATGTAACTGATGTACTTTATGATAAGTTCAATGCAATGAAATCCCAGTTTGCTTACTTGTGTGATGTTTATCCTGATAATTCTGTGCATGCATTCGAATCACCATCAAGCATATTTAGCATACATGACACTGCATTGCATGAAATCAATATAAGTACAGATGAAAACCCTAAAATGGTACTCATTTCACACGAGTTAAAATCCGAGGAAGAAAGAGAATTAATAAGAATACTCCAAAAACATGTTAA
The DNA here is from genome assembly GCA_039660915.1 of Euphorbia tirucalli. Lineage (NCBI taxonomy): Eukaryota > Viridiplantae > Streptophyta > Magnoliopsida > Malpighiales > Euphorbiaceae > Euphorbia > Euphorbia tirucalli. Next base: position 14,022,743 of record CM077635.1, on the reverse strand, counting down.
AGCTTTCGCCTGGTCGTATGAAGACATGCCGGGTGTAGATACAGAAATAGCAGTGCACAAAATCCCAACAGACCCCAAGTTCAGACCGGTAAAGCAGAAGTTGAGAAGACTAAGGCCGGAATGGGCTACACTGGTGAAGGAAGAAGTGGCTAAACAGATAGATGCCAAGTTCCTCGAAGTGGTGGAGTATACGGAATGGCTAGCCAATATTGTCCCCGTGCCTAAGAAGGATGGAAGGGTCAGAGTATGTGTTGACTACAGAGACTTGAACAAGGCTTGCCCTAAGGACAATTTCCCACTACCTCACATTGACGTATTGGTTGATAGCGCAGCAAAAGCGGCAATGTACTCCTTCATGGATGGCTTCTCTGGATATAACCAGATTTTGATGGATGTGATCGACAAGGTGAAAACGTCGTTCATCACGGAATGGGGTACTTTCTGCTATAGAGTGATGCCTTTTGGATTAAAGAATGCTGGTGCCACTTATCAGAGGGCTGTCACAACTCTGTTGCATGATATGATCCATAAAGAAGTTGAAGTGTATGTCGATGATATGCTTGTTAAATCAGCAACCCGGGAGGAACATCCGGTTATCCTGGATAGATTTCTAACACGCATTGGAGAGTACAACTTGCGACTTAACCCCAAGAAGTGCATATTCGGGGTCACATCAGGGAAGCTGTTGGGCCATGTAGTCAGCCAGAGGGGAATAGAAATGGACCCAGATAAAATCAAAGCCATCCAGGATATGCCAGCTCCAAGGACTGAAAAGGAGGTCAGATCATTCCTGGGTTCCTTGCAGTATGTTAGTCGCTTCATAGCCAAGCTAACTTCCACTTGTGAGCCAATCTTCAAGCTATTAAAGAAAGATCAGCCGGTTGTGTGGGATGACAAGTGTCAGCTGGCCTTCGAGAAGATCAAGGCTTACCTGGTAAAGCCACCGGTGTTGAGTCCTCCAATCCTAGGGAAGCCTCTAATTTTGTATTTGGCAGTTGAAGAATCCTCCATAGGGGCAATGCTTGTACAAGAACAAGATGGCAAGAAAGAGTATCCCATCTACTACCTCAGCAAGAAGCTGTTGGAGTATGAAACCAAATACACGCTGGTGGAAAAGACATGTGTGGCGATGATTTGGTTGACCAAGAAGCTGCGCCACTATTTCCAATCCTATAAGATACAAGCCGTGGCTAAAGTGGATCCAATGAAGTACCTCTATGAAGCACCAACATTGGTTGGGAAGTTGTCCAGGTGGTTGTTACTTTTGTCTGAATTCGACATCGAGTACATCACGAAGAAAACCATTAAAGGGCGAGCCGTGGCAGAGTTTCTGGCAAACCAGCCCCTAGAATCAGATTACACAGAGAACCTGGAATTCCCTGATGAGCAGTTGGCCATGGTGGAAGTGAAGAGATGGGTCATGTGCTTCGATGGGGCAGTAAATAGAAAAGGTGCTGGAATCGGAGTACTTATAGCAACACCAGATGGTGAGGTCATTCCTTTATCCAAGAGGCTGATCTTTCCCGTAACCAACAATGGGGCGGAATATGAAGCATGCTTGTTTGGAATGGAGACTCTATTAACCTTAGGAGCAAATGATGTCTTAATTGTCGGTGATTCACTTCTGGTGATCAGGCAAGCTCAGGGTGAGTGGGAGTTAAAAGAAGAAGCCTTACGGCCTTATTTGGAGCTGCTACAGTTCAGGAAGGGTTTATTCGGCCGGTGTGAATTCAGACATGTCCCCAGAGATGAGAATAAGATGGCTGATGCATTAGCTACTTTATCCTCCATGTGGGAAAATCCAGAAGAGACACAAACTCAACCACTGGTCATAGCCACTTCCAGGCATCCTTGCTTCGAAGTGCACAAAGTGATGGAATTATCAGCTGAAGAAAAGCCGTGGTTCTTTGACATCTACCGGTATGTTAAGGAGGGAAAGTACCCAGAAGAGGCCAGTGCTGCTGATAAGTTGACATTGAGAAAACTGGTTAGTCAATTCAGAATCTTCGAGGATAAGTTGTATAAAAGAACAGCACATGGAGTTCTTCTAAGGTGTCTAACAGAACAAGAAGCAGAAGATGTGATGCAGCAGGTACATGTAGGATCTTGTGGGCCACATATGAACGGACTTGCCATGGCTAGGAAGATCATGAGACAAGGCTACTTCTGGATGACGATGCAAGCAGATTGTATAAGAAAAGTGAAGAGATGTCATGAATGTCAGATCTATGCAGACATTAGTCATCTTCCTCCACTTGAACTTCAGAATCTAGCGTCTCCTTGGCCATTTTCAGCATGGGGGATAGACATGATTGGTGAAATTCATCCAGCTGCATCTAATGGGCATAGATTCATAGTGGTGGCAGTTGATTATTTCTCCAAATGGGTCGAAGCGGAATCCTTCACTAATGTTACAGCCAAGCACATGGTCAAGTTCATCCAGAAGAATATCTTCGCTCGGTATGGGATTCCTCACCACATAGTAACTGATAATGGAGTACAGTTTCAAGGGGCAACAGCTGAGCTATTTGCAGAACATGGAATTGAGCATCATAAGTCCTCTCCATATAGACCACAGGCTAATGGTGCAGTAGAAGCAGCTAACAAGGCAATAAAGAAGATCTTATCAAAGATGGTAACCACTTACAGGGATTGGGCTGATAAACTGCCTTATGCTCTTTGGGGTTACAGGACCAGTGTCAGAACGCCAACAGGAGAAACTCCTTACGCCTTGGTATATGGGATGGAAGCAGTGTTACCAGTGGAGATAGAGCTCAAGTCACTTAGAGTTGCCCTGGAAGCTCAATTACCGGAGACTGAATGGGTTCAAGCTAGGTATGAACAGTTGGCAGCGTTAGATGAAAAGCGACTAAAAGCACTGGATCACCTGCAGATGTATCAGCGCAGAATGGCTAGAGCCTATAATCGAAATGTGAAATACTCCAAGCGGCAGTTGAAAGCGGGAGATTTGGTTTTAAAACAACTAAGGTCTTCAAATGTTGATGTTAGGGGCAAGTTCAGACCTAACTGGGAAGGACCCTATGTGGTGAAGAAGGTGTTATCAAAAGGCGCTGTCAGCATCATGGACATGGATGGAAATGAGTTCACCAACCCGATCAACCAGGACAGGCTAAAGCTTTATCATGTATAAAAAAAAAAAAAAAAAAGGAGAGGTCTGCTAGACTGAAAACTCGAAATGAGCGGTCTAGTCAAAAGTTAAGACACGAGAGAAAATAATCAGTCGGAAAATCTGAAAAGGACGACTGGTGACGGATTCTGGCTCAGTGTGGAATCTGTACCATTTAGGAACCAACTTGTTTCAAATGTACTCATTTTGACTTCATCAATAAAGTGAAGTGTTTGTTTAAATATATTTGCATGGTTATGACAAATGCACAAACAAAGTTGTCTTGCATAAACACACATTCAAAGAAAGCACTTTGCATTCAACTGATCGATACCATCGCATTATTTGACAAATGAAAATGTATCAAATACATGCAATTTAAAATTTCTCATCGTCCTCTAAAATCCAGTTCATCTTCCCGGACCAGTAATAAAGGGTCACAACATCATTTTAGTCAGATCTTAAAAAAAAAAAAAAAAAAAAAAAAAAGAGCTCGCTGAGGTGAAAACCGAAAAGGCGCCTCAGGTAAAAATTAGAGCGGCCCGCTAGGCTGAAAACCCATATTGGGCAGTTTAGGCAAAAGTTAGGGCATACGAAAAGCTCGCTAAGGTGAAAACCGAAAAGGCGCCTTAGCCAAAAGTTAGAGCGGCTCGCTGGGCTGAAAACCCAAGTTGGGCAACCCAGGCAAAAATTAGAGCACTCACAAACTCATAACTCCCCCGCAGAGCAAGAAAAACAGAACATCCTCAACATTCCCCGCGGAATTCGTCACATCACTCTCTAGTAGAGTTTCCCATACTATTCCCCAGCGGAGTCTACATAAAGAACACCATCAATTACTCCCCCGCAAAACAGCCTTGTTTCCTCTTGGTGTAGTCTACACAAAGAACACCACAATTGTTTCCCCAGTCGAGTTGTCACACCCTTACCCAGCGGAATCTCTGTAAGGAATATCACGATCACTTCCCCAGCAATCACCTCACTCCGTTGATAATCATCAAACAATGCCCCAAGAAAAGCAAAATCAACCAGGGGCACAACATATCTCCCCAGCAGAGGACATAAACATCCAATAACAGAAAATACATACATGTACATATACATCGACATGCATCCATACATTGCATATATCAATTATTTATCCCCGGCTAGTCTTCATTCTTGATCGAAGGGGCAAAAATTTTTGTTTAAAAATCTCTCGATCAAGGGATGAAGACTTGCCTTTTTAAGTGCAGGAATTCATCCCTAGCTCAATATCCTCAACTCTCTCCAGCAGATCCGCCTCGAGTAATGTAAACTCGGTATCGGCCCAGATCAGCTTCGTCTATTTCCCCAGCAAGTCCGCCTCGGGTAACATAGACCTGGTATCGGCTAATCTTATCTCCAGCATCGCCTAGGGTAACATAGACCCGATATCGGCCAATCTCTTCATCAACTCGCCTCGGGTAACATAGACCTGATATCGGCTAATTTCTTCATCAATTTCGCCTCGGGTAACCTAGACCCGATATCGGCCAATCTCTTCATCAACTCGCCTCGGGTAACATAGACCTGATATCGGCTAATTTCTTCATCAATTTCGCCTCGGGTAACCTAGACCCGATATCGGCCAATCTCTTCATCAATTTCGCCTCGGGTAACCTAAACCTGATATCGGCTTATTCCTTCCTCAGCATTGCCTCGGGTAATATAAACCTGGTATCGGCTTATTTCCTTCCCAGTATCGCCTCAGGTGACCTATACCTGATATCGGCTTATTTCAATAGAGGGTTCTTTCCTGTGTCTGCGGCGCTTTGAGTCGCGTTTCTCAAATTGACATCATCTATCCCAGACTAAGTTCAGGTGGTGAATTTGATCACGCGAGGGGCAGCTGTAAGCGCCGGAATTTTCCATACTTAAAAAAAAAAAAAAAAAAAAAAAAAAGAGAGAAAGAGAGTCGTACGACTATTGATACAGTCGTACGACTGTAATTTAAAAATTACAGTCGTACGACTGTAATGTCGGGCAGACTGCAGAGGCCCATACCTCTGCAGCAGAAATGGAAGAAAAAGAGGAGGAGCATTAATTGCTCGGGTTTGGCAGCAAGCAAGGGAGAGGCAGAGAGTAGAAAAAGAGAAAAAGGAGAAAGAAAGAGGGAGATTTTCTGGTGAAGGAAAAAGCTTAGAGAGAGAAAGAAAAGAGAGAGAGAAAGAAAACCACCAAAACTCATCTTCTTCCTCTTTAATTTTCTTTAATTCTCGAAATTAAGCCTAAAACTTGTTAGAAATCTCTAGGTTGATCACTTAACTACACAACTAAATCAAGAACTTGGACTTAAACAATCAGAATCCCTTGCAAATTTGGATTTTTGGACTCAAACTCCCAACTTCCATTCCAAAGGAAAAAGTGCGAATTCGTTGGGATTGGAGCGACGCCAGGGGTCAAAAACGACTTGGAATAGCTTCTAAAAGGTAGTCACTTCTTTTCCTTACACTTTTCCTTCGCTTTCTGGGTGTTTGAAGTGAATTTTGTGCGTTTTTCCTGCATTTTTTGTATTTCTGTTCCTGGAAACTAAGAACAGTCGTACGACTGTTCTTAGTCTTCATGAACAGTCTTACGACTGTATATACAGTCGTACGACTGTTATTGTTTCCAGGCGTTTTTTTCTTCAGTTTTTGCTTAAAAATGGCTTGTGGCGAAATTCTGATCTTGGACTGATTACAGTCGCACGACTGTAAACTACAGTCGTACGACTGTAATCCCTGTTCCAGAATCAGAATTTCAGCCTCATCCAAAAAAAAAAAAAAAAAATTTAGAAAATCCCAAAAAATCATCAAAACGAATTTTGTTATGTGCATCACGACCGTAGATTTAATTTCCAGTAAATTCGCATTTAGAACAATTCAACGACGGAGACCCAGTTCTCCCGAAAACCGACCCACTTAATGTATGAAAAATGCATGTAAACCGGAAAAATTGTTTTTCAAAATGATTTTTTCCACAAAAACCAAAAATACAGGGACGTTTCAAAATGTTTTCCAGGTCTAATCGGGCCGGCTTGCCGAGCCAACCCGGTTACCCCCTAAATGCATGCCCCCAATTCCAGATTTCCCGTTCTGTCCATTTGAGTCCAACTTGTGGTGTGCCGTATATATTGCGCTAACCCTCTGTTTTGCAGGTTTTAATTTCTTTTTATTTTTATTTTTATTGTATTTTAATAGATTAAATCGTGTATTTAGGCGGTTGTAATTCTTTTTAGATTTTCGTGTATCCTAGGCGAATGTACAAGTGAGGCGAGTGTTTTTATTTTCCTATTCGATTTGGTTGTAAGCCAATTAATATTTATTTCTTTTTATTTTTATTTCTGTAATATATATTTTGTATGCGCGCTGTATGCTTTTTATATTCAATAAAATGGACTTTAGATTTTGGAATACCATTTGAGAACATTGACAATATTTATTTTAATTAGACACGAAATAGGGGACTTGTCCGTACCCAAATCTCTGGATAGTGTAGCGACCGTTCGTCCGGTTCAGCTACATAAGAATTTCCCGGTTGAGCTGAGCCGGGTGGCGACTCTACAACATCCATCGAGACTTAGGTCTCGGTTCTTTTATTTATTAATTCCTTTCATTTTCCAAAACGCGGATTTCCGATTATAAAAACCCCACGCGAGGGAGGGGCCCGCCCGAGATCGTGGCGCCCCATTCCGAAAGGGAGTCCCGCGTCCCGTCGAAAACGCGTCGTCCGCTCACAACTGTCACAACCTCACTGCCTACTGAAAACTTGATCTTCTGGTGCAAGGTTGAAGGGACACCCCCAACGGGTGGAACCATGGCCTCCCCAACAGCAAGGAGAAGGTGACTAGAATGTCAATCACAATAAAGGTGACCGTTGACTTGATCGGTCCCACTTCCACTTCAGCTTTAAAGGTCCCAATTACAGTCCTCTTGGAATCGTCATAGGCCCTGATCATAGTAGAGGATTTTTTCAAACCATCTTCGCTCAGACCAAGGAATGGCAGCATCTTCAGTGGACATATGTTCAGGGCAGATCCATCGTCTACCATTACACATGGCATTACCATGTCCATGACATGGGCTCTAATGTATAGGGCCTTATTGTGAGCCTTCCCCTCACTGAGTAGATCTTTTTCAGAAAACACAATGCCAGGGGAGCCTATGTGAACCTTGTCTAGTAAGCAACAAATGGCCTCTGGAGATGCCAGTGGAGAAACTTCAATTTCAGACAGCTTTTTGACCAGTGCGGCCCTGTGTTCCTTGGAAGTCAGCAACAAATGCCATAGACTGGCCTGTGTTGGAGTCTTTTTCAATTGTGAAATAACCAGGTCCTATTTTTTCATCTCCTTAGGTGCTGACATACTACCTGACCCGGTCGCTGGAGCCTTGTCACTTTGTTGAACCACTGGCTGATAGACTCGGCCCCTCCTAGTTACATTCTGGAAATCAAAAACTTTTGTCTCCACAACTGGTGGCTTAAATGTCTCAATACAGCCATATTCTTCATATTCATCTTCTGAATCAAGATCATCTTGACTCACAAGTTTCACTTCCTTTTGTTCTATCGACTTCTCACAATCAAACTTTGCCCCAGCTCCATTAACCACTACAGACTATACGGTGGGATTTGCCTATAGGACTTGTGCAAAAATGAAGTTGTTTGGCAAGCCTGACTGCACCATATTGACCTACCTTTCAAATGCTAGCAAAGGGTTAGTCTTAGTACTGGGGTTGGCAGGCTCCTGCAACTTCCCTTCGTCTATCAACTTTTATATGGCATCCTTCAGCCTGTGACAGTTGTTGGTTCTATGCCCACCATGATATGGTAGGTGCAGAAGTTGTCTTTGTCTTCCTCCGCTGGCTTCTCGAAAGGCCTGAGAGAGCTTAACAGACTGCCATTCCTGCACTTGGCGAAGATCTTAGCCAAAGAGAAAGCCCACGGAGATATACCCTGGCCTTCTGAATTTCTGCCTTGGTTTCCCCACTGCTGAGACACAACGGCAACCCCTGCTTGCTTGGTCTCTAAAAACTATCCACTTTTACTTGCAGAACTAGACCCAGACCCACCGCATGACCCAGTCACAGTAGTTGACCGATACCCTGAACCGTACCCGGAGCCTCTGCTGCCCCTTTGGTTTACTGCCGTTTCTTCTTCATCTCTCTCAATTTTCATTGTCATTGAGAGCGGACGACGCGTTTTCGACGGGACGCAGGACTCCCTTTCGGAATGGGGCGCCACGATCTCGGGCGGATCCCTCCCTCGCGTGGGGTTTTTATAATGGAAATCCACGTTTTGGAAAATAAATAGAATTAAAGCATAAAAGAACCGAGACCTAAGTCTCGATGGATGTTGTAGGAGTCGCCACCCGGCTCAGCTCAACCGGGAAATTCTTATGTAGCTGAACCGGACGAACGGCCGCTACACTATACAGAGATTCGGGTCCGGACAAGTCCCTTATTTCGTGTCTAATTAAAATAAGTATTGCCAATGTTCTCGAATGGTATTTCAAAATCTAAGTCCATTTTATTGAATGTATAAAAAGCATACAACGCGCACACAAAATATTTAATACAAACATAAAGAAAAGAAATAAATATTAACAGGCTTACAACCAAATCGAATGGAAAAATAAAAACACTCGCCTCACTTATACAATCGCCTAAATACATGAAAATCTAAAAGAATTACAACCGCCTAAATACACGATTTAATCTATTAAAATACATTAAAAATAAAAATAAAAGAAATTAAAACCTGCAAAACCGAGGGTTAGCACAATATATTCAACACATCACAATTAGGACTCAAATAGACAGAACGGGAAATCAGGAATTGGGGGCATACATTTAGGGGGTAGCCGGGTCGGCTCTGCTAGCCGGCCCGGTTAGACCTGGAAAATATTTTAAAACGTCCCTGTATTTTTGGTTTTGTCGGAAAAATCATTTGAAAACAATTTTACCGGTTTACATGCATTTTTCATATGTTAAGTGGGTCGGTTTTCGGGAGAACTGGGTCTCCGTCGTTGAATTGATCTAAATGCAAATTTACCAGAAGATTGAATCTATGGTCGTGATGCACACAACAAAATTCATTTTGATGATTTTTGGGGTTTTCTAATTTTTTTTGGGATTTTTACAGATAAAAGAGGAAATTCTGATTCTGGAATAATGATTACAGTCGTACGACTGTAGTTTACAGTCGTGCGACTGTAATCGGTCCAGGACCAAAATTTCAGCAAAAACTCATTTTGAGTCAAAAACGGAAAAGAAATATCCTGGAAATTGAGAACAGTCGTACGACTGTATATACAGTCGTACGACTGTTCATGAAAACTAAGAACAGTCGTACGACTGTTCTTAATTTCCAGGAATAGAAATACGAAAATGCAGCAAAAATCAGACAAAATTCACTTCAAACGCCCAGAAAGCTAGGAAAGTGTAAGGAAAAGAAGTGACTACCTTTTTAGAAGCTATTCCAAGTCGTTTTGACCCCTGGCGTCGCTCCGATCCCAACAAATTCGCACTTTTTCCTTTGGAATGGAAGTTGAGAACTTTTTGTCCAAAATCCGAATTGCAAAGGATTCTGATTGTTTTAGTTCGAGTTCTTGATTTGGTTATGTAATTGAGTGATCAACCTAGAGATTTCTAACAAGTTTTAGGCTTAATTTCGAGAGATTAAAGAAAATCAAAGGGGAAGAATGAGTTTTTTTTTTTATATGGTTTTCTTTTTCTCTCTCTTCTCTTTCTCTCTCTAAGTTTTCTTTTCACCAGAAAATCCCCCCCTCTTTTCTTTCTCCTTTCTCTCTTTTATCTCCCTCTTTCCTGCTTGCTTGCTGCAGAGCCGGAGCAATTAATGCTCAAACCCTCTCTCCTCCATTTTCTGCTGCAGAGGTATGGGCCTCTGCAGATTTTCCGATATTACAGTCGTACGACTGTAATTTTTAAATTACAGTCGTACGACTGTAACAATAGTCGTACGACTATAGATAGTTTTTTTTTTTTTTTTTTTTTTAAGTATAGAAAATTCCGGCGCTTATAGCTGCCCCTCGCGTGATCAAATTCGACATCTAGCTCCAGGTCCATGATACCTGTGATGATGAATTTGAGAGCGTGAATCAAAGCGCCGCGAACGCTGGAATAGATCTTCTGAAGAGATAGGCCGATATCGGGTTTAGATTACCCGAGGCGATACTGAGGCGAGATTGATGAAGAGGTTAGCCGATATCAGGTCTATGTTACCCGAGGCGAAATTGATGAATAGATTAGCCGATATCAGGTCTATGTTACCCGAGGCGAGGTTGATGAAGAAATTAGCCGATATCAGGTCTATGTTACCCGAGGCGATGCTAGAGATGAGATTAGCTGATACCGGGTCTATGTTACTCGAGGCGATGCTGGAGATGAGATTAGCCGATACCGGGTCTATGTTACCCGAGGCGATGCTGGAGATGAGATTAGCCGATACCGGGTCTATGTTACCCGAGGCGATGCTGGAGATGAGATTAGCCGATACCGGGTCTATGTTACCCGAGGCGAACTTTACTGGGGAGATAGATGAAGCTGATCTGGGCCGATGCCGAGTCTACATTACTCGAGGCGAATCTGCTAGGGGACTTGGATGATGGAGTGGATCTGGGCCGATACCAAGCTTACATTACTCGAGGCGGACTCACTGGAGAAAGTTGAGATAATGGAGCAGACCTAGGCCGATACCGAGTTTATATTACTCGAGGCGGATCTGCTGACTTGTTGAGGATATTAAGCTGGGGATGAATTCCTGCACTTAAAATGGCAAGTCTTCATTCCTTGATCGAGAGATTTTTAAACAAAAATTTTTGCCCCTTCGATCAAGAATGAAGACTAGCCGGGGATAAGCAATTGATATATGCAATGCATGGATGCACGATGATGTATATGTGTATGTATGTATTTTCTGTTATTGGACTTTTCTGTCTTCCGCTGAGGAGATATGTTGTGCCCCTGGTTGATTTTGCTTTTCTTGGGGCATTGTTTGGTGATTATTGACGGAGTGAGGTGACTGCTGGGGAATGATTGTTGTATTCCTTGTAGAGATTCCGCTGGGGAAGAGTGTGACAGCTTGGCTGGGGAAACAATTGTGTTGTTCTTTGTGTGGACCACACTGAAGAGTAACATGGTGACTCTGCGGGGAAGTATTTAATGGTGCTCTTTATGTAGACTCCGCTGAGGAATAGTATGGGAAACTCTGCTGGGGAGTGATGTGACGAATTCTGCAGGGAATACTGAGGATGCTCCGTTTTTCCTGCTCCGTGGGAAGTTATGGTTTTTTTTTTTTTTTTTTTTTAGGTGCTCTAATTTTTGCCTGGGTTGCCCAAATCAGGTTTTCAGCCCAGCGAGCCGCCCTAACTTTTGCCTAAGGCGCCTTTTCGGTTTTCACCTTAGCGAGCCTTTCATACGCCCTAACTTTGCCTAAACCGCCCGGTATGGGTTTTCAGCTTAGCAGGCCACTCTAATTTTTGCCTGAGGTGCCTTTTCGGTTTTCACCTCAGTGAGCATTTTTTTTTTTTTTTTTAGATTTGACTAAAATGGTGTTGTAACCCTTTACTGCTCATCTGGGAAGACGAACTGGACTTTAGAGGACGATAAAAGATTTTGAATTGCACGTACTTAATACATCTTCATTTGTCAAATAATGTGATGATATTGATCAGTTGAATGCAAAGTGCTTTCTTTGAATGTGTGTTTATGCAAGACAACTTTGTTTGTGCATTTGTCATAACCATGCAAACATATTTAAACAAACACTTCACTTTATTGATGAAGTCAAAATGAGTACATTTGAAACAAGTTGGTTCCTAAATGGTACAGATTCCACACTGAGCCAGGATCCGTCACCAGTCGTCCTTTTCAGGTTTTCCGACTGATTATTTTCTCTCGTGTCTTAATTTTTGCCTAGACCGCTCCTTTCGAGTTTTCGGCCTAGCAGACTCTTCTTTTTTTTCTTTTTTTTTTTTTTTTTATACATGATAAAGCTTTAGCCTGTCTTGGTTGATCGGGTTGGTGAACTCGTTTCCATCCATGTCCATGATGTTGACAGCGCCTTTTGATAACACCTTCTTCACCACATAGGGTCCTTCCCAGTTAGGTCTGAACTTGCCCCTAACATCAACGTTCGAAGGCCTTAGTTGCTTTAGAACCAAATCTCCTGCCGTTTGTGGTATTTCACATTTCGATTATAGGCTCTAGCCATTCTACGCTGATACATCTGCAGGTGATCCAATGCTTTTAGTCGCCTTTCATCTAGTGCAGCCAGCTACTCATATCTAGCTTGAACCCATTCAGTCTCTGGCAATTGAGCTTCCAGGGCGACTCTGAGTGACTTGAGTTCTATCTCCACTGGCAATACTGCTTCCATTCCATATACCAAGGCATAAGGAGTTTCTCCTGTCGGTGTTCTGACACTGGTTCTGTAACCCCAGAGAGCATAAGGTAGTTTATCAGCCCAATCCCTGTAAGTGGTTACCATTTTTGATAAGATCTTCTTTATTGCCTTGTTAGCCGCTTCTACTGCACCATTAGCCTGAGGCCTGTATGGGGAAGACTTATGATGTTCAATTCCATGCTCTACAAATAGCTCAGCTGTTGCCCCTTGAAACTGTACTCCATTATCAGTTACTATGTGGTGAGGAATCCCATACCGAGTGAAGATATTTTTCCGGATGAACTTGACCATGTGCTTGGCTATAACATTAGTGAAGGATTCCGCTTCGACCCATTTGGAGAAATAATCAACTGCCACAACTATGAATCTATGCCCATTAGATGCAGCTGGATGAATTTCACCAATCATATCTATCCCCCATGCTGAAAACGACCAAGGAGACGCTAGATTCTGAAGTTCAAGTGGAGGAAGATGGCTAATGTCTGCATAGATCTGACATTCATGACATCTCTTCACTTTTCTTATACAATCTGCTAGCATCGTCATCCAGAAATACCCTTGTCTCATTATCTTCCTAGCCATGGCAAGTCCATTCATATGTGGCCCACAGGATCCTGCATGTACTTGCTGCATCACTTCTTCTGCTTCTTGCTCAGTTAGACACCTTAAAAGAACTCCATGTGCTGTCCTCTTATACAACTTGTCCTCGAAGATTCTGAATTGACTAGCCAGCTTTCTCAGTGTCAACTTATCAGCAGCACTGGCCTCTTCTGGGTACTTTCTCTCCTTCACATACCGGTAAATGTCAAAGAACCATGGCTTTTCTTCGGCTGATAATTCCTTTACTTCATGCACTTCGAAGCAAGGATGTCTGGAAGTGGCTATGACCAGTGGTTGAGCTTGTGTCTCTTCTGGATTTTCCCACATGGAGGACAAAGTAGCTAATGCATCAGCCATCTTATTCTCATCCCTGGGGACATGTCTGAATTCACACCGGCCGAATAAACCCTTTCTGAACTGTAGCAGCTCCAAATAAGGTCGTAAGGCTTCTTCTTTTAGTTCCCACTCTCCCTGAGCTTGCCTGATCACTAGAAGTGAGTCACCAACAATTAAGACATCATTTGCCCCTAAGGTTAATAGAGTCTCCATTCCAAATAAGCATGCTTCATATTCCGCTCCATTGTTGGTTACAGGAAAAATCAGCCTTTTGGATAAAGGAATGACCTCACCATCTGGTGTTGCTATAAGTACTCCGATTCCTGCGCCTTTTCTATTCACCGCCCCATCGAAACACATGACCCATCTTTTCACTTCCACCATGGCTAGCTGCTCATAAGGGAATTCCAGGTTCTCTGTGTAATCTGATTCTAGGGGCTGGTTTGCCAGAAACTCTGCCACGGCTCGCCCTTTAATGGTTTTCTTCGTGATGTACTCAATGTCGAATTCAGACAAAAGCAACAACCATCTGGACAGTTTCCCAACCAATGCCGATGCTTCATAGAGATACTTCATTGGATCCACTTTAGCCACAGCTAGTATCTTGTAGGATTGGAAATAGTGGCGCAGCTTCTTGGTCAACCAAATCATTGCCACATATGTCTTTTCCACCAGTGTGTACTTGGTTTCATACTCCAACAGCTTTTTGCTTAGGTAGTAGATGGGATACTCCTTCTTGCCATCTTGTTCTTGTGCTAGCATTGCTCCTATGGAGGATTCTTCAATTGCCAAATACAAAATCAGAGGCTTCCCTGGAATTGGAGGACTCAACACTGGTGGCTTTACCAGGTAGGCCTTGATCTTCTCGAAGGCCAGCTGACACTTGTCATCCCACACAACCGACTGATCTTTCTTTAATAGCTTGAAGATTGGCTCACAAGTGGAAGTTAGCTTGGCTATGAAGCGGCTGACATACTGCAAAGAACCCAGGAATGATCTGACCTCCTTTTCAGTCTTTGGAGCTGGCATATCTTGGATGGCTTTGATTTTATCTGGGTCCATTTCTATTCCCCTCTGGCTGACTACATGGCCTAACAGCTTCCCTGATGTGACCCCGAATATGCACTTCTTGGGGTTAAGTCGCAAGTTGTACTCTCCAATGCGTGTTAGAAATCTATCCAGGATAACAGGGTGTTCCTCCCGGGTCGCTGATTTAACAAGCATATCATCGACATACACTTCGACTTCTTTATGGATCATATCGTGCAACAGAGTTGTGAGAGCCCTCTGATAAGTGGCACCGGCGTTCTTCAATCCAAAAGGCATCACTCTGTAGCAAAAAGTACCCCACTCTGTGATGAATGATGTTTTCACCTTGTCGATCACATCCATCAGGATCTGGTTGTACCCTGAAAAGCCATCCATGAAGGAGTACATTGCCGCTTTTGCTGCACTATCAACCAATACATCAATGTGAGGTAGTGGGAAATTGTCCTTAGGGCAGGCCTTATTCAAGTCCCTGTAATCGACGCATACTCTGACCCTTCCATCCTTTTTAGGCACAGGGACAATATTGGCTAGCCATTCTGTATACTCCACCACTTCGAGAAACTTGGCATCTATCTGTTTGGCCACTTCTTCCTTCACCAGTGTAGCCCATTCCGGCCTTAGTCTTCTCAACTTCTGCTTTACCGGTCTGAACTTGGGGTCTGTCGGGATTTTGTGCACCGCTATTTCTGTATCTACACCCGGCATGTCTTCATACGACCAGGCAAAAGCTTTAACATGTTTTTGGAGTATTCTTATTAATTCTCTTTCTTCCTCGGATTTTAGCTCGTGTGAAATGAGTACCATTTTAGGGTTTTCATCTGTACTTATATTGATTTCATGCAATGCAGTGTCATGTATGCTAAATATGCTTGATGGTGATTTAAATGCATGCATAGAATTATCAGGATAAACATCACACAAGTAAGCAAACTGGGATTTCATTGCATTAAACTTATCATAAAGTACATCAGTTACATTGAAAATGGAAGAAATAGATACAACAAAATCATCTTCATCCTCCACAGGCGGAAGGTCTTGTTCTTCATCAGCTTCCATCTTCCCTTCCAGAGCATCATCCGGGACTGCAGCTTTCTCGGCCAGCTGTGCCTTAGCATTCTCCATAATCTTGGCGATTTCAGCAACCACAGAGTCTAAGTTCACTTTGGCCATCAGTTTTTCGCCAAATCCTTCCTTGGATTTTCCAAAAGCTTTGGTCAATGCAGCAGTCAAAGCTCCCGAGATCACTTCTGTAGCTTTAGCAGAGGTCTTCTTTTCATCTTCTTCCTCGGCCACCTCTATGGTTTCTGCTGTCACCTCAGATGATTCTCCTTTCAGAATTTCAGATTCAGCAGTTGCTTTTTCTTCCATTACAGGGACTACTGGCTCTTTCTGGCTTTTCTCAAAATCCACAACATCTGCAAAGATCTTAAAGCCAGGGTGCTCGACATTTCTAACTAGCACCGGTTCAACTTGGCCCTTGTAAAGGCTTTCTCCCGCCTTCAGAAATGGCTTCATCATGGCCCTGCCATTCTTGCCCTTTTTCAGATTCTTCTGCTCGGATGACCCCTCTACATAACCAAGACCGTGCTGCTTCGACTTTCCCGAGTCAATCTTGAATTCTGGCACACCTTGCAAATTAATCCCGAGTCCCATTCCCGGGACAAAATTCATCTTGTACAGATGTCGGGATAGCCACTCCGGCATGTAGTTCTCATAAAGGACCATAGGGGCATCTGTGGTTTCCTCCTCCTTAATGACAGTAATTTGGAATCCACCAAAAGGAACCACTCCTTCATCCACTGCAGCTACCATCGATTGGGCATCTGCCTCAACAGTCACAATTCTGTCATTCATAGAGAATTTAATCTTCTGATGCAATGTGGAAGGAACACCTCCCAAAGGATGGAACCAGGGCCTTCCAAGCAATAAGGAGAATGTGACTGGAATATCGATCACTGTGAAAACAACCATGGACTTGATGGGCCCAACTTCCACTTCTGTTTCAAAGGTCCCTATCACTGTTCTTTTAGAATCATCATACGCCCGAATGACTGTCGAGGACCTCTTCAATACTTCTTCATTCATGCCTAGAAACGGTAGCATTTTCAGTGGGCAAATATTCAGAGCTGAGCCGTCATCCACCATAACACACGGCATCACCTTATCCATGATATAGGCCCTAATGTAAAGAGCCTTGTTGTGAGCCTTTCCTTCTGCTGGTAGATCTTTCTCGGAGAAAACAATATTAGGAGCTCCAACATGGACTTTGTCTACCAAGCAGCACATAGCCTCTGGTGAAGCTATAGGGGAAACTTCAATTTCCGATAGCTTCTTCACTAAAGCCTCCCTATGCTCTTTGGAGGTCATAAGCAAGTGCCACAAACTAGCTTGTGCAGGGGTCTTCTTCAGTTGGGAAATGACCAAGTCCTCTTTCTCGACTCTTTCCGGTGCCGAAGTTCTGCCCGACCCATTCATAGGTGCTTTATCTTTCGTCTGATCCGCCGGCTGATATACCCTTCCACTTCGGGTCACATGTTGCACTTCCGAAATCTTCAGCTTTTCAACAACTGGAAGTTTGACTGCTTCTCTTTTGTCAAATTCCTCGTACTCATCTTCGGAGTCAAGGTCATCCAGACTTATGGGTTTGATCTCCTTACACCCGTCTTCCTTCTCACACTCGGGGTTTCTCTTCAGGTTCCCCTACCACCACTGCCTGAATCGTAGGATTCGCTTGCAGAACTTGGGCGAATATAAAGTTAGCCGGCAATCCCGACTGAACCATGTTAACCCGCTTCTCGAATGCCGGCAGTGGATTGGTTTTAGTGCTAGGCTTAGGTGGTTCTTGCAGCTTTCCCTCGTCGATAAGCTTCTGGATAGCATCCCTTAGCTTATAGCAGGTATTGGTCCGGTGGCCTGTCACCACATGATAAGTGCAGAAGTTATCCTTGTCAGCTTCAGGTGGGAACTCAAATGGCCTCAAGGACTGTAGTAAGCCACCATTCCTACACTTGGCGAATATCTTTGCCAAAGTAAGAGTCCAGGGTGTTATGCCTTGTCCTCCAGGACCCCTATTCTAGTTGCCTTGCTGCTGATTCACGGTAGCCACCTCAACCCGCTTCACTTCTGATGACTGCCCCTGCTTGCCACTGGCACCTGAACCAGACCCACTGCTAGACCCCGCTGCTGTGGTTGATCTATACCCTGAACTATACCCTGTACTTCTTCCCCCTTTCTGACCAGCTGGCTTCTCCTCTTCATCCCTTTCTATCTTCATGGCCATGCTATAGACCTCACTAAGCTCCTTGAAGGAATGGAACTTCATGTTATTCTTGAAGATATCTTTGCTGCCATCAATGAGCTTCTGTATAAGCTCATCTTCATCAGGGCAGTTCTTTAGGAGGATCATCTTGTTCATCCACCTCTGGTAGTATTCATCAAAGGGCTCGTTGAATTTCTGCTTCACCCTCTCCAAATCATACAGCTTCACCTGGATCTTGGTGTTAAAGCTGTAGTATTTGATGAAGGCAGCAGACAAAATTTCCCAATCAGATTGCTCCTCCTCTGACAGTGAGTTATACCATCCTAAAGCACCTCCCTCCAGTGTGGTGGGGAAAAGATTAATCAATTGTTGCTTTGTAGCGCCTGCTGTTAGCATAACCCGGGCATATAAGTTCACATGGGCCTCTGGCGAGCCCATTCCTTTGTAAGTGGGGACTTTCGGCACTTGGAAGCCAATAGGAAATGTCTCGATGCCCCTACTGATCATGGCGTCAACATTCACCCCCTTCTTAGATTCAGCACTGATCCCGACCCCTTTCTTCAACTGGGCCATGACCTCGTCTAATTCGGAACACTTGGCTTTCATCCTTTGTTCCATAGCTGCCTCTATCTCCTGCAGCTTTTCAAGACTAGCGGAAGCATCACCGCCGTGTTGGGATGACTCAGCTTCTTTTTCCTTCCCGGCTCCACTACCACCGGTCTTACCAGCTTCTCTGACCACTGCCCTCATTTCCTCCTTTAACATGTCGTGAAAATCCTGCGATCTGAAGAAATCTCTCAGAACATCAGCCATACTCGGTGTCTGCTCAGCCATGTTCACGCCTTCCCCAGTCTCAGAATCACTATCACTCTCGACTACCCTCTGTCTCCTAGCCGCCCTTAAAGCTTGGGATCTTGTCCAAGGTCGCTCCAGTGTATTCTGCTTGGGGGTAGATAGGGGATATTAGGGTCATGAATGAATGACGTGATATGACATGAAAATCAAGATATTGGACGTGCTTGAGATGCATGGAGTGGAATTATGTATGGAATGATGATATGAATGTATATATTTTTTATGATTATTATTTATTTTTTTTCTTTTCGAGGCATTCCAAGAACACCCAATGTTTATGCAAAAAATGTCACGTGTGGGCCACCACACGGACAGAACTTCGGCGCCTTTGGGGCACCTAATGAATTCATGAAATGGTCGCGTGTATACCGGCACACGGACATAGTTTTGACGCTTTATAGGTTTATGAGATGGTATAAAATGGTCGCATGGGCCGGGCCCACAGACAAGGTCTTGATGCTTTTGAGCATATGATATGGAATGATGTTATGAGAAAGTCACGTGTAACAGGAACACGGACAAGGATTCGGCATTCGAGGAACGCCTTTCATGATTTGGTGATTGTTACGAGCCTACATGTATACTAATCGGGCACTCGGGGAGTACCTTAAATGGTGAATTAATGTCATGAAGTGGTCGGATGTGGACCACAGTGTTATATGATGTTTATGATGGATGGGTATGATGTCATGAGATGCATCGTGTAAATTATTACACGAAAATGGGCCTAAGGCCGTTGTGGCTTTTATTAAATGAAATGATATTGGTGGAATGGCCGAATGCAATCCGGTGCATTGACAAAACACGGGTAATTTTGGGTACCCGATATGTTATGAAATGGGATGGGATGGTCATGATAGGCATTCCTTGAAATGCCCCTTAATTTAATTTAATTTAAGTGAAATGTAGTGAATGAACATGTCACACAATATGCAAATGGCTGCACAAAAACGTGGGTTAGTATGCATGACATACATAATGATGTTATGTATGCTATGTCAAAAATAAAATGCTAATCACACAAGTTTAATGTTATGGCTGAAAAAAGAAATCGTTAGTATGGATGACAAGCGAATGAATTAATGTTTTACACACGAAATAAAATGCAAAATGGCTGCATAAAAAATGTGGGTTAGTATCACACAAAGATGTTTGTGTGTGGTATGTCATGTGTATGGAAAATGGTGATTATGTCATGTTATGCATGCGTCGACGATGTGTCACGAAACGGTGAAGAACACATAGCAAGCAAGAGCGAATTCTTCCAACCTTATTCCTCCAACGCGGTCGGTCTCAAAAATTTCTAACCGAGTCCTAGGCGGGGTTCACTTCAATCACCAACCGGGGGTGATGAAGGTGCGATTTTATTATTATTCACACAATCATTTTGGTATCCTAAGGGAATCCAACTAGGGCTGCCTATATGGGTTCGGTCAAAGTCGGGATAACATCAAGGCTCTCATAGCAAGATATACTCCTCACTTCTCCCCACTCAAGGGTCCTAGCGAAGGGGTTCGTACGAGGCTATGAGTGGTGTTTCGTATTCGTGCCCCTATGACCAGGAGGAACTTAGGCAACACTTCAACGATTCACCGGGCTATAAGAGGATACCTAATCTAATGCAAAAGAATGGCTAACTAAAAATGCAAATAAAATACCGAAAGAGAATCATCCACGTTATTTTAATTAGACACTTTTCAGGGCTTGTCAATATTCTTTTAAGTTTTTGAAAAACTTTTAAGGAATTCCCCAGCAGAGTCGCCACTGTGAGCGGACGACGCGTTTTCGACGGGACGCAGGACTCCCTTTCGGAATGGGGCGCCACGATCTCGGGCGGATCCCTCCCTCGCGTGGGGTTTTTATAATGGAAATCCGCTTTTTGGAAAATAAATAGAATTAAAGCATAAAAGAACCGAGACCTAAGTCTCGATGGATGTTGTAGGAGTCGCCACCCGGCTCAGCTCGACCGGGAAATTCTTATGTAGCTGAACCGGACGAACGGCCGCTACACTATCCAGAGATTCGGGTCCGGACAAGTCCCTTATTTCGTGTCTAATTAAAATAAGTATTGCCAATGTTCTCGAATGGTATTTCAAAATCTAAGTCCATTTTATTGAATGTATAAAAAGCATACAACGCGCACACAAAATATTTAATACAAACATAAAGAAAAGAAATAAATATTAACAGGCTTACAACCAAATCGAATGGAAAAATAAAAACACTCGCCTCACTTATACAATCGCCTAAATACATGAAAATCTAAAAGAATTACAACCGCCTAAATACACGATTTAATCTATTAAAATACATTAAAAATAAAAATAAAAGAAATTAAAACCTGCAAAACCGAGGGTTAGCACAATATATTCAACACATCACAATTAGGACTCAAATAGACAGAACGGGAAATCAGGAATTGGGGGCATACATTTAGGGGGTAACCGGGTCGGCTCAGCTAGCCGGCCCGGTTAGACCTGGAAAATATTTTGAAACGTCCCTGTATTTTTGGTTTTGTGGGAAAAATCATTTGAAAACAATTTTACCGGTTTACATGCATTTTTCATATGTTAAGTGGGTCGGTTTTCGGGAGAACTGGGTCTCCGTCGTTGAATTGATCTAAATGCAAATTTACCAGAAGATTGAATCTATGGTCGTGATGCACACAACAAAATTCATTTTGATGATTTTTGGGGTTTTCTAATTTTTTTTGGGATTTTTACAGATAAAAGAGGAAATTCTGATTCTGGAATAATGATTACAGTCGTACGACTGTAGTTTACAGTCGTGCGACTGTAATCGGTCCAGGACCAAAATTTCAGCAAAAACTCATTTTGAGTCAAAAACGGAAAAGAAATATCCTGGAAATTGAGAACAGTCGTACGACTGTATATACAGTCGTACGACTGTTCATGAAAACTAAGAACAGTCGTACGACTGTTCTTAATTTCTAGGAACAGAAATACGAAAATGCAGCAAGAATCAGACAAAATTCACTTCAAACGCCCAGAAAGCTAGGAAAAGTGTAAGGAAAAGAAGTGACTACGTTTTTAGAAGCTATTCCAAGTCGCTCCGACCCCTGGCGTTGCTCCGATCCCAACAAATTCGCACTTTTTCCTTTGGAATGGAAGTTGAGAACTTTTTGTCCAAAATCCGAATTGCAAAGGATTCTGATTGTTTTAGTTCGAGTTCTTGATTTGGTTATGTAATTAAGTGATCAACCTAGAGATTTCTAACAAGTTTTAGGCTTAATTTCGAGAGATTAAAGAAAATCAAAGGGGAAGAATGAGTTTTTTTTTTATGGTTTTCTTTTTCTCTCTCTTCTCTTTCTCTCTCTAAGTTTTCTTTTCACCAGAAAATCCCCCCCTCTTTTCTTTCTCCTTTCTCTCTTTTATCTCCCTCTTTCCTGCTTGCTTGCTGCAGAGCCGGAGCAATTAATGCTCAAACCCTCTCTCCTCCATTTTCTGCTGCAGAGGTATGGGCCTCTGCAGATTTTCTGATATTACAGTCGTACGACTGTAACAATAGTCGTACAACTATAGATAGGTTTTTTTTTTTTTTTTTTTTTTTTTTTTTTTTTTTTAAGTATAGAAAATTCTGGCGCTTACAGTCATGCTATATACTTCACTGAGCTCACTGAAAGAGTGGAATTTCATGTTGTTCTGAAAGATGTCCCTACTCTCATCAATCAACTTCTGGATCAACTCATCCTCATCGAGGCGGTTCCTTAGTAGGATTATTTTGTTCATCCATCTCTGATAGTATGCATTAAAAGATTCATTCGGCTTCTGCTTAACCCTCTCCAGATCATATAGCTTCACCTAGATTTTAGTATTGAAGCTGTAGTATTTGATGAAAGCCACTGATAAGGCTTCCTGGTCAGATTGCACATCCTCAGACAGAGAGTTGTACCAATTCAAGGCTCCCTTCCAGTGTGGTCGGGAAGAAGTTAACCAGTTGCTATTTAGTGGTGCCCGCAGTCAGCATTATCCAGGCATACAGATTCACATGAGCTTTTGGGGAGCCAATCCCTTTGTAGGAATGAATTTTAGGCACTTGAAACCCAATAGGGAAGGTCTCAATGCCCTTGTTGATCATTGCATCGACATTTACCCCAGGCTGATGTTGGCCCCTTTCTTCAGTTCAGCCACTACTTCGTCAAGTTCAGAGTACTTGGCCTTCATTTTCTTTTCCATGACTACTTCCATCTCTTGCAGTTTCTCCACACTGGCTGAGACATCAGCCCCGTACTGGGAAGACTCGTCCACTTGTTCCTTTCTGGGTCTACTGGTCCCAGTTTCCCTTACAACAGCCCGCATCTCTTCTTTCAGCATGTCACGGAAATCCTGGGATCTCACGAAATCTTTCAGGGCATCAGCAAGACTTGGTGCTGGATTAGCCATTTCTACTTCCTCCCCAGAATCAGAATCACTATCAGTTTCTACTGGTCTCTGTTCCCTAATAGCCCTCAAAACCTAAGACCTTGTCCTTAGTCGATCCAACTTACTCTGTGAATTATCTTTTCAGAGCTTTAGCTATTTCTAGTCACACATGTGTATGGTCCTACATCATAAGTGAAGAGTTAGGGATGGTAGATGAATGACGTGATGTCATGGAGAATGATGCTTGGATAATGCTTCATGAATGGAGATGAAAATGAGGATGATCTTTGAAAGCTTGAATTTCCTATGTTTGGGATGTCCCAAGAGTGCCCAATGTTATGCAAAATGATGCAAAAATGTCTCATGGGAACCGCCACACGGACAAAGGTTTGGCACCTTTGGGGTACCTAATGAATTATCGTGAGATGGCCGCATGTGTACCGGCGCACGGGCAGAGTTTTGACGCTTTGTAGGTCAATGGTATGAAATGAAATGGTCACATGGGGATCCTCCCATGGACAGAGTTCTGATGCTTTTGAAGCAAAGTGATATGAAATGATGTTACAGGAAAGTCACGCGTAATTCGAGACACGGACCGAGGTTCTGTTGGAAATGCCCTAGTCCCAAGGCATTGGTCCTTGTATTTGTAATATACATTTATTGGATTTATGTATTATACTCATTTGTGTTATTAATAAAGGCATCAATTCATTTATTATGTTTATCTTGTGCAATATATTAAATGAAGTATCCAATGGACATATCTATATCCATGATGACAAGTGTCATGCACTTGGCAGTAAGACCATGGATAGGGTAAACGATATGACCATAAATAGATCCGTAGTCTGTTCCAGTCATGGGAATGAATGGAACCAAAGATATCATTAACCTGGTTGTATGGCGGTGTCTTACCGGTCATTGGACATGGAGTGTCAACCAAGTTAATGGGTACATGCCTGGGAGCATGGTACTAGATAGATCCACTAAACGAGTAATCCACATGGTATAGTATCACAAGGGATTCTCGTGTAGTACTTGTATGGATCCTTTGACCTGACCATATGATGGTGTTACATGTGAAGTCACATGCTTAGGGGTACGCCTAAAGGGCCTGTAATAGCCTGCCAAGTATGGGTACTTTCGGGTATGTCACTGAGCATGGTAATACTATGGATATGCAGAAGGGATTTGTCACTCAGTAGCCCACAGAGAAGATATCACCGGCCTCTTGATGAATGTGACGGATAAGAGTGTGGCCACACCCAAACAAGTTGGAACTTGTTTATGAGCATCAGTACATTCGGGATCAAGTTAATGTCCGGACACAAAAGAGAGTGATCAATCCATGCCTCTGTGTTGGATACCGATATCAATGACATGGGATGTACAAGTTTAAACTACAGGGTTATGATAACAGTTAGACTGCCATCTCCATTTTAATTGGGGGCTGCATTGGCTTGCTAGAGCCCAACTACAGTCTGCGGGCCAAAAGGCCCGCTGCCAACATAAAGGTGGGCCCACGGGATCATACACATTGAGCGACTGAACACTGACTTAAAGAATCACAGGTATACTTGGAGTATACAAGCTAGAGAGAGAGAAGTATATATATCAATTATATTATAAGGATCAATTGGATTGATTATTATAATAAAATTAATATTTGGCTTCACATAATTAATTGGATTAATTATGAAATTATTTCCTAGGTGGAAATGCTCGTATGTATAGGTTTACATATGAATTTGTTTTGTGAAGACTTAATTTTAATTTGATGGAATAAGTTACTTGGTCAAACTAATTTTAATTTAAATATACATAATATGTTACTTGGAGTAATATATTAAATACATGGGTTAATTAAAATTGGGCTTGAAATTGATTTAAGCCAGACTAATTAAAATAAGTTTGAGCCTGAATTAAAAGGAGAAAGCCCACACAGACACTGAAGCCAG
This sequence comes from Euphorbia tirucalli, assembly GCA_039660915.1. Lineage (NCBI taxonomy): Eukaryota > Viridiplantae > Streptophyta > Magnoliopsida > Malpighiales > Euphorbiaceae > Euphorbia > Euphorbia tirucalli. Next base: position 13,997,753 of record CM077635.1, on the reverse strand, counting down.
ACTGGGCCTGAATTCCAACAAGGGAATTTGGTAGCCCTAGGGTTAAAACCCTAAGGAGGAATTCGGCCAACACATATGTGTGTGTAGCCACCCTTTTGACCGAATTCTCTCTACCTCCTCACTCTCTGAATTTTGTGATTTTTGATGCTAGCACGTGCGGTGTTTGTTAGGCGCTCGTGTACGTGAACGATGAGGGATTCTGCTTTGAATTCTGCAGTCATCGTCCATCTATTGAAAGAGATTTTCTGGTAAGAAAATTAATCTCCTTCTATTTAATAATAAAGTTTTTCAATTTCCATTTCAATTGCTCCTGGGACTAGATTTGAGGAAATCACCGCGTTCTTCCGCTTTTATCGGGTGGTTTCCGGTGACAAATCCCAACAGTGGTATCAGAGAGGGCTTTGGATCCGTGGAAATTGATAAATTTTGGTTGAATCCCATTTTTGAAATTGGAGGTTTTTTATTGGGATTCATGGTATGGGTTTTATGATTTTTCCCATATGTTTTATACAATGAAAATTAATCTTGCATATTGGTTTATGTTATTTTAATTTTGTTGTATGTTATTGGAATTCTTGGAGAATTGCATTATATTGATGGATGGTGATTTTTTATTTTAATTCTGTTTAATTTTAAAAAAAAATCTGCCTCCCGGGGTGCGGGGCTGCCTGCGGCGGAATCGCAGTCGGCGGCCGCCACACACGGTAGGAGGAGCGACGGCAGCCGCTGCCGGTGGCGCTGGGCGCCACAGGCAGCAGCCGCTGGTTCCAGCAGCAGCGGGCAGCCGCTCGGCGTCTGCGCCACTGCTGCTGCTAGGGCAACTCCGTTGCCCTAGCTTCAGCGGGCCGGGCCCAGTTTTTGGATTTGGCTGGTCTTAGGCCCGGGGCCCAGTTTTGAAATTTTAATTCGTTTTAAAATTCGTGTGTTTAAATTTATGAAATTTAAATGCGTATGGTTTCTTGAATGAATTTTATTTTCGTTCATGTGATATTAATTTTAGAAATTAATATGGTTAATGGAAATTGGTCCGGGTAATTTTGGCACAATTACTTGGACGGCTGAATTGGACCCATAGTTTCCCAATTCCAGTGGGAGCAGTTGGACTGCCTAGGCTGGAGGCCCAAAGCCCGTTAAGGGTTAGAACCATGGTGGGCCAAAATTGGCGATTTCCTAATAATGGCTTAGACATAATTAAAATGGGCTTAAATCATGCATTGTGACATGCTTATGAACTGTATGTATTGGATGCATATGGCTGATTAAATGTTTATATGATTGGATGCTATTGGGCCTTGTACAAGATGGGTTGTAATTTTCTTTTTGGGTAAATATGGCCTTCGTGTCGTTTTTCTTTTTTAATGTAATTTCATTTTATTCAAATATTATAAAATTTGTAAAAGAAGAAGCCCATGGAGGTGTAAGCCCAAATGGAGGTGCAAGCCCAAATTGGAGGTGCAAGCCCAGAAGGAGAAGATGGAGGCCCGCCTAATATTTATTCCTAGTATAGGTTTACTAGAATAATATTAGAATGTAATATAGGCCCATAGCAATCCATTTTACTTTTATTTAATTATGTTTTTATATACATTTGCATGTATGAATGTATGCTCCAATAGCCCATTCACCCGCTTTATGTATGTAAGCCGGTATAATTGAATCTAATAACCAAATGGAATTACTAAGTCGCTTAAAAGTGCTTCCCTCATTCAAAACAGATTCGAGGTAGGAATAGGCCAGTTGTAGACCGTGCCCTCGCAGGATGCACTGGAGTATTGTCACCTTGTATTGGGTTAGGGTATGGGATACTCTAACACTTGGATGGAGGTTTTGACTTAGTGTGGGTAGTAGGATTCTCCTGGCCCTAAGCACAGATGGGTAAGTGCCAACAAGCCCATCAAACCGAGAGTCCCTAGGTTGGGATTGGACGGCGTTCCTACCTAAATAATTAAGGTGTAGTTGTACCAAACCCTCGTTTGGCTACATCTTAATGAAATATGGATCTCAGCCCATGAGCCCAACAACTCGGTTTAAATTAATAACTTGATTCATTATTAATTTTATATGGGAACAACAAAGTAAATCCCTTTATTAACACTCTAAATGTTTTTCTGTGTAGAAACACCCAAATGGCAAACACAAATACCTTATCACTGCGATCCATTCTTGAAAAGGACAAGCTTTCCGGTCCTAACTTTTTAGACTGGTCTAGGAACTTAAGGATAGTTCTAAGACAAGAGTCGAAAGAGTATGCACTGGAAAGGCCTGTGCCGGCTGCGCCTCAAGGACGTAATCCATCGGCTGCCCAGCTGGAGGAATACGAGGCGCATGTCAAGGACAACCGGGATGTGACATGCCTTATGTTGGCCTGTATGGTCCCTGAACTGCAAAAACAGTTTATGGACCACCAAGCCTATGCTATGATAACAACTCTTAATGAGATGTTTCAAGAGCAAGCTCGCCAGGAGAGGTACCTGACCAATAAGGCATTCCACTCTTATAAGATAGGGGCCGGGACATCTGTGAGTGCACATGTGCTCAAGATGAAGGGCTATTTGGATACTTTGGCCCGTCTCAGATCGCCTATCTCTCAAGAGTTGGCGGTGGACACTATCCTCGCGTCCTTGCCAGATTCTTATGATCAGTTCATCCTGAACTACAATATGCAAGGGATGAACCGCACTGTCAGTGAGCTGCATAGGATGCTTAAGCTTACTGAGCAGTCGATCAAGAAGACTCCGCCGGTGCTGCTGGTTAACAAAAGGAACCCTTCTCTTGCCAAGGGTAAGGCCAAGGAAAAGGCCAAGGCCAAGGCCAAAAAGGCCAAAGCCAAGAAGGCCAAGGCCCAACCCGAGGCCCAGCAGAAGGCAAGTCCTGATGATGTCTGTTTCGGGTGTAGACAGGCGGGCCACTGGAAGAGATCGTGTCCCAGGTTGATGGGAGAGCAAAGAAGGGGCCAAGGTGCATCCTCTTCAGGTATTTATGTTATAGATATTAACCTTACTGTTTCAACATCCTGGGTATTGGATACTGGATGTGGTTCTCACATTTGTTGCAATGTGCAGGGACTTAAGAACAGAAGGTTGCTGGGGTCGGGAGAGGTGGACCTACTGGTCGGGAATGGAGCAAGGGTTGCTGCCATAGAGATTGGCGAATACCACCTTGTGATGCCCAGTGGATTGGTTTTGATTTTAGAACATTGTTACTTTGTACCTGCTATGTGCAGGAATATTATTTCTGTATCAATGTTGGATATTTCTGGATTTGTTTTCACTATTTCAAATGGTCGAATTTCTATATCTAGAGAGGGATTATTTTATGGAGATGCTCTATTAAATAATGGCCTATATATCCTGGACTTAAATGAAACCAATCATATCTATAACATAAACACTAAAAGGGTTAAGCCTAACGAACTTAATCCTGTCTACCTATGGCATTGTCGTCTTGGCCATATAAACGAGAAGCGCATTGCTAGACTTCACAAAGCTGGAGTCCTAGGGTCATTTGACTTGGAGTCAATTGATACATGCGAATCATGTTTATGAGGCAAGATGACAAAGGTGCCTTTTAGCAAGAAGGCTAAAAGGGCCACTGGCTTATTGGACCTGATACATTCAGATGTATGTGGACCTATGAGCGCAGCGACCAGAGGTGGGCATCTGTACTTCGTCACGTTCACGGATGATTTCAGCAGATATGGCTATGTCTATCTTATGAAACACAAGTCCGAGACCCTTGATAGGTTCAAGGAATTTAGGAATGAGGTACAGAACCAGCTAGGCAGGAATATCAAAACCCTTCGGTCGGACCGAGGCGGTGAGTATATGAGCCTAGAGTTTGACTCATACTTGAGAGAGCATGGAATAGTTCCATAGCTCACTCCTCCCCGGAACACCACAATGGAATGGGGTGTCCGAACGGAGGAATAGGACCTTGTTGGACATGGTCCGTTCAATGATGAGTCGTGCATCTCTCCCAATCAATTTCTGGGGACACGCCCTCGAGACAGTAGCTCTCATCTTAAACAATACTCCGACTAAGGCTGTGGAAAAGACCCCATATCAGATATAGACGGGCAAGGAGCCCAATGCGTCTTTCCTAAGGATTTGGGGATGCGAAGCACATGTCAAGAAATTGACTAGTGGCAAGCTGGAGCCCAAAACCGATAAATGCCTATTTGTGGGCTACCCTAGGGAAACCAAAGGGTATTACTTCTACAACTCCGCCGAGAACAAGGTGTTTGTGGCAAGGAAGGGGGTCTTTCTAGAAAAGGAGTTCCTTTCCAAGAAAGATAATAGGAGCAATGTTGAACTCAGGGAAGTTCAAGGTCCACAAGCTCCTGAAGAGGATAACTCGGAGGCCCAGGTGGAGCTTCCACAAGTGGAAGCACCGACCCAGGCCACGCAAGAATCTAGAAGGTCTGGTAGGGATCGTCGAGAACCGGAGAGGTATGGTTTCCTCGTCACCGATGATCAAACTCTTCTCATCTGGGATGAGGAAGAACCCAAAACCTACCAGGAGGCTATGGCTAGCCCACAGTCTGCAAATTGGCGTAAATCCATGGAGGCAGAAATGCAATCTACGTACGATAATCAAGTTTGGAACTTGGTTGATCCACCTCCGGCTGCTAAGGTAATAGGTTGCAAGTGGTGCTATAAGCTAAAAGCTGATAATACCTTCAAGGGGCGTCTGGTTGCGAAAGGTTTCAGACAAGTCCATGGAATAGACTATGATGAAACTTTCTCACCAGTAGCCATGCTCAAATCCATTAGGATACTGCTGGCCATAGTTGCATGGTATGACTATGAGGTATGGCAGATGGATGTCAAAACCGCTTTCCTTAATGGAAAGCTACTCGAGGATGTGTACATGACACAACCTGAGGGTTTTATCGATCCTAAGTATCCGGGAAGGGTATGCAAACTTCAAAGGTCCATTTATGGACTGAAGCAAGGGTCCCGTAGTTGGAATCTAAGATTGAATGAGGCTATAAAGGAATATGGCTTCATACAGAATCTAGATGAGCCTTGTGTGTATAAGAGGACTAGTGGGAGCATTGTCACATTCTTGGTACTTTATGTAGATGACATCCTGCTCATTGGAAGCGACATACCTACACTGCAAGGGGTAAAGCAGTGGCTGAGTAAGTGCTTCGCAATGAAGGACTTGGGCGAGGCTGAGATGATCCTAGGGATCAGGATCTACAGGGATAGATCAAATCGGCTTCTGGGCCTAAGTCAGGCTTCGTACATTGACAAAGTTCTGAAAAGATTCAGCATGGACCGGGCCAAGAAAGGTTTCTTGCCAATGGGCCATGGGCTGAAAATTAGTAAGAAGAACTGTCCTAAGACAAGGGAGGACAGGGAGAACATGAAATTGGTTCCATATACTTCGGCTATTGGATCAATCATGTACTCTATGTTATGTACGAGACCTGATGTCGCCTTTGCACTGAGTATGACAAGCCGATACCAGCAGGATCCCGGGGAGGATCACTGGAAAGCTGTCAAGGCAATCCTCAAGTACCTTAACCGGACTAAGGATAGCTTCTTAGTGTATGGTGGTCAGGAAGTGCTATTAGTTACTGGGTACACTGATGCGAGCTTCCAGATAGACCAAGATGAGTACCAGTCACAGTCTGGGTATTTATTTTTGCTGAATGGTGGTGCTGTAAGCTGGAGGAGCTCAAAGCAGCCAACCATAGCGGACTCTACAACAGAAGCTGAGTACATCGCTGCGTGTGATGCAGCTAAGGAAGCTGTATGGATGAAGAAGTTTATCACTGAGTTGGGAGTAGTGCCAACTATCCAGGACCCAGTCGATATCTTCTGTGATAACAATGGGGCCATCGCACAAGCTAAGGAGCCCCGGTCACACAAGAACACAAAGCACGTGCTCAGAAAATTTCACCTCGTACGAGAGATCGCGTAGAGAGGTGACATTGCATTGCACAGAGTGGACACCGAGGATAATGTTGCAGATCCATTGACCAAGGCACTAGCCCAGCCTAAGCACGAGGGTCATACTAGATCTATAGGGATTAGGCCCATGCCTAGTTGGAACTAGTGCAAGTGGGAGATTGTTGGAAATGCCCTAGTCCCAAGGCATTGGTCCTTGTATTTGTATTATACATTTATTGGATTTATGTATTATACTCATTTGTGTTATTAATAAAGGCATCAATTCATTTATTATGTTTATCTTGTGCAATATGTTAAATGAAGTATCCAATGGACATATCTATATCCATGATGACAAGTGTCATGCACTTGGCAGTAAGACCATGGATAGGGTAAACGATATGACCATAAATAGATCCGTAGTCTGTTCCAGTCATAGGAATGAATGGAACCAGAGACTATCATTAACCTGGTTGTATGGTGGTGTCTTACCGGTCATTGGACATGGAGTGTCAACCAAGTTAATGGGTACATGCCTGGGAGCATGGTACTGGATAGATCCACTAAACGAGTAATCCACATGGTATAGTATCACAAGGGATTCTCGTGTAGTACTTGTATGGATCCTTTGACCTGACCATATGATGGTGTTCCATGTGAAGTCACATGCTTAGGGGTACGCCTAAAGGGCCTGTAATAGGGTGCCAAGTATGGGTACTTTCGGGTATGTCACTGAGCATGGTAATACTATGGATATGCAGAAGGGATTTGTCACTCAGTAGCCCACTGAGAAGATATCATCGGCCTCTTCATGAATGTGACTGATAAGAGTGTGGCCACACCCAAACAAGTTGGAACTTATTTGTGAGCGTCAGTACATTCGGGATCAAGTTAATGTCCGGACACAAAAGAGGGTGATCAATCCATGCCTCTGTGTTGGACACCAATATCAATGACATGGGATGTACAAGTTTAAACTACAGGGTTATGATAACAGTTAGACTGCCATCTCCATCTTAATTGGGGGCTACAGTGGCTTGCTAGAGCCCAACTACAGTCTGCGGGCCAAAAGGCCCGCTGACAACATAAAGGTCGGCCCACGGGATCGTACACATTGAGTGACTGAACATTGACTTAAAGAATCACAGGTATACTTGGAGTGTACACGCTAGAGAGAGAGAGAAGTGTATATATCAATTATATTATAAGGATCAATTGGATTGATTATTATAATAAAATTAATATTTGGCTTCACATAGTTAATTGGATTAATTATGAAATTATTTCCTAGGTGGAAATACTCATATGTATAGGTTTACATATGAATTTGTTTTGTGAAGACTTAATTTTAATTTGATGGAATAAGGTAATTGGTCAAACTAATTTTAATTTAAATGTAAATAATATGTTACTTGGAGTAATATATTAAATACATGGGTTAATTAAAATTGGGCTTGAAATTTATTTAAACCAGACTAATTAAAATAAGTTTGGGCCTGAATTAAAAGAAGAAAGCCCACACAGACACTAAAGCCAGACTGGGCCTGAATTCGAACAAGGGAATTTGGAAGCCCTAGGGTTAAAACCCTAAGGAGGAATTCAGCCAACACATATGTGTGTGTAGCCACCCTTTTGGCTGAATTCTCTCTACCTCCTCACTCTTTGAATTTTGTGATTTTTTACGCTAGCACGTGCGGTGTTTGTTAGGCGCTCGTGTACGTGAATGAAGAGGGATTCTGTTTTGAATTCTGCAGTCATCATCCATCTATTGAAAGAGATTTTCTAGTAAGAAAATTAATCTCCTTCTATTTAATAATAAAGTTTTTCAATTTCCATTTCAATTGCTCCTGGGACTGGATTTGAGGAAATCACCGCGTTCTTCCACTTTTATCGGGTGATTTCCAGTGACAAATCCCAACAGGTTCGGTGTTTGTGGAACACCTTGCATGATTTGGACAATGTTATAGAATGTCCCTATATGTGTACTAATCCAGTACTCGAGGAGCACCTTGGATGATTTCATAATGTATGAAATGGTCCGATGTGAACCATAATGCGCAAATGGGATTTCGGTGTCACCGGGACACCTATGATGAATGAACGTGATGTCATGTCATGACATCATGTGAACCGCCACACGAAAATAAATCTGAGACCATTGTGGTTTTACTATTGAATGACATGATATTTTGAAGTGGCTGAGTGCAATCCGGTGCACGGGAGGAACACGAGTAGTTTTGGGGTACCCGATATGTCATGGAATGGAATGATCATGAAGGGCACACTTGGAATCATGCTTTTATTAAGTGAGATGACATGATATGGATATGTATGTCAAGCAAAAATGCAAGTGGCTACACAAAAATGTGGTTAAAATGCATGACACGTGGAATGATGTCGTGTATGTTTCGTGGAAATGTTGCTTGCGATATGCAAATGGCATACAAATATAATGCCGTGGTTGCACGAAGATGTGATTAGCGTCACGCATATGTCGATGTTTGAAAATGGCTCCGTAAAGATGTGGTTAGAATGGCACACAAAAGCTATGAATGGTTGATGCTTCGTGAAAAGTCAAATAGAAAACACCACAGAACAAACATTAGCACACACAAAAATATGCGCTCCCTTCTGACCTTATTTCTCCTTTCGATTGGTGTCGCATTCTTCCTAGGTGTTGGGTCTCTTTGGCATTAACGGGGGATACCAAAGGTGCACGCTCAATGTCCATTTTGAATTTAAGTTTTGGTAATCCTAAGGGAAGTTGCTAAGCCATTACATGTGGGCCTAAGTCAAAACAAAGGGTCGTAGAGGTTCCCATAGCGAATATACACTTCCCCACCATAGAACACGATGTAAGGTCATGCGGTGCTATGAGTGGTTTACCCCGTCGGGTGTCTCCAATCCTGGCAGAAGAGGTAGTCCACCCTCTTGGGTAAACCGGGGCTGATCAGTGTGTTAGAGGGATTGAGAAGAAGAAAAATGTCATGATATGCAAAGTGCAAACAAATATGGTAATAAGAACTAGTGAAGTGACTGCAAGCGAGGTTATATTTTGGTAGTTGCCTAAGTTCCTTAAGTTTTTATGAAAACTTTTTAAGAAACCATATTCCCTAGCGGAGTCGCCACTGTGAGTGGATGACCGTTTTAACTGGAAACGGGACGCGGCAAAGCAGGCCGGGGAAAAAGATTTTGTTTTGGTGAAGTTTGTGGAAAACAGGTTTTGTTTATCTTGAGTTGGGAAAACTATTGATTTAATTTGGAAATTCCTTTGTAGAAAACATTTTCCCGTTTTAACTTAAGGACCTCGAAACTTAAATCCCGAGATCAGTGACAGAGTCACCACCTGGATCAGTTCATCCGGGAATTCCGGTACCGCTCCCTACCGAGGACAGACTATTGTACCTAATCCAGAGATTTAGGGTTCGGGGCAAGTAACTTACTTAACCTCTAGCTTGCTTTGACTTTACCATTCATATTACCATATTTAATTTTCTTTATTATCTTTCTCTATCCCATTTTGTTTATTTTAATCAGCTGATGCTAAAGCAAAATGTAGGAAATAAATTACAGAAAAATAAACCATACAGGCAGTCAAAAGAATAAAAATAGAGGCCGATTATACAACCAAATTGAATAAAACGGAAAACTGTCGTCCTTACTTTACAAACGCCTAAATACACGAGGATCTAAATATTACATCCCCCTAAAATGCATGGAATAATCTATTAATTACATAAAAATAATAAAAATAAATGCTGCAAAACAAATTGGTTAGCACAATTTATATTGCACACACAGATAGGACTCAATCAGGACAGAATTGGGAATTTAGGAAACGGGGGCATGCATTTAGGGGGTGATCGGGTCGACCCGACCGGTCGGACTGGTTAGACCTGGAAAATGGTTTTGAAACACCCTGTAATTTTGGTGCTGGAAAATCAATTTTTGGAAAACATTTGGCTCGATTACATGCAAATTTCCATTTTTGTGGGTCTGTTATCCCGGAATCCAGGGTTCCGTTCATGTGGGTTCCTAAATACACAACCCATCTAGGGTCCCAAATGCAATAAACACACCAAAAGCATTTGTGAAAATATTATTTTGCTTGCTTTCAATATTTTCCGGGGATTATATAGGGTTCTGGGGCCCACTAATGCTGAACTATGGATCCGATTCGGATAAAACTACCCCGAAACTTAGAAAATAAAACCCCGAGAAATAAGAAAATACTAATATCCATACATACAGAAATTTGAAAACCAAAATTTTATAACATACGGATAGATTTGGGTTGAAAATAATCACAACAGAAAGCGCAGAATGGAAAACAGACTGTTTTCGGCCGACCGGGCCGATTCGAAAATCTGTCCCTGAAGAACAGAGTCGGGTGGCTCTAGCACTAGAGCTGCCAGCTTTGTTCATCATGAACACAGCTGCTCGGCTCTATTCGGGCAATCCGGTTTCCGAAAGTTGAAGAAAACTCACAGAAAAGACAATGCAAACAGGTTTAAGGCCTCTCATAGTTTACCTTGGTGTTGTTTGGATGCTTTGAACATCAAAGAATGGATTGAAAGCTTGAAATATATCCCGAGAACTCAACCGGCCAAAGAATGGCAATAATCCAAATGAGCCGAAACGAATCCGAAATGGTTTCCAGCCAATGAGCAAAGGTTAAGTAACTTGTGTTTAATGTTTAAGGATTGATTTTAAGACTGAATCCTTGTGTTTTTGGTTTCCCTTTTCTTGCTTAGTCTCAACCTCTCTTCTTCTCTTTTTCTCCTGCTTCTTTTTATCTGTTCCTTTTTTTTCAAGATTGAAAACCCTCTGCTTTTTTCTTGATTTGATTTTCTATTTTTATACTCTCCTCTCACATATCATTTCGAACATTTAATGGCCGCCTAACTTTCTGATTTTGCCCATATCTTATTTCTAGCGAGATAAGTTGCTCTGCTTTGTAGGGCAACTTGTCTTCCCCACTGGAGCCGTATGGCTCTAGTTTAAAAGCTAGAGCCGGGGCAAAATTTCAAAAATCTAACGCGCACCCTAAACCCTAGAAATCACTCGGGAGACCTTTTCGGGGATTTTGGATCACAGATAGCTTGGTTTTCAGGATGTTTGAGGAACTCTATGTTGGGATTCGTCACGGGAAACCGACCGATAAAAGCAGAAATACGCGTCGATTTCCTCGAATCCGGCCCAGGAGCTTAAGATGTGGAAATCAAAAACTTAAAGCATAAAAGGAGGGTTTCAAAAAACTTACCACAAAGTCTCTCCATCTTTATGTTGGCAGTGGGCCAAGGCCCACAGATTGCAGGCGGGCTCTAGCAAGCCACTGCAGCCCCCAATTAAGATGGAGTAAGCAGTCAAACTGAAAACGTAACCCAGTAGTTTGAACTTGTAAATCCCATGTCGCTGATATCGATGTCCAACACAGAGGCATGGAAGTATCACCCTCTTTGTGTCTGGACCTTTACTTGATACCGAATGAACTGATGCTCACAAATAAGATCCAATCTTGTTTGGGTGCGGCCGCACACTTATCAGTAACATTCTTCAAGAGGCCGATGATATCGTCTCAGTGAATCACTGAGTGACATTCCCTTCTGCATATCCATAGTGTTGCCATGCTCACTGACACACCCGAACGTACCCGTACTTGGCACCCTTTTACAGGCCCGTTGGGCGTACACCAAAGTGTGCCACTTCACATGCAACACCATCATATGGTCCGGTCGAAGGACTTATACAAGTACTACGCGAGAATCATTTGTGATACTATACCATGTAGATTCCCGTTAAGTGGATCAATCCAGTACCATGCCCTTTTTGCATGTACCCAGTAACCTGGTTGACATTCCATGTTCTATGACCGGTAAGACACCGCCATACAACCAGGCTAGTGATAGTCTTTAGTTCCATTCATTCCCATGATTGGAACAGACTACGGATAACTTTATGGCCATATCGTTTTCCCTATCCACGGTCTTACTGCCAAGTGCCTCACACTTGACAACATGGATATGGATATGTCCATTGGATACTCTATTTAAAATATAGCACAAGACATATAATAAATAGATTAATGCCTTTATTTCCTTGACACAAATTGTATAATACATAAAGATTACATAAATGTACAAATGTATTATACAAACACAAGGACCAATGCCTCGGGACTAGGGCATTTCCAACAATCTCCCACTTGCACTAGTACCTACTAGGCATGGGTCTAATCCCTATAGATCTAGTATAACCTTCATGCAGAGGCATAGCCAAGCATGTTGGTCAAAAGATCTGCGACATTGTCTTTGGTGTCCACTCTTTGTAATGAGATGTCACCCCCTCAGCGATTTCTCGCAATAGGTGAAACTCCCTGAGTTCGTGCTTTGTGTATATGTGTGACCAGGGCACATAGCTTGTGCAACAGCCCCGCGTTGTCACAGAAGATATCAACTGGTTACTGGATAGTTGACACTACCCCCAGTTGCATGATAAACTTCATTATCCACACAGCTTCCCTAGCTGCTTCACACGTTGCAATGTACTCAGCTCCTGTGATAGAAACCGCGATGGTCTATTACTTGGAGCCTCTCCAACAATAGCACCACCATTTAGCATGAACACATACCTATACTGCGACCTATATTCATCCTGGTCGGTCTGGAAGCTTGCATCAGTGTACCTAGTAACTGACTGCTCTTCCTAACTTTCATGCACTAAGAAGCTATCCTTAGTCCGGTTAAGGGACTTTAGGATTGCTTTGACAGCCTACCTGTGATCCATTCAGGATCCGGCTCATCATACTCAGTGCAAAGCTGACATCCGGTCTTGTACATAGCATGGAGTACATGATTGATCCCTATAGCTGAAGCATATAGAACCAATTCATGTTCTCCCTATAGTATTTCTTGCTAAGTTTCAGCTCATGACCCATTGGCAAGAAACCTTTCTTAGCCTGGTCCATGCTGAATCTTTTCATAACTATGTCTATGTACTTGGTCTGACTTAGGCCTAGAAGCCGATTGGATCTAACCCTGTAGATCTTGATCCCTAGGATCATCTCAGCTTCGCCTAAGTCCTTCATTGCGAAGCACTTACACAACCATTACAATTCCCTTGTAGTGTTGGTATGTCGCTTCCAATCAGAAGGATGCCATCCATATATAATACCAGGAAAGTTACTATGCTCCCACTAAATGTCTTATACACACCCTTAAAGGTATTGTCGGCCTATAGCTTATATCACCACTTGCAACCTATTACCTTAGCACCTGGAGGTGAATCAACCAGGTTCCAAACCTGATTATCGTACATAGATTGCAAATCCACCACCATGGCAGACAGTGGGCTAGCTATAGCCTACTAGTAGGTTTTGAGCTCCTCTTCGTCCAAGACAAAAGGAGCGTAATCATTAGAAACAAAAATCGATGTTTCTCATGTTCCTGATGATCCCTACCAGACCTTTTAGGTCCTTGTGTGACCTGGGCTGGTGCTTCCCCTTTGGAAGCTTCACCCTGGTCTCCGAGTTATCCTTTTCAGGAGTTTCTGAGCTTTGAACTTCCCTGAGTTCAATATCGCTCCCACTGTCTTTCTTGGAAAGAAACCCCTTTTCAAGAAGGACCCCCTTTCGCGCCATGAACACCTTGTTCTCAGCGAGGTCGTAGAAGTAATACCCTTTGGTTTCCCTAGGGTAGCTCACAAACAGGCATTAGTCGGTTTTGGGTGCTAGTTTTGCTCACAGTCAATTTCTTGACTTGTGCATAACAACCCCAAATCCGTAAGAAAGACACATTAGGCACCCTGCCCGTCCATATTCCAAATGGGGTCTTTTCCAAAGCCTTAGTTGGAGTATAATTGAAAATGAGAGCCATTGTCTCAAGAGCGTATCCTTTACAACTTATAGGGAGAGAGGCATGACTCATCGTTTGAGCGGACCATGTCCAACAGGGTCCTATTCCTCTGTTCAGACACCCCATTCCATTGTGGTGTTCCTGGAGGAGTGAGCTGTGGAACTATTCCATGCTCTCTCAAAATGAGTCAAACTATAGGCTTATGTGCTCACCACCTCGGTCCAACCAAAAGGCTTGGATATTTCTGCCTAGTTCTGTACTTCGTTCCTTACTCCCTTGAACCTATCAAGGGTCTCAGACTTATATTTCATTACATAGGCATAGCCATTTCTGATGAAATCGTCTGTGAAGGATATGAAGTATAGATGTTCACCCTTAGTTGCTATGTTTGTCGGTCCATATACATCTCAATGCATTAGGTTCAATAAGCTAGCAACCCTTTTAGCCTCCTTGCTAAAAGGTTCTTTAGTCATTTTACCTTATAAACCAGACTCGCATATATCAAGTGACTCCATGTCAAATGATCCTAGGATTCAAGCGATGTGAAGCCTAGCTATGCGCTTCTTGTTTATGTGGCCTAAATGACAATGCCAAAGGTAAACCGGATTAAGTTCGTTAGGCTTAACCCTTTAAGTATGTATATTATAGACATGATTAGTTTCATTTAGATCCAGGATATAAAAGACATTATTTAATAGAGCTACTCCATAAAATAATTCTTTTCTAGATAAACCCTTTTTACTATTACCAATAGTAAATGTACATCCAGAAATATCCAAAAAAACTGAAACAGAAATAATATTCCTGCATAAAACAGGTACAAAATAACATAGTTTCAGTAACAAAACTAATCTACTAGGTATCATAAGCTGGTCCTACTGATCTCTATGGCAGCAACCCTTGCTCCATTTGTGACCCGCAAGTCCACTTGTCCCGATCCCAGTGATCTCCTGTTCTTAAGTCCCTGCACATTACAAAAAATGTGAGAACCACATCTAGTATCCAATACATAAGATGTTGAAACAGAGGTTAATGTCTATGACATATATACCTGATGAAGACACGCCCTGCGTCTTCCTTTTCTCTCCCAAAAGCTTGGGACACGATCTTTTCCAATCTCCAGCCTGCTTACAACTGAAGCAGACATCCTTGGAACGGGCCTTGGGCTGGGCTTTAGCCTTTTTAGCCTTGGCTTCCTTAGCCTTGGCCTTGGCCTTTGCCTTGCCTTTAGCAAAAGGAGGTTTCCCCTTGTTAACCTCAAGTACCGGTGGAGTCTTCTTGATCGACAGTTCAGCGAGCTCAAGCATCCAATGTAGCTCACTAACAGTACGGTCCATCCCTTGCTTGTAAAAGTTTAGGATGAATTGATCATAAGAATCTGGTAAAGAAGCCAGGATCGTGCTAACCGCCAGCCCCCGTGAGATAGGAGTTCCGAGACGGGCTAAATTATCCAGATAACCCTTCATCTTAAGCACGTGTGTACTCACAGATGTCCCGGCTCCCATCTTACAGCTGCGGAATGCCTTGTGTATCAGGTACCTTTCCTGATAAGCTTGCTCATAAAACATCTCGTTAAGAGTTGTCATTATAGCAAAGGCCTGATGATCCAGGAACTGCTTTTACAATTCAGGAACCATACTAGCCAACATCAGGCATGTCACATCCCGGTTATCTTTTACATGTGCCAAGTATTCCTCCAGCTGGGCAGCCGGTGGATTACTTCCCGTTAGCACAACCGGTACAGGCTTTTCGAGCACATACTCTCTAGACTCTTGTCTTAGAACTTTCCTTAAGTTCATAGACCAGTCCCAAAAGTTAGGTCCAGAAAGCTTGTCCCATTCCAAGAAAGATCGCAGTGATAAAGTATCATTCGTAGCCATTAGTTTCTACACAGAAAAATTACGAGTGTTAATAAAGGACTTAACATGTTCTTCCCATATTATAATTAATAATGAATCGTGTTATTAATTAACTCGAGTTGTTGGGCTCATGGGCCGAGATCCATATTATGTCAAGATATAGCCAGACGAGGGCCTGGAACAACTATATCCCAATTTTTAGGTAGGAACGCCGTCCAATCCCAACCTAGGGACTCTCGGTTTGATGGGTCTGTTGGCACTTACCCATTTGTGCTTAGGGCCAGGAACATCCTACTACCCACGCTAAGTCAAAACCTCCATCCAAGTGTTAGAGTAACCAATACTCCAACCCAATACAAAATGACGATACTCCAGTGCATCCAACGAGGGTTGGTCTACAGCTGGCCTATCCCCACTTCGAGTAGGTTATGAATGAGGGAAGCACTTTTAAGAGACTTAGTAATTACCTTTTGGTTATTAGATTCAATTAATAACGGCTTAGATGCATAGGCGGGTGAAATAGGGTTTGTACATACATTCTCACATGTAAATAAATAAAGCATAATTAAATAAAAATGAAATGCTATGGGCCAAAATTTACATCCTAATATAATTCTAGTAAACCTATACTAGAACGACATCAGGTGGGCCGCATCCTCATCCTTCTAGCACGCCAATCCAATCGGCTTCTTCTTTACATAATTCCATAATAAACACATAAAATAAAATTACATAAAAAGAAAACGGCGCGTAGGCCGTATTTACCAAAAGAATATTACAACCCAAATAAATAAGGCCCAAAACATCCATTCATGCATTTAATCATACATACACGTATCCAATACATACAATTTATAAACATGTTAAATGCATGAATTAATCCCATTTCAATTATGTCCGTTGCCATTATTTTGAAATCGCCAAATTTTGGCCGATCTTGGTTCTAAACCCGTGCGGGCTTTGGGCCTCCAACCCAGGCAAAATTGCTCCCAATCCAATTGGGAAACCATGAATTCCAAAATTAGCCGTCCGGGTAATCGTGCCAAGAAAACCCGAACCAATTTCAATTAACCGTATTTATTTCCAAAATAAATATCGCATGAACGAAAATTAAATTCATTCATAAAACATGCGCATAAAATTTCCAAAATTAAACACGCACAATTTTTAAAACAATTAAAATTTTAAAATCCCACACACATAAAAATTACCAAAATTTAAACTCGCATATTTTTAAAATTTTAAATCCGGCCCGGCCCAAAAATCCCGCCAAATCCAAAAACGGGCCCGGCCCGCCGCTCGGGGCAGCCGCGGCGCTGCTGCCCAGCAGCAGCCCCGCTGCCGCGCAGCGGCTGCTGCCCAGTAGCAGCCTGCTGCTGGCGTGCAGCAGCTGCTGCCCAGCAGCAGCTGCTGGCACGCAGCAGCCAGCAGCAGCTGCTGCCAGTGGCGCCTAGCGCCGCAGGCAGCGGCTGCTGCCCCCGTTTCGACCCGAAACGGTCCGTGATTTTTCCGAAACAAATATAGCAACATGAAATTAAATCACCAAGACATAAAATCATGCAACGGAAAAATAAATCTAGCATAAACCTATATGCAAAAAATAATTTTCCCATAAACAATTCACAAATAGAAAATTAAATAAAGCATAAACCATATGCAAATAATTTTCCATAAGTAAAATTCAAGGGGCAAAATCACCAAACCCCAAACCAAAATAAATCCCGTCCACAAAATCGCCAATTTTAAAACACGGGATCCGCCAAGTTTAAAGATTTCCACGGATCAAAAGCCCGCTCTGATACCACTGTTGGGATTCGTCACGGGAAACCGACCGATAAAAGCGGAAATACGCGTCGATTTCCTCGAATCCGGCCCAGGAGCTTAAGATGTGGAAATCAAAAACTTAAAGCATAAAAGGAGGGTTTCAAAAAACTTACCACAAAGTCTCTCTAAGAGACGGATGCGGACTGCAGAAATCAAGTGTAGATTTCCTCCACCGATGTGTACACGAACGGCTCTCGGACCGAAACCCGTGCTAGCGACTCGGATGACAAGAAGAGAGGGAGAGAGGGGCAGCACACAAGAAGGAATATGGCTGTCCAATTTTTCTTTCCAAAAGAAAAATCAAACCATCTTTTTTTTAAGTGGGCAAAACTCATTCTTTCCAAAAGAATGAAATGTTCAAAAGTGGGCAAATTATTTCTTAAAAGAAATAATATATACGGCCAAACCAATAAAGGAGTGAATGAGTGTAATGATGCATGAAAGAGCAAAGTCCAACTTTGCATCCAAATAAGTCAATACCAATGACTTATCATGGTGACTCACCATCACCTTTCACCATCACACTTTCATCTTAAAGACTTTACCATTTAAAGTCAAAAATATGACTCATTCAATCCCTCCATAATTCGGCCAAGAGTGATGAATTCATGGGATATTTTATTCCTTTTCATTCTTACCATAAGAATGAAAAAATATCTTAAGTAGCAAAGTCCAACTTTGCTTACCAAAAGATCATACATGACTCACCATATTCATCATCACTTTTTGTCAACAAAATGAGTCATCCCTTAGCCCAATGCTTCCATAAATTTCGGCCACACATTCCACTTAATGTGGGAATATTCATTTTACATCTTAAGCCCAATTTTACTTCCTTTGATTTAATGAATTTCAAATGCAACTTTAATGTAACATGTATGCTTATATATTATGCCATATAATATATTACATACATTTAAATTAAAATTCATTTGACCTATTAATTTAATCAAGGGATTAAATTAGACATACATAAAATGAGATACATGTAAACCTATACATGTATTATAATATTTCCACCTAGGAAATAATCCCATAAATTAATTCATTGAATTAATTATGAGAAGGCCAAAATAAATATTAATTATATAACTTTGATCAATCCAATTGATGCATATAATATAATTAATATTTCTCTCTCTCTTCAAACGTGTATACACCAAGTACACACTTAATCCGACTAGTTAAAGTCCAGACGTTCAATGTGTACGATCCAATGGGCCCGTCTTTATGTTGGCAGTGGGCCAAGGCCCACAGACTGCAGGCGGGCTCTAGCAAGCCACTGCAGCCCCCAATTAAGACGGAGTAAGCAGTCAAATTGAAAACGTAACACAGTAGTTTGAACTTGTAAATCCCATGTCGCTGATATCGATGTCCAACACAGAGGCATGGAAGTATCACCCTCTTTGTGTCTGGACCTTTACTTGATACCGAATGAACTGATGCTCACAAATAAGATCCAATCTTGTTTGGGTGCGGCCGCACACTTATCAGTAACATTCTTCAAGAGGCCGATGATATCGTCTCAGTGAATCACTGAGTGACATTCCCTTCTGCATATCCATAGTGTTGCCATGCTCACTGACACACCCGAACGTACCCGTACTTGGCACCCTTTTACAGGCCCGTTGGGCGTACACCAAAGTGTGCCACTTCACATGCAACACCATCATATGGTCCGGTCGAAGGACTTATACAAGTACTACGCGAGAATCATTTGTGATACTATACCATGTAGATTCCCGTTAAGTGGATCACTCCAGTACCATGCCCTTTTTGCATGTACCCAGTAACCTGGTTGACATTCCATGTTCTATGACCGGTAAGACACCGCCATACAACCAGGCTAGTGATAGTCTTTAGTTCCATTCATTCCCATGATTGGAACAGACTACGGATAACTTTATGGCCATATCGTTTTCCCTATCCACGGTCTTACTGCCAAGTGCCTCACACTTGACAACATGGATATGGATATGTCCATTGGATACTCTATTTAAAATATAGCACAAGACATATAATAAATAGATTAATGCCTTTATTTCCTTGACACAAATTGTATAATACATAAAGATTACATAAATGTACAAATGTATTATACAAACACAAGGACCAATGCCTCGGGACTAGGGCATTTCCAACACTCTAGGTAACATTTCATCGTTTTCAAGTCCGATTCAAGACCGTTCGCTTCATAAGTAACATAGGAACTCTCATTATAGAGGTCGGAAAAACCCGACGCTTACACCTGCCTATCTATTTGGCTTAGCTTGTATGTGGTTGACCCCACAACACTTTTGATACAATATGGTCCCTCCCAATTTGCCCCAAGCTTTCCTTTGCTTTCCCAGGATTGGGATGCCATCGAATCCTTAAGCACCAAGTCTCCTTCTACAAACACCACCTTTCTTAATTTCCTGTCATGGTAGCTTGCTATCCGAGACTTATATGCCACCATTAATGCATATGCCTTATTTTTCTGTTCTTACAGTGAGTCCAAATGATATCTAAGATTGATTATGTTTTGCTCCTCAGTGTAGAAGTTCACTCGGTCATTTAGTGACCTAGTTTCACCTAGGACTACAACTTCTATTCCACACACCATAGCGAATTGGTTTTCTCATATGGCCCTTTGCGTTGTTGTTCGATATGACCAAAGGACATTATTAACTCATCAACACAGGTACCTTTGTGCGCTTCTAACATTTTCTTGATTCCTTCTCCCAACATTCTGTTGGTGACCTCGGTTTGACCATTAGCTATGTTTGATCTTCAAATTTTCACAAAAAAGTTTGAACCTTTTTATTGTAAATTGAGTTCCATTATCTGAGATTACTTTTTTGGGGATCCTGAATCTAGTGATGATCTGGTCCCATATGAAACTGATGATCTTCTTGGGTGTTAATGCAATTATTGGCTCTACTTCCACCCCCTTAGTAAAGTGATCCACCACTACTACTATCCACTTCCTTTGTCTACTTGCTTCAGGCATTGGGCCCTCAATGTCTGTTCCCCATACGGCGAATGGCCATCCGGCTAGTATAGTCTTTTGCTCGGGGTAGGTGAGTCTTTTTTGCATAGATATAACATTGGTGGCATGTTTTGACATGAGCCATAGTATCTTCTTCCATGCTATCCCAAAAATAACCATTGAGCTTGGCTTTTTGAGCTAAAGTTTATGCCACTTGGTCGCCACATTCTCCTTCATGGATTTCCCTTAGGATATAATTGCCTTCCTCCTTACTGATGCATTTCAGCAATGGATGAGTGAAAGACTTCCTGTATAATTCTCCATCAATCATGGAATATCTTCCCATCTTTTTTAATACTTGCCTTGCTTATAGCTTGTCTTCTGGCAAGATCCCAGACTCCAAGTAATCGATGATTGATTTCATCCATCCTGGATCCCCATTGTTGGCAACGAAGATATCCTCTGATTCGATGCATGGATGAGATTGGACTTCGAATGGGCATGATAAGTTCTTCCATTCCTCTGAACTTGCCGCTGCTTTAGCTAACTTGTCTACTTCATTATTGTCATTCCGGGAGATATTTTCTACTAGCCACGACGTCCCTTTTTTCTTGATGCCGCATATCTGGTCCTTTGATATAAATCCCAACTTATGCACTTTCTTATGATGAGGCATCATCTACGTACACTATCCATTCTTTCACCTTTAGTATTTCCTTCTTGTAGTCCTGCAAACTCAGTCATAGAATCTGCCAATACTTGAGCTTTCAGTGCAGCGTTGCCTTATATCGAATATTGAATTCACTAAGTCGAATGGACCACTTAGCCAATCTTTCGAAAGTGTTTAGTCATTGCAAAACCTTCTTGAGTGGAAAGTTTGTTCGGACCAATATAGTATGGGCTTAGAAGTTCAGCCTCAGTCTAACAGATGCCGAGACAATTGCTAAAGCCAATTTTTCAATCTTCAGCTACCTAGTTTCTAGCACTCTCAACACCTTACTGGTGTAATATACCGGATGCTGTTGTCCTTGCTCTTCCCTAACCATCACTTCTCCTACTACCTTATCCGTTGCTGCCAGATATAAAAACAGATTTTCTCCCTTAATAGAATGACTCAGTAGGGGAGATGACACTAAAAACTACTTGATCTCCTTGAATGCTCCTTAGCACTCCTTGTCCCACTTGAAGCTCTGCTTATTTTTTATAGCCTTATAGAAAGGTAAACACCTCTTTGCTAAAAATGAGATGAAATGTCCTAAGGTATTGATATGGCCATTCAACTTCTATACTTTGTTGACATTTTTAGGTGGGGTTATATCTAGTATGGCTTTAATTTTCTCTATATTTGCCTCGATGTCTCATTGTGATATCATAAAACCCAAGAATTTGCCTCCATACACACCGAAGACATTTTTTTGGGTTCAGCTTCAGTTGGTATTTTTACAACACCTTAAATGATTCCTTTGTATCTTCTGGGTGATCTGCCTCGGTCTTAGTTTTGATAATCATGTCATCCAAATACACTTCAACAATTTTCCTAATCATGTCCCTGAACATTTCGTTAACCAAGCATTAGTATGTTGCTCCAGCATTCTTCAGGCCAAATGCCATAACTTTGTAGCAGTACATTCCTCGATATATGATGAATGAAGTTTTCTCCTTATCTTCTAGGTCCATCTCAATTTGATTGTATCCAGACTTGGTGTCAAGGCATGTATATATCGTGTGCCCAGCTGTTGAATCCACCAGTTGGTCAAGACTTAAGAGCGGGTAATTGTCCTTTGGGCAAGCTTTATTCAAGTCAATGAAATCCATGCACATCCACCAAGAACCATTAGGTTTTTTAACCTACATGATGTTCGCCACCCATTCCGGGTACAAAACCTCCCTAATATGTCCTGCGTCAAGTAGCTTCTTAAATTTTTATTCTATGGCCTTCTGCCTTTTTAGGGCATGCTTTCTTTTTTTTTTTTGTTTTGTATGACCGATTTTAATTTTGGATCCATATTCAATCTATTCACAGAATAAAGGATAAAGATAATAAAACAAACTAAAACATTAAAATAACTATCGTCCTCCACATGCGGAGGGTCTTCTTTTATTGCAACATCCTAGTCCCTAATAGCTTCTTGTGCAACCGAATCATCCGAGGTTGGGCAAGGGATTAGTCTGAATGCTAGGTTTCAAAGCCGGCTCGATGATCCTTCCATCAATGACCAACTGCTTGATGGCTCTAATCAACTGGGTACACTCATTTGTACTGTGACCCGTCATCACGTGATAAGTGCAGAAGTTATCTTTATCTGCCTCAGCTGGGGGGAAAATGGCTTCAAGCTCTATAATAACTTAGCCTTTGTACACTTAGCAAAAATTCGACTTGCTGACTCGGCCCATGGACTGGTGACCCTTTGAGGAGTCTGTCTTCCCAGGTTCAAGGTGGCCACACCTGCCTCATGCACTTCGAATGGAGCTGCATCCGGAGTTGTCTTAGCATTGAACCCCATTGAAGTAGCCTTAGAGCTGCTGCCCTTGTAACCTTGAGAGTACCCCTGATTGCTTCTGTAGGAGCCCGAACTCTGCCTGCTCCTCTGCTCCTCCTCCTCGTATCGCTCGATATGTTTGGCAAACTCTACCACCCCATTAAAGGAATGGAATCTCTTCAGCTTCATCTTATCCTTGTATTGGGGGAGACTACCACCTACCAGCTTCACAATGAGCGACTCCAACTTTGGTGCCCCATCCACCAAAACTTGCACATCCATCCACCTTTTGTAGTAAGCTGGGAAGGACTCATTTGGCTTCTGGCGGATTCTCTCTAGGTCTTCAAGGGTAGTCTCTACTTAGGTATTGTAAGCGTACTACTTTACAAAAGCTTTAGATAAGTCCTCCCAAGTAGAATGGGTGTATAGAGGCATCTTCATATACCACTTCGCCGCAGCACCTCTCAGAGTAGTCAGAAACAGGTTTAAGAGGTGACCTTTCCCAATCCCCATGCTAGTCATCAACCTCACATAATTGACCAAATGGGCTTCTGGCGGGCCTTCCCTGGTGTACGGTGGTAGGTAAGGCATCTGAAAACAAGCTGGGAGTGGCTCTCCTCCATCAGCCATCAAAGTAGTCGGCTTTGACATACTTAACAGGGTTATAATGGACCATCTCCTTCAGCTTAGGTAGCATGGCTTCAATATCAGAAAATTTCTGATTGAGGCACTTCTCTACCATCGTCTCAATTGAGGTTTCCTTCGCCTTCTCAAAGGCCTCATCCTCTTCGAACTGAAGGTCGGGTTCTCTATGGTTAACCACTCCACCACTTCCTCCAGGAAGGCTTCCTGCAGCACCATTAGTAACTTGGACAAACTATTGTCCCTCACATCCAACCGAAGTCTGAGCCGGTGGAACAGATTGAATAGGGAGGGTGCCTATCACGGCCTGCACTTGTTCCGTAAGAGTATTCTTAAACTCATCTGAGGTGAGGAAGCTCCTCATAAAAGCAGCCTTGTTAAAAGGCAAGTTTCCATTGTTTCCGTCGGCCATCTCTGCTCTGTCAGCTTCTTCTAACAAAATCTAACTGTCAACTGGTAGAGTAGGCAATTGAGTTTTGATCTCCCGATCTGAGTCTGTCCCTAAACTAATCCCCTCCATGGTGACCAGCTCTGATTGAACTAATTGGTTTGGCACTGACTGGACATGAACTAACCGATTTGAGGTTCGACTCCAAACTGCACATTCCACACAAGGTTAGAAGCTCGGATGGATGTCATGGACCTAGACTCGACACACTAAATGGCGTGTATGATGTGTTCATGTTTATGATCGGATGATGCTTTATGGATGTGGACGATGATGAAAATGACTTTTGTATTTTCTTTCTTTTTGTTTTGGATGTTCCAAGCATACCCCATGCCATGCAAAAAGATAATGCAAAAATGTCACGTGTGGGCCGGCACACGGATAGAAATTCGACGCCTTCGGGGCACCTAGCGGATGTCGTGAAATGGTCACATATGTACCGACACACGGACAGAGGTTTGACGCTTTGTAGGTCGATGAAATGGTATGTGATGGTTATATGGGAATCGTTCCATAGACAAAGGGTGGATGCTTTTGTTGCATCTAGGATGAAATGATGTCACAAACAACACGGACAACATTTCGGTGTTCATAGAACACCTTGCATGATTTAGGCATGTTCTGAAATATCCTAGTACAAGTTCTAATTCTGCACACGTGGAGTATCTTGAATGAATTTTCAATGTTATGAAACAATCCGATGTGGATCATGACACACAAATAAGACTTTAGTGTTGCCATGACATCATGATGAATGGACATGATGTCATGTAATGGTATTGTGTGGTCCGCCACACAAACACAAGCCTAAGACCGTTGTGGTCCCCTAATGGTGCAATGATGTAATGAAATGGCAAAGTGTAATCCAGTGCACAGGCGAACACGGGAAATCCTGGGCACTCCCGATATGTCATGAGATGAAATGTCGTGAGAGGCATACTTAGAACATCCTTCAATTTAAATAGGATGAGATGATATGAATGCCCATGTCATACAGAATGCAAATGGCTACACAAAAACGTGGTTAGGATGTATGACACACGAGATGATGTTATGTATGCTTTATGAGACACGAGCACACAAGATGTATATGACACACGAGTAAGATCTTATGGCTGCAAGAAAACATGGTTAGTATAATACCACACCTATGATGATGCTTGTGAATGGCTGCATAAAGATGTGGTTAGAAAACGGCACACGGATGATGCGTTTTTGATGTTGCATGTAAAAAAAATGAAACCACTATAGAACAAATGTTAGCAGATGCAACAATATGCTCACCCTTCCAACCTTATTCCTCCATTCGATTGGTCTCGCATTCTTCTTAGGTGTTGGGTCTCTTTGGCAACAACCAGGGATACCAAAGGCGCACTCTCAATGTCCATTTTCAAATATATGTTTTGGTAATTCTAAGGGGAAGTTTCTAAGCCATTACATGAAGGTATGAGTCAAGCCAAGGGTCGTCAAGGTTCCCATAGCGAAAATATACTCCTCACTTCTCCCCACTCAAGGGTCCAAACGAAGGGGTTCATACGAGGCTATGAGTGGTTTACCCCTTCAGGTGCCTCCAATCCTAGCGGAAGTGGTAGGTCACCTTTGAAGATAAACCGGGTTTAAACAAGTGTTGGAGGGATTCATAGAGAGAAAATGTTAGGATTTTTCACTGGAAATCACCCGATAAAAGCGGAAGAACGCGG
Source organism: Euphorbia tirucalli (assembly GCA_039660915.1). Lineage (NCBI taxonomy): Eukaryota > Viridiplantae > Streptophyta > Magnoliopsida > Malpighiales > Euphorbiaceae > Euphorbia > Euphorbia tirucalli. Next base: position 13,972,076 of record CM077635.1, on the reverse strand, counting down.
TGATTTCCTCAAATCCAGTCCCAGGAGCAATTGAGATGGAAATTGAAAAACCTAAAATTAAATAGAAAGGGATTAAATTTCTTACCAGAAAAATCTCTTTTTAGAGACGGATGAAGACTGCAGAAACCAAAGCAGATTTCCTCCTCGATTTCGTACACGAACGCCTAACGAATGCAACCCGTGCTAGCGTTGGAAAAACGAATCAATGGAGAGGAAAAGTGGCTAGGAATTTCGGCTAGGTGTATAATGCTTAGAGTTGGCCGAAATTTCTAACCCTAGGTATTTATACCTAGGGTTGGCCGAATTCCTTAGGGGAATTCAGGCCCATCTTGGCTCCTGTCTATTCTGTGCGGGCTTCCATGTTTTAATTTAGGCCCAGTCTAATTTTAATTATTCTGGTTTAAATTAATTTCAAGCCCAATTTTAATATACCCATGTATTTAATATATTACTCCAAGTAATATATTATTTACATCTAAATTAAAATTAGTTTGACAATTGATTTAATCCATCAAATTAAAATTAAATCTACACAAAATAAAATCATATGTAAACCCATACATATGAATATTTCCACCTAGGAAATAATTTCATAATTAATCCAATTAATTATGAAGAGCCAATTGAATATATTAATTTTATTATTATGACCAATCCAATTGATCTTTATAATATAATTAATATATACACACTTCTCCCTCCATTGTGTATACTCCAAGTATACATGTGATTCCTTAAGTCTGCATTCTATCGTTCTATGTGTATGATCCCGTGGGCCCATCTTTATGTTGGCAGTGGGCCATTGGCCCGCAGACTGCAGTTGGGCTCTAGCAAGCCACTGCAGCCCCCAATTAAGATGGAGATGGCAGTCTAACTGATATCATAACCCTGTAGTTTAAACTTGTACATCCCATGTCATTGATATCGGTGTCCAACACAGAGGCATGGATTGATCACCCTCTTTTGTGTCCGGACATTAACTTGATCCCGAATGTACTGATGCTCACAAACAAGTTCCAACTCGTTTGGGTGTGGCCACACTCTTATCAGTCACATTCATCAAGTGGCCGGTGATATCTTCTCAGTTGGTTACTGAGTGACAAATCCCTTCTGCATATCCATAGTATTACCATGTTCAGTGACATACCCGAAAGCACCCATACTTGGCACCCTATTACAGGCCCTTTTGGCGTACCCCTAAGTATGCGACTTCACATGTAACCCCATCATATGGTCAGGTCAAAGGATCCATACAAGTACTACACGAGAATCCATTGTGATACCATACCATGTGGATTACTCGTTTAGTGGATCTATCCAGTACCATGCTCCCAGGCATGTACCCATTAACTTGGTTGACATTCCATGTCCAATGACCGGTAAGACACCGCCATACAACCAGGTTAATGATAGTCTATTGTTCCATTCATTCCCATGACTGGAACAGACTACGGATGTATTTATGGTCATATCGTTTACCCTATCCATGGTCTTACTGCTAAGTGTATGACACTTGTCGTCATGGATATAGATATGTCCATTGGATACTTCATTTAATATTTTGCACAAGATAGATATAATAAATGAATTGATGCCTTTATTAATAACACAAATGAGTACAACACATAAATCCAATAAATGTATAGTACAAATACAAGGACCAATGCCTCGGGACTAAGGCATTTCCAACAGAAAATGTCATGCTTATGCAAATGTGAATGAAACATCGAATTATGATTTAATAATTGACTACAAGTGAGGATGTACTTCGATTGTTGCCTAAGTTCCTTATGTTTTTATAAAAAACTTTTAAAGAAACTGTTGATCCCCAGTAGAGTCGCCACTGTGAGCGGATGACGTTTTTACGGAACGCTCGGCGAAGCGGGAACCGAGGATTTTCTTTTTTTGAGGTGTGATGTTGGGGTTTTGAAAACGGGTCTTTAATCTTCTTTAAGAAAACCTTTCCTTTTATTTGGAAAAACCCTTTTGTAGAAAGTTTAATTGTAAGTGTGAATTTTGGAAAAATAGGTTTGTAGAAAATCCCAATTTGAACTTAAAAGATCTGGAAACCTAAATTTCAAAATTAGACACAGAGTCACCACCCGGATCAGTTCATCCGAGAAATTCCGGTACAGCTCCCTACCAAGTGTAGACGCGGTACCTAATTCAGAGATTCAGGGTTCGGGCAACAAATCTACTAATCCTCACTTATTTTCAATTATTATTTCATAATGTAATGTTACATTCACTTAATTCTACTCATTTTATCTTCTTTTAATTATTAATCGATGCTCATGCAAATGGCATAAATATAAATATTAAAGTAAAGTGCGGAAAAGTAAATCAGAGGCCAGATTATACAACCCAAGAAAAAGAAAAATCTCTAATCCTTATCATTACAACCGCCTATAATACACGATGATCTAATAAAATTACAATCGCCTAGATACACGATTTAATCTACAAAATGCATTCAAAAATAAAAATAAAGTAAAAATAAAAGCTCCATTCGAATATGGTTAACACAAATAATCAAGGCATACAAAAGACTCAAATAGGACAGAATAGGGATTTATAGGAGCAGGGACATGCATTTAGGGGGGTAACCAGGTCGACCCGACCGATCGACCGGTTAGACCTGGAAAATGGTTTTTTGAAACGCCCTGTAGGTTTTATAGGTGAAAAACCAATTTTGAAAATGGTTTGGCTCACTTACATGCATTTTTACAACTTTAGTGGGCTGGATATCCCGGGACCCGGGGGTCCCGTTCATGTGTGGGTCTAAATTAAACATTCATCTAGGGTCCAAAAAGAATGTAAACATGTCAAAATTCATTTTTGAATAGGAAAAGGGTGCAAAATTATAAGTTTGGGGCCCAAAAGGGCAAAACTGTAATTCTGCCTTAACTACAGCCGCGCGACTGTAGATTACAGTCGCGCGACTATAATGCTCTAGAATTGTTTTCCGAAATTCTTTTCTCGTTTTTGAAAATCGTTTTGCAAATTTAGCGATTTCGGGTAATCTGGGATTTCTGGAAACACACTGATTCCAACCAAACGGATCGAAATAAATCTAGAAATCCCTAAAAACTCAAAATCGCCAAACTTGAAATTACATCCATCAATTAAAAATAAGAAAACTGGGAATCTAAGCATACATGGATGTAATTGGACCGATAATAAACATGAAAAACATATTAAATATGAAAACGGAAGCGTTATCGCTCAATTTTGGGGCATTCGGAGCTTCTGCCCCAGAGATTACAGTCGTACGACTATAGGTCACAGTCGTGCAGCTGTAGGTTACAGCCGGGTGACTATGATCTTAAGCGAGGCGGCTGTAATCAAAGTTCACTTCCGAAATCGTAAAAATTCAAAAAAATTCAATAAACAGCACCCAGAATGAACAAAAATGTATTTTTAAGGCCTCTCATAATGTTACCTTGTCTGTATTCCAGTGTTTGGATCACCAGAGGTGGATTCGGATGCATGAAAGTATCTTGCAGTCACAAACAAAGCAAAAAATGCGCAATCTCCGAAGCCCGAACGGAACCCCGAGAGAGATTGAGTGAGTGATGATGATTTTACACCCCCACAGCGGTTTCTACGTGTTTTTTTGAAATTTTTTAAGTTATTTTAGATCAAGCCCTTTTATTTTTCTTAAAAACCCTAGAAAAAGTCCCAAAATCGGTGTTATTGTGTGCTTTTGTGTGTTTTTCTCTTAAAACCCTTTTTTTTCTGCCTCCTTTTCGTTCTGTTTTTCCTAATCCCGAGCACAAGATTTTTATATCTCCCGTTTTGGTTAAAAATCGAAATTAAATGCTGATTTTCGGTAAAAAAGGAAATCTGATGATTACAGTCGCGCGACGAGGCTGTAGTCACTACAGTCGAGCGACTGTAGTGACCATATTAGTCCATCTTATTTAGGAAAACCAAATTAAATGCTGATTTGGGGAAAAGAAGGAAATCTGATGATTATAATCGAGCGACTGTAGTATAGTGGACTACAGTCGAGCGAATGTAGTCACCAGATTGGCTTATTTTATATAGAAAAATCGAATTAAATGCTGATTTGGGCCTAAAAAAAGGAAATCTGATAATTACAGTCGAGCGACTGTAATTACTACAGTCGCACGACTGTAGTATAGTGGACTACAGTCGAGCGACTCTAGTCACTAGATTGGCTTATTTTGTTTTTTTTTTCATTCTTTTCTTCGGTTTTCTTAAATACTCACTGGTATTCCTTTGAGGCTCCGTACCAAGAGTTGTCACACACATTTAGGTCATCCGGGACATTTCCGACATTATTCCGATCGGTCTGAATCCACTTCACGTTTATCCATGAAAAAGGCAACAATGACTTTCATCACAGAGGTCGGGAAAAAACCCTTGCTCACAAGTGGTTGTCCAATTACTTGCGCAAGCAGAACTTTATTCCGGGTATGGGGCTTGGAGCTAATCTACAGGGTGTGCCTGAATTCAACATAGATTTAGGAAAGTTGAAGCAGTTCGGGTTGGGTTACACACCAGAAACATCCGAAAAGAAAAATCTAAAGAAGGGGAAGAATGGCAAGCTTATGATGAAACCATTCATTAAAGCTGGTGAATAGTTGTACAAGGGGCAAGTCGAGCCTGTGAAAGTCAGAAATGTTGAATACCCGGGTTTCGAAATATTCTCCGATATGGTGGATTTTGAATAAAGCCAAGAAGAACCAGTCACACCTGTGATAGAAGAGGAGATAGTTTTCAAGCCTGTTATCCTCCAGAAGTAGTCATCTGAAGAGGCAGTAAATACAGTGGAAGTGTCTAACCAAGGAGCTGAGAAAAGATATGTAATGAATCTGTGGAGGGGATTTCAAAGGCATTGGTTGTCGCCCTTAACAATGCCTTTACAAAGACTAAGGAGGGGTATGAGAAGGAGCTGATGACCAAGGCAAGCCTGAACTCTATAGTTTCTGAAATTACAGAAATTATGATGAAGGCTAAAGCACAATTGGCTGAGGTTGAGGAGACCGATCTCTCTTCTAAACAAGAGTCTGAAGTAGCGGCAAATTTGGACAATGTCTTGAAGTTGAACCTGGAAGGTAAGGAAGTGCAGGGCCCTCCACCTGTGGAGGATGAAAATGACTTTGTTGTATCCGTATCATCTATTTTCAATGTAAACAATGTACTTTATGATAAGTTTAATGTAATGAAGTCTTAGTTTGCTTATTTGTACGATGTTTATCTTGATAACTCTCTGCATGCATTTGAATCACCATCAAGCATATTTAGCATTCATGATACTGCATTGCATGAAATCAACATAAGTACAGATGAAAATCCCAAAATGGTGTTTATTTCACACGAACTAAAACCCGAGGAAGAGAGAGAACTAACAAAAGTATTGCAAAAACATGTTAAGGGTTTCGATTTGTCCTACGAAGATATGCCAGGAGACGACACAGAAATAGCGGTTCACAAGATTCCAACGGATCCTAGATTCAAGCCAGTAAAGCAGAAGCTAAGAAGGCTGAGACCAGAATGGGCTACATTGGTAAAGGAAGAAGTGGCTAAATAGATCGAAGCCAAATTCCTCAGGGTGGTGGAGTACATGGAATGGTTAGCCAACATTGTTCCAGTACCTAAGAAGGATCGAAGAGTCAGGGTGTGTGTTGACTATAGGGATCTGAATAAAGTGTGTCCGAAAGATAACTTTCCATTACCTCACATCGATGTTCTGATTGATAATGTATCTAAGGCAGTAATGTACTCTTTTATGGATGGGTTTTCGGGATATAACCAGATCCTAATGGACGTAATTGATGAAGTGAAGACATCATTCATCATAGAGTGGGGCACTTTCTGCTACAGAGTAATGCCCTTCGGATTAAAAAATGACAGGGCCACTTATCAAAAGGCTATCACAATATTGTTGCATGATATGATTCATAAGGAAGTAGAGGTGTACGTCGATGTTATGCTTGTTAAATCAGTGACCCGGGAAGAGCATCCTACATTCCTCGATAGATTTCTTACACGCATTGGGGAGTATAATCTTCGACTTAATACCAAGTGCATATTTGGAGTTATGTCAGGAAAGCTGTTGGGTCACGTGGTTAGCCAGAGAAGAATTGAGATGGATCCAGACAAAATCAAGGCCATTCGAGATATGCTAGCTCCTAAAATAGAAAAGGAGGTCCGATCGTTATTAGGTTCCTTGTAGTATGTTAGTCGTTTCATAGCACGGTCGACTTCGATTTGTGAGCCAATTTTCAAGTTGTTGAAGAAAGATCAGCCGATTGTATGGGATGATAGATGTGAGTTGGTGTTTGAGAAGATTAAAGCTTATCTGGTAAATCAGCCGATTCTGAGCCCACCAATTTCGGGAAAGCCTTTGACTTTGTATTTGGCAGTTAAAGATTCCTCCATAGGGGAAATGCTGGCATAAGAGCAAGATGGAAAGAAGGAGTACCCTATCTACTATCTTTGCAAAAAGCAGCTGGAATATGAAACCAAGTACACACTGGTAGAGAAGACATGTGTGGCGATGATTTGGCTGACTAAATGCGCCATTACTTTCAGTCATACAAAGTACAAGCCGTGGCCAAGGTGGATCCAATGAATTATCTGCATAAAGCACCAGTGTTGGTTGGGAAATTATCTAGATGGCTACTACTCTTGTTAGAATTCGATATTGAGTATGTCACCAAGAAAGTCATCCAGGGGCGAGCTGTGGCAGAATTTCTGATGAATCAACCGCTAGAATCGGATTATGTGGAGAATCTGGAGTTCCCTAAGGAACAGCTAGCTATGGTGGAGGTAAAGAGATAGGTTATGTGCTTCGATGGTGTCGTAAACAAAAAGGGTACTAGAATTGGGGTAATCATAGCAACACCAAACAGTGAGATTATTCCATTGTCAAAGACATTGGACTTTCCTATAACTAATAATGGGGAAGAGTATGAAGCATGCTTATTTAGGATGGAAGCTATTCTGATGCTAGGGGCAAATGGTGTGTTGATTGTTGGAGATTCATTTTAGGTGATTAGGCAAGCACAAGGCGAATGGGATCTAAAAGAAGAAGCCTTGCGGCCCTACTTAGAACTGCTGCAATACAGAAGAGAGTTATTCAGCCAGTATGAATTCAGGCATGTTCCTAGGGAGGAGAATAAAATGGCTGATATGCTAGCAACATTGTCTTCTATGTGGGAGAATCTAGAGAGGACTCAAATACAACCTCTGCTTATAGCAATTTCCAGACAACCCTGTTTCGATGTGCACAAAGTGATGGAGTTAACAGCTGAAGAAAAACTATGGTTCTTTGACATTTATTAGTATGTGAAGGAAGGAAAGTATCCAGAAGGAGCTAATACTACTGATAAAGTTTCATTAAGAAGATTAGCCATCTAGTTCAGAATCTTTGAAGATAAGCTATACAAGGGAACTACAAATGGAGTTCTTCTAAGGTGTTTGATGGAACAAGAAGCAGAAGCAGTGATGCAACGAGTACATACAGGATCCTGTGGGCTGCATAAGAATGGAGTCACTATGGCTAAAAGGATAATGAGGCAAGGGTACTTCTGGATGACAATGCAGTCTGATTGTGTGAAGGAGGTGAGAAGATGTCATGAGTGCCAAATCCAAGCTGATATTAGTCATCTACCACCACTTAAGCTACAGAATATGGCATCCCCTTTGCCTTTTTCAGCATGGGGGATAGACATGATTGGAGATGTTCATCCCACAGCATCTAATGGGCATAGATTCACAGTAGTTACAATCAACTATTTTCCAAAGTGGGTAGAAGCAGAATCCTTCACTAGCGTAACAGCTAAGCAGATGGTTAAGTTCATTCAGAAAAACATCCTTTCTCGATACGGAATCCCCCATCATGTAGTGACTGATAATGGAGTGTAGTTTCAAGGGGCAATAGCCAAACTATTTGTAGAACATGGCATCGAACATCATAGATCTTCTCCATACAGACTATAGGCTAATGGTGCAGTGGAGGCGGCTAATAAGTCAATAAAAAAGATCTTATCAAAGATGATAACCACCTATAAAGATTGGGGTAACAAGCTGTCGTATGCTCTTCGGGGCTATAGAACCAATGTTAGAACACCAACTGGTGAAACTCCCTATGCCTTCTTATATGGTATGGAAGCGGTGTTGCTAGTGGAAATGGAGCTCAAGTCATTTAGAATAGCCTTGGAAGCTCAATTACCAAAAACTGGATGGATGCAAGCTAGATATGAGTAGTTGGCAGCTTTAGACGAGAAGTGATTAAAAGCACTGGATCATTTGCAGATGTATCAATGCAGAATGGCTAAAGCCTATAATCAAAAAGTGAAGTATCCCAAATGGCAGTTGAAAGCCGGAGATTTGGTTTTGAAAAAATTAAGGCCTACGAATGTCGATGTTCAAGGGAAGTTTAGGCCAAATTAGGAAGGTCCATACATTGTGAAGAAAGTGCTATCAAAAGGTGGTGTCAGCATCATGGACATTGATGGAAATGAATTCACAAATCCTGTCAATCAAGATCGCTTGAAGCTTTATCATGTTTAAAAAAAAAAAGAGTCTGCTAGGTTGAAAACTCTAAAAGGGCAGCATAGGCAAAAATTAAGACATGAAAGAAAATGATCTGTTAGAAAATCCGAAAGGGACGATTGGTAATGGATTCTAGTTCTGTGTGGAATGTATACTATTTTGGGAACCAGTCCTTTCAAATGTACTCATGTTGATCTTAGCAATAAAATGTGATGTTTGTTTAAATATATTCATGTGGTTATGTCAAAATGCATAAACAAAGTTATCTTGTCTGAACATCCATCTAAAGAAAGCACTTTGCATTTAGCTGGTTGTAAGGCTTACATTGTTTAACAATGGAAATGTACCAAATACATGCATCTAAAATCTTTTCTCATCCTCCAAATCTAATTCATCTTTTCTTGGGGTGGCTAAAAATTTTGAGACAGATCTAATTTTGAATGTTATAAGGCCTTGTGTGATTGTGATCATTATATATGAAGCACGTATGGCAAAAAAAAAACTCGCTAAGGTGAAAACCAAAAAGGCACCTCAAGCAAAAGTTAGAGCAGCTCGCTAAGCTGAAAACCCGCATTGGGCAGTTTAGGCAAAAGTTAGAGCACTTCCAAACTCACTCTTCTGAGAAGCAAAGTCGTAAAGTCTTTTCATTATTCACCAGCGGAACAGTTACAAAGAATAACACAACTTTTTCCTCAACAATCATCATATATCCTCAACATAAATACAAGGACTGCATTGCATAAAGAATGTACTTCCCCAGCTAAAGTCAATCAGAGGCATGACACATTTTCCCTAGCAGAACGTGAAATATCAAGATTGGACAAATAGCGGGAAATGCATTCTTTAGGGTCCACATGCATATGCATCGTCATGCATACATGCATAACATACATGGAACATTCATCCCCAGCTAGTCTTCATTCTCGATCGAAAGGGAAAAAATTTTTGTTTAAAATCTCTCGATTAAGGAGTGAAGACTCATCGTTTCAAATGTAGAAATTCAACAGCCTCGCCATGGGTAAATGTAAACCCAGTATCGGCCCCAATCAAGTTAGCCGTGGGTAAATGTAAATCCAGTATCGGCTCCAATAAAGTCAGCCGTGGGTAAATGTAAACCCGGTATCGGCTCCAATCAAATCTGTCGTGGGTAAATGTAAACCCAGTATCCACTCCAATCAAGTCCGTCGTGGGTAATTGTAAACTTGGGATTGGCTCCAATCAAGTCCGCTGTGGGTAAATGTAAACCCGGTATCGGCTCCAATCAAGTCCGCCGTGGGTAAATGTAAACCCGATATCGGCTCCAATCAAATCCACCGTGGGTAAATGTAAACCGGTATCGGCTCCAATCAAATCCACCGTGGGTAAATGTAAACCCAGTGTTGGCTCCAATCAAATCCGCCGTGGGTAAATGTAAACTCGATATCGGCTCCAACCAAATTTGCTGTGGGTAAATGTAAACCTGGTATCGGCTCCAATCAGATCATCACTGAGTCAATGCAGCTTCATCACGTCAGGTATGTTTTCTTTCCTTTTCTCACCACGCTCTCTATCACGACACCAAACTCGATCTAGGCTTAATAGCCCGACCACGAATTGACTTTGATCCTACGAGGGGCAGCCTGTGAGCATGGGTTTTCCCCACCTCTGTGATGAGAGTCCTATGTTACCTGTTAAGCAGACGAACATGAATTGGACTTAAGAATGAGTGGGATGTCACCTGGAATGTCTTAAATGCTCTAAAAACTGAGCGGTCCTTGACCCAAAACTCCGAGAAAGACCCTTCGAGTGATTAGAGGGCTTAAAGGTGAATGTCGGATTTAAGGAAATCTGTCACGGCTCTGATTATAGGTGCACAGCTGTAGTTTCACAACTACAGCCGTGTGGCTCTAGCGAGCGGCCAAATTGTCTCCTAAATAATCCCTGAATTAGAGGGATGGATTTGGCCGAAGTTTGAGAGGTCTTAAAAAGGAGAATGGATAGAAAGAAAAAGGGAAACTCATTCTAAGACAGAAATCAAAAAAGAAAAAAACCAAAAAATATGAGAGAAAAAGAAAAAGAAAACTAAAAGAAGAAGACCAAAACAAAGAAACAAAAAAAGACTAAGAAAGACTTAAAGTGAAGGTTTGCAGTAACTTTCATTCATTTGGGACTATTCTCAGGTTTTGTTCGGATCGATTCGGGACGCATACTTGAGGATTTCGGGGTGTTCGTGGGATACTAAGCGCATTCCGACTTGTCAATCCAATCCCGATTGTCAATCACTCTGGAACATCAAAAAGGTAAACTCTGAGAGGCCTTAAACTCGTATTTTTTTTATTTATGTTGTGATTTTTTTGTATTTTGCAAATTTCCAGAAACTGACTGTTTGATTACAGCCATGCGGCTCTAGCTAGAGCTGAGCGTCTGTAATCCATTAGAACAGAACCGAGGGGCTGTAATAGCTTAGAACAGAGTTGAGCGGCTGTAGTACTATAGCCGCACAGCTATGTTCTTCAGGGAAGAAACATGAAAAGCCTAAATTTGAACGAAAGCAGTCAGATTTCTATTTTGTTTGTTCTATTACGAACTGTTTTGATCCCAATCACATCCGTCACATTCTGATTTTTTGGTTTTCGGTTTTCAAATGACATTGATGTGAGATTTTCGAATTCTTTGGGGCTGTTTGATCCAAATCGGATCCACTGTCCAGCATTAGCGGACCCCCAGGTTCCTCAAAATTCCCAGAAATCATTGAAAATGGCCAAAACAGTGTTTACAAAGTAAAGAAAACCAATTTCATGTTCTAGATACTACTGTCGCATGGGGGTTGTAACTGCTAAAGATTTGGGTTGACAGTTGGATCATTTGGTAACTGCAATATTTAATGGCGTAATAATGACACATTATAATTGACCCTCAGCTTATATTAGGGTTATGTCAATTACTTCTCACTGATATTATTAGATTTACTTAAGAATTAAAAGTAAGAAAACCTCAATATCTAATTTTTACATACCCCTAATAAAAGTCTGAGGTTTATGTTGTGTTTAAGAAAATAACAGGAGGATTAATGAGATAATAACAATAATAGTAATAACAATGATGATGATGATGATAATAATAATAATAATAATAATAATAATAATAATAATAATAATAATAATAATAATAATAATAATAGTTACAATAGTTACAATAGTAATAATAATTTACGGATGAGATGTAAAAAGAATTAGAATCCCATCATGATAAAACACTTGTTTGAACTAAGACACTTGTTTGAACTAACACCATATTTTATGGCAAGGATCAATTAATTGGTTTCAATTAGGAATCTCAAATCCTTTTCCCAACCAAATTAGAATTAAAGGGCTTTATAATCACAAACTATTATTCTTTTTGTTGGAACCTCTCTCGGCTTGAGAACAAAACAAAATTGAGGAATATATGCTCTCAAGCTAGGGTTCGTGCCCAAGAATCCCAAGCTAGGCTTTGGATCAACAAAAATCAAAGGGGGAAGAATAAGATTTCTCACCTTAGCTGTCCTCGCCCAAATTGATTTTGATACGGACTTCACTTGTCGCCCCTCTACCATCACACACTCGGTGTCTGACCGGCGGGATCCGAGTGCTAGCTCTCTAGACAAAGATTCCTCCTTCAAACCAAAACCCTTTTGCTCAAGTGTGGAGGAAGAAGATGAGAAGTAGTGGTTAGTGTTGGGATTCGTCATTGGAAAAATAACATAGCACAGCGGGAATTGCAATTTAAAATTTCTTAGAATCTGCCTAATCATGTCCGATTACCATTGATTGGAATAAAACATTTGAACCAGAGAGATTAGAAACTCACCAGGTTCGTCTCTTCTACAAGCTGCTGCAAAATCGATTCTTGAAACGATCTTCATAATCCAGAGTACGACTAACTATTGAGCGGGAACCGGTGGGAGCTGAAGAAGCAAGGGAATGGAAGAATTGCACTAAGGAATTCGACCAAGGAGCTTCTCAATATGGTTGGCAAAAAATCTCAATCAATTCTGGGGTTGAATATTGATTTTTGCTTAAGTGAGCCTTTTATATCTCCTTCTATAAATGGGCTTTAGTTAGGTTAATTAAATTTAAGCCCAATAGGTCCAATTACATAAATAAACTTTATATTAAAAGTTTATACTATATAATTTAATTCCATTTGGCTAAATTTAACTACCCCTAAATAAAATTAAATCTCACTTAAGAAAATACAATACATGTATTTAATTTTCCTTAGAAAAATGATTTTAATTAATTGTTTACTTGATTTAATTCAATTAATTGATCAATTAATTAACTACATTATGTAAACTTATTGATGGATTCAGGTAAATCCTTTGGATGATCCGGGTCCGGATTGCTACTCTGACCGGATCTAATACTGCTCCTGCAAGATAGAAAAGATGAGACATGGGTAACCTCTAGGGTAGACTCCGATGCCTAAGTCAGTATGCTTATTGTGGATTGTGAGTATTTTTAAGAGAATAGAATAGAGTTGAATAGAATAGCATCTACCTCAAAAAAACACCCTCCTTTTATAGGAGGGGTGGTAGAGTTGGATTGGTATTGGAAGAGCTTACCAATCCTTCGGATCAATCTTAGAGGGTCCACGTGGGTGGTGTTCCTGCCCTAGTAAAACACGGGGAGTGGACTCCTAATCAGACACCACCTCTTCTCCTAGGATCTCTGCTCGAATCAAGGAAGCTTAATCCGAATCTGTTCAGGGGAGGCTAGGATTGGGATGTGGTAGCCGGCTTCTTTAACCGGGTGAGGGAATCTGAGTCCGGACTACCGGATGGTACCGGACCGAATGTCATCAAAAGTCCCCCCCATGTCAGAATAAACCCTTTAGGGTTTAACGCCTAAAACCCTGCCTAGGAACGCGTGCTCACCCACTGTCTGCCATGTAATGTGTAGCTGTAGAGATGCAACCTTTGATTTGATTCCTAATTTTCAAATGTTTCGACCGTTCGATTTCCTACCAGAAGGATATTTAATTCGCTGATTTTGGCTCTAAGCATCATTCTGTGTTCTTAGCATTTTCACTTCCCAAAACCAGTAAGTGCTCTCTTCCTTCCTCTGCTGCTTCTTGTTGCTTTTTTCTATTTTTCTTCTGTTCCCTGTTCTTAGTTCTAGGGTGAAAACTGCTTGTTTATCGGTTGGAGTTATGGGTTCTTCAAGTTATTCATGGACTTCTAGCACTACTCCCCGCCCTGTATCCCCTTCTGTAGAGGTGGATTCCGACGCCGCTAGGCTTTCTACGTCGGAGTCTTCTGAGAGAACTCATTCTGTCGGAGAGACAAGTGCACCAATTTACCTCCCTGAGTCCTCTCAGGTGGCTAGGAATGCTCTAGGGAGAACCCTTACCCCTAGGATATCAGAAATGTCTTCTTCCATCGCCTTCCATGAGATACACCAATTGGCTTCTGACTACTCCTGGTTAGAAGCCTGTGAGTGCCTTATCCCTGCTTCTAGCCAGGTTCACCTCCCTCCACCTGGCTATTTCTCCATCTATCTCCAACATGTTGTGAGCGGGTTCACCTACCCGCTCCCGGAAGGGATCTGCGCTGTATTAAACCAGTACGGGGTGTGTCCAGCCCAGCTTCACCTGAATGTCATGGAGGATGTATGCGCCACGTATTGGTTATGCTGTAACCTCAGCATCCGACTGACCGGTGCCCTCTTCCGACACATCGCCACTCCTGTTCTCCGAAACACAAACAGTGACCATCTTACCATGGCTAAAGGGCCTCTCTTTCGATTTTTTTTTTTTGGCCGCACTTCCTCTGTGAAGGGGTTCAAGAATTTGTTTTTCTTTATAAAGTTGGAGGAAAATGTTCCTTCCTTTCCCACCGCCTGGTCTTTCCAGTCGGCAGGTGAGATGCGGGGGGAGAAAGATAAGCTCTTGCCCCAGGAATAGGCTCACCTAGATCTGCTGACGGCTATCCCGACTCAATACTGGAAGCTTCAATATGCCACCAGGGCTTACCGCCAAGGGTTGCCATTGGCGGCGCTTAATGACCGGACCGGTCTTCCTGTGTTCTTTAATGATCCCTTAGAGGGCCGAGGTATTTATACTTATTTTTGTATTTTCCCTCTGTGGCAGGGATGCCACTTGCTGATACTGTTGCAGCCTTGCGTGCCCGAAAGAGTGGATCAAAGGCGTCGACTGCCGTAGTTGCACCGGTCCCAGCCATCTCTTCTGCTGGTCCACCGGATCCGGTAGATATTCCCAGTGGGAGTGTGGAGCCCGCTCCTACAAATAAGAAGAGGTCTGGTGTTCCCACATCCTATTGGGACAAAGGGAAGAAAACCCGAGTGGTTTGTTCTTTTCGTTTTCCCTCCTTGTTTAGGTGATACTGGGTTGTGGTGCTCACTTTTCCTTGTTTTACAAGAAGTAGCGCCTAATTTCTCTGGTCCGGTAGATACCGATAGCCCGATACGGGATATCCTTATTTCAAAATTTGGCAAGGATGCCAGTCTGGCCGATCCTTTGTTACAACTGGAGCAAAGCAACGGGATGTACCTCCCTGCTGACTCCTCCCGGATGAAGAATCTGACTAATCGGACCATCGGGACTCGAGTCCTGAGCAAGCTGTACGCAAGTAAGTCCTAGACTTTTCCCCTCATCTTCTGGCTGTATATAATTGTCTTTGTATTTGTAGGCCATCCCTTTCCTCTATGAGGAGTTGAAGAGAGTCGAAGAGGCGGATCGTATCTACGATCAAAGTATTACCGATGCTCTAGAGAGAAAAAAGCTGGAAGAGGGTTTGGCTAAGGTCAAACCGGAAGCCGAGCAGTAAAAGAAGACTCTGGATGCTATTGCCGCTGAGAACGCAGCCCTTAAATGCTCTCTTCAGCTAGCCAAAGCGGCCTTTGAGCAGGAAACGAAATCCTGCGAAAGCGACCGGTTAGCGGCGGAGGAGAAGCTGAAGGAAAGGACCCTTACATACGGGCGTCTTGCCCTTTTGTATGGCGATCGCATCCTTCAGAAGTGCTCTAAGGTTCACCCTGACGTTGCTTTTGGCGACATAGAGGTGGACTTTCCTGATGAAGCCGATCTCCCTGAGGAGGAAGAGGATACCCCCCCTGTTGTCTCAGTGCTTGAAGAAGGATCAATCGAGCGGTCCGGGGATCAGGCTAGAACGTAGGATTTTTCAACATTGTAAATGTAATCATTTCCCGTAACGGGGCATTTAATGAAATGGAAAAATCTTATGATACGGTTTTGCTTTATTTTCAGTATTTTTGGTGTTTGAAAGCAAACTTAATGTAAACATTAAATGTGTTCGGAAGCGAATTTGCTTATGGCTGCTATTGATTGAAGCCGGGTTTAAATTGTCATTCGGAATCGAATGTTTAGCCAGGAGAGCAATTTTATCAAAAGCGAAAAAAAGGTCAAGCATAGAATATATTCGAAAGCGAATAAAAATGGTCAAGCATAGAAGGAATATATTCGAAAGCGAATTTCCATTAAGTATGAAGATACAGCACTATAGATATAGTTGCCTCGTTAAAAACCTCAGCAGGGAAAACCCTATGGGAAAAACCCGCTGCCGAGGGAAAAGGAGTGCAACGTGCTTTACTGGTGATATTTTCTAAGTGCTCTTGAATTCCATGTGCGTGGAATGTCTCTTCCGTCCATGTGGCAGAGTTTGTACGTGGCCAGTCCTAGAGCCTTATCGATCCGGTACGGCCCCTCCCATTTGACAGCTAGTTTTCCTTTTCCTTCCCTAGCTTGTGAGGCCTCTGTGTCTCACAGCACAAGGTCTCCCGGCTGGAAGGCTATGTTGGTGTGCCCTAGTTCTTAGGGCATTGGATTCTTGTATTTTGTATTATACATTAAGAGTCATGTATGAATACATTATTTGTGTCACATTAATAAAGGCAATCAATCTATTTCATTTATATCTTGTGCTATAATATGAGTAGAGTATCCATTGATTGATAATCATAAAACCTATCCCAGGTCTGTTCTAATCGTGGGAACGAATAGAACCACGGACTTGTATATTCGATGATTGTATGGTAGTTCTTAACTATCCATAGTACTTGTATAGTCAGTCATGAATATAGGTACATGTCATTGACATGGGACTGGATCGATCGGCACAAGAAAGCCACATGGTTGTCATGTCATAGGTCTTTCTTGAGTAGGTCTCTTTTGTCCTCAGACCAGATTTCATTATAATATCGATATGGAATCCGGTTCACTTTGACATACGCCTAACAGGTCTGTAAAAGGATGCTAAATACGGGTATGATTGGGTGGACCGGTGAACATGTTGATATTGATGATGAAGTGATGGAATTGCCACTCGGGTAACACTGAGATGATATCATTGGCCACTTGATGAGTGGGACTGATAAGTGTATGGCCATACCCAAATAAGTTGGTTGCTTATTTGATTAATCAGTCAACTCAAGATCAAGAAATATAATAAACAACAGAAGAGGATGACAGGCACCATGCCTCTTGTTTATTCATATCGATATCGTTAGGCAAAGGACACTATGAGATTACTACCGGGTGAGTGTCTTCTAAAGACTGCTGCATCTCTGTCTTAATTGGGGGCTGTAATGGTTTGCTAGAACCCACTTACAGTCTATGGGCCTTGGGCCTACTGCCAACATAAAGACAGACCCATAGGATCGTGCACATAGATCAACTGAGCTGGAACTTATAGAAATTGTACATGTAATGTACATTGGAAGGAATGCGTTAATTAATTAGTTGACATTCGGTGTCAAGGTAATTAATTGACATTGGGTTGAATTTAATTTAATTAATAAGTTTACATAATGTAATTAATTAATTTATCAATTAATTGAATTACATAAAGTAAACAATTAATTAAATAATTTTCCTAAGTAGGAAAATTAAATACATGTATTGTGTCAACTTAAGTGTGATTTAATTTTATTTAGGGGTAATTAAATTTAGCCAAATGGAATTAAATTACATAGTATATACTTTTTAATTAAAGTTTATTTATGTAATTATAATCCTAGTGGGCTTGGGTTTAATTAACCTAATTAGAACCCAATTAGACAAGGTGTCTATAAAAGGGCACACTTAAGGAATAAAAACCTAATTCAACTCTAATTAATTGCTGGAAATTTCAGCCACCAAGAGCAGCCCCAAAACAGCCGAAAATCCCAGCATTAAACCTCCATTCCTTCGCGTCTTCGGCTAGCACCGGTTCCCGCTCAATAGTTGGTGGTGCTCCGGACTTTGGAGATCGCAGTTTCAAGAAACGATTCTGCAGCAGTCTCTAGAGGAGACGAATTCGGTGAGTTAATCTCTCTTGATTCTTATTTGTTTTTATTCTAATCAATGGTAATTGGACACGATAAGTGGATTCTAGGAAATTTTAAATGGTGTATTTTTCGCTGTGCCACGTTATTTTTCCTATGACGAATCCCAACAGGCTACCGCCCTTGCTTTCTTGTCATGGTATCGAGCGACTTTATTTTTGTATGCTGTCATGAGGACAGAGGCCCTCTCTCTTCTTTCCTCCAGCGAGTCCAAGTGAAAACGAAGGTTGATGCCATTCTGAGCTTCGCTGTAGTAAGTCACCCGGTCACTGGGGGAGCCTATTTCCACCGGGATCACTGCTTCGGTATCGTACATTAGGGCGAAGGGGGTCTCCCCTGTGGCCCGTCTTGGGGTGGTTTTGTATGCCCATAGTACGCTGTTAAGCTCATCAGCCCATGCTCCCTTGTGCCCCTCCAACCTTTTCTTGATGGCATCACATATGGTGCGGGTTCGTAACCTCTGTCATGCTGTTGCTCTGCGGATGTGCAACTGAGCTACACCTATGTGTGATGTGGAAGCTTTCGCAGAATTCTTTGAATTTTCTAGAGGTGAATTGAGTCCCATTGTCCGTGATGATTGTGTTCGGTATACCGAACCTTCCTAGGATGTATTCTTTCACAAAGGTCATTACTTTTTTAGGAGTGATGGTGGAAAGAGCTTCTGCTTCCACCCATTTGGTGAAGTGATCAACCGCAACAATTATCCACTTCCTCTGTTTACTTGCTTCCAGCATCGGGCCCACAAGGTTGATCCCCTATGTCGAAAAGGCCAAGCTGTTATTATGGGCTGTTGTTCCGTCGGGGGTTGGCTGGTTCTCTTGGCGTGTACCTGGCACTGGTGACAAGTATAGATGTAGGCGTCTACATCTTCTTTCATTGTTTCCCAGAAGTACCCCATGAGCATTGCTCTGCGGACTGTGGTCTGGGTGGCCTGATGTGACCCGCAAATCCCCTCGTGGAGTTCTCTCAACACGTAGTTCCCTTCTTCTGGCGAGACGCATTTCATCCACGGGCGACTGAAAGACTTGCGGTAAAGCTGTCTGCCTATAATAGCATCCCTAGCAGATTTCCTCGAGATTCGGTGAGCCATTGATTCATCCTCCGGCAATATTCCCTCTTTTAGGAAGTCAATGCACGTGGTACTGTGGTCTATCATTAGGGCTTCGTTTTGGTCCTTGCTAGGGTGTGATTGTACCTCGTACGGACAGTGTAGATGCTGCCACTCTTCCTTGCTTGAGGCAGCTTTAGCGAGGTCGTCCGCCAAGCTGTTGGCTTCCCGGGCTATGTTTTCTATCTTCTATATTGTTCCTTGCACCTCAATCTATTTCAGCAATCTCCGGACCATGTCCAAGTATCCTTTCATGGCTGGGTCTCGCACCTCAAAGTGCTTGTTTATCTGGTTTGACACCAATCTTGAGTCGCTGAGTATCCGGACCCTGTCTGGCCCTATCTCCTTGATCAGTTCAAGTCCTTTGATCATCGCCTCGTATTCTGCTGTGTTATTTGTCGTTGGAAAGTCCAACTTCACTGCATAGTGGAGTCAGATCCGGTTTGGTCCTTTGATGTATATGCCTGCTCCAGCCCCTTCTTTTGATGACGCTCCATCTACAAAGATGTCCCATTCTTCAGATGGAGGTGTTGAGTCGTGCTCGAGGTCTTTGAACTCTGTTACGAAGTCTGCCAGGATCTGAGCTTTCAAGGCTTGCCTGCGTTCGAATCTGATGTCGAATTCTCCTAGACGTATCACCCATTCCTCCAATCTCCCAGATGTTTCAGGCCGTTGCAGCACCTTTCTGAGCGGGAACCCGATTCTAATGATGATGGTATGCGCCTGGAAGTAGGGCCTTAGTCTGTTGGCTGCGGAGAGCAGGGCTAGTGCCATCTTCTCAATATTGGGATATCTTGTCTCCGCCCCTCATAGTACCTTACTGGTGTAATACACCGGATACTGCTGTCCGCCCTCTTCTCTTACTAGAACCGATCCAACGGCTTCTTCAACAGCTGCTAAGTATACATACAATTTTTCTCCCGGCACCGGTCTACTCAGCAGCGGGGGTGATGTGAGAAACTTCTTCAGTTGGTCGAACGCCTCATGGCATTCCTTATCCCACTTGAAGGCCTGCCCTTTCTTAAGCGCTTTGTAAAACGGCATGCATCTTTTTACGGAGAATGAGATGAACCTTCCTAGGGCGGTGACTCTTCCATTTAGTTTCTTGATGTTGTTGAGGGTCTTGGGCGGAGCCATCTCTAATACTGCCTTTATGTTCTCCGGGTTTGCTTCAATCCCCCTCTGTGAGATCATGAATCCCAGGAATTTACCACCCCATACTCCGAATATGCATTTTTCCGGATTGAGCTTAAGCTTGTGCCTCTGAAGGATGGAGAATGCCTCCTTAAATCTCTGGGGTGGTCATTCAGGGTCCGGCTCTTGACAATCATGTCATCTACGTATACTTCGATCGTCCTCCTAATCAAATCTTTGAACATACCATTCACCAACCTCTGGTAGGTGGATCCTGCATTTTTTAATCTAAAGGGCATGACCTGGTAACAGTATGTCCCTTTGTGCGTTATGAAAGAGGTTTTCTCCTGATCCACCAGGTCCATGGGTATCTGGTGATATTTGGATGCCGCATCCAGGCACGAATATATGGCATAACCGGCAGTCAAATCGACCAGTTGGTCAATGTTGGGTAGTGGGTAGCTGTCTTTGGGACATGCCTTGTTGAGGTCGGTGAAGTTGATGCATATGCGCCATTTTCCACTGGCCTTCTTTACCATCACTATGTTCGCCAGCCATTTAGGGTATTGAACTTCCCGGATGTGTCCTGCCTTAAGTAGCCTCTGGATCTCTTCCTCGATTGCCCTCTGTCTTTCCGATGCGTATTTCGCCTCTTCTGGACCACTAGAGTTGCTTCCGGGTTTACATTGAATGAGTGTTTCATTATTTCTGAGGGTACTCCTTTTATGTCACTAATTTTCCAGGCGAATGTGCTCTGCTCTTCTTTTATTACTTGTATGATCTGCTCCTTGATGCCACTGTCTAGCACTTGGATATCCATACGCTTCTGTCTGACGCGATTGTTAGTGTTTCCAATTTGTCCACCGGCTCTGTCTTTCTTTCCTCTTCCTCCGGGCTTCTTTCTGGTTGCAGGGAAGCGAGGTATGCTCTTTGGGCTATCTGCTGGCTTCCTCTGGCTATCACCCATCCGGAAGCGGTGGGTATTTGCAACGTCAGATACCAAATTGATAAGAACGCCTCTGATTTTGAGAGAAGTGGTCTCCCTAGTATGGCATTGTATGCCAGTGGAGAATCTATTAAGGTGAAATCTGCCTTCGTCCTCCATACGTGTTTCTCATCCCCTATTTCCATATCCAACGTTACCTGACCTGTTACCGGTACAGTGTGTCCACTGAGGCCGACCAATGGGGCGTGGACCAGATGGATTCGATTGGGCGCTACTCTCATCTTCTCTATTGCATGTTTAGTGATGATGTTGGTTGAGCTTCCCCGTGTCCACCAGGATACGCTTGACCAGGTAACCTTCGATCTCTGCTTCCATGACCAGGGCGTCTGTGTGGCCCAGTGCTACTCTATTCTCCTAGAAGGGAGGGTTAGGCTTAGTGTCTCTTTCGGTTTCTTTTACTGTTTTGACCTTTTTAGCTGGCGGATCTCCCCCTGCTATTACCATAACCACTCCTTTCGCTCTTTTGGTTGGTTGGCACTCTTCATCAGCCGGTCGTTTTGGTTCCTCCTTGCCTTTCCTCTCCACAAACTTTCGGAGCCTGCCCCTCTTAATCAGTTCCTTGATGTCCGCTGCTAGCCGCTTGCAGTCGTCCGTGTCATGGCAGTTTATGCGGTGGTATTCACAGATTGCTCTCTCGTCTTCTCCCATGATCTGCCCTCTCCTAGCTTCCGGGTAGGATAGGCTTTTCATGCCTCTGCTTTTCTCGACCGCTACTAGCACCTCGCTTAGCGGCCGGTTAAGGGGTGTGAATCCTCTTGGTTGTCTGTGGTCCCTTCTATCCCTCCTGGGCCGCCTATCTTCTGATATCCTTTCTCCCACTTTATGGTGCCAGACTGGTGCACCCACTTCATCTAGTTCTATGAATGTCTTTGCAAAAGAGATCATCTGGGTTACATTTTAGGGCTTCCTCAGGACCAGGTCAGCCCTTAGTCTTTCATTAGTTGTGTTGGTGATTAGTGCTTCTAGAGCCGCATGGAAATCCAATCTCCGAATCTCTATTATTGCTAGGTTGAATCGGTCCACGAATTCTCGGAGGGACTCTCCTTGCCTCTGTTTTACATTGTGCAAGGTTCTACTAGCTGTTCCGGTGGGGAGTGAACCGTAGAACTTGGTGCAGAATTGCTCCCTAAGCTGTTCCCAACTATTAATTAAGGCCGGTTCTAGTGTCTAAAACCAATACGAAGCCAGATCCACCAGTGTTGATGAGAATAATCTGCACGTTAATCCCTTATTGGCCCCAACTATCTCCATCCCATTTTTGTAGTTTCTAGAGTGGACATAGGGGTCTGTTTTCCCATTATAATTCTCAAAATTCAATTGTTTGAATTTTGGGTCGCATGGTATGTTCAGGATCCGGTTGGTGAAACAGGATCCTTCGCTTTCTAACAGAGGTTCTTGTATGGGCACTGAGAATCGAGAGAAGTAGTGTTTGAATAATGCCATCATCTTTGGGTCGTCCACTCCTTCTGGCGTAGGTGTTGTTGCTTGTGCTGGAGGTGGGCCCAACATGTACCCGTGGGTAGGATGATAGCTAGGCGGGGGCATCTGGACCAGGGTCTGGAGGTTGGGTAGCCTGGTTTGTGACATCGTTGGAGCTAGTGGTGCCCCCATCATTGTATGCTGGGTTGTGACATCCCCAAATCCAGGGAAGATCATGTTTGGCTGATTTATCTGCCTGGCATCTCCTGAGAAGCCATGTACTGGGTTTGTGGTCGGTGGGGCCATAGTGTACTCTGGTAGTGCGAAAAGGTTCCTAGCCACTCCCATTCCTAGGCTGTCAACTCCTGTGATCAGAGCAGACGTGCTACTGCTGATGGTTGGTCCAACCATGCCATAATTTTGAATTTGAAGAAACGCCTGCCTCAGGTCTCTGGCATCGACGGGGCTCAGGTTGCTGGCTATGCGATTGATTACCGCTGCCTGGGGAGATATGGATGAGTTCAATGTCGCCAGCGGAGTTGTGGTTGTGAGAGAATCTCCCAAAGTGTCTGAAGTCATGTTAGCGGAACTTGAATTCATGATTAGTCGTCCACATTCACTGCACCAAATGATGGATTCAGGTAAATCCTTTGGATTATCCGGGTCTGGGTTGCTACTCTGACCGGATCTAATACTGCTCCTGTAAGATAGAAAAGATGAGACACCGGTAACATCTGGGGTAGACTCCGATGCCTAAGTTAGTATGCTTATTGTGGATTGTGAGTATTTTTAAGAGAATAGAATAGAGTTGAATAGAATATCATCTACCTCAAAAGAACGCCCTCCTTTCATAGGAGGGGTGGTAGAGTTGGATTGGTATTGGAAGAGCTTACCAATCCTTCAGATCAATCTTAGAGGGTCCACGTGGGTGGTGTTCCTGCCCTAGTAAAACATGATGAGTGGACTCCTAATTGGACACCACCTCTTCTCCTAGGATCTCTTCGCGAATCAAGGAAGCTTAATCCGAATCTGTTCAGGGGAGGCTAGGATCCAGATGTGGTAACCAGCTTCTTTAACCGGGTGAGGGAATCTGAGTCTGGACTACTGGATGGTACCGGACGAGATGTCATCACTTATTAATTAAATCAATCCAATGTTAATTAATTACCTTAACACCAAATGTTAACTAATTAATTAACGCATTCCTTCCAATGTACATAACATGTATAGATTCTATAAGTTTCAGCTTAGTTGATCTATGTGTAAGATCCTATGGGCCTATCTTTACGTTGGCACTGGGCCCAAGGCCCATAGACTGAGTGGGTTCTAGCAAACCTTTACATCCCCCGATTAAGACAAAGATATAGCAGTCTGGTGAAGACACTTACCCGGTAGTAATCTCATAGTGTCCTTTGCCAAAACGATATCGATATGAATAAACAAGAGGCATGGTTATCGTCCTCCTCTTCTGCTGTTTGTTATATTTCTTGATCTTGAGTGAACTGATTAATCATACAAGCAATAGACTTATTTGGTTATGTCCATACACTTGTTAGTCCCACTCATCAAGTGGCCGTTAATATCATCTTGGTGTTGCTCGAGTGGCTATTCCATCACTTCATTATCAATATCAATATGTTCACATGTCCACCCGATCATACCTATATTTAGCATCCTTTACAGACCTGTTAGGCGTATGTCAAAGTGTATGAGATTCCATATCTTTACTATAATGAAATCAGGTCTGAGGACAAAAAGACCTACTCAAGAAAGACTATGACGTGACAACCATATGGCTTTCTTATGCAGATCGATCCAATCTCATGTCAACGACATGTACCCATATTCATGACTGACTATACAACTACTATGGCTAAGAATTAGGGCACACCAACAGTTAGGTCTTAACTAATGGACATTAGGGTTTTATCCTTTCTCTTTTATTTGAAATACTAAAAGGTAAAAACCCATTATGCTCCTCCTTATAAATATCTAGATATTTTAGCCAAAATATATACCATATTTAATAACATAATGACTTAGCCAAATTTACCATGTGGTTGCATAGTCATTATAACTAATTCTCAAAAGCGATCATTATATTTTATTTTGGGACTTAAGAATTATTCCCATAAAATAAAATAATCCATTAATATGTAACCAATACATATTAAATGGTGTGTTGCAAAAACTGCTTAAACTCCTTAGCGTGTGATCCTGTAGGTCTATCTGTATGTTAGCCATGGGCCTGAAGTGACATTCAGCCCATAAGTTGTAAATGGGCTCTAGCAAGCCGTTACAACCCCCCATTTGAGATGGAGATGTCAAAATCAAACTGACATACACCTAAAGTATTCTTATACTATCCTTTGCACATTTGATATCGGTGTCCTACATAAGGCATGGCTCAGTCATCCTTCTAAGTGATAGGACATTTACTTGACATCTAAGCAGACTGGTAAAGTCAAATAAAAGATTATCCAATGATCATTTTATTTGGGTACGGCCATACACTACTCAGTCTCACTCATCAAGAGGCAGGTGATATCATCTTTTTCCTGAAGAGATAGAAATTCCTTCACATTACTTCCAGTCCCAGCATGATTCTCGATATACCTAATGTACCCATACTTAGCACACAGTTACGGGCCCGTTATACGCACATCAAAGCATACAAGGTCACATCCAGGAGTGTAGTATATCGAGTCTAAGGATACAATATAAGCAATATGTGAGAAACACTAATGACACTTGACTATGTAGTGTTCTTATAAGCGGATCGATCTAGTGCACTATTCACTAACATGATTATGCCTTTTATTAATATAAAGCAAATGTATATATAAATATACAAAACACCAAGTAGAACATCTAGAGACTAGGGCATACACCAACAATCTCCCACTTGCACTAGTCATTGCTATGCTAGGGTTTAGTCCTCACATATCTCACATGACCCTCTCTCTATGGCCTCACCAATAGCTTTGGTCAAGGGACCAACAATGTTATTCTTGGAAGCAACCTTGCTAAAATTCACATTTCTTCTCTGAACTCAATCGCGAATGAGATAGAATCTACTGAGTGGGTATCTGGATTATAGGTATAACCATGGTGCCTAAGCTTATGCAATGGCCATGTTGATGTACAGAAGAAGTATACTGGGTCTAGGAGAGAGTTACCAACTACTAACTGAGTGACTAACTTCCCAATCCAAACGGTTTACTACGCATCCATTGTGTAATAAAAAAGAACTCATTTTCTATTATAGAATGGAAACAAAATATTGTCTAAAATTGCTCACTTGCAACACTCATACAAATTTCAAACACATATTCTCATTGCGATCATTAGTCATCAATATACGTGTGACATTAGGTCTAGTAAACAGCCTGGCATATATGATAAAAACCGATTGCTGAAGCATATAGAATTCTACTAATGTATTCACTCTGTTCCCTTGTAGAGGGATAATCCTTCTTACATAAATTAAGACCATGAAGAAATGGAAAGAAACCTTTCTTCGTATTTCTCATGTTGAACCTTTCAAGGACTTAATCTATGTAACTTTCCTGACTTAAGCCTAGAAGTCGAAGTAATATATCCCTATAGATCCTTATACCTAGTATAGTCTTGGCTTCGCCCAATTCCTTCATTGTGAAACATTTTCCTAACCACTCCTTAACACTTAAGAGTGTTAGGACATCGTTTCCAATAAGTAAGATGTCATCCATATATAAGACTAGGAATACAATTATGCTCCCACTGCCCTTCTTATACACAAAAGGCTCATCTTCATTCTTGGTGAAGCCAAACTCTTTTATTGCTTCATCAAAATGAAGATTCCAACTTCAGGATGCTTGCTTAAGACCATAAATGGATCTTTGTAGCTTACATACCCGATTAGAATACTTAGGACCGACAACCCCTCTGGTTGAGCCATGTAAACATCCTCAAGGAGGTTTCCATTAAGGAAAGTGGTCTTGACATCCATCTGCCATATCTCATAGTCATACCATGTAGCTACGGGGATTAGTATCCCAATGTATTTGAACATTGCAATTGGAGAGAAGATTTCATCATAGTCTATTCGATGGACTTATCTGAAACTCTTCACTACCAATCACCCTTTGTAGGTGTTGTCAACCTTCAACTTGAAGCACCATTTGTAACCAATGACTTAGCACTCGGAGGTGGATCAACCAAGTTCCAAAATCAGTTATCGTACATTAATTGCACCTCAGCTGGCATGGCTTCGAGCCATTTGGCTGAGTTGCGGCTTACGATGGCCTCCTGGTAGGTGGTCCACTCTTCCTGATCATATATAAGAAGAGTGTTGTCATTAGTCATGAGAAATTTATAACTCTCTGGCTGGTGACAAAACCTACCAAACCTTCATAGGTCTTGTGTGATTGGCACAGATTCCTCAACCCTTTAAGAATCTTGCTCAATCTCCAAACTTCTTGTTTAGGAGCTTGTGGTTGTTGAACTTCACTAAGTTAAATTCTACTCCCACTATCTTTTCTTGGACATGAACTCTTTTTTAAGAAAAATAACTTTCCGAGACATAAACACTTTGTTTTCATCACGGTTGTAGAAATAGTACCTTTTTGTCTCCATAAGGTACCCCACAAACAAGCACTTGTCAATTTTGGAAGATAGTTTGTCCATGCTCAACTTCTTGACATGGCACTCACATCCCCAAATCCATAAGAAAGGCATATTTTGCACCTTGCCCATCCATATCTCATATGGTGTCTTTCCAACTGCTTTAGTTGGAGTACAATTTAGTAGGAATGCAGTTGTTTCTAGGCCATAGCACCAGAATGATACCAGAAGAGCTGCATGACTCATCATAGAACTGACTATGCCCAACAGCCTTTTAGTACTAATGTTATAGATGGGCTTAGTATCACTTAGGTCTAGGATGTAGAGACCATTTTTTGATAGTCCTTAGCCATAAAGAATGTCTCCATACAGATACTAATAGTATTATTTGAAATAATAAATTTAAACCCATCATAATCCAATACCGAAACTGAAATGATGTTCCTGCTCATAGTAGATAATAATAACAATTTCTGGGAACTAAGACTATTTGGTTAGCACCTTAAGTGGAATTCTCCAACCTCAATGGCCACGACTTTGCACCATTTCCAACTCGGAGGTCCACTTCACCAGACGCTAGCGATCTTCTATTTCTTAGTCCCTCCATATTGCAATAAATATGAGTACCACATCCGTTATCCAATACCCATAATGTTGCAATGGAAAGATTCACTTCTATAACATAGATACCTTCATTGGGAGCAGCACACTTGCTCTTCCTCAGCTCATCCATGTAGAGAGGACCATATCTAATGTGTATTAAATACACACACTCTAGAGAAGTGCACTCTATCGATCAAGTAATATAAGATAAGTAAAGTGTCGATCCCTCGAGGACTATGCATGCTAACCTAAACACAATCTGGTGTCTATTAATCTAGGTGGATATTATTATACCTTGGATATATGGTTTATAAAATAAATCTATTGCTAAGAACAAATTAAATAAAATAATTCAAACTATGAATAAATTAAGATTGATATAAGAAATCTAATGGGAAGGCTAACTAAGGCATCTGGTTTCACCTAACGTACATTCTAACAATTCTTTAAGTCATACAACTAACTTGATTAAATTCCAAAGATGGCGATTTCCATAATTAATCAATACCGGTTAGGGGTATCAACTCTAATTCTTAATCTAAGCTCTTAAACCTCTTAGTTCTAAGCGGTCAAGCGAGAAAGCATTAAGTTTAAGAAACCCTAGCACAAACTAGTGAGCCATAAAAGCAATGGTCATGCAATCATTGTGTTATGTGATTCCATTAATTTAGTCCTTAGATCAATTATAAATTAACTACAGGCATTGAAATTGACAGTCACACATTCAAAGCATTAAACATGCACAACATAATCAATAAAAAATAATACGAGTTGAATTATATTAAACTAAAAAGTAATTACATCAAATATGTGCTAAGATCCATTATGGCCTTAGCTATGGTGGAATTAGTTCATGACTGTACTAACTACAACCAAGAACATTAAAGAAAACATAACAAAGAGAAAGTTTACAAGAAACTAGAGAGTCGAGGTGATCGATAGAGAATTATACGAATCGTTGATGCAGGTGGAATGAAATGCTCCAAAACCTAGCCTCTCAATCATGGCTTCCTCAAGCTCACATCTCCAAGAACGTTCTTGCCAAGAGAAAAAAAAGTAATAAAACTAAAACTAAAAACTATTCTTGAAACTCTTCTAACTTTCTCCGTTTTAAACCTAAACTCCAAAGGAAAGAACAAAATAATAATAAAATATTACAATCCTCTTTAGGGGAAACAACTTATAACACTCCCATTAGGAATAAGAGTAATTAAAACAAGGAAGAATCCCTAAACATAAAGCTTTGACACCTCTTCCATAAGTCAAACCCGTAGCTTCTTTTAGGCCCACCAAAAATGCTGGCCCAAATCATTATTTCAACTTCAAAACTTCAAAATCAGCACTCCGTAAGGCATGGTCATGCCTTAGGACTACTTCTGGACTGCTCCAAGCTAAACTCACTTCTTTTTCAAGCACTTTTGGCTACTTTTTCCTCATTGATGTCCTAACAAAGAAAATAGCACAAAGAAAGTAAAATATGCCTTAAATAGAACAAAAAAAGCCCGATTAAAGCTCATAAACCAAGGTAAAATAAGCATATAAAATACACTTATCAAGATCTTTTCTAATGCCAATGCAAGTTGTAATGGAAGCAAATCTCCTCTCCTTGGCCCTTGGTCCAAGGCTTTGCAATAGGCTTGGGTTGCTCTCCTTTAAGCACAGAACCCTTGCCTTTAGGAGCAACCTTGGCCTTTTGCTTGCCTTTGCTAATAGGGACATTCCCTTTTGTTTACCAAGAGCACCAAATTGGTCTTTTGACCGACTATTCAGTAGTCTTAAGCATCCCATGCAACTCTAAAATAGTCTTACTTATCCATTCCATGTTGTAATGAAGGATGAATTGGTCCTAATAATCTGATAGAGATGACAAAACAATGTCAATAGCTTAGTCTTGCAGGATGGGAGTGTTGGATGTGTCCTAGTCCCGAGGCTTTGGTCCTTGTATTTGTATTATACATTTGTACAATTTTATTGGATTTAATGTATCATACAATTTGTGTTACTAAATAAAGGCATTAATCTATTTATTACATATCTTGTGCTATGTTTTAAATAGTATCCAATGGAGATATCCATATCCATGTTGACAAGTGTCATACACTTAGTAGTAAGACCATGGATAGGAAAAATGATATGACCATAAAGTCATTGTGGTGTCTTACCGGCCATTGGACATGGCATGTCAACCAAGTTAATGGGTATATGCCAAAGGGGCATGGAACTGGATAGATCCACTAAACGAGAAATCCACACGGTAAAGTATCACAAGTGATTCTCGTTAGTACTTGTATGGATCCTTTGACCTGACCATGTCATGGTACTACATATGAAGTGGCATACTTTGGTGTATGCCTAAAGGGCCTGTAATAGGGTGCCAAGTATGGGTACATTCGGGTATGTCTGTGAACATAGCAATACTATGGATATGTAGAAGGGAATGTCACTCAGTAGTCCATTGAGAAAATATCATCGGCCTCTCGATGAATGAAATTGATAAGAGTGTGGCCACTCCCAAATGAGTTGGAACTTATTTCTGAGCATCGATTCATTCGAGATCAAGCCGGACACAAAAGAGGGTGATCAATCCATGCCTTTGTGTTGGACACCGATATCAATGACATGGGATATATGAGTTTACACTACAAGGTTATGATTACAGTTGGATTACTATCTCAATCTTAATTGGGGGCTGTAGTGGCTTGCTAGAGCCTGCTTGCGGTCTATGGGCCATAGGCCCACTGCCAACATAAAGACGAGCCTATAGGATCGTACACATTGAACATCTGAACTCGAACTAAAAGGATCAACTGTATACTTTGAGTATACACATTAGCGAGAGAGGATTCTGTTAATTATATTACATAGATCAATTGGATTGATCAAAATAGTATAATTAATATTTGTATTGGCCTTCTCATAATTAATTCAATAAATTAATTGATGAGATTATTTCCTAGGTGGAAATATTTCACATGCATAGGTTTGCATATGTTTAATTTTATGAATGTCTAATTTAATTCCTCGATTAAAATTAATTGGTCAAATTAATTTTAATTTAAATGTATGTAATATATTATATGGTATAATATATAAACATACCTATTGAATTAAAATTACATTTGCAATTAAATTGGACCCAAAAGAATTAAATCAGACTTGGGCTTAAATGAGAGAAAGCCCACATAAAATTAAAAAGAAAATTGGGCCTAAAATTCCCATGGGGAATTCAGCCAACTAGGTTAAAATACCTAGTGAAATTTCAGTCAAAACATAAGTGTAAGAACAGAAAATTACAGCCATCTTTTCTCTCCTCCAGGTTGATCGGATCGCTAGCACGGTTTCGAGTTCGATAGCCATTTTGTGTATAGGAACATGGAAGAAGTCTACATTGATTTATGTAGCCATCTCTTGTAGAGATTTTCTGGTAAGAACGCAATCTTCCTCTATTTTATTTGGGTTTTAATTTCCACTTTAATTGCTCATGTTCACGGATTTGAGGAAATCAAAGCGTTCTTCCTCTTTATCAGTTGATTTCCGGTGAAAAATCCAAACAGTGATATCAGAGCAGGCTTTTGATCCGTGGAAATATTTAACTTGGTTGAATCCCTTTGTTTTTGAAATTTGTGTTTTTTTTAGGGTTTTGTGATTCTCCCTATTGAATTTTGCAATTGAAAAATTAATTTGCATATTGGTTATGTTGGATTTAATTTTCTATCACGTGATTGAATCTTGGTGATTTAATTTTATTGCTGTTTTTATTTTAATTTTGAAAATCACGACCTGTTTTCATGGGTACGGGACTGCCAGTGGCCGAATCCGTGGCAGGCAGCCGCTGTAGCAGCGAAAACAGCTTTAGCAGCCGCTGCCTCCTACTAGGCAGTGGCTGCCGCACTGCAACAGTGCCGCTGCTGCCCCTAACTGCAGCTGGCCTGGCCCTATTTTGGATTTGGAAGTTATTGAGCCCGGGACCCAGTTTTAAAATTTTAATGGATTTAAAATTTTGTGTGTTTAAATTTTCTGTAA
The DNA here is from genome assembly GCA_039660915.1 of Euphorbia tirucalli. Classification (NCBI taxonomy): domain Eukaryota; kingdom Viridiplantae; phylum Streptophyta; class Magnoliopsida; order Malpighiales; family Euphorbiaceae; genus Euphorbia; species Euphorbia tirucalli. Next base: position 13,940,326 of record CM077635.1, on the reverse strand, counting down.
TCTAAATGAGCATGGTTTCTTGAATGGAATTTTAATTTTATTCATGAAATATTAATTCTGGAAATTAATTGAAATTGGTTCAGGTTCTTTTGGCACAATTACCCAGACGGCTTATTTGGATTCATGGTTTCCCAATTCCAGTGGAAGCAGTGTTCTACCTGGGCTGGAGGCCCAAAGCCCATTAAGGGTTAGAACCATGGTGGTCCAAAATTGGTGATTTCATAAAATAATGGCTAAGGACATAATTGAAATGGGAACAATTTCATGCATTTAGCATGTTTATAAATCGATGTATTGGTTCACATACTTGTGTGATTGAATGCATGAATGGATGGGTTGGAAATGCCCTAGTCCCGAGGCATTGGTCCTTGTATTTGTATAATACATTTGTACATTAATGTAAACTTTATGTATTATACAATTTGTGTCAAGGAAATAAAGGCATTAATCTATTTATTATATGTCTTGTGCTATATTTTAAATAGAGTATCCAATGGACATCTCCATATCCATGTTGTCAAGTGTGAGGCACTTGGCAGTAAGACCGTGGATAGGGAAAACGATATGGCCATAAAGTTATCCGTAGTCTGTTCCAATCATGGGAATGAATGGAACTAAAGACTATCATCTTACCGGTCATAGATCCTTTTATGCTTTAAGTTTTTGATTTCCACATCTTAAGCTCCTGGGCCAGATTCGAGGAAATCGACGCATATTTCCGCTTTTATCGGTCGGTTTCCCGTGACGAATCCCAACAGGATGCTATTGGGCCTTATTCAAGTTAGGTTGTATTTTTCTTTTTGGGTAAATACGGCCTACGTGCCGTTTTCTTTTTTTATGTAATTTTATTTTATTTATTTATTATAAAATAACGTAAAGAAGAAGCCCATTGGAGAGGTGAGCCCAGAAGGAAGAAGAGAAGGCCCACCTGATATTTTTCTAGTATAGAACTAGAATTATATTAGGTTGTAATATAGGCCTATAGTAGTCCATTATTTGTTTAATTATGCTTTATTTATTTACATGTATGAATGTATGATCCAATCTCACTTTCACCCTCCTATGCATCTAAGCCGTTATTTAAATGAATCTAATAACCAAAAGGAAATTACTAAGTCGCTTAAAAGTGCTTCCCTCATTCAAAACCGACTCAAAGTGGGGATAGGGCAGTTGTAGACCATGCCCTTGTAGGATACATTGGAGTATTGTCATTTTGTATTGGGTTGGAGTATTGGTTACTCTAACACTTGGATGGAGGTTTGGACTTAGCATGGGTAGTAGGATTCTCCTGGCCTTAAGCACAGATGGGTAAGTGCCAACAAGCCCATCAAACCGAGAGTCCCTAGGTTGGGATTGGACGGCGTTCCTACCTAAATAATTATGGTATAGTTTTTCCAAGCCCTCATTTGGATATATCTTAATGAAATATGGATCTCGGTCCATTAGCCCAACAACTTGAGTTAATTAATAACATGATTCATTATTAATTAAATATGGGAAAAACAAAGCAAGACCCTTATTAACACTCTTATAATTTTTCTGTGTAGTAACCAAATGGCAACGAATAATTGACTTTCACTGCGATCTATCCTAGAAAGGGACAAGCTTTCTGGCCCTAACTTCTTGGACTAGTCTAGGAACTTGAGGATAGTTCTAAGATAGGAGTTTAAGGAGTATGTGTTGGAAAGGCTTGTACCAGCTGCACCAATGGGGCGTAATCCACCAGCTGCCCAGCTGGAGGAATACGAGGTGCACTTAAAGGATAATCAGGATGTGAGATGCCTAATGTTGGTGTGTATGGTCCCTGAGCTGTAAAAGCAGTTCACCATCAGGCCTTTGCTATGATAACAACTCTTAACGAGATGTTTCAGGAGTAAGCTCGTTAGGAAAGGTACCCGACCAATCAGGCATTCCACTCTTGTAGGATGGGGACTGAGACATTTATAAGCCCACACGTGCTCAAGATGAAGGGCTATCTGGATACTTTAGCCCGTCTCGGATCACCTATCTCACAGGAGTTGGCGGTTGATATGATCCTGGCTTCCTTGCTGGATTCTTATGATCGGTTCATCCTAAACTATAATATGTAAGGGATGAACCGTACTGTTAATGAGCTGTAAGGGATGCTCAAGCTCACTGAGCAGTCGATCAAGAGGACTCTACCGATACTGCTGGTCAACAAGGGGAACCTTTCTCTTTCTAAGGGCAAGGCTAAGGCAAAAGCCAAGGCTAAGAAAGCCAAGGCCAAAAAGGCTAAGGCTGAGCCTAAGGCTGGTCCCGAGAATGTCTGCTTCGAGTGCAAGCAGGCTGGGCATTGGAAGATATCATGTCCTAAGCTGTTGGGAGAGCAAAGGAAGACCCAGGGCTCATCTACATTAGGTATATATGTCATAGACATTAACCTTCACTATTTCAACATCCTGGGTATTGGATACTGGATGTGATTCTCATATTTGTTGTAATATGTAGGGACTTAAGAATAGGAGATCACTGGGATTTGGTGGACTTACGGGTTGGAAATGGAGCAAGGGTATCTGCCATAGAGATCGGCGAGTACCATCTATTGATACCTAGTGGATTAGTTTTGATATTGGAACATTGTTATTTTGTACCTGCTATGTGCAGGAATATTATTTTTGTTTCAGTTTTGGATATTTCTGGATTTAATTTTGCTATTGGTAATGGTAGAATTGGTTTATCTAGAGAGGGATTATTTTATAGAGGAGCTCTATTAAATAATGGCCTATATATCCTAGATCTGAATGAAACTAATCATGTCTATAATATAAATACTAAAAGGGTTAAGCCTAATGAACTTAATCCTATCTACCTTTGGAATTGTCATTTAACATAAATGAGAAGCGCATAGCTAGGCTTCACAAAGCTGGAATCCATGGATCATTTGACTTGGAGTCACTTGATATATGCGTGTCTTGTTTGTGATGTAAAATAACTAAAGCACCATTTAGTAAGAAAGGTGAAAGGGCTACTGGCTTATTGGACCTAATATATTCAGACGTATGTGGGCCCATGAGTGCAACTACCAGAGGTGGACATCTGTACTTTGTCACATTCACGGATGAAACATCAGTCCAATACCCTTGATAGGTTCAAGGAATTTAAGAATAAACTATAGAACCGACTAGGCAGAAATATCAAAGCCCTTCGCTGAAACTGAGGAGGCGAGTATATGAGCCTAGAGTTTGACTCATATCTGAGAGAGCATGGAATCATTCCATAGCTCACTCCTCCAGGAACACCACAATGGAATGGGGTGTTCGAACAGAGGAATAAGACTTTGTTGGACATGGTCTGCTTAATGATGAGTCACGCCTCTCTCCTAATAAGCTTCTGGGGATGCGCTCTAGAGACAGCAACTCTTATTTTGAACAATACTTCAACTAAGGTAGTGGAAAAGATGCCATATGAAATATGGATAGGTAGGGCACCCAATGTGTTTTTGCTACGAATTTCGGGCTGTGATGCACATGTCAAGAAATTGACTGGGGGTAAACTAGAACCCAAAACTGACAAATGCTTGTTTATGGGCTACCCTAGGGAAACCAAAGGTTATTACTTCTACAACCCCACCGAGAACAAGGTGTTTGTGGGACAAAAGGGGGTCTTTCTTGAAAAGGATTTCATTTCCAAGAAAGACAATGGGAGCAATGTTGAGCTTAGTGAAGTTCAAAGCTAACAAATTCCTAAAAAGGATAACTCAGAGACCAAGGTAGAGCTTCCACAGGAGGAAGCACCAGCCCAGGTCACACAAGGACCTAGAAGGTCTGGTAAAGATCGTTGGGAACCCGAGAGATATGTGTTTCTTGTTACTAATGATAACACTCTTCTTGTCTTTGATGAGGAAGAGCCCAAAACTTACCAGGAGGCAATTGCTAGCCCACAGTCTACCAACTGGTGCAAGGCCATGGAGGCAGAGATGCAATCTATGTATGATAATCAAGTTTGGAACCTGGTTGATCCACCTTCGGGTGCTAAGGTGATAGGTTGCAAGTGGTGCTACAAGCTAAAGGCTGACAATACCTTCAAGGGGCCGCTGGTAGCGAAAGGTTTGAGACAAGTCCATGGAATAGACTATGATGAAACTTTCTCACTCATCGCCATGCTCAAATCCATAAGGATCCTACTGGTCATAGCCGCTTGGTACGACTATGAGGTCTGGTAAATGGATGTCAAAACTACTTTCTTTAATGGAAAGCTACTCAAGGATGTGTACATGACATAGCCTGAGGGTTTTGTCAATCCAAAGCATCCCGGTAAGGTATGCAAGCTTCAAAGGTCCATTTATGGATTGAAGCAACCATCCCAAAGTTGGAATCTTAGATTCAATGAAGCCATAAAGGAATACAGCTTCATACAGAATTAAGATGAGCCTTGTGTGTATAAAAGGATTAGTGGGAGCATTGTCACCTTCCTGGTATTATATGTGGATGATATCCTTCTGTTTGGCGACATACCAACACTGCGAGGAGTAAAGCAGTGGCTGTGTAAGTGCTTCATAATGAAGGACTTAGGCAAGGCTGAGACGATCCTAGGGATCGGGATCTACAGGGATAGATCCAATCGGCTTCTAGGCCTAAGTCAGGCCACGTACATAGACAAAGTTCTGAAAAGATTCAACATGGATTAGGCCAAGAAAGGTTATTTGCCAATGAGCCATGGGCTGAAACTTAGTAAGAAGAACTATCCTAAGACAAGGCAGGACACGGAGAACATGAATTTGGTCCCATATGTGTTAGCTATAGGGTCAATCATGTACTCCATGATATGTATAAGACCTGATGTTGCCTTTGCAATGAGTATGATGAGTCGATACTAGTAGGATCCCGATGAGGATCACTGGAAGGCTGTCAAAGCAATCCTAAAGTACCTTAATTGGACTAAGGATAGCTTCTTAGTGTATGGAGGTCAAGAAGAGCTATCAGTTACTAGGTACACTGTTGCATGCTTCCAGACCTACCAAGATGAATACCAGTCATAGTCTAGGTAAGTATTCTTGCTAAATGGTGGTGCTGTTAGGTGGAAGAGCTCCAAGCAGCCGACCATCGCAGACTCTACTACAAAAGCTGAGTACATTGCAGCGTGTGATGCAGCTAAGGAAGCTGTATGGATAAACAAGTTTATCATTGAATTGGGAGTAGTACCAACTATTCAGGACCAGGTTGATATCTTCTGTGACAACAACAGGGCTTTTGCATAAGTTAAGGAGCCTCGCTCATACAAGAACACGAAGCATATGCTCAGGAAGTTTCACCTCATAAGAGAAATTTCCGAAAGGGATGACATTTCATTACATAGAGTGGACAACGAGGATAATGTTGCAAATCCTTTGACCAAGGCACTGGCTCAGCCCAAGCATAAGGGCCATACTAGATCTATAGGGATTAAGCCCATGCCTAGTTGGAACTAGTGCAAGTGGGATATTGTTGGATGTGCCCCAGTCCCAAGGCATTGGTCCTTGTATTTGTATTATACATTTGTACAATGTTATTGGATTTAATGTATTATACAATTTGTGTCATTAAATAAAGGCATTAATCTATTTATTACATATCTTGTGCTATGTTTGAAATAGAGTATCCAATGGACATATCCATATCCATGTTGACAAGTGTCATGAACTTGGAAATAAGACCATGGATAGAGAAAATGATATGACCATAAAGTCATCCGTAGTCTATTCCAGTCATGGGAATAAATGGAACTAAGGACTATTATTAGCTTGGTTGGATGGCAGTGTCTTACCAGCCATTGGACGTGGGATGTCATCCAAGTTAATGGGTACATGCAAAAGGGGCATGGTGCTGGATAGATCCATTAAACAAGAAATCCACATGGTAAAGTATCACAAGTGATTCTCGTGTAGTACTTGTGTGGATCCTTTGACCTGAACTTATCATGGTACTGCATGTGAAGTAGCATACTTTGGTGTATGTTTAAAGGGCCTGTAATAGGGTGCCAAGTATGTGTACATTCAGGTATGTCAGTGAACATAGCAATACTATGGATATGCAGAAGGGAATGTCACTCAGTAGTCCACTGAGAAGATATCACTGGCCTCTTGAACGTCTGAAGTCGAACTAAAAGAATCAACGGTATACTTAGAGTATACCCACTGGAGAGGGAGGATTCTGTTAATTATATTATATAGATCAATTGGATTGACCAAAATAATATAATTAATATTTGTATTGGTCTTCTCATAATTAATTTAATAAATTAATTGATGAGATTATTTTATAGGTGGAAATATTTCACATGCATAGGTTTATATGTGTTTAATTTTATGAATATCTAATTTAATTCCTCGGTTAAAATTAGTTGGACAAATTAATTATAATTTAAATGTATGTAATATATTATATGGTATAATATATAAGCATAGCTATTGAATTAAAATTACATTTACAATTAAATCGGACCCAAAAGAATTAAATCAGACTTGGGCTCAAAGGAGAGAAAGCCCACATAAAATTAAAAAAAAAATTGGGCCTAAAATTCCCATGGGGAATTTGGCGAACTAGGTTAAAATACCTAGTGAAATTTCAGCCAATACATAAGTGTAAGAGCAGAAAATTACAGCCGTCTTTTCTCTCCTCTCGGTTGATCGGATCATTAGCACGGGTCTGAGTTCGATAACCGTTCGTGTACGGGAACGAGGAGGAAGTCTATGTTGATTTCTGCAGCCACCTCTTGTAGAGATTTTCTAGTAAGAATCTAATCTTCCTCTATTTTATTTGGGTTTTGATTTCCACTTCAATTGCTCCTGGATACGAATTTGAAGAAATCAACGCGTTCTTCCGCTTTATAGGTTGATTTCCAGTAAAAATCCCAATAGGGAGTCTGATGCGGTCATCACACCATAAGGCTATGGAGGCAGGGAGCATGGAGGCAAGAGAGATCCTATGGAGCTGATAATTGGTCCAATAACACGGAGCCGTGCAAAGAAGATGCAACAAGTGCTTAATGGCCTAGTTATGCACTTATTTAAACATATGGAGGTTGAGGTTAATCACAACACACCAAATATTTCACATAGAGATAATTTAGTCTTGTGCTGTATTCAAGTCCACGAAAGTGATTATGGATCTGAAACTAATGTTTAGTTAGATTGGGCCTAATTAGACTTCCACGTATGAGCTAAGGATAATTAAGTGTTAGCACTTAAGACACCCTTAGGGAATATGTATGGATTTCGAATTGGGCTTAGGTATCTTTATTCAATTTTTATTTTTTTCCAATAATTGAGCTGTTTTAGGCTTAAAAATCAGTCCATAAACAACACTCAAAAGGTGATTTCTTTTTTTTCATCCTTATTGCATAAGGATTAGTTTTAAGTTTTCCTTATTTGTTTTGATTTAATCTTTCCTAGTTAGATAAGGATTTATTTTCCTTTTCAGTTTAGGATTCTACTTTGTTTTAGGCCTATAAAAGGTTGTTGGATGTTCCTTTTTTAACATATCAGATTATTATCAATAAAGGTTGAATATTTCCTTTGAAAATTTCGGTTGAATTTCCAGGTTCAATATTTTGAGAGTGTGTGATTGTGTTCTAACTCTTAAAGTATTACATTGATTGTGATCAATTGTTGTGGCTAGGTAATTGAGAATCAACCATTCTCAGGTTCTATCATCCAAATTGAAAGCTTGAATTAACTTTTATGTTAATTTGATTGTTCTTTTTATTTGATTGAACTAGTGAATTTATTGCCAATTGTTCTTCTATTTTTATTCTATTCTTTAATCTTTTAGTTTTGAAATTATAATCTGAAATCTAATTATAATTTCGTATTCTTTGTGTTTATTGGAACCTCATTCGATGATCGGGAACATTATTGAGCTCGGGTAGCACCTTGCTTAGCCAGATTCATATCAGTTGGTATCAGAGCTTTAGGCTTCGATTGAGGTTTGTCATGCTAATTCTTTTCAAGAGTCTTTTATTCATCGAGTTCCGCATCAGTTTGCTTCTAGAATAATTAGGGTTCTTTGAAGTTCCATTTTTTTTCTTCTTCTTCATTAAGAAAAGCCAATATATATATATATATATATATATATATATATATATATATATATATATATATATTCCATGCTTTTGTGTTTTTGTGAAATTTATTTAATTTGTTGCATTAGTTCTTATTGTTTTCTATCTTTCCAAAAAAAAAAAATTTCACGAAAAGATCCTAGAATAAGTTTCAATTTACATTGGCAGTATCTTTTTGCTTAAAGTTTCACAATCTTTTTACACAAGATTAGCCAAATTTTATTGAAACCCTTGTCATAGGATTGACTAACATCTACCCTGCTCTCTTTTTTCGTCTGTACACATCGTGTTTTGTTTACATAATTTTATTGTTTCGTTGCTTCATAGGATTCCACTGTCCTTTTTTTATTGCGATTTGCCTCTCGTTATTCAATTTTGCTTGGCTTGATTTATTAAGATCAATCAAAATAATATCATAGAGTGCGGAAACAATTGTGAGTATTTCTGATTTTGTTTTCTTTTCTTGCTTTTACATTTGTGATTCTATTTCTATCTATCTAACCATGTCTGTAGAAGATGAGAACACCATCTTTGATAAGATGGATCCAGAACTATTGCGAAAGGCTATTGCAGTAAAATTTAATTGATTGGCGCAAATAATGCTTGGTTTGAAGAGCCACTTGGATCTAATGGAATTAGAGAAAAGGAGAAATAGGAGGCCACACCAACGTTTTAAGCAAACTTCTGACCTCTAGGAAGATTCCGAGGATGAGCGTATGACTTCCAGCCATAGAAAGAGACGTCGTGAAGATGGTAATCTTAACACCATCAAACTGAAAATTCCTTCATTCCAGGGTAAAAGTGATCCTGAATTGTATTTAGAATGGGTAAGGAAAGTTAATGCTATATTTGATATACACTATTATTCGGAGGAAAAGAAAATTAAATTGGTTGTTTCCGAGCTAACCGATTATGCTACAGTATGGTGGGATCAATTTAAGGAAAATGGGCACAGGGATGGAGATCCGCCTATTGAAATGTGGAACGAGAAGAAATGAATCATGAAAAAGCAATTTGTTCCTTCCTGTTATCATAGGGAATTGCTTAATAAATTGCAAGCTTTAACTCAAAGGAATAAAAGTATGGAGGATTATCACAAGGAGATGGAGATCGCTATGATGAGAGCTGATGTTCAAGAGGACGAGGAGACCACTATGGCTCATTTTCTAGGTGGGCTTAATGAGGATATAGCTGATGCAATGGATCTTCAACATTATGTTACTTTAAAGAATTGCTCCACAAAGCTATCAAGATTGAGAAGTAGCTCCATCAGAAAGGAAAAGCACGGTTTGTGAATTCTTCTTCCTCATCATGGAAGCTGAATTGCAAATGTGAAGAAAAGGTTAGTGCTCAAACCCAACGGCCTAAATCTGATACTAAGGCAAAAGAGGACATGCTTGGCAAAGGTAAGGCCACTGAAACTCCTAATAGAAACCGTGAAATTAAATGCTTTAATGTTAAGGCTGTGGTCATATGATGCGTGATTGTCCTAATAAACGTGCTATGGTGATAAAATGTGGTGAAATTATAACTGATAGTGAGTCTAATTATGATGATAGTATGTCTGAGTTAGAAGATTGTAGTGATATTGAGGACGGAAGTGAGCATGTTGTAGTTGACAATGTTGCCCTTGTTGTTAGATGTGTATTGAGTGTTAAAAATAAAATACGTGATGAACAAAGGGAGAATATTTTTCATGCTCATTGTCGCGTGCAAGATAAAGTTTGTAGCTTGATTGTAGATGCTAGTAGTTTTTGTAATGTTATTAGTACCACCATGGTGGAAAAATTGGGCCTGAACATAACTAGGCATCCGAAGCCCTATAGACTTCAATGGCTCAATGACAGTAATGAAGTGAAGTTGACTAAACAAGTCTTGGTCAATTTATCAATTGGAGCTTATAATGACCAAGTTTTGTGTGATGTTGTCCCAATGCAAGCTTGCCATATACTTTTGGGACGTCCATGGCAGTTTGACCATGAAGCCATTCATTATGGTAAACTAAACAAAATCACCCTCATTAAGGAAGGAAAACTTTATACTCTTTTACCATTGTCACCGGTGCAAGTCTACTAAGACCAGCTCCACCTTCAAAATTCTTTCTTTGCGGAAGGGGGTTTGGTTAAGGATAGTGAAAACAAGAGTTTTAAAGTCAGTAAGGGTGAGAAGAGAGAAGAGGTGAGAGAAAAGGCATTAAGGTACAGAGACGAGAGTGAGAAGAGAGAAAAAGGGAGGAGCGTTAAAAAAGCCCAAAATTTATCATTATATGCTAAAATGAGAGATATTAAGGAAGTTGAATCTGAAAACAAAAATCTACTATTATTATATTGCAAGTATTTTTGTTTATCATCTCTAAACCAATCTAACCTTCCTTTAAGTGTTTACCCTCTTTTGCAGGAGTTTGAGGACGTTTTCCCTGAAGAGATGTTGAACAAGTTGCCCCTGATCCAAGGAATTGGTGCACAAATTCCTAATAGACCAGCCTATAGAAGTAATCTAGAAGAGATGAAAGAGCTTCAAAGGCAAGTGGCTGAGCTTATGGAAAAGGGATTAATTCATGAATCTATGAGTCCGTGTGCAGTACCAGTCATTCTAGTACCAAAAAAGGGTGGAACTTAGCGAGTGTGCATCGATTATAGAGCTGTTATTCAGAAAAACTTGAAATCATGGGACGAGGCATACCATTTATTGAATTTACATACAATAGGCCTGTGCATTCAACTAATAACTTGTCACCATTTGAATTTGTTTATGGTTTTAATCCTTTGACACCATTAGACTTGATCCCTTTACCTGTTAAAAAAAGGAAAAGTATAGATGGCGAGAAGAAGGTAGAATCGGTGCTTAAGTTGCATGAACAAGTAAGATAGCAATTGGAGAAGAAGAATGAGCATTATGCACGGCAAGCTAATAAGGAGCACAAAAAAGTGTTGTTTGAACCCGGTGATTGGGTGTGGGTGCATATGCGTAAGGAGCGGTTTCCTGCACAAAGGCTTTCAAAGTTACATCCGATGGGTGATGGACTATTTCAAGTCGTTGCACGCATTGGGGGTGACAAAGATTTGAGGATAAATCCTTTTCAAGAGAAAGGGAATGATGTGGTCATCACACCACAAGGCTATGGAGGCAGGGAGCATGGAGGCAAGTGAGATCCTATGGAGCTGCCATTTGGTCCAATAACGCAGAGCTGTGCAAAAAAGATGCAACAAGTGCTTAATGGCCTAGTTATGTACTTATTTAAACATATGGAGGTTAGGGCTAATCATAACACACCAAATATTTCACACAGAGATAATTCAGTCTTGTGTTGTATTCAAGTCTACGAAAGTGATTATGGATCTAAAACTAATGTTTAGTTAGATTGGGCCTAATTGGACTTCTACGTATGAGCTAAGGACAATTAAGTGTTAGCACTTAAGGCACCCTTAGGGAATATGTGTGGATTTCGAATTGGTCTTAGGTATCTTTATTTAATTGTTATTTTTTCCAATAATTGAGCTGTTTTGGGCTTAAAAATCAGCCGATAAACAACACTCAAAAGGGGATTTCGTTTTTTTTCATCCTTATTGCATAAGGATTTGTTTTAAGTTTTCCTTATTTGTTTTGATTTAATCTTTCCTAGTTAGATAAGGATTTGTTTTCCTTTTCAGTTTAGGATTCTACTTTGTTTTAGGCCTATAAAAGGGTGTTGGATGTTCCTTTTTTAACATATCAGATTATTATCAATAAAGATTGAATATTTCCTTTAAAAATTTTGGTTGAATTTTCAACTTCAATATTTTGAGAGTGTGTGATTGCGTTCTAACTCTTAAAGTATTACTTTGATTGTGATCAATTGTTGTGGCTAGGCAATTAAGAATCAACCATTCTCAGGTTCTATCATCCAAATTGAAAGGTTGAATTAACTTTTATGTTAATTTGATTGTTCTTTTTATTTGATTGAATTGGTGAATTTATTGCCACTTGTTCTTTTATTTTTATTCTATTCTTTAATCTTTTAGTTTTGAAATTATAATCTGAAATCTAATTATAATTTCGTATTCTTTGTGTTTATTGGAACCTCATTCGACGATCGGGAACGTTATTGAGTTCGGGTAGTGCCTTGCTTAACCAAATTCATATCAGTACTTGAAACACCCAAGATCCGATCGTCTGTCCCCACAAACCAACACGTGTATTTCTAGCATCCTTTGTCCTCACTCACATGCTTCCTGGAAATTTCTTCCCAGGAGGTCACCCATCCTGAAATTTCCCCAAGTCACGCATGCTTAACTTCGAAATTACTTTCGAATGGACTACCGAAAAGAAGATGCATCTTGTTGGTATAGGTAGTACCTACCAAATCTCTTATGTCATTTCTCAGCTATACTGTCCCATACCAGTACAGTCTCGAAATCTAGCCCTTCTGAACCATGCCATACTAGCACATTCTCGAAACCCTCTCTTTCCGGTATAGATTCGGTTCATTCCTGCCCCCATCGACATCCTTCAGAGCTGCTCCTTTCTCATGTTTCTCTACCCCGGTGCCACCCTTCACTAGGCCGCTCCTTGCTCAGGCCATCCACACCGGCGCCACCCCTCTTAAGATCGGGTCATTACAGGCCCACTAGCTTCTGCCTGGTTCGTCCCTAAACCACACCATACTAGGAGAGGGCTTGCTCCTGGGCACGGATTTGAGGAAATCAACGCGTTCTTCTGCTTTGTCGGTTGATTTCTGGTAAAAAATCCCAACAATGAGTCCCAAGCCTAGAGAGCGTATCAATATACCCCTTTAATAAGTGCTAAAAAGGCACTTATATAAGATATAGTCTATAAGGAGTTTACGATGTTTTTAGTTATTATATATTAGATTTCACGTTGGTATTGCTTGTTTTTATGATTTACAGTTTTAAAGTCTAAGTATGCAAATATGTGGAATTTAGCTATAAAAGGAAGCAAAAATGAAGAAAATTCTAAAGGAATAAAAAGACATAAGATTCAGACCGCGTCACGATCGTAATGCATTTCACGAGCGCAATAGAGCACTTTGATTTATAAAGAAATTAAAGAAAAGGGCTAGATCACGAGCGCGATGCCTATCACGGTCACGACCTAGCACATAGGTAGACTTTGACTTCAGCATTTCGCAAAGAAACCTATGTGAATCACGACCGCGACACTCTGTCATGATCGTGACATACACTCAGCAGCAGTTATTTGATCTTATCCGTTTGGAACTTCAACCGCCACTATGGATAAAAACAACCCTTCATGAAAAGACACAACTTTCCAAGAAGAACCAATAGTATTCAAGAGACAAATCCTTTCACAAAAAGGCACAACCATTCATTGGATCAACACAACCTTTCACAAAGAGGCACAACCATTCATTGAATCAACACAACCTTTCACAAAGAGACACAATGCTTCGATGCTTATAAATAAAGAAGGAATTCCAGAACATAAAGGGGAGGAAAAATCGACAAATGGAAGATATCTGTAGTATATAAAGTTAGAAAAATAAAGTGTCTAGAGAGTTCGAGTGTTGTTTCTAATATTTAGTATATGTAAAAGGAAGCCTAACGCCAAGGTCCTTGAATCAAGTATTGTCACTGTATAGAGAAAAGATACCCCCGAGGTTGCAATACACCTATAGGCATAAGGGAGTGTTTTATGCCCAATTACTTTCTTAAGTTTATTCTTATGCTTTTCCTTTATGAGAGCGTCACATTGTATATGTATTGAATGTTTACGAAATCAATATCGATAAGTTTTCTTATGTCTTACTCTTCATTGCATGACTAACGCCAAGTATGCATAATTAACATAGATTTATAATAAGATATAGAGAAGTTCGAATTTTACTTTGTCTTGTTTAGTTACAAAGATAGAATAAATTATGATGTATGATTGTTTTGCTCACTTTGTTAAATTAATTGGAGATCATCTTAATCTAGTTTGCCCATTGTGTATTAAGACCTTTAATTATTTTGGTAAAAGTATTCGATCATTTGTCTATGGGTTATTGAATAAAATCTATTTCTAGACATGCCCGTTGAAATAGAACTTATCCGATATACTCTTATCATAGGGATTGAATAGATAATTGATGCATATGCAACGAATATCTAAGATAAAATGCTTGTATATTTATATGACTAGATATTGAACAACAATTCAACTCATAACTAGTACTTTAATTGATTTAACTTGCCATTTACCCAATTCCCCATATCACTTTATAATTCGATACTTTAAATGCTTGTTGATTTTTGTTATTCTATTAAATTTTCTTTTTTTTTATTTTTATTTTGTAGTTTATGCCCAGAACGCATAGTTCTACGGACGAACTTGAACCATTTAATCCTGAAATCGAGAATTTTATTTCAAAAAGAAAGAAAAAGAGTAAGAAGAAAAATCAGAAGAAATCAGAAGAAGAAATGGATGAACAACCAAAGAAGTTGATGGATTATTCCATCCCTAGTCTTAATAGTACACAGGATGGTGTAGTAAGGCCACCTGTTAATGCAAATTCTTTTGAAATTAAACCTACTCTTTTGCAAATGCTTCAAAATAGTGTTAATTTTCATGGTTTTCCTAATAATGTCCTAATGCTCATTTATCTAATTTTCTCGAAATATGCGATAATTTTAAAATTAATGTAGTTTCAGTAGTAGCGATCAAACTTTGGTTATTTCCTTTTACTTTAAAGGATAAAGCAAAGGCTTGGTTGAATTCGTTGCCTCTGAATTCAATAACAACTTGGGATCAATTCGCCCAAGCATTTTTATCTAAGTATTTTCCTTTAGTGAAAACAGCTAGATTAATTAAAGAAATTACTTTGTTTACTCAATTTGAAACCAAGTCTTTGTATGAGGCTTGGGAAAGATATAAAGAAATGAAAAGATTATGCCCTCACCATGGTTTGCCTAGCAATTTATTAATACAAACTTTCTATAATGGGATTAATCATGTTACTAGAGGTACTATTGATGCCATGGCTAGTGATTCTTTAATGCAAAAAACAACCAAAGAGGCTTATGAATTATTAGAAGAAATGGCTAGTAATAATAGCACGTGGCCTACTGAAAGGGCACAAGTTCAATCTTTGAATAACTCAAATAGTCCTTCGAGTTCATCGAATTCTACTATGAAAGGAGTGCATCATGTTGACTCTATTACTATGTTACAAGCACAAATTTCTACTTTAACTCATAAAGTTGATAATATGTCTTTGGGAGTTACATCCCATAATCCTGGTATTGTATGTAGTCAACAAGGTCATGTTCCTAGTGAATGTAAGGAATTGAATATAGAGGAACAAGTGAATTTTGTCCAAGGGCAAGTTTGCAATAACCCATATGCAAATACTTATAATCTGGGATATAGAAACCATCCGAATTTCTCTTAGAGAAATAATGAAAACCAAGATCGGATGAATTCTAATTACCGATCGCAAGATAGAATTGGAATGTTGTCATCTAAAATTGATAAGTTTTTAAAAGGAGTTCATGCCAAAGTTAATCATCAAGATGAAAATTTTAAGAAAATGGAGTCTAAATTTGACCAACTTGTTAAAAATACTCATCTTCTATCCATAATTTGGAGGTTCAGATTGGGCAATTGGCCAATGCCATTCCTTCTCATGGACCGGGTGCATTTCCAAGTAATACGGAAAGAAACCCTAAAGAGCAAGTGAATGCGGTGATATTAAGATCCGGTAAGAAGTATGAAAATGTAGATCCTACTAGTCTTAAAACTAACCTAGTGCAGGACAAGACGTTCAAAGATGAAGAAATCATTCAAATTAGAGAAAAGGAAGCAGTTTCTAATCAATCAAATGTCGGCAAGGTTAAGAATGATAATTTTCAACCGAAACTGCCATTTCCGCATAGGCTAAAAAGGAAAGATGAAGATAAGCAATTTCATGACTTTGTTAATAAATTGAAAAATCTTCATATTAATTTATCATTCATTAAAGCTATTAGTCAGATTCCCAATTATGGTAAATTCTTGAAAGAACTTGTTTCTAAAGAGAAGAGTTGGGCTGATGCTTCAACTATTACTTTAAATGAAGATTGTAGTGCTATATTGTCTAGTAAAATTCCTACAAAGCTTAAAGATCTGGGTAGTTTTACTATTCCATGTAAATTGGGTGAAGTAGAATTTCCTAGATGTCTATGTGATTTAGGAGGTAGTGTGAATTTAATGCCATTAAGTATTTTTAAGAAATTAGATTTAGATGAAGATGTGAAACGTACTTCTATGATTTTGCAACTTGCTGACCAATCTATTAAGAAACCTTTTGGTATTATTGAGGATGTTTTAGCCAAAGTTGATAATTCCTATGGATTTTGTGATCCTAGATTTTGCTTATGATGAGCAATATCCATTGATTTTGGGTAGACCTTTTATGAATACCGGTCATGCCTTAATTGATGTCTCAGAAGGAAAAGTAATTTTCTGCATCGATGACGATAAAATTGAATTTCACATGGATAAAGCTACTAAATACCCTATGGATATGAAGTTTGCATGAAAATTGATGTTATTGATGTGTGTGTTAAAGAAATCTTAGATATAAATGATGATGATGTTGATATGCATGATAAGACTATTGAACATGAGATTGAAATTGTTAAACTTGAATTATTAGATAAAAATGAGGGTCCTTTACCAGCTTCTATTGATGTTCCACCTAATATTGAATTAAAAGAGTTACCAAGTCATTTAGGACATGCATTTTTAATGAAAGATGATAAGTTGCCTATAATAATCTCTAATAAACTTAGTTTAGACCAAGAAAAGGAATTAATTAAGGTGATTAGAAATAGGATTAGAAGTATAGGTTGGCAAATCTCTGATTTGAAAGGTATAAGTCCTAATGTAGTAATGCATCGTATTTAATTAGAAGAAGGTATGTTACCTAAGGCGGATAGACAAAGAAGATTAAATCCTAATATGAAAGAGGTAGTTAAGCAAGAAGTGATCAAATTGCTTGATGCCGGTATCATATACCCGATTTCGAATAGTGAATGGGTTAGTCCAATTCAATGTGTGCCTAAAAAGGGTGGTATGACTGTAGTTATGAATGAACAAGGAGAAATGGTACCCACCAGAACAACCACTGGATGGAGAGTGTGTATTAACTATAGAAAGTTAAATTCGGCAACTAGGAAAGATCCTTTTCCACTTCCTTTCATTGATCAAATGTTAGAAAGAATTACTGGACATGCTTTTTATTGTTTTCTAGATGGATTCTCATGTTATTTCCAGATTTTTATACATCCGGATGATTAAGAGAAAACCACTTTTACTTGTCCACACGGAACTTTTGCTTACCATACAATGCCTGTTGGTTTTTGCAATGCACCTGCTGCATTTCAAAGATGCATGACTTCTATTTTTGGTGATTTTATTGAGGATATTAAGGAAGTGTTCATGGATGATTTTTCTATTTATGGTGATTCATTTGAGCAATGTTTAGTTCATTTAGATAAAGTTTTGTCTAGATGTGAAGAGTCTGATTTAGTGCTTAATTGGGAAAAATGCCATTTTATGGTTGATGAAGGTATAGTTCTTGGCAATAAAATTAGTAAAAGAGGAATAGAAGTTGATAAAGCTAAAACTAACTTAATAGGAAATTTACCTCCACGAACTTCTATTAAGGGTGAGGTCTTTCCTAGGACATGCTGGTTTTTATAGATTATTTATTAAGAGTTTCTCGATAAATGCTAAAGCATTGACCAATTTGTTAGTTAAAGATACACCTTTTGAATTTACACCTGAATGTATCAATGCCTTTAATATTCTTAAACAAGCATTACTTAGTGCACCTATAATCATAAGTCCTGATTGCAACTTGCCATTTGAGATTTTGTGTGATGCTAGTGATATTACGGTAGGATGTGTTTTAGTTTAAAAGAAAGATAAGAAGTTGCATGTTATTTACTATGCAAGTCATACTCTTTCTGGTGCTCAGTGTAATTATACAACTATAGAAAAAGAGATGTTGGCTGTTATGTTTGCATGTGATAAGTTTAGATCTTACTTGTTAGGTTCTAAAGTTATAATTTATACTGATCATGCTGCTTTGTGATGCTTGTTTGCTAAGAAAGATACTAAGCCACACCTTATTCGTTGGCTGTTACTTTTGCAAGAATTTGATTTAAAACTAAGAGATAAGAAAGGTTTGGAAAATTTGGTTGCCGATCATCTTTCTAGGTTAGAAGATGAGAACGGTCCAATTGGTGAATCTGATATTATTAATGAAACATTTCTTGATGAGAGTTTAATGGCTTTGAAACATGCTAAGGAACCTTGGTATGCTGACTATTCTAATTACCTCGAAGCCAATGTTACACCGTATAACTTAGATGCAAATGCTAGGAAAAAGTTCTTTAATGTTGTGAAAAGTTATATTTGGGACAATCCTTATTTGTTTAAGATATGTGCTGATAATATTATTAGGAGATGTGTTGATGAGTCAGAATATGAGTCCATTTTATCTCATTGCCATGATAGTGCTTATGGAGGCCATCATGCATCAAATAAAACTGCTGCCAAAGTGCTGGAGAGTGGATTTTACTGGCCTACTTTGTTTCAAGATGCTCGTTTCTATGTTAATCATTGTGATAAATGTCAACGTGTTGGTAATATTAGTCGTAAAGATGAGATGCCACTAAAGAATATTTTAGAGGTTGAAATCATTAATGTATGGGGAATAGATTTTATGGGTCCTTTTCCTGTATCTCAATGACAGAAATACATCTTAGTAGCTATCGACTATGTTTCCAAATGGGTTAAGGCTTGTTCATGCTCGACAAATGACGCAAGAATAGTTGTTATGTTTTTAAAGAAATTATTTAGTAGATTTGGGCTACCACGTGCTATAAATAGTGATGGTGGTACAAATTTTGTTAATAAATTATTTGAGTCGCTTATGAGGAAATATGGAGTTCATTATAAGGTTGCACTCTGTATCATCCCCAAACTAGTGGTCAAGTAGAAATTTCAAATAGAGAACTTAAATGGATTTTGGAAAAAAAAGGTATCTAATTCGCGTAAGGATTGGGTGAAGAAGCTAGATGAAGCTTTATGGTCGTATCGAACAGCTTATAAGACTACGATTGGGATGTCTCCTTATCTGTTAATATATGGTAAGGATTGTCATTTGTTGATCGAGTTAGAACATAAATCTTATTGGGGTATTCGTTCCTTAAACTTTGATGCGAATCAAGCAGGTAAAAATAGGTTGTTGCAAATATCTAAATTAGATGAAATTAGGTCTATGGCTTGTGAAAATGCTAAGATTTATAAAGAGAAAACTAAGAGGTGGCATAATATGAAAATTAAAGCTAAAACTTTTAATGTTGGTGATAAAGTACTTTTATACAATTCTCGGTTATGTTTGTTTACGGGTAAGTTAAAATCACATTGGTATGGAGCATTCACCATTATTAATGTCTTTAGCAATGGAGCATTAGAATTAAGGAGTTCTAAGAATAATGTGTTTAAGGTTAATGGGCAACGTTGTAAACCATATTTGCGAAGGGATGATACCATTCAAGAGCAATTTATGAATGACCCTACACCCTATTTATTCTTCTTGACTTTGGTTTTATTCTTGCTTATGTGTGTTTTGTATGTTATGATGTGTTTTGAGTGTGTTTTAGTTGAGTATTAATAAATACAGATGAGTGTTTAAGTTTAGTGTTAAGTATATACTATAGTAGAGTAGTGTTAAGTTGCTGAAATGCATGAAAAACCGTAATTCGAGTGAATTGCGATCGTGACACATGGATTTTCAGATTTTTGACTTTCAGTTATTTTTGCTTTAAAACGGCCATAATTGGCTTAACTGTCATTTCTTATCCATTCTTAACTGTTATATCTGCTTCAAAAGTCATGTCTTTTCATGTTTTCACTATGAATACATATTTTTCCATTTTGAATTTTTCACTTTCAAAGTATTAAAACCCTAAGATTATCATACTTTCAAAGTGGAGTTTTCATTCTCAAACCTTTCAAACTTTCTGTAAATTAACAATTTTTCCAAAAAAAATGGTGACCCGTGAGAATGGGAGAGTTGATTTGAGGGATGAGTATGGAGCGCCTTTCCCTATCCAAAGTGCTCATGAAGGGAAGAGGTATGCTCATTTGAAGAAAATAGATTTTCGAGGAATGTTGTTTCTAGATATCTTGTTTCTTATTAACAATGATATCAAAGATGCAGTTTTCGGATACTTGTAGTATCTCGGTTGGAGTAAGTTTGGGGCAATGTTATTCCCCTAGAAAGATATTTATGTATTGGAGATGTTATGCACGTTCCAGTTTTTGGATAATACAAGGGGTAGTTTTCTATTTCGCGATAATGGAGTCGAATATACCGTAGGGTATGACCAAATGTCTGAATGGTTTGGTTTTCCAAAAGAAAACTTGGCTGTTATGCCTTCTAGTTTCAAACCGGACAACATTTGGAGTGCCTTAATGGGGTTGCATTCATGCTTCAAATAAACTCATTCAGGATGAGGCAATGTTGTACTTGCACAAGTTCCTTGCACATTCATCATTTTACATGGTCGTTGGTTCCATTGTTCGTCCCACTGATCTTTTTGTTTAGAATGCGCATTTAAGGGTACTCCCATTAATTCATGAGACATTCTCTTCAATGCAATTAACAATGCATCGAAGCAAAGATATAGGTCAATTGGTGGTGCAAATATCATGACCGCAATAGTAATGGGTGCAAGGGGAGAAGTTCCTTGTTGTGTTGATTCAAGAGCTTGTGTCAATTTCCTTGATGGTATGGTGATGATTCAAGAAGAACTGTCTAGGGCAGATAATCTAGGGCATCACATGTTCCTGCCTTATATGGAATGCCTTAAACCAGTTGGCCTTTATGAATCATGGGCCATTTACGACAAAGGAAAAGACCCAATTGATGACTCTTTGATAAATTGGGAGGATCATCCAGAACCTACAAGTACAATGCATTGCATGGACCGGATTGGAGAGTTGCAATATGAAGTTAACAATATGTGTCGGACACTATTCCAAATGGGTCAAGCACATAAGTCCTTGAAGATTGAAATCCTTTCCTGGGCTAACAATGCTAACTTCATATTCACTCTATGTTCATCCTTGTCATCCAAAGAGAAATTCTACTTTTATCTACATATGTCTATATGTCTATATTTATATATATATATATATATATATATATATATATATATATAAGTGTGGTTTTCTTTTCTTATTCTTTATACAAGGAGGACCTTGTGTTCTTCAAGTGTAGGGGAGAGATATGAAGAAGAATCTAATTTTTGTTGTTGCATAAATAAATATAATGTTTGTTGTTGTTATGTTTGTTGTTGCATACATAAATCTAATTTGGTGTGTGATTTATAAGTTTTTGTTTTCATTGAAAAATAAGTGTAAAATTTCATGAACCATGCGAATCACGATCGTGATGCATTATTACGATCGTGATTGAGCAATCTAAAAAAAAAAGAAATAAAGATAAAGCACGAGTCACAATCGTGACCATCCATCGCGATCGTGACTTAAGTGCACAAAAAGGTGAAAACTCTCTATTTCCAAATCGCAATCGCGACATGCATGTCACGATCACGACTCGGTTTTTCATATGAAATTTTTTTGGGTGATTCATGTAGATCACGATTGCGACATGCATGTCACGATGACAACATGGGTGAAAGTTAAACGGTTCATTTTTACATACAACGGTAATATTGGCTCAAATTTTCAAAATTTGACCGTTTTATGACCGTTGGAGCAGTAAAAACCTATTCCTATTGGTTAATAACTATAATTGATTAATATTTTTATTATATCTAATGAATTAAATTGATGAAAGGATGTGTCTTTTGGTGAAATTCACTATAAATAGGGCACCCTTTCTTTGTAGTTACTCACAAATAGTATACTTCCTTTACAAATCAGATTACTAACAATTCTTTTCATCTTTAATTCCATATTTTCGAAACCCTAGCCAAATTATTTTCTATCCTGAGGCAAAAGAGAAGTGCTACAAAGAAGGGGCAAAGTTCTTCACTAACTCCTCAACCGGTGGATTTGCATGAGACTTATGGTGCAAACTTCCTAATTCGTAATGAAAAGGAAGGGAGGCAATTCATAAGATTCAAAAACATTGAAATCATCGGTATGTTTTTCCTTGATGAGGTCCTTATGATAAATAATGGAATTCATGATGAGATAAAGAGGTTTTTGAATGTTCTTGGGCTTTCAACATTTGCTTCAATGTTTTTTCCACTAAACCGTGATTGGATTGTGGAGTTGTTGACAACTTTTCGCTATGTGGATAAAAGCCGAATGGCTATTATCTTCCGTAATGAAGGTAACGAGTACATGGTTGGCTATGAAGAGATGACTAATTGGTTTGATTTTCCTACGAAAAGTGAGGGATGGCGTTATCCATTTTCTGAATATAACCCACATCCTTTATGGAAAAGTATAACCGGGTTAGAGAAATACTCAACAAAAAATTCCTTAAACCATTTGATCAAGAATAATGTGCTTTTGTATTTGCACAAGTATTTGTGCCATTCTATTTTCTGCAGGGTAGAAAGCAATAAAGTGCAAACAAAAGAATTATATGTCTTAGATCAAGCCGTGAAAGGAAGAAAATTGGATTGCACGAATCATATTTGGGAAGGAATTTCTCGAGCAGTAGATTTTAACAAGAAGAAATTTGGAGGCGGTCATGTAATGACAGCCCTAATTTTGGCCACTAGAGAAGAATTGCCTTACACATTGCAACATGGAGAAAAAGTGCAATTCCTTGATGGGCAATTGATGAAGAATGCTGGATTAGCAAGGGAGATCAATGGAGCTTTCAAATTCACTTCCTATAAAGAGAGAACAAAGAAGATTCTCATTACTTTGGAAGAGGAAGGAGGAGCCAGACCTTCGGATGCACGATCTAGGAACAAGGGGAAGCAAGTGCAAAGGGAAGAAGAAGGAGGTGATGAAGATGATGAAGAGGAGGAGAATGCTAATGAAGAGCAACAAGCAGAAAATCAAGGTTGGCAACAAGTGCTAACCAAGGTTGAAGCGGTGGAGCAAAATGTCCACCAAGTTTGGCAAAAAGTAAAGGAGATGCGGAAGGAGAATGCGTCATTGAAAAGGAAGCTTCTAAAGCTCTTCCGATGCCAAAACATTGAGTTTACTCCAAGTCCACCAGGATCACTGGAGGATTGATTTGGTTATTTCTATCTTTTTCTTCCTTAATTTATTTTATTTTATTTTCTGTTTCTAGTGTTTTCTAGTTTTTAGTTTTGGTAGTTAGCTTATTTTCCTACACATTAAGGGCAATGTGCAATTCAAGTGTAGGGGGTAAAATTAGGATAATTTTAAATTTTTATTCTTATATATCATTATAATATCAAGTATTCTTGCATTTTTATCTTACTTTGTGATTGTCAAAAAGATTATGATATCTTTTTCTATCTTGAGTTGAAGTGTATGATTATGGTAATACAATCTTTGGATAATGCAAATGAAGATAATCTCACATTAAGTTAAGGA
Organism: Euphorbia tirucalli; assembly: GCA_039660915.1. Taxonomy (NCBI): domain Eukaryota; kingdom Viridiplantae; phylum Streptophyta; class Magnoliopsida; order Malpighiales; family Euphorbiaceae; genus Euphorbia; species Euphorbia tirucalli. Next base: position 13,916,719 of record CM077635.1, on the reverse strand, counting down.
ATAAGAGGCTTTGATTCTATAAAAGTATGTATATTCAAGTGGTAAAATGTTGAAAAATTGAGTATGTTTATTGTTGAAGTAGTTTGAAAAGCAAGACAAAAGAATAAATCCTATAAGTGTTTGGGTATCCACTAGCAATTTTTGTTTGAATGCAATAAGATGCATGATTTTCTGTCTTATAAGACTAAGTTTGAAGTGATTGAACTAAGGAAACTAAAGCCATGATATGGTTTAGCATTGTTCAATAAAAGATGAGGGTATTGCAAATTGAGTGTTAAGTGAATAACCAAAGTGTTATGTAAAAAGAGAGAGTGGTATAGAGCATAAAATGCAACCAATATTAGCGAGATAAAGAATAAAAGAAAAATACTTATTTTTATATAATACAAGAAAAAAAAATTGCAATATGAGTGGTAATAAACGAGATAAAAGGGGAGGTATGATATGGAGCGAAATGCAACCACACATGAGTGCTTAAAAAAAATCTAGGTTACCTAAAAATGCTTTGAGAACAATGGCTAAACGTGTGCTAAAATTTCTCCCGAAAAGCTTTCACCGATATGCTTTGGTTAAGTAAACTGAAATTGTATTGACTAAGGCATGAACATGGTTAAAAGTGTATACAAACTCTACTTATGGTCAATAGTTCTAAGTTAAGCTTAGTAAAACAATCTTTTGGCAATACCCATACTTAATAAAAGTATAAAGAAGGATATACATATTTGTTGTTAAAATTCAAAAAGCCTCATAATTGCCTTAGAAATCGAAGGTTGAGACTCTTTATTTTGTTTTTAAAAGACTAAGTATGTTGGGTCATCACAAGTAGGATGATTAAGAGATTCATAATTTGCTTGAGAACAAGCAAAAGAATAAGTGTAGGGGCTTGATAAGTGCTAAAAAGGCAGTTATATATGATATAATCTATAAGGAGTTTATGATGTTTTTACTTATTATTTATTAGATTTCACGTTGGTATTGCTTTTTTTTTTATGATTTACAATTTTAAAGTCTAAGTATGCAAATATGTGGAATTTAGCTATAAAAGGAACAAAAACGAAGAAAATTCTAAAGGAATAAAAAGACACAAGATTCAGACCGCGTCACGATCGTAATTCATTATCACGAGCGCAACAAAGCATTTTGATTTATAAAGAAATTAAAGAAAAGGGCTAGATCACGAGCGTGATGCCTATCGCGGTCGTGACCGAGCACATAGGCAGAATTTGACTCAGCATTTTGCAAAGAAACCCGTGTGAATCACGACCGCGACACTCTATCAAGATCGTGACATATACTCAGCAGCAGTTATTCTATCTTATCCATTCGAAACTTCAACAACCACTATAAATAAAAACAACCCTTCATTAAAAGACACAACTTTCCAAGAAGAACCAATAGTATTCAAGAGGCACAACCTTTCACAAAGAGGCACAACCATTCATTGGATCAACACAACCTTTCACAAAGAGGCACAACCATTCATTGAATCAACACAACCTTACAAAGAGACACAATGCTTCAATGCTTATAAATAAAGAAGGAATTCCAAAATGCAAGGGGGAGGAAAAATCGGCAAATGGAAGATAACTGTAGTATATAAAGTTAGAAAAATAAAGTGTCTAGAGAGTTCAAGTGTTGTTTGTGATATTTAGTATATGTAAAGGGGAGCCTAATGCCAAGGTCCTTGAATCAAGTATTGTCGATGTATAGAGAAAAGATACCCCCGAGGTTGCAATATACCTATAGGCGTAAGGGAGTGTTTTATGCCCTATTACTTTCTTAAGTCTATTCTTATGCTCTACCTTTATGAGAGCGTCACACTTGTATATGTATTGAATGTTTACAAAATCAATATCGATAAGTTTTCTTATATCTTACTCTTCATTACATGACTAACGACAAGTATGCATTATTAACATAGATTTATAATAAGATATAGAGAATTCACATTTTAATTTGTCTTGTTTAGTTACTAAGATAGAATAAATTATGATGTATGATTGTTTTGCTCACTTTGTTAAAATAATTGGAGATCATCTTAATATAGCTTGGCCATTGTGTATTAAGACCTTTAATTATTTTGGTAAAAGTATTCGATAATTTGTCTATGAGTTATTGAATAAAATCTATTTCTAGACATGCCCCTTGAAATAGAACTTATCCGATATACTCTTATCATAGGGATTGAATAGATAATTGATGCATATGCAATGAATATCTAAGATAAAATGTTTGTATATTTATGTGACTAGATATTGAACAACTCAACTCATAACTAGTACTTTAATTGTTTTAACTTGCCATATGCCCAATTCCCTATATCACTTTATATTTCGATACTCTGTAGATGCAAAGAAAAGCAAACTAATGTGTGCATACATATTCCTCGTGGGATTGATATCTTTTATTACTACATTACGATTCGTATACTTGTGAGCACTAATCTCTAAATAGAATTATTATTAGAAAAAAAAATTATTGTCAAAAGCTAAGTAAGAGATTTGTATAGAAAGCAACACCCTTTATCTTTAGCACATAGGTGCTAACAGATGAGCCTGGTGCCATCTTACAAGTGTACAAAGCCTTGGCTAGCAAGAACCTTTCTAGACAGGCTTGTACTTGGAACATCTCCTTGAGATTCTCCATAATAGCATACGCCTCCATGTCCTTGAACTGCTGTTACAGCTCGAAGGTCATGGTGGCTAGCATCAAATAGGTGACATATCGAGAGTCCCTCTAGTAGTCCTCAAATTGAGCCATAGGATCAACAGATACATTCCTTGGCAGTGCCCTTGGTATGGCCCTATCTAGGACATACTCCTTGACTTCCTATCACAAAAGAATCCCAAGATTCTTATTCCACGCTAAGAAGTTAGGCCCAGATAAGTAGTCCTTCTCAAGGACAGATCACAGTGAAAAAGTGTTGCTATGGTTTGCCACATATAGAAAAATTAGGTTGCATTTAATAGAAGGTCTTTTGATTTTTCCACATAATGAATATGATGGTCCTAAATAGGCTAGCTATAGTACTAGAGGGAGGGTAAATAGTACTGTATACCGAATAAAAATTTTCATAAACTCTTTTTAAAAATTCTCTTTGAAAAAACAATTTTCTTTTAATAAACACAAGTTTCCCAAAAATTCAGAATTGATAAAATAGTAAAACTTGTCAATATAAATTTGTTGAACTAATAAAAAAGTCTTCAAAAAATAATGTTATGAAATTTAAATTGCAAAAAATTAAACAGCAATAAATGTAAAGAGTATAGAAATAATGAATTAAAGACACCGAGATTTATACTGGTTCGACCCAACCGGCCTACGTCCAGTCTCCAAGCCAACCACTTAAAATTTTCCACTAGCATTTCCTTTACGAGCAGGAAACAAGCCCAAGTTACTTTTTACGAGTTCAAGTAACAAATTCAACACTTTTGTAAGCTAATTATGAAACATCTACCATTACTTTTTCCGAGCTCAAGTAACAAAACTCTTCGAATGCTTTTTCAAAGCTCAAGCACCAAACTTATCCGGTATTTTTTACGAGCTCCAATACCAAACTTTTTTCGATGCTTTTTCAAAGCTCAAGCACTATAGTTTAACAAACTTCGTTGATCACACTATCAATGAAGTAAACTCCCTTCACACAACCTTGTGTGAAAATCCAATTGCCTTGAATAAATATTTGACTGTAAGAACAAAGATAAAGCTTTTCTCTCTTGATTGCTCTTTAAAGGAATTATGGAAGATTTGAAAACTAACTTGTATATGTGTGAATATTGGTAAGTCTCCCACCTTGCTAATTCAATTTGATTTCCTTTTATAGGTGATGAAAAGCTCATGAAGAGGTGATATGGCCATTGCATTGAGCTCCTAAAGGAGTTATGACCGTTGAAGCTCCTGAAGGAATGTTGGACATAGCTCCTGAAAGAATTATGGTAGTTGCATTGGGGTCATAAGTGGAATATAGCTATTAGGATCACCTCTTGAAGAAGATATAGTCGTTACAGCCTCTAAAGAAATGGTATAGCAGATATATCAAGTTCTTGAACATATAATAGCTTATTACTTCTAGCTCATAAGTGGGAAATATAGCCATTAGAGAGTTTCATGTCATGAAGTTAAAGAAACTTGTAGCTCTTTAAGTAATATCCATCGTTTGAAGCTAGCATAGCCGTTGGAAGACTTTAAATTCTCAAAGCCAATTTGTTGTCAACTTATAAGACTATGATCTTTTGATGCTTTGTATGACTTCATAAAAGTCCTCATGAAGTTATAGTAGCTTCATCTTCTTAATAATCATTTTTACTTAATGATTAATTACAAATTAATTTGTAATAATATTAAAGTACATATGATTAGCTTTTATCCTATATGTCAACTTTTCACATAGTTATTGTCATCGAAACATGATTCAACAGAATAAAATTCCAATTTCACTAATTCATGTTGGTTATACTCTTTAAGTGGACTAAGATCCATATTTGGCCATCACTTAGTGAGCTGAGCTTGTATATCTAAGCCTTGGTTATTTAGGTAGGATAATAACCAATCCACATCCTATGTGACTCTTGGTTTGGTGGGATTATTGGTACTTTCCCACCTGTGCCTAGGGTCCAGACATTCCTTTTCCATGTTAAGTCAAACCACCAATTAAGTGTTAAAGCACAACTTTTGCCTTTAAACTTAGTCTCATGAAGATACACCAAATGAACCCGGCTTTGGCATGACCTAGGGGTGCAGAAAAAAAACCAAAAAACTGAAAAACCGTAAAACCGAACCGAAACCGGAAAGAAAATATGGTTAACCGAAACAGATGGACTAGTGTATGGTTTTTGTTTTTAAAAATTTTCGGTTTTGGTTTCGGTTTCGGTTTCGGTTTCGAAAGTCCATGTGGACTCGGTTAACCAACCGTTGAAAAAAAAAATTTTAATTATATAATTGGATATATAGGTTATATGAATTAATGGTGAAACATTTGGGTGTTTAATGTAATTTTACCTCCATAGTTTCCAATATGTTTAATGTAATTTTTGTCCTTAATTTAATTTTTATTTTCCAATATATATATATATATATATATATATATATATATATATTTCTAGAAAAGAAAATTGAATTTTTAGAGATGAAAAGCAAAATACTAAAGATACATTTTTGTATTATGGAGAAAACATTTTTCAGTAATTTAACAATAATATTAATTGTTACATCCTATAATATATAGGACTGCATTATTACAATCTAGCCAATAAAGGTCAAACCCCAACATATCACTTTCAAATTTCAACTCATTGCTTACCCAAATCCAAATAGAAATTCATCTAATAATTTCTTGATTTTATAAACCAACAAGTGTATGTAACGGATGTAGATTGAGAATTAAGTTTGTGTTACACAAATAAAATCTAGTATTTATAAAAATTCATTGTGATTTTGATACGTCAATGCTATTATTGATATGTCACAATCGTAGTGGTCCCAAATTGATATCGTCCTGAATCATTATAGAAGTTCATCGATACTTGAGGTTTATAGAGTCCGAATAGCTTAATGTATTGATTAATTTGTTATGTTACTTTAATAATTAAATATCAGTAAATAATATCTATGCTAATTCTTGCCTTGTTTTTCTTTTATGATCTGTAAGATGCAAGACTACAAGATTGCAAGGTTTCTATCATATTTATAGGTAGAAAGCCTAATGCCAACATGGATTTACATCATAACTTAGAAGAAAAAGCTAATCTTGTACAACAATTTATCTTGCAATACTTCTAAAGTACGTTAGGTGTCCCAATGTGTTAATTAGTAATAATTAACTCACCGACAAACATAATCAGTTCACTTCTAGTTGTAATGTCATTTTTAATCAATTATTAAGACTATGGTTTATAATTTCATATTTGTCTTTGATATTTGAGATTTATGATTTAAAATTTTGAGGTTTAAAATATAATGTTTATTTCGGAAATGGTTAACCGACCGAAATTAATGGTTAACCGAATAATGGTTAACTGAATTTAATGGATAGTGTACGGTTAGTAAATTAGAAAAACCATTCAAGCGGTTGACCGTTAGCAAAAGTCCACATGGACCGATTAACCGACCGTGTGCACCCCTAGCATAACCCACATTTAGATGATCAACACTTTGATGAGGTTCGATTATGGAAGGCACTTTTAAGCGACTTAATAGTTTTATGGAATCAATTAGTATAAACGGGCTTACATGCAAATGTGGGTGATCTGGAAAATATAAATAACATGCATAAGAGATATATGTAAATGTGACAGATTGTGGGCCCATAATACAACCTATTAGAACAACTAGTGGCATCCTCCAATAGGCTAGGCATGGACACCATCACCAGGCTCCTCCACCATCTGGGCTTGAGTTTGCAAATTATAAAGGAATTTGGGCCTATTACAATTTGTCTAACTATTCTATATAAAAGAAAAACTACAACAAATACAATGGCACTCAGGGTATAATAACAAAAAAAAAAAAATTTACAATCCATCTTCAGAAGAGCCCATGAAATGCACAGCTAATCAAATTACAACATACATCACATCATCCAATCAAATCAAATTCATTGAAATTAGATATGCATGAAAATGTTAACCAATTTTATTTGCCATAGCTGTTATGGAAATTGTCAACTTTGGGATTCTTAACCTAAGTCTTGTGACAGGCTTGGGTCCGAGGCCCATTGACCAATCCTATTGTCTTCCACTAGAATGGGGCGACCAAGAAACCCAAGTTAGCCATTTAGAGATTCACGCCAAAAACTCTAGAATGAATTTCCTTTACCAATTTCAATTTTAACATATCCAATATGATAAAATATAAACCAAGAAACCATGCGCATCCAATGCTATAATAAAACATGCGAAATTTAAAATCATTTTAAAATTCACCATCTCGGGCCAAGATAAAACCTGTTAAACCAGAAAACAGGCCCGAGAAAATGCTACTAGAAAAAATGACCACAAAGCCAAGAGCCATGTAGCTATGAAACCATAGCCACTCGGCTCTAGCACAACAGCCATGTGGTTATAGACTACAGCCATGCGGCTGCTATCTTTAACTGCACGCCTGTCCAGAAATATCAAAAGAATATATCATAAAAACCAACAATAGCCATGTGGCTATCCATGCTACAATCGTGTGGCTATTATTCGCAGAAGATAGAATCAGCGGATGGCTTGAAACCATATATGCGCGGATATGTCGACATCCGTGCAGATGTCCGTAACAGCCATATGAATGTGGTTTTCTACGCACAAATCTGCAAAAAAAAAAAAAAAAAAAAAAAAAAAAAAAAAACCAAGCAACAAAACCAACTCATTCTTCCACCAAAAAACACCGAAAACAGATAGGAAAAAAGGGGAAAATGAACCAAAAATCCAGAAATCCAATCAACACAAAGCTAGAGTTCCAAAAACCAATTTGATTCAAAACCCTATTTCAATCAAAAAGACCCAAAATGAACCCTAACTCCAAAATCGATAACCAAAGCTAAGTAAGCTTTGATACCACTGTTGGGATCCATCCCGGCTTGAGAACAAAGCAAAATTGTGGAACATATGCTCTCAAGCTAAGGTTTGTGCCCAAGAATCCAAAGCTAGGTTATGGATCAACAAAAATCAAAGGGGGAAGAATAAGATTTCTCACTTAAGCCGTCCTTGCCCAAATTGATTTTGATAAGGGCTTCACTTGTCACCCCTCTACCATCACACATACAGAGTCTGGCCAGCGGGATTCGAGTGCTATCTCTTCGAACCAAGATTCCTCCTTCAAGCCAAAACCCTTTTGCTCAAGTATGGAGGAAGAAGATGAGAAGTGTTGGTTAGGTCTCAACCAATGGACAGTAGGGTTTTATCCTTTCCTTTTTATATAAAATACTAAAAGGTAAAAACCCATTATACCCCTCCTTATAAATATATAGATATTTTAGCCAAAATATCTACCATATTTAATAACATAATGACTTAGCCAAATTTACCATATGGTAAAAATGCATAGTCATTATAACCAATTCTGGAAAGGGATCATTATACTTTAGTCTGGGACTTAACGATTAATCCCATAAAATAAAATAATCCATTAATATGTAACTAATACATATTAAATGGTCCATTGTAAAAATCGCCTAAACTCCTTAGCGTGTGATCCTGCAGTCCATCCTTATATTGGCCATGGGCCTGAAATGACATTCTACCCATAAGCTGTAAGTGGGCTCTAGCAAGCTGTTACAACCCCGAATCGGGATGGAGATGTCCAAATCAAACCAACATACATCTGAAGTATTCTTATACGATCCTTTGCACATCAAATATCGATATCCTACATAAGGCATGGCTCAGTCATCCTTCTAAGTGCTAGGACATTTACTTGACATCCAAGCAGACTGATAAAAGTAAATAATTTATTATCCAATAATCATTCTATTTGGGTACGACCGTACATATCATCTCTTTTGCAAAGAGATAGGCAATTCCTTCACATTACTCCCAGTCCCAGCATGGTTCCTGATATACCTAATGTACCCATACTTGGTACCCAGTTATAGGCTTGTTAGGTGCACGTCAAAGCATACAAGGTCACATCTAGGAGTGTAGTAATATCGAGGCTAAGGATCCAATATAAGCAATAAGTGAGAAACACTTATGACACTTAACCATGTAGTGTTCTCATAAGCAGATTGATCCAGTGCACTATTCACTAACGTGCGCCTATGTCGTTGATTGACTTTCCAAGTCCTATGGTTGGTAAGACACCACCCATCTCATAAGGGACAACTAGTCTTTAGTTATATTCATTCTCATGATTGTACGGACTACGGATAGCTTTAAAACTGTGTTCTCAAAACTCATGGTCTTACTCGTTCAGTATACGCTACTAACAAATATAAGTGAACATCAGTTTATGGATTCTCAGTATTGATTAATTGCACAAGTAATTCAATAAATATCATCATGCCTTTTATGAATGTTGGGATTCGTCATCGGAAAAATAACATGGCGCAGTGGAATTACACCGTTTAAAATTTCCTAGAATCCACATAATCGTATTCGATTACCATTGATTGGAATAAAATAATTTTGAATCAAGAGAGATTAAACTCACTGGATCCGTCTCTTCTAGAGACTGCTGCATAATCAATTCTTTAAGCGATCTCCAAAGTCCAATGCATGATCAACTGCCGAGCAGGAACCGGTGCTAGCCGAGAGCAGAGGAATGGAAAACTGCAGCTGAAAAATTAGGCCAAGGGGCTGCTCTAAGGGGGCTGAAATTTACAGCTCAATAATTATGGTTAGGGAATTTCTACTTAAGTATGCCCTTATATAGACTCCTGGTCTAATTGGATTTTAATTAGGTTAATTAGACCCAAGCCCACTAAGATTATAATTACATAAACAAACTTTAATTAAAAAGTTTATACTATGTAAGTTAATTCCATTTGGTTAAATTTAATCACCTCTAAATAAAATTAAATCACACTTAAGTAAATACATTACATGTATTTAATTTTCCTACTAAGGAAAATAATTTAATTAATTGTTTACTTTATGTAATTTAATTAATTGATAAATTAATCAATTACATTATCTAAACTTATTAATTAAATAAAATCAATCCAATATTAATTAATTAGTTGACCTCAAATGTCAACTAATTAATTAACGCATTCCCTTCAATGTACAATTTCTATAAGTTCCTGCTCAGTTGATCTATGTGCACGATCCTATGGGTCTATCTATATGTTGGCAGTGGGCCCCAGGCCCACAAATTGTAAGTGGATTCTAGCAAACTGTTACATCTTCCATTTAAGACAGAAATGCAGCAATCTTTAGAAGACACTCACGCAGTAGTAATCTCATAGTGTCCTTTGCCAAATGACATCGATACTAATAAACAAGAGGCACAGTGTCCGTCATCCTCTTCTACTGTTTATTATATTTCTTGATCTTGAGTTGACTAATTAATCAGATGAGATACCAACTTATTTGGGTATGGCCATACACTTATCAGTCCCACTCATCAAGTAGCCAGTGATATCATCTCGATGTTATCCTAGTGGCAATTCCATTAATATCAATATGTTCATCGGTCCACCCAATCATACCTATATTTAGCATCCTTTTACATACCTGTTAGGTGTATGTCAAAGTGAACCAGATTCCATTTTTATACTATAATGAAATCTGGTATGAGGACAAAAGAGACCTACTCAAGAAAGACCTATGACGTAACAACCATGCGGCTTTCTTGTGTGAATCGATCCAATCTCATGTCAATAACATGTACCTATATTCACGACTGACTTTAAAAGTACTATGACTAGTTAAGAACTACCATACGGTCATCGAATATACAAGTTTGTGATTCTATTTGTTCCCACGACTAGAATAGACTTGCGATATGTTTTACGATTATCAATCAATGGATACTCTATTCATGTTATAGCACAAGATATAAATGAAATAGATTATTGCATTTATTAATATGACAAAAATGATGTATACATACAAGAAATTTTAATGTATAATACAAAATACAAGAATCCAATGCCCTAAGAATTAGAGCACACCAACAATGAATATAAAGTAAATGTGTATACAAATATGCAAAATACCAAATATAACATCTAGAGATTAGGGCATACACCAACACTTTTAAAGTTGCTGTCGGCGATCTATCTTGCTTTTCCTTCCTCTTAACACTGCTTTGACAAGTATTTGCATTTTTTTTTTTGTTGTTGTATTTGAAAAGCATATACTTGGAATCAATCTATTCACGCCACCACAGGTTAGAAAATTCTTTTTCCTATTTACCTTGGATTCGCTATTCTTTCATTATTGCTTGTTTATCTTGATGTACTTTAACCTATGATTGGATCTTCTGTTTTTTTATTGTTGTTATAATTACTTAGTACACACTATCAACATAATAATAAAATAAAAATGCTAAATGCAGTTCCATAAAAACTATAATAGAGAGACTTCTTTTAGCTTGAACTTTGTGTTAAATTGTTTCACCCTTGACTACTCAGATGCGGCCAATAGATTTGTTTGTATATTTAGTTTGCCATTCCTCACCTTTCAAATCACCATGGACCTTAATCCCTATCAAATGAATTTCAAAATTTTCGGGGCTGATTTTGTAGTAAAGATAATAATTATTGTACTACTTGGACCGTGGGTATATTTTACAACCACAGGAAACTATAAAAAATTCATCACAAAATTCTTTAATTCAATTTAATTCTATGTCCAATAATTGCGGGCCGTAATTATGCACAATGTCCAATAATTGCGGGCCGTGATTATGCACAATGTCCAATTTAATCATAGTGGAAATCCCTATGATCAATTCCATGTATGGTAAGATCATAATTGATTTTATTGTGCAATGTTTCGTTATTCAATCTGTTATTTAGCAATCTTTGAAAATTATTATGCAATAATACCGTGATACTTCATCAATATGTAAATTAATAGCGTATCAAAAAATTAACTTCGCTAGGATGCTTATCAAATAGTAGAAGAAGATATAGCAACAATGACATGCTTATTGCCCTTAAAAATAACACGGATTTAAGGCAAATCAACTCTATTCTAGAAATAAACATGTTGCATTTTAAATTATAATTATTATATATATAATATGTTGGTTAGGATTATATGATACTATGATAGATTTTGAATAAACATTGTTGTTAACCTTAATCCACCTTAACCTATACTCATACAAGGTGCACTAGCCTTTTTCGTATCTTTATGCAGTTCTAGTGGAGTAAGCTCTTCATTCTTTGATTTCAAGGCCTTCTTAATTTAAGGTTGGTGATTTCTTCTATCTTTCCTCGAGATGAAGAAACATATTACAAAAATATGTATGAAAACATCGATGTTGTTGAATGTAAAATTGTTGAGATATATACCTTCTTTTATTATCATTTATTATCATTATTTATATATCTAAAAATAAATTTTATATACAAATCTCATATATTTATCTTACTTGGATGATAGGGGGCTCAACGTGCTTTATTAGCTCTTGGATTTGCAGGCTCATTAACAAAAAGGCTTGATGAATTGACAATAAAACTTGATGAGTCTTATGATCATGAAAAGAGTTTGAATCGTACCATCGATGACCTTCAAAGAAAGCTGTGTGAAATTGACCAGGGCAACAAAGAAGTATAAGAGTAGAATCAAAAGCTTCAAGAGCATGTCTGATCGTTAGAGTCCGATAATGATAATTTGAAAGCAAATACTTCCAAGTACTCTCTTCTAATGAGCGATTATGATAATTTGGCGAATAATCATACATGTCTTTATGAAGACTTCAATAAACTTAAGAAAAAGTTATATGATGAAAGGAGAGTTGTGCAAGAACTTAAAAATGAATATGCATCAATCAGCTCTACTGCTATTCGTGAGTATATAGAATATAAAGAATGTTACAAGAAGAACTGTGAGGTGGGGGTCTCTTTTTCTAAAATTGGTTTTTACCTTGCTTAATAAATCATTGAAAAAGAGAATGGCCATGGTTATCCTGAGTTGGTCTTTTCAAAGGCTCAATCCATTTCTGATCTTAGTCCTTGGCAAAGTTTTGATTGAAAAAGAGTGTGGCCATGCTTATCTTGAGTTCGTCTTTTCAAAGGCTCAATCCATTTCTGATCTTAGTCCTTGGTAAATTTTTTATCCTAATGAGGATGACAGTGCTTCCTCTATGAACAATGCCCTTTTTAACGATTTGGACAATCTCAATGGTCCTTGGGAGTTCTATGGAAAAAATGGGATTTTTGCGCCTTTTGAAGACGGTGCTAAAGCTGATAAAATACCATCATATTCAAAAGAGGTTCCTCGTGATGATAAGATACCAACCTTATAGGGTGTCGATGAAGATCATGAAGTTGAGGAGGAGCCTATCGCAGATGATGTCTCTGCCCTTGCTTTTGCTCCTACAACTTAGATTTATAAATCACATCTTATATAGATTAGATGTGTGAATTTTTTTTTATTTACAAACTTTTATTTAAATAAGCTATATGAGCTATTTGTAATCATGTTTAACTTTTCTTTTATACATACTGCTCCCCAATTGCCTATAATTTATTTTGAATTACATGTAATTTTTGTTGTATAAATACACTTGCTTTTGTGTGCATCCTAATCAGAAGCTCTATCTTTGTGGTAAAAGATGAACCTTTTTGTTATTAGAATCTTAACAGATTAGAAGTATATAACTGCATACACCATGGTAGTAGACTATCTTCCCTCATAAAGGATGAGCCTTTTTTTTTGCGTACCACATGTTTTAATATTTCTTGAGAATGTGACTATGTGCACCATAGTAGCAGACTGTCTTCCCTCATAAAAGATGAACCTTTTTTTGCATATTATGTGTCTTAATAGTTTTGAAGAGTATGACCATCATGTCTTCCATCATAGAAGATCATGTTAAAAGCCTTCCTTCATAGAAGGGTATTTCATAAGATTGATAAGATAATTTATTATGATTGGTCTTCCCTCGTAGAAGATCCAAGTTATATGAAGTCATTGTTTCTTCATCATAAGCTTGTAAAATAAGAGTGCAATGCTTGGTGGAGAAAATAAAGACATAACACATGTTATTTTTACATGGAAAAACCCAATAAGGGGAAAACCATGGGACCGCAATTATGGCTCCATTATCTTCATTAATTCATAACAACAGTTACAAAATACAATTGCTTTGAAAATAACTGGACCAATTATCCTTTTGACTCAATAAGGTCCTTCCCAATTTGGGCGAAGCTTTCCTTCTTCAAGATGGGTATTATACTCTCTGTTGATATGTTGCTAAGGGTATGCACACTTGGTCTCTAGGCTCATCTAAGAAATCCAAGGCAGCACTGATTGCTTCAGAATTTGCTTCTTTATCAAACTCAATCATTCTTAGAGAAATTACCCCCATCTCAACTGGGACCAAAGATTTCATTCCATAAACTAAGCTGAAAGGAGTTTCTCCAATTGAAATTCTACTTGTAGTTCTATATGCCCAGAGGATTGATGGAAGCTCATCAACCAATGCCCCTTGTGCTTTGTCCAAACGCATTTGCAAGCCTTCCTCAATGGTCCGATTAGTTCTCTCTACTTGCCCTTTAGCTTAAGGGTAGGCTACTGATGCAAATAATCAAACTGTTTTCCTCTATCTACTATCAGAACCATTGGGAGCCCAAATCGACATATGATATCCTTCCATATTATGCCTTCTATCTTTCTTGATGTGATGGCTAGGGGTTCAGCTTCTACCCATTTGGTAAAATAGTCAGTAGCTATCATCAAATATTTTCTTCCTATAGTTGCTTGAGGCAAAGGTCCTAAAAGGTCTAATCCCCATTTGGCAAAAGGAGTTAGCTCAATGGAGCTTTTGAAAGTTAAAATAAGAGCATGTTGGATAGGAGAAAACTTTTGACATTTATTACATTCCTTAACCTTTTTCAAAGCATCATCCCTCAATAAAGGTCAAAAGAATCCAGATTGTAGCACCTATCTTGCTAATGCTCTTGCTCCCAGATGTTGCCCACATATTCCTTCATGTTTTTCAACTAGTGCATACACTACTTCATTTAAAGTGAGGCATCTAAGAAGCGGAATGGAAAATCCTCTCTTGTATAGAATATCTCCAATGAAAGTAAAATGAGCTGCTCTCATCTTTAACTTTTTGGCTTTTGTTAACTCGGTAGGTAGCTCCCCTGTTTTCAAGAATTTTATAAAGGGTGTTCTCCAAGCTGGTCCTATGATGATGCACATCGTAACTTTCTCTTCTATACTTGGCCTTTTAAGTTCTTCATTATGCACCATTCTCCCTTTTGCTTCCATTGATGATGCAAGCTTGGATAATGGATCGGCATGAGTATTAGAGTTTCTATTGATCTATAACAATTGAAATTCTTCAAACTCCTTTGATAAGGATTTTACTTTGCGAAGGTACTGAATATCACAGGCTCTTTGTTGGGATTCTTCACGGGAAACCGACCGATAAAAGCGGAAATACGCGTCGATTTCCTCGAATCCGGCCCAGGAGCTTAAGATGTGGAAATCAAAAACTTAAAGCATAAAAGGAGGGTTTCAAAAACTTACCACAAAGTCTCTCTAAGAGACGGATGCGGACTGCAGAAATCAAGTGTAGATTTCCTCCACTGATGCGTACACGAACGGCTCTCGGACCGAAACCCGTGCTAGCGACTCGGATGACAAGAAGAGAGGGAGAGAGGGGCTGCTCTCTTTGAGAATTATGGCTGTCCCTATTTCTTTCCAAAAGAAAATATCTATCTTTCCAAAAGATAGAACCAATATTCACAAAGTATGGCACCTAATTCTTACCAAAAGAATTAATCAAACATAAAGTGGGCAATCTTCATACTTTAAAAGAAAACCAATTTCCCTTAAAAGCACAAGTGATGGACGGCCAAGCCTTCCTCAAAGTGGATGAGTTAAGTCAAAATCATACTTATTAAATCCTTAATAGAAGACTTAAGATGATGGTGAAAAGAGAAGGCAAAGTCCAACTTTGCTACCCCATTTTCAACCTAATGACTCACACCATGAGTCATCACCAACCCATCATCATCTTTTGTCCAAAGTTGACTCATCCCTTCACTTGCCAAGCTTCATTCGGCCAACACCAAAAAATGTCATCATTCTATTTCATTTAAGGAAGCAAAGTCCAACTTTGCTACCTCAAAATCAAAGAATGACTCACTCTTTTCCTATTGGTCCCAAGGAATGTGTCATCATCATTTTGTCCAACAAAATGACTCACCATCCTTGCCCATTTCACCACCAAAATTTCGGCCAACCCAATTCCAATCCATGTGGGAATTTCATTTTAAGTCTTAAGCCCAAATTTAATTCCTTTGATTTAATTAAGTTCAAATGCAACTTTACTTTAACATGTATGCTTATATATTATACAATATAATATATTACATATATTTAAATTAAAATTCATTTGCCCTAGTAATTTAATCAAGGGATTAAATTAGACATACATAAAATGAAATACATGTATTCCACCTAGGAAATAACCCCATAAATTAATTCATTGAATTAAGAGAAGGCCAAAATAAATATTAATTATATAACTTTGATCAATCCAATTGATTCATATAATATAATTAATATATCTCTCTCTCTTCAAACGTGTATACTCCAAGTACACACTTAATCCGACTAGTTAAAGTCCAGACGTTCAATGTGTACGATCCAATGGGCCCGTCTTTATGTTGGCAGTGGGCCAAGGCCCACAGACTACAGGCGGGCTCTAGCAAGCCAATGTAGCCCCCAATTAAGACGGAGTAAGCAGTCCAACTGAAAACGTAACCCAGTAGTTTGAACTTGTAAATCCCATGTCGCTGATATCGGTGTCCAACACAGAGGCATGGAAGTATCACCCTCTTTGTGTCTGGACCTTTACTTGAGACCGAATGAACTAATGCTCACAAACAAGATCCAATCTTGTTTGGGTGCGGCCGCACACTTATCAGTAACATTCTTCAAGAGGCCGATGATATTGTCTCAGTGAATCACTGAGTGACATTCCCTTTTGCATATCCATAGCACTCACATGTTTACTAACACACCCGAACGTACCCATACTTGGCACCCTTTTACAGGCCCGTTAGGCGTACACCAAAGTGTGCCACTTCACATGTAGCACCATCATATGGTCCGGTCAAAGCACTTATACAAGTACTACGCGAGAATCATTTGTGATACTATACCATGTAGATTCCCGTAAGTGGATCGATCCAGTACCATGCCCTTTTTGCATGTACCCATTAACCTGGTTGACATTCCATGTTCTATGACCGGTAAGACACTGCCATACAACCAGGCTAATAATAGTCTTTAGTTCCATTCATTCCCATGATTGGAACAGACTACGGATGACTTTATGGCCATATCGTTTTCCCTATCCACGGTCTTACTGCCAAGTGCCTCACACTTGACAACATGGATATGGATATGTCCATTGGATACTCTATTTAAAATATAGCACAAGACATATAATAAATAGATTAATGCCTTTATTTCCTTGACACAAATTGTATAATACATAAAGTTCACATTAATGTACAAATGTATTATACAAACACAAGGACCAATGCCTCGGGACTAGGGCATTTCCAACAATCTCCCACTTGCACTAGTACCTACTAGGCATGGGTCTAATCCCTATAGATCTAGTACAACCTTCGTGCATAGGCATAGCTAAGCATGTTGGTCAAAAGATCTGCGACATTGTCGTTGGTGTCCACTCTTTGTAATGAGATGTCACCCCCTCAGCGATTTCTCGCAATAGGTGAAACTCCCTGAGTTCGTGCTTCATTTATATGCGTGACGGGGCACATAGCTTGTGCAACAGCCCCTCGTCGTCACAGAAGATATCAACTGGTTTTCGGATAGTAGATACTATCCCCAGTTCCATGATAAACTTCATTATCCACACAGCCTCCCTGGCTGCTTCACATGTTGCAATGTACTCAGTTCCTGTGATAGAAACCACGATGGTCTATTACTTGGAGCCTCTCTAACAATAGCACCACCATTTAGCATGAACACATACCCATACTGCGACTTATATTCATCCTGGTCGGTCTGGAAGCTGGCATCAGTGTACCTAGTAACTGACTGCTCTTCCTAACTTTCATGCACTAAGAAGCTATCCTTAGTCCGGTTAAGGTACTTCAGGATTGCTTTGATAGCCTACCTGTGATCCATTTAGGATCCGGCTCATCATACTTAGTGCAAAGCCAACATCAGGTCTTGTACATAGCATGGAGTACATGATTGATCCTATAGCCGAAGCATATAGAACCACTTCATGTTCTCCCTATAGTACTTATTGCTAAGTTTCAGCTCATGACCCATTAGCAAGAAACCTTTCTTAGCCTGGTCCATGCTGAATCTTTTCAGAACTATGTCTATGTACTTGGCCTGACTTAGGTCTAGAAGCCGATTGGATCTAACCCTGTAGATCCTGATCCCTAGGATCGTCTTAGCTTTGCCTAAGTCCTTCATTGCGAAGCACTGACACAACCATTACACTTCCCTTGTAGTGTTGGTATGTCGCTTCCAATCAAAAGGATGCCATCCATATACAATACTAGGAAAGTTACTATGCTCCCACTAAACCTTTTATACACACCCTTAAAGGCATTGTCAGCCTATAGCTTATAGCACCACTTGCAACCTATTACCTTAGCACCTGGAGGTGAATCAACCAGGTTCCAACCCTGATTATCGTACATAGATTGCAAATCCACCACCATGGCAGACAGTGGGCTAGCTATAGCCTACTAGTAGGTTTTGAGCTCCTCTTCGTCCAAGACAAAAGGAGTGCAATCATTAGAAACAAAAACCGATGTTTCTCATGTTCCTGATGATCCCTACCAGACCTTTTAGGTCCTTGTGTGACCTGGGTTGGTGCTTCCCCTTTTGGACGCTTCACCCTGGTCTCCGAGTTATCCTTTTTAGGAGTTTCTGAGCTTTGAACTTCCCTGAGTACAATATCGCTCCCACTGTCTTTCTTGGAAAGAAACCCCTTTTCAAGAAGGACCCCCTTTCGAGCCATGAACACCTTGTTCTTAGCGGGGTCGTAGAAGTAATACCCTTTGGTTTCCCTAGGGTAGCTCACAAATAGGCATTAGTCGGTTTTGGGTGCTAGTTTTGCTCACAGTCAATTTCTTGACTTGTGCAGAACAACCCCAAATCCGTAAGAAAGACACATTAGGAACCCTGCCCGTCCATTTTCCAAATGGGGTCTTTTCCAAAGCCTTAGTCGGAGTATAATAGAAACTGAGAGCCATTGTCGCAAGAGCGTATCCATTACAACTTATTGGGAGAGAGGCATGACTTATCGTTTGAGCGGACCATGTCCAACAGGGTCCTATTCCTCCGTTCGGACACCCCATTCCATTGTGGTGTTCCTGGAGGAGTGAGCTGTGGCACTATTCCATGCTCTCTCAAAATGAGTCAAACCATAGGCTTATATGCTCACCACCTCGGTCTAACCGAAAGGCTTTGATATTTCTGCCTAGTTAGTTCTGTCCTTCGTTCCTCAATCCCTCGAACCTATCAAGGGTCTCAGACTTATATTTCATTACATAGGCATAGCCATTTCTGATGAAATTGTCTATGAAGGATACGAAGTATAGATGTTCACCCTTAGTTGCTATGCTTGTCGGTCCATATACATCTCAATGCATTAGGTCCAATAAGCTAGCGACCCTTTTAGCCTCCTTGCTATAAGGTTCATTAGTCATTTTACCTTATAAGCAAGACTCGTATATATCAAGTGACTCCATGTCAAATGATCCTAGGATTCAAGCTATGTGAAGCCTAGCTATGCGCTTCTTGTTTTTGTGGCCTAAATGACAATGCCAAAGGTAAACCGGATTAAGTTTGTTAGGCTTAACCCTTTAAGTATGTATAGTATAGACATGATTAGTTTCATTTAGATCCAGGATATGAAAGACATTATTTAACAGAGCTACTCCATAAAATAATTCTTTTCTAGATAAACCCTTTTACTATTATCAATAGTAAATGTACATCCAGAAACATCCATAACTGAAACAGAAATAATATTCCTGTACATAACAGGTACAAAATAACATAGTTTCAGTAACAAAACTAATCTACTAGGCATCATAAGCTAGTCCTACTGATCTCTATGGCAGCAACCCTTGCTCCATTTCCGACCCGCAAGTCCACTTGTCCCGATCCCAGTGATCTCCTGTTCTTAAGTCCCTGCACATTACAACAAATGTGAGAACCACATCTAGTATCCAATACATAAGATGTTGAAACAGAGGTTAATGTCTATGACATGTATACCTGACAAAGACACGCCCTGCGTCTTCCTTTTCTCTCCCAAAACCTTGGGACACGATCTTTTCCAATGTCCAGCCTGCTTGCAACCGAAGCAGACATCCTTGGAACGGGCCTTAGGCTGGGCTTAGCCTTTTTAGCCTTGGCTTCCTTAGCCTTGGCCTTGGCCTTTGCCTTGCCTTTAGCAAGAGGAGGTTTCCCCTTGTTAACCTCAAGTACCAGTGGATTCTTCTTGATCGACAGTTCAGCGAGCTCAAGCATCCAATGCAGCTCACTAACAATACGGTCCATCCCTTGCTTGTAAAAGTTTAGGATGAATTGATCATAAGAATCCGGTAAAGAAGCCAGGATCGTGCTAACCGCCAGCCCCCGTGAGATAGGAGTTCCGAGATGGGCTAAATTATCCAGATAGCCCTTCATCTTGAGCACATGTGCACTCACAGATGTTCCGGCTCCCATCTTACAGCTGCGGAATGCCTTGTGGATCAGGTACCTTTCCTGATAAGCTTGCTCATAAAACATCTCGTTAAGAGTTGTCATTATAGCAAAGGCCTGATGATCCAGGAACTGCTTTTGCAATTCAGGAACCATACTAGCCAACATCAGGCATGTCACATCCCGGTTATCTTTTACATGTGCCAAGTATTCCTCCAGCTAGGCAGCCGGTGGATTACTTCCTGTTGGCACAGCTGGTACAGGCTTTTTGAGCACATACTCTTTAGACTCTTGTCTTAGAACTTTCCTTAAGTTCATAGACCAGTCCCAAAAGTTAGGGCCAGAAAGCTTGTCCCATTCCAAGAAAGATCGCAGTGATAAAGTATCATTCGTAGCCATTGGTTTCTACACAGAAAAATTACGAGTGTTAATAAAGGACTTAACATGTTCTTCCCATATTATCATTAATAATGAATCGTGTCATTAATTAACTCGAGTTGTTGGGCTCATGGGCCGAGATCCATATTATATTAAGATATAGCCAGACGAGGGCCTGGAACAACTATACCCCAATTTTTAGGTAGGAACGCCGTCCAATCCCAACCTAGGGACTCTCGGTGTGATGGGTCTGTTGGCACTTACCCATCTATGCTTAAGGCCAGGAACATCCTACTACCCACGCTAAGTCAAAACCTCCATCCAAGTGTTAGAGTAACCAATACTCCAACCCAATACAAAATGACGATACTCCAGTGCATCCAACGAGGGTTGGTCTACAGCTGGCCTATCCCCACTTCGAGTAGGTTATGAATGAGGGAAGCACTTTTAAGAGACTTAGTAATTACCTTTTGGTTATTAGATTCAATTAATAACGGCTTAGATGCATAGGCGGGTGAAATAGGGTTTGTACATACATTCTCACATGTAAATAAATAAAGCATAATTAAATAAAAATGAAATGCTATGGGCCTAAATTTACATCCTAATATAATTCTAGTAAACCTATACTAGAACGACATCAGGTGGGCCGCATCCTCATCCTTCAAGCATGCCAATCCAATCGGCTTATTCTTTACATAATTCCATAATAAACACATAAAATAAAATTACATAAAAAGAAAACGGCGCGTAGGCCGTATTTACCAAAAGAATATTACAACCCAAATAAATAAGGCCCAAAACATCCATTCATGCATTTAATCATACATACACGTAAACCAATACATACAATTTATAAACATGTTAAATGCATGAATTAATCCCATTTCAAATATGTCCATAGCCATTATTTTGAAATCGCCAAATTTTGGCCAATCATGGTTCTAAACCCGTGAGGGCTTTGGGCCTCCAACCCAGGCAAATATTGCTCCCAATCTAATTGGGAAACCATGAATTCCAAAATTAGCCATCCGGGTAATCATGCCAAGAAAACCCGAACCAATTTCAATTAACCGTATTTATTTCTAAAATAAATATCGCATGAATGAAAAATAAATTCCATTCATAAAACACGCGCATAAAAATTACCAAAATTTAAACACGCAAAAGTTTAAAACCAATTAAAATTTTAAACCCCGGCCAGGCCCAAAACAAATCCCGCGAAATCCAAATTCGGGCCCGGCCCGCCGCGCGGGGCAGCCGCCCGCTGCCGCGCAGCGGCTGCTGCCCAGCTGCTGCCCCCGTTCCGACCCGAAACGGTCCGTGATTTTTTCCGAATCAAATATAGCAACATGAAATTAAATCACCAAGAAATAAAATCATGCAACGGAAAAATAAATCTAGCATAAACCTATATGCAAAAAAATAAAATCCACAAATAGAAAATTAAATAAAACATAAACCATATGCAAATAATTTTCCATAACTAAATTCAAGAGGCAAAATCACCAAACCCCAAACCAAAAATAAATCCCATCCACAAAATTCTCCAATTTTAAAACACGGGATCCGCCAAGTTAAAGATTTCCACGGATCAAAAGCCTGCTCTGATACCACTGTTGGGATTCGTCACGGGAAACCGACCGATAAAAGCGGAAATACACGTCGATTTCCTCGAATCCGGCCCAGGAGCTTAAGATGTGGAAATCAAAAACTTAAAGCATAAAAGGAGGATTTCAAAAACTTACCACAAAGTCTCTCTAAGAGACGGATGCGGACTGCAGAAATCAAGTGTAGATTTCCTCCACCGATGCGCACACGAACGGCTCTCGGACCGAAACCCGTGCTAGCGACTCGGATGACAAGAAGAGAGGGAGAGAGGGGCTGCTCTCTTTGAGAATTATGGCTGTCCCTATTTCTTTCCAAAAGAAAATATCTATCTTTCCAAAAGATAGAACCAATATTCACAAAGTATGGCACCTAATTCTTACCAAAAGAATTAATCAAACATAAAGTGGGCAATCTTCATACTTTAAAAGAAAGCCAATTTCTCTTAAAAGCACAAGTGATGGACGGCCAAGCCTTCCTCAAAATGGATGAGTTAAGTCAAAATCATACTTATTAAATCCTTAATAGAAGACTTAAGATGATGGTGAAAAGAGAAGGCAAAGTCCAACTTTGCTACCCCATTTTCAACCTAATGACTCACACCATGAGTCATCACCAACCCATCATCATCTTTTGTCCAAAGTTGACTCATCCCTTCACTTGCCAAGCTTCATTCGGCCAACACCAAAAAATGTCATCATTCTATTTCATTTAAGGAAGCAAAGTCCAACTTTGCTACCTCAAAATCAAAGAATGACTCACTCTTTTCCTATTGGTCCCAAGGAATGTGTCATCATCATTTTGTCCAACAAAATGACTCACCATCCTTGCCCATTTCACCACCAAAATTTCGGCCAACCCAATTCCAATCCATGTGGGAATTTCATTTTAAGTCTTAAGCCCAAATTTAATTCCTTTGATTTAATTAAGTTCAAATGCAACTTTACTTTAACATGTATGCTGATATATTATACAATATAATATATTACATATATTTAAATTAAAATTCATTTGCCCTAGTAATTTAATCAAGGGATTAAATTAGACATACATAAAATGAAATATATGTATTCCACCTAGGAAATAACCCCATAAATTAATTCATTGAATTAAGAGAAGGCCAAAATAAATATTAATTATATAACTTTGATCAATCCAATTGATTCATATAATATAATTAATATATATCTCTCTCTTCAAACGTGTATACTCCAAGTACACACTTAATCCGACTAGTTAAAGTCCAAACGTTCAATGTGTACGATCCAATGGGCCCGTCTTTATGTTGGCAGTGGGCCAAGGCCCACAGACTACAGGCGGGCTCTAGCAAGCCACTGTAGCCCCCAATTAAGACGGAGTATGCAGTCCAACTGAAAACGTAACCCAGTAGTTTGAACTTGTAAATCCCATGTTCGCTGATATCGGTGTCCAACACAGAGGCATGGAAGTATCACCCTCTTTGTGTCTGGACCTTTACTTGAGACCGAATGAACTGATGCTCACAAACAAGATCCAATCTTGTTTGGGTGCGGCCGCACACTTATTAGTAACATTCTTCAAGAGGCCGATGATATCGTCTCAGTGAATCACTGAGTGACATTCCCTTCTGCATATCCATAGCACTCGTATGTTTACTAACACACCCGAACGTACCCATACTTGGCACCCTTTTACAGGCCCGTTAGGCGTACACCAAAGTGTGCCACTTCACATGTAGCACCATCATATGGTCCGGTCAAAGGACTTATACAAGTACTACGCGAGAATCATTTGTGATACTATACCATGTAGATTCCCGTAAGTGGATCGATCCAGTACCATGCCCTTTTTGCATGTACCCATTAACCTGGTTGACATTCCATGTTCTATGACCGGTAAGACACCGCCATATAACCAGGCTAATAATAGTCTTTAGTTCCATTCATTCCCATGATTGGAACAGACTACGGATGACTTTATGGCCATATCGTTTTCCCTATCCACGGTCTTACTGCCAAGTGCCTCACACTTGACAACATGGATATGGATATGTCCATTGGATACTCTATTTAAAATATAGCACAAGACATATAATAAATAGATTAATGCCTTTATTTCCTTGACACAAATTGTATAATACATAAAGTTCACATTAATGTACAAATGTATTATACAAACACAAGGACCAATGCCTTGGGACTAGGGCATTTCCAACACTCTTTTGCTTCACATTCTCCATGAAATTGTTGAACCAACAATTGTGAATCATTATGAACTATTAACTGTTTTACCTGTAATTGATTGTAAAGCTTCATTCCAGTGATGAGAGCCTTATATTCTGTGATCTTATTTGAGCTTGTAAAAGCAAAACGTAAGGAATACTCTAATGGATCCCCTTCAGCAGATATTAGCACTATTCTTGTTCCACTACCTAATGAGCTGCATGCTCCATTGACAAATAACTTCCACATGCATGTACATTCTTTAGATGATTTCTTCTCTCTGCTCTATTCAACAATGAAATTAGATAAAGTTTGTCCTTTGATTGCTTGTCTAGGCTCAAAGCTAATGCCATACTCTCCTAACTAGATTGCCCATTTAGTGAGACGCCTTGAAAATTCTGGTTTCTGTAAAACTTGACGTAGAGCTTGATCTGTCAAGACTACTATAGGATGATCTTGGAAGTAAGGTCTTAGCTTTCGAGATGACATGACCAAAGCAAGTGTAACTTTTTCAGCAAATTGGTATCGAGGTTTTGTACCTTAGACTACTTTACTAACATAGTAAATCAGCTTGTCAATCTTTCATTCTTTTCTTAAGAAGACTACATTGAATGCCACATTGCTTACACCTAAGCATACGAATAACAACTCCCCAGGCTCAGGTCTTATTAAAAGGGGTATCCTTTTTAAGTACTCCTTCAGCTCTTCAAAAGCTTTTTCACATTCTAGCGTCCATTGAAAATTCTTTGTTGCTCTCAATGTTTTGAAAAACGGAAGGCTTTTTCAGTTCACCTAGAGAGGAATCTGTTTAATGATGCTATTCTTCTTGTTAAGTGTTGTACTTCTTTAATTGAAGTTGGGGGTTTCATCTCTAATGTGGCCTGGAATTTTTCTGGATTTGCTACAATGGCTCTCTCGATTATCATATAACCTAGAAATTTCCCTGATTAAGCTCTAAATGCGCATTTGATAGGGCAGAGTTTTATATTATAGCTCATCAACACGTTGAACACCTTATTGAGTTTTCAGCACACGATTCCCCTTTCTTGATTATAACAATCATGTCACCTACAAATGCTTCCATGGTGTTACCCAACAAGGATTTGAATACTTTTTTGGCCATCCTTTGATATGTTGAACCGATATTTTTTAGCCCAAAAGGCATTACTCAATAGCAATACATTCCTTTATCAGTGATGAATGTAGTTTTTTCTTCATCTGAAGGATTCATCATTATTTGATGGTATCCCATGAAAGCATCCATGAAACTCAACAACTAAAATCCAAAAGTTTGGTCCACTATCTTGTCAATTTGAGGCAAAGGATATGAATCTTTTGGACAAGCTTTGTTCAAAGTGGTGAAGTCTATAAATATTCTCCACTTCCCATTTAGTTTTTTAACCATTACAATATTTGCAGGCCAATCAGGATAATAAACCTTTTGGATGAAGTTAGCCTGAAGTAACTTGTCTACTTCCTCTTTTATGACTTGTTGCCTTTGTGGTGCTATGTTCCTTTTCTTCTGTTTAATAAGTTTCACTTTGGGATCAATATTTAGATGGTGATGAGCTACCTCCAAACTTATGCCTGGTATATCATAAGGTACCCAAGCAAACACATCCATGTTCTTCCTTAAGCAGTCGATAATTTCCTCCTTCGTTTCCTTCTGCATTTGACTTCTAATATATGTGATCTTGTTTGGATCATCTTCTCTCAATTTCACATCTCTCATGTAATTTAGTAATGGCCTTCCTAGTATCACATTGTAAGGTAGAGATACTGATTTAATTACCTTGAAATTTTCCATCCTTGTAACGCTACGAGGCTCTTCACCCAAGGTGATTGGTAGCAGAATTGATCCTACTATGGGGACAATTTCTCCTGAAAAACTAAAAAGAGGAGCTTGTTGTTTCTTCAATCTGTCCATGGACAGGTTCATCTTCTCAAAACAATTCCAATATAGAAGATTGACAGAACTTCCATTGTCAATAAGAATTCTCTCTACTGGGAACTTCACACCATTGCATCATTATGAGGTATAACCACATTCCCTTTATCAACAACTGTAAAGATTATGGATACTTTTTCTTCTTAGATTTCCATAATATGATTCAAGTCATAAGCTTGTCTTGCATAAGCTTTTCTAGATTCAGATGATACTCCTGCCTAGGTTTCTCCACATGAAATGATGTTTATTGTTGGATGTGTTGGCTTATTATCAAAGACAATGGCTTTTTCTTTCTTATCTTCTCTTGGCTTGAAATATCCTTGATTATCCTTCTATCTGTTGTTTTTATACCTCTCTCTTTTTTAGTATAAGGGTCTTTCTTCCTTCCAACTTTCTACATACACAAACCTCTCAAGCTTACCTTGTCGCACCAAGGATATCATTTCCTTCATTAATTCTCTACATCTATCTATAGAGTGGCCATGAGTCTTGTGAAATTGACAATAGGCATCAACAAACTTTCCCATTATCTTGTTTGTTTTTGGAGGAAAGGTGAGGAGTCCAGACCCTTCTATTGCTGCTAAGATGTTAAAGCGAGGTTGAAGTAAAGGTGTGAAGTTTTCAAATCTTAGCTTTGGAGTATGGCTTACTTCTTTCCTTTTTCCTTTCTTCTTACCTCCATCATTTGCTCCATCCTTTTCTTTCCTTTTCCTATCCCAGCTTCCTCCTCCAACTACATTTCTCATGATGCCTTCAGGAAGGATAAATTTATTAGCTCAACTGAATAAACCCCCAAAGGTGGAAGGTTGATCATAAGAAAGGGATTTTTGAAAATCTCGTGACCTCATTACTTGAAGAACTCTTGTGACTGCCATCCAATTTAAAGATCCTGACTCTCCACTGTTGCAGCACGAAATCTTTCAACATAATCTCTCAAACTTTCTTTTTCTTCCTATTTGATGGTGGGAAGATAAGTAGCATCCTTCTTTCTTCTAAAATTAATGATGAAAGCATTTATGAATTCCTTTCGAAGTTGATCAAAGCTAGAGATGGATCCTTCTTTTAAGCTATTGAACCATTTGTGAGTATGTTCAGTCAAAGTAAGGGAGAATGCTTTGAACATCGTATCCTCCCATCCGTGAAGTAACATTACAGCTTCATAATTCTGCATATGGTCATAAGGATCACCTTTCCCAGAGAATGTGGCTAGTTGAGGCATCTTGAATTTCTTCAAAAAGGGTTTATTCGTAATCTCTTCAGTGAACGGAACCGTCCTCCCTTATTTTTCTTCATTGGTAGAAGCTAGCTTCTTCTGCTCTAGAACTTCTTTGATCGTTTTTTTAAGTTCTCAGGTTCTATCACACTAAATAGAAATTCTCCTTTATAAGTGCTTTCCATAACTTCATCTCTTTTTTCTTTGTTCCTTAAAGGGACTTCACCTTTTCCCTGAGTCTGTTGATGCTCATGGTTAGGAGAAGGATGAGAGAGTTCATGTTTTGATATATGATTCTCTACATGCATCTTCTGTTTAGGCTGATGATTTGTTGGAAGTGTATTATGAAGGTGTTTTTGTTGGACAAATTGCAACAAGTTTTCAATCATGCAGTTGTTCTCCCTAAATTTTCTGCTTGAGAGCTTCATATTTTGTCAAGGGAAACCGTTTTTGGAACAACTCCCGAACCTCTGGGTTGACTTATATGTTGGATCATAGGTTGAGTTACAACATTTTCTTTTCGATCATTGTGTTGCACGTTTGTGTCTTCTAGGTAATTGTCATTTGAGAATGTGTGGATTAAGATCTTTTTGGAGGCATTTTTTCTAATTACAAAAAAGAAAAATAGTAGCTTTTCGATCAATTTCCCATAGACGGCGCCAGCTGTTGTTGCTTGAATACAGCAGTGTATTTATAATGGGAAGATCGATCATCGTGTATTGATTAGAGTCTTGATAGGATGAGAGGCCAAATCTCGAGATTAACCTTGATTTAATATGTGGTTGACCTTGGATGATCATAGCTTGGATGTGACGGTAGGTGATCCTTGACAAGATACTTGTTGTAGTGATGGAAGGTGTTCTTCCCACAAACACTCTAATGGTAAAGTCAGGTGTCGTAATAATAGCTCTAAAATCCCAGAATATCCAATCCCTATTCCAGCAAATGAAGAGCTATTTACAATCTTCATAGATGGAAGTTGTTGGAAATGCCCTAGTCCCGAGGCATTGGTCCTTGTGTTTGTATAATGCATTTGTACATTAATGTGAACTTTATGTATTATACAATTTGTTTCAAGGAAATAAAGGCATTAATCTATTTATTATATGTCTTGTGCTATATTTTAAATAGAGTATCCAATGGACATATCCATATCCATGTTGTCAAGTGTGAGGCATTTGGCAGTAAGACTGTGGATAGGGAAAACGATATGACCATATGGTCATCCGTAGTCTGTTGCAATCATGGGAATGAATGGAACCAAAGACTATCATTAACCTGGTTGTATGGCGGTGTCTTACCGGTCATAGAACATGGAATGTCAACCAGGTTAATGGGTACATGCAAAAAGGGCATGGTACTGGATTGATCCACTTAACGGGACTCTGCATGGTATAGTATCACAAATGATTCTCGTGTAGTACTTGTATGGATCCTTAGACCAGACCATATAATGGTGCTGCATGTGAAAGGCACACTTTGGTGTATGCCCAACGGGCTTGTAAAAGGGTACCAAGTACGGGTACGTTCGGGTGTGTCAGTGAGCATGGCAGTACTATAGATATGCAGAAGGGAATGTCACTCAGTGATTCACTGAGACGATATCATCGGCCTCTTGAAGAATGCTACTAATAAGTGTGCGGCCGCACCCAAACAAGATTAGATCTTGTTTGTGAGCACCAGTTCATTCGGGGATCAAGTAAATGTCCGGACACAATAGAGGGTGATACTTCCATGCCTCTATGTTGGACACCGATATCATGACATGGGATGTACAAGTTCAAACTACAGGGTTACGGTGACAGTTTGACTGCTATCTCCGTCTTAATTGGGGGCTGCAGTGGCTTGCTAGAGCCCGCCTACAGTCTATGGGCATTAGCTCACTGCCAACATAAAGACGGGCCCATCGGATCGTACACATTGAATGTCTGGACTTTAACTAGTCGGATTATGTGTGTACTTGGAGTATACACATGGAAGAGAGAGAGATCATTTAATCATATTATATGGATCAATTAGATTGATCAAAGTAATATAATTGATATTTATTTTGGCCTTCTCTTAATTAATTCAATGAATTAATTTATGAGATTATTTCCTAGGTGGAAATATTATTACATGTATAGGTTTATATGTATTTCATTTTATATATGTCTAATTTAATCCATCGATTAAATTAATAGATCAAATGAATTATAATTTAAATGTATGTAATGTATTATATAGCATAATATATATACATACATGTTAAATCGGAATTGCATTTGAAATTAATTAAATCAAAGGAAGTCAAATTGGGCTTAAGACATAAAATGAAATTACCCACATAAAGTGGGAAGAGATGGCCGGAATTTATGGCTAAGGTAATGAGTCATGCTTTTTGCGTGTTAAGAGTGATGAGTCAGTCTTGAAACAAAAGATGATGATTAAAAAGGGTGAGTCATGGTATGACATTTTGGTTGCAAAGTTGGACTTTGCTTCCTTAAGTAAATATCTTCTTCTTTCTTTTATGGAAAAGGTGATAAGCTTAGGTACACCTATCCTTGGCCGAATTTGGCATATGGGAATGAAGGGGTGAGTCATCTTAGGACAAAAGATGATGATGGGTTGGTGATGACTCATGGTATGTGTCATTAGGTTGAAAATGGGGTAGCAAAGTTGGACTTTGCCTTCTCTTTTCACCATCATCTTTATTCTTCTTTTAAGGATTTAAGAAGAAGGATTTTACCTATCCCTTGAGGAATGCTTGGCCGCCCATCTTTATTAATTTGGAATTAATAAAGTATGCCCAATTGATTGCATCATGTTTCTTGTGGAAAGAAATGTCAGAGCTCACTTGGACAAAATTGATTTTATTTCTTTTGGAAAGAAATATAGGACATCAATATTTCATTAAGTGAGCCGCCTCTCTCTCCCTCTCTTCTTGGTAAATCTGAGCCGCTTGCACGGGTTGGGTCCCTGAGCCGTTTATGTACGTGACGTTGGAGGGAGTCTGCTTTGATTCCTACAGTCTGCATCCGTCTCTTTAAGAGATTTGCCGGGTAAGTTTCCAAACTTCTCTTTATGTTTTTAGTTTTTGATTTCCACATCTTAAGCTCCTGGGACCAGATTAGAGGAAATCAATGCGTATTTCCGCTTTTATCGGTCGGTTTCCCGTGACGAATCCCAACAGAAGTTACCTGATGTAAAGTCACGTTTGACATCTAGCATGTAACTGTTAAAGATGTGGGTTGATAGTTATATCATTTGATAAGTGCTTCATTTAATAATGTAAAAATGACACACATTATAATTGACTCTCAACCTATATTAGGGTTGATCCTATATTTATATTAGGATTATATCATAATCAAATTAACCCGACAAGTTAGAAACCGGAGAAATTGACACATTTGATGTCATGCGAATCAAGCTTCATACAATTTAACAAGTCGGATATCAAATATTGTGAAAGGAATTCACAATTTGAAATGTCATTGTAAATTAGTTTGTAAGAAATTTGATAAATTAAATATCAAAAATTGATACTAGCCAATCCTTGAAAAACAAATGAATTGGTAATAATAATTATTATTATTATAATTATAACAGTAGGAATAAGGAAGCAGGAAGAATTTAAATTTGAATTAAACATGGTCTCACAAGGAAATGGGGTATGGTAGGGAATTAAAACCCTTTTTCTACTCCTTCCCATTCTTTCTTTCTTTTCTTCTTATTTCTTTCTTCTCTCATTTTTCTTCTTCTCCATCTATTATTCCTCTTGGGAAATTTTTGGTCCACTTTTGATCCAAAGATGATGTCGAGTTCCAAATCATTGACATATACTTGTCGTCCTTCTTAGAATAATTCAAGTAATAGAATGAAGGAATGTCAAAGAAACCCATTAGTTTTCGATTTGTCCAGGATTGTGATTCTCTAACCTGTACTTTACTCAGGCCTACTCATCCTATGGAGTATTATAGGCACCACTATGAAACATGTGTTATAGTGTTCTTAGATTTGCCTTCTCACATAAGCCGAAGCTGTGTAATTTGTCGAAATTTAACCTTCAAAACTTGTTAGAACTTGAAATTGATGCATGGTATGTTAATTATAGTGATAAATTGAATCAAAATTTGAAATTTTTGAAAATTTGGATGTCTGGTAGCCGCATGCCTACCGCAGTGGGCACATCCCAAATTCTTTTTCTTAAATATAGGGAAATTTATGAAATGCCAATATATTTTAAAATGCCCCTAATTATGCAATTAAGTCTAAAAATACAACAATTATGCAATTAAACATAAAAGGAAAAAGTGCAATTAGAATGTGTATTGTGCCATCACACATGTTATGCAATTATATAAATGCAATTAAAATGCATGTCATATGAACCATATCTAATTATGGAATGTATAGAAATATAATTATGCAATTATATTATGAAAGCAATTATGTTAATGCAAAATCAATTAGAATATTTCTCATTGATATGCTTAAGATTAAGAATACTTACCTTATGCAAGTGAAGCTAAACTAGGATCTAGCGGCCTTACAGACCTAAGAGTTTGTTTAATCAAATGCCCGAGAATGTTAAGGCTCAGGTGTCAGTGATAGGATTTCTACCCTTTGTTTGAGCTTATCGACTTCATGTTCTACCACCAGCGAAGATGGATTTACTTCTTTGATTAACCGGTGAATGGATTCAATACATACATTTCACTTGCACGAGTAGACCATCACAACTGTGGATGTCTGTGCCTTGACTAGGTTCCTTTGGATGCCCCTGTCCTATTTGACTACAAGTTTATTTCCCTACATTGTAGACAGGGAAGCTTGAGGAGCAACTTATATGTGCCTAAGGGTGGGAGGGGAATTAGCCATTGATGTGGAGGTAGAGTAGTACACTTGATGCTTCATCCTTTTCCTGTTAGCTGCTACTCTATTTCCTGGTGGAGTGAGCACTACCATTTTGCAGCTAATTCCTATAGTAGCCAGTTGGAGAGGCTTCCTAGTTACAACTGGGCAGTTGTGTGCTTGGCCCAGATTCATCATGGCCTAGGTTTATGCTTAAGAGGCACTTGTGACCCGAATTGCTTCTAGTACCTAGTTTTGGTGAGCACTACTACCCGTAATAGCCCTATGTCCTTTGCTTTTTTATGTATTTTTGCCAATTTTGATTCATGTTGTAGATCTAGGGTTATGAGATGCGCATTTTAAAGAGGCCCGATACCACTGTAGGGTATTCTAAGCCTCCTCACTTAAGGCAGTTGACTACTATTTGGCAGAATTCTTTGTATGACTATCATCTTAGTCTATGCCCCAGTCCTTAGATGGAAATGATAATAAGTAAAGACTAGTATGTTCCTCATTAGATGAGTGGTGTCTTACTAACCATAGGACGTGGAACGTTGATCAAGGACAAAGGTAAATGTTAGAAAACAGTGTATTGGATCAATCCGCTAATGAGAATGCCATATGGTAGTTCTCATTTAATTCTTATATTGGATCCTTAGACTTGATATTACTATACTCTTGGATGTGAACTCACATAATTATACATGCGCCTAACGGGCCCGTAATAAGGTGCCAAGTATGGGTACAATCGGATATGCTAGAAATCATGTTGGGACTATAAGTAATGTGAAGGGACTTGTCATTCTTTTAATAGAGAGAAGATATCACCTGCCACTTGATGAGTAAGACTAAGAGGAGTGTGGCCATGCCCAAATGAAGTAATTACTAGGTAATTGCTTATTTTTGTTTTTCAGTCTACTTGGGTAACAAGGAACGTCCTACCACCAAAGAGGATGATTGTACCATGCCACTTGCTGGACACCAATATCGTTGCGTAAGGGATCATGTAAGGTTACTACTGGTATATGTCTTTGCAATGAAGTTGACATTTCATCCTAATTGGGTAGCTATAATTGCTTGCTAGAGTTTACTTATAGCTTGTTGGCCAATAGTGTTTTGGGCCCACTACCAGCATAAGATGAAACCTACAGGATCTCACACAAAGGAATTTTCAGCGGATTTGTCACTGACTATTTAATAAATAATAGTCATATATTAAATTATGTTATTAGATTTTATGGGCTTAAATGTTAAGGCCCAATAAAGTAATAAGCATGTGAAAGAGTATCTTATTTTAATTAATTAATTAATTACCACATGGTAATATATTAATAATGAAAGAATGACTTAAACTAAATATCTAAGATATTTATTTTATATATGGAAGATTATAAATTAAGGAAGATATTATTTATTAATCCTATTGGAACTTAGAAATAAATAAAAGAATCTCTACCTAATTCCTAGTCCTACACTGCATACCTCTCTCTCCCTTTTTTTCCTCTCTTTGCATTTTTCTTTCAGAAAAATAGAAAGAATTTTCAGCCGCCTAGCTTTTGTAGGGTTTGGCCAGAGCAAGGAAATTAGAAGGAGCTTTGTTATGTTTAGTGGTAGCACATTAGTCCCCTCCAGAGGTTTCCATTTGCATGGTGGTAGAGGGACTTCACAATTTGACAAGGTCTACAACAACTTCCTTACAGAGACGACATAGGTATGGATTTCTAATCCTCTGTTTCTCTCTACTTTTATGCTTTCTATAATCATAGCAAAGTTCCCGGCTATGGATTCTAGAGAAATCAAATTGCTTCCGCAGTATAAAATTTTTATTTTTCACCTGGATGAATCCTTATTGTGGTATTAGAGCAATGTTGCTTTTGATTACAGATTGTTTGAATTAGGGTTTATGGTTTGTGTTTGATTGATTGAAATTGTTTTGAATTGATTTTGCACATGAACCCCAATTTTGTTTATGGATTTTTATTTAGGGATCTAATCTTGATTTGTTTTCTCATAAACTGTTTTTGTTTTTTTTTTAAATGGATTTTTGGGAGCTACCGTCGCTGGCAGCACTGTGCGCAAACACAAGTTTCCAACCCCCTAGCTAGAGAGGATGGCCATTACAATCCAATTCATAATCTATAAGGCAGACAAGGCTCCATCCTCTTCCCAAAAAATAGTGCCCTATAGTCCAAATTGCAAAACCAATAATGATTCATTTAAAGGAAAAAGAATATGCCAAGGGAAGGTAGCTTCTACGAATATGATTTAATTTCAAGCAAAAGCCAAAGTGAGGTCCCATTTTCCCTGCTTGGAGGATGGCCTCCACCCACGTGGCTCAACTATTTCTTATAAGACTTCCCTAAGTGATGCATATATTCCTCATTTACTCTTGAAGATCGCCTTTCATGGTGTCTATATTATTTCTTGAAGGCCTCCTTTCATGGCATGTTCATTATTTTATAAAGATCATCCCTACAGTGTGAAGATCTTTTATTCTTAAAGGTCACCCTTCATGGCACGTATAGTGTTCTTGAAGGTCACCTTTCATGGTGTGTATATTATTCCTTGAATGTTGACTTTCATGGCGTGTTTATTATTTCCTAGCAATATCTAGTCTTCTCATTATAGAGGTTTGCTAGCCCACCTAGCAAGCGACTGTCCAAAATTTATTGTTGAAGTGCTTCAAGAAGAATTATAATTTACAACCTCACATAAATGCTTGAGTAATTTCCTAAAGGGGGGACATCTCTTAAGGAACGAAAAATAAAGCCCAATTTACAAAGGACAAGGCCCACAACCTATCAAGGACAAGGACATTACTACCTTTATGCACTCTATATATATACCCCTCTAAAACATAGGTATGGAGTCACACCCCTCCCCCCTCTTCTCTCCCTCTCTCTCTCATCACAATATTTTATCTCTCTATAATAGTTTTCTTATGATTATCTCTCACTATAAACTA
Organism: Euphorbia tirucalli; assembly: GCA_039660915.1. Lineage (NCBI taxonomy): Eukaryota > Viridiplantae > Streptophyta > Magnoliopsida > Malpighiales > Euphorbiaceae > Euphorbia > Euphorbia tirucalli. Next base: position 13,881,243 of record CM077635.1, on the reverse strand, counting down.
ATTTTGGCACTCGAGTGATCATAGGGAACCGCACCCCTACCTCACAGAGACAACTCGAACAACCTACCAGACTCTAAAATTAGGAATCTGAACATAAATGAAACAAAAAATATGAATATAAATAGTACTTTTATTATGGAATGTTAACTTTTTCAAAGTATTTATGATGAGTGCATTTTATGCACGTAATCTGTCTTTGTTTATAGGTTTTAATTGACATATTTTTAGTTAACTTAGGCGGATTTACTCCATTTTGTGTAATTACTCGTGCTAGGGACTTTGAACTTGGAAATAAGCTTAAAGAGCCAATTTTGGAAGCTTGGAGTGCTTGAAGGATGGAGCTTGAAGTCATAACCCATGGGCATGGCTTATGGAGTGCTGTTGATGCTGAAATTAAGCTTAGGAAGCTGTTTTGCATAAGCCAAGACCATGGCTTAAGGGGACCTGCGAATTTGAAGAATTTTTATGGGATTTGAAGACTTCCAATTTAGTTTTATCTTATTTTATTTCAGCCTTTTTGTGATAGGCTATTGGGGATATTTTGTTTTTTAATAACTCTAATTAGATTTTTCCTACAAAAATCTTAATTAGAGTTATTTCCTTTTTAGAACTCTTTCCTTAGTTGATTAGGTATAAAAAGAGTTAGGCCATTTTTATTTTATCTCTCTTTTTCTTTTTGAATTTCGGCAGCCTCCTTTCTCCTCCCTTCCCAAGTGTTCTTCACCTATGATGAACTAAAAACCCTAATTTCTAGCTAGAAGGAAAGTTCAGTCTTGTAACGTCAACTGTGAGATCAATCGTTCTTATTTTCTTCTTTAATTCAAGTAATTGATTTCATTCTGTTCTTATTACTTTTGCATGATTTAATTGAATTCTTGATTTAATTATTTACTTGTGATTGATTTGCTAGTTAGGTGATTAAATACGTAATCGTTTAATTCACTTAACCTAAGTAGCGAATAACACGATTAATTATGGACAAGTTTTTAATTTGTGTTATGGATGAAATTGATATGCTTTAAATAATTCCGCTTGTGTGATTGTTAAGTAGAATTAGTGTCTCTTTCATGTGTTAATGCTTTTGATTGAATTAAATTCCGAAGCTAGTTTGGAACAGTTCGATTAAATAGGGATAATTAATGAGCTTCTCTTAGTTATCTATTCCGTAAGAAGAGACTAGGTGATTCATGCTTTATGATAGCTATAGCTAATTTATTTGAATGCATTGAAGTTATCTTTTGTTTTTGATCGATGATCGGTTGGTTTGACTCAAAACTCGAATTCACCTTCTAGCTGGAATTCGCCTCATATATATTTTTACCAAATTATTTCGTTTCTATTAATTTCATATTTTAATTGCAATTCTTAAACAATCCCTTTTACTTTTCTTGTTTAATTTTAGAAGAAATAATCGACCAATCCCTGTGGATTCGACCCTGCTCCATCTGTACTACAAAATTCTGTTTTCGAGAGTAGGAATTTATTTTTGGTGTGCTCGGCACGCATCAAATTTTGGCGCCGTTGCCGGGATTGGTGTCTTAATTGTTTATTTCTTCTAATCTGTGTTTTCTAGTGTATGCCTCATTCTTCTCGTACAGGTGAACTCGAATTTGATCCCCAAATAGAGAAAACTGCTCGTCGACTAAGGAAGCAGACGAAGGAAAGAGAATCACAGGAATTACTTCCACCGGACGTGGTAGCTGATTTATTAGAATCAAGTGAGAGTGAAATTGAGGAAGAAGAAGAGATGGCTAATCTAGAACAAACATTGAGAGCCATGGCTGAACCGGATATGGATCAACAACCTCTATGTATACTGTATCCGGAAAATGAGGTAAATTTTGAATTAAAATCTGGTTTAATTCATTTATTGCCTACTTTCCATGGACTTTCAAGTGAAGAACCACATAAACATTTGAAGGAGCTCCATGCAGTATGTTCGAGTATGAAACCGCCAGGGCATACAGTTTCTGTGGAGCAAGTGAAAATGAGAGCCTTTTCGTTTTCACTAACTGATAAAGCTAAGGACTGGCTGTATTACCTCCCATCTGGATCAATCACAACTTGGGGCGAGATGAAGAAGCAATTTCTTGAGAAATTCTTTCCTGCTTCTCGAGTTTCTTTAATCCGTAAAGATATATCGGGCATTCGCCAATATGCTGGGGAAAATCTTTATGAGTACTGGGAAAGATTTAATCAACTCTGCACCAGTTGCCCAAATCATCAAATAAAGGACCAACTTTTACTTTAATATTTTTATGAAGGACTAACCTTATCTGACAGGAATCTGATTGATGCATCCAGTGGTGGATCCTTAGTAGATAAGACAATTACCAATGCAAGAGAGCTGATTTCGAGAGTGGCTGCCAATACACAACAGTTTGGCAATTGACAAGATCACCCTGTGCAGAAAGTGAATGAGGTAAACACTTCTTCTATTGAAAAACGACTTGACACTCTTACTTCACTCATGCAGAAAGCATTTTTGGGAAAACAACAACAAGTGAATGTTTGTGGGATTTGTTCAAGTTTCGATCATCCTACGGATTCTTGTCACACTCTCCAAGAGGAAGAACAGGTTAATGCTGTTGGTAATTTCCAGAGCCAACAAAACCAGAGGAGATATGATCCATACTCACAGACTTACAATCCAGGATGGAAGGACCACCCGAACTTTAGCTATGCTCACAAGCCTAATAATTTTTAGCAAGGGCAGCAGTCCAATAATTTCCACCCAAGACCACCAATTCAAGCGCCACAACCGCCCCCTCCTAAGCCAACTTTGTCTTTAGAACAAATTGTGTCTGCCTTGGCTTCCAACGTTCAACAATTCCAACAAGATACTAAGACAAGCATCCAGAACATAAAAAACCAAATAAGCCAATTAGCCACCTCGGTGAGTAAGTTGGAATCACAATTTTCTGGACGTTTTCCATCACAGCTTGAAATAAATCCGAGGCAGAATGTTAGTGCCATCACTTTAAGGAGTGGCAAGGAGATACCATCTGCTGGAGTTTCAAAGCATGAGGTGGAGAAAGAACTAGAAAAAGAGGAGGTAACTCCTGCACCAGCTAAGCCACCACCAGCCATTGTCATCCCACCTCCATTCCCAAGTCGATTCTCCAAATCTCTAAAGGAGGACCAAGAAAAAGAGGTACTTGACTTGTTTAGAAAAGTTCAGGTAAATATTCCTCTTCTTGATGCTATTAAACAAATCCCTCGATATGCCAAATTTCTTAAAGAATTGTGTACTAACAAGAGGAAGTTGAGGGGTAATGAAAAAATCAGTGTGGGGGAGAATGTTTCTGCTGTTATTCAAAGGAAACTCCCACCAAAATGTGGAGATCCAGGTATTTTCACTATCCCTTGTAAGATAGGTAGTACTAGAATCGGGAAAGCAATGTTAGATCTTAGAGCTTCAATTAATATCATGTCACGATCTCTTTATGCATCTTTAAATGCTGGACCTTTAAAAGAAACTGGTATGATAGTTCAACATGCTGATAGAACCAATGCTTATCCTGATGGGGTACTAGAGGATGTACTTGTGCAAGTTAATGGTTTGGTATTTCCTGCTGACTTTTATGTTTTGGATATGGATGATGATGATTGTCCAATATTGACACCCATTCTTTTAGGAAGACCATTCCTTAAAACATCTAAAGCTATAATCAATGTGAATGAAGGTAAACTCACTATGGAATTTAATGGTGAAACGATTTGTTTTAATATATATGATGCCATGAAATTTTCAAGTGAGGAACATTATGATTTAGCTCCTGATGTTGCTAATTCTGTTGTTTATGAGGTTTTTGACACAGGAAGTTGTGAAAAAATCTTACAAGTGCAACCAGTTGAGAGTTCGGCCTGGAAAGATAATCCGAAGATAAAGCCTGAAACCTTGATTGATAAAGTTAAGGTTTTCTATCTTGATGATAATGGAAAATTTCCGGTGATAATACCAAAAGGATTGGAAGCACTTGAAGAGGATGTGATAGTCCGAGTTCTGAAAGAACACAAAGATGCTGTTGGGATTACCTGAGTAATTAAGATCGGCATAATGTCTAGCCAAAGACAATAAAGAAAGGCGCTTTTGGGAGGCAACCCATATTAATTTTATTTTAGATTAATTATTTCCATTTTGTGCTTTAATTTGGTGTTTTTATTTTAATTTCTTAGGCTTTTAAATTAATTTTGAGTTTCTCTCATTGCCTTTGATCATGTTTCAAATCACTCACTAATTGTTTTTTTTTAGATGTAGAAATTTAATTAAGCCAAGATCTTGGCTTGGGTGAATTTTGAGAATCTGAAATTTTACTCAAGAGTTGTCATAAACCATGATCTAGGCTTGAGGCAATTAGTGTTCTATTTTTTTTGGGCCAAAATCAAAAGAGGTGATTTAAGCCATGATCATGGCTTGAGGTAATTAGTGTTCTGTTTTTTTGGGCCAAAAGCAAAAGAGGTGATTTAAGCCATGATCATGGCTTGAGGTAATTAGTGTTCTGTTTTTTTTTTTTTTTTTTTTGGGCCAAAAGCAAAAGAGGTGATTTAAGCCATAATCATGGCTTGAGACAATTAGTCTTCCGTTTTTTTTTTAACACTACTCAAAATTTTTGCCTTTCATTTTATTTTATTTTATTCATTCTTTTTTTTTCTTAAAAAAAAAAAAAGAAAAAAGAAAAAAAGAAAAAAAATTTTGAAGCACGTGCATAAAATCTGCTGTTGACCATTATTTGTTTCCTTTCTTTTCTTCTACCTTGATTTTCTTTGTTGCAGAACCCTTCCTCTCTAGCGTCCACAGCCGCCGCCCCATCCCAGCAGTCGCCGCATTCCACCTGCTCACCACCACCACCTTCTCCGGCGCGACCAGTGTCGCCCGCATCTCTCTCAGCCGACGACGCTTGCCGCCAAAGAAATCGAATCATCGGATCTGTTGGGTGCAAATCGCGGACAGTCTAGCACCACCGCTCGCTGCTGATCTGCCCTTTTCTGATCTCGATTCGGCCTCAACTGATGACGGAGACACGAGCGGCAGTAATGCAGTGCCAGAACCAGTCGCCGCCGTCACAACTCCACCCACTTCTAACTCCGAGCAGCAGGGCAATTTGCCCCTGTTTTCAGTCGGTCCGCCCTTCACCGATGCTGGACTGTCTCCTTCTTCAACGGCCATCAACCCCCTGTTTCGAAGGCGATTACGGCGACTGAATCAACTCCAGCCAGCAAGAATTCTACCTCTAGTTTGCAATTTCTTCCACTCTTAATTGCTTTTTCAAATCCCTATTGAAATTCTATATGTCTAGTTTATAGGTAGATTTGAGAACTGAGATGGAACTAGACTCAATATTATGCTTTAAATTGTTGATAAAATTTTGAGAATATGTTGAATTGAAATTGCTAAATTTGATTAGATAGGATTAGGTGCTTATTGTTGATTTTATACCATATGAGTTTTTGATTGAGAATATGCAGTTATTTTATGGCTCATTGATCTTTGTCTTGCTTATTGAGTTTAGGCAGATTGGTTTATTTGAATATATGAATTGCTATTGGATTTCAATTGCCTCTTCATCGTAGTGTAAACTTACATTCTTCTAAGTAGGCTTGATTGCTTCCCTAGCTTTGTTGCGACAAGTTGTGCAGCCAATGGCTCGAATTGAGATTAATGTAGCTGAGTTGTACCAGCTTCAGAAGCACGATCCCTCATGCCCGCCTTCCCCTTAGGAGCGTCGGATATTTGGCATTCATAAACCAGGGGAGTTCCGTTCTCACTTTTCTACTTTACTTTATTTTGGTTTGTGATTGCTATGCTCTCTTGCACATCGAGGGCTATGTGCAGATTTAAGTGGGGGAAGGGGTTTCACATTGTGAATATTGTGAACTTGTGCCTATTATTTGAATTGTTTGAATCTCTTGCAAATGTAAACTAATTCCAACGCCTTTGAAAATTTTTCATTATTTTTCTTTTTGCAATTGTAGTACCAAAAAAAAAAAAATTTTCTTCTATGTCTTGTGTACTTGTCAAGGGAGATGTTTGCATAAATGAAGTATGAGGCTCTAGCTGGTTGAAATCACTGTGATCAATAGACACTTGAATTGAGATGTATCACTTAGAGACATAGATTGTAGAAGAAACTTCTTTTGACTAACCACAAATCAAGGGGATAAAATAGGCATTACGCATGTTTTTGATTTTAAATGTTTGTGTAAAAAAAATAAAGAGAAAAAAAAATAAATTACAAAAAAAAAAAAAGAATTTCACATTCTATTCCGCTGGCTTGATTTGCGAATCCATGTTATGAATAGTGCTAGTAGCCGCTTAATGAAAATGCTTAGCCAATTAAGTCGGGTGCATCGTGTTTGCTCCATTTTTGTTATCCGTTCGGAAAAGCTAAAGCATCTTAAGTAAGGTTAAAAGTTGTGAAAGAAAAATAAATAAATAAAATAAGATCACAAAGTGATCCGTTAGTTGTTTATGTCTTAAATAAATTGCGTGCTTATCCAAACCCTATTGTCCCTTATTTATATTTTTGATTAAGAAGTAATTAGGCGTCTACTATCCTAGTGATGCAAATCACATTCTAAGTTGTTAATTGAGTAGCTTTGGGTGCATTAGTTGGGGCTAAGTGCCAAGTTTATCTCATCTCTTCCTTGATAAGCGTGCTTGATTTATTAGTTGATTTTTGGAAACTATGATTTGTGAGATATAATGCACTTTTAATTGTCTTTGGAGTTGGACTTGCTTTGTTTGCTTGAGGACAAGCAAGGTTTAAGTGGAGGGAATTTTGATGAGTGTATTTTATGCACGTAATCTGTCTTTGTTTATAGGTTTTAATTGATATATTTTTAGTTAACTTAGGCGGATTTACTCCATTTTGTGTAATTACTCGTGCTAGGGACTCTGAAGTTGGAAATGAGCTTAAAGAGCCAATTTTGGAAGCTTGGAGTGCTTGAAGGATGGAGCTTGAAGTCATAACCCATGGGCATGGCTTATGGAGTGCTATTGATGCTGAAATTGAGCTTAGGAAGCTGTTTTGCATAAGCCAAGACCATGGCTTAAGGGGACCTGCGAATTTTGAAGAATTTTTATGGGATTTGAAGACTTCCAATTTAGTTTTATCTTATTTTATTTCAGCCTTTTTGTGATAGGCTATTGGGGATATTTTATTTTTTAATAACTCTAATTAGATTTTTCCTACAAAAATCTTAATTAGAGTTATTTCCTTTTTAGAACTCTTTCCTTAGTTGATTAGGTATAAAAAGAGTTAGGTCATTTTTATTTTATCTCTCTTCTTCTTTTTGAATTTCGGCAGCCTCCTTTCTCCTCCCTTCCCAACGTGTTCTTCACCTATGATGAACTAAAAACCCTAATTTCTAGCTAGAAGGAAAGTTCAGTCTTGTAACGTCAACTGTGAGATCAATCGTTCTTATTTTCTTCTTTAATTCAAGTAATTGATTTCATTCTGTTCTTATTACTTTTGCATGATTTAATTGAATTCTTGATTTAATTATTTACTTGTGATTGATTTGCTAGTTAGGTGATTAAATACGTAATCGTTTAATTCACTTAACCTAAGTAGCGAATAACACGATTAATTATGGACAAGTTTTTAATTTGTGTTATGGATGAAATTGATATGCTTTAAATAATCCCGCTTGTGTGATTGTTGAGTAGAATTAGTGTCTCTTTCATATGTTAATGCTTTTGATTGAATTAAATTCCGAAGCTTGTTTGGAACTGTTCGATTAAATAGGGATAATTAATGAGCTTCTCTTAGTTATCTATTCCGTAAGAAGAGACTAGGTGATTCATGCTTTATGATAGCTATAGCTAATTTATTTGAATGTATTGAAGTTATCTTTTGTTTTTTATCGATGATCGGTTGGTTTGACTCAAGACTCGAATTCACCTTCTAGCTAGAATTCGCCTCATATATATTTTTACCAAATTATTTTGTTTCTCTTATTTTCAGATTTTAATTGCAATTCTTAACAATCCCCTTTACTTTTCTTGTTTAATTTTAGAAGAAATAATCGACCAATCCCTGTGGATTCGACCCTGCTCCATCTATACTACAAAATTCTGTTTTCAAGAGTAGGAATTTATTTTTGGTGTGCTCGGCACGCATCAATTTAAAAAAGGGATAAAGCATCAAAATGCTCAAAACATATTTGGGGGAATTAGGATTTACTCTTAACCTTTAAAAAGGTCCAATTAAAATCTTAACGTACTTCAATGGGGTCTAATTTTATTCTATTTAACGAAAATTTATGTAAAGTCCGTTACTCCGTTATTTTTTCCCATGCCATCCTTATTCGACGAATTGATGGATGACACGTGCTGTTGGAACCCAATACTAAAATAATCCAAGGTTGAAGGGTTTGCATGTTGAAGAAAAGAAATTTTTTGAAGGATTTGAAGGATAAAAAAATAAAAAATAAAAAAAAAAATAGGTGGGTGATTATCACCACCTCCGTCAAACTTACGTGCCAATGAATTACTACGGCTTTTCAACTTACCTTCTAATATTTACATCTATTTTCTTCAGCAAATCACGAGCCTATTCTCCATATTTTCCATCTATTTGAAAATCCTTATTTATTTTCTTTCCATTGCTTGCCCTATTACCTGTTACGTATTAGAATTACTACAACAAATACTAGATTTAGTAGAAAAAAATTAGGAGCAAAATAAATTTCACTTCCAAAGAGTACTTTTAGCAACATAATATAAAAATTGTTACCAAAAAACACATTTAACAGCAGAATTATATTAATTTTTTTGTTTCAATTATCTAAGGCTACAATTTTATAGCAGTGACATGCAACAACTAATTTATTGCTGCTAAATGTATTTTTTGACAGTAACTTTTGGATATTGCTGCCAAACGTACTCTTTGGAAGCAATAAAATAGTTTTTATAAGTTGCTGCCATAAAGTTGTGACCGTTGATATTTGCAACAAAAAAAAATCGATATAATTTTACAGCTAAATGTATTTTTTTGTAGCAAGTTTTAGATTTTGCTGCTAAATGGGTTTTTTGGCAGCAAGATTTATTTTGCTGCTAAATCTAGCATTTGTTGTGGTATATCAGATCATTTTCTAGATTTTGATTGAAATTGATTTAGGGTTTGTATAATCGAGTTGGGGTTTTTGGAGTTGAACTATGGAATGATAAATGGGTAAATAAAAAATGCCTCCAATTTAACTGAAGCTGATTTAGAGAATGCAATTTTTTTGTAATATTTTGCACGCAGAAGAGGAGTAAGAAAGAAGAAGAAAAGGACTAAAGGAGATGAATATGGTATGGGTTAGTTTTAGCATTGGGTCCATTGCTACATGTCATTCATTCATTGGTCCAATATGGCTGACATGAAAAAATTACGGAGTAATGGACTTTATATAATTAAATATGGGTAAAATACTAAAATTAGATATATTAAAATACGTCAAAGGTTTAATTCGACTCTTTTAAAGCTTAGGGATAAATTTAATTTCTCTAAGTTAGGGACATTTTAATATCTTATCCCTTTATTTTAACCACAAGGTTTTCATCTTTCATTTTATGCTTATTCCTTTCATTTTTGCATCTATTATTTTTTCTTTTTTTTTTTTTCCTAATTCTTTTACGTATCTCATTTTATTTATTGCCCAAAATCAATAAGCTTATTGTTTCTATAGTTTTGAAACATTAAAAATTAATTTTCAATAGTTTTCATATATTAAAAACAATATATATATATATATATATATATATATATATATATATATATATGTTTTGTATTCTAGAAGTCTTAAACTAATTATGTAAACGTATATACACAAAAATTTGGATATAAGCCAACTGCTCAAAATCATAATGACAGAAAGATTATGCATCACTGTCATAATCATAGCTCTTTGGCTCTTTCGTAGCTTATCTTCAAAGCTATGACTTCTTTTAGTGTGTTGTGTGCTTTCCTTTCAATTGAATTCCTCATTGGTAGATTTATATATAGTACTTAATTACACAACTAGGATACGTACTAATAATATTATAAAATCGAATTTTAATAAGCCACTGCATCCACACGCACTAAGCAAACTTATAATAAAAGGAGCCTTTTTGCAAGGATTGCTATATACAATTAAAATTGATCCTTATCTCATAGAAATATCTTGGAAGCTCAATTAAAAACAATATATGGTGTAGGAATTATATCGGATTTAGAGTTATAGTCCACCCCGTAATTGTAATGGGTGGATAAATACAATCCAAGAGATATAATTACTAAGGTAATTAGGATTTGTCCTACTACTAAAGTTTGATTCTGATTGGGATTGTTTCATTCAATCGCTATAAAAGATAGCAATGAATCAAAATAAACAATGAACTAAGACACAAACCAGTGCCTACAAGTTTTCTCTCTAGCCCTCTCTGATTGAAATTTCTCTGCGAGATTTCTCTTTATTCTTCACATATCTAGTTCGTGGATTTATTACTTACTCTCTCACAAATAACTGACGTGGAGTAATCGTGACCGATAATACAAGTCCGTACTTCAAGATCTTTCCGTCTCCGTTGCAAATCAATCTTGGGTAATCTGTGCTACAAGAGGTAACTCGATTACTCTATTCGGATATTTAGGTGTATATATCCTTCATTGGTACCAGAGCCATAAGACTGTATTCTGTCTTAGAACTCCCTAAAAACATAATTAGAAGTTCCTATATGCATGATTAGTTGACAATATATGGTTATAGTTAATTTTTATCCATAATTTGGTGTTTATAGGGACTGATTTGTGTTGTTTATTGAGTGAAAATCACATAGAAATTTGTACTAGCCTAAAAAACCTAGAAAGTCAAATTTATTTTTACTTTCTAATTTTATGCTTTATGTTTTCAGTCTCAACAAAGGGTATGTGTACCTCTAACTCTAATTTACATTGGTCAAATGGATAAACTGACCTCACCATCGGATCCAGAGACCCCAACAACCATAGGATGGACAAAGTTTCGAGATCAACCGGAGCCCATGGCGCGCACGCGCCTGGCCACATGTCGTGCAGCGATTGGTTCACTGCTAGCGGCATGGCCCACTGGTCCCTACAGACCAGCGCCTGTGTCAAGGGCGAAGCGTGTCAGCCCGGAGGGGTATTTTTGCCCCATATTTTAAAAGACCATGTTTTTACAATTTTTCTTATTTTTTAGTATTTTTCATTAAATTTTTTAGAGAACAAAAAATAAAATATCATATTATGTATTATATTAAAAGGTTTTTATATAAATATACGTACATGAATTATTTTATTTCTATTTTATGGTTTTATATTAAACCTACTTTTTTTTAAAAAAAAAATTAATAAAAAATTACTTAATTGAATAATTAAACGCTTTCTAATATTTCTTATTGGAAATTCTTGTATGTGTACATTGATTTTTCCAATTTTTTTTATAATGTGTTGCAGAAAATTGTTCGAATAATTAGAACTCATGTTATTATCCGTTCTCTTGCTCAACGCGAAATGGTGTGCAGATTGAGAAAGTAAATTAAGAATTGTAAAATGGATTGGTTTGCTAGATGGGATGATCTTGTCACTATAGTTAATCACATAACTAAGATTCATGGGTTGATGCAAAACTGCATATGGGAGGGAGGCTTGTTCAGGGGAATATGCCCTAGATTGTTTTTTAAATTGTTAAAAAGTTCTTTCCATGCTTGTAAACTTAAGAGTTTATTTGATATATGTCGGTCTGCGGTGGAGGGAAACTATTCAAAGTTCATTGAGAGATTTATGTATGCTCTTTACGTGGTAAAGGTTACTATGAGATCAAGATTGTCTGATATGAGGTTAACACATGGAAAAATTCTGAATGCACCTTGGTGTAAATGTGTTTTTCACTGAGTCCCAAGAAAATTTATCATCAAGTGATTATGTCTGTTTCAGTCAACCAGAAATTTACCTTTCATTAGAGTTTATATGTTATCCTTTATGTGAAGGTTTTAGAATCTGATTAGTTGGTTTCTATCTCCTTTAGTTTATTATGTTATTTCTTTGTTAGCATGATTCAAATTATTGTTTTATGAATAAAGAGTTTTTTATCATAATAAATGAGTTTATTTGTTGATTTGATATTAAATGTTGTTCTTAATATTATACATGCTCTTTTTTGGTGATATGTCCTTGAAATAACATAATTGCTTGTTATATGGTACGAGTATCTTTAATATCCTATTTTAGTTCTCTATGCATGTATGAATAACTAGTAGAATTAAACATTAGAAAAGAGAGGGTAATTGGGACCATAGGTCTTCTTTTCGAATTAACTCTAGCGAATAGTACTATTAGTTAAACATTGGTTACATAGAGAACTAGCGTGCATTGTAATGACAAAACCTTTATTAAACCGTGCAACTATGTTATTTTGTAGACAAGTATCCTAAAAATGGCATCAACTTCTAATTCAATCGTTGCTGAATTGAATAAAGACCTGTGAGCGGACGACCTTGAAACGGGATGCAGCGAAGCCGACCGGGAAAAAAAGATGATTAGTTTTGATTTTGGAAAATGGGTTTTGTTTATCTTGAGTTAGAAAATTGTGGATTTAATTTGGAAATTCTTTTGTAGAAAACAATTTCCCATTTTTAACTTAAAGACCTCGAAACTTAAATCCCGAGATCAGTGACATAGTGCCACCCGGATTAGCTCATCCGGGAATTCCGGCACAGCTCCCTACCGAGGACAAACTGCTGTACCTAATCCAAAGATTTAGGGTTCGGGCAAATAACTTACTTAACCTCTAGCTTGCTTTCACTTTATAATTTATATTACCATATTTAATTCGCTTTATTATCTTTTCCTAATCCCAATTGGTTTATTTTAACCAACCGATGCTAAAGCAAAATGCAGGAAATTAATTGCAGAAAAATAAAACAAACATTTAAAATATACAAAAAATGATAGAGCCCGATTATACAGCCCAATTGAATAAAAAAGGAAAAACTCTTGTCCTCACTTTACAATCGCCTAAAAACCACGATTTCTCTAAAAAATACAATCGCCTAGGATACACGGATAAATCTATTAAATACATCAAAAATAAAAATAAAAAGCAATAAAACAGAGGGTTAGCACAATATACGGTATACCACAAATAGGACTCAAGTAAGACAGAATGGGATTTTAAGAAATCGGGAACATGCAATTAGGGGGATAACCGGGTCGGCTCAGCTAGCCGGTCCGATTAGACCTGGAAAACATTTTGAAACATCCCTGTATTTTTGGTTTTGTGAGAAAATCATTTTGAAAACAATTTATTTTCCAGTTTAATTTAATTTTAGCATGTGAGGTGGGTTGGTTTTCGGGAGAATCGGGTCTCCGTCGTTGTATTGTTCTAAATACAATTACTTGGAAAATTAAATCTAAGGTCGTGAATGCACACAACAAAATTCATATTTGGTGATTTTCTAATTTTTCTGAATTTTTAAGGATTTTTAGAAATTTTTAGGGATTATTCTGGAAATTCTGCCATTGGACAAGCATTACAGTCGTGCGATTGTAACTACGATCGTGCGACTGTAAATCCTCCAATTTCAGGATTTTGCCAAAATTATTCAAAATAAAACTGAGAAATTACGGGAAATCAAGGACACTCGTATGACTGTATTTATAGTCGTACGACTGTTCATCAACTCAAGAACATTCGCACGACTGTTCTTGATTTCCAGAAACAGAAAACGCAAAAGTTGAAATAAAAAGCACAAAAACACACCAAATCACCCAGAAAGCATGAGAAAATGAGAGATTGGAGTGTGTTTACTTCTTTGGCGCTAATCCACCGTAGGAATGACCCCTGGCGACGCACCAATCTACTTAAAATTACTCTTTTCCCCTTTGAGTTGAGGTTGAGAAGTTGGGTCCAAAAATCTCCAAAATGTTAGGGATTCTAAAAGTTTCTAGTCCAAAATTAGTGAATTTAGAGAGTTAAATTATTAACCTATTGATTTCTAATAGATTTTAAACTCAACACTTGAGAATTAAAAGAAAAAGAAGAGGAAAAAAAAAAGCTTGAGGTTTGTGATGATCTTTTCCTTCCCTTTTTCTCTTTTTTCTCTAAACTCTCTCTAATTCTTTTTAGAACCAAAAAGCCCATTCTCACTTCTCCCTTTTCCTTCTTATTCTTGGTTTCTTGCTGCCTCTCCCTAAGCATTAATTGCTCCCTCTTTTCCTCTCTTTTTCCTGCTGCAGAGGTATGGGCTTCTACACCTGCTCCGATGTTACGGTCGTACGACTGTAATTTTTAATTACAGGCTGTTATATTACAGTCGTGTGACACATGCTTTTTTTTAAGGATGGAAAATTCCGGTGCTTATAAGACCTTAAGCTGAATGGGGACAATTATGAGGTCTGCAGTATGAAAATCGAATATATACTAGAAGAATAAGATTTTCTTGATGCAGTGGTTATAGTTAGGGCTGAACCAGAAGAAGGGACTACGGCCCAACATAGGCGGGACTGCGAGCTCTACAATGCATGGAAGAAAAGGAATTCCACAGCACGCATCATCTTTCTTAGTGCAATGGATGATGACATCACCAAGCAGTTTTGAAGTCATGATACCGTAAAGCAACTGTGGGATGCTTTAAAGGAGAAGTTCGAAGGTGTGTCTCTGAACAAGCTCTGCTCTTTGACTTTCAAGTTTGACGCCTAAAAGAAACATATTGATCATACAATGAGGAAACATTTAAGGGAAATGTCCAACATGATCAATGAGTTGAGTGATGCTGGTCACCAAATGACCGATGAGCAAAAAGTCCAAGCTATTATTTGTTACTTACCTAACAGTTAGGAGCATATGAAAATGCATCTGACTCACACAGTGGGTATAAGGACCTTTGATAATGTGGCTCACCACCTTGAACTTGAAGAGGATCGCCTAGCATCAATTAAGATTAATGCTGAAGTGAACTCTGCTGCTCCAAAACCAGTTGGAAAGCAAGGTCAGGGTCAGAAACATAAGCGTTCTAAAGGCAACAGCAACACTAAGGCTAAAGGATCTAAAGAGCTAAAACAAAAGAAAAACAAGAGGTCAAAGAGCAAGAAAAAGCCAAACATCTCACTTGTAAAATGTTTTAGATGTCAGTTCAAAGGGCATTATGCAAAAGATTGCACAGCTGAGGCTAAGGTATAAGTAATCGACTCTATTGTGAGTGAATTAAATGTATCATCCAGTATTTTGCTAAACAAATTTGATCCTATGTGGATTATTGATTCAGGTGCCACCCACCATGTGACAAACGAACATGAATCCGTTAGTGAATTGTGAGAAATTCTAGAGGCATCCAAGTGGATTTATGTAGGGAATAACTCAATAGTTGAAGTATGAGGAGTTGGTACCTATAGATTGAGACTACAAGGAGGCCAAATTCTTGTCCTACATGAAGTACTTTATACTCTTAGAATTCGAAGGAATTTAATTTCTATTACTGCTTTGTTGAAATTAGGATTAATTTCTTTTTCAAGGATAATAGTTTAAGTTTGTGTTGTGGAAATACATTTTATGGTACTGGTTTTATTTTAGATGGTTTGATTGTTTTAAATATTGATTCAAATAATTCAGATATTTTTCCTTTGCATTCTAAATATTCTTCTTTTGTAATGGCTGATAAGGAATGTGAAGTTACTTTATGGCATTCTTGCTTAAACCATATAGGCCAAAACTGTATGAACTGTCTAGCCAAAGAAGGTTCATTAGGTAATTTGACTAAGATTGAAATAGCCCCATGCGAATCATGCCTTAAAGGAAAGATGTTTAAAAAACCATCTGGAAAAGGAACTAGAGCTGAATATCCATTGCAATTAGTACACTCTAATGTATATGGTTAAATGAATGTGAGGGTAGGCATGGAGCCTACTATTTCATTACATTTATCAATGACTATACTAGGTATGGTCATGTCTACTTGATTTCTCATAAGTCAGAAGCTTTGAGTTGCTTTAAATCCTACTTAAACCTTGTTAAGAATCAATTAGATAGAAAGATAAAAGCTTTGAGAACTAACCATGGTTGAGAATATCTTTCATATGAGTTCAAAGCTTTATATGATGAAAAGGAAATTGAACATCAATTGTCGATCCCACGTACCCCACAACAAAATGGAGTATCCAAGAGGAGAAATAGAACTCTTCTCGATATGGTTAGATCAATGATGGCTGAAGCTAATTTACCCATCTCCCATTGGTGAGATGTGTTACTTACAGCTAATTATGTTCTTAACTGTGTGCCCTCCAAGTCTGTATCTTCTACATCGTATGAACTGTGGACAACTCATAAACTAGATTTGAGTCACCTTAAACCATGGGTTGCATAGTGTTCGCTCAAGATACCTAAAGTAGGTATGGGAAATTAGGGCCAAGAGGTAGAAAGAGTATCTTAATAAGATACTCAGACACGTCAAAGGGATATGTCTTGATAGGCGAAAACAATGATAAGAAGATTATAGAATTTGAATCATGTGATGTTGTCTTTTTAGAGAACGAGTTTCCTAAATTTGGTGAGATAAACCATGACTCACCCTGTATAAGGAACTAGAAACATTAGGATCTCTGCCTTCGAGTGGGATAAATTTTAAGGATGAAGAAGATCTGATATGGCTTATGATTTTCCAACCTAGTATAATTTGAACGTTCAAGATACTAGTTTCAGTGGGAGTCTTAATGATCCTAACTCTAGTGGGAGTATGGAACATGGTCCTACTGGGAGCATTTCAAATCTTGAAGTATATATGCGACATGTTTATCAAGATACGGAACCACATAGAACTAAAAGGCAAAAAGTCGAATGTCATCGATATGAGATCGAAGGCATGGCTCTTTTAATATGCCCACAAGATGACGGAGAGCCCAAGAACATTTAAGAGGCTCTTTCATACCCTGCCAAAAATAAGTGGACTAAAGCAATGGAACTTGAAATGTCTTCCATAAAATCCAACAAAGTTTGGAAACTAGTTGATCTCCTAAAGGGATGCAAGGTTATTAGGAACAAGTGGGTTCTCAAGATGAAAAGAAAAGCTGATGGAAGTATCGAATGATATAAAGCATGATTAATAGTGAAAGGGTATACACAAATGCAAAGGATAGATTATGAGGAAACTTTCTCTCCAGTTGTTAAGTTTACATCAATTAGATTGATTCTAGCTACTGCGTGGCAAGCCTAGATCTAAAACTGCATCAAATGGATGTGAAGACTGCCTTCCTCAATGGATAATTAGAGGAAGAAATCTACATGATTCAACCTTTAGGTTTTCTTTGAAAACATAAGGTATGTAAATTGAAAAAGTCAATTTATGGCCTCAAGTAGTCTTCTAGGCAATGGTATATTCTATTGGATATGCCCTAGTCCCGAGGCATTGGACCTTGTATTTGTATTATACATTTTCTGGATTTATGTATTATACTCATTTTGTGTTATTAATAAAGGCATTAATTCGTTTATTATATATATCTTGTGCAATATCTTAAATGAAGTATCCAATACGATGACAAGTGTCATGCACTTGGCAATAAAACCATGGATAGGGTAAATGATATGACCATAAAGAGATCCGTAGTCTGTTCCAGTCATGGGAATGAATGGAACTAGAGACTATCATTAACCTGGTTGTATGGCGGTGTCTTACCGGTCATTGGACATGGAATGTCAACCAAGTTAAAGGGTACATGTAAAAAAAGGCATGGTACTGGATAGATCCACTAAATGAGAAATCCACATGGTATGGTATCACAAGTGATTCTCGTGTAGTACTTGTATGGATCCTTTGACCTGACCATATGATGGTATTGCATGCGAGGTCGCATACTTAGGGGTACGCCTAAAGGGCCTGTAATAGGGTGCCAAGTATAGGTACTTTCGGGTATGTCACTTAGCATGGCAATGCTATGGATATGCAGAAGGGATTTGTCACTCAGTAGTCCACTGAGAAGATATCAGCGGCCTCTTGATGAATGTGACTGATATGAGTGTGGCCACACCCAAACAAGTTGGAACTTTTTTGTGAGCATTAGTACATTCGGGATCAAGTAAATGTCCGGACACAAAAGAGGGTGATCAATCCATGCCTCTGTGTTGGACACCAATATCAATGACATGGGATATACAAGTTCAAACTACAGGGTTATGATTACAGTTGGACTGCCATCTCCATCTTAATTGGGGGCTGTAGTGGCTTGCTAGAGCCCAACTGCAGTCTATGGGCCACAGGCCCACTGCCAACATAAAGATGGGCCCACGGGATCGTACGCATTGAGCGACTGAACACAGACTTAAGGAATCACCTGTATACTTGGAGTATACACTCTGGAGAGAGAGGATTGTATTAATTATATTATAAAGATCAATTGGATTGATCATAATAATAAAATTAATATTTGATTGTCCTTCTTATAATTAATTGGATTAATATATGAGATTATTTCCTGGGTGGAAATATTCATATGCATAGGTTTGCATATGAATTTATTTTGTGAAGATCTAATTTTAATTTCATGGATTAAATTAATTATTAAACCAATTTTAATTAAATGTAAATAATATGTTACATGGTGTATTATGTTATATACATGTGCAAATTAAAGTTGGGCTTGAAATTGATTTAAACCAGACAAATTAAAATAGATTTGGGCTTAAAAATGAAAGAAGCAAAGCCCACACATGGTAAGCCAATTGGGCCGAAATTCTCAAGGAGAATTTCGGCCACCTAGGGTTAAAACAACCTTAGGTATTTCGGCCATGGATAGACAAGCAAGGCTAGCTGAAATTCTCATCCCCTCCATCTCCAAAGTTCATGATTTTCCAACGCTAGCACGGGTTGTGTTCGAAAGGTGTTCGTGTACATGAACGAGGAGGGATTCTACCTTGATTCCTGCAGTCTGCATCCATCTCTTATAGAGATAATCCGGGTAAGAGATCAATCTCTTGTTGGTTAATTTTTAAGTTTTACAATTTCCATTTCAATTGCTCCTGGGCACGGATTTGAGGAAATCACCGCATTCTTCTGCTTTAATCGGGTGATTTCCGGTGACAAATCCCAACATATTCTATTCCATGATCAAATGATGTCGAATGGCTTCAATTCAATTGAAGAAGACCATAGTGTCTATACGAAATGTTCTAGAAGTAAGTTTGTTATTTTGTCATTATATGTTGATGACATTTTAATAGCCAGAAATGACATTGAATATGTGAACTAGATCAAAGCTTGGCTTGCATTAAGTTTTGAAATGAATGATATGGGTGAAGCAGCTTACATTCTTAAAGGAGTCACTCAAAGAAATTATTGGTTGTGTCTCAAGAGACATGCATCAATAAGATTCTAGAATGATTCAATATGCACAATTGCAAACCCATAGATACTCCTATGAACAAATTTATGCTCCTAAGTAAGAACATATGTCTCAAAACACAATAGGAGCAAGAACATATGAAAAGGATTCCTTATGCTAGTGTTGTTGGTAGTCTGATGTATGCAATGATGTATGATTAAACCAGTTCTTGAACCGTTTAAATGTCTAGCTCTCATACTCTAGTTGTTATAAATAGCGATAGTCAATTTGCAATCGCTTTTGCTAAAGATCAGAGATTCCATAGCAAATCCAAGCATATAAAGATCAAGTATCACCTTGTGAGAGAACTAGTTGCACGTCAAGAAGTTAATATACAATACATATCTACGCATGACATGGCAACAAACCCACTTACAAAGCCAGTCATGAGAAACGATTTTGTAAAGCATATTATATCACAAGGACTTTTTAGGATATGAGTTTCTTGTCTTCTTTTATCATGTAAAGAACATGATTTGTTTTTGGTTTAATAAAGTTTTATGGATGTTTACAATACACGAGTGCATATATTTCAAATAATTGTTATTATTAAACATGTCAGACAGATATAACACCTACTCACATAGGTGTTTACCCTTATTACTTTATGGATGATGCTAATAAGGATGAGACTGTTTTTGGTAACAAATGGAAGCTTGTTCCAATAAACATAAGTTGTCTTGTTGGAAACTATAAAAGACTATTTCATAAAAGTAACAAGATTGAAAGATGCATACATGTGTCTTAATGGGTTAAATGTAATCCATGAGACAAGTTTAAACGGTTACCTTGACTTAATTTTGTCTTCATAGCCAAAAGGTGTCCTAATGGTTTAAACTGGAGTTAAATGTTTTAGTACACTGTAACTTATACTTTCATATGGTGTTAAATTAATTGATTTGTGTATCAAATAAGATGACATGTGCTTCTTTCAAAAGAAGAAAACACCATAGTACGTATTAAGCATATGTGTGCTTTCGCGACCACTGAGATGGAAAAGATGTGATCTTATCTTTTCCTAGCATGACATTCACTTTGTGAAATAAATTTTTCTCGATATTAATCTATCCTTATGACCTTTAATTATTTCTAGAAACATAATTCAATATGGCTACCTTCGAAGGATACCATTAGGGGCTATGTAAAAATTTAGCCTGGTCGGTCCAACCAGATAAGCGATTTAAATTGTGCAGAAAGAATTTAGTAGGAAGGGAAGGTTTCCTTGGATTCACATTTAATGTTTCTATCTTTCACCACCATGTTAATATGTATTGGTACATAATTGTGATAATAGAAAACTGTAAAGATCAAAGAAAGTATAGTAAATGTGAAAAGAAAATCTAGGATAAGACATATAATGATGGTATTTACTCAAGGAGAATATACATCCCTAACAAGTGTATACAATCCTCTATTTTTAATGAGAGTCTATATATCCCTAATAGGTGTATAAGTTCCGCTCTCAATGAGAGGCTATATATCCCTAACAGGTGTATAGCAAGTAGCTCTCAACTGTATGTTGGTCACACAAACTATTTACAACAAGAGGAATAAAGATAATAGAATGTTTTCTATTATGTGCGAGTGGGAGATGTAGGAATTATATTGGGTTTAGAGTTGTAGTCCGCTCGTAACTGTGATGGGTGGATAAAAACAATCCAAATAGAGATATAATTACTAAGGCAATTAGGATTTGTCCGACTACTAGAGTTTGATTCTGATTGGGATTTTTCCATTCAATTGCTTAGGCACAAATCAATGCCTGCAAGTTTTTCCCTTTAGCCCTCTTTGACCGAAATTTCTCTATGAGATTTCTCCTTGTTCTTGGCATATCTAGTTCTTGGATTTATCGCTTACTTTCTCACAAATAGCTGACGTGGAGTTATGATGACAAGTAATACAAGTCCGTGGTTCAAGATCTTTCCTCTGTAAATCAATCTCGGGTAATCTGCACTACAAGAGGTAACCTGATTACTCTATTCGGATATTTAGGTGTATATATCCTTCATATGGTTTTTGAAGCTAAATTAGGTAAAATTTTGGGATTTAAGATAATTTTCATAGAATTATTAATTTTATATTAGAAGTAGTTGTTTTATTTTAAATATTGAGCTGAAAATTATACAACAGTATTAACGAACTTTATTAAGCCCAAATACATTACTTAGTGATAAAATATGAAAATGTTCTTATCACATACCAAACTAATTGGGTTTAAGGTCTGATTTTCACTTGCACAATAGGGAATAAACACCAGTGGTTCGGTATGTTGGGATTTGTCACCGGAAATCACCCGATTAAAGCAGAAGAACGAGATGATTTCCTCAAATCCGTGCCCAGGAGCAATTGAGATGGAAATTGGAAAAACAAAAATTTAATTCAAAGAGATAAATCTCTTACCTGGAATATCTCTTTCAGAGATGGATGCAGACCCCAGGAATCAACTTAGAATCCCTCCTCGTTCACGTACACGAGCGCCTAACGAACACCACCCATGCTAGCGTCGGAAAACACGAATCTTTGGAGAGGGAGGCTAGGGAGAATTCGGCTGGTGTGTTGGTTGTTGCTATGGCCAAAATTCCTAGGATAATTAAACCCTAGGTGGCTGAAATTCCCAAGGGAATTTTGGCCCAAACTGGCTCCTTCATCTGTGTGGACTTCCTTCTTTTAATTCAGGCCCAAATCTATTTTAATTAGTCTGGTTTAAATTAATTTGAAGCCCAATTTTAATTTACCCATGTATTTAATATATTACTCTAAGTAACATATTTTTTACATTTAAATTAAAATTAGTTTGACAAATTAATTTAATCCATCAAATTAAAATTAGATCTTCACAAAATAAATTCATATGTAAACCTATGCATATGAATATTTCAACCTAGGAAATAATCTCATAATTAATCCAATTAATTATGAAGAGCTAATCAAATGTTAATTTTATTATTATGATCAATCCAATTGATCTTTATAATATAATTAATATATACCCTCCCTCTCTCCAGAGTGTATACTCCAAGTATACATGTGATTCCTTAAGTCAGTGTTCAGTCGCTCAATGTGTATGATCTCGTGGGCCCATCTTTATGTTGGCAGTGGGCCTATGGCCCACAGACTACAGTTGGGCTTTAGCAAGCCACTGTAGCCCTCAATTAAGATAGAGATGGCAGTCTAACTGTTATCATAACCCTGTAATTTGAACTTGTATATCCCATGTCATCGATATCGGTGTCCAACACAGAGGCATGGATTGATCACCCCCTCTTGTGTCCGGACATTAACTTGATCCTGAATGCACCGAAGCTTATAAACAAGTTCCAACTCGTTTGGGTGTGGCCACATGTTGGAAATGCCCTAGTCCCGAGGCATTGGTCCTTGTGTTTGTTTACTTTTCAACTCATCCTTTTTCTTTCTTTTGATGATGACAAGAAAGAAATTAATGCATCACTTTTCTTCTCAATTTTGTGAATTGGCTGTAGATATACATTCTTATGGTAAGAATGTTTGGCCCACTTTTCTTTATGCTCTTTGTTTTGATGGGAAGAAACAATTATGAGTTAAAGAGGGTTTGATTTTTCTTTTGGAAAGAAAGTTTGGGCAGCCATTACACTTGGCTTGGCCGCCCCTCTCTTCTCTTCTTCTCCCTCTCTTCTTATAATCCGGGTCGCTAGCACGGGTTGGGTCCGAGAGCCGTTCGTGTACGTGACGTTGGAGGGAGTCTACTTTGGTTCCTACAGTCCGCATCCGTCTCTTAGAGAGACTTTGTGGTAAGATTTTAAACTCTCCTCTTTATGCTTTAAGTTTTTGATTTCCACATCTTAAGCTCCTGGGACCGGATTCCAGGAAATCGACGCGTATTTCCGCTTTTATCGATCGGTTTCCCGTGACGAATCCTAACACCACACTCTTATCAGTCACATTAATCAAGAGGCCGGTGATATCTTCTTAGTGGACTACTGAGTGATAAATCCCTACTGCATATCCATAGCATTACCATGCTAAGTGACATACCTGAAAGTACCCATACTTGGCACCCTATTACAGGCCCTTTAGGCGTACCCCTAAGTATGCGACCTCACATGCAACACCTGGTGGTGAGTCACCATGGTGAGTCATTGGCTTGACTCATTTGTAGCAAAGTTGGACTTTGCTCTTCCATACTCATCTCCTTTCTTTCATAAGATATAATAACAATTAAGTCTACTCCACCTTTTGGCCGTGAGAATTATTCTTTAAAAAGGAATACTTTGCCCACTTTTGTTTTTGGGGTTTTCTTTGGAAGAAACAATTATGAGTAAAAGAGAGATATTGAATTATTTCTTTTGGAAAGAAATATTTTGGACAGCCATAAGGACTTAGCTTGGCCGCCCCTTTTCTTCTCTCTTACTCCCTCTCTTCTTGTTATCCGAGTCGCTAGCACGGGTTTCGGTCCGAGAGCCATTCGTGTACGCATCGGTAGAGGAAATCTACACTTGATTTCTGCAGTCTGCATCCGTCTCTTAGAGAGACTTTGTGGTAAGTTTTCAAACTTTCTCTTTATGCTTTAAGTTTTTGATTTCCACATCTTAAGCTCCTGGGACCGGATTCCAGGAAATCGACATGTATTTCCACTTTTATCAGTCGGTTTCCCGTGATGAATCCCAACAGTGGTATCAGAGCGGGCTTTTGATCCGTGGAAATCTTTAACTTGGCGGATCCCGTGTTTTAAAATTGGAGATTTTTGTGGACGGGATTCTTTTGGTTTGGGGTTGGTGATTTGCCCCTTGAATTTTGCAAATGGAAAATATTTGGTTTTGCATATGGTGTATGCTAGGTTTTATTTTCTATTTGTGATTTTCTTTATGGAAATTTTATTTTGCATATTTGTTTTATGCTATATTTAATTTTGCATTGTTGAAATTTTATTTCTTGGTGATTTAATTTCATGTTGTTTTTATTTATTCGGAAAAATCACGGACCGTTTCTGGTCGGAACGGGGGCAACAGCCGCTGCTGCTGGCTGCTATTGGCCATCAGCTGCTGCACGCCAGTAGCTACTACATGCCAGCAGCTAGGCTGCTGCGCGGCAGCGGGGCTGCTGCTGGGCAGCAGCGCAGCGGCTGCCCCGTGCGGCGGGCCGGGCCCGAATTTGGATTTCGCGGGATTTGTTTTGGGCCGGGTTGGGTTTTAAAATTTTAATTGTTTTTTTTTAAATTGTACGTGTTTAATTTTGGAAATTTTATGTGCATGTTTTATGAATGAAATTTATTTTTCATTCATGCGATATTAATTTTGGAGAAATTGATACGGTTAATTGAAATTGGTCCGGGTTTTCTTGGCACGATTACCTGGACGGCTAATTTGGAATTCATGGTTTCCCAATTGGATTAGGAGCAGTGTTCTGCCTAGGTTGGAGGCCCAAGGCCCATACGGGCTTAGAACCATGAGTGGCCAAAATTTGGCGATTTCAAAATAATGGCTATGGACATAATTGAAATGGGATTAATTCATGCATTTAACATGTTTATAAATTGTATGTATTGGATACGTGTATGTATGATTAAATGCTTGAATGGATGTTGTGGGCCTTATTTATTTGGGTTGTAATATTCTTTTGGTAAATACGGCCTACGCACCGTTTTCTTTTTATGTAATTTTATTTTATTTTTTTATTATGAAATTATGTAAAGAAGAAGCCGATTGGATTGGCGTGCTAGAAGGATGAGGATGCGGCCCACCTGATGTCATTCTAGTGTAGGTTTACTAGAATTATATTAGGATGTAAATTTTGGCCCATAGCATTTCATTTTTATTTAATTATGCTTTATTTATTTACATGTGAGAATGTATGTACAAACTCAATTTCACCCGCCTATGCATCTAAGCCGTTATTAATTGAATCTAATAACCAAAAGGTAATTACTAAGTCTCTTAAAAGTGCTTCCCTCATTCATAACCTACTCGAAGTGGGGATAGGCCAGCTGTAGACCAACCCTTGTTGGATGCACTGGAGTATCGTCATTTTGTATTGGGTTGGAGTATTGGTTACTCTAACACTTGGATGGAGGTTTTGACTTAGCGTGGGTAGTAGGATGTTCCTGGCCCTAAGCACAGATGGGTAAGTGCCAACAGACCCATCAAACCGAGAGTCCCTAGGTTGGGATTGGACGGCGTTCCTACCTAAAAATTGGGGTATAGTTGTTCCAGGCTCTCGTCTGGCTATATCTTGATATAATATGGATCTCGGCCCTTGAGCCCAACAACTCGAGTTAATTAATAACATGATTCATTATTAATTATAATATGGGAAGAACATGTTAAGTCCTTTACTAACACTCGTAAATTTTTTTGTGTAGAAACCAATGGCTACGTATGATACTTTATCACTGCGATCTTTCTTGGAATGGGACAAGCTTTCTGGCCCTAACATTTGGGACTGGTCTATGAACTTAAGGAAAGTTCTAAGACAAGAGTCTCAAGAGTATGTGCTCGAAAAGCCTGTACCGGCTGTGCCAACGGGAAGTAATCCACCGGCTGCCCAGCTGGAGGAATACTTGGCACATGTAAAACATAACCGGGATGTGACATGCCTGATGTTGGCTAGTATGGTTCCTGAATTGCAAAAGCAGTTCATGGATCATCAGGCCTTTGCTATGATGACAACTCTTAACCAGACGTTTTATGAGCAAGCTTATCAGGAAAGG
Organism: Euphorbia tirucalli; assembly: GCA_039660915.1. Taxonomy (NCBI): domain Eukaryota; kingdom Viridiplantae; phylum Streptophyta; class Magnoliopsida; order Malpighiales; family Euphorbiaceae; genus Euphorbia; species Euphorbia tirucalli. The sequence continues at coordinate 13,855,200 of CM077635.1, read as the reverse complement.
TACCTGATCAACAAGGCATTCCACAGTTGTAAGATGGGGGCTGGGACATCTGTGAGTGCACATGTGCTCAAGATGAAGGGCTATCTGGATCATTTAGCCCGTCTCGGAACGCCTATCTCACGGGGGCTGGCGGTTAGCACGATCCTGGCTTCTTTACCGGATTCTTATGATCAATTCATCCTAAACTTTTACAAGCAAGGGATGGACCGTACTATTAGTGAGTTGCATTGGATGCTTCAGCTCATTGAACTGTCGATCAAGAAGACTCCGCCGGTACTTGAGGTTAACAAGGGGAAACCTCCTCTTGCTAAAGGCAAGGCAAAGGCCAAGGCCAAGGCTAAGGAAGCTAAGGCTAAAAAGGCAAAAGCCCAGCCCAAGGCCCGTTCCAAGGATGTCTGCTTTAGTTGTAAGCAGGCTGGACATTGGAAAAGATCGTGTCCCAAGCTTTTGGGAGAGAAAAGGAAGACGCAGGGCGTGTCTTCATCAGGTATATATGTTATAGACATTAACCTCTGTTTCAACATCTTATGTATTGGATACTAGATGTGGTTCTCACATTTGTTGTAATGTGCAGGGACTTAAGAACAGGAGATCACTGGGATCGGGACAAGTGGACTTGAGGGTCAGAAATGGAGCAAGGGTTGCTGCCATAGAGATCAGCAGGACCAGCTTATGATGCCTAGTAGATTAGTTTTGTTACCGAAACTATGTTATTTTGTACCTGTTTTGTACAGGAATATTATTTCTGTTTCAGTTTTGGATATTTCTGGATGTACATTTACTATTAGTAATAGTAAAAAGGGTTTATCTAGGAAAGAATTATTTTATGGAGTAGCTCTATTAAATAATGTCTTTTATATCCTGGATCTAAATGAAACTAATCATGCCTATAATATACATACGAAAATGGTTAGGCCTAACGAACTTAATCCGGTTTACCTTTGGCATTGTCATTTAGGCCACATAAACAAGAAGCGCATAGCTAGGCTTCACATAGCTTGAATCCTAGGATCATTTGACATGGAGTCACTTGATATATGCGAGTCTTGTTTATAAGGTAAAATGACTAAAGAACCTTTTCGCAATGAGGCTAAAAGGTTCGCTAGCTTATTAGACCTAATGCATTGAGATGTATATGGACCGACAAGCATAGCAACTAGGGGTGAACATCTATACTTCGTATCCTTTACAGACGATTTCATCAGAAATGGCTATGCCTATGTAATGAAATATAAGTCTGAGACCCTTGATAGGTTCGAGGGATTGAGGAACGAAGTACAAAACCAACTAGGTAGAAATATCAAAGCCATTCGGTCGAACCGAGATGGTGAGCATATAAACCTAGTGTATGACTCATTTTGAGTGGGCATGGAATAGTTCCATTGCTCACTCCCCCAGGGACACCATAATGGAATGGGGTGTCAAAACGGAGGAATAGGACCCTGTTGGACATGGTCCGCTCAAACGATGAGTTATGCCTCTCTCCCAATAAGTTGTAAAGGATACGCTCTTGAGACAATAGCTCTCATTTTCAATTATACTCCGACTAAGGCTTTGGAAAAGACCCCATTTGGAATATGGACGGGCAGGGTGCCTAATGTGTCTTTTTTTACGGATTTGGGGTTGTTATGCACAAGTCAAGATATTGACTGTGAGCAAAACTAGCACCCAAAACCGACTAATGCCTGTTTGTGAGCTACCCTAGGGAAACCAAAGGGTATTACTTCTACAACCCCGCTGAGAACAAGGTGTTCATGGCGCTAAAGGGGGTCCTTCTTGAAAAGGGGTTTCTTTCCAAGAAAGACAATGGGAGCGATGTTGAACTCAGGGAAGTTCAAAGCTCAGAAACTCTTGAAAAGGATAACTCGGAGACCAGGGTGAAGCTTCCAAAGGTAGAAGCACCAGCCCAGGTCACACAAGGACCTAAAAGGTATGGTAGGGATCATCAGGAACATGAGAACATCGGTTTTTGTTTCTGATGATTACGCTCCTTTGTCTTGTACGAAGAGGAGCTCAAAACCTACTAGTAGGCTATAGCTAGCCCACTGTCTGCCATGGTGGTGGATTTACAATCTATGTACGATAATCAGGTTTGGAACCTGGTTGATCCACCTCCGGGTGCTATGGTAATAGGTTGCAAGTGGTGCTATAAGCTATAGGCCGACAATACCTTTAAGGGTGTGTATAAGAGGTTTAGTGGGAGCATAGTAATTTTCCTGGTATTATATATAGATGGCATCCTTCTGATTGGAAGCGACATACCAACACTACAAGGGAATTGTAATGGTTGAGTACGTGCTTCGCAATGAAGGACTTAGGCGAAGCTGAGATGATCCTAGGGATCAGGATCTACAGGGATAGACCCAATCAGCTTCTAAGCCTAAATCAGGCCAAGTACATAGACATTGTTCTGAAAAGATTCAGCATGGACCGAAACAAGAAAGGTTTCTTGCAAATGGGTCATGAGCTAAAACTTAGCAAGAAGAACTCTCCTAAGGCAAGGCAGGACAGGGAGAACATGAAGTTGGTCCTATATACTTCGGCTATGGGATCAATCATGTACTCCATGCTATGTACAAGACCTGATGTCGCCCATGAAGGTCAGGAAGAGCTGTCAGTTACTAGGTACACTGATGCAAGCTTCCAGACCGACCAGGATTAATACCGGTCGCAGTCAAGGTATGTATTCATGCTAAATGGTGGTGCTGTTGTTGGAGAGGCTCCAAGTAATCGACCATCGCGATTTCAATCACAGAAACTAAGTACATTGCAACGTGTGACACAGCTAGGGAAGCTGTGTGGATAAAGAAGTTTATCACATAACTGGGGGTAGTGTCAACTATCCAGTAACCAGTTGATATCTTCTGTGACAACAATGGGGCTGTTGCACAAGCTAAGTGCCCCAGTCACACTTAAACACGATGCACGTACTTAGGGATTTTCACCTATTGCGAGAAATCGCTGAGGGGGTGACATCTCATTACAAAGAGTGGACACCAAAGACAATGTCACTGATCATTTGACCAATGCACTTGGCTATGCCTATGCATGAAGGTTATACTAGATCTATAGGGATTAGACCCATGCCTAGTAGGTACTAGTGCAAGTGGGAGATTGTTGGAAATGCCCTAGTCTCGAGGCATTGGTCCTTGTGTTTTTATAATACATTTGTACATTAATGTAAACTTTATGTATTATACAATTTGTGTCAAGAAGATAAAGGCATTAATCTATTTATTATATGTCTTGTGCTATACTTTAAATAGAGTATCCAATGGACATATCCATATCCATGTTGTCAAGTGTCATGCACTTGGCAGTAAGACTATGGATAGGGAAAACGATATGGCCATAAAGTTATCCGTAGTCTGCTCCAATCATGGGAATGAATGGAACTAAAGACTATCCTTAGCCTGGTTGTATGGCGGTGTCTTACCGGTCATAGAACATGGAATGTCAACAGGTTAATGGGTACATGCAAAAAGGGCATGGTACTGGATTGATCCACTTAACGGGAATCTACATGGTATAGTATCACAAATGATTCTCGCGTAGTACTTGTATAAGTCCTTTGACCGGACCATATGATGGTGCTGCATGTGAAGTGGCACACTTTGGTGTACTCCTAACGGGCCTGTAAAAGGGTGCCAAGTATGGGTACGTTCGGGTGTGTTAGTGAACATGGCAGTGCTGTGGATATGCAGAAGGGAATGTCACTCAGTGATTTACTGAGACGATATCACTGGCCTCTTGAAGAATGTTACTGATAAGTGTGCGGCCGCACCCAAACAAGATTCGATCTTGTTTGTGAGCATCAGTTCATTCGGTATCAAGTAAAGGTCCAGACACAAAGAGGGTGATACTTCCATGCCTCTGTGTTGGACACCGATATCAGCGACATGGGATTTACAAGTTCAAACTACTGGGCTACGTTTTCAGTTGGACTGCTTAGTCCGTCTTAATTGGGGGCTGCAGTGGCTTGCTAGAGCCCGCCTGCAGTCTGTGGGCCTTGGCCCACTGCCAATATAAAGACGGGCCCATTGGATTGTACACATTGAACGTCTGGACTTTAACTAGTCGGATTAAGTGTGTACTTAGAGTATACACGTTTGAAGAGAGAGAGATATATTAATTATATTATATGAATCAATTGGATTGATCAAAGTTATATAATTAATATTTATTTTGGCCTTCTCATAATTAATTCAATGAATTAATTTATGGGATTATTTCCTAGGTGGAAATATTATTATACATGTATAGGTTTACATGTATCTCATTTTATGTATGTCTAATTTAATCCCTTGATTAAATTACTAGGTCAAATGAATTTTAATTTAAATGTATGTAATATATTATATGGTATAATATATAAGCATACATGTTAAAGTAAAGTTGCATTTGAAATTAATTAAATCAAAGGAATTAAAATTGGGCTTAAGACCTAAAATGAAAATTCCCACATAATGTGAGATGGTGATGGCCGAAATATTGGGCAAGGAAGGGAAAGAATTTTGAGTCATCTTAAGACAAAAGAAGATGGTGAAAAGGATGAGTCATGGATGACTTTAGGTGGCAAAGTTGGACTTTGTTTCATGAGATATCTTTGGTCATTATTATGGTATGATTATGAGAAAAATATCCATCCATTTTCTTTCCTCTCTTGGCCGAATTGATGGGAGTGAAGATGAGTCATCTTCTTGACTTTTTGGTATTATGGATGAAGAAGAAGAAAAGGTGATGGTGAGTGGTGGTGGTGAGTCACCATGGTGAGTCATTGGTTTGACTCATTTGTAGCAAAGTTGGACTTTGCTCTTCCATACTCATCTCCTTTCTTTCATGAGATATAATAACAATTAAGTCTACTCCATCTTTTGGCCGTGAGAATTATTCTTTAAAAAGGAATACTTTGCCCACTTTTGTTTTTGGGGTTTTCTTTGGAAGAAACAATTGTGAGTAAAAGAGAGATATTGAATTATTTCTTTTGGAAAGAAATATTTTGGACAGCCATAAGGACTTAGCTTGGCTGCCCCTTTTCTTCTCTCTTACTCCCTCTCTTCTTGTTATCCGAGTCGCTAGCACGGGTTTCGGTCCGAGAGCCGTTTGTGTATGCATCGGTGGAGGAAATCTACACTTGATTTCTGCAGTTTGCATCCGTCTCTTAGAGAGACTTTGTGGTAAGTTTTTGAACTTTCTCTTTATGCTTTAAGTTTTTGATTTCCACATCTTAAGCTCCTGGGACCGGATTCCAGGAAATCAACGCGTATTTCCGCTTTTATCTGTCGGTTTCCCGTGACGAATCCCAACAACACCATCATATGGTCAAGTCAAAGGATCCGTACAAGTACTACACGAGAATCACTTGTAATACTATACCATGTGGATTTCTCGTTTAGTGGATCTATCCAGTACCATGCCCTTTTTACATGTACCCATTAACTTGGTTGACATCCCATGTCCAATGACCGGTAAGACACCGCCATACAACCAGGTTAATGATAGTCTCTTGTTCCACTCATTCCTATGACTGGAACAGACTATGGATCTATTTATAGTCATATCGTTTGCCCTATCCATGGTTTTACTGCCAAGTGCATGACACTTGTCATCATGGATATAGATATGTCCATTGGATACTTCATTTAATATATTGCACAAGATAAATATAATAAATGAATTAATGCCTTTATTAATAACACAAATGAGTATAATACATAAATCCAATAAATGTATGATACAAATACAAGGACCAATGCCTCGGGACTAGGGCATATCCAACACGGTAGAGGAACACTCCATTGCTCAAGTCAAAATCTGTTTTAGAGAGGACTCAAATGATGGAATATCAATCAAGATAATAAACGTGAGAAAATCTACTAAAGTGAGAATACGTGAAAAGTCCTGGCTCAAATAGGACACTGGCTATGTTGATAATAGATAAATCAAGGATCAATTATAATGTAGACGAGCAAAATATAAATTTTTGTTATGATACAAAGTTAATTACTACCCTAAGAAACAACTTATCATGTAAGGTATAACCTTATTATGAGGGAGAGAATTACTTTGAGATTATAATTAAGGCAAAGTTTGTGAAAATTTTCAAGTATGACTAAATTTGTCAAAATCTAAACAAAATTAAGATGTGGAAGAAAAAAAGAAATATTTTCCCTTGTGAGGCATAAACCATTTGAAATCCTTCGAACCAATAAGTTGAGCAAAAGAGAATACTTTCAGGAAATGTTGTTCTAATATTCCTGGTTGGGTTTGTATTGTTGCATGACTTTAAGCAATGAGAATAGTAAGCTTAGATGACAATGTAGATTATAAGCACCTATAATTGCTTTTTGTTAAAAGCATGTTTGTACTATAATGCGAAAGGAATGAGTATTCTAGAAACTTAGATTCACAAGCTTATTCATAGCCAAACTAGTTGATTGAACGGATATAAGGTTCAAGTGAAGCAATAAAGTCCCTAAACAAAAGTTTGAAGATTTTTTCAGGGTATAATTTGAAGTATTTATACTTAAACTAGAAGTTGTTACTTTTTGCTCTGATTTAACATTTTTAGACAATAGACTCAAGTTGTTTACTATACTTATTTATAATCAGTAATCTAAATAGAGAAGTGCATTTAGAGAAACTAATGGAAAGTGAAAATTACTGAATAACAACAAATGATTCAGTTATATGAAGGTGTGAAAAGTAGGACTTAATGGAAATTAAAATATAAGAAACATATCGGCATCCAATCACCAATATTATTAGAACTGGACTGGACCGATCAGTTCGATCGGTTAAACTACAAACTGGCCATTGTACCGGTTGATTCGATTAAACTTTTCGGTATAAAAAATAATAATAATTAATTATAATATAGTATCAAATAATGTTTTTCTAGATGAATTATACCATAATTTAATATAATAATATTTTTTAAAAATAAATGTCTGGTTAAACCACAGGTTCAAACTGATTACACTAGTTAAACTATAAAACCAGTAGCTTCACCGGTTCACTCATTAGTCTAGTTATGATAACATTATATGGCACGATGTCCAGTTGAGCATCCTACTCAGTTGAGGACTTTAAACAAAGAATCGTCTTAGAAGGGAAAACACATTCAGATAAAAAGGCTGGTTTGGATAGTTCTTGGTGAAGAATTCATAGATCTAGTAGCCAAACAATATTGCTTACTTCCCACAAGTTTGAACGAACTTCTCCATCGAATTTTATAAAGTATATTCGGTGAACTCTTTAAAGTTCGGATGAGGTAACAAATTCTTGAGCAAAATAAGTTTTTTCTTGTGTACTTATGATTTCTGGACATTGAGATTGTTTGCAAACATCATGCATTTAAATGTAATATCTGATACGAATTAGGATTTCGTTATCCTTGAGCTTGATTTACATTAGCTTGGAAGTTTGATACTCATGGATTATTGATAAGTCCAATTTATATCTAATTAAGTTGTGTGTTTTTAACCTGTTTTTAGTGTATATATTTCATATGATTTCAAGTTGTGTGGGCCTAAATATGTTTAAAATATGTTAAATGTCATTCATACCCTTTCTTACCCATTTTCCAAGAAATTTCTCTCTGCAATAGGTTTTGGAATGTTGTGGTGTGGAGGAGACAAGTTTTGGCACATTTTGCAAGGTTGCTGAGGAGTTGAAAAGTGTCAAATGGTCCCACTCACAGCTTGTACAGACTTGCTTGGAGAGAAATCTTAGAACCCGTGATATGATGAGCTGGAGATTCTTATGGCATATTTCTTTTACCTTTTTGTATATTTTTATCATCTTGTAATAGGATTTGAACACTTGTCATAATCCTATACATTTTAGGGTTTTATCCTTAAACATTTTCTAGGGTTCTGAGGAGTATATATTCTCTTGTTTTTAAGGTTGTTAGTGGGAGAAAAGTTTTGAAGAGGATAGCCTTCCATCACTATCTTTTCATCTTTCTTTTCATTCTATAGTAGGATAGTAGTCATTAGTTAGTTTTTATATTATGTAATGGATATTCTCCACCTGATCCAAGGTGTTCCAGCCATGGAGAAGGAGTAGACCCTTTTGGATGGACCAGTCGTTTGTAAGTAATATTATCTACTATTTTCATCTTTATTTCTATTGTGAATGTGTGTGTTTGAATGTGTGCACTTAATCCTCATAGAATTGATCACTCTATGCATAATTTATGGACTACGTGACCACAAAGTATAAATCCATGAATGGAATGACATTTCAAACATGTAAATCAGCAATGAGACTGACCATATAATTTGTGTTATATCTAAGGGTTTCAATGGTTGTATTGCACCTCTGTTGAATGCTTTCTTGTTTGTTATGCTGTATATGCTAGGTGGATATTGACCATGTGATATCTAGTTGTATGCTTAGGATTAATAACACGAGGACCAATCAGTTATTGTGAATCCCGTAAGAGATGCCTTAGTCTCGCTGAAACAACAGATCTAACTTTGAATGCTAGGTTTCATATTACAAGCATGCTCACTCTATATTGTGTCCCATCCAAGTTACAAAATATTGTTGTTTATCTTTGTTTTATTTGTTGTTTATGTTATTAGATATTAGTTTAACTAGCCAAACAACTTTTATAAATTGTGTTACTTATTTTCTCTATTATTTAAAACCGTGTAGTTTTCACAAGCTCTGCACAGCTATCACAATCTCTGTGGATATGATACTCTACTTACTAATTTATTACTTGCGACCAAGTGCACTACTAGATAATGTGTACTTTAGGCAAACCAATTATATGCCCAAATTTCAAGCAGCACATAGTCATATTCGGGTTCAAACTTATATTTGTCATAGATAAGACTAAACGATTAAATGGTTTTTTCCTTAGTGAAAAATGTGATATTCATTCTTAATGGGATTACATCTAGCTTTAAGGTCATTAGTTACCATGAGAAAATGGAAATTGGCTTTTAAAGAACCATAGAGTACAAGGATTAGTCAGAAAAAACACTTAGAAGATGTACTCAAAAATTCGAATTAAGAGGAGCTAAAGCCTTTATCCAATTAGAGAGAAGTGTCTTAGGTAAAGAAGATTTTTTTTTTCACTTATTCTGGCATATACAACATATAGACTGAATCTCTTTAGACCTTCAAAAGCATAAAAGGGTTAAGAGTTCAAATGGCCACATTTAAGATGATTAGCGCATGTTGGCTCAGGAACAGAAGAGCACATTATCAAGAGTAATTATGAGTGTGAACTATCATGCATGAAGCCTTAAAAGGCATGTTCAGATTCTTGGGGGGGGGGGGGGGGGGGGGGAGGGGAACTTATGACGCAGTAACCGAATATTTTCGAGGTATTCATCCAACCTAGCATACTAAACCTCCAAGAGATCTTGAGCGTTGAGTCAATCATAGGTTTAGTTCTAGAGATACACATACATTAGACAAATCATTTATCCCTAAAAAGGCTGGAGACCATTTGTCATCTAAATAAGAGGATTTGAAGCATGCCTTATTAGAAACTCTTGTCTAATCAGGAGATTAGTTTCTATCTATGTCTTATACATGAATGCCACATTCAAGTGGGAATATAACTCCTAAATAGGAAAACGAAATTGCCTATGTCCTAGTGGATTAGGAGTCTTTCATGCCTATATAAAGGGTTTAGATCCTGTAGGTTAGACATCTCTTTAAATCATTTTCTATTAATATGTTTTCTAAGACAACTACTAATTTAGACATTGAAAGGTTTCCGGCTAGAACAATTGGCGCCTTTTTCTTTATATGTTGTTTAACACTAAGGTTCAGCTCACAACAAAAAAGATTTGCTCACAATAAAAGAGATTTACCACAGTATCCTGTAATTTTTTTCAACTTAATTATATATATATATATATATGGAAAAAATTGAAAATAAAGATAGATAATGTAGCTAATTCCTTGGGTTGTACACTTGTACATAAACATATATATTTGATAGAAATTAAAATATTATTATATATGCAAGTACAAGTATACAAATGAAGTTGTCCTAATTGCGGATAAAATAATTTTCAATAATAGTAAATAAATAAGTATGGAAATATAATATAGGTATTAAGGGTTTAGATATATATAATATAGTTGTTAGTTGGTGATGAAAGGAAGATGAGATGCACCTATTTACAATCCTGTTGTCAAAATCAAATGGGTATGCCTCTTTATTATCCTTACGCTCCTTCCATTTGTTGCATTTTCACTATAACTATTTTCATTCTTTGTCAATTCTTTTTTGTGTTTCTTCTACAATGTTCTATTCCTTAACAAATTCATGAAAAATTATTTTTAATTTTAATTACAACTTTACCAGAGACTTACAATTTTTTGTTAATTGTAATATCTGAAAACCATTTAATCTAAAAGTGCTAGCACCATTAACCAATTTTTATTATATACTCTGAAAATCCCAACATTAACTATTTTTAAGGAATATCATATTACAGTAATATTTTAAATTTTCCCCTTTACATATATTTTTAGTGAGAATTTGACGACTGCTCTATGCTCTTATACTTCTTATTCTTGTGTTATCAATTGAGCTCTTATGAATTGCTTTATACATATTGGTCCTTTATAACTAATTACAAACAATTTTATTGGACCTGCGTTTTGGACTGTTACTTGGACTAATTTCAATAGAATAAGAGTCGAATTCGCAACGAATTAAAGTGTATTAAGCACAAAGAAAATGGAAATAACTCAATTATTTCCATTTTCTTTGTGAGGCAACATGTTAAAAACAGTTCAAGTGAAATTTAAAAACACAGTTCATGCGTCTTTAATGGAATGTGAAGCACAATTGGCATAAAATTGTAGTAGTGAAGTTAATTAATGTTGAAAATCAAAGGATTAGTAATTCATTAACGAAGGGGTTTATGTTTATAATTTCAGAGTTTTTAAAAAATGTGTTTTCCCACATACATTGCAATGTATTGTAACATTTATGGTTTAACTTTTTTTTTGTTTTTTTTTAATTAGGATGATGAAACTTCAAAACTGAAAGAGTCACGTGAAAAGCACGTTATACAAAGGACGGCGCCATTTAAAACTATATAAGCAAATTGGGAGGAGGGAATAATGGACAGAGTCAATCTGCTCCCAACATTACCAAGTCACAGAAGAAGAAGAAGAAGAAGAATTCTATGGTTCCAACTTTATAATCCAAAATTCATCCGCACCCAGTTAATCAAATAATAAAAAAAATGGACGCGCATTCTTCTTCTATTTTCTGAACTACATTAAGTAATTTGTACAGACCCACCTGCAAATTAAATTTCTTCTTTCTTAATTTTTCCGTCTAAACAGACATAGAATGCTGGATTCACAATGGAATTTCAATCGCGTCAAGTTCCGGACAGCAATGTTTCTGTCTCTGCTGTTAATGTTTCTTCAAAGTTTCAACCTTTGCTTCTCTCTTAACGAAGAAGGTAACTAATTTGGCTATGCTCTCTTGCTTCCAATATATATATTTTTGTAATTCTTTGTGTAATGAATTTGTAGGTTTAACGCTCTTGAGGTTTAGGGATAGAGTGGATAAAGACCCATTTGGTGCCTTATCCAATTGGAATGATAAAGATGGGGATTCTGATCCTTGTTTTTGGTTTGGGGTTCAGTGCTCCCAGGGAAATGTTGTCATCTTGTAAGTTTTTTTCCCCTTTAAAGATCGTAACATCCACTGAATGCATGCCCTTTCACCTCGGCTATTGGAATGTAACATTTGTCCTACCTAATATCACAATCTGGGCCAATATTTGATAACAATATGTCTTTCAAGAGAAATCAATAAACTGTATTTTCATAAATCCAACAAATATTGCATAATGATTGGTTGACACTTAGTGATTCCTATACGACACGCTTCACAATCTATGAAATAGGGTGATACTGGCTCATATTAGAGGGGCAAATGTTTGGGTCCAATAGTTAGGGGTGAAAGTTCATTCCGTGGATGGTACATGGGGCAAAGTCTTTAATCCTTTCTAATATATATATATATATATACTTTTTTTTGTCATTTTTGTTTTGTTCTTGAATCTTACATTTTTGGATTTTTTTTTTTTTCTTTAATTCCTTTTTAATGCTTGGACCTTGCTGCTTCTTTTGATTCTTGTTGAAAAATAGATGTCTTAGTTGTTGGATGTGAAGTCTGGGGTTTATGGTTTTTGTCCAATATTTCGTACATTAACAGATCCATTCTAAAATGGACAATTTTTTTTTTTATCTTTTTTTTTTTTTTTTTTTTAATTATGATTATATTATCTACGTTGTCAGATTCCCATTTGGTTCCATCTGTAAAATTCATTCATAGATATTATGATATAGATTTTGAATGACAAGTTCTGGGTGTGAAGCCACAATAAAAGAAAACTTAATCTAGGCATCTGATTCCAACTCTGCTTAGCTGCTCCAATGTTTTTGGATGCTCGGTCCTATCAACTATTGATTTTTAACTTGTGTCCAATTTTAATAGTATGATCCAAATCAAATGCTGGCTTGTGGCTAGATACTCAAGATGTAGTTGGTACAAAAAAATAGTGTGTGGATAAATTGTGCCATTCTTGTATTTCTTTTCTATTTTCTGGATCTATCATATCAATCATAGGGATAATGTCTATTTTTAGCCTAAGGTGTTTGGGGACCATGTTAACCCCATGGTTCAAAATGACACAGAATTAACCCATTAAAGAAACAGTGGCTAAATTTTCACTTCTTTAAGGAATTATGTTATAAAATTTGGTAATTACCGACAGATCTTAGTTCATTAATAGTTTTATCAATATTTTTACTTGAAAAGGGGACAAATTGGGCTAGAAATTGTACCTTGGGGTGAATTATGCACCATTTTGAACGCGTTATATATATATATATATATATATATATATATATATATATATATATATATAAATAAATAAATAAACGATCTCAGGTGCAAATTTGTACCTTGTCCCTTCAAGCCTTTTCACGTTCTTTTAACATCCTGTTTGTGGATTTTAACTGTAGTCATATGCTTTACTGCATTAAAATAAGTTTGATCTGTTAAGTCTCAAGTCAGAATTATTTAAAACTTTAGGCATTTGCAAGATCTGTGTCTCCGAGGAACACTGGCTCCAGAACTTGGGACGTTGATGCATTTAAAATCTATGTAAGCCAGAGCTTTTGTTATTATTTTTACTTTTTTGAACAATTGTGTCATCCATGGAATTTATATCATATGCATCTTTCTTTTCAGTACTTTACGCAATAACTCATTTTACGGAAATGTACCAAAGGAGATTGGAAAACTGAAAGAGCTGGAGATATTGGACTTGGGATATAATAACTTCAGTGGACCGTTGCCATCTGAGCTTGCCAATAATCTGTCACTGACAACACTGTGAGGTTTTTCCCATAACTTAAGTTTTCACCACTTTGAGCAAGGATGCTTTTTCTAACGGATTATCGTTCCAGCTTACTTGACAACAATGAATTTCTAGGCAGCATTTCGCCTGAACTATATGAACTTCAGATATTCTCAGAAATTCAAGCAGATGAAAACCAGCTTAGAGCTTCATGTAGCAGTAAAGAGTCCACCTGGTAAGAGAAGTGCTATTACCCGTTAGACCCCTCATACCATAAATGTTCTTTTAATCCTGTTTGAAACTTGTAGCTATTTTTTCTGTAGAAGTTGTATAAAGGGCGAATTAATGTATGATAGTTGGTTACAAATGGTTGTTTGGAACTAAACTTGCTAACTGAAACAAATGGTGGTTAGAGTGAACTTCTATTCATTTATACGTTCTGCATTATCTAAATAAGGTAATAAAATTTGCGATGCAAATAGATGTTATAGACTGCAACCACGGAACGTGAAGCAACTTTTTATACACCTTGGACCTTCATTAAGCAGTTTATTATTTTTCAGAATTCTTTTTGTTTTAGAGACAGGATGAAGGGCTATTATTTTTCTTCATTCTCAAGTTAAACTGATCCCTAGAAGATTATTTTGACATTTTAATGTATATCAGCTTGATAACAAGACTCTTTATCTTGGTCAGGAACATGGGCCAAGCTGGAGACGTAGCTCACCGAATGCTGCTACAGATCAGAAATCGACCAAAAGCCAATAGTCATGAACATAAAGTATCTCCAGCTGCACTGCCATTTTTGCAACCATCATTTCCACCATCAGAATCTCCGTCACCATCACCCTCTCAACCAACATTATTGTCACCTTCATCATTTTCTCCCACACCATCATCTTTGTCAGAATCTCCAGCATTTTCTCCAGCAGAATCTTCCTCAAGTCTACCTTTACCGCCTTTGCCATCACCAGTTGGAGCACCAAATCTAGGTTCACCTACTCCTGCACCTCCAGCAATTGTAGTTGTTGCTGCCCCAGAACACAATCTGATACTAATGACCCCTGCCTCAAGTCCAAGTCCAGCCGTAAGTAGTGATTCTAAGCATCACATGATTGTTATTGCTGGTATTGTTGGGGGCTCTGTGTTTCTTTTGATTACAGCTGCTAGTGCCTTCTTATTTAGAAGCAGCAAAGTTGTCACAGTCAGACCTTGGGCCACAGGGTTAAGTGGGCAGCTACAAAAAGCTTTTGTAACAGGTCGGTCATTCTTGTTCTCATGGAAAAATAATATAAATATATCCGTAAGAGATTTACCAAATCATTTTGACCTTCACTGCAATAAGTGAACATTTCTCGTGGTAGTACTCTAAATTGCAAACAACTCAGCTTCTAGTCTGTGCCTTTCAGGTGTCCCGAGACTCAGACGATCTGAACTTGAAGCTGCTTGTGAAGACTTCAGCAATATAATTGGCTCCTATGTGAATGGCACAGTGTACAAGGGGACTCTATCAAGTGGAGTTGAAATAGCTGTGACATCTACCGGAGTTACATCCTCTAAAGAGTGGTCAAAGGATTTACAAGAGCAGTTTAGAAAGAAGGTAATGGATTGGAATTGCCTTTTTCGATGTTATTTCTTACCAATCTGAATTCCCTCAAAGAACATTTTTACTTGCTTTCAGATTGCTACATTGTCGAAACTGAACCATAAAAATTTTGTGAACCTTATTGGATATTGTGAAGAAGAAGAGCCATTCACAAGAATGATGGTTTTTGAGTATGCTCCAAATGGAACTCTTTTTGAACATCTCCACAGTGAGTACCATATGTTTCCTATCTTTCTTTTGATGGATAGCTCTCAACACTTAGTTGGATAGTAAAAGAATGTCCAGATTGAATTACTAACATGATATAATCCACAAAAAAAACTGCGATATTGGATTTGAGTAGTTCATTTTCAAGTGACTGGTAACTGATGCTTTTAGCACTCTTGGTAAATTTCCGTAGATTTCTGAATAACATAAAGAAAAGGTTTGAATGGAAGTTCAACGAGGCCCAAAATGTTTGCACCATAGTTTATATGAAAATAAGTTTAAAGCGACTTTAAAAATTTCTTCAATTTGAATGAAAATGACTTCTTGAGATTTTGCAGTAAAAGAAGCAGAACACTTGGACTGGGGAACGAGATTACGTATAGCAATGGGCATGGCATATTGCCTTGAGTACATGCACCAACTAGCCCCATCTGTGATCCACCAAAACCTCAAATCATCGTCTATACATCTGACTGAAGACTATGCAGCCAAAATATCAGATTTCAGTTTGTGGAATAATGTAACTGCAGCAAAGAAGGAAGCGAAATCTATGGAGCATGTGGAGCCAAAATCAGCAGATGCAGAGAGCAATGTTTACAGCTTTGGGTTAATTTTGTATGAAATGATAACTGGTAGGATCCTTTATGCCATGGACAAAGACTCACTCGTAAACTGGACATCAGACAATCTGAAAGGACAGAAAACCTTAGAAGAAATTGTAGATCCCACCCTGAAATATTATAAAGAGGATGAACTTGAGAAATTGCTTTCGGTGGTATCGAGTTGCATACAGCCTGATGCCAAACAGAGACCAAAAATGAGTGAGGTCGTAGCCAAGTTGAAAGAGGTAACAGCAATGGAACCCGATGGAGCTACCCCTAAACTATCTCCCCTTTGGTGGGCAGAACTTGAAATTATGTCTACTTAAGCAACTTAATAACTGCAATGTAGCCTGATGTATTTGAAAATTCATTCATTTCTTTTTTCTTTTTTTGGTTTTCAACTGAAAGATACAGATCCCTAGCCTTTACTCTGTAAATTGGTTGTATAAATCCTGATCACTTCAAATATACTTGTAAGCTGTAAGATGAAACAAATTTGGAATTTTCCAATAAAATTCTTTCCTGTTGTCTATACCATCACTGCAGCAATCTATGATACAAAAGCATGATGTGAGCACGGATCTTTTTTGACTTTGTTTTTTGTACAAGAGAAAAACAACAACATTATAAAGACCAACTGTTTTTAGCGGTGAAACCTATATCGATCTCAAGAAACAATGGCAAGTTATAGATTATCAATATCGAAACCTTTAGATCAATATTAATCTGATGCAGCAAACTGATGAAATGGACATTTTCAATATGCCACTAACTGCAGATGGAAATCTTCAATGGCTATTCGACACATACTTTTGCCTTTCAATTCTGTCTTCAGTATGATACTGCTGCATATAAACAAGACTTCATTACCTGCACGTTCTTCCCCACATGCTGCGTACCTTTGTCGATGGATGCTCCGATGAAATGTCTTCTAAATACCAGGCATAAGAACTTTTACTCACTCCTCCCATCCACAAGTTGATGGCGAATTGCTTGAACACTTATCACATGTGGTGGAATGACTCAAATGTTTGATCGATATGAAGCTTTGTCTGTGTTTTATTGTATAGATCAAGCGTGTCAGTGTGGTTAGGGTCCAGGCAGAGAGCAGCTTCACAATCTCGAAGAGCAGATGGGAAATCCCCCATTGACTCATAAAACGCTGCTCGAAGATGAAGCATTTGCATCTCAGGTTTAAAAGTTATGGCCTTGGTAAGTTCTTCTAATGCTTCAGTTTCTTTTTGATCATCCATTAACACTGAAAAGAAATTAGGAGTATGTCAGTACAAGTTCTTAATTTTGCAGATAATCACGCAAGGAAACAAATATGAAGCCAATGGAACTATATGGTTGACAAAATTACCAGCAGCCCTGTATCGGTATGGGTATGTTCGAAGTGGATCGAGTAGTGTCGCCATATTAAGATCATTCTTTGCCATCTCTCGGTCACAATATTCGGACCTTTTTTCATAGGCCGATGCATTATTTGGTGCCTTCTCTATTAACTTGGTCATCTCATCAAATGCAGCTTTCCTTTGACTCCTCATGTAATAAATACGTGCCAAGCCTTGATGAGCTCTTGTATGCTTGATTTTGAGGGCATTCATGTAGCAATCTGCAGCTTGATCTAGCTTCCCACAGTCCACATAAATACTTCCTAAATTGTTCAATGCCTGCAAGAATATCAATGGGAATAATCAGACAAGTAATTAAAGGCATAGAATTGCTGTATCATAAAGATCCTATTGCTGCTCTTGCTCACTTGTCCTTTACGAAGGCCATCTGAAGGGCATCGAAGGGCTTCCTCGAGGAGTCGGATGACACAAGATGACGCTTGAGGATCCAGATTCGTGTCTGCTAATATGTATGCTTTAAGGAAGAAAGCTTCAAATGACCTCTGGATCAAGATGGATTTCTCAGCCTTAGCAAGAGCTTCTTCACGATGGCCGGTGTCATATAAGATCCACCCTTCATAAACCAGTCTTTCATGCTCTGAATTACAATTATTTCTTGCCAGCCGTAAACAGCGCATTGCAGCCTTCTGACAGTTTAACCTATTACAGTGATATGTCTGGTTTCATGTCATTGATAACTAGAGGTCAATGCTAATAAAAAAAAAATTAAAGAAAGAAAAAGAGAAAAGACTGAAGAATCAGGTGTCAATTTCACTTATGTAAACTAATCAGATGTTGAAGGGTACTGGTATTCTAAATTATCACAATGCATGATTTAATACTTACCGGAGAAGAAGCAGAGAATGTCGAAACCATAGCAGGCTCTTGCCAGGATCATTTACCAGCATTTGATGTATGACAGCCAGAGAGCCAATATCATCAACATGAGACCATTGTTCATAAAGTTTCATCCAACAATCAGCCAGATTCTGCTGCTGAACTCGATGGCTGAGAACTTCAACCAAGCGGTCACCACAAATTTTATCATTGAACATCATATAATTAGGTTCTAAAGTTAACAACGCACGAATATCTCTCAATGCACTTTCATAATCTTCAAGTGCAATGAAGAACCAAGCTCGCAATTCAAGGCAATCGGGTGAGAGCTTGAATGTAATAACTTTACTAATCTCCGAAATTGCTTGCTTAATTTGCTTTTCTTCTGCCATCATGACAGCTCTATACTTATATGGAAATGCAAGGCTTGGGTCCAGTTCAGTTGCAGTATTTAAATCAATGATCTTCTCTCGTCCAACACCGTATAAAGATCTTTCTTGGTACATCCAGCCAACTGGCTTATGTTCGAAAATAATAGAGTTTATCAACCTATAAGCTGAGTACTGTTGCCCTTGCTTGTATTTGGCCCTTGCAACACCAGCCACTGAATAAACATGGCCTTCCTGAACTGCTTCCACGAAGCATAACTGGGAGGCCTTGTACTCTTTTCTCTCTAGTAGAACATAACCCAGTTGATGCAGAGCAAGTGCCTTTTGCCACTTCTCTAACGAAAAATCTAGCAACCTCTCCAACAATATCAAAGTTGTGCTTGATGCTATATTCTCTTCAATAGCAACCTGGCCCAGGAAATAATACAGCAAGAACGAAGCACGCCCGAGCATGGCCCATTTCTCCCTAGCCTCAGAACAACAAAAGACTTTCATCACCTTGTGGTTGTACAATGAATTCGGGAGCTCTCTAAGTAACACTTGCAAGCAAGAAGCCACCAGCAGATTCGCCCTTCGTTCCAAACCATAATCAATAAGAATCAATGCATCCTCAATCTCATGTACAAGTGAAGCCAAATGTGAGTCACAAGCAGACTTCATCTCCTCGCAGCAAAATCTATTTGCAAAAGAAAGCAACTCCAAAACTATCTCAACAGAAAACAACTCAACTCTTCTAGTCCTACTGTACACTTCCACAGCTCTCATCCCCTCCAAAGATATCCCATTTTCGGAAAAGTCAATCTCATTCCTTGTTGACTCCACAAAGCTACCATATAGCATTGCCTTTAGTGGGCTAGAAAGAGATGCAATTTTGAATCTAACACATCGAACCGTATCGCCATTAATATAAAATGAAACATAATCATCACCCAAACATGAAGGATCATCATTTCTCATCATCAAGGTTTGAGTATCAACTGGTTGAGGATAATCTTTCCCACACTGGCAATGCTTATCATTCAAATTAAGATCATATCCAGAAACTAAAGCAGCAAGCGGACATTCAAGAACATGGCCACCACAGTCCATGGAAGAAACACCAATAAATTCATCTTCTCTCCTCTCAAATCTCAACCAAGCAGAAAGCACAACTTTGGAATGTACATCAAAGGCAAATTGCCTGGCAGCTGAGAGGCACTGCCTAGGCAGCTTAGGATCACCCAAGCCGCGCAAAAGGGTATACTGCTCAATGCATAATAAGGATTTATCAGATAGCAAACAAGAATCAAGACGGCGATAAAGGTCAGCCAAAGAATCCACATAGGAAATGGGTTTCAAATGGGGTTCAATGGTGGGTTCAAGGAGTTGGGTTGAAGGGAGTCCAAAAGGAAGAAGAGATTGAGATAGTGATAAAGGGTTGATAAATTTATACTTTTGAATTTTGAGTCTGATACCAGAGTTTGTATCTGAGGGGCTGAAGGCGTGGACTTGAGTAGTCTTAAATCTATCTAAGAATTTAAGACTAGGCATTTTCTTCAAGAATATGAATATATATATACATACAGATTGAACTAAGTGTTAATAAGGAAATGTTTCAAGTAAAAGAAGAATGAAGTAAATGTATAGTTTACCTCTGGCCTTGAAAGGAGGAAACACAGGAGGAGGAGGAGGAGGAGGAAGAGGTGTTTGGTTGGGGAGAAAATGGAAGAAAGTAGTGAAGAAACATATAATGATGCAATTTGTTAAAGGGTTGAGATTGAAGAGGCATTGTTGTTGGGTTCAGGAGAAGTAAAAGAGCAAAGCTTTGGTTTTAATGGAGAGTTTGGTTGATTTGGTGGCTTACTCACTCCTTTACATATTCTTCCTTTCTGTTTCGCCAAACCCACTTTTCCTGCTCCTCAATTCTCAACTCTCAACTGTGTATTTTTAATTTTTTATTTTTTATTTTTTATTTAATTTTATTTTTTCAAGATAGTATCTTCTTCTTTTTTTTATAATGGTGACAGGAGGATCTGAAATGTTTTATTTTGCAGGCACTACTATGGTCTGTCTGTCCAAGTTGTGTAATTTGTGTTATGCATTATTAATTTTTTTAATACATTCGTATAGCTTACACTTCATTATCTATTACCTCCACCCATTTTAAATATTAAATATTAGTTACTTAAATTATTCATCAAAACCAATAAATTATTAATTGTGTCATTAAAATAATTATTCTACCTAGAGGTGGCAATTATGTACACGACCTGCTGACACGACACGAACCCAACACGAATTTAGTGGGTTTGGGTTTGATTAAACAGGTAATGGGTCATTTTTTGGTTGACACGAAAGTGACACGATAATTTTTGGGTTGGGTTAGGGTTGACCTTGCTAACCCGAAAATGACACGAATATTTAAAATTTATTATTATGTTTTCCTATATTTTTACATGTCACTATTAAGAAATGTAATATAATATATATAACTCATAAATGCAAAACAACTTTTCAATAATTTTACACGTCATTCTTAATAGATGTAGTAAAATGACACATAAATGCGAACAAGACATAATCCAAAATAAAAAATAGAGCATTAAGATTTGTAAAATAGGTTTTGGAACAATATTTTAGGTCGTCAAGGGTTAAATTGTTAATTTAGATACGGCATAAATATTTAAAATTTTTAATATTTCCTTTATAATATTTTTGCATGTAACCCGAAAACACGACACGAAACCGACACGAACACGATTGGGTTAACTCGCTTATGACACGAAAATTTTTGGGTCGGGTTTGGGTTTTACTCACTGAAACACGAACCCGAATTTGACACGACACGAACACGACCCAGCTACACGAATTGCCACCCCTAATTCTACCCTTAATAAATTTATACTAAAACTCTATTTTGTATGTTAAAATTTTCATCCTTCTTAATTATTAAGACTCATTCGCATTAAATATTGAATTTCTCTCATACTTTAAATGAGGGTAAATATGAGAAAATATTACAAAAAATACATTGGTAATCTAAAATGACATATAAAAAAACTAAAGTAAAAATCCTAAAATGACTAATATTTGAAAACGGAGGGAGTAGTATATAACGGGTCTTTCAAGTAAAATGAAAGATTATGAAATTTACTAAAAAAATTTAAATCACAATCTCTATGCATGTATGTCAAAGCTACATATATAAAACGCCAAATACATAAGCAGCCCCTTCAACTTTAATTTTTGAGCCGCTTGGCCCCCTCAACTATTTTATCGATCTATCCAACCCCTCATTTAAAGGTAAAATACATACGTAACCCCTCATTTAAAGGTAAAATACATACGTAGCCCCTTCAATTTTTATTTTTGAGCCGTTTGGCCCCCTCAACTATTTCAGCAACCTATCTAACCCCTCATCTATTTTAAAGTGATATTTTTAAACATTTGAGTGAACATAAACAGACACAACAGAGTATCATGCATTACACGCGTCCGACACTAAAGACATGTAGGACACACGCTGGAAACTATCTTCTATCTAATTAATATTACAAATTATTATAAAATGAAAATTTCCTAGCAATTAATTAAACTCAAGAGGAGGACACATCAGTATTCAAATGTCTAAAAATATCACTTTAAAATAGATGAGGGGTTAGATAGGTCGCTAAAATAGTTAAGGGAGTCAAGCGGTTCAAAAATAAAAGTTGAAGGGGCTGCGTATGTATTTGGCTTTTAGATAAGGGGTTAGATAGGTCGTTAAAATAGTTGAGGGGGCCAAGCGGCTCAAAAATTAAAGTTGAAGGGGTTGCATATGTGTTTGACCTATATAAAACATACTTCTAATTTAGTCTCGTGTATTTGTAAAAATTAGGCCAAATACATACGCAGTCCCTTCAACTTTTATTTTTGAGCTGCTTGGCCCCCTCAACTATTTTAGCGATCTATCTAACTCCTCTTCTAAAGGTCAAATATATACGTAGCCCCTTCAATTTTTATTTTTGAGCCACTTGGTCCCTTCAACTATTTTAGCGACCTATCTAACCTCTCATTTCTTATAAAGTGGTATTTTTAAATCTTTGAGTGAACATAACCAAACACAACAGAGTACCATGCATTAGACGCATTTGACACTAAAGACATGTAGGACACACGTTGGAAACCATCTTCAATTTAATTAATATTATAAACTATTACAAAATGAAGATTTCCCATCAATTAATAAAACTCAAAAGGAGGAAGAAATATGATTGTAGAAAAGACAACAAAAAAGAACGAAGAGAGTTTAACCAAAGTGAGGAGAGAGGGAGAAAAAAATACAGATAATTTTTATATATAATATTTACAAAATATTACCCTTGTAAAATCGTAAAGTTCATCCCAAACGCTTTGAGATTTCTCTTACCTCCAGGTCATACGACACATCAGTATTCAAGTGTCTAAAAATACTACTTTAAAATAGATGAGGGGTTAAATAGGTCGCTAAAATAGTTGAGGGGGCCAAGCGGCTCAAAAATAAAAGTTGAAGAGGCCACGTATGTATTTGGCTTTTAGATGAGGGGTTAAATAGGTCGCTAAAATAATTGAAGAGTGAAAGTGGCTCAAAAATAAAAGTTGAAGAGCCCGCGTATGTGTTTGGCCTATGTTTAATTTAGGGTGCGTTTGGTTCAAGTTTTGGAATCGGAATCGGAAACAGAAACGGAATAATAGGAAATCGGAATCAGAATCACCAATTAATAGTTTTGTTTGGTTTAGTCCGGAATCGGAATTTAATTATTTTTTAGAAATTAATAATAGTTTTTATAAAATACAATTTGATAGAAAAATATATAAGATATAAAATATCATTAATGTTTAACAATTATTTCTTTTATATTTGTTATCATTATTTTATTATTTTAGCATTTTATTTATGTTAGTAACTAAATAATATTAATAATAATCATATCCGTATATAAAAATATTAATATATTAGAAAAGTTGAGAAATTGAGATAATGGTTAGTTATTTTGTAAAGTAAGGATAAGAAATGGTGAATTTTTTTTTCCTTTTTTGTTTTTATCAAATTTAATGTAGGAATGGGAATCAATATTGATTAATGGGGGGAGAGGGGGGAATGAGTGATTCCTACAAATGGGGGAATGGGATTCCCATTACCTAAATAATTTTGTTAAACCAAACAATAGCAAAGGGAATTGGTGATTTTCATTCCCATTCCCTATTACTTTTCTAGCTAACCAAACACCCCCTTAGTGTAAAATAAATAAACTTTTTAATTGAAAGTAATTTCAAACTCTTACGCCTTATATAGTTTCATTTCCTTTTTTTTCCCCCAATTTTCTTTGTTTTCTATTTTTTGGGTTAACTGAATTTTTATTGAGTTTTAATTTTTCAATTAAACACCATTATGTGTTAATTGAAATATTAATACATTTATTTATAAGACAATAATGTTCAAATATAATATATACCTCAATTGTAAGCATATACGTTATTGGAAACTAAAATATTGCATGGAATTAATAAACCATAGATGTATGTAAAATTAATTAAATAAAAATATATAGATATCTTATAAGCGCATTTCATACACTTAATTAGTCTAATTTTATGGGTTTTAATTGGATTATTTTGCCTCAATTTCTATTTCTCGTTTTAGGGAATTGAACTTGACATTTAATGTTTTTGGGGGCTAAACTACCTAATTTGGGAGCTAAATCATGCTATCTAGAAAAGCAATGAAGTTTTAAGGCGTGGGCATGTCTTAGGAGGAGATTTTGGAGAAATTGGAGTGCAGATGCAAGACAGTCCTATCCCATGCCCGTCGCTTAGCCCCAGTTCGAATCTTGCAAGATGGTTGGATTTGAAAGACCTAATGTTCAACATTATTTTGTTATTAATCCTTTCCTATTCAACTTAGGAGGCTGATTAAAAATTTATTATTTTGTATTTATCCTTCTTTAATTAGGATTTTTATTAGACACCTTTTAGAGAATTTTTGTTAAAGTAGGTTTTGGAAAGGTAGAAGAGTTATTTCTCCCTCTCTTCCTCTTGAGAAAAGAAAAGTGTTTTTTAGGAAAAAGGGAGAGAGTTTTACGTTTCATGCTATTCATTGTTCAGCAGATTTATTTTTCTCTCTAGACACCAAGAACGTGACTTACCATTGAGTTGGAGCCAAAGCTAGGGTTTGAAGGTTCCATCATCCATTCTTCGTTAATCTTTCTTCAGACGTTACCATTGGATTTGTCTTCTCTCTAGTCTTATTTGCCACTCTCTTTTATCATGTTTCTTGTATTCTTCTTGTTTGTTTACAATTTAGTTATGAACTAATTTCACCATAGCTAAGGCTATGGTGGAGCTTAGCAATATTTCTATGTAATTTTCTTAAATTTAATGTAAATGATGAGTATTTCTTTTTCATGGATTGTGTTATGAGTAACTAATGCTTAAAATGCGTGACCATGTATTTTAATGTTTTTAGTTAATTCATAATTGACTAAAGGACTGAATTAACAAAATTTCATAACACGACAAATGTATGACCATTGCTTTGTGGCTTACTAGTATGTGCTAGGTTTTTGAATACTTAATGCTTTACAAACTAATTGCTTAAGACCAAATTAGTTTAAGTATTTAGGTTGAGAATTAGAGTTAATAGCCATAGCTGGTGTTAACTGCTTTTGAATTCGTCATCCTGAAAATTTAATAATATTAATTGCATGACTTAGGAAGATACTAGAATGAGTGCTAAGTAAAGCCATATGCCTTAGCTATCACCACCGGTTCTTCCGGTTTGAATTTTAATCTTAGTTTTAACTATCTTGTTTGTTTGTTTGTTAGTAATAGGTTTAATTTATGCATAAAAAATCACATATATAATACTCTTCACCTAAGTTAATAGATAACCAAATTGCGTTTATGATTTGCGTAACTAGTCTTCGAAGGATCGATACTTTATTTCCTCTATATTACTTAAGCAGTAGAGTGCACTTGTTCTGTTGTGTGTGTATTTTATTGCGCATCAATACCTTCCATCACTCATTAACTTCTTGGCGGAATTGCCACAACATGGACGTTCTTCTTAGCAAGAATTATTGCACTAGAATAATGGTTAGAAGGATTTAAAAAGGCATTATGGCATTAAAATTTCCAAGGTTTAGCCAAGGCTTAGCAGAGGACACCGCTACTTGTTGTATTTGGTTTGGTATTGCTACCGCGCATGATTTTGGGAGTCATGATAATATTATGGAGAAACATTTTTGTCATAATATTTTTGCTTCTCACTTCAGGCAATTAGCAATAGAGTAGCCCAAGAATGCAAGCGAAGAATTTGTAAATAACATCAGTAAGGAAAGGGTTTCAACCGCGACCACAGTATATATATTATAATTATAAAAAATAAAAATAAAAAATAAAAAAGAATCATGAAGTTATCTTTATTGTATAGTGTGTAATTTCCAGTACAAAATTCTAAATAAGTTGAGGTGAAATTAGATTAAAAAAGCCTCTAAAAATTAAAGTGCATGGCGTTATTTGTACACCTTTTTATACTATAAAGTTCTTATGAAATAAATAAAATGAAAAGAATGAATATATATATATATATATTCTCAACTTATAAGGCACAGCTTATTAGCCTCCCAACTTTTAAGCCACAGCTTATTAGCCTCTTAATACTGGGTCTAACTGATATGGGCGGATCGGGTCCGTAAACCCAACATCTCGCACTCGCACGTAACAGGATAGATCCACTACATCATCTCTTTCATACTCGCAAATAATTCGTGTGACCAGCATACCTTGAGAGCTTTAATGCTATACACTTGTTGGAGATATATAGCAGCTCGATGAAAGTGTCGTACACTGTATGCCCTATCCTAGATCCCAAATCACATCCATTGTGATCCTCTTGATCTCTACAATTTTCTATCATTACAGTCATGCACAAATGCATAACTACCCAGGTAGTAATGTGTAGAAACTCAAGATGTGAACACATGGTGATCTTCCCCTTTTACTTTGTTCTTTCCATCATAATCTAACTCGCTTGTCTAGTCGGGCTTATCCAAGGTCGAATCATACTTGACCCCTTCAAAGTCTCCTTCCAAAACAGTCACATTAGACTATACTTCCAGAATAAGTTAGGGTCTTAAAGATAGTTAACTCAACAAAACCTCTGTTTCGTTGCTTGAGTCTCACACTAGGAAAAGTTGAGATCAACACTTTTCCATCTCATGGTCGCTAAGCACACATGGCATGAAACATGTGTTATGATGTTCTCTTCTTTCCTCATGAAAGAAGTGCACGTCTATATTAACATCATACGAAAGCATCGGTTAGTCGTGCCAAAACATCCAACCTTAGTCTACTTATAGACTACTTCCGGCTATCAAGACAGAACAGGCTCTTGTTGCTTACAACAAGCCTCTTAGATTACACATAATCTCTTATATATTTGCCTTTTGCATGTATATGAATTTCGCACTTTAATGGAAACTCTTTTCATAATTTAAGCGAAACGGCTTCTATTATTGAACAAGCTCTCATTTGTTCAAAAACAGCCTCATCCTTTACATTTGTCAACACATGACAAAATAAGGGTATCCGCTCGTGTGAGTGAGCTTCTTTCTGTCGGACATGCATCTCAAAATATAACAGCAAATATTAACAAATTAACATTTGCACTTGTGTATTGTAATTCAAACTTTATTGAATAATATGTTCATAAACATATAGAAATATGTATTTCAGATCCTAATCAAACCATGGGATCTAATATGTTTCATAAAAAATCTCTCGTGACAGGTTTCGTTAATGGATCTGCTACCATGTCATGAGTCAATACATATTTCAAATTAACTTCTTTGCTTGCTATTAAGTCCCTAACAAAGTGATACTTAATCTCTATGTGCTTTGACTTGCTATGGAACCTCTGATCCTTAGCAAACGCAATAGTATACTGACTATCACCGTTTATCACCACTGGAGAATTTGAGGAAGTAATACATAAATGGTGCATAAACCTATTCAACCATACTCCCTCTTAAACTACGGACGAGTATGACACATACTCCGCTTCCATCGTGGATAGGGTAATACATGTTTGTTTCTTACTGCTCCATAATACTGCACCATTACTAAGCAAGAAAACAAAACCAGAAGTGGATTTTCTCTCATCCATATCTCCTACTCAATCAGCATCTGTGTATCCTCTCAATTACAGATCCTTGCCTTGATAACACAGAGAGTAATCCACAGTGGCTTTGAGATACCTCAGTATCCTTTGTACTGCTGTCCAATGTGCTTGTCCAGGATTGGACTGATATCTACTCACTATGCTAACTGTATGACCGATATCACATCTAGTACACATCATGGCATACACGAGGCTACCCACAGCACTTGCATAAGGAACATTTTTCATCTGATCCATTTCTGTTTATGTTTTGGGACACATATCAGTACTAAGGGTCACTCCTTTAGACATCGGGATATCTACGGGTTTACAGTTACTCATATTGAAACGTTCAAGACCTTGTTAATATATATCTCTTGAGATAATGCTAACAATTTCTTTGAACGATCCCTTGAAATCTTAACTCCAAGGATAAAAGCAGCTTCACCCATATCTTTCATCTCAAAACTTGAGGTTAACCAAGCTTTGATTTGATTCATATATTCCATGTCATTTCTTGCAATCAGAATGTCATTAACATATAATGACATAATCACAAATCTACTTCCAGAGCTTTTCTTATAGACACAATGATTCAATCACCATGAAGCCATTCGATGTCATCACATTATGAAATCGAAGGTACCATTGTCTAGAAGACCATTTAAGGCCATAAATTGATCTTTTCAATTTGCAAACCTTTTGTTCGCTGCCTTTTACGATGAAACCTATAGGTTGATCCATATAGATTTCTTCGTCCAATTCTCCATTGAGAAAAGCAGTCTTAACATCCATTTGATGTAGCTCTAGGTCTAGATTTGCAACAATCACTAGGATTAATCTAATGGACGTGAACCTCACAATAGGTGAGAAAGTTTCCTCAAAATCTATCCCTTCTTATTGTGTATAGCCCTTAGCAACTAGGCGGGCCTTGTATCTTTCGATACTGCCATCAGCCTTACACTTGATCTTGGGAACCCACTTGTTCCCAATAGCTTTTCTTCCCTTTGGCAGATCAACAAGTTCCCAAACTTTGTTAGATCTCATGGAAGCCATTTCTTCTTCCATAGCCTTAATCCATTCATTTCTTGCGGGGCATGAGAGAGCTTTGTTATAATCTCTAGGCTCATCATCATCTTGTGGGACAACTAAAAGAGTCATGCTTTCAATACTAAATCGTCGGCGTTCGACTTTTTGTCTTTTAGATTTACACCGTATCGAATCCTGATAAAAGTGCCTCATATATTCATTGTAATTCGGTATGCTCCCACTTGGACCATGTTCCATACTCCCACTGAAGTCTGGATCCATATGCTCACTAGGAATTAGAGTTTGATCTAGAACTTGATCTTGATCATTCGTAACGTTTTGAGGTTCATGAACACTTTCATTTTCCTCAAAATTTCTCCCACTCGAATGGAGAGATCCGTTAGATTCCAATTCCTCATAAAGTGGCAAATCATGGTCCACCTCGCCTATCTTAGGGAACTCATTCTCTAAGAAAATGACGTCACGTGATTCAAACTCTGTCACTTTTCTGTCTTTAGTTTCACCCACTAAGACATATCCTTTTGATACATCTGGATACCTTATAAAGATGCACTTTTTGCTTCTTGAGCCTAGTTTCCCAAACTTACTCGAGGTATCATGGGCGAAAACAGTGCAACCCCACGGTTTGAGGTTACTTAAGTTGGGTTTTCGACCTGTCCACAGCTTATAAGGAGTGGATGTGATAGATTTAGAGGGCACTCGGTTGAGAACGTATGCGGCTGTAAGCAACGCATCTCCCCAATAGGAGACAGGAAAATTCGCTGCAGCCATCATAGATCTAACCATATCAAGAAGAGTTCTATTTCTCCTCTTGGCAACATCGTTTTGTTGCGGAGTGTGAGGAATCGACAACTGATACACAATTCCTTTTTCATCACATAAAGCTTTAAATTCATCTGATAGATAATCCTGACCACGGTCAGTTCTCAAAGCTTTGATTTTGACATTTAATTGATTCTCAACAAGGTTCATAAACCTCTTAAAGCAACTTAAAGCTTTAGACTTGTGTGACATCAAATAAATAAGGCCATACCTAGTATAGTCATCAATAAAAGTGATGAAATAATAGGCCCCATGCCTTGCCCACACATTCATTGGACCACATACGTCAGAATGGATTAATTGTAAAGGGCAAGGCATGGGGCCTATTATTTCATCACTTTTATTGATGACTCCTAGTTGCCTTTCCAAATGGTTTCTTACACATTTTTCCTTTAAGACATGCTTCACAGGGAGGTAATTCAACCTTAGTTAAATTGCCCAATAAACCTAATTTGGCTAACCGACTTATTCGGTCTTGGCCAATATGGTTTAACCTGGCATGCCACATCACATCTTCACTATCTCTATAGAATCAGATTGTAAGAAAAATGCATTATTATTGTATCAATATCCAAAATAAGCAAACCATTTGAAATATGTCCCAAACCATAAAAGGTTTTAGCCAAACACAAACGCAAACTGTTATTATCCAAGAACAAATTGAATCCCATATTCAATAAAGCTGAAACAAAAATTAAATTTCATCGAATTTCGTAAGCAAATAAAACGTCATGCAGGAGCAGGATATAACCACCTGTCAGAATTAATCTAAATGTGCCAATCCCTTGGACTTCAACTCTCGAGTTGTTTCCAACATAAATCCACTTTGATCCTGATGGGATTTTACGGAACTCAATGAAGGAACCTCAGTCCCTTGTCACATGGTCCATTGCACCTGAATCCATGATCCACACAGGATCATATTCAGTTAGATTAACCGTACAAGATACATATAATTTACTCACACATGAGTTTTTACTATGTATCTTAGCCTCAGACCTGCAATCTTTTCCTGGCAATTGATGCATTTCACTCTTGAAATGTTCACTTGTTTATTTTTCCCTTTCTTTTCAGCTTTCTTGGGCTCACTACCCTTCTCTTTGCCTTTGCCGTAGAAGGGCTTATGCTTCTTGCCAGAACTATTTCCAGCAGATGCATAGTTAGCCTCAGCATTGATCTTAATCGATGCTAGGCGATTCTCCTCTAACTCAAGGTGGTGAACAACATCATCGAAAGTCTTAATTCTTTTGGTATGAGTTAGGTGCATCTTCATATGCTCCCAACTGTAAAGCAAAGAGCGAATAACAGCTTGAACTTTCTACTCTTTGGTCAACTTATGACCTACATCGCTAAGCTCACTAATCATATTGGACATTTCTCTTAAATGTCTTTTCATTGTATAATCAGGACGTTTCTTGTAAGTGTCGAACTTAATCGTCAGAGAATGAAGCTTTGTCAGAGACACACCTCTGAACTTTTCTTTTAGAGCTTTCCACAGATCGCTCGTGTTCTCATACTTACAAAACTACTTAGCGATGTCATCATCCATTGCACTCAACAGGATGAGACGGGCAGTGGAATTTCTTCTTTTCCAAGCTTCAAAAGCTTCCTTGTCCTGCCTATGTTGAGTAGTATTCCCTTCTTCGGGTTCGGTCATAACCGTCACCAGGGAATCTAGAAGATCTTGATCCTCTAGCACATATTGGATCCTCATGCTCCAGATCTCATAATTGTCCTCATTCAATTTGAGATCCTTATTCAAATTGGCCACAATTGATTTGTCAACAGATGCCATTTTGTGTACTTGATCTACAACACATGTAGTAGCACGACTTATTAGAAGTTAGCACAATACATGAATATTCATTACACGACCAATATCTTATTAGCAAAGTCTTACACTAGAATTCAATTCGAAAAAGAGATCATAAAGACTCTAATTACCCTCTAAGTTTTAATGTTCAACCTTACTAATAAAATATATATACGCGTAATGAACTCAATTAATGGTTTTAATCTCATAACTCTTTTATGAGAAAAGTATTATTACTTGTGTTGATTTAATTTTATTATTACCCAAAACAATAAAATTAAATAAACATCCTCAAATATTTATTTCACCAACGTTAATAAATAATAATCAACCAATAATCAATTATAGAAAAATAAAAAAAATTTCATTTTCTATAATTATCAATTTGAACAATCTCATATAGTTCAAATAGAGAAACTAATTTCTCTAAAAATTTTAGACCGAAAATGTCCTTATGACATTACTCCCAAAAACTTCTACGCGAGCCCCTTGCCCAAATGCACTCTTCCAATTTGATAATGTAAGGAACAATTTCCTTATTATCATCTCATATACAATTTGGCTAAATTTGCGATTTATGATATCCTTCAGGATATCGGGTAATTTATATAACTCGAATCATTATTGTAACACATTACAATAAACAAAATAAAGATTAATGTACTTATACATCCTGTTTAATAATTGAAACACATCTCAATTTATTCAAGTCTCATAAAAATTACCCCACTGATTTTTTGGATTTTCTAAAAAAAAATTTTAGTAATTTTCTGGAATTTTCTACAAACATAAAATAATTTTTAAATAATTTTCAAATATTAAAAATTCGAAATAATATTTTCTGTCCACCAAAAAATTAAATAAAATTCACAAAAAAATCAGAAAAATCACAAAAAGCTAAACTGCTGGAAAACGAGGACGGAAAGACACCGAGAAGAAGCCGCAAGCACCGCCGGACGCGCTAGCGCACTCGGCATACGCGCGCCACGTGGCGCGCATTGATTGGATTATCGGTCGCCATGTGGCTTACGCGGACCAATCCACGCGCGCCGCGTGGCGTCCTGCATTAGCGCCTCAACGCTGGCGCGTGACTTCCGTGGGCGGCGTGTTCACGCCACGCGCCGCCTTCCTGGCTTTTCCAGGCCGCCAAATTTCATCCGTCCTAAGGTTTTTGGGGTCTCCGGTCACGGTGGTGGTGTCGATTTGTCCATTTGAAAACCGGAACTATGAGTTTGACGCTCAAACTCCCACTAGTGAGACTGAAACTCGTTTCAGACTGGAAAACCAACAAACCAAACCACAAAACTGGAAAAACCTTGTGTTTCTCTGGAAAAAATGGAGAAACTTGGGTTTTCGCGGAAAAAATGGAAAAACTCATATTTCCACTAAAATGGTCCGATTTTCTCAAGGATTTGTTCGGTTTTCTCAAAATCACCAAAAAACAACCACAAAAAAATTATTTTTTCACCAAAAAATAATTTTCTTCCTCCAAAATTATTTTCCATAAAAAATAATTTTCTCCCATAAAAATTGTTTTTCGTAAAAAAAAAAAAAAATTTCTCTCCATCAACACACATCATATATGCATAATCATGGACAAAATTGAAAGAATACGCAAACTCTAGCTCTGATACCAATGACGGAAATACACACACATATGTATCCGGGTTATGGAAATGGGTTACCTCTTGTAGCGCAGAACCCACAATGATAAATGCAGCGGAAGCATCTTTGAGCCGTTTGCGTATTACTAGTCAACGGAAGACCTACACCGACGTATTCGGGAGGAATCCATGTAGTCCACAAACTAAAGCAACAGAGATGGAGAGAGAGAGGAGCTTGAGAGGAAGAGAGAAGAAGAGAAAAGGAAGAAAACCAAATTTCTTCACCCTTTCCCACTTCCACATTTTTCTTCTTCTTCCTTATACATATATATATATTAATATACAAAAGGTTAATATTCATCGATGTGACATTCACATGCTAGATGTCACATTGATGATACTATTCATTGATATGACACTTACATGCTAGATGTCAACTCATTGATACTATTCATCGATGTGATCTTATGAGCTAGATGTCAACTTATTGACACCATACATATTTATATATATATATATATTCTCAACTTATAAGCCATAGCTTACTAGCCCCCCAACTTATAAGCCACAACTTATTAGCCTCTCAATACTGGGTCTTACTGATACGGGCAGATCGGGTTCGTAAACCGAACAGATCGGAATTTAATTCAATTCAATTTATTTTTATAAAATTCTTCCTTTAAAAAAAAAAAAAAATTAAAGTAATGAACCTTCTAATTATTAAAACTAGCTTGTTTGTGAGAATTGCAAATCATGAAAAAAAAATTGGCACCATTGTAAAAATTCAATTGACAATAGTTATTGGAAAAAACTTAAACTCAACTAGCAATTGAATTTTTATTATATCAAAAAAGTTTTCTAAACATAAAACTTGATTTGTACAATAAATTAAATTGAATTCGAATAAAAAAAATTCAAATCTTTTTCTTACAAAAAATTTGTTCTAAAAAAAAGAGTTAGTAGTTTTGAAGATGTACTATCCGAGCCTTAAACTTTGTATTTTCCATTTAAAAAGACATGTACTTATTATTAGAATATAGTTACGTGGACTGTAAATTTAAAATAAGGGTTATGGTATAGCTGTATTTGTCAAAATTTCTAATCTATTAATTAAACAGAAAAGCTTGAATTGATTTAGGTGAAAAATTTATTTTCAGCCAAATTGATTATGATATATAATTTTAAGGACCATGTATTGACCTTTTTAAAGGTGATAGCATATATATATATAGTAGGTTGACAATTGAAAATTTTTCCCAGGTAGACATTAATTTTTTTTAGGCAAAACGCATCTTGATATCTTTGAACTTTTATAGAATTTATAATTGGTCACCTGATTAATTTTTTCAATACATTGGGTATATGATCTTTCTTTTTTTTTTTTTGATAATATTAGCTCCAAACTCGACACTTTTTTTACTTGTGGACTACAATATCCATTCACTGACATGTGACACAATTATCGCAGACATGTGAGATTAAATCAGATGTATGGTTTACGTCCATAGTTATCATTGAACTAAATATGAAGTATGATTCTGATCCCTCCAATCAACTCTAAAATCTCTTATTTTCCTCAAAAATTGTGTTAGTGAACGGATACTATAACTCACAAGAGAAAAAAAAGTCGATTTTGGGGCTAATATCATTAAAAACGAAAGATCGTGTACTTAATGTGTTGAAAAATTTAATCAGGAGATCAATTACAAATTTTATAAAAATTCAAGGGCCTCAAGATGTGATTTGCCTTCCTTTTACCGTTAATGTCTTTTGTTCTGCCTCATGAGTTGAATACATCCAATAATATGCCAAATACATATGGGGCCCTTTCAACTTTTATTTTTGAGCCGCTTAGCCCTCTCAACTATTTTAGTGATTTACTAACCCCTCATCTAAAGGTCAAATATATATGTAGCTCTTTCAATTTTTATTTTTAAGCCACTTGGCCCCTCAACTATTTTAGCGATCTATCTAACCCCTCATATATTTTAAAGTGGTATTTTTAAACTTTTGAGTGAACATAACCAGACACAACAGAGTACCATGCATTACACACATCTGACACTAAAGACATGTAAGACATATGCTGGAAACCATCTTCAAACCATATTCTATTTAATTAATATTATAAACTATTACAAAGTAAAGATTTCCCAGCAATTAATAAAACTCAAGAGGAGGAAGATATATGATTGCAGAAGAGACAATAAAGAAGAACGAAGAGAGTTTAACCAAAGTGAGGAGAGAAGGAGAAAAAATGTAGATAACTTTTTTTATATAATATTTACAAAATATTACCCTTGTAAAATCGTAAACTTCATCCCAAACGCGCTGAGATTTCTCTTACGTCCAGGTCATATGACACATCAGCATTGAAGTGTCTAAAAATACCACTTTAAAGTAGATGACGGATTAGATAGGTCGTTAAAATAGTTGAGGGGGCCAAGCGGCTCAAAAATAAAAGTTGAAGGGGCCACATATGTATTTGGCTTTTAGATGAGGGGTTAGATAGGTCGCTAAAATAGTTGAGGGGCCAAGCGGCTTAAAAATAAAAGTTGAAGGAGCCACGTATGTATTTAGCCTCTAATAATACTTGCCGCATTCATGCCAAAACTATATATTAAAAAGGTCTAATACATACGTGGCCCCTTCAACT
Organism: Euphorbia tirucalli; assembly: GCA_039660915.1. NCBI lineage: Eukaryota > Viridiplantae > Streptophyta > Magnoliopsida > Malpighiales > Euphorbiaceae > Euphorbia > Euphorbia tirucalli. Next base: position 13,819,696 of record CM077635.1, on the reverse strand, counting down.
TTTATTTTTGAGCCGCTTGACCCCCTCAACTATTTTAGCGACCTATCTAACCCCTCATCTAAAATCCAAATACATATATGGCCCCTTTAACTTTTATTTTTGAGCCGATTGGTCCCCTCAACTATTTTAGCGACCTATCTAACCCCTCATCTATTTTAAACTCCTCTTGAGTTTTATTAATTGTTGGGAAATCTTCACTTTGTAATAGTTTGTAATTTTAATTAAATAGAAGATGGTTTGATGATGGTTTCCAGCGTGTGTCCTACATGTCTTTAGTGTCAGACGTGTATAATGCATGGTACTTTGTTGTGTCTGGTTATGTTCACTCAAAGGTTTAAAAATACCACTTTCAAATAAATGAGGGGTTAGATAGGTCGCTAAAATAGTTGAGGGGACCAAGCGGCTCAAAAATAAAAGTTGAAGGGGCTACATATGTATTTAGCTTTTAGATGAAGGGTTAGATATGTCGCTAAAATAGTTGAGGGGGCCAAGCGACTCAAAAATAAAAGTTGAAGGGGCCACGTATGTATTTAGCCTTAAACATACTAATGAATATGCAGTAAAAAAAGAAAAAATAAAAAACATATTATATAATGAACCTGGACAGGTCTAAATTTAAAATTAGTAGTTTAAGAGACCAATAATGTACCATGATCTATTTAATATACATACGAGCCATATATATAGTATCACCGATCATGCATGACTAGATCATTACTTATAAATTTATAATAAATTAAATTGAATTAATTTCAAAATGGAAATATATACTCAAATAATCAGATCATGAGCTGTTAAAGATTATGCACTTTTTTTTTCTTAATACATGAATTGCACTTTAAAATTAACTTTAATCGTTACTGGGAATCTAAACTTAGCAAACGTCTAGTTTGCCCTCTCAACTTAGAAAAATCTACTAATTAACCCCTTGATAATGACAAAACCGACCCAATTAACCCTCTCAATCCGATTGTATCTTCACGCACCTAAAATCTAGGTTCTCTATCACGTCAAATTGAATAAAATTTCAAAATCCACTAGCATTTAGTCGCCAATATCTAATGTTAAAAAAGAAATAATAAAAAATTCATAAATTAATATTATCAATTTTTATTTAATTAATTATTAGCAATTATTATGTGTTTCAATTATTTTCGCATATCAACTTCTCAATAATTTTGGTTGATAGTTGGTTCAAATGTACTCACAGGGTATAGAATGTTCAATGAAAATTAAAATTAAATTTGACAACTTAGTTTTAGAAATTTTAAAAATAAAATAAAAATGGTTAGAAAAGAAAATTGAGCTATTAATAGATTTAAAAAGAGAACAAAAATCATTTCAAGTAATTTATAAGACCAAAAATAGACACATTTTGTTTATTTTTGGTAGCTAACACTAAAAATTGGCAGAATGAGTTTATAATGGGTACGAAAAATGTAGAAAGATCAGATGTGTTGAAAATAAAAACAATTTTACATTTTAAAAAGATAAAATTAAATAAATATTTTAATAATTAATTAAAAATAAATATGTTTTTATTTTTAATTAAGTGAACAAAGTATAAAGGTAAAGACTTACAACAAAGACATTAGAAGGATATCACAAAAAGAAGATAAAAAGTTTGGAATAATAAGATAAACATTGCTTCAGGATGCTGAAGACTTAAGAAATTCTGTTACAAGTCTTCAAATTGCTAAACACTGTATAACGGCTACATTCAGAGACTTGAATAAGTTAAATTCAAATATTTAGGATTCTGAACATTGTATAATGGTCAATTTAGAGACTTGAAGAAAATTCAACTCAAATCTTCACAGACCTGAACACTGTATAATGGATGGATTTAGAGACCTGAAGAAGTTCGGCACAAGTCTTAGAAGGTAAAACACTATACAACGGCTAGTTTCAGAGACCTGAAAAAGATTAGAATTAAAGCTCTAGAGGTTGAATACTATGCAACAGCTAATTTCAGAGACCTAAACATAAAAAGACAGAATTTGAATATCATCTCCAAACTACTTGTCCAAAGCCTATAAATACATTTCAACTTGGGAAGATAATTTGCAAAGCATATGATACAATAAAAGCAATTAAAGCATTCTTGAGTAGTCTTTGCAACACATTTCAAAGAGAGCAATTGAAAAAAATTCAAATTCAATATTTTGAATGAAAGGTAAAATCACACAAAGGGATATTAGTGTGAGGAGGAGCTTTGTTGTTAAAGTTTTATCAACAAAGTTTTGTAAAAATTTGGTTGTTGATGATATTTGAAAAAACAACATATTGTAAAATGGTGTTTGAGCTTGCAAAAAGCATCAGCTGATCATTATCTTAATCCTATACCGAAGTAGGATTATTCCGATATTAGACAAAAGAAAGATCACTTGGTTTGATTCTTATTGTTAAAGGAATCGTAGTATAAAATCTCAAGTGGTTTACTTGAGGACAGGAGTAGGACAATTGGTCCGAACTTGTATAAATTCTGGTGTCATTAATATCTCTATCCTTAATCTTTTTAATTACTGCCATTTATATTTATTGATTTATTTTGACAACATTAGCTGCATAGAGATGTTATTTAAAATTCTTCAAAAGCAATTATATTTACAAGTTTTACAAATTATTTTATTCCGTATTTTTAAGTAAAGCTTGAGCCTTTGACAAAATTGTTTTTGAATAAAGTTTTTATAAAAAGAATTTTTATTTGGCAATATACACTATTTGCCTCCTCTAGCGTATCTCTAGCCTATTTGGGACTAACAAAATGTTTACTTGATAATTGATAGGCTTAATTGTTTAAGCTAAATATTTTGGGTTACAGTTATAATATATATATATATATATATATATATATATATATAACTCTTTAATTTGGAGAGGATCCATGAAGATATAAAATATACTTTAGACATCATATGTGTGTATTTTTATCTAACTTCAAGAAGGTATATGATCCGATTAAAATTGCTATGAATATATTTTATTATATTAAAGGTATTTCAAATTAATATACTTTAAGTGCAGCTCCTCCTATAATTTTCTTTTGGTTCCGCCATTGTATACAATAATTATAAAAATAGTAATATGTGACATGCCAACCCTTAAATTTCATATATATATATATATATAAGGTTTCACATATATTGTATATATATGTGTGTGTTGTGTGAACAAAAGTTATTGATTAATTGTGTGATAGCAAAAATTATTTCTAATTGTTAATTGTTAGAACAAATAATTTTTAAACCATAAAATGAGATGTATAATTAAGCGTAACATATTTATATAACATGGACGGCAAATATTACAAATATTAAGTACCTTACACACGTATGACATTTTTCAAATTAAATAGTGATGACATCCAAATCTTTTGTCAAGTATTGGATTTATAAGATAAATTTGGACAAAGGGTACGACCGGGTCAAACTGATACGACCAGATCATCCCGTAAGTTGGATGAAGCAGATCTAATTGAATTATGACCGAAGAAGGATCTGAATCTGCTTTTTACAAGATAAGTTATAGCTAGGAATGCTTTGCTAATAGGATTCTACCTCCTGTACGATTATAAGTTTATTCAACAATCCTAATTGTAGTTTAATACTGAATTGTGTGCATTTCGCTCCTATAATATCTCTAAGAAATTATGGAGTAATGATCCTAAAAGGATTAAAACATCAACAAAGACCTATAAATATGGGATTTTCCCACAAGTCCGATTATCTAACTCATACTCGATTACTTTCATTAGTTCTCATAGGATTATAAACTAATTTAGGCATTAGAGTATAAACTCCAACCCGGTTCAGTTGAACCTAACTTATTTACGTATTCCATCAAACAGGAAGAAGTTATTTATTCTAAAAATTCAAATAAACAATTTTATATCTAAATGATATAAAATTTATTTTTTCTAATTTACAGTTAAACCTCGATAAATGAATAACCTCGACAAAATGATAATTTTTTCCCGTCCCAACTAGCGCCAATGTGATAAAATAATAATCTCATTAAATGCACAAGATAATAATTTTTAAAAAATTCCCTAACACCCACTAAAAATTATAATATAATAATTCATTAAAAACATAGAAAAATTACATATATAATTCATAAAATATTCTAGATAATTTTGTTTTCAAATTTTATTATTTCCTAAAATATGTATTTCATAGTCATTTATTTCTTTTTTCCATGAGAATTTAATTGAATTTCATCTTTAACATTTTAGTGGACATAGACCACACATTCGATATATTTTTATCCCATTGAAACAAGTAATTTTTCAATGTTTCTATAGCAAGAAAAGCCTATTTTAGAGAAATATGAGATAAAACTGGATCTTGATCGTCATCATCTAACATTTTCATCACTCGTAAGATTTCTTCATCTATAAGGGATTACATTTAAATTTCATTTTCTCCAGGATAATTCAAAATATGCTCAACATTCATAACATTGCTATAGTGTGTATTAGAAATAACTTTTTCTAATTCATGAGTGCCTTCGACATCAACGATTTCTTATTCAAGAAGTATATATTCCTTGAATTGAATTTTGCTGTTGAAAACAATTTGCAATATATATAATATAAAATTATTATCTAAATTAATAAACTATTCATTAATCGATAAGTTAATAATCTCTATAAAATAATAATTTTTTCTAATCCCTGTAGAGATTTTATTTTATATATTTTTCTAAAAAAGTTTTATCAATTAAATGGTGAATTTTAAAGATTAATTAATTAAGTAATTTATTTTTTTTGTAAATCCACCAAATTTGAGGCAATGACACTTGACCTTTTCATTATCAAACATTGTTAACATATAAGATTGAGTTATAGGTGTAATGTCTAAATCATATTTTGGTGTCACAAACACACACTCTCTCACTTATGATAGTTCACAAAAGTAATTCAATATAATATTAGATAATGAGCAATTTATAGTTGAAACATAATTGGTCTAATGAATTAAAAGTTTAAGAAATACATGAAATAATTAAGGATTAGGTGCATGAGATATTATTAAATCATTAATATTAGGATGCTGTTTGTTCCACTACGAGTGATTGAATAATTAAAATCTGGAAAAATGATTAACTGGAGGCATCTTACCAGCTGTTAATCCTAATAATATATAGTTAAAAAAATCAAAATGACAGAAGAGAATATATGCTAAATCCATAAAAATATCATACAGATTAGAAGTGTGATCACGTGCCTCACATATATATCTCCAATTAATGCATAAGAATTAAGAAATTTCGTACTTAGCAACACAATTTCATTTACCAATTTATTTATTTATAGAAGCTACACAATTTTATTTGATAATCAAACACACGACTTTCCTTCTCTAATAGACAGGTTTCTTAACGGACCGGACCCAGCGGCCCATATATTATTTCGTCTTCATGGATTGGGCTATTTTCATAAAGGAGAAAACTATGTAAAATGTTTTTTTCTTAGTATTATATCTACATTTTTTTTACAATATTCAGTATCTGCTCTTAGATAGGGATGAGCAATGGTCGCTCCGGTTCAAAAATCGAACTAAATCATATAAACTAAAAATCAAATAAGATTGAAAAATAAAATTGAACCGAACCAATTTTAGTAAAAAAATCGAACCGAATTTTTTTAACTTTAGTTCGATTTGGTTCGTTTCGGCTTTATACATAACCGAACGAGATTTAGATATAATAAATTAATTTAAATATTTTTTTCTCTTTTGCACAAAAAAAAAAAAAATTTGATTCACCATTTTAAGATCTTAAATAAAAGAAATAAACCATGGATAAGATAAATCACAATGACATTAATATTCAAGATAAAATTAAACCATCTGTGTTAGCATATTGGAAAATAATATCACCCAATTTTATAATATAAAAATCATATAAAAAGGTATTTGTTGGTTTTTGGTCCGCCCATGACATTTTGGAATGGCAGGGACTAAACTGTAATTATGTATAAATTATATGGACCAAATATGTAATTTGGTCCGACCCTATAAATAGATGGAAGTTGGGATTTCTGCTATAAATAGAGAAGAAGTTTCTCTATTTCCCAACGATAAAAAAATCGTAGAGATTCCTTCTGGTTCCGGGGAAGACGTCCCTAGAAAGAAAACACGACATACTTCTTCGTTCGTCGGAAGAATTCACGGATATAGCCCGTACTCAGTGTATTCATACACTCGTAGGAAAGGCAACCAGAACGATCCGGTTTTCCTGTGTGGATCAGAATCGCACTGTAATCAAACATCCGCTGCAAAACAAACTGTAAGTCTATTTATATTATGATTACGGATTCTATACATTCGTTGTATGATTTATACGTGTTTCTAACTTCATTGGTATTAGAGCCGAAAGGTTTATAGATTGATGTGTTCAAATCTAGTTTTCTGGTATTCCATGAATACTTGATGTGTTCATATCGTGGTTTATGGAAATCCGTGAATAAGAATACGTTTCTTTATTCGTTCGAATACGTATTGATTCGTTTAAATACATATTCATTCGTTTTGATACGGCTTTATATTGAAATCCATGTCAAAATGATTCCGTAAACATTGAAATCTAATATTCCATGAAAAGAATATGTTTCTGTTCATTTTGAATGCGTTTTTGTCGTTTTGATACGGATTTGCATTGTTATCCGAGTCAAAACGATACCGTATTAGATCCAACAGTACAAAGTGTCAAAATTTTTTGTCGGACTTTCATAAATCTGATCACACCACTGAAATCAGCACCAAAAATCGAGTCGGAATGTCAAATTTCACGGCCAACGGAGGCCTGGAAGGCGGCGTGTGGATCTCACGCGCCACCACTGCGGTTAGGATTGGCCGCGTGACGGTTGGGGAAGTTTGGGTCTTTTGGACACGTGGCGCGATGGGATTGGTTGATTTTCTGACGGTTGAAAAGTCCAGCCAATAACGTGACAACACATGTATAGGTCAACCGCTTTTGAAAAGGTCAGCGCCACGTGTCAGACACGTGGACCAATAGCATGTCACCACGTGTCAAAACAGTTGTGATTTTGCCACATCATCATGACACATCATCTGCCACGTCATAACGGTGGACCAATAAGATGATGCCACGTGTCAAAGCTGGTGCCACATCAGTATGCCACGTCATCAGTTGACCCAATCAGATGGTGACACGTGGCGGATGTGCCATGTCAGCACAAATCACAAGGTGCCACATGTCACGTGAGTCAGCAGAACTCTTGAAGCGCGTGGAGGCATGTGTCCGTGCGTGGCGGCGAGTGGAGCAGCTTCAGTCGGCCCGTGCGGGCATTTCCGGCGTCCAATTTTTGGTATATTTTGATGAATTTTTGGAATTTATTTGATATTTTAAACTAAATTTACTAGTATTTATTGTGTATAAATGCTTAATTTTTGTTTAATAAATTCAAGAAAATTCAGTATATTTATTGTGTATTTATATACTGAATTTTGGTTGATCATTAACAAGTTTTTGTTATTTCTATATGTGTTATAAAAATGGCAATTTTTGCAAAAAAGGCGAAAATAATCCAGTCTCAGGAGGAGGCAAGGACTCTATAAAAACTTGTAAATAAGCTTTTCTCTAAACGGTATCCTCCGTTAGAAAACGAGGATATTGTTGGAGTTATGGAGTGGTTTAATGCGTTAAACCGTGAAATCCAAGAGCTTGTCTAGAAAGGAGGATTTTCCTCTGGAATTGATCAATTAAAAATGTTAAAATTTGCAAAAAAGGCTTTTCGTGAAAAGTACTTTAAGAAAATTCTGATTTTGACGAACTAGTGGACTCCATTGAAGGATTAGTTCCTGAACAGGATTATGGATCCCAATGCAAAGTATTTGTGTTGAACTTGGCTGAAACGGGAGCTAAGTTATCTTATAATCCTAGAACCATGTTACTTAGAAGTAACAAGTTAGTTCGTCGCCCATGTCTGGATGCTGTTATTAAGGGTGTTGTGAACATCTTTTGGATCTCTACTATAAGTTCGTAAAGATGATCCCAGTCACCTCAAAAATGAAATTGAGATAGTTCAACTCGATGGAAATGAAGATTGAGCTCTTCATTTTTCACTTTTTTCTCTTGTTGATTTCGTTTTTCAATTTTTTATTGAAGGGCTTTGTGCTTAAGTTTTTATTGTGGTGGCAATTTTGACTAAATGTTGGATATTTTTATGGTATTATAAAATGTTTATTTGTTAAACATTGCTATTTTAGTTATTTGTTTTAGTAATTTTTAATTTATTTATTTTGAGATTATAACTAAGTGTTATATTACTCATTAGTTTTATACTTAAGAGAAGTATAAATGTTAAAATGTAATCTAAAACAAAACTAAATATATATTTATTATTGGAAATTTAAACCTAATATGGTGTTTGTATTAGCCTATGTAAATGGTGACTCGATGCATTGCACATGGATGTTCGATTTTACGTGAACCAAACACTATTTTTAGTTTTAAATGATCTTATAATAAATGTGGTGTATCGCTTACTTATTAGTGCTACTTTGTCTTTGACGGTTTTTCAATGACTGCTTCAAAAGCAATAGTTGCTTACTTAAATAAGGGACCTTCATTTGAATGGTGACAATTATAAAGTTTGGGCTATGAAAGTCCAATACATAATTGAAGAACAAGAGGTTCTTGACACTCTGGAGAGAATAATGGTTCCTCCTGCAGAGGGTAACATCGCCCAAACAAAGAGGGACCTTGAGGCTTATCAAGCCTGGAAGAGGAAGAACTCATCTACCTACATCACCATGCTTAGTACGATGAATGATGATATCGTGAAAAAGTTTCACGTATACAACACATGCTTAGTACGATTTATGCTCTCAAAGAGCAGAAAGTTCAAGCTGTGATACGTTCTCTGCCAAATGGTTGGGAGCATATGAAGTTGCAACTCACTCATTTCAACAACATTAAGACCTTTTGACGATGTAGTTCGTCATCTTGAACAAGAAGAGGACCGTCTGGCCTCTCTTAGTGTGAAATCTGAGGTTCACATGGCTAGTTCAAGTCCTAGTCTGAGGTCCAAGGGGAGGAATAAGAGGTTCTTCAAGAAGAAGGCAAAGGGAATGGTGGGCAGTGTTCCAGTTCAAAAGAAAGGCAAGAAAGATTTTAACATGTCTAGGGTGAAATGTTACAATCTCAGACAGAAGGGGTATTTTGCAAAAGATTGCACAGCTCCTAAGGTAAATGTTACCGAAGTGTATAAGTGTTATACATTTGTTTCAAGTTCTGTTTTCCAAACTGAATCTCATCCTTTGTGGATCGTAGACTCAGGAGCAACAGACCACGTAACAAGCGATCGAGATTTTTTTTGTTGAGTTCCGCAGTGTTCCACCCGGAACTAAGTGGATATACGTGGGAAACAACTCTAAAGAGGAAGTCTTAGGGATTGGCTGTTGTCAGCTGGTCTTGAATAGTGGTCGACCACTATTTCTTAAAGATGTCCTTTATGCTCCTAGGAATTCAAAGGAACTTGATATCTGTTTCTACCCTTATGAATTTGGGATTCATGTTATCTTTTGAATTGAACAATTTTAGTCTCTTTATGAACAATATCTGCTTTGGTGGTGGACATTTGTTGGATGGTTTTATTGTTTTGGATTTGGATCCAAAATTATGTGTGTCATGATAGTTTTTCCTTTACTGTTAACTTGTCTGTGGATAATGTTAGCATTTCAAAAATGTGACATGAAAGACTTAGTCACATTAATCAACATCGTTTAGTACGATTGGCTAAAGCAAGTTTGTTGGCTGATTTATCAAAAGTAGATCTCCCAACTTGTGAAAGCTGCTTAAAAGGAAAGATGACATAAACCATTTGGTAAAGCTACGCGAGCTGACCAACCATTGCAACTAATCCATTCTGACATCTGTGGCCCAATGAATGTTCGGGCAAGGCATGGTGTGTACTATTTCATTACATTTATAGACGATTATCCAAAGTATGGTCATGTCTATTTGATTGCACATAAATCTGAAGCATTAGCATGTTTCAAACGATTTATGGCTCTAGTTGAAAATCAATTAGAGTAGAAAATCAAAGCTTTAAGGACCGATCGGGGAAGACAGTACCTCTCCGAGGAATTTAAAGTTTTATGTGATGAAACAGGTATTGAACATCAGTTGACAATACCTAGGACTCCACAACAAAATGGAGTAGCGGAAAGAAGAAACTGAACCCTCTTAGAGATGGTAAGGTCTATGATGGCTGAAGCCAATTTTCCTATCTCCTTTTTGGGGAGACGCACTATTGGCTGCCACATATGTACTCAATAGAGTACCTTCTAAGTCCGTTGAAACCACACCTTGTGAATTGTGGATGAGCCGCAAGCCCAATTTGAACCATTTGCGACCATAGGGATGTGCTACCTATGTTCGTGATACATCTAGCAAGCATGGCAAGCTAGGCCAAAGAGGCAAGAAAGGTATCTTTATAAGATATCTTGATCTCTCCAAAGGATACGTTCTAGTGGGAGAGAATGAGAATGGTCAAATAACAGAATTTGAGTCACGAGATGTCACATTCTTAGGGAATGATTTTCCTAAGCTGGGAGTAGTGGATAAGGAATTCACTTGCTTTGAAACTCAAGAGTCTGAAACTTCAGGATCACTCAATCCGAGTGGGAGGAATGAAGTTGAAGACATAAGGGAAAGGGAAGAGAATGATGTTTTTCAACCTTCACAGCGGATTTGAGTAATCTTGACCCTAACTTGAGTGGTCTTGATTTGAATGGGAGTCATGTTCCAAATTCAAGTGTGAATATGGATACAGATCCCAGTGGGAGTTCTGTTCCGAATCTTGATGAATATATGAGATTTGTTTATCAAGAAACAGAACCTCTAAGATGATCACAAAGGGGAAATATTCTGCAATGCCATCATTTAGTTGATAGCGAAGCTCTCTCGATCGTAGCTCAAATTAAAGATATTCCAGCTAATATGAGAGAGTTATTGGAATCCCCAGCGAAAGAAGAATGGATTAAAGCAATGGAAAGTGAAATGGAGTCAATAAGGGTCAACAAACTTTGGGAACTAGTTGACCTGCCCAAAGGGCGTAGAACCATTGGGAATAAATGGGTACATACGATAAAGCGATCAACGGATAGGAAACCTATCCAGACTAAGAGTCAGCTGGTTGCGAAGGGGTTTACACAACAGGAAGGAATTGACTATCAAGAGACTTTTTCACCTGTTGTCCATTTCACGTTTATAAGAATTGTACTTGCTTTTGTAGCATGTATGGACCTTGAATTACATCAAATGGATGTAAAGACTGTGTCCTTAAATGGCGAACTAAACGAAGAAATCTATATGGTTTCATCGTCCAGGGACAAGAACATAAGGTTTGTAAGTTGAAAAGATCAATTTATGGCCTTAAGCAGTCTTCAAGACAATGGTATTTTCGTTTCCATGAAGTGATTATATTAATGCAATTTAAGGTGATTAATGCAGACTCATGTGTCTACTTTAAGCGTGAAAATGGAGGGAAGTTTGTCATTCTAACGTTATATGTTGATGATATTTTTTTAGCAGGAAATGACACTTCCTTACTCAAGAAAGTGAAGATTAGTTGTCTTCTAACTTTGAGATGAAGGATCTAGGAGAAGCTAATTACATTCTTGAGGTTAAGATATCAAGAGATCGATCTAAGAGATTATTGGCTCTTTCACAAGAGACATATATCAATAAGATCTTAGAACGGTTTGGTATGGCTCATTGTGATCCCGATCCAACCCCTATTGCATAAGGTACGGAACTAAATGTAATTATGTGTCCCACGACTCCAAAAGAGACTAAAAGGATGGAGAGAATTCCTTATAGGTGTGCAATTGGTAGCTTGATGTACGCTATGATTTGTACATGACCTGATATAGGTTTTGCGGTGGGTCTCGCAAGCCATTATCAGACTAATCCAGGTTTGATGCATTAGGCAGCAGTGAAAAGGATATTGAGATATTTGAAGGGGACTTCAAATTATTCCCTTTATTACCAAGGAAAGGATCTGCAGCTAAAGGGATACACAGATGCTAATCACGGAACTGATAAAGACGGGAGGTAGTCCACGTCTGGGTATATTTTCATTCTAGGAAATGGTGCAATTTCCTGGTGTAGCAAGAAACAAACTTACGTGGCATTATCGACTATGGAGTCGGTATATGTAGCAGCAGCAGCTGTAGTATAAGAAGCGGTTTGGTTAAAATGCTTCATAGATCTTTTGGATCTATTGCCTAAAAGAAAATATACGACTATCTATTCCGATAGCACTTATGGAAAAAGTAAGCATATCGATATAAAATATCATTTTGTTAAAGACAAAATAGCATAAGGAGAAATAAGTTTAGTGCATGTTCCAACTGGTGATATGATTGCAGATTTGTTAACAAAGCCAATAGTTCCAAATGTTTTTAGTAAACACATTTTGGAATTTGGTCTTCGTAGGTTATAGGAACATGTTGTTGTTTTTGAACTGTTATAATAACTTTGGTAAATTCTATTGGAATAGAATGTGAGTTATTTGTTGTGTTCAAATTCATTCACTATTTAAAGCGATACACATAGAGCTATTGAGTATAGTTCAGTATATTGGCGAAATATCATCTACTCACATGGATGAATCTTTTACTATGAATTGTGTGTTCATAGGTAAAAGTGGGAGTGTGAGAAACTCCATATGTGATATGTGAAATATCATTATTTTGTTTATACCGAAAGCTTTCCTATGAAAGGCTTAAAAGTGGACTAGAGGTACTGATGTATGAGTTGCATTTAGAGACTGAATGCTTTCGCATAGTGTTTATAAAACGTACGTCCTAAGTGGATTAACACTATGGCATATTTTAGTAATATGTGTAAAAGTCAACCAAGGGATGGAAAGAAGAAAATTGATCTCAACTTTCCTAATGTGAGACCCAAATGAAACTATGAGTTTCAAGTTCACCCTTAAGGACTCTTGTAAATAACAAGAAGGGTATGTCTGATGATCAACTTGATTGGAACCCTAAACCAGGCTTCGTTAGCTATGAACAGGCATATAAGGACCAGTCAGATAAGCATTAGACATATGGCAAAAGGTTATTTATAGAGAGGAAGTACATTTTCAGTAACATGTCACTTAGTAATCATATAACACTCAAGCTCAATACTTTTTCGTGGAAAAGGTATGTAGTGTATATGAATGTTTTCGTGAGATCAAAAGTGAGTTGAAAGCTAGTGATCATGGAAAATGGACTAGGGGGAAGTCACGTTAAGCTAAAGGTGGAACGATGAAGGAGAGCTTCAAGGTTTAACCGTTACGTTGACTGGTCGCGTGAATTCGCCGAACAAGAACTGAAAGAAGTATGTGTGTTCAATCGCAATGAAAGTGTCTCTTGTCATGTGCGAGTGGGAGATGTTGGTTTTTGGTCCGCTCATGACATTTTGGAATGGCAGGGACTAAACTGTAATTATGTGTAAATTATAAGGACCAAATGTGTAATTTGGTCCGACCCTATAAATAGATGGAAGTTGGGATTTCCACTATAAATAGAGAAGAAGTTTCTCTATTTCCTAACGATAAAAAAATCGTAGAGATTCCTTCTAGTTCCGGGGAAGACGTCCCTAGAAAGAAAACACGACATACTTCTTCGTTCGTCGGAAGAATTCACGGATATAGCCCGTACTCAGTGTATTCATACACTCGTAGGAAAGGCAACCAGAACGATCTGGTTTTCCTGTGTGGATCAGAATCGCACCGTAATCAAACATCCACTGCAAAACAAACTGTAAGTCTGTTTATATTATGATTACGGATTCTATACATTCATTGTATGATTTATACGTGTTTCTAAGTTCAGTATTCAAAGGAAAATACCAAACATTCAATTAATATATTTAAATGTAAAATGACAAGACACGTAATTTAATGTGTTTAACTAAATTCATGAAAAAAAAAATTAAATAATTTAATGCGTTTAACTAAATTCATGAAAAAAAAAATTAAGTATATCAATTTAAAATAGAAAAGTACAATCTCTTAATTGTTCAAGGGCAGCAAAACCACAGCATTAAGCATTGCTGCAATTTGTTCATTCCAAATGAAAAAAACCTGAAAGAGATCATTAGAAATTTCAGCTTATGGTCAGATGATTTAAAAGCAATTAATAGTCTAACATAAATTTGGAAAATAGAAAAATACCTTCTTAAATAGCATAAAAAAGATAAAGCAGCAACCTTGTTGCTTTAAACAGTCATAAAACTTGAAATTCAAATATTAATCAAAATATGACTAAATACGAATATATAATGATGGATTGCCTGAAATCCGTTCGGGATCCGGGTTCGGGTTGTTCTTCGGGCCGGATCTAATATCACTCCTGCAAGAAAAAAAAGCTAAGACACCGGTAACCTCAGGAGTAAGCTCTGATCCTAAGTTAATATTGTTTTCTCTTAGTTTTGAATATTTTTGCTTGAATGGAATGAATGCCTTTTACCTTGAAAGTACCCTCCTTTTATAGGGCTTGTGATAGAGTTGGACTAAGTTTAGGGAATTCCCGAACCCTACTTCCAATCAGATAGAAAGACTTGCCTTCTAGAGTCCACGTGGGACACTGAGTCCTTCTCCTAGTGCAACACTGGAATTGGACTCCTGGTGGGACATAGAGTCCTTCTCCTAGTACGACAATGGAATTAGACCCTTAGTGGGACGTCGTCACTTCTCTTCTAGAGCCTTTCTGCAGACAGGGGGTCTACTAGTTTTCGTTCATGGGAACGTTACGCGTTCCATCAAGAACCAGACGAGGGATCCGGTGCGCCTTATCCGGGTGATAGACCCAGTGTCCGGATGACCGGATGTCATCAGAAGTCCCCCCCTGGTCTTGAAAAACCCTTTAGGGTTTTAATACCTAAAACCTTGCCTAGAGACATGTGCTCACCTACTGTCTGCCACGTACTGAGCAGTTGCAGAGACGCAACCTTTGATCTGACTCTTGATTTCCATAAAGTTGTGACTGTCCATTTTCCTCCCAGAAAGCTATTTAATCAGCACTCTTCTTCTCCGGCGAGCCTTACTCTGATTTCTTATCATTTTCGAGCAAAGCCAATAAGTTCCTCACTTCCTTTTGCTGTTATTTGTGTTTTCCTTTTGTTTCCACGCCCTAATTTTAGATATATTGCATCTGTTCCTGTGAATCTCCCCGATATTTATGGAGTCTTCCAATTATTCCTGGTCTTCGAGCATTGTTCCTTATCCTCCGTCTCTTATTGTCGAGGTGGACTCCGACGCTGCCAGGCTTTCCTCGTCGGTGTCTTCTGAGAGGACACAATCCGCAGGGGAAACCAATGCACCAACACACCACCCTTCGTCTCACCAGAACACCAGAAATGCCGCGGAGAAAACCCTAATGCCCGGAATCTCCGAAATGTCTTCCTCCATCACCGCCGGGGAACTACACCAACTACATCTAACCATCCCTGGTTGGGAGCCTGCTAGTGTCTTATTCCTACCCCCAGCCAAAGAGTCCACCAGCCTCCTTCTGGCTTCTTCTCCATCTATCTCTACCACATTATGGTTGGGTTCACCTACCCGTTGTCAAAAGAGATTTGCAACATGTTGAACCGGCACAATGTTTGTCCAGCGCAGCTCCACCCGAATGTCATGGGGGATATCTATGCACTGTACTAGCTGTGCCATAATCTCAGCATCCAGTTGATCGATGCCTTATTCCAGCACTTTGCCACACCGGTCCTCTGGAACAGGAGCAGCGATCACCTCACAATGGCCAAAGGCCCTCCGTTTCAGTATTTCTCGCGCCGTGCTTCTTTTGTTAAGGGTTTCAAAGGCCTTTTTTTCTTTGTAAAGCTAAAAGATGACGCCTCGTTTTTTCCAACCGCCTGGTCTTTCCAACCAACATCCCAAATTAGGGGAGCAAAGGACAAGCTCTCGCCCCAAGAAATGACTGATCTGGAACTATTGAAATCCATCCCTACTCAGTACTGGAAGCTCCAGTACTCGGTCAAGGCTTTCCGCCAGGGGCTGCCCTTGGCGACACTCGACGATCAGACTGGGCTTCTTATGTTCTTTAGTGATCCCCTAAAGGACCAAGGTATTTATCCCTGATACTTGTATTTTCCATTTTTGGCAAGGATGTCACTTGCTGATACTGTTGCAGCCTTACGCACCCAGAGGAGTGGATCCAGGACGACTGAACCAGTCCCTACCGTTCATACTCTTGGCCAGCCGGAGCCGGCAGCTGTCTCGGGTGGGAATGTTGAGCCAGCCCCTAGGAATAAGAAAAGAACTGCAGTTCCCGCCTCTAGTGCGGGTAAAGGGAAAAAGATCCAGACTGTAAGATTCTCCTTTTGCTGCCTTCTGTTATACTAGATGAAGTTCACCCAGCTCTTATTTTGTTTTACAGGAAGTGGTTCCGGACTTCTCTCACCCCATTGTTACTGATAGCCTGATTCGGGATATCCTTCTCTCCAAGTTTGGGAAGGAAGCCAGCCTGGCTAATCCTTAGTCCAACTTGAGTTGAGCAATGGGATGTATCTCCCAGCTGATTCTTCAGGGATGGGGGCTTTGAGTAACCAGACCATCGGTACTCGAGTCCTAGGCAAGCTTTACACTGTAAGTGTCCTGATCTCATTACTCCAGTGTCTTTTGACTGTATTTACAAAGACTTGTTTTGCAGGCCATCCCGTTCCTTTACGAGGAACTGAAAAGAGTTGAAGAAGTGCACCGCATCTATGATCAGAGTATAGCGGGCGCCCTAGAAAGGAAGTAGATGGAGAAGGCTTTGGCTGAGGCTGCTAAGAAGGCTAAGCAGCAGTATAGAGCTTTGGATGTGGCCGCTATTTAGAATGCAGCTTTAAAACATTCTTTGTCTTCCACCGAAGCTACTTTCGAGAAAGATAGGGAGGGTCACAAAAGCGATCGCGTGGTGGCGGAAGAAAAGCTCAAGGAAAGAAAGTTGACATACGGGTGGCTGGCCTTTTTGTATGGTGACTGCATCTTGGAGAAGTGCACTGAGGTCCATCCGGGTCTCTGCTTTAGGGATTTTAAGGTGGATTTTCCTGAGGAAAGGGATCTTCTACCTCTTCATCTGCCCGAAGAGGCAAGCAATATCCCGCCTGAAGCTCCCACGTCAGGGGTAGACTTAGTTGACCCGAATGGGGATTCCGCTGACATACAGAATCCCTAATAGTTTTTAGGAATAGATGTAACAGTTTTTAGGAAAAGATGTAATTATTTCCCCCTTCAAGGGGTTTCTTCAATACAGTTTTAACTTTGCTCCATATTCTGTTTCAGATTTCATGGTTATAATTTCGTTATTATTTGAAGGCAAATAATTATTTAAACTTTTAAGTATGAAACGTGTCCTAAAACGGACTTGTTTATCATGACAAGGTCCGGAGTCGAAAGCGAACTAGTGGAACCGGACTTCAATTGGATTTTTATTCGGAAGCGAATTTCGTTAAGGGCCGCAGTTTATCGAAAGCGAATAATGTACATAAATAGAATCATATATTCGAAAGCAAATTTATTAATTGTGATGATACAACATTAGAATGCTAAGGTTGCCTTGTTAAAAACCTCAGCAAGGAAAACCCTGTGGGAAAAAAACCATTGCTGAGGGAAAAAGAGTGCAACATATAATGGGTCGTTATGACTGGTGATACTTTCGAAGTACTCTCAAGTTCCAGGTGCGTGGGATTTCTATCTCGTCCATGTGGCTGGACCTAGTGCCTTTTTGACTCGGTAGGACCCTTCCCATTTGATTGCTAATTTTCCTTTGCCGTCTCGTGCCTGAGAAGCCTTCGTATCTCCGAGTACCAGGTCTCCCGGCTGGAATGTTACCCCTTTAACTCTTTTTTCGTGATATTTGGTGATTTTGCTTTTGTAGGCCGCTATAAGGATGAAGGCCCTCTCTCTTCTTTCTTCTAACTAGTCCAAATGGAAACGCATGTTTATGTTGTTCTAGACTTCATTATAGCAAGTCACCCTGTCACTGGGGGAGCCTATCTCCACCGGGATCATAGCCTCGATGCCGTATGTTAATGCAAAAGGTGTTTCTCTAGTTGCTCGCCTTTGAGTGGTCCGGTATGCCCACAGGATGCTGTTGAGTTCCTTTGCCTATGCGCCCTCGTGCGGTTTGTGACCTCAGTCATGCCGTTGCTCTGTGGGTGTGCGAACGAGCTACATCTATGGGTTATGTGGAAGCTTTTGCAGAATTCTCCAAATTTTTTGGAGGTGAATTGGGTCCCATTATCCGTGATAATTGTATTTGGTATGCTGAACCTTTCCAAGATGTATTCCTTTATAAAGCTTATTGTCTTTTTCGGAGTGATGGTGGAGAGGGCTTTTGCTTCCGCCCACTTAGTGAAGTGATCAAGGACTATGATTATCCACTTCTGTTGTCTGCTCGCTTCTGGCATTGGGCCCAAAAGGTCGGTTCCCCATGTGGAAAAAGGCGATGCTGTCAGGATGGACCTTTGCTCTGCTGGGGGTTGGTTGGTCTTCTTGGCATGTACTCGGCATTGGTGGCATGCTGCAATGTAGGCATCCGCGTCCTCTTTCATTGTCTTCCAGAAATACCCCATGAGCATCGCTCTGCGGACCGTTGTTAAGGCCGCTTGATGAGATTCGCAGATACCTTCGTGGAGCTCCCTTAACACATAGTTTCCTTCCTCTGATGGGATGCACTTCATCCATGGGTGGCTGAAGGACTTTCGGTAAAGTTGTCCATCTATGACTGCATATCAAGCTGATTTCCTTGAGATTCGGCAGGCCTTTGTTTCTTCCTCCGGCAGTTTTCCTTCTTTTAGAAAATCAATGATGGGTGTTGTCCAACATGGGTCATTGTGGCTTATCGTCAGAGCCTCTTTTTGTCCTGTGCTAGGGTGTGATTGTACCTTGTATGGGCAATACAAGTGCTGCCACTCTTCTTTGCTGGAAGCGGCTTTAGTAAGCTCGTCTACCAGGCTATTTGCTTCCCAAGGTATGTTTTTTATTTTCCATGCAGTTCCTTGTGCCTCAATTTGTTTCAACAATATCCAGACTGTGTCTAAGTATCCTCTCATGGCCGGGTCTCTTACTTCAAAGTGTTTGTTTATCTAATTTGACACCAGCCGAAAATCGGTGAGTATCCGAACCTTGTCTGGTCCTAGCTCCCTGATCAATTCTAGCCCCTTGATCACAGCCTCGTATTCTGTTGCATTATTTGTGGTTGAGAAATCCAGTTTTACTGCGTAATGGAGTTAGATTCAGTTTGGTCCCTGGATGTATATGCCGGCCCCTGCTCCCTCTTTTGATGACGCTCCATCCACAAAAACTTCCCATTCTTCAGATGGAGGCTTTGAGTTCTGTTCAAGGCCCATAAACTCTATTACAAAGTCTGCCAAGATTTGTGCCTTTAGGCCTGTCTAGGTTCGAATGTGATGTTGAATTCTCCTAACCATATCGCCCATTTTGCCAGTCTCCCAGATGTTTTCGGTCTCTGCAACACCTTTTTTAGTGGGAATTTAGTTCTAACGATGATGGTGTGTGCTTGGAAGTAGGGTCTTAATCTGTTGGCCATGGATAGCAGGGCTAGTGCTAGCTTTTTAATGTTCGAGTATCTTGTTTTTGCCCCTTTCAACACCTTACTAGTATAATACACTGGAAATTGCTGTCCTCCTTCTCTTACCAGAACCAATCCGATGGCCTCGTCAATGGTTGCTAAATATATGTATAGCTTTTCTCCTTGTACTAGCCTGCTCGGTAGCGGGGGCGATGTGAGGAATTGTTTCAGTTAATCAAACACCCTCATGGCACTCCTTATCCCACTTGAAAGCCTGGCCTTTCTTTAGTGCCTTGTAGAAGGGCATACATCTTTTTGCGGAGAAAGAGATGAATCTTCATAGGGCGGTGACCCTTCCGTTTAGCTTCTGGATGTTGTTAAGGGTTTTTGGTGGAGTCATCTCTAATACTGCTTTTATCTTTTCTGGGTTTGCCTCGCTCCCCCTTTGTGAGACCATGAAACCTAGGAACTTTCCTCCCTGTACCCCAAATACGCACTTCTCTGGGTTGAGATTATGTCTGTGCCTTTGGAGGATGGAGAATGCCTCCTTTAGATCTCTAGGGTGGTCTTCTAGGGTTCGACTTTTGACGATCATATCATCCACGTATACTTCGACTGTCTTCCCAATTAATTCCTTGAACAGGCCATTTACCAGTCTCTAGTAGGTGGCTCCCGTGTCCTTCAGCCCAAAGGGCATGACTTGGTAGCAGTATGTTCCTTTGTGGATGATGAACGATGTTTTCTCCTGATCGACAAGGTCCATAGTTATCTGATGATATCCAGAAGCCGCATCCAGACACGAGTAAATGGTGTACCCGGCTGTTGAGTCTACCAGCTAGTCAATGTTCGGCAATGGGTAACTGTCTTTGGGACATGCCTTATTGAGATCAGTGAAATCGATGCACATGCTCCACTTTCCATTTGCCTTGTTCACCATTACTACGTTTGCCAATCATTTGGGGTAGTGGACTTCCCGGATGTGACCTGCCTCCGTTAGTATTTGGATCTCTTCCTCAATCGCCTTTTGTCTTTCTAGTGCATGCTTTCGCTTCTTCTAGAGTACTGGAGTTGCCCCCGGGTCTACATTGAGAGAGTGCTTCATGATTTCCGGAGGTACCGCTTTGATGTCACTAATTTTCCAAGCGAATGTGTTCTACTCCTCTTTTATCACTTGTACAATCTGCTCCTTGATGCTACTGTCAAGCTCCTGGGATATCCAGATGCTTCTTTCTGATGCGATTGTCAGTGTCTCTAGTTTTTCCACTAGTTCTATCTTTCTTTCCTCCTCCGGAATTCTTCTTTCTGGTTTCAGGGATGCTAAATACGTCCTTTGGGCTATCTGTTGGCTCCTTCTAGCTACCGCACGTCCGGTAGAGGTGGGTATTTACAATGTCAAGTACCAGATGGATAGTACCGCTTCTAATTCCTAGAGGAGTGGTCTCCCTAGTATGGCGTTGCATGACAACGGGGAGTCTATGATAGTGAAGTCTACCTTTGTCCTCCAGACATGTTTTTAGTCCCTAATCTCCATGTCTAGCGTCACCTATCCTACTACTGGTACCATGTGTCCGCTGAGGCCAACCAACGGGGCATGCATTAGGTGGATCCGGCTGGGTGCTACCTTCAGCTTTTCTATTGCATGCTTGGTAATGATTTTGGTGGAGCTCCCCGTATCCACCAGGATTCGTTTGACCAGGTATCCTTCAATTTCGGCCTCCATGACGAGGGCATTCGCGTGGCCCGGTTGTACCTGGCTTTCCTCTAAGAGAGGAGGGTTAGGTTTATGGTCCTTTTAGGTTTATGGTCCTTTCCTGTCTCCTTGGCTCTTTTGACTTTCTTAGCTGGCGGATCCCCTCCTACGATTACCATGACCAATTAGTTCTTTTGGCCGGTTTGCCCTCTTCATGGGCTGGCTGCTTTGTCTCTTCTTGGCTTTACTTATCTGCAAATTTTTGGAGCTTGCTTTTCTTTATCAGCTCCAATATCCTAAGGCAGGCATTTGCAGTTGTCAGTATCATGGCTGTTCACCCTATGGTACTTGCAGAATGAGTTTTTTTCTTCCCCCACCGTTTGTCCTCTCTTACCTTCCTGGTAGGATAGGCCTTTCTTGTCTCTACTTTTCTCGACCGATATCAGTACTTCGCTTAGTGGCCGGTTTAGTGGGGTGAACCCTTTCGGTTGCCTGTGGTCTCTTCTGTCCCTTTTTGACCGCCTATCCTCTGATTTCCTCTCTCCCTCCTCGCGAGTCCTGATCGATGTCCCTACTTCGTCTACCTCTATGAAGGTTTTGGCCATGGAGATCATTTGGGTTATATTTTGGGGTTTCCTTAGGACTAAGTCTGCCCTTAATCTTTCATTGGTTGTGTTGGTGATTAATGCTTCCAATGCTGTGTGGAAATCCAGTTTCCGTATCTTTACAGTTGCCAAATTAAATCGGTCCACGAATTCTCTGAGGGACTCTCCTTGTCTTCGTTTTACATCGTGTAAAGTTCTACTAGCCGTTCTGATGGATACCGAACCGTAGAACTTAGTGCGGAACTATTCTCTGAGCTGTTCCCAATTATTGATTAAGGCCGGCTCTAGTGTTTCGAACCAATAGGGTGCCGAGCCCACCAGTGTTGATGAAAATAACCTACACATTAACCCTTCATTGGCTCCCGCAATTTCCATTTGATTTTTGTAGTTTCTTTAGTGGACATAGGGATCCGTTTTCCCATTATAATTCTTAAAATTTAACTATTTGAATTTGGGGTTGCATGGCATGTCCAGGATCCGATTGGTGAAACAGGATCCTCCGCTTTCTAGCAACAGCTCCTGGATCGGTACTGAGAACCGCGAGAAGTAGTGTTTGAAAAGTGCCATCATCTTTAGGTCATCTGCTCCCTCCGGCGCGGGTTTTGCTGCAGGTGTTGGTGGCGGGCCCAACATGTACCCAATGAGTAGGGTGATAATTGGGGGGGGGGGGTGTCTGAACCAGGGTCTAGTATCTTGGTAGCCTTGCTTGTAAAGTTGATGGGGCTAGTGGGGTTCCCACCATCAACGGATGCTGGGCTGCACCTTGGGGTTCTCCATACCCTGCAAAGATCGGGTTTGGCTGATTCATCTGCCTGGTGTCTCCTAAAAAGGAATACGATGGGTTTACTATTAGTGGGGCCACTGAATTGATCTCTGGTTGCGGTAATGGAAAAAGGTTTCTAGCCACCCCTGACCCCAGACCAACTATTCTTGTGATCAGAGGGGATCTGCTGCTGCTGATAGTTGGGCCTACAATACCATGGTTTTGAATTTGAAGAATTGCCTGCCTTAGATCTCTAGCATCGGCAGCAACCTATGCGATTAATCACTGCTGCTTGAGGGAATACTGATGAGCTCAATGTTACGAGAGATGGGGTTGCTATGGTTGTGAGAGAGTCATCTCCCGTGGTATCTGAAGTAATGTTAACAGAACTTGAATTCATGATTAGTCATCCACGCTCACCGCACCAAATGATGGATTGCTTGAAATCCATCTCGGGATCCTGGTTCGGGTTGTTCTTCGGGCTGGATCTAATATCACTTTGTTGGTGTGCCCTAGTTCTTAGGGCATTGGATTCTTGTATTTTGTATTATACATTAAGACTTATTGTATGAATACATTATTTGTGTCACATTAATAAAGGCAATTAATCTATTTCATTTATATCTTGTGCTATAATATGAGTAGAGTATCCATTGATTGATAATCATAAAACCTATCCTAGGTCTGTTCTAATCGTGGGAATGAATAGAACCACAGACTTGTATATTCGATGACTGTATGGCAGTTCTTAACTAGCCATGGTACTTGT
The DNA here is from genome assembly GCA_039660915.1 of Euphorbia tirucalli. Taxonomy (NCBI): domain Eukaryota; kingdom Viridiplantae; phylum Streptophyta; class Magnoliopsida; order Malpighiales; family Euphorbiaceae; genus Euphorbia; species Euphorbia tirucalli. The sequence goes on along the minus strand of CM077635.1, from coordinate 13,796,301 downwards.
ATAGTCAGTCATGAATATAGGTGCATGTCGTTGACAAGGGACTGGATCGATCCGCACAAGAAAGCCACATGGTTGTCTCGTCATAGGTCTTTCTTGAGTAGGTCTCTTTTGTCCTCAGACCAGATTTCATTATAATATCAATATGGAATCTGGTTCACTTTGACATACGCCTAACAGGTCTGTAAAAGGATGCTAAATACGAGTATGATTGGGTGGACCGGTGAACATGTTGATATTGATGATGAAGTGATGGAATTACCACTCGGGTAACATCAAGATGATATCACTGGCCACTTGATGACTGGGACTGATAAGTGTATGGCCATACCCAAATAAGTTGGTTGCTTATTTGATTAATCAGTCAACTCAAGATCAAGAAATATAATAAACAACAGAAGAGGATGACAGACACCATGCCTCTTGTTTATTTATATCGATATCGTTAGGCAAAGGACACTATGCGATTACTATCGGGTGAGTGTCTTCTAAAGATTGCTGCATCTCTATCTTAATTGGGGGCTATAATGGTTTGTTAGGACCCACTTACAGTCTGTGCGCCTTGGGCCTACTGCCAACATAAAGACAGACTCATAGGATCGTGCACATAGATCAACTGAGCCGGAACTTATAGAAATTGTACATGTAACGTACATTGGAAGGAATACGTTAATTAATTAGTTGACATTCGGCGTCAAGGTAATTATTTAACATTGGGTTGAATTTAATTTAATTAATAAGTTTACATAGTGTAATAAATTAATTTATAAATTAATTGAATTACATAAAGTAAACAATTAATTAAATAATTTTCCTAAGTAGAAAAATTAAATACATGTATTATATTTACTTACGTGTGATTTAATTTTATTTAGGGGTAATTAAATTTAGCCAAATGGAATTAAATTACATAGTATATACTTTTTAATTAAAGTTTATTTATATAATTATAATCCTAGTGGGTTTGGGTTTAATTAACCTAACTAAAACCCAATTAGACAAGGTGTCTATATAAGGAGACACTTAAGGAATAAAAACCTAATTCAACCCTAATTAATTGTTGGAAATTTCAGCCACCAGTGCAGCCCCAAAATAGCCAAAAATCCCAGCATTAATCATTCATTCCTTTGAGTCTTCGGCTAGCACTGGTTCCCGCTCAATAGTTGGTCGTGCACCGGACATTGGAGATCGCAGTTTCAAGAAATGATTCTACAACAGTCTCTAGAGGAGACAAATCTAGTGAGTTAATCTATCTTGATTCAAATTGTTTTTATTCTAATCAATGGTAATTGGACACAATAGGTGGATTCTAGGAAATTTTAAACGGTGTATTTTCCGCTGCGCCATGTTATTTTTCCAATGACGAATCCCAATAGTGATATCAGAGCCTAGGTTTTGTCCATTAGATTGATTGGAGTTGGTTCTTGAAATCGTTCTTGAAGAAAGAATGGGTTTCAAGTTTGTGATCTTAGGGTTTTTATTCAATTGGTTTTGGTTTTGATAAACCCTAGAATTTTTGGATTGGGGTTTTTAATTATTTTTCCCCAATTGTTTTCCATCTAAAATTGTTGTTTTATTGATTATTTAATTTTTGATGGATGATTTTATGATTTAATAATTTTTGGGCTGGATTTTGCGATTCCATCCAGCTGTAGTAGCTGCTGCTGCCGCGCAGCGGCACTGCTGCCCCGCCGGGACAGCAGCGCCCATGCACGGGGTTTGGGTCCGGTTTTGGATTTTGCGGCTATTTTTTTTTATCCCCGACCCTAATGCAAATTAAATTAAATTTCTTTAAATTAATTTGTATTTAAATTGTTCATTTTGTTGGCATGCATATTTAATTTAATTGTTTGCATATTAAATTGAATATGGATTTTGTGAAATTAGCCCAATAAACCGTGACACCGGTTAAAATTGGGAGGGCTAAATTTCAAATTTGTGACAACCCAAATTCAAGTGGGAGCAAAATTATTAATTTTGCATTTATGGATGTTATCCATTGGCCCTTTATGGGCCTTAGTCACATTTGTTAAAATTGGCAATTTCACCCTAAGTAACTCGGCTTAATATTTATATTTATAATTTGAAATGCCATGATCATGCATCATAATGGTATGTATGTACACGACAGGTACTTTGTTTGAAATGTGATGTTGAGTTCTATGAGTTCTCTGGGCCCTAAATTATTATCGGTTGTAATTTAATTTTGGGAAATATGGCCTAAGTGCCATTTTTTTATTTTGATGTAATTTTAGAATATATTTTATTTTACAAAATTGTTGTAATTGCATCAAGTATGGAGGAAGGCCCAGATGGAGCAAGCCCATGGTGGGAGCCCAAGAAGGATTGCAGTTCGGCCCATGAAAAATTAGATAGGATATCTAGTTTTTCATTAGGTTGTAATTAAGGCCCATTGGATCTCATTTATTTTAAATTAAGTATGCTATTGCATTTGTCATATAATATGGATGTATGGATCACCAAATTATTACCTGCGTTTATGTATGCTAAGCCGTATCACTTAATTATAATCCGGAAATCAAAATATTGAGTCGTTTAAAAGTGCTTCCACATTCACACCTTTTCCTCCCATTGATGCTGCAATGTGCGCCATGCCGTAGCTGGGTACATTGTAGTATTTGATGGGCTGTCGAGGGTTAGGATACTTAGTATGGTTAACATGTGAATGATGGTTAACATGTGAATGGTGGTTTGACTCAACATGGGTAGCATTAGCTCAGAGCAGGCCCTAAGCACAGTTGAGTAAAGTGTCAATAAGCCCATCAAACCAAGAGTCCTTCATGGAAGGATTGGCTAGGTTGTCCTACCAAACGAATCAGTGGTTGGTAGCGAGCCCTAGTTCGACCAGTTATTGATAAGTTGTAGATCTTAGTCAAGTCAGCCAATTAACATCACCAACAAACAAATTAAAATCGGAATATTAATTTGAATTGGCTTAAAAGTCCTTTATTTCTAACTCAAGCAATGATTTCTTCCTTGTAGATAATCCCATTTCACTTAAGCAATTTAATGTAGGGATTTTTCACCTGAAATCACCAGATTAAAGCGGAAGAAGGTGATGATTTCCTCAAATTCGTGCCCAGGAGCAATTGAGATGGAAATTGGAAAAACAAAAATTTAATTAAAAGAGATAAATCTCTTACCAGGAATATCTCTTTCAAGAGATGGATGCAGACTGCAGGAATAAAACTAGAAACCCTCCTCGTTCACATACACGAACACCTAACGAACACCACCCGTGCTAGCGTCGGAAAACACGAACTTTGGAGAGGGAGGCTACGAGAATTTCGGCTGGCTTGTGTTGGTCCTCTGTTGGCCGAAATTTCTAGGGTAATTAAACCCTAGGTGGCTGAAATTCCCAAGGGAATTTTGGCCCAAGTTGGCTCCTTTATCTGTGTGGGCTTCCTTCTTTTAATTCAGGCCGAAACCAATTTTAATTAGGCTGGTTTAAACTAATTTCAAGCCCAATTCTAATTTACCCATGTATTTAATATATTACACCAAGTAATATATTATTTACATTTAAATTAAAATTGGTTTGACAATTAATTTAATCCATCAAATTAAAATTAGATCATCACAAAATAAATTCATATGTAAACCTATACATATGAATATTTCTACCTAGGAAATAATCTAATAATTAATCCAATTAATTATGAGAGAGCCAATCAAATATTAATTTTATTATTATGATCAATCTAATCGATCTTTATAATATAATTAATATATATACCTCTCTTTCCAGAGTGTATACTCCAAGTATACATGTGATTCCTTAAGTCAATGTTCAGTCGCTAAATGTGTATGATCCCGTGGGCCCATCTTTATGTTGGCAGTGGGCCTGTGGCCCACAGACTGCAGTTGGGCTCTAGCAAGCCACTGCAGCCCCCAATTAAGATGGAGATGGTAGTCTAACTGCTATCATAACCCTGTAGTTTGAACTTGCATATCCCATGTCATCGATATCGGTGTCCGACACAGAGGCATGGATTGATCACCCTCTTTTATGTCCGGAAATTAACTTGATCCTGAATGCACTGAAGCTCATAAACAAGTTCCAACTAGTTTGGGTGTGGCCACACTCTTATCAGTCACATTCATCAAGAGGCCGGTGATATCTTCCCAGTGGACTACTGAGTGAAAATCCCTTCTGCATATCCATAGCATTCCCATGCTAAGTGACATTCCCAAAAGTACCCATACTTGGCACCCTATTACAGGCACTTTAGGCGTACCCCTAAGTATGCGACCTCACATGCAACACCATCATATGGTTAGGTCAAAGGATCCATACAAGTACTACATGAGAATCACTTGTGATACTATACCATGTGGATTTCTCGTTTAGTGGATCTATCCAGTACCATGCCCTTTTTACATGTACCCATTAACTTAGTTGACATCCCATGTCCAATGACCGGTAAGACACTGCCATACAACCAGGTTAATGATAGTCTCCCATTCCATTCATTCCCATAACTGGAACAGACTACGGATCCATTTATGGTCATATCGTTTACCCTATCCATGGTCTTACTGCCAAGTGCATGACACTGGTCATCATGGATATGGATATGTCCATTGGATACTTTATTTAATATATTGCACAAGATAAATATAATAAATGAATTAATGCCTTTATTAATAACACAAATAAGTATAATACATAAATCCAATAAATGTATGATACAAATACAAGGACCAATACCTTGGGACTAGGGCATATCTAACAATCTCCCACTTGCACTAGTTCCAACTAGGCATGGGCCTAATCCCTATAGATCTAGTATGACCCTCGTGCTTGGGCTGGACCAACGCCTTGGTCAAAGGATCTGCGACATTATCCTCGGTGTCCACTCTGTGCAATGCAATGTCACCTCTCTCCGCGATCTCTCGTATGAGGTGAAAATTTCTGAGCAGGTGCTTTGTGTTCTTGTGTGACCGGGGCTCTTTAGCTTGTGCAACAGCCCCATTGTTGTCACAGAAGATATCAACTGGGTCTTGGATAGTTGGCACTACTCCTAACTCAGTGATAAACTTCTTCATCCACACAGCTTCCTTAGCTGCATCACATGCCGTGATGTACTCAGCTTCTATTGTAGAGTCTGCGATGGTTGGCTGCTTTGAGCTCCTCCAGCTTATAGCACCACCATTAAGCAAAAATACATACCCAGACTATGACTGGTACTCATCCTGGTCGGTCTGGAAGCTTGCATCAGTGTACCCAGTAACTGATAGCACTTCCTGACCACCATACACTAAGAAGCTATCCTTAGTCCGGTTAAGGTACTTGAGGATTGCCTTGACAGCCTTCTAGTGATCCTCCCCGGGATCCTGCTGGTACCGACTCATCATACCTGGTGCAAAGGTGACATCAGGTCTCGTACATAGCATGGAGTACATAATTGATCCTATAGCAGAAGCATATGGAACCAACTTCATGTTCTCCCTGTCCTCCCTTGTCTTAGGATAGTTCTTCTCACTAAGTTTCAGCCCATGGCCCATTGGTAAGAAAACTTGCTTAGCCCGGTCCATGCTTAACCTTTTCAGAACTTTGTCTATGTGTGAGGCCTAACTTAGGCCCAGAAGCCGATTTGATCTATCCCTATAGATCCTGATCCCTAGGATCATCTCAGCTTCGCCTAACTACTTCATTGCGAAGCACTTACTCAGCCATTGCTTTACCCCTTGCAGTGTAGGTATGTCACTTCCAATGAGTAGGATGTCATCTGCATAAAGTACCAAAAATGTGAAAATGCTCTCACTTGTCCTCTTATACATACAAGGCTCATCTTGATTCTGTATGAAGCCATATTCCTTTATAGCCTCATTGAATCTAAGATTCCAACTTCGAGATGCTTGCTTCAGTCCATAAATGGACTTTTGAAGCTTGCATACCCTTCCCAGATACTTTGGATCGACAAAACCCTCAGGTTGTGTCATGTACACATCCTCGAGTAGCATTCCATTAAGGAAAGTGGCTTTGACATCCATTTGCCAAACTTCATAGTCATACCATGCGGCTATGGCTAGCAAGATCCTGATGGATTTAAGCATGGCTACTAGTGAGAAAGTCTCATCATAGTCTATTCCATGGACTTGTCTGAAACCTTTCGCAACCAGATGCCCTTTGAAGGTATTGTTGGCTTTCAGCTTGTAGCACCACTTGCATCCTATTATATTAGGACCCGGAGGTGGATCAACCAAGTTCCAAACCTGGTTATCATACATAGATTGCATCTCTGCCTCCATGGCTTTACGCCAATTTGCAGACTGTGGGCTTGCCATAGCGTCCTGGTAGGTTTTGGGTTCTTCCTCATCCCAGATGAGAAGAGTTTGATCATCGGTGACAAGGAAACCATACCTCTCTGGTTCCCGACGATCCCTACCAGACCTTCTAGGTCCTTATGTGGCCTAGGTCGGTGCTTCCTCCTATGGAAGCTCCACTTGGGCCTCCGAGTTATCCTCTTCAAGAGCTTGTGGACCTTGAACTTCCCTCAGTTCAACATTGCTCCCACTATCTTTCTTGGAAAGGAACTGCTTTTCTAGAAAGACCCCCTTCCTTGCCACGAACACCTTGTTCTCGGTGGGGTTGTAGAAGTAATACCCTTTGATTTCCCTAGGCTAGCCCACAAATAGGCATTTATCGGTTTTGGGCTCCAGCTTGCCACTAGTCAATTTCTTGACATGTGCTTCCCATCCCCAAATCCTTAGGAAAGACACATTGGGCTCCCTGCCCGTCCATATTTGATATAGGGTCTTTTTCACTGCCTTAGTCAGAGTATTATTTAAGATAAGAGCTGTTGTCTTGAGGGCATGTCCCCGGAAACTAATTGGGAGAGAGGCTTGACTCATCATTGAGCGGACCATGTCCAACAAGGTCTTATTCCTCCATTCAGACACCCTATTCCATTGTGGTGTTCCGGGTGGAGTGAGCTATGGGACTATTCCATGCTCTCTCAAATATGAGTCAAACTCTAGGCTCATATACTCACCACCTCGGTCCGACCGAAGGGTTTTGATATTTCTGCCTAATTGGTTCTGTACCTCATTCTTAAATTCCTTGAACCTATCAAGGGTCTCAGACTTGTGTTTCATCAGATAGACATAGCCATATCTGCTGAAATCGTCCATGAACGTGACGAAGTACAGGTGTCCACCTCTGCTCGCTGTGCTCATGGGTCCACATACATATGAATGTATTAGGTCCAATAAGCCAGTGGCCCTTTCAGCCTTCTTGCTAAAAGGCGCCTTGGTCATCTTGCCTCGTAAACATGATTCGCATGTATCAATTGACTCCAAGTCAAATGACCCTAAGACTCCAGCTTTGTGAAGCCTAGCTATGCGCTTCTCGTTTATGCGGCCAAGACGACAATGCCATAGGTAGACGGGATTAAGTTCATTGGGCTTAACCCTTTTAGTGTTTATGTTATAGACATGATTGGTTTCATTTAAGTCCAGGATATATAGGCCATTATTTAATAGAGCATCTCCATAAAATAATCCCTCTCTAGATAAAGAAATTCTACCATTAGAAATAGTAAAGTAAAATCTAGAAATATCCAACATTGACACCGAAATAATATTCCTACACATAGCAGGTACAAAATAACAATGCTCTAAAATCAAAACCAATCCACTGGGTATCACAAGGTGATATTCGCCGATCTCTATGGCAGCAACCCTTGCTCTATTTCCGACCCGCAAGTCCACCTCTCCCGACCCCAGTGACCTTCTGTTCTTAAGTCCCTGCACATTGCAACATATGTGAGAACCACATCCAGTATCCAATACCCAGGATGTTGAAATAGTAAGGTTAATGTCTATAACATAAATACCTAAAGAGGATGGACCATGGCCCCTCCTCTGCTCTCCCATCAGCTTGGGACACGATCTGTTCCAATGGCCTGCCTGCCTACACACGAAACAGACATCCTCAGGACCAACCTTCTGCTGGGCCTTGGGCTGGGCCTTGACCTTCTTAGCCTTGGCCTTGCCCTTGGCAAGAGGAGGGTTCCCCTTGTTGACCAGCAGCACTGGTGGAATCTTCTTGATCAACTGTTCAGTAAGCTTGAGCATCCCACGCAGCTCACTAATAGTATGGTTCATCCCTTGCATGTTGTAGTTCAGGATGAATTGATCATAAGAATCCGGTAAGGATGCAAGGATTGTGTCCACCGCCAACTCCTGAGAGATAGGCGATCTGAGACCGGCCAATGTGTCTAAATAGCCCTTCATCTTGAGCATGTGTGTGCTCACAGATGTCCCAGCCCCCATCTTATAATAGTGGAATGCCTTGTTGGTCAAGTACCTTTCCTGATGAGCTTGCTCCTGAAACATCTCGTTAAGAGTTGTTATCATAGCAAAGGCTTGATGGTCCATAAACTATTTTTGCAGTTCGGGGACCATACAGGCCAACATCAGGCATGTCACATCCCTATTATCCTTGACATGCACCTCGTATTCCTCCAGCTGGGCAGCCGGTGGATTACGTCCTTGAGGCACAGCCGGTACAAGCCTCTCTAGTACATACTCTTTAGACTCCTGTCTTAGAACTATTCTCAAGTTCTTAGACCAGTTCAAAAAGTTAGAACCGGAAACCTTGTCCCTTTCAAGAATCGATCGCAGTGATAAAGAGTTGTTATTTGCCATTTAGAGTTTCTACACAGAAAAACATTTAAGAGTGTTAATAAAGGACTTTACTTTGTTATTCCCATACATAATTAATAATGAATCAAGTTATTAATTAAACCGAGTTGTTGGGCTCATGGGCCGAGATCCATATTTCATTAAGATATAGCCAGACGAGGGCCTGGTACAACTATACCTTAACTATTTAGGTAGGAACGCTGTCCAATCCCAACCTAGGGACTCTCGGTTTGATGGGCTTGTTGGCACTTACCCATCTGTTCTTAGGGCCAAGAGAATCCTACTACCCATGCTAAGTCAAAACCTCCATTCAAGTGTTAGAGTATCCCATACCCTAACCCAATACAAAATGACAATACTCTAATGTATCCTGGGAGGGCAGGGTCTACAACTGGACTATCCCCACTTCGAGCTGGTTTTGAATGAGGAAAGCACTTTTAAGCGACTTAGTAATTTCATTTGGTTATTAGATTCATTTAATAACGACTTGCATACATAAGGCGGGTGAAATAGCTGTTGGATCATACATTCATACATGCAAATAAATATAAAGCATAATTAAATAAATAAGTAAAATGGACTGCTATGGGCCTCTATTACATTCTAATATTATTCTAGTAAACCTATACTAGAAAACAATATCAGGTGGGCCTCCATCTTCTTCCTTCTGGGCTTGCATCTTCACTTGGGCTCACCACTCCATGGGCTTCTTCTTTTACAAATTTTATAATAATTGAATAAAATAAAATTACATTAAAAAAAGAAAAACGACACGTAGGCTGTATTTACCCAAAAAGAAAATACAACCCATCTCGAATAAGGCCCAATAGCATCTAACCATACAAAATATTTAATCACACATATGCATCCAATACATACAATTCATAAGCATGTTACAATGCATGATTTAAGCCCATTTCAATTATGTCCAAGCCATTATTTGAAATCGCCAATTTTGGCTCACCACGGTTCTAATCCTTGATGGGCTTTGGGCCTCCAGCCCAGCAGTCCAACTGCTCCCACTGGAATTGGGAAACCATGGGTCCAATTCAGCTGTCCAAGTAATTGTGCCAAAATTACCCGAACCAATTTCAATTAACCATATTAATTTCCAAAATAAATATCACATGAATAAAATTAGATTTCATTCAAGAAACCACACGCATTTTAATTACATAAATTTAAACACACGAATTTTACAATCAATTAAAATTTCAAAACTGGGCCTGGGCCCAAAAACCCACCAAATCCAAAAACACTGGGCCCGGCCTGCTGCAGCTAGGGTAACCCAGTTGCCCTAGCAGCAGCCACCGCTGCTACCCGCTGCCGCCCAACTACGGCCCTGCTGCCGTGCAGTGGCAGCTGTTGTCCAACAGCGGCTACTGCCTGTGGCGACCAGCGCCACGGGCAGCGGCTGCCGCCGATGTTCCCGTGCCGCCGGCAGCCCCGCACCCCGGGAACAGCCAGATTTTTTTTTTATTAAACAGAAAAATTTAAATGAAAGAAAATAACATGGCATCCAACAACAAGAAATTCACCAAGAATTCCCAAACATACAATTAAATTAAACAAACATAAACCTATATGCAAATTCAATTTCAATTGTATAAAAATCAAATGGGAAAAATCTTAAACCCAAACCAAGAATCCCAATTTTAAATCTCCAATTTTAAAACATGGGATGCAACCAATTTTAACAATTTCCACAGATCAAAAGCCCGCTCTGATACCACTATAGGGATTTTTCACCAGAAATAACCTGATTAAAGCTGAAGAACGCAATGATTTCCTCAAATCCGTGCCTAGGAGCAATTGAGATGGAAATTGGAAAAACAAAAATTTAATTAAAAGAGATAAATCTCTTACCAGGAATATCTCTTTCAAGAGATGGATGTAGACTACAGGAATCAAACTAGAAACCCTCCTCGTTCACGCACACGAATGCCTAACGAACACCACCCATCCTAGCGTCGGAAAACACGAACTTTGGAGAGGGAGGCTAGGAGAATTTCGGCTGGCTTGTGTTGGTCCTCTGTTGGCCGAAATTTCTAGGGTAATTAAACCCTAGGTGGCCAAAATTCCCAAGGGAATTTTGGCCCAAGCTGGCTCCTTTATCTGTGTGGGCTTCCTTCTTTTAATTCAGTCCCAAACCTATTTTAATTAGGCTGGTTTAAACTAATTTCAAGCCCAATTCTAATTTACCCATGTATTTAATATATTACACCAAGTAATATATTATTTACATTTAAATTAAAATTGGTTTGAAAAATTAATTTAATCCATCAAATTAAAATTAGATCATCACAAAATAAATTCATATGTAAACCTCTACATATGAATATTTCCACCTAGGAAATAATCTCATAATTAATCAAATTAATTATGAGAGAGCCAATCAAATATTAATTTTATTATTATGATCAATCCAATCGATCTTTATAATATAATTAATATATATACCTCTCTCTCTAGAGTGTACACTCCATGAATACATGTGATTCCTTAAGTCAATGTTCAGTCGCTCAATGTGTACGATCCCGTGGGCCCATCTTTATGTTGGCAGTGGACCTGTGGCCCACATACTACAGTTGGGCTCTAGCAAACCACTGCAGCCCCCAATTAAGATGGAGATGGCAGTCTAACTGCTATCATAACCCTGTAGTTTGAACTTGCATATCCCATGTCACCGATATCGGTGTCCAACACAGAGGCATGGATTGATCACCCTCTTTTGTGTCCGGACATTAACTTGATCCCGAATGCACTGAAGCTCACAAACAAGTTCCAACTCGTTTGGGTGTGGCCACACTCTTGTCAGTCACATTCATCAAGAGGCCGGTGATTTCTTCCCAGTGGACTACTAAGTAACAAATCCCTTCTGCATATCCATAGCATTGCCATGCTAAGTGACATTCCCGAAAGTACCTATACTTGGCACCCTATTACAGGCCCTTTAGGCGTACCCCTAAGTATGCGACCTCACATGCAACACCATCATATGGTCAGGTCAAAGGATCCATACAAGTACTACACGAGAATCACTTGTGATACTATACCATGTGGATTTCTCGTTTAGTGGATCTATCCAGTACCATGCCCTTTTTACATGTACCTATTAACTTGGTTGACATCCCATGTCCAATGACTGGTAAGACACCGCCATACAACCAGGTTAATGATAGTCTCCCATTCCATTCATTCCCATAACTGGAACAGACTACGGATCTATTTATGGTCATATCCTTTACCCTATCCATAGTCTTACTGCCAAGTGCATGACACTGGTCATCATGGATATGGATATGTCTATTGGATACTTCATTTCATATATTGCACAAGATAAATATAATAAATGAATTAATGCCTTTATTAATAACACAAATAAGTATAATACATAAATCCAATAAATGTATGATACAAATACAAAGACCAATGCCTCGGGACTAGGGCATATCCAACATTTAAATGGCTACAACAAATAACAACTCACTCTCACTTAGGTCACTCTTGGAGACGGAGAAGCTTTCAGGGGCTAACTTCCTGGACTTGGCTAGGAACTTACACATAGTTCTTAGACAAAAGTCCAAGGAGTATGTACTGAATGCTCCTTTACCAGCTGGCCCTCATGCAGGTCGAGGCGTCACCACAACGATGGTGGACCAGTATGACCGACACATGAGGGATGACTGAGATGTCTTGTGCCTCATGATCAGTACCATGGCTTCTGATCTTCAGAAGCAGTTCATGGTCGAGCATGCTTATGAGATGATGGATCAACTTAAAAAGATTTTCCAAGATCAGGCTCGGTAGGAACATTACCTGACAAGTAAGGCACTTTGCACGACTGTGATGGTAGTTGGGACTTCTATTAGCACTCATGTGCTAAAGTTGAAGGGGCATATTGATACACTTGCCCGCCTCGGCTCGTTAGTTCTGCAGGACTTGGCAACAGACATTATTCTCAGGTCACTTCCTGAGTCTTACAACCAGTTTATCATGAGCTACCATATGCAAGGGTTGGATAAATCGGTTGATGAGCAGCATGGCATGCTCAAGCTTGTTGAGCAATCTCTTAAGAAGACTTCTGAAGTTTTTCTGGTGAATAAGGGCAATACACCCATTGCTAAGGGAAAGGCCAGATCTAAAGCCAAGGCTAAGGCCCAAAAGGCTATGGCTAAGGGTAAAAAGGTGGTGGCCCATCCTAAAGCAAGGGTTGCTTCTCCTGACGATGTCTACCATGAGTGTCATGAGAAGGGGCACTGGAAGAGCTCATGTCCAAAGCTAAGGGAGCAACTGACGGGCAAAACTGCTGCTTCAGGTATTTATGTTGTTGAGATTAATCTGGCTATTTCTACATCTTGGGTCTTAGACACTGGATGTGGATCTCACATTTGTTCAAATCTGCAGGGTCTAAGAAATATGAGTTTACTAGGATATGGAGAACTAGATCTTCAAGTCAGAAATGGTGCTTGGGTTTAGGCCATGGAGGTCAGAGATTATTTCTTGGAGATGCATAGTGGACTTGTTTTGGAACTAAGAAACTATTATTTTGTACTTGCGATGCGTAGGAATATTATTTCCGTTTCTTTGTTGGATATTTCTGGTTTCGTATTTAATATTGGACATGGTAGAATTTCTATGCAATGTGGCAATATTATTTATGGAACAACATTTCTTGAAAATGGCTTATATATCCTTGATCTAAAACATGAAAGTTCAATTTATAACATAAATACTAAAAGGATTAAACAAAATGAAATTAATCCTACTTACATCTGGCATTGTCGACTTGGCCATATAAATGTAATATAAGGAATTCCTTTCTAAGAGAGACAGTGGGAGTAATGTTGAACTTTCAGAAGTTCAAGATTCACAAACTCCTACAACTATTGCTGAGGAGGCTTCGGGAACCAATCTGACTACTCAAGAAATTGAGGAACCAGAAACGGTTGCACAGGACCTTAGAAGGTCTGGTAAGACACGCCATCAGCCAGAGAGGTATGGCTTTCTCATGACTGATGATGGGGACCTTTTGGTCATTGACCAAGAGGAGCCTAAGACCTATCAGGAGGCTGTTTAAAGCCCACACTCAGATTAATGGCGCAAAGCCATGGAGGCTAAGATGCCATTTATGCACGATAACCAAGTATGGAACTTGGTGGATCCACCTCTGGGTGCTAAAGTGATAGGTTGCAAGTGGTGTTTCAAGTTAAAGGTCGACAACACCTTCAAGGGGTGATTGGTGGCAAAAGGATTCAGGTAAGTTCAAGGAATTGACTATGATGAAACCTTTTCGCTAGTTGCTATGCTCAAATCCATTAGGATACTACTAGCCATAGTTGCATGGTACGATTATGGGATATGGCAGATGGATGTTAAGACCGCTTTCCTTAATGGAAAGCTACTCGAGGATGTGTACATGGCATAACCTGAGGGTTTTATCGATCCAAAGTATCAAAGATCCATTTATGGATTGAAGGAAGCATCGAGGTCATGGAATCATAAATTCAATGAGGCCATTACAGAATATGGCTTCACATAGAATTCTGATGAGCCCTGTGTGTATAAGATGGTTAGTGGGAGCGTTTCCACCTTCCTAGTGCTGTATGTTGATGACATCCTTATCATTGGAGGTGACATACCAACACTACAAGGGGTTAAGCAGTGGTTGAGTAGGTTCTTTGCAATGAAGGACTTAGGTGAAGCTGAGATGATCTAAAGGATTAGGATCTATAGAGATAGATCCAATCGGCTTCTAGGCCTAAGTCAGGCCACGTACATAGACAAGGTTCTGAAAAGATTCAGCTTGGACAAGGCAAAGAAAGGATTCTTGCCTATGCGCCATGGGTTGAAGCTGAGTAAAAAATATGGTTCTAAAACAAAGAAGGACCAGGAAAGCATGGAAAAGATCCCTTATGCATCTGCTATAGGATCCATCATGTACTCCATGTTATGTACAAGGCCTACTGTCGCGTTTGCACTAAGTATGACTAGCCGATACCAGTCGGACCCCGATGAGGAACACTAGAAGGCAGTGAAGGCAATCTTGAAGTACCTTATCCGGACTGAGGATGCTTTCTTAGTGTATAGAGGTCAAGATGAGTTGGTAGTGTCAGGTTACACTGATGTAAGCTTTGAGACCGATGAGGATGAGAACTATTCATAGTCTGGTTATGTTTTTCTCCTGAATGGTGGTGCCATTAGTTGGAGGTCCTCAAAGCAGGCCACCATTGCTGACTCTATAACGGAAGCTGAGTACATGGCTGCTTGCGAAGCTGCAAAGGAAGCCGTTTCGATCAAGAAATTCATAACTGAGTTAGGAGTAGTACCCACTATCCTAGACCCAGTTGATGTTTTATGTGACAACAACGGGGCCATCGCATAAGCTAAGGAGCCCCGGTCACACAAGAGATCCAAGCATGTGCTCAGAAAGTTTCACCTCATTCAGGAGATCATGAACAGAGGTGACATATCATTACAGAGGGTTGACACCAAGAATAATGTCACTGATCCATTGACCAAAGCGCTGCCACAGACACAGCACGACGATCATACCAGATCTATAGGAATTTGGGCAATGCCCACTTGGAACTAGTGCAAGTGGGAGATTGTTGGTGTGCCTTAGTTCTTAGGGCATTGGATTCTTGTATTTTGTATTATACATTAAGACTCATTGTAATACATTATTTGTGTCACATTAATAAAGGCAATTATTCTATTTCAGTTATATCTTGTGCAATAATATGAGTAGAGTATCCATTGATTGATAACTATAAAACCTATCCCAGGTCTGTTCTAATCGTGGGAACGAATAGAACCATAGACTTGTATATTCGATGACTATATGGCAGTTCTTAACTAGCCATAGTACTTATATAGTCAGTCATGAATATAGGTACATGTCGTTGACATGGGACTGGATCGATCCGCATAAGATAGCCATATGGTTATCACGTCATAGGTCTTTCTTGAGTAGGTCTCTTTTGTCCTCAGACCATATTTCATTATAATATCAATATGGAATCTGATTCACTTTGACATACACCTAACAGGTCTGTAAAAGGATGCTAAATATGGGTATGATTAGGTGGACTGGTGAACATGTTGATATTGATGATGAAGTGATGGAATTGCCACTCGGGTAACACCGAGATGATATCATTGGCCAGTTGATGTGTGGGATTGATAAGTTTATGGCCATACCCAAGTAAGTGGGTGCTTATTTGATTAATCAGTCAACTTAAGATCAAGAAATATAATAAACAACAGAAGAGGATGACAGAAACCATACCTCTTGTTTATTCATATCGATATCGTTAGGTAAAGGACACTATGAGATTACTACCGGGTGAGTGTCTTCTAAAGACTGCTACATCTCTGTCTTAATTGGGGGCTATAACGATTTGCTAAAACCCACTT
Source organism: Euphorbia tirucalli (assembly GCA_039660915.1). Classification (NCBI taxonomy): domain Eukaryota; kingdom Viridiplantae; phylum Streptophyta; class Magnoliopsida; order Malpighiales; family Euphorbiaceae; genus Euphorbia; species Euphorbia tirucalli. Next base: position 13,780,212 of record CM077635.1, on the reverse strand, counting down.
ACAGTCTGTGGGCCTTAGGCCTACTACCAACATAAAGACAGGCCCATAGGATCGTGCACATAGATCAACTTACCCGGAACTTATAGAAATTGTACATATAGTGTACATTGGAAGGAATGCGTTAATTAATTAGTTGATATATTGGGTTGAATTTAATTTAATTAATAATTTTACATAATGTAATTAATTAATTTATCAATTAATTGAATTACATAAATTACACAATTAATTAAATAATTTTCCTAAGTAGGAAAATTAAATACATGTATTATATTTACTTAAGTTTGATTTAATTTTATTTAGGGGTAATTAAATTTAGCCAAATGGAATTAAATTACATAGTATATACTTTTTAATTAAAGTTTATTTATGTAATTATAATCCTAGTGGGCTTGGATTTAATTAACCTAATTAAAACCCAATTAGATAAGGTGTCTATATAATGGCACACTTAAGGACGAAAAACCTAATTCAACCCTAATTAATTGCTAGAAATTTCAGCCACCAAGTGCAGCCCCAAAATAGCTGAAAATCCCAGCATTAATCATCCATTCCTTCACGTCTTCGGGTAGCACCAGTTCCAGCTCAATAGTTGGTCATGCACCGGACTTTGGAGATCGCAGTTTCAAGAAACGATTCTGTAGCAGTCTCCAGAGGAGACGAATCCAGTGAGTTAATCTCTCTTGATTCAAATTGTTTTTATTCTAATCAATGGTAATTGGACATGATAGGTTGATTCTAGGAAATTTTAAATGGTGTATTTTCCGCTGCGCCACGTTATTTTTCCAATGACAAATCCCAACACACTCCTGTAAGACAAAAAAGCTAAGACACCGGTAACCTCAGGGGTAAGCTCCGATGCCTAAGTCAGTATCGTTTTCTCCTAGTTTTTAATATTTTTACTTAAATGGAATGAATGCCTTTCACCTTAAAAGTACCCTCCTTTTATAGCGCTTGTGATAGAGTTGGACTGGGTTTAGGGAATTCCCAAACCCTACTTCTAATCAAACAGAAAGACTTACCTTCTAGAGTCCACATGGGACACTGAGTCCTTCTCCTAGTGCAACACTGGAATTGGACTCCTGGTGGGACACATATTCCTTCTCCTAGTACGACATTGGAATTAGACCCTTAGTGGGATATCATCACTTCTCTTCTAGAACCTTTCCGCAGACAGGGGGTTTACTGGTTGTCGTTCATGGGAACCTTACGCGTTCCATCAGGAATTAGATGAGGGATCCGGTGTGCCCTACCCGGGTGATAGACCCATATAATAAACTACTTTGCATCATATAGATATTCATTAGTTATTACGAATTAGTTTTAAAAGGAACCCACCAAATTCTCCAATTAGTAAATCTACCGAATAAGATAAAACCAAAACAGAAGTTAGCCACTTACCAATAATTATGAATGTATAAATCATTAAGAGTAAATAAAAGTATTCAAAAGAAAATAAGAATAAAGAAATTACCATCTTTAGCCTTTTAAATCTTATCTATATTTCCCTCCATATTTGGCTTTTGAGGTGAGGATCGAAGCCAATCTTCAGCACATATTAAGCCTTCAACAAATTAAGGAGTTAAAGAACTCCTAAATGGGTTAAGAACTCCTCCACCAGTGTTAAATGCAGATTTCGAACCTACAGTAGATATAAGAAATGTCAATATATCTCCAGCCATTTGTGCAAGGATAAGAAATCTTTCAAAATTAATCTTCGACCATTTTAAGATATCAAAATCAGTCTTTATCATCTTGTGTTGGAAATTTGACAAATATTAGGTTATGTCTTAGTGACTATTTGTCAACTTCGGATCAAATTATATTATGGAAAGAGAGAATATGAAATCAAATAAATAGTGTTAGTACATAACGTGAGCTTTCCAACGGTATATAATTTACCCATAACGGATAAGTAGTGAATGAGAAATTGTTGCTCAAAGTTAGCTTAATAAAATGGGATATTTGGAGAAATATTGGTTCAAGTTAACTTGTGTAAGTCAAAAGGCTCTCTCTTGCACGCGCATGAGGGGTGCAAATCCTAGCCCTAAGCCTTCAAAGGCCAATGCGCACCCACACGACGTGGGCATCGCGAATGCCGTACTGAAATGAGCCACAACGGGTTTGCTTAGTTTTTGGTCTGGTCCGACTAATTTTCTCACGATATTTTTCTTCTTTTCTGATGATAGTCTGCTTTGCACAGTTGCCAACTATGGGTAGATAATTGTCTTAAGGAGAATGTGATTACAGGCCTTAGCTCTACTGCTTCTTTGGTTGTTAAGGTTGAAAAGTATTTTGGTCTTAATTTCTGTTCTTTAATTTATTTGATTTCCAATATTTTGTAGTATGCAATTTACTTATATAAATTATATTTGAATTTCCTGTTTCTAACATCTTGTACTCCCTCACCTAAATACATTTCCAACTCAAATTTTTTTACCTTCCCCATCCCCACCATTTAATCTTGGCTTCTTGTACTTTTCCCTCGAAGTAGGGCCTCGACTTCCTACCTTTAATCTTGGTTTCATTTGTGGTCTCACTTGATTAACTTTTAGTGGCTAAAGAATCATATGAAATATGATCAGGTATAAGTTTTTTTCTATATTCCTCATACAACTCAAACATTTTGCGTTTCACATTCTTAATCAATGCAGACCCATCCACATCACCATACATTTGAGCAAAAACATACTCCATAACTTTAAATTTTCACAGGGATCAAGAACAAAAACCATATAAATAAGCATATTCATTTTTCCACAATCCCCTGATATTTGTCAAAAATTTAGCTTTCATCCTCACACCCATTAAACTAAAGTCCACATCATCACTTTTTTTGCCATTGCATCATCTCTCCATGCAAATATGCAACCTCACCCTAAAAGATTTTAGAAGTATCAATAAAGAACTAGGAATGTGCAAAGTTGCTATTAAAGCCCTAATGATGATTGTTTTGAAGATGAAAAAAAAATACTTAGATAAATAAAATAAAATAAATTTGAATTTATGATTTAAAACGAGAGAACTAATAAAAATATATGTGGTGTCTACATATTAAAGAAAGATATTTATTAACATCATGGCTTGTGTTATAAATGTTATTTAATTTCAAAAAGTGTATAAAGATTTTTTACTATTATTGGAAAAAAGGTCATTAGTATCAACGATTTACAAGTCTCCAAGTTTTGAGAAAACAAAAAGAAGCTTATGCATGTCATTCAAGAAAACCGTTAGCACTGAAAGAAAGATCTTTTCTATTTTTATTATGTTATCAATATCTTATTCAAGCATGAAAAGTCCTTACTCAAAAAAGAAAACTAGTCAACGTCTCACTAGATATCTTGTTTTATCAACATTAAGTAAATCAATGGACTTCTATCAGTAGCAAGAATTGTCTCAAACGACTATTACTTAAAATGGAATTCTTGAAGTATGAATCAAACGACCAGATTTCATCTGTAACAACCAAATCTCATCTTTAATGGCCATATGTTATCTCCAACGTCCATATTCTTCACCTAGCCTAAAAATTGTAGCTTGGTGCTCATTGAAGATTTGCTAAATCAATTGAGGAGAAAGTGTCTTAAGAGACAAATTAAGAGCTTAATATTGTTGTAATCTTTCTTTGAGTGTAAAAACATCTCTTATTCAAAACTCAGTGTGTTGTGAGCTATTTAGGGAAAAGTAGTGAAGCTTAGTGTATATCTAAACTTGTAAGAAAGATACTTAGCAAGTGAGAGATAACATTAGGTTGTTAAGAGTGTTGAATTCTACTTGTTGAAAAGAATTCATAGTGGATTGAAAATTCTCAAAGGAGGATACCTTAGGGAGCGGAGTAGGTAATGAGGATGAACCTCTATGAATCTGCTATGTTTGATCTTCTAATCCCTATTCTTTACTTACTACATTCAGTACTTGAATATTACTTCTAAAATTGTCTATATAACATTGTGCTTGATTGTGTGAGTAAATTCACTGTTAAAAAAACTTGAAAGAGTATTATTTAATACTTCTAGTTAGAAATCCAACATTGAATATTGATCTACTGATAATTTTCAATATTGAAAATTTTGCTATTGACAATATCACTCATCTTTCCGTTGAAAACATTATGAATATGATATTTCAATATCCAGCTTTGTAATCTCCCTGTTGGTAATTATAATTTATTAAATTATCTCTTGAAGAGAAATTAAATAGTCAGTTATTCAACATATAAAATATTGTGGTTTTGTTGTATCTTGATTATTGTGTGCTATTGAATTATAATTTGTTTATTGTAAAAACTTAAAATATCTCAGTAAAAAAGAATTTTTTAAAAAGGCCCAATTCACCCTCCTTCTTAGGATACAACCTCTAGGACAAAGACTAGGTATTAGAGTGTAAGGATTTATCATGGAAAATCAAACCAATCACAGTGGAAGCAGATTTAGATTTTTGATAACTCATATTCACATAGGCATATTTAGGTCCATTTTAACTTGTTTTCTTAGTTATTTTTGCATTTTTAGTATTAGTTTTATTATTTTCTTAACTAGTTAGTTTGTTTTATTTTATTTATTCTTATTAGTGTTATTTATCACTTTTAGGTGTTTAGAAGTAGATTTTGGCTAATTAGGAATGCTGCTAGAAGAGGAGTTATTGGAGACTGAATTTCAGCTGGATTTTTGGAAGAGTTGGAGGCTGTTTTAGCTCCAAATTTATTCTATAAGATTGTGCCCCTATCCGTTAGCTTTCCAGAGCATCCTGAATCGTGCCAATCGGAGCTGTATCGGAAAAGTTAGCTGAGATTTTCTGCAGCATGCTTGGGTCCTGCGGGTCAACCTTCCCCTGTTGACTTTTTGTTTTAATTTGGGCACTTCAATTTTGGTGGGCCGAAATTCTCTTCCTTCAGTTAAGGGGCCCATTGCTTACACTTGAATATTGGGTAGGTCTTTTGTTTAAGGAGTCTAACTCTAGACTCCTAATTAGTTCTTAAAAAGGGAAGACAATAAAAGGAACAAAAGGGGGGAAGAAAAGGAGAGTTTTTTCACGTTTTTCTTAGGCTAGTGGGATGAAAAGTGCTACTGAAGACAAAGTTTCTCCTTCATTTTTCTATGGCTTATATTCAGTTATGAGTAGCTAAACTTTCTTCTAGTTGAGGTACTTGGATTTTTAATTCCATTTGATTCATGAGACTTATGTTTTGATTTGTATTCTGTTATCTAAATATTTTTTGAATTCCTATATTAAAGATTGTTTTATTGTTGTTAATTTAATCAAATTAATTTGGCCAGTTAATTGATTGATTATATTGAATATCGCTGAATAGAATAATAAATCCGTGATTGTTGTTCTATCGTAGTGGCAAGTTAGCTTTGTGTAAAGTTAACAGAATTGAATAATTTAGTCTTTATGATTTATGGCATTTCCGATTTCATTATCTAAGATAGAGGTCTTTTTGTGATTAATGCTGCCATAGGTTAATTCTTGTTAGAGGTTTCTTGGAGATTATCTATTGGCTAGGGAAGTAGTTTATTTGGGCGTTTCCCGAAACTATCGATAAATTAAGAAAAGATTGGTTATTAAGTGCGTTTCACCCTTAACTATAACTCTGTCTATTTCGATAATTAAATTGGATCTTTGGTGTCTGTGATTGAATTACGGAATTAAACTGAAAAGTATCTCTGCTAGGTTTTCATCATATTGATTATTCTATTCTAATTTACATTCTGCAAATTCACAAATCACTTTATTTATTTTTATTATAAAACAATTTCAATCTAATCCATTTCCCCTTTTTGCAAATAAATATACCTACATTAATCCTTGTGTTTCGACCCCGTTCTTACTATACTACCTAGTATAAGGGATCAGAGATATTAAATAAAACTTTGACGGGTTGACAACCTATCAAATTTTGGTGCCGTTGCCAGGGATTAGTGTATAAGGTTTATTTATTTGCTGTTTCTAATTTCTTTTCTAAGTGTGCATGCAGCGTTCTTTTCCTGTAGGCGAAATTTTGATTGACCCAGAAATCAAGAAAACTGCAAAGCGGCTCAGAAAAGAAGCGAAGTTGCACAGGAGACAAGTTTTTGATGCTGTGCAAGATGACTCTGATAGTACCGAAACTCTTCCTACCATTAAAACAGATTCAGACTCGGAAACTGAAATGGTGGAACAACCTCTAGCAACTCTAAGAGACATGGTCGCCGCTCCTATCAACCAACAGCTACTGTGTATCCAATATCAAAATGTTGAGGATGGATTCGAGTTGAAACCTGCATTGATTCAGCTTTTAGCAAAATCCCATGGGTTACAGGTGGAAGACCAAAATCATCACTTAAAGGAGTTTCATGTGGCTTGTGTTGGATTTAGACCACGTGGAGTTACTGAAGAGCAAGTTAAATTGCATGCATTTACATTCTCATTAGAAGCCACCGCAAAGGAATGGCTGTACTACCTTCCTTTCGGAACCGTTAACACTTGGACCAAAATGGCAAGGCTTTTTTTGGAGCGATTCTTTCCTGCATCTAGAGCTGCAAACTTGAGAAGGGAAATTTGTAGCGTCAAACAAAAATACTCTGAATCCCTGTATGAATATTGGGAAAGATTCAAGAGGCTCTACGCCAGTTGCCTTTAACATGGTATAACGGATCAATTACTGATTCAATATTTTTATGAGGGGCTGCTACCACTTGAACAGAGAGTCATTGATGCTACTAGTGGTGGTGCTTTAGTCAGCAAGACACCCCAAGCTACCCGAGATCTGATTTCTACCATGGCTGTAAATTCACAGCAGTTCAACAGCTGTTTTGACACTCCTACACCAGGCATTCATGAGGTAAGGTCTTCTAATCTTGAATCTAAATTGGATAGACTTAATCAATTATTGGAAAAGAGTATTATTGGAAGTGAAGGTGCTTTTAACCAAGGGCAACAAGCCCAAGTTTGTGGTATTTGTTGTTTTCAGGGACATCCCACTGATGCATGCCCAACACTGCAAGAGGAATCCAGCAGTGAGATGGTTAATGCCATGGGAGACTTCAACGCCCAATACCAAAGGAAATATGATCCCTTCTCCAATTCATACAATCCAGGGTGGAGGGATCATCCATATTTAAGGTATGGTAATAACCAACAGCAGCAACAGCCCCCTCGGATGAATTCTGGAGAAGAAATCAATTCTTTGAAGGGCATGATGGCGCAATTGGTGGAATCTTAGTAGAAAAGTGTTGACAAGATGAGTACAATGGAAAACCAAATTAACCAATTAATCTACTCTTTCAACAAACTTGAAAATGAAGGAAAGTTGCCCTCCCAACCTAATGTAAATCCAAGGCACAACGTCAGCGCGATTACCTTGAGAAGCAGCAAAACAACTCGAGGCACCAGCACCAAAAACATCAGCCCCATGTGGCCATGCAACAACAACTAAGATAGAGAAAACAGCCCCCATCGAAGAGCTAATTCAACCCAATCCTGAAAAACCACCATTTTCACATCGATTGGTTAGAAAGAAGAAAGCTATAGATTACACAGAGGTGTTCGAAACTTTAAAAAAGGTGGAAATCAACATCCCACTTATGACAGCCATAAAACATGTAACCCGATATTGCAAATTTTTAAAAGAACTCTACACTGGGATGAACAGAGTCTGGGCCAATGAGAGGGTACCCATGGGTGAGACCGTTTCAGCAGTACTTCAAGGTAAATTACCCATAAAAGAACAAGATCCAGGTATGTTAACAATTCCTTGCAAAATGGGTAATGTAGGCATAGAACAAGCTATGTGTGATCTCGGTGCTTATATTAATTTAATGCCTTTGTCTATTTATTCCATATTAAAATTGGGCCCTTTGAAACAAAGTGGTGTAGTTTTGACATTAGCTAATAGGTCTAGTGTTTTTCCTGAAGGTGTATTAGAAGATGTTCTTATACAAGTAAATGACTTAGTATTCCCTGTGGATTTTTATGTCTTGAATATGTAAGGGGGAACTTCTTCTACCCCGAGAATGATACTGTTAGGATGCCCATTCTTGAAAATAGCAAGCACTAAGATTGATGTGCATGAGGGGACATTGACAATGGAATTTGATGGTGCTATGATTAAATTTGACATAAATAGAGCAATTAAGAACCCTGTTGATTATGCCTCTGTTTTTGCAATTAATTTCTCTGACAACTACACTAATAAATTTTTGGAGATGTGTATTGGTGATCCTTTGCAGGTTTCTTTGGCTGAAAACCTCACAAATCCAAAATTGGCTGAATGGGAGGAAGAATAGGTAATGCCTAAGGAGCTGATATATGCCGTTTAAGACCTTGAAGTGCTCAAACCTGTTAACCAAAGTCAAATGTGGTACAAAATAGCAGCTGAATCACATCTTGGCCATGTTGTAGTTGGAAGAAACAAAAATTCTTCCCTTCATTAAAAAACCGCCAGACTAAGCGTGGCCACTGTCGAGCTAATGACGTTAAACAAAAGCACTTCTTGGGAGGCAACCCAAATTGTCATTCCATAGTGTTTTATTTATGTGTGTTTTTCTAATGCATTTGTGTGTGTTGTTTCTTGTAAGTTTTTCTCAAAAAAAAAAAAAAAAAAAAGAGAGAGAGAGAGAGAAAAGTGAAAAAGAGAAGTAGAAAGTCAGTCCTCTCTGCCTCAACGACAGCTTGGCGAACTGACTTCCCTATTTCTGCATCAGAAAGTCAGTCCTCTTTGCCTTGACGACAGCTCGACGCACCAGCCCCTCTCCATTTTGAAGCAGCAAGTCGCCCTTCATCGCCTCGTCCATTGCTCGGCGAGCTAGCTTATTTGGCAGATCTTACCATTTTTTGTAATTGTGCCATAACTTTTGCGTCTGACCTCCGATTGTGGTGATTCAAAATGGTTTAGAAAGCTAAGAGAAAGATGTACAACATTATAGTTTTTAATTTCTCCGAATTCATAATTTATCCTTGTCGAAATTGGCTTTGAACTTGCTGCCTCTGCAAACATTGTTCTTCCAATTCTCCACTGTTCTTTCCTACAATCTAAGGGAGTATTTCTTTCCTTTTCTTTACACTTTGTGCTTAATTTAGATGCATTTTCAGGAGTAAATGCATGTTAAGTGTGGGGGAAGGGATTAATTAGGAAAATTAAGGGATAATTTTAATTTCTAGGATAGTTTCATTTTTGTTTTTGTTATATTCCTGTTCTACATAGGAATTGCATGTAGTTTTTGCATACATTCCTCCATAAATCGGATTCTCAGCTATTTGTTCATGAGTAAATTAAACTTAAATTTAAATTTTGAAATTGACATGGTTTAGCCCTTGGAAAATCCTAATTTTTGTCATCATTGAATATAATAAACCAATTGGAAGTAGGAAGAATTAGAAACAAAGCATGTTAGTAGGTTTGTCATAAGGATTGGGGGTTAAGCTTGGTTTGCATAAGCTCTACATTTTATTTTGACAAAATTTCATGAAATTTAATTGATCAATTGCTTTCAAAAAGTTTGTTGATTAATGTGAAGTAAGTGAGTTATTGCCAACTTATGGAGGATGAGATAACTAGAGTTTAGCTTATAATTGATAATGTTGGTTGAATTGTGCTGAGAACGTAAATTTTAGAATTAAATTGTCTTGATTACCCTTGAGTATTGAATTGGGACAATTCACCTTAAGCAAGGTATGATAAAAATCATTCCTTGTGTATGGACAGTGACTTAAGAGGGAGAGCAAACTTCTCTTAAGAGACCCTTTTCATTGCTCGAAAAAGCGAGACCTTTCACATTCCAACACCCATGGGTTTTGAGTTGAAGGATAGGCCCACCTCACCTTAAGCAAAGTTAAATAAAAAATTGACTTTGTGTATGGAACATAATTTGTGGGGAGAGTTACCCCTCATTAGAGGCCTTTTCAATACTCGTAAAATTGGGATGTTGACCCTGTGCTTAATTTGATAACTATCTTGGTTTGAAGTGCTTTAAATGTGAATAAAAGCTTAAAATCTCTAGATGTCCTTCTAAGTTGGACAATTCACTTGCCTAAAGTTAGTTAATTAAATCATTTGTGGTGGTTTTTCAATTGACTAAGTCTTGTGAAGTTGGGTTAAATGTTTTGTTTATATCGACTTGTTTGATTTTCTAGTTCTTATGATTAAGCTCATTGGCTTGTGGAGTTTTGAAACTTCCAATGGAATCTTGGTGGTTTAGCTTCCTTGAATAAATGGTTAAGGATTTACTAGGGTTCAACCATAGTCAATTTCGAGAGAAATTTTCCTTTAGTCGTAGTTTGCTTAAGGACAAGCAAAGATCCAAGTGTGGGGAATTTGATAACTCATATGCACATAGGCATAAAGGTCCATTTTAACTTGTTTTCTTAGTTATTTTTTCATTTTTAGTATTAGTTTTACTATTTTCTTGACTAGTTAGTTAGTTTTATTTTATTTATTCTTATTAGTGTTATTTATCACTTTTAGGTGTTTAGAAGTAGATTTTGGCTAATTGGGAAGGCTGTTGGAAGAGGAGTTGTTGGAGATTGAACTTTAGCTAGATTTTTGGAAGAGTTGGAGGCTATTTTAGATTTATTCTACAAGATTGTGCGCTTGTCTGTTAGCTTTCCATAGCATCTTCAATCGCACCAATCGGAGCTGTATCGGAGAAGTTAGCTATGATTTTCTATAGCATGCTCGGGTCCTATAGTTCAACCTTCCCTTGTTGACTTTTTGTTTTAATTTGCGCACTTCAATTTTGGTGGGCTGAAATTCTCTTCCTTTAGTTAAGGGGCCCATTGCTTACACTTGAATATTGGGCAGGTCCTTTGTTTAAGGAGGCTAACTCTAGACTCCTAATTAGGTCTTAAAAAGGGAAGACTATAAAAGAAACAAAAGGGGGGAAGAAAAGGGGAGCTTTTTCACGTTTTTCTTAGGTTGATGGGATGAAAAGAGCTGCTGAAGACAAAGTTTCTCCTTCATTTTTCTGTGGCTTATATTCAGTTATGAGTAGCTAAACTTTCTTCTAGTTGAGGTACTTGGATGTTTAATTCCATTTGATTCATGAGCCTTATGTTTTGATTTGTATTCTGTTATTCGAATATTTATTCAATTCCTGCATTGAAGATTGTTTTATTGCTGTTGATTTAATCAAATTAATTTAGCCAGTTAATTGATTGATTATCTTGCATATCGCTGAATAGAATAATAAATCCATGATTGTTGTTCTATCGTAGTGGCAAGTTAGCTTTATGTAAAGTTAACGGAATTGAATAATTTAGTCTTTATGATTTACGGCGTTTCTGATTTCATTAACTAAGATAGAGGTCTTTTGTGATTAATGCTGCCATAGGTTAATTCTTGTTAAAGGTTTATTGGAGATTATGTATTGGCTAGGGAAGTAGTTTATTTAGGCGTTTCCTGGAAGTATCGATAAATTAGGAAATGATTGGTTATTGAGTGCGTTTCACCTCTAACTATAACTCTGTCTATTTAGATAATTGAATTTGATCTTTGGTGTCTGTGATTGAATTACGGAATTAAACTGAAAAGTATCTCGGCTAGTTTTTCATCATAGTGATTATTCTATTTTAATTTACATTCTACAAATTCACAAATCGCTTTATTTATTTTTGTTATAACACAATTTCAATCTAATCCGTTTCCCCTTTTTGCAAATAAATATAACTGTATTAATCCCTGTGGTTCGACTCCGTTTTTACTATACTACCTAGTATAAGGGACCGGAGATATTAAATCAAACTTTGATGGGTTGACAAGCTATCAAATTTCTAGAATCCATGTTCCAAGAATTTATGAAGATGAAATCAAAATAGAGAAAGAAAAAGATTCGATCTCACTTTACAAGTCTCTTCTAGAGACGGCTATAGAAATCAAATGAGATTCTCTCCACGATTACGTGCATGGATTGCCTATTGAACGAGCACTTGTGCTAGTGTCGGATCAAAACTTGAAAGAGAGAACAAGAAGGGGGTGGCCGAAATTTCAACAAGAAAAATGGCTTAGGGTTTTGATGCTTTTAAGTGTGTATTTATACTCATTTAACCCTAGGTCTTAATTAATTACCTTAAGTTATTATTTAATTCCAAATTTAATTTAATCATACATGTATGAATTATATTAAACCATATAATATGATTCATAGCATGTCAATAAAATTTAATTCATCTAATTGAATTAACCTAAAATTAATTAGACACTACCTAAGAGAAAATACATATAAACCTATATATGTATTAATCATATTTCCTCGTGGAAATAAATACATAGAATTAATTTATCAAATTAATTATATGAAACCCAATGATTGTTGGTTATATTACTTTGATCAATCCAATTGATCTATAATTTAATTAATAAAGTTCTCCTCTCCTGTAAGTATACTCTAAGTATACAGCTGACCAATTAATTGCTAGTTCAGGCATTCAATGTGTAGATCATGTGAGCCCATCTTTATGTTGGCAATGGGCCCAATGGCCCATAGACTGTAGTTGGGCTCTAGTAAGCCACTACAGCCCCTAATTAAGATGGAAACTACAGTCTAACTGAAGTCGTAACCCTGTAGTATTACTTATATGTCCCATGTTATTGATATCAGTGTCCAACAAGAAGGCATGGTATTATCACCCTCTTTTGTGTCTAGACATTCACTTGATACCGAGTGAAATGATGCTCACAAATAAGTTCCAACTTATTTAGGTGTGGCCACACTCTTATCATTTGCACTCATTAAGGGGCTGATGATATCTTCTCAATGAATCATTGAGTGACATATCCCTTCTGCATATTCATGGCTTTGCCATGCTCACTGGCACACCCAACAGTACCTATACTTGGCGCCCTGTTATAGGCCTTTTAGGCATACATCAAAGTGTGTGAGTTCACATGCAACTCCATGATATGGTCAGGTCGAAGGATCAAATATAAGTACTATACAGAATCACTTATGATACTATACCATGTAGATTTCTTGTAAGTGGATCCATCCAGTACAATGTCCCATTACATGTACCCATATACATGATTAACAGTCCATGTACTATGGCCGGTAAGATACCGCCATACAATCAAGGTAATGCTAGTCTTTTGTTCCATTCATTCCTATGATTGGAGCAGACTATTGATGACTTTATGGTTATATCGTTTCCCTATCCATGGTCTCACTGCCAAATGCATGAAACTTGACAACATGGATATAGCTATCACCATTGGATACTTTATTTACATTTATTGCATGAGATATAAATCAAATAGATTATGCCTTTATATATTAACATAAGTGTATAATACATCAATACATAAATGGTCTAAGAAAGTATTATACAAAACAAGGACCAATGCCTTAGGACTAGGGCATTCCTAATAGTCTCCCACTTGCATTAGTTCCAACTAAGCATAGGTCTAATCCCTATATATCTAGTATGACCCTTGTGCTTTGGCTGTGCCAGTGCCTTGGTTAGAGGATCTGCAACATTGTCCTCGGTGTCCACTCTATGTAATGAAACATCACCCCTTTCTATGATCTCACATATGAGGGGAAACTTTCTGAGCACGTGCTTTGTGCTCCTGTATGACCGAGACTCCTTAGCTTGTGCAATAGCCCCGTTGTTGTCACAGAAGATATCAACCAGATCCTAAATAGTTGGTACTATTCCTAATTCAATGATAAACTTCCTCATCCATATAGCTTCCTTAGCTATATCACACGCTATGATGTACTCAGTTTCTGTTGTAGAATCAGTGATGGTTGGCTGCTATGAGCTTTTCCAGTTGATAGCACCACCATTGAGTAGAAATATGTACCTAGACTGTGACTAGTACTTATCCTATTCAGTATGGAAGCTCGCATCAGTGTAACCTATCACCTACAGCTCTTCTTGACCACCGTACACTAAGAAGTGTCCTTTGTCCGATTAAGGTACTTTAGGATTGCTTTAATAGCCTTCTAGTGATCCTCTCCAGGATCCTGTTGGTATCAGCTTGTCATACTAAGTGCGAAGGTCACATCTGGTCCTATACATAGCATGTAGTACATGATTGATCATCTAGCTGATGCATATGGGACCATTTTCATATTCTCTATGTCCTTTCTTATTTTGGGACAGCTCTTCTTACTCAGTTTTAGGCCATGGCTCATTGGAAAGAAACCTTGCTTTGGCATGATCCATGCTGAATCTTTTAAGAATTTATCTATGTATGTGGCCTGACTTAGTCCCAGAAGTTGATTTGGTCTATCCTTGTAGATCCTGATCCCTAGGATCATCTCGGCTTCGCCTAAGTCCTTATTGTAAAGCACTTACACAACCACTGCTTAACTCCTTACAGTGTTGGTATGTCGCTTCTAATCAGAAGGATGTCGTCCACATATAACACCAGAAATGTGACAATGCTCCCACTATTCCTTTTATACACATAAGGTTCATCTTGATTTAGTATGAAGCCGTATTCCTTTATGGCTTCATTGAATCTAAGATTCCAACTTTGGGATGCTTGCTTTAATCCATAAATGGATCTTTGCAGTTTGCATATCCATCCAAGATGCTTTGGATCAACAAATCCCTCAGGTTGTGTCATGTACACATCCTTGAGTAGCTTTCCATTAAGGAAACAGGTTTTGACATCCATTTTCCAGACTTCATAGTCATGCCATGTGCCTATGGCCAGCAAGATCCTTATTGACTTGAGCATGGCAACTGGTGAGAAGGTTTTGTCATAGTTTATTCCATGGACTTGCTTGAAACTCTTCGCAACCAATCACCCCTTCAAGGTGTTGTCATCCTCCAGCTTGTAGCACCACTTACAATGTATGACTTTCACACCCAGAGGTGGATCAACCAGGTTCCATACCTGATTATTGTACGTAGATTGTATCTCCGCTACCATGGCTTTGTGCTAATTAGCAGATTGTGGGCTATCAATGGCCTCTTTGTAGGATTTTGGCTCTTCGTCATCAAACATAAGAAAAGTGTTGTTGTCTGTTACGAGAAATCCATAACTCTTGGGTCCACAACATTCCCTACTAGACGTCCTAGGTTCTTGTATGATTGGAACTGGTGCTTCAGTCCTTTGAAGCTCTTGCCCAATCTCTGAGTTATCCTTTTCAAGAGTTTATGTGCTTTAAACTTCATTGAGTTCAACATTACTCCTACTGTCATTCTTTGAAATGAAATCCTTTTTAAGAAAGACTCCCTTTCATGCTACGAACACCTTATTCTCGGTGGGATTGTAAAAGCAATACCCTTTGGTTTCCTTAGGGTAACCTATAAACAGGCATTTGTCGATCTTGGATTCTAGTTTAGCCCCAGTCAATTTCTTTATATGGGCATCACAACGCCAAATCCGTAGGAAAGACATATCAGGTGCCTTACCCATCCATATTTCATATGGGGTCTTTTCCACAGCCTTAATCGGAGTATTATTTAGAATGAGAGCTGCTATCTCATTTGCATATCCATAAAATGTAATCGGGAGAAAGGCATGGCTCATCATTGGGTCCTATTTCTCCTTTTGGATACCCCATTTCATTATGGTGTCCCTGGAGGAGTGAGCTATGGAATGCTTCCACACACTCTCAAGTATGAGGCTAACTCTAGGCTCATATATTCACCTCCTCAGTCTGAGTGAAGGGCTTTTATATTCCTGCCTTGTTGGTTCTGTACTTCATTCTTAAATTCCTTGAACCTATCAAGGATTTCAGATTTTTGTTTCATCAGATAGACATAGCCATATCTGTTGAAATCATCTGTGAAAGTGACAAAGTACAGATTTCCACCTCTGGTAGCTGCGCACATTGGCCCACATACGTCTGAATGTATTAGGTCAAATAAGCCAGTAGCCCCTTCAGCTTTCTTACCAAAAGGTGCTTTAGTCATTTTACCGCATAAACAGGACTCGCATATATCAAGTGATTCAATGTTAAATTAGCCTAGGATTCAAGCCTTATGAAGCCTTGTTATTCGCTTCTCGTTTATGTGGCCTAAATGACAATGCCAAAGATAGACATGATTAAGTTCATTAGGCTTAACACTTTTAGTGTTTGTGTTATAGATGTGATTAGTCTCATTAAGATCTAGGATATATAGACTATTTTTCAATAGAGCCTATCCATAAAATAACCCCTTTCTAGATATATTTATTCTACCATTATTAATAGTAAAACAAAATCCAGAAATATCCAAAACTAAAACCGGAATAATATTCATGCATATTGCAAGTACAAAATAACAATGTTCCAGAATTAAAACTAATCCACTGGGCATCACTAAGTGGTATGCTCCGATCTCGATGGTAGCCACCCTGGCTCCATTCCCTACTTGAAAGTCCACTTCTCTAGATCCTAGCATCCTCCTGTTCCTTAGTCCCTACACATTGTAACAAATGTGAGAACCACATCTAGTAGACGATACCTCAGATGTAGAAATAGTGAGGTTAATATCTATGACATAGATACCTAATGAAGATGCACCCTGGCCCTTCATATGCTCTCCCACAAACTGAGGATATGATCTCTTCCAATGTCTGGTCTGCTTGCATTGGAAACAGACATCCTCAAGACTGGGCTTGGGCTTTGCTCCTTTCTTTGCCTTCTTGGCCTTGGCTTTCGCCTTTGCCTTGCCCTTAGCGAAGAGAGGGTTCCCCTTGCAAAACATGAGTATTGGTGGAGTCTTCTTGACCGACTGCTCAACGAGCTTAAGCATTCCATGCAGCTCAGTGATAGTGTGGTTCATCCTTTGCCTATTATAGTTCAGGATGAACTAGGTATAAGAATTCAATAGGGACGCCAAGATAGTGTAAATCGCCAACTCCTATGGGACAGGCGTGCCGAGACGAGCCATAGAATCGAGATAGCCCTTCATCTTAAGCACGTGAGCACTCATAGATGTCCCAACTCCCACCTTGCAGGAGTTGAATGCCTTAGCGATTAAGTATCTCTCTTGATGGGCTTGCCTTTACAACATCTCATTGACAGATGCATCATAGCAAAGGCTTGCATCTCCATGAACTACTTTTGCAGTTCAGGGACCATGCATGCCAACATAAGGCAAGTGGCATCCTGGTTGTCCCTTACATGCACCTCATATTCCTCTAGTAATGCAGCTGGTGGATTACGCCCAATATGTGCAGGAAATACAACCCTTTCTAACATGTATTCCTTAGACTCTTGTCTTAGAACTAAAGTTCCTAGACCAATCCAGGAAATTTGGTCCAGAAAGTTTGTCCTTTTCAAGGAGCGAATGCATTGATGACATATTATTTGCCATTTGGGAACTACACAGAAAAATTAAAGATTATAAATAAAGGTCTTTAAGTTGAATCCAATTTATTAATTAAGTCAAGTTGGTGGGCTAGTGGGCCAAGATCCGTATTTCGTCAAGATATAGCCAGACGAGGGTCTAGAGAAACTATACCTCAACTATTTAGGTAGGAATGCCATCCGATCCCAACCGAGGGACTCTTAGTTTGATGGGCTTGTTGGCACCTACTCATTTGTGCTTAGGGCTAGGAGAATCCTACTACCCATGCTAAGTCAAAATCTCCATCCAAGTGTTGGAGCAACCAATGCTCCAACCCAATACAAAATGATGATACTCTATTATATCCGGCTAGGGCACAGTCTATAATTGACCTATCCCCACTTTGATGTGGTTTCAGATGACGGAAGCACTTTTAAGCGACTTAGTAATTTCAATTTGGTTTAAAGATTGATTTAATAACGGCTTATATGCATAAGGTGGGTGAAATTGGAATGAGATCATTGCATGAACATGTAAATAAATAAATTGCATAAATTAAATAAATAATGAAATGTCATGGGCCTTAATTATATCCTACTTTATTTCTAGTAAACCTATACTAGAAAGACACCAGGTGGACGTTTAAAACTCCTTTTGGGCTTGCCTCTTTGAGGGGCTCCTTCTTTATAAAATTTAATTACAATAAAACAAAATAAAATTACATAAAACGAAAAATGGCGCGCAGGTCGTATTTACCCAAAATTAAAATTACAACCCATCTTCAAAATGAGACCTAATGACATCCATTCAAACATTTAAATCATACAAAACATGTAATCCATTACATCAAATATTGACATCTTATAATGCATGAAATTAATTCCAATTAATTATGTCATAAGCTATTATTTAGAAATCGCCGATTTGGCCTATCATGGTTCTAACACATAACGGGCTTTGGGCATCCAGCGTAGGTAGTACGCTGCTCCCACTGGAATTAGGAAACCATGAATCTGATTCACGCCGCTCGGTTAATTGTGCCAAGAATACTGAAACAATTTTATTACACCACATTAATTTACCAAATTAATATACATGAATAAAATAAAATTTCATTCAAGAATCCATGCGCATTTAAATTGCCAAAATTTAAACACACAAAATTTTTAAACCCATTAAAATCAAAACTAGGCCTGAACCAGGTAAAACCCCCAAAATCCAGCTGCCACTAGGGCAGCAGCCCGTCGCTGCCCGACAGGCAATAGCTGCTGCCATCATTGTTTCCGGTGCAAGGGCGGCTGCTGGCAGTGGATTCCACTGCCGGCAGCCCCATTGCCCGAAAAACAGCCCCCTTGCCCGAAAAGTAGCCCCCTTGATTTTTCTAAAACAACAAAATTAAACAAACAAACACAAACGAAAAATCAAGAATGCAATATATCTAATATTCATCCAATTTTCAATTCATGAAACCATTGGGAAAAATAAAAAACCCTATCCAACAAGAATCCCAAAACCAAAAACATCTAGTTTAAAAAACAAAGGGATTGAACCGATTAATGATTTGATTGAATCATAAGCTCGCTCTGATATAACTGTAGGGATTCATCATGGAAAATCAAACCAATTGCAGCAGAAGCCAAATTAAGATTTTCTAGAATCCGTGTTCCAGGAACTTATGAACATGAAATCAAAATCAAAATAGAAAAAGAAAAAGATTCAATCACACCTTACAAGTATCTTTTAGAGAAGGCTGTAGAAATCAAACGAGATTCCCTCCACGCTCAAATACACGGAACGCTATGTGCGCTGATTTCTCCCGACCTCTATGATGAAAACCCTTTGTTACCTGTTAGACAGGTGAACATGAATCAGATTTGAGAATGAGCAGAATAATGCACAGATTGTTCTCAAATGGTCCAAAATCCAGAAGTCCTTGATCCGAAATCCCGAAAAAGGTCCGTCGAGTGGTTAGGGAGCTTAGGTGTATGTGCAGGCTTTATCTAAAGCTGTAAGGCTATAGTTTCACAATTTTAGCCACATGACTTTAGTTTATAGCCACATAACTGTAGTCTATAGTCACATGACTGCAGTTTACAGCTGCACGACTATAATACTACAGTCACGCGACTCTAGTTAGAGCCGTGCGGCTCTACTCTTTAACCCAGCATATTCCTAAATAGGATGTAACTCTATTTTGACTTAGATTTTTTAGGTTGAAATTAAGGAATTAGGGCGACCAAAATGTAACAAAAAAGGTAGAACACATTAGACAGAGGGACGAGATCAATTTTTGAAAAAAAAGGCATTCTAGTGAGAGAAAGAGGAGCTTTAAAGAGAGGAAGGAGAAAAAATAAACGGAATCAAGAAAAACCCAAAACACAGAGAGACACATAGTGTGAGATTCCTAGTATGGTATCATTCATTCAAAATGATTCTTGGGTTCGTTCGGGTCAATTCGGGATGAGCGTTTGAGGATTTTGAGTCGTTTGGAGATTCGAGGTGGATTCCGACATCCAAATCTGAATCCGGTCATCAAGCATACTGGAAAGTAAAAGAGATAAACTTTGAGAGGCCTTAAAACTCTATTCATATTGATATGTGATTGATTCTATGTTTAAAAATTTTATCCAAAAAACTGTCTGTGCAATTACAGCCGCACGGCTGTAGTTATAGTGGCACGACTATAGTTACAGTTGTATGACTATAGTTTCTTGGAACACAGCCGTGCGTCTGCACGACTGTATTCTTCTGGGTAGAAGCCCGAAAAGCCCAAAACGATTGAATATAGATGGTTTTCCCATTTTAAATGATCTTTCATGATTCAATTCGGTCAAATCACATCTATACGTCATAAAATTCTGGTTTTCAGATTTCCAATAATACGGATGTGAGATTTAGGGTTTTGTTGGTTTCTATTCTCAGAATTCATGGTTGTTGGATCTATAATTGGATCCTTAGACCCTCGGGTTTCCAGAATCTCTAGAAATCATCAAAATTGGTTGAAACAAGTAATTTTAGAAAACAAAGAAAACCACTATCGGGCATTGTTCATTATAGTCGTGCGGGTATAACACTACAGTCGTATGAATTTATAGTCGTATGACTGTGATTTTTTTTATTACAGTCGTGCGACTGTATATTATAGTCGCACGGCTGTAGTTCACCAAAATACAGCCGCATGGCTATAGTGACTGAAGGGAGGCAGAATCACGGGATGACCCACACGGGCATTGTCACGTGATGCTGTCTTTAAAACCAACCCTATTTTTGATGTGGTTACAGTTTTGGGCTTTAGATGGATGTTTGGAATTAGGAACCCCCACGAACGGAACCCTGAGTTTTGGGATAACCAACCCACTAAATGGAGAATTTTGCATGTGATCGTGCCAACAGTTTTCCAAAACTATTTTCAAGCACAAAACCTATAGGGCATTTATAAAATCGTTTTCCAGGTCTAATCGAGCAAGTTGCTCGGACTTTTCGGTTACCCCCTAGATGCATGTTCCCATTTTCTTGAAACCCCCATTCTGTCTTATGTGAGTGCTACTTGTGTTTGTAATATAATTATGCTAACCATTTGTTTTGCAGCTTTTACTTTTCTTTATTTTCTTTTTGGATGTATTTTATAGATTAATTGTATATTCTAGGTGATTGTACTTTTTAGATCTTCGTGTATCTAGGTGGTTGTAAGGGTGAGGATGAGAGCTTTTTTTCTCTTTCTGGGGTCTAATAAGCGGCCTTTATTTCCTTTTGGTTTGGTTTGATGTATGGTTTATATTCCTACACTTTATTTTATGCAATTTATTTGTCATTTGAATGAGCATGGGCTAACAACAAAACACAAAATGGGTCGAGAAAGATAATAAGTGAGTAAAATATTGCCATATTCACTTATAAATGAATATTAGCTTAAGGTTGAATAGGTAAGTTGCTCGAACCCTAAATCTATGGATTAGGTACAGTAGTCTATGCTCAGTAAAGAGCTGTACCGGAATTTCCCGGATGAGCTGATCCGGGTGGCGATTCTGTCACTGATCTTGAAATTTAAGTTTTGAGATCTTTAAGTAATAAAATGGGAAAAGGTTTTCTCCAAAATGGATTTCCAAACAAATCAATGGTTTTCCTAAGCAAGATATCCGTTTTCTAAAAACAAACACTTTCACTTTTCACTTCATTCTATTTTCTTTTTCCCCCAGTTCGCTTCGCTGCGTTCCACTTAAAAGGTTGTCTGCTCATAGTGGTGACTCCCTTGGGGAGAAAAGTTTCTTAATATAACCTCATGTGTAGTCATTTACTAGTTCATAATACCATATTTTACTCGCACTTGCATATCATGACATTTTCTTCTTCTCAACCCCTTAAACTCACTGATCAGCCCGGTTTACTTCCGAAGGTGACCTACCTCTTCCACTAGGATTGGAGGCATCTGAAGGGGTAAACCACTCATATAATCGCATGAACCTCTCATGTTCTATATGGAGGATTGTATTTTCACTATGGGGACCTGTACGACCCTTGGTTTGACTTTGGCCCACATGTACTGACTTAGTAATTTCCCCTTAGGATTACCAAAACATAAATTTGAAATTGGACATTGAGAGTATGCCTTTAGTATCCCTGGTTCATGCCAAAGAGACCCAACACCTAGGAAGAATGTGTGACCAATCAAAAGGAAGAATAAGGGTGGAAGGGTGAGCATATTGTTGCGAGTGCTAATGTTTGTTCCATAGTGGTTTTATTTTGACCTTTACATGAAACATCAAACACGCATAATCATTCGTGTGCTGTTCTAACAATATCTTTGTGCAGCCATTTTCAAAACATGAGCAAATGTGTGACATTGATGCTAACCATATTTTCTTGCAGCAATGACATTTTAATTATGTGCCATATGCATTTGCATCTCATGTGTTAACATTCCCATAAAGCATACACAACATCATCCCGTATGCCATGCATCCTAACCACATTTTTGTGTAGCCACTTGCATTTTGTGTGACATAGACATATCATATCATCTTATTCCAATTAATAAAGGACATTCTAAGTATGCCCTTCACATTCATTTCATTTCATAACATATCAGGAGTTCCAAAACTACCCATGTTCCTCCTGTGCACCGGATTGCACTTGGCCATACCATGCCATTCATTAGAGGATCGCGATAGTCTTGGGTTTGTATTCATGTGGTGGATCACATGATATAATTACATGACATCATACCCATCCATCATTGGTGTCATAGTGATGCCGAAGCCTTGCTTGTGTGTCGCGATCCACATCGGATTGGTTCATGACATTATTGACTCATTTGAGGTATTCCCCGAGTACCGAACTACTACATACATATAGGGGCATTTCATAACATTAGCAAATCATGCAAGGTGTTCCATGAACACTAAACCTCTGCCCCGTGTCTCGAGTTACACGTGGCTTGTTTGTAACATCATTTTATGTTGGATGCCCCAAAAGCATCGAAACTCTATTTATGGGATGGCTCCCATATGACCGTTTCATATCACTGCATTGACCTATAAAGCGTCAAATCTCTGTTCATGTGTCGGCACACACGTGACCATTTCTTGACACCCACTAGGTGCCCCAAACCTCTGTTTATGTGACGGCTCATATGCGACCTTTGTGCCTTATCTTTTGCATTACATTGGGTATTCTTGGAATGTCAAAAAAAAAAAAAAAAAAAGAACAAAAAACAAAGAATATCATCATCATTATCATGCTCACTCATGAGACATCATCCAACCATAGACATCTCACGATCATACCATACACATCACTTAGTGTGTTGAGTCTAGACTCACGACATCCATCTATGGTTCTAACTCTATGTTAAATGTGCGGTTTGGAGTCGAACCTCAAAGTGATTAGTACGTGTTGAGCTAGAGTATAATTAGTCAGCCCAGTCAATTCAGCTAGAACTGGTAACCGTGAAAGGGGTTAGGGTTGATTTAGATTCAGATTCGGAATAGGAATTTGGGGGTAGTTACCTTCCCTACCGGTTGACAGTCAGTTCACACTAGAAGAAACAAACAGGACAAAAATGGCCCAAGACGGATCTAATGGAGGAGTACCTGCTTTTGACATGAACACATTTCTGGATGCGCTACTGAGCTCAGAGAGATTCAAGGCCACCTTAAGGGAACATATGCAAGCTGTGATGCCTACTGAAGGGGGTCAGAATGCTCAATCAATTTCGGCTTCGGTTGAAAACGGAGGAAACATGGTCCAACCGGCAAATGGGACCAGAGGACATATTCCTAGTAGTAGTAGGGTGGCCATTCCTCATCGGGAAATTGATCGCCTTTTTGAGGAAGATGAAGCTTTCATGAGGGCAAGGGAGGCCTCAATTGAGACTGCTGCTGAGAAGCGTCTTAAAGAAAAATTCTCTGATCTTGAGGCTTTGCTGCCTAAATTGAAGGATATGGTGAATTTCAACCCCATGAAGTGTGTAGATACTGCTACCCTAACGGTGAAAGGAGAAGAGCCGCTCCCAGTTGGTTTCCAGATGCCCTACTTACCGCCGTATACTGGAGAGGGCCCACCAGAAGCTCATCTAGACAGTTATGTAAGTATAATGTCTAGTCTGACAATTAGGAAGATCCATCTGCTGAATCTATTCCTGACTACATTGAGAGATACTGCTGCCAAATGGTATTTGAAGATGCCAATCCATACTCGCTCAACATGGGAAGACCTGTCCGAAGCTTTTATGAAACAATACGCGTACAACACCCAGGTAGAGACTACTCTAGAAGACCTATAGAGGATTCGCCAGAAGCCAAATGAGTCCTTTTCGTCTGACTACAAGAGATGGATGGATGTTCAAGTGCTGGTGGATGGAGCCCCAAAGTTATAGTCCCTCATTGTAAAATTGGTTTGTGGAAGCTTACCTCAATACAAGGACAAGATGAACCTGAAAAGATTCCATGCTTTTACAAAAGTTGTCGAATTTGCTAAGCGAATCGAGAGGTATGAGAAGGAAGACCAAAGAAGCAAGTAGACTTTTGGTACTTATCAAAGTGGTCGGGGGTATTCACAGGGCTACAAGGCTGGTAAGTCCACAACCACATCTGCTGGGTCTAGTTCAAAACCGGCCCAAACCGCAAACCTTGGACAAGTGCAAGAAGCGAATGTGGCCGCAGTGAATCAGGGTAGGCAATGGTTGCTTAGAGGATCACTAACCTGTGGGCAGAATCTCTGCATATCTTTACCAAATGTAGGAAGGCGAGACTATTACAGAATTTGAAGCCCTATTCACCCCCAGCTAAAGCTGAAAAGGACAACTACTGTGCCTATCACTTGTTGCCAGGTCATCGCACCAATGATTGCACTCAACTGATAAAGGCCATTCGTCAATTGATCAATGAAGGGAAGATTGTGGAACCACCTTTGAAATCGAGCATTCAGAACAACCCCCTGCCCAAATTTGGCTAGGCCGAGTGCACAAGCTATTGAGAACCATAATTCTGCAATAACAGAAGACCCTTTACATGTGGAGGATGATAGTTATTTTGATGCACTTGTTTTTATTTTTATTATTTATTATGTGAATAATTCAGCCCATAAGGCGTTCAATACAATGCAATTTGTTTTCAATTACTTGTGTGATATATTTTTTTGGATGGGACTATGCATAGATACAAACATTCATTTAATGCCTTTAACATACATGACACATCATTGCTTGAAATGAATCGAGGGACAGATGATGACAAAAAAATGGTATCCATCTTGAACGGTTTCACACTTGAAGAGAGAAAAGAAATTGTAAAAGTGCCACAAAGGTGTATGGAAACCTTTGTCTGGCTGTATAATGTCATGCGAGGGTTGACAGAGGAATTATTGAACACCGAATTCCAACGGATCCAAAGATGAAACCAGCCAAGCAGAAGCTCTATAGGCTCAGACTAGAAAAAAAGACGGGTAATCACAACATAGGGAATTGATAGCGTTAGAGAAATAAGCCCACTTGTGGTGAGCGAATGCCAGTGCATAGTCATAACCGTCGACTACTCCTTAAAGTGGGTAGAAGCTGAATCATATATGAATGTCACAATCAATAAAAAAAAGAATGTATCTACACGATATGGAATTTCGTATCATGTCGTGATTAAGAATGGACTACAATTTCAAGGGGCAAAAACATAGTTGTTCTAGAACAAAGGAATGGAGCATCGCACATCATCTCCGTATCGCCCATAAGACAATGGGGCTATAGAGGCGGTCAGTAAGTCTATCAAAGATGATTCCGTCTAAATGGCAGTTGCCTATAAAGATTTGTTCGACATGTTACCATATGCCTTGTGAGGACACAGAATTAACATCAGAGTACTCACCAGAGAAACACCATACCCTTTGTTCTACAGGGTGGAAGCGATTCTACCAATGGAAACAGAGACAAGTCGTCAAGCCCACCAACCAAGACAAGCTTAGGCGACACTATGTGTAAAAAAAAAATCTGATGGATCAAAAACCAAAAAGGCGGTCCATGAAAAATTAGGACAGTGGATTGAAAACTGAAAAGGCGATCCATGCAAAAATTAGGACAAAGAGGTGAGCATCGCCAATGGGAAAGTCTACAAAGACCTGTTGGTGGTAGTCATGGATTTGGTCGAGACGGATACCATTGCTGATTCTATTCCTAACTTCATTTCATCTTTAATTTGCATTGTGCAAAAACATTATTAATGAATGAATGAATGAATGCTTTGTTTTATTCGTTTAAATGTCCCAAGTTGGCTTGAAATTGAATTTGTATTTTATACGTATGGTTGTGCACATTCTATTTTTACATGCATCCCACTTCAAAAAAAAAAAAAAAAGAATCATCAATCCGATAGACTAAAAACCGAAAGGCGGTCTATGCAAAAGTTAGGATAAAAATAAAAGTCTGCTGAGTCAAAAACCCAAAAGGGTGGTACAGGCAAAAGTTAAGACAGTGTGATAGGCCGAAAACCTTAAAGGGCGGTCTATGCAAAAATTAGGACACAAACAAAATGTAAATCATAAGGCAATCCTCACTCCTTGCAATCCAAAACATTTCAAGGCCAGCGCCTCGCGCTCACGGCCGATGTACCTAAAACAAAATGTGTGGAAATGAATCGCATGCAGATCAGATTGTCAACAACAGAAAAGAGAAGGTCTAGGACTATGCCCTGTCACCCTAACCACCCGTCTGGCCCTCATCCCCAGTGTGCTGATAATGGGCAAGTATGTGAACACGGAATTTTCCGGGTCTTAAAAAAAAAGGGGCTTGCTTACCATGATTGTAATTACAGTCATGAGATTGTTGTTATACTCGTACGATTGTAACTTAAATACAGTCGTACGACTTTCAAATAGGGGCAGGTTGCAGAACCCATACCCTTAGAATAAAAAAATGGTGGAAAATCTTGAACATTTAATGCTCAAGATTTTTCGAAAAAGAAGGGGGATAAGAGGCAGGAATTAGGAGGAGAATGGACTTTTGGGGTGGCAGATTTTGAGTCTTAAGAAAATTTTAGAGAGAGAGAAAAAGGGAAAAAGAGAAAAAAGAGAGAAGAAGAGAAAAACCAAAACTCTACTTTGCTCAATCTTTTTTCTTCTAAATTACAATGTGTTAATGTCTAAAATGAATTAGAAATCATAGGATTAACTTGAGACACGAAATTTCGATTAATTCCAGACCATAAACTTGTTCAAATCTATGACTTTTTGGAGGAATTTTGGACCCTTTTTGCAACCATAACACACCAAGGAAAAGAAACAATTTCATGTGGATTGGTGCGTCGCCAGGGGTCATACCAACGGTAGATTAGCGCCAAATAGGTAAACACACCTCAATCCCGCTTATTTTCATGCTTTCTGGGTGTTTTGGTTGATTTTGTGCATTTTTATCCAACTTTTTGTTGGGATTTGTCACCGGAAATCACCCGATAAAAGCGGAAGAACGCGGTGACTTCCTCAAATCCAGTCCCAGGAGCAATTGAAGTGGAAATTGAAAAACTTAAAATCAAATAGAAAGGGATTAAATTTCTTACCAGAAAAATCTCTTTCCGAGATGGATGATGACTGCAGAATTCAAAATAGAATTCCTCCACTCTCACGTACACGAACGCTTGGCGAATGCAACCCGTGCTAGCGTCGGAAAAACGAAACAACGGAGAGGAGAGGAGTAAGAAAATTTCAGCTGGGAGTGTATGTGCTAGGGTGGCCGAAATTTCTAACCCTAGGTATTTATACCTAGGGTTGGCCGAATTCCCTAAAGGGAATTCAGGCCCATCTTGGCTCCTCACTATTCTGTGCGGGCTTCCATGTTTTAATTTAGGCCCAGTCTAATTTTAATTATTCTGTTTAAATTAATTCCAAGCCCAATTTTAATATACCCATGTATTTAATATATTACTCCAAGTAATATATTATTTACATCTAAATTAAAATTAGTTTGATAATTAATTTAATCCATCAAATTAAAATTAACTCTACACAAAATAAAATCATATGTAAACCCATACATATGAATATTTCCACCTAGGAAATAATTTCATAATTAATCCAATTAATTATGAAGAGCCAATAGAATATATTAATTTTATTATTATGACCAATCCAATTGATCCTTATAATATAATTAATATATACATGCTTCTCCCTCCACTGTGTATACTCCAAGTATACAAGTGATTCCTTAAGTCTGCATTCTATCGTTCTATGTGTACGATCCTGTGGGCCCATCTTTATGTTGGCAGCGGGCCTTTGGCCTGCAGACTGCAGTTGGGCTCTAGCAAGCCACTGCAGCCCCCAATTAAGATGGAGATGGCAGTCTAACTGATATCATAACCCTGTAGTTTAAACTTGTACATCCCATGTCATTGATATCGGTGTCCAACACAGAGGCATGGATTGATCACCCTCTTTCGTGTCCGGACATTAACTTGATCCCGAATGTACTGATGCTCACAAACAAGTTCCAACTTGTTTGGGTGTGGCCACACTCTTATCAGTCACATTCATCAAGTGGCCGGTGATATCTTCTCAGTGGGTTACTGAGTGACAAATCCCTTCTGCACATCCATAGTATTACCATGTTCAGTGACATACCCGAAAGCACCCATACTTGGCACCCTATTACAGGCCCTTTAGGCGTACCCCTAAGTATGCGACTTCACATGTAACACCATCATATGGTCAGGTCAAAGGATCCATACAAGTACTACACGAGAATCCATTGTGATACCATACCATGTGGATTACTCGTTTAGTGGATCTATCCAGTACCATGCTCCCAGGCATGTACCCATTAACTTGGTTGACATTCCATGTCCAATGATCGGTAAGACACCGCCATACAACCAGGTTAATGATAGTCTGTTGTTCCATTCATTCCCATGACTGGAACAGACTACGGATCTATTTATGGTCATATCGTTAACCCTATCCATGGTCTTACTGCTAAGTGCATGACACTAGTCGTCATGGATATAGATATGTCCATTGGATACTTCATTTACTATACTGCACAAGATAAATATAATAAATGAATTGATGCCTTTATTAATGACACAAATGAGTACAACACATAAATCCAATAAATGTATAGTACAAATGCAAGGACCAATGCCTCGGGACTAGGGCATTTCCAACAATCTCCCACTTGCACTAGTTCCAACTAGGCATGGGCCTAATCCCTATAGATCTAGTATGACCCTCGTGCTTGGGCTGGGCCAGCGCCTTGGTCAATGGATCTGCGACATTATCCTCGGTGTCCACTCTGTGCAATGCAATGTCACCTCTCTCCGCGATTTCTCGTATGAGGTGAAACTTTCTGAGCACGTGCTTTGTGTTCTTGTGTGACCGGGGCTCCTTAGCTTGTGCGACGGCCCCATTGTTGTCACAGAAGATATCGACTGGGTCTTGGATAGTTGGCACTACTCCCAACTCAGTGATAAACTTCTTCATCCACACAGCTTCCTTAGCTGCATCACACGCAGCGATGTACTCAGCTTCTGTTGTAGAGTCCGCTATGGTTGGTTGCTTTGAGCTCCTCCAGCTTACAACACCACCATTCAGCAAGAATACATACCCTGACTGCGATTGGTACTCATCTTGGTCTGTCTGGAAGCTTGCATCAGTACACCCAGTAACTGACAGCACTTCCTGACCACCATACACCAAGAAGCTATCCTTAGTCCGGTTAAGGTACTTGAGGATTGCCTTGACAGCTTTCCAGTGATCCTCCCCGGGATCCTGTTGGTATCGGCTCGTCATACTCAGTGCAAAGGCGACATCAGGTCTCGTACACAACATAGAGTACATAATTGATCCAATAGCCGAGGCATATGGAACCAATTTCATGTTCTCCCTGTCCTCCCTTGTTTTAGGACAGTTCTTCTTACTAAGTTTCAACCCATGGCCCATTGGCAAGAAACCTTTCTTGGCCCGGTCCATGCTAAATCTTTTCAGAACTTTGTCAATGTATGAAGCCTGACTTAGGCCCAGAAGCCAATTTGATCTATCCCTATAGATCCTGATCCCTAGGATCATCTCAGCTTCGCCTAAGTCCTTCATTGTGAAGCACTTACTCAGCCACTGCTTTACCCCTTGCAGTGTAGGTATGTCGCTTCCAATGAGTAGGATGTCGTCTACATAAAGTACCAAAAATGTGACAATGCTCCCACTAGTCCTCTTATACACACAAGGCTCATCCAGATTCTGTATGAAGCCATAGTCCTTTATAGCCTCATTGAATCTTAGATTCCAACTACGGGGATGCTTGCTTCAGTCCATAAATGGACCTTTGAAGTTTGCATACCCTTCCCGGATACTTAGGATCAACAAAACCCTTAGGTTGTGTCATGTACACATCCTCGAGTAGCTTTCCATTAAGGAAAGCGGTTAATCATCCATCTGCCATACCTCATAGTCATACCATGCGGCTATGGCCAGTAGTATCCTGATGGACTTGAGCATGGCTACTGGTGAGAAAGTTTCATCATAGTCTATCCCATGGACTTGTCTGAAACCTTTCGCAACCAGACGCCCCTTGAAGGTATTATCAGCTTTTAGCTTATAGCACCACTTGCAACCTATTACCTTAGCACCCGGAGGTGGATCAACCAAGTTCCAAACTTGGTTATCGTACATAGATTGCATTTCTGCCTCCATGGCTTTACGCCAATTTGCAGACTGTGGGCTAGCCATAGCCTCTTGGTAGGTTTTAGGTTCTTCTTCATCCCAGATGAGAAGGGTTTGATCATCGGTGATGAGGAAACCATACCTCTCCGGTTCCCGACCATCCCTACCAGACCTTCTAGGTTCTTGTGTGGCCTGGGTCGGTGCCTCCACTTGTGGAAACTCCACCTGGGCCTCCGAGCTATCCTCTTCAGGAGCTTGTGGACCTTGAACTTCCCTGAGTTCAACGTTGCTCCCACTATCTTTCTTGGAAAGGAACTCCTTTTCCAGAAAGACCCCCTTCCTTGCCACGAACACCTTGTTCTCGGCGGGGTTGTAGAAGTAATACCCTTTGGTTTCCCTAGGGTAGCCCACAAACAGGCATTTATCGGTTTTGGGCTCCAGCTTGCCACTAGTCAATTTCTTGACATGTGCTTCGCATCCCCAAATCCTTAGGAAAGACACATTGGGCTCCTTGCCCGTCCATATCTGATATGGGGTCTTTTCCACAGCCTTAGTGGGAGTATTGTTTAAGATGAGAGCTGCTGTCTTGAGGGCGTGTCCCCAGAAGCTAATTGGGAGAGATGCTTGACTCATCATTGAGCGGACCATGTCCAACAAGGTCCTATTCCTCCGTTCGGACACCCCATTCCATTGTGGTGTTCTAGGAGGAGTGAGCTGTGGAACTATTCCATGCTCTCTCAAGTAGGAATCAAACTCTAGGCTCATGTACTCACCGCCTCGGTCCGACCGAAGGGCTTTGATATTCCTGCCTAGCTGATTCTGTACCTCGTTCCTAAATTCCTTGAACCTATCAAGGGTCTCGGACTTGTGTTTCATCAGATAGACATAGCCATATCTGCTGAAATCATCCGTGAACGTGACGAAGTACAGATGCCCACCTCTGGTTGCTGCGCTCATAGGTCCACATACATTTGAATGTATTAGGTCCAACAAGCCAGTGGCCCTTTCAGCCTTTTTGCTAAAAGGTGCCTTTGTCATCTTGCCTCTTAAACATGATTCACATGTATCAATTGACTCCAAGTCAAATGACCCTAGGACTCCAGCTTTGTGAAGCCTAGCTATGCGCTTCTCGTTTATATGGCCAAGACGACAATGCCATAGGTAGACTGGATTAAGTTCGTTAGGCTTAACCCTTTTCATGTTTATGTTATAGATGTGATTGGTTTCATTTAAGTCTAGGACATACAGGCCATTATTTAATAGAGCATCTCCATAAAATAACCCCTCTCTAGATATAGAAATTCGACCATTTATAATAGTAAAATCAAATCCAGAAATATCCAACATTGATATAGAGATAATATTCCTGCACATAGCAGGTACAAAGTAACAATGTTCTAAAATCAAAACCAATCCGCTGGGCATCATTAGGTGGTATTCGCCGATCTCTATGGCAGCAACCCTTGCTCCATTCCCGACCCGCAAGTCCACCTCTCCCGACCCCAGCAACCTTCTGTTCTTAAGTCCCAGCACATTGCAACAAATGTGAGAACCACATCCAGTATCCAATACCCAGGATGTTGAAACAGTAAGGTTAATATCTATAACATAAATACCTGAAGAGGACGCACCTTGGCCCCTTCTCTGCTCTCCCATCAGCTTGGGACACGATCTCTTCCAATGGCCCGCCTGTCTGCACCCGAAACAGATGTCCTCAGGACCTGCCTTCTGCTGGGCCTTGGGTTGGGCCTTGGCCTTCTTGGCTTTGGCTTTCTTGGCCTTAGCCTTGGCCTTTTCCTTCGCCTTACCCTTAGCAAGAGGAGCGTTCCCCTTGTTAACCAGCAGCACCGGCGAAGTCTTCTTGATCGACTGCTCAGTAAGCTTAAGCATCCCATGCAGCTCACTGACAGTGCGGTTCATCCCTTGCATGTTGTAGTTAAGGATGAACTGATCATAAGAATCCAGCAAGGACGCGAGGATTGTGTCCACCGCCAACTCTTGAGAAATAGGCGATCCGAGACGGGCCAAAGTATCCAAATAGCCCTTCATCTTGAGCACGTGTGCACTCACAGATGTCCCGGCCCCCATCTTACAAGAGTGGAATGCCTTATTGGTCAGGTACCTTTCCTGACGAGCTTGCTCTTGAAACATCTCATTAAGAGTTGTTATCATAGCATAGGCTTGGTGGTCCATAAACTGTTTTTGCAGGTCGGGGACCATGCAAGCCAACATAAGGCACGTCACATCCCGGTTGTCCTTGACGTGCGCCTCGTATTCCGCCAGCTGTGCAGCCATTGGATTACGTCCCTGAGGCGCAGCCGGCACAGGCCTTTCCAACACATACTCTTTCGACTCTTGTCTTAGAACTATCCTCAAGTTCCTAGACCAGTCTAAAAAGTTAGGACCGGAAAGCTTGTCCTTTTCAAGAATTGATCGCAGTGATAAGGTATTTGAGTTTGCCATTTGGGTGTTTCTACACAGAAAAACATTTAGAGTGTTAATAAAGGGCTTTGCATTGTTGTTCCCATATAAAATTAATAATGAATCAAGTTATTAATTTAAACCGAGTTGTTGGGCTCATGGGCCGAGATCCATATTTCATTAAGATATAGCCAAACGAGGGTTTGGTACAACTATACCTTAATTATTTAGGTAGAACGCCGTCCAATCCCAACCTAGGGACTCTCAGTTTGATGGGCTTGTTGGCACTTACCCATCTGTGCTTAGCGCCAGGAGAATCCTACTACCCATGCTAAGTCAAAACCTCCATCCAAGTGTTAGAGTATCCCATACTCTAACCCAATACAAAGTGACAATACTCCAGTGCATCCTGCGAGGGCATGGTCTACAACTGGCCTATTCCCACTTCGATTCGGTTTTGAATGAGGGAAGCACTTTTAAGCGACTTAGTAATTTCCGTTTGGTTATTAGATTCAATTATAACAGCTTACATACATAAAGCGGGTGAATGAGCTATTTGTAACATACATTCATACATGCAAATGAATATAAAAATGATTAAATAAAATTAAAATGGACTGCTATGGGCCTATATTACATCCTAATATTATTCTAGTAAACCTATACTAGAAACATATATTAGGCGGGCCTCCATCTTCTCCTTCTGGGCTTGCACCTCCAATTTGGGCTTGCACCTCCATTTGGGCTCACCACTCCATGGGCTTCTTCTTTTACAAATTTTATAATATTTAATTTAAATAAAATAAAATTACATTAAAAGAAAACGACACGCAGGCCGTATTTACCCAAAAGAAAAATACAACCCATCTCGTAAAACGCCCAACAGTATCCAATCATACATTCATTCAACCATTCATATGCATCCAATACATACAATTCAAAAGCATGTCATAATGCATGATTTAAGCCCATTTAAATTATGTCAAAGCCATTATTAGGAAATCGCCAATTTTGGCCCACCATGGTTCTAACCCTTAACGGGCTTTGGGCCTCTAGCCCAGGCAGTCCAACTGCTCCCACTGGAATTGGGAAACAATGGGTCCAATTTAGCCGTCCGAGTAATTGTGCCAAAATTACCCGAACCAATTTCCATTAACCATATTAATTTCCAAAACTAATATCACATGAACGAAATAAAATTCATCCAAGAAACCATGCGCATTTAAATTACATAAATTTAAACACACGAATTTTAAAACCAATTAAAATTTCAAAATTGGGCCCCGGATCCAAAATACCCGCAAAATCCAAAACACTGGGCCCGGCCCGCTGCAGCCACTGCCTAGCAGTGGCTGCCGCCTGCAGCGGTACTGCCGCTGTGCAGTGGCCGCCCAGCGGCCACTGCCCAGCAGCAGCTGCTGTCCAGCAGAGGCTGCTGCTGCTGGCGCAGCAGCAGGCAGCGGCTGCCGCGTCGCCTCCCGCCGCGTGCGGCGGCCGCCGGCAGCCCCGCCCCCGGGAGGCCGATTTTTTTTTTTTTCATTTTAAATCCAGAATTAAAAAATAAAAATTAACCAATCATCATCCATAGCAATTCACCAAGAATTACAATAATACACAATAAAATTAAACTAACATAAACCTATATGCAAATTTAATTTTCATTGCATAAAACATATGGGAAAAATCATAAAACCCATACCATGAATCCCAAACAAAAACATTCAATTTCAAAATAGGGATTCAACCAAATTAATCAATTTCCACGGATCAAAAGCCCGCTCTGATACCAATGTTGGGATTTGTCACCGGAAATCACCCGATAAAAGCGGAAGAACGCGGTGATTTCCTCAAATCCAGTCCCAGGAGCAATTGAAGTGGAAATTGAAAAACTTAAAATCAAATAGAAAGGGATTAAATTTCTTACCAGAAAAATCTCTTTCCGAGATGGATGATGACTGCAGAATTCAAAATAGAATTCCTCCACTCTCACGTACACGAACGCTTGGCGAATGCAACCCGTGCTAGCGTCGGAAAAACGAAACAATGGAGAGGAGAGGAGTAAGAAAATTTCAGCTGGGAGTGTATGTGCTAGGGTGGCCGAAATTTCTAACCCTAGGTATTTATACATAGGGTTGGCCGAATTCCCTAAAGGGAATTCAGGCCCATCTTGGCTCCTCACTATTCTGTGCGGGCTTCCATGTTTTAATTTAGGCCCAGTCTAATTTTAATTATTCTGTTTAAATTAATTCCAAGCCCAATTTTAATATACCCATGTATTTAATATATTACTCCAAGTAATATATTATTTACATCTAAATTAAAATTAGTTTGATAATTAATTTAATCCATCAAATTAAAATTAACTCTACACAAAATAAAATCATATGTAAACCCATACATATGAATATTTTCACCTAGGAAATAATTTCATAATTAATCCAATTAATTATGAAGAGCCAATAGAATATATTAATTTTATTATTATGACCAATCCAATTGATCCTTATAATATAATTAATATATACATGCTTCTCCCTCCACTGTGTATACTCCAAGTATACAAGTGATTCCTTAAGTCTGCATTCTATCGTTCTATGTGTACGATCCTGTGGGCCCATCTTTATGTTGGCAGCGGGCCTTTGGCCTGCAGACTGCAGTTGGGCTCTAGCAAGCCACTGCAGCCCCCAATTAAGATGGAGATGGCAGTCTAACTGATATCATAACCCTGTAGTTTAAACTTGTACATCCCATGTCATTGATATCGGTGTCCAACACAAAGGCATGGATTGATCAACCTCTTTCGTGTCCGGACATTAACTTGATCCCGAATGTACTGATGCTCACAAACAAGTTCCAACTTGTTTGGGTGTGGCCACACTCTTATCAGTCACATTCATCAAGTGGCCGGTGATATCTTCTCAGTTGGTTACTGAGTGACAAATCCCTTCTGCACATCCATAGTATTACCATGTTCAGTGACATACCCGAAAGCACCCATACTTGGCACCCTATTACAGGCCCTTTAGGCGTACCCCTAAGTATGCGACTTCACATGTAACACCATCATATGGTCAGGTCAAAGGATCCATACAAGTACTACACGAGAATCCATTGTGATACCATACCATGTGGATTACTCGTTTAGTGGATCTATCCAGTACCATGCTCCCAGGCATGTACCCATTAACTTGGTTGACATTCCATGTCCAATGACCGGTAAGACACCGCCATACAGCCAGGTTAATGATAGTCTGTTGTTCCATTCATTCCCATGACTGGAACAGACTACGGATCTATTTATGGTCATATCGTTAACCCTATCCATGGTCTTACTGCTAAGTGCATGACACTAGTCGTCATGGATATAGATATGTCCATTGGATACTTCATTTACTATACTGCACAAGATAAATATAATAAATGAATTGATGCCTTTATTAATGACACAAATGAGTACAACACATAAATCCAATAAATGTATAGTACAAATGCAGGGACCAATGCCTCGGGACTAGGGCATTTCCAACACTTTTTGCGTTTCTGTTTCTGGAAAATTAAGAACAGTCGTACGACTGTTCTTATCACAAAGAACAGAGTCGTGCCATTTCATCTATAGTCGTATCACTATTGTTGAATTTCCCCAGTTTTAGCTCTTTCATTTAAATATTTTGACAGTCTCTGCTTAAGGGAGAGATACAAGTTTATAGTCGTACGACTGTAATCACAGTCGCACGACTGTAGTCCTCGGCCAGAAGCAGAAAATCCCTAAAAATAAAAAAAAATCATAAAAATCTCAAAAATTTCATAAAAATCATAAAAATCCAGAAAAATAGAAAATCATCAAAAATTTATTTTTTTGATGACCTTAGATTTATTTTTCGGTGTATTTGCATTTAGAACAAAACCATGACGGAGACCTGGTTCTCCCGAAAACCGACCCACCTCGTATGCTAAATTAAAATTAAAATAAACCGAAAAATATTTTCAAAAAGATTTTCTCACAAAACCAAAAATACAGGGACGTTTCAAAACTGTTTTCCAGGTCTAATCGGGCCGGCAAGCCGAGCCAACCCGGTTACCCCCAAATACATGCCCCAAAATTCTAAAATTCCCAATTCTATCCAACTTGAGTCCTATGTGTGGTGTGCTATATATCTGTGCTAACGATATGTTTTGTAGCTTTAATTTCTTTATTTTTATTTTAATGTATTTAATAGATCAATTCGTGTATTTTAGGCGATTGTAAATTTTCTTAGATTCTCGTGTATCTAAGCGTTTGTATTGTGAGGCCGAGAGTTTTTATTTTTCATTCGATCGGGTTGTAAGCCTTTTAAATATTTATTTCTTTACTTTTATTTTGTATTATATATGTATGCGCGCCACATGTTATTATTTAATAAAATCAAGGCAAAACGCATCCAAAACCCCCCTGATCTTTCTTCTTTTATGCAATTAGCCACATGATCTTTGTTTTACCTACATTGATTACATGATCTTTTCTTTTTTTTTGTCTAGTCGCCCGCATTTTTGACGGCCTCTTGCGCGTATAACCCAGTCTCCGTTATCGGCGCGTCAACCGTTATGTATTCCAGGCAAAACACATCCAAAACCCCCTGATCTTTCTTCTTTTATGCAATCAGCCCCATGATCTTTGTTTTACCTACATTAAGTACATGATCTTTTATTTTTTTGTCTAGTCGCCCGTATTTTTCACGGCCCCTTACGCGTGTAACCCAGCCTCCGTTATTTGGCGTGTCAACCGTTTTATATGCCACGTCATCCGCCACATCAGTGTTTTGGTCCCACTTACCCATACCTATACCCAACCCAAAAACCCAACCAACCCAGCTAATATAACCCGATCCAAAATGTTGAAACCGGATTTTACATTCTAAAATAGCGTCTTCGTCTTCTTCTTCTTCTTTTTCTTGAATTCGTTTAAATGCTAACATCAAAACCAGTTTTAGAAGAAGAAGAAGGCATTATTTTAGAATGTAAAAATCCGGTTTCAGCATTTTGGGTCGGGTTATATTAGTTGGGTTGGTTGGGTTTCTGGGTCGAGTATAGGTTTGGGTAAGTGGGATCAAAACACTGATGTGGCAGATGACACGGCATACATACCGGTTCACATG
The DNA here is from genome assembly GCA_039660915.1 of Euphorbia tirucalli. Taxonomy (NCBI): domain Eukaryota; kingdom Viridiplantae; phylum Streptophyta; class Magnoliopsida; order Malpighiales; family Euphorbiaceae; genus Euphorbia; species Euphorbia tirucalli. Next base: position 13,742,317 of record CM077635.1, on the reverse strand, counting down.
CCAGATAACGGAGGCTGGATTACACGCATAAGGGGCCGTGAAAAATGCGGGTGACTAGACAAAAAAATAAAAGATCATGTACTTAATGTAGGTAAAACAAAGATCATGGGGCTGATTGCATAAAAGAAGAAAGATCAGGGGGTTTTGGATGTGTTTTTCTTGGTATACATAACGGTTGACGAGCCGACAATGGAGACTGGGTTACACGCGCAAGAGGCCGTCAAAAATTCGAGCGACTAGACAAAAAAGAAAAGATCATGTACTCAATGTAGGTAAAACAAAGATTATGGGGCTGATTGCTTAAAAGAAGAAAGATCCGGGGGTTTTAGATGCGTTTTGCCTAAAATCAATTCTTAGAAATTTAAAGTGTGATTATAGAACATTGGCCATTTTATTTTGATTAGGCATGAAATAAGGGACTTATCCAAACCTAGATCTTTGAAAAGTGTGGCAGTTCACACTTTGGTTCAGCTACACCGTAATTTCCTGGTTGAGCTGAGCCGGGTGGCGACTCCTATACTTTTTATCGAGATTTAGGTCTCGATTCTTTTATGAAACAATATGATTTTCTAAAAACGAAGTTCTAATCCAAAAAACCCCACGCGAGGGAGGGTCCCGCCTGAAATCGAGATGCCCCTTCCGAAAGTGAGTCTCGCGTTCCGTCGAAAACGTCGTCCGCTCATAGTGGCGACTCCACTGGGGATTTCTTACAAAAGGTTTTCAAAAACTTAAAAGAATTTGACAAGTCCTGAAAAAATGTCTAATCAAAATAAGGTGGATGATTGTTGTATGGCACTTTATGCATTTTTGTTGTTAGACATCCTTGCGTTAGGTTAAGTATCCATTATTTAGCCCGGTGAATTGTTGAAGTGTCACCTATGCTCCTACTGGTCTTAGGGGCACAGATACGAAACACCACTCATAGCCTCATATGAACCCCTTCGTTCGGAGCCTTGAGTGGGGAGAAGTGAGGAGTATATTTTACTATGGGAGCCTTGATGTTATCCCAACTTGGACCAAACTCATTTAAGCAACCCTAGTTGGATTCCCTTAGGATACCGAAATAAATTGTACGAATATTTCTAAATTGCGCCTTCATCACCCCCGGTTGGTGATCGAAGAGAACCCCTCCTAGGACTCGGTTAGAATTTTCTCAAATTGACCACGTTTGGAGGAATAAGGTTGGAAGAATACGCTTTGTATGCAATATGCTACCTGTCTCTTGTTTCTTCATGACATACCATCATTAACATCATTTTCATGAACATGACTTATTAATGCAAAGCATTTGTGTGATACTAACTCACATCTTCTGTACAGCCACTTGCATTTTTCGTATGAAGATACATTAATCACCCATGTGAAATTTACACTAACCATATTTTTGCAGCCATGCATTTCCTCATTGTTTCATATATATCATTTGAGTGTCATAAGCATTAACCGACTTGTTTTGTAGCCATATGGAACCATATCATGCATTTAGGTGCTCCACGAGCGCCGAATAACTTCGTTACATACATTAAATCATTTAGGTACTCCACGAGCGCTAAAAAATTACATTTCATGCATCTAGGTACTCCACGAGCGCTGAAAAATTTCATCACATACATTAAATCATTTAAGTGCTCCACGAGCGCTGAAAAATTACACTTCATACATTAAATCATTTAGGTGCTCCACGAGTGTCGAAAAATTACATTTCATGCATTAAACCATTTAGGCGCTCCACGAGGGCAGAAAAATCTCATCATATACATTAAATCACATAGGTGCTCCACGAGTGCCGAAAAATTTCATCACATCTATTAAGTCATTTAGGCGCTCCACAAGCATCGAAGAAATTCCATTTTATTCATCACATGCGTTAAGTCATTTAGGCGCTCCACGAGCGCCGAAAAATTTCATCACATCCATAAGCCATTTAGGCGCTCCACAAGCGCCGAAAAAATTCCACCTCACGTACTAAATCATTTAGGTGCTCCACGAGTGCCGAAATATTCCATCGCATACATTAAGTCATTTAGGCGCTCCACGAGCGCCGAAAAAATTTCATCGCATCCATTAAAGCATTTAGGTACTCCATGAGCGCCGAAAACTTTTCATTTCACACATTAAATCATTTAGGTGCTCCCCGAGTGCTGAAAATCCCGACCATGCGCCATGCGCATGTTCATCTCATTTCACATCACAAAAAAAACCCAAAATGCACCCTTGAGCGCCGAAACTATGCCTGTTCACCATGAACGTATTCATTTCATATCACGATTTGGAAGTTAAGATACTCCCCGAGCATCGAAACTTCCTTTCGTGCACCAAGCACAAGTTCATTTCATATCACGACATTAAAACCCAAGGTGCTCCTCGAGCACTGAAATTCAGACCGTGTGCCAAGCGTGCGTTCATCTCATGTCACAACATGAAAACCCAAGGTGCTCCCCAAGTGCCGAAACTTCGCCTATGTGCCATTCTAACCACGTTTTCGTGCAGCCATCAACATATGGCATTTATTCTAACCACATTTTTATGCAGCCATGACATTTTATTTGTGTGCCATACACATTTACGTCCTGTATATTGTTATCTTCGAAAAGCATCACGAAATCATCATGTATGTCATGCATCCTAACCACGTTTTTGTCCAGCCACTTGCATTTTTCTGTGACACAAGCATTCACATCATTTCATATCATTTAAATTAAGGACATTCTGAGGGTAACCTTCACGGTGATTTCATTTCATAACATATCGGGAGTCCAAAAACTACCCGTGTTCTGCCTGTGTACCGGAATACACTCGGCCATTTAACTAGACCATTTCATTCAATAGGAGACCACAATGGTCTTAGGTCATTTTTTGTGTACCAGGTCACACGACATCATTGCATGGCTTCACATCATTTATCATTGGCGTCGTGGGGGTGCTGAAGTTCTGTTGGTGTGTCGTGATCCATTTTAGATTGTTACATGGCATTGTTGCATCATTTGAGGTGCTCCATAAGTACCAGATTATTATGCATATAGGGACATTTCATAACATTACTGAATCATGAAAGGTGTTCCATGAACGCCAAATTTCCATCCTTGTCCTTACCCACACGTGACTTATCTATATACACCATCTCATATCATATGCCTCAAAAGCATCAGAACTCTGTCCATGGGCCGGTCCCTATGTGACCATTTCACTTTATCTCATAGACCCACAAGGTGTCGAAACTCTGACCGCGTGTAGGCACACACGTGATCATTTCACGATGTTCACTAGGTGCTCCAAAAGCGCCAAATCCCTGTTTGTGTGGTGGTCCACACGTGGTTTTTTCGCATGGCATTGGGTGTTCTTGGAATGTCCAAAAAAAAAAATATCCTCATCATCATCTCCCTTGTGACATCATATATACAACTCATCATTCATGCACATACATATCCCGTCATGCATTGATGCCTATATCATCTGTGATTTGGTATTCTTCATGTGTATGCGCCCGTCAATGCTAATAAGTGTTCCTATCAGAGGGAAAAGCGAAAAGATTTTGAGAATGGCCAACCCAATGAACTTCAATTCCATAACGGATATCGTGGAGGATCATATCGCCTCATCACAGTTTCGAAAGGTGGTTAGGAAGGAAGCGGCAGCAATGTTGAGAGAAGTGCTGGGAGGTGATCTTGATAGAGTAGAAAGACTGACAGCAAAGTACACCGAATTGGAAACATGAGTGGCAGAACTCAAAGGAAAAATGGAAAATACGGTATTCTCAGACTCCAATACTGATGCTAGCGAGAAAAAGAATGCCCAGATTGCTAACACTAGCCCTCGACACCTTGGAAGGCCCTCTCTCCAAGATTCGGGTTTGCCAAGGCCAACTGATGAAATAGAACCGAAGAGGCCCCTTAAGACAAATGTTGGTACCGACTCCATTCCACGGTATACGAAAAACTCACTTACCGGGAGTAGCGGAAAAGGCATTTCTCCATGGGCTGACTCATTAAGCAAGCTATTCCTCAGATGTAGAAAGGAGGGCTTGCTGCAGAGTATCAGACCATTTGTAGAGCCGGCAAAAGCACAAAAGAACAATTTTTGTAGCTATCATGTGATGCTGGGCCACCGAACCAATGATTGTTTTGCTTTAAGAAAGGAGATCCAGAAGCGAGTCGACGATGGGAAATTGGAAACCTCGATCCTCTCTGATAAGCGACCAGGGGCAATCAGGGAAACCACGAAGGAAATTTCTCAAGTCTCTCGAGGAGAGGAATATGATGAAAAACTTCAGAGTCTGGTTTGATAGGAGTGGGTCGATGCTGAAGCTGAAATGGTGACCAATCGGAAAATAATCGGATTCTATGAGATCAATGCCTCTTGATTCCCTTTTTACAAGGGACTCATTATGTTTGTGGGATGTATTGAATTCATCATGAATGCAATGAGATTTATTTTTTTCTTACTTATGTGAAGATTACTTGTCCATGGCATTATGCATGCATTTGACAATCTGAAATGACATATCCAACACACATAATATCAAAATGCATGACATCATTCTGAGTATTATGGGGAACCTAAAAGTGAACCTGGTCCTGAACGAACTCTCTCTTGAAAGGTGAGCTTGTGAGATAAATAAAATGATACGATGGTACCACTTCCGCCGAGGCATCTGCTGATTCAACTCAACAATCCTTGAAAGACACTACCAATCCTGCCCCAGAGCTTCAACTTAAAAGGCACACATGATACCCAAACCATTCTGAACCAAAAGCCATCTTTGAAACTCCAAATCCTACCCAAAAAAAAAAAAAACCTAAAAGACTCTCCTTAAGGCAAAATCAAACCGAAAAGCCCTCCTGGAGGAACCCGAACCAAAATAGCCCTCCTAGAGGCAAAACCGAATCAAAAGCCCTCCTTGAGGCAATCACACCCAAAAAAAAAAAAAGTCCTCCCGGAGGCAAACTTGGTCTCATACCCCAGAAAGTACCCTATACCAAAACCCCGAAAATAAAAACCCAAATTTATCCGAAGCACCAACCACCAAGAAATTCAAATGACCTTCACCATCCATCTTATTATAAAACTCTGAATCATTGCTTGGTTGTAGTGCATGTATAATCTTGTTTACATGACATTCCTGTGCACATGACATACCGTAGGCATTGTTCATCCAAAAAGGCATATTAAGCACACATGACATGCACGAATTTGAATGCAGCAGGAAAACCAAGAGGTCGTTGTGGCTTGGATTTGGTCCCTTAAAAAAAATCAGTGCAAACGGAAGAATTTCTCTCTCATATGGCCGTTACAGTTAACATGGGAATGACTCACCATCTCAATTTCCATCGCCACCGGATCTCTCGCACCCCTTTTGTGAAAAATTTGGACTTTCTCATTTTCAAACAACCTGTGAAAGATTTGGACTCCTATATTTTTAAACCCAAAACACTCCCCATCTCGATCTTCATCCATACCTTCAACACCCTTTACCCTCCGTTCAAGTCCAAAGAGCAGTTTGCTTATGAGTTCCTTTATTTGCCTATGGACTCCAGGATTGGAGGAAATATTGGTTATGCACTCATGAACTTCAGCAATAGTGTTGGGGCAACCAGGTCTTACAAACCCTTCAACAATCGTGAACGGGAGGACATGCAAAGCCTGTTGTGACAATATCCAAAAGAAAGTTGCATTTACCAACCATTTCAAGAACTCAGTCTCTGGCCACAATGGAAGTGACTACTTACTGGTGGTTCTTTTATCTTCTGGGGCGGTACTTTGAAGGATTAAAAGCTATGTTCATCTTTGAGAACTATGCATGAGTTGGAATATGAGATGAATTGGAAACATGCATATGAGGTTAAACTTTTAGAGGATCCAGTGGGTAATCAATTGATGCAGTTCAGTGCTCAGCTGTACACTCTAACATATGTTAGCAAAAAAAAAAAAAATCCTCCAATGTGGAAATCCGAAAGGACATATAGGTAATTTGAAGGGGCATCAATCAAAACTAGAGCCACACTTTGGATTTTCCTAATGCATCCACATTTATTATGTCGTAGATGTTTTATATTCAATTTTGATGTTCAATATGCATTTGTCATGTCATTGCATGTCAATGTCCACATACAAGTGACAGCACGCAGCGAACCATGTCTAATTCTGTGTTTTATACCCCAAATACAAACTTCTAATACTAGGGGCAGGTAAAGGCCAAACCACTAGATGTCATCGGAAGCAATGTTCTCACGACTTCTGATGAACATTGTTAAGGTGTGCTTTCCAATCTCAAAACGGATCAAAACAAAGAGATCAATTCTGCTGGAATGCTCGCGCAGGACTCTTGGACCATTCAAAAAAAAAATCACAAAGAGAAAATTTCTGACACAGAAAACCGAGAGGACGTGTTGGTAACAAGAAGAGGGTGATGTCTAAAGTCAAAGTCACTGCTAATTTCCCCATTGTACTCATTATGATGTCATCGTAATGATATTATGAATGTTTCATCTTCTGCTTAGACGTTTATATCACATACATCGTGCCATTACACATAAACGTCCATTAGTAGGTTATTGCATCCAAGCCCACAATAATGAAAATGAAGTTCATGTTATAAATAAGTGAAGCTCAGTTAGAATGTTAAAAAAAATGTGTAATACAAAACATCCAATCTAGCTCTCATCCTCTCCCTCCTCATCCTCCTTAGACTCACTCGGATGCGTAGCCCTATAAGAGTCGAAGTCCTCCTGCACTCGGGTCAAATCAGCCTGCATCCGGGCCATGTCAGCCCACACCCGGGTCAACTCATGGGTCACAGCCAAGGCCCGAGCCTCAGAAGCAGTTGCCTGTCTGGCCTAATCTTGGAGCATCTGCACTCGAGTCTACAAAATAGCAATACAAATTAACATGCATACATACATACATATTCATTCATGCATTGCATAAATCATGCGATAACGCAGGGATTGCAGAATGCTTACCCCCTAAATGGCGTTCTCCTAAACCAGAAAGGTCTCCAAGCCCAACTGCTGATATGCTATATCCTCCACCTGAGCCTGAGGGACTTAGAGCATACAAGAGTGTCAAGAAAAAAAAGAAAAGAAAAGAAAAACTTACATGAGTGGTGTCCACCGGGGCAAACACAAGCTGCCGCTCACGGTGAATCGGCAACTCGCTAAAAGCATGGTTGCCATGTAGCCCTATCAGGCTAAAGCTGGTCCTGAGATCCGTCATCAGCTGACCCTCCACCACTCCAACAGTCTGAGAAGCAGATGCCGCAATGCTGTCGGCATACACAGGATGACTCCTATCCTGAACATAGGCATGTCCACCAGTAGTGGCAGTCTCAATACCCTCATATGCTGGACCAATCTGCTGAGCAGATCTGGACCCCCTGCGTCTCTTAACCTATAAATGGAAGAATATTATAAAAAAAAACAAATAAATGAATACCTAATGACTGGGAGGAGCCACCGGCACATCATCTTCGACGGGCAGCAGACACTGGTGGATGAATACCAGATAATCGCCGTCAACATTATTAGCACGATATCCATTCCCAAAAATATTAGGATCCAGAGCAGGATTGGTGAAATGGGGCCAAAATAGTGCAAGCAGGAGCGACAAATGTACAAGCGGGCCAACAGGGCCGTCCACGTGATCTGATAAGCGGAGGCACTCACCCAGGTACCACTCCTGGGACATGGGACTCTCCAAGATGAACCAGCGGTCATCATATGGCACAGAAGTCTGCACAATGAGGGAAATGGCACCTTGACCATGCCACGGGTGGTGCTGATGCTACAAAAATACAATCAAAGAAATAAAGATTTCAACACAGGTAAGTAAAATGCCAAGTTAAAATTTTCTTACTAATGAAAATTAGTTTGCTTACCCTCTGCCAGGAAACATCCCGAAGACCCTGCCCTGCCACCCTTGCGTCCAGGAGCGTAGAATAGTTGGGTGATCGTCATCCTGCACGTCCCTCAAATCCGGTGGCTCCAGGATGCGATGCTCGAATACCCAAATCTGCAATTAATAAAAGAGTTAAAAAAAAGAGAGAAGGAAAAGGTAATACCAGAAGGCCGAGCCAAAAGCCTAAAATCTCCTGCTGCCTCCCCCTGGCACACAGGTCCAGTCCATAATACAGCTGCCCAAGAGCAGCACGAGCCCAATCCAAAGTAGTAAAGGTAGCTAAATCCTCTAAGGTTGGAAGCAGTGTCAGGTTGCAGGTACTCTGTCCAATGGGAAACAACGTGCAGGACAACAAAACGAGCACATAAGCCGGGCATATCTCTCTAAGTCCTCCGCTGATGGGTCCGGGTGAGCAGCCCAATAAGCCTCCACCCTAGAGCACAAGATATTCCCCCTCTTGGGGGTGCAACCAATCAACCAGTCGATATAATCGTCCACCAGCTGATGGTGGGTCAAATAGCAGTTGAAGCTGACTGAGGTCCCGCCAAACCCGAAGCCGGTGATCGCCACGAAGTCCAAGGGAGTGACAGTGAACTCCCCAATGGGCAAGTGAAAGGTGTGAGTGGTGCAGACCCATCTCTCGCACAATGCCGTCAACACTGCATGAGTGGTGTGAGGCGTGCTCGTCGGTAGTGACAAAATAAAAGTCTCTAAGCCCAACAGCCTAACTTGAGCCCTCACAGACTCGGGGAGGCGGCCCCACCAGAGCCGAGGCAGAGAGAGATTTCCAGAGCCGGAAATCTCCCGATCCTACATATTGAGGAAGTAGAACACATACATGTTTAATTTTTGCATAATTTATCACATTAATTATCAACATGATCATCATTAATTAAAAAGGGGGTCATGCATATATTGTAGAGAAAATTCCATAAATCATTAATCCTTACAAAAAAAAAACAAAAATTAGGCTACAGTCGTACGACTGTAACAAAACGCTGCACGAGTGTGGCTACAGACGTATAACTGTTCATCCCACAATCGTACGACTGTTCATAAAATGGATGAACAGTCGCACGACTGTTCATACTCTTGCGGATAGAATTTCAATTTCAGGCAAATTTCACGATTTCTAACTCATTTTTCCTAGTTTTTTGTTCCTATGAACTATATGGGGCTCCTAGCATGCATTCTACTCAATCAATTCACCCAGAAAGCAGTAAATCATGCCAAATCGATTCAAAAAATGCAAAAAGGAAAATATTGGAAAACTTAAAATTAAGGCTCGGATTTAGGTACCAACCTGAATTGTGGATAGATGCAAGCCCATCTCTAGTAAAATAGGGATCTTCGACCCGAACTTGATCCCGAAGTGCTCCATATAACGTGGGTGAATGTATCCGTCGGAAACGCTGACAAAAGGGATGTCTTGTGCAGTCTCAGGCCTCTGAATTAGATTAGTGGAAAGTTTCCTCACCTTCTTTCCAAGCTTCTTCAACATTTTCGCAGATTGGAAGGTTTGGGAGTCGGTTTTCTTTGAGAAAAATGGAGAAGAGGAGAAAGTGGGAGAGAAAGGGGCGGTGAGCCCTTTTATTTTTTTCTGTCCCCCGAAGTACAGTCGTGCAACTATTCTTGGTCTACGGTCGTACGACTGTAGGTGAATTTCATATACAATCGTACGACTGTAATGGTAAAAAAAGGGGAAAAATTCTCTTATTTCCTTATTTATTTTCTAAACCCCATTTTAGCATCGAATCTTTGATATTCCCCACGGGAAGATATTTCAGTGATTTTGCAGGGCCAACATGTCAGCAAAAATTTTTCTAATAATGGTCCGCCTCGTCTAGGGGCACAAAACCCGAGGAAATCACGAAAAATTCACTGTAAGTACAATTCCACCAAATTGCATTTTCGACACACCCTGTATGCCAAGTCATACCAGTTCGTCACACTAACAAATCTCAGTCCACCATGACTTTAAAACGGAGCCCGAAATTCCATGTCAGTCCGTTGAGTGCGCCAAGTTGCACACAGCTGTCACACACTTCACAAATCTTAGTCCACTATGACCTTAAAACGAAACCCGAAATTCCGTGTCAGTCCGTTGAGTGTGCCAAGTCGCACACGGCTGTCACACACTTCACAAATTCAGTCTTACATGACTATAAAAGGTAACCAAAAACGCATCTACCTGTATTTATTCTTGATCGAAGGGGCAAAAATTTTTGTTTCAAAATTATTGATCAAGGAATAAATACACTTACCAATTGCACACTACAAACACTATGGCTTTATATGGGAGGTCATACGCGGCTATCTGGTTTCAAATGTCATGTTTTTGCTGGCGTATTTCCCCGGTGTCTTTCTTATGTGAAAAAGGATCATAAGAAACCGCCTATCTACCAAAAGTCTTATGAAATTAACCCACAAGCCCCATACGTGCTCACTACCTTTGATGCTGTGTTCTTTATCGTGTACCTAAATCCATGCAAAGAATTGGACTTTAGCTACACGAGGGGATGCCTGTGAACACGGAATTTTTTAGGTCTTAAAAAAAAGGGGCTTGCTTACCACGACTGTAATTACAGTCATGGGGTTGTTGTTACAGTCGTATGATTGTAACTTAAATACAGTCGTACGACTGTCAAATCGGGGTAGGTTGCAAAACTCATACCCCTAAAATAAAAAAATGGTGGAAAAGAACAGGGATAAGAGGTAGCAATCAGGAGGAGAATGGACTTTTGGGGGGGCGAGTCTTAAGAAAATTTTAGAGAGAGAGAAAAAAGGAAAAAGAGAAAAAAGAGAGAAGAAGAGAAAAACCAAAACTCTACTTTGCTCAATCTTTTTTCTTCTAAATTTCAGAATTTTAATGTCTAAAGGGAATTAGAAATCATAGGATTAACTTGACACATGAAATTTAGATCAATTCCAAACCATAAACTTGTTTAAATCCGTGACTTTTTGGAGGATTTTTGGACCTTTTTTGCAACCTTAACACACCAAGGAAAAGAAGCAATTTCACGTGGATTGGTGCATCGCCAGGGGTCATACCAACGGTGGATCAGCGCCAAATAGGTAAACACGCCTCCATCCCGCTTGTTTTCATGCTTTGTGGGTGTTTTGGTTGATTTTGTGCATTTTTATCCAACTTTTTACGTTGCTGTTTCTGGAAAATTAAGAACAGTCGTACGGCTGTTCTTGTCACAAAGAACAGGGGCACGACTGTAATTACAATCGTGTCATTTCATCTATAGTCATACCACTGTTGTTGAATTTCCTCAGTTTTAGCTCTTTCATTTAAATATTTTGGCGATTTTTGCTTAAGGGAGAGATACAGTCGCATGACTGTAGTTTACAGTCGTACGACTGTAATCACATTCGCACGACTGTAGTCCTCGGCCAGAAGCAGGAAATCCCTAAAAATTAAAAAAAAATTCATAAAAATCTCAAAAATTTCATAAAATCCAGAAAAATAGAAAATCATCAAAAATGAATTTTGGAGCGTGCATTCACGACCTTAGATTTATTTTTCGGTGTATTTGCATTTAGGACAAAACCACGACGGAGACTCGGTTCTCACGAAAACTGACCCATCTCGTATGCTAAATTAAAATTAAAATAAACCGAAAAATATTTTCAAAAAGATTTTCTCACAAAACAAAAAATACAGGGACGTTTCAAAACTGTTTTCCAGGTCTAATCGGGCCGGCCAACCGGGCTGACCCGGTTACCCCCAAACGCATGCCCCCGAACTCTAAAATTCCCAATTCTATCCAACTTGCGTCCTATGTTTGGTGTGCTATATATTTATGCTAAGGATCTATTTTGTAGCTTTAATTTCTTTATTTTTATTTTTAATGTATTTAATAGATCAATTCGTGTATTTTAGTCTATTGTAAATTTTCTTAGATTCTCGTATATCTAGGCGTTTGTATTGTGAGGCCGAGAGTTTTTATTTTTCATTCGATCGGGTTGTAAGCCTTTTAAATATTTATTTCTTTACTTTTATTTTGTATTATATATGTATGCGCGCCGCATGTTATTATTCAATAAAATTAATTCTTAGAAATTAAAAGTGTCATTATAGAACATTGGCCATTTTATTTTGATTAGACATGTAATAAGGGACTTGTCCGAACCTAGATCTCTGAAAAGTGTGGCAGTTCTGACTTTGGTCCAGCTACACTGTAATTTCCCGGTTGAGCTCAGCTGGGTGGCAACTCCTACACTTTTTATCGAGATTTAGATCTCGATTCTTTTACGAAACAATCTGATTTTCTAAAAACGAATTTCTAAGCCAAAAACCCCACGCGAGGGAGGGTCCCGCCCGAAATCGAGGCGCCCCTTCCGAAAGTGAGTCTTGCGTTCCGTCGAAAACGTCGTCCGCTCACAAAGTCGCTCCTCTGATGGACCCACAGAGTGCCTAATGCAGGCTACATCAAAATGAATAGAAGAATCACCATGTCACACACATGCATACACTCAAAACATACACACATTCATGCATACATGCATCAAAACCAACCTAAATATAGGTACTCATTATCACCGTTGAGTTGTCCCGAATCGTGGGCACTCTGGAAGTAGAAATAGTCTAGCACTGAGGCATTCCCTCGGCTACTCATTGCAAATAAGAGCCATACGGCTCTAAATCTCAGGTAAGAGAATTTCCTCAATTCTCATAATTCCCATTTATGCCAATATAATCCCGAGAAGGGTATTCTTTGCTTTTTTGCAGGTATCCAGGGGCAAAACAATCAAGCCATATTTATTCTTGATCGAAGGAGCAAAAATTTTTGTTTCCAAAATTATCGATCAAGGAATAAATATGCTCTTTTGACAAAAATTCAAAAAATAGCATCCCTTTGGATCGAATTCAAGGATCAGCATCCCTTTGGATCGAATTCAAGAATCAGCATCTCTTTGGATTGAATTCAAGAATCAGGATCCCTTTGGATTGAATTCAAAAAAATCAGCATCCCTTTGGATTGAATTCAAAAAAATCAGCATCCCATTGGATCGAATTCAAGAATCAGCATCCCTTTGGATCAAATTCAAAAAAATAAGCATCCTTTTGGATCGAATTCAAGTTTCAGCATCCCTTTGGATAAAATTCAAAAAAATAAGCATCCTTTTGGATCGAATTAAAAAAAATTAGCATCCCTTTGGATTGAATTCGAGAATCAACATCCTTTTGGATCAAATTCAAGAATCAGCATCCCTTTGGATTGAATTCAAAAAAAAAAAAAAAAGCATCCCTTTGGATCGAATACAGAAACCAGTATCCCTTTGGATCGAATTCAGAAACTAGCATCCTTTTGGATAGATTTCACAAACCAGCATCCCTTGAGAACGAATTCAGAAACCAGCATCCTTTTGGATCGATTTCACAAACCAGCATCCCTCTGGATCGAATTCAAAAACCAGCATCCTTTCAAATCGATTTCACAAATTAACATCCCTTTGGATCAAACTAAAAAACCAGCATCCTTTTGCATCGATTTCGCAAATTAACATCCCTTTGGATAAATTTAGAAGCCATCATCCTTTCGGATCGATTTCACAAATTAACATCCCTTTGGATCGATGTCACAAATCAACATCCCTTTGGATCGATGTCACAAATCAGGGAACCAACTTCAAAGGTATAGATAGCTCTACCAAGAGAGCCAATTTTAGAATCAAAGCCAACGTCCCGAGCAAGATGTTGCACCTGATTTCCTTAAACAAACCAAGGTGTCAGGTATGATTTCTTTCCTTTTCTCACCAGGCTCTCTATCATGATACCAAACTAGATCCCAGCACAATCGCCTGACTATGTCGACTTTGATTCCGCGAGGGGCAGCCGGTGAACGTGAATCAGATTTGAGAATGAGCAGAATAATACCCGGAATGTTCTCAAATGGTCCAAAATCCAGAAGTCCTTGATCCGAAACCCCGTGAAATGTCTGTTGAGTGATTAGGGAGCATAGGTGTACGGGCAGGCTTTATCTAAAGCCGCGGAGCTGTAGTTTCACAAATACAGCTGCACAACTTTAGTTTACAGTCACACGACTATAGTCTTCAGTAGAACGACTGTAGTTTGCAGTCGCACGACTGTAACAATTACAGCCGCACGATTGTAATACTATAGTGGCGCGACTATAGTTAGAGCCGTGCAGCTCTAGTCTTTAACCCAGCAGATTCCTAAATAGGATGTAACTCTATTTTGACTCAAATTTTCTGGGCAGAAATTAAGGAATTAAGGCGACCAAAATGTAACAAAAAAGGCAAAAAACATTAGATAGAGGGAGGAGATCAATTCTAGAAAAAAAGGCATTCTAGTGAGAGAAAGAGGAGCTTTAGAGAGAGGAAGGAGAAAAACTAAGGAGAATCAAGAAAAACCCAAAAATGCAGAAAGAATACAGGGGAAACACATAGTGTGAGAATTCCCAGTCTGGTATCATTCATTCAAAATGATTCTCGGGTTCGTTTAGGTTAATTCGGAATGCACGTTTGAGGATTTTGGGTCATTTGGAGATTCTAGGTGGATTCCGGCATCCAAATCTGACTTCAGTCATCAAGCATATTGGAACGTAAAAGAGGTAAACTCTGAGAGGCCTTAAAACTTGATTCATATTGATCTGTGATTGATTCTGTGTTTAAAAATTTTATGCAAAAAACTGTCTGTGCAACTACAGCTACACGACTGTAATTATAGTCACACGCCTATAGTTACAGTTGCATGACTAAAGTTGCTTGAGCTGTGCGACTGTATATTACATTCGCACGACTGTATTCTTCTGGGTTGAAACCCGAAAAGCCTAAAACGATCGAATACAGCTGGCTTTCCCATTTTAAATGATTTTTCATGATTTAATTCGATCAAATCACATTTTTACACTATAAAATTGTGCTTTTTGGATTTCCAATAATACGGATGTGAGATTTAGGGTTTTTTTGGTTTCTATTCTTAGAATTCATGGTTATTGGATCCATAAATGGATCCTCGTTCCAGTGTTAATAGACCCTTGGGTTTCCAAAATCTCTAAAAGTCATCAAAATCAGTTGAAATAAGTGATTTTAGAAAACAAAGAAAACCACTGTCGGGCACAGTTCATTATAGTCATGCGGGTATAAATAGAGTCATACGACTGTGATTTTTTTTAATTACAGTCATGCATTCACCAAAATGCAGCCGCACAGCTATAGTGACAGAGGGGAGGCAGAATCACGGGACGACCCACGCCGGTGTTGTCACGTGATGCTGTCTTTAAAACCAAACCTATTTTTGATATGCTTACTGTTTTGGGCCTTAGATGGATGTTTGGAATTAGGAACCCCCACGAATGAAACCCTGAGTTCCAGGATAACCGACCCACTAAATGAAGATATTTGCATGTAATCGAGCCAATTGTTTTCCAAAACTGTTTTCAAGCCCAGAACCTACAGGGCGTTTCTAAAACCATTTTCCAGGTCTAATCCAGTAAGTCACTCGGACTTCTCGGTTGCCCCCTAGATGCATGTTCCCATTTTCTTGAAATCCCCACTCTGTCTTATGTGAGTCCTACTTATGTTTGTAATATAATTGTGATAACCATTTGTTTTGCAGTTTACTTTTCTTTATTTTCATTTTGGATGTATTTTATAGATTAATCGTGTATTCTAGGAGATTGTACTTTTTAGATCTTCGTGTATCTAGGCGGTTGTAAGTGTTGGGATTCGTCATTGGAAAAATAACGTGGCGCAACGGAAAATACACCGTTTAAACTTTCCTAGAATCCACCTATCGTGTCCAATTACCATTGATTAGAATAAAATCAAATAAGAATCAAGAGAGATTAACTCACCGGATTCGTCTCCTCTAGAGACTGCTGCAGAATCGTTTCTTGAAACTGCGATCTCCAAAGTCCGGTGCACGACCAACTATTGAGCGGGAACCGATGCTAGCCGAAGACGCGAAGGAATGGAGGTTTAATACTGGGATTTTCGGCCGTTTTGGGGCTGCTATTGGTGGCTGAAATTTCCAGCAATTAATTAGAGTTGAATTAGGTTTTTATTCCTTAAGTGTGCCCTTTTATAGACACCTTGTCTAATTGGGTTCTAATTAGGTTAATTAAACCCAAGCCCACTAGGATTATAATTACATAAATAAACTTTAATTAAAAAGTATATACTATGTAATTTAATTCCATTTGGCTAAATTTAATTACCCCTAAATAAAATTAAATCACACTTAAGTTAATACAATACATATATTTAATTTTCCTACTTAGGAAAATTATTTAATTAATTGTTTACTTTATGTAATTCAATTAATTGATAAATTAATTAATTACATTATGTAAACTTATTAATTAAATTAAATTCAACCCAATGTCAATTAATTACCTTGACACCGAATGTCAACTAATTAATTAACGCATTCCTTCCAATGTACATTACATGTACAATTTCTATAAGTTCCAGCTCAGTTGATCTATGTGCACGATCCTATGGGTCTGTCTTTATGTTGGCAGTAGGCTCAAGGCCCACAGACTGTAAGTGGGTTCTAGCAAACCATTACAGCCCCCAATTAAGACAGAGATGCAGCAGTCTTTAGAAGACACTCACCCGGTAGTAATCTCATAGTGTCCTTTGCCTAACGATATCGATATGAATAAACAAGAGGCATGGTGTCTGTCATCCTCTTCTGTTGTTTATTATATTTCTTGATCTTGAGTTGACTGATTAATCAAATAAGCAACCAACTTATTTGGGTATGGCCATACACTTATCAGTCCCACTCATCAAGTAGCCAATGATATCATCTCGGTGTCACCCGAGTGGCAATTCCATCACTTCATCATCAATATCAACATGTTCACCGGTCCACCCAATCATACCCGTATTTAGCATCCTTTTACAGACCTGTTAGGCGTATGTCAAAGTGAACCGGATTCCACATTGATATTAAATGAAATCTGGTCTGAGGACAAAAGAGACCTACTCAAGAAAGACCTATGACGTAACAACCATGTGGCTTTGTTGTGCGGATCGATCCAGTCCCATGTCAACGACATGTACCTATATTCATGACTGACTATACAAGTACTATGGCTAGTTAAGAACTACCATACAGTCATCGAATATACAAGTCTATGGTTCTATTCGTTCCCACGATTAGAACAGACCTGGGATAGGTTTTATGATTATCAATCAATGGATACTCTACTCATATTATAGCACAGGATATAAATGAAATAGATTAATTGCCTTTATTAATGTGACACAAATAATGTATTTATACAATGAGTCTTAATGTATAATACAAAATCCAAGAATCCAATGCCCTAAGAACTAGGGCACACCAACAGTAAGCATGAGGATGAGAGCTTTTTTTCTTTTTCTTGGTTGTAATAAGCGGCCTTTATTTCTTTTTGGTTTGGTGTCAGCACTGGTTTTTTCCTGACCTCGATGATGAAAGCCTTTATTACCTTTTTCACGGATAAACATGAGGTGGATTTGGAATGACATCGAAGATGTCTTGGATGACCCAAAGAAGTGTAACAAATCTTGGTGCAGAACCCCGAAGAAGGTCGATTGAGCGCTGAAGAGAATCGGAAAGAAAAGTGAGAAAGGGTGAGTAATGTAAAATTGGCTACTTAGCTGCTTGGCTATAGTGCTATAGTCGCAAGGCTATAGTGCTATAGCCGCACGGCTATAGCTTGCACAAGTACAACCTTCCGGCTATAGGCCATTACAGCCACTCGGCTGTAGTTACCAGATTTAATTTTCTTTCCGAAATAGGGTGAAGTTTGCCATTAATTCAGGATTTTATCCTTAAATCGGATCATATAAAAAGCTAGATGCAAAATTAGGTCAGGGACGGACTCCATTCTACAATCAATGAGGAAAAATTAGGGTTTTTGAGAACTTAGAGAGAGAAAAAGAGAAAAATAAAAAAAAATCAATCTAAATCATTAAAAAACTTTAATATAATCAGTAGAAATGATTAAGGTCCTGGAGAATTAATATTCTGGGGGTGATTCTATTCAACTTGGTGTTCATTCATATTGATTCGGTGTTCTGTTCGAGCTTTAGAGAATTATGGGCGATTTCGGGTTCTTTGTGATTCCACGGAGTTTTCTGGCATCGGGATCCGTTTCTGGTGATCCAAAACACTAGCATACAAACAAGGTATACTCTGAGAGGCCCTAAAAACTTATTTTGAATTGATTTGGATGTTGAGTGTATGTGTTTTTGTGTTTTTCTCAAAGCTGGAAGTGCAAACTCAGCTATAGCGGCCAGACTCCTTGCTTACAGCCGTTCGGCTGTAGTCTGATGACTACAGTGGTGCGGCTGTAGTCTGATGACTACAGTGACGCAGCTATAGTCTTCTAATTGCAACCGCTCGGCTGTAATCTCCAGGGCAGAAGCTCTGAATGCCCTAAATCAGCTTATAACACTTCCTCTTTTCTAATTAAATGTGTTTTTCATGAATTATATCGGTCGGATCACATCCGCACATGTTTATATTTACGGTTTTCGGGTTTTTGATTGATGGATGTGGGATTTAATTTTGATGATTTTGGGTTTTTAAGGATTTCCGAATTCGTTTGATCCATTTTGTATCTATTCAGTTGTTGGGATTTTCACCGGAAATCACCCGAATAAATGCGGAAGATCGCGACAATTTCCTCAAATCAGTGCCTAGGAGCAATTGAGATGAAAATTGTAAAATAAAAAAAATTAACAATAAGAGATTTAACTCTTACCAGGAGTATCTCTTCTAGAGATGGCTATAGAAATCAAAATAGATTCCCTCCGCGTTCACATACACGAACGGCTATGGAGTATGACCTGTGCTAGCGTTGGAATCGAAGAATTTTGAGAGAGAAGGGGCTGTAAATTTCGGCTGGCTCCTTAGCTTGTGTTGGCGGAATTCTACCCTAGGTATTTTAACTAGGGTTGGCCGAAATTCTCCTTGTAATTTCGTCCCAATTCCTTCTATTATTTTATGTGGGCTTTTCTCCATTTAAAACCCAAGCCAATATTAATTCCTCAGGTCCAATTAATCATCAAACCCAATTTTATTTAACTTGCATTCATAATATATTATTCTAAATAATATATTGATACAATTAAATTAAAATTAATTTGATCAATTAATTATATTATGGAATTAATTTTGACATCCATAAAATATAGATACATGTAAACCTATACATGTGAAATATTTCTACCTAGGAAATAATCTCAAAAATTAATTTCATTAATTATGAGAAGGCCAATGCAAATATTAATTTTATTATTATGATCAATCCAATTGATCTTCATAATATAATTAATATAATCCTCTCTCTCCGGTGTTTATACTCCAAGTATACAGGTAATTCCTTAAGTTCGTGTTCAGACGTTCAATGTGTATGATCCCGTGGGCCCATCTTTATGTTGGCAGTGGGCCTATGGCCCACAGACTGTAAGCTCACTTTAGCAAGCCACTCCAGCCCCTAATTAAGATGGAGATGGCAGTCCAACTGAAATCATAACCCTGTAGTTTGAACTTATATATCTCATGTCATTGATATCGGTGTCCAACACAGAGGCATGGATTGATCACCCTCTTTTGTGTCCGGACATTTACTTGATCCTGAATGTACTGATGCTCACAAACAAGTTCCAACTTGTTTGGGTGTGGCCACACTCTTATCAGTTGCATTCATCAAGAGCCCAGTGATATCTTCTCAGTGGACTACTGAGTGACAAATCCCTTCTGCATATCCATAGCACTGCCATGCTTAGTGACATACCCAAAAGTACCCACACTTGGCACCCTATTACAGGCCCTTTAGGCGTACCCCTAAGTATGCGACTTC
Source organism: Euphorbia tirucalli (assembly GCA_039660915.1). NCBI lineage: Eukaryota > Viridiplantae > Streptophyta > Magnoliopsida > Malpighiales > Euphorbiaceae > Euphorbia > Euphorbia tirucalli. Next base: position 13,722,587 of record CM077635.1, on the reverse strand, counting down.
GCATGTAGCACCATCATATGGTTAGGCCAAAGGATCCATACAAGTACTACATGAGAATCACTTATGATACTTTACCATGTGAATTTCTCGTTTAGTGGATCTATCCAGTACCATGGCCCTTTTACATGTACCCATTAACTTGGTTGACATCCCATGTCCAATGACTGGTAAGACACTGCCATAAAACCAGGTTAATGATAGTCTCTAGTTCCATTCATTCCCATGACTGGAACAAACTACGGATCTCTTTATGGTCATATCATTTTCCCTATCCATGGTCTTACTGCCAAGTGCATAACACTTGTCAACATAGATACGGATATGTCCATTAGATACTTCTTTAAAATACTGCGCAAGATATATCTAATAAATGAATTAATGCCTTTATTAATGACACAAAATATGTATAATACATGAATCCAATAAATGTACAATACAAATACAAGGTCTAATGCCTCAGGACTAGGGCATGTCCAACATCAGTGGATTTCATAAGTTTCCAGAAACCCCTGATTACCCGAAACCATCAAAACAGCAAAATGATTTTTAAAACACGAAAGAAAACTGGATTTTCGATTCTGGAGCACTACAGCTGCTCGGCTGTAGCTGTTATAGCCGCCCCAGCCACTACAGTGGTGTGGCTGTAGCATACTACAGCCGCTTGGCTGTAGTTGGTGAAGCATAATTATAATTTTGCACTTTTTTGGCCACTAACTTGTAATTTTTTTTCTCTTTTCGATTCAAAAGGAATTTTTGGTGTGTTTATATTTCCAGAGCCTAGGTGAATGTTCAATTTAGGTCCACTCATAAACGGAACCCCCGGTTCCGGGATATCCGGCCCATTAAAAGATGAAAAATGCATGTAAAACGAGCCAAACCATTTTCAAAATTGATTTTCATTCACAAAATCTACAGGGTGTTTCTATAAAATGTTTTTCAGGTCTAATCAAGTAGTCATCTAGACTTCTCGATTTTCTCCTTATGCATGATCCTGTTTCCCAAAATACCCCTATTCTGTCTTATGTGAGTCCTTGGTGTGATTTGTTTATTTGTGCTAACCGTATTTGGATGCAACTTTTCATTTTTCATTTTTCTTTTGATGTATTTAATAGATCATTCTGTGTATTTAAGCAGTTGTACCTTTTTTAGATTATCGTTTATTATAGGCAGTTGTAAATGGTGAGGATGAGAGTTTTTCTTTTTCGGGTTGTATAATTTGGCCATTACTTTACTTTCCTGCATTTATTTATGATTTATATTTATGTCATTTGCATGAGCATTAACTAAAATTAAAAGAATATAAAATGGGTAGAATTAAGTGAATGTCATATTGTATTATGAAATAATAATTGAAAACAAGTTGAGGATTAGTAGATGTGTTGCCTGAACCCTGAATCTCTTGATCAGGTACTGCATCTACACTTGTTAGGGAGCTATACCGAAATTTCCTAGATGAGCTGATCTGGGTGGTGACTCTGTATCTGATCACGAAATTTAGGTTTTGAGATCTTTAACTTCAAGTTGGGATTTTTTAAAAAAATCTGCTTTCCAAGATTCACACTTAAAATCAAGTTTTATACAAAATAAGTCTTCTCAATAAAATGAAAGGTTTTCTTAAGAAAGATTAAAACTCGTTTTCAAAACCACACTCACCCAAAAAGAAAATCCCTGGTTCTTGCTTCAACGTGTGCATTTTGAAAAATGTCGTCCACTCACAGTGGCGACTCTACTGGGGATTAACTGTTTCTTTAAAAAAAGTTTTCATAAAAACTTAAGGAACTTAGGCAACAATTGAAGTATATCCTTGCTTGTAGTCACTTATTAATGCATAATCTGATATCTCATTCACAACCGCATAGCATGACATTTTCTCTTCTCAAATCTCTCTGGCACATGATTATGCCCAGTTTATTTCCATAGGTAACCTACCTCTTCCACTAGGATTGGAGGCACTCGAGGGGGTAAACCACTCATAGCACCGCATGAACCTTACATCGTGTTCTATGATGAGGTGTGTATTTTTGCTATGGGAACCTATATGACCCTTGGTTTGACTCATACCCTCATGTAATGGCCTAGCAACTTCCCCTTAGGATTACCAAAACATATATTTGAAATTGGACTTTGAGAGTACGCCTTTGTTACCCCCGGTTGGTATCAAAAAGACCCAATACTTAGGAAGAATGCGAGACCAATCGAATGGAGGAATAAGGTTGGAAGGGTGAGCATGTTGTTGCGTGTACTAACATTTGTTCTATGGTTGTTTTACCTTTGAACTTTACATGCAACATCGAACACGCATCATCAGTGTGTCATTTTCTAACCATGCTTTTATGCAGCCATTTTGAAGCATCATCATACGTGTGGTATTATACTAACCATATTTTTGTGCAGCCATAACATCTTATCTTTGTGCCATATACATTCTGTGTGTTTCATAAAGCATACATGACATCATCTTGTGTGTCATGCATCCTAACCACGTCTTTGTGCAGCCATTTGCATTCTATGTGACATGGGCATTCATCCCATCTCATCCCATCTAAAATGAAAGGATGTTCTAAGTATGCCCTTCACCACCATTTCATTTCATGACATATCGGGTGTCCCCAAAAAACTATCCATATTCCACCTGTGCACCAGATTGCACTTGGCCATTTCATTACATCATTTCATTCACTGGGAGACCACGATGGTCTTAGGTTTATATTTGTGTGGCGGGTCACACAATATCATTACATAGCATCATGTCCATTCGTCATCGGTGTCATGGCTATGCCAAAGTCTTGCTTGTGTATCTCAATCCACGTCGGATTGTTCTATAACATTGATGATTCACCCGAGATACTCCACAACTGCCGAACTAGTACTCACATTAGGACATTTCATAACATTCCCAAATCATGCAAGGTTTTTCATGAATGCCAAAAATCTGTCCGTGTTTCAAGTTACACGTGACTTGTTTTGTGACATCACTTCATCCAAAATGCCATAAAAGCATCAAAGCCCTGTCGATGGAATTGCTTCCATATGACCACTTCATATCATCTCATTGACCTATGAAGCATCGAACCTCTATCCGTGTGTCGGTACACATGTGACCATTTCATGACATCCACTAGGTGCCCCGAAGGCGCCGAACCTCTGTCGTGTGACGGCTCACATATGACATTTTTGCATTGTCTTTTGTTTTGGCATGGGGTATGCTTGGAACATCCAAAATAAAAAGAAGAAAAATATAAAAGTCATTTTCATCATCATCTTCATCCATGAAACATCATTTAATTATGAACACGAACATATCATACACGCCACTTAGTGTGTCGAGTCTAGGTCCACGACATCCATCCAAAATTCTAACCTTATGTTGAATGTGTAGTTTGGAGTCGAACCTCAAAGCGGTTAGTTCATGTCGAGTCAGAGCTGAGTCAACTAGCTCAGTCAGTTGAATCAGAACTAGTCATTATGGAAGGGGTCAATTCAGGGTCGGATTCGGATTGGGAGGTTGAGGTTCAGTTGCCTTCTTTACTTGTCAATAGTCAGATTTTGTTGGAGGAAGCAGATAGATCAGAAATGGCTGATGGAAACAAGGAACATGCCTTTCGACATGGTATCTTTCATGAGGAGCTTTCTGAATTCTGATGAGTTTAAGGCCACCCTTAGGGAGCAAATGCAGGTTTTGATGAATGCTACCCCTGTTCAGACTGTTCCATCGACTCAGACGTCGGTTGGAAGTGAAGGACAACACTTTTTCCAAGTGACGAATGGAGCTAGAGGGAGTGTTCCTGGTAGAAGCGGCGGAGTTGTTAATCATAGGGTGCCTGATCGCCAATATGAAGAAGATGAGGCCTTTGAGAAACTGAGAGAAACCTCGATTGAGACTGTTGTGGAGAAGCGTCTCAATAAAAAATTATCTGATATTGAAGCTATGTTGCCCAAGTTGAAGGAGATGGTGCACTATAACCCTTTTAAGTATGTCAACCCGGCTACTTTGATGGCTGATGGAGGAGAGCCGCTTCCGGCTGGTTTTCATATGCCCTATCTTCCTCCCTACACCGGGGAAGGCCCATCGGAGGCCCATCTGGTTATGTGAGGCTAATGACAAGTATGGGAATCGGGAAAGGTCACCTCTTGAATCTGTTCCTGACTACTTTAAGGGATGATGCAGCAAAATGGTATATAAAGATGCCTTTGTACACTTGTTCTACTTGGGATCACCTGTCTGAAGCTTTTGTGAAGCAATATGCTTCCAATACCCAGGTAGAAACTACTCTTGAAGACTTAGAGAGGATCTGCCAAAAGCTGAATGAATCCTTTCCATCTTACTACAAGAGATGGATGGATGTACAAGTGCTGGTGGATGGAGTCCCAAAGTTAGAGTCGCTCATCGTGAAGTTAGTTGATGGCAGTTTGCCTCTATATAAGGAGAAGATGAAGATTAAGAGGTTCCACTCTTTAAATGAAGTGGTTGAGTTTTCCAAGCACATTGAGAGGTATGAAGAGGAAGAGCAGAGGAGTAGGCAGAGCATGAGTACCTATCAAAATAGCCAGGGGTATTCACAAGGTTACAAGGGTAGTAGCTCCACAACTACACTGGCCGAGTCTAGCTCGAGAACAACATATGTAAGGGAAGCAGATGTGGCCGCCGTGAACCAGGGAAGACAGACTCCTCAAACGGTCACTAGTCCATGGGCTGAGTCAGCAAGCCGGATTTTTGCTAAGTGTAGAAAGGCTGGGTTGTTACAGAGTTTGAGGCCATTTTAACCTTCAACTGAGGCGGATAAAGATAATTTCTGTGCTTATCACGTGATGACAAGTCACCATACAAATGAGTGTACCCAAGTTGATTAGGGCCATCAAGCAGTTGGTCACTGATGGAAAGATTGTCGAGCCAGCTTTGAAACCTAGCATTCAGAGTAATCCCTTACCTAACCTCGGATCATTCGGGTGCACAAGCCATTGAGGACTATGATGCTGCAATAGAAAAAGACCATTCGCATGTAGAGGATGGTAGTCATTTTAACGTTTTAGTTTGTTTTATTTTTATTATTTTTATCATTTATCATGTGAACAATTCAGCCCCTAAGGTGTTTAATTTAATAGAATTTGATTTCAATTACTTGTGTGATATTTTTCAGATGGAACTTTGCATGCATACAAACATTCATTTAATGCTTTTAACACACATGATGCATCAATGCATGAAATGGATCTAGGGATAGATGATAACTTAAAAATGATATCCACCTCGAAAGACTAAATGCTTGATAAGAGAAAAGAAAATTGCAAAAGTACCACAAAGGCACATGAAAATCTTCACCTGGCTATACGGTGTTGTGTGGGGGTTGAGAGAGAAATTACCGAACACCAAGTTCCAAAGGATTCAAAGATGAAACTAGCCAAGCAGGAACTCTATAGACTCAAACCAGAAAAAAGAAGGTTGTCACAACATGGGGAATTGATAGTGTCAGCGAAGTAAGGCTGCTGGCGACGAACAAACATCGCTCCATGGTCGTAACCGTCAACTACTTGTCAAAGTGGGTAGAAGCGGAGTCATATATGAATGTCACAGCCTAAACAAAAAACAAAAACACAAAAAAAGAGGTTATCATGTCATGACCGATGATGGAGTACAATTCCAAGGGGCAATAACACGGTGTTCCAGAATAAAGGGTTGAGCATCGTAGATCATCGCTACATCTCCCACAGGCCAACGGGACGATAGAAGTGGCCAATAAATCCGTCAAGGGATCTCATCAAAAGTGGTAGTTACCTATAGAGTTTGGATCAACATATTACAATTTACTTTGCAAAGACATAGAACTAGCATCAGAGTAGGTACTGGAAAATGCCATACTCTTTAGCCTATAGGGTGGAAGCGGTTCTACCAGGGGAGACAGAGACCAAGCCATCAACCACATCAATCAAAACAAGCTTAGATGATGCCATGTGTAAAAAAAAAAGTCTGATGGATTGAAAACCGAAAAGGCGATCCTATGCAAAAGCTAGGACAGTGAGGTGAGCACCATCAGCGGGAAAATCTGCAAGGATCGGTTGGTGACAGTCGTGGATACAGTCAAGATGGATACCACTACTGATTCTGTTCTTAACTTCATTTCATCTTTTGATGTGCATTGTGCTAAAACATTATTAATGAATGATGAATGAATGCTTTGCTCTATTCGTTCAAATGTCCTAAGTCTGCTTGAAATTGAATTCACATTATACGTACATGGATGTGTGATGGATCCTAGGCAGAGTAATGAAACTAAACCTAAAGTCACACAACTAAGGCAGTGTACCTATCGTTGACAAGTAATAATTCTTGTTGGTCCAGGTATCGATCCCATAGAGAATATATTCTGCAAACACTAAACTACTCGGGTTCCTTGCGTGTCCTAGGCGGAACTTAATTGTGGGTTGTGATTATACTAACAACTAAATTATTCTACTCCTAGTTGATCTATCCCAGCTTACTTCGCACTTGAATTCGGGGTTATCAATTGGCGGTTTAACCGACCTATGAATGCTATGGTGATGGCTTTATCAATTAATTAAAACGGATGAATTTAACTCAACAGTTAAACCTTAATTATGTTCTTTCAATGATTCAACCTAGCCTATCTAGATCTTTTAGGTCCTTAGCCGGTTCCCTTGTTTAGAGGCGGTCTAATTCTGAAGCTCAGAAAATAGGGGCACGTAAATTCCACAGTGTTGTCAATACTAATGGTTTCCTAGGCGTCAATCTAGGTAATGCCACAAATATGAACTTAATAAGTTAAGATCATATGAGACTAGATTATCATTAAAGGAATTGCATAAGGAAAAGGTGTAAATATTGGAATTAAATTGCAGTCAATTGTATTAATCAAGAAAGATGATAAGAATTCAATGTTTACAACCAAACATAATCAATTGAGGAATCAAAGGCTAACTAATCGAATTACAAAAGAGAACAAGAGGAACTTATGCCCTTTTGGTCCGATTAACCGGATTCCAGCGGTGTGAAGATGCTTGGGGTGTACCTTTATAAACGAACTCAATCCGGAACCAAGAACATCGCAAAAGGGGAAGATTCAATGCAAAACTTCTACCAATTGAGGGTTCAAACTCAATGTAACAAAGAGTTCAAGCAATAAACCTAGCTACAAGTTTATGCTTTCTACTTTTAAAAGTCTGGAAAAAGATCCATACAACTTAGGAAATAACCTATTTATAGGGCTAGGCTAAAACCACTAAACAGGAAGGAGGAAAGTAGGGCAACAACAGAATTCCGGAGCTCGGCACGCCGTGCTGGTGGTGGTGGCACGCCGTGCTTTGTAGATTTAGGGATTGGCATGCCGTGCTGGTGGTGGCACGCATTCGTGCCGATCCACTGGACTCTGTCTTTTGGCATGCTGGAATGGCACGCCGTGACCTCATTGCGGCACGCCGTGCCACCTTGCTTTTCAGCACTTCAATCTCTTCTTCGCCGCCATCGCTCCAACTTTCGGTCTGGGTTATAATGCCTGTCCAAAACAAACATAAAGAAACATAACCGCAGCACAGCCACGGACCACAATCAAGACGCATTGTCCAAAATTACAAAAAGACCCCTAAAAAAACGAAAAAATACTAAAAGTTATGAAAATCTAACCAAAACATAAAAATCACAAAATACGCAAGACCAAACAAGCATTCACACAAAGGCCCCTAAAATATTGCCGTTTAAACCATGAAATTGCCTAAAAGATAAGGTAAAAAATGACCTCATCAATGTGCACATCTTCCGTTTACATGCATCTCACTTAAAAAAAAAAAAAAAGAAGTCCGATAGATCGAAAATCCGAAAGGGCGGTCTATGCAAAAATTAGGACATAAAATAAAGTCTGCTAAATTGAAAACCCGAAAGGGCAGTTCAGGCAAAAGTAAAGATAGTCCGATAGGCCGAAAACCTAAAAGGGCGACCTATGAAAAATTTAGGACATAAAAAAAATAAAATAAAAAAATAAAAGTCATATAATAGCATTTAGCTCAGATAACCCCAATCCTCTGAAGACCGAGGTGCCTCAAAGTCAGTGCCTCACGTCCACACCTCGTGGGGCAAGTAATCAGGTAAGCCAGCCGAGCTCTATAGCGAGCATCCGTCTCCACAGGTGCAGTACAATCATACCTCAGAATCTTAGTGCGAGTAGGATGCATCAACTGATGCTGCACATGTTGAGGCCATTGTGGTTTAAACACTCCACACTCAGTGGTGCACAAAGATCGAGGGACCCCCTATAACTGACCATACAGTCTCCACAGCCGAGCAATAGAGTAGAAAGTCACATAGGTCAATCCAAGCAGCTGGACACCTCCTGCCCTAGTCTAATTTGTCACATCAGAAATATCCCACCAGGGGCACACTCATCAGATAGAGACGTCAGTCCAGCTCCTTAGCCAATCAAACCAATTCGGTGTAGGGCGGCTCTAAGGTGTAAATCATCCAAGCCATCTAGTACATCATGAAGCAAGACCCATGAAAGGGCCAGGATGTCCAAAAGTGAAAGAAAGTAACCCACAAACAGGCCAATACATCACAAGCAGAAAGACGGAGAAATAGGCCTAAGGAGGTGCAAAGTCGGCATTATCATCATCATCTCCATAATCGCCTAGCTCCTCGGTCGGGTTCTCATTCACATGCTCACCCGCAATCCCCATATGGGCCTCCAAATCATCTACCCAATCTCTGAAGGTCTGATTCATGATCCCTAACTCGGTGAACTGTCGATGCAACTGGTCAACCTCCGCCCTCAAGCAATTTGACTTTTGGCGCTTAATCCCAACCATCGTCTGCACCAAGCAAAGCATAGAAGACATCATAATCATATGCATATGCATCAAGGACACACACACGTACATACATTCAAAACATACATACACACATGCATAGATGCATCGAAGATCAACCCAAGTACAGGTACCCACTATCATCATCGGGCTATCTCGAACCGTAAGTACTCCAAAGGTGGAAATAACCTAACACTGGGGCATCCTCTAAACCCCAGGTATCTAGGGGCAAAACAATCAAGCTGTATTTATTCTTGATCGAAGAGGAAAAAAAATTTTGTTTCCAAAATTATCGATCAAGGAATAAATATGCACTCTTAATCCAATTTTAATGGTACACTCCACTATAGAGAGTCGATTTCAATGGTACGCTCCACCACAGAGAGTCGATTTCAATGGTACGCTCCACCATAGAGAGCCAATTTCAATGGTACACTCCACCACAGAAAGTCATTTTTCAATGATACGCTCCACTACAAAAAGCCAATTTGAATGGTACACTCCACCACAGAGAGTCGATTTCAATGGTACGCTCCACCACAGAGAGTCGATTTCAATGGTACACTCCAACACAGAGAGTCAACTTTAATGGTACACTCCATCACAGAGAGCTGATTTCAGTAATATTGCTCCATCACAGAGAGCTAATTTCAGTGGTATCAAGGGGCAAGATATTCGGTCCATATTCATTCTTGATCAAAGGGGCAAAAAAATTTTTTTTCCAAAATTATCGATCAAGGAACGAATACGTGCCAGAAACAACCTCAAAACATCAAAAGAGCTAATCAAACTTCTTAAACCATCAAAGCACCTTTCCACAGCAACACAAGCTTCATGGGAAACACTATTATCCTTTCCTTTAGTGACACAGGCCCCACTAGAAGTGAAATGACCAAAATACCCTTTTGTTAGTAACCAAACTACTAGATGCCCAAAACACCTTCCCTTTAGTGACACAAGCTTCACGGGAAACCAAATCATCGAAATATTTCTTCCCCTAGTGACATAAGCTCCATTAGAGGTGAAATGACCAAAATATCCTTTTGTTAGCTGCCAAGCTACCAAATGACCAAAATACCCTTTTTCTCACCAAAAGGGATACAAAACTGCTAAAACTCATTTCTTTTCATGACATAGTCCCCACGAGAAGTCAAATGGATACCAACTTTCCAAGCTACAAAATTACCAAAATACCCTTCACCTTCATGAACATCAATTCACAAGGAGAATCCGATCCGGGCAAAGTCCTCTACTGCGCAATGGAGTCGAAGCACGTCCCTAGAGCATCAACCCAATCCGAACAAAGTCCTCTGCTTTGCGATGGAGTCGAAGCATGTCCCTGGAGCACCAATCTAATCTGGGCAAAGTCCTTTGCTTCACAATGGAGTCGAAGCACATCCCTGGAGAACCAATCTAATCTGGGCAAAGTCCTTTGCTTCACGATGGAGTCGAAGCATGTCCTTGGAGAACCAATCTAATCTGGGCAAAGTCCTCTGCTTCACAATGGAGTCGAAGCACATCCCTGGAGAACATCAAATCAATTCAGGCAAAGTCCTTTACTTGGCAACTAAGTCAAAGTAAGTCCCTGAAAAATCAAGTCAACTTGGGCAAGACCGCTGTTTCGCGAATCAACCAAGACAAGTCCTTACGAACATCACAATCGGTCAGCACGAGGAGAACCCTCATGTACATCCTTTTATCATTCTCACCATGCTCCCTATCATGAGACCAAACTCTAATCAAGCACAAGCACCCGTGTAAATTGAATTTGCTCATGCGAGAGGCAGCCTGTGAGCACGGGTTTTTTCACGACCTCGATGATGAAAGCCTTCATTACCTTTTTCATGGATAAACATGAGGGGGATTTGGAATGATCGAAATGATGTTAAAGATGTCTAGGATGACCCGAAGAATTGTAACAAATCTTGGTGCAGAACCCCAAAGAAGGTCTATTAAACGCTTAAGAGAATCAGATAGAAAAGTGAGAAAAGGTGAGAAATGTAAATCTAGGTACTATAGCTACTTGGCTATAGTGCTATACTCATGCGGATGTGGTACTATAGCCATGCGGCTGTAGTTTGTACAACTACAGCCACCCGGCTATAGGCCATTGCAGCCACTTGGCTGTAGTTACCAGATTTAATTTTCTTTCCTAAATAGGGTGAATTTTGCCATTAATTCAGGATTTTAACCTTAAATTAGATCATATAAAAAGCAGACATGAAATTAGGTCAGGGACGGACTCCATTCTACAATCAATCAGGAAAAATTAGGGTTTTTGAGAACTTAGAAAGAGAAAGAGAGAAAAATAAAAAAAATTCAATGTAAATAATTAAAAAACTTTAATCTAATCCATAGAAACGATTAAGGTCCTAGAGAATTAATATTCTGGGGGTGATTCTGTTTAACTTGGTGTTCATTAGGATTGATTCGGGGTTCTTTTCAAGCTTTAGAGAATTATGGGCTATTTCAGGTTGTTCGTGATTATAAGGAGTTTTTCGACTTCCGAATCCGTTTCTGGTGATCCAAAACATTGGAACACAAATAAGGTATACTCTGAGAGGCCCTAAAACTCATTTTGAATTGATTTGGATGTTGATTGTATGTGTTTTTGTGTTTTTCTCAAAGCTGGAAGTGCAAACCCAGCTATAGCAGCTCCACTACTTGCCTACAGCCGCTCGGCTGTAGTCTGATGACTACAGTGGCACGGCTATAGTCTTCTGATTGCAGGCACTCAGCTATAATTTCTAGAGCAAAAGCTCTGAATGCCATAAATCGACCGATAACACTTCCTCTTTTCTGATTAAATGTGTTTTTCATGAATTATATCGATCAGATCACATCTGCACATGTTTAGATTTACGGTTTTCGGGTTTTTGATTGATGGATGTGAGATTTAGTTTTCATGATTTTGGGTTTTTAGGGATTTCTGGATTTGTTTAATCCATTCTGGATCTATTCATTGGATTTTATAAGTTTCTAGAAACCCCAGATTACCCGAAACCATTAAAACACCAAAACGATTTTCAAAACGGGAAAGAAAATCGGATTTTTGATTTTGGAGCACTATAGCCGCTTAGCTGTAGGTGTTATAGTTACCCTAGCCATTACAGTGGTGTAGCTGTAGCATACTACAGCCGCTCGGCTGTAGTTGGTGAAACAGAATTACAATTTTGCCCTCTTTGGCCTCTAACTTGTAATTTTGTTTCTCTTTTCGATTAAAAAGGGAATTTTTAGTGTGTTTATATTTCCAGACCCTAGGTGAATGTTCAATTTAGGTCCACTTATGAACGGAAACCCCAGTTCCGGGATATCCGGCCCACTAAAAGATGAAAAATACATGTAAAACGAGCCAAACCGTTTTCAAAATTGATTTTCATTCACAAAATCTACATGGCATTTCTATAAAATGTTTTTCAGGTCTAATCAAGTAGTCATCCAGAATTCTCGATTATCTGCCTATGCATAATCATGTTTCCCAAGATACCCCTATTCTGTCTTATGTGAGTCCTTGATGTGATTTGTTTATTTGTGCTAACCATATTTGGATGCAGCTTTTCATTTTTCATTTTTCTTTTGATGTATTTAATAGATCATTCTGTGTATCTAGGTGGTTGTACCTTGTTTAGATTATCATGTATTATAGGCGATTATAAATGGTGAGGATGAGAGTTTTTCTTTTTCGGGTTGTATAATTTGTCCATTACTTTACTTTTCCTGCACTTTTCATTTTTCTGCACTTTATTTATGATTTATATTTATGTCATTTGCATGAGCATTAACTAAAATTAAAAGAAGATAAAATGGGTAGAATTAAGTGAATGTCATATTGTATTATGAAATAATAATTGAAAACAAGTTGAGGATTAGTAGATGTGTTGCCTGAACCCTGAATGTCTGGATCAGGTACTACATCTACACTTTGTAGGGAGATATACCAGAATTTCCTAGATGAGCTGATCTGGGTGGTGACTCTGTATCTGATCACGAAATTTAGATTTTGAGATCTTGAAGTTCAAATTGGGATTTTCTAAAAAAATCTGTTTTCTAAAACTCACACTTAAAATCAAGTTTTCTATAAAATAAGTCTTCTCAATAAAATGAAAGGTTTTCTTAAGAAAGATTAAAACTCATTTTCAAAACCACACTCACCCAAAAAGAAAATCCCTGGTTCTCGCTTCACTGCACGTGTTCCGAAAAATGTCGTTCGCTCACATTTGGTTTGATGTATGGTTTATATACTTGCACTTTATTTTATGCAATTTATTTATGTCATTTAAATGAGCATGGGCTAACAACAAAACACAAAATGGGTATAAATGAATAAGAGCTTGAGGTTGAATAGGTAACTTGCTCGAACCCTAAATCTTTGGATTAGGTACAGTAGTCTGCGCTTGGTAGGGAGCTGTACCGGAATTTCCCGGATGAGCTAATCCGGGTGGTCACTCTGTCACTGATCTTGAAATTTAAGTTTCGAGATCTTTAAGTAATAAAATGAGAAAAGGTTTTCTATAAAAGGGATTTCCAAACAAATCAATGGTTTTCTTAAGCAAGATAATCAAACACTATTTTCTAAAAACAAACACTTTCACTTTTCACTTCATTCTATTTTCTTTTTCCTCGGTTCGTTTCAGTGCATTTCGCTTAGAAGGTTGTCTGCTCACAAATGCCTATCGAACAAGCTAGTGCTAGTGTTGGATCAAAACTTCAGAGCGAGACCAAGAAGAGGGTGGCCGAAATTTCAACAAGAAAAATGGCTTAGGGTTTTGATGCTCTTAAGTGAGTATTTATACTCATTTAACCCTAGGTCTTAATTAATTACCTTAGGCTATAATTTAATCCCAAATTTAATTTAATCATATGAATTATATTAAACCATAAAATATGATTCATAGCATGTCAATAAAATTTAATTCATCTCATTAAATTAACCTAAAATTAATTAGACACTACTCAAGAGAAAATACATATAAACCTATATATGTAGTAATCATATTTCCTCATGGAAATAAATACACAGAATTAATTAATCAAATTAATTATGTGAAACCCAATGATTATTGATTATATTACTTTGATCAACCTAATTGATCTATAATTTAATAAATAAAGTTCTCCTCTCCGGTAGGTAGAATCTAAGTATACAGCTGACCTATTATGTGCTGGTTCAGACGTTCAATGTGTATGATCCTATGGATCCGTCTTTATGTTGGTAATGGGCCCATGACCCACACACTGTAGTTGGGCTCTAGCAAGCCACTACAACCCCCAATTAGGATAGAGACTACAGTTTAACTGAAGTTGTAACCCTGTAGTATATGTCCCATGTCATTGATATCGGTTTCCAACATGGAGGCATGGTATTATCACCCTCTTTTGTCTCTGTACATTCACTTGATACCGAATGAACTAATGCTCACAAATAAGTTCCAAATTATTTTGGTGTTGCCACACTCATATCAATTGCACTCATCAAGGGGCCGATAATATCTTCTGAATGAATCATTGAGTGACATATCCCTTCTACATATTCATGGCTTTGCCATGCTCACTAGCACACCCCATGTAGGGATTTTTCATAACAAAACGTCCAATTAAAGTGAAACTATGAAACGTTTTCTCAAATCCGTGACCCAAGAGCAATTGTATTGGAATCAAAACAACAAAAGCATATGAGAAAGATTTAGATTCTCACTAGAAATATCTTTTTCAGAGATGGCTGTAGAAATCAAATTCGATCCCCTCCACAATCCCGTACACGAATGGCTATGGAGCGTGAACTCGTGCTAGTGGCAGATCAATCAAAATTAGAGAGAAAAAAGTGGGCTGAATTTTCTGCCAGATGTTTTTTTTTTTAAATCTAGCAGCAAAAATTCACATTATGGCCGAAAATCATGTTCCATAAAAGCCCCACTTAATGGCCAAAAATCATGCAATTAATTGCACTAAAAAAATCAGCAGCACCCGATTCATTTTAGTCGTGATTTTATTTGCAATTAAATTTTCATTTTGGTCAAAATTGAGCCTTAATTTTTGGCTTGGATACAATTTGATTTGAGTTAGGATTTAATATTATTAGTCCTTAAATCCAAATTAATTACCATGGATAAAATTAAATGCAATCCTATCTTAAATTTTATGCATGTATTTATATAAAATCATATTATATAATGTACATGTCATTAAATTAAAATTGATTTGCCAATTAATTTACCCAATAAATTAATAGAGATTCAACTTAAATCAAAATACATATAAACCTATATATGCAGTTTATTTCCACCTGGAAATAAATTCCCAATCAATATATATCAATTAAATTATATTGATTAATCCAATTTATCTATAATTTAATTAATTAATATTTATCCTGCAGTCTGTATACTCCAAGTACACGGGGCGATCCGACAAGTTCAAACTCAGACATTCTATGTGTACAATCCTATGGGCCCGTCTTTATGTTTGTAGTGGGGCTGTGGCCCACAGACTGTAGGCGGGCTCTAGCAAGCCGCTATAGCCCCCAATTAAGATGGAGATTGCAGTTCAACTGAAATCAAAACCCTGTAGTTTAAACTCCTATATCCCATGTCATTGATATCTGTGTCTAACATAGAGCACGGATTGATCATCCTCTTTTATGTCCAGACATTTACTTGATCCCAAATGAACTGATGCTCACAAAAAAGTTCCAACTTGTTTGGGTATGGCCACACTTTTATCAGTTGCATTCATCAAGTGGCCGGTGATATCTTCTCAGTGGACTACTGAGTGACATTCCCTTCTTAATATCCATAGTCCAGCCATGTTTACTGACATACCCCAACGTGCCCATATTTGGCACCATGATATGGTCAGGTCAAAGGATCCATACAAGTACTACACGAGAATCACTTGTGAACTATACCATATGGATTTCTTATTTAGTGGATCTATCCAGTATCATGCCCCTTTGTATGAACCCATTAACTTGGTTGACATTCCATGTCCAATGGCTGGTATGACACCACCATACAACTAAGCTTATGATAGTCTTTGGTTCCATTCATTCCCATGACTAGAACAGACTACGGATGACTTTATGGTCATATCATTTTCCCTATCCATGGTCTTACTGCCAAGTGCATGACACTTATCAACATAGATATGGATATGTCCATTGGATACTTTATTTACAATATTACACAAGGTATATGATAAATAGATTAATGCTTTATTTATTGACACAAATTGTATAATACATAAATCTCATAATAAAGTACAAAATGTATGATACAAAAACGAGGACCAATGCCTCAAGACTAAGGCATATCCAACAATCTCCCACTTTCACTAGTTCTAACTAGGCATGGGCCTAATCCCTATAGATCTAGTATGACCCTTGTACTTGGGCTGAGCCAGCTCCTTGGTCAATGGATCTGCAATGTTATCCTTGGTGTCCACTCTGTGTAATGAAATATCACCCCTCTCAGTGATTTCTCGTATGTGGTGAAACTTCCTGAGCACGTACTTCCTGTTCTTGTGTGACCAAGGCTCCTTAGCTTATGCAACAGCCTTGTTGTTGTCACAAAAGATATCAAAAGGATCCAGGATAGTCGGTACTACTCCCAATTCAGTGATAAACTTCTTTATCCTTATAGCTTCCTTAGCTGCATCACACGCTATAATGTACTCAGGTTCTATAGTAGGGTCAGCGATGGTCAATTGCTTGGAGCTCTTCCAGCTTATAGCACCACTATTAAGCAATGATACATACCCAGACTGTGATTGGTACTCATTCTGGTCTATCTGGAAGCTTGCATCAGTGTACCCAGTAACTGACAGCTTTTCCGGATCCCCATACACTAAGAAGCTATCCTTAGTCCGGTTAAGGTACTTTAGGATTGCTGTGACAGATTTCTAGTGGTCCTCGCCGGGATCTTACTGTTATCGGCTCATCATACTTAGTGCAAAGGTGACATTAGGTCTCGTACATAGCAAACCAACTTCATGTTCTCCCTGTCCTTCCTTATCTTAGGATAGTTCTTCTCACTAAGTTTTAACCCATGGCTCATTGGAAAGAAACCTTTCTTGGCCTGATCCATGCTGAATCTTTTTAGAACCTTATCTATGTACATGGCCTGACTTAGGCCTAGAAGCCGATTAGGTCTATCCCTGTAGATCTTGATCCTTAGGATCATCTCATCTTTGCCTAAGTCCTTTATTGTGAAGTACTTACACAACCACTGCTGTGAGCGGACGACCTGAAAGCGGAATGGGACGCGGTGAAGCAAATCGGGGAAAAGGAAATTTGGAAAATGTGTATTAGGGTTTTTGGAAAATGGGATTTCAATTATCTTGTTTTAGAAAACCATTGATTTTGTTTTGGAAATCTATTTTATAGAAAACTCTTTCCCATTTAATTGACTTAAAGACCTCGAAACCTAAATTTCAAGATCAGTGACAGAGTCGCCACCTGGATCAGCTCATTCGGGAAATTCTGATACAGCTCCCTACTGAGGGTCGACTACCGTTACTAATCCAGAGATTTAGGGTCTGGGCAATTTACCTATTCAACCTCTAGCTTGCATTCACTTTATAGTTTATATTACCATATTTTGTTCACTTTATTATCTTTTCCTATCCCATTTTGTTTTGTATTTACTTAACCCATAATCATACAAAAAAAATTGGAATAAATTACGGAATAAATAAATTATACATCCAGACAGTTTAAAAGAATAAAAATAAAGGCCACTTATACAACCAGATCGAATAAAAAGAAAAACTCTCGTTCTCACGTTACAAGCGCTTAATATACACGAGGATCTAGAAAATTTACAATTGCCTAGAATACAAGATAATCTATAAATTACATAAGAAATAAAAATTAAAAGCTACAAAATAGATGGTTAGCACAATTTAATTATAAACACACATAGGACTTAAACAAGACAGAATGGGATTTTAAGGAATTCAGGGGCATGCATTTAGGGGGATAGTCGGGTGAACTTGACTAGTTCGCCTAACTAGACCAGGAAAATGGTTTTGAAATGGCCTGTAGATTTTAATGAGAAATACATTTTTGATAATATTTTCTTTTTTCCGGTTTACTTCCATTTAGCATGCAAAGGTGGATCGGTTTTTGGGAGATTTGGGCCTCCGTCGTTGTTCTGTTCTAAATGCGATAACTTCAAAAATTAAATCTAAAGTCATGGACGCATAAGATAAATTCATTTTTGATGATTTTCTTATTTTTATGATTTTTTATAAGTTTTTATGGATTTTTTGCTTCTGAACGAAAATTACAGTCGCTCGACTGTAATTACAGCCGTGTGACTATAACCACAGTCGTACGACTATAACTACGGTCATGCGACTGTAATTCACCCATTTGTAGAAAATTTCTAAAATTATTTGAAGTGAAAGGAAATAACAGTGGGAGTTTGAATACAGTCGTACGACTATAACTGCGGTAGCAGAACTGTAATTACAGTCGTGCGACCGTTCATGCCTACAAGAATAGTCGTACGACTGTTCTTACTACCCAGAAATAGCAAAACAAAAAAATGATTTTATGCATGAAACCAAACCAAAACACACAAAAGATGAAGCAAAACACTAGTTTTAAGTGTATTTACCCTTGTAGCGTTAATCCACCATTAATTTGACCGCTGGAAACTCGTTAAATTGGCTTCGGATTGCTCCTTTTCCCCTTGTATGTCAAGGTACAAAAATAATGTCCAAAGATTCCAAGTGTCACAGATTTAAGCGAGTTTAGGGTCCGGAATTGATTATGTTTGATGTGTCAAGTTCTTAACCTATGATTTCTATCCGATTTTAACATTTACAACACCAGAATGAAGAGAAAAAGAGTAGGAGAAAATGGTGCTTTGGTGATTTTATTTCTTCTCAATTTCTCTCCTCAATCCCAATTATCTGTCTCCTTTTCTTCCCTTTTCTTTTCCTTTTCATATGTAACCCCTTTTTTCCTTTTCTTCTACTGTAGGAGCATTTAATGCCCCTCCCATCAAGCTTGCCTTTTCTTTTTTCATAGTATGGGCTGTTGCACCTACTGCGATCCTATAGTCATATGACTGTAATTTTCAATTACAGTCACACGACTGTAAATACAGTCGTGAGACTCCGTTTTTTTTTAAGGCTGGAAATTTCAGCGCTTATAACTGCCCCTCGCTTGATCAAATTCAATACCTGATGTCAGGTTTAAAAATACCTGCGGTGATGAATTTGAGAATGCGAAATGAAGCACCGTGCACACAAGAAAAGAAATGCGCAGCTGGCTTGTTGAAGTCTCACTATCATGATGATGATCTGAGTTGCTTGGACAAGTTGAAACGATACGGGGTCTAGATGATCTAAGGTGAAGCGGATCTGGGCTTGACACTGGGTCTATATTACCCGCAATGAATCTGCTAAAGTTCTAAGATGAAGTCGATCTGGACCTGACACTAGGTCTATGTTACCCGAGGTGGATCTGCTAAATTTCTGAGATGAAGCCGATCTGGACCTGACACCGGGTCTATGTTACCCGAGGTGGATCTGCTGAAGTTCTGAGATGGAGCCAATCTGGACCTGACACTGGTTTATGTTACCCAAGGTGGATCTGCTGAAGTTCTGATATGGGGTTGATATGGACCTGACACCGGGTCTATGTTACTAGAGGTGGATCTGCTAGATTTTTGAGGTGAAGCGGATTTGAAACTAACATCGGGTCTATGTTACCAGAGGCGGATCTGTGCCGGATCTATTTGTATCTGAGGCGGCGATGATGAATTTCCTGCATTTGAAATGGTGAGTCTTCATTCCTTGATCGAGAGATTTTGAACAAAAATTTTTACCGCTTCAATCAAGAATAAAGACTAGCTAGGGATGAATGTTAGTGTATGTTATGTATGTATGCATAATGATGCATATGCATGTGGATCCTAAAGGATGTATTTCTTACTGTTTGTTCGAGTTTGATATTTCTTGCTCCACTGGGGAAGTTGTGTCTTGTCACTGGTTGGGGAAAGTACACCATTCCTCTAATTGATCTTAGCCGGAGAGAGTTTATTCATTTCGCAATACAATTCTTGTATTTTCGTTGAGGATATGTGATGACTGCTGAGGAAAATTTGATGACTGTTGGGTAGAAGGTTGTGATATCCTTTGTAAAGACTCCACTAAGGAATAGTGCAAAGGATCTTGCTGGAGGGTACTGTAAAGGCTCCTGCTGGGGAATGTCGGAAGGGTTTTGCCTTTCTACACCAAGGAATTATGAATCTGGAAGTGCTCTAAATTTTGCCTAAACTGCCCAATATGGGTTTTCAACTCAGCGAGCTGCTCTAACTTTTGCCTGAGGCACCTTTTCGGTTTTCACCTCAGCGAGCTTCTTTTTTTTTTTTTTTAAACATGATAAAGCTTTAAGCGGTCTTGGTTGACAGGATTCATGAATTCATTTCCATCCATGTCCGTAATGCTGACACCCCATTTTGATAGCACTTTCTTCACAACATAAGGCCCTTCCCAATTTGGTCTGAACTTCCCGTGAACATCAACATTCGAAGGTTTTAATTGTTTCAGAACCAAATCTCCTGCTTTCAACTACTGCCTGAGGTACTTCACATTCCGATTATAGGCCCTAGCCATTCTACGCTGGTACATCTACAAATGGTCCAGTGCTTTTCGTCGTTTCTCATCTAGCGTTGCCAACTACTCGCATCTAGCTTGAGTCCATTCAGTCTCTGGTAACTGAGCTTCCAAGGTGACTCTGAGTGACTTAAGCTCTATTTCTACTGGTAATACTGCTTCCACACCATACACCAAGGCATATGGAGTTTCACCTGTTGGTGGTTTGACACTAGTTCTATAACCCCAAAGAGCGTATGGCAGTTTGTCAGCCTAATCTCTATAGGTGGTTACCATCTTTGATAGGATCTTCTTTATCGACTTATTAGCTGCTTCCACCACCCCATTAGCTTGTGGTCTATATGGAGAAGACCTATAATGTTTGATGCCATGTTCTGCAAGCAACTTAGCTATTGCCCCTTGAAACTGCACTCCGTTGTCAGTCACTACATGGTGGGCAATTCCATATCGAGCAAAGATGTTCTTTCGGATGAAATTGACCATCTGCTTAGCCGTTACAATAGCGAAGGATTCTGCTTCTATCCACTTCGAAAAGTAGTTAATGGCAACCACTATGAACCTATGTCCATTAGATGCCGTAGTATGAATTTCCCTAATCATATCTATCCCCCATGCTAAAAATGGCCTGGGAGATGCCATATTCTGTAGTTAAAGTGGTGGCAGATGACTGATATCAGCATAGATCTTGCACTCGTGACATCTCCTCACTTTACTCATACAATAGACCTGCATAGTCATCCAGAAGTACCCCTGTCTCATTATCTTCCTAGCCATAGCGAGTCCATTCATATGTGGACCACAGGATCCTGCTTGTACTTGCTGCATCACTTCTTCTGCTTCTTGTTCTGTCAAACACCTCAGAAGAACCCCATTTACAGTTCTCTTGTATAGCTTATCCTTAAAGATTCTGAACTGGCTGGCTAATCTTCTTAGCGAGACTTTGTCAGCAGTGCTAGCTCCTTCTGGATACATTCCTTCCTTCACATACTGGTAAATGTCAAAGAACCATGACTGCTGTTCAACTGTCAACTCCATCACCTCGTGTACATCAAAGCAGGGTTGCCTGGAAACCGCTTTAACCAGAGGTTGTATTTGTGTCTCTTCTGGGTTCTCCCACATAGAAGATAATGTTGCAAGTGCATCAGCCATCTTATTCTCATCTCTAAGGACGTGTCTAAATTCACACTGGCCAAACAACTCTCTCCTGTATTGGAGCAGCTCCAAGTAGGGCCGTAAGGCTTCTTCTTTCAGCTCCCATTCACCTTGAGCTTGCTTCAGAAGATCAAAAGTGAATCTCCAATGATCAAGACATCATTTGGCCCTAGCGTCAAAAGAGCTTCCATCCCTAATAAACATGCCTCATACTCTGCCCTATTGTTGGTTATGGGAAAATCTAGTCTCTTTGACAAAGGAATGATTTCAGAGTCCGGTGTCGCTACGATCACCCCAATTCCAGCACCCTTTCTATTCACGGCACCATCAAAGCATACGACCCATCTCTTTACTTCCACCATGGCTAGCTGTTCATCTGGGAACTCTAAATTCACCATATAATCTGATTCTAGTGGCTGACTTTCCAAAAATTCTGCTACGCTTGCCCTTTGATGGTTTTCTTGGTGACGTACTCAATGTCGAATTCTGAAAAAAGTAGATGCCATCTGGATAATTTCCCAACCAACACTAGTGCTTTATACAGATACTTCATTGGATCCACCTTGGCCACAGGCTGCACTTTGTATGATTGGAAGTAATGGCGCAACTTCTTAGTCAGCCAAATCATTGCTACACATGTCTTCTCTACCAATGTGTACTTGGTTTCATACTCCAGCAGCTTCTTGTTGAGGTAGTAGATAGGGTACTCCTTGTCATCTTGTTCTTATGCTAGCATTGTCCCTATGGAGGAATCTTCAATAGCCAAATACAAAATCAAAGGCTTTCCAAGAACTGGTGGGCTCAAAACTAGCAGATGTAAGCGTCGGGTTTTCCCGACCTCTATTATGAGAATTCCAGTGTTACCTATGGAGCGGACGAACTCGAATTAGACTTGGAAATGACAGAATGTTGCCTGGAGTTCCTCAAACATCCTAAAAACCAAGCTATCCATAATTTGAAACCTCCAAAAAGGTCTCCCGAGTGGTTTCTAGGGTTTAGGGTGCGTGTCTGGTTTTTGAAATTTTGCCCCAGCTCTTGTTAAAGCCACACGGCTCTAGACTAGAGCCATACGGCTCTAGTACAAACTAGAGCTATACAGCTCTAGTGGGTGAGCCAAGTTGCCTTGCAAAGTAGAGCAACTTGGGTCGGCAGAAGGGATTTTGGGCAAAATCAGAAAGTGAGGCGGCTATTTAATGTTCGAAATGATATGTGTGAGGAGAGTATAAAAGGAAAAAAATCAAATCAAGAGAGAAGTGGAGACTTTTGCAACCTTAGGCAGAAAAACAATTTTCAAGACACAGGGAGAAAAGAGAAACAGAGAAGAAAAAGAGAAGAGAACCGAGACAAAGCAACTAAGTGAGGACCCAGAAACATAAGGACTAAAACTTAAAATCAATCCCAAAACATTAAACACTAGTTGCTTAACCTTTGCTCATCGATTAGGGATTGTTTCGGATTATTTCGGATTGTTGAAGTTTTTGACCGGTTGAACTTCCAGGACACATTCCAAGCTTCCAATCCGTTGCTTGACGTTCAAAGCATCAAAACAACATTAAGGTAAACTCTGAGAGGCCTTAAACCTGTTTGCATTTTCTTTTCTGTGCGTTTTCTTCATTTTTGCAACTTTCGCAAAACTGGATTACCTGAATAGAGCCGGGCGGCTGTGTTCATGATGAACAGAGATGCTCAGTTCTGTTCTTCAAGGACAGATTTTTGGTTTGTCCCAATCGGCCGAAAACAGTCTGTTTTCCATTTTACGCATTCTGTTGTGATCATTTTCTGCCCAAATTCATCCGTATGCTATAAAATTTTGGTTTTCAAATTTCTGTACATACGGATATTTGGGGTTGTTTTATCTGAATCGGATCCATAGTTTATCATTAGCGGATCCCCGAACCCTATATAATCCCTGGAAAATATTTAAAACCAGCAAAATAGTGTTTTTCACAAATGTTTTTAGTGTGTTTATTGCATTTTGGACCATAGATGGATTGTGTATTTAGGAACCTACACGAACGGAACCCTGGATTCCGGGATAACAGACCCACAAAAATGGAAATTTGCATGTAACCGGGCCATATGTTTTCCAAAAATTGATTTTCCAGCACAAAAATTACAAGGCGTTTCAAAACTATTTAATAGGTCTAACCGGTCCGACCGGCCGGGTCGACCCGGTTACCCTCTAAGTGCATGCCCCTGTTTCCTAAATTCCCAATTCTGTCCTATTTGAGTTCTATCTGTGTGTGTGCAATATAATTCGTGCTAACCGTATATTTTGCAGCTTTTATTTTTATTTTATTTTCGCTGTAATTAATAGATTATCCCGTGTAAATTAGGTGGTTGTAAATTTTTAGATCCTCGTGTACTTAGGCGATTGTAAAAGTGAGGATGAGAGTTTTCCATTTTTATTCGATTGGGTTGTATAATCGGCCTCTATTATTTTTTGTATATTTTTGATGAATGCTTTATTTTTTCTGCAATTTATTTTCTGCATTTTGCTTTAACATCGGCTGATTTAAAATAAACAAATTGGGGTTAGAGAAAGATAATAAAGCAAATTAAATATGGTAATATAAACTGTAAAGTGAAAGCAAGGTAGAGGTTAAAGTAAGTCACTTGCCCGAACCTTAAATCTCTTGATTAGGTACCGTAGTCTACCCTCGATAAGGAGCCGTACCAGAATTCCCGGATGAGCTAATCCAGCTGGTGACTCTGTCACTGATCTCGAGATTTAAGTTTCGAGGTCTTTATGTTAAAATGGGAAAATGTTTTCTATAAAGGAAGTTTCAAATCAAATCAATGGTTTTTCCTAACTTAAGATAGACAAAACCCGCTTTTCCCCGGTTCGCTTCATCACGCTCTTGTTTCTTAAAAAGGTCGTCTGCTCATAGCGGACTTACCAGGTAAGCTTTGATCTTTTCAAATGCCAATTGACATCTGTCATTCCATGTAATAGGCTGATCTTTCTTTAACAGCTTGAAAATTAGCTCACACGTGGAAGTCAACCGTGCTATGAAACGATTGACATACTATAAGGAACACAAGAATGATCGGACTTCCTTATCTATTTTTGGGGCTGACATATCTTGAATAGCCTTGATTTTATTTGGGTCCATTTCTATTCCTCTCTGGCTGACTACATGGCCCAACAGCTTCCCTGATATGACTCCGAATATGCACTTCTTAGGGTTAAGTCACAAGTTATACTCTCCAATACGTGTAAGAAATCTATCCAGGATGGCAGGATGCTCCTCCTAGGTCATTGATTTAACAAGCATATCATCAACATACACTTCGACTTCTTTGTGGATCATATCATACAGCAAAGTTGTGATAGCCCTCTGGTAAGTGGCCCCAGTGTTCTTCAATCCGAAGGGCATTACTCTGTAACAAAAAGTGCCCCACTCTGTGATAAATGATGTCTTCCCTTTATCAATCATATCCATCAGGATCTGGTTATATCCTGAAAATCCATCCATGAAGGAGTACATTGCCGCCTTAGCTGTGCCATCGACCAAAACATCAATGTGAGGCAAAGGGATATTTTTTAAGGCATGCTTTATTAAAGTCCCTGTAGTCGACACACACTCTGACCCTTCCGTCTTTCTTGGGTACTGGGACAATATTGGCCAGCCATTTTGTGTATTCCACCACTTCAAGGAACTTGGCTTCGATCTGCTTAGCCACTTCTTCTTTCACCAATGTAGCCCATTCTGGCCTCAATCTTCTTAGTTTCTGCTTTACCGGCTTGAACTTAGGGTCTGTTGGGATCTTGTGAACTGCTATTTCCGTGTCAACACCTACCATGTCCTCGTATGAGCAAGTGAAAGCTTTAACATGTTTTAATATTTTTGTCAATTCTCTCTCTTCCTCG
The DNA here is from genome assembly GCA_039660915.1 of Euphorbia tirucalli. NCBI lineage: Eukaryota > Viridiplantae > Streptophyta > Magnoliopsida > Malpighiales > Euphorbiaceae > Euphorbia > Euphorbia tirucalli. Next base: position 13,697,125 of record CM077635.1, on the reverse strand, counting down.
GGTTTTAGTTCATGTGAAATGAATACCATGTTAGGATTTTCATCTGTACTTATGTTGATCTCATGCAATGCAGTGTCGTGAATGCTAAATATGCTTGATGTGATTCAAATGCATGCACATAATTATCAGGGTAAACATCACAAAAGTAAGCAAATTGGGATTTCATTGCATTGAATTTGTTATGGAGTACATCATTCATATTGAAAATGGAAGAAATAGATAAAACGAAATCATTTTTGTCCTCCACAAGTGGAGGGTCTTGCATTTCTTCATCTTTCTTGTTCATCCCCAGGACACTGTCCAGATCTGCAGCTACTTTGGCCTCTTGTTCAGCAGGAATAGTAGTCTCCTCAATTTTAGCCACCTGCACCTAAGCCTTCTTCATGATTCCTGCTATCTTGGTAACCACAAAATCCAAGCTTACCTTGATCATTAGCTCCTTCTTAGACCCCTCCTTGGATTTCCTAAATGCCTTGCTTAAGATGGCAGCTAGCGCCTCTGAAATTGCTTCTAAGGATTCATCACATATTTTCTCTTCAGCTTTCTGCTTGGACACTTCTGCTACTTTTGCTATCACTTTAGATGGCTCATTTTGTAAGACAGTAGGCTTAACAACTCTCTTCCACTGCCACAGGTGCTAGTCGCTCTTCCCGGCTCTTCTCAAATTCTGAAACATCAGAGAATATCACAAAGCCTGGGTATTCAGTACTCCCGACTCTCACTAGCTCAGCTTGGTCCTTATACGGCTCTTCTCCTACCTTGATGAATGACTTCATCATGGGCTTGCCATTCTTCCCTCTTTTCATACTTTTCCCCTCAGATGCCCCTGCTGTGTAGCCTAAGCCAAACTACCTTGGCTTTCTAGAATCAATGTTAAATTTGGGCACACCTTGTAAATTAGCTCTGAGTCCTATACCTAGAACAAAATTCTATTTATAGAGGTACTTAGACAACCATTTTGGCATATAGTTCTCGTAGATGACCATCGAAGCACCTGTGGTTTCCTCCTCACTAACCATGGCGACTTGGAATCCGCCGAATGGTATGATCTCTTCATTAACTGTAGTAACCACTGACTGAGAGTCTGCCTTAACTGTCACGACTTCATTACCTATTGAAAATTTTATCTTCTGGTGTAGAGTTAAAGGGACACCCCCCAGTGGGTGAAACCATGGCCTCCCAAACAGCAAGGAGAAGGTAACTGGAATGTCAATCACAGTAAAGATGACCGTCGACTTACCGGTCCTACCTCTACCTCAGCTTCGAAAGTTCCGATCACAATCCTTTTTGAATCATCGTAAAGCCTGATCATAGTGGAGGAATTTTTCAAACTATCTTTGCTTAGACCCAGGAATGGTAACATCTTTGAGGGACATATATTTAGGGTAGACCCATCATCTACCATCACACATGGCATAACCCTGTCAATGATGTTGACCTTAATATAAAGAGCTTTATTGTGAACCTTCCCCCCGTGTGGCAAATCTTTTTCCAAAAACACAATGTCAGGGGATCCAACATGAATCTTATCCAGTAAGTAACACATGGCCTTTGGAGACGCAATTGGAGACACTTCAATTTCAGAGAGCTTTTTAACCAATACAGCTCTAGGCTCTTTGGAGGTCAGCAATGAGTCTTTTTTAGTTGTGGGATGACCAGATCTTCTTTTTCTACCTCCTTCGATGCTGACATGCTGCCATATCCAGTCACTGGGGTGTTGTCATTCTGCTGAACCACTGGCTGGTATACCCTACACTCCTTGTTACATTTCGAACTTTGGGAATTTTTAGCTTCTCCACAACCGGCAACTTAACTGTCTCATCACATCCATATTCTTCGTACTCATCTTCTGAATCTAAGTCATCTAAGCTCATAGGCTTCACCTCCCTTTGCTCTGTCAGCTTTCCACACTCTGACTTTGCCCCAGTATCATTGGCCACCACAGACTGTGTGGTAGGGTTCGCTTGCAGGATTTGGGCGAAAATGAAATTGTCTGGTAAACCCGACTACACCATGCCAACCTGCCTTTCAAATGTTGGCAGTGGATTAGTCTTCATGCTGGGTTTGGCAGGCTCTTATAACTTTCCTTTGTCAATCAGCTTCTGGATAGCATCCTTCAGCCTATAGCAATTGTTGGTTCTGTGTCTTACCATGACGTGGTAAGTGTTAGGATTCGTCATTGGAAAAATAACGTGGCGCAGCGGAAAATACACCATTTAAAATTTTCTAGAATCCACCTATCGTGTCCAATTACCATTAATTAGAATAAAAACAATTTGAATCAAGAGAGATTAACTCACTGGATTCGTCTCCTCTAGAGACTGCTGTAGAATCGTTTCTTGAAACTGCGATCTCCAAAGTCCGGTGCACAACCAACTATTGAGCGGGAACTGGTGCTAGCCAAAGACGCGAAGAAATGGAGGTTTAATGCTGGGATTTTCGGCTGATTTGGGGCTGCTCTTGGTGGCTAAAATTTCTAGCAATTAATTAGGATTGAATTAGGGTTTTATTCCTTAAGTGTGCCCTTATTTGGACACCTTGTCTAATTGGGTTTTAATTAGGTTAATTAAACCTAAGCCCACTAGGATTATAATTACATAAATAAACTTTAATTAAAAAGTATATACTATTTAATTTAATTCTATTTGGCTAAATTTAATCACCCCTAAATAAAATTAAATCACACTTAAGTAAATACAATACATATATTTAATTTTTCTACTTAGGAAAGTTATTTAATTAATTGTTTACTTTATGTAATTCAATTAATTGATAAATTAATTAATTATATTATGTAAACTTATTAATTAAATAAATTTAACCCAATGTTAATTAATTACCTTGACACCGAATGTCAACTAATTAATTAACGCATTCCTTTCAATGTACATTACATGTACAATTTCTATAAGTTCTGGCTCAGTTGATCTATGTGCATGATCCTATGGGTCTGTGTTTATGTTGGTAGTAGGCCCAAGGCCCACAGACTGTAAGTGGGTTCTAGCAAACCATTATAGCCCCGAATTAAGACAGAGATGCAGCAGTCTTTCGAAGACACTCACCCAGTAGGAATCTCATAGTGTCCTTTGCCTAACAATATCAATATGAATAAACAAGAGGCATGGTGTCTGTCATCCTCTTCTATTGTTTATTATATTTCTTGATCTTGAGTTGACTGATTAATCAAATAAGCACCGACTTACTTGGTTATGGCCATACACTTATCAGTCCCACTCATCAAGTTTCCAATGATATCATCTCGGTGTTACCCAAGTGGCAATTCCATCACTTCATCATTAATATCAACATGTTCACTGGTCCACCCAATCATACCCATATTTAGCATCCTTTTACAGACCTGTTAGGCATATGTCAAAGTGAACTGGATTCCATATTGATGTTATAATGAAAACTGGTATGAGGACAAAAGAGAACTACTCAAGAAAGACCTATGACGTAACAACCATGTGGCTTTCTTATGCGGATCGATCTAGTGCCATGTCAATGACATGTACCTATATTCATGACTGACTATAAAAGTACTATGGCTAGTTAAGAACTGCCATACAGTCATCGAATATAGAAGTCTGTGGTTCTGTTCGTTCCCATTATCATAACAGACCTGGGATAGGTTTTATGATTATCAATCAATGGATACTCTACTCATATTATAGCACAAGATGTAAATGAAATAGATTAATTGCCTTTATTAATATGAGACAAATAATGTATTCATACAATGAGTCTTAATGTATATACAAATTACAAGAATCCAATGCCCTAAGAACTAGGGCAGACAAATAGTAAGTACAGAATTTGTCCTTATCCTCGTCTGCTGGTTTCTCAAATGGCGTGAGAGAGATTAACAGTCCACCATTCCTGCACTTCACAAAGATCTTGGCTAAGGAGAAGGCCCACGAGGATGTGCTGTGACCCTCCAGACCTTTGTTTTAGGTTCCTCGCTGCTGAGACACTGTAGCAACCCCAGCTTACTTAACCTCCGACACTTGCCCTCCTTTACTTGTAGAACTAGAACCAGACCCACTACTTGACCCAGTTGTAGTAGTCGACCGGTACCTATAGCTGTACCCAGAGCTTCTGCTACCCCAGTGGCTTGTAGCCTTTTCTTCCTCGTCTCTCTCAATCTTCATAGCCATATTGTAGACTTCACTTAACTCGTTGAAAGAGTGGAATTTCATGTTGTTTCTATAAATGTCTCTACTACCGTCAATCAACTTTTGAATCAACTCATCGTCATCAGGGTGGTTCTTTAGAAAAATCATCTTATTCATCCATCTCTGATAGTATTCATCAAAGGGCTCTTTTTGCTTCTGCTTAATCCTCTCCAGGTCATACAGCTTCACCTGGATCTTATTATTGAAGTTATAGTATTTGATGAAAGCCACCAACAAAGCTTTCGAGTCTGACTGCTCCTCCTTAGATAGAGAACTATACCAGGTCAAGGCTCCCCCTTTAAGTGTGGTTGGGAAGAAGTTGATTAATTACTGCTTGGTAGGGCCCGCTGTCAGCATGATTCTAGCGTAAAGGTTCACATGGGCTTCTGGTGAACCAATCCCTTTATAGGAAGGAATCTTCGACACTTGAAATCCGATGGGAAAAGTTTCAATACCCTTGCTGATCATAGCATCTACGTTCGCTCCTATCTTGGAGTCCAAACTGATAATGGCCCCCTTTTTTAATGCCGCTGCTAGTTCATCCAGTTCTGAACATTTGGCCTTTAGTTTCTTATCCATTGCGGCCTCAATTTCCTGTAGCTTCTCTTCATTAACTGAGGCATCAGCTCCATATTGAGATGATTCACCCTGTTTTTCTTTTCCAACCCCACTATTGCCAGCTTCACCAGTTTCCCTTGCAACTGCCTGCATCTCCTCTTTCAGAATATCACGGAAGTCCTGAGATTTCAAGAAATCCCTCAACATATCGGTGACATTAGATGTTTGGTTGGCCATCTCAAATTCCTTAACAGATTCTAATTCCTCACTTGCCATAACTGTCTTCCTCTTCTCACGCTCTCTTGCAGTCTGTGATCATGTTCGGGGTTGCTCCAGCTTACTCCCCTGTTTCATATCACACGGGGCAATGTTAGGGCTAATAAATGAATGGGATGATGATATGGGAGATGATGCTTTATGATGCTTCATGAATGAGGATGATAATGAATGAGACTTCCCTTGTTTTCATTCTTTTTTTTTTACTTTAGGAAGTCCCAAGTGTGCCCAATGCCATACGAAAGATGCAAAAGAGTCACGTGCGAGCTGCCACACAGACAGAGGTTCGGTGCCTTCAGGGCACCTAATGAACTATCGTGAAATGGTCGCGTGTGTACCGACACATGGGTAAAGTTTTGACGTTTTTCAGGTCTATGAGATGAAGTAAAATGGTCACGCAGGGGCCATTCCACAGACAGAGTTCTGATGCTTTTGAGGCATGTGATGTGAGATGATGTTGTAGAAAAGTTACGTGTAACTTGGAACACAGACAAGGGTTCGACGTTAGTGGAACACCTTGAATGATCTGACAATGTTATGAAATGCCCCTATATGTACACTAATCCAATACTCGGGGAGTACCATGAATGATTTAACAATGTCATGAAACAGCCTAATGTGGGCTGTGATGCACAAGCAGGACTTCGGCGTTACTGTGACACCAATGAGTATGATGTGTTGTAATGATGTCGTGTGACTCACCACATGGGAATAGACCTAAGACCATTGTGGTCCCCTATTGAATGAAATGGTCTAATGAAATGGCCGAGTGCAATCCGGTGCACAGGCAAAACACGCGTAGTTTTGGGACTCTCGATATGTTATGAAATGAAATGATCGTGAAGGGCACACTCGGAACATCCTTTAGTAGGTAAGATGAGATGAAATGAATGTCTATGTCACATAATGGAAGTGGCTACATGAAAATGTGGTTAGGACTCATGACACACGAGATGATGTCATGTATGTTTCATGGAAATGTTACACACGAGATGCAAAATAGCATACAAATAAAATGTCATGGCATCACAAAAACGTGGTTAGCGTCACACATATGTCAATACTTTGAAAATTGCTATAAAAGATATGTTTAGAATTGGCACACAAATGGTCATGCATTTTTAATGCTTCGTGAAAAAGTCAAATAAAAACACCACGGAACAAACGTTAGCACATGCAATAATATGCACTCCTTTCCAACCTTATTTCTCCTTTCGAATGGTCTCGCATTCTTCCTAGGTGTTGGATCTCTTTGGCATCAGCAGGGGATACCAAAGGTGCACACTCAATGTCTAATTTTGAATTTATGTTTTGGTAATCCTAAGGGAAGTTACTAAGCCATTACATATGGGCCAAAGTCAAAACCAAGGGTCGTACAAGCTCCCATAGCGAACATACACTCCTCACCATAGAACATGATGTATGGTCATGCGGTGCTATGAGTGCCTTACCCCGTCAGGTGCCTCCAATCCTGGTGGAAGAGATAGGTCACCTTCTTGAGTAAACCAGGGTGGATCAGTGTATTGGAGGGATTGAGAATAAGAAAATGTCATGATATGCAAGCACAAACAAATATGGCATTACAAACTGGTAAAGTGACTGCAAGCGAGGTTATATTTCAGTAGTTGCCTAAGTTCCTTAAGTTTTTGTGAAAACTTTTTAAGAAACTTGTATTCCCCGGCAGAGTCGCCATTGTGAGCGGACGACCTGAAAGCAGAATGGGATATGGCGAACCAAACCAGGGAAAAGGAAATTTGGAAAATATGTATTAGGGTTTTTGGAAAACGGGATTTCGATTATCTTTTTTTAGAAAACCATTGATTTTATTTTGGAAATCTATTTTATAGAAAACTCTTTCCCACTTAATTGACTTAAAGACCTTGAAACCTAAATTTCAAGATCAGTGACAGAGTTGCCACCTGGATTAGCTCATCCTGAAAATTCCGGTACAGCTCCCTACCGAGGGTAGACTACTGTACCTAATCCAAAGATTTAGGGTCCGAGCAACTTACCTATTCAACCTCTAGCTTGCATTCACTTTATAGTTTATATTACCATATTTTGTTCGCTTTATTATATTTTCCTATCTGATTTTGTTTTGTATTTACTTAACCCATGCTCATACAAAAAAAATTGGAATAAATTTCAGAATAAATAAATTATACATCCAGACAGTTCAAAAGAATAAAAATAAAGGCCGCTTATACAACCGGATCGAATAAAAAGAAAAACTCTAGTTCTCACGTTACAAGCGCCTAATATACACGAGGATCTAGAAAATTTACCATTGCCTAGAATACAAGATAATCTATAAATTACATAAGAAATAAAAATTAAAAGCTGCAAAACAGATGGTTAGCACAATTTAATTATAAACACACATAGGACTTAAACAAGATAGAATGGGATTTTAAGGAATTCGGGGGCATGCATTTAGGGGGATAGTCGGGTGAACTCGACTAGTTCGCCCGACTAGACCTGGAAAATGGCTTTGAAATGCCTTATAGATTTTAATCAGAATTACATTTTTGAAAATATTTTCTTTTTCCGGTTTACTTCCATTTAGCATGCAAAGGTGGGTTGGTTTTCGGGAGATTTGGATATCCGTCGTTGTTCTGTTCAGAATGCGATAACTTCAAAATTTAAATCTAAAGCCATGGATGCATAAGATAAATTCATTTTTGATGATTTTATGATTTTTATGAGTTTTTATGGATTTTCTGCTTTTGGACAAAAATTACAGTCGCCTGGCTGTAATTACAGCCGTGCGACTATAACCACAGTCGCACGACTGTAACTACGGTTATGCGACTGTAATTCACCAATTTGAAGAAAATCGCCAAAATTGTTTGAAGTGGAAGGAAATTATAGTGGGAGTTTGAATATGTTCGTACAACTATAGCTACGGTAGCACGACTGTAATGACAATCGTGGGATCGTTCATGCCTATAAGAACAGTCGTACGACTATTCTTACTACCCAGAAACAGCAAAACAGAAAAAATGATTTTATGCACGAAACCAAACCAAAACACATAAGAGATGAACCAAAACACTAGTTTTAAGTGTACTTACCCTTGTAGTGCTAATCCACCATCGATTTGACCGTTGGAAACATCTTAAATTGGCTCCGGATTGCTCCTTTTCCCCTTGTATGTCAAGGTACAAAAATAATGTCCAAAGATTCCAAGTGTTATGGATTTGAGCAAGTTTAGGGTCTGGAATTGATTACGTTTGATGTGTCAAGTTCTTAACCTATGATTTCTATCCGGTTTTATGCTTTACAACACCAGAATTAAGAGAAAATGAGTCAGAGAAAATGGTGTTCGGTTGATTTTTTTTTTCTTCCCAATTTCTCTCCTCAATCCCAATTGTCTGTCTCCCTTTTCTCCCTTTTTCTTCTCCTTTTTATATCTAACCCCTTCTTCTATTTTCTTCTGCTGCAAGAGCATTTAATGCCCCTCCCATTAAGCTTGCCTTTTCTTCTTTCGCGGTATGGGCTGCTACACCTACTGCGATCCTATAGTCGTACGACTGTAAATACAGTCGCACGACTATAATTACAATCATAGGACTTGGATTTTTTTTAAGGCTGGAAAATTCCGGCACTTACAACTGCTTTACTCTTTGTAGTGTTGGTATGTCGCTTCCAATCAGAAGGATGTCATCTATATATAATACCAGGAAAGTGACGATGCTCCCACTAATCCTCTTATACACACATGGCTCATCTTGATTCTGTATGAAGCCATATTCCTTTATGGCTCATTGAATCTAAGATTCTAACTTCGGGATGCTTGCTTCGATCCATAAATGGATCTTTAAAGCTTACATGCCTTTCCGAGATGCTTTGGATTGATAAAACCCTCAAGTTGTGTCATGTACATATCCTTGAGTAGCTTTCTATTAAGGAAAGCGGTTTTGACATCCATCAGCGGTTATGGCCAGCAGGATCCTAATGGATTTTAGCAACTGGTGAGAAAGTTTCATCTTAGTCTATTCCATGGACTTGTTTGAAACCTTTAGCAACAAGCGGCCCATTGAAGGTATTGTCGGCCTTCAGCTTGTAGCACCACTTGCAACCTATGACCTTAGCACCCGGAGGTGGTTCAACTAGGTTCCAAACCTAATTATCATACATAGATTACATCTCTGCCTCTATAGCTTTGCGCCAGTTGGCAGACTATGAGCTAGCAATGGCCTCTTGGTAGGTTTTGGGCTCTTCCTTATCAAAGATGAAAAGAGTGTGATCATCAGTAACTAAAAACCCATATCTCTATAGTTCCCGATGATCCCTACCAGACCTTCTAGGTCCTTGTGTGACCTGGGCTAGTGCTTCCTCCTATGAAAGCTCCACCCTGGTCTCTGAGTTGTCCTCTTCTGGAGTTTGTGAGCTTGAAACTTCCCTGAGTTCAAAATCGCTCCCACTGTCTTTCTTGGAAATGAAATTCTTTTCAGGAAAGACCTTTTTTCATGCCACGAACACCTTGTTCTCAGTGGGGTTGTAGAAGTAATGCCCTTTGGTTTCCCTAGGGTAGCCTACAAACAGGCATTTATCAATTTTGGGTTCCAGTTTGCCCCTAGTCGATTTCTTAACATGTGCATCATAGCCCCAAATCCATAGGAAAGACACATTTGGCACCCTGCCCATCCATATTTCATATGTGGTCCTTTCCACAGCCTTAGTCGGAGTATTGTTCAAAATGAGAGCTGCTGTCTTAAGAGCGTATCCCTATAAGCTTGTTGGGAGAGAGGCATGACTCATCTTTAAGCGGACCATGTACATCAAGGTCCTGTTCCTCCATTCGGACACTCCATTCCATTGTGGTGTTCCTGGAGGACTAAGCTATGGAATGATTCCATGCTCTCTTAGGTATGAGTCAAACTCTAGGATCATATACTTGCCTCCTTGGTCTGAGTGAAGGGCTTTGATATTTCTACCTCGTTGGTTCTGTACTTTGTTCTTAAATTCCTTGAACCTATCAAGGGTCTTAGATTTATGTTTCATCAGATAGACATAGCCATATCTGCTAATATCATTCGTGAAAGTGACAAAGTACAGATGTCCACCTCTGGTGGCTGCACTCATGGGCCTATATATGTCTGAATGTATTAGGTACAATAAGCTAGTAGCCTTTTTAGCTTTCTTACTAAACAGCGCTTTAGTCATTTTACATAGAAAACAAGACTCACATATATCAAGTGACTCCATGTCAAATGATCCTATGATTCCAGCTTTGTGAAGCTTAGCTATGCGCTTCTCGTTTATATGGTCTAAATGATAATGCCAAAGGTAGACATGATTAAGTTCTTTACCCTTAACCCTTTTAGTATTTACGTTATAGACATGATTAGTTCCATTTAAATCCAGGATATACAGGCCATTATTTAATAGAGCTTCTCCATAAAATAATCCCTCTCTAGATAAACCAATTCTACCATTAGAAATAATAAAATTAAATCTAGAAATATCTAAAACTGAAACTGAAATAATATTCCTGCACATAGCAGGTACAAAATAACAATGTTCTAGAATCAAAACTAATCCACTAGGCATCAACAGATGGTACTAGCTGATCTCTATGGTAGCTACCCTTGCTCCATTTCCAACCCTCAAGTCCACATCTCCGGATCCCAGTTGTAAGCGCCGGAATTTTCTATACTTAAAAAAAAAAAAAAAGAGAAGAAGAGAGTCGTACGACTATTGCTACAGTCGTACGTCTGTAATTTAAAAATTACAGTCGTACGACTGTAATGTCGGGCAGACTGCAGAGGCCTATACCTCTGCAGCAGAAATGGAAGAAAAAGAGGAGGAGCATTAATTGCTCGGGTTTGGCAGCAAGCAAGCAGGAAAAGAAGTGATAAAAAGGAGAAAAAGAAGAGAAAAAAAGGAGATTTCTGGTGAGAAGGGACTTAGAGAGAGAAAAAGAAAACCACAAAAAAAACTCACTTTTCTTCCTCTTTGATTTTCTTCAATTCTTGAAATTAAGCCTAAAACTTGTTAGAAATCTCTAGGTTGATCACTTAACTACACAACTAAATCAAGAACTTGGACTTAAACAATCAGAATCCCTTGCAAATTTGGATTTTTGGACTCAAACTCCCAACTTCCATTCCAAAGGAAAAAGTGCGAATTCGTTGGGATTGGAGCGACGCCAGGGGTCAAAACGACTTGGAATAGCTTCTAAAAAGGTAGTCACTTCCTTTCCTTACACTTTTCCTCGCTTTCTGGGTGTTTGAAGTGAATTTTTGTGCGTTTTTTGCTGCAGTTTCGTATTTCTGTTCCTGGAAACTAAGAACAGTCGTGCGACTGTTCTTAGCTTTCATGAACAGTCGTACGACTGTATATACAGTCGTACGACTGTTCTTAGTTTTCAGCCAATTTTTCTTCAGTTTTGGTCCAAAATGAATTTTTGTTGAAATTTTGATCCTGAATTGATCACAGTCACACGACTGTAAACTACAGTCGTACGACTGTAATCATTATTTCAGAATCAGAATTTCAGCTTTTATCCGTAAAAAATCCCAAAAAAATTAGAAAATCCCGAAAATCGTCAAAATGAATTTTGTTATGTGCATCACGACCGTAGATTTAATTTTCAGTAAATTCGCATTTAGAACAATTCAACGACGGAGACCCAGTTCTCCCGAAAACCGACCCACTTAATATATGAAAAATGCATGTAAACCGGAAAAATTGTTCTTCGAAAATGATTTTCTCACAAAACCAAAAATACAGGGACGTTTCAAAATGTTTTCCAGGTCTAATCGGGCCGGCTAGCCGAGCCGACCCGGTTATCCCCTAAATGCATGCCCCCTAATTCCCTGATTTCCCATTCTGTCTGTTTGAGTCCTAATTGTGGCGTGCTGTATATATTGTGCTAACCCTCTGTTTTGCAGGTTTTAATTTCTTTTTATTTTTATTTTTTATTTTGGATGTAATTTAATAGATTAAATCGTGTATTTAGGCGGTTGTATTTTTCTAGATTCTCGTGTATTCTAGGCGATTGTACAAGTGAGGCGAGAGTTCTTATTTTTCCATTCGATTTGGTTGTAAGCCAATTAATAGTTATTTCTTTTCCTTATTTTTGTATTAAAAGTTTTGTGTGCGCGCTGTATGTTTTTTATATTCAATAAAATGGACTTTAGATTTTGAAATACCATTCGAGAACATTGGCTATATTTATTTTAATTAGACACGAAATAAGGGACTTGTCCGGACCCGAATCTCTGGATAGTGTAGCGGCCGTTCGTCCGGTTCGGCTACATAAGAATTTCCCGGTTGAGCTGAGCCGGGTGGCGACTCCTACAATATTCATCGAGGCTTAGGTCTCGGTTCTTTTACGTATTAATTCTATTTATTTTCCAAAACGTGGTTTTCCATTATAAAAACCCCACGCGAGGGAGGGATCCGCCCGAGATCGTGGCGCCCCATCCTGAAAGGGAGTCCCGCGTCCCGTCGAAAACGCGTCGTCTGCTCACAGTGGCGACTCCGCTGGGGATAGAGATTCTTCAAAAAGTTTTCTTAAAAACTTAAAAGAATTTGACAAGCCCTGAAAAGTGTCTAATTAAAATAAGGCGGATGATTCTCTTTTGGCATTTTATTTGCATTTTAGTTAGCCATTTTTGCATTAGATTAGGTATCCTTTATAGCCCGGTGGATCGTTGAAGTGTCGCCTAAGTTCCTCCTGGTCTTAGGGGCACGAATACGAAACACCACTCGTAGCCTCGTACGAACCCCTTCGTTCGGACCCTTGAGTGGGGAGAAGTGAGGAGTATATCTTGCTATGAGAGCCTTGATGTTATCCCGACTTGGACCGAACCCATATAGGCAACTCTAGTTGGATTCCCTTAGGATGCCAAAATAATTGTGTGAATAGTAATAAAATCGCGCCTTCATCACCCCCGGTTGGTGATTGAAGTGAACCCCACCTAGGACTCGGTTAGAAATTTTTGAGACCGACCACATTGGAGGAATAAGGTTGGAAGAATTCGTTTTGCTTGCTACGTGTTCTTCACCGTTCCGTGACACATCACCGATGCATGCATAACATACCATAATCACCATTTTCCATACACATGACATACCATACACAAACATTTTTGTGTGATACTAACCCACATTTTTTATGCAGCCATTTTGCACTTTATTTCGTGTGTAAAACATCAATTCATTCGCTTGTCATCCATACTAACGGTTTCTTTTTCAGCCATAACATTAACTTGTGTGATTAGCATTTTATTTTTGACATAGCATACATAACATCATTATATATGTCATGCATCTTAACCCACGTTTTTATGCAGCCATTTGCATATTGTGTGACATGTTCATTCACTACATTTCACTTAAATTAAATTAAGGGGCATTTCAAGGACGCCTATCATGACCATCCCATCCCATTTCATAACATATCGGGTACCCAAAATTACCCGAGTTTTGCCAATGCACCGGATTGCATTCGGCCATTCCGTTTCATTTAATAAAAGCCACTACGGCCTTAGGCCCATTTTCGTGTAATAATTTACACGATGCATTTCATGACATCACACCCATCCATCATAAACATCATATAACATTGTGGTCCACATCCGACCACTTCATGACATTAATTCACCATTCAAGGTACTCCCCGAGTACCCGATTGGTATACATATAGGCCCATAACATCACCAAATCATGAAAGGCGTTCCTCGAATGCCGAATCCTTGTCCGTGTTCCTGTTACACGTGACTTTCTCATAACATCATTCCATATGCTCAAAAGCATTAAGACCTTGTCAGTGGGCCCGGCCCATGCGACCATTTCATAGCATGCCGCAGACCTACAAAGCATCAAAACTACGTCCGTGTGCCGGTATACACGCGACCATTTCATGAATTCATTAGGTGCCCCAAAGGCGCCGAAGTTTTGTCCGTGTGATGGCCCACACGTGACAGTTTTGCATAAACATTGGGTGTTCTCGGAATGCCTCGGAAAAAAAATAAATAATAAGAAGAAGAAACCATTCATATCATCATTCCACATATAATTCCACTCCATGCATCTCAAGCATGTTCAATGTCTTAACTTTCATGTCATATCACGTCATTCATTCACGACCCTAACACCTCCTGTCTAATCCCAAGCAGAACACACTGGAGCGACCTTGGACAAGATCCCAAGCTTCAAGGGCAGCTAGGAGACAAAGGGTAGTTGAGAGTGATAGTGATTCTGAATCTGGGGAAGGCGTGAATATGGCAGAGCAGACACCGAATATGGCTGATGTTCTGAGAGATTTCTTCAGGTCGCAGGATTTCCGCGATATGTTAAAGGAAGAAATGAGGGTGGTGGTTAGAGAAGCTGGTGAGACCGGTGGTAGTGGAGCCGGGAAGGAAAAGGAAGCTGAGTCATCCCAACACGGTGGTGACGCTTCGGCTAGTCTTGAAAAGCTGCAGGAGATAGAGGCAGCTATGGAACAGAGGATGAAAGCCAAGTGTTCTGAATTAGACGAGGTCATGGCCCAGTTGAAGAAAGGGGTCGGGATCAGTGCTGAATCTAAGAAGGGGGTGAATGTTGACGCCATGATCAGTAGGGGCATCGAGACATTTCCTATCGGCTTCCAAGTGCCGAAAGTCCCCACTTACAAAGGAATGGGCTCGCCGGAGGCCCATGTGAATTTATACGCCCGGGTTATGCTAACAGCAGGCGCTACCAAGCAACAATTGATTAATCTGTTCCCCACCACACTGGAGGGAGGTGCTTTGGGATGGTATAACTCACTGTCAGAGGAGGAGCAGTCTGACTGGGAAGTATTGTCAGCAGCCTTCATCAAATACTACAGCTTCAACACCAAAATCCAGGTGAAGCTGTATGATTTGGAGAGGGTGAAGCAGAAATTCAATGAGCCCTTTGATGAATACTACCAGAGGTGGATGAACAAGATGATCCTCCTAAAGAACCGCCCCGATGAAGACGAGCTTATACAGAAGCTCATTGATGGCAGTAAAGATATCTTCAAGAACAACATGAAATTCCATTCCTTCAAGGAGCTTAGTGAGGTCTATAGTATGGCCATGAAGATAGAAAGGGATGAAGAGGAGAAGCCAGCTAGTCAGAAAGGGGGAAGAAGTACAGGGTATGGTTCAGGGTATAGATCAACCATAGCAGCCGGGTCTGGCAGTGGGTCTGGTTCAGGTGTTAGTGGCAAGCAAGGGCAGTCATCAGAAGTGAAGCGGGTTGAGGTGGCTACTGTGAATCAGCAGCAAGGCAACCAGAATAGGGGTCCTGGAGGACAAGGCATAACACCCTGGACTCTTACTTTGGCAAAAATATTCGCCAAGTGTAGGAATGGTGGCTTATTACAGTCCTTGAGGCCATTTGAGTTCCCACCTGAAGCTGACAAGGATAACTTCTGCACCTATCATGTGGTGACAGGCCACCGGACCAATAACTGCTATAAGCTAAGGGATGCTATCCAGAAGCTTATCGACGAGGGAAAGTTGCAAGAACCACCTAAACCTAGCACTAAAACTAACCCACTACCGGCATTCGAGAAGCGGGTTAACATGGTTCAGTCGGGGTTACCGGCTAACTTCATATTTGCCCAAGTTCTGCAAGCGAACCCTATGATTCAGGCAGTGGCGGTAGGGGAACCCGGAGTGGAGCCCGAATGTGAAGGAAAAGGAGGGGTGTAAGGAGATCAAGCCCATAAGTTTGGATGACCTTGATTCCGAGGATGAGTACGAAGAATTTGACAGAAGAGAGGCTGCCAAACTCCCAGCTGTTGAGAAGCTGAAGATTTCAGAAGTGCAGCATGTAACCCGAAGTGGAAGGGTATATCAACCGGCAGATCAGACGAAAGATAAAGCACCGATGAATGGGTCGGGTAGTACTTCGGCACCGGAAAGAGTCGAGAAAGAAGACTTGGTCATTTCCCAACTGAAGAAAACCCCTGCACAAGCTAGTTTGTGGCACTTGCTTATGACCTCCAAAGAGCATAGGGAGGCTTTAATGAAGAAGCTATCAGAAATTGAAGTCTCCCCTATAGCTTCACCAGAGGCTATGTGCTGCTTGCTAGACAAAGTCCATGCTGGAGCTCCTAATATTGTTTTCTCTGAGAAAGACCTACCAGCAGAAGGAAAGGCCCACAACAAGGCTCTTTACATTAGAGCCTATATCATGGATAAGGTGATGCCCTGTGTTATGGTGGATGACGGCTCAGCTCTGAATATTTGCCCACTGAAAATGCTACCGTTTCTAGGCATGAATGAAGAAGTGTTGAAGAAGTCCTCAACAGTCATTCGGGCGTATGACGATTCTAAAAGAACAGTGATAGGGACCTTTGAAACAGAAGTGGAAGTTGGACCCATTAAGTCCATGGTTGTCTTCACAGTGATCGATATCCCAGTCACATTCTCCCTATTGCTTGGAAGGCCCTGGTTCCATCCTTTGGGAGGTGTTCCTTCCACATTGCATCAGAAGATTAAATTCTCTATGAATGACAGAATTGTGACTGTTGAGGCGGATGCCCAGTCGATGGTAGCTGCAGTGGATGAAGGAGTGGTTCCTTTTGGTGGATTCCAAATTGCTGTCATTAGGAAAGAAGAAACCACAGATGCCCCTATGGTTCTTTACGAGAACTACATGCCGGAGTGGCTATCCCGATATCTGTACAAGCTGAACTTTGTCCCGGGGATGGGACTCGGGATTAATCTGCAAGGTGTGCCAGAATTCAAGATCGACTCGGGAAAGTCAAAGCAGCACGGTCTTGGGTTTGTAGAGGGGTCATCCGAGCAGAAGAACCTGAAAAAGGGTAAGAATGGCAAGGTCATGATGAAACCATTTCTGAAGGCGGGAGAAAGCCTTTATAAAGGCCAAGCTGAACCGGTGCTGGTTGGAAATCTCGAGCACCCTGGCTTTGAGATCTTTGCAGATGTTGTGGATTTTGAGAAAAGCCAGGAAGAGCCAGTAGCCCCTGTAATGGTGGAGGAAGCAGCTGCTGAATCTGAATTTTTGAAAGGAGAATCGTCTGAGGTGATAGCAGAAACCATAGAGGCGGCCGAGGAAGAAGATGAAAAGAAGACCTGTGTTGAAACTACAGAAATCATCTCAGGTGCTTTGACTGCTGCATTGAACAAAGCTTTTGGGAAATCCAAGCAAGGATTTGGCGAAGAACTGATGGCCAAAGTGAACTTAGACTCTGTGGTTGCTGAAATCGCCAAGATTATGGAAAAAGCTAAGACACAGGTGGCCGAGAAAGCTGCAGTTCCAGATGATGCTCTGAAAGGGAAGATGGAAGCTGAGGAAGAACAAGGCCCTCCGCCTGTGGAGGATGAAAATGATTTTGTTGTATCTATTTCTTCCATTTTCAATGTAACTGATGTACTTTATGATAAGTTCAATGCAATGAAATCCCAATTTGCTTACTTGTGTGATGTTTATCCTGATAATTCTGTGCATGCATTCGAATCACCATCAAGCATATTTAGCATACATGACACTGCATTGCATGAAATCAATATAAGTACAGATGAAAACCCTAAAATGGTACTCATTTCACATGAGCTAAAATCCGAGGAAGAAAAAGAATTAATAAGAATACTCCAAAAACATGTTAAAGCTTTCGCCTGGTCGTATGAAGACATGCCGGGTGTAGATACAGAAATAGCAGTGCACAAGATCCCAACGGACCCCAAGTTCAGACCGGTAAAGCAGAAGTTGAGAAGACTAAGGCCGGAATGGGCTACACTGGTGAAGGAAGAAGTGGCCAAACAGATAGATGCCAGGTTTCTCGAAGTGGTGGAGTATACGGAATGGTTAGCCAACATTGTCCCTGTGCCTAAAAAGGATGGAAGGGTCAGAGTATGCGTTGATTACAGGGCTTGAATAAAGCATGCCCAAAAGATAACTTTCCACTGCCATATATTGACGTCCTACTTGATAGCGCAGCAAAAGCGGCAATGTACTCCTTCATGGATGGCTTCTCGGGATACAATCAGATTCTGATGGATGTGATCGACAAGGTGAAAACATCGTTTATCACAGAGTGGGGTACCTTCTGTTACAGAGTGATGCCTTTTGGATTGAAGAACGCCGGTGCCACTTATCAGAGGGCTGTCACAACTCTGTTGCATGATATGATCCATAAAGAAGTCGAAGTGTATGTCGATGATATGCTTGTTAAATCAACAACCCGGGAGGAACACCCTGTTATCCTGGATAGATTTCTAACACGCATTGGAGAGTACAACTTGCGGCTTAATCCGAAGAAGTGCATATTCGGGGTAACATCAGGGAAGCTGTTGGGCCATGTAGTCAGCCAGAGGGGAATAGAAATGGACCCAGATAAAATTAAAGCCATCCAAGATATGCCAACTCCAAAGACTGAAAGGGAGGTCAGATCATTCCTGGGTTCCTTGCAGTATGTCAGCCGCTTCATAGCCAAGCTAACTTCCACTTGTGAGCCAATCTTCAAGCTATTAAAGAAAGATCAGCCAATTGTGTGGGATTACAAGTGTCAGCTGGCATTCGAGAAGATCAAGGCTTACCTGGTAAAGCCACCAGTGTTGAGCCCTCCAATTCCAGGGAAGCCTCTGATTTTATATTTGGCGGTTGAAGAATCCTCTATAGGGGCAATGCTTGCACAAGAACAAGATGGCAAGAAGGAATATCCTATCTATTACCTTAGCAAGAAATTGTTGGAGTATGAAACCAAGTACACACTGGTGGAGAAGACATGTGTGGCGATGATTTGGTTGACCAAGAAGCTGCACCACTATTTCCAATCCTACAAGATACAAGCCGTGGCTAAGGTGGATCCAATGAAGTACCTCTACGAAGCACCAGCATTGGTTGGGAAACTGTCCAGGTGGTTGTTACTTTTGTCTGAATTCGACATCGAGTATATCACGAAGAAAACCATTAAAGGGCGAGCCGTGGCAGAGTTTCTGGCAAATCAACCCCTAGAATCAGATTACACAGAGAACCTGGAATTCCCTGATGAGCAGTTGGCCATGGTGGAAGTGAAAAGATGGGTCATGTGCTTCGATGGGGCAGTGAATAGAAAAGGTGCTGGAATCGGAGTACTTATAGCAACACCAGATGGTGAGGTCATTCCTTTATCCAAAAGGCTGATCTTTCCTGTAACCAACAATGGAGCGGAATATGAAGCATGCTTATTTGGAATGAAGACTTTGTTAACCTTAGGAGCAAATGACGTCTTAATTGTCGGTGATTCACTTCTAGTGATCAGGCAAGCTTAGGGTGAGTGGGAACTAAAAGAAGAAGCCTTACGGCCATATTTGGAGCTGCTACAGTTCAGAAAGGGTTTATTCGGCCGGTGTGAATTCAGACATGTCCCCAGAGATGAGAATAAGATGGCTGATGCATTAGCTACTTTATCCTCCATGTGGGAAAATCCAGAAGAGACACAAACTCAACCACTGGTTATAGCCACTTCCAGGCATCCTTGCTTCGAAGTGCATGAAGTAATGGAATTATCAGCTGAAGAAAAGCTGTGGTTCCTTGACATCTACCAGTATGTTAAGGAGGGGAAATACCCAGAAGAGGCCAGTGCTGCTGATAAGTTGACACTGAGAAAACTGGCTAGTCAATTCAGAATCTTCGAGGACCAGTTGTACAAGAGAACAGCACATGGAGTCCTTTTAAGGTGTTTAACAGAACGAGAAGCAGAGGATGTGATGCAGCAGGTACATGCAGGATTCTGTGGGCCACATATTAATGGACTTGCCATGGCTAGGAAGATCATGAGACAAGGCTATTTCTGGATGATGATGCAAGTAGATTGTATAAGAAAAGTGAAGAGATGTCATGAATGTCAGATCTATGCAGACATTAGTCATCTTCCTCCACTTGAACTTCAGAATCTAACGTCTCCTTGGCCGTTTTCAGCATGGGGGATAGATATGATTGGTGAAATTCATCCAGCTGCATCTAATGGGCATAGATTCATAGTTGTGGCAGTTGATTATTTCTCCAAATGGGTCGAAGCGGAATCCTTCACTAATGTTACAGCCAAGCACATGGTCAAGTTCATCCAGAAGAACATCTTCACTCGGTATGGGATTCCTCACCACATAGTAACTGATAATGGAGTATAGTTTCAAGGGGCAACAGCTGAGCTATTTGCAGAGCATGGAATCGAACATCATAAGTCCTCTCCATATAGACCACAGGCTAATGGTGCAGTAGAAGCAGCTAACAAGGCAATAAAGAAGATCTTATCAAAGATGGTAACCACTTACAGGGATTGGGCTGATAAACTGCCTTATGCTCTTTGGGGTTACAGGACCAGTGTCAGAACGCCAACAGGAGAAACTCCTTACGCCTTGGTATATGGAATGGAAGCAGTGTTACCAGTGGAGATAGAGCTCAAGTCACTTAGAGTTGCCCTAGAAGCTCAATTACCAGAGACTGAATGGGTTCAAGCCAGGTATGAACAGTTGGCAGCATTAGATGAAAGGCGACTAAAAGCACTAGATCACTTGCAGATGTATCAGCGCAGAATGGCTAGAGCCTATAATCGAAATGTGAAGTACTCCAAGCGGCAGTTGAAAGCAGGAGATTTGGTTCTAAAGCAACTAAAGCCTTCAAATGTTGATGTTAGGGGCAAGTTCAGACCTAACTGGGAAGGACCCTATGTGGTGAAGAAGGTGTTATCAAAAGGCGCTGTCAGCATCATGGACATGGACGGGAATGAGTTCACCAATCCGATCAACCAAGACAGGCTAAAGCTTTATCATGTATAAAAAAAAAAAGGGAGAGGTCTGCTAGACTGAAAACTCGAAAAGAGCGGTCTAGACAAAAGTTAAGACACGAGAGAAAATAATCAGTCGGAAAATCTGAAAAGGACGACTGGTGACGGATTCTGGCTTAGTGTGGAATCTGTACCATTTAGGAACCAACTTGTTTCAAATGTACTCATTTTGACTTCATCAATAAAGTGAAGTGTTTGTTTAAATATATTTGCATGGTTATGACAAATGCACAAACAAAGTTGTCTTGTATAAACACACATTCAAAGAAAGCACTTTGCATTCAACTGATCGATATCATCGCATTATTTGACAAATGAAAATGTATCAAATACATGCAATTTAAAATTTCTCATCGTCCTCTAAAATCCAGTTCATCTTCCCGGACCAGTAATAAAGGGTCACAACATCATTTTAGTCAGATCTTAAAAAAAAAAAAAAAAAAAAAAAAAAAAAAAAAAGCTCGTTGAGGTGAAAACCGAAAAGGCGCCTCAGGTAAAAATTAGAGCGGCCCGCTAAGTTGAAAACCCATATTGGACAGTTTAGGCAAAAGTTAGGGCATACGAAAAGCTCGCTAAGGTGAAAACCGAAAAGGCGCCTTAGGCAAAAGTTAGAGCGGCTCGCTGGGCTGAAAACCTGACTTGGGTAACCCAGGCAAAAATTAGAGCTAAAAAAAAAAAAAAAAAAAAAAACAAAATATCCTCTGTATCCCCCGCAGAATTCGTCACATCACTCCCCAGCAGAGTTTCCCATACTATTCCCCAGCGGAGTCTACATAAAGAACACCATCAATTACTTCCCCCCAAAGTCGCCATGTTACTCCTCAGTGCAGTCTACACAAAGAACACCACAATTGTTTCCCCAGTCAAGCTGTCACGCTCTTCCCCAGCGGAATCTCTACAAGGAATATTATGATCATTTTCCCAGCAGTCATCTCGCTTCTTTGATAATCATCAAACGATGCCCCAAGAAAAGCCAAATCAACCAGGGGCAGGACGTATCTCCCCAGCGGAGGACATAAA
This sequence comes from Euphorbia tirucalli, assembly GCA_039660915.1. Classification (NCBI taxonomy): domain Eukaryota; kingdom Viridiplantae; phylum Streptophyta; class Magnoliopsida; order Malpighiales; family Euphorbiaceae; genus Euphorbia; species Euphorbia tirucalli. Next base: position 13,675,339 of record CM077635.1, on the reverse strand, counting down.
CATCCAATAACAGATAATACATACATGTACATATACATCAACATGCATCCATACATTGCATATATCAATTATTTATCCCCGGCTAGTCTTCATTCTTGATCGAAGGGGCAAAAATTTTTGTTTAAAAATCTCTCGATCAAGGGATGAAGACTTGCCATTTTAAGTGCAGGAATTCATCCCCAGCTCAATATCCTAAACTCTCTCCAGCAGATCCGCCTCGAGTAATGTAAACTCGGTATCGGCCCAGGTCCGCTCCATTATCTCAACTCTCTCCAGCAGATCCGCCTCGAGTAATGTAAACTCGGTATCGGCCCAGGTCCGCTCCATTATCTCAATTTTCTCCAGCAAGTCCGCCTCGAGTAATGTAGGCCCGGCATAGGCCCAGGTCCGCTCCATCATCCAAGTTCCCTAGCAGATCCGCCTCGAGTAATGTAAACTCGATATCGGCCCAGATCAGCTTCATCTATTTTCCCAGTAAATTTCGCCTCGGGTAACATAGACCCGATATCGGCCAATCTCTTCATCAACTCGCCTCGGGTAACATAGACCTGATATCGGCTAATTTCTTCATCAATTTCACCTCGGGTAACATAGACCTGATATCGGCTAATCTCATCTCCAGCATCGCCTCGGGTAACATAGACCTGATATCGGCCAATTTCTTCATCAACTCGCCTCGGGTAACATAGACCTGATATCGGCTAATTTCTTCATCAATTTCGCCTCGGGTAACATAGACTTGATATCGGCTAATCTCATCTCCAGCATCGCCTCGGGTAACATAGACCTGATATCGGCCAATTTCTTCATCAACTCGCCTCGGGTAACATAGACCTGGTATTGGCTAATTTCTTCATCAATTTCGCCTCGGGTAACATAGACCTGATATCGGCAAATCTCATCTCCAGCGTCGCCTCGGGTAACATAGACCTGATATCGGCCAATTTCTTCGTCAACTCGCCTCGGGTAACCTAGACCTGATATCGGCTTATTTCTTCACAGTGTCGCCTCGGGTAATCTAGACCTGGTATCGGCCCATCTCATCAGAAGGTTCATTCCAGTGTTCACGGCGCTTTGATTCACGCTCTCAAATTCATCATCACAGGTATTATAAACCCGGAGCTAGATGTCGAATTTGATCACGCGAGGGGCAGTTGTAAGCGCCGGAATTTTCTATACTTAAAAAAAAATAAAAAAAAAAGAGAAGAAGAGAGTCGTACGACTATTGCTACAGTCGTACGACTGTAATTTAAAAATTACAGTCGTACGACTGTAATGTCGGGCAGACTGCAGAGGCCCATACCTCTGCAGCAGAAATGGAAGAAAAAGAGGAGGAGCATTAATTGCTCGGGTTTGGCAGCAAGCAAGCAGGAAAAGAAGTGATAAAAAGGAGAAAAAAAAGAGAAAAAAAGGAGATTTCTGGTGAGAAGGGGTGAGAAGGGACTTAGAGAGAGAAAGAGAAGAGAGAGAAAAAGAAAACCACAAAAAAAACTCACTTTTCTTCCTCTTTGATTTTCTTCAATTCTCGAAATTAAGCCTAAAACTTGTTAGAAATCTCTAGGTTGATCACTTAACTACACAACTAAATCAAGAACTTGGACTTAAACAATCAGAATCCCTTGCAAATTTGGATTTTTGGACTCAAACTCCCAACTTCCATTCCAAAGGAAAAAGTGCGAATTCGTTGGGATTGGAGCGACGCCAGGGGTCAAAACGACTTGGAATAGCTTCTAAAAAGGTAGTCACTTCCTTTCCTTACACTTTTCCTCGCTTTCTGGGTGTTTGAAGTGAATTTTTGTGCGTTTTTTGCTGCAGTTTCGTATTTCTGTTCCTGGAAACTAAGAACAGTCGTGCGACTGTTCTTAGCTTTCATGAACAGTCGTACGACTGTATATACAGTCGTACGACTGTTCTTAGTTTCCAGCCAATTTTTCTTCAGTTTTGGTCCAAAATGAATTTTTGTTGAAATTTTGATCCTAAATTGATCACAGTCGCACGACTGTAAACTACAGTCGTACGACTGTAATCATTATTTCAGAATCAGAATTTCAGCTTTTATCCGTAAAAAATCCCAAAAAAATTAGAAAATCCCGAAAATCGTCAAAATGAATTTTGTTATGTGCATCACGACCGTAGATTTAATTTTCAGTAAATTCGCATTTAGAACAATTCAACGACGGAGACCCAGTTCTCCCGAAAACCGACCCACTTAATATATGAAAAATGCATGTAAACCGGAAAAATTGTTCTTCGAAAATGATTTTCTCACAAAACCAAAAATACAGGGACGTTTCAAAATGTTTTCCAGGTCTAATCGGGCCGGCTAGCCGAGCCGACCCGGTTATCCCCTAAATGCATGCCCCCTAATTCCCTGATTTCCCATTCTGTCTGTTTGAGTCCTAATTGTGGCGTGCTGTATATATTGTGCTAACCCTCTGTTTTGCAGGTTTTAATTTCTTTTTATTTTTATTTTTTATTTTGGATGTAATTTAATAGATTAAATCGTGTATTTAGGCGGTTGTATTTTTCTAGATTCTTGTGTATTCTAGGCGATTGTACAAGTGAGGCGAGAGTTCTTATTTTTCCATTCGATTTGGTTGTAAGCCAATTAATAGTTATTTCTTTTCCTTATTTTTGTATTAAATGTTTTGTGTGCGCGCTGTATGTTTTTTATATTCAATAAAATGGACTTTAGATTTTGAAATACCATTCGAGAACATTGGCTATATTTATTTTAATTAGACACGAAATAAGGGACTTGTCCGGACCCGAATCTCTGGATAGTGTAGCGGCCGTTCGTCCGGTTCGGCTACATAAGAATTTCCCGGTTGAGCTGAGCAGGGTGGCGACTCCTACAATATTCATCGAGGCTTAGGTCTCGGTTCTTTTACGTATTAATTCTATTTATTTTCCAAAACGTGGTTTTCCATTATAAAAACCCCACGCGAGGGAGGGATCCGCCCGAGATCGTGGCGCCCCATCCTGAAAGGGAGTCCCGCGTCCCGTCGAAAACGCGTCGTCCGCTCACACCAGTGATCTCCTGTTTCTAAGTCCCTGCACATTACAACAAATGTGAGAACCACATCTAGTATCCAATACCCAAGATGTAAAAACAGTGAGGTTTATGTCTACGACATATATACCTGATGAAGATGCACCCTAGCTCTTCCTTTGCTCTCCCACCAGATGGGGACAAGATCTCTTCCAATGTTCAGCCTGCTTGCACTGGAAGTATACATCCTCAGGGCTAGCCTTGGGCTTGGCCTTAGCCTTCTTAGCCTTGGCTTTTTTAGCCTTGGCCTTGGATTTTACCTTGGCCTTGCCCTTATTAAGAGGAGGGTTCCCCTTGTTAACCAGCAGTACTAGTGGAGTCTTCTTGATCGACTATTCAGTGAGCTTGAGCATCCCATGTAGCTCACTAATAGTACGGTTCATTCCTTGCATGTTGTTGTTCAGGATGAACTGATCATAATAATCAAACAAGGATGCCAGGATCGTGTCAACTGCCAACTCCTATGAGATGGGCCATCCAAGATGGGCTAAAGTGTCCAAATAGCCCTTCATCTTGAGCACGTGTGTGCTAACAGATGTCCTAGCCCCCATGTTGTAGGAGTGGGATGCCTTATTGGTCAAGTATCTTCCTTGACAGGCTTGCTCCTGAAGCATCTTATTTAAAGTTGTTATCATAGCAAAGGCCTGATGGTCCATGAACTACTTTTACAGCTTAGCGACCATACACGCCAACATCAGGCATGTCACGTCCCAGTTATCCTTGACATGCACCTCATATTCCTCCAGTTGTGTAGCTAGTGGATTACGCCCAATTGGTGTAGGCAGTACAGGCATTTCCAGCATGTACTCCTTGGATTCCTGTCTTAGAACTATCCTTAAGTTCCCAAACCAATCCAAGAAGTTGGGCCTGGAAAGCTTGTCCCTCTCGAGGATAGATCGTAGTGAAAGTGTATTGTTATTTGCCATTTGATTACTACATAGAAATTAAAGAGTGTTAATAAACGTCTTACTTTGTTTTTCCCATATTTAATTAATAATGAATCATGTTATTAATTAAGTCAAGTTGTTGGGCTAATAGGTCGAGATCCATATTTCATCAAGATATAGCTAGAAAAGGGCCTAGAAAAACTATACCCTAATTATTTAGGTAGGAACACCCTCCAATCCCAACCTAAGGACTCTTGGATTGATGGGCTTGTTGGCACTTACCTACACGTGCTTAAGGCCAGGAGAATCCTACTACACATGCTAAGTCCAAACCTCCATCCAAGTGTTAAAGTAACCAATACTCCAACCCAATACAAAATGATGATAATCCTGTGTATCCTGCGAGGGCATGGTCTACAACTGACCTATCCCCACTGTTGGTGTGCCCTAGTTCTTAGGGCATTGGATTCTTGTATTTTGTATTTTACATTAAGAGTCATGTATGAATACATTATTTGTGTCACATTAATAAAGGCAATTAATCTATTTCATTTATATGTTGTGCTATAATATGAGTAGAGTATCCATTGATTGATAATCATAAAACCTATCCCAAGCCTGTTCTAATCGTGGGAACGAATAGAACCACAGACTTGTATATTTGATGACTGTATGGTAGTTCTTAACTAGCCATAGTACTTGTATAGTCAGTCATGAATATAGGTACATGTCATTGACATGGGACTGGATCGATCCGCATAAGAAAGCCACATGGTTGTCATGTCATAGGTCTTTCTTGAGTAGGTCTCTTTTGTCCTCAGACCAGATTTCATTATAACATCGATATGGAATCCGGTTCACTTTGACATACGCCTAACAGGTCTGTAAAAGGATGCTAAATACGGGTATGATTGGGTGGACCGATGAACATGTTGATATTGATGATGAAGTGATGGAATTGCCACTCTGGTAACACTGAGATGATATCATTGGCCACTTGATGAGTGGGACTGATAAGTGTATGGCCATACCCAAATAAGTTGGTTGCTTATTTGATTAATCAGTCAACTCAAGATCAAGAAATATAATAAACAACAGAAGAGGATGACAGACACCATGCCTCTTGTTTATTCATATCGATATCGTTAGGCAAAGGACACTATGAGAATACTACCGGGTGAGTGTCTTCTAAAGATTGCTGCATCTCTGTCTTAATTGAGGGCTATAATGGTTTGCTAGAACCCACTTACAGTCTGTGGGCCTTGGGCCTACTACCAACATAAAGACAGACCCATAGGATTGTTAGAGATTGTGCCCTAAGCCAATGTTGGATTATGTAAACAATCTTCTTAAGTCATTAATAAAGACTTATTTTATCATATATATTTGTATGTTAGTATTTATGATAATGTATCCATGAATTAATTGTGTAATTCTAAATTTCCCTAGTCGATTGTTATTATGGGAATAATAACAAACTAAGACTAGTGTGAGTGATAATGGATATTCATAAGATGAATATAGTGTATACAGATACAGATTATACTCACGGGCAATGTGTTAGAGAACATGTTGCTGGAGACCCACTATAAGATCAAGTTCATGGTCACGTGTCACAACTGATCTTGATTATAGTAGTGTCATCAGCTGATTCCTTTGACCTGAGGTCACCATGGATTCCGGGATGAATTCATGTTGTGCTTTGACGCAGTCAAACGCTGCTTGTAACAGAGTAGTTATAAAGACTGTGGTTGGGTACAATATGACTCATGCTTAGGGATGTGAGTGACAGATATGGGATTTTGTCCCTCTCTAACAAGAGAGCGATATCTCTGGGCCCCTCGATAAGTAAGACTGTTAAATGCATGGCCGTGCTCAAATAATTGATAAGAGTATCAATTGATTTGTCTGAACAGTTTACTTTGAGATCGAGAAAGCATATGATTAATTATATAAGATTGACAAGTGTACCATGTCTTATAATTAATCTTGATATCAAAGAGACAAAAGGGAATATGACATTCTATAAATAGGTATTAGATCATTCCAATCATATTAATTGGGTAGTCGTAATGGCTTGCTAGAGTCCTCTTGTGATCTATAAGGACATTATGGTAATTTCCTTATTGCCAATTAATATGAACCTATGGGGTCACACACAAAGAGCAAAATGAAGTTCATCTTATCGGGTATAAATTATTATTGGATAATAATTTATGAATGAGAAAGAGAATAAATATATATAGTGATATATATTTATGTATGTATATATAAATATTAATGTGATTAATATTGCATAAAGTATGCTACATATTATAATTAAATTATATGGAGATATAATTAATTATAATATTATATATACATATATGTATTATGGAGAATTGATTTGATTTAATGTTAATTGAGAATTAATATTAAATTGTGTAGGTTAATATATAATTATAACTAATAGGTGTATTAGGTTATAATTATAATTAACTATTTAGGTTAATTATTTAAGGAAACAATTAACCTAAACCTAATCACTCTCTACACTAATAATACAGCAGATTTCGGCCAGCCACCAAAAAGGCGAAGAGCAGCCGACCTCCTCTTCTTCTCCTTCCAAGAGTTTTCGAAATCTTGCTCTTCTCTCGATTCGAAGAAAGCGTTTCTTCTATCCCGGCGCTAGCACGCGGTGGACGTATTGCTCCGTGTGGATCAACCGTAGAGGGAAGCAATTTTGGTTCCTATTGATTCAACCTTCAAAGAATTAAGGTAATTCTTTAACCCTCTTTTCAATTCAATGCAATGTACATGGGTCCTTGGTGGGGATTAATCCGTTTTTCCGCTGCGCATATTTTGTTTTGTGCGATTAATTCCCAACACTGGTATCAGAGCCACTTGTGCATTGGTTGAATTGGATTTGTTATTTTGATTAGATCAAAATGCATGTTAGGGTTTGTGTGTTTTGATTTAGGGTTCTTTTGTTATTGTGAATAACAAATTGAAATTTGATTTCAATGTTGATCATTATGAATGATTTGTTCTGTTATTGTGAATAACTATTTTGAATTGATTTGGAATTGATCATTGTGAATGATGTGTTTCTTCAATTGTTTTGCTCATTCGTGCACTGGAAATCGTTTCCAGATATGAGTTCAGTTCCGAACTCGTCGGCGTGCAGGTGCTGCACGCCGTGTTAACATGCTGTGCACGCCGTGTGCTGTCTTTGCACGGCGTGCAACTGGAAATTGTTTCCAGTATTAGCTTTCAGTTCGGAACACGACGGCGTGCAGGCTCTGCACGCCGTGCAAACATGAAGTGCACGCCGTGTGATGGTTTGGCACGGCGTGCAACCGGAAATTGTTTCCGTGTGTGCTGAGACACAGCGAGGAACACGGCGGCGTGCAGGTGCTGCACGCCGTGCAAACCGGTTTTGCACGCCGTGTTCCCTTGGTGCTGCCGTGTAGAAATTGTTTCTACACTTTTAGCCTTTTCAAATCAATTCCTCAATGCAATAAGATTGTATTTTGCCTTTGAACCCTAAATCTTGTAGATGTAAAATTATTGTGATAATTTTATGCATGGTGTTGTGGTATGGTTTTGCACCCCGTGGATGTTTTTTTGTTTTCTTTTGGTTTTGGTGGATGTAAGGTTTTATAAATACGGCCTGCGAGTCGTTTGTATTTATGTAACCTTATTTTTCTAGATAAATTGTATAGGATGCAATTTATTGTTTGTAAATTTTATTTTGCTAGAAAATTGTATAGGATGCAATTTTGTGTAATATGTAAATCCATGAGATGGTGCCAAGGAACAAAGACGTGAAGACGGATCCAAGGGATGCGGCTGTGCTGCGACCATGCAATGGTTACAACCACCTAGGAAATGACCTGTTGATTTTCATATTGGCCTGTGAAAATCAATGTAGATAAAACCATACCATAACACGGTCTTTCGAGTCTATTGCATGTTTTATATTTTGATGCCATGTGATGCCATGCTAAGTATGAAATATGCATGCTAAATGAATGTATGACATTGGATGCCATGCTAGAATTAATATTAACTTAGAAAGATTAATGTTAATGCCATGTATTGTATGAGATACATTTTAATCACAGGAATTAATAAACCCTAAATAAACTTATGAAGTTTATATTTTTTGCCACCCAATTACGTATAACACTAGTCAAGTACTATGTTCGCATCATGGTAGCCACGCCAAAGCGGGTACGCATGTTGTGACCTTAGCGAAGCGATAATATGAGAAATGGTGATTCTCATTGTGTTGTAATTGGTTTAACAAAGGGTTAATCAAAATGGTGTTTTGAACCCGAGGCAAAGATGAGATGAGTAACATGCAAATTAAATATGATATATGATATCATGCATCTCATAAATTAAAAGAGTTACATAATGATGTAATTGACATGGTGATGTCTACCGAAATTATATTTAATCATAGGGACATGCCAAAGCAGTGCTATGGTTAAGTATGGATTTTGGGTCTTTTACCCACTTAAATATTTTAAAGGGTTTTATAATTTTAGTGGGAGTTTAATTCTCTTATGTAATTAACTTTGCATATATTTTCTGTTGTAGATAAATGGCCAACACAAGCAATCCCGGTTCTATTCGATCTATCCTTGAGAAGGATAAACTGAACGGAACCAATTACCTAGATTGGTATCGCAACTTGAGAATTGTTCTCAAGCAAGAGCGAAAGCTGTATGTTCTGGATGGGCCTTTGCCCGCTAACCCTCCACCCACCACAGCTTCAAGAGCTGAAAGGGATGCTTTTCACAAGCATCAAAATGATCAGATTGATGTACAATGCCTGATGCTCGCATCAATGATTCCGGAACTTCAGAAGGATCTGGAAACATTTGAGGCATATGAGATGTCTCAAGAGCTTAAGGAAATGTTCCAAAAGCAAGCGAGAAGGGAAAGGTATGAGACCTTGAGATCTTTGGTTGGGTGCAAGATGACCGAAGGGAGTTCGGTTAGTGCCCATGTTCTGAAGATGAAAGGGTACATTGATCAGTTGGAGAGGCTTGGTTTGCCACTCAGACCTGAGTTGGCAACGGATTTGATCCTTAATTCTCTTCCCGAGAGTTACTCCCATTTTGTCATGAATTATCACATGAATGATATGGACAAAACGGTCAGCGAACTGCATGGGATGCTGAAAAACGCTGAAGTAACGATAAAAGAGAAGCCAAGCTCCAAAGGGATCCATATGGTGCAAAAGGGTAGGATCCAGAAGAAGAAGGGTAAAGCAAACAAACCCAAAGAGTTTGGGAAGGATGCAAAGAAGCCCAAAGCTGTTACCAAGGCAAAGCCTCCAAAGGAAGGCACATGCCATTTCTGCAATCAGCCTGGTCATTGGCGCAGAAATTGCAAGCTTTATTTGGAGGACTTGAGGAAGAAGAAAGGCGGTGAGACCGCTAATCAAGGTATTTATGTTATTGAAATATTTCATTCTACTTCTGTTTCTACTTCGTGGGTATTAGATACCGGTTGTGGTTCTCACATTTGTATGAATATGCAGGGGCTTAAAGGAAGTAGAAAGCTCAAGAAGGGCGAGGTAGAATTCCATGTGGCGAATGGAGCTAGAGTTGCTGCTTATGAAGTCGGTCGCTACGAGCTCAAGTTGCCAAGTGGACTTGTTCTTTCTTTGAATAATTGTTATTTTGTTCCTAATTTGTCTAGGAACATCATTTCTATTTCATGTTTGGACAAGGAAGGATTTAAATGTGTTATTGAGAATAATCACTTATTGCTTTTCAATAAAGACTTGTTTTATGCAAATGCGGATTTACATGATGGTCTTTATTTGTTGAACCTTAGTGAAGGTTATAATGAGCATGTATATAACATAAATACCAAAAGGATAAGAACAAATGTTGTGAATCCTACTTATCTCTGGCACTGTCGTCTAGGACACATTAATGAGAAACGCATTTCAAAACTCCATAAAGATGGAATTTTGGGTCTAGATGTTTTTGAAACATATGACACTTGCGAGTCTTGTTTAATGGGTAAGATGACCAAGAGTCCCTTTACTGGTCACAGTGAAAGGGCTAGTGACTTATTAGAACTCATACATACAGATGTATGTGGGCCTATGAGCACAACTGCTAGAGGTGGTTTTCAATACTTCATTACGTTCACTGATGATTTCAGTAGATATGGTTATCTATATCTAATGAAGCATAAGTCGGAATCCTTTGAAATGTTCAAAGCCTTCCAAAATGAAGTACAAAACCAACTTGGCAAGACAATTAAAGCACTTAGATCTGATCGAGGTGGTGAATATTTGAGCCAAGACTTTGACGATCATCTTAGAAAGTGTGGGATTGTCTCACAACTAACTCCTCCTGGTACACCACAGTGGAATGGTGTGTCTGAGAGGAGGAACCGTACTTTATTGGATACGGTTCGGTCGATGATGAGTCAAACAAATCTTCCTCTATCCTTTTGGGGATATGCACTTGAAACAGCGGCATTCACACTGAACCGAGTTCCATCAAAAGCAGTTGAAAAGACACCATATGAGATATGGGTTGGTAAGAGACCAAATTTGTCTTTTCTCAAGATTTGGGGTTGCGAAGCTTATGTGAAATACTTGATTTCAGATAAGTTAGCACCAAAATCTGTGAAGTGCAATTTTGTTGGTTATCCAAAAGAAACTAAAGGTTATTTCTTTTACAATCCTAGTGAAAACAAAGTGTTTGTTACTAGGAATGGTACATTCCTGGAAAAAGAGTTTATTTCCAAAGGAATCAGTGGGAGTAAAGTACACCTACAAGAAAATATGGATAACCAAGTTGAAAGTGAGTTTCAAATGGAACAATCTGATTCACAAGAAGTTGTTGAGTCAGAACCGATAACACAAGTCCAACGTAGATCAAGTAGAGTTCGTCATGAGCCCGAGAGATATGGATTTCTCGTCACGAACGAAAATGATCTGATTCTGTTAGAAGAGAATGAACCTTCCACGTACATGGAAGCTGTCTCTAATTCAGAATCTGAAAAATGGCTTGATGCTATGAAGTCAGAAATTCAATCCATGGACGACAACAAAGTATGGACTTTGGTTGATCTCCCAAAGGGTGCTAAAGCAATAGGGCACAAATGGGTTTTCAAGTTGAAAACGGACATGGATGGGAATATTCAGACTTATAAAGCAAGGTTAGTGGCAAAGGGTTACCGACAAGTTCATGGTATAGACTATGACGAAACCTTTTCGCCAGTAGCTATGATCAAGTCCATCAGAATTCTTGTTGCCATAGCAGCATATTATGACTATGAAATATGGCAAATGGATGTCAAAACAGCTTTCCTAAATGGAAACCTTGTTGAGGATGTGTACATGACACAGCCTGAAGGTTTTGTCGATCCAAAGAATCCTGATAAAGTATGCAAGCTTCAAAAGGCCATTTATGGTTTGAAGCAAGCATCAAGAAGTTGGAATCATTGTTTTGATGAATCAGTCAAAAAGTTTGGCTTCATCAAAAACGAAGATGAGCCTTGTGTGTACAAGAAGTTCAGTGGGAGTAATATAGTTTTCCTAGTTCTATATGTCGATGACATATTGTTAATAGGAAATCACATTCCTACCTTGCAAGAAGTAAAATCTTGGCTAGGAAAGTATTTTTCTATGAAAGACTTGGGTGAGGCAGCCTACATTCTTGGAATAAAGATCTATAGAGATAGATCTAAGAGATTGATAGGTTTGAGCCAGAGTACATACATTGACAAAATACTGAAAAGGTTCAGTATGGATCAATCAAAGAAAGGAAATGTTCCTATTGGGCAAGGGATAAAGCTTAGTCGTAAGCAATGTCCTGTGACAGTTGAAGAACGTCAACGCATGGATAAGATTCCTTATGCGTCAGCTATAGGATCTATCATGTATGCCATGGTATGTACTCGGCCAGATGTCTCTTTTGCTTTGAGCATGGCAAGTAGATATCAGTCTGATCCAGGTGATAGTCACTGGACTGCTGTCAAGAGTATTCTTAAGTACTTGAGAAGAACTAAAGATACATTCTTGATATATGGAGGCTCAGACGAAGATCTTGTTGTAAATGGTTACACGGATGCAAGTTTCCAAACTGATCAAGATCAGATGCAGTCACAGTCTGGATATGTGTTCATTCTGAATGGAGGTGCGATAAGTTGGAAGAGTTCTAAGCAAAGCACGATAGCTGCATCTACAACAGAAGCCGAGTATATTGCTGCATCAGATGCAGCCCAAGAGGCTATTTGGATCAAGAAGTTCATCGAAGAACTTGGTGTCGTTCCTAGCATAGTGAATCCTGTGAGCCTCTTGTGTGACAACAATGGGGCAATATCACTTGCTAAGGAACCTAGTGTGTCACAGAAATCCAAACATATACTTCGGCGTTTTCACTACATAAGAGAAGTCATCTCAAGAGGAGATGTGAAGATATGCAAAGTTGCGTCTGAAGACAATGTTGCAGATCCACTAACAAAAGCTCTTTCACAAGCTGTACATGATGGTCATGCTAGGTCCATGGGTATTAGATACATTTGAAGATTGGACTTAGGGCAAGTGGGAGATTGTTAGAGATTGTGCCCTAAGCCAATGTTGGATTATGTAAACAATCTTCTTAAGTCATTAATAAAGACTTATTTTATCATATATATTTGTATGTTAGTATTTATGATAATGTATCCATGAATTAATTGTGTAATTCTAAATTTCCCTAGTCGATTGTTATTATGGGAATAATAACAAACTAAGACTAGTGTGAGTGATAATGGATATTCATAAGATGAATATAGTGTATACAGATACAGATTATACTCACGGGCAATGTGTTAGAGAACATGTTGCTGGAGACCCACTATAAGATCAAGTTCATGGTCACGTGTCACAACTGATCTTGATTATAGTAGTGTCATCAGCTGATTCCTTTGACCTGAGGTCACCATGGATTCCGGGATGAATTCATGTTGTGCTTTGACGCAGTCAAACGCTGCTTGTAACAGAGTAGTTATAAAGGCTGTGGTTGGGTACAATATGACTCATGCTTAGGGATGTGAGTGACAGATATGGGATTTTGTCCCTCTCTAACAAGAGAGCGATATCTCTGGGCCCCTCGATAAGTAAGACTGTTAAATGCATGGCCGTGCTCAAATAATTGATAAGAGTATCAATTGATTTGTCTGAACAGTTTACTTTGAGATCGAGAAAGCATATGATTAATTATATAAGATTGACAAGTGTACCATGTCTTATAATTAATCTTGATATCAAAGAGACAAAAGGGAATATGACATTCTATAAATAGGTATTGGATCATTCCAATCATATTAATTGGGTAGTCGTAATGGCTTGCTAGAGTCCGCTTGTGATCTATAAGGACATTATGGTAATTTCCTTATTGCCAATTAATATGAACCTATGGGGTCACACACAAAGAGCAAAATGAAGTTCATCTTATCGGGTATAAATTATTATTGGATAATAATTTATGAATGAGAAAGAGAATAAATATATATAGTGATATATATTTATGTATGTATATATAAATATTAATGTGATTAATATTGCATAAAGTATGCTACATATTATAATTAAATTATATGGAGATATAATTAATTATAATATTATATATACATATATGTATTATGGAGAATTGATTTGATTTAATGTTAATTGAGAATTAATATTAAATTGTGTAGGTTAATATATAATTATAACTAATAGGTGTATTAGGTTATAATTATAATTAACTATTTAGGTTAATTATTTAAGGAAACAATTAACCTAAACCTAATCACTCTCTACACTAATAATACAGCAGATTTCGGCCAGCCACCAAAAAGGCGAAGAGCAGCCGACCTCCTCTTCTTCTCCTTCCAAGAGTTTTCGAAATCTTGCTCTTCTCTCGATTCGAAGAAAGCGTTTCTTCTATCCCGGCGCTAGCACGCGGTGGACGTATTGCTCCGTGTGGATCAACCGTAGAGGGAAGCAATTTTGGTTCCTATTGATTCAACCTTCAAAGAATTAAGGTAATTCTTTAACCCTCTTTTCAATTCAATGCAATGTACATGGGTCCTTGGTGGGGATTAATCCGTTTTTCCGCTGCGCATATTTTGTTTTGTGCGATTAATTCCCAACAAGGATTGTGCACATAGATCAACTGAGCTGGAACTTATAGAAATTGTACATGTAATGTATATTGGAAGGAATGCGTTAATTAATTAATTGACATTGGGTTGAATTTAATTTAATTAATAAGTTTACATAATGTAATTAATTAATTTATCAATTAATTGAATTACATAAAGTAAACAATTAATTAAATAATTTTCCTAAGTAGGAAAATTAAATACATGTATTGTATTAACTTAAGTGTGATTTAATTTTATTTAGGGGTAATTAAATTTAGCCAAATGGAATTAAATTACATAATATATACTTTTTAATTAAAGTTTATTTATGTAATTATAATCCTAGTGGGCTTGGGTTTAATTAACCTAATTAGAACCTAATTAGACAAGGTGTCTATAAAAGGGCACACTTAAGGAATAAAAACCTAATTCAACTCTAATTAATTGCTGGAAATTTCAGCCACCAATAGCAACCCCAAAACAGCCGAAAATCCCAGCATTAAACCTCCATTCCTTCATGTCTTCGGCGAGCACCGGTTCCCGCTCAATAGTTGGTCGTGCACCGGACTTTGGAGACCACAGTTTCAAGAAACGATTCTGCAGCAGTCTCTAAAGGAGACGAATCCGGTGAGTTAATCTCTCTTGATTCTTATTTGATTTTATTCTAATCAATGGTAATTGGACACGATAGGTGGATTCTAGGAAATTTTAAACGGTGTATTTTCCGCTGCGCCACATTATTTTTCCAATGACGAATCCCATCAGTGGTATCAGAGCCTAGGTTTTGTCCATTAGATTGATTGGAATTGGTTCTTGAAAGCGTTCTTTGAGAAAGAATGGGTTTCAAGTTTGTGATTTTAGGGTTTTGCTTAATTGGTTTTGTTTTGGATAAACCCTAGAATTGTTGGATTGGGGTTTTTGATTTTTTTCCCCAATTATTTTCCATCTAAAATTGTTTTGTATATTAATTATATATATTTTGTTGGAAACATTTTTTTTGCTTATGTTTTAAAAAAAAAATAAATAAATAATTGATTTTGGGTGAAGGGAATCACAAATTTGCGATTCCCTCACCTGCAGCGGCAGGCTGCCGCGCAGCGGCACTGCTGCCCCGCCGGGACAACAGCGCCGCGCGCAGGTTTCGGGTCCGGTTTTGGATTTTGCGGGTATTTTTTTATCCCGGACCCTAATGCAAATTAAATTAAATTTTTTTTAAATTAATTTGCGTTTAAATTATTTATTTTGTTGGCATGCATATTTAATTTAATTGTTTGCATATTAAATTGAATATGGACTTTGTGAAATTGGCCCAGTAAACCGTGACACCGGTTAAAATTGGGAGAGCTAAATTTTAAATTTGTGACAACCCAAATTCAAGTGGGAGCAAAATTGTTAATTTTGCATTTATGGATGTTATACATTGGGCCTTTATGGGCCTTAGTCACATTTGTTAAAATTGGCGATTTCACCCTAAGTAACTCGGCTTAACATTTATATTTATAATTTGGAATGCCATGATCATGCATCATATTGGTATGTATGTGCACGACAGGTACTTTGTTTGAAATGTTATGTTGAGTTCTATAGGCCCTAAATTATTATCGGTTGTAATTTAATTTTGGGAAATATGGCCTGTGTGCCATTTTTTATTTTGATGTAATTTTAGAATAGATTTTATTTTCAAAATTATTGTAATTGCATCAAGTATGGAGGAAGGCCCAAACGGAGCAAGCCCATGGTGGGAGCCCAAGAAGGATTGCAGTCCGGCACGTGAAGAATTAGATAGGATATCTAGTTTTTCATTAGGTTGTAATTAAAGGCCCATAGGATCTCATTTATTTTAAATTAAGTATGCTATTGCATTTGTCATATAATATGGATGTATGGATCACCAAATTATTACCCGCGTTTATGCATGCTAAGCCGTATCACTTAATTATAATCCGGAAATTAAAATATTGAGTCGCTTAAAAGTGCTTCCCATATTCACACCTCTTCCTCCCATTGATGCTGCAATGTGCGCCATGCCCTAGCTGGGTATATTGTAGTATTCGGTGGGCCGTCGAGGGTTAAGATACTTGGTATGGTTAATATGTGAATGGTAGTTTGTGTAATACCCCGAATATTTTAATAATATTTTTCATCATTATTTTTATTAAATAAATTATTCTCATTATTTTAATTTTATGGCATTTAATATTTTTAGGCTTAATTAATTAATTTAATTTAATACCTTAAGCTTATTATATTTAAATGCATCTTTAAACATGATTAAATTTTGTGAATATTTTGGGGTTAGGAAAATTATATATTTTAGGACTAATATATTTAGACATTTCGGCCAACTTGTATTTATCATAATCCCTCTCTATTTAATCCCTCCTTAACCTAATTCACACTCATTCTACAACATAAAGTCCTAACTACACTAAAGCTCATCTCCCCCTCTCCCTTGTGTGTGCAATTCGGCCAAGCATCCCACCTTCCCCTCTCTCAAATTTTCGACCTCCTACCTCTACCACACCCCTTCATTGATTGTTCTCATTGCATACTTGAGGTTTAGAAGCTCAATTCAAGGAAGTTGGTTTTGGGTTTGATTTGCTCCTTGGATTTGGCCATCAACACCTTTAATTCTTCCCTTGGATCATCAATTTGAGCAATAGGACTTAGCAATCAAAGGTAACTACTCTATCCATACTCCTACACTTAGGGTTGAATGGTAGAAATTAGGGTTTTTATGTTTTTTTTTTATGTTGGAATTGATTAAATTAATTGTAATAACTTGATTGGTATTGCTAGAATTTGAATTGGCATGATTTGTTTACTGATTTTGGTCAATTGGGTTGATAGAATTCGAATTATAGGACTGGTATGATGATTAAAAAACTTGCACATAAGGTGTTTGATAGAATACCCTTGCTGGACAGCCTGCACAACATTTTTCTAAATTCGTTTTAAATAGGTTCTAGTTCTCAGAAACTTCTGAAATTTTTATATGTTTTAGATAACATGTTAAACTGAAAATTCGTAGAAGAAACCTTGTCAAAATTCGTTGGTTTTCATGTCCTAAAAATTCACCCAATGCTGTTGCTTGAAACTGCCCCTGATTGTTTTCAGCACTGACCTATAATGTTTGAAAATTCATATCTTTTTGTGTACTTCGAATTTTTACATGAAACCACTTGCACAATTTTTCTAAGATTATGAACTACAAAAGTGCTTTATATTTTCTCTTCTAATTCTGATGGTAAACTGGGGTTATACTGATTTTAAGATAGTGTAAAATTTGGTGCTCTGTTTCCAGGAATCTGTGATCAGTAATCTTTGGACGCTTTTAACTTTTGCTCTGGTTAATGAATGCATGAAATTCCAGTTGGTATTTGAAGATTATAATGCTATGTTGCTCCCTGAATTATTTCATGATTTTTGGACAAGTGCAACTATTTTATTCTGAATTTTGTTTTCCTGACCTGCTGCCTGCCCTGTTTTCGGGACAGCCTCACTGTTTGGCCTATATTTTTTTGTACACTTATCCGAATGACACGAAACGAATTGCATTTTGTGTATATTAAATTGAACTTGGTTCCTTAAAATTTTGAGAATCTTTGGAAGAGTTTTCATATGGTTTCTACTGTTTTGAAATTCAGGCAGTGGATCTGCCATATTTGGTGTTTTGGATTAAGGATGTTTTTATACCACACTTGGTGGATTTTTGATGAACTGAATTGGTTTATATGGACACTTGGTCTTTGGTTTTATATTGAGGAAGAATAGCCTATAATGGCATGTTTTGGACAATTGGTCCTTGGATTTGATGTTGATTTTGGGTTAAGCCTAAAGTGGCACCCTAATGTTGATTTGATGAGATTGGTTTGAAAATTGGTTTTTGATACACGATTGCATATGGGAGTTGCCGGACTGCGGTTTTTCTGGCATATGGACAGTGTTTCCCTTGTGATATTTTTGACCTCTTCATGGTGCACTTGGCCCATGATGGACTCACTTGACTGCGGTTTTTCTTGTGAGTGGTCCGACCTCTTCATTGGTATTTGTTCAATGATGGACTCTTTCGACTGCGGTTTTTCGATTGAGTGGTCATAGACCTCTTCATTGGTATTTGTCCAATGATGGACCTGCTTGACTGCGGTTTTTCGAGTAGGCGGTCTAGTCGTTCTCATTAGGCGAGTGGACTGCGGTTTTTCCCTCGTAAATGGGAGAGTTGGCCAGCTTAGACTTTTTGATTGATTGTGGGATTAGGGGACTGCGTTTTTTTTTTTTTCCCGAGCGTCCGACCTATTTGCTATTCGTTGGCGATTTTGGATTGAGAAATTGACTGATGAGTTTTATATCCGAGACTGATTTTTTTTATCATGAGATTTTTATACAAATGTTGGTTTGATTTCGTATCATGTTTCTTAATTTAATTAGTTTAAACTCTTTTTCTTCGCTTTACTTTATTCTTGTTTTATTATTTAAACTGTTTTACTCGCCCAGCTTTATTTCAATTTGTTTTTGCCTTATTTTCAAGCTATTCGGTTTTAAGTGTTCGAATATGGACACTGTAGTTACTCGTCACTAAGTGGCGACCATTTTTTTTTTCAGATTTTGTAGGTACCGATGCCGATGCTTGACGTGTGATTGTTGTGTCGTGATGGGACTTGGGCGAGTGGACGGATTCTTTTTAGGCATTAGCTACTATAGTTGGGCATATTACTAGACTTTATTTCATTTATTCATTTATTGCTTAACAATGGTTTGTAAGGATATTTATTTATTTATTTATTCATTACTTAGCATTTTTAAGGCTCAATTTATATAGTTAGATAGTTGGTTTGCTCGATGATTACCGATCTCGTGCATTGAATTCCGCCTTTGCACGCTTACCGAGGTCGGGGTTGTCACAGTTGGTATCAGAGCCGAATTTGGTTCCAAAGCTTACAAAGCGTAAGTCACTTGGAACTGAACTAGGAAAATAGGATAGAGACTTAAAACTTTAGCGAGAGTGCTGGGTAGGTAGAAACGGGACGTTACCTGCTTTGTGTACTAATTGCTTATCTGTTCTTACATGTGTGCTTATGTTTGTGCTTTACTTGAATCATTAATCAAAGTATGCCTCCGAGAAGAGCCCCGCGACAGAACCCTGACCGACTCCAGACTTTGGAGGAGGTTGTCATAGCTCTTGCGAATCGTCAGGAGAATCCCCTTCCTCCGCCGCCGCCGCCTCCACCTGCGGTTCCGGCTAATAACCAAACTGTTTTCGATCGCTTCGATAGACACCAACCCCCGATTTATGATGGGAAGCCTGACCCCGTGGTCTTAGAGGAGTGGGTACGAGTGATGAAGAAGCTGTTCGCAGCGACTGGCTGCCCTGCTGAAGAGAAGGTAGCCATTGCCACTTACTATCTCCGAAAGGAAGCTGACAATTGGTGGGGATTGGTGCAAGATGAATGTTTGGCCGATGCTGCCTTCGGCTGGGATCAGTTTGTAGAGAAATTGAAGGATCGCTTCTATCCAAAGGAGCTGAGATGGCAGAAGAGGACTGAATTCCTCCGTTTGACTCAAGGTACTATGACGGTGCAGCAGTACACCGACAAATTTTCTGAATTGGCCCGTTTTGTTCCTACTTTGCTGCCCGATGAGATGGAGAAGGTACAGATGTATGTTAAGGGACTGGACCCCCGCATCAGTAATTTGGTCCTAGTCTCCGGAGCTTCTACCTTTCAAAGAGCGTATGAGGTTGCTCTTAGTGTATCTGCGAAAGTCCAAGAGGAAGACGCCGCTCGACGTGCTAATCTTGTGAAGAGGGCTCAGCAGTCTGGTTTTGCTCTTCCGGCTGTCAAGAAGCCGAGGTTTGCGCCTGCAAAAAGAGTCGTTAATGCTTCAGGTACTGATTCTAGGAAGTGCTTTAAATGCCAGAAAGACTACCACCCTGGCAAGAATTGTGACGGATCGGTGGTGAAGTGCTTTTTCTGTAATGGTGAGGGACACCGCTCATTCGCTTGTCCCAAGAACCCTAATGCTACTCAAGTGAGACCCCCTGCTAGACAAGGAGCTCCTGTGCGGAACCGTGTTTACAACATGGAAGAGACTGAGTATGAGGCTGAGGATGATGTCGACGCTAACGTGGTGACAGGTACTATACTTGTGAATTCTTTACCTGCTTTTGTACTTTTCGATACTGGTGCTTCTCTATCTTGTGTCTCTACTGCCTTTGTTAAGAAGGCTAAACTGCAATCTTCTGTGCCTATTAAATCCTTGGTTACCCTCCCGAATGGAGAGAACCTTTCTTGTCAACGTGCCTTTCGAGATGTTCCGATTGTGATAGAGGGAATTGTTTTGACTGCAACTTTGAAGGAACTTCCCTTAGAAGAGTTTGATGTTATCTTGGGCATGGATTGGCTGAAAAAGCACCGTGCTATCTTTTACTGTAGAGATGAGAAGGTGGTATTGAGGGATTCCAAAGGGGAGAGAGTCTCTTACTCGAATGTAAAGTTGAAACCCTCTGTTAAGGTTGTTGCTGCTTTGAGAATGAAGAAGCTTTTTAAGAAGGGGAATGAAGTATTCTTGTGTAGTATCACAGACACCGCTGAAGGGAAAAAGCTTGAGGATATCCCTGTTGTTTGTGATTATCCTGATGTGTTCCCTGATGAGTTACCGGGTATTCCACCTGAAAGGGATGTGGAATTTTCTATTGACCTTGTTCCGGGCACTGCACCAATTTCTAAAGCCCCGTACCGCATGGCTCCGTCCGAAATGTTGGAGCTGAAATCTCAACTCCAAGAATTGATTGATAAGGGCTTTATAAGGCCTAGTGCTTCACCGTGGGGTGCTCCTGTGTTATTTGTGAAGAAGAAGGATGGTAGTATGAGACTGTGCATCGACTACCGAGAGTTGAATAAGGCTACGATCAAGAATAAATATCCTTTGCCTCGGATTGAAGATTTGTTTGATCAGCTGAAGGGTGCTGGAGTGTTCTCTAAGATCGACCTTCGATCCGGTTACCATCAAATACCGGTGAAAAAGGAAGATATTCCGAAGACTGCTTTCCGGACTCGATATGGGCACTATGAGTTCGAGGTCATGCCTTTTGGCTTGACTAATGCCCCCGCTGTGTTCATGGATCAGATGAACAGAACCTTTCATGAGTTGCTAGATGTCTGCGTGGTTGTCTTCATTGACGACATCCTAGTTTACTCGAGGGACGAAGAGGAGCATGTTGTGCACCTTAAAAGGGTGTTGGATATTCTGAGGAAGCAAAAGTGGTACGCCAAGTTGTCAAAGTGTGATTTCTGGTTGAAAGAAGTCGTCTTTTTGGGGCATGTAATCAGTAAGGATGGTGTGAAGGTGGACCCCTCGAAGATTAAGGCAATTGTGGAATGGTCTAGCCCGACCAATGTGACGGAGGTTCGAAGTTTTCTGGGTTTGGCCGGCTACTACCGTCGATTTGTGCATAATTTCTCCCTTATTGCTCAGCCGTTGACCAAGCTATTAAAGAAGAATAGTAAGTTCCGTTGGACCGAGGAATGTGAGAAGGCGTTCCAGTTGTTGAAAGAGAAGTTGACTACTGCTCCGGTCCTTACCTTGCCGACAGAAGGGATTGGGTTCGAGGTGTATAGCGATGCATCTAAGAATGGTCTGGGTTGCGTGTTGATGCAAGATGGGAAGGTAATTGCTTATGCTTCTCGACAGTTGAGGGTACATGAGAAGAACTACCCGACACATGATCTTGAGCTAGCGGCTGTTGTTTTTGCATTGAAGATCTGGCGACATTATCTGTATGGGGTTCCATGTAAGATCTACACGGATCACAAGAGCCTCAAGTACATTTTCACTCAGAAAGAGCTTAATATGCGCCAGAGGAGATGGCTTGAGTTGATTAAAGACTATGACCTGACTTTGGAGTACAAGGAAGGAAAAGCGAATAAAGTTGCCGATGCCCTCAGTAGGAAGAGTGCTCACACATCGAACTACTTAAGGGTTTTGGCGGATGATTTGTGCAATGAGTTTCGACGATTGGAGATTGAATTTGTGCCCGAGGGTTGTGCTCAAGCTCAGTTGAGTGCCATGAGCATTGAGCCCACTTTGTTTGCCGAGATACGAGAAAAGCAGAAAGCTGATCTAGTACTTCAGAAAATTCGAGTTGCGAAAGCTGCGGGCCGTGCCGAGGATTTTGAGATTTTGGGTGACGACAGTTTGAAGTTTAAAGGGAGATGGTGTGTGCCTAATGATTCAGCTTTGAAGGATCAAATTCTTAAGGAAGCTCATAACACACCGTATTCTGTTCATCCTGGTGGGTCTAAGTTGTACAAGGACCTTAAGACTCACTTTTGGTGGCCTAAGATGAAGAAGGAAGTTGCCGAGTTTGTTGCAAAGTGTTTGATATGTCAGAAGGTAAAGATAGAGCATCAGAGACCTGGTGGTTTGCTACAGCCATTGCCTATCCCTGCTTGGAAGTTCGACTCTATATCCATGGATTTCGTGATGGGACTTCCGAGGACTGTTGGAGGTTTAGATTCGGTTTGGGTGATTGTGGATCGGTTGACTAAGGTCGCTAGATTTGTTCCCATGAAGAAGACCTGGTCTATGGAACAGCTAGCCGAAGCCTACACTAACGAGATCATTCGACTTCATGGCATACCGAGGGAGATCATTTCTGACCGTGATCCACGTTTTCTATCGCAATTTTGGACTGCTCTTCAAGAAGCTTTTGGTACGAAGCTTAAGTTGAGCACTGCTTTTCATGCTGCTACCGATGGTCAGACTGAGAGGACCATTCAGACACTTGAGGACATGCTCCGCGCTTGTGCATTGGAGTTTCAGAAATCATGGGTTAAGTCATTGAGCTTAGTTGAGTTCTCCTACAACAATAGCTACCATGCGAGCATTCAGATGGCACCATACGAGGCACTTTATGGTCGGAAGTGTCGTAGCCCGATGTGTTGGAGCGACACCAGCGATGCTTTGGTTTTGGGTCCTCAGTTGATTCATGATACAGTTGAGAAGGTCCGAGTGATTCAAGCTAAGATGAAGGCGGCCTAGGATCGTCAGAAATCTTATGCCGACTTGAAGAGGAGACCGATTGAGTTCGCTGTGGGCGACAAGGTTCTTTTGAAGGTCTCGCCTATGAAGGGAGTGTACCGGTTTGGGAAGAAGGGTAAGTTGACACCGAAGTATATTGGACCTTACGAGGTATTGGAGAGGATCGGCGAAGTGGCTTACCGTTTGGCCCTACCGCCCGGAATGGATAAAGTGCACGACGTGTTCCATGTTTCTCAGCTTCGACGATTCATCAGCGACCCGACTCAAGTTATACCCATCGATGCCGTAGAGGTTGAGCCCAATTTGACTTTCGAGGAGAAGCCCGTTCGCATTTTGGACCGTCAAGTTCGAGTTCTCCGAAGAAAGGAAGTGCCTTTAGTGAAAGTTCTGTGGCGCAGTCAGAAGTACGAAGAAGCGACTTGGGAGACGGAAGAAGCGATGCGCGCTAGATACCCCGAGTTATTTAGGGATTAGCTTCCGATGCTGTGATTGTGTTTTGTTTTGTTTGATTGTTCGCTGTGTGACTGTGATGCTTTCTGGTTTTCTGTGGTCCTTGAAGTTTCGAGGACGAAACTTTTCTAAGGGGGAATGATTGTAATACCCCGAATATTTTAATAATATTTTTCATCATTATTTTTATTAAATAAATTATTCTCATTATTTTAATTTTATGGCATTTAATATTTTTAGGCTTAATTAATTAATTTAATTTAATACCTTAAGCTTATTATATTTAAATGCATCTTTAAACATGATTAAATTTTGTGAATATTTTGGGGTTAGGAAAATTATATATTTTAGGACTAATATATTTAGACATTTCGGCCAACTTGTATTTATCATAATCCCTCTCTATTTAATCCCTCCTTAACCTAATTCACACTCATTCTACAACATAAAGTCCTAACTACACTAAAGCTCATCTCCCCCTCTCCCTTGTGTGTGCAATTCGGCCAAGCATCCCACCTTCCCCTCTCTCAAATTTTCGACCTCCTACCTCTACCACACCCCTTCATTGATTGTTCTCATTGCATACTTGAGGTTTAGAAGCTCAATTCAAGGAAGTTGGTTTTGGGTTTGATTTGCTCCTTGGATTTGGCCATCAACACCTTTAATTCTTCCCTTGGATCATCAATTTGAGCAATAGGACTTAGCAATCAAAGGTAACTACTCTATCCATACTCCTACACTTAGGGTTGAATGGTAGAAATTAGGGTTTTTATGTTTTTTTTTTTATGTTGGAATTGATTAAATTAATTGTAATAACTTGATTGGTATTGCTAGAATTTGAATTGGCATGATTTGTTTACTGATTTTGGTCAATTGGGTTGATAGAATTCGAATTATAGGACTGGTATGATGATTTAAAAACTTGCACATAAGGTGTTTGATAGAATACCCTTGCTGGACAGCCTGCACAACATTTTTCTAAATTCGTTTTAAATAGGTTCTGGTTCTCAGAAACTTCTGAAATTTTTATATGTTTTAGATAACATGTTAAACTGAAAATTCGTAGAAGAAACCTTGTCAAAATTCGTTGGTTTTCATGTCCTAAAAATTCACCCAAAGCTGTTGCTTGAAACTGCCCCTGATTGTTTTCAGCACTGACCTATAATGTTTGAAAATTCATATCTTTTTGTGTACTTCGAATTTTTACATGAAACCACTTGCAACATTTTTCTAAGATTATGAACTACAAAAGTGCTTTATATTTTCTCTTCTAATTCGGATGGTAAACTTGGGTTATACTGATTTTAAGATAGTGTAAAATTTGGTGCTCTGTTTCCAGGAATCTGTGATCAGTAATCTTTGGACGCTTTTAACTTTTGCTCTGGTTAATGAATGCATGAAATTCCAGTTGGTATTTGAAGATTATAATGCTATGTTGCTCCCTGAATTATTTCATGATTTTTGGACAAGTGCAACTATTTTATTCTGAATTTTGTTTTCCTGACCTGCTGCCTGCCCTGTTTTCGGGACAGCCTCACTGTTTGGCCTATATTTTTTTGTACACTTATCCGAATGACACGAAACGAATTGCATTTTGTGTATATTAAATTGAACTTGGTTCCTTAAAATTTTGAGAATCTTTGGAAGAGTTTTCATATGGTTTCTACTGTTTTGAAATTCAGGCAGTGGATCTGCCATATTTGGTGTTTTGGATTAAGGATGTTTTTATACCACACTTGGTGGATTTTTGATGAACTGAATTGGTTTATGTGGACACTTGGTCTTTGGTTTTATATTGAGGAAGAATAGCCTATAATGGCATGTTTTGGACAATTGGTCCTTGGATTTGATGTTGATTTTGGGTTAAGCCTAAAGTGGCACCCTAATGTTGATTTGATGAGATTGGTTTGAAAATTGGTTTTTGATACACGATTGCATATGGGAGTTGCCGGACTGCGGTTTTTCTGGCATATGGACAGTGTTTCCCTTGTGATATTTTTGACCTCTTCATGGTGCACTTGGCCCATGATGGACTCACTTGACTGCGGTTTTTCTTGTGAGTGGTCCGACCTCTTCATTGGTATTTGTCCAATGATGGACTCTTTCGACTGCGGTTTTTCGATTGAGTGGTCATAGACCTCTTCATTGGTATTTGTCCAATGATGGACCTGCTTGACTGCGGTTTTTCGAGTAGGCGGTCTAGTCGTTCTCATTAGGCGAGTGGACTGCGGTTTTTCCCTCGTAAATGGGAGAGTTGGCCAGCTTAGACTTTTTGATTGATTGTGGGATTAGGGGACTGCGTTTTTTTTTTTTCCCGAGCGTCCGACCTATTTGCTATTCGTTGGCGATTTTGGATTGAGAAATTGACTGATGAGTTTTATATCCGAGACTGATTTTTTTTATCATGAGATTTTTATACAAATGTTGGTTTGATTTCGTATCATGTTTCTTAATTTAATTAGTTTAAACTCTTTTTCTTCGCTTTACTTTATTCTTGTTTTATTATTTAAACTGTTTTACTCGCCCAGCTTTATTTCAATTTGTTTTTGCCTTATTTTCAAGCTATTCGGTTTTAAGTGTTCGAATATGGACACTGTAGTTACTCGTCACTAAGTGGCGACCATTTTTTTTTTCAGATTTTGTAGGTACCGATGCCGATGCTTGACGTGTGATTGTTGTGTCGTGATGGGACTTGGGCGAGTGGACGGATTCTTTTTAGGCATTAGCTACTATAGTTGGGCATATTACTAGACTTTATTTCATTTATTCATTTATTGCTTAACAATGGTTTGTAAGGATATTTATTTATTTATTTATTCATTACTTAGCATTTTTAAGGCTCAATTTATATAGTTAGATAGTTGGTTTGCTCGATGATTACCGATCTCGTGCATTGAATTCCGCCTTTGCACGATTACCGATCTCGTGCATTGAATTCCGCCTTTGCACGCTTACCGGTTAAAATTGGGAGAGCTAAATTTTAAATTTGTGACAACCCAAATTCAAGTGGGAGCAAAATTGTTAATTTTGCATTTATGGATGTTATACATTGGGCCTTTATGGGCCTTAGTCACATTTGTTAAAATTGGCGATTTCACCCTAAGTAACTCGGCTTAACATTTATATTTATAATTTGGAATGCCATGATCATGCATCATATTGGTATGTATGTGCACGACAGGTACTTTGTTTGAAATGTTATGTTGAGTTCTATAGGCCCTAAATTATTATCGGTTGTAATTTAATTTTGGGAAATATGGCCTGTGTGCCATTTTTTATTTTGATGTAATTTTAGAATAGATTTTATTTTCAAAATTATTGTAATTGCATCAAGTATGGAGGAAGGCCCAAACGGAGCAAGCCCATGGTGGGAGCCCAAGAAGGATTGCAGTCCGGCACGTGAAGAATTAGATAGGATATCTAGTTTTTCATTAGGTTGTAATTAAAGGCCCATAGGATCTCATTTATTTTAAATTAAGTATGCTATTGCATTTGTCATATAATATGGATGTATGGATCACCAAATTATTACCCGCGTTTATGCATGCTAAGCCGTATCACTTAATTATAATCCGGAAATTAAAATATTGAGTCGCTTAAAAGTGCTTCCCATATTCACACCTCTTCCTCCCATTGATGCTGCAATGTGCGCCATGCCCTAGCTGGGTATATTGTAGTATTCGGTGGGCCGTCGAGGGTTAAGATACTTGGTATGGTTAATATGTGAATGGTAGTTTGACTCAACATGGGTAGCATTAGCTCAGAGCGGGCCCTAAGCACAGATGGGTAAAGTGTCAATAAGCCCATCAAACCAAGAGTCCTTCGTGGAAGGATTGGATAGGTTGTCCTACCAAACGAATCAATGGTTGGTTAGCGAGCCCTAGTTCGGCCAGTCATTGATAAGTTGTGGATCTTGGTCAAGTCAGCCAATTAACAACACCAACAAACAAATTAAAATCGGATTATTAATTTGAATTGGCTTAAAAGTCCTTTATTTCTAACTCAAGCAATGATTTCTTCCATGTAGGTAATCCCATTTCAGTTAAGCAATTTAAATGGCTGTAACAAACAACAACTCACTCTCACTTAGGTCACTCTTGGAGAAGGAGAAGCTTTCGGGGACTAACTTCCTGGACTGGGCTAGGAACTTACAAATAGTTCTTAGACAAGAGTCTAAGGAGTATGTATTGAATGCTCCTTTACCAGCCGGCCCTCCCGCAGGTCGAGGCATCACCATGGCGATGGTGGAGCAGTACGATCGGCATGTGAGGGATGACCGAGATGTCTCGTGCCTCATGCTGGGTACCATGGCTTCTGATCTTCTGAAGCAATTCATGGACGAGCATGCTTATGAGATGATGGATCAGCTTAAAAAGATGTTCCAAGATCAGGCTTGTCAGGAATGTTACCTGACAACTAAGGCACTTTGAACGACTGTGATGGCAGCTGGGACTTCTGTTAGCACTCATGTGCTAAAGTTGAAGGGGTATATTGATACACTTGCCCGTCTTGGCTCGCCAGTTCCGCAGGACTTGGCAACAGACATTATTCTCGGGTCACTTCCTGAGTCTTACAACCAGTTTATCATGAATTACCATATGCAAGGGTTGGATAAATAGGTTGTTGAGCTGCATGGCATGCTCAAGCTTGCTGAGCAGTCTCTTAAGAAGACTCATGAAGTATTGCTGGTGAACAAGGGCAATACGCCCATTGCTAAGGGAAAGGCCAAATCTAAGACCAAGGCTAAGGCCCAAAAGGCCAAGGCTAAGGGAAAAAAGGTGGTGGCCCAACCTAAAGCAAGGGTTGCCTCTCCTGACGATGTTTGCCATGAGTGTCATGAGAAGGGGCACTGGAAGAGCTCATGTCCAAAGCTAAGGGAGCAACTGAAGAGCAAAACTGCTGCTTCAGGTATTTATGTTGTTGAGATTAATCTGGCTATTTCTACATCTTGGGTCTTGGACACTGGATATGGATCTCACATTTGTTCAAATGTGCAGGGTCTAAGAAATAGGAGATTATTAGGATCTGGATAAGTAGATCTTCGAGTCGGAAATGGTGCTCGGGTTCAGGCCATGGAGATCGGAGATTATTTCTTGGAGATGCCTAGTGGACTTGTTTTGGAACTAAGAAACTGTTATTTTGTACTTGCGATGCGTAGGAATATTATTTCCGTTTCTTTGTTGGATATTTCTGGTTTTGTATTTAATATTGGACATGGTAGAATTTCTATGCAATGTGGCAATATTATTTATGGAACAGCATTTCTTGAAAATGGCTTATATATCCTTGATCTAAAACGTGAAAGTTCAATCTATAACATAAATACTAAAAGGATTAAACAAAATGAAATTAATCCTACTTACATCTGGCATTGTCGACTTGGCCATATAAATGAGAAGCGCATAGCTAGGCCTCACTCTAGTGGAGTGCTAGGGTCATTTGACATCCAGCCTTATGACACATGCGAATCTTGTTTGAGAGGCAAGATGACAAAGGTGCCTTTTAGCAAGACTGCTGAAAGGGCCTCAGAGCTATTGGAGCTAATACATTCCGATGTATGTGGCCCAATGAGCACTAGTGCTAGATCTGGTTTTCTGTACTTCGTCACCTTCACGGATGACTTCAGCAGATACGGTTACGTGTATCTGATGAAGCATAAGTCTGAGACTCTCCAAAGGTTCAAGGACTTTAAGAATGAAGTAGAAAACCAACTTGGCAAGAAAATAAAAGCACTTCGGTCTGACCGAGGGGGTGAATATTTGAGCCAAGATTTTGACTCGTTTTTGAGAGAGTGTGGGATCATATCCCAACTCACTGCTCCTGGTACACCCCAGTTGAATGGAGTGTCAGAAAGGAGGAATAGGACCTTACTTGACATGGTCTGCTCGATGATGAGTCATGCTACACTCCCTGTCTCCTTTTGGGGATATGCTTTAGAGACAGCTGCTTACATTCTTAATAATACACCAAGCAAGGCAGTTGAGGGAACACCATATGAACTATGGAAAGGCCGAAAGCCCAATGTTTCCTTCTTGAAGATTTGGGGCTGTGATGCACATGTTAAGAAATTAACAAGTGGCAAACTCGAGTCCAAATCTGTCAAGTGCCAGTTTGTGGGTTACCCTAAGGAAACTAAGGGTTATTACTTCTACGATCTGGCCGAAAACAAAGTTTTCATAGCCAGAAATGCAGTCTTCTTGGAGAAGGAATTCCTTTCCAAGAGAGACAGTGGGAGTAATGTTGAACTTTCAGAAGTTCAAGACTCACAAACTCCTGCAGCTACTGCTGAGGATGCTTTGGGATCCAATCTAACTACTCAAGAAATTGGGAAACCTGAAATGGTTGCACAGGACCTTAGAAGGTCTGGTAGGACATGTCATCAGCCAGAGAGTTACGGCTTTCTCGTGACTGATGATGGGGACCTTATGGTCGTTGACCAAGAAGAGCCCAAGACCTATCAAGAGGCTGTTGAAAGCCCACACTCAGATCAATGGCGCAAAGCCATGGAGGCTGAGATGCAATCTATGCATGATAACTACGTATGGAACTTGGTGGATCCACCTCCGGGTGCTAAGGTGATAGGTTGCAAGTGGTGTTTCAAGTTAAAGGCCCTGTGTGTATAAGATGGTTAGTGGGAGCATTTCCACCATCCTAGTGCTGTATGTTGACGACATCCTTATCATTGGAAGTGACATACCAACACTGCAAGGGGTGAAGCAGTGGTTGAGTAGGTGCTTCGCAATGAAGGACTTAGGCGAAGCTGAGACGATCTTAGGGATCAGGATCTACAGAGATAGATCCAATCGGCTTCTAGGCCTAAGTCAGGCCACGTACATTGACAAGGTTCTAAAAGGATTCAGCATGGACAAGGCAAAGAAAGGATTCTTGCCTATGCGCCATGGGTTGAAGCTGAGTAAGAAAGATGGTCCTAAAACAAAGAAGGACCGGGAGAACATGGAAAAGATCCCTTACGCATCTGCTATTGGATCTATCATGTACTCCATGTTATGTACGAGGCCTGATGTCGTGTTTGCACTAAGTAAGGCTAGTCGGTACCAGTCGGACCACGGTGAGGAACACTGGAAGGCAGTCAAGGCAATCTTGAAGTACCTTAACCGTACTAAGGATGCTTTCTTAGTGGATAGAGGCCAAGATGAGCTGGTAGTGTCAGGTTACACTGATGCAAGCTTTGAGACGGATGAGGATGAGAACCAGTCACAGTCTGGTTATGTTTCTCTCCTGAATGGCGGTGCCATTAGTTGGAGGTCCTCAAAGCAGGCCACCATTGCTGACTCTACAATGGAAGCTGAGTACATAGCCGCGTGCGAAGCTCAAAGAAAGCCGTTTGGATCAAGAAAGTCATAACTGAGTTGGGAGTAGTGCCCACTATCCTAAACCCAGTTGATGTTTTTGTGACAACAACGGGACCATCGCACAAGCTAAGGTGCCCCGGTCACACAAGAGATCCAAACATGTACTCAGAAAGTTTCACCTCATTCGGGAGATCGTGCACGTAGGTGACATATCATTGCAGAGGGTTGACACCAAGAATAATGTCGCTGATCCATTGACCAAAGCGCTGTTGCAGACACAGCACGACGGTCATACCAGATCTATAGGAATTAGGGCAATGCCCACTTGGAACTAGTGCAAGTGGGAGATTGTTGGTGTGCCCTAATTCTTAGGGCATTGGATTCTTGTATTTTGTATTATACATTAAGAGTCATGTATGAATACATTATTTGTGTCACATTAATAAAGGCAATTAATCTATTTCATTTATATCTTGTGCTATAATATGAGTAAAGTATCCAATGATTGATAATCATAAAACCTATCCCAAGTCTATTCTAATCGTGGGAACGAATAGAACCACAGACTTGTATATTCGATGACTGTATGGTAGTTCTTAACTAGCCATAGTACTTGTATAGTCAGTCATGAATATAGTTACATGTCATTGACATGGGAATGGATCGATCCGCATAAGAAAGCCACATGGTTGTCATGTCATAGGTCTTTCTTGAGTAGGTCTCTTTTGTCCTCCGACCAGATTTCATTATAATATCGATATGGAATCCGGTTCACTTTGACATATGCCTAACAGGTCTATAAAAGGATGCTAAATATGGGTATGATTGGGTGGACCGGTGAACATTTGATATTGATGATGAAGTGATGGAATTGCCACTCTGGTAACACTGAGATGATATCATTGGCCACTTGATGAGTGGGACTGATAAGTGTATGGCCATACCCAAATAAGTTGGTTGCTTATTTGATTAATTAGTCAACTCAAGATCAAGAAATATAATAAACAACAGAAGAGGATGACAGACACCATGCCTCTTGTTTATTCATATCGATATCGTTAGGCAAAGGACACTATGAGATTACTACCGGGTGAGTGTCTTCTAAAGACTGCTGCATCTCTGTCTTAATTGGGGGCTGTAATGGTTTGCTAGAACCCACTTACAGTCTGTGGGCCTTCGGCCTACTGCCAACATAAAGACAGACCCATAGGATCGTGCACATAGATCAACTGAGCTGGAACTTATAGAAATTGTACATGTAATGTACATTGGAAGGAATGCGTTAATTAATTAGTTGACATTCGGTGTCAAGGTAATTAATTGACATTGGGTTGAATTTAATTTAATTAATAAGTTTACATAATGTAATTAATTAATTTATCAATTAATTGAATTACATAAAGTAAACAATTAATTAAATAATTTTCCTAAGTAGGAAAATTAAATACATGTATTGTATTAACTTAAGTGTGATTTAATTTTATTTAGGGGTAATTAAATTTAGCCAAATGGAATTAAATTACATAATATATACTTTTTAATTAAAGTTTATTTATGTAATTATAATCCTAGTGGGCTTGGGTTTAATTAACCTAATTAGAACCCAATTAGACAAGGTGTCTATAAAAGGGCACACTTAAGGAATAAAAACCTAATTCAACTCTGATTAATTGCTGGAAATTTCAGCCACCAATAGCAGCCCCAAAACAGCCGAAAATCCCAGCATTAAACCTCCATTCCTTCGCATCTTCGGCGAGCACCGGTTCCCGCTCAATAGTTGGTCGTGCACCGGACTTTGGAGATCCCAGTTTCAAGAAACGATTCTACAGCAGTCTCTAGAGGAGACGAATCCGGTGAGTTAATCTCTCTTGATTCTTATTTGATTTTATTCTAATCAATGGTAATTGGACACGATAGGTGGATTCTAGGAAATTTTAAACGGTGTATTTTCCGCTGCACCACGTTATTTTTCCAATGACGAATCCCATCACCCACTTTGGGTTAGTCTTGAATGAGGAAAACACTTTTAAGCGACTTAGTAATTTCCTTTTGGCTATTAGATTCATTTTAATAACGGCTTAGATGCATAGATGGATGAAAATGAGATTGGATCATACATTGAATCATGTAAATAAATAAAGCATAATTAAATAAATAATGGAATGCTGTGGGCCTATATTACAACCTAATATAATTCTGGTAAACCTATATTAGAAAACACGAAGTGGGCCTCCTTTCTTCCTTATGGGCTCGCCTCTCCAATGGGTTTCTTCTTTACAACATTTTATAACAAATAAATAAAATAAAATTACACAAAAAGAAAAAGGGCACGTAGGCCATATTTACCCAAAAAGAAAGTACAACCCAACTTGAATAAGGCCCAATAGCATCCATTCATACATTTAATCACACAAGCATGTAATCCAATACATTAATTTATAAACATGTTAAAATACATGAAATTAATCATATTTTAACTATGTCTCTTGCCATTATTTAGAAACCACCAATCTGGCCCATCATGGTTCTAACCCTTAACGGGTTTTGGTCCTCCAGCCTAGGCAGAATACTGCTCCCACTGGAATTGGGAAACCATGAATCCAAATTAGCCATCCGGGTAATCATGCCAAGAAAACCCCAACCAATTTCATCACACCATATTAATTTCCAAAATTAATATCTCAAGAACAAAATAAAAATTTCATTCAAGAAACCATGCGCATTTAAATTACAGAAAATTTAAACACACAAAATTTTAAAACCCATTAAAATTTAAAACTGGGTCAGCACCCAAAACCCGCCAAATCCAAAACAGTGCCCAGCACACTGCAACTAGGGCAGCACTAGGCAGTAGCTGCTGCCGCTGTTTTGCCGTTATCGCGACAGCCAGTAGCCCCATAGCCGCAAAATAGTCCATGATTTTTTTTAATAATACAGTAGAAAATAAAATCCACCAAATAAAATCTAACCAAGAATTAACAACAATAAAAAATTAAAACATACATAACCAATATGCAAATTAATTTTCGATTGCAAAATCAAATGGGGACAATCACAAACCCCAAATCCAAGAATCTCAAAATAAAACATAAAATTTTAAAACCA
Source organism: Euphorbia tirucalli (assembly GCA_039660915.1). Lineage (NCBI taxonomy): Eukaryota > Viridiplantae > Streptophyta > Magnoliopsida > Malpighiales > Euphorbiaceae > Euphorbia > Euphorbia tirucalli. The sequence goes on along the minus strand of CM077635.1, from coordinate 13,641,359 downwards.
GGGAATCAATCCTATTTAAGATTTCCACGAATCAAAAGCCCGCTTTGATACCACTATAGGGATTTTTCACAGCAAAACGTCCGATTAAAGCGGAACTATAGAACGTTTTCTCAAATCCGTGACCCAGGAGCAATTGTAGTGGAAATCAAAACAACTAAACCAAATGAGAAAGATTCAGATTCTCACCAGAAATATCTCTTTCAGACATGGCTATGGAAATCAAGTCCGATCCCCTCCACAATCCCGTACACAAACGGCTATAGAGCGTGAACCCGTTCTAGCAACGGATCAATCAAAATTAGAGAGTAAAATGTGGGCTGAATTTTAATTCCAGTAGCAAAAATTCACAATTATGGCCAAAAATCATGTGCCATAAAAGCCCCGCTTAATCGCCAAAAATCATGCAATTAATTGCACCAAAAGAATCAGCCGCACCCCAGTCATTTTGGCCTTGATTTTATTTGCAATTAATTTTCATTTTGGTCCAAATTGAGCCATAATTTTTGGCTTGGATTTAATTTGATTTGAGTTAGGATTTAATGCCATTAATCCTTAAATCCAAATTAATCACCATGGATAAAATTAAATGCAATCCTATTTTAATTTTTACGCATATGTTTATATAAAATCATATTATATAATGTACATGTCATTAAATTAAAATTGATTTGCCAATTAATTTACCCAATAAATTAATTGAGATTCAATTTAAATCAAAATGCATATAAACCTATATATTCATTTTATTTCCACCTGGAAATAAATTCCCAATCAATATATATCAATTAAATTATATTGATCAATCCAATTGATTTATAATTTAATTAATTAATATTATCTCTCCAGTTTGTATACTCTAAGTATACGGGCGATCTGACCAGTTCAAACTCAGACATTCTATGTGTATGATTCTGTTGGCCCATCTTTATGTTGGTAGTGGGCCTACGGCCCACAGACTGTAGGCCAGCTCTAGCAAACCACTTCAGCCCCCAATTAAGAAGGAGATAGCAGTCCAACTAAAATCGAAACCCTATAGTTTAAACTCGTATATCCCATGTCATTGATATCGGTGTCCAACACAGAGGCATGGATTAATCACCCTCTTTTGTGTCCGGACATTTACTTGATTCCGAATGAACTGATGCTCACAAATAAATTCCAACTTGTTTGGGTGTGGCCACACTCTTATCAATTACATTCATCATGTGGCTGGTGATATCTTCTCAGTTGACTACTGAGTGACATTCCTTTCTACATATCCATAGTCCTGCCATGTTTACTGACATACCCGAACATACTAATACTTGGCATCTTGTTCTAGGTCCTTTATGCGTACACCAAAGTATGTCACTTCACATGCAGCACCATGATATGGTCAGGTCAAAGGATCCATACAAGTACTACACTAGAATCACTTGTGACACTATACCATGTGGATTTCTCGATTAGTGGATCTATCCAGTACCATGCCCCTTTGCATGTACTCATTAACTTGGTTGACATTCCATGTCTAATGGCCGGTAAGACAACGCCATACAGCCATGCTTATGATAGTCTTTGGTTCCATCATTCCCATGAGTGGAACAGACTACGGATGACTTGATGGTCATATCATTTTCCCTATCAATTGTCTCACTGCCAAGTCCATGACACTTGTCAACATGGATATGGATATGTCCATTGGATACTCTATTTACATTATTGCACAAGGTATATGATAAATAGATTAACGCCTTTATTTATTGATACAATTGTATAATACATAAATCTCATAATAAAGTACAAATGTATGATACAAAAATGAGGACCAATGCCCGGGACTAGTGCATATCCAACACCCAACTGTACCCATACTTAGTGCTATGTTACAAGTCTTTTAGGCAAACGTTAAAGTGTGTGATTTCACATGCAACTCCATAATATGGTTAGGTCGAAGGATCCAATATAAGTACTACACGAGAATCACTTATGATACTATACCGTGTAGTTTTCTCGTAAGTGGATCTATCAAGTACCATGTCCCATTACATGTACCCATATACTTGATTGACAGTCCATGTACTATACTTGGTAAGACAATCCCATACAATCAAGGCAATGCTAGTCTTATGTTCCATTCATTCCCATGACTAGAACAGACTACGGATGGCTTTATGGTTATATCATTTCCCTATCCATGGTCTCACTGCCAAGTGCATGACATTTGATAACATGGATACAGATATATCCATTGCATAATCTATTTATATTTATTGCAAAAGATATAAATCAAATAGATTATGCCTTTATATACTAACAAAAGTGTATAATACATCAATCCATAAATATTTTCAAGTAAATAGCACAATATATATTTCGATGAGTCTATTGTCCCGGGATTTCCATGGAAGTCTATTCGTATCGGTCCTAATTACTTCACAGAAATTAAATCTAGGTCATAAAGCAGAAAACATAAAAAATGATTTTTACGAAAATTTACTAAATTCATACTAAAAATAACTTTAATGGAAGAAACATATATATATTTTTTCATTTAAGATAAAATATTTATTGTAAAAATACAGTTCCAAAAAATTTCTTCTTCTTGTGAGTCTAGCTATTTATCTTGCCTTTGAGGCGAAATCTCACTGATTCATCAAAAAATGGATTAGAATCAAGAATAGAGCCGTGCGGCTCTACTTTGTAGGGAATCGTCATTGGAAAAATCAAACACACTGCGGAATACCAATAAAAATTTCCTCGATTCCATAGCCCAGGGTTCATGTAGATTAATAAAATAAAACCAAAGGAGAAGAAAATAAAATTTTCTCACCTTAATCATCTCTTATAGAGACTGCGGTAGAAACCTAAATCGTTTTTCCTCTACAATTTGGTACACGAACGGCTCTAGAACGTGACTCTTGCAAGCAAATGAAATGAACGGAACCAAGAAAATCAGCCAAGGGAATTCGGCTCCTCTCTTTGTGTGATGGCCGAATACTCTATTGTCTAGGGTTAAGGAGAAATTGGTTTAAGGCTTCCTTTTATACTCCTTAGTATAATAGGGTTTTAATTAAAACTATAGGTTAAGTTTATTTGATTTAATTGATTTAATTTGTATCATTAGAATCAAATAAACCATATTATAAAATTCTAATTGATACAATTAAATACAGTTTCATCAAATTAACATAGCCATAAGTCAAATTTAAATCAGCCTTAATAAATACAACCTATGTATTTAAATTCCACTAAGGAAATTTTATTTTATTTAATTAATTATTTTACTACATGTAATTAATTAATCAAATAAATTTAATTTCTGTCTTATAATTGAATTAATTATGACATAACCTAATGTCAATAACTTAATCAATATGCTTTTCGTTCCAATTCTGATGTGTCAATGTTCAATTGTTCTATATGTACGATCCTGTGGATCCGTCGTTATGTTGGAATTGGGCCTAAGGTCAAAGACTATAAGTAGGTTCTAGCAAACCGTTACAACCCCCAATTAAGACAAAGACTTACAGTCTTATGTGAAACATAACCCGCTAGTGATCTTGTATATCCCTTGCCGGCTGACATCAATATATAAGCAAGAGGCATGACCCCATCATCCTCTTATATGCTTATTTATTCCTTGATACCGAGTGGACTAAGCATCATGAATAAGTATCTCAACTTATTTGGGTATGGACATACACTTGTGAGTCCTACTCATCAAGTGACCAGTGATATCATCTCAGGAGACGCTGAGTGGTAGTTCCATCAACTTCACTATCAACATCAACATGTTCACTGGCCCACCCAACATACCTATACTTAGCACCCTATTACAGGCTCGTTAGGCATATATTAAAGTGTATGAGATCCCATGTTATGCTATAGTGAATATGGGGTCTAAGGATAATAACAAGACCTACCTGAGAAACACCTATGACGATCCGACCATGTGGTGTTCTGGCAACGATTGATCCAGTACCATGTAACCTAAAATGTACCCATATTCTTGACTAACATTCCATGTCCAATGGCCAGTGAGACACCGCCATTCAGTCAAGGATATGCTGGTCTTTAGTTCCACTCATTCCCATGATTAAAACATACTAGGAATATGTTTATGATTATAACTTTAACATTACTATAAGGTTTTATAATCTAATGACCTACATTGGTTTACTTTAATATGGTTATAATTATTGAATACTTTATTTATAAATAGCACAAGATATGAATAAATAGATTCATGCCTTTATTTCGATACAAAATGTATAATACAAAATACCCAAGTATAAAGTATAATACAATACAAGAACCAACGCCATTTGGATTAGGGCACACTAGCAATCTCCCACTTACACTTGTTCCAACTAGGCATTGCCTTAAGCCCTATAGATCTAGTATGACCCACGTGCTGTGTCTGTGCCAACACCTTAGTCAATAGATTAGTGACATTGTTCCCAGTGTCAACTTCTTTGCAATAAAATGTCTCCTATATCCATGATCTCTCATATGAGGTGAAACTTCCTGAGTACTTGTTTGGACTTCCTATATGACTGAGGCTCCTTAGCTTGTGTAATAGCCCTGTTATTGTAACAAAAGACATTCACTAGGCCTAGGATAGATGGAACTATTCCTAACTCAGTGATGAACTTCTTCATCCACACAGCTTCCTTTGTAGCTTCACATGCAGTAATGTACTTAGTTTCTATGGTAGAATTGGTGATGGTTGATTGTTTTGAGCTCCTCCAGCCGATGGTGCCACCATTTAGCAGTAAGACATAGTCAGACTGCAACTGGTTTTCATCCCGATCAGTCTCAAAGCTTACATCAATGTACCCTAACAATGATAGCTCTTCTTGACCTCCATACACCGTGAAGCTATCCTTAGTCCTATTAAGGTACTTAAGGATTTCCTTGACTGCATCTAGTGATCCTCCCCGGGATCTGACTGGTATTGGCTAGTCATACTCAGTGCAAAAGTGACATTTGGTCTCATACATAGCATGGAGTACATGATAGATCCTATAGTTGAATCATATGGGATCTTTTGCATTTTCTCCTGGTCCTCCTCTATCTTAGGACTGTTCTTCCTGCTTAGTTTGAGTCCATGGTGCATAGGCAAGAAACCTTTCTTTGCCTTATCCATTCCCAACCTTTTCATAACTTTGTCTATATATGAGGCCTAACTTAGACTCATAAGCCAATTGGATGCATCCCTGTAGATCCTAATCCCTCAGATCATCTCAGGTTCTCCTAAGTCTTTTATTGCGAAGCACTTACTCAACCACTGCTTAACCCCTTGTAGTGTTGGTATGTCACTTCCAATAAGAAGGATGTCATCCACATATAGGAATAGGAATGTAGATACACTCCCAATAAGCATCTTGTACACACAGGGCTCATCTGGATTTTGTATAAAGCTATATTCCTTAATAGCTTCATTGAATCTCAGATTCCAACTCCGGGAAGATTGCTTCAACCAACCCTTAACTATTTAGGTAGGAACTCTCTCCAATCCCAACCTAGGGACTCTTGGTTTGATGGGCTTATTGGCACTTACCCATCTATGCTTAGGCCAGGAGCATATCTTACTACCCATGTTGAGTCCATCCACCATTCGAGTGTTAAGCGTACCCAGTACCTTACCTTATACTGTAAATGAATAATACATTGAACCCAGTGGAGGCACAACTCACATTTCACCATTCAAAGACCAACAAGGTTCAAATGTGGAAAGCACTTTTAATCCACTCAATATTTTATTCGATTGATTAATAACGACTTAGCATGCATAATTATGGGTGATTGGAATGGCTTTAACATGCATTCATATTAACACACATACATACAACATAAGAATAATAGATATACAAAAGAGACACTATGGGCCTTAAATTACAACCTGATGAATATAAGGTTGATTCAATTACAATTAAATTTACAAGACATAAATTAAATAAAATTACATCAAAATAAAAATGACACGCGGGACGTATTTCCCAAAATCAAACTTTACAAACCAACTTGATCTAAGGCCCAGTAGTGCTCAAATCCACACAACCAGGCATAGATATATATATATATATATATGTATATATATATATGTATATATTTCTATGCTTGGTTTTGTTAGCAAATATCAACATATATACATGTAGTAAAATGAATGAACATGGCAATCCAATTTTATAAATTATGTCCAGCAGATGGGAAATTGCCGATTTAGCTGTCCATAACTAATGCTCGGTAATGGACCTGAATTAGCCGTCCAATCCTTAACTCGTGCCAAGGGCCAATTGTACCAATTTCATTTACCAATTTAACTTTACCAAAAAATTAAATTGCATGCATGAATTAAATCACATAAGAAAACACAAGAAACCAATCGCAAAAATAAATCATGTGAATTTTAAAACCAATCTAAAATTACACATAGGATCTGAAAATTAAAACACCTGTAAAATCCAAATCGGACCTATGCCCCATTTAGGGATTTGTCATAGAAAATCAACCAAATGGCAGTGGAAGCCGATTTAGATTTTCTCAAATCCGATCCTAGGAGCTTATGTAATATAAATAAAAAACAACGAAATTAAACACAAGGGGAGAAATAGATCTCACCTGGTAAGTCTCTTCTAGAGACGGCCGAGGAAACCAAATCAGGCTCCCTCCATAATCCAGTACACGAATGGCTATGGATCAATAACTCGTGCTAGCGGAGGATCGAAGAACAAGAGATAGAGAGAGAACAAGGGGCCAAAATTTTTCCCTAAGAAAAATCCCTCCTTGGCTGAAAATTTTAGTCAAAAAATTAGGGTTTTGGTTTTCACCATTTAAGTGGGTATTTATACCTTTACAACCCTAGGTCTCAATTAATTATTATAGGTTAAAATTTCATTGCAATTCAATTTTAATTTCATATGTATATGATTATATTAAACTATATAATATAACACATAACATTTAAATTAAAATAAATTTGCCTAATTAAATTACCCAATAAATTAATTTAGCCTTCTTTGAATGAAATACATATAAACCTATATATGTATAATATTTCCGCTAAGAAATAAATTCATGAATTTATTTATTCAAACTAATTCTATGAAACCTAATGAATTGATTATATTATTTTGATTAATCCAATTGATCTATAATTTCAATCAATAGATTCCTTCTCTCCAGTCAGTATACTCCAAGTATACAGTTGACCCTTTTAGTTCAAGCTCAGACGTTCAATGTGTATGATCCTGTGAGCTTGTCTTTATGTTGGCAACAAGCCCATGGCCGACAAACTGTAGTTGGGCTCTAGCAAACCATTATAGCCCCCAATTAAGCTGGAGACAGTAGTCTAACGGAAGTCGTAACCTTGTAGTTTAACTTACATATCCCATGTCATTGATATTGGTGTCCAACACAGAGGCATGGTGTCATCACTCTCTTTTGTGTCCCGACATTAACTTGATCCCAAAATGAACTGATGCTCACAAACAAGTTCCAACTTGTTTGGGTGTGGCCACACTCTTATCAGTTGCACTCATCAAGTGGCTGGTGATATTTTTTTAGTGTATTAGTGAGTGACATTCTCTTCTGCATGTTCATGGCCTTGCCATGTTCATTGGCACACCCCAACGTACCCAGACTTGGCACCCTTTTATAGGCCCTTTAGGCATACACCAAAGTGTGTGTGTTCACATGTGAGATCATAATATGGTCAGGTCAAAGGATCAAAAAGAACTACAAGAGAATCACTCTATACCATATGGATTTCTCGTTTAGTGGATCTATCCAGTACCATACTCCATTGCATGTACTCATAAGCTTGACTGACAATCCATGTTCTATAGAAGGTAAGACACTGCCATACAATCAAGGTTATGATAGTTTTTTGTTCCATTCATTCCCATGACTGGAATAGACCATGGATGGTTTTATGGTTATAGCATTTCCCTATCTATGGTCTCACTGACAAGTGCATGACACTTGTCAACATGGATATAGATATGATCATGAGATACTCTATTTATAATATTGCACAAGATATAGAATAAATAGATTAATGCCTTTATTTTCTAACACAAATGTATGATACGTCAATCTCTTAAAAGATCCAAAATGCACAATACAAAACAAAGACTAATGCCTTGGGACTAGGACATTCCCAACACCCCGTGTGTCAGCGCTGCCTTCCCGGCAGGTAGCAGGGTTACTCTAAGGTAGCCATGAATTACAATTTTGGGATTCAATTTCGCAAAATTGTGATTCACGAAAAACCTCCTTTATTTTTTTTAAATCAAAACAGAAAATTCAACAACAATTTGGGGAAAAATAAATTAAAAACCCCAAATCACCAAATTAGGGTTCTAATGAAAAATCAATTGAAAACCAATTTCAATAAAATAAATCAAAAATCAAGAACCCTAATTCCAATCATTGTATTAATTGGAACATGAACCTATTCTCTGATACCACTGTAGGGAATCGTCACAAGAAAAATCCAACTCACTAGATTAACAGAATAAAACCAAAACGGGAAGAAATAAAATTTTCTCACCTTTATCATCTCTTCTAGAGACTATTGTAGAAACCCAAATCACGTTTCCTCCACAATCTGGTGTCGGAACCAGTCCGAGAAAAATGGGTTGATTTCTTTTTTGCCTTATTATTATTATTATTATTATTATTATTATTATTATCATTATTCTTGTTGTTGTTGTTGTTGTTGTTGTTGTTGTTGTTGTCACGTTTTGATTAGAGTCGCCACCAATCGATTTTTTAATGCAATTGGACACTATGACCAAAGATTCTATTTTTGGTCCGTCTACTAATTACATGTAGGGAAGATCTAAGTCACCCTATTCCAACCCTACTAGGTACTAAATGCTGTAAACTATTTTTATGATGATGTAATTTTTCTCCCTTTTTATTTATAACACCCTAATTTAATATAGATAACCTTCTCTTAAAATATAATAAATCTAGTCCTAAAACTAAAAATTCTATTTTTATTATAATAGACTCTAAGAAAAATTGCATGTCTAACTCTTGTAATAAAAAAAAAATAATTTAAAACATAACCTTATTTGACAAATGCCTCAACTAAACGTAAACTCAACTGATACAAAAAATTAAAATGGAAGCATAATATAAGGTAAAAAAATGATATATGAGCAAAAAGGGTCCAAATTCAAACTAATACCCGGATCCCTGGCCCAACCCGGTTTTGACCCATTTCTCTAACCCTAAGGTCATTAACCAGCGTATACAATCCACATTGTCCCAATCTCTCAACCTTAATTCTCTCTTTCTCTCCCGGCCACCTTTCCTTAATCTCCCTCACCAGCCAATCTCATTGTCGACCATCACTTCCTACCACTTTTCATGGCTCTGTCGGCCACTAGAGCTTGTTTCTGTTATTCTCTCCCTCTTTCATTGGCGAAGTTCACCGTTCCTCACCGTTGTTACCTCTCTTTCTCTCTCTAAACTCTCTTCCATTTCTCTATAAGCTCTTTATCTCTCTTCATTTAAATGACACCGCCGCTCTACCTTGATCAGAAAACCGAGTGCCGCCTTACCATCTCTCCTTTGTTCGTTGACCCTTAGGCCACTGCCACTAAACCAGCTCAAAGGTAACTTCCATTCCCTCACTTAGTTTCAGTTTCTCTCTGCTTTTCTGTTCCACTTTTGGGCTTGATCTTCTAAAGCCAACCTTCTCTGATTTATACTATTTCTCTTCATGAGGGTTTTTTTCTAAAAAAAAAAAAATAATCAAAGTTCATCCATATGAGATTTAGTGGGATTCATCATGACTAACCGGCGGTGAGATTGGAACCTATCACAGGCGATGATGGATCGAAGTTATCCTTTCCCCTTTATGTCTATTTTCCATCTTTTCTATTGTTTCTCACTTCTAATTACTGCTACTTTTTTAGCTCGTGGACTTATGAGTCTTGATGACTTTCTTTCTGCTGTTTTCAGAGTTTTTCATAGCTAAAGTTCTATTGGAATAAAAAAAACACCGATTTAAAAAGGTTCTACATGATAAGTCTCCAAATCCCTCTTTTATGATTTTCTCCTATATGCTAGTGTATATGTTGTGATGGCCTCTATGATTAGTGTTTGAGAAAAAATGCTAACTGACTTGTGTAGAAACTGATCATGTATTTTTTGTTACATGTATTTTTGCTTATATATGAATGGTCTTTATACAAGTTGGATGAACTAAAATCTTATAAAAGCTGAACTAGGTTCCTTATTTTGGGAATTTTGATTTAGTGCGCCTGTATTTGAGGAATCCTACGGTAATGTGTGGTGCATTGAGTCTCTATGCTTGGTGGTTTGGATGAATTTATTGATGAGAAAACAAAGTGAAAAGTTGTCAATGCTATTGTCTTCGTGATGTGTGTGCTGGTATATTGGACCCTGATTTGGTCAAATTAGTATTTGTAATGCTACTAGCATATTTGCTTATATGATTGTGACGGTGAAAAATGCATATACTTGTTTATTCAATTCTGAATCCTTAACAGCCAAAAAGTGTGATGATATGCTGACTGTTTATGGTTGATGTTTGGCTGGAAATGCCAGTGCCGCTTCTGTTTTGCCTATTGGTTGCCTAAATGTAGGAATGGGATTAACCTCAAATCTAATCATACAACTGCTTATGACCTCTAAATGCCATGTTGGCTGCTTGATGCATTATTATGGATGGGTAACAAGGATGAGGCCAAAAGTGAGGCTTAGAGGGTGGTGATTTTTTAATGGCTTTCTTCTAAAAAAATGGATTTTGAGTTGGCTTTCTCCCTAAGCAACCAGTTATTTTGAAAATCTTCTCTTCTTTTTCTTAAAAGGGGTTAGGGTTCAAAACCTATTTTTTGTTGGTACGAATCCTTTTTTTTTTTAAACAGAAACACACCCTTTTCAGAATAGGTATTGGATGGCTTATAGAGGGACTCTTGCTTTTAACATTTTTAAGAATGAAAACCATACTCCCATAGCTAATGATCTAAACACCTAACCTAAACCCTCTTTGACATACATTTCCAGATCTTGCTACGCATATTCATTACTAAACCTAGACCTCCAATCATAAATGAGAGACAAGTATATTGCATGCCCCACTTCTTATCAATGATTCTGGACACTACTTAAAGGGGTATCCTTTCTCCATACATATGGAGTAAGGATCTCCCTTCAAGCCATAAAGACTTACACACAGACTTTATACAAAGGAACAACTAATATAAAAAAGGAATTACATGGAAAAGGACCTACTTAAGTATGTATTTGTATTTAGACAAAGAATGGGGAATGACTTAGTTCTTCTTGAAGGTCTTAGGTTCTGTTCTTTCAAAAGCCTCCACAATCAACAGCTGTGCAAGGAAGTGATGAGTGGTGAAACTAGGATGAGGGAGAAAAATGACAGAAAAATTCATGATGAAAGGGACAAAGAAGAGTTATGAAGAAGGAGACAAGAGAGGTTTATGAAGAACTAGACAAGAAAATTTTTTTTTCTAAGACAATGGGAGTCTGCTACTGCCCACTCTCTTTGGACATCCTCTATTTTTCTTTCTTCATCTTTCTCTCTATATTGTTGTATTGTCACACCAACCTCCTCTGCCCTACTATTTGGAGGCCTTTTATAGTCTTTTTTATTGTTTGATTGTAAATATACTGTCTGTTTGTAACTGGACTTTTTTGTTCTTGGTTCCATTTCTCTCCTTTTAGTTCTTATAGAATTGAAACTCTGAAAAAATCTTCCCCAAATCCTGGAAAAAAACAGCCCTCTGATCATGCACACTGCTGTGATTTTTATCATACTTTTTATTTTGCTCTTTTTTCATTTTTTTTTTCTTGAACCCATGTTGGACCTGTAGACCATTTGGGCTTAGGCTTTTTTTTTTTTTTGTAATTTCATTATTATTATGTATTCGAGACTTATAAAAGAAATCAATAAAATAATTTATTTATTTTTCATGTCTTCCTTTATTTCTCTTTTGCTCCCCATATTCTATAAAAATGAAAAATAAAAAAGTTAAAATAAAAAAAATAAAAAAAATAATTTTTTGGATTTTCCTTAAATAATAATAATAATAGTAATAAATAAAATAAAAAAACCCAGATAAAATGGGTATCAACATCCGGTACATGAATGGCTCTAGAACATAACTCGTGCTAGCGAACGAAATGAATGGAACTAAGAAAATCAGCTAAGGGAATTCAGCTCCTCTCTTTGTGTGATGGCCGAATACTTTAGTGTCTAGGGTTAGTGAGAAATCAGTTTAAGGCTTCCTTCTATACTCCTTACTATAATAGGGTTTTAATTAAAACTAGAGGTTAAGTTTATTTGATTTAATTTTTATCATTGGAATTAAATAAACCATATTAAAATTCTAATTCATACAATTAAATACAGTTTCGTCAAATTAATATAGCCCTAAGTCAAATAAAAATCAGCCTTAATAAATACAACCTATGTATTTAAATTCCACTAAGGCAATATTGTTTTATTTAATTAATTATTTACTACATGTAATTAATTAATCAAATAAATTTAATTTCTCCCTTATAATTGAATTAATTATGACATAACTCAATCAATATGCTTTCCGTTTGGATTCCGATTTATCAACGTTCAGTCGTTCTATGTACATGATCCTGTGGGTCTGTCTTTATATTGGCAGTGGGTCCAAGGCGCATAGACTGTAAGTGGGTTCTAGCAAACTGTTACAGCCCACAATTAAGACGGAGACTTACAGTCTAATGTGAAACATAACTCGGTAGCGATCTTATATATCCCTTGCAAGCTGACATCGATATATAAGTAAGAGGTATGGCCCCGTCATCCTCTTATATGCTTATTTATTCCTTGATACCGAATGGGTTGAGCATCACAATAAGTATCCCAACTTATTCAGGTATGCCATACACTTGTCAATCCCACTCATCAAGCGGCTAGTGATATCATCTTAAGGGACGTTGAGTGGCAATTTCGTTAACTTCACTATCAACATCAATATGTTCATTGGTCCACCTAACATACCCATACTTAGCACCCTGTTAGGGGCTCGTAGGCTTATATTAAAGTGTATGAGATCACGTGTTATGCTACAGTGAATATCGGGGTTTAAGGATAATAACAAGAACTACCTGAGAAAGACCTATGACGATCAGACCATATGGTGTTCTTGTAGCGGATTGATCTAGTACCATGTAACCTAACATGTACCCATATTCTTGATTAACATTCCACGTCCAATGGCCGGTGAGATACTGTCATGCAGTCAAGCATATGCTGGTCTTTAGTTCCATTTATTCCTATGATTAGAACAAACCAAGGATATCTTTATGATTATAACTTTACCATTACTATAAGGTCTCATAATCCAATGACCTACATTGGTTTACTTTAGTATGGTTACATTAGATACTCTATTTATAAATAGCATATGATATGAATAAATAGATTCATGTCTTTATTTCAACACAAAATGTATAATACAAAATATCCAAGTATAAAGTATAATACAATACAAGAGTCAATGCCATTTGGACTAGGGCACACCAGCATACTCATCCAAAAATAAGTTCCACGGCTTTAATATTTAAGAAAGCATTTTGGTTCAAAAAATTATTTTACATAGAACTATACCTGAAGATTAGAGTCGTACGGCTAAGAGCTATCCGACTCTTTTTTTATGAACAACAGAGTCGTACTGCTCTGATAAAAAATTTCAAACACACTAAAAGATGCAATCCCATAAAGCAGTAAAAGGATTTATGGTCTCTCAGAAGTTACCTTTAGTGAGTTTATCCAGTATTTTAAGCCTCTAAAACCGATTCTTGAGATGTAAGCTAGCTCTGAATGAGTTTGCCTTTGTCCCAAATCATCCTTGACATCACAAACAAAAGATAAAGGATGAAAGCTTCGGTGTTTAAGGTTAGAAAGATTAGTATTTGCCTGGAAATGAACATCTAGTGTGATGTAAAAAAGATGGAATGTGTTTTTTCCCTCTCCTTGCCCTTACTCTAGCTCTCTCACTCACTCATTGTTTTTCTATCTTTTTCCTTTCGCCGTTGTCTCTGGTTGCTAGGGTTTTTCCTTATTTAAAAAATGGTTCCTCCTCCCTTTTCCTTTCTTTCCTACCTTTCCTTTCTTATCTACCTCCTGTTCAACATCCAAAATCCGTGTCCTTTCTCTCCTACTAATTTTGGGTGAATTATTTTTTTTTGTCTAGGAGGAAGAGCCGTACGGCTCAAATGATTCAGTTATAAAGTCGTGCGGCTTATGTATAAAGTCTTACAATCCTTTTGTTTTAGGTTAGAAATCTCAAATTTCCATATGATTTCATGGCTTTAATTACAACTTGTATGGCTTGAATTTTAAGCCATCTGACCCAGATAAGAGTTGCACGGCTCTTAGTGAAATTAAGGTTAAACAGCTGATCTCTCGGACGATTATCGGGTCCGTTCCTAAACTCATTTGGTGCCCTTCTCTATCTTTTAAACTGAATAATATAGAAAAATTGATGCAGAGGATAACTAATTCGGTTTTCATCATTGAGATTGGAAAAATCCATGCTCATAGGTTGCCCCTCGTGTAGTAAATGTTGGCTAAGTCCAACTAGATCTTGGGGTGAATTTAAGTACACAATAGAAAATGTGATGAACCAGAGAAAGAAAAGTTTACATGTTGGTATGGGACACCAAGCAATATTTTTCTTCGTGATCTAGCTTTAGAGATACGTAACCTGCACAAATTGAAATAGTTACCTTTAATTTACAATGAAATTTTTGGAAAACTTAAAACATTTTGAGAATATAATTTGTAAAGGTTGCCACGTTGGGTGATGAATTTGCTATGCTGAGCAAGAAAGATATTGGTTGCATGCTAGGCATTGACGTTGCTGCACTGAGCAAGAATGATATAGGTATCGCATTGGGTGATGAAAATTGATATGCTGAGCAGATAGGATAGGTGCTGCGCTTGGCGATGATATTGCTATATTGAGTAAAAATGATATAGGTGCCACTTTGGGAGATAAAAATTGCTACCTGAGCAATAAGCATAGGTGTTGTGCTGGGAGATGATGTTGCTAAGCTGAGTAAGAATGTTGATATTCTGGCCATGTTAGACCTGCAACTTGTATTTGATTTTGCGAAATTTTATTTTTGCTATGCTGAGCCATTTTGTTGATCTTGTGGTCATGTTTAGACTTGCAACTTGTATCTAACTTTGTGAAAGTGTAACAACATCTTTATTCTTTGACCGATAATTTGCAGAACAATAGTTTTTGCTCCTTCGGTCCAGAATAAGTATGCATTTATTGCTCATTGGGGTTAATTCCTGCCTTCCTATACTTGGTGTGTTTATGCTCCTAGAATCCTGTAAAAATGAAAAGCAAACCTCTCCCTGGGTGATTTAGCACGTTTTTTTATTTAAATTTTGAAAATTAGGAATATTTGAGTTGTACGACTCAATTTAAATAAGTTTGAGTTCTATGGCTCAAATTCTTTGAGCCATAGAAGATGAGTCGTACGTAACTAATCAAACCTAAGATGCGCCGGACGACTCATTTTCCCACTTGTAGTCGACAGAAGGTTATATGCCTCCCTTTTTCTGCTTTTTCTCAAAAACCTCTCCTTCTTTTGCAATCTCATTTTCAACCTTCATCCCGAACAAAATAACCAATATGCTTAAATTTTTTTAATTAGAATTTTTATTAGACTAATTAAATATAAAGTTAATATTAATGTTTAAGCAATAAAAAGTTAAATATAAAATAAAATTGGAATTTTGGGAACATGACATTTTTATTCCCATCCTCATTAGTCTTTTGATTATAAAAAGATCCTCACCCACTCTATGGAGAATTTTAACGGGAATTTTTTGATCCTCGCAGGGCAGAACCCGGTCCCATTTACATCCTTAATAATAACAAATTCGAAAATGTGAAAAAGTATAATTATGCTTATTTTATTCAAATATTGTTAAGGGTATTTTTATCCAAGAAAAAAAAACAAATGGGATATTATGATTGGAAAAAAAAAACTATTTTGAGAATTTCTATCCATAATCTACTTCTTTGATACCAGATTTATTAAGTTGGTCATTTTAGTATCTGGTCCATAGAAATTAAGAACACTTCTAAAAGTGTGGTTGAATTGAAAAAAGAGATGTTATACGCCGAATTTTCAGATTTTAAGATAAATAAAATTGAACTAAATGGATAATATTGGATTAATTGAGT
The DNA here is from genome assembly GCA_039660915.1 of Euphorbia tirucalli. Taxonomy (NCBI): domain Eukaryota; kingdom Viridiplantae; phylum Streptophyta; class Magnoliopsida; order Malpighiales; family Euphorbiaceae; genus Euphorbia; species Euphorbia tirucalli. The sequence goes on along the minus strand of CM077635.1, from coordinate 13,625,124 downwards.
ATAGTTTAATTGGTACACTCCTTAAAGTGGAGGAGGGTGGTCATAGGTTCAATATCCAACCTCTTCAAAATCCAAATTTATGTGAACAAAGAATAATATTGATGGTTTAGAGAGGTATTATTGGACCAATTGTGATTAGAATGACGAAAAAGGATCTTCTTTTCTATGATTGTGCAATTATCTGTGAGAGTTTCACTTTAACCACGCACTTTCTATGATTACAATATCAACAAAGAAAGTTAATTCATTGTTCATTGTACATAATATTAATCACAAAATTTATTTCTTTTCAAAAAAGGTCACTTATCTTTAAAACACATGCTACATTATATTTGGCAGAAATGGTAAAAAGTAGTAGGTGAGTGACTTGAACGAAACAGAGTGCCAATAATGCATCTAAGGACCCTAACTAATCCTCTGCTTTACAATCTAACTAATCAGATTAACAAATTTAATTGGCCTACTGCTTAATCGCTGATGTATCCTCTCTTGTTTCTTTTTTTAATTATATACCTCTTCCTTTGAAATATCATAATTATTTTTTTGGATTTGATTTATGTTTTGAGATAGAGTCGAAGCCTATTAGATTAGAAATATTGCTTAAATTCAACATAAAGTAGTATATAGTACATTGTTGATAATGATGATGTCTAATCAATGTAATTTTCAAGGGTCTACACTTGCCAAGAGGACAAGGACCATCCTATTCTAACTCTATTGTTATCAAACAGGAGTATTGAAACTGTTTTTCACCTAACATTTGATAGGAAATTAATACCGAGGACCAAAAGATAGAAAAATGTGGTCGGTCTCCCAGTGGGTAGACTCTTAAATTCAAGTTAACACTTGGGTTAGAGAAATGATAGAGTAAGATAGAGAAAAGTAAAAAAGGCTAAATACTTAGATACCCCCTGAATTTGTCCAAAAACGCCTACTGCTCCCCTGAACTTTTAAATTGTCCTAATGCCCCCTGAACTTTGAAGTGACCCAGTTTGTCCCATTACTGCCATGTGTCATTCAATTATTGGTTGTCTCATGTTTGACTTTTCAAAGCAAACTCTGGTTTTTATGGAACTTAGGAGGCAAACTAGGCCGATTTTAAGAAATTTAGGAGGCATTAGAACACTTTTAAGAAGTTCAGGGGGGCATTAGGATATTTTCAAAGTTCAAGGGGCAGTAGGCATTGGATGATGAAAGTTGATATGCTGAGCAGATAGGATAGGTGCTGCGCTTGGCGATGATGTTGCTATATTGAGTAAAAATGATATAGGTGCCACGTTGGGAGATAAAAATTGCTACCTGAGCAATAAGTATAGGTGTTGAGATGGGTATCTATGTATACGACTAGTAAAAAAAGCTATGAGATAGATATATTGAGATGTCTCACGAGTATCTTTTTCATTAATGTGAATAAGACTATTATGGATATTATGATCATCAATATTATGTAATAGTCATAATGACTGTAATTTTATGGTGGCCATATAATGATTGTTGAGAATAATCTTAATTTTATAATGTTTCTTGGGTCAAATATGAATTCGATAACTCATCCTGAACATCTACAATAAAAGAAATGACACACGGGTGACCTCAAAGGAACACTCCAGTGCCTGAGTCAACAGGTATTTTGGAAGGATCCGATTCATTTTAAAATGCATGATAGATCCAAACCCAAAAGGAATAGCAGTTCTAGTTCGAAATTGCAAACATCATCATATAATTGATATTTCTTAATACATGTTCATAATTAAATTAATTTAACCACAAATTTCAAGTTGAATTAGCAAACTAAAAATTATTTCCAATTAAGTTGGATGATCAAATTAACTCTTAGCTAGTTAGCTAGCTAATTGAATTTGAAAACATATTAATCAACACAACTGAAAATAAAAAAAAAAGTTTTTTTTTAACCTGCTAGAAGCATGAAGAAAAGAAAATGACAAAACTTAAAAAAAAAAATTTCTATAAATGAATGAAGAAAAATAAAAAAATTGTACATTCCACTAAGAGACAAAAAAAGAAGAAGATGCAGCATTTCTAAGAGGAAGAATGGATGCATTAACTTTAACAGATTGAAATCCCTCATCTTCTTCCATATACATCAAATCATCAATCTTTCTAAATCTTCCATGACCAAAAATAACTCCCACCCCTAACAACATTGCAAACATAATATTTTTTGTTACATTTGTTAAAAAAAGAAGAAGAATAGTAACAACCAACAAAATTGGCATTACCATTTGATCATTAATTACAATCCCAAATATTACTAATGGATCGTCTCGTAGGAAATACAAAAACAACCAAGCAGACATCATGAGTATGAAAACAATCAATGAAATTGGATGCCATAACAAGCTAAGGAACAAAATGGATAATATTATGATCATATAGTTGTATCTGAAGTATGTAGCATTTGTTGTGATTCTGTCAAAAAATTCACCCAATTCGGCTGGAATGTTGCAGGACTGGAGACTAAACATTTGCATCCATGGTCTTCTTGTGCCAACGCTTGATTTAATCTTTTGTTTTGAATTGGATAGATTAGTCGGTGGTTCATATGATTCTAATGGTATTGTTCCATATGTTGTCATTGTGTAATGATGTATAGAGAAAGAGATGTGTATGTGCGTGAGAGAAAGAGAGAGAGAGAGATTGGAGTATGAAAACATGAGAACGATAATAAAGGAGAAAACTGTGGATATTAGTGGATTTTATTAGGCCTAAGAGAGAAGAATTTCATAAATTACAATAATTATGTGTGATATTTAGAGGTCCTAATTTGTATAAATGTCATGCTCTCTAGTGAGTTCTTTTTGTCATTATTGGGTTATAAAACATTAACACTATGTTTGTTTTAGGGGTTAATAAAATATGGTCTGGTAAGGTAAATGGAGTGTGATACAGTAAGGATATATGAAATATCATATTGTGTTAAAAAACCAACCACTTCAACTCATGGATTTACCATGAGTTACTATACCTCCATTAACATTTCAAAATAAACATGGGTACAATTTTACACTTACTTTACCATATCATGAGAACCCTTAAACCAAATATAATGTAAACCACCAATTTACTATTTGGTTATTATAATTTCAAATATTTGTGCCATTTTTAGATGAACAACTAATCCCAAGTCAAGCTTAATTCGATCCACAAATTTACATATCATTATTAGATTAATCCTATTTTACCCCATACATTTTTTTTAGATTTATCTCATTAATCAGTTTTAGACTAATAAAAATATACCCTTCAAATAGTTCCTCTTCCTAGTATTTTATCTATGAATGTGATCTAATTCGAACATTTCAAGTTGATCAATAAAAAAAACCACACTTAATAGAGACTATTTCCCAATTTCAACAAGTTAGAGCTGTTCTCCCCTTCTCAATTGAAGTTACGAATTAAAAATCTATTATGTACACTTAGATTCAAAATTTGAAATTTCTAACCATAACAAATTTAAAAAATTTAACCGCTTTTGTCTTGTATTTGAAGAATTTATATAACATTGCCACCTTTAGATACTAATAATAGTTATATGTAACATGACCAAATAGAGAGCATTGTGTAACGAGGTTAGGATTTCCTCGCTCAGCACTTAGGCAATCTTACTTTCGAAGATGCTAAGTAAACCTTTTAGTTGTGTTAAGAAAGTGGAAGCATGTACGAGATGTGTGAGAGGTTAGATTGTATAGTCAAGATTTTGAGAGAATGTAGTATTTTATTAATGAAGGCTTTCAAGTATTACAAGGCTTAAAGCTATCAAAATTAGTACATAGATGAGGGGCTTGCCATATTTATAGACATTTCCACCTCCTAACATGTGGCTAGAATTAATCCTTTACATTTGTGGCTGTAATTCATTATAAAAGATAAGTATGCTTAGATATTTAAAAGAAATGTCATAGAAGTATCATTTAAGCTAGTTTAGGACCTTCTAGAGACGTCCAGCACCTTTACTGACCATTTTGGAACGGAACAGACACGGACCGTTTACTGTTTCTATTCGCCAGCGCTCGTCCAATGCGGCCCAGCACACATCCAGGCCCAACTTGAGATTGTTTTAGGCATGTCTTTTTCCCAAATCTTCTAAACTCAGCCCACTATGCCCCTTTTGGCTAAATTTGGACCATTTGTGAAAGCTAAATTCATACTTACGCGAGGTGTAATAATTATCTTAGATGTAGGTCTAACTATATATTTATACTATAAAATCATGTTAATAATAGTGTACATTGGATAGAGATTTAAATAGATGGTAGTTGACAAAATATAGTTTGCTAGGCAAGCTACCCTTTCAAACTAGTACTGCATAACAAAAAGCATCCATGACCACCCTTTTTATGAAAGTTTCTAATCTATATCAAGATTACACTAATCCATGCCAAATAGAAAGTGCCACTTAAGTACCATGTTGACATAACATGCTATGATTTGCCGTAAATAGTGTATGCTCAGCTCAGCATAATAGAACTACTTCATGTTCTCTCAAGCAATAAGAAATAACTGTTAGCTAAAATCTAACCTAGGACATTAACATAATTAAAACAATACACTGGCATAAACTCCAAACTAGTACAATAGCCTTTTGGGGTTTTTCACTTTTCACTGGAGTAAAAAACACATTTAACTATTCTTATGTCTGGGGTTAGACTAGAATTTCACTTTTCACTTGCTGGGTTGAACAATGGAACTTCTCCCCTATACACATGCCAAGGTCCACCATAGAATTTAGGCTAATAATGGGCACTGCTTCACCAGGGTGATCTTCCTAGTACTTCTCCTGCTCAATAACATAAGGACATGTCTTTCATTGGAGACTAGAAGCTTATGCCTTCAAACAAGGAAGGTCACAAGAATTTCAATGACTTTGCGGCCACATAAAAACTACAATCGTTTCTTCTTTTTGGTAGTAAGTAAACAATTAAGGCATCATTGATATAATAAAATCATGTAGCAGAAATGATAATCTGCAGATCCCTCAAAAGATAAATAATGTGGACTGATGACACACAACTAATATACATTAAGACCTATATATGAGCAAAGAAATTATGGAAATTGATGAATAATTCATAACTCATAAAGCAAATTTGATGAGCTAGCACCATCCAGTTTAAAGATTGGAAAATTCCATCATCAAGCCCCTAAGCTCTTTTTATTTGAAAGCAGAGGCAAATTACTATGAGTATGCTTCTCACAGACAAGATGAAACATGTTGATCTACTGTCTTGATATGTAAAATCCATAGAAATTCAATGACATCAAAGATTGCAATTTAAAACAAAGTCATGGCATTGCTACATTATCATGTCCTTGCCCCACGTGTATGATTCTAGATATTTATTAGAATTTGAGCAATTTACAGGGTCAACATAAAAAGAAAAGGCTACCCTAATAAATGTGCCTCATGTCTTTAACAACTTACAAATGAATTAGCTCAACCGTTTTCTACTATCGTAACCCAAAAGAATAACCGGGCTATAATAAACAAGTATTTGAATATGACTACAACCCAAATTGATACATAAATTGTAGTCAGCAATAAAATTATCTTCTAACAGCAGAACTGAGAGGAAAAGAGTATAGGAAAGTTATGGAGTTTTACCTTGTAAAGTTGCTCAGTGATGGTTGCACCAACGACCGCAGTGTAGAAACTAGCTATATAAATTATGACAAGAGGAATAAAATTTTTTGGTCTTCTGAATGGCTCTATCATATCCTAGAGAATTGTTCTCTCCCACTTGGTGTACATATAGTCAGCATATTTCCTCCACAGGTAGCTCAACATTTCCACTCTTCCTACAACCCTTTCTTTTCAGGTACTTGACACCTTGCACTATTTATAAATGGGATTTGGAAAGTTAGGAGCTAGTAAAAATATAAGCACTCTCAACCTGGGAAAATAAATGGAATAGCTAATTCATCTATTTTCATACCACATCAAGCATAGAGATTGGATATCAACAATTCAACCAACTTCAATATATCATATTTTCACCTCTTAATTGCCATTTAAAGTTGCATATGCTTTCATAATATCTAGCATATATTAGAAAGCTTAGTATATTTCATCATCAATCTATATTCCTTAAAGCATCATATTGCAATTGATCTAACCAAATGGCTTCCATGATAAAACAAAGCCAAATTAAAACATCATATCTGTAGCAAAAATTCATAAAAGCTTGCATGAATGGCAATTAATTACCAAAACCATGTCTTATAATAATGGAGGATAGATTGGTTCTAACAATTAAGAGTTCAAAATAGGAAAGAACATATACAATCCTGTCACATACAGGCACTGACACAGAAGAAATTAGAATAATCCAGGTTAAAGTAAAGTTTAATTAGAGTTTAATTGCTTTTCCTAAGGCTATTATAGCTACCCTAGTAGTAAGAATTAGTTAGTTAAGCTAATTTGTCTGTTTGTGACCTAGAGTATAATTTGTCTATTGTAACTCGGAGTACAACTACCTATTGTCAATCATCCTTACTATAAAAGGATAGCCCTTGTAAGGAATTATCAATCAATGCATTGCTAAGCAAGCTTTCTCTCTTCATTCTCTCCTCTATTCTTCATTCTCTACTCCTTCCCTATTCCTTTCCTAGCTCTTCTCAATTCCTTCTCTACTTGAATTAAATTCAAAACTGAAGTTTTGACATTTGGTATCCGAGCCATCGGTTCTCCGGCCAAGTCTTTTCTTGAATGGTAAAGAAACCCCAAGTAGTTGCCCAGAAAAATCTTAAATCCATGGACACCCTTGAGCAGCAGCTAAAGGCCCTCTTAACCTAGTTCTACGACATATCTAAATCTACCACCGAGCAGTTGAAGAAAATCCATGAATTGTAGTCTACATAATAGAAAAGGCTGGATTCAATCCTCTTGGAGCAGAATCAGCTCAGGAAGGATCAGATCGATTGGCACCAGTCTCTTGAACATACCATTCATAACTCTATCACCACCCTTGCCAAACTCGTCCAACCCAACCTTGATAGCCCAAACTTGACCGTATTCAACAAAGATAAAAACTCAGGATCCCACATACCCAACCAAGAAAGGGGACTCCTGAGAACTCCAGGCAACTCTAGGGACTCTAATCTTAAAACACCTTTTAACAAAATGCTACCTAAGTGTGGTCTTCCTGCCTTTGATGCAAATGAGGTGGAAAACTAGTTAAGTAAATGTATCAAATATTTCCAGCTTTTTGAAGTTGCTGAGGATAAAAGGATTAGCTTGGTAAGTATTTACTTGCAAGGCAAGGCTGATAAGTGGTTTAAGAACTAGGGCAAGGCACACCCTAGTGCTAGTTGGGATTTCTTCCTAGAACAAATCACTAAAAGATTTCAAGAAACATCCATTAACGATGTAGTCAAGCAGCTAGCTCAACTCAAGAAGACCACTACTGTGGTGGAGTATCAAAATCAGTTTAAGGACCTTAAGTTCAGGATGGAGAAGAAGCATCCTTCCATAGGACCTAACTTCTATGTGTCAAGCTTCATTACAGGTTTGAAACCAGAAAAGGGTCGACTGTAAGATCCTTTGAGCCATCTGATATTTATGCTACCATCAAGAAGGCTAAGCTACAAGAGGATAATGTGATAGAGATCATGGAGGCAGTCAAACCCAAAAACCCCAATAAACCTTTCTCTACCAAAAGAACCTGGAACCCAACCCCTCTCTCTATAATTAAGCCACCAAATGCTCTCACTACCACTAAACCACCTGACCCAAAACGACACAACCATACAAAAAAACCCCTGGTGCATGTTGGAAGTGCATAGAGAGATATTTTCCGGGACATCAGTGCAAGACAAAGAGGCTCCACATGATTAACGTGGAAGAAGAAGCTGAGTTTAATAGGAGATGAGAATACTCAAGAGGAGGAACCTGCACAGGGAACTGAAGAACAAATCGCTCTATCAGTGAATGCTCTTAATGGAGGGGTCACTTTGAATACTCTCCGAGTGAAAGGAATGTTGAATGGAAGAACCATAATCATTCTAATTGACAGTGGGAGCACTCACAGCTTTATCGACCAAAGAATAGCCACGAAAGCTAGGGTGCCCCTTCTACCAACTAAACCAGAGCCAGTAATTGTGGCAGGTGGCTGACAACTCATTGTAAGTACTCAATGCGATGAGCTATAATGGTCTATGTGTGGCTCTAAGTTCAATTTCACTGTCAGAGTCCTGGAACTGGGAGATTATGATTTAATACTAGGATCTAATTGGATGAGGAAACACACCTTTATTACCTTTGATTTCGAGTTCAATAGACTAATTATTCACAAAGGTGGAAAACCATTGGAGTTATAAGGGATTAAAGAAGAGAAATAGATTAAGGGCATTTCCCTAAAGTGCATCAATAAGCTAGTGTCTAAGGGATGGAAAAGGGTTACTTTTAAACTGTTTTTAATGTCAACCTTAGAAATTCAGTCCAGTTCCACTACGGAAAACCCTTTTCCCAAGGTGACTCAACCCTACCAGCCTCTTATTGACCAATACCAGCACCTGTTCCTTCCCCCTAAAATACATCCCCCACCGAGAACCCATGATCATGCCATACCTATAAAAAAGACCATAGATCCTATAAATGTCAAACCTTACCGATATTTCCATCACCAAAAAAATGAGATTGAAAGGCTAGTTAAGGAAATGTTACAAAGTGGAGTCAGACAACCTAGTCACAACCCATTTGCCTCTCCAGTTCTACTAGTTAAGAAGAAGGATGGCACTTGGCACTTTTATGTGGACTACAGGGAGCTTAACAGGGCTATAGTTAAGGATAAGTTTCCTATTCTAGTTATACAGGAGTTGATAGGTGAATTGAAAGGAGCTAAGGTATTTTCTAAGATCGATCTCCGGCCTGGGTACTTCCAAATCAGAATGAAGCTAGAAGATGTACCTAAAACTACCTTCAAAACTCACTCTGGCCACTATGAGTTCTTAGTCATGTCTTTCGGCTTAACCAATGCCCCTGCCACCTTTCAGTCCCTAATGAATACTATCTTAGAACCTGACTTAAGGAAGTTTATCCTAGTGTTTTTTTATGACATTCTCATCTATAGTCCCTCAGAAAAAGATCACCTAGAGCACCTCAGCTTAGTATTTTAGACACTATCATCTCACCAACTCCTTGCTAAAGCTTTTAAATGTGGATTCGGTGTCTCCAGTGTTGCTTACCTAGGTCACATCATCTCTGTTGCTGGAGTGACCAATGACCCATAGAAAATAGTTACAATGCTGGCCTGGTCATCTTCCAGTTCACTCAAGGGGTTCTAAGGCTCACAGGTTACTACAAAAGGTTTATTAAGGACTATGGTTCCTTGAGAAAACCACTAACTGAGTTATTGAAGAAGGAAAATTTCCATTGGACTCTGGCAGCTCAAATTGCATTTGATCAACTCAAAGACATAATGAATAAAGCCCCAGTCTTGGCCTTTCAGATTTTTCACAACCATTCACCATTAAATGCCATGCTAGTGGCATAAGGACAGGAGCAGTGCTGATGCAACAAGGAAGGCCTTTATGTTACCTCTCTAAAACTTTAAGCCATCAAAACTAGAAGTTGACTGCCTATGAGAGGGAACTACTATCCATTTTGCAAGCCTGTTTAGCCTGGAGACATTACTTAGAGGGTTCAGTCTTCATAATTAAGATAGACTATGAAAGCATAAAGCATCTCCTGGAACAGAAGCTGCACACGTATTTGTAACACAAGGGAATCTCTAAACTGGTGGGCCTTGATTATATAATTCAATATAAGAAAGGATCTAAGAATAGAGTAGCAGATGCACTCTCAAGGAGAGATGAGGAGGCGATTGGACCAGTTCAGCTACAAGCAATTTCTATGGCGGTTCCCACTTGGATGGAGGAGATTCAGAATTCCTATGCCATTAATGATCTAGCTACCATGCTCCTCCCACAAATAATGGTAAGCCCTAATTCTCATCCACCTTACTCCTATCACAAGGGACTCCTTAGGTTTCATTCTAGACTCTATGTGGGGTCCTCTACAGCATTAAGGGCCAAATAATCGAAACCTACCACAATTCTCTAGTGGGAGGCCATTCAGGAATCAAGGGCACCCTCACTCAAGTACATCATCATTTCTACTGGTCTAATATGTCCCAATCTGTCACTAATTGGGTAGCCCAATGTGACACCTATCAAAGATGCAAGACTGACCACTTTGGCTTATCCAGGCTTACTCTAACCCCTTCTGATTCCTGCCAAGGCTTGGCAAGATATAGCTATGGACTTCATAGACAAGCTGCCTAAGTCACAGGGGTTCGACACAATCCTAGTTGTGGTGGATCGGTTTTTTAAGGATGGCCATTTCATTGGCCTATCTCACCCCGATACGGTTGCCACAATGGCCAAGGAATTCTTAAACAATATATTTAAAATCATGGTATACGCAGGTCCATAGTCTCAGATAGAGACAGGGTGTTCATAGGATCTTTTGGAAGGAATTCACCAAGCTACTAGGCACTAAACTTCTCTTCAATGGTGCCTACCATCCATAAATTGATGGTCAGACAAAAAGACTGAACCAGTTCCTCGAGAACTACTTCAAAAGTATGTGTTTTTTGGCTCCTAAGTAGTGGTTTAAATGGCTCAGTCTCGCTGAGTACTGGTACCATTCAACTTATCACAGTGCCATTAAAATGTCCCTATTTCAAGCTCTTTATGGCAAGGTACCTCAGCTTCCTATACTTCCTAGTCAAGCCTCAAATGTGGCAGCAGTAGAGGAGCTATTACAAGATAGGTAGGATGATAACTCTCCTAAAAGAAAGTTTGTCCTCGACCCAAAATAGGATGAAGCAACAAGCGGATAGGAAGAGGACTGAAAGAGAATTCAGCGTTGCAGATTGGGTATACCTAAAGATTCAACCCTATAGATAGGTCACACTTGCTTTGAGGAATTCAATGAAGTTATCCGTTAAGTACTATGGTCCATTTCTTATCACAGAGCGAATTGGCAAGGTTGCTTACAGGCTCGAGCTACTTGCAAACTATAGAATATATGATGTATTCCACAACTCCCTCCTTAAAAGGAAACCTAACTCCATATCAGCTTCCCTTACCATATTGCCTCCTATTTCAGTTGGTGAATTTGTCATTCAGCTTGCTAAAGTCATCAACACACGTACTTCTCTCATTGAAGGCAAACCAGTCCCTTAACTACTCATTCATTGGGAAGGTATGCCCACACTTGACTCAACTTGGAGGATCAAGACACCATCGCAGCCTAATTCCTAGAATTCTATCATTCTTGGGGATAAGAATGCAGTAAAGGAGGAGGTATTATCTCATACAGGCGCAGACACAAAAGAAATTAGAGTAAGTCAGGTTTGTTGGTGTGCCCTAGTTCTTAGGGCATTGGATTCTTGTATTTTGTATTATACATTAAGACTCATTGTATGAATACATTATTTGTGTTACATTAATAAAGGCAATTAATCTATTTCATCTATATCTTATGCTATGATATGAGTAGAGTATCCATTGATTGATAATGATAAAACCTATCCCACGCCTATTCTAATCATAGGAACGAATAGAACCACAAACTTGTATATTCGATAACTGTATGGGAGTTCTTAACTAGCCATAGTACTTGTACAGTCAGTCATGAATATAGGTACATGTCGTTGCCATGGGACTAGATCGATCCACACAAGAAAGCCACATGGTTGTCGCGTCACAGGTCTTTCTTGTCGCGTCACAGATCCGCATAATATGGAACCCAGTTCACTTTGACATATGCCTAACAGGTCTATAAAAGGATGCTAAATATGGGTATGATTGGGTGGACCAGTGAACATGTTGATATTGATGATGAAGTGATGGAATTGCCACTCGGGTAACACCGAGATGATATCATTGGCCACTTGATGAGTGGGACTGATAAGTGTATGGCCATACCCAAGTAAGTCGGTGCTTATTTGATTAATCAGTCAACTCAAGATCAAGAAATATAATAAACAACAGAAGAGGATGACAGACACCATGCCTCTTGTTTATTCATGTCGATATCATTAGGCAAAGGACACTATGAGATTACTACCGGGTGAGTGGCTTCTAAAGACTGCTACACCTTTGTCTTAATTGGGGGCTGTAATGGTTTGCTAGAACCCACTTACAATCTGTGGGCCTTGGGCCTACTGCCAACATAAAGACAGACCCATAGGATCATGTACATAGATCAACTGAGCCGAAACTTATAGAAATTATACATGTAATGTACATTGGAAGGAATGCGTTAATTAATTAGTTGACATTCGGTGTCAAGGTAATTAATTAACATTGGGTTGAATTTAATTTAATTAATAAGTTTACAAGGTTAAAGTAAAGTTTAATTAGAGTTTAATTGCTTTTTCGAAGGCTATTATAGCTACCCTAGTACTAAGAATTAGTTAGTTAAGATAATTTGTTTGTTTGTGACCTGGGACACAGCTACCTAGTGTCCATCATCCTTATTTTAAAAGGACAGCCCTTGTAAGGAATTATCAATCAATGAATTGCTAAGCAAGCTTTCTCTCTTCATTCTCTCCTCTCTTCTCTCCTATCTTCTCCATTCTCTACTCCTTCCCTATTCCTTTCCTATCTCTTCTCAATTCCTTCTCTAGTTGAATTAAATTCATAATTGAAAGCAAGGTAAGCGCCATCATTTCCAGAGTTGAAACTAATGATTCAGCAAATGCACTTACTTGTATGAGAATGCACAACACCATAAGACAAAAGAATGGAATGCCACAACCCAAACAACTAAGCCCATGTCATTAATTAGCACCAAATTACCACAAACTCTAAATTGTATACAATTCAGGGAATCCGAAAATACAAAAGAATAAATCTAAATGCAAAGAAAGAATTACCTTGGGAACAGAATTGAAACAATTAGGAAATGCCCTATCTTGCAACTCCCAAAAGGAGACGAACTTCCCCAAGATTGGAACACTTCACTGTAGGCTACACAAATTAGGCATGACATATGAGTTATGAGGCATAACATGAAGGGCTATTGGCCAAAAAGCACATAAGAAATCAACATTTACTATGTAATTATAAAACTAGTATATATGTTGTATATATGAAGTCCACACAAAGGGGTGTGTGTGTGTGTGTGTGGGTATACACCTCATAAAACCTATTTATATGGTCACTAGCTTGTTTGTTGTTACGGTCCCAGGCTTTGGATCTAGTAATGGGTCCTTGAATCTTAAAATCAGGAACTAATACTTCCTTTTGGCTTTGTTTTGCCTTACGACCTATGGTTGGAGCTCATTACAGAAATCTCCGAATCTCTAGAGCTAGTTAGAGAGAACTCTGAATCTCTAGAGCTCGTTGGAGAGAAATCTGAATCTCACTGTTTTTATTGAATAATTGCTTAACTTTTATTAATCAGAAAACTTCCCTTTATAAGGGTACAAAACAAGGAAACAAACTTATAATCTAAATAGGAATTCTAAATTGAAATAGGAAATAATACTAACCCTACCAAATCTTTAATTAGGAATAAAACTTTTTAAGAATAAACTATTAAAGAGAAACTAATTCCTAATCTAATTAGGAATAATTCTAGCAGTCCGTTCCTAACATTTGTATAATAGATCCACCTAGGTTTTCAAAGGATCCAAGTTTAATGCAAAGAAAGTCCACTGCAAATAAGCACTATCACCACTTGGTAGAAACTTTTCACCGGAACAAGTGGCAACAAAAACATTTGGAAGCCATAATTCAAAAACTACGTAAAGAACATAGTTACAAGGTCATGAGTTGTATTAAGAACAGTAACATAACTACAAGAGTTACAGACTTGCAGGCAATGCCTCCCATCACAATTTCAAAAAAAGGTTATGGATTTCTTAACCATTTTCCAGAAAAACTTATGCTGTCAATTGAAGAGATCAAAAAGAAGAAAGGTAGCTATACTTGAAAGGGACTAAGACAATGAGAAGAATTAAGGCAAAAGCTAACAATACAGTTGCAATTTCAATTCAAATGTTCAAGGTGCTCTTTATTCTTCGCATTGTATTTTATGTTTTTTTTGTTTTACATTATTTAATAATTTAAAGGTACAAATGGCTTTTGTAAAAGAGCTCGAACAACCAATGTTCTTGTGCTCGACTAGAGGAGTGGGGGGAGGGGGGCCGGTGCCTCGTCAGCCGTTGGAAAATACTCCTAGTAGAGGTGTTTAGCCGGCGGCCTTCGCCCCTTAAATTAGGGATTTGGGGGACCATTTGCTGCCCCCCACAAATCAAAGAGATGAAGCCCTTATGCGGGAATGAACCTACTGGCTGGCAGCAAGCCATAAAAATCGGCCTTCCTTTTACCCTTTAGCTCCTTCTATTGAATGGCAGAGTGGCAGCATTGTTGTTCTGCTATAGGTTTTAATGAAGAAGATGACCGCCTTATTTTTCTTTCCTTTTAGCTAAACAATTATGTTTGGGAAAAGAATAAACGATTAAAAAACTTAGGAACGCCCAAGTACCCACTAGGGATGGCAATGGTCAAGGCACCTACAGGTAATGAAACTACTTGTCCCATTCCCATCTACAAATTTAATTACATGTACCGTTCCGTTCCTTTACCCGTGGGTATTGAATAAAGTGATCCTATTCCCATCCCATGACGGGTAGCTAGTACCCGTTAATTATCATTAAAAGTAATAATAAGAAACATAAATAAACAATAACGAAATTAAAAAAGCCATCCATTTTAAAGATTACAAAACACAAATTAATAATAACAGGTTCAACAAGCTAACAACTTCAGGTTGACAAATGGAGGAGCCCAAACTAAAACATCAACTAAAATTAATAGCAATCAAAACCAATTCACCAAAAAAAAGCCAAAATCTTGAAAATTCTTCGGTTGATCCAAACGGCAAAATCTTGCTGCCTTTAAAGAAAACTGAATAGTAGTACACCGCATAATACATACCTTAAAATTCAAGTTCAAAGTTATAAATTAACCAAACAGAGCATCCTTTTTAGTCATCAATAATATAGACTTTAATAAAAAACATATATATAGGCATCTGCATTTTTATACAATAGAGAGAACTTTAAGGACTTAACTACAAAGGCCAATTTTTTTTATAGATTCGTAGAGAAGGTAAGAAAAAAACAAGTTCATTAGCATAGAGATCGAAATCAGTTAGGAAACAAAAAGGGAGAGAACCAATGATATACCATTTTATCTTGCACAAACTGAGAACCAAAGAGAAAACAAAACATACCTAATCGGATTCTCTCCCCATTTGTTTTGAAAAATCAATAAATCAACTTCTACTCTTCTGCTTCACGAGCTTCTCAAAAACTATAAAGGAGAAGCAGAGAGGGAGAAATACCAATGGTGGATGGTGAAGGAGAGTATCGACCTTCAATCGACACCGATCGTGGAGTATATATGATCGGAGTTGTGAGATTTAAGCAAGAATACCGTAGAACTCAAGAATAGCAGTAATGGTGGTGATGAGACAGCGAAGACAGAGAGAGCTCTGGCCACCAGTAACTAACAGAGACGAACAGAGAGGAGAGAAACGATGATGAGGCAGAGAGAGGGAGGTCAGATAGCCAGAATTGGGTATGAGAAGAGTTTAGGGTTTGCTTGGCATGGAGAATCTGATGGTTTTTTAAAGGATGGTAGACCAATCACCTTGCTTATGAGAAAGAACTAAAAGGGAGGGATGGGATTTGGCTGGAAATGGAATCATGAGTAATGACTTATGTCATGGGTCTCCTCAAAATTTGCCAAAGAAAAGAAGGTTATGCTGCAAAAGACAGTGGTTGGGTGGAGAATAGGCCCAACTCGCATGCATATAGCCCAGCCAGCACGCGGCACCTTAACAACGGAAATTCTATACCTGTTTCAGTTTTAGAAGCTTCCAGAAGTAACCAGTCAGTTCCAGATCCATAAGAAACTGACTTAAGTGTCTCTAGAAGCTTCTAAACCGACCTTAGGAGATATTTTATACATTATTAAGTAGAATATTCTAGGAATATTCCAAATGAATATCAACCACATGTTAAGGAGGTGGAATGGCTATAAATAGGCCTCACCCCCTCATTTGTAAATCATCCAAGAGTTGTAAAGCATTCTTCAAAGTAATAAAAGCTTTTTTTAAGTTATAAAATTTGGTCTCATTACTCACTTTGCCATTTAGCTTGCTTAAGCATTCTTGCTTATCATTTAGGAAGGCTGACTAGTATAGCTATTGAAAGTTTTGCTCGCTAGTGCCGTACGTCTCAACTAATAAAGAGTTATGTACGTGACAGTTGATATCAGAGCCTAGGATCAAAAATGGCAAGTGGTGACGAGGGAAGCACAAGCATTGAATTAGGTGCTGCTGCCACACATAAGGAGGAACCAAAGATTACCAAGGCCAAAAGGGGGTGGTCAAAGACAAAGGATCTGAAAGGTGATACCTTGGTAGAATTCAACGGTCAGCTAGAAATGGTAGAACTGGCTATAGCTGAAGGTCAAGATAAATTGCTTGACAAGTTGGAGGAGGTTAAAAGGGTGTGGAGGAGTTCAAGGGAGATGAGCTCCGAGAGGAGGTGCTGACCACTCTTAACAAAGTTGCCGCTGAAGGTGAGGACCGTATTAAAACCTTAGAAGGAATCTTTCGTTTTGAAATAGCAACACTTAGGCAAGAATTGGAGAAGGTTCTTGCCAAGTTAGCTTCAACCAAGAGAGAGCTAGGGGAGGTAAAGGATGAACTAGTCCTTTGCAAGAAAGCCATTGCAAGTGGGGCTACTTCATCCACCTATTCTAGTCCTCAGCGGCTAGATGTGTCGAAGTCGAAAGCCGACGGTGGCACAAGCAATGCAAAGGACAACGACAACTTCCTTTGGAGTTTGGAGAAATACTTTAAGGCTTACGTGATAGTAAACGATGCCCAAATGATGGACACCGTTTCATTGTATCTCTAAGATGCTACCGCAGTATGGTGGAGAACGAAGGAGCTGGACATGCAAAATGGAACTTGCACTATCAGCACTTGGGATGACTTTAAAAAAGAGCTCAAGGCCCAATTCTATCCTGAGCTAGGCGAGCTAGAAAAGAGGGCCAGGTTGAGACATCTCAAGTAGAGAGGTAGCATCTGTGAATATATCAAAGAGTTTTCCGAGGTTCTTTTGGAGCTTTCTGGATATCCTCGAGCAGAGGCATTCTACCTCTTCTTAGAAGGTATCCAATCATGGGTGAGAATGGAGATCCAATATAGGAATGCTACTGACCTCTCCACCGCAATTACTATAGCCGACTCACTAATTGAGTATAAAAAGTTTGAGAAACCCAAGTCTAACCAAGACAAGGGTAACAAGGCCAAGAGTGGGGGAGCCAGTAGTTCCAAGCCTATTAATGGCAACAAGCCTAAGGATGGAAATCCACCCAAAGGGAAGGAAAAGAAGAGTGAATGTAGGCTGCTAAAATGTTTCTTCTGCGAAGGGCTACATAATGCAATGGACTGTCTTACGAAGGCCAAGTTATCTTCCTTGGTTGAAGAAAGGGAACAACAAGAGCAGTAATAAGAGTAGGATACAATGATAGGTTCATTACAACTTCTTAGTGCTATCGAGGTCAAAGTAGAGATACCTGAGCCTGAAAAGAAGGGTCGACTGTTCGTCGAAGAAAAGGTAGTCAACAGGGTCGCAAGGTGCTAGTAGACAGTGGAGCTACCAATAACACGCTTGAAGCGAAGGACGCTAACTGGTTGGGCATTTGCTACATAAAAGAAAGTGGGTGATTGAAGGCCATTAACTCTGCACTAAAGGCAATCCATAGTACAACTAAAGGAGTTCCTTATAAACTTTTTGATTATACCCATGGATGACTACCCCATTGTACTTGGCATGTAGTTTATGGACCAAGTACAAGCGGTGCCTATTCCTTTCACCGATGCCATGTTCATCTTGGAGAACGATAACGCATGCATGGTGCAGTTGGCTCGAGAGAGTTCAACGAAGATGAAGCAACTCTCAGCCATACAAGTTTCAAGGGCTTGAAGAGGGACAAGCCCACATTCCTTGTGACTATCAAGGAAGATGGAGATAAGGAAGCTAGCCATGAGACGCCCAAGGAAATTGCCTGTGTCATGGAAGACTTCAAGGATGTAATGCCCTTCGAGTTATCGAAGAAACTTCCCCCGAAAAGGGAAGTGGATCATAAAATCGAACTGGTACCTGGTGCCACACCACCTGTGGGAGTTCCTTACCGAATGGCACCTCCCGAACTTGAAGAATTAAGGAAGCAGTTAAAGGAGATGTTGGATGCAGGCCAAATCCAACCATCAAAGTCACCTTACGGGGCACCAGTGCTATTTCAAAAGAAGCACGATGGGTCATTGTGGCTGTGTATCGATTATAGGGTGCTCAACAAAGTGATCATAAAGAACAAATACCCTATCCCCCTCATCGAGGATTTGTTTGACCAACTTGGAGAAGCAAGATGGTTCACCAAGCTGGATTTACGGTCGAGTAATTATCAAGTAAGAGTTCACAAAGGGGATGTGCCAAAGACGACATGCGTGACGAGGTATGGTTCTTACAAATTCTTAGTCATGCCCTTTAGCTTAACCAATGCTCCTGGCACATTTTACACGTTGATGAATCAAGTCCTCCAACCATTCTTGGACAAGTTTGTCGTAGTGTATCTCGATGATATAGTGGTGCATAGCAACTTGTTGGAGGAGCACGTACACCACCTATGACAAGTTTTCCAAGTATTAAGGGAGCATGAGTTATATGTTAAGAAAGAGAAATTTTCCTTTGCTAAAAGAGAAGTTCCATTCTTAGGGCACATTATAGGAGGAGGCAATATTCGGATGGACAAAGCAAAGATCCAAGCAATCGTAGATTGGGAACCACCTAAAAAGGTGACCAAACTATGATCATTCTTGGGCCTTGCTAATTATTACTGAAGGTTCATTAAGAACTATTTGACCTTGGCATCCCCTCTAATGGATTTATTGAAGAAGAACCACACATGGAATTGGGATGATAAGTGCCAAGCCACATTCAAAGATCTTAAAAGAGCCATGACCGAAGAACCTGTCTTGGCACTACCTAATCATAAGAAGGCATATGAGGTACATATTAATGCCTCTGATTTCACCATAGGGGGAGTTCTTATGGAAGAGGGACATCTGATTGCATATGAAAGTAGAAAGTTGAACGACACTGAGCACCGCTATATAATCCAGGAGAAGGAAATGACCACTGTTGTTCATTGCTTGTGCCTATGGAGGCATTATTTATTGGGGTCCAAGTTTGTGGTAAAGACAGACAATGTATCCATTAGCTACTTCTTAAATTAGAAGAAGCTCATGCTAAAGCAGATGAGGTGGTAAGCTTTCTTGACAGAGTTCAACTTTACCTTGGAGCATAAACCGGGCAAGAACAATTTAGTGGCAGATGCCTTAAGTAGGAAGGGCGAGCTAGCCGCCATCACCCTACTTAATTTCCCTTTAGCATCTAGCATAAGGGAAGGAATGGAGCATGACTCATAAGCCAAGAGTTTGATAAAACTGGCAAAGAGTGGCAAAACTCGTCGTTTTTGGCTTGAGGATGGGTTATTGTTTACCAAGGTGTGAGCGGACAACTTTTTCAGAACGCGCGGCGAAGCAGGAACTGGGTTTTTTTTTGTGAAGATGTGGTTTTTGAAAAAGGGTTTTAATCCTCTCTTAAGAAAACCTTTCATTTTATTTAGAAAACTCATTTTGTGGAAAACTTTAATTTTAAGTGTGAAATTTGGAAACAGATTTTTAGAAAATCCTAATTTAAACTTAGAGACCTCGAAACCTAAATTTCGTGATCAGATACAGAGTCACCAGCCAGATCAGCTCATCTAGGAAATTCCGATACAGCTCCCTACCAAGTGTAGACGTAGTAACTGATCCAGAGATTCAGGGTTCGGGGCAACACATCTACTAATCCTCAACTTGTTTTCAATTACTATTTCATAATGTGATATGACATTCACTTAATTCTACCCATTTTATCTTCTTTTAATTTTAGTTAATGCTCATGCAAATGACATAAATATAAACCATAAATAAAGGACAGAAAAATAAAGTGCAGGAAAAGTAAAGTAATGGCCAAATTGTACAACCTGAAAAAGAAAAAACTCTCATCCTCACCATTTACAACCGCCTATAATACACGATAATCTAAAAAAGTAAAACTGCCTAGATCCATGGAATAATATATCAAATACATCAAAAGAAGAATAATGAAAAAATAAGAAGCTACATCCAAATATGGTTAGCACAAATAAACAGATCACACCAAGGACTCACATAAGATAGAATAAGGGTATTTTGGGAAACAGGATCATAGATAGGGGGATAATCGAGAAGTCTAGATGACTACTCTATTAGACCTGGAAAGCATTTTATAGAAACGCCCTATAGATTTTGTGAATGAAAATCAGTTTTGAAAGCAATTCGGCTCATTTTACATGCATTTTCCATCATTTAATGGGCCGGATATCCAGGAACCCGGGGGTTCCATTCGTGAGTGGGCCTAAATTGAACATTCATTTAAGGTCTGAAAACATAAACACATCAAAAATCCATTTTGAATAGAAAGGAGACACAAAATTACAAGTTAGAGGCCCAAAAGGGCAAAACTGTAATTCTGCTTCTCAAACTACAGCGGAGCCACTGTGATACTACAGCCGCACCACTGTGATACTACAGTCGCACCACTATGATACTACAGCCGAGCCACTATGATACTATAGCCGAGCCACTATGATACTACAGCCGTGCCACTATGATACTACAGTTGCGCCATTGTAGTGGCTGGGGTAGCTATAGCACCTACAGCCGAACGGCTGTAGTGCTTCAGAATCAACAATCCGGTTTTCTTTCTCGTTTTAAAAATTGTTTTGGAATTTTGATGGTTTCGGGTAATCTGGGGTTTCTGGAAACTTATGAAATTCCACAAAATAGATCCAGATTGAATCAAATGAATCCAGAAATCCCTAAAAACTCGAAATCATCAAAACTAAATCTCGCATCCATCAATCAAAAACCCAAAAACCATGAATCTAAACATATATGGATGTAACTTGACCGATAATATTCATGAAAAACACATTTGATTTGAAAACGGAAGCGTTATCCATCGATTTAGGGCATTTGGAGCTTCTGCCCTGGAGATTACAGCCTAGCAGTTGTAACCAGAAGACTATAGCCGTGCCACTGTAGTACAGTTGAGCGGCTATAATCAACAGACGGGGCGGCTATAGCTGGGTTTTCACTTGCAGATTTGAGAAAAATACACAATCATATACAATCATCATCCAAAATAATTTGAAACTAGTTTTTAGGGCCTCTCAGAGTATACCTTATTTGTGTTCCAGTGTTTTGGATCACTAGAAATGGATTTGGATACAGGAAAACACCTTAGAATCACGAACAACCTGAAATCACCCATGATTCTCCAAAACTTGAACGGAACCCCCAATCAATCCAAATGAACACCAAGTTGAACAGAATCACCCCCAGAATATTAATTCTCCAAGACTTTAATCGTTTCTATGGATTAGATTAAATTTTTTTAATGATTTAGATTGAATTTTATTGATTTTTCTCTCTTTCTCTCTCTAAGTTCTCAAAAACTCTAAGTTTTTGTGTGTTTAATTACAGAATGTAGGCTATCTATTCTGTCCCTCTGACCTAATTTTATTTTTTGGCTTTTATATCTCCCAAATTAGGTAAAAATCTGAATTAAAGACTGATTTTGCACTATTTAGGAAGTCTAATAAATATAGCCGCGTGGCTATAACACTATAGTTGAGCGGCTATAGTAGCCAGTTTTTCATTTCTCACCCTTTTTCTCACTTTTCTCTCTGGTTCTCTTTAGTACTCACTTGACCTTCTTTGGGGTTCGATACCAAGACTTGTTACAGTTCTTTGGGTCATCCGAGAAATGTCCGACGTCATTCCAGTCGTTCCGAATTAGCCTCACATTTATCCATGAAGAAGGTAATAAAGGCTTTCATCATCAAGGTAGGGAAAAGACCCATGCTCACAGGCTGCCCCTCGCATGACCAAAGTCGACTTAGATGGGTGCTTGTACCCGATTCAAGTTTGGTCTCGTGATAGGGAGCACAGTGAGAAGGAAAAAAGGATGTACCTGGGGTTCTCCTCGTGCCGGCCTATTATGATGTTTATAGGGAATTGTCTCAGTTGATTCGATCTTGCCTAAGTTGACTTGATTTTTCAGGGACTTACTTCGACTCTGTTACGAAGCATAGGACTTTGCCCAAAATGATTCGATGTTCTTTAGGGACATGCTTCGACTCCATTGTGAAGCAGAGGACTTTGCCCAGATTTGATTGGTTCTCCAAGGACGTACTTCGACTCCATCGCGAAGCAGAGGACTTTGCTCGGGTAAGGTTGATGCTCCAGGGACATGCTTCGACTCCGTCACGAAGCAGAAGACTTTGCCTGGATTGAATTCTCCTTGTCATTCGATGTTCATGAAAAGGAAGGGAATTAAAGTCTCCTTGTCATTCGATGTTCATGAAAAGGAAGGGTATTTTGGTAATTTTATAGCTTGGAAAGTTGGTATCCTTTGGAGGAAGGCTATTTTGGTCATTTGACTCCTCGTGGGGCCTATCTCACGAAAAGAAATGAGTTTTAGTGGTTTGGTTTCCCGTGAAGCTTGTGTCACTAAAGGCAAGGTGTTTTAGCCATCTGGTAGTTTGGTTACTAACAGAAGGGTAGTTTGGTCATTTCACTTCTAGTGGGGCCTGTGTCACTGAAGGAAAGGATAATAGTGTTTCTCGTGATGCTTGTGTGGCAGGCGAAAGATGCTTTGGTGATTTGAGAAGCATGATTATCTCTTTTGATGTTTTGAAGTTGTTTCGGGTACATATTCGTTCCTTAATCGATAATCTTGGAAAAAAAAATTTTTGCCCCTTTGATCAAGAATGAATATGGACCGAATTGTTAGAGATTGTGCCCTAAGCCAATGTTGGATTATGTAAACAATCTTCTTAAGTCATTAATAAAGACTTATTTTATCATATATATTTGTATGTTAGTATTTATGATAATGTATCCATGAATTAATTGTGTAATTCTAAATTTCCCTAGTCGATTGTTATTATGGGAATAATAACAAACTAAGACTAGTGTGAGTGATAATGGATATTCATAAGATGAATATAGTGTATACAGATACAGATTATACTCACGGGCAATGTGTTAGAGAACATGTTGCTGGAGACCCACTATAAGATCAAGTTCATGGTCACGTGTCACAACTGATCTTGATTATAGTAGTGTCATCAGCTGATTCCTTTGACCTGAGGTCACCATGGATTCCGGGATGAATTCATGTTGTGCTTTGACGCAGTCAAACGCTGCTTGTAACAGAGTAGTTATAAAGGCTGTGGTTGGGTACAATATGACTCATGCTTAGGGATGTGAGTGACAGATATGGGATTTTGTCCCTCTCTAACAAGAGAGCGATATCACTGGGCCCCTCGATAAGTAAGACTATTAAATGCATGGCCGTGCTCAAATAATTGATAAGAGTATCAATTGATTTGTCTGAACAGTTTACTTTGAGATCGAGAAAGCATATGATTAATTATATAAGATTGACAAGTGTACCATGTCTTAAAATTAATCTTGATATCAAAGAGACAAAAGGGAATATGACATTCTATAAATAGGTATTGGATCATTCCAATCATATTAATTGGGTAGTCGTAATGGCTTGCTAGAGTCCGCTTGTGACCTATAAGGACATTATGGTAATTTCCTTATTGCCAATTAATATGATCCTATGGGGTCACACACAAGAGCAAAATGAAGTTCATCTCAACGGGTATAAATTATTATTGGATAATAATTTATGAATGAGAAAGAGAATAAATATATATAGTGATATATATTTATGTATGTATATATAAATATTAATGTGATTAATATTGTATAAAGTATGCTACATATTATAATTAAATTATATGGAGATATAATTAATTATAATATTATATATACATATATGTATTATGGAGAATTGATTTGATTTAATGTTAATTGAGAATTAATATTAAATTGTGTGGGTTAATGTATAATTATAACTAATAGGTGTATTAGGTTATAATTATAATTAACTATTTAGGTTAATTATTTAAGGAAACAATTAACCTAAACCTAATTACTCTCTACACTAATAATACATAAAATTTTCGGCCAGCCACAAAAAGGAAAAAAAATAGCAGCCGACCTCCTCTTCCTCTTTTTTCAAGTTTTCGAAACTTTGGTCTCTCTCTCTCGTTCGAAGAATTGTTCTTCAAATCCGGCGCTAGCACGCGGTGGACGTATTGCTCCGTGTGGATCAACCGTAGAGGGAAGCAATTTTGGTTCCTTTTGATCCAATCCTATAAGAATTAAGGTAATTCTTTAACCCTCTTTTCAATTCAATGCAATGTACATGGGTGCTTGGTGGGGATTAATCCGTTTTTTTTTTCCGCTGCGCATATTTTGTTTTGTGCGATTAATTCCCAACAGTGGTATCAGAGCCACTTGTGCATTGGTTGAATTGGATTTGTTATTTTGATTAGATCAAAATGCATGTTAGGGTTTGTGTGTTTTGATTTAGGGTTCTTTTGTTATTGTGAATAACAAATTGAAATTTGATTTCAATGTTGATCATTATGAATGATTTGTTCTGTTATTGTGGATAACTATTTTGAATTGATTTGGAATTGATCATTGTGAATGATGTGTTTCTTCAATTGTTTTGCTCATTCGTGCACTGGAAATCGTTTCCAGATATGAGTTCAGTTTCGAACTCGTCGGCGTGCAGGTGCTGCACGCCGTGTTAACATGCTGTGCACGCCGTGTGCTGTCTTTGCACGGCGTGCAACTGGAAATTGTTTCCAGTATTGGCTTTCAGTTCGGAACACGACGGCGTGCAGGCTCTGCACGCCGTGCAAACATGAAGTGCACGCCGTGTGATGGTTTGGCATGGCGTGCAACCGGAAATTGTTTCCGTGTGTGCTGAGACACAGCGAGGAACACGGCGGCGTGCAGGTGCTGCACGCCGTGCAAACCGGTTTTGCATGACGTGTTCCCTTGGTGCTGCCGTGTAGAAATTGTTTCTACACATTTAGCCTTTTCAAATCAATTCCTCAATGCAATAAGATTGTATTTTGCCTTTGAACCCTAAATCTTGTAGATGTAAAATTATTGTGATAGTTTTATGCATGGTGTTGTGGTATGGTTTTGCACCCCGTGGATGTTTTTTTTTGTTTTCTTTTGGTTTTGGTGGATGTAAGGTTTTATAAATACGGCCTGCGAGTCGTTTGTATTTATGTAACCTTATTTTTCTAGATAAATTGTATAGGATGCAATTTATTGTTTGTAAATTTTATTTTGCTAGAAAATTGTATAGGATGCAATTTTGTGTAATATGTAAATCCATGAGATGGTGCCAAGGAACAAAGACGTGAAGACGGATCCAAGGGATGCGGCTGTGCTGCGACCATGCGATGGTTACAAACACCTAGGAAATGACCTGTTGATTTTCATATTGGCCTGTGAAAATCAATGTAGATAAAACCATACCATAACACGGTCTTTCGAGTCTATTGCATGTTTTATATTTTGATGCCATGTGATGCCATGCTAAGTATGAAATATGCATGCTAGATGAATGTATGACATTGGATGCCATGCTAGAATTAATATTAACTTAGAAAGATTAATGTTAATGCCATGTATTGTATGAGATACATTTTAATCACAGGAATTAATAAACCCTAAATAAACTTATGAAGTTTATATTTTTTTGCCACCCAATTACGTATAACACTAGTCAAGTACTATGTTCGCATCATGGTAGCCACGCCAAAGCGGGTACGCATGTTGTGACCTTAGCGAAGCGATAATATGAGAAATGGTGATTCTCATTGTGTTGTAATTGGTTTAACAAAGGGTTAATCAAAATGGTGTTTTGAACCCGAGGCAAAGATGAGATGAGTAACATGCAAATTAAATATGATATATGATATCATGCATCTCATAAATTAAAAGAGTTACATAATGATGTAATTGACATGGTGATGTCTACCGAAATTATATTTAATCATAGGGACATGCCAAAGCAGTGCTATGGTTAAGTATGGATTTTGGGTCTTTTACCCACTTAAATATTTTAAAGGGTTTTATAATTTTAGTGGGAGTTTAATTCTCTTATGTAATTAACTTTGCATATATTTTCTGTTGTAGATAAATGGCCAACACAAGCAATCCCGGTTCTATTCGATCTATCCTTGAGAAGGATAAACTGAACGGAACCAATTACCTAGATTGGTATCGCAACTTGAGAATTGTTCTCAAGCAAGAGCGAAAGCTGTATGTTCTGGATGGGCCTTTGCCCGCTAACCCTCCACCCACCACAGCTTCAAGAGCTGAAAGGGATGCTTTTCACAAGCATCAAAATGATCAGATTGATGTACAATGCCTGATGCTCGCATCAATGATTCCGGAACTTCAGAAGGATCTGGAAACATTTGAGGCATATGAGATGTCTCAAGAGCTTAAGGAAATGTTCCAAAAGCAAGCGAGAAGGGAAAGGTATGAGACCTTGAGATCTTTGGTTGGGTGCAAGATGACCGAAGGGAGTTCGGTTAGTGCCCATGTTCTGAAGATGAAAGGGTACATTGATCAGTTGGAGAGGCTTGGATCGCCACTCAGACCTGAGTTGGCAACGGATTTGATCCTTAATTCTCTTCCCGAGAGTTACTCCCATTTTGTCATGAATTATCACATGAATGATATGGACAAAACGGTCAGCGAACTGCATGGGATGCTGAAAAACACTGAAGTAACGATAAAAGAGAAGCCAAGCTCCAAAGGGATCCATATGGTGCAAAAGGGTAGGATCCAGAAGAAGAAGGGTAAAGCAAACAAACCCAAAGAGTTTGGGAAGGATGCAAAGAAGCCCAAAGCTGTTACCAAGGCAAAGCCTCCAAAGGAAGGCACATGCCATTTCTGCAATCAGCCTGGTCATTGGCGCAGAAATTGCAAGCTTTATTTGGAGGACTTGAGGAAGAAGAGAGGCGGTGAGACCGCTAATCAAGGTATTTATGTTATTGAAATATTTCATTCTACTTCTGTTTCTACTTCGTGGGTATTAGATACCGGTTGTGGTTCTCACATTTGTATGAATGTGCAGGGGCTTAAAGGAAGTAGAAAGCTCAAGAAGGGCGAGGTAGAATTCCATGTGGCGAATGGAGCTAGAGTTGCTGCTTATGAAGTCGGTCGCTACGAGCTCAAGTTGCCAAGTGGACTTGTTCTTTCTTTGAATAATTGTTATTTTGTTCCTAATTTGTCTAGGAACATCATTTCTATTTCATGTTTGGACAAGGAAGGATTTAAATGTGTTATTGAGAATAATCACTTATTGCTTTTCAATAAAGACTTGTTTTATGCAAATGCGGATTTACATGATGGTCTTTATTTGTTGAACCTTAGTGAAGGTTATAATGAGCATGTATATAACATAAATACCGAAAGGATAAGAACAAATGTTGTGAATCCTACTTATCTCTGGCACTGTCGTCTAGGACACATTAATGAGAAACGCATTTCAAAACTCCATAAAGATGGAATTTTGGGTCTAGATGTTTTTGAAACATATGACACTTGTGAGTCTTGTTTAATGGGTAAGATGACCAAGAGTCCCTTTACTGGTCACAGTGAAAGGGCTAGTGACTTATTAGAACTCATACATACAGATGTATGTGGGCCTATGAGCACAACTGCTAGAGGTGGTTTTCAATACTTCATTACGTTCACTGATGATTTCAGTAGATATGGTTATCTATATCTAATGAAGCATAAGTCGGAATCCTTTGAAATGTTCAAAGCCTTCCAAAATGAAGTACAAAACCAACTTGGCAAGACAATTAAAGCACTTAGATCTGATCGAGGTGGTGAATATTTGAGCCAAGACTTTGACGATCATCTTAGAAAGTGTGGGATTGTCTCACAACTAACTCCTCCTGGTACACCACAGTGGAATGGTGTGTCTGAGAGGAGGAACCGTACTTTATTGGATATGGTTCGGTCGATGATGAGTCAAACAAATCTTCCTCTATCCTTTTGGGGATATGCACTTGAAACAGCGGCATTCACACTGAACCGAGTTCCATCAAAAGCAGTTGAAAAGACACCATATGAGATATGGGTTGGTAAGAGACCAAATTTGTCTTTTCTCAAGATTTGGGGTTGCGAAGCTTATGTGAAATACTTGATTTCAGATAAGTTAGCACCAAAATCTGTGAAGTGCAATTTTGTTGGTTATCCAAAAGAAACTAAAGGTTATTTCTTTTACAATCCTAGTGAAAACAAAGTGTTTGTTGCTAGGAATGGTACATTCCTGGAAAAAGAGTTTGTTTCCAAAGGAATCAGTGGGAGTAAAGTACACCTACAAGAAAATATGGATAACCAAGTTGAAAGTGAGTTTCAAATGGAACAATCTGATTCACAAGAAGTTGTTGAGTCAGAACCGATAACACAAGTCCAACGTAGATCAAGTAGAGTTCGTCATGAGCCCGAGAGATATGGATTTCTCGTCACGAACGAAAATGATCTGATTCTGTTAGAAGAGAATGAACCTTCCACGTACATGGAAGCTGTCTCTAATTCAGAATCTGAAAAATGGCTTGATGCTATGAAGTCAGAAATTCAATCCATGGACGACAACAAAGTATGGATTTTGGTTGATCTCCCAAAGGGTGCTAAAGCAATAGGGCACAAATGGGTTTTCAAGTTGAAAACGGACATGGATGGGAATATTCAGACTTATAAAGCAAGGTTAGTGGCAAAGGGTTACCGACAAGTTCATGGTATAGACTATGACGAAACCTTTTCGCCAGTAGCTATGATCAAGTCCATCAGAATTCTTGTTGCCATAGCAGCATATTATGACTATGAAATATGGCAAATGGATGTCAAAACAGCTTTCCTAAATGGAAACCTTGTTGAGGATGTGTACATGACACAGCCTGAAAGGTTTTGTCGATCCAAAGAATCCTGATAAAGTATGCAAGCTTCAAAAGGCCATTTATGGTTTGAAGCAAGCATCAAGAAGTTGGAATCATTGTTTTGATGAATCAGTCAAAAAGTTTGGCTTCATCAAAAACGAAGATGAGCCTTGTGTGTACAAGAAGTTCAGTGGGAGTAATATAGTTTTCCTAGTTCTATATGTCGATGACATAATGTTAATAGGAAATCACATTCCTACCTTGCAAGAAGTAAAATCTTGGCTAGGAAAGTGTTTTTCTATGAAAGACTTGGGTGAGGCAGCCTACATTCTTGGAATAAAGATCTATAGAGATAGATCTAAGAGATTGATAGGTTTGAGCCAGAGTACATACATTGACAAAATACTGAAAAGGATCAGTATGGATCAATCAAAGAAAGGAAATGTTCCTATTGGGCAAGGGATAAAGCTTAGTCGTAAGCAATGTCCTGTGACAGTTGAAGAACGTCAACGCATGGATAAGATTCCTTATGCGTCAGCTATAGGATCTATCATGTATGCCATGGTATGTACTCGGCCAGATGTCTCTTTTGCTTTGAGCATGACAAGTAGATATCAGTCTGATCCAGGTGATAGTCACTGGACTGCTGTCAAGAGTATTCTTAAGTACTTGAGAAGAACTAAAGATACATTCTTGATATATGGAGGCTCGGACGAAGATCTTGTTGTAAATGGTTACACGGATGCAAGTTTCCAAACTGATCAAGATCAGATGCAGTCACAGTCTGGGTATGTGTTCATTCTGAATGGAGGTGCGATAAGTTGGAAGAGTTCTAAGCAAAGCACGATAGCTGCATCTACAACAGAAGCCGAGTATATTGCTGCATCAGATGCAGCCCACGAGGCTGTTTGGATCAAGAAGTTCATCGAAGAACTTGGTGTCGTTCCTAGCATAGTGAATCCTGTGAGCCTCTTGTGTGACAACAATGGGGCAATATCACTTGCTAAGGAACCTAGTGTGTCACAGAAATCCAAACATATACTTCGGCGTTTTCACTACATAAGAGAAGTCATCTCAAGAGGAGATGTGAAGATATGCAAAGTTGCGTCTGAAGACAATGTTGCCGATCCACTAACAAAAGCTCTTTCACAAGCTGTACATGATGGTCATGCTAGGTCCATGGGTATTAGATACATTTGAAGATTGGACTTAGGGCAAGTGGGAGATTGTTAGAGATTGTTCCCTAAGCCAATGTTGGATTATGTAAACAATCTTCTTAAGTCATTAATAAAGACTTATTTTATCATATATATTTGTATGTTAGTATTTATGATAATGTATCCATGAATTAATTGTGTAATTCTAAATTTCCCTAGTCGATTGTTATTATGGGAATAATAACAAACTAAGACTAGTGTGAGTGATAATGGATATTCATAAGATGAATATAGTGTATACAGATACAGATTATACTCACGGGCAATGTGTTAGAGAACATGTTGCTGGAGACCCACTATAAGATCAAGTTCATGGTCACGTGTCACAACTGATCTTGATTATAGTAGTGTCATCAGCTGATTCCTTTGACCTGAGGTCACCATGGATTCCGGGATGAATTCATGTTGTGCTTTGACGCAGTCAAACGCTGCTTGTAACAGAGTAGTTATAAAGGCTGTGGTTGGGTACAATATGACTCATGCTTAGGGATGTGAGTGACAGATATGGGATTTTGTCCCTCTCTAACAAGAGAGCGATATCACTGGGCCCCTCGATAAGTAAGACTGTTAAATGCATGGCCGTGCTCAAATAATTGATAAGAGTATCAATTGATTTGTCTGAACAGTTTACTTTGAGATCGAGAAAGCATATGATTAATTATATAAGATTGACAAGTGTACCATGTCTTAAAATTAATCTTGATATCAAAGAGACAAAAGGGAATATGACATTCTATAAATAGGTATTGGATCATTCCAATCATATTAATTGGGTAGTCGTAATGGCTTGCTAGAGTCCGCTTGTGACCTATAAGGACATTATGGTAATTTCCTTATTGCCAATTAATATGATCCTATGGGGTCACACACAAGAGCAAAATGAAGTTCATCTCAACGGGTATAAATTATTATTGGATAATAATTTATGAATGAGAAAGAGAATAAATATATATAGTGATATATATTTATGTATGTATATATAAATATTAATGTGATTAATATTGTATAAAGTATGCTACATATTATAATTAAATTATATGGAGATATAATTAATTATAATATTATATATACATATATGTATTATGGAGAATTGATTTGATTTAATGTTAATTGAGAATTAATATTAAATTGTGTGGGTTAATATATAATTATAACTAATAGGTGTATTAGGTTATAATTATAATTAACTATTTAGGTTAATTATTTAAGGAAACAATTAACCTAAACCTAATTACTCTCTACACTAATAATACATAAAATTTTCGGCCAGCCACAAAAAGGAAAAAAAATAGCAGCCGACCTCCTCTTCCTCTTTTTTCAAGTTTTCGAAACTTTGGTCTCTCTCTCTCGTTCGAAGAATTGTTCTTCAAATCCGGCGCTAGCACGCGGTGGACGTATTGCTCCGTGTGGATCAACCGTAGAGGGAAGCAATTTTGGTTCCTTTTGATCCAATCCTATAAGAATTAAGGTAATTCTTTAACCCTCTTTTCAATTCAATGCAATGTACATGGGTGCTTGGTGGGGATTAATCCGTTTTTTTTTTCCGCTGCGCATATTTTGTTTTGTGCGATTAATTCCCAACACGAATATCTTACCTCTTGATACCATTGAAATTAGCTCTCTGTTGTCGAGTAATACCATTGAAATCAACTCTCTGTGGTGGAGCAATACCATTGAAGTTGACTCTCTATGGTGTAGCATACCATTGAAGTTGGCTCTCTGTGGTGGAGCGTACCATTGAAATCGACTCTCTATGATGGAGTGTACCATTGAAATTGGCTCTTTGTAGCAGAGCATTTTATGTCCGGAATTTGTCAGCCCAATCTCTATAAGTGGTTACCATTTTCGATAAGATCTTCTTTATTGCCTTATTAGCTGCTTCCACCGCACCGTTAGCTTGGGGTCTCTATGGAGAAGATCTATGATGCTCAATGCCATGTTCTACAAGTAGCTCAACTATTGCCCCTTGGAATTGCACTTCATTGTCAGTCACTACATAATGGGGAATTCCATATCGAGCAAAGATGTTCTTCTGGATGAACTTGACCATCTGCTTGGCTGTTACATTAGCGAAGGATTCTGCCTCCACCCATTTTGAGAAGTAATCAACTGCCACAACTATGAATCAATGCACAATAGATGCTACATGATAAATTTCTTCAATCATATCTATCCCCTATGTGGAAAAAGGCCAAGGAGATGCCACATTCTGTAGTTCAAGTGGTGGAAGATGACTGATGTCAGCATAGATCTAACTTTCCTAATACAGTCAGCCTGCATAGTCATCCAAAAATACCCCTGTATCATTATCTTTGTAGCCATAGTGAGTCCATTCATATGTGGCCTGCAGGATCCTATGTGTACTTGCTGCATCACTGTTTCTGCCTCTTGCTCTGTCAGGCACCTAAGAAGAACATCATTTGTTGTTCACTTGTATAGCATATCTTCAAAGATTCTGAACTGACTGGCTAGCTTTCTTAATGACATCTTATCAGTAGTACTGGCTCCTTCTGGATATTTTCCTTCCTTCACATACTGGTAAATATCAAAGAACCACGGCTTTCCCTCAACTGTCAATTCCATTACTTCTTGCACTTCAAAGCAGGGTTTTCTGGAAGTGGCTACAAACATTGGTTGTACTTAAGCTTCTTTTGGATTTTCCCACATAGAAGACAGTGTTGCTAGCTCATCAGCCATCTTGTTCTCATCTCTGGGGACATGTCTAAATTTGCATTGGCCGAAAAGCTCTTTTCTGTACTGTAACAGCTCCAAGTAGGGCTGTAAGGCTTCTTCTTTTAGCTCCCATTCACCTTGAGCTTGCCTAATCACCAAAGCAAATCTCCAATGATCAAAATGTCATTTTCCCTAGAGTCAATAGAGCTTCCATCCCAAATAAGCATGCTTCATACTCTGCTCCATTATTGGTTATGGGAAAATTCAATCTCTTCAACAAAGGAATAATTTCACCGTCTGGTGTTGCTATGAGTACTCTGATTCTAGCACCCTTTCTATTCACGGCACCATTGAATCACATCACCCATCTTTTTATTTCTACCATGGCCAGCTGTTCATCTAGGAACTCCAAATTCTCTGTGTAATCTGATTCCAAAGGCTGATTTGCTAGAAATTATGCTACGGCTCGCCCTTTGATGGTCTTCTTGGTGATGTACTCAATGTCGAACTCTGATAATAGTAAAAGCCACCCAGATAATTTCCCAACCAACACTAGTGCTTCATACAAAAACTTCATCGGGTCCACCTTGGCCACAGCCTAAACTTTGTATGATTGGAAATAATGGCGTAACATCATGGTCAGCCAAATCATTACCACACGTATTCTCTACCAGTGTATACTTGGCTTCATACTTCAGTAGCTTCTTGCTGAGATAATAAATAGGGTACTCCTTTCTGCCATCTTGTTCTTGTGCCAACATTGCCCCTACGGCAGAATCTGCAATGGCCAACCATAAGATCAAAGGCTTCCCTGGAATTGGTGGGCTCAGAATTGGCAGGTTTACTAGATAAGCCTTGATTTTCTCAAATGCCAGCTGACATCTGTTGTCCCACACAATCGGCTGATCTTTCTTTAACAGATTGAAAATTGGCTCAATGTGGAAATCAACCGTGCTATGAAGCGACTGACATACTGTAAGGAACCCAAAAATGACTGAACTTCTTT
Source organism: Euphorbia tirucalli (assembly GCA_039660915.1). Lineage (NCBI taxonomy): Eukaryota > Viridiplantae > Streptophyta > Magnoliopsida > Malpighiales > Euphorbiaceae > Euphorbia > Euphorbia tirucalli. The sequence continues at coordinate 13,591,176 of CM077635.1, read as the reverse complement.
TCTATTCTCGGAGCCGGTATATCCCAGATGGCTTTGATTTTGTCTGGGTCTATCTCTATTCCCCTCTGGCTGACTACATGGCCCAACAAATTTCCTGATGTGACCCCAAATATGCACTTCTTAAGGTTGAGATGCAAGTTATAATCTCTGATACGTGTAAGAAATCTATCCAGGATGGCAAAATGCTCCTCCCAGGTCACTGATTTAACAAGCATATCATCGACATACACTTCGACTTCTTTATGGATCATATCATGTAGTAGAGTTGTGACATCCCTTTGATAAGTGGCTCCAGCATTCTTTAACTTAAAGGGCATTACTCCATAGTAGAATGTAGCCCATTCTGTGATGAATGATGTCTTCACCTTATCTATCACATCCATCAGGATCTGGTTATACCCTAAAAATCCATCCATGAAAGAATACATTGCTGCTTTTGCTGCACTATCGACCAAGAAATTAATTTGAGGCAAAGGGAAATTATCTTTTATGTATGCTTTATTCAAGTCCCTGTAGTCGACACATACTCTGACCCTTCCATCCTTTTTAGGTACTGGGACGATATTGGCTAGCCATGCTGTATACTCCACCACTTCAAGGAATTTCGTGTCTATCTGCTTAGCCACTTCTTCTTTCACCAATGTAGCCCACTCTGGCCTCAAACTTCTCAATTTCTGCTTCACTGGCTTGAACTTAGGGTCCGTCGAGATCTTGTGAACTGCTATTTATATGTCTACACCCGGCATGTCTTCGTATGACCAAGTGAAAACTTTAATATGTTTTTGTAATATTCTTGTAAGTTCCCTCTCTTCCTCGGGTTTTAGCTCATGTGAAATGAGTACCATTTTGGGATTTTCATCTGTACTTATATTAGTTTTATCAATAAAGTAGAATGGTTGTTTAAATATGTTTGTCTGGTTATGTCAAATGCATAAACAAAGTTATCTTGCTTAAACATCCATTTAAGGAAAACGCTTTGCTTAACTGGTTGAACATATCACGTTATTTAACAAGGGAAATGTACTAAATACATACAATCTAAAATCTTTTATCGTCGTCCAAATTTAATTCATCTTTCCAAAGAGCGACAATGGTTGTCCAAGAGCTTGCTATTTTAATCAGTCTTTATGTAAAAAAAAAAAAAAATCTCGCTGGGGTGAAAACCAAAAAGGTGCCCCAGGCAAAAGTTAGAGCAGCTCGCTGGGGTCAAAACCAAAAAGGCACCTTAGGCAAAAGTTAGAGTAGCTCGCTGGGCTGAAAACCCACATTGTGCAGGCTAGGTAAAATTTAGGGCACTTCCAGATTCATGAATCACAGGGGCGGAAGGATAGAACCTCTCCACTATTTCCCCACAGGAGTCCTCACAGCATTTCCCCAGCAGGATTCTCCACATCACTCCCCAGCGGAACATTTATAAGGGATACTATGATCTTTTCCCCAGTGATTGTCACACATCCCCATCAGTCATCTTATTTCCCTAGCAGTCCTCACATGTCTTCAACAAGGAAAAGCTTTGTGTAAGGAGTGTCTTCCACCAGCCAGGGGCAGAACATGTCTTCCCCAGCAGAAAGGAGGAACATCAATATTAAACAAACAATGAGAAATGCATCCTTTAGGATCCATGTGCATATGCATCATCATGCATGCATATACAGTATACATAGAGCATTCATCCCCAGCTAGTCTTCATTCTTGATCGAAGGGACAAAAATTTTTGTTCAAAATCTCTCGATCAAAGAATGAAAACTCGCTATTGCAAATGCAGGAATTCTTCATCACTGTCTCGGACATGGATAGTTCTCCACTAGATCCACCTCGGGTAACATAGACCCGGTATCGGCCCAGATCGGCTTCATTCCACATACCCAGCAGATCCACCTCAGGTAACATAGACCAGGTATCGGCCCAGATCGGCTTCATTCCACATCCCCAGTAGCTCCGCCTCGGGTAACATAGACCCGGTATCGGCCCAAATCAGCTTCATTCCACTTCCCCAACAGATCCACCTTGGGTAACATTGACCCAGTATCGACCCAGATCGGCTTCATTCCACTTCCCCAGTAGATTCGCCTCGGGTAACATAGACCCAGTATCAGCTTCATTCCAGATCGGCTCCATTCCAGATCGCCAGCAACTTCACCTCGGGTAACCTAAACTTGGTATCGGCTTATTTCACCATCAAACTCGCCTCGGGTAACCTAGACCCGGTATCGGCTTATTTCATCTCCAGCATCGTCTCGGGTAACCTAGACCCGGTATTGGCTTATTTCACCATCAACCTCGCCTAGGGTAACCTAGACCCGGTATCGGCTTATTTCATCATCAACCTCGCCTCGGGTAACCTAGACCCGATATCGACTTATGTCAGATTCATCATTTCAGCAGATCCACCTCAAATATAGGTAGTTCCGGTATCGGCCTAGATGAGCAATGTTTTCTTTCCTGTGTCTGCAGCGCTTCAATCCATGCTCTCAAATTCATCACCTCGGGTATTTTAGACCTGGTATCGAGTGTTGAATTTGATCACATGAGGGGCAGCTGTAATGTAAGCGCCAGAATTTTCCGGACTAAAAAAAAATTTCGTGCCACGATTGTAATATCGGAGCAGGTACAGCAGCCCATAACTTGTGACATAAAAAATTGGCGTTGATTAGAGGGCAATTAATGCCTGAGTTTTGCACCAAGAAACCAGGAAAATAAGAAGGAAAAAGAGAGGAGAGATAGGGACTATTGAATTCTGAGATTTTAGAAGTTTAGAGAGAGGAATTGATAGAGAAAAGGGAGAAAAAGGAGAGGAAAAGAAAATCCAACAAAAAGATCAATATTTTCTTCCTCTTTTTCTTTTGATTCTTAAGTGTTAAAGTTTAAAACTTGATAGAAATCATAGGTTAACAACTTAACACTTAAACCAATCAGAATCCGTGACATATTGGGAGATTTTGGACTTGAATTTGGAACCTTGCTTAAAGGAAAAAGAAGCAATTTGGAGGTGATTGGGGTGTTTCCAGCGGTCAATCCTACGGTGGATCAGCCCCACAAAGGTAAACATACTTCAAACCTTCATTTAATAGCTTTTTCTAGGTGATTTGGTGTGTTTTTGTGCATAAAAACTTAATTTTCAAACTTGCTATTTCTGGAAATCAAGAACAGCCGTACGACTGTTCTTGCGGTGAAGAACAGTCGTACGAGTATTCTTGATTTCCCTCACTATTTTCCTTTCATTTAAACAAATCTCTGCGATCTTTTGCAATTAGACAGATTACAGTCGCACGACTGTAATTATAGTTGTACAACTATAGTTACAGTCGCAAGACTGTAATCCTCGTCCAGGGGCAGAATTTTCAGTATAATCTACAAAATTCCTAAAAATCATAAAAAATTCAGAAAATTCAGAAAATCATAAAAAATGAATTTTGCTGTGTGCAATCACGACCCTGGATTTAATCTTCAGTATAATTGCATTTAGAACAATGCCACGACAGAGCCCCGATTCTCCCGAAAACCGACCCACTTCACGTGTTAAACTAAAATGAACCGGAAAATAAAATGTTTTCAAAATGATTTTCTCACAAAACCAAATTACAGGGATATTTCAAAAATTTTTCTAGGTCTAATCGGGCTAGCCGAGCCAACCCGGTTATCCCCACTAAATGCATGTTCCAAATTTCCAATTTCCGAATTATGTCCTATTTGAGTCCTATTTGTGGTGTGCTATAAATTGTGCTAACTGTTTGTTTTGCAGCTGTTAGTTACTTTTTATTTTTCATTTTTTATGTAATTAATAGCTTAACTCGTGTATTTTAGGTGGTTGTAAATTTTTAGATTCTCGTGTATTTTAGACGTTTGTAAAGTGAGGTTGAGAGCTTTTATTTTTCTTTAATTGGGTTGTAATAATTTAATTATTCATTGTTTTACTTTATTTTATCTGTGTGTACGCTGCATACTTTTATTTAATAAAAATGGACTTTAGAATTTAAAATACCATCAAAGAACATTGGTCAATTTTATTTTGATTAGACACGAAATAGGGGACTTGTCTGGACCTAGATCTCTAGATAGTGTAGTGGTCTTTCGCCCGGTTCAGCTACACTAAAATTTCACGGTTAAGCTAAGCTGGGTGGCGACTCCTACACTATTTATCAAGACTTAGGTCTTAGTTCTTTTATGAAATAATTTAATTTTCTAAAAATGAATTTTCATCATAAAACCCCACGCGAGGGAGGGTTACCCGATATCGAGGCTCCCTTCCGAGAGAGTTCGTGTTCAGTCAAAAGCATCGTTCGCTCACAAGCGTACCATTGAAATCGACTCTCTGTGGTGGAGTATACCATTGAAATTGGCTCTCTGTGGTGGAGCATACCATTGAAATCGAATTGAGAGTGCATATTTATTCCTTGATCGACAATTTTGGAAACAAAAATTTTTGTCCCTTCGATCAAGAATAAATACGGCTTGATTGTTTTGCCCCTGGATACCTACAAAAGGTAAAGAATACCCTTCTCAGAATTATATCGGTATAAATGTGAACTCTGAAAATTGAGAAAAGTCTTTTACCTGAGGTTTAGAGGATGTCCCAGTGTCAGGTTATTTCCGCTTTCGGAGTGCTCATGATTCGAGGTAGCATGATGATGATAGCAAGTACTTGTACTTGTGTTGGTCTTTGATGCATGTATGCATGTGTGTATGTGATTATGATGTTTTTTATGCTATGCTTGGTGCAGACGACGATTGCGATTGAGTGTTGAGAGTCCACTCGCTTGAGAGCGAAGGTTGACCAGTTGTGTCGATGGGTCACCGAGTTAGAGATCATGAATCAGGCCTTCAGAGATCGGGGTGGATGATTTGGAGGCCCAGATGGGTCTGCCCCTGGTGGGATATTTCTGATGTGACAGCTAAGACCTGGGCTGGAGGTGTCTAACTACTTAGATTGTGGTGTAAACACTCTGCACTTGGTGGTGCACACAGATCGAGGGGCCCCTTGTAGCTGACCATACTGTCTGCACAGTCTAGCAGGAAAGTAGAAAGTCACAAGGATTTATTGGATGCTTCTATTGCCCCGTTGGCTTGTGATAGATGTGGAGATGATCTATGATGCTCAACCCCTTATTCTGGAACACTATGTTATTGCCCCTTTGAATTGTACTCCATCATCGATATATATGTTGGAAATGCCCTAGTCCCGAGGCATTGGTCCTTGTGTTTTTATAATACATTTGTACATTAATGTGAACTTTATGTATTATACAATTTGTGTCAAGGAAATAAAGGCATTAATCTATTTATTATATGTCTTGTGCTATATTTTAAATAGAGTATCCCATGGACATATCCATATCCATGTTGTCAAGTGTGAGGCACTTGGCAGTAAGACCGTGGATAGGGAAAACGATATGGCCATAAAGTTATCTGTAGTGTGTTCCAATCATGGGAATGAATGGAACCAAAGACTATCATTAGCCTGATTATATGGCGGTGTCTTACCGGTCATAGAACATGGAATGTCAACCAGGTTACTGGGTACATGCAAAAAGGGCATGGTACTGGATTGATCCACTTAACGGGAATCTACATGGTATAGTATCACAAATGATTCTCGAGTAGTACTTGTATAAGTCCTTCAACCAGACCATATGATGGTGTTGCATGTGAAGTGGCACACTTTGGTGTACGCCCAACGGGCCTGTAAAAGGGTGCCAAGTACGGGTACATTCGGGTGTGTCAGTGAGCATGGCAGCACTATGGATATGCAGAAGGGAATGTCACTCAGTGATTCACTGAGACGATATCATCGGCCTCTTGAAGAATGTTACTGATAAGTGTGCGGCCGCACCCAAACAAGATTGGATCTTGTTTGTGAGCATCAGTTCATTCGGTATCAAGTAAAGGTCCAGACACAAAGAGGGTGATACTTCTATGCCTCTGTGTTGGACACCGATATCAGCGATATGGGATTTACAAGTTCAAACTACAGGGTTACGTTTTCAGTTAGACTACTTACTCCGTCTTAATTGGGGGCTGCAGTGGCTTGCTAGAGCCCGCCTGCAGTCTGTGGGCCTTGGCCCACTGCCAACATAAAGGCGGGCCCATTGGATCGTACACATTGAACATCTGGACTTTAACTAGTCGGATTAAGTGTGTACTTGGAGTATACACGTTTGAAGAGAGAGAGATATATTAATTATATTATATGAATCAATTGGATTGATCAAAGTTATATAATTAATATTTATTTTGGCCTTCTCATAATTAATTCAATGAATTAGTTTATGGGATTATTTCCTAGGTGGAAATATTATGACATGTATAGGTTTACATGTTTGTCATTTTATGTGTGTGTCTAATTTAATCCATTGATTAAATTAATAGGTCAAATGAATTTTAATTTAAATGTATGTAATATGTTACATGGTATCATATATAGACATACATGTTAAATTAAAGTTGCATTTGAATTTAATTAAATCAAAGGATTTCCGCTTTTATCGGTCGGTTTCCCGTGACGAATCCCAACAATATATATATATATATATATATATATATATATATATATATATATATATATATATATATATATATATTGTTTGTTTAGGTCGTGACATTCATATATTACTCCACTTTTACCCATTGTGAGAAGTAGTTGATGATTGCGACCATGGAGCGATGCCCATTCGAGTCTACGGAGCTCTTGCTTGGTTGATTTCATCTTCGAATCCTTTGGAACTTGGTGTTTGGTAATTTCTCTGTCACCCTAGCACGACACCGTATAGCAAGGTAAGGATTTCCATACACTTTTGTGGTACTTTTGCAATTTTCTTTCCTCTCATTAGGCGTGAGATCTTTTAAGACGGATATCATTTTCAAGTCATCATCTGTCCTTAGATTCATTTCATGCAGTGATGCATCATGTGTGTTAAAGGCATTGTATGAATGTTTGTACGCATGCAAAGTTCCATCAGAAGAAATATCATACAAGTAGTTGAAACCAAATTGTATTAAATTAAACACCTTAGGGGCTGAATTATTCACATAATAAATGATAAAAATAAAAAAAGAAAACTAAAACATCAAAATGATTATCATCCTCCACATGTGGAGGATCTTCTTTTACTGCAGCATCATGGTCCTCGATAGCTTGTTTACCCGAATCATCTGAAGTTGGGCAAGGGATTACTCTGAATGCTAGGTTTCAAAGTCAACTCGATAATCTTACCCTCGACAACCAACTGCTTGATGGCCCTAATAAACTGGACATAATCATTCGTATGGTGGCCTACTGTCACATGATAAGAATAGAAATTACCCTTATCTGCCTCAGCTGGGGAGAAAACGGTTTCAGATTTTGTAGCAACCCAGCCTGTCTACATTTGGCATAGATACGAGATAGGGATTCTGCCCACGAGTTGGTGATCCTTTGAGGAGTTCCCATTTGTCTACCTTGAGCTACAGCAGCCACATTCGCCCCTTGCACTCCAATTGAGGTTGCCTCTAGAATTATCCTAGCACCAGCCTAGCTGAGGTAGCCTTAGAACTACTGCTCTTTTACCCTTGAGAGTACCCCTAATTACTTCTGTAGGAGCCCGAACTTTGTCTACCCCTTTGTTCCTCTTTTTCATATCACTCGATATGCTTGGCATATTCAACCATCTTATTAAAAGAGTGGAACCTTTTTCAGCTTCATGTTGTCTTTGTACTGGGGCAGACTACCATCAACCATCTTTACAATGAGCGACTCCAATTTCGGGGCCCCATCCACTAGAACTTGCACATCCATCCATCTCTTGTAGTAAGATGGAAAGGATTCATTTGGCTTTTGGTGAATCCTTTCTAGGTCTTTCAGAGTCGTCTCCATCTGGGTATTGTAAGGATATTGTTTAACAAAAGCTTCAGACAGTTCCTTCCATGTAGAACGGGTGTACAAAGGCATCTTCATATACCACTTTGCCACAGCACCCCTTAAAGTAGTCGAGAATAGATTTATGAGATGGCCTTTCCTGATTCCTATGTCATTAGTCTCACGTAACTGTCCAGGTGAGCTTCTAGTGGGCTCTCTCCAGTGTACGGAGATAGGTAAGGCATTTGAAAACCAACTAGGAGTGGCTCTCCTACGTAAGCCATCAAAGCAGCCTGGTCGACACATTTAATAGTGTTATAGTGTACCATCTCCTTTAGCTTGGGTAGCATGGCTTCAATGTCAGATAATTTCTGATTGAAATGGTTCTCCACAACAGTCTCAATCAAGGCTTCTCTTACCTTCTCAAAGGCCTCATCTTCTTTAGATTGACGATCAGGCTCCCTATGGTTGATAATTCTGCAGCTTCCACCGGGAATACTCCCTCCAGCTCCATTCGTCACTTGGACAAATTGTTGTCTAAAATCTGAGCCATGTGGAATAGTCTGCATGGGGCTAGCATTCATCACAGCCTGCATTTCCTCCCTAAGGCTAGCCTTAAATTCATCAGAACTCAGAAAGTTCCTCATGAAAGCTGCCATGCAAAACATGCATTTCCATTGCTTCCGTCAGCCATTTCTATTCTGTCTACTTCTTCCAATAGAATCTAATTGTCAACCGATAAAGAAGGTAGCTAAAACTTGACCTCCCGATTTGAATCTGACCCTAAACTGATCCCCTCCACGGTGATCCATTCTAATTGAACTGACTGAACTGATTGGTCGGCTCTAACTCGACACGAACTAATCGCTTTGAGGTTCGACCCCAAACTACACATTTAACATAAGGTTAGAATCTCAGATGGATGTCGTGGACCTAGACTCGACACATTAGATGGTGTGTATGGTATGTTTGTGTTCATGTTTGGATGATGCTTCATGGATGTGGATGATAATGAAAATGACCTTTACATTTTCCTTCTTTTTATTTTTGATGTTCCAAGCACACCCCATGCTATACAAAAGACAATGCAAAAATGTCGTGTATGACTCGTCACATGGACAGAGGTTTGGCGCCTTCGGAGCACCTAATGGATGTCATGAAATGATCACATGTGTACCGATAGATGGACAGAGGTTCGACACTTCGTAGGTCAATGAGATGATATGAAGTGGTGGTATGGGAGCCGTTCCATAAACAGAGGTTTGATGCTTTTAATGCATCTTGGATGAAGTGATGATACTAACAAGTCGCGTGTAACTCGAGACACGGACAGAATTTCAGCATTCGTGGAACACCTTGTATGATTTAGGAATGTTATGAAATGTCCTAATATAAGTTCTAGTTCGGCACTCATGGAGTACCTCGAATGAATTATCAATGTTATGAAACAACCCGATGTGGATTGTGACACACAAGTAAGACTTTGGCATTGCCATGACATAAATGATGAATGGACATGATGCCATGAAATGATATCGTGTGACCCATCATACAAGTATAAACCTAAGACCGTCGTGGTCCTCTAATGAGTGAAATGATGTAATGAAATGGCCAAGTGCAATCCGGTGCATGGGCGGAATACGGGTAGTTTTTGGGGACACCCGATATGTCATGAAATGAAATGATCATAAAGGGCATACTTAGAACATCCTTTCATTTTAGATGGGATGAGAAGAGATGAATGCCCATGTCATACAGAATGCAAGTGGCTGCACAAAGACGTGGTTAGGATGCATGACAAATAAGATGATGTCGTGTATGCTTTATGAAATGTGAAAACAAAGAATGTGTATGGCACATGAATAAGATGTTATGGCTACACGAAAAATATGGTTAGTACAATACTACACGTATAATGATGCTTTAAAATGGCTGCACAAAAACGTGGTTAGAAAATGTCATACGGATGATGCGTGTTTTGATGTCGAATGTAAAAGTCAAAGATAAAACAACCATGGAACAAACGTTAGCACATGCAACAACATGCTCACCCTTCCAACCTTATTAATCCTTTCGATTGGTCTCACATTCTTCCTAGGTATTGGGTCTCTTTGGTATCAACCGGGGATACCAAAGGCATACTCTCAATGTCCAATTTACAAATATATGTTTTGGTAGTCCTAAGGGGAAGTTACTAGGCCATTACATGAAGGTATGAGTCAAACCAAAGGTCATACAGGTTCCCATAGCGAAAATACACTCCTCATCATAGAACACAATGCAAGGTTCATGCGGTGCTATGAGTGGTTTATCTCCTCGGGTGCCTCCAATCCAAGCGGAAGAGGTAGGTTACCTTTGGAAATAAACTGGGCTAATCATGTATTTGAGGGATCAAAGAAGAGAACATGTCATGCTATGCGATTGTGAATGAGATATCGGATTATGGATTTAATAATTGACCACAAGTGAGGATATACTTCGATTGTTGCTAAGCTCCTTAAGTTTTTATGAAAACTTTTTTAAAGAAACCGTTAATCCCCAGTGGAGTCGCCACTGTGAGCGGACAACTTTTTTGGAACACGCGGCAAAGCGGGAATCGGTATTTTTTTTTGTGCAGATGTAGTTTTTGAAAAAGGGTTTTAATCCTCTCTTAAGAAAACCTTTCATTTTATTGAGAAAACTCATTTTGTGGAAAACTTTAATTTTAAGTGTGAATTTTGGAAACAGATTTTTAGAAAATCCCAATTTAAACTTAGAGACCTCGAAACCTAAATTTTATGATCAGATACAGAGTCACCACCCGGATCAGCTCATCTGGGAAATACCAATACAGCTCCCTACCAAGTGTAGACGTAGTACCTGATCCAGAGATTCAGGGTTCGAGCAACATATCTACTAATCCTCAACTTGTTTTCAATTACTATTTCATAATGTGATATGACATTCACTTAATTCTACCCATTTTATCTTCTTTTAATTTTAGTTAATGCTTGTGCAAATGACATAAATATAAACCATAAATAAAGTGCAGAAATATAAAGTGCAGGAAAAGCAAAGTAATGGCCAAATTATACAACCCGAAAAAGGGAAAACTCTCATCCTCACCGTTTACAACCGCCTATAATACATGATAATCTAAAAAAGTACAACCGCCTAGATAAACAGAATGATCTATCAAATACATCAAAAGAAGAAAAATGAAAAAATAAGAAGCTGTATCCAAATACGGTTAGCACAAATAGATAGATCACAACAAGGACTCACATAAGACAGCATAAGGGTATTTTGGGAAACGGGATCATACATAGGGGGATAATCGAGATGTTTAGACGAATACTCGATTAGACCTGGAAAGCATTTTATAGAAACGCCCGTAGATTTTGTGAATGAAAATAAGTTTTGAAAGCAATTTGGCTCATTTTACATGCATTTTCCATCGTTTAGTGGGCTGGATATCCTAGAACCCGGGGGTTCCATTTGTGAGTGGGCCTAAATTGAATATTCATCTAAGGTCTGAAAATATAAACACATTAAAAATCCATTTTGAATAGAAAGGAGACACGAAATTACAAGTTAAAGGCCCAAAAGGGTAAAACTATAATTCTGCTTCTCAAACTACAGCCGAGCCACTGTGATACTATAGCTGCACCACTGTGATACTACAGCCGTGCCACTACGATACTATAGCCGCGCCACTATGATTAGGGGCGAGCAAAACCGAACTAGTGTCTAAAAACCGAAAATCCAAACCGAACCAAACTGCTCCATTTTATAGTTTGGTTTGCTTTGGTTTTAAGTTGTTAAGAAGTTTAAACTTCGGTTTGGTTTGGTTCGGTTCAAAACCGAAAAAATAAGAAAAAACCGAATAATTGGTAAAATACTAAAATTAATTTTAAAATTAATATATACTAATTCTTAGACATTATATTCCTTTATATTTTTATATTGTGATTTTTGGATCCTAATTTATAGTTGTTAAAACTTGAGAGTTGAAAAAAAAAGTAGAGAATTTTAGTATTTTAATATGATGTAATAGTATTATTCAGTATTATTGATTTTTTAAGTTAATTTTTTTGTATTTCTTTCCTTTTTTTTTTAAACAAACTACTTACATAAAATTTTTATTTTGATTTTTTTTTAAGAAGTTGATATTTTTGGTTTAACCCGGTCCAAATCGAATCGAATCAAACTGGTTTGGTTTGGATAGAACTGAATCAAAATTTAGTTTGGATCAGATTGGTTTATAAAATGCAGTGTTTTTTGGTTCGGTTTTTTGGTTCGGTTCGGTTTTTGAACTAAACCGGTCCATGCTCACCTCTAACTATGATACTACAGCCACGCCACTATGATACCACAGTAGCGCCACTATGATACCATAGCCACGCCACTGTAGTGGCTGAGGCGGCTATAGCACCTAGAGCCAAGCGGCTATAGTGCTCCAGAATCTACAATCCGATTTTCTTTCTCATTTTAAAAATCATTTTGGAATTTTGATGGTTTCGGGTAATCTGCAGTTTCTGGAAACTTATGAAATTCCACAAAACAGATCCAGATCGAATCAAATGAATCCGGAAATTCCTAAAAACCTTAAATCATCAAAACTAAATCTCACATCCATCAATCAAAAACCCGAAAATCATGAATCTAAACATATATGGATGTAATTTGACCGATAATATTCATGAAAAACACATTTGATTTGAAAACGGAAGCGTTATCGGTTGATTTAGGGAGAGCTTCTGCCCTAGAGATTACAGCCGATCAGCTGTAATCAGAAGACTATATCCGCGCCACTACAAGATATAGCCACATGGCTGTAGTACAGACGAGCGGCTATAATCAACAAACGGGGTGGCTATAGCTGGGTTTTCACTTCTAGATTTGAGAAAGATACAAAATCACATACAATCAACTTCCAGAATAATTCGAAACGAGTTTTTAGGGCCTTTAAAAGTATACCTTGTTTGTGTTCCAGTGTTTTGGATCACCAGAAACGAATTTGGACGCCGGAAAACACCTTAAAATCACGAATAACTAGAGATCGCCCACGATTCTCCAAAGGTTGAACGGAGCCCCGAATCAATCCGAATGAACACCAAGTTGAACAGAATCACCCCCAGAATATTAATTCTCCAGGACCTTAATTGTTTCTATGAATTAGATTAAAGTTTTTTAATGATTTAGATTGAATTTTATTGATTTTTCTCTCTTTCTCTCTTTAAGTTCTCAAAAACCCTAAGTTTTTATGTGTTTGATCGCAGAATCTATCCTGTCTATTCTGTCCCTCTGACCTAATTTCGTTTTCTGGCTTCTATATCTCCTAAATTAGGTTAAAAATCTGAATTAAAGACTGATTTTGCCCTATTTAGGAAGGTTGATAATTATAGCCGAGCGGCTGTACTACAGTCGCCCGGCTATAACACTATAGCCAAGCGGCTATAGTAGCCAGTTTTGCATTTCTCACCCTTTTTCTCACTTTCCTCTCCTATTCTCTTAAGTACTCACTCGACCTTATTCGAGGTTCTGCACCAAGACTTGTTACACATCTTCGGGTCATCTGAGACATGTCCTACGTCATTCTGGTCATTCTGAATCAGCCTCACGTTTATACGTGAAGAAAGTGATAAAGGCTTTCATCATCGAGGTTGGGAAAAAACCCGTGCCGACAAAAGGGAAACCACCTCTATGTGCCAAAATGGCAAGGCTTAAGGAGTATAATCATTAAGGAGTGCCATGACTCCAAGTGGGCGGGACATCCAGGCGTACACTACACGTTATCACTCATCGAACGAACGTATTATTGACCCCAAATGCGAGACGATGTGGAGCTTTATGTGAAGACTTATCTTGTGTGCCAACAGGATAAGGTAGAACAAGATAAACCTACTACAGCCCCTGCCAATCCCCGAAAGACCTTGGGAGAGCATTTCGATGGATTTTATTGTTGGTCTGCCCAAGTCCGAGGGATGTAGTAACATCATGGTTATAGTGGATTGATTTAGTACGTACGGAATTTTCATTACCATGCCTACTAAGTTCAATGGTGAAGATGCCGCTAAGCTATTTTTCAAACATATGGTAAAGTATTGGGGCATACCAAAGTCCAATGTGAGCAACCAAGGCTGAATGCCTTGTTGGAGCTATTCTTGAGGCACAATGTGGGTAGTAACCAAAAGGATTGGACGAAGTTGCTAAACATCACCCAATTCTCGTACAACCTATAGAAGAGCGAATCATTAGGGGGCTCATCCATTCGAGATTGCCACAAGGCAACAGCCTACAATGCCCTAAGATCTTGCTGTTGGCTACAAAGACCAAAGCCCCACCGTATTCAAATTTGCCAAGGGATGGCAAGAAAAGAAGGAGATAGCACACTCCTCCTTAGCCAAAGCTACCAAAAAGATGAAGAAATGGGCTGACAAAAAGAGGTGCCACTTAGATTTCGAAGAAGGAGACTTGGTGATGGTGAAGCTCCTTCCCTATCAAACCATAAGGTTTGCCAAGTTCAATAAGGGGCTAGCGAGGCGCTATGAGGGCCCATTTCCAATTGAGAAAAGAGTTGGTAAGATGGCTTATCAAGTCAAATTACCAATGCACTTGGAGATGCATCCAGTATTTCATGTGAGCTTCTTAAAACCTTATCACGAGGATAAGGACGATCCGAGCCGAGGTGAATCAAAGAGGCAACCGACTACCGTGACAACCCAACACGAGCATAAGGTAGAAGAGATACTGTCCCCTCAAAGGATCAAAGCAAGGGGCTCGCATCTGAGTTATATAGAGTACTTTGTCAAATGGAAGGGACTACCGGATAGTGAGGCAAGTTGGGAGCATGAGCTCTCGCTGTGGAACTCTCAAGACAAGATTGAGGCATAACAACAAGAGGCAATAAGGACATTGCCCCATTGAGTGGGGGGAGAATGTCATGGGTCGCCTCAAAATTTACCAAGGAAAGGGAGGTTATGCTAAAAAAGATAGTGGTTGGGTGAAGAATAGGCCCTGCTCGTATGCAAGCAGCCCAGCCAGCACGCAGTACCTTAGCAACAGAAATTCCATAGCTGTTTCGGTTCCAGAAGCTTTCAGAAGTAACCAGTTCATTCCAGATCCATAGGAAACTGACTTAAGTGTCTCTAGAAGCTTCTAAACCGATCTTTGGAGATATTTTGTATATTATTAAGTAGAATATTCTAGGAATATTCCAAATGAATTTCAACCACATGTTAAGGAGGTGGAATGGCCATAAATAAGCCTCACCCCCTCATTTGTAAATCATCCAAGAGTTGTAAAGCATTCTTCAAAGTAATAAAAGCTCTCTTTAAATTATAAACTTTGGTCTCATTACTCACTTTGCCATTTAGCTTGCTTAAGCATTCTTTCTTAGCATTTGGGAAGGCTGACTAGCATAGCTATTGAAAGTTTTGCTCGCCAATGCTGCACGTCCCAACTAATAAAGAGTTGTGTACGTGACACTTACCATGGATTCCCTTGAACTTTAATCCCACCAAATTGGTATTTAAGGAACTGTGGGTGGATGAAATTATTGTTGGAAATGCCCTAGTCTCGAGGCATTGGTCCTTGTGTTTGTATAATATATTTGTAGATTAATGTGAACTTTATGTATTATACAATTTGTGTCAAGAGATAAAGGCATCAATCTATTTATTATATGTCTTGTGCTATATTTTAAATAGAGTATCCAATGGACATATCCATATCCATGTTGTCAAGTGTGAGTCACTTGGCAGTAAGACTGTGGATAGGGAAAACGATATGGCCATAAAGTCATCCGTAGTCTATTCCAATCATGGGAATGAATGGAACTAAAGACTATCATTAGCCAGGTTGTATGGCGGTGTCTTACCGGTCATAGAACATGGAATGTCAACCAGGTTAATGGGTACATGCAAAAAGGGAATGGTACTAGATCGATCCACTTAATGAGAATCTACATGGTATAGTATCACAAATGATTCTCGCATAGTACTTGTATAAGTCCTTTGACCGGACCATATGATGGCGCTGCATGTGAAGTGGCACACTTTGGTGTATGCCTAACAGGCCTGTAAAAGGGTGCTAAGTATGGGTACGTGTTGGGATTGGTCACCGAAAATCACCCGATTAAAGCGAAAGAACGCAATGATTTCCTCAAATCCGTGCCCAGGAGCAATTGAGATGGAAATTGGAAAACAAAAATTTAATAGAAAGAGATATATCTCTTACCCAGAATATCTCTTTCAGAGATGGTTGCAGACTGTAGGAATCAAACTAGAAACCCCCTCATTCATGTACATGAACGCCTAACGAACACCATCCTTGCTAGCGTCGGAAAACACAAAACTTTGGAGAGAAGAGGCTAGGGAAATTTTGGCTATCTCTCTTCTGTCACTGGTGGCCAAAATTCCTAGGGTTAATAAACCCTAGGTTGGCTGAAATTCCTAAAGGAATTTTGGTCCAACTTGGCTTTTTCATTTGTGTGGGCTTCCTTCTCTTAATCCAGGCCCAATCTTATTTTAATTAGTCTGATTTAAATTAATTTCAAGCCCAACTTTAATTTAACCATGTATTTAATATATTACACCAAGTAACATATTATTTACATTTAAATTAAAATTAGTTTGACCAATTAATTTAATTCATCAAATTAAAATTAGATCTTCACAAAATAAAATCATGTGTAAACCTATACATATGAATATTTCCACCTAGGAAATAATCTCATAATTAATCCAATTAATTATGAAGAGCCAATCAAATATTAATTTTATCATTATGATCAATCCAATTGATCTTCATAATATAATTAATATATACCTCTCTCTCCAGAGTGTATACTCCAAGTATACATGTGATTCCTTAAGTCAGTGTTCAGTCGCTCAATGTGTACGATCCTGTGGGCTCATCTTTATGTTGGCAGTGGGCCTGTGGCCCATAGACTACAGTTGGGCTCTAGCAAGCCACTGCAGTCCCCAATTAAGATGGAGATGGCAGTCTAACTATTATCATAACCCTGTAGTTTGAGCTTGTACATCCCATGTCATTGATATCGGTGTCCAACATAGAGGCATGGATTGATCACCGTCTTTTGTGTTAGGACATTAACTTGATCCCAATGCACTGAAGCTTATAAACAAGTTCCCACTTGTTTGGGTGTGGCCACATGCTTATCAGTCGCATTCATCAAGAGGCCAGTGATATCTTCCCAGTGGACTACTGAGTGACAAATCCCTTCTGCATATCCATAGCATTACGATGCTAAGTGACATACCTGAAAGTACCCATACTTGGCACCCTATTACAGGCCCTTTAGGCGTACCCCTAAGCATGTGACCTTACATGCAACACCATCATATGGTCAGGTCAAAGGATCCATACAAGTACTACACGAGAATCACTTGTGATACTATACCATGTGGATTTCCCGTTTAGTGGATCTATTCAGTACCATGCCCTTTTTACATGTACCCATTAACTTGGTTGACATTCCATGTCCAATGACTGGTAAGACATCGTCATACAACCAGGTTAATGATAGTATCCCATTCCATTCATTCCCATGACTGGAACAGACTACGGATCTATTTATGGTCATATCGTTTACCCTGTCCTTGGTCTTACTGCCAAGTACATGACACTGGTCATCATGGATATAAATATGTCCATTGGATACTTCATTTAATATATTGCACAAGATAAATATAATAAATGAATTAATGCCTTTATTTATAACACAAATAAGTATAATACATAAATCCAATAAATGTATGATACAAATACAGGGACCAATGCCTCGGGACTAGGTCATATCCAACAATCTCCCACTTGCACTAGTTCTAACTAGACATGGGCCTAATCCCTATAGATCTAGTATGACCCTCGTGCTTGGGTTGGGCTAGTGCCTTGGTCAAAGGATCTACACCATTATCCTCAGTGTCCACTCTGTGCAATGCAATGTCACCTCTCTCCTCGATCTCTCATATGAGGTGAAACTTTCTGAGCACGTGCTTTGTGTTCTTGTGTGACCGGGGCTCCTTAGCTTGTACAACGGCCCCATTGTTGTCACAGAAGATATCAACTGGGTCCTGGATAGTTGGCACTACTCCCAACTCAGTGATAAACTTCTTCATCCACACAGCTTCCTTAGTTGCATCACACGCAGCGATGTACTCAGCTTTTGTTGTAGAGTCTGCGATGGTTGGCTGCTTTGAGCTCCTCTAGCTTATAGCACCACCATTTAGCAAAAATACATACCTAGATTGTGACTGGTACTTATCCTGGTCAGTCTAGAAGCTTGCATCAGTGTTCCTAGTAACTGATAGCACTTCCTGACCACAATACATTAAGAAGCTATCCTTAGTCCGGTTAAGGTACTTAAGGATTGCCTTGACAGCTTTACAGTGATCCTCCCTGGGATCCTACTGGTACGTGCTTGTCATTCTTAGTGCAAAGGCAACATCAGGTCTCGTACATAACATGGAGTACATAATTGATCCTATAGCCGAAGCATATGGAACCAATTTCATGATCTCCCTATCCTCCCTTGTCTTAGGACAGTGCTTCTTACTAAGTTTCAGCCCATGGCCCATTGGCAAGAAACTTTTCTTAGCCCGGTCTATGCTGAACCTTTTCAGAACTTTGTTTATGTATGAGGTCTGACTTGGGCCCAGAAGTCGATTTGATCTATCCCTATAGATCCTGATCTTTAGGATCATCTCAGCTTCGCCTAAATCCTTCATTGCGAAGCACTTACTTAGCCACTGCTTTACCCCTTGCAGTGTAGGTATGTCGCTTCCAATGAGTAGGATGTCGTCTACATATAGTACCAAAAATGTGACAATGCTCCCACTAGTCCTCTTATACACACAAGGCTCATCTTGATTCTGTATGAAGCCATATTCCTTTGTAGCTTCATTGAATCTAAGATTCCAACTTCAGAATGCTTGCTTCAGTCCATAAATGGACCTTTGAAGTTTATATACCCTTCCCGGATACTCTGGATCGACAAAACTGTTGGTGTGCCCTAGTTCTCAGGGCATTGCATTATTGTATTTTGTATTATACATTAAGACTCATTGTATGAATACATTATTTGTGTCACATTAATAAAGGCAATTAATCTATTTCATTTATATCTTGTGCTATAATATGAGTAGAGTATCCATTGATTTATAATCATAAAACCCATCCAAGGTCTGTTCTAATCGTGGGAATGAATAGAACCACAGACTTGTATATTCGATGACTGTATGGTAGTTCTTAACTAGCCATAGTACTTGTATAGTCAGTCATGAATATAGGTACATGTTGGTGACATGGGACTAGATTGATCCACATAAGAAAGCCACATGGTTGTCGCGTCATAGGTCTTTCTTGAGTAGGTCTTTTTTGTCCTCAGACCAGATTTCATTATAATATCAATATGGAATCTGGTTCACTTTGACATATGCCTAACGGTTCTGTAAAGGGATGTTAAATACGGGTATGATTAGGTGGACCGGTGAACATGCTGATATTGATGATGAAGTGATGGAATTGCCACTCGGGTAACACCGAGATGATATCATTGGCCACTTGATGAGTGGGACTGATAAGTGTATGGCCATACCCAAATAATTGTTGGTGTGCCCTAGTTCTTAGGGCATTGGATTCTTGTATTTTGTATTATACATTAAGACTCATTGTATAAATACATTATTTGTGTCACATTAATAAAGGCAATTAAAATATTTCATTTATATCTTGTGCTATAATATGAGTAGAGTATCCATTGGTTGATAATCATAAAACCTATCCTAGGTCTGTTCTAATCGTGGGAATGAATAGAACCACAGACTTGTATATTCGATGACTGTATGGTAGTTCTTAACTAGCCATAGTAATTGTATAGTCAGTCATGAATATAGGTACATGTCGTTGACATGGGACTGGATCGATCCGCACAAGAAAGCCACATGGTTGTTACGTCATAGGTCTTTCTTGAGTAGGTCTCTTTTGTCCTCAGACCAGATTTCATTATAATATCGATATGGAATCCGATTCACTTTGACATACGCCTAACAGGTCTGTAAAAGGATGCTAAATATGGGTATGATTGGGTGGACCGGTGAACATGTTGATATTGATGATGAAGTGATGGAATTGCCACTCGGGTAACATCGAGATGATATCATTGGCCACTTGATGAGTGGGACTGATAAGTGTATGGCCATACCCAAATAAGTTGGTTGCTTATTTGATTGATCAGTCAACTCAAGATCAAGAAATATAATAAACAACAAAAGAGGATGACAGACACCATGCCTCTTGTTTATTCATATCGATATCGTTAGGCAAAGGACACTATGAGATTACTACCGGGTGAGTGTCTTCTAAAGACTGCTGCATCTCTGTCTTAATTGGGGGCTGTAATGGTTTGCTAGAACCCACTTACAGTCTGTGGGCCTTGGGCCTACTGCCAACATAAAGACAGACCCATAGGATCGTGCACATAGATCAACTGAGCTGGAACTTATAGAAATTGTACATGTAATGTACATTGGAAGGAATGCGTTAATTAATTAGTTGACATTCGGTGTCAAGGTAATTAATTGACATTGGGTTGAATTTAATTTAATTAATAAGTTTACATAATGTAATAAATTAATTTATCAATTAATTGAATTACATAAAGTAAACAATTAATTAAATAATTTTCCTAAGTAGGAAAATTAAATACATGTATTGTATTAACTTAAGTGTGATTTAATTTTATTTAGGGGTAATTAAATTTAGCCAAATGGAATTAAATTACATAGTATATACTTTTTAATTAAAGTTTATTTATGTAATTATAATCCTAGTGGCTTGGGTTTAATTAACCTAATTAGAACCCAATTAGACAAGGTGTCTATAAAAGGGCACACTTAAGGAATAAAAACCCAATTCAACTCTAATTAATTGCTGGAAATTTCAGCCACCAATTGCAGCCCCAAAACAGCCGAAAATCCCAGCATTAAACCTCCATTCCTTCGCGTCTTCGGCTAGCACCGGTTCCCGCTCAATAGTTAGTCGTGCACCGGACTTTGGAGATCGCAGTTTCAAGCAACGATTCTGCAGCAGTCTCTAGAAGAGACGGATCCGGTGAGTTAACCTCTCTTGATTCTTATTTGATTTTATTCTAATCAATGGTAATTGGACACGATAGGTGGATTCTAGGAAATTTTAAACGGTGTATTTTCCGCTGCGCCACGTTATTTTTCCAATGACAAATCCCAACAGTGGTATCAGAGCCTAGGTTTTGTCCATTAGATTGATTGGAATTGGTTCTTGAAAGGGTTCTTGAATAAAGAATGGGTTGCAAGTTTGTGATTTTAGGGTTTTTGCTTAATTTGTATTGTTTTGGATAAACTCTAGAATTGTTGGATTGGGGTTTTTGATTATTTTTCTCCAATTGTTTTCCATCTAAAATTGTTTTGTATTTTAAATTATATATTTTGTTGGAAACATTTTTTTGTTTATGATTTAAAAAAAAAATGTTTTTTGGGCTGGATGGAATCGCAAATTGCGATTCCATCCAGCGGCAGCAGCTGCTGCAGCGGCACTGCTGCTCCGTAGGGACAGCAGCGCCGCGCGCGGGTTTCGGGTCCGGTTTTGGATTTTGCGGATATTTTTTTATCCCGGACCCTAATGCAAATTAAATTAAATTTTTTTTAAATTAATTTGCGTTTAAATTATTTATTTTGTAGGCATGCATATTTAATTTAATTGTTTGCATATTAAATTGAATATGGACTTTGTGAAATTGGCCCAATAAACCGTGACACCGGTTAAAATTGGGAGAGCTAAATTTTAAATTTGTGACAACCCAAATTCAAGTGGGAGCAAAATTGTTAATTTTGCATTTATGGATGTTATCCATTGGGCCTTTATGGGCCTTATTCACATTTGTTAAAATTGGCGATTTCACCCTAAGTAACCCGGCTTAACATTTATATTTATAATTTGGAATGCCATGATCATGCATCATATTGGTATGTATGTGCACGATAGGTACTTTGTTTGAAATGTTATGTTGAGTTCTATGGGCCCTAAATTATTATCGGTTGTAATTTAATTTTGGGAAATATGGCATGCGTGTCATTTTTTATTTTGATGTAATTTTAGAATAGATTTTATTTTCAAAATTATTGTAATTGCATCAAGTATGGAGGAAGGCCCAAACGGAGCAAGCCCATGGTGGGAGCCCAAGAAGGATTGCAGTCCGGCCCATGTAGAATTAGATAGGATATCTAGTTTTTCATTAGGTTGTAATTAAAGGCCCATAGGATCTCATTTATTTTAAATTAAGTATGCTATTGCATTTTTCATATAATATGGATGTATGGATCACCAAATTATTACCCGCGTTTATGCATGCTAAGCCGTATCACTTAATTATAATCCGGAAATTAAAATATTTAGTCGCTTAAGTAATACCCTTTTGTCTCCCTAGGGTAGCCCACAAATAGGCATTTATCGGTTTTGGGCTCCAGCTTGCCACTAATCAATTTCTTGACATGTGCTTCACATTTCCAAATCCTTAGGAAAGACACATTGGGCTCCCTGCCCGTCCATATCTGATATAGGGTCTTTTCCACTGCCTTAGTCGGAGTATTATTTAAGATAAGAGCTGCTGTCTCGAGGGCGTGTCCCTAGAAACTAATTGGGAGAGAGGCTTGACTCATCATTGAGCGGACCATGTCTAACAAGGTCCTATTCCTCCGTTCGGACACCCCATTCCATTATGGTGCTCTGGGAGGAGTGAGCTATGGAACTATTCCATGCTCTCTCAAATATGAGTCAAACTTTAGGCTCATATACTCACCACCTTCATCCGACTGAAAGGGTTTTGATATTTCTACCTAGCTGGTTCTGTACCTTGTTCCTAAATTTCTTGAACCTCGTTCCTAAATTCCTTGAACCTATCAAGGGTCTTAGACTTGTGTTTCATCAGATAGACATAGCCATATCTGCTGAAATCATCCGTGAACATTACAAAGTACAAGTGTCCACCTCTGGTCGCTGCGCTCATGGGTCCACATACATCTAAATGTATTAGGCCCAATAAGCCAGTGGCCCTTTCAGCCTTCTTGCTAAAAGGCACCTTGGTCATCTTGCCTCGTAAACATGATTCGCATGTATCAATTGACTCCAAGTCAAATGACCCTAAGACTCTAGCTTTGTGAAGCCTAGCTATGCGCTTCTTGTTTATGTGGCCAAGATGACAATGCCACAGGTAGACAGGATTAAGTTCGTAGGGCCTAACCCTTTTAGTGTTTATATTATAGACATGATTGGTTTCATTTAAGTCCAGGATATATAGGCCATTATTCAATAGAGCATCTCCATAAAATAATCCCTCTCTAGATATAGAAATTCTACCATTAGAAATAGTAAAATAAAATCTAGAAATCTCCAACATAGAAACTGAAATAATATTCCTGCACATAGCAGGTACAAAATAACATTGTTCTAAAATTAAAACCAATCCACTAGGCATCACAAGGTGGTATTCGTCGATCTCTATGGCAGCAACCCTTGCTCCATTTCCAACCCGCAAGTCCACCTCTCCCAACCCCAGTGACCTTCTATTCTTAAGTCCCTGCACATTGCAACAAATGTGAGAACCACATCCAGTATCCAATACCGAGGATGTTGAAACAGTAAGGTTAATGTCTATAACATAAATACCTGAAGAGGATGCACCTTTGCCCCTTCTTTGCTCTCCCATCTGCTTGGGACACTATCTCTTCCAATGGCCCGCCTGTCTACACCCGAAACAGACATCCTGAGGCCCTGCCTTCTGTTGGGCCTTGGCCTTGGCCTTTTCCTTAGCCTTACCCTTGGCAATAGGAGGGTTCCCCTTGTTGACCAGCAGCACCGACGGAGTCTTTTTGATCGACTGCTCATAAGCTTAAGTATCCTATACAGCTCACTGACAGTGCGGTTCATCCCTTACATGTTGTAGTTCAGGATGAACTAATCATAAGAATCTGGCAAGGATGCAAGGATTGTGTCCACCGCCAACTCCTGAGAGATGGGCGATCCGAGATAGGCTAAAGTGTCCAAATAGCCCTTCATCTTAAGCACGTGTGCGCTCACAGATAGGGCTGGGCATAGTTCAGTCCAATCCGGGGATTTAGAAATCTCCAGAATTGGATTGGAGGAATAAATCTCCAGAATTGGATTGTTCCAAAAATTTCGGTCCAGTCTAGTTTAGTTATTCGAGGATTCAGTTCCGGCCCTATCCGGTTATGGAGTCTGGGGATTCAGTCCGGTCTAGTCCTAATATAAAAAATAAATGCTAAAAATAAAAAAGCACATATATTTTCTTATATAATTTCAACTAAAAATTATAAATTCTAATAATATGTTTCTAAATATTATATATTAAGTTGACTCGGTGGTTAGAAAGATTATAAATTATTATTTTTACATATATTATAAAATTTTAAAATTAAATAATCTCTTTATATATATTTAATACTAATAAATTCTCGGTTCTATCAGTCTACTCCTCGGTCCAATCCAATTCAATCCGGTCCTCGGTCCGATCCTAGATAAATTATGGTCCAATCCAGTCCAGTTCTTTTTTAAAAAAAGTCAACAGTTCGGTCCAATTCTGGATCTTTTTCCTCTGATATTCGGTCCAATCTAGTATATGCGGTTCTTATGCCCAACCCTACTCACAGATGTCCCTGCCCCTATCTTACAGGAGTGGAATGCCTTCTTGGTCAGGTACCTTTCCTGACGAGCTTGCTCCTGAAATATCTCGTTTAGAGTTGTTATCATAGCATAGGCTTGATGGTCCATAAACTGTTTTTGCAGTTCGGGGACCATACAAACCAACATTAGGCATGTCACATCCTTATTATCCTTGACATGCACCTCGTATTCCTCCAGTTGGGTAGCCGGTGGATTACGTCCCTAAGGCACAGCCGGTACGGGCCTTTCCAGTACATACTCTTTGGACTCCTGTCTTAGAACTATTCTTAAGTTCCTAGACCAGTCCAAAAAGTTAGGACCGGAAAGCTTGTCCCTTTCAAGAATCGATCGCAGTGATAATGAGTTGTTATTTGCTATTTAGAGTTTCTACACAGAAAAACATTTAGAGTGTTAATAAAGGTCTTTACTTTGTTATTCCTATATAAAATTAATAATGAATCATGTTATTAATTAAACTGAGTTGTTGGGCTCATGGGCAGAGATCCATATTTCATCAAGATATAGCCAGACAAGGGTCTGGTACAACTATACCCTAACTATTTAGGTAGGAACGCCGTCCAATCCCAACCTAGGGACTCTCGGTTTGATGGGCTTGTTGGCACTTACCCATCTGTGCTTAGGGCCAGGAGAATCCTACTACCCATGTTAAGTCAAAACCTCCATTCAAGTGTTAGAGTATCCCATACCCTAACCCAATACAAAATGATGATACTCCAATGTATCCAGCGAGGGCAAGGTCTACAACTGGCCTATCCCCACTTCGAGCTGGTTTCGAATGAGGAAAGCACTTTTAAGCGACTTAGTAATTTCATTTGGTTATTAGATTCATTTAATAATGACTTACATACATAAGGCAGGTGAAAGTGCTGTTGGATCATACATTCATACATGCATATAAATGTAAAGCATAATTAAATAAATAAGTAAAATGGATTGCTATGGGCCTATATTACATCCTAATATTATTCTAGTAAACCTATTCCAGAAATCAATATCAAGTGGGCCTCCATCTTCTTCCTTCTGGGCTTGCACCTCCACTTGGGATCACCACTCCATAGGCTTCTTCTTTTACAAATTTTATTATAATTGAATAAAATTAAATTAAATTACAAAAAGAAAAACGACATGCAGGCCGTATTTACCCAAAAAGAAAATACAACCCATCTTGAATAAGGCCCAATAGCATCCAATCATACAAAATATTTAATCACCTATATGCATCCAATACATATAATTCATAAGCATGTTATAATGCATGATTTAAGCCCATTTCAATTATGTCCAAACCATTATATTGAAATCGCCAATTTTGGCCCACCATGGTTCTAACCCTTGACGGGCTTTGGGCCTCCAGCCCAGGCAGTCCAACTGCTCCCACTGGAATTGGGAAACCACTGGTCCAATTCAGCCATCCAAGTAATTATGCCAAAATTACCCGAACCAATTTCAATTAACCATATTAATTTCCAAAATTAATATCACATGAATAAAATTAAATTTCATTCAAGAAACCACACGCATTTAAATTACATAAATTTAAACACACAAATTTTAAAACCAATTAAAATTTCAAAACTGGGCCCCGGGCCCAAAACCCGCCAAATCCAAAAAACACTGGGCCCGGCCGGTTGTGGCTAGGGCAACCAAATTGCCCTAGCAGTAGCAGCTGCTGCTAGGGGCAGCAGCCTAGCGGCTGCCCGCTGCTGCCGTCCAGCAGTAGCTGCTGCTGCTGCTCCCGCCCTTGCGGCAGCTGCAGGCGGCGATTCCACCGCCGACAGCCCCGCACCCCGGGAACAACCAGATTTTTTTTTATTAAACAGAAAATATTAAATAAAAAAAATATCATGGTATCCAATAACAAGAAATTCACCAAGAATTCCAAAACATACAATTAAATTAAACAAACATAAACCTATATGCATATTCAATTTCAATTGTATAAAAATCAAATGGGAAAAATCTTAAACCCAAACCAAGAATTTTAACAATTTCCATGGATCAAAAGCCCGCTCTGATACCACTGTTGGGATTTGTCGCTGGAAATCACCCGATTAAAGCGAAAGAACGCGATGATTTCCTCAAATCCGTGCCCAGGAGCAATTGAGATAGAAATTGGAAAAACAAAAATTTAATAGAAAGAGATAAATCTCTTACCCGAAATATCTCTTTCAGAGATGGTTGGAGACTGCATGAATCAAACTAGAAACCCTCCTCGTTCACGTACACAAACGCCTAACGAGCACCAGCATCGGAAAACACAAAACTTTGGAGAGAGGAGGCTAGGGAAATTTCGGCTATCTCTCTTCTGTCACTGGTGGCCGAAATTCCTAGGGTTAATAAACCCTAGGTTGGCCGAAATTCCTAAATGAATCTTGGCCCAACTTGGCTCTTTCATTTGTGTGGGCTTCCTTCTCTTAATTCAGGCCCAATCTTATTTTAATTAGTCTGGTTTAAATTAATTTCAAGCCCAACTTTAATTTACCCATGTATTTCACATATTATTTACATTTAAATTAAAATTAGTTTGACCAATTAATTTAATCCATCAAATTAAAATTAGATCTTCAGAAAATAAAATCATATGTAAACCTATACATATGAATATTTCCACCTAGGAAATAATCTCATAATTAATCCAATTAATTATGAAGAGCCAATCAAATATTAATTTTATCATTATGATCTTCATAATATAATTAATATATACCTCTCTCTCCAGAGTGTATACTCCAAGTATACATATGATTCCTTAAGTCAGTGTTCAGTCGCTCAATGTGTACGATCCCGTGGGCCCATCTTTATGTTGGCAGTGGGCTTGTGGCCCACAGACTGCAGTTGGGCTCTAGCAAGCCACTGTTGTCCCTAATTAAGATGGAGATGGCAGTCTAACTGTTATCATAACCCTGTAGTTTGAACTTGTATATCCCATGTCGTTGATATCGGTGTCCAACATAGAGGTATAGATTGATCACCCTTTTTTGTGTTAAGACATTAACTTGATCCCGAATGCACTGAAGCTCACCAACAAGTTCCCACTTGTTTGGGTGTGGCCACACTCTTATCAGTCGCATTCATCAAGAGGCCGGTGATATCTTCCCAGTGGACTACTGAGTGACAAATCCCTTCTGCATATCCATAGCATTATAATGCTAAGTGACTTACCCGAAAGTACCTATACTTGGCACCCTATTACAGGCCCTTTAGGCGTACCCTAAGCATGTGACCTTACATGCAACACCATCATATGGTCAGGTCAAAGGATACATACAAGTACTACACGAGAATCACTTGCGATACGATACGATGTGGATTTCCCGTTTAGTGGATCTATCCAGTACCATGCCCTTTTTACATGTACCCATTAACTTGGTTGACATTCCATGTCCAATGACCGGTAAGACACCATCATACAACCAGATTAATGATAGTCTCCCATTCCATTCATTCCCATGACTGGAACAGACTACGGATCTATTTATGGTCATATCATTTACCATATCCATGGTCTTACTGCCAAGTGCATGACACTGGTCATCATGGATATAGATATGTCCATTGGATACTTCATTTAATATATTGCACAAGATAAATATAATAAATGAATTAATGCCTTTATTTATAAGACAAATAAGTATAATACATAAATCCAATAAATGTATGATACAAATACAAGGACCAATGCCTCGGGACTAGGGCATATCCAACAGTACATTCGGGTGTGTTAGTGAATATGGCAGTGCTATGGATATGCAGAAGGGAATGTCATTCCGTGATTCACTGAGATGATATCACTGGCCTTTGGAAGAATGTTACTGATAAGTGTGCGGCCGCACCCAAACAAGATTGGATCTTGTTTGTGAGCATCAGTTCATTCGATATCAAGTAAATATCCAGACACAATAGAGGGTGATACTTCCATGCCTCTGTGTTGGACACAGATATCAGTGACATGGGATTTACAAGTTCAACCTACAGGGTTACGTTTTCAGTTGGACTGCTTACTCCGTCTTAATTGGGGGCTACAGTGGCTTGCTAGAGCCCACCTGCAGTCTGTGGGCCTTGACCCACTGCCAACATAAAGATGGGCCCATTGGATCGTACACATTAAACGTTTGGACTTTAACTAGTCGAATTAAGTGTCTACTTGGAATATACACGTTTGAAGAGAGATAGATCTATTAATTATATTATGGATCAATTGGAATGATCAAAGTTATATAATTAATATTTATTTTGGCCTTCTTATAATTAATTCAATGAATTAATTTATGGGGTTAAAAACCTAGGGTTACATGTATAGGTTTACATGTAGTTCATTTTTATGTATGTCTAATTTAATCCATTGATTAAATTAATAGGTCAAATGAATTTTAATTTAAATGTATGTAATATATTATGGTATAATATATAAGCATACATGGTATATTAAAGTTGCATTTGAAATTAATTCAATCAATGGATGTAAAATTGGGCTTAGTCTTAAAATGAAAAATGCCTACATTAAGTGGGATATGTTGGCTGAAATTTTCATGCATTTGGGCAAATTATGATGAGTCATTTTGTTGGACAAAAGCAATGATGAATATAGTGAGTTATGGAAGACTTTTGGGGTAGCAAAGTTGGACTTTGCTACTTGGATATTTTCATCATTCTTATGGTGAGAGAAAGGAAAATATCCCATCTTCATTTCATACTTTTGGCTGAATATAGTAGAGTGAAGATGAGTCATCTTCTTGTCTTTATGGTAGCAAAGTTAGACTTTGCTACCTTATGAATAAAGAAGAAGAAAAGGTGATGGTGAGTGATGGTGGTGAGTCACCGTGGTGAGTCATTA
Source organism: Euphorbia tirucalli (assembly GCA_039660915.1). Taxonomy (NCBI): domain Eukaryota; kingdom Viridiplantae; phylum Streptophyta; class Magnoliopsida; order Malpighiales; family Euphorbiaceae; genus Euphorbia; species Euphorbia tirucalli. The sequence continues at coordinate 13,561,771 of CM077635.1, read as the reverse complement.
GTTTTGACTCATTTGTTGCAAAGTTGGACTTTGCTCTTTCATGCATTATCACTTTTCTTTGATGAAAAATAATGATGAGTAATTCACTTCTACTTTTGGCCGTGAGATACAATGTCTTTGGAAGAAAATTTTGCCCACTTTTATGCATTAGTATTCTTTTGGAAAGAAACAAGTGTGAGAAAAAGAGAAATTGCTTTATTTCTTTTGGAAAGAAATATATTGGACAGCCATAGTGTCCATACTTGGCATCCCCTTTTCTTCTCTCTTTCTCCCTCTCTTCTTGAAATTTCCGAGTTGCTAGCACGGGTTTCAGTCCGAGAGCCGTTCGTGTACGCATCGGTGGAGGAAATCTACACTTGATTTCTTAGTCTGCATCCGTCTCTTAGAGAGACTTTGTGGTAAGTTTTGAAACTCTCCTCTTTATGCTTTAAGTTTTTGATTCCCACATCTTAAGCTCGTAAGATCGGATTCGAGGAAATCGATGCGTATTTCCGCTTTTATCGATCGGTTTCCCGTGACGAATCCCGACAGTGGTATCAGAGCGGGCTTTTGATTCGTGAAAATCTTTAACTTGGTAGATCCCATGTTTTAAAATTGGAGATTTTTGTGGATGGGATTTATTTTTGGTTTGGGGTTTGGTGATTTTTCCCCTTGAATTTGCAAATGGAAAATTATTGTGCATTAGGTTTATGCTTGGTTTAATTTTCTATTTGTGATTTGATTATGGAAATTTTATCTTGCATATAGGTCTTATGCTACATTTAATTTCCTATGCTTGATTTATTTTCTTGCTATTTATTTTGTGAAAAAAAAATCACAAACTGTTTCAGGTCGAAACGGGGGCAGCAGCTGCTGCACGCTATCAGCAGGGCTGCTGCCGCGGGCTGGGCCCTTTTTGGATTTGGTGGGATTTGGGTCGGGCTGGGTTTTAAAATTTTATTTGTTTTTAAAATTGTGCGTGTTTAAATTTTGACAATTTTATGCGCATGTTTTATGAATGAAATTTATTTTTCATTCATACGATATTAATTTTGGAAAAATTAATACGGTTAATTGAAATCGGACCAGGTTTTCTTGGCACGATTACCGGGACAGATAATATGGCTTCATGGTATCCCAATTGGATTGGGAGCAGTTTTCTGCCCGGGCTGGACGCCCAAAGCCCATACGGGCTTAAAACCATGAGTGGGAGAAATTTGGCGATTTCAAAATAATGGCTATGGACATAATTGAAATGGGATTAATTCATACATTTAACATGTTTATAAATTATGTGTATTGGATACATGTGTGTATGATTAAATGTATGAATGGATGTTTTGGGCCTTTTGGGTTGTAATATTCTTTTGGTAAATACGGCCTTTGTGCCGTTTTCTTTCTTACGTAATTTTATTTTATTTGTTTATTATGAAATTATGTAAAGAAGAAGCCGATTGGATTAGCGTGCTCAAAGGATGAGGATGCAGCCCACCTGATGTTGTTCTAGTATAGGTTTATTAGAATTATATTAGGATGTAAATTGTGGCCCATAGCATTTCATTTTATTTGATTATGCTTTATTTATTTACATGTGAGAATGTTTGTACAAACCCTATTTCACCCGCCTATGCATCTAAGCTGTTATTAATTGAATCTAATAACCAAAAGTTAATTACTAAGTCTCTTAAAAGTGCTTCCCTCATTCAAAACCTTCTCGAAGTGGGGATAGGCCAGTTGTAGACCAGCGCTCGCTGGATGCGCTGGAGTATCGTCATTTTGTATTGGGTTGGAGTATTAGTTACTCTGACACTTGGATGGAGGTTTGGACTTAGCGTGGGTAGTAGGATGTTACTGGCCTAAAGCATAGATGGGTAAGTGCCAACAAACCCATGAAACCGAGAGTCCCTAGGTTGGGATTGGATGGCGTTCCTACCTAAAAATTGGGGTATAGTTATTCCAGGCCCTCGTCTGGCTATATCTTGATATAATATGGATCTCAGCCCATGAGCCCAACAACTCAGTTTAATTAATAACATGATTCATTATTAATTATATTATGGGAAAAAATGTTAAGTCCTTTATTAACACTCGTAAATTTTTTATATGTAGAAACCAATGGCAACAAATAATAATTTATCACTACGATCTTTCCTGAAATGGGACAAGCTTTCTGGCCCTAACTTTTGGGACTAGTCTATGAACTTGAGGAAAGTTTTAAGACAAGAGTCTAAAGAGTATATGCTAGAAAAGCCTGTACCGGCTGTGCCAACAGGAAGTAATCCACCGGCTGCCCAGCTGGAGGAATACATGGCACATGTAAAGGATAACCAGGACGTGACATGCCTGATTTTGGCATGTATGGCTCCTGAATTGCAAAAGCAATTCATGGATCATCAGGCCTTTGCTATAATGACAACTCCTAAAGAGATATTTTATGAGCAAGCTTATTAGGAAAGGTACCTGATCAACAAGGCATTCTGCAGCTGTAAGATGGGGGCTGGGACATCTGTGAGTGCGAACGTGCTCAAGATGAAGGGCTATCTGGATAATTTAGCCCATCTCGGAACACCTATCTCATAGGGGCTGGTAGTTAACACGATCCTGGCTTCCTTACCGGATTCTTATGATCCATTCATCCTGAACTTTTATAAGCAAGGGATGGACCGTACTATTAGTGAGCTACATTGGATGCTTCAGCTCACTGAACTGTCAATCAGAAGCCATGGTACCCAGCATGAGGAACGAGACATCTCTGTCATCCCTCACATGCCGGTCATACTACTCCACCATCGCCGTGGTGATGCCTCGACCTATGGGAGGGCCAGCTGGTAAAGGAGCATTCAGTACATACTGCTTAGACTCTTGTCTAAGAACTATTTGTAAGTTCCTAGCCCAGTCCTGGAAGTTAGTCCCCGAAAGCTTCTCCTTCTCCAAGAGTGACCTAAGTGAGAGTGAGTTGTTGTTTGTTGTAGCCATTTAAATTGCTTAAGTGAGATGGGATTATCTACATGGAAGAAATCATTGCTTGAGTTAGAAATAAAGGACTTTTAAGCCAATTCAAATTAAGAATCCAATTTTAATTTGTTTGTTGGTGATGTTAATTGGCTGACTTGACCAAGATCCATAACTTATCAATGACTAGCTGAACTAGGGCTCGCTAATGAACCATTGATTCGTTTGGTAGGACAACCTATCCAATCCTTCCACGAAGGACTCTTGGTTTGATGGGCTTATTGACACTTTACCCATCTGTGCTTAGGGCCCGCTCTGAGCTAATGCTACCCATGTTGAGTCAAACCACCATTCACATGTTAACCATACCAAGTATCCTAACCCTCGACGGCCCACCGAATACTGCAATGTACCCAGCTAGGGCGGCGCACATTGCAGCATCAATGGGAGGAAGAGGTGTGAATGTCGGAAGCACTTTTAAACGACTCAATATTTTAATTTCCGAATTATAAGTAAGTGATACGGCTTAGCATGCATAAACGCGGGTAATAATTTGGTGATCCATACATCCATATTATATGATAAATGCAACGGCATACTTAATTTAAAATAAATGAGATCCTATGGGCCTTTCATTATAACATAATGAAAAACTAGATATCCTATCTAATTCTTCATGGGCCGGACTACAATCCATCTTGGGCTCCCACCATGGGCTTGCTCCATCTGGGCCTTCCTCCATACTTGATGCAATTACAATAATTTTGTAAAATAAAATCTATTCTAAAATTACATCAAAATAAAAAAAATATATGGCACGCAGGCCATATTTCCCAAAATTAAATTACAACCGATAATGATTTAGGGCCCATAGAACTCAACATCACATTTCAAACAAAGTACCTATCGTGCACATACATACCAATATGATGCATGATCATGGCATTCCAAATTAAATATAAATGTTAAGCCGAGTTACTTAGGGTGAAATCGCCAATTTTAACAAATGTGACTAAGGCCCATAAAGGCCCAATGGATAATATCCATAAATGTAAAATTAACAATTTTGCTCCCACTTGAATTTAGGTTCTTACAAATTTAAAATTTAGCTCTCCCAATTTTAACCGGTGTCACGGTTTATTGGGCTAATTTCACAAAGTCCATATTCAATTTAATATGCAAACAATTAAATTAAATATGCATGCCAACAAAATAAACAATTTAAATGCAAATTAATTTTACAAAATTTAATTTAATTTGCATTAGGGCCCGGAATAAAAAATACCCGTAAAATCCAAAACCGGACCCAAAACCAGCACGCGACGCTACTGTCCGGGGACAGCAGCAGGCAGCTGCCACGCAGCAGCAGCAGCTGCAATTTGGAATCTTGCAATTCCAAATTGCAGCCCAAACTAATGAACATTATTTTTTATTTCTTCCTTCAATTATAAAAATTCAAGCCATAAAAAAAAATAAACAATCAATAAAACCAACAACTTTAGATGGAAAACAATTGGGGAAAATAATAAAAAAACTCCAATCCAACAATTCTAGGGTTTATCCAAAAACAAAACCAATTAAGTAAAGACCCTAAAATCACAAACTTGAAACCCATTCTTTCTTCAAGAACGCTTTCAAGAACCAATTCCAATCAATCTAATAGACAAAACCTAGGCTCTGATACCACTGTTGGGATTCGTCATTGGAACAATAACGTAGCGCAGCGGAAAATACACCCTTTAAAGTTTCCTAGAATCTACCTATCGTGTCCAATTACCATTGATTAGAACAAAACCAAATTGAATCAAGAGAGATTAACTCACGGATTCGCCTCTTCTATAGACTACTGCAGAATCATTTCTTGAAACTGCGATCTCCAAAGTCTGGTGCACGACCAACTATTGAGTGGGAACCGGTGCTAGCTGAAGACGTGAAGGAATGGAGGTTTAATGCTGGGATTTTCAGCTGTTTTGTGGCTGCTCTTGGTGGCTGGAATTTCCAGCAATAATTAGGGTTGAATTAGGGTTTTATTCCTTAAGTGTGCCCTTATATAGACACCTTGTCTAATTGGGTTTTAATTAGGTTAATTAAACCCAAGCCCACTAGGATTATAATTACATAAATAAACTTTAAGTAGAAATATATATACTATGTAATTTAATTCCATTTGGCTAAATTTAATTACCCCTAAATAAAATTAAATCACACTTAAGTAAATACAATATATGTATTTAATTTTCCTACTTAGGAAAATTATTTAATAATTGTTTACTTTATGTAATTCAATTAATTGATAAATTAATTTATTACATTATGTAAACTTATTAATTAAATTAAATTCAACCCAATGTCAATTAATTACCTTGACACCGAATGTCAACTAATTAATTAACGCATTCCTTCCAATGTACATTACATGTACAATTTCTATAAGTTCCAGCTCAGTTGATCTATGTGCACGATCCTATGGGTCTGTCTTTATGTTGGCAGTAGGCCCAAGGCCCACAGACTGTAAGTGGGTTCTAGCAAACCATTACAGCCCCCAATTAAGACAGAGATGCAGCAGTCTTTAGAAGACACTCACGCGGTAGTGATCTCATAGTGTCCTTTGCCTAAAGATATCGATATGAATAAACAAGAGGCATGGTGTCCGTCATCCTCTTCTGTTGTTTATTATATTTCTTGATCTTGAGTTGACTGATTAATCAAATAAGTGACCAACTTATTTGGGTATGGCCATACACTTATCAGTCCCACTCATCAAGTGGCCACTGATATCATCTCGGTGTTACCTGAGTGGCAATTCCATCACTTCATCATCAATATCAATATGTTCACCTGTCCACCCAATCATACCCATATTTAGCATCCCTTTACAGTCCTGTTAGGCGTATGTCAAAGTGAACTGGATTCCATATTGATACTATAATGAAATCTGGTCTGACGACAAAAGAGACCTGCTCAAGAAAGACCTATGACACGACAACCATGTGGCTTTCTTGAGCGGATCGATCCAGTCCCATGTCAACGACTTGTACCTATATTCATGATTGACTATATAAGTACTATGGCTAGTTAAGAACTACCATACAGTCATCGAATATACAAGTCTGTGGTTCTATTCTTTCCCACGATTAGAATAGACCTGGGATGGGTTTTATGATTGTCAATCAATGGATACTCTACTCATATTATAGCACAAGATATAAATGAAATAGATTAATTGTCTTTATTAATGTGACACAAATAATGTATTTATACAATGAGTCTTAATGTATAATACAAAATACAAGAATCCAATGCCTTAAGAACTATGGCACACCAACAAGCTCCCACTTGCACTAGTTCCAAGCTAGCATTGCCCTAATTCCTATAGATCTAGTATGACCATCGTGCTGTGTCTGCGGCAGCGATTTGGTCAATGGATCAGCGACATTATTCTTGGTGTCAACCCTCTGCAATGATATGTCATCTCTGTTCACGATCTCCCGAATGTGGTGAAACTTTATAAGCACATGTTTGGATCTCTTGTGTGACCGGGGCTCCTTAGCTTGTATGATGGCCCTGTTGTTGTCACAAAAAACATCAACTGGGTCTAGGATAGTAGGTACTACTCCCAACTCGGTTATGAATTTCTTGATCCAAACGGCTTCCTTTGCAGCTTCGCATGTAGCTATGTACTCAGCTTCCGTTGTAGAGTCAGCAATGGTGCCCTGCTTTGAGGACCTCCAACTAATGGCACCAACATTCAGGAGAAAAACATAACCAGACTGTGACTGGTTCTCATCCTCATCGGTCTCAAAGCTTGCATCAGTGTAACCTGACACTACCAGCTCATCTTGAACTCCACACACTAAGGAAGCATCCTTAATCAGATTAAGGTACTTTAGGATTACCTTGACAGCCTTTCAGTGTTCCTCCCCGGGGTTCGACTGGTACTGGCTAGTCATACTTAGTGTAAACGTGACATCATGCCTCGTACATAACATGGAGTGCATGATAGATACAATAGCAGATGCATAAGGGATCTTTTCATGTTCTCCCGGTCCTTCTTTGTTTCAGGACCATCTTTCTTACTCAGCTTCAACCCAAGGTGCATAGGCAAGAATCCTTTCTTTGCCTTGTCCATGCTAAATCTTTTTAGAACCTTGTCAATGTACGTGGCCTGACTTAGGTCTAGAAGCCGATTGGATCTATCTCTATAGATCCTGATCCCTAAGATCGTCTCAGCTTCACCGAAGTCCTTTATTGCGAAGCACCTACTCAACCACTGCTTAACCTCTTGCAGTGTTGGTATGTCACCTCCAATGATAAGGATGTCGTCAACATACAGCACTAGGATGGTGGAAATGCTCCCACTTACCATCTTATACACACAAGGCCTTTAACTTGAAACACCACTTGCAACCTATCACCTTAGCACTTGGAGGTGGATCCACCAAGTTCCATACTTGGTTATCATGCATAGATTGCATCTCAGCCTCCATGGCTTTGCCCCATTGATCTGAGTGTTGGCTTTCAACAGCCTCCTGATAGGTCTTGGGCTCCTCTTAGTCAACGACCATAAGGTCCCCATCATTAGTCATGAGAAAGCCGTACCTCTCTGGCTGATGACGTGTCCTACCAGACCTTCTAAGGTCTTGTGCAATCGGTTCTAGTTCCTCAATTTCTCGAGTAGTCAAATCGGTTTCCGAAGCATCCTCAGCAGTAGCTGTAGGAGTTTGTGAGTCTTGAACTTTTGAAAGTTCAACATTACTCCCACGGTCTCTCTTGGAAAGGAATTCCTTCTCGAAGAAGACTGCATTTCTGGCTATGAAAACTTTATTTTCGGCCGAATCGTAGAAGTAATGACCCTTAGTTTCCTTAGGGTAACCCACAAATAGGCACTTGACAGATTTGGACTCGAGTTTGCCACTTGTCAATTTCTTAACATGTCCATCACAGCCCTAAATCTTCAAGAAGGAAACATTGGGCATTCGGCCCTTCCATAGTTCATATGGTGTTCCCTCAACTGCCTTGCTTGGTGTATTATTAAGAATGTAAGCAGCTATCTCTAAAGCATATCCCTAAAAGGAGACAGGGAGTGTAGCATGACTCATCATCGAGCGGACCATGTCAAGCAAGGTCCTATTCCTCCTTTCCGACACTCTATTCCACTGGGGTGTACCAGGAGGAGTGAGTTCGGATAAAATCCCACACTCTCTCAAAAATGAGTCAAACTCTTGGCTCAAATATTCACCCCCTCAGTCAGACCAAAGTGGTTTTATTTTCTTGCCAAGCTGGTTTTCTACTTCATTCTTAAAGTCCTTGAACCTTTGGAGAGTCTCAGACTTATGCTTCATCAGATACATGTAACCGTATCTACTGAAGTCATCTGTGAAGGTGACGAAGTACGGAAAACCAAATCTAGCACTAGTGTTCATTGGGCCACATACATCGGAATGTATTAGCTCCAATAGCTCTGAGGCCCTTTCAGCAGTCTTGCTAAAAGGCGCCTTTGTCATCTTGCCTCTCAAACAAGATTCGCATGTGTCATAATACTGGATGTCAAATGACCCTAGAACTCCACTAGAGTGAAGCCTAGCTATGCGCTTCTCATTTATATGGCCAAGTCGACAATGCCAGATGTGAGTAGGATTAATTTCATTTTGTTTAATCCTTTTAGTATTTATGTTATAGATTGAACTTTCACGTTTTAGATCAAGGATATATAAGCCATTTTCAAGAAATGCTGTTCCATAAATAATATTGCCACATTGCATAGAAATTATACCATATCCAATATTAAATACGAAACCAAAAATATCCAACAAAGAAACAGAAATAATATTCCTGCGCATCGCAGGTACAAAGTAACAGTTTCTTAGTTCAAAAACAAGTCCACTAGGCATCTCTAAGAAATAATCTCCGATCTCCATGGCCTGAACCCGAGCACCATTTCCGACTCAAAGATCTACTTCTCCAGATCCTAATAATCTCCTATTTCTTAGACCCTACACATTTGAACAAATGTGAGATCCACATCCAGTGTCCAAGACCCAAGATGTAGAAATAGCCAGATTAATCTTAACAACATAAATACCTGAAGCAGCAGTTTTGCCCTTCAGTTGCTCCTTTAGCTTTGGGCATGAGCTCTTCCAGTGCCCCTTCTCATGACACTCATGGCAGATATCGTCAGGAGAAGCAACCCTTGCTTTAGGTTGGGCAACCACCTTTTTGCCCTCAGCCTTGGCCTTTTAGGCCTTAGCCTTGGCCTTAGATTTGGCCTTTCCCTTAGCAATGGGCATATTACCCTTGTTCACCAGCAATACTTCAGGAGACTTCTTAAGAGACTGCTCAGCAAGCTTGAGCATGCCATGTAGCTCAACAACTGATTTATCCAACCCTTGCATATGGTAATTCATGATAAACTGGTTGTAAGACTCTGGAAGTGACTCGAGAATAATGTCTGCTGCCAAATCCCATGGAACTAGTGAGCCGAGGTAGGCAAGTGTATCAATTTACCCCTTCAACTTTAGTACATGAGTGCTAACAGAAGTCTCAGCTGCCATCAGAGTAGTGCAAAGTGCCTTAGTTGTCAGGTAACTTGATCTTGGAACATCTTTTTAAGTTGATCCATCATCTCATAAGCATGCTCATCCATGAACTGCTTCTGAAGATCAGAAGCCATGGTACCTAGCATGAGGCACGAGACATCTCTGTCTTCCCTCACATGCCGGTCATACTGCTCCACCATCGACTTGGTGATGCCTCGACCTGCGGGAGGGCCAGCTGGTAAAGGAGCATTCAGTACATACTCCTTAGACACTTGTCTAAGAACTATTTGTAAGTTCCTAGCCCAGTCCAGGAAGTTAGTCCCCGAAACCTTCTCCTTCTCTAAGAGCGACCTAAGTGAGAGTGAGTTGTTATTTGTTGTAGCCATTTAAATTGCTTAAGTGAAATGGGATAATCTACATAGAAGAAATCATTGCTTGAGTTCGAAATAAAGGACTTTTAAGCCAATTCAAATTAATAATCCAATTTTAATTTGTTTGTTAGTGATGTTAATTGGCTGACTTGACCAAGATCCACAACTTATCAATGATTGGCCGAACTAGGGCTCGCCAACCAACCATTGATTCGTTTGGTAGGACAACCTATCTAATCCTTTCACGAAGGACTCTTGGTTTGATGGGCTTATTGACACTTGTCCCTCTGTGCTTAGGGCCCGCTCTGAGCTAATGCTACCCATGTTGAGTCAAACCACCATTCACATGTTAACCATACCAAGCATCCTAACCCTTGACAGCTGACCGAATACTGCAATGTACCCACCTTGGGCATGGCACACATTGTAGCATCAATGGGAGGAAGAGGTGTGAATGTGGGAAGCACTTTTAAACGACTCAATATTTTAATTTCCGGATTATAACTAAGTGATACAGCTTAGCATGTATAAACGCGGGTAATAATTTGGTGATCCATACATCCATATTATATGACAAATGCAATAGCATACTTAATTTAAATAAATGAGATCTTATGGGCCTTTAATTACAACCTAATGAAAAACTAGATATCCTATCTAATTCTTCATGGGCCAGACTGCAATCCTTCTTGGGGTCCCACCATGGGCTTGCTCCATGTGGGCCTTTCTCCATACTTGATGCAATTACAATAATTTTGTAAAATAAAATCTATTCTAAAATTACATCAAAATAAAAAAATATGGCACGCAAGCCATATTTCCCAAAATTAAATTACAACCGATAATGATTTAGGGCCCATAGAACTCAACATCACATTTCAAACAAAGTACCTATCATGCACATACATACCAATATGATGCATGATCATGGCATTCCAAATTAAATATAAATGTTAAGCCGTGTTACTTAGGGTGAAATCACCAATTTTAACAAATGTGACTAAGCCCCATAAAGGCCCATTGGATAATATCCATAAATGCAAAATTAACAATTTTGCTCCCACTTGAATTTGGGTTGTTACAAATTTAAAATTTAGCTCTCCCAATTTTAACCGGTGTCACGGTTTATTGGGCCAATTTCACAAAGTCCATATTCAATTTAATATGCAAACAATTAAATTAAATATGCATGCTAACAAAATAAACAATTTAAATACAAATTAATTTTAAAAAATTTAATTTAATTTGCATTAGGGCCTGGAATAAAAAATACCCGTAAAATCAAAAACCGAACCCAAAACCCATGCGGGACGCTGCAGTCCGGGAACAGCAGCACTACCGCGTGGCAGCAGCCCAAACTAATGAACATTATCTTTTTTTTCTTCCTTCAATCATAAAAATTCAAGCCATAAAAAAAATAATAAAACCAACAACTTTAGATGGAAACCAATTAGGGAAAATAATCAAAAAACCCCAATCCAACAATTCTAGGGTTTATCCAAAAACAAAACCAATTAAGTAAAACCCTAAAATCACAAACCTGAAACCCATTCTTTCATCAAGAACGCTTTCAAGAACCAATTCCAATCAATCTAATGGATAAAACCTAGGCTTTGATACCACTGTTGGGATTCGTCATTGGAAAAATAACGTGACGCAGTGGAAAATACACCATTTAAAATTTCCTAGAATCCACTTATCGTGTCTAATTACCATTGATTAGAACAAAACCAAATTGAATAAAGAGAGATTAACTCATGGATTCATCTCTTCTAGAGACTGCTCCAGAATCGTTTCTTGAAACTACGATCTCCAAAGTCCGGTGCACGACCAACTATTGAGCGGGAACCGGTGCTAGCCGAAGACGCGAAGGAATGGAGGTTTAATGCTGGGATTTTCAGTTGTTTTGGGGCTGCTCTTGGTGGCTGAAATTTCCAGCAATAATTAGGGTTGAATTAGGGTTTTATTCCTTAAGTGTGCCCTTATATGGACACCTTGTCTAATTGGGTTTTAATTAGGTTAATTAAACCCAAGCCTACTAGGATTATAATTACATAAATAAACTTTAATTAAAAAGTATATACTATGTAATTTAATTCCATTTGGCTAAATTTAATTACCCCTAAATAAAATTAAATCACACTTAAGTAAATACAATAGATGTATTTAATTTTCCTACTTAGGAAAATTATTTAATTAATTGTTTACTTTATGTAATTCAATTAATTGATAAATTAATTAATTACATTATGTGAACTTATTAATTAAATTAAATTCAACCCAATGTCAATTAATTACCTTGACACCGAATGTCAACTAATTAATTAACGCATTCCTTCCAATGTACATTACATGTATAATTTCTATAAGTTCGAGCTTAGTTGATCTATGTGCATGATCCTATGGGCCTGTCTTTTTGTTGGCAGTTGGTCCAAGGCCCATAGACTGTAAGTGGGTTCTAGCAAACCATTACAGCCCCCAATTCAGATAGAGATGCAGCAGTCTTTAGAAGATACTCAGCTGGTAGTAATCTCATAGTGTTCTTTGCCTAACGATATCGATATGAATAAACAAGAGGCATGGTGTCCGTCATCCTCTTTTGTTGTTTATTATATTTCTTGATCTTGAGTTGACTAATTAATCAAACAAGCGACTAACTTATTTGGGTATGGCCATACACTTATCAGTCCCACTCATCAAGTGGCCAGTGATATCATCTCGGTGTTACCCGAGTGGCAATTCCATCACTTGATCATCAATGTCAATATGTTCACCTGTCCACCCAATCATACCCATATTTAGCATCCCTTTACAGACATGTTAGGCATATGTCAAAGTGAACTGGATTTCATATTGATGCTATAATGAAATCTAGTCTGAGGACAAAAGAGACCAACTCAAGAAAGACCTATGACACGAAAACCATGTGGCTTTCTTGTGCGGATCGATCTAGTCCCATGTCAACGACATGTACCTATATTCATGATTGACTATATAAGTACTATGGCTAGTTAAGAACTACCATACAATCATCGAATATACAAGTCTGTGGTTCTATTCGTTCCCACGATCAGGACAGACCTAGGATGGGTTTTATGATTGTCAATCAATGGATACTCTACTCATATTATAGCACAAGATATAAATGAAATAGATTAATTGCCTTTATTAATGTGACACAAATAATATATTCATAAAATGAGTCTTAATGTATAATACAAAATACAAGAATCCAATGCCCTAAGAACTAGGGCAAACCAACACTTAAAGGATTAAGGTTAACAAACTTAATCCAGTTTACCTTGGCATTGTCATTTAAGCCACATAAACAAGAAGTACATAGCTAGGCTTCATAAAGTTTGAATCCTAGGATCACTTGACATGGAATCACTTGATAGATGCGTGTCTCGTTTACGAGGTAAAATGACTAATGCTCCTTTTAGCAAGTAGGCTGAAAGGGACGCTAGCTTACTGGACCTAAGACATTCAGATGTATGTGGACCTATGAGCAAAGCAACCATGGGTGAACATCTATACTTTGTTTCCTTCATAGACAATTTCATTAGATATGGCTATGCCTGAGACCTTTGATAGGTTCGAGGGATTTAGGAACGAAGTACAGAACCAACTAGGCAGAAATATCAAAGCCATTCGATCGGACCGAGGTGGTGAGCATATAAACCTAGTGTATGACTCATTTTGAGTGGGCATGGAATAGTTCCATTGCTCACTCCTCCAGGAACACCATAATGGAAAGGGGTGTCCAAATGGAGGAACATGACCCTATTGGACATGGTCCACTCCTGGGACCGGATTCGAGGAAATCGACGCGTATTTCCGCTTTTATCGGTCGATTTCCCGTGACGAATCCCAACAATTATTTACAATTATATCCCAATACTCTTTAATTTATTCATAAGGTTTTCATAATCGAAAGGACAATTAGTTAATTACCATGTTTAACTCTAATTTGAAAACTCTCAAACCAAACAAGTCAATGGAACCTCATGATTAATTAACTTTATAAAACCATTCATTCCTCCCATGCAAGGTACCACTTAATTTTTTTATGTTTCTATTAAATACTACATCTTATTCTATCAATCTTTCCTTTATGATTCTTCGAACACTTCCTCACAGTCAAACCCTTATTGATCCTATTATTGGTCTTTTATTGTCCTTCGTTAATAATTTTTGTTTCGTGTTTCTTATTTTTGTTCATTTATTTATTTCAATTAGGTTTAAAGAATATGGTTTGCTGTATTGAAAAAGTGAAAAGCTTAAATTTGAAATGTCCATTTGGTAATAAGTAAAAAGGAACCAAGGTCAAAAAGATGTTGGAGAGGGAAAAAATAAGAGAAAAGGATGAGAGTGATGTTGATCATGGCAAAGATGAAGAGAACTTAGAGAAGAATTATGACGTCCATTCTTTTGTTTCGGGTAATTTGGTTACCAAGATTATTCATTAGCTTAGAAGTTAAAATGGGGTTTTACCCCTTTTAGAGATTGAATAGATTTCACATTATGTAAAATGAAGCTATACATGGATGCCATGAGCCATTTCGCAAATCGTTAATGTTACTAAGAAATGAATTAGCTTAGGGCCACTAGAACTTGTAACATGTCTTAATTACCACATTTAATCATCATATTCAAAACCATAAATGACTTACATTCTTACAAACTTTAAATATTAAACTCTTTCACAGACATACATATGTTTTCAAGTAAATTGCAATCTGATATAGCAATCTAGGATTTAAACTTATACATAAAACTAGAAAGAACAATACATAGTAAAAAAGTTTGTTCCGCTATACCAAGATCTAACTTGTAGTCATTTGAAAACTAAGGGATTTAGATTTTCTATAATGAATTAGTTCTATGAAATGCATGAGTAATTTACCATTGATAGAAAAACAAAATAATATACTTGTTATATATATATATATAAAAGCAGTCATGTACATGAATTTTGGGAAAGATAGATAGGTGTTGCACGTGTTGGATCTTGAACATCAACACCCTACTTATTAATCATCTACGTAGCTATAAGATTCTCTTAACCCAATTAATGATTAACAGACTGACTCAAAAGATTACACACTCAATCGGTTAGAGGATCAAGGATAACTCAATTGATTCTCCATGAACCCTCATTTAGGGGGAGTTTGTTTTTATTTTTTGACTTGATTAGTATAATTCTTAGTATTTTGGCTAGGTTTGTAAAGTAATAGCTGTTAGCTTTTTACGAGGAATCAATATTTTTCCACCAAAATTCCTGTTTACATGGAGAATAGCTCAACCAAGATTTCTATAATCCATAATATCTTGTCAACCATATACCAATATGAACAAGATTTTGATGTTGCTCATTGGGAAATATGTTCTTAAACGTGTCCAAGTCACAAAATAATAATGAACATATTGATAATTGTTTTATACTATTTAAAAAAAAAATGCTTTTTGAAATAAATCCTGAAATAATGTCATGTACAATTGCATATATTAAATTAAAGCACACAATGAATCAGGTCATTGATGACTAACAGTCGTAGTTTGTGTTGATGTTGCTCCACTTCTTGGCTAAGTATCTAACGAGAAAGAATTAGTAATTTTGAACCATCATAGACTCATTGAGAATATTAGAATTGAATAAAGGGTAAAAAAATATTTTGGCCCCTGAACTTATGTGCTAGGACTATTCCCCCTTTCAGTGATTCAATAGGTTTAAAAATCTCATTCTACTATCAGTTTTGAACCAAATTTGCCCTTTTCTAACAATGAAGGACATCATGGCTATAAGCGAATGACGTTTTATACAATTGATGCGGTGAAGCAAACCGCAAAATTGGGGTTTTATTTGTTGAATAAGTGATAATGTAGATATGGAAATTCATTTTTTGAAAGATAATATTCATAAAAGATTTGGATAGAAACCCCGAAGAAGATATAGAAGTCGCCACCTGACTCAGCTCAACCAGAAAATTTTAGTATAGGTGAAACCAAGTGAGGGACGTGTACCTTTCAGAGATCTAAGTCTGGACGAGTCGCTGACTTAATATCTAAAATAAATGCTTCAACAATCAAATTATAGCATTTTATAAAACTAAGTCGATTTTATTTAGAGCATACGACATTCATGTAAGATACAAAAAGCAATAAATAAATTAATTATAAAGACCGAATCAAACAAACTATTCTAGGGGATACATATGGATCAAATGGGGAATCAGAGTACAGTCACCTGAAATACACGATTTCATCTAAGGTAAGAATAAAACTTAAATATAGATTTAATCCTTCAAAATAGATATTAGTACGTAAATAATCACATTTAGAACTTAACCATGACAGAATGGACTAATAAATGAGTCGAGATCATGCATTTAAGGAGATAGCTGGGAAACTTGAAAAATTTCACCAACTAGACCTAGAAAACATTTTGAAACGTCCCTGTATTAATTTTTGAGAAAACAGTTTTGAAAATGGATTTACAATTAATTATTTAGCATGGCAAGTGAGTCAGTTTTAAAGAAAATAGGTTTCTATTGTTGTTTAAGTCTAATACATGCTTTTGGAATGTCAATCTAAGGTTCAAATGTCATGAAATGTTTGAAAATTGGTTTTCGGTGATTTTTTCCCGAGGTGACACCCGTACGGGTGTGGAGACAAAAGTCGTGCGGCTGTTGTCATAACCATACGGGTGCTACTCCTAGGTTTGGTTTAGATGTTAAAACACACAATTTTAATGTTTTTGGGAAAATTTTAGGATAACAGTCGTGCGGGTGTAGTGTCAACACCCGTGTGAGTGTCAACATTCATGCAGGTGTCACAACACCTGTGCAGCTGTGATGCATCATAGCACTTTTTAAATCAAAGTTTTAGATGAAATGGTGCACAAAATTATAAACAAAGAGTCTATGCTTTTGGTTTCTCAAAAGTATTACCTTTGATGCATTAATCCACCACTTAAGAGGTTGAAAATCGATTCAAAAAGGCTTTGATTTGTTGAAAATCCTTTTCATTTCCCAAACTTAAAATCTCTAAAATAGCTCCAAATGTTATGGTTTTAACTTCAGATGAGTCTTTAAAACTTAATCACAAACTAAGCAATTTTAAGGTTTCCATTGATTTTCTTTCTCTTTTCTTTCTCTTCTTTAATTCTTAAGATCTTTCTCTCCTTTTCCCCCTATTTCCTTCCTAATCCTCACCAACCCCCTCTTAGGGCTTTCTCAGGCTCTTTTATAGGCAGGAAAGACACCCAAGCTTTGTAGAATCCACCCCCTAAAATTCAAATTCGGTGCCTTTACACATGACACTCGTGCAGGTGTTGAAGCTACATCCATGTGGATATTGCTCTAGGATTAGCAGTTTTTTCGATTGGTAATTGACACCGAGCTTGGAGTTCGACTAATCGAACTATCAAACTTGAGTTGACTTTGACCTCTGCAATTATGGAAGTTATAGAAGCAAGCAAACAATTTATTCATTATTGAAACTGAGGGATAAAAATTCCATGCTCAGAGGCTGCCCCTCGTGTATCTGAATTCATAGCTTGTGAGTTTACCTTGTCCCATGGTGAATATGGATGCACGATAGAAAGCATGGTGAGCATAGAAAAGAGACGTACATGTCCATAACTAGATTGAGCCACCTAGATAAAAGTTACCTTTTAGGGTCATGCAGAACCGGTTACCTTTTAAGGTCATGCAAGACCGGTTACCTTTTAGGGTCGTACAAGACCATGTACCTTTTAGGGTCGTGTAAGACCGTTTACGTTTTAGGGTCGTGTAGGACCATTTACCTTTTAAGGTCGTGTACCGTTTACCTTTTAAGTCGTGTA
This sequence comes from Euphorbia tirucalli, assembly GCA_039660915.1. Classification (NCBI taxonomy): domain Eukaryota; kingdom Viridiplantae; phylum Streptophyta; class Magnoliopsida; order Malpighiales; family Euphorbiaceae; genus Euphorbia; species Euphorbia tirucalli. The sequence goes on along the minus strand of CM077635.1, from coordinate 13,544,087 downwards.
GGACTAGTTATCTTTTAGGGTTGTGTAGGACCAGTTAACTTTTAAGGTTGTACAGGATCGTTTACTTTTTAAGGTCATGTAGGACCCGGTAACTTTTAAGGTTGTGTAGGACCATTTACCTTTTAGGGTCGTGTAGGATCGTTTACCTTGTAAGGTCGTGTAGGACTGGTTACCTTTTAAGATCGTATAGGACCGATTACCTTTTAGGGTCGTGTAGGACCGTTTACCTTTTAGGGTTGTGTAGGACCGTTTACCTTTTAGGGTCGTGTAAACCGATTACCTTTTAGGGTTGTGTAGGACCAGTTACATTTTAGGGTCATGTAGGACCGTGTACCTTTTAGGATCGTGTAGGACCAGTTACCTTTTAGGGTCGTGTAGGACCGGTTACCTTTTAGGGTCATGTAGGACTGCTTACCTTTTAAGGTCATGTATGATCCATTACCTTTTAAAGTCGTGTAGGACCATTTACCTTCTAGGGTCGTGTATGACTGTCTATGGGATGCTGAATAATTTAGTAAGTTATATGTATTTATTTCTTAATCGATTATTTTGGAAACAAAAATTTTACCACTCCAATCAAGAGTAAATACGAGTCAGGTCAGCATGTGAGATGTCGGATTTGATGGCTATGAGGTGTTGAAGATGCATGATGTGCATATTGATAATTTGGAAACGAGAATCCTTGTTCCTCTAGTCGATAATAAATATGCACAAGGGTTATCCTTTAATGTTCCTCCCTTTGGAGCACCCTATATTGCTGGGAAATTTTTTTTTTTTTTTTTTTTTTTTTTGCTGTGCGGCTCATTCTTGAAAATGCGAAGGATATTTAATATATGTAAATGCATGCATGTATATATACAAATGCAAATGTAAATATTCTTTGGCTTGTCCTAGCCTGTTGTCTTGGCTTGAAATTTACTGATCATTTGCTTAGGCTTGGTAGGCACCACTTTTCCTTGGGTATTGAGAGGCTTGCGAATGGATTTCTGGTGATAAGGATATTTAGCCTCAAAACAGTGAATTTGGGTTTGAAGCTTACTACTACGATGGTTTTCAGGTCCAATCACTAGTTTATTTCTGCTACAAAGTAGTGTAAAAGGATGCCCATTCACTAGCTGATACTGAATGATTACATTACACCCATTGTTAACTGTCAAATGATTATTGCATGCCCTCTATTGGCTATCGGATGGTTATTATACGCCCCTTGTTGGCTGTTATTGGGGATGAATGAGTATGTATTGTTTTATCAGTAGCTTTGATAAGCATGGTTTGGTCATGCCTCTGGGAATGCAATACACTTCAATCTTTACCTCAAGCTGCCTTTTTTGATTTTCAGTTTAGCGAGCTGCTTTATCATTCCTCTGGGAATGGAATACACTTCAATCTTTACCTCAGGCTGCCTTTTTTGATTTTCAGTTTAACGAGCTGCTTATCCTTTACCTGAGTTTCTTGTTATGTGATCCTAGCATGCCTTTGGTTGCTTGTTGCCGGGGATAAATGAGCTTGACATTTGCTTGCCTGTGGTTTCAAAAGGATTGAGATTTGGTATAACATAGTCACTATGGATGGGCATTGACCACTGGGGATGAGTGGTCCCTTATTGGTGCTAATGGTCGATTTTTGGGTATTGGTTTTCCTGTAGCCTGCTCGAATGCAATGAGCTACTGATGGATATTTATATGCAATAGCATAATGTATGCAATATGAGCATCTAAACGAAAAATCAAACATGTATAACATCATCATCATCATGATGTAACTAGAATGAGTGCAACAAGGAAAGCAAAAGTGACTTTGACTCTGAGCATCACCCTCACTTATTTTCTCTTAGAAGATTTTCTTTTTTGATAAGCTCCTTTGAATCTGAAGATTGTATTTGCTTCTTAGATAGGTGGTCTCGAAATTCTGTATGAATTATCTGGCTAAGCTGACTTCTCTGTGTTGTTTAGTTTCGGTTTTGGAGAGTGTCTTGATATACTCATTAAAGGTGGCGAAGGCATTGCCCCTGATAATATCAAATGGTTCAGCCATTATCTATTCGTGGTGTTAGGAACTTATATTTAGGTGTGAAACACTTTTCCAGATATGGTTTCTGGCGTGTTATAACCTATAGGTCGACATTTACATGCAATGACATGACGTTTGCATATCGAATAACGAAATAGGATATAAAGTGTCCATGACATAATGAATATGGGTACATTAGGAAAAGTCAAATTGTGGCTCCGGCTTTGATCAGTTTCCTTTCTCATTACCAACGTGTCCTCTTGGTTTTCCATGTCAAAGATTTTCACTCTTCCCATTTTTCCATTTTTTCTTCTTTTTTTTTTTTTTTTTTGTGGTAGTATTCATGTGGACTGATGCATGTTGTTCTGATACCTTTCATCATGGATTTTCCTTCTTTGTGGGATTCACTCTTGGATATGAAGTTTTAATTATCCCTTTGAGGCAATGCAAAGTTTACTTTAAGGTATTTTGCTTGTTGCTCTATTGACTTGACATATGTAGGTTTATATTACTTAAACAGCCTTTGAAATTTGAGTAGTATCGCTCTTTCACTATTTGCTCCTAACTGAGGAGTTGTATGATAATCCTTCATTTTATGGTGCTTAGATATCAAATTGTCTTTCCGTTATTTGTTATTTGTGTCTCATCTTGGACGTTATTGGCTTTACATTGGGTAAGTGCAACTGCCTTAGGTTGTGTTCCCTATGGTGAAAAGAGAAAAATGGATGAGACAATGTGGATGACATTGCTCCAGGTTTAAGTTTCAGAAGAAAATGGGTTAATGGAGCGACATAGAAGACGTAGCCCCGTATTTTAGGTGGATTAAAGAAAATGGGTTAATAAAGCAACTTAGATGATGTAGCCCCGAGATTCAGGCGTAAGAAGAAAACATTTTTTTTTGTGAGGAAGCATGATAAAGGCTGTCGAAACGCTCATTTATTAAAGGGACTTGGTTGATTTAAGGAACGAATTGGAGATGACTTCATAGTGAAGTGAGGCTGCATATCTATGTTGGGATTCATCACAGAAAATCAAACCAAATGGCAGCAGAAGCCATTTCAAATTTTCTAGAATCCATGAACCAGGAACTGATGTGGATGAAATCAAAATCAAAACATGTAATACCCGAAAATTCAATAAATATTAATATTTTTAAGTGATATTATAATTTGGGGATTTTTGTGGAATAAATTTTCAGCGGTGAAATATATATATATTTGAGAATATATTTATGGGGTCAAATATTGAAGAAATATAAAAATGAAAAGTTTAGGGGTGAAAATTATATGCACAATAAGAGTATAATCGAAAGGAATTAAAAGTTACGTGGAGGTATTTAGAAATTTAAAATATATTACTTTAGGGGCAAAATGGTAATTTTTATAAGAAATATATTTTATAAAAAGAAAAGAAGAGACAGAAAGAAAAAAAAATTAAGGCTCTGGATGAAAAGTTTATATATATATATATATATATATATATATATATATATGGATAATTGAATGTTGTGTGGTCTGATCATGATAAAATTCCAGGTATGATTTCAGAGCTAAGTGAATTTCATTATATATGGTTAAGATTTTATTTTGAGGTCTATATGATGGAGTATTTGGAAATGTAATTTTGGAGTTTTTTTTTTAATTAATTCTATATATCAAGTGATATGAGAATAAAATTAGTGTTTCTGGACTCCTAGCAGTGCTATGAAGCTAGTAGTGTTATCCGTCTGAATTATAGGTACTATTTCGGTGATCAGAATATTTTTTAGTAAATTTCTATTGGTTTAATATTTTTATATTGATCTATGAATTAAGTGAAGCAATATTAATTCTTGGAGTTTTTGATGATTTTGAGTAGATTATTTTATATGAATTATTAAAGTATTTTGAGTTGAATTAATTATATTATTTTTTTGTAAAATTAGTTTAAATGATATTTATATTTGGAAAAAATATGAAAAAATTACTAGAAATACATTTGGAGAAATATATGATGTTTCAAGTGATTTTGGATAATTTGGTGAATATTGATATACCGTATATATATGAATATTTATATTCCGTATATATGAATAGTCACCGTATATGTGAATATTGATAGGGTGATATATTATATGGAATAAGTTATAGAATAATGATAATTAAGTTATTTTAATATTAAGAGAACTACGTGGCTTTGATTCTTAAATTGGAATTTATTAGGATATGTAGGAAGCTTAATATTAAGTTAATATAAAATCCAAACCAAATAGATAGATAAAAATTAAATAGAAGATATTACGAATATGAGATTATATGATAATAGAATTGAAGATAAGATGTTAGTTAAGATAATTTTATTTAGAGATGTTCTAGAAGATAGCACAAGTTGCCGATAAGAAGAATTAGAGGTTAATTTGTAAGTATATGATTGATATGAATTATATGTGATTATTCAATGATGTGGGTAATGTGATTCGCTATAACAAATGTATATGAATTATATATATGTTTCATGAGAAAATGTGTATGACTATATTTGAGTCCATGTCACATGGTATACGTGATAAACGTACTTGCACAAGATATATGGTATATATAGAATTTATAGATGAACATATTTTAATTACTTGATATGGATTATACGATATATGCATTTGTACATGAACACATGAAACATAAAAGGACATTGTGGCATACCTATTTGTGAGCAGACGACCTTTTTCGAAGAGAGAGAGAAGAGGAACGCGGCGAAGCGAACCAAGGAAAGTGTTTTCGTTCGTTTTGGTTTTGGTGGAAAAGCGGGTTTGTTTATCTTGAATTAGGAAAAACCATTGATTTGATTTGAAAATTCCTTTGTAGAAAACATTTTCCCGTTTTAACTTAGAGACCTTGAAACTTAAATTCCAAGATCAGTGACAGAGTCGCCACTCGGATCAGCTCATCCGGGAAATTCCGTTACAGCTCCCTACTGAGGGCAGACTACTGTACCTAATCTAAAGACTTAGGGTTCGGGCAAGTGACTTACTTTAACCTCTAGCTTGCTTTCACTTTATAGTTTATATTACCATATTTAATTCGCTTTATTATCTTTTTTATCCTATTTTGTTTATTTTAATCGGTCGATGCTAAAGCAAAATGCAAAAAATAAATTGTAGAAAAATAAAGCATACATTCAAAATATACAAGAAAATAGTAGAGGATGATTATACAACCCAATCGAATAAAAATGGAAAAATCTCCCCCTCACTTTACAAGCGCCAATGGTACACGAATATCTAAAAAGTAGATCCACCTAAAAATACACGAAATCTATCAATTACATAAAAAATGAAAATAAAAGAGAGATAAATGCTGCAAAACAGATGGTTAGCACAGTTTATATTGCACACATAGGTAGGACTCAAATAGGACAGAATTGGGAATGTAAGAAACAGGGGCATGTACTTAGGAGGTAACAAGGTCGACCCGACCGGTCGGACCGATTAAACCTGGAAAATGGTTTTGAAACGCCCTATAATTTTTTGTGCTGAAAAATCATTTTTTGGAAAACAATTGGCACGGTTACATGCAAATTCCATTTTTTTGTGGGTCTGTTATCCCGGAATCCAGGGTTCCGTTCGTGCGGGTTCCTAATTCCAACATCCATCTAGGATCCAAAAATAAAAAAATAAACACACCAAAAACATTTGTGAAAATACCATTTTACTCATTTTCAATATTTTCCAGGAATTTTATAGGGCTTGGGGGGCCCGCTAGTGCTAGACTATAGATCTGGTTCGGATAAAATAACCCCGAAACTTAGAAAATAAAACCCTGAAAAAACCGAAAACCCTAATATCCGTACGTACAGAAATCCGAAAACCAAAACTTTACCACATACGGACAAATTGGGGCCGAAATTGATCGCAACAGAATGCACAAAATGGAAAACGGACTATTTTCGGCCGATCGGGAAAAATCGGGAGTCTTTCCCTGTAGCACAGAGCCGCTCGGCTCTATTCAGGTAAGTCCAGTGAAAATTGCAAAAAATGAAGAAAACACATAGAAAAGACAATGCAAATAGGTTTAAGGCCTCTCAGAGTTTACCTTAGTGTTGTTTTGATGCTTTGAACGTCAAGAAACGGATTGAATGCTTGAAATTTGCCTTGGAAGCTCAACCGGCCGTAAACCAAAACGATCCAAAATCAATCCGAAACAATCCCGAATCAATGAGCGAAGGTTAAGGAATTTGTTGTTGATGTTTTAAGATTGATTTTAGGTCTTAGCCTTGTGTTTCTAAGTTACCAAGTTCTCGGTCTCTTTCTCTCCTTTTCCTTTGTTTTTCTTTTTCTTTCTCTGTATTCGGTTTTCCATGTTTTCTGCCCAAGATTACTAACTCCCCCCTTGATTTGATTTTTTTCTTTTTCTTTTATACTCTCCCCTCACATATCATTTCAAACATTTGAGAATTCGGCCAACTTTTCTTTCTGTCGAGCCAAGTTGCTCTATTTTGCAGAGCAACTTGGCTCACCCACTAGAGCCGCACAGCTCTAGCAAGAGCCGGGGCAAAATTCTCGCAAATCCGATGCACACCCTAAACCCTAAAAATCACTCGGGAGACCTTCTTGGGGGTTTTGGATCACAGATAGCTTGGTTTTCAGGACATTTGAGACACTACGGGTGACATTCTGGTCGTTTTCAAGTCCGATTCAAGTCCATCTGCTATCCAAACACTGCAATCACATGGAATATCTACTATCTGGACCTATATGGTCACCCATATGGACTATATGATACATGGACCGCAAGGTCAATCACTTGTTATATGGACCAAAAGGTCAAACACATGTCATATGATCTGGCCAGCTGAATCATCTGTTATATGTTACATGATCCCGGGGCAGTCGTTTGGCTGGTTATGTCACAACAAATAAAAGAAATGGCCCATTCATTTACATATGCATGACTATATGCTAACTTGTGTACATGTGACTACTTGTGATTGTTGAATTGTTGATGTTTGTATTCTTAGTGTAGCAACTCATTAGGTACGCAGTTGCTATCCAAACAGATGAGATAAATTGATAAGAATTAGAATTATAGAATTTTTATTAGGAAAGTATTAATTAAATACTTGTATTTAGCAAAAGTATAGGGGTGTTACAAAACATAAAAGAGAATAAGAATGATTCTCACCTTGTATATCTCTTCTAGAGATGGCTGTAGAAACCAAAAGACATTTCCTCCACGCTCATGTACACAGAACGCCTAATGAAGCAACACCCGTGCTAGTGTTGGATCAAGAGAAGAGAGAGTGAGGGGGGCGGGGGGCAAATTTTCTATGCAGAAAAATAGGTTAGGGTTTTCTTTTCTTAAGTGGATATACATACTCCTTTTTAACCCTAGGTCTAATTCATTACTTATGTTAATTTTAATTTCAAATTAATTTAATTTCACATGTATGAATTAAATCATACCATATGATATAATTCATATCATGTTAATTAAATTAACCCCAATAATTATTTAGACTTTATTTAAGAAATAATATATATAAGCCTATATATATATATATATATATATATATATATATATATATATTAATTGTGTTTCCATCCAGGAAATAAACTCATAAAATTAATTTATCAAATTAATTCTATGAAACCTAATACTTATTAATTTAAATTATTTGATCAATCCAATTGAACTGTAATTAATCAATAAAGTATCCCTCTCTTGTCAATATAGTCTAAGTATATAACAGATTCGTTAAGTGCTGGTTCAGACGTTCAATGTGTACGATCATGTGGGCTCGTCTTTATGTTAGCAGTGGGCCTATGGCCCATAGATTGTAGTTGGACTCTAGCAAGCCATTACAGCCCCCAATTAAGATGGAGACTGTAGTCTAATGGAAGTCGTAATCTTGTAGTATAACTTATATGTCCCATGTCATTGGTATCGAAGTCGAACACGGAGGCATGGTATTATCACCCTCTTTGGTGTCCGGACATTCACTTGATACCGAGTGAACTGATGCTCACAAATAAGTTCCAACTTATTTGGGTGTGGCCACACTCTTATCAATTGCACTCCTCAAAGGGCCGGTGATATCTTCTCAATGAATCACTAAGTGACATATCCCTTTTGCATATTCATGGCTTTCCCGTTCTCACTGGCACACCCAACCATACCCATATTTGGCACCTTGTTACAGGCCCTTTAGGCGCATGTCAAAGTGTGTGAGTTTACATGAAACTCCATAATATGGTCAGGTCGAAGGATCCTATATAATTACTACATGAGAATCACTTGTGATATTATACCATGTGGATTTCTCATTAGTAGGTCTATCCATTACCATGTCCCATTACATGTATCAATGTACCTAGTCGACAATCCATGTATTATGGCCAGTAAGACACCACCATACAACCAAGGTAATGTTAGTCTTATGTTTTATTCATTCCCATGACTGGAATAGACTAGAGATGTCTTTATTTCCCTATTCATGGTCTCACTATCAAATGCATGACACTTAACAACATGAATATAGATATGACTACTGGATACTCTATTTACATTCATCGCATAAGTAATAAATTAAATAGATTATGGCTTTATTTAATAACTCAAATGTATAATACATCAATCAATAAGATCCGATAATGTATGATACATAACAAGGACCAATGCCTTGGGACTAGGGCATTTCTCAACAATCTGGATGCAACTGGAGTCAAGATCCATTAACTTCTATTGACAAGGACTTCAAATTGCTAGTCAATCAATCACGTAAGCTTTGTCTTCCATTGGTTGAATGACCTACAGGGATACCACCTGTTTTTTATTATTTTATTTTTTTATTTTATGTTTTTATCTCTCTCATGCTTAAGAAAGAAACCTGATCATAGCCATAACCACCATTTGGTTTTCCTGCTGCACCCAAATTCATGCATTCAAATGTCATGTGTGTTTAATGTGCCTTTTTAGATAAACTATGCACGCATAATGTCATGCATACATAAATGTCACATGGAAAGAATAATAATAAATGCACTACAACCATGAACTGCTTCAGGGTTTTACAACATGATGGGCAATTAATGAAGCGGGATAAATACTAAAATCCATTGATCACACACAATGCCGAAAGTTAGCCTTCTACAGCTAGAATTTCGCAAAATTCTCACAAGTAGAAAATTGGAATAAATCTGAAACTATTATTAATCATCAAAAAAACATTACAACTGAAACAAATAAGCCTATTTATAGGCAAACCCTAAATAGAATCCTATTTGGAAAAGGAAAACAACTCAAAACGAAAAAGGGAAAAAATAAAAGAAAACTTCTCGAAAAAGCCTAAAAACAGCAAATCATGATTTTGTGGCCCTAAACGACTTTTTTTGGCAAAAAAGCAACGGACCTCATGACAAGGCTATGACTTTTGACCTTTAGCCCGTTTCTGATAAATTTAGGATCCGAAATCGTGAAAATCCGATAACTCGAACTTGAAGCTAATTACAGAATTGCCACTTCTCCATAAACAACAAGGCTTTCTCTTCTACTGCATCAGCAATGAAGGTGACCTGAATTTCCCATAGGCTGGAGATTTTCATGAGTTCAGAGTTTGGCTTTGGAGTTTAAACATTGGGTACACTACTTGAATCAGGACTTCGGGCTAGGGTTTGGCTTTTGGAGTTTGGCTTTGGAGTTTTAGTTCCAATGGCTTTTGGCTCAGAATGGTTCTTTGTGTGTTAGCTTGGTTTTCTTAATATGTATGCCCATGGCTAATTGCGTAGGCATTGAGTGCACTACTTGAACTGAAACTCCAGAGTGGGGTTCTTCCACCTTCTCATTGGTTACCAATGTCAACATCCTAGGTAGTAGTTCATCGAGATTGTGGGTCTTGGTTTCTTGATTTATCAATGACCCAGTGGATGCATTGTCATGCCACATTTATTTATTTATCTAACAAACTTACTTTTCAAGAGAGAATTCTATTAGAGGCAGATTAACTTTTAGGCTCTCTAATATACTCAGATTGGTGTAACAACACCTGTGCAGCTCTAATGCACCAAAGCACTTTGAAAATCAAAATTTTAGAAGAAATGGTTCACAAAATCACAAACAAAGGGTCTATGCTTTTGGTTTCTCAGAAGTATTAGCTTTCATGAGTGAATCCACTACTTGGGTTGAAAATCGATTCAAAGAGGCTTTGATTTGTTGAAAATCCTTCTCGAGTCCCAAACTCAAAATCTCCAAAATAGTAATTGATGTTGCGACAGTCGTGCAGGTATTGGTCTAGGATCAGCGGTCTTTCGACTAGTAATTGATGTTGACCATGGAGCTCAACTGACCGGAGCCTCGAACTTGAGTTGACTTTGACCACTACAGCTATGGAAGCTATGGAAGTAAGCAAACGATTTATTCATTACTGAAACCGAGGGATGAAAATCCCACGCTTATAATGGCACAAACGGAAAGTCAAAATGACGCCATAGAAAAGTGGATAAATCCAAAAGAAAAACTTATGTTTGTCTATTTAAGTAATATCAATGACAAAGAAATCACCTCGTTCTCTCTCTTCCCCAAATCCAATTTCTCAGTCTTTGGAAATCCCTTTTTCTCTCAATTGCAAATTAGGTTCTCTATTGCACTAGTTCAGCTTTCCATTTTTGGGGATTTTGTTCTTCATTTCACCTTTGTTGTTCAATGTCTTCTTCTGCAATGAAATCCAACGCTGCCAAATGATCAATAAAGTTTGGAAGCAATCCGTTAAGAGGTTTGTATACACTTATAATGATAATCCCAAAAAATGCTTTTGCAACTTAAGAGCTCCATGGTGGTTGTCTTGGAGCGAAGAAAATCCAGGAAGGAGGTTTTATGATGGTCTAAAATTTGGAGTGTGTAATTTTAATTACATGCAGAATTTGTCTTATTATTTTTTGGTTTATTGGTTTACTGTTAATTGAAATGGGATATCGATATTAAGGTTTTCTAATGATAAAAAATATTCTTGAAAATTTGCAATTTAATGTTAAATCCAAATTGTATGAAAATTATTCAATTGGATATTAGTGAAGGGGTTAATCATAATTAACATTGTTAATTTCAGGATAATGGTTGCAAATTCTTTACATGGCACGATGTGCAGATGAATAATAAGGAAAAATTGGTTATAAATGAGTTAAGAAACATGATTCAGAAATTAACTACAGAGCTTGTGGAATTAAAGACTAAGCTCAAAGTAAGGAAGAATGATGAGAATAGTATTATTGATATTGTAGTTTCTTAATGGCAAAGAAAATTGCATAAGGAACATGAAGACAATGACATTCTGATGTAAAGAAATGAATAGCCAAAGAAGAAAAAGAAGATTTTGATTACCTTGTTGATTATTACATAGATTGGTTTATTATTGTATTTGTTGTATGGTTAGGGGACTTCCTAATTTCGGGTCTTTGTGGTATGATTAGGAGAATAGCTATCTTCATGTTGGTATGTTATGATTGGGGAACAATATTGTTCTATACATTATGTAGGAATTAGCAAGAATTGTTTTATAATATGGTTTTTTTTAAAACAATATTGATTCATTCTGACTTGCATCCCTACCCTCATATATATTATAACTTGCATCTCGAACCTTATTAACATTTTGTCCTTTATCCGTACCCACACTTCCACTTAAAGGATTCTCATTTGCATTCATATAGTTTACAACAACTTCCATACAATCAATATCATGATTCGTATGGTCCATAAAGTTGAAATCATCAACACTATGTATATGTTGAACAAAATTCGGTTTCTTATGGTTATGTGTTTTTAGGATTGAAAGGAAACTTAGGAGATGCAATAGGATGTATATTAGGTGCATTATTGTCTATATTACTACCCTCATGAAGTTTAGGCACATCTAAGGAATGTAGTACATAGATTTGGACTACGTTGTTTTCAAGGGTAATTAAGCTCAATGTTTGCCTAATAGACTCATCATTAATTATCAATATTAATCCCTCATCACTTAGTCCATAACCTAAAAGAAGTGCATATATCTTGTCTACATCGGGGCACTTTAACTCAACCTTATACAAGTCTTTTATATCCTTTAAATTTAGGTAATCAGAATTGCATTTTTCAATATAATATCTTCCTACGTAACTAAACCAAGGTTTTGACTCAAATCTCTCAAAAGAATGATACACCACCTTCACACAACTACAACTCATTTTTCTTTTTATTTTGTTTACAAATGGGTCACATTATCGAAACAAAAAGGGCAAAAGTTAAGGGCATATCACTTTCCACAACATTATAAAGTAAAAAAATAATTTTGGACAAAGTTCATAGCCCACAACTTGTAAGGACCATAATTAAAAAAAACCACATTGGAACAAAATTAAGGGAGCACAAGCTTTTCAAATTATGCAACCAAATAATACTAATAAAATCAATTCTTTACCTCGAAAATGGCATACATATAATATATTGTAGCGCACAATCAACTTTGCTACATCTTCATCTCTTGATTTAATGGAAGACATCAATAATTTCATCAAACCAAAAGAGGGACTTTTTAAGAGTTTTAGCTCACTTTTTAGAGAGGAAAAGGGTGATTTTTAACTTTAATCAAAGAAGCTGGGGTTATATTTAGTAATTGTAGATTTTTTACACCATGAATCTAATGTGGATGATAGAATCACTTCTATTGGTTTTAACAACCAGCTAACCAAACTCCTTATTTTGGAGAAGATGGAATCATTAGGAAATGGTGAATTTGGTCCAAAATTAAGAGTAAAAGGAAATTTTAAGCCTTTTGAATCACTTAAGGGGGAAATGGCCCTAGCGTGTAAGTTCAAGGGCCAAAACATTGTTTTACCCTTAAATAATATACAATTCAGTTTACGAAAATTCCATCCAAAATTTGATACAGTTTTCCCTTAAAAATGAAATCCCCAAGTATAATAATGGTCAAACTTCCAACAAAACAAGCAAAAAAAGAAAATAAAATACTTTTATAATCAACATCGACTAAAGTCGAAGTTGAGTACCCATCAATACTATTCAATAATTTGACTTGACAACAATATCAATTTTATTTTAAATCTTACTCCCTCTGAATATAAATATAAGACATTTTAGCAAAATCACTAAGATTAAAAATTAATTTAATTAAGGAGTATTAACGAAAGATACTTTTTATAATGTTAAAATTTCTCTATCATTTTATTTCTTACCTATTCAAATTCAACTAAGCTTCTATATCCTTTTCTCTTGAAAAAAAAGTCTCCATTCTTAAATATTTGGTGCCATGTTTTTTGAATTGCTATTGTTAAAATAAAGAATTATTTGCCATTTTTATTTGGCCGAATACATAAATACCCCCTGAACTTGTCCAAAAACGCCTACTGCCCCCCTGAAATTTTAAAATGTCCTAATGCCCCCTTGAACTTTGAAAAAGTGACACAGTTTGTCACCTTATTGCCATGTGTCACTTAATTATTGGTTGTCTCATGTTTGACTTTTCAAAGCAAACTTTGGTTTTTATTAGACTTAGGGGGCCAATTTTAAGAAATTCAGGGAGGCATTAGAACACTTTTAAAAAGTTCAGGGGGCCATTAGGATATTTTTAAAGTTCAGAGGGACAGTAGGCGATTTTGACCAAGATCAGGGGGGTATCTATGTATTCGGCCTTTTTATTTCAATTCAAAACTTGATAAATTATTTTGTTTCTTATAAATTAAAGCATGTGTGAGCATGAGATTTTCATCCCTCGGTTTCAATAACGAATAAATCGTTTATTTGCTTCTATAGCTATCCATATCGATAGGGGTCAAAGTCAATTCAAGTTTGAGGCTGGTCAATCGAATTCCAAGCCTTAAATTTTTTACAAGTCGAAAGACCGCTGATCCTAGACTAATACCTGCACGGGTGTCATAACATTGGCAAGAGTGACACGTGTAGAGGCTTGGAACTCTAAATTTGGATTTTAGGGGGCAAAGTTAATAATAAATAAGGCTTTTTGTGCCTATAAAAACCTCACAAGAATTAGAAAATGGGTTGGCAATTGGTATTGAAGGAGAGAGGAGAAGAAAAGGGAAGAAAAGCAGAAAAGAAAATCAAACTTTTTCTTCAATTTTCATCTTCAATCTCTATTATTAGGCTTACAATTGGTTGGAAATCTTAGGAAACACTTCATTAAGGTTTTTAATAGGATAAGAGACTAATCTAAACACCAAAACCATAATATTTGGAGCTTGGAGCTCGGAGTCCGGTATTTAATTAGAGCCTCTGTGAATCGATTTTCAACCTCTCAAGTCGTGGACTCACACATCAAAGGTAATACTTCTAAGAAATCAAAAGCATAGACTCTTTGTTTGTGATTTTATGCATCATTTCATCTAAAACTTTTATTTTCAAAGTGTTCTGGTGTATCAGTGCAGAACGGGTGTCGTTACACCCACATGGGTGTCAACGCAACACCCGTACGGGTGTCATCTTAAAATTTTCCTAGAAACCTCAAAATTATGTGTTTCAACAGCTGAACCAAACCCAGAAGCCACACCCATATGGATATGACAACAACCGCACAGCTCTTGCCTCCACACCCGCACGGGTGTCACCTCAGGACATAATTACTAGAATCTACTTTCGCATATTTCATGACATTTGAACCTTAGATTTACACCCCAAAAGTGCATATTAGGCTGAAACAACGATAGAAATCTAGTTTCTTGAAAACCGACTTACTTGCCATGCTAATTAATTAACCGGTAATATCATTTTCTCAAAAATCAATGCAGGGACGTTTCAAAATGCCTTCTAGGTCTAGTAGGTGAGATTTTTTTAGTTTCTCTGGCTATACCCCAAATGCATGATCTCGACTCATTTAGTCGTGGTTGAAACTTAAATACAATTATTCATGTACTAACATCTATTTTGTAGGGTTAAATATATGTTTAAGTTTTATCTTGCATTAGATGAACTTGTGTATTTTAGGCGATTGTACCCTAATTCTCCCATTTGATTCATATGTACCCTATAGGGTAGTTTATTTGATTCAGTCTGCATGATTAATTTATTTACTGCTTTTTGTACCTTATATGATGTCATTACTAGGATTCATCACGGGAAATCGACCGATAAAAGCACGGACATACGCGTCGATTTCCTCGATTCCGGGTCCCGAGAGCTTAAGTAGTGAAAATCAAAAACAAAACACAAAGTAAAAATATAAAAGTCTTACCAAGATATCTCTTAAGAGATAGAAGAAGACTACAGAAATCAAGTGTAGATTTCCTCCAACGATGCATACACGAACGGCTCTCGAACTAAAACCCATGCTAGCGACTCTGAAATTTCAAGAAGAGAGGGAGAGAGCTATTTTGGGTGGCCAAGAGTTCTTGTGTGAGTGTGTATGGGTAGAATGAATTTTTCCTTATAAATCTTCCAAAAAAAAAGAAGGAAAAATATCCAAGTTAGCAAAGTCACACTTTGCTTGCCAAAAAGTCAACCATGACTAACCAATCCACTCATCACATTTTGTCTCAAAAGTGAGTCATCTTCCTTGCCAAGTCTCATGAAGATTTTGGCCAACAGGTGATCAAATAGATGGGATATTTTTCTCATTTATCATATAATCATAATGACCAAAAAAGTCCAACTTTGCTAAGCCAAAAGTCCACCATGACTCACCCATTTGATCATTTCCTTTTGTCCAACAATGACTAACTCTTCTCACCTTAATGACTCATCATTCTCGCCCTAAAATCTACCAAGAATTTCGGCCAAGACATGATGAAAGAGTGGGCTTTCCATTTCAAGCCGAAGCCCACTTTAATTCTTTGGTTTTTATTTAATTTCAAATAACATTTTAATTCAACATGTATGCAAATATATTATACCATATAATATGTTACATACATTTAAATTAAAATTAATTTGACACATTAAATTAATCAAGGAATTAAATTAGACACGTATAAGATGAGATACATGTAAACCTATACATGTATGAATATTTCCACCTAGGAAGTAATCTCATGAATTAATTCATTGAATTAATTAAGAGAATGCCAAAATAAATATTAATTATATTATTTTGATCAATCTAATTGATCTATAATATAATTAATAAATCTCTTTCTCTTCAAACGTGTATACTCTAAGTACACACTTAATCCGACTAGTTAAAGTCCAGACGTTCAATGTGTACGATCCAATGGGCCCCGTCTTTATGTTAGCAGTGGGCCAAGGCCTACAGACTACAGGCGGGCTCTAGCAAGCCACTGCAGCCCCCAATTAAGATAGAGATAGTAGTCAAACTATCACCATAACCCTGTAGTTTGAACTTGTATGTCCCATGTCACTGATATCGGTGTCCAACACAGAGGCATGGTTGATCACCCTCTATATCTGTCCGGACATTTACTTGATCCCGAATGAACTGATGCTCACAAACAAGATCTAATCTTGTTTACGTGTGGCCACACTTTTATCAGTAACATTCATCAAGAGGCCGGTGATATCATCTCCGTAAATTACTGAGTGACATTCCCTTCTGCATATCCGTAGTACTGCCATGCTCACTGACACACCCGAATGTACCCATACTTGGCACCCTTTTACAGGCCCGTTAGGCACACACCAAAGTGTGCCACTTCACATGCAGCACCATTATATGGTCCAGTCAAAGGACTTATACAAGTACTACGCGAGAATCATTTGTGATACTATACCATGTAGATTCCTGTTAAATGGATCGATCCAGTACCATGCCCTTTTTGCATGTACTTATTAACCTGGTTGACATTCCATTTTCTATGACTGGTAAGACACTGCCATACAACCAGGCTAATGATAGTCTTTAGTTCCAATCATTCCCATGATTAGAACAGACTACAGATGACTTTATGGTCATATTGTTTTCCCTATCCATAGTCTTACTGCTAAGTGCCTCACACTTGACAACATGGATATGGATATGTCCATTGGATTTAAAATGTAGCACAAGACATATAGTAAATAGATTAATGCCTTTATTTCCTAACACAAATTGTATAATACATATATTTTACATTAATGTACAAATGTATGATACAAAGACAAGGACTAATGCCTCGGGACTAAGGCATATCCAACAATCTCCCACTTGCACTAGTACCAACCAGGCATGGGCCTAATCCCTATAGATCTAATATGACCCTCATGCTTGGGATGAGCTAGCACCTTGGCCAAAGGATCTGCGACATTCTCCTAGGTGTCCACTCTGCGTAATGAAATGTCACCCCTCTCGGTGATTTCTCGGATGAGGTGAAACTTCCTGAGTACGTGCTTCCAGTTCTTGTGTGACTGGGGCTCCTTAGCTTCTGCAACAGCCCCATTGTTGTCACAGAAGATATCAATCGATTCCTGGATAGATGATACTACCCCCAGTTCCATGATAAACTTCTTTATCCACACAGCTCCCTTAGCTGTATCACACGCTGCAATGTACTCAACTTCCATGATAGAATCTGCAATGGTCGGTTGCTTGGAGCTTCTCCAGCTAATAGCACCACCATTAAGCATGAATATGTACCCTGACTGTGACTTATATTCATCCCGGTTGATCTGGAAGCTTGCATCAGTGTACCCAGTAACTGACAGCTCTTCCTGACCTCCATACACTAAAAAACTATCCTTAGTCCGGTTAAGGTACTTTAGGATTGCTTTAACAGCTTTCCAGTGATCCACCCCAGGATCTTGCTGGTATCGACTTGTCATACTTAGTGCAAAGGCTACATCAGGTCTTGTACATAGCATAGAGTACATGATTGATCCAATAGCTGAAGCATATGGGATCTCACTCATGTTCTCCCTGTCCTATTTTGTCTTAGGACAGATCTTCTTACTAAGTTTCAGCCCATGACCCATTGGTAAGAATCCTTTCTTAGCCTGGTCCATGCTGAATCTTTTCAGAACCTTGTCAATGTACTTGGTCTGACTTAGGCCTAGAAGCCGATTAGGTCTATCCCTGTAGATCCTGATCCCTAGGATCGTTTCCGGTTCACCTAAGTCTTTGATTGCAAAGCACTTACACAACCACTGCTTTACCCCAAGCAGTGTTGGTATGTCACTTCCAATCAAAAGGATGTCATCCACATATAAAACCAGGAATGTTACAATGCTCCCACTAATCCTTTTATACACACAAGGCTCATCTTGATTCTGTATGAAGCCGTATTCTTTTATGGCCTCATTGAATCTAAGATTCCAACTACAGGATGCTTGCTTCAACCCATAAATGGACCTTTAAAGCTTGCATACCCTTTTAGGATACTCTGGATCGACAAAACCCTCAAGTTGTGTCATATACACATCCTCGAGTAACTTTCTGTTAAGGAAAGCGGTTTTGACATCCATCTGCCAGACCTCATAGTTGTACCAAGTGGCTATGGCCAGCAGGATCTTAATGGATTTGAGCACAGTGACTGGTGAGAAAGTTTCATCATAGTCGATTCCATGGACTTATCTGAAACCTTTTGCTACTAGCCGCCCCTTGAAGGTATAGTAGGCCTTAAGCTTATAGCACCACTTGCAACCTATTACCTTAGCACCCGGAGGTGGATCAACCAGGTTCCAAACTTGATTATCGTACATAGATTGCATTTCTGCCTCCATAGCCTTTTGCCAGTTGGTAGACAGTGGGCTAGTTATAGCCTCCTGGTAGGTTTAAGGCTCTTCTTGGTCAAAGACAAAAAGAGTGTGATCATCAGTAATGAGAAACCCATATCTCTTAGGTTCTCGACGATCCCTACCAGACCTTCTAGGTCCTTGTGTGACCCAAACCGGTGCTTCCTCCTTTGGAAGCTCCACCTTGGTCTCTGAGTCATCCTTTTCAGGAGTTTCTGAGCTTTGAACTTCCTTGAGTTCAACATTGCTCCCACTGTCTTTCTTAGAAATAAACTCCTTTTCAAGAAAGGCCCCCTTTCGTGCCACGAACACCTTATTCTCGGCAGGGTTGTAGAAGTAATACCCTTTGGTTTCCCTAGGGTAGCCCACAAACAGGCATTTCTCAGTTTTGGGTTCTAGTTTGCCCCCAGTCAATTTCTTAACATATGTATAACAACCCCAAATCCGTAGGAAAGACACATTAGGCACCCTGCCCGTCCATATGTCAAATGGGGTCTTTTCCACAGCCTTAGTCGAAGTACTGTTCAAAATGAGAGATGTCGTCTCATGAGCATATCCCTAGAAACTTGTTGGGAGAAAGGCATGACTCATCATTGAGCAGACCATGTCTAATAGGGTCCTGTTCCTCCGTTCGGACACCCTATTCCATTATGGTGTTCTTGGAGGAGTGAGCTGTGGAACTATTCCATGCTCTCTCAAATATGAGTCAAACTCAAGGCTCATATATTCACCACCTCGGTCTGACCGAAGTGCTGCTTTTATATTCCTGCCTAGTTGGTTCTGTACTTCGTTCCTAAATTCCTTGAACTGATCAAGTGTCTCAGATTTATGTTTCATCAGATAGACATAGCCATACCTGTTGAAATCATCTGTGAAGGTGACAAAGTATAGGAACCCACCCCTGGCTGCAGTGCTCATAGGTTCACATACGTCCAAATGTATTAGGTCCAATAAGCCAGTAGCCCTTTCAGCTTTCTTGCTAAAAGGTGCTTTAGTCATTTTACCCCATAAATAAGACTCGCGTACATCTAGTGACTCCAAGTCAATAGATCCTAGGATTCCCGCTTTGTGAAGCCTAGCTCTGCACTTCTCGTTTATATGGCCTAAACGACAATGCCAAAGGTAAATAGGATTAAGTTCATTAGATTTAATCCGTTTAGCATTTATGTTATAGACATGATTAGTTTCATTTAAATCCAGGATATAAAGGCAATTATTTGATAGAGCATCTCCATAAAATAAACCTTCTATATATATAACCATTTTACCATTAGCAATAGTAAATAAACATCCAGAAGTATCCAAAACTGAAACAGAAATAATATTCCTGTGCATAGCAGGTACAAAATAACATTGTTCCAGTAACAAAACTAATCCACTAGGCATCCTAAGCTGGTACTCGCCGATCTCAATGGCTATAACCCTTGCTCCATTCCCGACCCGCAAGTCCACTTCTCCTGATCCCAGTGATCTTCTATTCCTAAGTCCCTGCACATTACAACAAATGTGAGAACCACATCCAGTATCCAATACCCAAGATGTTGAAATAGTAAGGTTAATGCCTATGACATATATACCTAATGAAGACACACCTTGTGCCTTCTTTTGCTCTCCCAGAAGCTTTGGACATGATCGTTTCCAATGTCCCATCTGCTTGCACCCGAAACAGACATCCTCAGGACGAGCCTTAGGCTGGACCTTGGCCTTCTTAGCTTTGGCTTTCTTAGTGTTAGCTTTAGCCTTTACCTTAGCCTTGGCCTTTACAAGAGGAGGCTTCCCTTTGTTTACCATAAGTACTGGTGGAGTCTTTTTGATCGACTGTTCAGTAAGCTTAAGCATCCCATACAGCTCACTAACAGCTTTGTTCATCCCTTGCATGTTGTAATTCAAGATGAACTGATCATAAGACTTCGGCAAGGAAGCCAGGATGGTATCAACCACCAATTCCTGTGAAATGGGCTACCCGAGATGGGCTAAAGAATCCAAATAGCCCTTCATCTTGAGCACGTGAGTGCTCACAGATGTCCCAGTCCCCATTTTGCAGGAATGGAATGCCTTATTCGTCAGGTACCTTTCCTGACACGCCTGCTCCTGAAACATCTCACTTAGAGTTGTCATCATAGCAAAGGCCTCATGGTCCATAAACTATTTTTACAGTTCGGGACCCATGCATGCCAACATAAGGCAAGTAACATCCCAGTTATCCTTCATATGCACCCTATATTCCTCTAGCTGAGCAGCTGGTGGATTACGCCCAGTAGGTGCGGCTGGTATAGGCCTTTCCAGTACATATTCCTTAGACTCATGTCTTAGAACTATCCATAAGTTCCTAGACCATTCCAAGAAATTAGGACCAGAAAGCTTGTCCTTCTCAAGGATAGTGCGCAGTGATAAAGTGTTATTTGATGCCATTGATTACTACACAGAAAAATTAAAAGAGTATTAATAAAGGACTTAACAAATTTTCCCATAAATAATTAATAATGAATCATGTTATTAATTAATCCGAGTTGTTGGGCTCATGGGCTGAGATCCATATTATATCAAGATATAGCCAGAAGAAGGCCTGGAACAACTATACCCCAATTTTTAGGTAGGAACGCTGTCCAATCCCATCCTAGGGACTCTCAGTTTGATGGGTCTGTTGGCACTTATCCATCTGTGCTTAGGGCCAGGAACATCCTACTACCCACGCTAAGTCAAAACCTCCATCCAAGTGTTAGAGTAACCAATACTCCAACCCAATACAAAATGACGATACTCCAGTGCATCCAACGAGGGTTGGTCTACAACTGGCCTATCCCTACTTCGAGTAGGTTATGAATGAGGGAAGTACTTTTAAGAGACTTAGTAATTACCATTTGGTTATTCAATTAATAATGGCTTAGATGCAAAGACGGGTGAAATTGGGTTTGTACATACATTCTCACATGCAAATAAATAAAGCAAGCATAATTAAATAAAAATGAAATGCTATGGGTTGCCCCCTCATCCTTCTAGCGTGCCAATCCAATAGACGTCATCTTTACATAATTTTTACAGTAAATTAATAAAATAAAATTACATGAAAAGAAAATGGCGTGCAGGCAGTAAATCCAAAAGAATATTACAACCCGATATAAATATGGCCCTATAACATCCATTCATGCATTTAATCATACACACATGTAAACCAATACGTACAATTTATAGACATGTTAAATGCATGAATTAATCACATTTCAATTATGTCCATAGCCGTTATTATGAAATTGCCAAATTTTAGCCTTTCATGGTTCTAAGCCCGTATGGGCCTTGGGCCTCCAGCCCAAGCAAAAAACTACTCCCAATCCAATTGGGAAACCATGAATTCCAAATTAGCCATCCAGGTAATCGTGCCAAGAAAACCTGGACCAATTTCAATTAACCATATTAATTCCCAAAATTAATATCGTATGAACGAAAAATAAATTCCATTCATAAAACACGCGCATAAAAATTACCAAAATTTAAACACGCAAAATTTTAAAACCAATTAAAATTTTAAAAAATGGCCCAGCCCAAAAAACTCGCTGAATCCAAATTTGGGCCCGACCTTGTGGCCAGCAGCAGTTGTTGGCCGGTAGCAAGCTGCTGCCCCCCACAATACAACCCTATTTTTTTTCATGCATGCATGAGAATACAAATACACCAAGAATTAATTCAACAAAATGCATAAAATAAAATTCAAGGTGCATAAAATTAAATTCAAGATGCATAACAAAATAAACAAATTGAAAACATGCACATATAACCTAATATGCATTATTAATTTCAATTTGAAAAACTAATGGGGAAAAATATAAAACCCCAAAATCGAAAGAATCCCGATCCATAAAACACCAATTTTAAAACACGGGATTCGCCAAGTTAAAGATTTCCATGAATCAAAAGCCCGCTCTAATACCATCGCTGGGATTCGTCACGGGAAACCGACTGATAAAAGCGCAGAAATACGCGTCGATTTCCTCGAATCTGGGTCCCTGGAGCTTAAGTAGTGAAAATCAAAGACAAAACACAAAGGAGGAATATAAAATCTTACCAAGATATCTCTTAAGAGATAGAAGAAGACTGTAGAAATCAAGTGTAGATTTCCTCCACCGATGCGCACATGAACGGTTCTCAGACTGAAGCCCGTGCTAGCGACTCGGAAATTTCAAGAAGAGAGGGAGAGAGCTATTTTGGGCAGCCAATAGTTCTTGTGTGAGTGTGTATGGGTAGAATGAATTTTTCCTTATAAATCTTACAAAAACAAAAGAAGGAAAAATAGCAAAGTCACACTTTGCTTACCAAAAAGGTCAACCATGACTCACCAATCCATTCATCACATTTTGTCTCAAAAGTGAGTCATCTTCCTTGCCAAATCTCATGAAGATTTTGGCCAAGAGGTGATCAAATAGATGGGATATTTTTCTCATTTATCTTATAATCATAATGACTAAAAAAGTCCAACTTTGCTAAGCCAAAAGTCCGCCATGACTCACCCATTTGATCATTACCTTTTGTCCAACAATGACTCACTGTTCTCATCTTAATGACTCATCATTCTTGCCCTAAAATCTACCAAGAATTTCGGCCAAGACATGATGAAAGAGTGGGCTTTACATTTCAAGCCCAAGCCCACTTTAATTCTTTGGTTTTTATTTGATTTCAAATAACATTTTAATTCAACATGTATGTAAGTATATTATACCATATAATATGTTACATACATTTAAATTAAAATTAATTTGACACATCAAATTAATCAAGGAATTAAATTAGACACATATAAGATGAGATACATGTAAACCTATACATGTATAAATATTTCTACCTAGGAAGTAATCTCATAAATTAATTCATTGAATTAATTAAGAGAATGCCAAAATAAATATTAATTATATTATTTTGATCAATCTAATTGATCTATAATATAATTAATAAATCTCTTTCTCTTCAAACGTGTATACTCCAAGTACACACTTAATCCGACTAGTTAAAGTCCAGACGTTCAATGTGTACGATCCAATGGGCCCGGCTTTATGTTAGCAGTGGGCCAAGGCCTACAGACTACAAGCGGGCTCTAGCAAGCCACTGCAGCCCTGAATTAAGATGGAGATAGCAGTCAAACTATCACCATAACCCTGTAGTTTGAACTTGTATGTCCCATGTCACTGATATCAGTGTCCAACACAGAGGCATGGTTGATCACCCTCTATATCTGTCCGGACATTTACTTGATCCCAAATGAACTGATGCTCACAAACAAGATCTAATCTTGTTTGGGTGTGGCCACACTCTTATCAGTAATATTCATCAAGAGGCTGGTGATATCGTCTTAGTAAATTACTGAGTGACATTCCCTTCTGCATATCCAAAGTACTACCATGCTCACTAACACACCCGAACGTACCCATACTTGGCACCCTTTTACAGGCCCGTTAGGCATACACCAAAGTGTGCCACTTCACATGCGGCACCATCATGTGGTTCAGTCAAAGGACTTATACAAGTACTACGCGAGAATAATTTGTGATACTATACCATGTAGATTCCCGTTAAGTGGATCGATCTAGTATCATGCCCTTTTTGCATGTACCTATTAACCTGGTTGACATTCCATGTTCTATGACCGGTAAGACACCGCCATATAACCAGGCTAATGATAGTCTTTAGTTCCAATCATTCCCATGATTGGAACAGACTACGGATGACTTTATGGTCATATTGTTTTCCCTCTCCACAGTCTTACTGCCAAGTGCCTCACACTTGACAACATGGATATGTATATGTCCATTGGATACTCTATTTAAAATATAGCACAAGACATATAGTAAATATATTGATGCCTTTATTTCCTGACTCAAATTGTATAATACATATATTTTACATTAATGTACAAATGTATGATACAAAGACAAGGACTAATGCCTCGAGACTGGGGCATATCCAACAGTCATATGCTCTAACTAAAACTGACATATTCTTATAAAATGTTGTGATTTGATTGTTGAAGCCTTTATTTTAATTAGATAATAAGTAAGTGACTCATCTGGACATAGATCTTTGGAAGGTGTAGCACCCCTCACTTAGTTTCAGCTGTACCTAAATTTTCCAGTTGAGCTGAGTTGGGTGGCGACTCTTACATCTTCTTCGAGATTTCAGTCTTGAATCTTTTTTGAATATTTTTTTTCCAAAATTAATTTCCTACTATAATTATATAAATGAATACTTAATAAAAATTCCCCAGTTTGCTTCACCGCGTCGTATATATAAAATGTTGTTCGCACACAGTTGCGACTCCGCTGGGGATTTCTTTTAAAAAGCTTTTCAAAACTTAAAAGATTTTGATGGGCACTAAAAGTATCTAATTAAAATAGCTTTAACAAACTTTTCATAGCATTTTATATGCATTACGTATTAACTAGATCTAACCATTAGGTTAAGGTACCAGTTTTAGCCCGGTGAACTATTGAAGTGCCGCTTATGTTCTGCCAAGTTATAGGGACACAGATATGGAACAACACCTATAGCCTTATATGAAGCGCTTCATTTGTACCCTTGAGTGGGAAGAAGTGAGGAGTATATTTTGCTATAGGAACCTTAATGTTATCCTGGACTTTGACCGAACTCATATAGATAGCCGTAGTAATTTCCATTAGGACACCGAAATGATATGTGTGATATATGTAGTTCTTCCTTTATCATCCCCATTGGTGATTAAAGAGAACCCCACCTAGGACTTGGTTAGACTATCGACTATTTGACCATATGGAGATAAAAAGTTTGAAATCTACGTTCATATGCTACATGTTACATGCTTCATTTTTTGTATTACATCATGGAAATCATTTTGTCATCAACATATTGCATAAACTCTGCATATCACTTGTGTGATGCTAAGCCACTATTTTTGGGCAGCCATATGCATTGTTTTTTCGTCTTGTTATGCATTGTACATATATGCCTCATTTGATGTGCCATACAAACATTCCCATATCACGTTGTGTGTAACACATTCTTGTTCTT
Source organism: Euphorbia tirucalli (assembly GCA_039660915.1). Taxonomy (NCBI): domain Eukaryota; kingdom Viridiplantae; phylum Streptophyta; class Magnoliopsida; order Malpighiales; family Euphorbiaceae; genus Euphorbia; species Euphorbia tirucalli. Next base: position 13,518,411 of record CM077635.1, on the reverse strand, counting down.
TCATCATATAGTTCTGCATACCACTTATGTGATGTTAATCCACTCTTTTCGTGAATCCATTTTCATTATTTTTCATATGTTCATTCACCATTCACACTAAAAACTTTTAATGCATTCATATTCACTTGTCGTTCATAAATGCACATTCTTCTTTGACCACACGGTTATCGGGAGAAATCCACACTCACTAAAAAAAAACCTTTAGTCAGTATCCAAAGTCGAAAAGGAAAACCAAAACAAAAATTCCTTAAAAGCCCCTAAAAATAGAAAAATGCATTTTTGAGGACCTAAACGATGGAATTTGGCCAAAAAGCGACATAGGTTAACAACAAAGCTTTTGATTTTCGATCACTGGCTCATTTCCAATGAATATAGGGACTTTAAGCTTGCTAGAAATTACAATTGTGTCACTTGTCCAAACACATTAAAGCTCACTCTTCGACTATGTCACATACACATTAACCTCTTCTTGAGCAGCCATCATGCATTACATCGTGTGACATTCATCTTCATATCGTGTGACATTCATATCAACTCTTTCTGTGCAACCATATGTATCATTTCGTGTGCATTTACCTCATCTGCGTGCTTCATTATGCGACATCCATATTAATTTTTTTATGGAGCCATACCATCCACATACTTCATTTCATGTGCCACACATGTTTCATTATTTTATGAACATACTATTCAACTTTGCATACCATTTTGTACATATGCTTTCATGTCATTCTCAAGGTATACATGCATTCCCATAACATCATGCGACATGCACGCCTTCATATCGCTTTTCATGTGATATACACACACTTATCATTTTGTGTAACACATACACACACTTTCACATCATTTGCATATGATACACACACACTCCCATACTATTTCGTATGAAAAATGCATGCACTTCTAAGTCTCATCACATACCATACACGCATTCTCATTTCATGTGAATGCACACGTTCACATATTATTTAATTTGTTGTGTGCACATTCTCGTGCCATTACATTCACATTTACTCTCATATATTTTCATGTGACATACACACACTCCTATACATCGCGTGTTGGAATACACACTTCCATATCATTTGTATGACATACATACACTTTCACAACATTTTGTACAACCCATACATATTTTCATTAGATTGTATGATACGTAACCATTTCTATAGCATTGCGCGGTGTCATGTCATTTTTATGGATATACACATAATCTTATGCTATTTTGTATGACTCATACATGCACTTCCATACTTTGTCATGTGCCATACACATATTCACATAGCTAGTTTCGGGTAAAATGTTTGCATATCATTTCGTATGTCATATGCATCATATCATTACACCCACACACACACACACACTTTCACAACATTTCATATGTCATATGCACATCCATATTATTCTCAGGACAAACATGCACTGTCATATCATACATACACGCCTTTCATAAAATCACGTGATGAATACACATCTCCATAACATTGCGTGTCATACTCACATTTCCATGTCATTTATAACATGCGCTCACTTTCATGTCATTTTCGTATGGTACACAAGCTTACATACCTTTTATGTGACATATACATGTACTATCATGATTTGCCATATGCCATATGTGTATTCTCATCTCATTTTCCCTATGTGTATTCTTATTTCATGTGTCATACGCACATTAACATATCATTTCGTGTGCCATACGTACATTCTTATATCATTTCATGTGTCATACACATGTTCTCACATCTCTTCATGCACCGTACACACATTTTCATAGTATTTTGTGTGCCTTACTTATATTCTCATATCATTACACACATACACTCTTAAGTATTTTCATGTGACATACACACACTTCCATGCATCATGTGTCAAAAGACAGACCTCCATATCATTGCGAAACACGTATATATGTCCATGCATCGAGTCCCATATGCATACATACACATTGTCACGTGATATACATGTACTTCCATTTGCATTGTATGTCAAGACACACATGCGTCCCACGTTATCACATGACATAAAAGCACGCTCCATGACATCGCATGTTACGTGCACACATATTTATTTTCATTCATATATCCTATATCCATTGTGGGGCATACACCCATTTATATGTCATTGTATAAGCAATTCCATTCCACTACACGACATACACACATTCATTCTCAATCACACATCCAGATGTATCAATTGTGTGATGCTCATAATAACCTCTTTCAAAGCGACCATATGCATTATGTGACACTTATGTTTACCATTTCATTATGCATTTTCACACACCTTCTTTATGTGACTATATGTATTCAGTGATATTTGCATCATTTCTGTGTCATTCACATTAACCCCTCTTATGTAGCCATATGCATTGTGTGACATGCTGATGTGTCCTAGTCCAAATGGCATTGGTTCTTGTATTGTACTATACTTTATATTTGGATATTTTATATTATACATTTTGTGTCTAAATAAAGGCATGAATCTATTTATTCATATCTTGTGCTATTTATAAATAGAGTATCTAATGATTATAACCATCCTAAAGTACACCAATGTAGGTCATTGGACTATGAGACCTTTTAGTAGAGTTAAAGTTATAGTCATAAAGACATCCCCGGTCTGTTCTAATCATAGGAATGAATAGAACTAAAGACCAGCATATCCTTGACTGGATGGCAGCGTCTCACCGGCCATTGGACATGGAATGTCAGTAAATGATATGGATACATGTTGGGTTGTATGATACTGGATAGATCCGCCACGAGAACACCACATGGTTTGATCGTCATAGGTGTTTCTCATGTAGGTCTTGCTATTATCCTTAGACCTGATATTCGTTGTACAATAACATAGGATCTCATACACTTTGATATACGCCTAACGGGCTCGTAACAAGGTGCCAAGTATGGGTATGTTGGGTAGGCCAGTGAACATGTTGATGTTGATAGTGAAGTTGATGGAATTACCACTCAGCGTCCCTTGAGATGATATCACTGGCCAGTTGACAAGTGGGACTGACAAGTGTATGGCCATACCCGAATAAGTTGGGGTACTTATTCCTTAGGTTCAGTTCACTCGGTAGCAAGAATTAAATAAACATATAAGAGGATGACAGGGCCATGCCTCTTGCTTATCTATCAATGTCAGTTGGCAAGGGATATACAAGATCACTATCGGGTTATGTTTCATATTAGACTGCAAGTCTCCGTCTTAATTGGGGGCTGTAACAGTTTGTTAGAATACACTTACAATTTGTGGGCCTTGGGCCTAGAACGACTAAACTTTAACAAATCGGAATTATAACAGAAACCAAATTAATTAAGTTATTGACATTAGGCTATGTCATAATTAATTCAATTATAAGGGAGAAATTAATTTTATTTGATTAATTAATTACATGTAGAAAATAATTAATTAAATAAAATTGAATTCTCTTGGTGGAAATTTAAATACAAAGTTTGTATTTATTAATGTTGATTTTAATTTAACTTTAGGTCATATTAATTTAGTAAAATTATATTTAATTGTGTCATTTGAAATTTTATATAAGGTTTTATTTAATTCTAATTGTACAAGTTGAATTAATTTAATCAAATTAAATAACATATAGTTTTAATTAAAATCCTAGCAGACTAAGAAGTATACTAAGGAGTATATAAAGAAGCCTTAAACGTAATTTCTCTATAACCCTAGCCACTTGATTTTTTGGCCTACACCAAAGAAAGAAACCGAATTTCCTAGGCTGAAATTTCTTAGGCTGAAATTTCTTAGATTCCGTTCTTCCATTCGCTAGCACAAGTAGCATTCAAGAGTCGTTCGTGTACCGGATTATGGAGGAAACGTGTTTGGATTTCTGCAGCAATCTTTAGAGAAGATAGTTAATGTGAGAAAATTCAATTTTATTTCCGTTCTTGGTTTCGTTTTATTAATCTATATGAATCTTGGGCTATGGAATCGAGAAAAATTTTAATTAGTATTCCTCCGCGCATTTAATTTTTGAAAAATTTTAATTAGTATTCCTCCGTGCATTTAATTTTTCCCGTGACAATTCCTTACAGTGGTATCAGAGCATTGGTTCAAGTTCCGATTTATAGAATGGTTGGGATTAGGATTCTTGGTGTTTGATTTGATTTTATTGAAATTGGTTTTCAATTTGATTTTTCTTGGAACCCTAATTTGGTGATTTAGGGTTTTTCCCCAAATTGGTTTTGTATTTTCTGTTTTGATTTTTAAAAAAAGTTTGGACAAATTAGAATCACAATTGCGATTCCAATTTTAAGCCATTGCTACTGCTTGTCGTAGCAGGTAAATTGTCTACTGCTGCTTACCATAGCAGGTAAATTACCTGCTGTGGCACGCAGCAGCTGCCACGCAACAGCACTACTGTCTCCAAACAGTAGCTCTGACGTGCGGGGCGAGGGTCCTTTTTTTTTGGGTATTTTGATTTTTTGAACCCTATGTGAATTTTAAAATTGGTTTTAAAATTTGCATGATTTTATTTTTGCAATTGGATTTTTGTGGTTTCTTGTGTGATTTAATTCATGCATATAGTTTAATTTTTTGGTTAAAATTAAATTGGTTAATGAAATTGGTCCAATTGGCCCCTGGCACAGGTTGAGAATTAGACGGCTAATTCAGGTTCATGACCGGGCATTGGTCATGGGTGTCAGAATCGGCGATTTCACAAATGGTGGGACATAATCAATTAAAATTTGAATTCCCAAGTTTATGCATTTTATTACATGTATATATATATTGATATTTGCTATATGTATATATGTTTCTATTCTTCATTATGTGGATTTGAGTGCTGGCTTTAGATGAAGTTGGGTTGTAAAATTTATTTTGGAACATACGGCTTACGTGTCATTTTATTTTATCTTGATGTAATTTTATTTTATTTACATTTTGTAAATTTAATTGTAATTGCATCCAGCCATTGGAGAGGAAGCCCATTGGTGCCAGGCCTAAGCTGAGTTCGCAACCCTGCCAAGTGGATCTCTAGTATAGGCTTACTAGTTTTTTATTAGGTTGTAAAATAGGGCCCATAGTGTCTCTTTTATTTATATATATATTTTATGCTGATGTCAATTGTGTGTGTGTGTGTGTGTGTATATATATATATATATATATATGCTTAACACTCGAATGGTCGTTGGACTCAACATGGGTAGTAGGATAAGCTCATGGCCCTAAGCACATATCGAAAAGTGCCAATAAGCCAATCAAACCAAGAGTCCCTAGGTTGGGATTGGAGGGAATTCCTACCTAAATAGTTAAGGGTTGGTTGACAAGCCTTCGCTTGGCCAATTCTTAATGAAATATGGATCTTGGTCATTTAACCATACATTACCAGCAAATTAATTAAAATGGATTGTTAATTAATATGGTTAAAATAATAAAGCCCTTTATTAATCAATTTGCAATTTTTCTGTGTAGATAATCACTTGAAATGGCTGGTAATTCATTTTCACTGTGATCACTCCTCGAAAAGGAGAAACTATCTGGGCCTAATTTCCTAGACTGGGCTAGGTAGCTAAGAATAGTGCTGAGACAAAAGTCAAAGAAATATATAATGGATAGGGCCTTACCGGCCACACCGCCTTCAGGTTTAGGGGTTACTCAAGCTCAAATTGAGGATTACGACCTGCATAGGAGGGATGACAGAGACGTGTCTTGACTTAAGTTGGGCATAGTGGTTCCTGAGCTGCAAAAGAAGTTCATGGACCGTCAGGCCTATGCGATCATGGATGATCTCAAGAAAGGTTCTTAACAACTAAGGCACTCAACACCTGCAAGATGGCAGCTAGGACATCTTACAGCACCTACATGCTATAGATGAAGGGCTGTATCAACACATTGGCCCGTCTCGGTATGCCAATCCCGTAGGAGTTGGCAATGACATCATCTTAGGTTCCCTGCCCGAGTCTTATGATCAGTTCATCCTGAATTATCACATGGAGGGCATGGATAAGACTGTGGCTGAGCTGCATGGAATTTACAAGCTTGCTGAATAGTCTATCAAAAAGACTCCACCGGTGCTGCTAGTGAACAAGGGGAACACCCCTGCTGTGAAGGGCAAAGGGAAGGCTAAAGCCAAAGCCAGTGCCAAGAAGGCTAAGGCTAAGGCTAAGAATGCTAAGCAAGGGCCCAAGCCCAAGGCTACTCCTGAGGAATTGTGCTTCGAATGTAAGCAGAAAGGACACTGGAAAAAGACATATCCAAGGCTTATGGGAGAGTAAGTGAAGAACCAGGGTAGTTCTTTAGGTATATATGTTATTGACATTAACCTCACTGTTTCAACATCTTGGGTGTTGGACATTGGATGTGGTTCTCACATTTGTTGTAATGTGCAAGGACTGAGAAATAAGAGGTGATTGGGATTCGAAGTAGTAGATCATCTAGTCGGGAATGCCGCCAAGGTTGCTACCATCGAGATTAGAGACTTCTACTTAGAGATGCCCAGTGGATTGGTTTTGATTTTGAAAGATTGTTATTTCATACCTGCCATGTGCAGGAATATTATTTCAGTTTCTGTCTTGGATATTTCTGGATTTGGTTTTAATATTGGTTTTGGAAAAATTGATATTTTGAAAGACAATATTATTTATGGAAGTGCATTTCTAAATAATGGTTTGTACATCCTTGACTTAAAACAAAACAATCTAGTCTATAACATAAACACTAAGAGGGTTAAGCCCAATGAACTTAATCCTGCTTACTTCTGGCACTCTTGTTTAGGCCACATAAATGAGAAGCACATAGCTAGACTTCACAAAAAATGGGAGTGCTAGGGTCATCTGACTTAGAGTCTTATGACACATGCGAATCTTGTTTAAGAGGCAAAATGACAAAGACACCTTTCAACAAAAAAGCTGGAAGGGCCAAGGGCTTATTGGAGCTAATACACTCGAATGTGTGTGGGCCCATGAGGGTTAGTCCTAGAAATGGTTTTCACTACTTTGTTACTTTCATACATGACTTTAGCAGATATGGCTATGCCTATCTGATGAAGAATAAGTCTAAAACCTTTGATAAGTTCAAGGAGTACAAGAACAAAGTGGAGAACAAACTGGGCAAGACTATTAAGGCGCTTCAGTCTGATCGAGGTGGCAAATATATGAGCCTAGAGTTTGATTCATTCTTGAGAGAGTGTGGGATTATCTCACAATTCACTCCTCCTTGAACACCCCAATGGAATGGAGTGTCAGAAAGGAGGAATACAAACTTGTTGGACATGGTTTGCTCGATAATGAGTCAAACTACTCTCCCAACATCCTTTTAGGGATATGAATTAGAGACAACTACATTCACACTTAATTGTACACCGAGTAAGGCAGTTGAAAAGATGCCATATGAACTATGGACAACAACAAGCCCAACGTCTCTTTCATGCGAATTTGGGGTTGTGAGGCCCATGTCAAGAAATTAACAAGTGGCAAGCTAGACTCTAAAACTAAAAAATGCTTATTTACTAGTTACCCTAAAGAAACAAGGGGATATTACTTCTAGAACCCTACTAAGAACAAGGTGTTCATAGCACGAAAGGGTGTCTTTATTGAAAAAAGAATTTATCTCCAACAAAGATAGTGGAAGCAATATTGAGCTCAGGGAAGTTCAAAATCCATAAGCACCTATACAGGATAGCTCAGAGATCGAACCAGAACCTCAAGCAATTGAGGAATCTGAACCAATCACTTAGGACCTTAGAAGGTTTGGTAGGGTTTGTCATCAACCGGAGAGATATGGTTTTCTTGTTATCGATGATGGGAATTTTTTAGTCTTTGACCAAGAAGAACCCAGGACCTACCAGGAGGCTATTGAAAGCTAACTGTCAACTAACTAGCATAAAGCCATGGAAGTTGAGATATAATCGATGTACAATAACCAAGTTTGGAGCTTGGTTTATCCATCTCCGGGTGCTAAGGTAATCGGTTGCAAGTGGTGATTCAAGTGAAAGTGTGACAACCCTAACTTTTGCAAGCATGCAATGGCGGAAACATTACATAAAGTTTAGGTCATCATTTTCAAAACTTCCTTTTTATCTTTAGAATAACATAATCATAAATGAGTACTCGAAAATTTCCATTTCAAAAACAGTAATTTAACATAAATAGGTATTTCAAAAGGTAATATAACGGAGTAAAAAAAAATAAATAAATAAATAAATCTTTGAACATCCATAACTACGAATAGATGATAAAATAACATGACGGAAACTCTCCACACAATCCCCGAGAACAGACATCAGGCATCTCCTATTCTGCACCGGCAAAATCTGAAAATATCAACAGCGCCACTTAGTGACGAGTAACTAATAAATCCCAAACATCAATTCAAAGTTCACATAGGAAGATGACAGATCATAAATTTCATATTACATTACTTAAGTATACTTCATCATGAAATTTATCAATTTATACAAGCATGCATAATTCTCATAGTAACAATCATGTATCAGGGATCTTACCCTTATTTGTTAGCTGCATCACATACAACATATAAAGTTCAAGTTCAGCATATCACATAATTATCTATTTCAAATAATAGTACAAAACATTCCAAGTGGATAATCAATATCATCAAAATTCAGATTTCCAAGATAAGTCATGTACATACAAATACATACCAACATCCCAAATCAAAGTACTTCATCACAAACTTGACATCAACTCAATTATACCTTAACCTTTATTAATTTTGTGGTATACGCGTATAAATCATTTGTATTGACCTATACACCTATGTTCTTAGAGAGTTCGGCTCAGACACTTCGGGGAACCACAACGGGACTTACCCCCTTATCAATAAGAAAAGAGTACCACGAAGGGATTTACCTCAGAGTGCCAACGAAGGGACTTACCTCACAGAGTGCCAACGAAGGGACTTACCTCAAAAATAAAATAAATTAGAGTACCACGAAGGGATTTACCTCTCTGAGTGCCAACGAAGGGACTTACCTCGAAACAAAGGGCGCTGTCCTAGTGTCAACCAATCAAACATGGAAAACACTTAGCCAAACTAACCAAGACACCAGAGTATATGCCACTACAAACACCAATTTAATTATCATAATTATATCAATATTCAAAAGGTGCCTTTAACATAGGACTTATCCCAACCAATTCAATAACCATAAGGTGCCATTAAAATAGGACTTACCCCAAAACATAATCTGATACATCAATAAACACATGGTGCCATAAAAAAAAAATAGGACTTACCCCAAACTCGATTTCATAATTCCAACATGTATTAAATTTACCAAACCATATATGTAATTATTAGATTTCATGTCAAGAGTTCTAGCATAAATTCCTAGAATCAAATTATGCTTTGCACACATTAAAAAAATCAGTTCAAGGCCTAAGGTGAAAATTTCAGAATCCATAGTTCATGCCTCAACTTGCATATAATATTCCAGTAGGTTAGACTCAGAATTCAGCATGGCAATACAAAGGTAAATTTAGCCTTACATCTTAGGAACACACGCCAACTTAAATCATGCAATTCGGATTCCTATAGCAAAAGATATTAAGGAAACACTAAAAACATGCAATCTGTAAATTCACTTCAGATCACTGCACATAGTCTGACTTCAACAGACAAAACAGATGTGTTACTCACTGATTTAGCAAAAATAATATAAAGCAACATTGAACATCAGAATTTCAGGAATACATAGAATTTTGTTTCATGGCAAACGGAGCTACAGAGAGAAAATAAAGCCATAATCAACACAAACTGTACAAACTGAAATTCAGCAGTTCCAGGAAATCGGCACAGTGCACATAAGGCAGTTTCAACAGGGAATACGAGCACTTTACTCACAGAATTTGCCAAAATAGTATAAAAAAACCTTGTACATTTATGTCTCAGGAAAACACAGAAAGTTGAATCATGCCAATCGGAGTTATATAACGAAAATAAAGCTAAAATTATCACAACCTGTACAATCTGAAATTCAGCAGTTCAAGAAAAATCGGCACAATGCACATAAGGCAGTTTCAATAGGGAATATGAGCACTTTAATCACGGAATTTTCCAAAATAATGTAAAACAACCTTGTACACCTATATCTCAGGAAAACACAGAAAGTTGAATTATGCCAATCGGAGTTATATAACGGAAGTTATGCCATAATTACCATAAACAGTCAATTCTGAAAATACAGCAGCTTACCAATTTCGACTCAATCACATGTATTTTCATATTTCTACCAATCTTTTAACCTAAAAGCAATTTCTTACACCAATATCATATACATTCATGTCTCAACAATAATTTCAGTAATAATACAACCTAGGATCAAATTCATCTACCATACATCCTATATAAATTTCGAACCGACATTTAGGGTTTAGTTGTTACCCTGTTTGCAGTGAAACCAACTGAGGCAATTAACTCGGAATGGAGAAGAATGAAGCAGAGTCTGAATGAATGAAAGTGAGGGAGAGAAAGTTAAGAATTTCGGCTGCACTGGAGCTCCACACCATGGAATGGCCGAAATTTTAACCCTAATAGAGATGAAGAGATTGCCTTGGAGTGAAACTTGGAAAGTGGAAGAGATTAAGGAGAGATTTTCTCCTTAGGTTAAGGATTCCTAATTTTTTTGAATTGGTCAACTGAAAAATGGGATATTTATCATGGATTTTCGGAATTCCAACCTTCCCAACACAAAAATAAAAAGGCACAAAAAAAAAAAAAAAATAAATTTAAGCCAGGTAAGGTTCGAACTCTAGACCACTAGCTATTAGTCAGGACTATCTACCGCTAGGCCAAAGCCTACGAATTGTTATAAGCATACAAAACATCGGTTAAATGCAAAAGTGCTCACTCATATGCACACATCACAACATAACTAAGTCAACTTATATCTGGGGCGTTACAGAAAGGCCGACAACACCTTCAAAGGGTGATTGGTGGTGAAAGGTTTCAGTCAAGTCCAAGGAATTGACTATGATGAAACCTTCTCACTAGTTGCAATGCTAAAATCCATTAGGATACTACTTGCCAAAGCTGCATGGTATGATTATGAGATATGGTAGATGGATGTTAAGACCACTTTTCTAAATGGAAAGCCACTCGAGGATGTGTGCATGACACAACCTAAGGGTTTTATTGATCCAAAGTATCCTAACCGGTTATGCAAGCTTCAAAGGTCCATTTATGGATTGAAGCAAGCTTCTCAGAGTTGGAACCTGAGATTTAATGAAGCTATTAAGAAATATGGCTTCATACAGAATCTAAATGAGCCCTATGTGTACAAGATGGTTAGTGGGAGTGTATCTACATTCTAAGTACTATACGTAGATGACATCCTTCTCATTGGAAGCAACATACCAACACTACAAGGGGTTAAGCAGTGGTTGAGTAAGTGCTTCGCAATGAAGGACATAGGGAAAGCTGAGATGATCTTAAGGATTAGGATCTACAGGGATAGATCCAATCGGCTTCTTGGCCTAAGTCAGGCCTCTTACATAGATAAAGTTCTCAAAAGGTTTGGAATGGAAAAGGTACAAAAAGGTTTCTTGCCTATGTGCTATAGAATCAAACTAAGTAGGAACAACGGTCCTAAGAAAAAAGAGGACCAGAAGAAGAAGCAGAAGATCCCATATGCTTCAGCTAAAGGATCTATCATGTACTACATGTTATGTATGAGACCCGATGTCACTTTTGCACTGAGTATGACTAGCCGATACCAATCAGTTCCAGAGGAGGATCACTGGATGCCCCACAGCAACTGCTGTAGTGGCCATCAGTAAGCTACTGCCCAGCCTGCTGCCCAGCAGTAGCTGCTGGCAATAGCCAGTGGCTGCTGTGCACGCAGCAGCATGCTGCGAAGGGGATAGCCCCAAAAACACATATTTTTTTTAAATGATTTTATAAACAAAAAAATAAAATCAAAACAACCATAAACAAAATCAACAATCAAATAGAAATGAATACATATAGCCTAATATGCAATAGCCAATTTCCATTTGAAAATCAAATTAGGGGAAAATTAAAATCCCAAATCCATGAATCCCTAAACAAAATACCCAATTTTAAAACCATGGGATTCAAACCATTTAATGATTTTCACGGATCAAAAGCCTGTTCTGATACCACTGTAGGGATTTTTCATCACAAAACATTAGATTAAAGCAGAACTACGGAATGTTTTCTCAAATATGTGACCCAGAAGCAATTGAAATGGAAATCAAAACAACAAAAACCAAATGAGAAAAATATAGATTCTCACCAAGAATATCTCTTCCAGAGATGGCTACAGAAACCAAAACCGATTCCCTCTACTCTTACGTACAAGAACGCCTATAGAGTGGAACCCGTGCTAGCGACGGATCAATGAAAATTAAAGAGAAAATACGGGCTGAATTTTCTGCCAAAAGGTTGAGAAATTCCAGCAGCAAAAATTACCACTTGTGTCTGAAAATCATGTGCCATAAAAGCCCCACTTAATGGCCAAAAATCATGTAATTAATTGCACCAAAAAAATCAGCAGCCCACCATTTATTTTGGTCGTGATTTTCATCTTCAATTAATGCTTATTTTGGTCAAAATGTTGCCTTAATTTTGGCTTTGAGTTAGGATTTAATGCCATTAATCCCTAAATCTGAATTAATCATCATGGATAAAATTAAATACAATCCTATTTTAATTTATGCATGTATTTATATAAAATCATATTATATAATTTACATGTCATTAAATTAACATTTAGTTGCCAATTAATTCACCCAATAAATTAATTGAGATTCAACTTAAATCAAAATACATGTAAACCTATATATGCATTTTATTTCCACCTGGAAATAAATTCCCAATAAATATATATCAATTAAATTATATTGATCAATCCAATTGATCTATCCTTTAATTAATTAATATTTATCTCTTCAGTCTATATACTCCAACTATATGGGCGATCCGACAAGTTCAAACTCCGATATTCTATGTGTATGATCCTATGGGTCCGTCTTTATGTTGGCAGTGGGCCTGTGATTCACATACCGTAGGCGGGCTGTAGCAAGCCACTGCAGGCCCCATTTAAGACAGAGATAGAAGTCCAACTAAAACCGAAACTCTGTAGTTTAACTCATATATCCCATGTCATTGATATCGGTGTCCAACACAGAGGCATGGATTGATCACCCTCTCTTGTGTCCGAACATTTACTTGAACCCGAATGAATTGATGCACACAAACAAGTTCTAACTTGTTTAGGTGTGGACACACTCTTATCATTTGCATTCATCAAGTGGCCGGTTGTAAGCGCCAGGTTTTCCTGACCTCTATGATGAGAATTCTAGTGTTACCTATGGAGCAGACAGACTCGAATCGGACTTGAAAGCAAGCGGACGGTTTCTAGGGTTTAGGGTATGCGTCGGATTTTCAAAATTTTGGGTGATCCAAGTTGCTCTGCAAAGCAGAGCAACTTGGCTCAGCAGAGGAAAAGTTGGGCAAATCAGAAAGTCAGGCGGCCATTTAATGTTCGAAATGATATGTGTGAGGAGAGTATAAAAAGAAAGAAAATCAAATCAGAAAGAGGAGACTTTTGCAATCTTAAGGCAGAAAAACACTTTCCGAAAAAAAAAAAAAAAAGAAGCATAGAAAAAGAAAGGTAAAGACCGAGACAAAGTAACCAAAGGAGAACCCAGAAACATTTAAGTTAAGACCTAAAATCAATCTAAAAACATTAAACACAAGTTGCTTAACCTTTGCTAATCGATTGGGGATTATTCCGGATTGATTTCGGATTGTTTCGAATCATTGCAGTTTTCGGCCGGTTGAGCTTCCAGGACACATTCCAAGCCTCCAATCCGTTTCTTAACGTTCAAAGCATCAAAACAACATCAAAGGTAAACTCTAAGAGGCCTTAAACCTGTTTGCATTGTCTTTTCTGTGCGTTTTCTTTGTTTTTACAACTTTCGAAAACCGGATTGCCCAAAATAGAGCCTAGCGGCTCTGGTACCGAGAGCCGCTCTATTTTGTTCTATAAGAACAGATTCCCGATTTGCCCCGATCGGCCGAAAACAGCCCATTTTCCATTTTGCGCATTATGTTGTGATCATTTTCGACCCAAATCCATCCGTATGTTATAAAACTTTGGTTTTCAAATTTCTGTACGTATGGATATTAGGTTTTTGGTGTTTCCCGGGTTTATTTTCTGAGTTTCAGGGTTGTTTTTTCCGAATCGGATCCGTAGTCCAGCATTAGCGGACCCCAAAATCCTATAAAATCCCCGAAAAATATTGAAAATGAACAAAATGATATTTTCACAAATGTTTTTGGTGTGTTTATTGCATTTTGGACCCTAGATGGATTGTGTATTTAGGAACCTACATAAACGGAACCCCGGATTCTGGGATAACAGACCCATAAAAATCAAAATTTACATGTAACCGAGCCAAATGTTTTCCAAAAATTGATTTTCCAACACAAAAATTACAGGGCGTTTCAAAACCGTTTTCCATGTCTAACCGGTCCCGGTTACCCCCTAAATGCATGCCCCCGTTTCCTAAATTCCCAATTCTATCCTATTTGAGTCCCATTTGTGTGTGTAATATAAACTGTGCTAACCAATTTGTCTTGCAGTATTTATTTTTATTTTTATTATTTTTATTGTAATTAATAGATTATTATCGTGTAAATTAGGCGGTTGTAATTTTTTAGATCCTCGTGCACTTAGGCGATTGTAAAGTGAGGACGAGGGTTATTATCTTTATTCGATTGGGTTGTATAATCGGCCTCTATTATTTTCTTTTATATTTTTGGATGTATGCTTTGTTTTTCTGTAATTTATTTTCTGCATTTTACTTTAGCATCGGCTAATCTAAAATAAATAAATTTGGGTTAGAGAAAGATAATAAAGCGAATTAAATATGGCAATATAAATTGTAAAGTGAAAGCAAGCTAGAGGTTAAAGTAATTCACTTGCTCGAACCCTAAATCTCTGGATTAGGTACAGTAGTCTACCCTCGGTAGGGAGCTGTACCAGAATTCCCGGATGAGCTGATCCGGGTGGCGACTCTATCACTGATCTCGGGATTTAAGTTTTGAGGTCTTTAAGTTAAAATGGAAAATGTTTTCTACAAAGGATTTTTCAAATCAAACCCATGATTTTTCTAACTCAAGATAAACAAAACCCGTTTTCCAAACCAAAAGGACCGAAAACTTTTTCCTCGGTTCGCTTCGCCACGTTCCATTCTTTGTAAAAAGGTCATCCACTTACAATGGCAATTCAGCTGGGGAGAATGGTTTCTTAAAAAAATTTTCGCAAAAACATAAGGAACTTAGGCAACTACCAAAATAAGACCTCCCTTGCAGTCACTCCACTAGTTCATATTACCATATTTATTTGCACCTTGCATATCATGAAATTTTCTTCTTCTCAATCCCTCCAACACACTGATCAGCCCCGGTTTACCCAAGAAGGTGGACTACCTCTTCTGCCAGGATTGGAGACACCCGATGGGGTAAACCACTCATAGCATCGCATGACCTTACATCGTGTTCTATGGTGGGAAAGTGTATATTTGCTATGGGAACCTGTACGACCCTTGGTTTTGACTTTGGCCCACATGTTAGTAACTTCCCCTAGGATTACCAAAACTCAAAGATTCAAAATGAACATTGAGTTCGCGCCTTTGGTATCCCCCGTTGATGCCAAAGAGATCCAACACCTAGGAAGAATATGAGACCAATCGAAAGGAGAAATAAGGGTAGAAGGGAGCGCATATTTTTGCTTGTGCTAACGTTTGTTCTGTGGTGTTTTCTATTTGACTTTTCACGAAGCATCAAACATGCATAGCTTTCGCATGCCATTCTAATGACATCTTTATGCATCCGTTTTCAAACATCGACATATGTGTGACACTAATCACATTTTTGTGCAGCCATGACATTTTATTTGTATTCCATTTACATCTCGCATGCGACATTTTCATGAAGCATACACGACATCATTTTGTGTGTCATGCATTTTAACCATATTTTCGTGTAGCCACTTGCACTGTCGTGTGACATACACATCCATATCATTTCATCTCACTTAATAAAAGGATGATTCCAAGTGTGCTATTCATGATCATTCCATTCCATGACATATCGGGTACCCCAAAACTACCTATGTTTCGCCTGTACACCGGATCGCACTCAACCATTTGACAAATATCATATCATTCAATAGAAGACCATGATGGTCCTAGATTTATTTCCGTGTGGCGGTTCACATGGTGTCATCACATGACATCACGTTTATGCATCATGGGTGTCCAGGTGATGCCGAAGTCCTGTTTGCACATTATGGTTAACATCGGACCATTTCATGACATTGTGAAATCATTCAAGGCACTCCCCGAGTACCGGATTAGTAAACATATAAGGGCATTCCATAACATTATCAAAATCATGTGAGGTGTTCCACGAACGCCGAACTTTTGTCTGTGTCTCGAATTGCACATGACTTTTCTGTGACACCACTTCATATCACATTGCTTCAAAAGCATCAAAACTCTATCCGTGGGACGGTCCCCACGTGACCATTTCACTTCATGGCATTGACCTACAAAGCTTCGAAACTCTGCCCGCGTATCGGTACACACATGGCCATCTCACTACACTTCATTAGGTGCCCCAAAGGCGCCGAACCTCTATCCGTGCAGCGGCTCCCACGAGACATTGTTACATCATTTTACATAGCATTAGGCACTCTTAGGACATCCCAAACAAAGGAAATTCAAGCATGCAAGGATCATCCTCATTTTCATTTCCATTCATGAACCATTATCTAAGCATCATTCTCCACAACACCACATCATTCATTTGCCATCCCTAACTCTTCACTTATGATGTAGGACCATACACACATGAGATTAGAAAAGGCTAAAGCTCTGCAAGGATAGTTCACAAAGTAAGCTGGATCGACCAAGGACAAAATCTTAGGCTTTGAGGGCCGTTGGGGAACAGAGAACAATAGAAACTGACAGTGATTCTGATTCCGGGGAGGAAGTAGAGATGGCCAACCAAACACCAAGTCTTATTGATGCCTTGAAGGATTTTCGCAACATGCTGAAAGAAGAAATGCGAACTGTTGTAAGAGAAGCTGGGGAAAGCAGGACCAATAGACCTGGGAAGGAAAAGGTGGATGAGTCTTCTCAATTTGGGGCTGATGTCTAAGCCAGCATAGAGAAGCTGCAAGAGATGGAGGCAGCTATGGAAAAGAAGATGAAGGCGAAATACTCTGAGTTGAATGAAGTAGTCGCCGAGCTGAAGAAAGGGGCCAACATCAGCCTGGGCTCTAAGAGAGGAGTAAATGTCGATGCAATGATCAACAAGGGAATGGAGACCTTCCCCATTGGGTTTCAAGTGCCTAAAGTCCCTTCCTACAAGGGGATTGGCTCATTGGAGGCCCATGTGAACCTTTATGTCAGAATCATGCTGACGGTAGGCGTAACCAAGCCATAGCTAACTAATTTCTTCCCGACCACACTCGAGGGAGGCACACTGAGCTGGTATAATTCTTTATCTGAAGATTTACAATCAGATTAGGAGGCCTTGTCAGCATCCTTCATCAAATACTACAGCTTTAACACCAAGATCCAAGTGATGCTGTATGACCTGGAAAGGGTTAAACAACAGCAGAATGAATCCTTTGATGCCTATTACCAGAGGTGGATGAACAAAATGATTCTGCTGAAGAACCGCCCTGAAGAGGATGAGCTGATTCAGAAGTTGATTGATGGCAGTAGGGACATCTTCAGAAACAACATGAAATTCCACTCCTTTAGTGAGCTAAGTGAAGTGTATAGCATGGCCATGAAAATTGAGAGAGATGAAGAGGAAAAGGCTACAGAGGCTCTGGGTATAGTGCCGAGTATCGGTTGACTACTGCAACTGGATTAGGTAGCGGATCTGGTTCCGGCCCTATAGACAAAAGTGGGCAACTCTCAGAAGACAAGCCAGTTGAAATCGCCGTTGTGTCCCAGCAGTGGGGCGGCCAAAGGGGAAATTTGCAAACTTGAGGCCTATCCCCTTAGACTCTTTCTTTGGCTAAGATTTTTGTGAAATACAAGAACAGCGGCCTATTGAATTCTCTGAAGCCGTTTGAAAAGCTGGCTGAGACCGACAAGGGAAATTTCTGTTCCTATCATGTGACAGTGGGGCACCACACGAATGACTGCATGCAATTATTGAAGGTTGTCCGACAATTGATCACTGAAGGAAAGATTGTAGAACCACCTTTGAAGCCTAATGTTCAGAACAATCCTTTGCCCATCTTTAACTGATCCGCATGTTCAAGCTATTAAGGAGATGATGCAGTGGCAAAAGAAGACCCTCCGCATGTGGAGGATGATAAATATTTTGATGTATCAGCTTTTGTTTTCTTTTCTATTTTGTGAACAATTCAGCCCATGAGGCATTTAATGAATGCAATTTGATTTCAATTACTTGTGCGATATTTTTTTGGATGGAACACTGTGCATGTATACAAACATTCATTTAATGTCTTTAGCATACATGACACGTCATTGCATGAAATGTACTTAAAGACAGATGATGAACCAAAAATGGTATCCGTCTTGAAAGACCTCACGCCTGATAAGAGAAAAAAGAAAGAAATTACAAAGTATCCAAGAGCGCATAGCCAGATTTGCCCAATCCTACCACGGCATGACTGCGGGTAGACAGAGAAGTTACCAAATGTCAGACTTCAAAGGATTTAAGGGTGAAATCAACTAAGCAAAAACTCCATGCACCCAAATTAGAAAAAGAGCGGAAACCCCAACAAGAGAAACTAACGTCGCCAAAAAAACAAGATTATTCACAGCAAATAGTCATCAATTCACAGCCATGACTGTCAACCGCCCAACATGGATGAGAACGGAGTCGACCATGATGTCACAACCTTAAAAAAAAACGTGCACCCAAATTTAGGAAGATGAACACATATGCACGATACAGAATTCCATGTTCCGTTATGAATAAGAAGAGACTATGGTTTCAAGGGGTAATGGCGCATGTGTTCCAGAATAAAGGGTTGGGGCATCGATTGTCAACTCCACATCATCCACGGACCAGTGGGGTGATGGAAGCAGCCAACAGATCTGTCAAAGGAATTTTATCAAAGTGGATTGGCATGTCATTATTCGCCTTGCAAAGACACTAGACTGGCATCAAAGCACTCACCAGGGAGGCGTCATAGTCATCGACCTTCAAGGTGGAAACGGTTCTACCAGGGAGAAGAGAGACCAAGTTGTCGACTCCATCAACCCAGACGGGCTAAAAAAAAGGAAAAAAGAACAAAAAAGAAAAAAAGGGGTCTAGTGGATCGAAAACCAAAAAGGCGGTCCACGTAAAAATTAGGACAGTCCGATGGATCAAAAATCAAAAAGGCAATCGATGCAAACGTTAGGACGGTAAGGTGAGCACCACTGGTGGGAAAATCTGCAAGGACCAATTGGTGGCAATTGTGAATTCGGTCAAGACGGATACCATTACTAATTCCATTTTTAATTTCATTTCATCTATGATGTGCATTATGGTAAAACGTTATCAATGAATGAATGAATGAATGAATGAATGCCTTGCTCTGTTCATTTAAATGCCCCAATTCTACTTGGAATTGAATTCACATCATGCATCATACATGGTTGTGCTTAGCTTACATGCATCGCACTCAAAAAAAAAAAAGCTCGTTAAGGTGAAAACCGAAATGGTGCCTCAGGCAAAAATTAGAACGGCTCGCTAAGATGAAAACCTGCATTAGGTAGTTTAGGCAAAAGTTAGAGCACCTTCAAAAGAGTCTCACTGAGGTGAAAACTAAAAAGGCACCTTAGGCAAAAGTTAGAGCAGCTCGCTGAGCTAAAAACCCACGTCGGGTAGTTCAGGCAAAATTTAGAGCATTCACCATTCCTAGGGGCAGAAAAGTGGAACCCTTCCAGCAATCCCCAACAGAAGTTCTTCTACTATTCTCCAACAGGATCCTCTACCCTATTCCCCAGTGGAACCAACATAAAGAAAGCCACCACTTTCTCTCCAACAGTCATGGGACTTCCCCAACAGCCGTTGCATATCCCCGCATATCCCCAATAGGAGTGCGAGAATCACATTACATAAAGAATAGACTCTCCAGCTAAAACAGCCATAGGTGTGATGTACATTCCCTAGCCAGAGGCACGACCCAATCTCCCTAGTGAGGGCGTAGCATTTCAAGGCCAGACGAATAGCGAGAAATGCATCTCCCAGTGTCATTTGCACATGCACACACTGAAACATACATGTACATACATTCAAAACATACGCACACATGCATACATACACCATAACCAATCCAGGTACAAGTACCCACCACCACCACCTGACCGCTCCGAGCCAAGACCACTCTCAAAGCAGAAAATAGTCCAACGCTGGGGCATCCATTGGACCGCAGGAGACAAGTCAAAGCCGTGTGGGCCCAAGCCTTGACATCTCAAGTATCTAGGGCAAGCTAACCAAACCGTAATTATTCTTGATCAAAGGGGCAAAAATTTTTGTTTCCAAAATTATCGATCAAGGAATAAATACTCATACTCAACCTGATTCCAAAATTATCACTCCTAAAGTCCCACGACTCTCACTAGATTTTGAATCCTTGAAACTCCTTCAAGCCAGATTCTTAATCCTTGAAAACCTATCCAAGCCAAATTTTTAATCCTTGACACTCCTTTAAGCCGGATTCTTAATCCTTGAAAACCTATCCAAGCCAGATTTTGAATCCTTGAAACTCTTTCAAGCAAGATTCTTAATCCTTGATAAACACCTCTCCACACCAGATTTCGAATCATTGAAACTCGTTCAAGCTAGATTCTTAATCCTTGAAAACATCTCTCCACACTAGATTTTGAATCCTTGAAACTCCTTCAAGCTAGATTCTTAATCCTTGCAAACCTCTCCAAGCCAGATTCTGAATCCTTGAAACTCCTTCAAGCATGATTCCCAATCCTTGAAAACCTCTCCAAGCCAGATTCTGAATCCTTGAAACTCCTTCAAGCCAGATTCTCAATCCTTAAAAACCACTAAAGCCAGATTTCGAATCCTTGAAACTCCTTCAAGCATGATTCCCAATCCTTGAAAACCTCTCCAAGCCAGATTTTGGATCCTTAAAAAGCAATTCAAGCAAGATCCTAAATCCTTGAGACCATTCCAAATCCCCAACAGATCCGTCGCGGGTAACCTAAACCTGATGTCAGGCCCAGATCAGCTGCAGCTTAGGTATGTCTTTCTTTTCTTCCGTTTACAGCACTTTCATTCGCGTTCTCAAATTCCCCTCAAGTAACCCAGACCGAGTATCAGGTATTGAATTTGATCACGCGAGGGGCAGTTGTAAGCGCGGGTTTTCTCAACCTCTATGATGAGAATTCCAGTGTTACCTATAGAGCGGACGGACTCGAATCGGACTTGAAAGCGATCGAAATGTCGCTCGGAGTATCTCAAACGTCCTGAAAACCAAGCTATCCATGATCCGACAACCCTGAAAAGGTCTCCCGAGTGGTTTCTAGGGTTTAGGGTGTGTGCCGAATTTTTGAAATTTTACCCAAGCTAGAGCCGTGAAGCTTTAGTGGGTGAGCCAAGTTGCTCTGCAAATTTTACCCCGGCTCTAGCTTTTAAGCTAGAGCCGGGCAGCTCTAGTGGGTGAGCCAAGTTGCTCTACAAAGCAGAGCAACTTGGCTTGGCAGAGGAGCAGTTGGGCAAAATCAGAAAGTCAGGCGGCCATTTAATGTTCAAAATGATATGCCTGAGGAGAGTATAAAAAGAAAGAAAATCAAATCAGAAAGAGGAGACTTTTGCAATTTTAAGGCAGAAAAACACTTTCCAACAAAAAAAGAAGCAGAGAAAAAGAAAGGTAGAGACCAAGACAACGTAACCAAAGGAGAACCCAGAAACATTCAAGTTAAGACCTAAAATCAATCTAAAAACATTAAACACAAGTTGCTTAACCTTTGCTCATCGATTGGGGATTGTTCCGAATGGATTTCGGATTGTTTCGGATCATTGCGATTTTTGGCTGGTTGAGCTTCCAGGACACATTCCAAACTTCCAATCTGTTTCTTGATGTTCAAAGCATCAAAACAACATCAATGGTAAACTCTAAGAGGCCTTAAACCTGTTTTCATTGTCTTTTCTGTGCGTTTTCTTTGTTTTTACAACTTTCGAAAATCGGATTGCCCGAATAAATCCGGGCGGCTGTGTTCATGATGAACAGAGGCGGACGGCTCTGGTACTGAGAGCCGTCCAGTTCTGTTTTGTAGGGACAGATTTCTGATTTGTCCCGATCGGCCGAAAACAGTCCGTTTTCCATTTTGCGCATTATATTGTGATCATTTTCAGCCCAAATCCATTCGTATGTTATAAAACTTTGGTTTTCAAATTTCTGAACGTACGGATATTAGGGTTTTTAGTGTTTTCTAGGTTTATTTTCTGAGTTTCGGGGTTATTTTATCCGAATCGGATCCGTAGTCCAGCATTAGCGGACCCCCGAATCCTATAAAATCCCTGAAAAATATTGAAAACGAACAAAATGATATTTTCACAAATGTTTTTGGTGTGTTTATTGCATTTTAGACCCTAGATGGATTGTGTATTTAGGAACCCACACGAACGGAACCCTAGAATATGGGATAACAGACCCACAAAAATGAAAATTTCCATGTAACCGAGCCAAATGTTTTCCAAAAATTGATTTTCCAGCACAAAAATTACAGGACGTTTCAAAACCGTTTTCTAGGTCTAACCGGTCCAACCGATCGGGTCAATCTGGTCACCCCCTAAATGCATGTCCCCGTTTCCTAAATTCCCAATTCTGTCCTATTTGAGTCTTATCTGTGTGTGTAATATAAACTATGCTAACCAATTTGTCTTGCAGCATTTATTTTTATTTTTATCATTTTTATTGTAATTAATAGATTATTATTGTGTCAATTAGGCGGTTGTAATTTTTTTGATCCTCGTGTACTTAGGCGATTGTAAAGTGAGGACGAGGGTTTTTATCTTTTGTTCGATTGGGTTGTATAATCAACCTCTATTATTTTCTTGTATATTTTTGGATGTACGCTTTGTTTTGCTGCAATTTATTTTCTGCATTTTGCTTTAGCATATGATGATTTAAAATAAACAAATTAGGGTTAGAGAAAGATAATAAAGCGAATTAAATATGGTAATATAAATTGTAAAGTGAAAGCAAGCTAGAGGTTAAAGTAAGTCACTTGCCCGAACCCTAAATCTCTGGATTAGGTACGGTAGTCTACCCTTGGTAGGGAGTTGTATCGGAATTCCCGGATGAGCTGATCCAGGTGGCGACTCTATCACTGATCTCGGGATTTAAGTTTCGAGGTCTTTAAGTTAAAACGGGAAAATGTTTTCTCCAAAGGATTTTTCAAATCAAATCCACGATTTTTCTAGTCAAGATAAACAAAACCCGTTTTCCAAACCAAAAGGAACGAAAACGTTTTCCCCGGTTCGCTTCGCCGTGTTCCATTCTTTGTAAAAAGTTTGTCCACTCACATCGGTGATATCTTCTCAATGGACTACTGAGTGACATTCCCTTCTGCATATCCATAGTCCTGTCATGTTTGCTGACATACCTGAATATACCCATACTTGGCACCCTGTTACAGGCCCTTTAAACGTACACCAAAGTATGTCACTTCATATGCAGCACCATGATATGGTCAGGTCAAAGGATCAATACAAGTACTAAACAAGAATCACTTGTGATACTATACCATGTGAATTTCTCGTTTAGTGGATCTATCTAGTACCATGCCCCTTTGCATGTACCCATTAACTTGGTTGACATTCCATGTCCAATGGCGAGTAAGATACTGCCATAGAACCAAGCTTATGAGATACTGCCATAGAACCAAGCTTATGATAGCCTTTGGTTCCATTCATTCCCGTGATTGGAACAGACTATGGATGACTTTATGGTCATATCATTTTCCCTATCCATGGTTTCACTGCCAAGTGCATGACAATTAGTAACATGGATATGGATATGTCCATTGGATACTCTATTTAAAATATTGCACAAGGTATATGATAAATAAATTAATGCCTTTATTTATTGACACAAATAGCATAATACATAAATCTCATAATAAAGTACAAATGTATGATACAAAAACGAGGACCAATGCCTCAGGACTAGGGCATATCCAACAAGCACTACCTGTGTCCCCATGATAGTAGTGACGCCCATTGGGCAGTGCTGCTGCGTGTAGCACTACCTGTGCAGCACCTGCCCAGGCAGTGGACTACTTGCAGCGCTGCTTGTAATGCCATAGCAGAGGCACAATGGTGCAACGGTTGCTTTGTGTGAAATTAATCGCACACAGTGGCTGTTGCCTCCGCCTGCCTTGTTGGGCACAATGGTGTGCTGGGCTGCGTTACCGACAGCATTGGTTGCTGCTGGTGGAACGGCCTAGTATACCGTCGCCAACCACATCGGAATTTGACAGACCAACCGCTGGATTCTCCACTAATCCAGAAAACCCAAAATAAAAAAATCAGCATACCAAAAATTAGGGATTTCAATTTTTAAGAGCTAGGGTTCCAAAATCAATTTACCACAAATTAATCACATAAATCCAACCTAGAATCTATGAATACTAACCAATTTTCCTCAATCAATAATGGCTTGCTTTGATACCATTGTAGGGATTTTCACCGTGCAAAACAAAAAAAATTTCAGCGGAACCATTGAATTGCACTCAAATCCAATCCAGCAAAATGTTCAGAATGGGAAGATACAGACTCAACCAAAAATCAATATAAATCTTACTCGGATTATGAAGCTTTCAATACAAATTTCCAAGGAGGAAATCTCTACCTTCACACATGCAGGCCTCGAGCGATTAAACAAACATGCTAGCACTGGACAAAGAGGAATGGCCGAAAACCTAGAAGCAGTAGGGAGAGGGTGAAATTTTCAATCTGGGATACAGATGCAACTCCTCTCGGGAATTAAACTAATAAGATGCTATTTATACCTTGGGTCAATCAGGGTTTTAATTAATTAAACTTTGTGTTAAAGTCTTAATTCAATTATAAACTCATAAACCTTTTAATATAAATATACATGCATCCTTATATTAATTTATGTCAAAATCCAATTATGACATAATTATATTTTAACCTAAAGGGGTATTTCTAGAAAACAAATTAAATTATAGTTATGAGATTTGAGAAAAGAAAAAGAACACACAATGGTTTTAAATATCACATTAATTATGATGCATTTATTGGTCGGCAATTATGCTTGTCTCCTGTGTTGAAACATAATTATAAATATTTGTTGGTGTGCCTTAGTTCTTAGGGCATTGGATTCTTATATTTTGTATTATACATTAAGAGTCATGTATGAATACATTATTTATGTCACATTAATAAAGGTAATTAATCTATTTCATTTATATCTTATGCTATAATATGAATAGAGTATCCATTGATTGATAATCATAAAACCCATCCTAGGTCTGTTCTAATCGTGGGAACGAATAGAACCACAGACTTGTATATTCGATGATTGTATGGTAGTTCTTAACTAGCCATAGTACTTATATAGTAGTCATGAATATAGGTACATGCCGTTGACATGGGACTGGATCGATCTGCATAAGAAAGCCACATGGTTGTCGCATCATAGGTCTTTCTTGAGTAGGTCTTTTTTGTCCTCAGACCAGATTTCATTATAGTATCAATATGGAATCCAGTTCACTTTGACATATGCCTAACAGGTCTGTAAAAGGATGCTAAATATGGGTATGATTAGGTGGACAGGTGAACATATTGATATTGATGATGAAGTGATGGAATTACCACTCGGGTAACATCAAGATGATATCACTGGCCACTTGATGACTGGGACTGATAAGTGTATGGCCATACCCAAATAAGTTGGTTGCTTATTTGATTAATCAGTCAACTCAAGATCAAGAAAAATAATAAACAACAGAAGAGGATGACGGACACCATGCCTCTTGTTTATTCATATCGATATCGTTAGGCAAAGGACACTATGAGATTACTACCGGGTGACTGTCTTCTAAAGACTGCTGCATCTCTATCTTAATTAGGGACTGTAATGGTTTGCTAGAACCCACTTATAGTCTGTGGGCCTTGGGCCTACTGCCAACATAAATACAGACCCATAGGATCGTGCATATAGATCAACTGAGCCGGAACGTATAGATATTATGCATGTGATGTACATTGGAAGGAATGAGTTAATTAATTAGTTGACATTCGGTGTCGAGGTAATTAATTAACATTGGATTGGTTTAATTTAATTAATAAGTTTACATAATGTAATTAATTGATTTATCAATTAATTGAATTACATAAAGTAAACAATTAATTAAATTATTTTCTTAAGAGAGTGATTTTTTCCCATAAATGTCCCTTTTATAATCGTTAAGCAATATGGACTCCAATTAGGTTAAGTAAACCCAAGCCCATTAGGATTTTAATTATATATTTAATTCTTATTTTGTAAGATTTATAATATATAATTTAATTCCATATGGCTTGATTTAATTACCCCTAATTAAAATAAAATCACACTTAAGAAAATAATTTAATTAATTGTTTACTTTATATAATTCAATTGATTGATAAATTAATTAATTACATTATGTAAACTTATTAATTGAATTAAACCAACCCAATGTTAATTAATTACCTCGACACCGAATGTCAACTAATTAATTAACTCATTCCTTCCAATGTACATCACATGCACAATATCTATATGTTTCGGCTCAGTTGATCTATGTGCATGATCCTATGGGTCTGTCTTTATGTTGGCAGTAGGCCCAAGGCCTACAGACTGTAAGTGGATTCTAGCAAACCATTACAACCCCCAATTAAGAAAGAGATGCAGCAGTCTTTAGAAGACACTCACCCGATAGTAATCTCATAGTGTCCTTTGCCTAACAATATTGATATGAATAAACAAGAGGCATGGTGCCCATCATCCTCTTCTGTTGTTCATTATATTTCTTGATCTTGAGTTGACTGATTAATCAAATAAGCAACCAACTTATTTGGGTATAGCCATACACTTATCAGTCCCACTCATCAAGTGGCCAGTGATATCATCTTGGTGTTACCCGAGTGGCAATTCCATCACTTCATCATCAATATCAATATGTTCATCTGTCCACCCAATCATACCCATATTTAGCATCCTTTTACAGACCTGTTAGGTGTATGTCAAAGTGAACTAGATTCCATATTGATACTATAATGAAATCTGGTCTAAGGACAAAAGAGACCTACTCAAGAAAGACCTATGACGCGACAACCATGTGGCTTTCTTGTGTGGATCGATCCAATCCCATGTCAAGGACATGTACCTATATTCATGACTGACTATATAAGTACTATGGCTAGTTAAGAACTACCATACAGTCATTGAATATACAAGTCTGTGGTTCTATTCGTTCCCATGATTAGAACAGACCTGGGATGGGTTTTATGATTATCAATCAATGGATACTCTACTCATATTATAGCACAAGATATAAATGAAATAGATTAATTACCTTTATTAATGTGACACAAATAATGTATTCATACATGACTCTTAATGTATAATACAAAATACAAGAATTCAATGCCTTAAGAACTATGGCACACCAACAATCTCCCACTTGCACTAGTTCCAAGTGGGCATTGCCCTAATTCCTATAGATCTGGTATAACCGTCGTGTTGTGTCTGCGGCAGTGCTTTGGTCAGTGGATCAGCGACATTATTCTAGGTGTCAACCTTCTGCAATGATATGTCACCTCTGTTCACGATCTCCCGAATGAGGTGAAACTTTCTGAGCACATGTTTGGATCTCTTGTGTGACCGGGGCTCCTTAGCTTATGCGATGGCCCCGTTGTCATAAAAAAAACATCAACTAGGTCTAGGATAGTAGGTACTACTCCCAACTCGGTTATGAATTTCTTGATCCAAACGGCTTCCTTTGCTGCTTCGCACGCAGCTATGTAGTCAGCTTCCGTTGTAGAGTCAACAATGGTTGCCTGCTTTGAGGACCTCTAACTAATGGCACCACCATTCAAGAGAAAAACATAACCAGACTGTGACTGGTTCTCATCCTCATCGGTCTCAAAGCTTGCATCAGTGTAACCTGATACTACCAGCTCATCTTGACCTTTATACACTAAGAAA
Source organism: Euphorbia tirucalli (assembly GCA_039660915.1). Classification (NCBI taxonomy): domain Eukaryota; kingdom Viridiplantae; phylum Streptophyta; class Magnoliopsida; order Malpighiales; family Euphorbiaceae; genus Euphorbia; species Euphorbia tirucalli. Next base: position 13,490,186 of record CM077635.1, on the reverse strand, counting down.
GCATCCTTAGTCCGATTAAGATACTTTAGGATTGCCTTGACAGCCTTCCAGTGTTCCTCCCCGGGGTCCGACTGGTACCGGCTGGTCATACTTAGTGCAAACGCGATATCAGGCCTCGTATATAACATGGAGTAAGTGATAGATCCAATGGCAGATGCATAAGGGATCTTTTCCATGTTCTCCCGGTCCTTCTTTCTTTTAGGACCATCTTTCTTACTCAGCTTCAACCCATGGCACATAGGCAAGAATCCTTTCTTTGCCTTGTCCATGCTGAATCTTTTCAGAACCTTGTCAATGTACGTGGCCTGACTTAGGCCTAGAAGCCGATTGGATCTATCTCTGTAGATCCTGATCCCCAAGATCATCTCAGCTTTGCCTAAGTCCGTCATTGCGAAGCGCCTACTCAACCACTACTTAACCCCTTGTAGTGTTTGTATGTCGCCTCCAATGATAAGGATGTCGTCAACATACAGCACTAAGAAGGTGGAAAAGCTCCCACTAACCATCTTATACACACAGGGCTCATTAGAATTCTGTGTGAAGCCATATTCTGTAATGGCCTCATTGAATCTCTGATTCCATGACCTCGATGCTTGCTTCAATCCATAAATGGATCTTTGAAGCTTGCATACCTGGTTTGGATACTTTGGATCGATAAAACCCTCAGGTTGTGCTATGTACACATCCTCGAGTAGCTTTCCATTAAGGAAAGCGGTCTTAACATCCATCTGCCATATCTCATAATCATACCATGTAGCTATGGCTAGTAGTATCCTAATGGATTTGTGCATAGCAACTAGTGAAAAGGTTTCATCATAGTCAATTCCTTGAACTTGCCTGAATCCTTTTGCCACCAATCGCCCCTTGAAGGTGTTGTCGTCTTTTAACTTGGAACACCACTTGCAACCTATCACCTTAGCACCCGGAGGTGGATCCACCAAGTTCCATACTTGGTTATCATGCATAGATTACATCTCACCCTCCATGGCTTTGCGCCATTGGTCTGAGTGTGGGCTTTCAACAACCTCCTGATAGGTCTTGGGTTCCTCTTGGTCAATGACCATAAGGTCCCTATCATCAGTCACGAAAGCTATACCTCTCTGGTTGATGACGTGTCCTACCAAACCTTCTAAGGTCCTGTGCAACCGGTTATGGTTCCTCAATTTCTTGAGTAGTCAGATCGGTTCCCAAAGCATCCTCAGCAGTAGCTGCAGGAGTTTGTGAGTCTTGAACTTCTGAAAGTTCAACATTACTCCCACTGTCTCTCTTGGAAAGGAATTCCTTCTTCAAGAACACTGTATTTCTGGCTATGAAAACTTGGTTTTCCACCGAATCGTAGAAGTAATAACCCTTAGTTTCCTCAGGGTAACCCACAAACTGGCACTTGACAGATTTGGACTCGAGTTTGCCACATGTCAATTTCTTAACATATGCATCACAACCCCAAATCTTCAAGAAGGAAACATTGGGCTTTCGGCCCTTTCATAGTTCATATAGTGTTCCCTCAACTGCCTTGCTTGGTGTATTATTAAGAATGTAAGCAGCTGTCTCTAAAGCATATTCCCAAAAGGAGACAGGGAGTGTAGCATGACTCATCATCGAGCGGACCATGTCAAGCAAGGTCCTATTCCTCCTTTCTGACACTCCATTCCACTAGGGTGTACCAGGAGGAGTGAGTTGGGATAAAATCCCACACTCTCTCAAAAACGAGTCAAACTCTTGGCTCAAATATTCACCCCCTCGGTCAGACCAAAGTGCTTTTATTTTCTTGCCAAGCTGGTTTTCTACTTCATTCTTAAAGTCCTCGAACCTTTAGAGAGTCTCAGACTTATGCTTCATCAGATACATGTAATAGTATCTGCTGAAGTCATCCATGAAGGTGACGAAGTATAGAAAACAAGATCTAGCACTAGTGCTCATTGGGCCACATACATCAGAATGTATTAGCTCCAACAGCTCTGAGACCCTTTCAGCAATCTTGCTAAAAAGCACCTTTGTCATCTTGCCTCTCAAACACGATTCGCATGTGTCATAAGACTGGATGTCCAATGACCCTAGCACTCCACTAGAATGAAGCCTAGCTCTGCTCTTCTCATTTATATAGCCAAGTCGACAATGCCAGATGTAAGTAGGATTAATTTCATTTTGTTTGATCCTTTTCGTATTTATGTTATAGATTGAACTTTCACCTTTTAGATCAAGGATATATAAGCCATTTTCAAGAAATGCTATTCGTATTTAATATTGGAACCAGAAATATCCAACAAAGAAACAGCAATAATATTCTTGCGCATCGCAGGTACAAAATAATAGTTTCTTAGTTCCAAAACAAGTCCACTAGGCATCTCCAAGAAATAATTTCTGATCTCTGTGGCCTGAACCCGAGCACCATTTCTGACTCGAATATCTACTTCTCCAGATCCTAATAACCTCCTATTTCTTAGACCCTGCACATTTGAACAAATGTGAGATCCACATCCAGTGTCCAAGACCCAAGATGTAGAAATAGCAAGATTAATCTCAACAACATAAATACCTGAAGCATCAGTTTTGTCCTTTAGTTGCTCCCTTAGCTTTGGACATGAGCTCTTCCAGTGCCCCTTCTTATGACACTCATGGCAGACATCGTTAGGAGAAGTAACCCTTGCTTTAGGTTGGGCCACCACCTTTTTGCCCTTAGCCTTGGCCTTAGATTTGGCCTTTCCCTTAGCAATGGGTGTATTGCCCTTGTTCACCAGCAATACTTCAGGAGTCTTCTTAGAGACTGCTCAGCAAGCTTGAGCATGCCATGTAGCTCAACAACTGATTTATCCAACCCTTGCATATGATAGTTTATGATAAACTGGTTGTAAGACTCAGGAAGTGACCTAAGAATAATGTCTGCTTCCAAGTCCTGTGGAAGTAGCGAGCCAAGGCGGGCAAGTGTATCAATATGCCCCTTCAACTTTAGCACATGAGTGCTAACAGAAGTCCCAGCTACCATCATAGTCATGCAAAGTGCCTTATTTGTCTGGTAATGTTCCTGACGAGCCTGATCTTGGCATATCTTTTAAGTTGATCCATCATCTCATAAGCATGCTCATCCATGAACTGCTAATGACGATCAGGAGCCATGGTACCCAGCATGAGGCACGAGACATCACGGTCATCCTTTACGTGCCGGTCATACTGCTCCACCATCGCCGTGGTGATGCCTCGACCTGCGGGAGGGCCAGCTAGTAAAGGAGCATTCAGTACATACTCCTTAGAATCTTGTTTAAGAACTATTTGTAAGTTCCTAGCCCAGTCCAGGAAGTTAGTCCCCGAAAGCTTCTCCTTCTCCAAGAGTGACCTAAGTGAGAGTGAGTTGTTGTTTGTTGCAGCCATTTAAATTGCTTAAGTGAAATGGGATTATCTACATGGAAGAAATCATTGCTTGAGTTAGAAATAAAGGACTTTTAAGCCAATTCAAATTAATAATCCGATTTTAATTTGTTTGTTGGTGATGTTAATTGGCTGACTTGACCAAGATCCACAACTTATCAATGACTGGCCGAACAAGGGCTCGCTAACCAACCATTGATTCGTTTGGTAGGACAACCTATCCAATCCTTCCATGAAGGACTCTTGGTTTGATGGGCTTATTGACACTTTACCCATCTGTGCTTAGGGCCCGCTCTGAGCTAATGCTACCCATGTTGAGTCCAACCACCATTCATATATTAACCATACCAAGTATCCTAACCCTCGATGGCCCACCGAATACTACAATGTACCCAGCTAGGGCATGGCGCACATTGCAGCATCAATGGGAGGAAAAGGTGTGAATGTGGGAAGCACCTTTAAACTACTCAATATTTTAATTTTTGGATTATAATAAAGTGATACGGGTTAGCATGCATAAACGCGGGTAATAATTTGGTGATCCATACATCTATATTATATGACAAATGTAATAGCATACTTAATTTAAAATAAATGAGATCCGATGGGCCTTTAATTACAAACTAATGAAAAACTAGATATCCTATCTAATTCTTCATGGGCCGGAGTGCAATCCTTCTTGTGCTTCCAGCATGGGCTTGCTCCATCTGGGCCTTCCTCCATACTTGATGCAATTACAACAATTTTGTAAAATAAAATCTATTCTAAAATTACATCAAAATAAAAAAAATGGCACGCAGGCCATATTTCCCAAAATTAAATTACAACCGATGATAATTTAGGGCCCATAGAACTCAACATCACATTTCAAACAAAGTACCTGTCGTGCACATACATACCAATATGATGCATGATCATGGCATTCCAAATTATAAATATAAATGTTAAGCCAAGTTACTTAGGGTGAAATCGCCAATTTTAACAAATGTGACTAAGGCCCATAAAGGCCTAATGGATAACATCCATAAATGCAAAATTAATAATTTTGCTCCCACTTAAATTTGGGTTGTCATAAATTTAAAATTTAGCTCTCCCAATTTTAACAGGTGTCATAGTTTATTGGGCCAATTTCACAAAGTTCATATTCAATTTAATATGCAAACAATTAAATTAAATATGCATGCCAACAAAATAAACAATTTAAATACAAATTAATTTAAAAAAAATTTAATGTAATTTGCATTAGGGCCCGAGATAAAAAAAAATACCCACAAAATCCAAAATCGGACCCAAAACCCGTGCGCGGCGCTCTCTTAACCCTAGGCATAAAGGAAATTCGGCCAGCAACAATATCAGCCCCAATAGCCAAATTCTTTGGTGCAATTTCTTCCGTTCTTCGACTAGCATCGGTTCCCGTTTGATAGTTGATCATGCACCAGACTGTGGAGATCAATTTTAAGAAACGATTATGCAGCAGTCTCTAGAAAAGACATAATCTGGTGAGTTCAATCTCTTGATTCAAATTGTTTTTATTTCAATCAATGGTAATTGGACATGATCGGTGGATTCTAGGAAATTTTAAACTGTGTATTTTCCGCTGCGCCATGTTATTTTTCCGATGACGAATCCCAACAATATTATCATACATGATAAAACGATTGAGATTATTCGAGAAATGAATGTGATATGTGATCTAGGATAATACATACAAAATGTATCCAAAGTATCATTATTTCGAGAAGTGTATATAATCATAACACATATATATATACCAATAACTTAATTAATTTGGTTTTCGTTCAAACTCCGATTTGTCAACGTTCAGTCGCTCTATGTGCACGATCCTTTGGGTCTGTCTTTATGTTGTTAGTGGGCCCAAAACCCATAGACTGTAAGTGGGTTCTAACAAACCGTTACAGGCCCCAATTAAGATGGAAACTAGCAGTCTAATGTGAAACATAACCTAGTAGTGATCTCGTATATCCCTTGCCAACTGACATCGATATATAAGCAAGAGGCATGGCCTTGTCATCCTCTTATATGCTTATTTATCTCTTGATACTAAGTGGACTGAACCTAATGAATAAGTATCCCAACTTATTCTGGTATGGCCATACACTTGTCAGTCCCACTCATCAAGTGGCCAATGATGTCATCTCAGGGGACGCTGAGTGGCAATTCCGTCAACTTCACTATCAACATCAACATGTTCACTGGCCCACCCAACATACCTATACTTGGCACCCTGTTACGGGCCCGCTAGGTATATATCAAAGTGTATGAGATCCCATGTTATGTTATAGCGAACATCAGGTCTAAGGATAATAGCAAGACCCATTTGAGAAACACCTATGATGATCGAACCATGTGATGTTCTCGTGGCGGATTGATCCAGTACCATGCAACCCAACATGTACCCATATCATTGACTGACATTACATGTCCAATGGCTGATGAGACACCGCCATCCAATAAAAAATATGCTAGTCTTTGGTTCTATTCATTCCCATGATTAGAACAAACTAGGGATATCTTTATGATTATAACTTTAGCTCTACTAAAAGGTCTCATAATCCAATGGCCTACATTGGTTTACTTTACTATGGTTATAATCCTTGTATACTCTATTTATAAATAGCACAAGATATGAGTAAATAGATTCAGGCCTTTATTTCAACACAAAATGTATAATACAAAATATCCAAATATAAAGTATAATACAATACAAGAACCAATGCCATTTGGACTAGGGCACACCAGCGAAAGAGACCTTAAAAACTAATTTCTCTATCCCTAACACTAAGCAAAATTTCGGCCAACACTAGCCTTGTGTGCCGCCCTCCTTTGCTCCTGTGCATTCAAGTTCCGTTTGTCTTTGTTCGCTAGCACGAGTCCAGTTCGATAGTTGTTGGTGTACCTGACTGTGTCGAGTTGTCATTCGTCAGTTCTGCAATCTTAAGCAGTCTCTAGAAGAGGTGTATATGGTAAGAACAATTTATTTTCTTTCCGTTCTTGGATTCTATCAAAATCATGGTTCCTGTAACCATAGAATTTGAGGGAACATTTTAATTTGTTATTTCCGTTGTGCTTCGATTTTCCCGTGAGAATTCCCTACAACATGCATTGCCACATGTCACTTTTGAAAAGTCAACCACGAAATAAACAATAAAAAATTGACACGTGGTAGCAAAAAATAATTTGAGAAATCATTAATTTATATCAATAATCATCTCAATTAAAAACAAATTCATATCTGCAGAAAAAATAAAAACAAAGAAATTTAAAAATTAATCCAAGAATCGACCCAATTCTACATTTCATATTTACCAATTTTGATTTAAAAGCTAGAAACATATCATGAAACACCAAATCTATAGTATATCTTTTATGAAAAACAAATTCAAATCCAATTGAAGAATATGAAGAAAAAATAGCAAACTCACAAAAAAATCAAATTCAAATTGTAGGGATTGCAGATCTTCGATCCATCTGTGGTCCTTTTTTTGCTTATCTTTAGTCGTTGAGGGCAAAGATCGGCACAAGCAATAGGAAAGCAGTGATGCGAAGTCGGCACACCAAAAAACGAGGCAAGCTGAACACTTCGACAACAATTGATCACGAAATCAATGGTGGGGAGAAATTGGATCAAGAGATTTCAATTTCATTGATTTCCATCCCAAATTGAAAAAGAAAAGAAGAAGATGATCGGAGATGGTCAGCAATGGTAAAGATAAATTGAGAGTTTTTTTTCTGAATAAAACAAATAGAGAGGCGAGGGAGAAAGATAAAGATGAGAGGTGGGTTCTATTTTTTTTACTTTAAATAATTTTTATATTATTTGTTTTATATTTAAAATATTTTTTATTATTTAATTACATGAAATTTGGGTTTACACAATGCTTCATGCGTTTCATTGTGTTTGATTTATAATGTCCATCCCATGTCAGATACAGAGGGTAAACTGGATCACTTTTTGTAAGTTAAGCAGGGTAGTAGGACACTTTCAAAGTTCAGGGGAGCAGTAGATGCTTTTGGCCAAGTTCAAGGGGGTCCATATGTATTCGGCCGCTTTTGTAATTAACTTTTAGTGTGTTAAACGGAAGTGTGTTTCGGAATAATAAATATTGTGTTCACTATTTGTCCACATACTATATAATATTAAGTACTTTAAACTTCATATTATAACTCTATAATGTGTTCCAGGCTGGATACAATAACTTAAAAAACCATAATGTCAATTTAACTCCTTTTGCCGATTTTTGTACGAAAGGGTTGAACCTTAAAGTCCATTAACAACTTAATGGGTTATAGCTTGGCTCCAACTATTAAATCCATGAGTCAACAATCAAATTACCCTATAAAATGCCTCTACTTTCCACATACACAAACACAAAACCACTTGACCCTAGAAATCTCCATTACCAATGGCTTCATCTCACCCTTAACTAGATGTAGTTGAAACTTTCTCCAACTTTCCAAGTAAAAAGTTTCCATAGTCATTTAAGTTTTTAGTTTCTACCACAATGGTCATTGAAGTGAATTTTTGGCCAATAAAGTCACTAAAGTATCATCTCGTCTCTAATAAAGTCATTCTGGCCAACACTTCCCATGTGTCAGCTAAAGTGGTAAGTCAAAGGTGAGACCTAAATGTCAGCTTAGTGCCACGTCAGATTAAGCCATTATTATGTCAACACATAGACAATGACTTTATTGGAGACATGATGATACTTTTGTACTTTATTGGTAGAAAATTCACTTAAATGATCATTGCGTCAGAAACTAGAAACTTCAATGACCATGGAAACTGTTTTTCCCCCAACTTTCCTCATGAACAAATCATAATATGACCCTCAATGAATCTTGAACAAACCTTGAAAATGATTGAATATCGGTATTCTACTATTTAACGATATGGACAAACATATGTTCCGTCGAAAGGATTTCATCCTTTCGCTCCATTTATGTTTTGTTTTAAGCTTCCAACAGTCGGCAACTTTCCAATGGAATCGCTACACATGCTCTGGTTCTTATGATGCATTATATGCCACTATGAATTTTCTATGTGGGAATGGCATTATAGGTTGATCAATAGACATATCCCAATATAAGTTTAGACATTTTTGACATGGTTTGTGCCTCTTGATGCATGACAAAAGTTGTTCAACATATTTTTTAATGATAATTGGAGGGGGAATGGTCCTGAATGAAATGTTCATTCAATCATCTTTTTATAGTATATAGAGTATGACCTAACTTATAAGGTTTATCAAACATTTCCTTACTCTGTCATGTCAAACTAGGGTCACTATCATCACAATGATCGTTAACTATAAAATGTTTTCTGCACATGCTAATTACTATCTTCACGGGTATGACCTATGAGATAGAGATTTTTGCCCATGGAGAAACCTGCTTGATGAATACAAGGCAACCATTGAGGAGATGCAAGAGATCTGCCTTGCAATACTATCAGTGGGGGAAGAAACATCATCACTGAACGAGATCTACAATGATGGTGATGATGACAATTGTGATTCGAACTATATGAATTTTTCCCCAAGCCATGAGCCCTTAAAAAAATTGGAGTCCACAGCTTTCAATTTTATCCTAGTATGCATGTAGTATTGTAATAGTATCATATTTGTACTTGTTTTAAATGCACAATTTCCTTAAACTCCCTATTTACTTTTTCTTCTTTCAATAATATCGTTTTCCTCAAAGTTCAACTATAATATGCAAACCAAAGAAAAACACATTTGGAATGAGTCCATTAAATCAATCTTAGCCTGATTCATCAATTCAATTCAACCATTAAAAAAATAAATAAAAAAGGACTCAAGAGAGATTATTGAATCAGATTACTCATATAGAAGACAACCACAACACCAACAGTACAATTAGAAGGAAAAAAAAAAACTCAAAATCAATACTTTTCAGTAGAAAATAGAAAAAGATAATCCCAAATAGGGCACATGTTCTTTCATCCAGTGATAAATGGACTGCTATTGTCTTTATGTAGGATTGGATTATCATCTCCAAAAAAATTGAGTGTAGCTTTCATCAAATGATATAATTGAAGACGCAGAATTAAGAACAACAAATAGAGATAAATTAATAGAAAACCAAAACACATATGAATTTCTTACATTTATATTTGTTATTATTGGGATTTAGATTTGAATTTTAAGAAGATGAATTAATTTTTTTTGGAAGATGAAGATGAATTGTATTTTATTAGGAAAGAAGAAGATGAATTGATAGTTCTTATTATAATTTTTTTTTTTTTTTTTTTATCATTAAAACTCATTTTTTTTTATCTTCACCTGCTCAACAAGTTTTACAATCCATTTCCGTACCATGTCTGGTTCAAGTTGGTTTTCTCAACTTTAGAGGGCTAATTGAACTTCTTGTAAGTTCAGAATAACAGTAGACGTTTAAAGCCAACTTCAGGGAGCAAACTTATATGTTTAGTTTTTTTATTTTTTTTTATTATAATGAAAAGTAAAAAGAAATTGGATTATTGATGTATGAATACTTTGATAAGATTTATTGTGGTGAAATTAATAATTTTAAAGTCATATTTCCCAATTTTTCTATATTGTGATTTTGTACACAGAAGTTGAAATTTTTCAAATAAACTTAATTGATGAGTCAATCATTTTAATGTTATTATTAAATTATTGAAAATTTGAAGAGTTGAGTTATATTAATTAATTAATTAATTGAGAGTCTACAAAATAAAAATAATTTAATATTATTATTTTAAAAAGAATTATTTATTAGTACAAATTTGTAGTAGGCATAAATATTGGAAAATTTTCATTAAAAATGTATTGGAAAAAATAACTTATTTATTGATTAATAAATATAAAATGATTTTGGCCGTGGTGCGTTGTTTCGGTTCAGTGACTCGATAAAAAAATTACGGAAGAAGAAAGTGAAGAAGGTTTTGTGGAGAAGAAAGAAGAGTTCGGCAAAAATGGAGGGCGAAGTTAGTAAAAATTCCAATTTGATTAACATAACAGTGAAGTTCAGTGGAAGATCAATCCCCATCTCTATTTCTATGGACTCAACCATCAAAGACCTCAAATTCCTTCTCAAATCTCACACCAATGTTCTTCCTCGCGGCCAAAAGCTCATTTTCAAAGGTCTCTTTCTCCCCCTTTTTTTTTTTTTTCTCCTTTGATGAACCAATCTTTCCTTTACTTTCATCTTCTTTTTCTCATATGTTTTTTACATTGTTTTGTAGGAAAGCTGTTGATTGACACAATGACATTGGCGCAATCGGAGGTCCCGAATGGGGCCAAGATCATGCTTATGGCCTCTCAGGGCTTACACATAGGGGTATTCCGTATTCTTTATTCTTTTTCTTTTCTGTGATTTATTTTCTTTGTAAGTTCTGCTTTTTATTGCTGCATTATGAAATTTCAACTTAACTTTATTCTTTGATAAGCAAGTACGACAGAAAATAAAAGTGAGCTCTTCAAAATTCCGCCTGCTAATGCTGGTTTTTGAATAGAAGAAAATGGTTTGAATTTTCGTTTTTATTTTAACAGGATGGTCCAATTCTGAAAGATGCTAAAACTCGTCCAATTTCAAGATTTAAGGTTACTCATATACCGCCGAATCAGAAGACTGAATTTTCTGTTGATAATAAATGTTTGGAAAGATGGAGGATAACAGGAGTTATTGCATTGGCTGGATGCAACTTGAAGGTATAAATAGTTAATCTTTCTTACGTGCATATTAACTACATATGTTTTGGCTTAAAGACCATATCTTGTTCATCCCCCTTTGCTTTTCTTTCTATTTCCACTCCAGTGAGATATCACTATAATGTTTTGGTTTTTGCTTTAATTTGTATTTTGTAGGAGGTTAAGTGTTGACTTTCTCTCCCTCCTACTTGAATTTTCCATTCATGTCACTGGCACAAACTTTCACCCACTTTCAAAGTCATGTTTTGTACTTTTGGTGACAATTTTTACTAATCATTGTTCATTTGAATTCGCAAGGTGATACCCGATGAGATATGGCTTTGTGGACCTTCTACAAGAGTCCTCAACATCAGTGACAACGACCTTCAAGACTTACCATCCAATATTAGGTGTTTGAGTTCCTTGCAGGTAAATCAAACTCTTTTAGCTGAGGTGATTGTTTGTGTTTTCTTGTTTCTTTGTATGCACATTAATTCTTGTCTTAAATTTTCACAGAAGTTGTATGTGGATAGAAATGGCTTGTCAACTGAATCTACTCATTGGGAAGGACTAAGAGCTCTTGAAAATCTAACAGTTCTATCTTTGAGCCAAAACCAGTAAGTAGCTTCTGTCACTTTTGGAATCATATTTGCTCCATGTCTTGTTTGCATTTTTCCAAAACACCATAGACCTCTTATTGCATCTATTTCTTTCACTTCTGTTAATGATCAATATTCCATTATGGAATATTTTGTATAATGGTATTATTTGAAAAACTTTTCGAAAAAAGGTTCCTACATTTCAATAGGATAAGGTAGGTTACTGAATAAATCTTCAGAGTTCTGTCTTTGTGTTCACAGCAGCAGATAAAAACTCTTCAAAGATAATTTTCGAGGGTTAATATGCCGATGGATACCATTGGATAAAAATGAAGATGGAAATATTAAGTCATTCTGCTTCTTTTATGGTTTTTGATGTACAATATACTATATATGTAAATCATTACGGAGAATTATTTTTAGTGATTCAATCCAATTGATGCGAGGATATGTGAGTCCTGTGTTGAAGTTGAAGACTGATACGGTTTGGTGATATAAAAAGAAATATCGATTTATAATTAAAAATTTTCATGCGACCAAGAGAACTTATAGGGCTGGATGGCAGAGAAAACTCTTTTTGACAATGTTGCATTGGTATGGGATGAAAATGTGTTGAAGCAAAACTTCCATAGTTCTTACTTCTACAGTACAACTAACTTGGTCATGGGCAGGACCCAATTTCCTTGAGGCAAAAACTCCTTTTTCATGGAACTAGAGATACGAGACTCAGTGCTCTAAATCCGTAGATGGTGAAAGAGGTAGATCTTGCTGATGAGTGTCTACAACAAATAAAAAGTGGTAATAATATATTTTTCAGTTATGAGGAGTATACTATTGGCAGTTGATCTAATACATTACATTTGAGATAAATTGGGTAAATGGAGAAAAAGAGTTCGGACAGATAAAGTAGGTTAAGAGAAAAGTTTCCCCCCCTAAGGCTAAGAGATCAGGATCAATTGAGGGGGCTTTTTTTTTTTTTTTTTTTTTTTGGTAGAGTTAATAAGCATATTAACGAGGTTAATATCAACTTTGGGATTGGAGGATGTATTTTTCTCTTTTTCTATTTGTGCTAAACTTACAGACCACAAATTCTTTACTATTGGTTGGTTGATAATAATTGGACCATAGTTTCTTATGCAATGCTCAGTGCATTTTGTGATTATGTTTTTCCCCATGATTAAGAAATCGGAGAATTTCTTCAGTCTTTTTCCTCCAGTAATTCCAAATCTCTATTGGAAGATCCGAAACAATGTTCTGAAACCCTAAAAAAGAAGAAAGTCTCCTTTACCTCCAAAATGGGACAAATAAAAAAACCACAAAAAATTTTAATTCTTTAGATTTGTAGTTGCATGAAGTTAATCTAGAAATTCTGTATTTCTTGCCTGCACCAATTATATCACGTGTAAGTTCTGAAGAAGATTGAAAGCACGTTTGCAGAAGAATCTCATTGCAAAGTCTTCTTCCTCGAAGCATTTGTCGCAACGAGGGAAAGCTCTAGCAGCAAGCAAAATTAGTGTTACTGAATTCATTAACGAATGAAAATCTGTTATGACTTTAAGAACTAACAGTTGATGCTTACTGAGAAGACTATGAAACAATATGAAAGAAATAATATATAATTCAAGTTTCTTTTTTTTTTTTTTGAAGTTCATATTTCATTCTTTTTGCATTGTATTTGTGTATATTGGCTGTCCTTGTTTGTGAAACTATTTGCATCCTGAATATTCTAAAGAAGCACATTACACCATGTATTTCATTTTTGTTTTTGCATTATATGAGTTTTAGGTAAATCTTTTTTATTCAAAACTGTTTCAATGGTAATTGTTTCTCTTCATATTTTATTCTTTTTTCATTGTATTTGTATATATTGGCGGTACTTGTTTGTGAAACTATCTGCATACCATGAAGAAGTACATTTCACTATGTACTTCATTTTCGTTTATGCATTATATGAGTTCTAGCTAAATCTTTTTTATTCAAAACTGTTAAAATGGTAATTATTTCTCTTCATATTAGTTATGATGAATAACATTGTTTCGTAAATGTAGTTTAACGGCTTTGCCTTCTGAATTGGGCGCTTTGAGCTCTTTGAGGCAACTTGATATCTCAGGCAACAAATTGAATGCCCTCCCAGTTGAAATTGGGTTCCTTATCCAACTGGAGGTTTTGAAAGCCAACAATAACAGGTATTGTTTAGATGAAGGATGTAATATATGATGAGAAAACAATCCTCCTCCACCCTTCCTCTTGCTTTTACTTGGTTTAGTTCTATTGGTTATTTGGATTTAGAGTTAGGAGATTGATATTGCTCCTAACTTTACTTTTATTCTCTCACTAGGAGGGAATATTTGAAAATTGGAATTAGTCAATTACCAAATAAGTAACCTGTGCTTGCTTTATTCTAGATCTTTTTTCTTGCTCCTTGATCTACTCATTCTTCTGACTCAGGATATCCACCCTTCCAACTTCTATGGGCAACTGTACTTCGCTTGTTGAGGTAAGAACCTTGAAGAAACTTCTAATGTTTAGTTCTTCATAATCTTGTATAAGTGATTCCTATTATCTTCTTTTTTTTTTTTTTTTTTTCCAGTATGCAGCATCTGTTATTAATGTTCTTAACCAATTTGTGATATTGCATAGGTTGACCTTTCATCAAATTATCTGACAGAGTTGCCTGGGTCTCTTGAAAATTTGCACAATTTGAAGGTTTCTATCATTTTCTCATGCTTATATTATTATTATTATTATTGTTGTTGTTGCTGCTGCTGTTTATGTTCTAAACTAGGTTATGTGCTGCTCCTAAATGTTCTGAACTAAATTAATTATAGAACTCCAAGTGCAACTGATAGGAATTTGAACTTGTGAGATAGACGAGCAAAAGAAGAAAGAAAATCATTTGCAGTTTTTCAATTGTCTATGCAGGCGTTACACCTGGGTAACAATGGCTTAAGGTCTCTGCCTTGTACATTGTTCAAGAAGTGTGTGCAACTCTCAACCCTCGATCTCCACAATACAGAAATTACTATGGATGTTCTTCGGCAGGTTGAGTATCCTATTGCATCCATCCCCCATTCTATTCATACTTACTAGGGTCACAAATAACAAGATTGAATTTGCAGTTTGAAGGATGGGAAGCTTTTGATGAACGCCGACGCACAAAGCTTCAGAAGCAACTGGATTTTAGAGTGGTGGGTTCTACTGAGTTTGATGAAGGTGCTGATAAAAATTGACGGTGTTTGTTTTTCGGTTTAATTTGTGTATGTGTGTTTTTTTTTTAAACTGTGAGTTTATTAGGCTGTTGATAAGAAATTTGATTGTAGTGATTGAGTTGAGAATGGCAAAACGAGGTCTCCTATTGGAGCTTTTGTATAGCATATATTCAGATAGTGAATCATCTGATCTGTTGAAGTAACTCAAAGAACAGTTGACTAATTTCAGTTGATTTGAGTTTGGTCTGCCTGTTGATTTTTGACAGCTTTTGTATATTGGAGTTAAGTGATGTAATACTGTTACTAGCACACATAAAGTTCAATGTTGTGATGGTGAAAATCTTGAATCAAAGTAGTCCTGAGCAATTACTGGCAAGAGTTTTATTCAAATTCCCTAGAAAAAGGTTGTGACTATTAAGTGAATTTTACCTTTTTATATTTAAAGAGCATTTTCAAGTAAATTCGGATGGATTCTTCCAAAATAAATAAATATTGATGAAAATTGCTCAAGAAATTTTGATAAAATTGTAACCACAAACCAGCAATATTTTAGATTGCTTCAAGTATATGAACTCCGATTCGAAAATATCATTTCGAAGTTTCACTTTTGTTTTTTGCTTTGGTTTCCTTCCTGTCGTTTTCTTTGAATTATATCTTTCCTGGTATGATTATTATGATTAATGTTATTGTATGCAAAAGTATTAAATTTAAAATCATACAAAGGTGAAATTTTTTTATGTTCATGTTATTCTATTTGACATATTTGGCATTCAAAATTAAAAGTTGGGGAAAGCTGTGAAAGATTTACTATGAACTAGTTTCATGGAAGATGTAATAAGGGATGACAATATATTATTGTTATTATTTTTATTGTGGCCAAATACATAGATATCCCTTGAACTTGTCCAAAAACGCCCACTGTTCCCCTGAACTTTTAAAATGTCCTAATGCCCTCCTGAACTTTGAAAAAGTGATCCAGTTTACCCTCTTGCTGCTACGTGTCACTCAATTATTGGTTGTCTTCTGTTTGACTTTTCAAAGCAAACTCTGGTTTTATGTGACTTAGGGGTAAATTGGGCCAATTTTAAGAAATTCAGGAGGGTATTAGAACACTTTTAAGAAGTTCAGAGGGGTATTAGGATATTTTCAAATTTCAGGGGCAATAAGTATTTTTGACCAAGTTCAGAGGTATCCATGTATTTGTCCTTTTTATTGTTGTTGCTTTTTGAACACTGAAATTATATATCACAATAATATAAATTTTATTGGTCGATACATATGTTAGAATTGATTTGTTGAGTTTGCAGTTTTGAATGATGGTCGTTGACTCCCACCAAATGGGACAAGTTTTAAGAAAAGTAAAAGTTGAGGGCCTAAATTGTACAGTGGATTCAAATCTAAATGAAACAAATTTGTTATTATTGCAAATACGCAGTTATACAACATTTCATTTGCTATCCTAATTTTATTAGATGCCGAAAGGGTTAAAAACCCCTTAATTGTGAGAAACATCAGTTACTTCATGTTATAACTGAGATTGAGCTTTATTGATTGTTGCTTAATGTAATCCTCTTCTTTAGGTAATTTAGAAAAATACGACTGAAGTCAGAATTCCATAATGATTATACAACGAATGTATAGATTACCATAAACAGAATAAATAAACAGACTTACAGTTTATATGCAGCGGAAACACATTTATGGAATGGATCTGATCTACACGAGAAATCAGATCGTTCTGGTTGCCTTCCCTACGAGTGTATGAATACGCTGAGTACGGGCTATCTCCGTGAATTCTTCCAACGAATAAAGAAGTATATCGTGTTTTCTCTTTAAAGATGTTTTCCCCGGAACCAGAGGGGAATCTCTATGATTCTCTCATCGCATAGAAATAGAGAAACTTCTTCTCTATTTATAGTGGAAATCCCAACTTCTATCTATATATAGGGTCGGATCAAATTACACATTTGGTCCCTGTAATTTACACATAATTACAGTTTAGTTCCTACCATTCCAAATGTCATGGGCGGACCAAAAACCAACAACGGCTTTTTTCTACAATTATATCAAAAATACGTTGTGCGCTAAATCTCTTAAAAATACGTTCAAAACCATGGTCAATTCTTGTTTTACGCTCTAAACATTTTTCATTTACTCTATCTTATTCCCTCTTCTCTTTTATTATTTCAACATTATTTTTCCATTTATCTTTTAAGCCGTTAATTTTTTCGACATTCCGTTTTAGCAAGTTCTTTTCATTTCTTTTTTATCTTCGAATATATATATATATATATATTTTCTATTTTTTTTCGATCGTCGGAAATGTATTTGATACATTTATAATACATTTTTGATACTTCATGTACTATGTTATGCTAATGCTTCACATTTATGTGCAATCAAATAGACATGACCAAACCTTGTATTGTCGTCAATGAATGTAATGAAATAGTATGCACCATGCCTTGCCCGAACATTCATTGGGCCACAGATGTCAGAATGGATTAGTTGCAATGGATGGTCAGCTCGCGTAGCTTTACCAAATGGTTTTCTTGTCATCTTTCCCTTTAAGCAGTTTTCACAAGTTGGAAGATCTACTTTCGATAAATCAGCCAACAAACCTGCTTTAGCCATCGTACTAAATGATGTTGACCAATGTGACTAAGTCTCGCATGTCACATTTTCGAAATGCTAACATTATCCACAGACGAGTTAACAGTAAAGGAAAAACTATTATGACATACATAATTTGGATCCAAATCCAAAACAATAAAACCATCCAACAAATGTCCACCACCAAAGCAGATATTATTCATAAAGAGAGTAAAATTGTTAAATTCAAAAGATAACATGAATCCCAAATTCATAAGGGCACAAACAGATATCAAGTTCCTTCGAATTCCATAGAGGACATTTTCAAGAAATAGTGGTCGCCCACTATTTAAGACCAGCTGACAACAGCCAATCCCAAACCTCTTTAGAGTTGTTTCCCACGTATATCCACCTAGTTCCCCGTGGAACACTGTGGAACTTAACAAAAGAATCTCGATCCTTTGTTACGTGGTCTGTTGCTCTTGAGTCTACGATCCACAAAGGACGAGATTCAGTTTGGAAAACAGAACTTGAAACAAATGTATAACACTTATACACTTCGGTAACATTTACCTTAGGAGCTGTGCAATCTTTTGCAAAATGCACTTTCTGTCTACAATTGTAACATTTCACCTTAGAAATGTTAAAATTTCTCTTGCGCTTCTTTTGAACTAGAACATTGCCCACCGTTCTCTTTGCCTTCTTCTTGAAGAACCTCTTATTCCTCTCCTTGGACTTCAGACCAGGACTTGAACTAGCCATGTGAACCTCAGATTTCACACTAAGAGAGGCCAGACGGTCCTCTTCCAGTTCAAGATGACGAACTGCATTGTCAAAGGTCTTAATGTCATTGGTATGGGTTAGGTGCAACTTCATATGCTCCCGCCAGTTCGGCAGAGAACGTATCACAGCTTGAACCTTCTGTTCTTTGGTCAACTTATGACCAGCAACATAAAGCTTAGAAATCATGTTAGACATTTCCCTTAAATGCCTCTTCATTATATAGTCAGCTCTTTTCTTGTAAGTATCAAACTTGATACTCAAAGAACGGAGTTTTGTTTAAGGAGACACCTCCAAAGTTCTCCTTAAGAGCATCCCATAGTTCTTTAGCTGTGTTGTATACGCGAAACCTTTTCGCGATACCATCATTCATCGCACTAAGCATGGTGATGCGGGCAGATGAGTTCTTCCTATTCCAGACTTGATAAGCCTCAAGGTCCCTCCCTGCTTGAACGGTGTTACCCTCTTTAGGAGGAACCATAATTCTCTCCAGAGTATCGAGAGCTTTTGCTCTTCAATTACATATTGGACTTTCATAACCCAAACTTCATAATTGTCATCGTTCAAACGAAGGTCCTTATTTGGTTAAGCAACTATTGCTTTTGAAGCAGTCATTGAAAAATCGTTAAAGACAAAGTAGCACTAATAAGTAAGCAATACACCATATTTATTATAAGATCATTTAAAACTAAAAATAGTGTTTGGTTCACGTAAAATCGAACACTATGCGCAATACATCGAGTCACCATTTACATAGGCTAATACAAACACCATATTAGGTTTAAATTTTCAATAATAAATATATATTTATTTTTGTTTTAGATTATATTTTAATTTATTTAACATTTATACTTTTCTTAAGTATAAAACTAATGAGTAATATAACACTTAGTTATAATCTCAAAATAAATAAATTAAAATTACTAAAACAAATAACCAAAATAGCAATGTTTAACAAATAAACATTTTATTATACCATAAAAAAATATCCAACATTTAGTCAAAATTACCAGCACAGAAAAAAAAACTTTAGCACAAAGCCCGTCAATACAAAATTGAAAAACGAAATCAGCAAGAGAAAGAGTGGAAAAATGGAGAGCTCAATCTTCATTTCCATCTTGAACTATCTCAATTTCTTTTGAGGTGACTGGGATCATCTCTACGAACTTATAGTAGGGATCCAAAGGCATGTTCTCAACAACCTCAATGACAGCATCCAGACATGGGCGACGAACCAACTTGTTACTTATAAGTAACATGGTTTTAGGATTATGAGATAACTTAGCTCCCGTTTCAGCCAAGCACAAATACTTTGCATTGGGAACCATGATCCTGTTCAAGAACTAATCCTTCAATGGAGTCCACCAGTTCGTCAAATGCAGAATTTTCTCCAAACCAGAATTTCTTAAAGTGCTTTTCACGAAAAGCCTTTTTTGCAAATTTTAGTATTTTTAATTGATCAGTTTCAGAGGAAAATCCTCCTTTCCAGACAAGCTCTTGGATTTTCCGGTTTAACGCATTAAACCGCTTCATAACTCTAACAATATCCTCTTTTTCCAACGGAGAATGCCATTTAGAGAAAAGCTTATCTACAAGTCTTTTTTTTTTTTTTTTTTGTATAATCCTTGCCTCCTCCTGAGACTGGATTATTTTCGCTGTTTTTGCGAAAGTTGTCATTTCTATAACACATATAAAAATAAAAAAAACTCGTTATGATCAACCAAAAATCAGTATATAAATACACAATAAATACACTGAATTTTCTTGAATTTATTAAACATAATTAAGCATTTATACACAATAAATACAAGTAAATTTAGTTTAAAATATCAAATGAATTCCAAAAATTCATCAAAATATACCAAAAATTCAAGAAAAATGTAAATTTTAATTCTGGAAAAAAATTTTGACAAAATTTAGACGCCGGAAACACCCGCACGCGCCGACACTCGCCGCCTGAAGCTCCACTACGTACCTCCACGCGTAGCCACGCGCCTTCACGCACTCCAAAGGGTTCTGCTTACTCACGTAACACATGGCAACATTTGATTCATGCTGACATGGCACACCTGCCACGTGTCATCACCTGATTGGATCAACTGATGGCGTGGCACTGCCTTACCACGTGTCATCACAGTATTGGTCCACTGTGATGACGTGTCATGCTGACGTGGCACATTCACAACCGTTTCACCACGTGTCGTTATGCTATTGTTCCACGTGTTTGACACGTGGAGTTTGACCGTTTAAAAAATGGTTAACTTGGTACACGTGTCAACACGTGATTGGTCGGACTTTTCAACCGTCAGAAAATCACCCAATCCCATTGCGCCATGTGTCCCTCTTACTTAACTTCCCCCAACCGTTACGCGGCCAATTCCAGCCGCAGTGGTGGCACGTGAGGTCCATGCGCCGCCTTTCGGGCCTCCATTGGCCATGAAATTTGAGATTCCGACTCGATTTTTCATGCTGATTTCAATGGTGTGATCGAATTTTCGAAATTTTGACAAAAAATTTTGACACTTTGTACTATTGTATCTAATAAGGTATGGTTTTGACACGGATAACAATGCAAATCCATATCAAAACGAACAAAAACGAATCCAAATGAATAAAAAACATATTCTTTTTCATGGAACATCAGGTATCAAGATTTACGGAATCATTTTGACACGGATATCAATATAAATCCGTATCAAAACGAACAAATATGTATTTAATCGAATAAATACGCATTCAAACGGATAAAACTTATTCTAATTCACGGAATTCCAGAAATCAAGATTTGAACACATCAATTATTCATGGAATACCAGAAAACTAGATTTGAACACATCAATCTATAAACCTTTCGGCTCTGATACCAATGAAGTCAGAATTCCATAATGATTATACAACGAATGTATAGATTACCATAAACAGAATAAATAAACAGACTTACAGTTTATATGCAACGGAAACACGTTTATGGAATGGATCTGATCTACACGAGAAACCAGATCATTCTGGTTGCCTTTCCTAAGAGTGTATGAATACACTGAGTACGGGCTATCTCCGTGAATTCTTCCGATGAACGAAGAATTATATCGTGTTTTCTCTTTAGAGACGTTTTCCCCGGAACCAGAAGGGAATCTCTATGATTCTCTCATCGCATAGAAATAGAGAAACTTCTTCTCTATTTATAGTGGAAATCCCAACTTCCATCTATATATAGGGTCGGACCAAATTATACATTTGGTCCTTGTAATTTACACATAATTACAGTTTAGTCCCTGCCATTCCAAATGTCATGAGCGGACCAAAAACCAAGAACTACTTTTTTCTACAATTATATCAAAAATACGTTGTGCACTAAATCTCTTAAAAATACGCTCAAAACTATGGTCAATTCTTATTTTACACTCTAAACGTTTTTCATTTACTCTATCTTATTCTCTCTCCTCTTTTATTATTTCAACATTATTTTTCCATTTATCTTTTAAGCCGTTAACTTTTTCGACATTCCGTTTTAGCAAGTTCTTTTCATTTCTTTTTTATCTTCGAATATATATATATATATATATATATATATATATATATATATATATATATATATATATATTTTCTATTTTTTTCGATCATCGGAAATGTATTTGATACATTTATAATACATTTTTGATACTTCATGTACTATGTTATGCATTAATTCCACATGTATTAGCTTTTATTTATCCTTCATAATAATAAAAAAAATTAGTTTAGGTGATTTCTCACTACAGATAATACATGTGTAATTAATACATAAAACACAGTATGCAAAGTATCATAAATGTATTAGAAAGTATCAACAAATAGATATTGATACAATATAATTTATTCTGTATTTTTTTTCTATGGTTAGCTTTTATTGAGCTTTCATAACAAAAAAAAAAAAAAAAGTCAGTTTAGGTCATTCCTCACTACAAATAAAACATGTGGAATTAATACATAAAATACATTATGTGAAGTATCAGAATTGTATCATAAATGTACTAAAAGTATATCATAAATGTATCATAAAATATCAATAAACAGATATTGATACAATATAGTTTATTCTATATTTTTTTTTTCAATGGTTAGCTTTTATTTAGCGTTCAAAACAATTAAAAAAAAAACAGTTTAGTTCCTCACTCTAGATTAAATCATTTTTTATATATTTCTGATATATTTATGATACAATTCTGATATATTTCTAAAAATTAAAAAAAAAAGTCCGAAAAAATATATACGTATGGATATCGTTTTAAAGAGAAAAAGATGATAAAAACATTTATGGCGTTGCAAAAAAATTAACAGATTAAGAAATAAATGATAAAATTAAGGTTAAAAATAGAAAAGTGCAGAAAGAATCGCACGGGGTGGGGGGGACCAGAAAAAGAAGTAGGTAAAAACAAAATTTATAATTAATTAGGTATATTTCAAATAATGACACAACATACACGTGAAAAAAAAGAGGTCAAAATTTAGGTATTTTTTTAATTTCACTATTTGTTTTGGTGATTATTATGCTTACATATTTCATTTCATTTCCTACTATAACATTTTAAGTTAATTCGACATTGCATTTTTGTTCGGGATGGACCGATGGAAGCTCCAATTTTCAAAATAATAGTAAATTACTAGCTTATACAAGAAAATAAAAATTGAGAGTCAACAATGAAGCAAATTCAACGACGAGGTGGAGGGCATTATTATTATTTTTTTTCTTTATTGAAAAAGAAAAATTAATCTCATGCTAACCATTCGAGCTGAGATTAGTAATATTATTCGTGAACGTATTGAGCAATATAACAGAGAAGTACAGATTATAAATACTAGTACCGTACTTCAGGTAGGCAACGACATTATTCGTATTTATGGTCTTCATGAAGTTATGACATGTAAAATAGTAGAATTTGAAGAGGGTACAATAGACGTTGCTCTGAATTTAGAATCAAATAATCTCGGTGTGTTATCAACGGGTGATGGTTTAATGGTACAAGAGGAAAGCTCTGTAAAGACAACAAGAAGAAGGACTCAGATACCGAAAGAAATGAAGTAATCCCTGGAATTATGCCTATAACCCTCCCACCCAGGATGAACTAATTCAAGAGATAGAGAAGGTTGAGAACATGAAACTTTTAGTATAAGAACCAACACCTCATAATCAAAGCCCGCGTATTGAAAGGCTGTAAACCGGACTTTGAAGCAGATAGGTCAAAAAAACAAGAGCGGTTATACGTTTCCCCAGCTAACAACTTTAGTGCAGAAGTCCTTTCTACTCCCATCCCGTCGGTACGAAATCTTTATTTATTGAATGATGGGTAGAGCGATGAGGCTAAGAAGTTTGTTTTACACGTTGAAGTTTTCATAGGTGAAGGCATACATTACAAAGTAATATTACTCCTTGTTTGAAACAAATTTCATGGAGGAAAAAATTTCAAATCATTGCAAATCAAAAGTATTCAATTCAATTTATTTATCGAATCATTTTTCTATATTTGGAAAAAAATTTAATATAAAAAAAATCAATTAATAATTGGCTAACATATTTTTCATAAATTTTTATTGAATGAATTTTCACAAAATCATGTCATCCCTAATATAATTTTCAATTTTCACATTATAAACTACATCTAAATGTGAGAAACTTCATTTATTTTTCTTTTCTCAAACATGAAATTTAAATAAATTGAATTAAATTCCACCCAAAGGGATTTCCAAACACACCGTTAAAATTAAGACTCTTTCTATAGTTGTTCAATTTCTTGATCTCATTTTGTGATAAAAATCTGGTCGAATTCAATTAAAATACGACAACATATTTGACTACTTTGCTATACATATACCTTCAGGTATTTAGACTTCAAGCCCTGTACAAATAAAAATTCATACCTCAGGTCTTTAGAATTTAACTTGATCAAAATTCACTCTATACTCTATTTCTTGGGGAATTTTTTTTAACTCGTATCAATGCTTATATCAAAATCACCCCTTTATAATTCATTAAAACTCTCTCAAATGATAGTTTATGAGCCTATTTATCCCATAATATTGAGAGAGTCATTTAGAATAATAGAAAAACCACAAGCACATAGCAAAATTCTCTAGGGAACCAAATGGCAAATCAAATGTACAATATATGTGGAACGATATTTACATATGAAATCACCAACTGTGCAAAATATTCATCTTTCTTTTATGCTCGCTGATACAAGGTATATGATGATTGGCTACGAATTCCCGATCAAAAGAGTCGCGTCAAGACCAAAGTAATATGCTAATGGGACGAAATGAAAGTTCACCTGAAATAAATGGATATTGGAGGAATGTCAATATCATTGTCCTCATCGTCTTCACATGCCACAACAACATCGAAATGTCGACGGTATGGAGGCAATTCTAGTTTCGCCACTTCTGTGACTAGATCCACGATCTTCCTGTCCATTCTTTCTTTATGCCTAGGGAACATGCTGTTGTACAGCAAGCAACTACCACATGAAATACTATAGGCCTGCAGGCCCTTATCCTTCAGCCATTGGATGAGTTCCCTCAAAGTAGGATTGTCTCGTAGGATCCACCTATCCCAAACGGTCCAGCTCATGTCACGATGCTTTACAACTTTGGGTGGAACAGGCTCAGCCATGGAAAACAGCGGTAGTGCTAGATTGGCGAATGTGTTTCGATAGTCTTCTACTTTATGGCCCCCATCAAGTACTTTGTACAGCTCCAAGCACACGAGACCAGTTGCCATTGCCGTGGAAGTTGCAATAGCAGGGATGATCCTTCCAGCAATGAACTTGGCTTTCAACTTGTCAACTTCAGGTATACCATAGTTCCTAGCTCTCATGTTGGCAAGCCCTGCTATAAGATCCATATGGAAATTTGAATCATCATCCTGCAGATTCCAGAAACTGGATCAACATAACCAAGTGATAGAAGTGCAAGCACAAATGTAACCAATTTTATTAGCGTATGGTACAATTTTACCCCCATAGTTTTTGAGGAAAATCATTACAACCCCTAACATTTTATTTTATTTTAGTTTCGGCGTCAACAATTTTCTCATAGCTCATTCATGAAAACACTATATTGCAATTACCGACAGATTTAAATTGTAATCTGTCAGAATTGTTAGTTAGTATTTATTTGAAAAAGGGCACAATTCAGTTAGAGAAAAAACTTTAAGGGAGAAACTGAAAAAAGAAATAAAACAACAGGAGTCAATTTCATTTTTTTCTTATTTTCAAAAACACTGGGGTTAATTTGTATCTTAACTCAACATTTATAAACTATCCACAACCCTTCGCTAAACTGAAAGAAAGTATTGTAAAAATGTTGAAAGGAAATTGACAAGAGCAAACCTTCTCAAACTGAATTGGCTTCATCCTGTATCCAGGTGGCAGATTCTTTCGACATTGCTCTAGTTTCATGATTAGTTCATTGATAATCACGGCATCATCCGAAGATGAAGTAGAGAGACTAGTAGCCTTTTCATCCGTTTCAATTTTCACACCTTTCTTTGGCTCAAATTCTGGCACCATCACTTTGTCAACAGCTTCAGCCAACATCTTAGTATTCTTAACCCAGTCTGGAACAGGGATTCCAAAAGTCTCTGCTCGTAGTATAGATGCTGCCATGATGAAATGGAGGTGACTGGGATCAGAAGATGAGAACTCAAGTGGACGAGGAAATCGTTTTGGGGCTGACCAGAATGGAGCCCCAGTACTAGTTACAGCATCTTCAGGAAATGTAAAAATTAATTGCTTCACATGATTAGTGAAATAATCTTCAAACCTGTTAGCAGAAGCAGCATATATGTCAGGAACACTAGACAAAAGAACATGTTCAATCATCATTTAAATGGCCAGGTAGTTGAAAGAAAGTACTTTAAACGAGCCCATGTAATGCAATCCTGGAATGTCTCGCATTTTTCCCTGTCAAGACACTCGATAACACGTTCCAATGTATCCCTTGCCTGAGCATCACCAGCATTGGCCATTGCTGTAGTATATTCAAATGGGTTGGACAAATAGGCATTCACCTCTGCTGGAATTTTCTCAAGCAAACCCTCAAACTCGGAACGAGCCCAGGTCAAGCAGTGGTCAATATTATGCGGGAATGAATGGACAGTGCACATAGGAGCTTGCTTCTCAGGTGGATCTCTAGAAGCACCATAATTTTCAGTCAGGTGAGGAATGACCATCTGGGTGTTGCATTTGGCACCCAGTGTTCCAGACTCGAGAAGTGGCTTCTGGAAGTACAAGCACCTCTGATCAACATATAATCTTGCATTGACATTGTCTAAAGCATTTATAACAACTGTTAATTTCTCCCAGAATGCATCATCAAAGACATTCTCAGTTTCAGGGCCGACACGATTTTGCAATGCTTCGATGTTGATGGAAGGATTTATTGACGCAGCAGCAGAAGCAGCAACAGTGGATTTGGCCTGTCCAATGTTCCAATCACGGAATAGAAATTGCCTACTTAGGTTACTCTTCTCTATTACATCATCATCTGTTATAGTCATCTTTCCCTCTTTCCCACATGAAACGCCCATCAATGCTACATTCTTCAAGAACTCACAACCCAGTGCACCAGATCCTACAATAAACACCACAGCATCCTCTAGTTTCTTCTGGAGCTTGGATCCAAAAACTGAAATTTGTGCATCATAACGGCTATTCAAGGGTTGAAAATCACTGGCATCCAAGTTTTCCGTAGGGAGTGCTTCCACTGAGTCAAAATAGAGAAACTGAACAACAGAAATGGAAAGGTTAGCAGATGTTCAGAGTGACTTGCAACAACAAAATGGAATCCAACTTCAGGAACAGGGAAGAAAGGGAGGGAGTAGAAATTCAAATGAGCTTGACCAACTATACACACACACACACCTGCAAGAGAGGATGAAACTTTCCAGAGCATGCTTTGACAACTTCTTGCCCCACAATACCACCAAACATAGCAGCCATTGGATTAAGTACAGCCCTGGCACCGAAGGCAAAGTGCCGCAAAAGTTTCGGATTAATGTCTTCAAGCCTTCCATCTCCCAAGCTTTCATTCAAATTACTGACCAAAGCTATAAGCTTCTGAGCATCATCTTCTGAACCAGTAACAGGGAAGCGACCTGACTCAGACAAAAACTTATCCAGTGCTTGAAATGCCAGGTGCAAGAGAGGTGGCCGATCAAACTTGGAATAATCAGTCAGGAGAAAATCGCCAGGATGTTTTAGTGCCTCCCGCAATGGCTTGAAGTTCAACACCTTGGGTTGCTTTACTTGTGTTACAATACCACCTTTCTCATAAGCACCAAAGGTTGAGGTGTCCTCTTCAAGAGTAAACGAGTAAGGCCTAACATTTGTAATCTTCCTTGGTTTTCCGTCATTTAATTCTGTCATTCCACGAACTTCAGAAAACACAACCAGATCCCCGTCCTGAAATTGAAGCCTCTCATCATCCACACATGATACCAATGCAAGCTTGTCATTGCTGATTGATGCAATTATACCTGTGTGTGGTTCCTCGCCATCAACATCAAAAACTGTAAATTCCGGTCCAAAGTCACAAAAAACTGAACCAAAAAGTCCTCTCACTTCGGCCTTAATAAAAGAGATAGGAGGATTATGACTATGGCAGTAGTCATTAAACTCAATGGCTTTGTCGAGATTGATATCAGTAAAAACGACAGCCTGCACCACCAGAAATTGTGGATGGATTCAGAATATGATGGGCGTAAATATACTAAATGGGCCCTGATGAAAGAAATAATATTAGCAAGTAACCCTCTGTGAAAATACTTAAAAATAATATCTAAGGGCCAATATTAATAGTTTTCTGCTCTCTTCAAAAGACACACATATGCAGAAGCATAATTTCATGGTAACTACAACTGATCTCATTATTTTTAACTTAAAACAAAGATTTTACCAGGAATCAATATAGATCTCTGTAACACTAGAATTCATCAAACATGTACCCTTTTATTTCATGCAAACATGTCTTCTACAGTAATCTGAAGAGTCAAAGTTCCAAACCGAGTTAACACTAGAATTCTTCAATGCCCAAAACATTAGGGACACAGTGTACTCCTAGTCAAGTAAGGGTAATGATTCCCACAACCATTGATAACTTATACTTCCAAATATATTAATTCTATCAAAAGTAATTCCACATTTCAGTAGAGCACAATTTCATTCCTGTACTGATACTTCTTAATTTTGAAAAAAAAGGTAATTGCAGAATTTACTATTTATAGATCAACTTTAAGACCTTTATACTTTCTTTCGTATCCAAACAAGATGAAGGAGAGAAGGTTTATCTTTCTACATTCTTTTCTTCCCATGCATATTGTTCCAATGGGATGTCTTCCAAGCAAATTGTAAACATGTGGTTTTTCATAATCAAATGGAAGTAATAACCTATAGGCCATCTGTCCTTTATGAACAACATGCAACAGTTCATTAGTATTAAAAAAATAGTTGAGAACGTAATTATACAGCGACATGAAAAAAATGGACGAAATGGAAGCACCTGGAACTCTGACAACTTTTCTTTCGTCAATCCTGTAGTCAAGGTAGAAACCACCACTGCATTATTAAGTTCTTGCAACTTGGGAAGAGAAGCTAATGCCCTGTTTTTCCCTATATCACTCTCTGAAAAGTTGAAATTACTGGATAAATCCCACAGCTCTACTGCACCTTCATCATGCAACGTTACGGACTTAACCCCAGCAAGAATGAGGTTTTTAGCTGCATCAAGAAGATACATACATCAAAAAGAGTGTCAATAACTTGACCTCAATTAAGAGAATAGTTTCTTTTAGTCCTGCCCGCCTATATCTCAGTGTTGTTAAAGGTGCCAGAGGCGCTTAGGCTAGGCGAGGCGAGACACCAGAGCCTCAAGCCTCCCTTGGCGAGGCGCCTTCAATGAGCGCCTCAGCCTAGGCACTGGACATCGACAAGGCATGCTTCTGTAATTTTGAATCTTCTTTTGGAAATTTTTAATGCTGTTTGTAAAAGGAAAGTAGGAAACGTTAATGATGGGAAGGATTTGGAAAGAAAATCATAATTTTAGGAAATAGTACCATAAATATTGATCTGGCTTTAAAAAAATATACGACTTCTGAAACATATTTAAGGAAAGCAAACGAATAGGAAAGTCAGATTGCATAATATTAATTGGGGAGATAAGATAGTTGTTTCTCTCTTAATTAAGAAGGAATTACAGAAGATTTGGAAAGATTAACTGCAAAATCAGCAAAGGTTTAGTAGAAACAAAAATAACAAGGAAAAAACACACCAAAGACAGCAACTTTTGGCTAGAAACCTGCAAGTTTTTTTTTTTTTTTTTTTTTTTTTGATAAATTTGGATTTTGAAGAGGTTGAGGATTGAACTCACAACCTCCCACCTCCACAATGGGAGATGTACCAAGCTACAAGGTTAGTGAAACTTTACAAGAAACAATAGAACAAGGAATAGAACTAAAACACAATTAGCTTATAAGTAAAAAAAGGAAGATTGTTTGGAGAATATCAAAATCAACAAGTCGTGTTTTTTTAGACTGTGAATGCAGATTCCTTTAGCTTGCTCAAATTACTTCATTTACTTTCCTTTGATAGGTTTTTCAGACTTAAAAATAATCCCAACACTTATGTGATTCAGTATTTTATTTCCTGAAACTTCAATGCTGTTTTATTAAGGTTTTACCCCTTCTTTCTTAAGTAGTGCCTCACTTCACTAAGGCAAGCACCTAGCACCTCAGGCGATTTGAGATCCCATCGCCTAAAGGGCGCCTAGCACCTTTAACAACACACGCCTTCAACACAGATAGGCTTTCCTTCTAATTGTTCCTCTCTCTCAAAGTGATAATCATAATCATAATCATGAGCAAAAGCAAACTTAAAGTAACAGCTACAAAAGAACATTAACAAACAAAATACATTGGAAAAAGAAATTACATCTCAAAGAAAGGACAACATATCTTCTAGCAGATATCACTCAGGCACCATGGTACAGCAGAATATTACACTACCCAAAGAAAAGGCTGACCAATAGTTTGACATTTTAATTGTAGTGGCTGGAAAAGTTTCTAGAAAGCACAGTGTTCTAAACACAATTTCCACAAATTGCACCACAAATTCTCTAAAAACAAACCATATCACTGAGCCATTGACATATAAACTACCACATAGATAATTCAGGGAAACAGGGAAGCAAGACTGAACTCAACAATTCAGCCCACGTAACTGATGGGAAGCTCAAAGATCAAATGAACAGAGTGATCCCTTAAATCCCAAATATCAAACATCAGTCAAGAAGGTGGCGACCATTAAAGAAAAGTACCAAAAGAAAATATAAAATAACACAAAAGAAATAGTTCACTTGTGTGTACATACCAATCTCTGCACCAAGACCCTGCATGCCAGAGACAAGGACATTTGAGGCAAAAAGCCGCCGCATAGTCTCACGGCCGTACACCGCGAGCTGCCTGCTGTGCAAATCCTCATCAATATCTGTCGAATTTACATCACCAGGTGCCATAATCAGACTGCTGCTGCTATCTTCGAAGCTGATACTGTTGTTATTCTTGCTGTTGCCCACGATGCTAGTGTTACCGTTTGTAGTGGTGTTGTTAGCTGTTGATTCAATAAAGCAGCTGATATGATGCTTCTTGATGGAGGAAGAAGAAGAAGAAGAAGATGAATCAATTCTATTGTCCTCTACTTGCTGTTGTACAAGCACGCCTTCAACAGGTCGCTTTTTTGGAAGCATAAAGTGCAATAAACTGCCAAATAAGCCGCAAAACCCCACAGAAATCAATACAACGGGAACCAAACGAGAGAATTTAGCATTAGAAAACATTAAGGCCAGAAGAATTGGTGCGAAAACTACAAACCCTAACCCTAATTTAACAAGCAACATGACGGTTGATTCCGATTCCAAGGTGAAAGTGATAAGGAAAAGATAGATTAATTTCCAGTAATTGAATGACACAAGGTAAGGAAACGTACCAATTAGGACTGTGATTAAGCCAAGAATAGTATCTAAAGTGGAGCGAAGAAATGACTAATTTTGTAGATCATTGAATGAAGCTTGTGGATTAATTAGTGTATTCATTCTTATGTGTATAGATACGATAAAGGGTACTTTTGGATTTCCACGCGGTGTACGAGTGGCATGTGCTGAAAAATGCTTGTCCTAACAAAATCAAAATCACCTGGCTTGTGTTGGTTGAAAGATTTGTGAATCTCCCTTGATTGTATTATAGATAATTAGGGTATATATGTACAAGATACAGAATGGGCCTAAATGTATGGACAAAGTACAATACAACACAATTATAAGTACAATAATTACTCTATCACATCCTTGCAAATGAAGCTAGATTAATCACGGTCAACTTGGCACGAAGAGGTTAAAAGCGGAGTTTGGAGAGACCCTTGGTTAAGATATCAGTTGGTAGCTCTAGTGTAGAGATGAGGCGAACACAAAGCTGGCGGTGAGCAACTTTATCACAAACAAAACGGAAGTCAAGTTCCAAGTGCTTTGTGCGGTTGTGAAACATAGGATAGGATTGGCACTTAAATAGGTGGCTCTCAAATTATCATACCTAACGGTAGGAGCAGTTGGACGAGGGAAACCAAGCTCCGTGAGTAGGGGTGTCAATTCATGTTCACGGGTCGTATTCGTGTTGTGTTTAGGTACTTTGTTGACATGTTTAAGTTCGACACAAACATGACCCGTTTAATTTTAACACGATTAATTGAAACACAAATACAACACGACACAACCCCTTTTACATTATTAATAAAAAAATCAATTATACGTTTGTGATGCCGGGTCTATCATCCGGGTATCGTAATGCGGGTCCCTTGCCCAGATTCCTGGAAGGCATGTAGCTAGTCTTAGAGGCCAGGTCCGGGACGAATTGTTTTCACCTGATCAGGGGTTTTGGAAGGTGTGTGATGGAGTCCATATGGAAGGACTTATGTCTCATATGGAGTCTAGGGTTGAAGTCTTTTAGTCCAACCAGGATAAGAGCCTTGGAGTACTCCTAGCTCAAGGCAAACTCTACCATTGGCCTTATAAAAGGAGGGAGTGTAGAGGTAAATCGATTCATTCTAACAAAAACTGACTAAAATCAAGCTAATATAGCCAAAGATTAACATAATCAGGGTTGACTTGAGCATCGGAGTCTAACCCAAAGGTTATCGATGTCTCACTTTTATTGTCTTGTAGTAGCATATCCAGATCCGGCCCGGCACACCTCAAGCCTAGATCTCTAGAGGGATTTGTACTGAATCCATCATTTGGTGCGGTGAACGTGGAACGATTGAATTATGGCTTCATCAGGTTCCGCCAGTATGACAACTTCAAAGGTCACCAGAGACAGCTCTCTCACAGCCATGACAGCCCCACCCTTGACGACACTAAACTCATCGATGTCCCCCCAGGCAGTGATGATTAACCGCATCGTGAAGCCTCAGCCCTGCCGACGCCAGAGACCTCAGACAGGTAATCTTTTGAATTCAGAATTTCGGCATGGCAGGTTCATCCATCAGCAGTAGCACATCCCCCCTGATCACAGGCATGGCAGGCGACCTGGGGACAGGAACGGCCAGGAATTGTTGGTGTGCCCTAGTTCTTATGACATTGGATTCTTGTATTTTGTATTATACATTAAGACTCATTATATGAATACATTATTTGCTTCACATTAATAAGGCAATTAATATATTTCATTTATATCTTATGCTATAATATGAGTAGAGTATCCATTGATTGATAATCATAAAACCTATCCCAGGTCTGTTCTAATCATGGGAACGAATAGAACGACAGACTTGTATATTTGATGACTGTATGGCAGTTCTTAATTAGCCATAATACTTGTATAGTCAGTCATAAATATAGGTACATGTCGTTGACATGGGACTGGATCGATCCGCACAAGAAAGCCACATGGTTATTGTGTCATAGGTCTTTCTTGAGTAGGTCTCTTTTGTCCTCAGACCAGATTTCATTATAGTGTCAATATGGAATCTAGTTCACTTTGACATGCGCCTAATAGGTCTGTAAAAGGATGCTAAATACGTGTATGATTGGGTTGACCAGTGAACATATTGATACTGATGATGCAGTGATGGAATTGCCACTTGGATAACACCAAGATGATGTCACTGGCCAATTGATGAGTGGGACTGATAAGTGTATAGTCATACCCAAATAAGTCGGTTGCTTATTTGATTAATCAGTTAACTTAAGATCAAGAAATATAATAAACAGTAGAAGAGGATGACGGACACCATGCCTCTTGTTTATTCATATTGATATCTTTTGGCAAAGGACACTATGAGATTACTACCGGGTGAGTGTCTTTTATAAACTGCTGCATCTCTGTCTTAATTGGGAGCTACAATAATTTGCTAGAATCCACTTACAGTCTGTGGGCCTTGGGCCTACTGCTAACATAAAGATAGACTCATAGGATCATGCACATAGATCAACTGAGCCGGAACTTGTAGAAATTGTACACATAATATGCATTGGAAGAAATGCGTTAATTAATTAGTTGACATTCGGTGTCAAGATAATTAATTAACACTAAGTTGATTTAATTTAATTAATAGCTTTGCATAATGTAATTAATTAACTTATCAATTAATTGAATTACATAAAGTAAACAATTAATTAAATAATTTTCCTAAGTAGGAAAATTAAATACATATATTGTATTTACTTAAGTGTGATTTAATTTTATTTAGGGGTAATTAAATTTAGCCAAATGGAATTAAATTACATAGTATATACTTTTTAATTAAAGTTTGTTTATGTAATTATAATCCTAGTGGGCTTGGGTTTAATTAACCTAATCAAAACCCAATTAGACAATGAGTCTATATAAGGGCACACTTAAGGAAGAAAACCTAACCCTAACTCTATTTTATTTGCTGGAAATTTTAGCCCCAAAACAGCCACAATTTACAGCAATAATTCTCCATTCCTTCCGCTTCTTCGGCTAGCACCAATTTCCGTTTGATAGTTGGTCGTGCACCGAATTGTGGAGATCTTTTCTGCTTAAAGATTCGATTCTATAGTAGTCTCTATAAGAGACAGATTTGGTGAGTGAATCTCTCTTGATTCAAATTGATTTTATTCCAATCAATGGTATTCGGACACGATAGGTGGATTCTAGGAAAATTTTAATGGTGTAATTTCAGCTGCGCCACATTATTTTTCCGATGATGAATCCCAACAGTTGTATGAGAGCCTAGGTTTTGTCCGTTAGACTGATTGGAATTCATTTTTAATTGTGTTCTTGAAGAAAGAATAGGTTTCAAGAATGGTTTTTCGGGTTTTTGATATTTTTTTCCTGATTGGTTTTATCGATTCTTTCCACTGTTAATTTTAATTTCGGATTCATTGAATTGATTATGCTTGCTTTTTTTTTTTTTTTTTGTGTGGCTGGATTTTTTTTTAATAAAAAAAGAATATGTATTTGGGCTTCGATTTGGAATCACAATTGCGATTCCAAATTGCAGCTGCTGCTGCCGACAGCAGTGCTACGCGTGGGATTTGGGTCCGGTTTTGGATTTTACGGGTAATTTTTTTTTATCTCAGACCCGTAATCCAAATTAAATTAAAATGTTTTATTTTAAATTAAGTTGTATTTAAATTGTTTATTATGTTGGCATGCATATTTAATTTAATTATTTTGCATATTAAATTGAATATGGACTTTGTGAAATTGACCCAATAAACCATGACACCGATTAAAATTTGGAGTGCTAAATTTTAAATTTGTGACAACCCGAATTCCAGTGGGAGCAAAATTATTAATTTTGCATTAATGGATGTTATCCATTGGGCCTTTATAGGCCTTAGTCACATGTGTTGAAATTGGCAATTTCACCCTAAGTAACTCAGCTTAACATTTATATTTATAATTTGGAATGTCATGATCATGCATCATATTGGTATGTATGTACACGACAGGTACTTTTTTTGAAATGTGATGTTGAGTTATATGGGTTCTAAATAATTATTGGTTGTAATTTGATTTTGGGAAATATGGCCTGCGTGCCATTTCTTTTATTTTGATGTAATTTTAGAATAGATTTTATTTAAAATAAAATTGCTGTAATTGCATTAAGTATGGAGGAAGGCCCAGATGGAGCAAGCCCATGATGGGAGCCTAAGAAGGATTGCAATCCGGCCCATGAAGAATTAGATAGGATATCTAGTTTTTCATTAGGTTGTAATTAAAGGCCCATAGGATCTCATTTATTTTAAATTAATTATGTTATTGCATTTGACATATGATATGGATGTATGGATCACCAGATTATAACCCGCGTATATGCATGCTAAGCCGTATGACTTAATTTTAATCCGAAAATTAAAATATTGAGTCATTTAAAAGTGCTACCCATATTCATACCTCTTCCTCCCATTGATGCTGCAATGTGCGTCATGCCCTATCTGGGGACATTGTAGTATTCGGTAGGCCGTCGAGGGTTAGGATAGTTAGTATGGTTAACATGTAAATGGTGGTTTGACTCAACATAGGTAGCATCAACTTAGAGCGGGCCCTAAGCACAGATGGGTAAAGTGTCAATAAGCTCATCAAACCAAGAGTCCTTCGTGGAAGGATTGGATAGGTTGTCCCACCAAACAAATCAATGGTTGGTTAGCGAGCCCTAGTTCGGCCTGTCATTGATAAGTTGTGGATCTTGGTCAAGTTAGCTAATTAACATCACCAACGAACAAATTAAAATCAGATTATTAATTTGAATTGGCATAAAGTCCTTTATTTCTAACTGAAGCAATGATTTCTTCCATGTAGATTATTCCCATTTTCACATAAGCAATTTAAATGGCTGCAACAAACAACAACTCACTCTCACTTATGTCACTCCTGGAGAAGGAGAAGCTTTCAGGGACTAAATTCCTAGATTGGGCTAGGAACTTGCAAATAGTTCTTAGACAAGAATCCGAGGAGTATGTACTGAATGCTCCTTTACCAGCTGGCCCTCTTAGAGGTCGAGGCGTCACCACAGCGATGGTTGAGCAGTATGACCGGTATGTAAGGGACGACTGTGATGGCTTGTGCCTTATGTTGGATAACATGGCTTCTGATCTTTAGAAGCAATTGATGGAGCAACATGCTTTATGAGGTGATGGATCAGCTTAAAAAGATGTTTCAAGATCAGGCTCGTCAGGAACGATACTTGACCACTAAGGCACTTTGCACGACTGCAATGGCAGCCAAGACTTCTGTTAGCACTCATGTGCTAAAGTTGAAGGGGTATATCTGCTAATGTGCCCTAGTCCAAATGGCATTGGTTCTTGTTTTGTATTATACTTCATATTTGGATATTTTGTATTATAGATTTTGTGTTGAAAAAAAGGCATGAATCTATTTATTCATATCTTGTGCTATTTATAAATAAAGTATCCAATGATTATAACCATACTAAAGTAAACCAATGTAGGTCATTAGATTATGAGACCTTTTAGTAGAGTTGAAGTTATAATCATAAAGATATCCCTAGTCTGTTCTAATCATAGGAATGAATAGAACAAAAGACTAGCATATCCTTGACTGGATGGCGGCGTCTCACCAGCCATTGGACATGGAATGTCAGTTAATGATATGGTACATTTTGGGTTGCATGGTACTAGATCGATCCGCCACGAGCACACCACATGGTTCGATCGTCATAGGTGTTTCTTGGGTAGGTCTTGTTATTATCCTTAGAACTGATGTTCATTGTAACATAACATGGGATCTCATACACTTGGATATATGCCTAATGGGCCCATAACAGGGTGTCAAGTATGGGTATGTTGGGTGGGCCAGTGAACATGTTGATGTTGATAGTGAAGTTGACGGAATTGCCACTCATTGTCCCTTAAGATGACATCACTAGCCATTTGATGAGTGGGACTGACAAGTGTATGGCCATACCTGAATAAGTTGGGATACTTATTCGTTAG
The DNA here is from genome assembly GCA_039660915.1 of Euphorbia tirucalli. Classification (NCBI taxonomy): domain Eukaryota; kingdom Viridiplantae; phylum Streptophyta; class Magnoliopsida; order Malpighiales; family Euphorbiaceae; genus Euphorbia; species Euphorbia tirucalli. Next base: position 13,452,947 of record CM077635.1, on the reverse strand, counting down.
GTTTAGTCCACTCGGTATCAAGAAATAAATAAGCATATAAGAGGATGACAGGGCCATGCCTCTTGCTTATGTATCGATGTTAGTTGGTTAGGTATATACAAGATCACTATCGGGTTATTTTCACATTAGACTGCAAGTCTTCGGCTTAATTGGGGGCTGTAACGGTTTGCTAGAACCCACTTACAGTCTGTGAGCCTTGGGCTCATTGCCAACATAAAGACGGACCCATAGGATCGTACACATAGAATGAATGAACGTTGATAAATAGGAATTGGAACGGAAACCAAAGTAATTGAGTTATTGACATTAAGTTATGTCATAATTAATTCAATTATAAAGGGAGAAATTTATTTATTTGATTAATTAATTACATATAGTAAGTAATTAATTAAATAAAATAATATTCCTTGGTGGAAATAAAAAATACAATGGTTGTATTTATTAAGACTGACTTTAATTTAACTTTGGATTATTTTAATTTGATGAAATTGTATTTAATTGTATCAATTAGGATTTTATAATATGGTTTTATTTAATCGTAATGATATAAGGTAAATCAATTAAATTAAATTAAATAATTTATAGGTTTAATTAAAATCCTAGTAGGCTAAGGAGTATATATACTAAAGGAGTATATATAAGAAGCCTTAACCTAATTCTCCCTAACCCTGATAGAGAATTTCGGCTAGCATTAAAAAAATTACAGCAGCCCCCTTTTGCACTTTTTCTTGGTTTTCGTTCAATCCGTTCACTAGTACGAGTCCCGTTCGAGAGTCATTTGTGTACCAGATTATGGAGAAAACGCTTTTGGGTTTCTGCAGCAGTCTCTAGAGGAGACAGTTAAGGTGAGAAAATTTATTTTCTCCGTTCTTGATTTTATTCTATTAATCTACATGTATCTTGGGCTTTGGAATCGAGAAATTTTAATCGGTATTCCGCCTCACGTTTAATTTTTCCTGTGACGATTACCTCCAGTGGCATCAGAGCATAGGCTCATGTTCCGATTAATAGAGTGATTGGTATTAGGGTTCTTGGTGTTTGATTTAATTTTATTGAAATTGGTTTTCAATTTGATTTTATTTGGAACCCTAATTCATGTTTTGGGGTTTTAATTATTTTTCCCAAAGTTTTTTTCATTTATTGGTTTGAATTAAAAAAAAAAGTTAATTTGGCCATATTGGAATGATTCCAATCTAGCCAAATTAGGGCTGCTTGCCGCAACAGGTAATAAACCTTCTGCAGCACGTTGCTGCTGCTGGCAGCAGGCTGCCGCGTGGCAGCGCTGTTATATCCAGACAGTAGCGCTGACGCGCGGAGTGCGGGTCCGATTTGGATTTTACGGGTATTTTTTTCGGACCCTATATGAATTTTTAAATTAGTTTTAAAATTCACATGATTTTATTTTCGCGATTGGATTCGTGTGGTTTCTTGTGTGATTTAATTCATGCATATAATTTAATTTTTTGGTTAAAATTAAATTGGTTAATGAAATTGGTCCAATTGGCCCTTGGCATGGGTTGAGAATTGGACGGCTATTTTGGGTCCGTGACCAAGCATCGGTTATGGATGGTAGAATCGACGATTTCACAAACGGCTGGACATAATTAATTAAAATTGGAATTGCCATGTTCATGTATTTTAATACATGTATGTATATTGATATTTACTATGTGTTTATAATTTTCTATGCTTGGTTGTATGAATTTGAGCACTATTGGGCCTTAGATGAAGTTGGGTTGTAAAAGTTTATTTTGGGAAATATGACCTGCGTGTCGTTTTATTTTATTTTGATATAATTTTATTTAATTTATATTTTGTAAATTTATTTGTAACTGCATCAAATCATTGGAGAGGAAGCCTATTGGTTCCAAGCCCAAGAGGAGTTTGCAAGCCCCCCCATTGGATCTCTAGTATAGGCTTACTAATTATTCATTAGATTGTAAAATAGTGCCCATAGTGTCTCTTTTATTTATATACATATTTTATGCTTATGTCAATTGTATATACATATGTATGAATGTATGTTTAGCCATTCCAATCACCCGCGATTATGCATGCTAAGCCGTTATTAATCAATCCAATTAAATATTGAGTCGATTAAAAGTGCTTTCCACATTCAAACCTTGTCGGTTTTTGAATGAGGCAATGTAGGCTGTGCCTCCCTGGGTACATTGTATTATTCAATTACTGTATAGGGTTAAGGTACTAGGTACGCTCAGCACTTAAATGGTGGTTAGACTCAATATGGGTAGTAGGATAAGCTCCTGGCACTAAGCACAGATGGGTAAGTGCCAGTAAGCCCATCAAACCAAGAGTCCATAGGTTGGGATTGGAGGGAGTTCCTACTTAAATAGTTAAGGGTTGGTTGACAAGCATCCGCTTGGCCAATTCTTAATGAAATATGGATCTTGGTCTTGTAACCATACATCACCAGCGAATTAATTAAAATGGATTGTTAATTAACATGGTTAAAATAATAAAGCCCTTTATTAATCACTCTGCAATTTTTCTGTGCAGATAATCACTTAAAATGGCTGGTAATTCATTTTCACTGCGATCACTCCTCGAAAAGAAGAAACTATCTGGGCCTAACTTCCTAGACTGGGCTTGACAGCTAAGAATAGTGTTGAGATAAGAGTCCAAGGAATATGTGCTAGATAGGGCCTTACCGGCCACACCGCCTGTAGGTCGAGGGGTTACTCAAGCTTAAATTGAGGAGTACGACCTACATAGGAGGGATGATAGAGATATGTCTTGCCTCATGTTGGGCACGATGGTTCCTGAGCTGCAAAAACAGTTCATGGACTGTCAAGCCTATGCGATCATAGATGATATCAAAAGGATGTACCAAGATCAGGCACGTCAAGAAAGGTTCTTGACAACTAAGGCACTCAGCACCTGTAGGATGGCAGTTAGGACATCTGTAAGCACCCATGTGCTTAAGATGAAGGGCTATATGGATGCATTGGCCCATCTCGACATGCTAATCCCGCAGGAGTTGGTGGTAGACATCATCTTAGGATCCCTTCTTGAGTCTTATGATCAGTTCATCATGAACTATCACATGCAGGGCATGGACAATACTGTAGCTGAGCTACATGGAATGCTCAAGCTTACTGAACAATCTGTCAAAAGGACTCCACTGGTCCTGCTAGTAAACAAGGGGAACACCCCTGCTATGAAGGGCAATGGCAAGGCTAAAGCTAAAGCCAAGGCTAAGAACGCTAAGCTAGGGCCCAAGGCCAAGGTGCTCCCGAGGATGTGTGCTTCGAATACAAGTAGAAAGGACACTAGAAAAAGACATGTCCAAGGCTCGTGGGAGAGAAAGTGAAGAACCAGGGTAGTTCTTTAGGTATATATGTTATTGACGTTAACCTCATTGTTTTGACATCTTGGGTGTTGGACACTAGATGTGGTTCTCACATTTATTGTAATGTGCAGGGACTGAGAAATAGGAGGTTATTGGGATCCAGAGAAATATATCTTCGAGTCGAGAATGGTGCTAAGGTTGTTGTGATCGAGATTGGAGACTTCTACTTAGAGATGCCCACTGGATTGGTTTTGATTTTGAAAGATTGTTATTTTGTACCTGTCATGTGTAGGAATATTATTTCAGTTTCAGTCTTGGATATTTCTGGATTTGTTTTCAATATTGGTTTTGAAAAAATTGATATTGTGAAAGACAATATTATTTATGAAATGCTTTTCTAAATAATTGTCTATATATCCTAGACTTAAATCAAAACAATCCAATCTATAACATAAACACTAAGAGGGTTAAGCCTAATGAACTTAATCCTGCTTACTTCTGGCACTGTTGTTTAGGCCATATAAATGAGAAGCGCATTGCTAGACTTCATAAAACTGGAATGCTAGGGTCATTTGACTTGGAGTCTTATGACACATGCGAATCTTGTTTAAGAGGCAAAATGACAAAGGCGCCTTTCAACAAGAAAGCTGAGAGGGGCTTGTTGGAGCTAATACACTCGGATGTGTGTGGGCCCATGAGCATTAGTGCTAGAAATGGTTTTCACTACTTTGTTACTTTCATAGATGACTTTAGCAGATATGACCATGTCTATTTGATGAAGAACAAGTCCGAAACCCTTGATAGGTTCAAGGAGTACAAGAACGAAGTGGAGAACCAACTAGGCAAGACTATTAAGGCACTTCGGTCTAACCGAGGTGGCGAGTATATGAGCCTAGAGTTTGATTCATTCTTGAGAGAGTATGGGATAATCTCACAGCTCACTCCTCCTCGAACACCCTAATGGAATGGAGTGTCAGAAAGGAGGAATAGGACCTTGTTGGACATGGTCTGCTCGATGATGAGTCAAACCACTCTCCCAACATCCTTCTGGGGATATGAAATAGAGACAGCTACATTCACACTTAACCGTACACCGAGTAAGGTAATTGAAAAGATGCCATATGAAATATGGATGAGCAAGGAGCCCAATGCCTCTTTTATATGGATTTGGGGTTGTGAGGCCTATGTCAAGAAATTGACAAGTGGCAAGCTAGACTCCAAAACTGAAAAGTGCCTGTTTGTGGGTTACCCCAAGGAAACAAGGGGATATTACTTCTACATCCCTACTGAGAATAAGGTGTTCATAGCATGAAAGGGTGTCTTTCTTGAAAAAGAGTTCATCTCCAAGAAAGACAGTGGGAGCAATATTGAGCTAAGGGAAGTTCAAGATCCACAAGCACCTATATGAGATAGCTCGGAGATCGAACCAGAACCTCAAGCAATTGAGGAATCTGAACTGATCACACATAGAAGGTCTGGTAGGGTCTGTCATCAACTCGAGAGATATGAGTTTCTCGTAATCGATGATGGGAATCTTCTAGTCTTTGACTAAGAAGAACCCAAGACCTACCAGGAGGCTATTGAAAGCCCACAGTCAGCTAACTGGCATATAGCCATGGAAGCTGAGATGCAATCGATGCACGATAACCAAGTTTGGAATTTGGTTGATCCACCTCCGGGTGCTAAGGTAATAGGTTGCAAGTGGTTTTTCAAGTTAAAGGCTGACAATACCTTCAAAGGGCAATTGGTGGTGAAGGGTTTCAGACAAGTCCAAGGAATTGACTATGATGAAACCTTCTCACCAGTTGCAATGTTCAAATCCATCAGGATACTACTTGCCATAGCTGCATGGTATGATTATGAGATATGGTAGATGGATGTTAAGACCGCTTTTCTGAATGGAAAGCTACTCGAGGATGTGTGCATGACCCAACCTGAGGGTTTTATTGATCTAAAGTATCCTAACCGGGTATGCAAGCTTCAAAGGTCCATTTATGGATTTAAGCAAGCTTCTCGGAGTTGGAAGCTGAGATTCAATGAGGCTATTAAGGAATATGGCTACATACAGAATCCAGATGAGCCTTATGTGTACAAGATGGTTAGTGGGAGTGTATCTACATTCCTAGTCTTATATGTAGATGACATCCTTCTCATTGGAAGCGACATATTAACACTGCAAGGGGTCAAGCAGTGGTTGAATAAGTGCTTCGCAATGAAGGACTTAGGAGAAGCTAAGATTATCTTAGGGATTAGGATCTATAGGGATAGATCTAATCCGCTTCTGGGCCTAAGTCAGGCCTCTTACCTAAACAAAGTTCTGAAAAGGTTTAACATGGATAAGGCAAAGAAAGGTTTCTTGCCTATGCACCATAGGCTCAAACTAAGTAGGAACAATGGTCCTAAGACAAAGGAGGACTAAGAGAAGATGTAGACGATCCCATATGCTTCGGCTATAGGATCTATCATGTACTCCATGTTATGTGCGAGATCGGATGTCACTTTTGCACTGAATATGCCTAGTCGATACCAGTCAGATCCCGGGGAGGATCACTAGACGGTAGTCAAGGCAATCCTTAAGTACCTTAACAGGACTAAGGCTAGCTTCTTGGTGTATGGAGTTCAAGAAGAGATGTCATTATCAGGGTACACTGAAGCAAGCATTGAGACCAATCAGGACGAAAACCAGTCGTAGTCTGGTTATGTCTTCCTATTGAATAGCAGGGCCATCAGTTGGAGGAGCTCAAAACAGCCAACAATCATCGATTCTACCATAAAAGCTGAGTACATTTCTGCATGTGAAGCTACAAAGGAAGCTGTTTAGATGAAGAAGTTCATCACTGAGTTAGGAGTAGTTCCATCTATCCTAGACCCAGTGAATGTCTTCTGTGACATCAATAGGGCCATCGCATAAGCTAAGGAGCCTCGGTCACATAAGAAATCCAAACACATACTCAGGAAGTTTCACCTCATCCGAGAGATCATAGACAGAGGAGACATTTCACTGCAGAGAGTTGACACCGGGAACAATGTCGCTGATCCGTTGACCAAGGTGCTGCCACAGGGACAACACGAGGGTCATACTAAATATATAGGGATTAGGACAATGCATAGTTGGAACTAGTACAAGTGGGAGATTGCTGGTGTGCCCTAGTCCAAATGGCATTGGTTCTTGTTTTGTATTATACTTCATATTTGGATATTTTGTATTATACATTTTGTGTTGAAATAAAGGCATGAATCTATTTATTCATATCTTGTGCTATTCATAAATAAAGTATCCAATGATTATAACCATACTAAAGTAAACCAATGTAGGTCATTGGATTATGAGACCTTTTAATAGAGTTAAAGTTATAATCATAAAGATATCCCTAGTCTGTTCTAATCATGGGAATGAATAGAACCAAAGACTAACATATCCTTGACTGGATGGTGGTGTCTCACCAGCCATTGGACATGGAATGTCAGTCAATGATATGGGTACATGTTGGGTTGCATGGTACTAGATCGATCCGCCACGAGAACACCATATGGTTCGATCGTCATAGGTGTTTCTCGGGTAGGTCTTGTTATTATCCTTAGACCTGATGTTCATTGTAACATAACATGGGATCTCATACACTTTGATATATGCCTAACGGGCCCGTAATAGAGTGCCAAGTATGGGTATGTTGGGTGGGCTAGTGAACATGTTGATGTTGATGTTGATAGTGAAGCTGACGGAATTCCCAATCAGCGTCCCATGAGATGACATCACTGGCCACTTGATGAGTGGGACTGACAAGTGTATGGCCATACCCGAATAAGTTGGGATACTTATTTGTTAGGTTCATTCGACTAGGCATCAAGAGATAAATAAGCATATAACAGGATGACAGGGCCATGCCTCTTACTTATGTATCGATGTCAGTTGGCAAGGGCTATACAAGATCACTACCGGGTTATGTTTCATATTAGACTGCAAGTCTCTGTCTTAATTGGGGGCTGTAACGGTTTGCTAGAACCCATTTACAGTCTGTGGGCCTTGGGCCCACTGCCAACATAAAGGCAGACACAGGATCGTACACATAGAATGACTAAACATTGACAAATCAGAATTGGAACGGAAACCAAATTAATTGAGTTATTGACATTAGGTTATGTCATAATTAATTCAATTATAAAGGGAGAAATTTACTTGATTTGATTAATTAATTACATGTAGTAAATAATTAATTAAATAAAATAATATTTCCTCGGTGGAAATAAAAAATGCAAAGGTTGTATTTATTAAGGCTGACTTTAATTTAACTTTGCGTTATTTTAATTTGATGAAATTGTATTTAATTGTATCAATTAGGATTTTATAATATGGTTTTATTTAATCCTAATAATATAAGGTAAATCAATTAAATCAAATTAAATAATCTATAGTTTTAATTAAAATCCTAGTGGGCTAAGGAGTATATATACTAATGGAGTCTATATAGGAAGCCTTAACCTAATTCTCCCTAACCCTAATAGAGAATTTTGGCCAGCATTAAAAGCCCCCTTTTGCACTTTCTCTTGGTTTTTGTTCAATCCGTTCGCTAGCACGAGTCCCGTTTGAGAGTCATTCGTGTACCGGATTGTGGAGGAAATGCATTTGGGTTTCTGCAGCAGTCTCTAGAAGAGACGGTTAAGGTGAGAAAATTTATTTTATTCGTTCTTGATTTCATTCTATTATTCTACATGTATCTTGGGCTTTGGAATCGAGGAAAATTTTAATCGGTATTCCACCTCACGTTTAATTTTTCCCATGACGATTCCCTACAATATTGATACACTTGCTCCCCTCGGCTCACCAGTTCTGTAGGACTTGGTAGCAGACATTATTCTCGGGTCACTTTTTGAGTCTTACATCCAGTTTATTACGAACTACCATATGTAATGGTGAACAAGGGCAATAGGCCCATTGCAAAAGGAAAGGCCAAATCTAAAGCCAAGGTTAAGGGAAAAAAGGTGGTGGCCCAATCTAAAGCAAGGGTTGCTTCTCCTGACGATGTCTGCCTTGAGTGTCATAAGAAGGGGCACTCGAAGAGCTCATGTTCGAAGCTAAGGGAGCAACTGAAGGGCAAAACTGTTGCTTTAGGTATTTATGTTGTTGAGATAATTTGGCTATTTCTACATCTTGGGTCTTATACACTGGATGTAGATCTCATATTTGTTCAAATGTGTAGGGTCTAAGAAATAGGAGATTACTAGGATCTGGAGAAGTAGATCTTCAAGTCGGAAATGGTGCTCCGGTTCAGGCCATGGAGATTGGAGATTATTTCTTAGAGATGCCTAGTGGACTTGTTTTGGAACTAAGAAACTGTTATTTTATACCTGCGATGCGCAGGAATATTATTTCCGTTTCTTTGTTGGATATTTCTAGTTTTGTATTTAATTTTGGACATGGTAGAATTTCTATGCAATGTGGCAATATTGTTTATGGAATAACATTTCTTGAAAATGGCTTACATATCCTTGATCTAAAATGTGAAAGTTCAATCTATAACATAAATACTAAAAGGATTAAACAAAATGAAATTAATCCTACATACATTTGGCATTGTTGACTTGGCCATATAAATGAGAAGCGCATAGCTGGGCTTCACTCTAGTGGAGTGCTACGGTTATTTGACATCCTGTCTTATGACACATGTGAAACATGTTTAAGAGGCAAGATGATAAAGGCGCCTTTCAGCAAGACTGCTGAGAGGACCTCAGAGCTATTGGAGCTGATACATTCTGATGTATGCGGCCCAATGAGCACTAGTGCTAGATCAGGTTTTCTATACTTCGTTACCTTCATGGATGACTTTAGCAGATATGGTTACGTGTATCTGATAAAGCATAAGTCCGAGACTCTTTAAAGGTTCAAGGACTTTAAGAACAAAGTAGAAAACAAACTTGGCAAGAAAATAAAAGCACTTCGATCTGACCGAGGGGGTGAATATTTGAGCCAAGAGTTTGACTCGTTTTTTAGAGAGTGTGGGATTGTATCCCAACTCACTCCTTCTAGTAAACCCTAGTGGAATGGAGTGTCAGAAAGGAGGAATAGGACCTTTATGAGCGGATGACCTTTTAGGGTGGAACGCGACGAAGCGACCTAGGGAAAAAGAAATTGAGAGTGTATTGGATTATTAGTTTTGTTTTTGAAAACAGGTTTGTATCTTGCTTAGGAAAACCATTTATTTGTTTTGGAAATCCTTTTGTAGAAAACCTTTTCTTTGAATGTGAGTTTTTGGAAAACTGGTTTTTACATTTTAGAAAATCTCGTTTTATTAAGTTAAAGACCTCGAAACCTAAATTTTGAGATCAGTGACAAAGTTGCCACCTGGATTAGCTCATTCGGGAAATTCCGTTACAGCTCCCTACCGAGCGTAGACTACTGTACCTAATCCAAGCACTTAATTCTCTACCCATTTGTATCTTTTATTATTAGCCCATGCTCATTCAAATGACATAAATAAAGTGCATAAGATTAAAGTATGGAGAAATAAACCATACATCAAAACCAAAAAGAAATAGAGCCCGCTTATTACAACCCAAAAAAGAGAAAATGCTCTTATTCTCACCATTACAATGGCCTAAATGCACGAAGATCTAAAAATTACAATCGCCTAGAATACACGATTAATCTATAAAATACATTCAAAATGATAAAAAAGAAAAATAAAAGCTGGAAAACAGATTGGTTAGCACAATTATATTACAAACACACCTAGGACTCATATAGGACAGAATGGGAAACATCAAGAAAAGGGAGCATGCATTTAGGGGATAACCGAGAAGTCCGAGTGACTTACTCAGTTAGACCTGGAAAACAGTTTTAGAAATGCCCTGTAGGTTTTTGTGCTTGAAAACAGTTTTGAAAACAATTGGCTCAATTACATGCAAATTTCTCTATTTAGTGGGTCGATTATCCCAAAACTCGGGGTTCCGTTCATGTGGGTCCCTAATAACAAACATCCATATAAGGCCTAGAAGCAGTAAACACACCAAAAATAGATTGATTTTGAAGACAGCATCACGCGACGATGTTTATGTGGGCCATCCCGTAATTATGCCTCCTTCTGGAAACTACAACCTTGCAGCTCTGTTAGAGCCGTATTGCTATATAACTACAGCCGTGCGGCTGTAGCACTATAGCCGTATGGCTATAACATCCAGAACCTGAAATTGGTTTTCTTCGTTTTGTAAACACTGTTTTTAGCATCTTCAATGATTTCTAGGAATTTTGAGGAACCTAGGGGTCCGCTATAGCTTGACAGAGGACCCGGTTTGGATCGAACAACCCTAAAACTCAAAAATCGAAACCAAAGAATCTGAAAATCTCACATCAACATTCAATGAAAACCGAAAACCATAATTCAGAATATAACGGATGTGATTGGGATGGAAATAAATCATAACAGAATGAACAAAATGGAATTTGACTGCTTTTGGTCTATTTTAGGGCTTTTCAGGTTTTAGTCCTGAAGAACACAGCCGTGCGGCTGTAGTATTATAGCCGCTCAGCTCTGTTCTAAGGGATTACAGCCGCTCGGCTCTAGTTAGAGCCGCACGGCTGTAATCAAATAGCCAGTTCTGGAAATTTGATCGAAACACAGAAAAACAAAACACAAAATGAACAAGTGCGAGTTTATGGCCTCTCAGAGTTTACCTTGTTGATGTTCCAGCGTGTTTGATGTCCGGAAGTGGGTTGAATGCTGGAATCTGCCTAGATTCTCACAAACACTCTAAAATCCTTGAGTATGCATCCCGAATCGATCCGAATACAACCTGAGAACAGACCCCGAATGAAAGATATATAATCAGGAACTCTGCCTCTATATATTCTAAGTTTGTTTTAGTGAATTTAATTCTGGTTTTTGGTTTTGTTCCATTGTTTGTTAATTTTCTCTCTTTTTTCTTAGTTCTTCACTCTTCTAGAATCCTTTTGCTCTGATTTTTCTCCTCTGATTTCTGTTCTATGCTTGTGTTCCTCCTCTTTTTAGTTCTTTTCTTTTTGGATCTTAAAAACCCTAGATAATCCCGATATTAAATCCCTCACTAATTAAGGAATTCAATCCCAGTCAAATACTGATTCTGCTATTTAGGAAAAATTCTGTTTGCACGATAGAGCCGCATGGCTGTAAGGTTACAGCCGTGCGGCTTTGAATTATAACCATGCAATGTGCCTCTAATCAGAGCCTTGACAGATTCTCCTAATATCACACTCACCTCTAAGTCCTCTAATCACTCAAAGGACATTTCTCGAGGTTTCGGATCGAGGATCATTTGGTTTTCAGAGCTTTTGAGATATTCCAGGCAACATCCCACTCATTCTCAAGTCCAATTCACATGCGTCTACTTAAAAGGTAACATAGGACTCTCATCATAGAGGTCGGGAAAACCAGTGCTCATAAGCTACCCCTCGCGGGATCAAAGTCGACATAATCAGGCTATTATGCCAGGATCGAGTTTGGTCTCGCGATAGAGAGAGCAGTGAGAAAAGGAAAGAAAACATACCTGATGCCTTGGTTTGTTGAGGAAGTCAGGTGCAACATCTAGCTGGGACGTTGGCTTTGTTTTTGAAGTTGGCTCTCTCTTGGTAGAGCTATACCTTTGAAGTTAGCTCTCGGGGTACTGATTTGTGAAGTCAATCCAAAGGGATGTTGAATTTTGAATTCGATCCAAAGGGATGCTAACGTCTAAGTTTGATACAAAGGGATGCTGATTCTTGAATTTGATCTAAAGGGACACTGATTTTTTTGAATTTGATCCAAAGGGATGCTGGTTTTGAATTCTATCCAAAGGGATGCTTGTTTTTGAATTCGATCCGAAAGGATGCTGATTTTTGAATTTGATCCAAAGGGATGCTGATTTTTGAATTTGATCCGAAGGGATGCTGATTCCTGAATTCAATCCAAAGGGATGCTAGTTTTGAATTTGATCCAAAGGGATGTTGATTTTAATTCAAAGGGATGCTGGCTTCTGAATTCGATCCAAAAGGATGCTGATTTCTATCCAAAGGGATGCTGGCTTCTGAATTCGATCCAAAGGGATATTGGTTTTTGAATTCAATCCAAAGGGATATTGATTTTTGATGTCGTGTTGAGAGTGTGTATTTATTTATTGATCGATAATTTTACAAACAAAAATTTTTAATCAAGAATAAATATGGCTTGATTGTTTTGCCCCTAGATACCTGCAAAAAAAGCAAAGAGTACCCTTCTTGGGATTATATTGGCATAAATGGAAATTATAAGAATTGAGGAGATTCTCTTACCTGAGATTTAGAGCGGTATGGCTCTAATTTGGAATGAGTAGCCGAGGGAATGCCCTAGTGCTGGACTATTTTTTCTTCCAGAGTGCCCATGATTTCGGGACAACCCATAGATGATAATAAGTACCTGTACTTAGGTTGGTCTTGATGTATGTATGCATAAATGTGTGTGCATGTATGTGGCATGATGTTTCTTTTATTCATTTTGATGTAGCCCGCATTCGGCATTCCGTGGATCCATTGGAGGAGCAGCTTGCTTATTATCAAAACGTTTGGGGATGAGGACCAGACGGGTGGTCAGGGTGATAGGGTACAGTCCTAGACCTTCTTTTTTCCGTCGTTGACAATCTAATCCATATACGGGCTCATTTCTACCCATTTTGTTTTGGGTACATCGGTTGTGAGCATGAGGCAGTGTCCTTGATATGTCTTGGATTGCTCGAACCTGCTGTTGTGTGACTTGTGTTTTTGCTTTGTGTCCTAACTTTTGCATAGACTGCCCTTTAGGGTTTTCAGCCTATCGGACTGTCTTAACTTTTGCCTGAACCACCCTTTTGGGTTTTCGACTCAGCAGACTCTTATTTATATCCTAATTTTTACATAGACCACCTTTCGGTTTTCAGTCTATCGGATTAATAATTTTTTTTGTTAAAGTGAGATGCATGCAAACATAGAATCTGTACAGCCATATATATAAAATACAAATTTAATTCCAAGCAGACTTGGGACGTTTAAATGAATAGGACAAAGCATTCATTCATTTATTCATTAATAATGTTTTAGCACAATGCACATTAAAGATGAAATGAAGTTATGAACAAAATCAGTAATGGTATCTGTCTCGACCGAATCCATGACTACTACCAACTGGTCTTCGCAGATTTTCCCATTGATGGTGCTCACCTCTCTGTCCTAATTTTTGCATGGACCGCCTTTTCAGTTTTTGATCCATTGTAATTTTTTTTACACGTAATAGTGTCTGAGCTTGTCTTGGTTAATGGGATTGACGAATTCATTTCCATCCATATCCATGATCTTCACAGCGCCTCTTTGAAAGTACCTTCTTGACCACATAGGGACCTTCCCAGTTAGGCTTGAACTTCCCTCGCACATCCGTATTGGTCTATTTCATTTGCTTAAGTACCAAATCTCTGGCCTTGAGTGGGTGTTTCTAATAATGGACTTTACTGTTATAAGCCCTCGCTATTCTCTGCTAATACATCTGCAAATGATCCAAAGCCCAAAGACACTTCTCGTCGATCAATGCCAACTGTTCATATCTCGACTGAACCCATTCAGATTCCGGCAACTATGCTTCCATGACTACTCTTAATGACCTAAATTCGGTTTCCACTGGTAGAACAGCTTCCATCCCATAGACCAATGAGTATGGCGTTTCTCTGGTAGGAGTTCTGATACTTGTTTTGTAGCCCATAAGGCAAACGGCAACATGTCAGCCCAATCCCTGTAGGTGACTACCATTTTTGACAGAATCCTTTTGATGGACTTGTTGGCTGCTTCTATGGCTCCATTGGCTTATAGGTGATATGGAGATGATCTATGATGTTCAACTCTTTTTTCTTGGAACAACTGCGTTGTTGCCCTTTGAAACTGCACCACATTATTGGTCACAACATGATGTAGGATTCCATTCCACACAAAAATGTTCTTCTCAATGAACTTGGTCATTTTCTTAGCTGTAACATTCATGAATGATTATGCTTCTACCCATTTTGAGAAGTAGTCAACAGCCACGACTATGAAGCGGTGCCCATTTGATGTAGGCGGCTTTATTTCTCCGATGACGTCTATCCCCCAAGCAGCAATTCATGGAGTCGATGATATCTGAAGTTCGAGTGGTGGGAGATGATTGAGGTCTATGTACACTTGGCATTCATGGCATCTTTTCACCCCTTTGATACAATCGGCTTGTAGAGTAAGCCAAAAGTAGCCTTGCCTCAATACTTTCTTGGCCAGGGCTAACCCATTCATATGTGGTCCGCAAGTTCCCGTATGGATCTATCTCATGACCTTCTTTGCTTTTTCTTTTGTCAAACATTTCAAGAGTAGGCTGCTGGCGGTTCTCTTGAAGAGTTAATTCTTGAATATTCTGAATTGCGCTGCTAACTTCCGAAGAGAGATCTTATCTGCTCCACTGGAATCTTCAGGGTATTACCCATTCTGAATGAATTGCAAGATGTCATGATACTAAGGGTGTTTTTCCACTGTTGCCGCAACATTGACTGATAGATAACAAGGGTTTTGTGCAGTTTCTAGAACCACTGGCTGTATCGGATGCTTTTGAGGTTCTTCCCACATTGATGAGAGTGTAGCTAAGGAGTCTGCCATCTGATTCTCTTCCCTCGGGATATGTCTGAATCCACACTACCTGAATATTTTCACTTTCTCCCAAACCAGCTCGAGGTATGGCCAGAGTGATTCTTCCTTTATCTCCCAATCCCTGGTAATCTGTCGAATTACCAAAGATGAGTCTCCGATAACCAACACTTCATATGCCCCTAGTGTGATCAAGGCATCGATTCTGAAGAGACAAGCTTCATATTCTACCCCGTTATTAGTCACTGAGAACTCAGGGAGTTTTGCCAGAGGGATGGTTTCTCCATCAGGTGTACTAATAATTACTCCTAAGCCTGCACCGTGTTTGTTCATAGCACCATCAAAATACATCACCTATCTGCTGGGTTCTATCTCCACCACTGCTAGCTGCTCATCTAGAAATTCCAAATTCTCAACATAGTTCGATTCTAGAGGCTGGTTGGCCAGGAATGCTACTCCTGCTCTTCCCTTGATTGTCTTCCTAGTTACATACTCAATATCAAATTCTGATAACAAGAGTAACCATCTTGATAGTTTTCCAGCCAATACAGGAGTTTGGCATAAGTACTTCATCGGGGTCAACCTTAGCCACTGCCCGAACCTTATATGACTTGAAGTAATGCCTTAACTTTATAGTCAGCCACACCATAGCAGTACAAGTCTTTTCCACTACAGCATATCTAGTCTCGTAATCAAGTAGTTTCTTACTCAAATAGTAGATTGCATGTTCATGCCTGTCTTCTTACTCTTGAACTAACATTGCCCCTACTGAAGCATCTTCGATAGCCAAGTACAGGATCAAAGGCTTATTCAGCATTGGAGGCTTTAGGACTGGTGGATTCATCAAATAGGCCTTGATCCTGTCAAAGGCCAATTGGCACTGATCATTCCACTTCACTGGCTGATTCTTCTTCAGGTGTTTGAAGATGGGCTCGCAAATTGTTGTTAGTCTTGTGATGAACTGACTGACATACTGTAGTGACCCTAAAAATGACATCACTTCCTTTTCTGTCTTTGGTGTAGGCATATCTCGAATGGCTTTGATTTTGTCCAGATCCATTGCGATTCCCCTTTGACTTACCACATGGCCGAGAAGCTTTCCTAAAGTTACCCCAAAACACACACTTCTTGGGATTTAGGCAGAAGTTGTACTTTTCAATCTTAGTTTGGAATCTATCCAGGATAGTAGGATGCTCTTCCCGGGTCATCGATTTAACTAGCATCTTGTCTACATAAACTTTGACCTCCTTATGGATCATGTTATGTAGAAGAGCAGTGACTGCTCGCTGATAAGTTGCCCCGGCGTTCTTCAACCCAAACGGTATAACTTTGTAGCAATAGACTCCTCATTCTGTGATGACGGCAGTCTTCACTTTGTCAACAATGTTCATCAGAATCTGATTATACCTTGAGAATCCATCCATGAATGAACACATTGCTACCCTGGTAGCACTGTTAATCAGGACATCAATATGTGGGAGTGGGAAGTCATCCTTGGGCAATGCCTTGTTTAGATCCCTATAGTCTACACAAACCCTGACTCGACCGTCTTTATTTACAACTGGTATGATGTTGGCTAGCCATTCTGGGTGTTCCACTACTTCCAAGAACTTCACCTTTATCTACTTGGCTACCTCTTCCTTGACTTTTTCAGCCCATTCTGGTCTAAGTCTTCTCAGCCTCTTCTTGACGGGTTTCATTTTCGAATCGGTTGGAATTCTATGCTCTACAATCTCTTTGTCAACCCCAGGCATGTCATCATAAGACCAGGAGAAGGCTTTTCCATGCTTTTGTAGTACTTTCATGATTTCTTTCCTCTCATCAGGCATGAGGTCTTTTGAGATGGATACCATCTTTGGATCATCATCTGTCCGTAGATTCATTTCATGCAATGATGCATCATGTATGCTAAAGACACTAAATGAATGTTTGTATGTATCCATAGTTCCATCCGAAAAAACATTACACAAGTAAGCAAAATTGGATTTCATTGTATTGAGTGCCTTATAGGCTGAATTGTTCACATCATAAACAGAAGAAATAGATACATTGAAATAATTGTCATACTCCATATGTGGAGGGTCTTCTCCTGTCACAGCATCGGCAACCTCTTCAAATGGGTCGTCCAGATCACCTTCAAGGGCTTCTTTCTGGTCAGTGGATATCTCCTCTTCGATCACCTTTGCCTTTCCTGTCATCATCAGCTTAGCCAGCTTCTTTACAGCTTTACTCATCAGCTCCTCCTGAGTCCTCACTATGGGTGCCTTCTTCCTTCCAGAGTTAGTGTTTGCCTTCATCAAAATTGACAGTGCCTTAGTGAGGGCTTCGACAACTACTTCAACTTCTCCATTTTCTGGGTCAGATTTCTCAGCTGATTCACCTTTGTTCCCAAATTCAATCCTGACATGATCACCTGCATCTCCTTAATCTTTTAGGACCTTCTTCCCTTTGTCTTCAGACCCAGTGTGCATCATTCATAACTGGCTCGACCCCATATTTACTAAAATCTACAACGTCGGAGAAGATCTCAAATCCTGGGAGCTGGCCTCCCTCAATTACCACTAGTTTAGGAGCCTTATTGTACACTTCTTCAGTTGCGTGGATGAATGTGCCCACTAGGTTCACATAATTCTTGCTTGGTTTATTTCTTTCCTCACGGTAACCAAGCCCGTGTTGATGGTACTTGCCAGCTTTAATGTTGAACTTAGGGATGCCTTACTGCCTAGCCCCTAATCCTTTACCAGGTTGAAACTTCTGCTTGGCGAAGTATTTGTGGATCCATTCTGGAAACTTTGGCTCATTCTGCTTTAGTCTGAAATCACTACTACTTGGAATCTAGTCATCGGCTGCTCTACAGTATTTAAAGCAACTACCACAGATGGCTCATCAGCTTCAATTGTTACAACCCTTCCTCCAATTAGGAACTTCACTTTCTGGTGCAGGGTCGATGGTACACCTCCTAATGCATGGAAACACGGCCTTCCGAAAAGTAAAGAGAATGTGACAGGGTTGTCAATGACTATGAACAACACCTTTGATTTGATTTCCCCTACACTGACTTCAGCCTTAAATGTTCCAATTACAGTCCTTTTGCTGTCATCATATGCTCTGATCACCATGCTAGACCGACAGAGTGATTCTATGCTAATCCCAAGGTATGGCAGGATTTTAGAAGGGTAGATATTTAGGGCCGAGCCATTATCAACCATCAAACAAGGCATCACCTTGTCCATAATTTCAACTTTCAAGTATAAAGCCCGGTTGAGGTTTATGCCCTCCGGTGGCAAGTCAGACATTCCAAAGCTGATCTCTGGGGCCTGGTTAGCTTTTAAGTCAACTCCCTTTATCATGGCACATACTTCATCGAGAGACATGGTAGGGTTGGCATCCATCTCCATGAGCTGTTTCACCACTACTTCACGGTGTTTCTTAGATTCCATAAGGAGATACCAAATTCTAGCTCGGGTATGCATTCTCTTCAACTGTTCGACCACAGCATCCTCTTCCTTATTTCTTGGCAACTGAATGGTAGTGCCTACAACTGGGTTACTTCTTCTAGGAGGTGCTACATTAGTAGGTTGATAGACCCTACCACTTCTGGTAATGTGCATGATAGGACCGTTCTTTATGATTATCGTTCCCCTTCTTGTCTCGACCAGGTAAATCGGCTTTGGCTCTTCATACCCAAAATCCTCATCGTCATCATCTAATTCGATGTTAGCCAGATCAATTAGACCCTGCCCCATCTTTACTACAGATGTCTGCTCTTCATCTTCTTCTACCTTTTCTTCTTCCTCTTTGGCTATAACCACTTGCACACTCAGATTAGCCTTGATAATCTGAGCGAACACAAAGTTGGTCGACATTCCAGACTGGACCATATTGACCTGACCCCTAAAGTTAGGCAAGGGTTTTTTCTAAACACTGGGCTTCAAGGTGGGTTCCACAATCTTCCCTCACTGACTAGCCGTTGGATGGCTCTTATCAGACTGGTGCATTCACCTGTGCGATGGCCTACTATCACATGATAGGCATAGAAGTTGTCTCTCTCTGACCCAGATGGAGGAATATAAGGCTTCAAGCTTTGAAGTAAACCCACTTTCCTACATCTGGCAAAGATACAAGGTAAAGGTTCTACCCACGGGTTAGTGAGCCTCTAATGGGTTACCGGCTGCCTGTCTTAGGCCACCACAACAACATCTGCTTCTCTTACTTGTGCCATTCTCGAGCTAGACTAGGTCGGTGTAGTTGTGGAACTACTACTCTTGTAACCTTGTGAATACCCTCGGCCATTTTGATAGGTACCCATGCTCTGTTTACTCCTCTGCTCTTCCTCTTTGTACCTCTTGATGCGTTTAGCAAATTCAACCACATTGTGAAAAGAGTGGAACCTCTTCAGCTTCATCTTCTCCTTATAGAGCGGTAAGCTGGCATCAACTAGTTTCACTATGAGAGACTCCAATTTTGAGGCCCCGTCCACCAGCACCTAGACGTCCATCCATCTTTTGTAGTATGCTGAGAAAGACTTGTTAGGTTTTTGGCGAATCCTCTCCAGATCTTCTAGAGTAGTTTCCACTTGGGTATTGTAAGCATACTGCTTCATAAAAGCTTTGGACAATTCTTCCCATGTGGAACGAGTATGGATTGGCATCTTTAAATACCATTTGGCAGTAGCATCTCTCAGAGTGGTTAGGAACAAGTTCAGCAGGTGGATTTTTCTGATCCCCAGACTGGACATAATCCTTACATAACTGTCCAGATGAGCTTCTAGTGGGCCCTTTCCTGTATACAGAGGCAGATAAGGCATCTGGAAACCAACTGGGAGTGGCTCTCCTCCTTCTTCCATCAGGGTAGCTGGGTCTACACACTTGACGGGACTGTAATGCACCATCTCCTTCAATTTGGTTAGCAAGGCTTCCAAGTCAGAGAATTTTTCTTTGAGACGTTTCTCAACAGCCATCTTAATTGAGGCCTCCGTTGCCCTTATGAAAGCTTCACGTTCCTCAGACAGGTGGTCAATTTCCTGATGAGGAATGGCCACCCTACTATTGTCGGGAATATTTCCTCTGGCCCCATTTGCCTCTTGGACCATGTTTCCTCCATTTTTGACCGAAGCCGAAAATGGTGGAGCGGCCTGACCCTCCTCAGTAGGCATCACAACTTGCATATGTTCCCTCAAGGTGGCCTTGAATCTATCTGAGCTCACTAGCGCATCCATAAATGCATTCATGTCAAAAGCAAGAACTTCCACTTATTTGTCTTGAGCCATTTCTGTTCTGTTTGCTTCTTCTAGTACGAACTGACTGTCAACCGGTAGAAAAGGTAACCGCCCCCTGAATTCCTGCTCTGAATCTGAATCTGAATTGACCTTAACCCCTTCCACAGTTTTTCGGTTCTGGCTAAATTGACTGGGCTAACTGATCAAACTCTGGTTCAATACGTACTAATCACTTTGAGGTTCAGCTCCAAACTGCATGTTCAACATAAGTTTAGAACAATGGATGGATGTCGTGAGTCTAGACTCGACACATTAAGTGACGTGTATGGTATGATCATAAGATGACTATGGTTGAATGATGTCTTATGAATGAGCATGATAAAAATGATGATATTCTTTGCTTTTGTTCCTTTTAATTTGGACGTTCTAAGAATACCTAATGCCATGCGAAAGACAATGCAAAAATGTCGCATGTGAGCCGTCACACGGACAGAGGTTTGGCACCTTTGGGGCACCTAGTAGATGTCATGAAATAGTCGCATGTGTACCGACAGACGGACAGAGTTTTGACGCTTTGTAGGTCAATGAGATGACATGAAATGGTCATATGGGGGCTGTCCCATAGATAGAGTTTTGACGCTTTTAGGGCATCCAACATGAAGTGATGTTGCAAACAAGTCGCGTGTAACTTGATACACAGACAGAAGTTCGGTGTTCATGGAACACCTTGTATGATTTGGTAATGTTATGAAATGTCCCTATATGTGTAGTAATCCAGTACTCATGGAGTACCTCAAATAATTCATTATGTCATGGAACAATCTGATATGGATCATGACACATAAGCAATATTTCGGCATCACCATGATACCAATGATGAATGGGCATGATGTCATGTAATGATATCGTGTGAACCACCACACGAACATAGACCCAAGATCATCATGGTCCTCTAGTGAATGACATGGTAAAGTGGAATGGTCAAATGCAATCCGGTTCATGGGCAGAACACAGGTATTTTTGGGATACCCCGATATGCAATGAAATGATCGTGAAGGGCATACTTAGAACGTCCTTTATTTAAATGGAATGAGATGAGATGAGATGAGATGAATGTTCATGTCACATGAAATGCAAGTGGCTTCACCAAGACGTGGTTAGGATGCATGACATACGGGATGATGTCGTGTATGTTTTATGGGAATGTCAACACACAAGATGTAAGGGCACATAAATAAAATGTTGTAGCTGCATGAAGATATGGTTAGTGTCAATGTCACACATATGCTTATTTCTAGAAAATGGTTGCATAAAGATGTGGTTAGAATGGCACATGAATGATCATGCATACTTGATGTTTCATGTAAAGGTCAAAACAAAACCACCATGGAACCAACGTTAGCACACGTAACAATATGCTCACCCTTCCAACCTTATTCCTCCTTTTGATTGGTCACGCATTCTTGTTAGGTGTTAGGTCTCTTTGGCATCAACCAGGGATACCAAAGGTGTACTCTTAATGTCTAATTTCATGTTTATGTTTTGGTGATCCTAAGGGGAAATTACTAGGTCATTACATGTGGGCCAAAGTCAAACCAAGGGTCGTACAGGTCCCCATAGCAAATATATACTCCTCCACATAGAACATGAGAGGTTCATTAGGTGCTATGAGTGGTTTACCCCTTCAGGGTGCCTCCAATCCTAGCGGAAGAGGTAGGTCACCTTCGGAAGTAAACCGGGCTGATTAGTGAATTTGAGGGGTTGAGAAGAAGAAAATGTCATGATATGCAAGTGTAAGTAAAATATGGTACTATGAACTAGTAAATGACTACAAGCGAGGTTATATTTTAGTAGTTGCCTAAGTTCCTTAACTTTTTATAAAAATAGGTTTTAAGAAACTTTAATCCCTAGTAGAGTCGCCACTGTGAGCGGACGACCTTTTAGGGCGGAACGCGGAGAAGCGAATCGGGGAAAAAGAAATTGAGAGTGTTTTGGATTGTTAGTTTTGTTTTTGAAAACAGGTTTGTATCTTGCTTAGGAAAATCATTGATTTGTTTTGGAAATCCTTTTGTAGAAAACCTTTTCTTTGAATGTGAGTTTTTGGAAAACTGGTTTTTACATTTTAGAAAATCTCGTTTTATTAACTTAAAGACCTTGAAACCTAAATTTAGATATCAGTGACAGAGTCGCCACCCGGATCAGCTTATCTGGGAAATTCCGGCACAGCTCTCTACCGAGCATAGACCACTGTACCTAATCCAGAGATTTAGGGTTCGGGCAACTTACCTATTCAACCTCAAGCTTATATTCATTTATAAGTGCATATGACCATATTTTTCTCACTTAATTCTCTACCCATTTTTATCTTTTATTATTAGCCCATGCTCATTCAAATGACATAAACAAAGTGCATAAGATTAAAGTGCGAAAAAATAAACCATACATCAAAACCAAAAAGAAATAGAGGCTGCTTATTACAACCCAAAAAGAGAAAAAGCTCTCATCCTCACCATTACAATCGCCTAAATACACGAAGATCTAAAAATTACAATTGCCTAGAATACATGATTAATCTATAAAATACATTCAAAATGATAAAAAATAAAATAAAAGCTGCAAAATAGATTGGTTAGCACAATCATATTACAAACACACATAGGACTCATATAGGACAGAATGGGAAACATCAAGAAAAGGGAACATGCATTTAGGGGATAATCGAGAAGTCCGGGCAACTTACTCGGTTACACCTAAAAAACAGTTTTAGAAACGTTCTATAGGTTTTTGTGCTTGAAAACAGTTTTGAAAATAGTTGGCTCGATTATATGCAAATTTCTCTATTTAGTGGGTCGATTATCCCGGAACTTGGGGTTTCGTTCGTGTAGGTCCCTAATTATAAACATCCATATAAGGCCCAAAAGCAGTAAACACCCCAAAAATAGATTGATTTTGAAGACAGCATCAAGCGACGACGTTCGTGTGGGCCATCCTGTGACTCTGCCTCCTTCTAGAAACTACAACCTTGTGGCTCTGTTAAAGCCGTACGGCTATATAACTACAGTCATGTGACTGTAGCACTATAGCCGTATGGCTATAGCATCCAGAACCTGAAATTGGTTTTCTTCATTTTGTAAACACTGTTTTGAGTGTCTTCAATGATTTCTGGGAATTTTGAGGAACCTGGGGGTCCGCTATAGCTGGACAGAAGACCCAGTTTGGATTAAACAACCCCAAAAGTCAAAAATCGAAACCAAGGAATCCGAAAATCTCACATCAATGTTCAATGAAAACCAAAAACCATAATTTAGAATATAACGGATGTGATTGGGACCGAAATAAATCATAACAGAATGAACAAAATGGAATCTGACTGCTTTCGGTCGATTTTAGGGCTTTTCGGGTTCTTACCCTGAAGAACACAGCAGTGTAGCTGTAGTATTACAGCCGCTCGGCTCTGTTGTAAGGGATTACAGCCACCCGGTTCTAGTTAGAGCCGTACGGCTGCAATCAAACAGCCAATTCAAGAAATTTGATCGAAACACAGAAAACTAGAACACAAAATGAACAAGTGCGAGTTTAAGGCCTCTCAGAGTTTACCTTGTTGATGTTCCAGCGTGTTTGACGTCCAGAATTGGGTTGAAATTCTGGAATCCACCTAGAATCTCATGAACACTTCGAAATCCTTAAGTATGCATCCCGAATCGATCCGAATACAACCCGAGAACAGACCCCAAATGAAAGAGATATAATAAGGAACTCTCCCTCTATTTATTCTAAGTCTGTTTTAGTGAATTTAATTCTGGTTTTTGGTTTTGTTCTATTGGTTTTTAATTTTCTCTCTTTTTTCTTAGTTCTTCACTCTTCCTAGAATCCTCTTGCTCTGATTTTTCTCCTCTGATTTCTGTTCTTCTCTTGTGTTCCTCCTTTTTTTGGTTCTTTTCTTTTTGGATCTTAAAAACCCTAGATAATCTCGGTATTAAATCCCCCACTAATTAAGGAATTCAATCCCAGTCAAATACTGATTGTGCTATTTAGGAAAAATTATGTCCGCACAATAGAGCCGTGCGGCTGTAAGGTTACAGCCGTGTGGCTCTGAATTACAACTGTGCGGCTCTAGTTGTGAAACTACAGCCGTGTGCCTCTAATCAGAGCCATGACAGATTCTCCTAAATACCACACTTACCTTTAAGCCCTCTAATCACTCAAAGGACCTTTCTCGCGGTTTTGGGATTGAGGATCATTTGGTTTTCAGAGCGTTTGAGGCATTCCAGGCAACATCCCGCTCATTCTCAAGTCCAATTCACATTCGTCTGCTTAAAAGGTAACATAGGACTCTCATCATAGAGGTCGGGAAAACCTATGCTCACAACCTTGCTAGACATGGTCTGCTCAATGATGAGTCATGCTACACTCCTTATCTCCTTTTAGGGATATGCTTTAGAGACAACTACTTACATACTTAATAATACACCAAGCATGGTAGTTGAGGGAACACCGTATGAACTATGGAAGGGCCGAAAGCCCATTATTTCCTTCTTGGAGATTTGGGGCTGTGATGCACATGTCAAGAAATTAACAAGTGGCAAACTTGAGTCCAAATCTGTCAAGTGCCAATTTGTGGGACCCTAAGGAAACTAAGGGTTATTACTTCTATGATCCGGCAGAAAACAAAGTTTTCATAGCCAGGAATGCAGTCTTCTTAGAGAAGGAATTCTTTTCCAAGAGAGACAGTGGGAGCAATGTTGAACTTTCTAAAGTTCAAGACTCACAAACTCCTGCAGCTAATGCTGAGGATGCTTTGGGAACTAAACTAGAGATCAAGAAATTAAGGAAGCTGAACCGGTTACACAGGACCTTAGAAGGTCTGGTAGGACACTTTATTAGCTAGAGAGGTATGGCTTTCTCGTGACTGATGATGGGGACCTTATGGTCATTGACCAAGAAGAGCCTAAGACCTATCAGGAGGCTATTGAAAGCCCACACTCAAATCAATGGCACAAAACCATAGAGGCTGAGATGCAATCTTTACACGATAACTAAGTATGGAACTTGGTGGATCCACCTCCGGGGTGCTAAGGTGATAGTTTGCAAGTAGTGTTTCAAATGAAAAGCCGACAACACCTTCAAGGGGCGATTGGTGGCAAAAGGATTTAGGCAAGTTTAAGGAATTGACTATGATGAAACCTTTTCACCAATTGCTATGCTCAAATCCATTAGGATACTACTAGCCATACCTGCATGGTACGATTATGAAATATGGCAGATGGACATTAAGACTGCTTTCCTTAATGGAAAGCTACTCAAGGATGTGTACATGGCACAACCTGGGGGTTTTATGGATCCGAAGTATCCTAACCGGGTATACAAGCTTCAAAGATCCATTTATGGATTGAAGTAGGCATCCAGGTCTTGGAATAAGAGATTCAATGAGGCCATTATAGAATATGGCTTCACATAGAATTCTGATGAGTCTTGTGCGTATAAGATGGTTAGTGGGAGCGTTTCCACCTTCTTAGTGCTATATGTTGGCAATATCCTTATCATTGGAGGCAACATACCAACACTGCAAGGGGTTAAGCAGTGGTTAAGTAAGTGCTTCACAATGAAGGACTTAGGTGAAGCTGAGACTATCATAAGGATCAGGATCTACAGAGATAAATCCAATCGACTTCTAGGCCTAAGTCAGGCCACGTACATTGATAAGGTTCTGAAAAGATTCAGCATGGATAAGGCAAAGAAAGGATTCTTGCCTATGCACCATGGGTTGAAACTGAGTAAGAAAGATGGTCCTAAAAAAAAGAAGGACCGGGAGAGCATGGAAAAGATCCCTTATGCATCTGCTATGGAATCTATCATGTACTTCATGTTATGTACGAGGCCTGACTAGTCGGTACCAGTCAGATCCCGGTGAGGAACACTGGAAGGCAGTCAAGGCAATCCTGAAGTACCTTAATCGCACTAAGGATGCTTTCTTAGCTGGTAGTGTCAGGTTACACTAATGCAAGCTTTGAGACCAATGAGGATGAAAACCAGTCACAATCTGGTTATGTTTTTCTCTTGAATGGCGGTGCCATTAGTTGGAGGTCCTCAAAGCAGGCCACCATTGCTAACTCTACAATAGAAGCTGAGTACATAGCTACATGCGAAGTAGCAAAGGTAGCCGTTTGGATTAAGAAGTTTATAACTGAGTTAGGAGCAGTACCCACTATCCTAGACCTAACAATGGGGCCATTGCACAAGCTAAGGAGCCCCGGTCACATAAGAGATCCAATCATGTGCTCAGAAAGTTTCACCTTATTCGGGAGATCATGAACAGAGGTGACATATCATTGTAGAGGGTTGACACCAAGAATAATATCGCTGATCTGTTGACCAAAGCATTGTCGTAGACACAGCACGACGGTCATACTAGATCTATAGGAATTAGGGCAATGTCCACTTGGAACTAATGCAAGGGGGATGCCCTAGTTCTTAGGGCATTGGATTCTTGTATTTTGTATTATATATAAAGACTCATTGTATGAATACATTATTTGTGTCACATTAATAAAGGCAATTAATATATTTCATTTATATCATATGCTATAATCTAAGTAGAGTATCCATTGATTGTTAATCATAAAACCTATCCCAGGTCTGTTCTAATCATAGGAATGAATAAAACACAGACTTGTATATTCGATGACTGTATGGCAGTTCTTAACTAGCCATAGTACTTGTATAGTCAGTCATGAATATAGGGATATGTCGTTGACATGGGACTGGATAGATCCACATAAGAAAGCCACATTGTTGTCGTGTCATTGGTCTTTCTTGAGTATGTCTCTTTTGTCCTTAAACCAGATTTCATTATAGTATCAATATGGAATCCGGTTCATTTTAACATGCACCTAACAGGTCCGTAAAAGGATGCTAAATACGGGTATGATTGGGTAGACTGGTGAACATATTGATATTAATGGTGAAGTGATTGAATTGCCACTTGGGTAACACCGAGATGATATCACTGACCACTTGATGAGTGGGACTGATAAGTGCATGGCTATACCCAAATAAGTTGGTTGCTTATTTGATTAATCAGTTAACTCAAGATCAAGAAATATAATAAACAGTAGAAAAGGATGACGGACACCATGCCTCTTGTTTATTCATATTGATATCTTTTGGCAAAGGACACTATGAGATTACTACCAAGTGAGTATATTCTATAGACTCCTGCATCTCTATCTTACAGTCTGTGGGCCTTGGGCCTACTGCCAACATAAAGACAGACCCATAGGATCATGCACATAGATCAATTGAG
This sequence comes from Euphorbia tirucalli, assembly GCA_039660915.1. Classification (NCBI taxonomy): domain Eukaryota; kingdom Viridiplantae; phylum Streptophyta; class Magnoliopsida; order Malpighiales; family Euphorbiaceae; genus Euphorbia; species Euphorbia tirucalli. The sequence continues at coordinate 13,425,505 of CM077635.1, read as the reverse complement.
CCGGAACTTATAGAAATTGTACACGTAATGTACATTGGAAGGAATGCGTTAATTAATTAGTTGACATTCGGTGTCAAGGTAATTAATTAACACTGGGTTGATTTAATTTAATTAATTAGTTTGCATAATGTAATTAATTAATTTATCAATTAATTAAATTACATAAAGTAAACAATTAATTAAATAATTTTCTTAATTAGGAAAATTAAATATATGTATTGTATTTACTTAAGTGTGATTTAATTTTATCTAGGAGTAATTAAATTTAGCCAAATGGAATTAAATTACATAGTATATACTTTTTAATTAAATTTTATTTATGTAATTGTAATCCTAGTGGGCTTGGGTTTAATTAACCTAATTAAAACCTAATTAGACAAGAAGTCTATATAAGGGCACACTTAAGAAAGAAAACCTAACCCTAACCCTATTTTATTTGCTGGAAATTTCAGCCCCAAAATAGCCATAATTTACAGCAATAATTCTCCATTGCTTCTGCTTCTTTGGCTAGAACCGGTTCCCGCTTGATAGTTGGTTGTGCACCGGATTGTGGAGATCATTTCTGCTTAAAGATTGGATTCTGCAGCAGTCTCTAGAAGAGACAGATTTGGTGAGTGAATCTCTCTTGATTCAAATTGATTTTATTCCAATCAACGGTAATCGGACATGATAGGTGGATTTTAGGAAAATTTTAACTGTGTAATTTCCATTGCGCCACGTTAGTTTTCCAATGACGAATCCCAACAGGAATCTCTTCCCTTTACCTTAACCTGAGAGAGACAGGGCAACACAGTACATAGCAACTCCACCCATTCATACCTTCCCAAGAGATACAAGGCAGATAAATCAGCCAAACTTCATCTTCGCAAGGTATGGAGAATCCTAGGATGCTTACCAGCAACCTCCGACAATGGGAACGCCACCCAATCCGTCAGCTTTGCCAATAATATCATAGGTAAGGCTTCCTAGTTATCAGACCTTAATTTAGACACCTCCCACCAGTTACCACCCTACTCATGGGTATATGCTGGGGCCACCGCCAACACCTACAGTAGTATCAATACCAAAAGGAGCAGACGATCCAAATATGTTGGCACTATTCAAGCACTACTTCTCCCAGTTCTCAATCCTAATCCAGGAGCTGTTAGTAGAAAGTAGAGGATCGTGTTTCACCAACAGGATCCTGGAAATGCCATGCGACCCCAAGTTTAAACAACTGAACTTTGAGAATTACAATGGAAAAACAGATCCTTATGTCTACTCAAGAAACTACAAAAACGGGATGGAGATAGCGGGGGTGAATGAAGGGCTGATGTGCAGACTCTTCTCATCAATACTAGTAGGCCTGACTTCTTATTGGTTTGAAACTTTGGATCCAGCGTCAATCAATAGCTGGGAACAGCTGAGAGAGCAATTCTACATAAAGTTCTATGGATCTGTGCCCACAAGAACTGCTAACAGAACCCTCCATGATGTAAAGAAGAGGTAAGGAGAATCCCTCAGAGACTTTGTGGACCAGTTTAACCTAGCCACAGTAGAGATCCGGAAGTTAGACTTCTATACAACGTTGGAGGCTCTAATAGCCAACACTACCAATGAGTGGCTGTGAGCTGACCTAGTCTTGTGGAAACCCCAGAACATAACCCAGATGATCTCTATGGCCAAAACCTTCATTGAACTGGATGAGGTAGGAGCACCGATCAGAAATCGCAAAGAGCCGGAAAGAAAAACCTAGGATAGAAGGTCCAAGAGGGATAGAAGGGAATCTGGATATTTCAGAGGGTTCACCCCTCTGAACTGGCCACTTAGCAAAGTATTGGTGGCGATCGAAAAGAGCTCCGATAGGAAAGGTCTATCCTACCCCGAAGCAAGGAGAGGATAAACAATGGGTGAAGATAAAAGTGCCTATTACAAATACCGTTGGGTGAACGGCTATGACACGGACGAATGCAAGCATTTAGCTAAAGATATAGAGGAACTGATCAAGAAGGGCAGACTCCAAACATTCATAGATAAGAAAGCAAGCTCCAAGGGAGAATAAAAAGGGCCAGACTCAGAAGAAAGCAAACCAGCAAAAAAAAAAAAAAACGAAAGGAGTAGTAATGGTGATTGTTGAAGGAGATCCGCCAAGCAAAAAGGCCAAGAGGAATAGGGAAATGGGAGAAGACAATAAACTTAACCCTTCATTCTCGACCAGAAGCTAGGTGCTACCAGGACATTTGGGCGCCCTAGTCGTAGAAGCAGAGATAGAGGGGTACACAGTCAAACATATCTTGGTGGACATAGGAAGCTCCACCAATATCATCACACGGCATGCGGTAGAAAAACTAAAAGTCAATCCTAGCTAGATCCACCCAGTGCATGCACCGCTAGTCAGCCTTAGTGGCTATACGATTCCAATCGTGGGGCAGGTAATGTTAGACCTTAAAATCAGAGAAGAGAAACATGTTTGGAGAGCCAAGGCAGACTTCACGATCATAGAATCCCCATTGGCATACAATGCCATATTGGGATAACCGTTCCTCTTAGAATCAGAAGCAATGCTGTCCATCCGGTACCTGATGCTACAGATACCGACCTCTGTGGGATGGGAAGTAGCGAGAAGAAGCCAGTAGGTAGCGCAAAGAACATGTTTGGCATCCCTGCAACTAGAGAGAACTAATTCGGAAGGCGGAGTAAGTGCATGAACTAAAAACACTGACAATAGCATCAGGTAGGTGTATCAAAATCTCCAAAGAGCTTAATAGCGACATCCAAGAGCAGATAGTGCAAATCATAAAAGAAGAGCAAAATACTTTCGCATGTAAAATCAGTGACATGGAAGGGGTACTGCCAGAAATTATGAAACACTCTCTCAATGTGGACCCAGAAGCAACACCGGTAACTCAGAAGAGACAGAAATACGCACTTGAGAGACAAAGAGCAATAGAGGAGGAAATTGAGAAATTGATGGATGCAGGACACATCAGGGAAGTTCACCACCCAAGATGGTTGGCGAACGTGGTGATGGTAAAAAAGGCAAACGGGAAGTGGCGCATATGTGTCGATTTCATGAACCTCAACAAAGCATGCTGTAAGCGCTTGAATTTTTCATACTTAAAAAAAAGAAGTTGTGTCACACGACTGTAGCTATGATTGTGCGACTGTAATTGAAAAATTACAGTCGTACGACTGTAAATGCGTAGCAGATACAACAGCCCATACCTTAAAAATAAAAAAAATGAAGGTGATTTGAAGGGCAATTAATGCCCATGTCTCAGCAGAAGAACAGGCAAAATAAAAGGGAGAAAAAGAAAGAAAGGAGGGGATTTTGGCAGATTTTGAAGAGAAAAAGTGAAAGGAAGAAGAGAAGGAAAACAGAGAGAAAAAGGGAGAACCCAACATCAAGCCATCTTTTTCTCCTCTTTTTCTTTTAATTCTGTGTTAAAGTTAAAACCGGTTAGAAACCAATAGGTTAATAACTTGACACATTAAATTTGATCAATTCCAGACTCTTAACTCTCTAAATCTGTGACTTTTTGGAGACATTTGGACAACTTTTGGAACCTTAGCACACAAGGAAAAAGGAGCAATTTGGAGCAATTTAAGGTGTTTCCAGCGGTCAAATAGACGGTGGATCAGCACCACAAAGGTAATTACACCTAAAACTTTTATTTTGTTGCTCTTTCTGGGTGTTTTAGTTTGGTTTCGTGCATAAAACTCATATTTTTTGCCTGCTGTTACTGGAAAATAAGAACAGCCGTGCGAATGTTCTTGTGACAAAGAATAGTGGCGCGACTGTAATTACAGTCATGCCATTCAAGCTACAGTCGTGCGACTGTTCTTAGTTTTCCCCGCTTTCTCTTTTCATTTAAATAATTTTGGTGATTTTTTGCATTTGGATGAACTACAGTCACACGACTGTAATTACAGTCGTACGACTATAGTTACAGTCGCACGACTATAGTTACAGTCGCACGGCTGTAATTACAGCCGGGCAACTGTAATTCTTGTCTAGGAGCAGAATATCCAGAAAATCCTTAAAAATTTCCAAAAATCATAAAAATTCAGAAAAATCAGAAAATCTTCAAAAATGAATTTTGCTGTGTGCATTCACGACTTTAGATTTAGTTTTTGAATCTATTGCACGTAGAACAATACAACAACAGAGACCCGAATCTCCCGAAAACCGACCCATTTCACATGCTAAATTAAAGTAAACCGGGAAAAGAAAAATGTTTTCAAAATGATTTTCTCACAAAACAAAAATACAGGGACGTTTCAAAACTATTTTCCAGGTCTAACCGGGCCGACTAGCCAACCCGACCCGGTTACCCCCTAAATGCATATCCCCGATCTCTAAAATCCCAATTCTGTCCTACTTGAGTCCTATTTATAGTGTGCTATAAATTGTGGTAACCATCTGTTTTGCAGCTTTTAATTTCTTTTATTTTTATTTTTGATGTAATTAATAGATTAATTCGTGTATTTTAGGCGATTGTAATTTTCTAGATCATTCGTGTATTTTAGTGCTTGTAAGGTGAGGTTGAGAGTTTTTATGTTTATTCAATTGGGTTGTAATAGTTTATTTATTTATTGCTCTATTTTGATTTATGTGTATGCTGTGTGCTTTAATTTAATAAAAATGAACTTTAGAATTTCAAAATACCTTCAATGAACATTGGCCAATTTTATTTTGATTAGACATGAAATAAGGGACTTGTCCGGACCTAGATCTCTGGAAAGTGTAGCGGCCTTTATCTGGTTCATCTACGCTGTAATTTCTCTATTGAGCTGAGCCGGGTGGCAACTCCTACACTATCTATCGAGACTTAGGTCTCAGTTCTTTTACGAAGCAACTTAATTTTCTAAAAATGAATTTCCATTCCAAAAAACCCCACGCTAGGGAGGGTTGCCCGATCTCGAGGCTCCCTTCCGAGAGAGTTGTGTGCTAAAAATGTCATCCTCTCACAGTGGCGACTCCTCTGGCGAATTTCTTACAAAAGTTTTCTTACAACTTAAAAGAATTTGACAAGCCCCGAAAAATGTCTAATCAAAATAAGGTGGATGATTCTTGTATGGTATTTTATTTTGCATTTTTTAGTTAGACATTTTTGCATTAGGTTAAGTATCCAATTTTTAGCCTGGTGGATTGTTGAAGTGTCGCCTATGTTCCTCATGGTCTTAGGGGCACGGATATGAAACACCACCCATAGCGTCGTACGAACCCTTTCGTTCGGACCCTTGAGTGGGGAGAAGTGAGGAGTATATTTTGCTATGGGAGCCTTGATTTTAACCCGACTTGGACCGAACTTATATAGGCAACCTTAGTTGGATTCCCTTAGGTACCAAAATAAATTGTATGAATGCTATAAATTGTGCCTTCATCATCCTCGGTTGGTGATTGAAGTGAACCCCTCCCAGGACTCGGTTAGAATTTTCTCAAAATTGACCACGATTGGAGGAATAAGGTTGGAGGAATACACTTCGTGTGCTATGTGTTGCTCACCCTCTCATGACATACCATCATCGCCATTTTCATGTACATGACACGCCATACATGCAAAGCATTTGTGTGATACTAACTCACATCTTTTATGCAGCCACTTGCATTTTATTTTCGTGTGTGAAAACATTAAATCATCCGTGTGATGTTCATGCTAACCATTTCTTTTGTAGCCATAACATTATATTTGTGTGTTAACATTTTCACAAAGCATACACGACATCATCACGTATGTCATGCATCCTAACCATGTTTTTGTGCAGCCATTTGCATTTTTGTGTGACATAAGCATTCATGTCATCCCATCTCATTTAAATTAAGGATGTTCTGAGGATGCCTATCACGGTCATTTCATTTCATAACATATCGGGAGTCCCAAAACTACCTATGTTTTGTTCGTGCACCGGATTGCACTCGGCCATTTCACTATACAATGTCATTCAATAGAGGGCCATACTGGTCTTAGTCTTATTTCCATGTGGCGATTCACACGATGTCATTACATGGCATCATACTCATTCAGCATAGGTGTCTTGGTGATGCCAGAGTCCTGTTTGCGCATTATGGTTCACATCGGACCATTTCATAACATTGTGAAACCATTTAAGGTACTCCTTGAGTGCTGGATTAGTACACATATAGTGGCATTTCGTGGCATTATCAAATCATACAAGGTGTTCCACGAACGCCAAACCCCTGTCCGTGTCCCGAGTTATACGTGACTTTTCTATAACATCATCTCATACCATATGCCTCAAAAGCATCAGAACTCCGTCTGTGGGATGGCCCCCACATGACCATTTCACTTCATCTCATAGACCTACAAAGTGTCGAAATTCTGTCCGTGTGACGGTACACGTGCAACCATTTCACAAAATTCACTAGGTGCCCCAAAAGCGCTGAACCCCTATCCATGTGATGGTTCGCAAGAGACATTCTTGCATCATCATTCGCATGACATTAGGTATTCTTGGAATGTCCAAGATGAAAAAAATAAAAACAAAGGAAGTCGTCCATATTATCTCACGATATACATCTCATTCACCTGTCAAATATTTAGGTGCTCCTCGAGTGCCGAAAATCTCATTTCATACATCAAACCATTTAGGTGCTCCACGAGTGCCTAGAACCTCATTTCATACATCAAACAATTTAGGTGCTCCACGAGTGCCTAGAACTTCATTCCATACATCAAACCATTTAGGTGCTCTACGAGTGCCTAGAACCTTATTTCATACACCAAACCATTTAGGTTCTCTGCGAGCATCGAAAATGTCATTTAATGTATCAGATAATTTAGGTGCTCCATGAGTGCCTATCTCACACAAAAAACCGAGACGCTCCCCGAGGGCCGGAACCCCTCCCGTATACTGCGCATATAGACGCACTCAAACCTGTATAAGATCCGCTTTATACGTCAATCCAGCTCTTGTATAAGATCGGCTCTATACGTAGATCCAAACTCGTATAAGATCCGCTCTATATGTCAATCTAGCTCTCGTATAAGATCCGCTCTGTACGTAGATCCAAACCCGTATAAGATCCGCTCTATACATCAAGCCAGCCATCGTATAGGATCTGCTCCATATGTATAAGTGCTCTGTAAGTATCATCTTGCTTCGATCCGTGGACACCCTGCGTGTCATTTTATCCATGTGGTGTATGATTATACGCCATGCCTTACTTTAACATATACCCTCATCAACAACATTCATTAAAATTGCACGTTTCCATTCTTGGCTTTTTATACACCTGGTTGGCTTGGAATTATATAACATGACACGACATCACACAACATCATCATTCATACATGCATGCATCACATCATGCATTCATGCCTACATCATCCTTGATTTGGTATTCTTCGTGCGCATGTGGCTGTCAATGCTAACAAGTGTTCTTATCAGGGGGAAAAAGTGGAAGAATCTCAAGAATGGCCAACCCAACGAACTACAATACCATAACAGATGTTGTGGATGATTATGTTGCTTCATCACGGTTTCAAAAGGTGGTCAAGGAGGAAGCGGCAGTAATGCTATAGGAAATGCTAGGGGGTGATCTTGACAAGGTAGAGAGACTGACGACAAGGTGAACTGAATTGGAAGCGCGGGTGGTGGAGCTTGAAGGAAAAATAAAAAGTATGGTATGTGCAGACTCCAATGCCGATGCTAACCAGAAGCAAAATGTCCAGATTTCTGACCCTCACCCTTGGCACGTCGGAAGGCGCTCCTACCGAGACTCGGATTTACCAGGGTTGACCGATGAAATGGAACTGAAGGTGCCCCTCAAGGCCAATGCTGACTCTGTTTTGCAACACACCCGGAATCCACCTCCCAAGAGTAATGGAAAATGCATATCCCCTTGGCCTAGCTCATTGAGTAGACTATTTGCCAGGTGTAGAAAAGAGGGATTGCTGCAGAGCGCCAGGCCATATGTGGAACCAATGCCAGATCAAAAGAACAACTTCTGCAGTTATCATGTGATGACGGGCCACCGGACCAACGAATGCTTTGCTTTAAGAAAGGAGATCCAAAAGCTAGTCGACAAAGGAAAGTTAAAAGTCCCATCTACCACTGATAAGCGACTAGGGCCAATCAAGGAGACTAGTGAGGAAATTCCTTAAACTTCTCAGGGAGAGGACTACGATGAAGAATTACAAGGTCTGGTATAATAAGAATAAGGCACAGAAATCGAGACGACAACTGGTCGGAGCGTAGTCAATTATGAAACCAATACCCTTAGAGGCTCCCTTTTTGTAGGGGACTCATTTTGTTTGTAAGGTGTATTGAACTCATTTTGAATGCAATGCATCTTGTTATTCTCTTTACAGCGGAAGAACGCGATGATTTCCTCAAATCCATGCCCAAGAGCAATTGAGATGGAAATTGGAAAAACAAAAATTTAGTCACAAGAGATAAATCTCTTACCCGGAATATCTCTTTAAGAGATGGATACAGACTACAGGAATCAATATAGAATCCCTCCTCTTTCACGTACACGAACACCTAACAAAACATTACTCGTGCTAGCATCGGAAAACACAAAACTTTAGAGAGGGAGGAGGAGAATTTTGGCCACTGTGTGTGTTGTGCTTCCCTAGGGTGAAAATCCTAGGGTTATTTTAACCCTAGGTGGCTGAAATTCTCAAGGAGAATTTCAGCCTAATTGGCTTCTCCATCTGTGTGAGCTTCCTTCTTTTATTTTAGGCCCAAATCTATTTTAATTAGTCTGGTTTAAATTAATCTCAAGCCTAACTTTAATTTACCCATGTATTTAATATATTACACCAAGTAACGTATTATTTACATTTAAATTAAAACTGGTTTGACTAATTAATTTAATCCATCAAATTAAAATTAGATATTCACAAAACAAATTCATATGTAAACCTATACATATGAATATTTCCACCCAGGAAATAATCTCATAATTAATCCAACCAATTATAAGAAAGCCAATCAAATATTAATTTTATTATTATGATCAATCCAATTGATCTTTATAATATAATTAATATATTCCTCTCTCTCCAGGGTGTATACTCCAAGAATACATGTGATTCCTTAAGTCAGTGTTCAGTCGCTCAATGTGTACGATCCCGTGGGCCCATCTTTATGTTGGTAGTAGGCCTGTGGCCCACAGACTGCAGTTGGGCTCTAGCAAGCCACTGTAGCCCCCAATTAAGATGGAGATGGTAGTCCAACTGATATCATAACCCTGTAGTTTAAGCTTGTATATCCCATGTCATCGATAACGGTGTCCAACACAGAGGCATGGATTGATCACCCTCTTTTGTGTCCGGACATTAACTTGATCCCGAATGTACTAAAGCTCACAAACAAGTTCCAACTTGTTTGGGTGTGGCCACACTCTTATCAGTCACATTCATCAAGAGGCCGGTGATATCTTCTCAGTGGACTACTGAGTGACAAATCCCTTCTGCATATCCATAGCATTGCCATGCTAAGTGACATACTCGAAAGTACCCATACTTGGCACCCTATTACAGGCCCTTTAGGCGTACTCCTAAGTATGCAACCTCATATGCAATACCATCATATGGTCAGGTCAAAGGATCCATACAAGTACTACATGAGAATCACTTGTGATACTATACCATGTGGATTTCTCGTTTAGTGGATCTATCCAGTACCATGCCCTTTTTACATGTACCTATTAACTTGGTTGACATCCCATGTCCAATGACCGGTAAGACACTGCCATACAACCAGGTTAATGATAGTCTCTAGTTCCACTCATTCCCATGACTGGAACAGACTACAGATCTATTTATGGTCATATCGTTTACCCTATCCATGGTCTTATTGCCAAGTGCATGACACTTGTCATCATGGATATAGATATGTCTATTGGATACTTCATTTAATATAATGCACAAGATATATATAATAAATGAATTAATGCCTTTATTAATAACACAAATGAGTATAATACATAAATCCAATAAATGTATAATACAAATACAAGGACCAATGCCTCAGGACTAGGGCATATCCAACACAAAGGCCATATGCAAGTTCTAGTGAGCAGTTCACAATGAGAGATGGCCACTTTCCTTGCCAGCAAGATCTGCACCATAGCCTACGCTAGACTTTGGAGCAAAGAGAAGCTGGTGAGGCACTTTGAGAGGTTAATATTTGGGTGTGGAAGGGATGATTGTTTACCGACAACGTTCATTCCATCAAGGGATGGTATAAGGGGTTCAGTTGAGCAAAAGGTAATAAGGAGAAAGTGGGGATTAACACTTAGTCCCTTTCAGACTGGAAGAAACCCTGACAGTGCACTCATGAACTTCACCAACAGTGTTGGAGCAACTAGGTTTTACCAAGCTTTCAACAATCATGAATGGGAGGACTTGCAAAGCCTGCTATGCCAATATTCAGGGAAAAGTTGCATTTACCAACCATTTCAAGTACTTGGTCTTCAACTGCAACAAAAGTGACTACTTGCCAGTGATTCTTTCACCTCCGAAGATGGTGTGATTTGCTATAGGGTCATTGTGAGTGGCATGCATAAGGAAACCAAAATTAACTCAAGTCATTCTGAATCAGGCCATACTCTAAAGGACTAAAAGCTGTGTCCATCTTTGGGAATTGTGTGCGAATTGGAATCTGGGGTGGATTGGAAACATGTATATGGGTTCAAGCTCTTGAAGGATCTAGTGGGTCATCAATTGATTCAGTTCAATGCCCAGTTGTAAAAAAAAAAAATCTCTCCAATATGGAAAACCGAAAGGACATGTTGGTAATTTGAAGGGGCATCAATCAAAACCAAAGCCACTGATTGGATTTTCTTAATGCATTCATGTTCATTATGTCATAGATGTTTTATATCTCATTTTGATGTTCAATATGCATTCGTCATGTTATTGCATGTCAATGTCCATATGCAGATTGCAGCACGCAGCGAACCAGATCTGAAAAAGTGTTTTACATCTCAAAATACAAATCTCTAATACTAGGGGCAAGTAGAGGCCAAACCACTGGATTTCATTGACAACACTGCTCCTGCATTTCCCATGAACATATCGAGGTACACTTTCCAATCCTAAGACAAGCCAGTGCGAAGAGATCAACTTGGACGGGATGGTCACGCAGAATTTTTGGGCCATTCATCCATAAAAAAAAATTTCCAGCACGGAAAACCGAGAGGACGTGTTGGTAACAAGAAGAGGGGGATGTCCATATTGTATTCATTCTGATGAATACAATATGAGGTAGCCAAAGTCACCTCTGACCTTCTTATTGTATTCATTCTGATATCATCATGGTAATATTATACATGCTTGGATTTTTGCTTAGATATTCATCTTGTATGCATCGTGCCATTACATATAAACACCCATCAGTAGGACATTACATCCAAGACCATGCCGAAGAAAACGAAATTCATACCATAAACAACAACACCCGACAAGAGGGTCACATATGAGAATGTAATACAGAGTACAAGATCCAGATCTCATCCTCCCTCTTAGAAAAATAGCCCATTCCTTGGTGAAACGGGTAGCGAAATCTCTGGTATCAATATGCCAAACCCGCTAGCACTTTGGCGGTGTGTCGCGGATAAAATAGAAGGATATCTAAGAGACACAACTTCTCCAGCAACTAGCCTTATGTAATAGTTAGTTGATCAGAAAGGTCTGGAGAGTACCAGATTGAGCAAGTGCGACATGGAAATATGCTCCAAGCCGAAAAGAAAAATCCGCCGGTCTCAACGGGGATGAACAAAACTCAGAGAAATCAGAAGCTCAACTGAAGTAAATCCCCCACGGGCGAAACACTATAAACCATCTGGGCCGCCACAGAGGATCATCGCAAGCTGCGAATCCCATCCCTAGCCTTGCACAGATACCAAGAACATTAGCATAAACATCTTGTCGCATACATACATACATTCAAAACATACACATATTCTTACATGCATGCATCACAGCCAATCCAGGTACAGGTACCCATCACAACCATCGGGCTGTCCCGTATAGAGATCGCCCTCAAAGTGGAAATAGTTCAACATTGGAGCATTCACCAGGTCCTAAGATACAAGTTAAAGCTGCACAGGCCCAAACCTCAGCATCTCTGGTATCCAGGGACAAAGCAATCAAGCTGTATTTATTCTTGATCGAAGGGGCAAAAATTTTTGTTCCCAAAATTATCGATCAAGGAATAAATACTCATTCTCGACCCGATCTCAAAGCTATCACTCCTGGAGCCAACCTCATTCAATTCAAGAAAGGTTCTGAATCCTTGAAACCAACTCAATTTAGGCAAGGCCGCTGTTTCATATAGATGTTGAATCAGGTCCCTGAACCAAGAACTCAACTCAGTTCATAGCCTCGGATACAGAGAGATCCAGCACAGGCTCATCTCATCCACTCAGCCTCGGATACAGATAGATTCGACACAGGCTCATCTCATCCACTCAGCCTTGGACACAGATAGATCCGGTACAGGCTCATCTATTTCACTCAGCCTCGGATACAGATAGATCTGGTATAGGTTTATTCTAGCTTCATCCCAGAATATCAGTAGATCCACCTCTGGTAACATAAACCCGGTGTCAGGTCCAGATCGACTTCACTTCAAATCAACAGATCCACCTTGGGTAACATAAACCCGGTGTTAGGTCCAGATCGGCTTCACATCAAATCAGCAGATCCACCTCAGGTAACATAAACCCGGTATCAAGGTCTAGATCGGCTCACTCCAAACCAGTAGATCCACCTCGGGTAACATAAACCCGGTGTCAGGTTCAGAACGGCTTCACCATCAACTCTTTGCCTCGGGTAACATAGACCCGGTATCAGCTTAATTCACCAATCAACCTTCGCTTCAGGTAACATAAACCGGGTATCGGTTCATATCATTATCAACTTCACCTCGGGTAACATAAACTCGATATCGGCTTATTTCATCATCAACTTCGCCTCGGGTAACATAAACCCTGTATCGGCTTATTTCATCATCAACTTCGCCTCGGGTAACATAAACCCGGTATCGGCTTATGTCAAATTCGTCATTTCATAACTTAACAGATCCGCCTCGGATATATGTAAATCCAGTATCGGTCCAGATCGGCTTTATTTCAGAACTCAGCAGATCCGCCTCGGATATATGTAAATCCGGTATCAGTCCAGATTGGCTTTATTTCAGAACTCAGCAGATCCCCCTCGGATATATATAAATCTGATATCAGCCTAGATCGGCTTCATTTCAAAACTCAGCAGATCCACCTCGGATATATGTAAATCCGGTATTGGCCAGATCGGCTTCATTTAGAACTCAACAGATCCGCCTCAGATATATGTAAATCCGGTATCAGCCTAGATCGGCTTCATTTTAGATCCCCAGCAGATCCGCCTCAGGCAATATAAACTCGATATCGGCTTATTTCATCATCAACTTTTCCTCGGGTAACATAAATCCGGTATCGGCTTATTTCATCTTCAACCTCCCCTCGGGTAACCTAGACCCGGTATCGGCTTATGTCAGATTTGTTGTTTCAGAAACTCATCAGATCCGCCTCGGATATATGAAAATCTGGTATTAGCCCAGATCAGTTTCACCTCGGGTAATGTAAACCCGGTATCTGCTCAACTTATCCAATCAACTCAGTGCATCATCACGACAGTGAGACTTCAACAAGTCAGTTGCACGTTTTCTTTCTTGCGTCTACGGCGCTTCAATCCGCGCTCTCAAATTCATCACCTCATGTATTTTAGACCTGGAGTCGGGTGTCAAATTTGATCATGGAGGGGCAGCTGTAAGCACCGAAATTTTTCATACTGAAAAAAAAGTTATGTCACATGACTGTAGTTACAGTCATGCGACTGTAATTGAAAAATTACAGTCGTACGACTATAAATGCATAGCAAGTACAGCAGCCCATACCTTAAAAATAAAAAATGGAGGTGATTTGTAGGGCAATTAATGCCCGTGTCTCATCAGAAGAAAAGGCAAAATAAAAGGGAGAAAAAGAAAGAAAGGAGGGGATTTTGGCAGATTTTAGAGAGAAAAAGTGAAAGGAAGAAGAGAAGGAAAAAGGAGAGAAAAAGGAGAGAAAAAGGGAGAACCCAACATCAAGCCATCTTTTTCTCCTCTTTTTCTTTTAATTCTATGTTAAAGTTAAAACTGGTTAGAAACCAATAGGTTAATAAATTGACACATTAAATTTGATCAATTCCAGACTCTTAACTCTCTAAATCCATGACTTCTTGGAGACATTTGGACAACTTTTGGAACCTTAGCACACAAGGAAAAAGGAGCAATTTGGAGCAATTTAAGGTGTTTCTAGCGGTTAAATCGACGGTGGATCAGCACCACAAAGGTAATTACACCTAAAACTTTCATTTTATTGCTCTTTCTAGGTGTTTTGGTTTGATTTCATGCATAAAACTCATATTTTTGGCCTGCTGTTGCTGGAAAATAAGAACAGCCGTGTGACTGTTCTTGTGACAAAGAACAGTGGTATGACTGTAATTACAATCGTGCCATTCAAGCACTTAGAACAATACAACGACGGAGACTCGAATCTCCCAAAAACCGACCCACTTCATATGCTAAATTAAAGTAAACCGGAAAAAGAAAAATGTTTTCAAAATGATTTTCTCACAAAACAAAAATATAGGAATGTTTCAAAACTGTTTTCCAGGTCTAACCGGGCTGGCTAGTCGACTTGACCCGGTTACCCCCTAAATGCATGTCCCCGATCTCTAAAATCCCAATTTTGTCCTACTTGAGTCTTATTTGTGGTGTGCTATAAATTATGCTAATCATCTATTTTGCAGCTTTTAATTTCTTTTATTTTTATTTTTAATGTAATTAATAGATTAATCCGTGTATTTTAGGCGATTGTAATTTTCTAGATCAGGCGTTTGTAAGGTGAGGTTGAGAGTTTTTATGTTTATTCAATTGGGTTGTAATTGTGTGTATGCTGTGTGCTTTAATTTAATAAAAATGAACTTTAGAATTTCAAAATACCTTCAATGAACATTGGCCAATTTTATTGTGATTAGACATGAAATAAGGGACTTGTCCGGACCTAGATCTCTATAAAGTTTAGTGGCTTTTATTCAGTTCAGCTACGCCGTAATTTGCCGATTGAGCTGAGCCGGGTGGCTACTCCTACACTATCTATTGAGACTTAGGTCTTGGTTCTTTTACGAAACAATTTAATTTTCCAAAAATGAATTTCCATTCCAAAAAACCCCACGCAAGGGAGGGTTGCCCAATCTCGAGGCTCCCTTCCAAGAGAGTTGTGCACTAAAAACGTCGTCCGCTCACACATGCCCTAAGGAAAGTTACCCATTGCTAAATATAGATCAATTGGTGGACTCCACAGCAGGATACACAGTGTATTCATGCCTTGATGTGGCCTCTGGATATCATCAGATCCCCATGGACCCGACGGATTAAGAGAAAACATCCTTCATCACACACAAAGGGACTTATTGTTATCAGGTTATGCCCTTTAGGTTGAAGAACATGGGGGCAACCTACTAAAGACTGGTGAATAACATGCTGAAGGAACAGATTGGAAAAACAATTGAAGTATACATAGACGATATGATCGTCAAAAGCCGCACCGTAGCCGAACACCCCAGAGACCTTAGGGAGACTTTCTCCACCCTTTAGAAGTATAGACTTAAACTTAACCCAGAGAAATATGTGTTCGGAGTGAGAAGGGGAAAATTCTTAGGGTTCATGATCCCACGGAGAGGAATCAAAGCAAACCCGAAGAAGATAAAGGCCGTGTTAGAAATGACCCCTTCTAAGACATTAAACGAGATCTAGAAGCCGAACGGTAGGATCACGACCTTGGGAAGATTCATTTCTTTTTCCTCTAAGAGATGTATGCCTTTTTACAAAGCATTGAAGAAAGGCGGAGCTTTCAAATGGGATAAAGAGTGCCAGAAAGCGTTCGAATGAATCAAGCAGTTTTATGAGCGGACAACATTTAGAACGGACATGGTGAAGCGGACCGGGGAGGTTTTGATATATATGTGGAGAATTGGTTTAAGTAAAGAACGGGTTTGATGATTTTGCTTAAAAAAACCAGTTGATATGATTTGAAATCCCTTTTGTAGGAAACATCATTTAGAATGTGAATTTTGGGAAAACTGGTTTTACTCCTTTATAAAATCCCGTTTTATTAGCTTAAAGACCTCGAAACCCAAGTTTCAAGATCAGTGATGGAGTCGCCACCCGGATCAACTCATCCAGGAAATTCCGGTATAGCTCCCTACCAAGTGTAGACTGCTATACCTAATCTAGAGATTCAGGGTTCGAGCAACTTACCTATTCAACCTCAAGCTTACTTTCATTTAATAGTTTATACCACCATATTATATTCACTTATTCTCTACCCATTTTGTCTTTTAATATTAGCCGATGCTCATTCAGATGACATAAATAAATAGCATAAAATTAAAGTGCAGAAAAGTAAACCATACATCCAAACCAAACAAAAGAATAGAGGCCACTTATTACAATCCAAAAAGATAAAAACTCTTATCCTCACTTTACAACTGCCTTTATACATGAAAATCTATAAAAAGTACAATTGCCTAAGATGCACGAGTTGATCTATTTAATACATCCAAAATAATAGAAAGGAAAATAAAAGCTGTAAAACAGACAGTTAGCACAATTATATCACAAACACACATAAGACTCACAGTAGGACAGAATGGGGAGTCTCAGGAAACAGGGGCATACAGTTAAGGGGTAACCGAGAAGTCTGGGTGACTTACTCGATTAGACCTGGAAAACCATTTTAGATATGCCATGTAAGTTTTTTTGTGCTTAAAAACAATTTTGGAAAATAGTTTGGCTCAATTACATGCAAATTTCTCCATTTTCAGTGAGTTGGTTATCCCGGAACTTGGGGTTCCGTTCGTGGGTGTTTCCTATCTCAAACATGCATTTAAGGTCTAAAGCAATAAACACATCAAAAATAGTTTGAATCCAAAGACAGCATCATATAACGATGTCTGTGGGAGTCCTCCCGAGATTCTGCCTCTTTTTTGCAACTATAGCCGTACGGCATTAGTTAGAGCGGCGTGACTATAGCCACTATAGTCGTGCAGTTGTAGTGTCCAGAACCCGAATTGGTTTTCTTTACTTTTGTAAATCTCTGTTTTGAACCATTTCGATGATTTTTAAGGATTTTGGGGAATCTGGGGGTCTGCTAAAGCTGAACCATGGATCCGATGTGGATCGAACAACCTCGAATTCCAAAAATCGAAATCACCGAATTCCAAAAATCAAAATCTCATATCAACATTATCAAAAATCTGAAAACCACAATTTTGAATATAACAGATGTAATTCGACTGAATTAATTCATAACAAAACAATCAAAATGGGAAACTGATTATATTCGGCCGTTTTAGGGCATTTTGGGTTTCTGCCCAGAAGAACACAACCATGCGGCTATAGAGGTACAGCCATGCAGCTCTGTTCTAAGGGATTATAGCTGCTCGGCTCTAGTTAGAGTCGCACGGCTATAATCAAATAGATAGTTTCTAGATTTTCATTTAAACACAAAAACACACACTACAAAGCAATCAATTACGAGATTAAGGCCTCTCAAAGTTTACCTTTTTTGTGTTCCGGTGTATTTGATCATCGGAAGAAGTTTTGAACGTTGGAATGTACTAGAATCCCACAAACGTCCTGAAACTTCGAACACAAACCTCGAACCGATCCAAACAAGCCCAAAAACGATTCAAACGAATGATGAAATGACCAAAAACTCTCACTCTATGTGTTTCCCGAGTGTTTCCTCTTTATTTCTCTCTTTTTCTTTTGTTCCTTTTCACTTTTTCTCCTTTCTCCCTTGATTTCTCCCCAGAATGCTCTCTAAAACCGATTTCTTTCTTATTCTGTTATCTCTTCCTATTCTGCTGTGTTTTCTCATCTTTTTTCCAGAGTATCTCGGCTCAAATTCCTTTAATTGGGGAATTAAAACAATGAGTCAAAGATATGGTTGTTTTATTTAGGAAGTAACCCAGTCAACCTTTAGAGCCATATGGCTGTAATGTCTATTGGGATTCATCACCGGAAAACCGACCGATAAAAGCGGAAAATGCATCGGTTTCCTCGAATCCGGGCCCAAGAGCTTAAGATGTGGAAATCAAAAACTTAAAGCACAAAGGAGGGAGTTTTAAAACTTACCATAAAGTCTCTCTAAGAGACAGATGCGGACTGCAGGAACCGAAACTGACTCCCTCCAACCTCACGTACACGAATGGCTCTCAGACCCAACCCGTGCTAGTGACCCGGATTTAAGAAGAGAGGGAGAAAGAGAGAAGAAAAGGGGCGGCCAAGCTAAGTTCTTATGGCTGTCCAAAATATTTGTTTCCAAAAGAAATAATCCAATTTCTCTCTTTCACTCATAATTGTTTCTTCTAAAGAAAACAAAATGCATAAAAGTGGGCAAAACATTCTTACCATCAGAATGTATATCTACAGCCAAGTAGAAAATTAAGAAGAAAAGTGATGCATTAAATTCTTTCTTATCATCAAAAGAAAGAAAAAGGATGAGTTGAAAAAGTAAACAAAGTCCAACTTTGCTTTCCAATTTCCAACCCATGACTCACACCATGAGTCATTACTTTTCATCATTCAATTTTGTCAAAAAAATGACTCATCACTTGCCTTATATATTCGGCCAAGCTAGAAGAAAAGATGGTGGGATATTCTTTTATTTCATTCTTACCATAAGAATGAACCAAAATATCCAAGTAGCAAAGTCAAACTTTGCAACCCTAAAAGTCTTCCATGACTTAACATTTACATCATCTTTTTTGTCCAACAAAATGAGTCATCTTTCTAGCCCTTTCCATGCTAAATTTCGGCCAACTCTCCCATTTAATGTAGACTTTATTCTTTTAAAGTCCAAACCTAATTTTAATCCCATTGATTTAATTAATTTCAAATGCAACTTTAATTTAACATGTATGCATATATATATTATACCATAAAATATATTACATATATTTAAATTAAAATTCATTTGACCCATTAATTTAATTAATGGATTAAATTAAATACACACAAAATGAGATACATGTAAACCTATACATGTAATAATATTTCCACCTAGGAAATAATCTCATAAATTAATTCATTGAATTAATTAAGAGAATGTTGAAATAAATCAATCCAATTGATCCATAATATAATTAATAGATCTCTCTCTTTTCAAACATGTATACTCCAAGTACACACTTAATCCGATTAGTTAAAGTCTAGACGTTCAATGTGTATGATCCGATGGGCCCATCTTTATATTGGCAGTGCGCCAAGGCCCATAGACTACAGGTGGGCTCTAGCAAGCCACTGTAGCCCCCAATTGAGATGGAGTAAGCAGTCCAATTGAAAACATAACCCTGTAGTTTGAACTTGTAAATCCCATGTCGCTGATATCGGTGTCCAACATAGAGACATGGAAGTATCACCCTCTATTTTTTCTGGACATTTACTTGATACCGAATGAACTGATGCTCACAAACAAGATCCAATCTTGTTTGGATGCAGCCGTACACTTATCAGTAACATTCTTCAAGAGGCCGGTGATATCATCTTAGTGAATCACTGAGTGACATTCCCTTCTGCATATCCATAGCACTGCCATGTTCATTGACACACTCAAACGTACCCATACTTGGCACCTTTTTACAGGCCCTTTAGGCGTACACCAAAGTATGCCACTTCACATGCAGCACCATCATATGGTCCGGTCAAAGGAGTTATACAAGTACTACATGAGAATCATTCGTGATACTATACCATGTAGATTCCCGTTAAGTGGATCGATCCAGTACCATGCCCTTTTTGCATGTACCCATTAACCTGGTTGACATCCTATGTTCTATGATCGGTAAGACACAGCCATACAACCAGGCTAATGATAGTCTTTAGTTCCATTCATTCCCATGATTAGAATAGACTACGGATGACTTTATGGGCATATCGTTTTCCCTATCCACAGCCATACTGCCAAGTGCATGATACTTGACAACATGGATATGGATATGTCTATTGGATACTCTATTTAAAATACAGCACAAGACATATAATAAATAGATTAATTCTTTTATCTATTGACACAAATTATATAATACATAAAGTTCACATTAATGTACAAATGTATTATACAAACACAAGGACCAATGCCTCGAGACTAGGGCATTTGCAACAATGTCATAGCCTCGCGACTCTGACGTTATAGCCTTGTGGCTGTAGTTATGAAAATAGTTGTGCGGGTCTAACCAGAGCTAACAAAGCTTTTCCTAAATGCTACACTCACATCTAAGCTCTCCAATCACTTGAAGGACCTTTCTCGGGGTTTCAGGTCGAGGACATTATGTTTTCGGAGCGTTTGAGACATTTTGGGCCTCATTACGCTTATTCCCAAACCTGAATCACTTTTGTTTGCCTAACAGGTAACATAGGATTTTCATCACAGAGGTCAGGAAAACCCATACTCACAGGCTGCCCCTCACGGGATCAAAGTCGACCCATGGTCGGGCAATTATGCCCGGTTCGAGTTTGGTCTCGTGATAAGGACCACGGTGAGAAAAGGAAGAGGAAACATACCTGGCTTCTTTTTGTTGGTTCTCTGTGGTGATTGTGTCATGGATGGGATTGTGTTGACTTCAGGGACTTGTTTCGATGTCTATACTATTAGATATGCCCTAGTCCCGAGGCATTGGTCCTTGTATTTGTATCATACATTTATTGGATTTATGTATTATACTCATTTGTCTTATTAATAAAGGCATTAATTCATTTATTATATTTATCTTGTGCAATATATTAAATGAAGTATCTAATGGACATATCTATATCCATGATGACAAGTGTCATGCACTTGGCAGTAAGACCATGGATAGGGTAAACGATATGACCATAAATAGATCCGTAGTCTGTTCCAATCATGGGAATGAGTGGAACAAGAGACTGTCATTAACCTTGTATCGCGGTGTCTTACCGGTCATTGGACATGGGATGTCAACCAAGTTAATGGGTACATGTAAAAAGGGCATGGTACTGGATAGATCCACTAAACGAGAAATCCACATGGTATAGTATCACAAGTGATTTTTGTGTAGTACTTGTATGGATCCTTTGACTTGACCATATGATGGTGTTGCATGTGAGGTCGCATACCTAGGGGTACACCTAAAGGGCCTGTAATAGGGTGCCAAGTATGGGTTCTTTCGGGTATGTCACTTAGCATGGCAATGCTATGGATATACAAAAGGGATTTGTCACTTAGTAGTCCACTGAGAAGATATCACTAGCCTCTTGATGAATATGACTGACAAGAGTGTGGCCACACCCAAACGAGCTTCAGTGCATTCAGGATCAAGTTAATGTCCAGACACAAATGAGGGTGATCAATCCATGCCTCTGTGTTGGACACTGATATCAATGACATGGGATATAGAAGTTCAAACTACAGGGTTATGATAACAGTTAGACTACCATCTCCATCTTAATTAGGGGCTGCAGTGGCTTACTAGAGCCCAACTGCAGTCTGTGGGCTACAGGCCCACTGCCAACATAAAGATGGGCCCACGGGATCGTACACATTGAGTGACAGAACACTGACTTAAGGAATCACATGTATACTTGGAGTATACACTCTGGAGAGAGAGGTATATATTAATTATATTATAAAGATCTATTGGATTAATCATAATAATAAAATTAATATTTGATTGGCTCTTCATAATTAATTGGATTAATTATGAGATTATTTCTTAGGTGGAAATATTCATATGTATAGGTTTACATACGAATTTATTTTGTGATGATCTAATTTTAATTTGATGGACTAAATTAATTGGTCAAACCGATTTTAATTTAAATGTAAATAATATGTTACTTGGTGTAATATATTAAATACATGGGTAAATTAAAATTGGGATTGAAATTAGTTTAAACCGGACTAATTAAAATAGGTTTGGACCTGAATTAAAAGAAGGAAGCCCACACAGATGAAGGAGCCAACTTGGGCCAAAATTCCCTTATGAATTTCGGCCACCTAGGGTTTAATTACCCTAGGAATTTCGGCCAACTTAGGACCAACAGAAGCCAGTCGAAATTCTCCTAAGCCTCCCTCTCCAAAGTTCGTGTTTTCCGACGCTAGCACGTGTGGTGTTCGTTAGGCGTTCGTGTACGTGAACGAGGAGGGATTCTAAGTTGATTCCTGCAGTCTGCATCCATCTGTGAAAGAGATATTCCGGGTAAGAGATTTATCTCTTTCTATTAAATTTTTATTTTTCCAATTTCCATCTCAATTGCTCCTGGGCATGGATTTGAGGAAATCAATGCGTTCTTCCACTTTTATCGGGTGATTTCCAGTGACAAATCCCAACATATACAATGTTGGGATTTTTCACTGGAAATCACCCGATAAAAGCGGAAGAACCCGGTGATTTCCTCAAATCCGGCCCCAGGAGCAATTGAAATGGAAATTGAAAAAAAACTTTAAAATAAATAGAAAGAGATTAATTTTCTTACCAGAAAATCTCTTTTAAGAGACGGATGAAGACTGTAGAAACCAAAGCAGATTTCCTACTCGTTTTCATACACAAACGCCTAACAAATACAACCCGTGCTAGCGTTGGAAAAAATGAAACAATGGAAGAGAGGAGGCCAGGAATTTCGGCTAGCTTGTGTGTTAGGGTCAGGGGCCGAAATTTTCACCCTAGGTTTTATACCTAGGGTGGCCGAATTCCCCAGGGGAATTCAGGCTCAGCTTGGCTCCATTTCATTCTGTACGGGCTTCCTTGTTTTAATTTGGGCCCAGTCTAATTTTAATTATTCTGTTTTAAATTAATTTCAAGCCCAATTTTAATATACCCATGTATTTAATATATTACTCCAAGTAATATATTAATTACATTTAAATTAAAATTAGTTTGACCAATTAATTTAATCCATCGAATTAAAATTAAATCTTCACAAAATAAAATCATATGTAAACCTATACATATGAATATTTCCACCTAGGAAATAATTTCATAATTAATCCAATTAATTATGAAGAGCCAATCGAACATATATTAATTTTATTATTAGGATCAATCCAATTGATCTTTATAATATTATTAATATATATACATCTCTCTTTCCATAGTGTATACTCCAAGTACACATGTGATTCCTTAAGTCTGCATTCAGTCATTCTATGTGTACGATCCCGTGGGCCCATCTTTATGTTGGCAGCGGGCCTTTGGCCCGCAGACTGCAGTTAGGCTCTAGCAAGCCACTGCAGCCCCCAATTAAGATGGAGATGGCAGTCTAACTGTTATCATAACCCTGTAGTTTAAACTTGTACATCCCATGTCATTGATACCAGTGTCTAACACAGAGGCATGGATTGATTACCCTCTTTTGTGTCTGACATTAACTTGATCTCGAATGTACTGAAGCTCACAAACAAGTTCCAACTTGTTTGGGTGTGGCCACACTCTTATCAGTCACATTCATCAAGAGGCCGGTGATATCTTCTCAGTGGGCTACTGAGTGACAAATCCCTTCTGCATATCCATAGTATTACCATGCTCAGTGACATACCCGAAAGTACCCATACTTGGCACCCTATTACAGGCCCTTTAGGCGTACCCCTAAGTATGCGACCTCACATGCAACACCACCATATGGTCAGGTCAAAGGATCCATACAAGTACTACACGAGAATCACTTGTGATACTATACTATGTGGATTACTCGTTTAGTGGATCTATCCAGTACCATGCTCCCAGGCATGTACCCATTAACTTGGTTAACATTCCATGTCCAATGACCGGTAAGACACCGCCATACAACCAGGTTAATGATAGTCTCTCGTTCCATTCATTCCCATGACTGGAACAAACTACGGATCTATTTATGGTCATATCGTTTACCCTATCCATGGTCTTACTGCCAAGTGCATGACACTTGTCATCATGGATATAGATATGTCCATTGGATACTTCATTTAATATATTGTACAAGATAAATATAATAAATGAATTGATGCCATTATTAATAACACAAATGAGTATAGTACATAAATCCAATAAATGTATAATACAATACAAGGACCAATGCCTCAGGACTAGGGCATTTCCAACAATCTTCCACTTGCACTAGTTCCAACTAGGCATGGGCCTAATCCCTATAGACCTAGTATGACCCTCGTGCTTGGGCTGAGCTAGCGCCTTGGTCAACGGATCTGCGACATTATCCTCGGTGTCCACTCTGTGCAATGCAATGTCACCTCTCTCCACGATCTCTCATATGAGGTGAAACTTTCTGAGCACGTGCTTTGTGTTCTTATGTGACCTGGGCTCCTTAGCTTGTGCAACAGCCCCATTGTTGTCACAGAAGATATTGACTGGGTCCTGGATAGTTGGCACTACTCCCAACTCAGTGATAAACTTCTTCATCCACACGGCTTCCTTAGCCGTATCACACGCAGCGATGTACTCAGCTTCTATTGTAGAGTCCACTATGGTTGGCTGCTTTGAGCTCCTCCAGCTTACAGCACCACCATTCAGCAAAAATACATACCCAGACTGCGATTGGTACTCATCTTGGTCCGTCTGGAAGCTTGCATCAGTATACCCAGTAACTGATAGCACTTCCTGACCACCATACACTAAGAAGCTATCCTTAGTCCGGTTAAGGTACTTGAGGATCGCTTTGACAGCTTTCCAGTGATCCTCCCCGGGATCCTGCTGGTATCGGCTTGTCATACTTAGTGCAAAGGCGACATCAGGTCTCGTACATAACATGGAGTACATAATTGATCTTAAAGCCGAAGCATAAGGAACCAATTTCATGTTCTCCCTATCCTCCCTTATTTTAGGACAGTTCTTCTTACTAAGTTTCAGCCCATGGCCCATTGGCAAGAAACCTTTCTTAGCCTGGTCCATGCTGAACCTTTTCAGAACTTTGTCAATGTACGAAGCCTGACTTAGGCCCAGAAGCCGATTTGATCTATCCCTGTAGATCCTGATCCCTAGGATCATCTCAGCCTCGCCTAAGTCCTTCATTGCGAAGCACTTACTCAGCCACTGCTTTACCCCTTGCAGTGTAGGTATGTCGCTTCCAATGAGTAGGATGTCGTCTACATAAAGTACCAGGAATGTGACAATGCTCCCACTAGTCCTCTTATACACACAAGGCTCATCTTGATTCTGTATGAAGCCATATTCCTTTATGGCCTCATTGAATCTTAGATTCCAACTTCGGGATGCTTGCTTCAGTCCATAAATGGACCTTTGAAGTTTGCATACCCTTATACTTTGGATCGACAAAACCCTCAGGTTGTGTCATGTACACATCCTCGAGTAGCTTTCCATTAAGGAAAGCGGTTTTGACATCCATCTGCCATACCTCATAGTCATACCATGCGGCTATGGCCAGCAGTATCCTGATGGATTTGAGCATGGCTACTGGTGAGAAAGTTTCATCATAGTCTATTCCATGGACTTATCTGAAACCTTTTGCAACCAGACGCCCCTTGAAGGTATTATCAGCTTTTAGCTTATAGCACCACTTGCAACCTATTACCTTAGCACTCGGAGGTGGATCAACCAAGTTCCAAACTTGATTATCGTACATAGATTGCATATCTGCCTCCATGGCTTTATGCCAATTCGCAGACTGTGGGCTAGCCATAGCCTATTGGTAGGTTTTGGGTTCTTCTTCATCCCAGATGAGAAGAGTTTGATCATCGGTGACGAGGAAACCATACCTCTCCGGTTCCCGACGATCCCTACCAGACCTTCTAGGTTCTTGTGTGGCCTGGGTCGGTGCTTCCACTTGTGGAAGCTCCACCTGGGCCTTCGAGTTATCCTCTTCAGGAGCTTGTGGACCTTGAACTTCCCTGAGTTCAACATTGCTCCCACTATCTTTCTTGGAAAGGAACTCCTTTTCTAGAAAGACCCCCTTCCTTGCCACGAACACCTTGTTCTCGGTGGGGTTGTAGAAGTAATACCCTTTGGTTTCCCTAGGGTAGCCCACAAACAGGCATTTATCGGTTTTGGGCTCCAGCTTGCCACTAGTCAATTTCTTGACATGTGCTTCGCATCCCCAAATCCTTAGGAAAGACACATTGGGCTCCTTGCCCGTCCATATCTGATATGGGGTCTTTTCCACTACCTTAGTCAGAGTATTGTTTAAGATGAGAGCTGCTGTCTCGAGGGCATGTCCCCAGAAACTAATTGGGAGAGATGCTTGACTCATCATTGAGAGGACCATGTCCAACAAGGTCCTATTCCTCCGTTCGGACACCCCATTCCATTGTGGTGTTCCGGGATGAGTGAGTTGTGGAACTATTCCATGCTCTCTCAAGTATGAGTCAAACACTAGGCTCATATACTCATCGCCTTGGTCCGACTGAAGGGTTTTGATATTCCTGCCTAGCTGGTTCTATACCTCATTCCTAAATTCCTTGAACCTATCAAGGGTCTCGGACTTGTGTTTCATCAGATAGACATAGCCATATCTGCTGAAATCATCCGTGAACGTGACGAAGTACAGATGCCCACCTCTGGTCGCTGCGCTCATAGGCCCACATACATCTGAATGTATTAGGTCCAATAAGCCAGTGGCCCTTTCAGCCTTCTTTCTAAAAGGCGCCTTTGTCATCTTGCCTCGTAAACATGATTCGTATGTATCAATTGACTCCAAGTCAAATGACCCTAGGACTCCAGCTTTGTGAAGTCTAGCAATGCGCTTCTCGTTTATATGGCCAAGACGACAATGCCATAGGTAGACAAGATTAAGTTCGTTAGGCTTAACCCTTTTAGTGTTTATGTTATAGATATGATTGGTTTCATTTAAGTCCAGGATATATAGGCCATTATTTAATAGAGCATCTCCATAAAATAATCCCTCTCTAGATATAGAAATTCGACCATTAGAAATAGTGAAAATAAATCCAGAAATATCCAACATTTATACAGAAATAATATTCCTGCACATGGCAGGTACAAAGTAACAATGTTCTAAAATCAAAAACAATCCACTGGGCATCATAAGGTGATATTCGCCGATCTCTATGGCAACAACCCTTGCTCCATTTCTGACCCGCAAGTCCACCTCTCCCGACCCCAGCAACCTTCTGTTCTTAAGTCCCTGCACATTGCAACAAATGTGAGAACCACATCCTGTATCCAATACCCAGGATGTTGAAACAGTAAGGTTAACATCTATAACATAAATACCTGAAGAGGACGCACCTTGGCCCCTTCTTTGCCCTCCCATCAGCCTGGGACATGATCTCTTCCAATGGCCCTCCTGTTTGCACCCGAAACAGACATCCTCAGGACCTGCCTTCTGCTGGGCCTTGGGTTGGGCCTTAGCCTTCTTGGCTTTGGCCTTTTTGGCCTTGGCCTTGGCCTTTTCCTTGGCCTTACCCTTGGCAAGAGGAGGGTTCCCCTTGTTGACCAGCAGCACCGGCAGAGTCTTCTTGATCGACTGCTCAGTAAGCTTAAGCATCCCATGCAGCTCACTGACAGTACGGTTCATCCCTTGCATATTGTAGTTTAGGATGAACTGATCATAAGAATCCGGCAAGGACGTGAGGATTGTGTCCACCGCCAACTCTTGAGAGATAGGCAATCCGAGATGGGCCAAAGTATCCAAATAGCCCTTCATCTTGAGCACGTGTGCACTCATAGATGTCCCGGCCCCCATCTTACAAGAGTGGAATGCCTTATTGGTTAGGTACCTTTCCTGACGAGCTTACTCTTGAAACATCTCATTAAGAGTTGGTATCATAGCATAGGCTTGGTGGTCCATAAACTGTTTTTGCAGTTCGGGGACCATGTAGGCCAACATAAGGCATGTCACATCCCTATTGTCCTTGACATGCGCCTCGTATTCCTCCAGCTGGGCAGCCGGTGGATTACATCCTTGAGGCGCAACCGGCACAGGCCTTTCCAGTACATACTCTTTTGACTCTTGTCTTAGAACAATCCTTAAGTTCCCAGACCAATCTAAAAAGTTAGGACTGGAAAGCTTGTCCTTTTTAAGAATGGATCGCAGTGATAAGGTATTAGTGTTTGCCATTTGAGTGTTTCTACACAAAAAAACATTTAGAGTGTTAATAAAGGGCTTTACTTTGTTGTTCCCATATAAAATTAATAATGAATCAAGTTATTAATTTAAACCGAGTTGTTGGGCTCATGGGCCGAGATCCATATTTCATTAAGATATAGCCAAACGAGGGTTTGGTACAACTACACCTTAACTATTTAGGTAGGAACGCCGTCCAATCCCAACCTAGGGACTCTCGGTTTGATGGGCTTGTTGGCACTTACCCATCTGTGCTTAGGGCCAGGAGAATCCTACTACCCATACTAAGTCAAAACCTCCATCCAAGTGTTAGAGTATCCCATACTCTAACCCAATACAAAGTGACAATTCTCCAGTGTATCCTGTGAGGGCATGGTCTACAACTGGCCTATTCCCACCTCGATTCAGTTTTGAATGAGGGAAGCACTTTTAAGCGACTTAGTAATTCCATTTGGTTATTAGATTCAATTATAACGGCTTACATACATAAAGCGGGTGAAATGGCTATTGGAACATACATTCATACATGCAAATGAATATAAAACATAATTAAATAAAAGTAAAATGGACTGCTATGGGCCTATATTACATCCTAATATTATTCTAGTAAACCTATAGTAGAAATGAATATCAGGTGGGCCTACATCTTTTCCTTCTGGGCTTGCACCTCCATTTGGGCTTGCACCTCCACTTGGGCTCACCACTCCATGGGCTTCTTCTTTTACAAATTTTATAATATATGAATAAAATAAAATTACATTAAAAAAAGAAAAACGACACGCAGGCCGTATTTACCCAAAAAGAAAAATACAACCCATCTTGTAAAAGGCCCAATATTTAATTACACATATGCATCCAATACATACAATTCAAAAGTATGTTATAATGCATGATTTAAGCCCATTTCAATTATGTCCAAGCCATTATATTAGAAATCGCCAATTTTGGCCCACCATGATTCTAACCCTTAACGGGCTTTGGGCCTCCAGCCCAGGCAGTCCAACTACTCCCACTGAAATTAGGAAACCATGGGTTCAATTTAGCCGTCCAAGTAATTGTGCCAAAATTACCCGAACCAATTTCCATTAACCATATTAATTTCAAAAATTAATATCACATGAACGAAAATAAAATTCATTCAAGAAACCATACGCATTTAAATTACATAAATTTAAGCACACGAATTTTAAAACCAATTAAAATTTCAAAACTAGGCCCTGGACCCAAGACCGCCAAATCCAAAATACTGGGCCCGGCCCGCTGCAGCTGCCAGCAGCGGCACTGCTGCTGTGCAGTTGCCACCCAGCTGCCACTGCCCAGCAGCAGCCTGCTGCAACGGCAGCTGCGGCTGGCACAGCAGCAGGCAGCGGCCGCTGCCGCCGGCGGCAAATCCGCCGCCGGCAGCCCCGCACCCCGGGAGCCCCATTTTTTTTTTTTAAAACCAAAAATAAAAAAAAATCTCCATCCATCATCCAAAGCAATTCACCAAGAATTCCAGTAATACACAATAAAATTAAACTAACATAAACCTATATGCAAATTTAATTTTCATTGTATAAAAACATATGGGAAAAATCATAAACCCATACCAAGAACCCCAATAAAAATCACCAATTTCAAAAATGGGATTCAACCAATATTATCAATTTCCACGGATCAAAAGCCCACTCTGATACCACTGTTGGGATTTTTCACTGGAAATCACCCGATAAAAGCGGAAGAACCCGGTGATTTCCTCAAATCCGGCCCCAGGAGCAATTGAAGTGGAAATTGAAAAAAAACCTTAAAATAAATAGAAAGAGATTAATTTTCTTCCCAGAAAATCTCTTTCAAGAGACGGATGAAGACTACAGAAACCAAAGCAGAGTTCCTCCTCGTTTTCGTACACGAACGCCTAACGAATGCAACCCGTGCTAGCGTTGGAAAACACGAAACAATGGAAGAGAGGAGGCTAGGAATTTCGGCTAGCTTGTGTGTTAGGGTCAGGGGCCGAAATTTTCACCCTAGGTTTTATACCTAGGGTGGCCGAATTCCCCTAGGGGAATTCAGGCCCAGCTTGGCTCCATTTCATTCTGTGCGGGCTTCCTTGTTTTAATTTGGGCCCAGTCTAATTTTAATTATTCTGGTTTAAATTAATTTCAAGCCCAATTTTAATATACCCATGTATTTAATATATTACTCCAAGTAATATATTATTTACATTTAAATTAAAATTAGTTTGACCAATTAATTTAATCCATCGAATTAAAATTAAATCTTCACAAAAATAAAATCATATGTAAACCTATACATATGAATATTTCCACCTAGGAAATAATTTCATAATTAATCCAATTAATTATGAAGAGCCAATCAAACATATATTAATTTTATTATTAGGATCAATCCAATTGATCTTTATAATATTATTAATATATATACATCTCTCTTTCCATAGTGTATACTCCAAGTACACATGTGATTCCTTAAGTCTGCATTTAGTCGTTCTATGTGTACGATCCCGTGGGCCCATCTTTATGTTGGCAGCGGGCCTTTGGCTTGCAGACTGCAGTTGGGCTCTAGCAAGCCACTGCAGCCCCCAATTAAGATGGAGATGGCAGTCTAACTGTTATCATAACCCTGTAGTTTAAACTTGTACATCCCATGTCATTGATACCTGTGTCTAACACAGAGGCATGGATTGATCACCCTCTTTTGTGTCTGACATTAACTTGATCCCGAATGTACTGAAGCTCACAAACAAGTTCCAACTTGTTTGGGTGTGGCCACACTCTTATCAGTCACATTCATATCTTCTCAGTGGGCTACTGAGTGACAAATCCCTTCTGCATATCCATAATATTACCATGTTCAGTGACATACCCGAAAGTACCCATTCTTGGCACCCTATTACAGGCCCTTTAGGCGTACCCCTAAGTATGCGACCTCACATGCAGCACCATCATATGGTCAGGTCAAAGGATCCATACAAGTACTTGTTGGGATTTGTCACCGGAAATCACCCGATAAAAGCGGAAGAACGCGGTGATTTCCTCAAATCCAGTCCCAGGAGCAATTGAAGTGGAAATTGAAAAACATAAAATTAAATAGAAAGAGATTAAAATTTCATACCAGAAAAATCTCTTTCAGAGACGGATGATGACTGCAGAACTCAATTTAGAATTCCTCCACTCTCACGTACACGAACGCTTGGCGAATGCAACCCGTGCTAGCGTCGGAAAAACAAAAGCAATGGAGAGAGGAGCTAGGAAATTTCGGCTAGGCTTGCTAATGCTTGGGTTGGCCAAATTTTTCTAACCCTAGGTATTTATACCTAGGGTTGGCCGAATCCTTCCAGTGGATTCAGGCCCATCTTGGCTCTTTTCTATTTTGTGCGGGCTTCCATGTTTTAATTTAGGCCCAGTCTAATTTTAATTATTCTGGTTTAAATTAATTTCAAGCCCAATTTTAATATACCCATGTATTTAATATATTACTCCAAGTAATATATTATTTACATCTAAATTAAAATTAGTTTGATATTTAATTTAATCCATCAAATTAAAATTAACTCTACACAAAATAAAATCATATGTAAACCCATACATATGAATATTTCCACCTAGGAAATAATTTCATAATTAATCCAATTAATTATGAAGAGCCAATAGAATATATTAATTTTATTATTATGACCAATCCAATTGATCCTTATAATATAATTAATATATACATGCTTCTCCCTCCACAGTGTATACTCCAAGTATGCATGTTATTCCTTAAGTCTGCATTCTATCGTTCTATGTGTACGATCCTGTGGGCCCATCTTTATGTTGGCAGCGGGCCTTTTGCCCGCAGACTGCAGTTGGGCTCTAGCAAGCCACTGCAGCCCCCAATTAAGATGGAGATGGCAGTCTAACTGATATCATAACCCTGTAGTTTAAACTTGTACATCCCATGTCAATGATATCGGTGTCCAACACAGAGGCATGGATTGATCACCCTCTTTTGTGTCCGGACATTAACTTGATCCCGAACGTACTGATGCTCACAAACAAGTTCCAACTTGTTTGGGTGTGGCCACACTCTTATCAGTCACATTCATCAAGTGGCCGGTGATATCTTCTCAGTTGGTTACTGAGTGACAAATCCCTTCTGCATATCCATAGTATTGCCATGTTCAGAGACATACCCGAAAGTACCCATACTTGGCACCCTATTACAGGCCCTTTAGGCGTACCCCTAAGTATGCGACTTCACATGTAACACCATCATATGGTCAGGTCAAAGGATCCATACAAGTACTACACGAGAATCCATTGTGATACCATACCATGTGGATTACTCGTTTAGTGGATCTATCCAGTACCATGCTCCCAGGCATGTACCCATTAACTTGGTTGACATTCCATGTCCAATGACCGGTAAGACACCGCCATACAACTAGGTTAATGATAGTCCCTCGTTCCATTCATTCCCATGACTGGAATAGACTATGGATCTATTTATGGTCATATCGTTTACCCTATCCATGGTCTTACTGCCAAGTGCATGACACTTGTCATCATGGATATAGATATGTCCATTGGATACTTCATTTAATATATTGCACAAGATAAATATAATAAATGAATTGATGCCTTTATTAATAACACAAATGGGTATAATACATAAATCCAATAAATGTATAATACAAATACAAGGACCAATGCCTCGGGACTAGGGCATTGCCAACATACAAAACAGTGGTCTAGCCCGATTTGAGTTGGTTCTCCGTGGTGCTTATGCCATGGATGAAATTGTGTTGACTTTAGGGACTTGCTTCGATGTTTGTGCGAAATAGCGGTCTAGCCCGATTTGAGTTGGTTCTCCATGGTGTTTGTGTCACGGATGAAATTATGTTGACTCCAGGGACTTGTTTCGATGTTTATGTGAAACAACGTTCTAGCCTGATTTAAGTTGGTTCCCCGTGGTGCTTATGTCATAGATGGAATTGTGTTGACTTTAGGGACTTGTTTCGATGTCTGTGCGAAACAACGGTCTAGCCCGATTTGAGTTGGTTCTCCGTGGTGCTTTTGTCATGGATGGAATTGTGTTGACTTTAGGGACTTGTTTCATTGTCTGTGTGAAACAGTGGTTTAGCCCGATTTGAGTTGGTTCAGGGATGTGCTTTGGTTCCTGTGCGAGGTAGTGGTCTAGCCCGATTTGAGTTGGATCAGGGACTTGTTTCGATGTCTGTATTGCCCGATTTGAGTCTCCCCATGAGATTGGTATGAGCATGGATTTTTCCCCGACCTCTATGATAAAAACCCTTTATTACCTGTTAGACAAATGAATGTGAATCGGATTTAAGAATGAGCAGAATAATGCCCGAAATGTTCTAAAATGGCCAGAAATTCATAAGAGCCCTCGATCTGACACTCCGAGAAAGGTCCATCGAGTGATTAAAAAGATTAGGTGTCAGTGTAGGCTATAGTTAAAGCATGCAAGCTCTATTTAAAGCTGTGCTTTTGTAGTTTTACAACTATAGTCACACGACTATATTCTACAGTCGTATAGTCGCGCGGCTATAGTTAGAGTCGTGCGGCTCTAGTCTTTGATATAGCATATTCCTAAATAGATCACAACTCTATCTTTGACTCCAATTTTACCTCCTTAAATTAGGTAAATGTAGCAGGGAAAACCTAAGAAAAGGATTCATAAACAAAAGGAAAAAAGGGGGAGATCAATTGGGAGGCTGGAGAGATTTCTAGTGAGAGAAAATAGGGCTTAGAGACAGAAAGTGGGAGAAAGTAAGGAAAATCACCAACAATCAATAAAAACCAATACAAAAGAGAGAAAAAGAGATAAAACACTTGGTGAGAGTAAGTTCCTGATCACTCCATCAGTTGCTCGGATCGTTTTCGGGTTGTTCGGATCATTTCAAGACGTGTATTTGAGGATTTCATGACGTTCATGAGGTTTTAAACGGATTCCGATGTCTGAATCCAATTTCGATCATCAAATACACTGGAACATCAAAAAGGTAAACTCTGAGAGGCCTTAAAACTTGATTCGTGGTGATTTGTGGTTGCGTTTTTATGTTTAAATGATTATTCAGAAAATTGTCTGTGCAACTACAGTCATACGACTATAGTTATCTGGAATAGAGTCGCACGAAAGTTTACTAAAGTTGCACCACTGTATTCTTCTGGGTAGAAGCCCGAAAAGCACTAAAACAACCATATACGACCAATTTTCCCATTTTAAATGATTTTTCATGATTCAATTTAGTCAAATCACATCCGTACACTCTAAAATCGTGGTTTTCAAATTTCCAATGATGCGGATGTGAGACTTAGTGTTTTGTTGGTTTCTATTCTCGAAATTCGTGGTTGTTAGATCCATAATCAGATCCTTAGTCCAGTGTTAACGGACCCTCGGATTTCCAGAATCTCTAGAAATCATCAAAATCGATTAAAACAAGCGATTTAGAAAACAAAGAAAACCACTGTCGGGCACTGTTCCCTACAGTTGTGTGACTCTAACTAGAGTTGTACGACTGTAGTTCTCAGAATACAGTCGTATGACTGTATATTATAGTCACACCACTGTATTTTCTCAGAACACAGCTGCACGATTGTAGTTATAGGATGGAGGCAGAATCTCGGGACAACTCCTACGGACGTCATCAGGTGATGCTGTCTTCAAAATCAAACCTTTTTTAATGTGTTTACTATTTTGGGCCTTAGATGGATGTTGGAATTAGGAAACCCATATGAACGAAACCTCGAGTTCCAGGATAACCGACCCACTAAATGGAGAAATTTGCATATAATCAAGCCAAACTGTTTTCAAAACTGTTTTCAAGCATAAAAACCTACAGGGCATTTCTAAAACAATTTTCCAGGTCTAATCGAGTAAGTCGCCTGGACTTCTTGGTTACCCCCTAAATGCATGCTCCCTTTTCTTGAAATCCCCCCATTTTGTCCTTCTGTGAGTCCTATGTGTGTTTTTGTTATAATTGTGCTAACCCATCTGTTTCATAGCTTTTATTTTCCTTTTTATTATTTTGGATGTATTTGATAGATTTTCATGTATTCTAGGTGATTGTACCTTTTTTTAGATATTCATATATTCAAGACGATTGTATTGGTGAAGATGAGAGTTTTGTTTTCTCTTTTTGGGTTGTAATAAGCGGCCACTATTTCCTTTTGGTTTGTTTTCGATGTACGGTTTCTTTTTCTGCACTTTACTTTTATGCCATTTATTTCTGTCATCTGAATGAGCATAGCCTAATAACAAATTAAAATGGGTAGAGAATAAGTGAATATAATATGGTATTATAAACTTATAAATGAAAGCGAGCTTGAGGTTGAATAAGTAAGTTGCTTGAACCCTAAATCTTTGGATTAGGTACGGCAATCTATGCTCGGTAGGGAGCTATACCAAAATTTCCCGGATGAGCTGATCCGGGTGGCAACTTTGTCACTAATATTGAAATTTAGGTTTTGAGATCTTTAAGTAATAAAATGATATTTTCTAAAAATGTAAAAACCAGTTTTCCAAAACTCACATTCAAATGGAAAGGTTTTCTATAACAGGATTTCCAAACGAATCAATGGTTTTCCCAAGCAAGATACAAACCCGTTTTCTAAACAAAAAAACATTTAAAGTTCTTTCTTTTTTCTTGGTTCACTTTGCCATGTTCCGCTTTTCACAAAAAGGTCATCCGCTCATAATTAATGTCACAAAGAAAGGGTATTTTGGTAATTTGGTGTCTTGTGGTGTTTGTGTCATAAAGGAAAGGGTATTTTTGGTAATTTGGTTAAAGAGTGTTTTTGAAGTTGTGTCGAGTGTGTATTTATTTCTTGATCAATAATTTTGGAAACAAAAATTTTTGCCTCTTCGATCAAGAATAAATACAAACCGATTGTTTTGCCCTTGGATACCTGCAAAAAGCCAGAAATACCCTTCTCGGGATTATATTGGCGTAAGTGGGAATTCTGAAAATTGGGAAATTCTTTATACCTGAGATTTAAAGGTGCCCTAGTGTCAGGCTATTTCCGCTTTCAGAGCTCTCATGATTCGGGACAACCTGATGTTGATAGTAAGTACCTATACCTGAGTTAGCATTGATGCATGTATGCATATGTGTGTTTGTATGTTTCGAGTGTATGCATGTATGTGACATAATGTTTCTGCTGTTGGTCTTGGTGTAGTCCGTATTTGGCGTTCAGCATCGAGAGTCGGCCAAGTTATGGGCTGAGGTGGCTAGTCCGTGGAGGCAGGTCTTTAACTTGGAACGCATGAACCGAAGCCTCCATATGTGTTTAGACACATTTGAGGGGTATGGCGAGGATGATGAGGATGTCGGGAGCTACAGCCATGAGGGGGATGACGGAGCACAACCCTAGATCCTTCTTTTTTCATTCTTTGACATTCTAGCCCATATATGGGCTCATTTTAATTTTTTGCTTCTATTGCCTGTGTGTGGGCTGATTTCTAGACATTTATTTTGTTCTGGTACATTGGCCTTAAGGACGAGGCGTTGACCTTGAGATACCCCGGGTCGTAGGGTGTTAGGATTGTTTGAACCTACTGCTGTGGGACTTTTGTCTTATTTTGTTCCTTATTTTTGCATAGACCGCCCTTTCGGGTTTTCAACCTATCGGACTGTCTTAATTTTTGCCTGAACCGCTCTTTTGGGTTTTTCGATTCAGCAGGCTTTTATTTATGTCCTAACTTTTGCATAGATCACCTTTTCAGGTTTTCAATCTATTGGATTTTTTTTTTCAAAGTGAGTTGCATTCAAACAAAAAATGTATATAGCCATATATGCACAATATGAACTCAATTTCAAGCAAACTCAGGACATTTAAATGAACAGAGCAGAGCATTCATTCATTCATTCATTAATAATGTTCTAGTACAATGCACATCAAAGATGAAATGAAGCTAAAGACAGAATCCGTAATGGCATCCATCTCAATCGTATCCACAACTGCCACCAACCGGTCTTTGTAGATTTTCCTGCTGATGGTGCTCACCTCACTGTCCTAACTTTTGCATGGACCTCTTTTCGGCTTTCAATCCATCAAATTGTCCTAACTTTTGCATGGATTGCCTTTTCGGTTTTCGATCCATCGAATTCTTTTTTTTTCACACGTAGTATCGCCTGAGCTTATCTTAGTTAATGGGGTTGACGAATTCGTTTTTGTCCATGTCCATGATCCTTACAGTGCCTTTTGAAAGCACTTCCTTGACTACATAAGGACCTTCCCAATTTGGTTTGAACTTTCCCTGTACGTCTGTATTGGCATGCTTCATTTGTTTAAGCACCAAATCCCTTTCCTTTAACGCGTGTTTTTGATGACGAACTCTACTATTTTAAGCCCTAACCATTCGCAGCTGATACATCTCTAGGTGATCTAATGCCCGAAGACACTTCTCATCGATCAATGCTAACTGTTCATATCTCGACAGAACCCATTCTGATTCTGGCAACTGTGCTTCCATGACAACCCTCAGCGACTTAATCTCTGTTTCCACTGGTAGAACGACTTCCATCCTGTAGACAAAAGAGTGCAGTGTTTCTCTGGTAGGTGTTCTGATGCTAGTCCTATATCCCCACAAGGCAATTGGTAATATGTCAGTCCAATCTTGTATCCCCATAAGGCAAATGGTAATGTGTTAGCCCAATCTGTGTAGGTAACTACCATCTTTGATAGAATTCTCTTGATAGACTTATTGGCTACTTCTACCACCCCATTGGCTTGTGGGTGATATAGAGATGATCAATAATGCTCCACCCCTTTATTCTGGAACAATTATGCTATTGCCCCTGAAATTGTACCCCGTTATCGGTCACGACATGATATGGGATTCCATACCGTGAAAATATGTTCTTTTTTATGAACTTGGCCATCTTCTTAGCTATAACATTTGAAAATGATTCTGCTTCTACCCATTTTGAAAAGTAGTCCACGACCACAACTATGAAACGATTCCCATTCGACATAGGCGGCCTTATCTCACCATGATGTGTATTCCCTAAGCTGTAAATGGCCATGGAGTTGATGATATTTGAAGTTCTAGTGGGGGAAGATGGTTGAGATCTCTGTACACTTGACATTCATGGCACTTTTTTACTTCTTCGATGCAATCAGCTTGTAAGGTGAGCCAAAAGTAACCTTGCTTCAACACTTTCTTGGCCAGGGCTAAACCATTCATATGTGGTCTGCAAGTTTCCTCATGGATCTATTTCATGACCTTCTTCACCTCTTCTTCAGTTAAACACTTCAGTAGTAGGCCATTGGCGATTCTTTTGAAGATATGATTTTTGAATATCCTGAATTGTGCGGCTAACCTTTGAAGAGAGATCTTGTTTGGTCTACTAGCATCTTCAGGGTACTGGTCGTTTTGAATGAACTGTAGGATGTCATGATACCATGGGTGTTCTTCTACCACTGCCACAATACAATTTACTGATAATAAGGATTATGTGCAGTTTCTAAGATCACGGGTCGTAGCGATTGTTTTCGGGGTCCTTCCCATATTGATGAAAGCATAGCTAGGGAATTGGCCATCTGATTCTCTTCCCTCGGTACATGCCTGAATTCACATTGACCAAACACCTTCGCTTTTTCCGAAACCAACTCGAGATAAGGCCGGACTGATTCTTCTCTTATTTCCCAATCCCCGGCAATCTATCGAATCACCAAAGCTGAGTCCCCAATAACTAACACTTTATATGCCCCTAGTGCAATTAGGGCATCAATTCCAAAGAGATAAGCTTCATATTCTGCTCCGTTATTAGTTACTGGAAATTAGAGGTGTTTTGCCAGGGGAATGATTTCTCCATCAGGGGTGCCGATGATTACTCCTAGACCTGCACCATGTTTGTTCACAGCACAATCAAAATACATCACCCATCTGCTTGATTCAATCTCTACTATTGCCAGCTGTTCATCTAGAAATTCCAAATTCTCGACATAATCCGATTCTAAAGGTTGATTGGCCAAGAATTCTGCTACAGCTCTTCCTTTGATCGTTTTCCTGGTAACGTACTCAATATCAAATTCTGACAACAAGAGTAACCATCTTAACAGTTTTCCGGCCAATGCAGGGGTTTGGCATAAATACTTCATCAGATCAACCTTGGCCATCGCCTGAACCTTATATGACTGAAAGTAATGCCTTAACTTCTTAGTCAGCCACACCATAGCAGTGCAAGTCTTTTCCACCATGGTATATTTGGCCTTGTAATCAAGCAGTTTCTTACTCAAGTAATAGATTGCATGTTCATATCCGTCCTCTTGTTCTTGTACTAACATTGCCCCTACTGAAGTGTCTGTTGGGAATTAATCGCACAAAACAAACATAAAACGCAGCGGAAAAAGATTAATCCCCACCAAGGACCCATGTACATTACATTGAATCGGAAGGAGGGTTAAAGAATTACCTTAATTCTTTGAAGTTTGAATCACTTAGGAACCAAAATTGCTTCCCTCTACGGTTGATCCACACGGAGCAATACGTTCACCGCGTGCTAGCGCCGGGATAGAAGAAACGGTTTCCTCGAATCGAGAAAGAGGCAGAAAATCAAATTTTCTCTTGGCTTGGAGAGGAGAATTTCGGCTGGCTGCTTCTGGCCGAAAATCTGCTATAGTATTAGTGTAGAGAGAGTGATTAGGTTTAGGTTAATTGTTTCCTTAAATAATTAACCTAAATAGTTAATTATAATTATAACCTAATACACCTATTAGTTATAATTATATATTAACCCACACAATTTAATATTAATTCTCAATTAACATTAAATCAAATCAATTCTCCATAATACATATATGTATATATAATATTATAATTAATTATATCTCCATATAATTTAATTATAATATGTAGCATACTTTATGCAATATTAATCACATTAATATTTATATATACATACATAAATATATATCACTATATATATTTATTCTCTTTCTCATTCATAAATTATTACCCAATAATAATTTATACCCGATAAGATGAACTTCATTTTGCTCTTGTGTGTGACCCCATAGGATCATATTAATTGGCAATAAGGAAATTACCATAATGTCCTTATAGGTCACAAGCGGACTCTAGCAAGCCATTACGACTACCCAATTAATATGATTGGAATGATCCAATACCTATTTATAGAATGTCATATTCCCTTTTGTCTCATTGATATCAAGATTAATTATAAGACATGGTACACTTGTCAATCTTATATAATTAATCATATGCTTTCTCGATCTCAAAGTAAACTGTTCAGACAAATCAATTGATACTCTTATCAATTATTTGAGCACGGCCATGCATTTAACAGTCTTACTTATCGAGGGGCCCAGTGATATCGCTCTCTTGTTAGAGAGGGACAAAATCCCATATCTGTCACTCACATCCCTAAGCATGAGTCATA
This sequence comes from Euphorbia tirucalli, assembly GCA_039660915.1. Classification (NCBI taxonomy): domain Eukaryota; kingdom Viridiplantae; phylum Streptophyta; class Magnoliopsida; order Malpighiales; family Euphorbiaceae; genus Euphorbia; species Euphorbia tirucalli. Next base: position 13,384,998 of record CM077635.1, on the reverse strand, counting down.
TTGTACCCAACCACAGCCTTTATAACTACTCTGTTACAAGCAGCGTTTGACTGCGTCAAAGCACAACATGAATTCATCCCGGAATCCATGGTGACCTCAGGTCAAAGGAATCAGCTGATGACACTACTATAATCAAGATCAGTTGTGACACGTGACCATGAACTTGATCTTATAGTGGGTCTCCAGCAACATGTTCTCTAACACATTGCCCGTGAGTATAATCTGTATCTGTATACACTATATTCATCTTATGAATATCCATTATCACTCACACTAGTCTTAGTTTGTTATTATTCCCATAATAACAATCGACTAGGGAAATTTAGAATTACACAATTAATTCATGGATACATTATCATAAATACTAACATACAAATATATATGATAAAATAAGTCTTTATTAATGACTTAAGAAGATTGTTTACATAATCCAACATTGGCTTAGGGCACAATCTCTAACAATCTCCCACTTGCCCTAAGTCCAATCTCAAATGTATCTAATACCCATGGACCTAGCATGACCATCATGTACAGCTTGTGAAAGAGCTTTTGTTAGTGGATCAGCAACATTGTCTTCAGACGCAACTTTGCATATCTTCACATCTCCTCTTGAGATGACTTCTCTTATGTAGTGAAAACGCCGAAGTATATGTTTGGATTTCTGTGACACACTAGGTTCCTTAGCAAGTGATATTGCCCCATTGTTGTCACACAAGAGGCTCACAGGATTCACTATGCTAGGAACGACACCAAGTTCTTCGATGAACTTCTTGATCCAAACAGCCTCTTGGGCTGCATCTGATGCAGCAATATACTCGGCTTCTGTTGTAGATGCAGCTATCGTGCTTTGCTTAGAACTCTTCCAACTTATCGCACCTCCATTCAGAATGAACACATACCCAGACTGTGACTGCATCTGATCTTGATCAGTTTGGAAACTTGCATCCGTGTAACCATTTACAACAAGATCTTCGTCCGAGCCTCCATATATCAAGAATGTATCTTTAGTTCTTCTCAAGTACTTAAGAATACTCTTGACAGCAGTCCAGTGACTATCACCTGGATCAGACTGATATCTACTTGTCATGCTCAAAGCAAAAGAGACATCTGGCCGAGTACATACCATGGCATACATGATAGATCCTATAGCTGACGCATAAGGAATCTTATTCATGCGTTGACGTTCTTCAACTGTCATGGGACATTGCTTACGACTAAGCTTTATCCCTTGCCCAATAGGAACATTTCCTTTCTTAGATTGATCCATACTGAACCTTTTCAGTATCTTATCAATGTATGTACTCTGGCTCAGGCCTATCAATCTCTTAGATCTATCTCTATAGATCTTTATTCCAAGAATGTAGGCTGCCTCACCCAAGTCTTTCATAGAAAAACACTTTCCTAACCAAGATTTTACTTCTTGCAAGGTAGGAATGTGATTTCCTATTAACAATATGTCATCGACATATAGAACTAGGAAAACTACATTACTCCCACTGAACTTCTTGTACACACAAGGCTCATCTTCATTTTTGATGAAGCCAAACTTTTTGACCGATTCATCAAAACAATGATTCCAACTTCTTGATGCTTGCTTCAAACCATAAATGGCCTTTTGAAGCTTGCATACTTTATCAGGATTCTTTGGATCGACAAAACCTTCAGGCTGTGTCATGTACACATCCTCAACAAGATTTCCATTTAGGAAAGCTGTTTTGACATCCATTTGCCATATCTCATAGTCATAATATGCTGCTATGGCAACAAGAATTCTGATGGACTTGATCATAGCTACTGGCGAAAAGGTTTCGTCATAGTCTATACCATGAATTTGTCGGTAACCTTTTGCCACTAACCTTGCTTTATAAGTCTGAATATTCCCATCCATGTCCGTTTTCAATTTGAAAACCCATTTGTGCCCTATTGCTTTAGCACCCTTTGGGAGATCAACCAAAGTCCATACTTTGTTGTCGTCCATGGATTGAATTTCTGACTTCATAGCATCAAGCCATTTTTCAGATTCTGAATTAGAGACAGCTTCCATGTACGTGGAAGGTTCATTCTCTTCTAACAGAATCAGATCATTTTCGTTCGTGACGAGAAATCCATATCTCTCGGGCTCATGACGAACTCTACTTGATCTACGTTGGACTTGTGTTACTGGTTCTGACTCAACAACTTCTTGTGAATCAGGTTGTTCCATTTGAAACTCACTTTCAACTTGGTTATCCATATTTTCTTGTAGGTGTACTTTACTCCCACTGATTCCTTTGGAAATAAACTCTTTTTCCAGGAATGTACCACCCTTAGCAACAAACACTTTGTTTTCACTAGGATTGTAAAAGAAATAACCTTTAGTTTCTTTTGGATAACCAACAAAATTGCATTTCACAGATTTTGGTGCTAACTTATCTGAAATCAAATATTTCACATAAGCTTCGCATCCCCAAATCTTGAGAAAAGACAAATTTGGTTTCTTACCAATCCATATCTCATATGGTGTCTTTTCAACTGCTTTTGATGGAACTCGGTTCAGTGTGAATGCCGCTGTTTCAAGTGCATATCCCCAAAAGGATAGAGGAAGATTTGTTTGACTCATCATCGACCGAACCATATCCAATAAAGTCCGGTTCCTCCTCTCAGACACACCATTCCACTGTGGTGTACCAGGAGGAGTCAATTGTGAGACAATCCCACAATTTCTAAGATGATCGTCAAACTCTTGGCTCAAATATTCACCACCTCGATCAGATCTAAGTGCTTTAATTGTCTTGCCAAGTTGGTTTTGTACTTCATTTTGGAAGGCTTTGAACATTTCAAAGGATTCTGACTTATGCTTCATTAGATATAGATAACCATATCTACTGAAGTCATCAGTGAACGTAATGAAGTATTGAAAACCACCTCTAGCAGTTGTGCTCATAGGCCCACATACATCTGTATGTATGAGTTCTAATAAGTCACTAGCCCTTTCACTGTGACCAGTAAAGGGACTCTTGGTCATCTTACCCATTAAACAAGACTCGCAAATGTCATATGTTTCAAAAACGTCTAGACCCAAAATTCCATCTTTATGGAGTTTTGAAATGCGTTTCTCATTAATGTGTCCTAGACGACAGTGCCAGAGATAAGTAGGATTCACAATATTTGCTCTTATCCTTTTGGTATTTATGTTATATACATGCTCATCATAACCTTCACTAAGGTTCAACAAATAAAGACCATCATGTAAATCCGCATTTGCATAAAACAAGTCTTTATTGAAAAGCAATAAGTGATTATTCTCAATAACACATTTAAATCCTTCCTTGTCCAAACATGAAATAGAAATGATGTTCCTAGACAAATTAGGAACAAAATAACAATTATTCAAAAAGAGAACAAGTCCAGTTGGCAACTTGAGCTCGTAGCGACCGACTTCATAAGCAGCAACTCTAGCTCCATTCGCCACATGGAATTCTACCTCGCCCTTCTTGAGCTTTCTACTTCCTCTAAGCCCCTGCACATTCATACAAATGTGAGAACCACAACCGGTATCTAATACCCACGAAGTAGAAACAGAAGTAGAATGAAGTATTTCAATAACATGAATACCTTGATTAGCGGTCTCACCGCCTCTCTTCTTCCTCAAGTCCTCCAAATAAAGCTTGCAATTTCTGCGCCAATGACCAGGCTGGTTGCAGAAATGGCATGCGCCTTCCTTTGGAGGCTTTGCCTTGGCAGCAGCTACGGGCTTTTTAGCATCCTTCCCAAACGCTTTGGGTTTGTGCGCTTTACCCTTCTTCTTCTGGATCCTACCCTTTTGCACCATATGGATCCCTTTGGAGCTTGGTTTCTCCTTTATAGTCACTTCAGCGTTTTTAAGCATCCCATGCAATTCGCTTACCGTTTTGTCCATATCATTCATGTGATAATTCATGACAAAATGGGAGTAACTATCGGGAAGAGAGTTTAGGATCAAATCCGTTGCCAATTCAGGTCTGAGTGGCGAACCAAGTCTCTCCAACTGATCAATGTACCCTTTCATCTTCAGAACGTGTGCACTAACCGAACTACCTTCGGCCATTTTGCACGCAACCAAAGATCTCAAGGTCTCATACCTTTCCCTTCTCGCTTGCTTTTGGAACATTTCCTTAAGCTCTTGAGACATCTCATATGCCTCAAACATTTCCAGATCCTTCTGAAGTTCCGGAATCATAGAAGCGAGCATTAGGCATTGCACATCAATCTGATCATTTTGATGCTTGTGGAAAGCATCTCTTTCAGCTCTTGGAGCCGTGGTGGGTGGAGGGTTAGCGGGCAAAGGCCCATCCAGAACATATAGCTTTCGCTCTTGCTTGAGAACAATTCTCAAGTTGCGATACCAGTCTAGGTAATTGGTTCCGTTCAGTTTATCCTTCTCAAGGATAGATCGAATAGAACCGGGATTGCTTGTGTTTGCCATTTATCTACAACAGAAAATATATGCAAAGTTAATTACATAAGGGAATTAAACTCCCACTAAAATTATAAAACCCTTTAAAAAAAAATTTAAGTGGGTAAAAGACCCAAAATCCATATTTAACCGTAGCACTGCTTTGGCATGTCCCTATGATTGAATATAATTTCGGTAGACATCACCATGTCAATTACATCATTATGTAACTCTTTTAATTTATGAGATGCATGATATCATATATCATATTTAATTTGTATGTTACTCATCTCATCCTTGCCTCGGGCTCAAACACCTTTTTGATTAACCCTTTAGTTAAGCCAATTACAACACAATGAGAATCACCTTTTCTCATATTATTGCTTCGCTAAGGTCACAACATGCGTACCCGCCCTGGCGGTATACCATGATGTGAACATAGTACTTGACAAGTGTTATACGTAATTGGGTGGCAAAATATAAACTTCATAAGTTTATTTAGGGTTTATTAATTCCTGTGATTCAATTGTATCTCATACAATGCATGGCATTAACATTAATCTTTCTAAGTTAATATTAATTCTAGCATGGCATCCAATGTCATACATTCATTTAGCATGCATATTTCATACTTAGCATGGCATCACATGGCATCAAAATATAAAACATGCAATAGACTCGAAAGACCGTGTTATGGTATGGTTTTATCTACATTGATTTTCATAGGCCAATATGAAAATCAACAGGTCATTTCCTAGGTGGTTGTAACCATCGCATGGTCACAGCACAGCCGCACCCCTTGGATCCGTCTTCACGTCTTTGTTCCTTGGCACCATCTCATGGATTTACATACTTTACAAAATTGCATCCTATACAATTTTCTAGTAAATAAAATTTACAAAAATACAAACGACTCGCAGGCCGTATTTATAAAACCTTACATTCACCAAAACCAAAAAAAAATAAAAAAATATCCAAGGGTCCAAAACCATACCAAAACACCATGCATAAAGTTATCACAATAATTTTATATCTACAAGATTTAGGGTTCATAAAGGGTAAAATACAATCCTATTGTATTTAGAGTAATTGATTTGAAAAATCGTAAATGTGTAGAAACAATTTCCACACATAAACGAAAAACACCAAACCCAACTTCCAGCGATCCAACTCGCTGCTGAGTTGGACGGGGGTACGGGGGCGGTAGCCCCTGTTGCGAAGCAAGCGCCGCAGGCAAAAAAATTTTCGCGCAAAAAACAGCCCCCTCTGAAAATTCCCAGGTGGCACGCCGTGCCAAGGTTGGCACGCCGTCGTGCCGCCATTCTGGTCGCAACACTGGAAACGGTTTCCAGTTGGCACGGCGTGCAAAGGCCCAGCACGTCGTGCCATATGCAAAATTTTCAGGTTGGCACGCCGTGCCAAATCGGCACGCCCGCGTGCCACCATTCTGAACTCAAGCATCCAGGAACGATTTCCTGTTGGCACGCCGTGCCAAAACCGGCACGCCGGCGTGCCAACATGCTGAGTCCAAAATTTCACCCCTTTTTCTGATTCAAAACAATTACAACCAAATCATTCACAATGATTCACATTAAAATCAAATTTTAAACATGTTATTCACAATAACATTGAACCCTAAATCAAGAACATACAATCCTAACATGCAATTTTGATCCAATCAAAATAACAAATCCAATTCAACCAATGCACAAGTGGCTCTGATACCACTGTTGGGAATTAATCGCACAAAACAAACATAAAACGCAGCGGAAAAAGATTAATCCCCACCAAGGACCCATGTACATTACATTGAATCGGAAGGAGGGTTAAAGAATTACCTTAATTCTTTGAAGTTTGAATCACTTAGGAACCAAAATTGCTTCCCTCTACGGTTGATCCACACGGAGCAATACGTTCACCGCGTGCTAGCGCCGGGATAGAAGAAACGGTTTCCTCGAATCGAGAAAGAGGCAGAAAATCAAATTTTCTCTTGGCTTGGAGAGGAGAATTTCGGCTGGCTGCTTCTGGCCGAAAATCTGCTATAGTATTAGTGTAGAGAGAGTGATTAGGTTTAGGTTAATTGTTTCCTTAAATAATTAACCTAAATAGTTAATTATAATTATAACCTAATACACCTATTAGTTATAATTATATATTAACCCACACAATTTAATATTAATTCTCAATTAACATTAAATCAAATCAATTCTCCATAATACATATATGTATATATAATATTATAATTAATTATATCTCCATATAATTTAATTATAATATGTAGCATACTTTATGCAATATTAATCACATTAATATTTATATATACATACATAAATATATATCACTATATATATTTATTCTCTTTCTCATTCATAAATTATTACCCAATAATAATTTATACCCGATAAGATGAACTTCATTTTGCTCTTGTGTGTGACCCCATAGGATCATATTAATTGGCAATAAGGAAATTACCATAATGTCCTTATAGGTCACAAGCGGACTCTAGCAAGCCATTACGACTACCCAATTAATATGATTGGAATGATCCAATACCTATTTATAGAATGTCATATTCCCTTTTGTCTCATTGATATCAAGATTAATTATAAGACATGGTACACTTGTCAATCTTATATAATTAATCATATGCTTTCTCGATCTCAAAGTAAACTGTTCAGACAAATCAATTGATACTCTTATCAATTATTTGAGCACGGCCATGCATTTAACAGTCTTACTTATCGAGGGGCCCAGTGATATCGCTCTCTTGTTAGAGAGGGACAAAATCCCATATCTGTCACTCACATCCCTAAGCATGAGTCATATTGTACCCAACCACAGCCTTTATAACTACTCTGTTACAAGCAGCGTTTGACTGCGTCAAAGCACAACATGAATTCATCCCGGAATCCATGGTGACCTCAGGTCAAAGGAATCAGCTGATGACACTACTATAATCAAGATCAGTTGTGACACGTGACCATGAACTTGATCTTATAGTGGGTCTCCAGCAACATGTTCTCTAACACATTGCCCGTGAGTATAATCTGTATCTGTATACACTATATTCATCTTATGAATATCCATTATCACTCACACTAGTCTTAGTTTGTTATTATTCCCATAATAACAATCGACTAGGGAAATTTAGAATTACACAATTAATTCATGGATACATTATCATAAATACTAACATACAAATATATATGATAAAATAAGTCTTTATTAATGACTTAAGAAGATTGTTTACATAATCCAACATTGGCTTAGGGCACAATCTCTAACAGTGTCTTCGATAGCCAAGTACAGGATCAAAGGCTTATTCGGCATCAGAGGTTTTAGAACTGGTGGATTCATCAAATAAGTTTTGACCTTGTCAAAGGCTAGTGGGCATTGATCGTTCCATTCCACTTGCTGATTCTTCTTCAGGAGTTTGAAGATGGGCTCGCAAACTATTGTTAATATCGCGATGAACCAACTGACATACTGTAATGACCCAAAAAATGATCTTACTTCCTTTTCTGTCTTCGGTGAGGGCATATCTCTGATGGCCTTGATTTTATCTGGATCCATTTCAATTCCTCTCTTACTTACTGCGTGACCGAGAAGCTTTCCTAAAGTTACTCTAAACACACACATCTTGGGATTCAAGCAGAGGTTGTACTTTTCAATCCTAGTTAGGAATCTATCCAGGATAGCGGGATGCTCTTCCTGGGTCATCTATTTAACTAGCATGTCATCTTCATAAACTTCGACCTCCTTATGTATCATATCATGCAGAAGTGTAGTGACTGCTCACTGACAAGTTGCCCTGGCATTCTTCAACCCAAACGGTATAACCCTATAGCAATAAACTCCTTATTCTGTGATAAAGGCCGTCTTCACTTTGTCAATGATGTTCATCAGAATCTGATTATAAGCAGAAAATCCATCCATGAACAAATACATCGCTGCCCTGTTGTTAATCAGAACAACAATATGCGGTAGTAGGAAGTTATTCTTGGGCGATGCCTTGTTCGGATCCTTGTAATCCACACAAACCCTGACTCGACCATCTTTCTTCGCAACCGATACGATGTTAGTTAACCATTATGGGTATTCTACTACTTCCAAGAATTTAGCTTTTATTTGTTTGGCTACCTCTTCCTTAACCTTTTCTGCCCATTTTGGTTTGAGTCTCCTGAGTTTTTGTTTGAGAAGTTTCATTTTCGGATTCTTCAGAATTCTGTGTTCTACAATCTCCCTGTCAACCCTAGGCATATCATCATAGGACCAGGCGAAGGCTTTCATGTGCTTTTGTAGTGCTTTTACGATTTCTTTCCTTTCATCAGGCTTAAGGTCTTTCGAGACAGATACCATTTTTGGATCCTTATCTATCCCCAGATTCATTCCATGCAATGATGCATCATGTATGCTAAAGACATTAAATAAATGTTTGTATGTATGCACAGTTCCATTCGAAAAAACATCACCCAAGTAAGCGAAATCAGACTTCATTGCATTGAATGCATTATAGGCTGAATTGTTCACATTATAAACAGGAGATACAAATACATCAAAATAATTGTCATCCTCCACATGTGAATGGTCTTCTCCTGTTGCAGCATCATCAACTTCTTCGAACAAGTCTCCTAGATCACCTTAAAGCGCTTCTTTCTGATCATCAGATAGCTCTTCTTCAATTGCTTTTGCCTTTCCTACCATCATCAGCTTGGCCAATTCTTTAACAGCTTCATTCATTAATTCCTCTTGAGTCTTCACCACGGGTGCCTTCTTCTTTCCAGAACCCATATTCGACTTCATCAGAATGGACAGTGCCTTGGTGATTGCTTTGATGGCTGCTTCAGCTTCTCCTTTTTCTAGGTCAGCTTTATCGAATGACTCTCCTTTATTTCCGAACTTAACCCTGACTTGGCCAACTGCATCTTTTTGATCTTTTAGAACCATCTGCCCTTTGTCTTCAATCCCGGTACGTAGCATATTCATAACAGGCTCAACCCTATATTTTTCGAAATCAACAACAATAGCAAAGATCTCAAATCCTGGGAGCTGACCTCCCTCAAATACCACTAGTTCAGGGGTTCCACTGTATACTTCTTCGTTCACAAGGACAAAAGTGTCAACCAGATTCATATACTTCTTGTTTGGCTTATTTGTTTCCTCACGATAACCTAGTCTGTGCTAACGAAACTTCCCAATATCAATGTTGAATTTGTGGACACCTTGCTGCTTTTCCCCTAATCCTTTCCCAGGCTCAAATTTTTGCTTGGCGAAGTATTTGTGAATCCATTCTGGGATTTTCGGCTTACCCTTGCCTTTGTCTGAAATCATTGCTACCTGCAACCCGGTCATTGGCTACTCTACATCATTTAAAGCAGCTACAATAGATGGCTCATCAGCTTCCATGGTCATGACTTTTCCCCCAATTAAGAATTTCACCTTCTGGTGCAGAGTTGATGGCACTCCTCCTAAGGCATGGAACCACGACCTCCTGAGAAGTAGTGAGAATGTGACAGGAATGTCAATAACTATGAATAGCAATTTGGAGTTGATCCCCCTAACACTCACTTCAGCTTCAAATGTCCCAATCATGGTCCTCTTACTGTCATCATAAGCTCTAATCACTATGTTGGACCGGTAAAGTACTTTTCCGCTAATCCCCAGATATGGTAGAATTTTAGAAGGGCAAATGTTCAGGGCCGAGCCGTCATCGACCATCACACAGGCAATCACTCGATCCATGATTTCTCCCTTCAGATATAAAGCCCTATTATGGTTCATACCTTCTGGTGGAAGGTTCGAAACTCCAAAACTTATTGCCGGGGGGCAGTTAGCTTTAGGTCAACTCCTTTAATCATAGCAAAAACTTCATTAGGAGACATTGTAGGAGTGGCTTCCATCTCCATCAGCTATTTCACTACCGCCTCACGGTGTTTCTTGGACTCCATAAGGAGGTGCCAAATCCTAGCTCGGGCCGGTGTCCTTTTCAACTGTTCAACCACAATATCGTGTTCTCTGTTTCTCGAGAGGGGAATAGCAGTATTTGCTCTCACGATCAGGTTATTTCATCTAGAAGGTGGCCTTTAGGGAACCACATTTATAGGCTGGTAAACCCTATTACTTTGGGTAATGTGCATCACATGACCATCCTTCTCGATCACAGTTCTGCTTTTGGTTTCAACTGGGTATACTGGCTTAGGTTCTTCCGCTTCGAAATCCTTTTCATCTTCATCCAAATCAATATCGGCCAAGTCAATCGGGCCTTGCTCCTTTCCTACTATAGATGCTTGTCCTCCAGCTTCCTCAACCTTTTCCTTTTCCTATACTATGATAGCTTATACGCTCAGATTAGCCCTGATAATCTAAGCGAATACACAATTGGTTGGTATCCCAGACTGAACCATATTGACTTGGCTCCCAAAATTAGGCCAGAGGTTCTTCTGAACACTTGGTTTCAAAGGTGGCTTGACAATTTTCTAGTCAACAATCAACTACAGGATAGCCCTTATTAATTGAGTGCAATCATTTGTATGATGACCTGCCACCATATGATAGGCGCAGAAATTACCTTTGTTTGCCTCAGCTGGAGGGGAATATGGCTTCGAATTCTGTAGCAACCTAGCCTTCCTACATTTGGCTAAGATACAAGCCAAATATTCTATCCACGGGTTGGTGATCCTCTGAGGAACCACCATCTACTGCCCTAGTTTGCTACAGCCACATCCACTTCTGTCACCTGATCTAGCACTGCAGTTTGGGCTGGTTTTCAACTAGACCCAACTGGTGTAGTTATGGAGCTACTAGCCTTATAACCCTGTGTGTACCCCCGATTACCTCGATAAGTGCCCAAGCCCTGTTTGTTCCTTTGATCTTCCTCTTCGTATCTTTCGATACGCTTAGCATACTTGACCACATCCATGAAGGCATGGAACCTTTTCAGCTTCATTTTCTCTTTATACAAAGGAAAACTGCTGTCAACTAGCTTCACAATGAGGGCCTCTAACTTTAGAGCTCCATCTACCAACACCTGAAAATCCATCCATCTCTTATAATAAGCCGAGAAAAACTTATTAAGCTTATGGTAGACCCTCTCTAAATCCTCCAAAGTGGTCTCCACTTGAGTAGTATAAGCATATTGTTTCACAAATGACTTAGCCAAATCTTCCCATGTGGAGCAAGTGTGAATGGGCATTTTCGGATACCATTTCACAACAACATCTCTCAAAGCAGTTGGGAACAGATTCAGCAGGTGATTCTTTCCAATCCCCAAACTAGACATTATTCTGACATAGCTATCCAAATGAGCTCCTGGTGGGCCTTCCCCGGTGTATGGGGGCAAATAAGGCATCTGGAAACCCATAGGTAACCGATCCCCTCCTTCAGCCAATAGAGTGGTCGGGTTAGCACACTTGATGGGATTGTAATGCACCATCTCCTTCAGTTTTGGCAACAAAGCCTCCAAATCAGAGAATTTCTCTTTTAGATGCTTTTCTGCAGCCGTCTCCATCGGAGCTTCCTTGGCCCTCTCAAAAGCTTCATCTTGCTTAGAATGACGATTAATTTCTTTGTAAGGATAAACTCCTTTACTACTTCCTAGGACACTTCTTCCCAAGCTAGGGACCACCTGAACAACATTTCCCTCATTCTCGATCGAAGCCTGGACCTGTTGAACATTCTGACCTGCATTAGTGGTCATTACAGCTTGCATCTTTTCTCTCAAAGTAGCCTTGAATCGGTTCGAGTTCAATAGGGCATCTATGAAGGCATTCATATCAAAAGTAAGCACTTCTATAGGTCTGTCTTAAGCTATGTTTGGTCTATTCACTTCTTCTAACAACAACTAACTGTCAATTGGTAAAAAAGGTAACTATCCCTCGAATTCTTGCTCTGATTCTGAATCTGAACCGACCCTAACTTCTTCCATGGTTACGGGTTTTGACTGAACTGACTGAACTGACTGATTAGACTCTAATTCAACAGGCACTAACCATTTCAAAGTTTGACTCCAAACTGCACGATCAACATAAGGTTAGTATCATGGATGGATGTCATGATTCTAGACAAAATGCACTAAGTGATGTGTATAGTATGGCCGTGAAATGATCATGGTTGAATGATGTTAGATGGATGAAAATGGCAATGAGGATGACTTTCTTTTTCATTTTCTTTATTTCTGACGTCCTAAGAATACCCAATGCCACGCGAAAGACAATCTGAGATAGTCGCGTGTAAGCCATCACACGGATAGAGTTTCGGTGCTTTTAGGGCACCTAGTGAATGTCATGGAATAGTCATGTGTGTATCGACACACAGACTGAGTTTTGATGCTTTTTAGGCCAATGAAGTGATATGAAATGGTCATATGGGGGCAGCCCCATAGACAAAGTTTCGACGCTTTTAGGGCATCTGAGATGGAATGATGTCACAAACAAGTCACGCGTGAGTCGATACACGGACAGAGATTCGGCGTTCATGGAACACCTCTTATGATTTAGTAGTGTCATGAAATGTCCCTATGCATGTAGTAATTTGGCACTCATGGGGTACCTCAAGTGATTCAATAATGTCATGGAACAATTTGATATAGATCGTGACGCACAAACAAGACTCCGACATCACCATGACACCAATGATGAATGGGTATGATGTCGTGTAATGATATTGTGTGACCCACCACATGAACATAGACCTAAGATCACTATGGTCCTCTAGTGAATGAAATGGTCTAATGAAATGGCTACGTGCAATCCGATGCACGGGCATAGTACGTGTAGTTTCGGGACACCCAATAGGAAATGAAATGATCGTGATGGGCATTCTCAAAATGTCTTATATTAAGTGTAATGAAATGGTATGAATGTCCATGTCACACAAAATGCAAATGGCTACACGAAGATGTGGTTAGTGTGCATGACACACGAGATGATATCGTGTATGCTTCATGGAAATGTCAACACACGAGATGTAAATGTTTATGGCACACAAATAAAATGTCGTGGCTGCATAAAGATGTGGTTAGCATCAATGTCATACATATGCTTATGTCTTGAAAATGGCTGCACAAAAACTTGGTTAGAATGGCAGACGAATGACTATGCATGCTTGATGTTTCATGCAAAAGTGAAAAGGTAAAAAATCATCACAAAACAAACATCATGCTATGCAGTTGTGAGTAAAATACGGTATTATGAACTAATAAAATGACTTCAAGCGAGGTTATATTTCAGTAGTTGCCTAAGTTCTTTAAGTTTTAAAAAAAACATTTTAAGAAACATTTCATCCCCAGTGGAGTTACCACTGTAAGCGGATGACGTTTAAAGCAGACGTATCGAAGCGGACAGGGGAGGTTTTGATACGTGTGTGGAGAATTGGTTTTAGTAAAAAACGGGTTTGATGATTTTGCTTAAGAAAACTAGTTGATATGATTTGAAATCCCTTTCGTAGAAAACATCATTTCGAATGTGAATTTTAGGAAAACTGGTTTTACTCCTTTATAAAATCCCGTTTTATTAGCTTAAAAACCTTAAAACCCAAGTTTCAAGATTAATGATGCAGTCACCACCCAGATCAGCTCATTTGGAAAATTCCGGTATAGCTCCCTACCAAGTGTAGACTGCCATACCTGATCTAGAGATTCAGGGTTCGGGCAACTTACCTATTCAATCTCAAGCTTACTTTCATTTAATAGTTTATACCACCATATTATATTCACTTATTCTCTACCCATTTTATCTTTTAATATTAGCCGATGCTCATTCAGATGACATAAATAAATAGCAAAAAATTAAAGTGCAGAAAAGTAAACCATACATCCAAACCAAACAAAAGAATAGAGGCCACTTATGACAACCCAAAAAGATAAAAACTCTGTAAAAAGTACAATCGCCTAAGATACACGAGTTGATCTATTAAATACATCCAAAATAATAAAAAGAAAAATAAAAGCTGTAAAACAGACAATTAGCTCAATTATATCACAAACACACATAGGACTCATTGCAGGACAAAATGGGGAGTCTCAAGAAATGGGGGCACACATTTAGGGGGTAACTGAGAAGTCCGGGCGACTTACTCAATTAGACCTGGAAAACCATTTTAGAAACACCTTGTAAGTTTTTTTGTGCTTGAAAACAATTTTAGAAAACAGTTTAGCTCAAATACATGCAAATTTCTCCATTTTCAGTGAGTCGGTTATCTAGGAACTTGGGGTTCTGTTGGTGGGTGTTTCCTATCTCAAACATTCATCTAAGGTCTAAAGCAGTAAACACATCAAAAATAGTTTGAATCCAAAGACAGCATCACACTACGACGTCTATGGGATTCGTCCTGAGATTCTGCCTCTTTTTCACAACTATAGCTGTACGGCTGTAGTGTCCAGAACCTGAATTGGTTTTCTTTGCTTTTGTAAATCTCTGTTTTGAACCATTTCAATGATTTCTAAGGATTTCGGGAAATCTTGGGGTCTGCTAAAGCTGAACCAGGGATCCGATGTGGATCGAACAACCCCGGATTCCACAAATTCAAATCATCGAAACTGAAATCTCCCATCAACATTATCGAAAATTAAAAACCAAAATTTTGAATATAAATGATGTGATTCGACCGAATTAATTCATAATAGAACAATCAAAATGTGAAACTTATTGTATTTGGCAGTTTTAAGGCATTTCGGGTTTCTGCCTAGAAGAACATAGCCGTGCGACTATAGAGGTACAACCGTGCGGCTCTGTTCTAAGGGATTATAACCGCTCAGCTCTAGTTAGAGTCGCACGGCTATAATTAAATAAATAGTTTCCAGATTTTCATTTAAACATAAAAGCACACACTATAAAGCAATCAATTATGAGATTAAGGCCTTTCAGAGTTTACCCTTTTTGTGTTCCAGTGTATTTGACGACTAAAAGTAGATTTGAATGTCAGAATGTGCTTAGAATTCCACAAACGTCCTGAAACTTTGAACATGAACCTCGAACCGATCCAAACAAACCTGAAAATGATTCAAACGAATGATGAAACGACCAGAAACTCTCACTCTACGTGTTTCCCGAGTGTTTCCTCTCTGTTTCTCTCTTTTTCTTTTGTTCTTTCTCACTTTTTCTCTCTTTTTCTCCTTTCTCCCTTGATTTCTGCTTAGAATTCTCTCTAAAATTAATTTCTTTTCTTATTCTGTTATCTCCTCCTATTCTGCTGTGTTTTCTTATCGTTTTTCTAGAGTATCCTGGCTCAAATTCCTTTAATTGGGGAATTAAAACTGTGAGTCAAAGATGTGGTTGTTTTATTTAGGAAGTAACCCGGTCAACCGTTAGAGCCGCATGGCTATAATGTCATAGCCGCCCAACTCTGTCATTATAGCTGCGCAACTGTAGTTGTGAAACTAGTCATGTGGCTCTAACCAGAGCTAACAAGGCTTTTCCTAAATCCTACACTCACATCTAAGCTCTCCAATCACTTGAAGGACCTTTCTCAGGGTTTCGGGTCGAGGACCATTCTATTTTCCGAGCGTTTGAGACATTCCGGGTGTTATTCCGCTTATTCCTAAATCTGACTCACATTTGTCTGCCTAACAGGTAACATAGTATTTTCATCACAGAGGTATTTTCATCACAGAGGTTGGGAAAACCCTTGCTCACAAGTTCCTAATCTCTCCCTCATTGCTTTGCAGGCCGGTCTAGGGAGAAAAACTGTATCTATACTTGGCCGTTATCGACGAGGCTGTGGGATCGGTTCTTGTAAGGGAGGAAGATGGATAATAGTTCCCTATGTATTACAAAAGCAAGGTGCTCAAAGGAGTAGAGACTAGATATCCGAGTATTGAGAAATTAGCCTTGGCCTTACTGTTAGTAGCAAACTGGCTACGGCCGTATTTCCAAGCACACGCAATTATAGATAGAACCGGATTTTTGCTGAAAAAGGTGCTGCAAAGACCAGAAACATCCAGAAGATTAGCCGAATGGGCAATACGCCTGAGGGAGTTCGACATTCGGTTCGAGCCAAGATAGGCCTTGAAAGCTCAAGTCATAGTAGATTTCATGGCATAATTCTCTGGTTTAGAGCCAGACTCAGCGCCACCCTCAGAAGAGTGGAGCGTCTTCTTAGATGGGGCATCCTAGTAGGAAGGAATAGGAGCCGGAGTATACATCAGGGCACCAAACCGGATCCGGTTACATTATGCAGTAAAATTGGATTTCCCCACCACCAATAATGCAATAGAGTATGAGGCCATGATAAAGGGACTAGAGCTGGTTAAGGAACTAGGACCAGCGAAGGTCAGGATACTCAGCGACTCCAGGCTGGTGTCTAACCAGGTGAACAAGCATTTTGAAGTTAGAGACCTATCCATGAGTAGGTATTTGGAGAAAGTCCAGGTGTTGTTGAAAGTAATCAAGCTCCAAGGAACAATCTAAAAGATAGAGAACATACCCCGAGACACGAATAACATAGCAGATGAGCTTGCTAAAGTTGCTTCCAGCCAAATAGAATGGCAGCACTTATACTGCCCATACAAAGTGTAATCCCATCTGAGTACCAAGTAGTTGGAAGCTTTAACGGTGGATAAACACAGGCCATGCTGGATGAAACCCGTCATGAAATTTCTGAGTGAGGGTAAGCTGCCGAAAGAAGAAGCAGAAGCAGGTCAGATCTCGAGGAAATCCGCTAGATTTGCAATCATTGCAGGCAGCTCTATCAGAAGTTATTCAGCCGCCCATGGTTGAAATGCATCTCAACAGAAGAGGGACATTATGTGCTAAGGGAGCTCCATGAAGCGATATGTGGATCTCATCAGGCGGCCCTAGCTATAGTCCGGAAAGCGATGCTGACGGGATACTTTTGGCAAACAATGAAGGAGGATGCAGATTCTTATGTCGCGGCATGCCATCAGTGTCAGGTGCACGCTAAGAAAATAAGTAGGTCCCCCAGCAGAATAGAGACCGATTCTAACCGCATGGCCCTTTTCCACATAGGGAATAAATTTGGTCAGCCCAATGCCGGAAGCAAGTAGGCAATGAAAATGGTTGATTATAGCGGTGGATCATTTCACTAAGTGTGTAGAAGTAGAAGCCATCTCCACCATCACTCTAGATAAGGCAATAGGCTTCATACATGAGGACATTCTTAGTAGATTTGACATACCGAAGGTCATCATCATAGATAATGGGACTCAATTCACCTCTACGAAGTTTGCTGAATTCTACAAAGGCTTCCACATAAATCATAGGTGCAGCTTAGCGGCTCATCCTCAAAGCACGGTATTACCGAGGTCACAAACTGGATGTTGTACGATGGTATCAAAAAGAGGTTGGAGGAGCATAAAGGGGCATAGGCGGATGAACTCAACAGCATTCTCTAGGCATACTAGACCACTCCAAGATGGGCAACCAGAGAAACACCTTTTGCCCTGACATACGGTACTGAGGTTGTAATCCCGGTAGAGATAGGTTCCCCCAGTGACAGGGTGATATATTACAATAAGGCACAAAACGACATCAATATCTGCTTCCACCTAAACTTATTAGAAGAGAGACGGGATAGGGCCTTTATTCTCATGCTTGCTTACAAGAATAAGATCTCCAGCTACCATGATAGGAGAGTTAAAGTAGTGGCTTTTCAGAGAAGAAATCTTGTACTTCGAGATATAGAGGCTTCGCAGGTACGGGAAGGGGAAGTAAAGTTAGCAGTAAGATGGGAGGGGCCCTACCGAGTCGAGAAGGTCCTAAATCCGGCCATCTACAAGCTGTGCCAATTGGATGAAAATGAGATCCCACGCACATGGAACTCAAGTGCGCTACGAAAATATCACAACTAAACTTTCATATTGTACATGTTTCACTCTTTTTCCCTCATCAATGGTTTTTTCCCACAGGGTTTTCCTTAGTGAGGTTTTTAACGAGGCAACTTTATCAATTACAGTATTGTATCATTTCAGATTTATAATAATAACAATTCGCTTTCAAATGTTTTATTCAAATTGTCTAGTTTTATATTATTCACCTCCGAATAAGTTAAGGCATTGTTGCCTTTGTGGTTTAATCAGTTCTTAGAAAGGTCAAAAAAGACCTAGAACAGGTAGCCATGTATAGTAAGAAATCACTTAACAAAATTTGACTTGTATTAATGTCCCACAAAAGGGGAATGTTAAATACATGAAATCAATATTACAAAAAGAGGAGGGGGTGGTCGTAACTACTCCTTGGGATTTAGCACATTTGCCGTACCCGTATGTGACTCATCTAAGCCTTCAGTCACCTGAGTAATGGTTTCAAGGTCCGTCTTGGGGAGGGGGGGCAGGGCATGGTCTTCGTCCTCTAGTATAGGAGAGGAAAGGGGGGAGAGATCCATCTGCTGAGGAAAATCTGCATCAATCTCCTCGAAAGAGACATTCGGATATGCTTCTGTATATTTCTGAAGGATGCAGTTGCTGTATAAAAGGGCCAGTCACCCGTATGTCAAAGTCCTCTCCTTTATTTTCTCCTCTTTGGTAGCTAGATCCTTTTGATGGCTCTTCTTTTCCATTGCCAGAGCTACCTCAGAGAAGGCCCAAGATTGCCTCACAGTAGCAATCTTAGCTTTGGCTACATCTAGAGCCTTCTATTGCTCCTCACTTTTCTCAGCAACTTTAGCCAGTGCTTTCTCCATTTTCTTCTTCTTTAATGCTCGGACCAAGTGCTGGCTGTATACACGATCTGCTTCCTCGACCCGCTTCAACTCCTCTTAGAGGAAGGGTATGGCCTGTAAAAAATAAGAGGCGTCACTTAACTATTTTAAAACAGGCATGAGTGATAAGTGCATAGGTACTCATGGTGTAAAGCTTGCTCAGGACTCGGGTACTGATGGTGCAGTTGCTCAGGCCGTCCATCCGGGCCGCGTCAGCCGACAGATACATCCTGGTGCTTAAGTCTAGTTGCACCAGAGGATCTGCCAGACTTTCCCCTTCCTTGAACTTCGACAGAAGGATCTCCTTAATGGTTGGGCCATTATCGGTGGAAGGCTGAGTAAAATCTAGGACCACATCTTCTATAAAGAGTTGTTAATTCCCAGTTATATGTAAGGGGCAAGGGGTAAAGGAAAAAGTCTTACCATGCAAACCTTCTTGCCTTTGTCCGCAGTAGAAGTAGGGGCGGAGGCTCTCTTTTTGGTCATGTGAAGGTGTTTAGTGCTCCCACCAGGAATTATGATTAGATCTTGGATATGCGGTGTAGGTGTAGGAGGAACTGAGGGTGCAGCAGTAGCAACGGTCGTGGATTGGGACCCCCTCTTCCGATTTTTCAAGGCTATAACAGTATCAGAGAGTGACATCCCTGTCAAACATGCAAAATATGAAATAAGCAGCAGGAAAAAGTACCTTGGTGGTCCTCCAAGGGGTCACAATTGGAAGTCTTGTATGGTCATCCAGTGCGGCTAGAGGCAGCTACAGGCAAAGAGCCTTAACCGCGTACTAGAGCTTCCCGTATTTGGTAGGGACGAAGCTCAGTAACTCCAGATCTGTCCTTTCCTGAAGGGAAAGGTTATCTTTTGCACCCTTCATCTCTAAAGTATGTTGGAAAGACTAGATAATAGTGAAGCCAGGAGTATCGTCTTTGCACCCGATGAAGAAGAAGATTTTCTTAAAGCCCTTGACTGATGAGGTGCGGTCGGTAAAGAACCAGAAGTCAGTACCTTTAGCCAAAGTGAGGTGGTCACTATTGGTATCTCAGAGGACGGGGGTGGCTATGTGCCAGAACATAGCACCGATCATCCAGATGCTGAGGTTGCGGCATAACTAGTATAGCACGCAAATATCCTCAATGACGTTAGGACAAAGCTATGCCGGTTTAGTATACTACAGATCTCTTTAGATAGTGGATAGGTGAATCCACCCTCAATACGGTAAAGGTATATGGAAAAGTAGCCTTCTAGCGGTTGGTGGACCCTTTGGCTAGGGGAGAGTTTAAGCCACTCGCAGGATTCTAACCAAGTATACGAAGTTTGTGGCCGGCATATCTCCCCTTCTGTGATGGAAGATGGCATGTCTATAATTCGTGGAGTTAGGGTTTTTTCCCTCGCAACCTTGGCTAGTTGGCGTGTGGGAATCTGGCTTGCTGGTGCACTAGTTTCTCTAATTGATGGTGTTCTTTCTGAGGATTCCGACGAAGATAGCCTTGCGATGTTAGAATCTACCTCCACTGGGGGAGAAGGGGGGCGGTGATTAGTGCTCGAGGACCAGGTGCAGTTTAAGGAATCCATGGTTTTCAATGGGTTTTCTCAGACTCGAAGGAATGTTTAAACTAGGCACAAAATGTAAAACATACTAGAAAAGAAAATACAGAGGAAGAGAGAAGGAACTTACGGATTTTTCTTGAGGGCAATTGAAGGTAGAATGGAAGAAGGATGCTTGCAGGAGCCAAATATGCTAATTAATAGTGTTCTGAAGGGAAAATGAAGGGTTGTAAACTTTAAAAAGCTGACAGGATGGCCAAAGGTCATGTCTTTTCAGTTGCCAGATGCGTGGCAAGAGGCTAGTGGGCATGCGGCTCAAGACAAGGGAAGTTGAACCCTAAAGACTTCTCTGGACTGGGGGGGGGACTTCTGATGACATCCGGACATTGTGATGCCGAGTCTATCATCCAGGTATCATAATACAGGTCTCCTACCCAGATTCCTGGAAGGCATGTAGTCAGTCTTGGAGGATAGGTCCGGGTCGAATTGTTTCCACCTGATCAAGGGTTCATATAGTGATGGAGTCCATATGGGAGTCTACTTGCTGTGTTGCAATTAAGGAAGGACTCATGTTTCATATGGAGTCTAGGGTGGAAGTCTTTTAGTTCGACTAGGATAAGACCCTTAGAGTACTACTAGTTCAAGGCAAACTCTACCACTGGCCTTATAAAAGAAGAGAGCATAGAGGTAAATCGATTCATTCTAACCAAAAATGACTAAAATCAAGCTAATATAGCCAGAGATTAACATAATCAGGGCTGACTTAAGCATCAGAGCCTAACCCAAAGGTTATCGGTGTCTCACTTTTACTGTCTTGTAGGAGCATATCCAGATCCGGCCCGGTACATCTCCAGCCCGGATCTCCAGAGGGATTTGTACAGAATCTATCAGGTGGCTCTCAAATTATCATACCAAATAGTAGGAGCAGCTGGAGGAGGGAAACAAAGCTCCATGAGTAGGGGTGTTAATTCATGTTCACGGGTCGTGTTCATGTTGTGTTTAGGTACTCTGTTGACATGTTTAAGTTCGACATGAACACGACCCGTTTAATTTTGACACGATTAATTGAAACACGAACACAACACGACACGACCCGTTTTACACTATTAATAAAAAAAATCAATTATACGATTTACCCATGTACGACAAGACCCGTTTAGCAACCCGATCATAAATATTAGTTAATACATTCTTCACATAAAATAAAACAGCAGCATAGAATATAAAACAAAAGTTCCAATCTAAAATCCAGAATTTGAAAATCCAGAAAACAAGCACAAATTAAAATCTAACATCATCCAACGACCACATATTCATCTTCAACTTCTTCTTTATCATCCAAGTTGAGCACCATGGCTTCCTTGGACAACTCTTCTATGGCTTTGGCAAATTCTAGAAAACAAAACATCAAGGAACAATTAAAAATATCACAACTTGGCATAACTGATAATCTCAAAATAGTAAACTAACAATATACCTTGTTGTCCATATAACCAATCCTTAGTGCAAACCAAGCCCTCAACAACATTAGGCTTAAGTGTACTTCTATATTGATCAAGCACTTGACCTTCGTTACTAAATGCACTTTCAGATGTAGTAGTAGATATTGGAATAGCATGAATATCACAAGCCATATCTGCAACTTTAGGTAATCTAAACTGGTTTGCTTTGCAATAATCCAACACATCCATTAGAGTATTCGCATCATGTTCAGAGTCATCCAAGTAGAGCTCAAGTTGAGACTTTTTTGACTCATTAAGAACACAACCAAAGGCTTTATTTTCCTTTGAAAAAACATAACAAAATAATGCACACATCAATACTTTCTAAAGTAGCATGTTCAAAGTAAACTTTAAAGTAAAAAATAATAACAAAGAATAGAATATACCTACAAGACTCTAATCTCATTTGCATGCAAAAACTTGTCACCTATTCTACTACTTGAAGCCATTGAGGGATTTGAAATTGGAGTTTGACTAGGTTGAGAACTAGTAGAATATTCATTGAAGAAAGTTAACAAGTCATCTTTCAAACTTGTCAATTTAATAACACTGCTCTCTTAACTATAAACCTTTGTATAACACCATTTCACAAAATTTAACTTGTACCTAGGATCTAAAATGATAGCCATAGCCAATATCTTGCTTAAATATCCCCAATACTTGTCAAACATTCAAATATCCTTTTAGCTATTGCACTTATGTAAAAATCGGCACTATTTTCCTTTCAAAGTCATATAAGCATCAACCGCCAATGGAAAATACATATTTGCAGTAGAATATTTTGTGCCAAAAAAGATGCAAGTGATGTTGTAGAAAAGGGACAAAAACTTCTTAATCTTTCTACTTTATCCTAATCATCTCTAGATGGATTATGCTTGAAATTAGAATCACTCAACTCTAAACAACACGATGAAAGTAAAGAGCACTATCAAGCATAACATAGGTGGAATTCCATCTAGTAGGGACATCTTGCCTTACACCCCTTTTGCAATCAAGAGAATAATGACTAACACACTCCAAAAACTTTTGCTTTCTAGCTTAAGACCCTTTCACATACTTTATGCATTCACAGATTTGAACAACAAAATCATCTATATCTTTTAACACATCTTGAACTATCAAATTTAAAATATGTGTACAACATCGAATATGAAAATATGCACCACCACATAACAATCTTTTTTTTTTGCATAATTAAGTTTTCAATAATTCAACACGCACATCATTAGCAGCAACATTGTCCAAAGTGAGTGAAAAAACTTTCATATCGATACCCCAATCACTTAAAAAATAGCGAATTTTTTCAGCCAATGATATCCCATTATGTGGAGGTGGCATAAAATAAAAGTTCAAAATTCTCTTTTATAATCTCTATTCCTTGTTAATGAAATGAGCAGTCAAGCATATATAACCATCTGTTACTAAAGAAGTCCAACAATCAGAAGTTAAACTAATTCGACTTCCTGAATTTTCTAACATGCTCTTAATCTTAACCTTTTCCTCCGATACATTTTCATACAATCTGATCTACATGTGTTTCTACTAACAACCTTTTCCTCTGATACATTTTCATACAATCTGATCTACATGTGTTTCTACTAGCAACATGTAATTCAGGTTGCATATAATTTAACAAAGCCTTAATCCCAGTCCATTCAACATATTGAAAAGGAAGTTCATACATAATTATGGCAACATTCAAAAGAGTTCTAGAATTTTCAGGGTCAATTTTCTTACTATCCAAAGCCAGACTTTGTCCAATAAGTAACTGACCTACATCTGCAGTACCATTTCTTACACAACTTTTTATGTGATGCCGCATGTTAACGGTTCCATACCTCGAGTCAGTAATATACACTGTTCGACAAGTTTTGCACTTTCATCTCTTCTTTTTGTCATTTTCTTGAGGCAACATGTCAAAATGGATCCAAACGTCAAAAGTCAGCTTCCTTTTAAGCAACATTCTTTTCCCTTTTCAGCCACTTGTAACTGCTGCATCATCTTCTATCTCAACCACATCATCGATATCCACATCCTCAATGTTTTCAACATGGTCATTAGGGGCATAAGTTTCCATGTTATTGTTAGATGATGAATTCATTCTTGCATTTCAAAAACAAAAGTTAAAAAATTGATTCATAAATTAAAGTAATTAAAAAGATGGTTGTAACAAGATTCATAAATTAAATTGATTCATACTTTTAACAATAGATTTGTACGTTTCCAGTTTTGTTTGTATATCTTAATTAATTAGTTGATTTCTTATGAAAAGAATTTGGATTCTAAGAAGAGAGAGCCTACTGCTCCAACATTATAGGATTTACTCTACTTTAGACCTCCTTCCTTATGAAATCTAATTTCATACTTAAATAATTTACTCTACAAGTATATATAGCTTACTGGCATACCAAAAATGAAAACGGCTGAGCAAGGTTCTCACCTTACTTGAAATCAAACCCTGAGATGGTGGAAGACAACACCTTACAACATTAGTGGAGCAAGGCAGTGGAGTAGAGCACATGATAGCAATGGTTAAGTAAGGCGGTGAAACAAAACGCACAACAACAGTGGTTGAGCAAGGCAATGACAACAACGAGCAACAAAGATAAAGATCAATGAAATCGGTGGTGACCAGCAGTGATGAGTAGGTTATGCAGATGAGGTCGATGGAGAATGAAGATTGGGGATTTATTATTTAGGGTGCAGTAGAATGTGAATATGACATGGAATTAGGGTTTTTTTTTTCTTTTCATTCTTATTTATATATGCCCTTATTTTAGTGACTGGTAAAATATAATAAAAATAAATGGGTTATATGGGTCAGAAACGGGTTACAGGGGTTGACCCATTTACAACTCATTTATTTCATGTCATAAACTTGTTGACCCATTTATGACCCAAACTCGTTTAACCCCCAACCTAAACCCGTATAAATACGTGTCGTGCTATGTCGTGTTATCCTGTCGTGTCTAAAATTGCCACCCCTATTTATGAGTAACATAGTAAGCCAAAGAACTTTAGAGCTAATCATAGCTAGAGCACGATATTTAGCCTCAGTGGAAGAGCAAGATACCATACATTATTTTCGAGAACACGAGGAAACAAGATTGTGCCCCATAAAAATGGCAAATCCTGTAGTGGACTTCCAATCATCTAAACATCCTCCCCAATCTGCATCACAAAAGCCATTAATGTTCAGAGAAGTAGATTTGCGCAGAAAGAGACCTTGAGAAGTAGTATCACACAAATAGCGTAAAATGCGCTTCATAGCTTTCCAATGTTCAGTAGTGGTATTATGCATGTACTGGGAAACTTTATTCACTGAGAAAGCTACATCAGGCTAGTAATAGTCACATACTGTAGACCACCCATAACACTTTGATTGAAAGAGGGATAAAAAAAAGGATCACCATCTTGAAGAGAGAGTTTCATACTAGTACAAAAAGGAGTCAAAATACCCTTTGACTGAAGCTTTTTGGCATGCTGGAGTAAGTTAGAAATATATCTATGTCAGTGTAAAAGTAAACCATCAGAGTGACAGGATGCTTCAAGACCCAAAAAGTACTTAAGTTTCCCAAGATTACGTATAGCAAACTTCTGCTGTAAAAAGGCAATTACTTCATCCAAAAAGGCCATGTCATTCCTAGTCACTAAGATATCATCAAAATACAGCAAGAAAAAAAAAAGAACACCTTTGGCATAATAGTAATAAGTGACATATCAACCTTAAAGCATTGAAAACTAAAACACAAAAACACAACAGTTAGACATTTATGCCACATGTAAGGTGCATGTTTCAGGCCATACAATGATTTCTTCGATAAGCACGTATAATCAAGTTTAAGCTTATCAACAAAGCTAGGAGGTTGCTGCATATAAAATTTGTCCTTAATGGTACCATGCACAAAGGCATTCGACATATCAAGGTGAATCACAAACCAACCAAATGACACAATGAATGACAATACAAGTTTTATAATAGTGGGTTTTATTACCGTACTGTATGTTTGAGCATAATCTAAGTTATGGCGTTGATGGAACCCTTTGGCAACAAGGCAAGCTTTTTGTCTCTCAACAGAGACATCTGGATGCAACTTCATTTTTAAGACCCATTTACAACCCACCAAATTAGACACTTGAGATTCGGGAACTAACTCACTATATTTAGCAGCCATAGCCTCATGCCATTTAGGCAATTTCATGGCCTTAGTGTAACAAGTTGGTGCTGAAGAAACTATTGGTGTGCCTTAGTCCAAAGGCATTGGTTCTTGATTATGTTATACATTGTATGCAAATATTTTGTATTATACATTGTGTTAAATAATGGCATTTAATCTATTTATTTGTTTCTTGTGCAATTTAATAAATAGAGTATCCATTGATCATAGCCATACTCACGTTAACTAATGTAGGTCATTAGCTATTGAGACCATAAGTAGTGTTAAAGCTATAATCATAAAGTTGTCCTAGGTCTATTCTAATCATGGGAATGAATAGAGCTAAAGACCAGCATGCACTTGACTGGATGGCAACATCTCACTGACCATTGGACATGGGATGTCAGTCAAGTATATCGATAAATGTTAGGTTACATGGTAGTGGACCGATCTGCCTCGAGAAAACCTCATGGTTCGATGTCATAGGTGTTTCTCAGGTAGTTCTTGATATTGTCATTAGACCAGATTTCACCATAACATGACATAGGTGTTGGGATTTTTCACCGGAAATCACCCGATTAAAGAGGAAGAACGCAATGATTTCCTCAAATCCGTGCCCAGGAGCAATTGAGATGGAAATTGTAAAAAAAAAATTTAATCACAAGAGACGAATCTCTTACCTGGATTATCTCTACAAGAGATGGATGCAGACTACAGGAATCAAACTAGAATCCCTCCTCGTTCACGTACACAAATGCCTTACGAACATGACCTATGCTAGCGTCAGAAAACACAAAACTAGGGAGAGAAGGGAGGGAGGATTTCGGCCACAGTTGCAACTATTACCTAGGCTGAAATTCCTAGGGTTATTTTAACCTTAGGTGGCCGAAATTCTCAAGGAGAATTTCGGCCCAATTGGCTCCTCCTTTGTGTGGGCTTTCTTCCTTTCATTTCAGGCCCAAATCGATTTTAATTAGTCTGGTTTAAATTAATTTCAAGCCCAACTTTAATTTACCCATGTATTTAATATATTACACCAAGCAACATATTATTTACATTTAAATTAAAATTGGTTTGACTAATTTATTTAATCCATTAAATTAAAATTAGATTTTCACAAAATAAATGCATACGTAAACCTGTAAATATGAATATTTCCACCCATGAAATAATCTCATAATTAATCCAATTAATCATGAGAGAGCCAATCGAACATTAATTTTATTATTATGATCAATCCAATTGATCTTTATAATATAATTAATATAATCCTCTCTCTCTCTCTCTCCAGAGTGTATACTCCAAGTATACATGTGATTCCTTAAGTGTTCAGTAGTTCAATGTGTACGATCCCGTGGGCCCATCTTTATGTTGGTAGTGGGCCTGTGGCCCACAGACTGCAGTTGGGCTCTAGCAAGCCACTGCAGCCCTCAATTAAGATGGAGATGGCAGTCCAACTGTAATCATAACCCTGTAGTTTGAACTTATATATCCTATGTCATTGATATCAGTGTCCAACACAGAGGCACGGATTGATCACCCTCTTTTGTGTCCGGACATTAACTTGATCCCGAATGTACTGAAGCTCACAAACAAGTTCCAACTTGTTTGGGTATGGCCATACTCTTATCAGTCACATTCATCAAGAGGCCGGTGATATTTTCTCAGTGAACTACTGAGTGACAAATCCCTTCTGCATATCCATAGCATTGCCATGCTAAGTGCCATACCCGAAATTACCCATACTTGGCACCCTATTACAGGCCCTTTAGGCGTACCCCTAAGTATGCGACCTCGCGTGCGATACCATCATATGGTCAGGTTAAAGGATCCATACAAGTACTACACGAGAATCACTTGTGATACTATACCATGTGGATTTCTCATTTAGTGGATCTATCTAGTACCATGCCCTTTTTACATGTACCCATTAACTTGGTTGACATCCTATGTCCAATGACCGGTAAGACACCGCCATACAACCAGGTTAATGATAGTCTCTAGTCCTATTCATTCCTATGACTGGAACAGACTACAGATCTCTTTATGGTCATATCGTTTACCCTATCCATGGTCTTACTGCCAAGTGCATGACACTTGTCATCATGGATATGGATATGTCCATTGGATACTTCATTCATGATATTGCATAAGATATATATAATAAATGAATTAATGCCTTTATTAATAATACAAAATCAGTATAATACATAAATCCAATGAATGTATAATACAAATATAAGGTCCAATGCCTCGGGACTAGGGCATATCCAATAATCTCCCACTTGTAGTAATTCCAACTAGGCATGGGCCTAATCCCTATAGATCGAGTATGACCCTCATGCTTGGGCTGAGCCAGTGCCTTAGTCAAAGGATCTGCAACATTATCCTCGGTGTCCACTCTGTGTAATGCAATGTCACCTCTCTCCGCAATCTCTCGTATGAGGTGAAACTTTCTGAGCACGTGCTTTGTGTTCTTATGTGACCGGGGCTCCTTAGCTTCTGCAATGGCCCTATTGTTGTCACAGAAGATATCAAGTGGGTCCTGGATAGTTGGTACTACTCCCAACTCAGTGATAAACTTCCTTATCCACACAGCTTCCTTAGCTGCATCACACGTCGTGATGTACTCAGCTTCTGTTGTAGAGTCCGCGATGGTTGGCTGCTTTGAGCTCCTCCAGCTTGCAGTACCAACATTTAGCAAAAACACACACCCAAACTGTGATTGGTACTCATCTTGATCAGTTTGGAAGCTTGCATTAGTGTACCTAGTAACTGATAGCACTTCCTGACCTCCATACACCAAGAAGCTATCCTTAGTCCGGTTAAGGTACTTGAGGATCGCCTTGACAGCCTTCCAGTGATCCTCCCCGGGATCTTTGCTGTACCGGCTCGTCATACTTAGTGCAAAGGCGACATCAGGTCTCATACATAGCATGGAGTACATAATTGATCCTCTAGCTGAAGTATATGGAACCAATTTTATGTTCTCCCGTCCTCCTCTGTTTTAGGACAGTTCTTCTAACTAAGTTTCAGCCTATGACCCATTGGCAAGAAACCTTTCTTAGCCCGGTCCATGCTAAACCTTTTCAGAACTTTGTCTATGTATGAGGCCTGACTTAGGCCCAGAAGCCGATTTGATCTATCCTTATAGATCCTGATGTTGGAAATGCCCTAGTCCCGAGGCATTGGTCCTTGTATTTGTACTATACATTTATTGGATTTATGTGTTGTACTCATTTGTGTCATTAATAAAGGCATCAATTCATTTATTATATTTATCTTGTGCAGTATAGTAAATGAAGTATCCAATGGACATATCTATATCCATGACGACTAGTGTCATGCACTTAGCAGTAAGACCACGGATAGGGTTAACGATATGACCATAAATAGATCCATAGTCTGTTCCAGTCATGGGAATGAATGGAACAACAGACTATCATGAACCTGGTTGTATGGCGGTGTCTTACCGGTCATTGGACATGGAATGTCAACCAAGTTAATGGGTACATGCCTGGGAGCATGGTACTGGATAGATCCACTAAACGAGTAATCCACATGGTATGGTATCACAATGGATTCTCGTGTAGTACTTGTATGGATCCTTTGACCTGACCATATGATGGTGTTACATGTGAAGTCGCATACTTAGGGGTACGCCTAAAGGGCCTGTAATAGGGTGCCAAGTATGGGTACTTTCGGGTATGTCTCTGAACATGGCAATACTATGGATATGCAGAAGGGATTTGTCACTCAGAAAAACATTTTAGAGTGTTAATAAAGGACTTTACTTTGTTATTCCCATATGTAATTAATAATGAATCAAGTTATTAATTAAACCGAGTTATTGGGCTCATGGGCCGAGATTCATATTTCATCAAGATATAGCCAGGCGAGGGCTTGGTATAACTATACCCTAATTATTTAGGTAGGAACAGTGTCCAATCCCAACCTAAGGACTCTCGGTTTGATGGGCTTGTTGGCACTTACCCATCTGTGCTTAGGGCCAGGAGAATCCTACTACCCATGCTAAGTCAAAACCTCCATTCAAGTGTTAGAGTATCCTATACCCTAACCCAATACAAAATAACGATACTCCATTGCATCCTGCAAGGGCAAGGTCTACAACTGGCCTATCCCCACTTCGAGCTGGTTTTGAATGAGGGAAGCACTTTTAAGCGACTTAGTAATTTCCATTTGGTTGTTAGATTCATTTAATAATGGTTTGCATACATAAGGCGGATGAAAGTGCTGTTGGATCATACATTCACGCATGCAAATAAATATAAAGCATAATTAAATAAATAAGTAAAATGGATCGCTATGGGCCTATATTACATCCTAATATTTTTCTAGTAAACCTATACTAGAATCCAATATCAGGTGGGCCTCCATCTCCTTCCTTATGGGCTTGCACCTCCACTTGGGCTCACCACTCCATGGGCTTCTTCTTTTACAAATTTTATAATAAGTAAATAAAATAAAAATACATTAAAAAAAGAAAAACAACACGCAGGCCGTATTTACCCAAAAAAGAAACTACAACCCATCTCGAATAGACGCCCAATGGCATCCAATCATACAAATATTTAATCACCTATATGCATCCAATACATATAATTTATAAGCATGTTATAATGCATGATTTAAGCCCATTTCAATTATGTCCAATCCATTATTTTGAAATCGCCAATTTTGGTCCACCATGGTTCTAACCCTTAACGGGCTTTGGGCCTCCAGCCCAGGCAGTCCAACCGCTCCCACTGGAATTGGGAAACCATGGGTCCATTTTAGCCATCCAAGTAATTGTGCCAAAATTACCCGAACCAGTTTCAATTAACCATATTAATTTCCAAAATTAATATCACATGAATAAAATTAAATTTCATTCAAGAAACCATGCGCATTTAAATTGCAAAAATTTAAACACACGAATTTTAAAACCAATTAAAATTTCAAAACTGGGCCCCGGGCCCGAAACCTGCCAAATCCAAAAACACTGGGCCTGGCCTGCTGCGGCTAGGGCAACCTAGTTGCCCTAGCTGCTGCCGTGCGGCAGTCACTGCCCAGCAGCGGCTACTGCTGGAACCAGCGGCAGCGGCCGCTGTTCCGGCCGTCGGCAGCCCTGCACGCCGGGAACAGCCTAATTTTTTTTTAAAAACCAGAAAATAAAAAAAAATGCATCCACATCAAGAAATTCACCAAGAATCTCAAACATACAATAGAATTAAATAAACATAAACCTATATACAAATTCAATTTCAATTGTATAAAATCAAAAGGGGAAAAATCATAAACCCCAATCCAAGAACCCCAATAACAATCTCCAAATTTAAAACCAAGGGATTCAACCAATTTAACAATTTCCACAGATCAAAAGCCCGCTCTGATACCACTGTTTGGATTTTTCACCGGAAATCACTCGATTAAAGCAGAAGAACGCAATGATTTCCTTAAATCCGTGCCCAGGAGCAATTGAGATGGAAATTATAAAAACAAAAATTTAATCACAAGGGACGAATCTCTTACCCGGATTATCTCTACAAGAGATGGATGCAGACTGCAGGAATCAAACTAGAATCCATCCTCGTTCACGTACACAAACGCCTCACGAACATTACCCGTGCTAGCGTCGGAAAACACAAAACTATGGAGAGAAGGGAGGGAGGATTTTGGCCACAGTTGCAACTATTACATAGGCCAAAATTCTTAGGGTTATTTTAACCCTAGGTGGTCGAAATTCTCAAGGAGAATTTCGGTCAATTGGCTCCTCCTTTGTGTGGGCTTTCTTTCATTTCAGGCCCAAATCTATTTTAATTAGTCTGGTTTAAATTAATTTCAAGCCCAACTTTAATTTACCCATGTATTTAATATATTACACCAAGCAACATATTATTTAAATTTAAAATAAAATTGGTTTGACTAATTTATTTAATCCATTAAATTAAAATTAGATTTTCATAAAATAAATTCATACGTAAACCTGTACATATGAATATTTCCACCCACGAAATAATCTCATAATTAATCTAATTAATCATGAGAGAGTCAATCGAATATTAATTTTATTATTATGATCAATCCAATTAATCTTTATAATATAATTAATATAATCCTTTCTCTCGCTAGAGTGTATACTCCAAGTATACATGTGATTCCTTAAGTCAGTGTTCAGTCATTCAATGTGTACGATCCCGTGGGCCCATCTTTATGTTGGCAGTGGGCCTGTGGCCCACAGACTGCAGTTGGGCTCTAGCAAGCCACTGCAGCCCCCAATGAAGATGGAGATGGCAGTCCAACTGTAATCATAACCCTGTAGTTTGAACTTGTATATCCTATGTCATTGACATCGGTGTCCAACACAGAGGCATGGATTGATCACCATCTTTTATGTCCAGACATTAACTTGATCCCGAATGTACTGAAGCTAACAAACAAGTTCCAACTTGTTTGGGTGTGGCCATACTCTTATCAGTCACATGCATCAAGAGGCCGGTGATATCTTCTCAGTGAACTACTGAGTGACAAATCCCTTCTGCATATCCATAGCATTGCCATGCAAAGTGACATACCTGAAAGTACCCATACTTGGCACCCTATTACAGGCCCTTTAGGCTTACCCCTAAGTATGCGACCTCGTGTGCGATACCATCATATGGTCAGGTCAAAGGATCCATACAAGTACTACAGGAGAATCACTTGTGATACTATACCATGTGGATTTCTCATTTAGTGGATCTATCCAGTACCATGCCCTTTTTACATATACCCATTAACTTGGTTGACATCCCATGTCTAATGATCGGTAAGACACCGCCATATAACCAGGTTAATGATAGTCTCTAGTCCCATTCATTCCTATGACTGGAACAGACTATGGATCTCTTTATGGTCATATCGTTTACCCTATCCATGGTCTTACTACCATGTGCATGACACTTGTCATCATGGATATGGATATGTCCATTGGATACTTCATTTAAGATATTGCATAAGATATATATAATAAATGAATTAATGCCTTTATTAATAACACAAAATCAATATAACACATAAATCCAATGAATGTATAATACAAATACAAGGTCCAATGCCTCGGGACTAGGGCATATCCAACAATGGGATCTCATACACTTTGACATACGCCTAATGGGCCCGTAACAGGGTGCCAAGTATGGATATATTGGATGGGCCAGCGAACATGTTGATGTTGATAGTGAGTTGATGTAATTGCCAGTTGGCGTCCATTGAGATGATATCACTGACCACTTGATGAGTGGGACTAATAAGTGTATGGCCATACTCGAATAAGTTGGGATACTTATTCGCGATCATCAGTCTACTCAAAATCAAGGAATGAATAAGCATAAAAGAGGTTGACTGGAACCATGCCTCTTGCCTATACATCGATGTCAATTGGCAAGGGATATACAAGAATACTATCGGGTTATGTTTTCACGTTAGACTGCAAGTCTCTGTCTTAATTGGGGGCTATAACGGTTTGCTAGAATCCACTTACAGTCTATAAGCCCTAGGCCCACTGCCAACATAAAGATGGACCCACAGGATCGTACACATAGAGCAGCTGAACTTGTGACAAATTGGACAAGGTGAAATTAGAATGGAAATTCGGTTAATTGAATTAATGACAATAGGTTTTGTCAAAATTAATTCAATTAATATAAAAGAGAAATTGATTATATTTTATTAATTAATTACATTATATAAATAATTAATTAAATATATTTTCCTTGGTGGAAAAGTTAAATACATGGATAGTATTTATTTAAGATCAGGTTAAATTAAATTTATGTTGAATAAATTTATTTAATTGGATTTAATTAAGTCAATTAGAATTTAATTATATGGTTTAATTTAATTCCAATTACATAAATTAAATCAATTGATTGAATTAAAATTTAACCTAAAGTTAATTTGAAAAACCTAATTATACAAGGAGTATAAATAGTACCTTAAAAATTAATTTCTCTTAACCCTAACACACTTGCAAATTTCAGCCAGCCCTAGACCTTGTGAGCCATTCCCTTGCTTGAGTGTTCTTGAGTTTCTTTCGTCTCCGTTTGCTAGCACGAGTTCGGTTCTTGAGATGTTTGTGTACAGGATTGTGCAGGAAACATGTTTGGGTTTCTACAGTAATCTCTAGACTTAACGTTTAAGGTGAGAATTTAATTATTCTCTTCTTCTTTATTTGATTTTATCAAAATCATGGGTCTTGGAATTGAGGGAAAATTTTAATTGCTATTTTCCGTGCGCGTCTTTTTCCCGGTGAAAATCCCCTACAGAAACAGATGAAATAGTTGTCAATACCCTTGGTTTCAAAGATCGCTTTTGCATATGAGTGATCATATTATGTGTCTTCTGAGTGTTAGGAAGGGGTGGAGCACATTGATACAGGTTAGCAACTAGAGATAACCCAAGGGAGGTAGAGGGAATGCTAGAGTGATGGATTGAGTGAAATGGAGTGGATGGGGATGGTAAAGTTTGTGGCATGTGAGAAGTGGTTGGTTTAGAGGCTGGTGGTAGGGGCGGTTCTGTTTCAATAAGGGCTATTTGGTTGGGAGGGATAATTTTAGTAGGGACCGGTTGTGGTATTGGAACTGTAGAGATGATATGTAGGGGCGGTTCAGGTGTAATAAAGACAGTTCTATTTGTAGGGACAGATTCAGCAGAGGCAGTTTGAGGCACCGGAACCAAAGCTGCTGGAAATGTGGTTATAGGGGTAGATCTACTAGAGGCAGTTTGAGGTGTTGGAACTGAAGCTGTTGGGAAAGTGATCTAAAGAGGAATAGCCGGCTCAGTCTGAGTGGGTGTGGTGGTGCTTCCCACATTCGACAGTTGAAAAGGAAAAACCTGTTCATCGAAAAGAACCATGGCGTGAGATATATAATTTATGAAGAGAAAGGTTAAGGCAACGATAGCCCTTATGGATTTTGCTGTAACCCAAAAAGACACAACAATGAGACCGAGGTGCCAATTTATGAGGTGAAGAATAACACAACCATGGATAGTAGAGACAATTGAAAATGCGTAGAGAATTATAATCAGGACGTGAACCAAATAAAGCTTCAAATGGAGTTAAAAAATTCAAGTATGATACAGGTAAATGATTTACTAGATAAACAACTGTTTTAAAAGCAAATGTCCAAAACTTATTAGGCACATGTAAAGGACTTAGCAATGACAATCCGGTTTCAACAATATGTCTCTGTTTTTGTTTTGCACACCCATTTTGTTCAGGCGTGTATGGACAGGAAACATGATGAGCAATGACATGAGTACACAAGTAAGGAACTAAAGCCTGAAATTCACCCGCCTAATGAGATTGAAAAGTTTTAATTGATTTTCCAAAGTGTTTCTCAATAATAGCATGAAATTGAATAAAAGCATTCATGACATCAGATTTATAACGCAAAGGATACACCCCAAGAGTACTTGCTAAAATTATCAAAGAACAACACATAGTAATTAAAATTATCAAATGAAGTTATAGGAGTTGGGCCCCATAAATCCGAACAAACCACCTCAAAAGGTTCACAAACAACAATACTAGAAACAGTAAAAGGTAAGCAATGTATCTTGCTTATAGAACAAGTATGACATAAATGTTCATGATTTTTATTAGAAACAGAAATAGGATTCAAGTCTAAAATTTTTTTCACTGCAAGGAAAGCAGTGTGTCTAAGATGGGCACGCCACTAAGAAACCGATGCAAAGTGAGTTTTAATTCAAGGGTCTTTGGTAAACTAAGAGAGTACAAGCCATTTTTATTCTGCCTGGTATGAAGTACCTGCTTGGTGATCAAATCCTTTAAAACGAACGAGTCAACAAAAAATTCAATTGATATAGGATTGGAATTAGTTAAAGTAGATATAAACAACAAATTACTGGAAGCATCAGGGACACGTAGAATATAATCAAAACAAATGGAATGACCGTTAAAAGAATATAAAGCAGAACCAACATGAGAAATAGGGATTTTAGTGCCATTATCAATGGTGACCTTTTCAAGTCCAAAATATTCACTATGAATGTTTAGATTCTCTAAGTCAGCTGTCAGATGATGAGTTGCACCTAAATCAACCACCTAATCTTGAGTCGACTGCCTATTGGTTGTGGTTAAGTAGAAAGCAGGATGATTGATATTAGAAGGGTTACCCCTGGTGTGAGCGAATGACGCGTTTTCGACGGGACGCAGGACTCCCTTTCGGACGTGGCGCCACGATCTCAAGCGGGCCCCTCCTTCACGTGGGGTTTTTATGAATGGAAATCTGCGTTTTGGAAAATGAATGGAATTAATGCATAAAAGAACCGAGACCTAACTCTCGATGGATATTGTAGAGTTGCCACCCGGCTCAGCTCAACCGGGAAATTCTTAAGGTAGCTGAACCGGAAAAACGGTCGCTACACTATCCAGAGATTGGGATCCGGACAAGTCCCTTATTTCGTGTCTAATTAAAATAAATATTGCCAATGTTTCAAATGGTATTTCAAAATCTAAAGTCAATTTTATTGAATATATAAAAGGCATACAGCGCGCATACAAATATTTAATACAAAAGTAAAGAAAAATAAAAATTAATTGGCTTAAAACCAAATCGAATAGAAAAATAAAAAACACTCGCCTCACTGATACAATCGCCTAGAATACACGGGAATCTAAAAATAATTGCAGTCGCCTAAATACACGATCAATCTATCAAAATACAAATAAAATGAAAATTAAGATAAAATAAAAGCTGCAAAACAAAGGTTAGTACAATTTATATAGCACGCCACAAGTTGGACTCAAGCACGACAGAACGGGAAAATAGGAATCAGGGGCATGCATTGAGTGGATAATCGGGTTGGCTCGGCTAGCCGGCCCGGTTAGACCTGGAAAACATTTTGAAATATTCCTGTATTTTGGTTTTTGTGGGAAAATCATTTTGAAAACAATTTTTCCGGTTTACGTGTATTTTTTACATGTGAGGTGGGTCGGTTTTCGGGAGAACCGGGTCTCCATCGTTGAATTGTTCTAAATGCAATTTTACGGGAAATTAAACCTAAGGTAGTGAATGCACATATCAAAATTCATTTTGATGATTTTCTAATTTTTTTGATTTTTATGGATTTTTTATGAAATTTTTTGGGCTTAAAGGCTGAAATTCTAATTCTGGAACAAGAGTTACAGTCATGCGACTGTAACTACAGTCGTACGACTGTAATTTACAGTCGTGCGACTGTAAACAGTTTGGGATCAAGAGTTCACCAAAATTTATTCTGAATCAAAATGGAAGAAAAACAATCTGGAAATTAAGAACACTCGTACGACTATATATGCAGTCGTACGACTGTTCAACAAAACTAAGAACAGTCGTGCGACTGTTCTTAATTTCCAGAAATAAAAGCATGAAAATGCAGTAAAAAATGCACAAAACTCACTTCAAACACCCAGAAAGCGAGAAAAAATGTAGGGAGAAGGAGTGTCTACCTTTTTAGAAGCTAATCCAAGTCGTTTTGACCCCCGGCGTCGCTCCAATCCTAACAAATTCGCACTTTTTCCTTTGAAATTGAAGTTGAGAGCTTTATTTCCAAAAATCCAAATTGCAAGGGATTCTGATGATTTAAGTCTGGATTTTTGATTTGGTTGTGAAGTTAATTGATTAACCTAGGGATTTCTAATAAGTTTTAATCCTAATTCTGAGAATTGAAAGAAAATAGAAGAGGAAAAGATGAGTTTTTATGGGTTTCCCACTTCTTTCTTTTCCTTCTCTCTTGTCTCCTTCTCTCTCTAAGTTTTTCACCAGAAATCCAACCTCTCCCTTTTTCTCCCTTTTCTTCTCCTTTTCTACTCTGATTTTTCCGTTTACTTGCTGCAACACTGGAGCAATTAATGCTCCTTCTCTCTCTCCTCCATTTTCTACTACAGAGGTATGGGCTCCTGTGATTTTTTTGATATTATAGTCGTATGACTGTAATTTTTAAATTACAGTCGCACGACTGTAAGGATAGTCATACGACCATAAACTTTTTTTTTTAAGTGCAGAAAATTCCGGCGCTTACAGCTGCCCCTCGCGTGATCAAATTCGACATCTAGTTCCAGGTTTACGACACCTAAGATGATGAATTTGAGAGCGCGAATCAAAGCGCCGCGAACACTGAAATGAATCTTCTTATGAGATAGGCTGATACCGGGTCTAGGTTACCCGAGGTGATGCTGGGGAGGAAATAAGCCAATATCAGGTTTAGGTTACCCGAGGCGAAGGAAAAGAAGGAATGCGGTTAAGGCGATATCGGGTTTATGTTACCCGAGGCAAAGGAAGATGGATTATGGATTGGCCGATATCGGGTCTAGGTTACCCGAGGCGAAGGAAGATGAAGAAATCGGGTCTAGGTTACCCGAGGCGAGTTGATGAAGAAATTGGCCGATACCGGGTCTAGGTTACCCGAGGCAAATTTTGCTGGGGAAATAGATGAAGCTGATCTGGACCAATACTGAGTTCATATTACTCGAGGTGGATCTGCTGGGGAAATGGATGGTGAAGGCGATCTGGGCCGATACCGAGTTCACATTACTCGAGGCGGACTCGCTGGAGAAAGTTGAGGATATTAAACTGGGGATGAATTCCTGCACTTAAAATGGTAAGTCTTCATTCCTTGATCGAAAGATTTTTAAACAAAAATTTTTGCCCCTTCGATCAAGAATGAAGACTAGCTGGGGATGAGTGATCAATGTGTGTAATGCATGATGATGCATATGCACGTGTATGCATCTTTCATCATTTGACGTTTCCGCCTTCCGCTGGAGAAGGACATGACGTGCCCCTGGTTGATTTTGCTTCCTTCGGGGCTTTGCTTGGTGATTTTCGAAGGAATGAGGTGACTATTAGGAATGTGTGATACTGTTGGGGAGATAATCGTAGTGCTCCTTACAGAGATTCCGCTGGGGAAAAGTGTAGTGACTCGATTGGGGAAATAATTATGGTGTTCTTCCTATAGATTCTGCTGGGGAATCACGTGATGACTCTATGGGGAGTCGATGTGATGACTTCTATGGGGAATGTTGAGGACATTCTGGCTTTCCTGCTCTGTGGGGAAATTATGAGTTTGTAAGTGCTCTAATTTTTGCGTGGGTTGCCCAATACGGGTTTTCAGCCCAGCGAACCGCTCTGATTTTTTCCTAAGGCGCCTTTTCCGTTTTCGCCTTAACGAGCTTTTCATATGCCCTAACTTTTGCCTAAACTGCCCAATATGGGTTTTCAGCTTAGCGGGCCGCTCTAATTTTTGCCTGATGTGCCTTTTCGGTTTTCACCTCAGCGAGCTTCCTTTTTTTTTAATGATTGAAATGTCGCCATGACCATTTTATTGCTCTTTTAGGAAGATGAACTAGATTTTAAGGGTCAACAAAAGATTTCAAATTGCATGTATTTAATACATTTTCACTTGTTAAATGATGCGATGATTTCAATCAGTTGAATGCAAAGTGCTTTCTTTAAATGTATGTTTATGCAGGACAACTTTGCTTATGCATTTGTCATAACCATGCAAATATATTTAAACAAACACTTCACTTTATTGATGAAGTCAAAATGAGTACATTTGAAACAAGTTGGTTCCTAAATGATACATATTCCACACTGAGCCAGAACCCGTCACCAGTCGTCCTTTTCAGGTTTTCAGACTGATTATTTTTCTCTCTAGACCGCTCCTTTCGAGTTTTCAGCCTAGCAGACCTCTCTTTTTCTTTTCTTTTTTTTTTTATTTTTATTTTATACATGATAAAGCTTTAGCCTATCTTGATTGATAGGATTGGTGAACTCGTTTCCATCCATGTCCATGATGCTGACAGCGCCTTTTGCTAGCACTTTCTTCACCACATATGGTCCTTCCCAATTGGGTCTGAACTTGCCTCTAACATCAACATTTGAAGGCCTTAGCTACTTTAGAACCAAGTCTCCTGCTTTCAACTGCCGCTTGGAGTACTTCACATTTCGATTATAGGCTCTAGCCATTCTGCACTAATACATCTGCAAGTGATCCAGTACCTTTAGTCGCCTTTCATCTAGTGCTGCCAACTGTTTATACCTGGCTTGAACCCATTCAGTTTCTGGCAGCTGAGCCTCCAGGGCAACTCTGAGTGATCTGAGTTCTATCTCCACTGGCAACACTGCTTCCATTCCATATACCAAGGCATAAGGGGTTTCCCCCGTCAGCGTTCTGACATTGGTTCTATAACCCCAAAGAGCATAAGGCAGTTTACTAGCCCAATCTCTGTAAGTGGTTACCATCTTTGATAAGATCTTCTTTATTGCCTTGTTAGCTGCTTCCACTGCACCATTAGCCTGAGGCCTGTATGGAGAAGACTTATGATGTTCAATTCCATGCTCTGCAAGTAGCTCAGCTGTTGCCCCTTGAAACTGTACTCCATTTTCAGTTACTATATGATGAGGAATCCCATACCGAGTGAAGATACTCTTCTGGATGAACTTGACCATGTGCTTGGCTGTCACATTAGTGAAGGATTCTGCTTCAACCCATTTGGAGAAGTAATCAACTGCTACAACTATGAATCTATGCCCATTAGATGTAGCTGGATGAACTTCACCAATCATCTCTATCCCTCATGCTGAAAACGACCAAGGAGATGCTAGATTCTGAAGTTCAAGTGGAGGAAGATGACTAATGTCTGTATAGATCTGACATTCATGACATCTCTTCACCTTTCTTATGCAGTCTGCTTGCATCATCATCCAGAAGTACCCTTGTCTCATGATCTTTCTGGCCATGGCAAGTCCATTCATATGTGACCCACAGGATCCTGCATGTACTTGCTGCATCACTTCTTCTGCTTCTTGCTCTGTAAGGCATCTTAAAAGGACTCCATGTGCCGTTCTTTTGTATAACTTGTCCTCAAAGATTCTGAATTGACTAGCCAGCTTTCTTAGTGTCAACTTATCAGCAATGCTAGCCTCTTCTGGGTACTTCCCTTCTTTAACATACTGGTAAATGTCAAAGAACCATGGCTTTTCCTCAGCTGATAATTCCATCACTTCATGCACTTCGAAGCAAGGATGTCTGGAAGTGGCTATGACCAGTGGTTGTACTTGTGTTTCCTCTAGATTTTCCCACATGGAGGACAAAGTGGCTAATGCATCAGCCATCTTATTCTCATATCTGGGGACATGTTTGAATTCACACTGGCCGAATAAACCTTTTCTGAATTGTAGCAGCTCCAAGTAAGGCCGTAAGGCTTCTTCTTTTAGCTCCCATTCACCCTGAGCTTGCCTGATCACTAGAAGTGAATCACCGACAATTAAGACATCATTTGCCCTTAAGGTTAATAGAGTTTCCATTCCAAACAAGCATGCTTCAAATTCCGCCCCATTGTTGGTTACAGGAAAGATCAGCCTTTTGGATAAAGGAATGACCTCACCATCCGGTGTTGCTATAAGTACCCTGATTCCAGCGCCTTTTCTATTCACTGCCCCATCAAAGCACATGACCCATCTTTTCACTTCCACCATGGCTAGTTGCTCATCAGGGAATTCCAGGTTCTCTGTGTAATCTAATTCTAGGGGTTGGTTTGCCAGAAACTCTGCCACGGCTCGCCCTTTAATGGTTTTCTTCGTGATGTACTCGATGTCAAATTCAGACAAAAGTAACAACCACCTGGACAGCTTCCAACCAATGCTGGTGCTTCATAGAGATACTTCATTGGATCCACCTTAGCCACTGCTTGTATCTTCTAGGATTAGAAATAGTGGCGCAGCTTCTTGGTCAACCAAATCATCGCCACACATGTCTTTTCCACCAGTGTGTATTCGGCTTCATACTCTAGTAATTTCTTGCTAAGGTAGTAGATAGGATATTCCTTCTTACCATCTTGTTCTTATGCAAGCATTGCCCCTATAGAGGATTTTTCAACTGCCAAATACAAAATCAGAGGCTTCCCTGGAATCGGAGGACTCAACACTGGTGGCTTTACCAGGTAAGCCTTGATCTTCTTGAATGCCAGCTGACACTTGTCATCCCACACAACCGGCTGATCTTTCTTTAATAGCTTGAAGATTGGTTCACAAGTGGAGGTTAACCGCGCTATGAAGCGGCTGACATACTGCAAGGAACCCAGGAATGATCTGACTTCCGTTTCTGTCTTCGGAGCTGGCATGTCTTGGATGGCTTTGATTTTATCTGGGCCCATTTCTATCCCCCTCTGGCTGACTACATGTCCCAACAGCTTCCCTGATGTGACCCCGAATATGCACTTCTTAGGGTTAAGTCGTAAGTTGTACTCTCCAATGCGTGTTAGAAATCTATCCAGGATAACAGGATGTTCCTCCCGGGTTGTTGATTTAACAAGCATATCATCGACATACACTTCGACTTCTTTATGGATCATGTCGTGCAACAGAGTCGTGACAGCCCTCTGATAAGTGGCGCCGGCATTCTTTAACCCAGAAGGGCATCACCCTGCAGTAGAAAGTACCCCACTCTGTGATGAATGATGTTTTCACTTTATCGATCACATCCATCAGAATCTGGTTGTACCCTGAAAAGCCATCCATAAAAGAGTACATTGCTGCTTTTGCTACGCTATCAACTAGGATGTCAATATGGGGCAGTGGAAAGTTATCTTTTGGGCATGCTTTATTCAGGTCCCTGTAGTCGACACATACTCTGACCCTTCCATCCTTTTTAGGCACGGGGACAATATTGGTTGGCCATTCCGTATACTCCACCACTTCGAGAAACCTGGCGTCTATCTGTTTGGCCACTTCTTCCTTCACCGGCGTAGCCCATTCTGGCCTTAGTCTTCTCAACTTTTGCTTTACCGGTCTGAACTTAGGGTCTGTCAGGATTTTATGCACTGCTATTTCTGTATCCACACCTGGCATGTCTTCATACGACCAGGCGAAAGCTTTAACATGTTTTTGGAGAATTCTTATTAATTCTTTCTCTTCCTTGGATTTTAGCTTCTGTGAAATGAGTACCATTTTAGGGTTTTCATCTGTACTTATATTGATTTCATGCAATGCAGTGTCATGTATGCTAAATATGCTTGATGGTGATTTAAATGCATG
The DNA here is from genome assembly GCA_039660915.1 of Euphorbia tirucalli. Taxonomy (NCBI): domain Eukaryota; kingdom Viridiplantae; phylum Streptophyta; class Magnoliopsida; order Malpighiales; family Euphorbiaceae; genus Euphorbia; species Euphorbia tirucalli. Next base: position 13,341,647 of record CM077635.1, on the reverse strand, counting down.
CACAGAATTATCAGGATAAACATCACATAAGTAAGCAAACTGGGATTTCATTGCAATGAACTTATCATAAAGTACATCAGTTACATTGAAAATGGAAGAAATAGATACAACAAAATCATTTTCATCCTCCACAGGTAGAGGGCCTTATTCTTCATTAGCTTCCATCTTCTTTTCCAGAGCATCATCCGAGGCTGCAGCTTTCTCTGTTTCTTTCCCAGTCACTTGCATCTTAGCTTTTTCCATAATCTTGGCAATTTCAGTGACCACAGAGTCTAAGTTCACTTTGGCCATTAATTCTTCGCCGAATCCCTCCTTGGATTTCCCAAAGGCTTTGCTTAATGCAGCAGTCAAAGCACTTGAGATCACTTCTGTAGCTTCGGCACAGATCTTCTTTTCGTCTTCTTCCTTGGCCAACACTACGGTTTCTGCTATCACCTCAGATGATTCTCCTTTCAAAACTTGAGATTCAGCAATTGCTTCCTCCACCATTACAGGGGGTACTGGCTCTTCCTGGCTTTTATCAAAATCCATGACATCAGCAAAGATCTCGAAGCCAGGATACTCGACATTTCCAACCATTACCGGTTCAGCCTGACCCTTGTAAAGGCCTTCTCTCACCTTTAGAAATGGCTTCATCATAATCTTCCCATTCTTACCCTTTCTTAGATTCTTCTGCTCAGATGCTCCTTCTTCATAACTAAGGCCATACTGCTTTGAATTCCCAGAGTCGATCTTAAATTTCGGAACCCCTTGCCAGTTGATTCCGAGTCCCATTCCCGGGACAAAGTTCTACTTATATAGATACCGGGATAGCCACTCCGGCATGTAATTTTCATAAAGGACCATAGGGCATCCGTGGTCTCTTCCTCTTTAATCACAGAGACTTGAAACCCACCAAAGGGAATCACCTCTTCATTCACTGCAGCTACCATCGATTGGGCATCCGCCTCAATAGTCACGATTCTTCCGTTCATAGAGAACTTGATCTTTTGATGCAATGTGGAAGGAACACCTCCCAAAGGATGGAACCACGGCCTTCCGAGCAATAGGGAAAATGTGACTAGGATGTCAATCACCATAAAAGCAACTGTGGACCTAACTGGCCCTACCTCTACTTCTGTCTCAAATGTCCCTATCACTGTTCTTTTGGAGTCATCATATGCTCGGATGACTGTCGAGGATTTCTTTAGCACTTCTTCACTCAGCCCCAGAAATGGCAACATCTTTAGTGGACAGATATTCAGTGCCGACCCGTCATCCACCATAACGCAAGGCATGATCTTGTCCATCACATGGGCCCTGACATAAAGAGCCTTATTGTGGGCCTTCCCTTCAGCAGGCAGGTCTTTCTCGGAGAAGACGATATCAGGGCTTCCAACACGGACTTTGTCTAACAAACAGCACAAAGCCTCTGGTGAAGCTATAGGGGAGACTTCAATTTCTGCCAATTTCTTTACTAGAGCAGCCCTATGCTCCTTGGAGGTCAGAAGCAAGTGCCATAAGCTAGCTTGGGCAGGAGTTTTCTTCAGCTGGAAAATGACTAAATCCTCCTTCTTAACTCCTTCCGGCGCTGAAGTATTGCCCGACCCATTCATCGGTGCTTTATCTTTCGTCTGATCTGCCGGCTGATATACCTTTCCACTTCGGGTCACGTGCTGCACTTCTGAAATCTTCAGCTTCTCAACAGCTGGGAGTTTAGTTGCCTCTCTTCTGTCAAATTCTTCATACTCATCTTCAGAGTCAAGATCATCCAGACTTGTGGGCTTGATCTCCTTACATCCCTCCTTTTCCTCACATTTGGGTTCCACTTCGGGTTCCCCTACCGCCACTGCCTGAATTGTAGGGTTCGCTTGCAAAAATTATGCAAATATAAAGTTAGCCGGCAACCCTGACTGGACCATGTTAACCCTCTTTTCAAATACCCACAGTGGGTTGGTTTTTGTGCTAGGTTTGGGTGGGTCTTGCAGCTTTCCTTCGTCGAGGAGCTTCTGGATAGCATCCCTTAGCTTGTAGCAGTTGTTGGTTCGATGGCCTGTCACTACGTGATAAGTGCAGAAATTATCTTTGTCAGCTTCAGACGGCTTCTCAAATGGCCTTAAAGACTATAGCAGGCCACCATTCCTACACTTGGCGAATATCTTTGCCAAAGTAAGAGTCCAGGGCGTTATGCCTTGTCCTCCAGGACCCCTATTCTGGTTGCCTTGCTACTAATTTACAGTAGCCACTTCAACCTGCTTCACCTCCGATGATTGCCCCTGCTTGCCACTGGCGCCTGAACCAGAACCACTGCCAGACCCAGCTACTGCGGTTGATCTATACCCCGAGGTGTACCCTGTGCTTCTTCCTCCCTTGTGACCGGTCGGCTTCTGTTCTTCATCCCTCTCTATCTTTATAGCCATGCTGTAAACCTCGCTAAGCTCCTTGAAGGGATGGAATTTCATATTGTTCTTAAAAATATCTTTGCTGCCATCAATGAGCTTCTGTATAAGCTCATCTTCATCAGGGCGGTTCTTTAGGAGGATCATCTTATTCATCCACCTCTGGTAGTATTCATTAAAGGGCTCGTTGAATTTCTGCTTCACCCTCTCCAAATCATACAGCTTCACCTGGATTTTGGTGTTGAAGCTGTAGTATTTAATGAAGGCCATAGACAAAACTTCCCAATCAGATTGCTCCTCCTCTGATAGTGAGTTATACCATCCTAAAGCACCTCCCTCCAGTGTGGTAGGGAATAAATTGATCAGCTGCTGGCACCCGTCGTTGGCATAACTCGGGCATACAGATTCACATGGGCCTCCGGTAAGCCCATCCCTTTGTAAGTAGGGATCTTTGGCACTTGGAAGCCAATGGGGAATGTCTCGATACCCTTACTGATCATGGCATCCATATTTACTCCCTTCTTTGATTCAGCACTGATACTGACCCCCTTCTTCAACTGGGCCATGACTTCGTCTAGTTCAGAGCACTTGGCTTTCATCCTCTGTTCCATAGCTGCCTCTATCTCATGCAGCTTTTCCAGGCTAGCTGAAGCATCACCACCATGTTGGGATGACTCAGCTTCTTTTTCTTTCCCGGCCCCACTACCACCTGCCTCACCAGCTTCCCTCACGACTGCCCGTATCTCTTCCTTCAACATGTCGCAGAAGTCTTGGGATCTGAAGAAGTCTCTCAAAACATTAGCCATGCTTAGTGTCTGTTCTGCCATATTCACTCCTTCCCCAAGTTCAGAATCACTATCACTCTCAACTACCCTCTGTCTCCTAGCTGCCCTTGAAGCTTGGGATCTTGTCCAAGGTCGCTCCAGTGTATTCTGCTTGGTAGTAGACAGGAGATATTAGGGTCATGAATGAATGACGTGATATGACATGAAAATTAAGACATTGAACACGCTTGAGATGAATGGAGTGGAATTATGTATGGAATGATGATATGAATTGCTTCTTTTTATTATTATTTTTTTTGGGCATTCCAAGAACACCCAATGCTTATGCAAAAATGTCACGCGTGGGCCGCCACACAGACAGAGATTCAGCGCCTTTGGGGCACCGAATGAATTCGTGAAATGGTCGCGTGTATACTGGCACACGGATGGAGTTTGACGCTTTGAAGGTCTATGAGATGATATGAAGTGGTCACATGGGACCGGCCCATGGACAAAGTTCTGATGCTTTTGAGCGTATGAAATGAAATGACGTTGTAAGGGAGTCACGTGTGATGGGGACACGGACAGAAGCTAGGCATTCGGGGAACACCTTTCATGATTTGGGATGTTATGATATGCTCCTACATGTATACTAACCTGGCACTCGGGGAGCGCCTTGAATAATGTAGTAACATCATGAAGTAATCCGATGTGGATCACAATATGGCATGATATTTATGATAAGTGAGCATGATGTCATGAAACGTCTCGTGTGGATTGTCACACGGGAATATATCTAGGACCATTGTGGTCTCTATGGAATGACATGATTTGGTGGAATGGTCGAATGCAATCTGGTGCATCGGCAAAACATGGGTAATTTTGGATACCCGATATGTTATGAAATGGAATGGGATGATCATGATAGGCGCCCTTAAAATGCCCCTTTATTTTAATTTAAGTGAAATGTAATGAATGAACATATCAAACAATGCGCAAATGGCTGCACAAAAACGTGGGTTAGGATGCATGACACACATAATGATGTCATGTATGTTATGTGAAAAAATGCTAATCACACAAATATAATGCCATGGCTGAAAAAGAAATGGTTAGTATGAATGTCAAACGAATGAATTAATGTTTTTCACATGAAATAAAATGCAAATGGCTACATAAAAATATGGGTTAGTATCACACAAAAATGTTTGTGTATGGTATGTCACATGCATGGAAAATGGTGATTATGATATGTTATGCACGTGTGGGTAGCAATGGCGATGTGTCACGAGACAGCGAGAAACACATAGCAAGCAAAGCGAATTCTTCCAACCTTATTCCACCAAAATGGTCGGTCTCAAAAATTTCTAACCGAGTCCTAGGCGGGGTTCACTTCAATCACCAACCGGGGGTGATGAAGGCATGATTTTATTATTATTCACACAATTATTTTGGCATCCTAAGGGAATCCAACTAGAGCTGCCTATATAGGTTCGGTCAAAGTTGGGATAACATCAAGGCTCTCATAGCAAGATATACTCCTCACTTCTCCCCACTCAATGGTCCTAGCAAAAGGGTTCGTACGAGGCTATGAGTGGTGTTTCGTATTCGTGCCCCTAAGACCAAGAGGAACTTAAGCGACACTTCAACAATCCACCAGGGCTATAAAGGGATACCTAAACTAATGCAAAAATCGATAACTAAAACGCAAATAAAATACCAAAAGAGAATCATCCGCCTTATTTTAATTAGACACTTTTCAGGGCTTGTCAAATTCTTTTAAGTTTTTAAGAAAGCTTTTTAAGAAATCCCCAGCAGAGTCGCCACTGTGAGCGGACGACGCGTTTTCGACGGGACGTGGAACTCCCTTTCGGAAGGGGCGCCATGATCTCATGCGGGCCCCTCCATCGCGTGGGGTTTTTATGAATGGAAATCCGTGTTTTGGAAAATGAATGGAATTAATGCATAAAAGAACCGAGACATAAGTCCCGATGGATATTGTAGAGTCGCCACCCGGCTCAGCTCAACCGGAAAATTCTTAAGGTAGCTGAACCGGACAAACGGTCGCTACACTATCCAGAGATTCGGATCCGGACAAGTCCCTTATTTCGTGTCTAATTAAAATAAATATTGCCAATGTTCTCAAATGGTATTTCAAAATCTAAAGTCAATTTTATTGAATATATAAAAGGCATACAGCGCGCATACAAATATTTAATACAAAAGTAAAGAAAAATAAATATTAATTGGCTTACAACTAAATCGAATAGAAAAATAAAAAACACTTGCCTAGAATACACGGGAATCTAAAAATAATTACAGTTGCCTAAATACACGATCAATCTATCAAAATACAAATAAAATGAAAATTAAGATAAAATAAAAGCTGCAAAACAAAGGTTAGTACAATTTATATAGCATGCCACAAGTTGGACTCAAACACGACAGAACAGGAAAACAGGAATCGGGGGCATGCATTGAGGGGATAACCAGGTTGGCCCGGCTAGCCGGCCCAGTTAGACCTGGAAAACATTTTGAAATGTTCCTGTATTTTGGTTTTTATGGGAAAATCATTTTGAAAACAATTTTTCCGGTTACGTGCATTTTTTACATGTGAGATGGGTCGGTTTTTGGGAGAACTGGGTCTCCGTCGTTGAATTGTTCTAAATGCAATTTTACGAGAAATTAAACCTAAGGTAGTGAATGCACATATCAAAATTCATTTTGATGATTTTCTAATTTTTTTGATTTTTATGGATTTTTTATGAAATTTTTGGGGCTTAAAGGCTGAAATTCTGATTCTGGAACAAGAGTTACAGTCGTGCGACTGTAACTACAGACGTACGACTGTAATTTACAGTCGTGTCACTGTAAACAGTTCAGGATCAAGATTTCGCCAAAATTTATTCTGAATCAAAATGGAAGAAAAACATCTGGAAATTAAGAACACTCGTACGACTATATATACAGTCGTATGACTGTTCAACAAAACTAAGAACAGTCGTGCGACTATTCTTAATTTCCAGAAACAGAAGAACGAAAATGCAGCAAAAAGTGCACAAAACTCACTTCAAACACCCAGAAAGCGAGAAAAAATGGAGGGAGAAGGAGTGTCTACCTTTTTAGAAGCTAATCCAAGTCGTTTTGACCCCTGGCGTCGCTCCAATCCTAACAAATTCACACTTTTTCCTTTGAAATTGAAGTTGAGAGCTTTATGTCCAAAAATCCAAATTGCAAGGGATTCTGATGATTTAAGTCCGGATTTTTGATTTGGTTGTGAAGTTAATTGATTAACCTAGGGATTTCTAACAAGTTTTAATCCTAATTCTGTGAATTGAAAGAAAATAGAAGAGGAAAAGATGAGTTTTTATGGGTTTCCCACTTCTTTCTTTTCCTTCTCTCTTTTCTCCTTCTCTCTCTAAGTTTTTCACCAGAAATCTAACCTCTCCCTTTTTCTCCCTTTTCTTCTCTTTTTCTACTCTGATTTTTCCGCTTACTTGCTGCAACACCAGAGCAATTAATACTCCTTCTCTCTCTCCTCCATTTTCTGCTGCAGAGGTATGGGCTCCTGTAATTTTTTCGATATATAGTCGTACGACTGTAAGGATAGTCGTACGACCATAAACTTTTTTTTTTAAGTATAGAAAATTCCGGCGCTTACACCTGGGCTGTCTTGAAGAAGGACATTTACATGCAACATGACCAATACCTTAACAATTGTGGTAATAAAAGGTTTAAGTATCTAGTGGTGCCATAGTACTGGAAGTATTTTGTCCAGAAAAATTACCTTAAAAACTCTGATTAGGAAAGGCAGTAGGATTACCAAAGGTGTAGAAAGTGGAATTAGTGTTTAAGGTTTTGCCCCCTTCTATATGGGCGACCTCGCTACTACTATTGTTATTGTTGACCATCGGTGGTTCCTAAACCATGATGCTATCCATAGTGACGAGCTCCATAAAGGGTAGTGGGAGCTGATCGTTTCAGGCTTCTCTCTTCAGATAATAAAAGACCATAGAGGTAATCAAAGCCAGTAAGTTCCAATTTAATCTCTACCGATCGATAAAATGGTCAATAGACATTTGTTAATCCATCAACAACAACATCCACTAAATTAGTTTCAGAAATTGCTGCACAAACTGCAGCCAATTCCTTGAAGATTGCTTTAGCGCGGCAAATATAGGAGCCAATTGTCTTGGTTTCTCCCATTCACAAATTCTATAGTTGTAGACAATAGTCATGTATCTATGATCTCAAACCAGTAGCATAGGCTGCAACAAGATGATTCTATGCCTCTTGTGCAGTTTTAGCCCCAACAATTTACGTAACAATTCCCAATGACAAGGAATTAATAATCCAGCTTAAAACTTGATATTTTTATTCCCAAATCTTAAAATCAGGATTCAATCCAGTTGTATTTGGAAAAATCTTTAGGGGAGGAGCAACACTCCCATCAATATGATGCATCAAATGAGCACCCTTTAATAGTGATACAAGCTGCATCTTCCATAGAATAAAATTACTCGAATTTAGCTTTATCGGAGAATGAGCGGTGTAATTTTGTATTGCTGCCACTGGAGCAGAAACAATTGATGAGACCATTGTTAAGGTGATGGCCGGTGACGTCGAACTGATAGAGAGATTGATGGTGGAGGCTGTGGTTGTCATAGCTACGGTTAGGGTTTCTTGTTTGATTGGGATTTTGTGGTGTTAGCCGTCAAACTCTGATACCATGAAAGATTTGTGAATCTCCCTTGATTGTATTATTGATAATTAGGGTATAGATGTACAAGATATAGAATAGGCCTAAACATATGGGCCAAGTATAATACAACACAATTATAAATACAAGTATACACAATTACTCTATCATTAGTCATAGAATTCTGAAATTTGATATTTCTACTTTGTAATCTCATACTTTTGTATGACAACCTTAATAGAGGTGACTAAACTCACCTAACCCACGACCATAACATGAAATAAACAAGTTATGATTTTATTAAATAGTTTGTTTTTTTTTTCTCATATGACATGAAAGTTTTTGGATCATTATAAGTGAAAAGTGAGTTTTTAGGATTTAATAAAATACAAGTATTGTATTCGTTTTCATGAGTTGCTTATAAAAGACCTTTAATTTATTAAACTATTTCCATTACAATTTTTAGAAAACTTCTTTAAAATGTAATGTTGATTCCAGTTTCTTACTCTATCTCTTCAATGATTGGATATATATATATATATATATATATATATATATATATATATATATATATATATATATATATATTAAAGGACTAATCATTAAGCTTAGTTGTCATCTTATGGTTAATTTCAGCTTAAATCATTTTAACTTAATTAATTACTTTTTATATATTTTTATTAATTACTCCTTACTGTTGCTTATCTTTTTTCCTTCAGCGCTTCCTCACTCTACTTTGTTTCTCAAGAAAAATGGTTTTTCTACATCCTTGGCTATTCCTATTTTTATCTTATCACTCAACTACATCCTTGATTTGCTTTTATATTTCAATCAAACCATTTTCCACACTAATCTCTCCTTTTCCTTACATGCTCATTGAATCATTGTTCACCTACAAAAATTTAGAGTTCCCTTACCTGCATTTGGGTCTACCACAGTTTCTTTTCCACTTCTTTCTACATCTTGGTGTTTCTCTATTTCTTCTTCGTTATTCTCACATGGATTTCAAAGGGGTACGATCAATTTCAATTTTCCTCCTTACAACAGTTTGTTTTTCACTTACACTAGAAGTTTTTAATTTCCCTTCTGCCTCCTCTTCCCCATGATTTCTTATCTCTTATCACCATCTCTTTCTTCGTTACTTTCGGTTTCCTTTATTTCTCCTTCTTACTTCGTTATTTTCTAGTATTTAAAGAAGGCAAATCATGGTGGCTCGACGATTTATATTCCAAAGCTTTACCAAGGTGAAGCTTTTTGAAGGTATTCTCTGATCGTAGCTTTTGGCTATTCCTTTTTTCTTAACTAATCATCTAGATATTTGTTTTCCTTTACCTTATTAATTTATTTGCTTGGAATTTGGAACTTTAGAAAAACATGGGAAAGAGTAGTTGTTTTTGTAAGGAGTGATGAGTGTGAGATTTTTCTTTTTCCTTTCTCTGGTTTTTCATCGTTAAATTTGGGTTCTTATTAATGATTTTTGTTTTTATTTGTTTTTTGGGTTTTTCTGTGGTTGGTTTGTGAAAGAACATATAAGCACAAGTATAAAAAAAATATTGATTTAAGTTCATATTTTGTACCATGAATAAGATATATACGAAGTTGAATTTCACTTATTCATTATCCTTTATCTACTTGTTATAGTTTAATACAAAAACAATCGAAGGATCATCCTGATCTGTTTAATGCATTTGAGTTCCATTTTCTTCATTTATTAAATTGCACTGCAACATCTTTCTTAAGTTTCTCAAATTTTCTCTTATAATCTCTTAGAACATATTCATAGCTGCTTATAACAACTGTTTTCCATTTATCGCTAACATCATCAGTTTTTCATAGAGCATAGATTACAACTATGGAGTTTTCGTTTTTACACTTGATTCGAACTATGAGTTTTTGTGTATAATGTTAGATCCAGTAATAGTAGAATGATTTGTTTCAATGGAAATTTATGTGAAAGTTTAGTTTTCTCATTACCCAATAAAGATCTTGTGATTAATATATTTTCTTTTGCAATGCCTACAAGATGTTAATTCAAATGAGAAATCTTTCTTAATATAGATATGTAGTGAATTGAGTTTTTCAAGTTGTTTTATTTTGTGGGATATATTTTTCAACAGCTTTGACCTCCTTTATTTTGAGGAAGACACTTAATGGGAAAGAGAACGAACTATCACAACCAACTTCATTTTTCATCACAAATAAACTGCGGGCATTCCCCTTTTTCTGTTTAACCTAAAAGAAACTTATAGACTACTTGGTATCTTAATCTTTTGCAATGATAGCTGCAGTTTTTCTATTATTTGAGCAAGCTTGATTTCCATTATCGTAGAAATACAATGAAATTAATATTTTAGCTTTTAATTTTCGTTTTATTTTATATGAGTACAAGTTCAAAACTCTTCTACATCTAAACTTTTAAATTCTTACTATGTTCTAAAATTTGAGAATTCAAAAATCCTAAATTCTCTCTTTTAGATTTCAATTACTTCAGTTGGAGATTTTGTATTAGTAACGTCTCTCCTCAAAGTTTTTATTAGTAATATCTCTTTTTTCTCCCGAGTTGTCTGCTTTAAATCTATGAAATTGCTAATCGTTAACTCTGTACATTGTAATTCTCTTCAGCTCTTTCAATTTCCTTTGGTAAATTCAATAAAACCTTGAAGGGATCTCATTATTTTTTTCAATTTGTACCCCTTTCATTTGTTTTGTTGTCCTCAACATACTTATACATTACTTTCTCTTGATACAATGATTCAGGTTCAATTCCAAACCCTAAAAGGTTTTGAATTTTCTTCTTCTTTCTCAATCATGCAATTTACATAATATATTCATTTCATATTTATGGAATCAGCAATAATTTTTTAAATTTCTATAATTTTTTGATAATATAGAATAGATAATATGAAAATATGGAAGAGACAAAGCGCCTTTAAAAAGACTAAGGATTAATTTACATCCTAATATAAAAGAATGACCAGAAATAATGACATTAAAGTGCGATCCATAAAATTTTGGAAGTATTAACTTTTTGCTCACTCTATGTTTCAATTGTTATAGTTGTTTTTTTTTTTTTGGAATGACATAATTGTTTCTTAATTTTGTGTAAAACAATGAGTAATGATTGGCTTGCTTGAGAGAACAAAACATCTTTTGTTGACAGAATAGATAACTATTGGAAACGGACAGATTAGAGTGTTTTTCTTCTTTTCAAATTATTTATACATTTCTTTCTTGACAATGGAAAATTTATTAGTCTACCTTGAGTTAGTATTTAAAATATTGACTGGAAAAAACAAAGACCAAAGAGGTATTGGTTTGCATTTGATTTGTTATCTGTTAAAAGGTTAAACCAATAAAATAGAGACATATATGGAGGGTTTTTTTTTTAGCTGCCTCAATATTTTTTAAAAGCTAGTCCATTTTTTGAGTAACATGTGCAGATTAGGAGAGCAGATTTGAGGTACACTAATGCAACAGGGAATGATGACTTTGACTATTTTAGATGATTTTGTTCAAAGCTTTTCGATATGAATATTTATTTCAGATATTTTTCATCATTTTATTTTCCACTTTCCTTTTTTAACCAAGCAAGTTGCATGCGAACTTTGTGCTCCTAATCATTTTAAGCAGGTAGGCTGTATTTAATTATATTTTTATTTAGTATTCACATTGTTGGCTTACTGTTACTCTTTTGACATTTCAAAGGGAATATTTTAAAATTGATGAACAAGTTGTAGTAGTTCGCATCTAAGACCAAAAGGTCAATGGAGCACTTGCACTCTAGCATCTCCACCTAGATAGCTTCTGCCTTGATTCCTCATTCTTGGCAGTATAAAGATGCCATGGAGTACTTAAGTATAAGCACAATATTAATTATGGCCTTTTGGATGTATGTAGTTGCTTATCGACATATATATGCAGTGTTTTTGGAAGTAAATTTATGCTTATAGGTTGGATTTCTAAAGCTGTAAAAAGAAATTAATCATAGTAGCATATGGTCTATTAATATAATTTACATTGTGGGTTAATATAATTTAGATTTCTATGTTGTAAAAAGACAGAATTATTGATTTTTTTGGTTAATTCTCTTACTTGTAAAATAAAGTTTAAATAAAATATTATTATTTAAGTGCCTACCTTTAATGATTAATTTTATTATAAATGGTGCTTAAAAATTTAGCTTAAAATAAAATTTTAAAGTTTGATAAGAGGCATAGTTGACACAATGAAAGGCATGTAGCATTATGTGGCATTTTATTTAAGTTAATACAAAATGCCCTTTAAAATAAGTTTCATGTTAAATTTATGAAATATAATTTTAGAATATTAAACATAATTGCCATGTAATTATTAGTAAAAGGTTAAAAAAAATCAAATCAATAGTAAATGTAATGAATGTAGTAAAATAATGAATCAAAAATTTTATGCATTAAAAAATTATGATACATTTTGCATATTGTAACGTTTCATTATTTTCATTTCTTGCTCTAATTATTAGACACGGAAACCATTAAAGAATTTATTGTTACTATATACCATTATCAATAACAAAATACAGTAGAAAAACAATAAAAAATATAAATACCAAAGTAAATTAATTAACATAGTAATGCTCACATTTTTTGTACTTTTATTATTTATCATATCGTTAAAATATTAGGTTGAGGTAAAGAGCCTCAATTGTAACTAAATTTCAAATAAGAATATCTCACAAAAAATATTTGTGGTTTTTAAAAAAATATATAGTTTAATAATCTTTAAAATACTTTACACACCGAGACAAAGTAGGTAAAAGATGTAATTGTGTAGTTATTTGTCTTTCTATTTTGGGCTTAACATATTTAAATGAATTTTTAAAATTTATTTCAAATAAAATATATAAAATGGTTGTAATTAAATGCATAAGGTGGATAAACAATAAGAAAAAAAAGGAAAACAAATTACTTAATCAAAATTGTAATTTTGCTTTTAAAAAAAAATTATAATCCTTGTTTAAGATATTTAGATTATAATATATTTTCAAGATTGAAAATTATTAAATTAAATTTCAAAAGAGTTTACTCGGCTTATTATGAGAATGTCTAATCATGTAAAAGTAAATATGTAAAATTGTAACATACTAATAGTTTATTCTCAAAAAAGTTTTTATTAATAATTATTATGTGTGTATATGTGACGAGGGGCATCGCCCAAGTTTAAAACTAGTTATCTATTAATTTTATAATATGTTTGTAAAATGATATATTCAACCTTGCTTACTACTTATTTGTTTTATCTTAGGCTAAATACATATGGATCCTCTCCAATTTGGCCCCAAGTGCCGACTATCTTGCTCAACTTTAAAAATGTCCTCTTCGCGACTTCAATTTACTTAAATTGACCCTCATAATCCTTTTTATTCGGTTTTACTATTTTGAGTTAAGAGAATGTTATACACTTGTTGCTTTTAGTACGGATTTCGACCCTAATGATTGGATGATATTACTGTTATACCCATGATTTAATCGGGTTGATTTTATAAATATTTTCTGGTCTAATTAATTAGTTTGCTAAATTAAACTAATTAATTGATTATTTAATCAGTTAATTAATGTTTGGTGGGAGGTGGAGCTTTTTTAATAGTTGAAGAAGTTCAAAATTCAGGCAGTTAGGATGAAGAAGGTGGAGAAAGTGGAGTTGGAGACGTGTTAGGAAATGGTCCACCATCTCTTTGCATATGTGAAGAGCAGTTTCTGATTTTTCTTTTAAAAATAGATATAGGAGACATGATCATCAAAAAGTCAATTAACATTAACAAAAACAATACTCAAATTCAACCTTCACAGTTTCATTTTATTTCATTTTGAATATTTCTTTCTTGGAGAACCCTTAGTATTTTCAATTCTCTCTAAGTTTAATTACTTTTCCATACTTGTATTCATTTCAATTCCCATAAATATGACATTTTTGTTGGCATTGTTATTCAATTAATCTAGTTTCATAGAGTAATTTGCAAACTTCAAGCTTTTAGTCCTTAAGTTTGTTACAATTATTTGTTTAGAAGTCAGGTTTCTCTTAATTTATGATTTTCATTACAAAAATCACTAGCACACTCGTTTTAATTCAAAAAGCGAGAAACAATTTAGCACACTCAGTGGGACCACAATGTTGTGTGCCTGTTAATCCAGGGTAAGTTGCTAACTTGGTTGGACAATTCGTAGGAAGTTTGAACGTTGACACCAATGAAATAGTCCCTCTTGTTCAACAACAAAGGGATGTATTAAAGAAACCAATCCCATGTAAGAATGATTCTCCTAATGTTGTTGCTGCTTTGGTTGTCTAACTAAAATGATAGGTGAAGTGCTGCACGAAGTACGACATATAAGTGAGAGCAGAAAGGATCAAGCAGATTCAAGTGTTGTCAGTTCACTCTTGAAGGGAAAGGAGGTGGTTGCTTCTATGGAAGATACTAGAGGTGGCCATGCATGTGAAAAGTACCAAATTCTTCCACTGAGAGAGGAGAATGTAACTAAGGGGTCCATTTAAGGCCACATCCCAGCGAGAAGTAAACCAATTGGTGTTCCAATAATTGAGCTATAAGGTCATACCAATGTGCAAGCTTTTCCTAACAACTATGTGAGGGAGGAGGAGTCAGACTCGGGAGGGGGGGCATATTGAGGAATAAGGGATTTGGAGGAAATCTTGTAGGTGGTGTTCAAATTCATGCAAAACCACTGCCGCTCAACCACCAACTAGTGAATGTGGATGTAGTTAGGGAAATTATGCAGGAGTTGTATGGTCTAAGCCTAAGGTAAGTAGGAAGGCTAGAGTTTTACAAACCAAACCTAGTTGTTATGCATCGAGAGAACCCTTATCCTAGGAGACACCGCATTCTAGATTTTAGCATATTCTCTAGAGAGGATGGATAATCTACCTTGGAAAATGTTGCAAGGTTCACAATATAGCATGAGGAATTAGCTAATCTTGTTAATTTTTTAATAATTCTAAATTACGGCTATTTTCTAACTCTTTGACATTGTGACATTTACCTGGTATTCTACACTACGAAGAAATTCTATTTATACATGGCAGAAGATGTAAAGATTTTTTCATACTCAATTTTTTTCATGTTCAACCAAAAGTGTGGGTTACAGAGCTATCCAGGATGACACAAAAGAATGGTGAAATAGCTGATGCTTATATAGTTTATTTCAAATGCATGAGGAGCAGATGCAGGGTATTCCTGCCTGAAAACAAGTTCATGAGGATGACTTAACGAGGTTTAGATATTAAATTATGTAAGATATTCCGAGGAATGGAGTTCAGGAATTTCTATAGTAAGCTGCAAAAGTTTCTGCGTATGAAGAGTTATTAAGGGACGAAGATCATAGAAAGAAGAATTCTCCTAGTTCATACTTCTAGGAGGTTAATAGTCTAGATGTTGCAATAGTTGAACTTATAAACAAATGGGCTAAAGTTTATTCAGCTTTCTTTAAACCAACAAAAGAAGGAGAAGCTAAGAAGAATACTATCAATTATACTTTTGATGTTGACAAATGGATGAGATCTTTGCTTATTTGGTGAAGGAGAAGTTTATAACTTTTCCTAAGAATTTCAATATGCCATCAAGAGAAGAAATGAAATGGAAAACTTATTGCAAGTTTCACAATACATGGAATGATTCCACAAATACATGTTGGGCATTCAAAAACTTGCTGTAAGATAGGATTGATAAGGGAATTTTTGAAATTCACTAAAAAGGAGTCTATACTAATGGACAAGGATCCGTTTGCTCAAGCAACATCTGTTACTTTTATTTCTTTTAATCATAGACAAGTTTTTGACTAAGAGAATGTTAAGAAAGATCAAAAGAATGAGAAAAGGTGGACACCGAAACCAAGAGTCAATGGTCATGAGACACTATAGTACATAAATCCAAACAAAGCTAACGATTCTTCGCCTCAGATCTCTATAAGGAAACCAAGGTTTATGGTTCCTCCACCAACAAAGCCAACCAAAAAATGGGAAGTAGTGAGGCACAAAAAATTCCTAGCTCTACTAACTCGAACTCAAAAGATAAGTTTGCAAAGGAAAAAGCTTAAAGGGAAAAGCAAAGCTATGGAAAAGGAAGTGAAGGTGAAGAAGGTGTGGAAAGAAAACCCTAAGAAAGATCGCTTTAATACATAGATAGTGAAGGAAATCAAGGTGGGAGACATTGTCATTCCCATCAACATGAGCAACTATAACAATTAGTTCCCAAAGGGGGCAAGGCGATGGCTACAATAGTAATGTTAAGTACAATAGGCTCTGAGTGAGTTGTTAATACAAAGGGAATATTTAACAGAGCCTACAACAATATAGATGCGATAGATTTCCAACAGTGATCTGTGGGAAATGCAAGAATTCTCCTGAGAGAATATTAAGAGAATACTTATAGAATTCTTGGAGAAATCTTAGGATTTATGAAAAGGAGTTTTAAATTTGGTAGCATGAGTTAGCTTGTAAGTCCAGGCCACCTCCAATTAGCTCAATTTTTTATAATGAGATGCAATCAGATGGCTAGTAAGCCACAATGAATGAATGCATGTTTATAAAGCAATTGCAGGCCTTTGGCCACTTTTCACACAATCCTAGTTTGTCTATCAAGACCAATGTCCATCAACATGAAATCACACATCATAAACAAAATCAAACCCTTCTCTTCAAAAGTTATGTACTTGTGCAATTATAATAGGCCTTAGGCCATTCTTAATGATAAGTTGCAAATTAGTCTTATATTTGTATCTTATAGTCTCTTATTATTATATTTTATCATGCATTTAGGTCCATATTTATTTCTTTTTGTGTTTTATAGGTGTTTTAGAGACTTAGTTCATTTTGGAAGCTTAAATTGTTGATCTTAAAGTTTGGATTGCATAAAGGATGGAGCTATAGAGTCATAAGCCATGGGCACAGCTTGTGGTGTGCTGCTAATGTTGAAAAGATGACCAAAGAGCTTATTTAGCATAAGCCAATAGCATGGCTTAAGGAGAGCTATGAATTTGAAGTTATTTTATGGGATTAGAAGACTTCTTAATTAGACTTATTTTATTTAGATTAGATTTTAGTCTATTTAGGATATGCTAGAGCTTTATTTTTATTCCTAGATTAACTGTAATAGGATTTTTCTAATAAATCCTAATTAGAGTTATTTTCCTTTTAGGTCTCGTTCCTTAATTTATATTTCCTATTATTAGGAAAAGGGGAAAAGAATGAATTGATTTATCATTCAACCATTTTTTTTAGTTTTCTTTTATTCTTTTTGTAGTTTTGTTCTTACCATGAAGAATTAAACTCTAAGTTCTAGATAGGAAGAATTCAGTCTTGAGTAATCGATTGTAAGATCATATGTGCTTATTTATTCATCTGTTTCAATTAATCAATTTTCTTTGATTCTTATTCATATTACATGATTTAATTAATCCCTGATTTAATTATTTACTTGTGATTGATTTGCTATTTAGGTGTTTAAATATGTAATCATTTAATCTACCTAACCTAAATAGCAACCAACATGAATAATTATGGACAAGTTTATAATCTATGTTGTAAACTAAATTGGTATGCTTTAAAGAATCTCGCTTATGTGATTATTGAGTAGAATTTGCATCTCTTTGATATGTTAATGCTTTTAATTAAATTAAATTCTGAAACTTGTTTGAAATTGTTTGATTAATTAGAGATAATTAAGGAACTTTTCTTAATTGTCTAAAAGAAGAGATAGGTGATTCATGCTTTTTGACAGCCCTAACAATTTATTTGAATGTGTTGAAGATATTTTTTGATTTGGATCGATGATCAGTTGGTTCAATTCAAGACTCGAACCTTCCTTCTATCTGGAATTCATCTCATATAGATTTTTCATCAATTTACTTTTGCTTTCGCTATTTTTACAATCATTGAATTTTACAAACTCCCCCATTTTTCTTTTATTTGTCAACTCGCAACTTGATAAGAGTTGTTATTCTTTTTCACATAACCTCTTAGATTCTAATAGCTTCCTTTATCTTTTATCGAACTAATTTTAGTTCCAAGAGCACATAAGTAAACACAAAACATTGGCATTCTAGAGTTAAGACATCATGGGATAAAAAATTATCAAAATCAACAAGCTTTTGGCTTTCTTACAACCTTTTTAGAAAAAAGTTTTTCTTCCATTTTATTTCCTTTGAGACAAAGCTACATTTCAAATTTTGTCTCAATCCAACCTTTAGAGCAAAAGTTATGCTAGAAAACCCCATAAATCCCTTTTTTCACCAAAATTCTGCTAAGTTTTGAATAGCATTTATAGATATGGTGGTATGGATTTTAAATTTTCTTTTTTACATCATTATATTGGTATCTATGAGAAGAAGCAACATCTCAAATTTCGTCTCAATCTGATGTCCCTAGCCAAAGCTATAGTCATTGTGGTTTTTTCCCAAACACTTGGTGTGCAGAAATTTGTAAACTTTTCTATTCTCATATTGGAGAAATTAGATTCAGCCAAATCACCATGAACAAGTTAAGCAAGTGTATAAATCATTCATAAACATCAAGTAATCACTAAAAGAAGAAAAAACAATGTGTAACCCCAAAATTACAAAAATCTAAGATTCTTTCCAAGTTGAAGAGAGAAGCAAAAAAGAAGGAAAAACAACAGATAAGAGTTTGTTTCAAGAACACAAAGATGGAATGAAGCTTACATATGTGGATTTGAGACTTGATATACCAATTGCACAAAGAATTGAAGTGTGGAGGTTGGGGTTTAGTTTTAATTTTTTGAAATTGAAAAAAAAAATGAGTGAAGGGAAAAAAATGAAAACTTTCGCTTTCGGTCCTCATTGTTTTGGTCTTCTTCATTTTGATGGCTAAACTTTGAAACAATTTTATTTTTCCACATGTACATATTTATATCTTTAAATAAAGTACATGGGGGAGGCAATTGTTATACCCATAATTTAATTGGGCTAATATTATAAATATTTTCAGGCATAATTAATTATTCTGCCAAATTAAATTAATTAATTGATTATTTAATCAGTTAATTAATTTTTGGTGGGAGGTGGAACTTTTTAACAGTTGAAGAAGTTAGAAATTCAAGCAGTTAAGATGGAGAAAGTGTAGAGTGTGGAGTTGGAGACGTGTTAGGAAATGGTCCACCATCTCTCTGCACATTTGAAGAGCAGTTTCTAATTTTTTCTTTAAAAACAGAAATCGGAGACAAGATTATTAGATAATCAATCAACATCAACAAAAACAAAACTCAAATTCAACCATCACACTTTTATTTTATTTTATTTTGAATATTTCTTTCTTCAAGAACCCTTAGTATTTTCATATCTCTGTAAGTTTAATTTCTTTTCCATACTTGTATTCATTTCACTTCTAGTAAATATGACATTTATGTTGGCATTGTCGTTCAATTAATCTAGTTTCATACAGTTAATTGTGAATTTCAAGCTTTTAGTCCTTCACTTTGTTACAATCGTATGTTTAGAAGTCATGTTTCTATTAAGTTGTGATTTTCATTACAAAATCATTGACATGCTCACTATAATTCTATAAGCGCTGGGTTTTCCCGACCTCTATGATGAGAATTCCTGTGTTACTTGCGGAGCGAACGGACTTGAATCGGACTTGAAAACAACTGGAATGTCGCCCGGAGAGTCTCAAACGTCCTGAAAACCAAGCTATCCACGATCCGAAATCCCCGAAAAGGTCTCCCGAGTGGTTTCTAGGGTTTAGGGTGCGCGTCCAGTTTTCAAAATTTTGCCCCGGCTATAAGCGCCGGAATTTTCTATACTTAAAAAAAAAAAAGAAAAAGAGAGAGTCGTACGACTGTAATTTAAAAATTACAGTCGTACGACTATAATATCGGAGCAGTTGCAGGAGCCCATACCTCTGCATCAGAAAAATGGAGGAGAGAGGGTGGCACAATTAATGCACTGCGCTGGGCAGGAAGTAACCAGAAATCAGAGTAGAAAAGGAGAAAGAGGAGGAGAAAAAAGAAAATCTTGGATTCTGGTGGAACAACTTAGAGAGAGAAAGGAGAAAAGAGAGAAGGAAAAGAAAGAGAACCAAAAACCAATAAGTTCTTCTTTTCCTCTTCTATTTTCTTTTAATTCTCAGAATTAGGGTTAAAATTTGATAGAAATCCCTAGGTTAATCAATTAACTTTATAATCAAATTAAAATCTTAGACCTAAATCAACAGAATCCCAAGCATTTCGGATCTTTGGACATAAAGCTTTCCCTCTCAATTTCAAAGGAAAAGTACGAATTCGTGTCAATTGGAGTGATGCCAGGGGTCAAATCAAGTTGGATAAGCTTCTAAAAAGGTAGACACTCCTTTTCCTTTCACTTTTTCTTGCTTTCTGGGTGTTTGAAGTGAATTTTTGTGCATTTTTACTGTGTTTTCGCGCTTCTGTTTCTGGAAATTAAGAACAGTCGCACGATTGTTCTTGGATTTGATGAACAGTCGTACGACTGTATATACAGTCGTGCGAGTGTTCTTAATTTCCAGGTTGTTTTTCTTCAATTTTGATTCAAAATAAAATTTTGGTGAAATCTTGATTCTGGGCTGTTTACAGTCGCACGACTGTAACCTTCGTTCCAGAATCAGAATTTCACCTTTAAGCCACAAAAATTTAAAAAAATCCATAAAAATTCATAAAACCCTAAAAATCATCAAAATGAATTTTGTTGTGTGCATCACGACCATAGATTCAATTTCCCGTAAAGTCGCACTTAGAACAATGCCACGACGGAGACTCAATTCTCCCGAAAACCGACCCACCTTAAATATAAAAATGCATGTAAACCGATAAAATTGTTTTCAAAAATGAATTTCTCACAAAACCAAAAATACAGGGACGTTTCAAAATGTTTTCCAGGTCTAACCGGGCTGGCTAGCCGAGCCAAACCCGTTATCCCCTAAATGCATGCCCCCAATTCTTGAATTCCTAATTCTGTCTATTTGAGTCCTAATTGTGGCGTGCTGTATAAATTGTGCTAACCTTTGTTTTGCAGCTTTTATTTATTTTTGTTTTTATTTTATTTGTATTTTAATAGAATTAATGTGTATTTAGGCGGTTGTAATTATTTTTAGATTCTCGTGTATTCTAGGCGATTGTATAAGTGAGGCGAGAGTTTTTATTTTTCCATTCGATTTGGTTGTAGGCCAATTAATATTTATTTCTTTCCCTTAATTTTGTATTATATATTTGTATGTGCGTTGTATGCCTTTTGTATTCAATAAAATTGACTTTAGAATTTTAAAATACCATTTTGAGAACATTGGCAATATTTAATTTAATTAGACACGAAATAAGGAACTTGTCCGAACCCGAATCTCTGGATGGTGTAGGGACCGTTTGTCCGGTTCAGCTACCTTAAGAATTTCCCGGTTGAGCTGAGCCGGGTGGCGACTCTACAATATTCATCGAGACTTAGGTCTCGGTTTCTTTTAAGGATTAATCCATTTATTTTCCAAAGCCGATTTTCCATTTATAAAAACCCCATGCGAGGGAAGGGCCAGCCTGATTTTCAATTTATAAAGGGAGTCTCGCTTTCCATCGAAAACACGTCGTCCGGTCACAGTCGGGACTCTGCTGGGGATTTCTTAAAAAAGTTTTCTTAAAAAACTTAAAAGAATTTGACAAGCCCTGAAAAGTGTCTAATTAAAATAAGGCAGATGATTCTCTTTTGGTTTTTTATTGGCATTTTAGTTAGCCATTTTTGCATTAGTTTAAATATCCTTTTATAGCCTGGTGGATTGTTGAAGTGTCGCCTAAGTTCCTCTTGGACTTGGGGGCATGAATACGAAACACCACTCATAGCCTCGTACGAACCCCTTCACTAGAACCCTTGAGTGGGGAGAAGTGAGGAGTATATCTTGCTATGAGAGCCTTAATGTTATCCCGACTTTGACCGAACTCATATAAGCAACCCTAGTTGAATTCCCTTAGGATACCAAAATAATTGTGTAAATAATAATAAAATCACGCCTTCATCACCCCCGGTTGGTGATCGAAGTGATCCCCAC
Source organism: Euphorbia tirucalli (assembly GCA_039660915.1). NCBI lineage: Eukaryota > Viridiplantae > Streptophyta > Magnoliopsida > Malpighiales > Euphorbiaceae > Euphorbia > Euphorbia tirucalli. The sequence goes on along the minus strand of CM077635.1, from coordinate 13,319,763 downwards.
CTAGGACTTGGTTAGATTTTTGGCAAAATGAAGACGTTGGAGGAATAAGGTTCGAAGAATTTGTTTTGCTTGCTATGTGTTTCTCGCCGTCTCGTGACACATCGCCATTGCTGCCTACGCGTGCATAACATACCATAATCACCATTTCCACACATGTGACATACCATACACAAAACATTTTTTGTGTGATACTAACCCACACTTTTATGCAGCCATTTGCATTTTTATTTCATGTGAAAAACATTGATTCATTCGTTTGACATTCATACTAACCATTTCTTTTTCAGCCATAACATTATATTTGTGTGATTAGAATTTTTCACATAGCATATATAACATCATTATGTGTGTCATGCATCCTGACCCACGTTTTCGTGCATGTTGGATATGCCCTAGTCCCGAGGCATTGGTCCTTGTATTTGTATCATACATTAATTGGATTCATGTATTATACTTATTTGTGTTATCATCGGCCTCTTGATGAATGTGACTGATAAGAGTGTGGCCACACCCAAACAAGTGGGAACTTGTTTGTGAGCTTCAGTAGATTCGGGATCAAGTTAATGTCCGGACACAAAAGAGGGTGATCAATCCATGCCTCTGTGTTGGACACCGATATCTATGACATGGGATGTACAAGTTTAAACTATAGGGTTATGATAACAGTTAGACTGCCATCTCCATCTTAATTAGGGGCCGTAGTGGCTTGCTAGAGCCCAACTATAGTCTGTGGGCCAAAGGCCCACTGCCAGCATAAAGATGGGCCCACGGGATCGTACACACTGAGCGACTGAACACTGACTTAAGGAATCACATGTATGCTTGGAGTATACACTCTAGAGAGAGAGGTATTTATTAATTATATTAAAAGATCAATTGGATTGATCATAATAATAAAATTAATATTTGATTGGCTCTTCATAATTAATTGGATTAATTATGGGATTATTTCCTAGGTGGAAATATTCATATATATAGGTTTACATATGATTTTATTTTGTGAAGATCTAATTTTAATTTGATGGATTAAATTAATAGGTCAAACTAATTTTAATTTAAATGTAAATAATATATTAGTTGGTGTAATATATTAAATACATGGGTATATTAAAGTTGGGCTTGATATTTATTTAAACCAGACTGATTAAAATAAGATTGGGCCTGAATTAAAAGAAGGAAGCCCACACAAAATGAATGAGCCAAGTTGGGCCAAAATTCCTTGAGGAATTTCGGCCAACCTAGGGTTTAATAACCCTGAGAATTTCGGCCACCACTAAGGGAGCAACCATAGCCGAAATTCACCTAAGCCTCTCACTCCATAGTTCGTGTTTTCCGACGCTAGCACGGGTGGTGTTCATTAGGCGTTCGTGTACATGAACAAGGAGGGATTCTAAGTTGATTCCTGCTGTCTGCATCCATCTCTAAAAGAGATATTCTGGGTAAGAGAATTATCTCTTTCTATTAAATTTTTGTTTTTACAATTTCCATCTCAATTGCTCCTGGGCACGGATTTGAGGAAATCATCGCGTTCTTCCGCTTTTATCGGGTGATTTCCGTTGAAAAATCCCATCAGTGCAGCCATTTGCATATTGTGTGACATGTTCATTCTCCACATTTCACTTAAATTAAATTAAGGGGTATTTCAAGGACGCCTATCATGACCATTCCATTCCATTTCATAACATATCGGGTACCCAAAATTACCCATGTTTTGCCAATGCATCGGATTGCATTCGGCCATTCCACCAAAATCATTTCATTCGATAAAAGCCACAACAGTATTAGGCCTATTCTCGTGTAACAATCTACACATGCATTTCATAACATCACACCCATTTATCATAAACATCATATAACACCATGGTCCACATCCGACCATTTCATGACATTAATTCACCATTTAAGGTACTCCCTGAGTGCCCAATTAGTATACATATAGGTCCATAACATCACCAAATCATAAAAAGGTGTTCCCCAAATGTCAAATCTCTGTCCGTGTCCCTGTTACACGTGACTTTCTCATAACATCATTTCATATCATATGCTCAAAAGCATCAGAACCTTGTCTATGGGCCCGGCCCATGCGACCATTTCATATCATCCCATAGACCTACCAAAGTGTCGAAACTTCGTCCGTGCGATGGTACACACGCAACCATTTCACGAATTCATTAGGTGCTCCAAAGGCACCGAAGCTTTGTCCGTGTGGCAGCCCACACGTGATGTTTTTGCATAAGCATTGGGTGTTCTTGGAATGTCCCAAAAAAAAAAATAATAATAATAATAAAAAGAAACCATTCATACCATCATTTCATATATAATCACTCCATTCATTTCAAGCATTCTCAAAGCCTTAATTTTCATGCCACATCACGTCATTCATTCACAACCCTAATACCTCTTGTCTACTCCCAAGCAGAATACACTGGAGCGACCTTGGATAAGATCTCAGGCTTCAAGGGCAGCTAGGAGACAGAGGGTAGTTGAGAGTGACAGTGATTTTGAGTCTGGGGAAGGAGTGAATATGGCAGATCAGACACCAAGCATGGCTGATGTTCTAAAGGATTTCTTCAGATCGCAAGACTTCCGCGACATGTTGAAGGAAGAAATGAGGGCAGTGGTAAGAGAAGCTGGTGAGATGGGTGGTAGTGGAGCTGGGAAGGAGAAAGAGGCTGAGTCATCCCAACATGGTGGTGACGCTTCGGCTAGCCTTGAGAAGCTGCAGGAAATAGAAGCAGCTATGGAACTAAGGATGAAAGTAAAATGTTCTGAGCTAGATGAAGTTATGGCCCAGCTGAAGAAGGGGGTCAGTATCAGTGCTGAATCGAAGAAGGGTGTAAATGTTGATGCCATGATCAGTAGGGGCATCGAGACATTCCCTATTGGCTTCCAAGTGCCGAAAGTCCCTACTTACAAGGGAATGGGCTCGCCGGAGGCCCATATGAATCTGTATGCCTGAGTTATGCTAACGGCGGGCACCACAAAGCAGCAGCTGATCAATTTATTCCCCACCACACTCAGAGGAGGAACATTCTAATTGGGAAGTTTTGTCAGCGGCCTTCATTAAATACTACAGCTTCAACACCAAAATCCTGGTGAAGCTGTATGATTTGGAAAGGGTGAAGCAGAAATTTAACGAGCCCTTTGATGAGTACTATCAGAGATGGATGAACAAGATGATCCTTCTAAGGAACTGCCCTGACAAAGATAAGCTTATACAAAAGCTCATTGACGGCAGCAAATACATTTTCAAGAACAACATGAAATTCCATCCCTTTAAGGAGCTCAGTGAGGTTTACAGCATGGCCATGAAGATAGAAAGGGACGAAGAGGAGAAGCCAGCCAGTCATAAGGGAGGAAAAAGCATAGGGTACAGCTCATGATATAGATCAACCACAGCAGCTGGGTCTGGCAGTGGTTCTGGTTCAGGTTCTAGTGGCAAACAGGGGCAATCTTTAGAAGTCAAGCAGGTTGAAGTGGCTACTGTAAATTAGCAGCAAGGCAACCAGAATAGGGGTCCTGGAGGACAAGGCATATCGCCTTGGACTCTTCCTTTAGTGAAGATATTCGCCAAGTGTAGGAATGGTGACCTGCTATAGTCTTTAAGGCCGTTTGAGAAGCCATCTGAAGCTGACAAAGATAACTTCTGCACTTATCATGTAGTGACAGGCCATCGAACGAACAATTGTTACAAGCTAAGGGATGCTATCCAGAAGCTCATTGACTAGGGAAAGCTGCAAGAGAGAGCCAAACCTAGCACTAAAACCAATCCACTGCCCGCATTCGAAAAGCGGGTTAACATGGTCCAGTCAGGGTTGCCGGCTAACTTTTTATTCACCTATGTTCTTCAAGCGAACCCTACAATTCAGGCAGTGGTAGTAGGGGAACCCGAAGTGGAACCCGAATGTGAGAAAAAGGAGGAATGTAAGGAGATCAAGCCCATAAGTCTGAATGATCTCGACTCCAAAGATGAGTATGAAGAATTTGACAGAGGAGAGGCAGTTAAACCCCCAGCTATCGAAAAGATGAAGATTCAAGAAGTGCAGCATGTGACCTGAAGTGGTAGGGTATATCAGCCGGCAGATCAGATAAAAGATAAAGCACCGATGAATGGGTCGGGCAGTACTTCGGCACCAGAAGGAGTTGAGAAGGAGGACCTAGTCATTTCCCAGCTGAAGAAGACTCCTGCCCAAGCTAGCTTATGGCATTTGCTTCTGACCTCCCCTATAGCTTCACCAGAGGCTATGTGCTGTTTGTTAGATAAAGTCCGTGTTGGAAGCCCTGACATTGTCTTCTCCGAGAAAGACCTACCGGCTGAAGGGAAGGCCCACAACAAGGCTCTTTATGTCAGGGCCCATGTGATGGATAAGGTAATGCCTTGTGTCATGGTGGATGATGGATCAGCACTGAATATTTGTCCACTAAAGATGTTGCCATTTCTGGGGCTGAATGAAAAAGTGTTAAAGAGATCCTCAACAGTCATTCGAGCATATGATGACTCTAAAAGAACGGTGATAGGGACGTTTGAGGCAGAAGTAGAGGTTGGGCCAGTTAGGTCCATAATTGCTTTTACAGTGATTGATATTCCGGTCACATTTTCCCTATTGCTTGGAAGGCCCTGGTTCCATCCTTTAGGAGGTGTCCCTTCCACATTGCATCAAAAGATCAAGTTCTCTATGAACGGCAGAATTGTGACTGTTGAGGCGGATGCCCAATCGATGGTAGCTGTGGTGAATGAAGGAGTGGTTCCCTTTGGTGGATTTCAAATAGCTGTAATCAAAGAGGAAGAGACCACGGATGCCCCTATGGTCCTTTATGAGAATTATATACCAGAGTGGCTATCCCGGTATCTGTATAAGCAGAACTTTATCCCGGGGATGGGACTCGGAATCAATTTGCAGGGGGTTCCAGAATTTAAAATTGACTCAGGAAAGTCGGAGCAGTGTGGCCTTGGCTATGTAGAAGGGGCATCTGTGCAAAAGAATCTAAAAAAGGGCAAGAATGGAAAGATTATGATGAAGCCATTTTTAAAGGCGGGAGAAGGCCTTTACAAGGGTCAAGCTAAACCGGTGATGGTAGGAGGTGTCGAGTGTCCTGGCTTTGAGATCTTTGCAGATGTAGTTGATTTTGACAAAAGCCAGGAGGAACCAGTAGCCCCTGTAATGGCGGAAGAAGCAACTGCTGAATCTGAGATTTTGTAAGGAGATCATCTGAGGTGGTAGTAAAAGCCGTAGAGGTGACCAAGGAAGAAGATGAAAAGAAGACCTGCGTTGAAACTACAGAAGTTATCTTGGGTGCTTTGACTACTGCATTAAGCAAAGCTTTTGGGAAACCCAATGAGGGGTTTGGCGAAGAATTAATGGCCAAAGTGAACTTAGACTCCGTGGTCGTTGAAATTGCCAAGATTATGGAAAAAGCTAAGATGCAAGTGATTGGAAAAGAAGCAGAGAAAGCTGCAGTCTCGGATGATGCTCTGAAAAGGGAGATGGAAGCTGATAAAGAACAAGGCCCTCCACCTGTGGAGGATGAAAATGATTTTGTTGTATCTATTTCCTCCATTTTCAATGTAACTGATGTACTTTATGATAAGTTCAATGAAATGAAATCCCAATTTGCTTACTTGTGTGATGTTTATCCTGATAATTCTGTGCATGCATTTAAATCACCATCAAGCATATTAAGCATACATGACACTGCATTGCATGAAATCAATATAAGTACAGATGAAAACCCTAAAATGGTACTCATTTCACATGAGCTAAAATCTGAGGAAGAGAAAGAATTAATAAGAATACTCCAAAAACATGTTAAAGCTTTTGCCTGGTCGTATGAAGACATGCCGGGTGTGGACACAGAAATAGCAGTGCACAAAATCACAACGGACCCCAATTTCAGTCCGATAAAGCAAAAGTTGAGAAGACTAAGGCCGGAATGGGCTACGCTGGTGAAAGAAGAAGTGGCCAAATAGATAGACGCTAGGTTTCTCGAAGTGGTGGAGTACAGGGAATGGCTAGCCAACATTGTCCCGTGCCTAAAAAGGATGGAAGGGTCAGAGTATGCTTCCACTATAGGGACCTAAATGAGGCATGCCCAAAGGATAACTTTCCACTACCCCATATTGATGTCCTCGTTGATAGCGTAGCAAAAGCGGCAATGTACTCCTTCATGGATGGTTTTTTAGGGTATAACCAGATCTTGATGGATGTGATCGATAAGGTGAAAACATTGTTCATCACAGAGTGGGGTACTTTCTACTACAGAGTGATGCCCTTAGGATTAAAGAATGCCGGCGCCACTTATCAGAGGGCTGTCACAACTCTGTTGCATGATATGATCCATAAAGAAGTCGAAGTGTATGTCGATGATATGCTTGTTAAATCAACAACCCGGGAGGAACATCCTGTTATCCTAGATAGATTTCTAACAGGTATTGGAGAGTACAACTTGCGACTTAACCCCAAGAAGTGCATATTCGGGGTCACATCAGGAAAGTTGTTGGGTAACGTAGTCAGCAAGAGGGGGATAGAAATGGATCCAGATAAAATCAAGGCCATCCAAGATATGCCAGCTCCAAAAAGGAAAAGGAAGTCCGGTCTTTTCTGGGTTCCTTGCAATATGTCAGTCGCTTCATCGCACAATTGACTTCCACTTGTGAACCATTCTTCAAGCTATTAAAGAAAGATCAGCCGGTTGTGTGGGATGACAAGTGTCAGCTGGCATTCGAGAAGATCAAGGCTTATTAAGTCCACCAGTTCCAGGGAAACCTCTGATTTTGCATTTGGCAGTTGAAGAATCCTCTATAGAGGCAATGCTGGCATAAGAACAAGATGGTAAGAAAGAGTACCCTATTTACTACCTTAGCAAGAAATTGCTGGAGTACGAAACCAAGTACACACTGGTGGAAAAGACATGTGTGGCGATGATCTGGTTGACCAAGAAGCTACGCCACTATTTCCAATCCTACAAGATACAAGCTGTGGCCAAGGTGGATCCAATGAAGTATCTCTATGAAGCACCAGTATTAGTTGGCAAGCTATCCAGGTGGCTATTACTTTTGTCTGAGTTCGACATCGAGTACATCACAAAGAAAACCATTAAAGGGCGAGCCGTGGCAGAGTTTCTGGCAAACCAACCTCTAGAATCAGATTATATGGAGAATCTGGAATTCCCCGATGAGCAACTAGCCATGGTGGAAGTGAATAGATGGGTTATGTGCTTTGATGGGACAGTGAATAGAAAAGGCACTGGAATCGAGATACTTATAGCAACACCGGATGGTGAGATTATTCCTTTATCCAAGAGGCTGATCTTTCCCGTAACCAATAATGGGGCAGAATATGAAGCATGCTTATTTGGAATGGAAGCTCTGTTAACCTTAGGGGCAAATGATGTCTTAATTGTCGGTGATTCACTTCTAGTAATCAGGCAAGCTCAGGGTGAGTGGGAGTTGAAAGAAGAAGCCTTACGGCCTTACTTGGAGCTGCTACACTTCAAAAAAGGTTTATTTAGCCAGTGTGAATTTAGACATGTCCCCAGGGATGAGAATAAGATGGCTGATGCTGTAGCAACGTTATCCTCTATGTGGGAAAATCCAGAAGAAACTCAAGTGCAACCACTGGTTATAGCCACTTCTAGACATCCTTGTTTCGAAGTGCACGAGCTAATGGAGTTGACAGTTGAAGAGAAACCGTGGTTCTTTGATATCTACCGGTATGTCAAGGAAGGGAGGAATCCAGAAGAGGCCAGTGCTACTGATAAGTTGACACTAAGAAAGCTAGCTAGTCAATTCAGAATCTTCAAGGACAAGTTATACAAAAGAACAGCACATGGAGTCCTTTTAAGGTGCCTGACAGAGCAAGAATCAGAAAAAGTGATGCAGCAGGTGCATGCAGGATTTTGTGGTCCACACATGAATGGGCTTGCCATGGCCAGGAAGATCATGAGACAATGCTACTTCTGGATGACGATGCAAGCAGATTGCATAAGAAAAGTGAAGAGATGTTATGAATGTCAGATATTTGCAGACATCAGTCATCTTCCTCCACCTGAGCTACAAAATTTAGCATCTCCTTGGCCATTTTTAGCATGGGGGATAGATATGATTGGTGAAATTCATCCAGCTGCATCTAATGGACATAGATTCATAGTTGTAGCAGTTGATTACTTCTCCAAATGGGTGGAAGCGGAATCCTTCGCTAATGTGACAGCCAAGCAAATGGTCAAGTTCATCCAGAGGAACATCTTCATTCGGTATGGGATTCCTCACCACATAGTAACTGACAATGGAGTACAGTTTCAAGGGGCAATAGCTGTGCTACTTGCAGAGCATGGTATTGAACATCATAAGTCCTCTCCATACAGAACATAGGCTAATGGTGCAGTAGAAGCAGCTAACAAGGCGATAAAGAAGATCTTATCAAAGATGGTAACCACTTACAGTGATTGGGTCGATAAATTGCCTTATGCTCTTTGGGGTTACAGAACCAGTGTCAGAAAGCTGACAAGAGAGACTCCTTATGCCTTGGTATGTGGAATGGAAGCAGTGTTGCCAGTGGAAATAGAGCTTAAGTCACTTAGAGTCGCCTTGGAGGCTCAGTTGCCAGAGACCGAATGGGTTCAAGCCAGATATGAACAGTTGGCAGCACTAGATGAAAGGCAACTGAGGGCACTGGATCATCTTCAGATGTACCAGCGCAGAATGACCAGTGCCTATAATCAGAATGTGAAGTATTCCAAACGGCAGTTGAAAACAGGTGACTTGGTTCTAAAGCAGCTAAGGCCTTCAAATGTCGATTTTAGGGGCAAGTTCAGACCCAACTAGGAAGGGCCCTATGTGGTAAAGAAGGTGCTATCAAAAGGTGCTGTCAGCATCTTGGACATGGATGGAAATGAGTTTACTAATCCTATCAACCAGGACAGGCTAAAGCTTTATCATGTATAAAAAACAAAAAAAAAAAAAGAAAGAAAAGAAAAATCTGCTAGGCTGAAAACTCGAAAAGAGCGGTCTAGGCAAAAGTTAGGACACAAGAGAAAATAATCAATCGGAAAACCTGAAAAGGATGACTAGTGACGGATTCTGGCTCAGTGTGGAATATGTACCATTTAGGAACCAACCCGTTTCAAATGTACTCATTTTGACTTCATCAATAAAGTGAAGTGTTTGTTTAAATATATTTGCATGGTTATGACAAATGCACAAGCAAAGTTGTCTTGCATAAACATACATTTAAAGAAAGCACTTTGCATTCAACTGATTAAAATCATCGCATTATTTAACAAGTGAAAATGCACTAAATACATGCAATTTGAAATCTCTTGTTGGCCTCTAAAATCCAGTTCATCTTCCTAAAAGAGCAGTAAAATGGTCATGGAGACATCTCAATCATCTTAAAAAAAAAGAGAGCTCGCTGAGGTGAAAACCAAAAAGGCGCCTCAGGCAAAAATTAGAGCGGCCCGCTAAGCTGAAAACCCATATTGGGCAGTTTAAGCAAAAGTTAGGGCATATGAAAAGCTCGCTAAGGTGAAAATCAAAAAGGCGCCTCAGGGAAAAATTAGAGCGGCTTGCTGGGCTGAAAACCCGTATTGGGCAACCCAGGCAAAAATTAGAGCACTTACAAGCTTATAATTTCCCCACGAAGCAGGAAAAGCAGAATGTCCCCAACATTCCCCACAGAGGTCATCACATCGGCTCCCCATAGAGTCATCATGCAGTTCCCTAGCAGAATCTACATAAAGAACACCATAATTATTTCCCCAATCGAATTGCCACACTTTTCCCCAGCGAAATCTCTGTAAGGAGCACTACGATTATCTCTCCACCAGTATCATACATCCCCATCGGTCACCTCACTCCTTCGAAAATCACCAAGCAAAGCCCCGAAGAAAGAAAAATCAACCAGGAGCACAACATATCTCTCTCCAGCAGAAGGTGGAAACGTCAAATGACGGAAAATGCATACATGTACATATGCATCATCATGCACTCATACATTATATACATCGATCACTTATCCCCAGCTAGTCTTCATTCTTGATCGAAGGAGCAAAAATTTTTGTTTAAAAATCTCTCGATCAAGGAATGAAGACATGCTATCTTAAGTGCAGGAATTCATCATCCATTTCCCTCAGCAGATCTGCCTCAAGTAATATAAATTCGGTATCAGCCCAGATCAGCTTCATCATTCACTTCTCTAGCAGATCCGCCTCGAGTAATGTGAAATCGATATCGGCCTAGATCGGCTTCATCATCCATTTCCCCAGCAGATCCGCCTTGAGTAATGTGAACTCGGTATCGGCCAATTTCTTCATCAACTTCGCCTCGGGTAACTTAGACCCGGTATCGGCTAATTTCACCATTCTTCGCCTGGGTAACCTAGACCCGGTATCGGCCAATCCACAATCCATCTTTCTTTGCCTCGGGTAACCTAGACCCGGCATCGGCTAAACCACAATCCACCCTTCATTTGCCTCGGGTAACCTAGACCCAGTATCGGCCTATCCGCATCGACTTGGCCTCGGGTAACCTAGACCCGTATCGGCTTATTTCCTCACCAGCATCGCCTCGGGTAACCTAAACCCGATATTGGCTTATCTCATCAGAGGGTTCATTCCAGTGTTCGCAGCGCTTTGATTCATGCTCTCAAATTCATCATCTCAGGTGTTGTAAACCTGGACCTAGGTGTCGAATTTGATCATGCGAGGGGCAGCTGTAAGCGCCGAAATTTTTTATACTTAAAAAAAAAGAATAAAAAGAAAAAGAGAGTCGTACGACTGTCTTTACAGTCGTGCGACTGTAATTTAAAAATTACAGCCGTACGACTGTAATATCGGAGCAGTTGCAGGAGCCCATACCTATGCAGCAGAAAAATGGAGGAGAGAGGGTGGTGCAATTAATGCGCCGGGATGGGCAGGAAGCAACCAGAAATCAGAGTAGAAAAGGAGAAAGAGGAGGAGAAAAAAGAAAATCTTAGATTCTGGTGGAAAAACTTAGAGAGAGAAAGGAGAAAGGAGAGAAGGAAAAGAAAGAGAACCAAAAACCTACAAGTTCTTCTTTTCCTCTTCTATTTTCTTTTAATTCTCAGAATTAGGGTTAAAATTTGATAGAAATCCCTAGGTTAATCAATTAACTTCATAATCAAATTAAAATCTCGGACCTAAATCATCAGAATCCTAAGCATTTCAAATCTTTGGACACAAAGCTTCCCCTCTCAATTTCAAAGGAAAAGTGCGAATTCGTGTGGATTGGAGCGACGCTAGGGGTCAAATCGACTTGGATAAGCTTCTAAAAAGGTAGATACTCCTTTTCCTTTCACTTTTTCTTGCTTTCTGGGTGTTTGAAGTGAATTTTTGTGCTTTTTTTTGTTTTCGCGCTTCTGTTTCTGGAAATTAAGAACAGTCGCGCGACTGTTCTTGGATTTGATGAACAGTCGTACGACTGTATATACAGTCGTACGAGTGTTCTTAATTTCCAAGTTGTTTTGCTTCAATTTTGATTCAAAATAAAATTTTGGTGAAATCTTGATTCTGGGCCTTTTACAGTCGCACGACTGTAACCTTCGTTCCAGAATCATAATTTCACCTTTAAGCCACAAAAATTTATAAAAATCCATAAAAATTCAAAAAACCCTAAAAATCATCAAAATGAATTTTATTGTGTGCATCACGACCATAGATTCAATTTCCCGTAAAGTAGCACTTAGAACAATGCCACGACGGAGACCCAGTTCTCCCGAAAACCGACCCACCTTAAATATAAAAATGCATGTAAACCGGTAAAATTGTTTTCAAAAATGAATTTCTCACAAAACCAAAAATACAGGGACGTTTCAAAATGTTTTCCAGGTCTAACCGGGCCAGCTAGCCGAGCCAACCCTGTTATCCCCTAAATGCATGCCCCCAATTCTTGAATTCCTAATTCTGTGTATTTGAGTCCTAATTGTGGCGTGCTGTATAAATTGTGCTAACCTTTGTTTTGCAGCTTTTATTTATTTTTGTTTTTATTTTATTTGTATTTTAATAGAATTAATCGTGTATTTAGGCGGTTGTAATTATTTTTAGATTCTCGTGTATTCTAGGAGATTGTTTAAGTGAGGCGAGAGTTTTTATTTTTCCATTCGATTTGGTTGTAGGCCAATTAATATTTATTTCTTTCCCTTATGCGCGCTGTATGCCTTTTATATTCAATAAAATTGACTTTAGAATTTTAAAATACCATTTTGAGAACATTGGCAATATTTAATTTAATTACACACGAAATAAGGGACTTGTCCAGACCCGAATCTCTGGATCGTGTAGCGACCGTTCGTCCGGTTCAGCTACCTTAAGAATTTCCCGGTTGAGCTGAGCCGGGTGGTGACTCTACAATATTCATCGAGACTTAGGTCTTGGTTTCTTTTAAGGATTAATCCATTTATTTTCCAAAACCGATTTTCCATTTATAAAAACCCCACGCGAGGGAGGGGCCCGCCCGAGATTGTGGCGCCCCTTCCAAAAGGGAGTCTCGCGTTCCATCGAAAACGCGTCATCTGCTCACACCGGGTCTTGCTAAAGCCACACAGCAGAATGGGAAATGGGGCAAAATCAAAGATAGCAGGCGGCCATTTAATGTTTGAAATGATGAGGAGAGGAGAGTATAAAAAGAAAGCAAAAATCAAATCAAAAAGGGGGTTAGAAATCTTAGGCAGTAAAACTCACTTTTTCCAAAGGAACAGAGAAGAAAAGAGATGTAGAGAAAGAGACGAAGAGAGGCCGAGACATAAAAGCCAAAGGAGAACCTAAAAACACAGAAGCTAAGACCCAAAATCAATCCACAAACATTAGTGACAAGTTGCTTAACCTTTGCTTATTGATTCGGGATCATTTCAGATTCGTTTCGAGTTGCTGCAGATTGCTTCAGTTTTTGGCTGGTTGAGTTCCCAGGAAACATTCCAAGCTTTCAATCTGTTTCTTGAAGTTCAAAGCATCAAAACAACACCAAGGTAAACTCTGAGAGGCCTTAAACCTGTTTGCATTGTATTTTCTGTGTGTTTTCTTTGTTTCTACAACTTTTAGAAACTGGATTGCCTGAATAGAGCCGGGCGGCTCTAGTGCCAGAGCTGCCTGGCTCTGTTCTGTAAGGACAGATTTCCGAATCATCCCGATCGGCCGAAAATAGTCCGTTTTCCATTTTGTGCATTCTGTTGTGATTATTTTCAGCCCAAATCTATCCGTATGTCATAAAATTTTGGTTTTTAAATTTTTGTACATACGGATATTAGGGTTTTTGGTGTTTCCCGGGTTTATTTTCTGAGTTTCGGGGTTGTTTTATCCGAATCAGATCCATAGTTCAGCATTAGCAGACCCCTGAATCCTATAAAATCCTCGGAAAATATTGAAAACTAATAAAATGATATTTTCACAAATGTTTTTGGTGTGTTTATTGCACTTTAAACCCTAGATGGATGTTGAATTTAGGAACCCGTATGAACGGAACCCTGGATTCTGGGATAACAGACCTACAAAAAATGGAAATTTGCATGCAACCGAGCCAAACGTTTTCCAAAAATTGATTTTCCAGCACAAAAAATTACAGGACGTTTCAAAACCATTTTCCAGGTCTAACCGGTCCAACCGGTTGGGTCAACCCGGTTACCCCCATAAATGCATGCCCCTGTTTCCTAAATTCCCAATTCTGTCCTATCTGGGTCCAATCTGTGTGTGTAATATAAATTGTGCTAACCAATTTGTTTTGCAACATTTATTTTTATTATTTTTATTGTAATTAATGGATTATTATCTTGTAAATTAGGCGGTTGTAATTTTTTTAGATACCTGTGTACCTAGGCGATTGTAAAGTGAGGACGAGATTATTTTCTTGTATATTTTTAGATGTATGTTTTACTTTTTTGTAATTTATTTTCTGCATTTTGCTTTAGCATCGGCTGATTAAAATAAACAAAATGGGTTAGAGAAAGATGATAAAGCAAATTAAATATGGTAATATAAACTGTAAAGTGAAAGCAAGCTAGAGGTTGAATAAGTCACTTACCTGAATCCTAAATCTCTGGATTAGGTACAGTAGTCTGTCCTTGGTAGGGAGCTGTATCGGAATTCCTGGATCAGCCGATCTGGGTGGCGACTCTGTCACTAATCTCGGGATTTAAGTTTCGAGGTCTTTAAGTTAAAATGGGAAAATGTTTTCTACAAAGGAATTTTTCAAATCAAATCCATGGTTTTTCCAAACTCAAGATAAACAAAACCCCATTTTCCAAAACCTAAAACATAACGAAAACTTTTTTCTCCTTTTCGCTTCACCGCGTTCTGATTTTCCCGTTTCGAAAAAAGGTCGTCCGCTCACAGTGGCGAATCTGCTAGGGATGTAATAGTTTCTTAAAAAGTTTTCATAAAAACTTAAGGAACTTAGGCAACTACCGAAATACAACCTCACTTGAAGTCACTTCACTAGTTCATATTACCATATTTGTTTGCACCTTGCATATCATGACATTTTCTTCTTCTCAATCCCTCCAACACACTGATTAGCCCCGGTTTACCCAAGAAGGTGGACTACCTCTTCCGCCAAGATTGGAGACACTCGACGGGGTAAACCACTCATAGCACTGCATGACCTTACATTGTGTTCTATGGTGGGGAAGTGTATTTTCGCTATGGGAACCTATACGACCCTTGGTTTTGACTTTGACCCACATGTAAAGACTTAGTAACTTCCCTTAGGATTACCAAAACTTAAATTGAAAATGAACATCGAGTGTATGCCTTTGGTATCCCCGTTGATGCCAAAGAGATCCAACACCTAGGAAGAATGCAAGACCATTCGAAAGGAGAAATAAGGTCGAAAGGGAGCACATATTTTTACGTGTGCTAACATTTGTTCCGTGGTGTTTTCTATTTGACTTTTCACGAAGCATCAAACATGCATAGCTTTTCGTGTGCCATTCTAACCATATCTTTATGCAGCCATTTTTGAACATTGACACATGTGTGGCACTAATCACATTTTTGTGCAGCCATGACATTTTATTCTTGTGCCATTTACATCTTGCGTATGACATTTCCATGAAACATACATGACATCATTCCGTGTGTCATACATTTTAACCCCTTTATCGTGCAGCCACTTGCATTTTTAGTGTGACATACACATCCATATCATTTCACTCCATCTAATAAAAGGATGTTCCAAGTGTGTTCCTCATGATCATTTCATTCCATAACATATCGAGTACCCTAAAACTACTCGTATTCCGCCCGTGCATCGGATTGCACTCAGCCATTTCACAAATATCATATCATTCAATAGAAGACCACAATGATCCGAGATTTATTTCTGTGTGGCGGTTCACATGATGTCATCTCATGACATCATGTTCATTCATCATAGGTGTCTCATGATACCAAAATCCTATTTGTGCATTATGGTTCGCATCGGACCATTTCATGACATTGTGAAATCATTCAAGGTGCTCCCCGAGTACCAGATTAGTACACATATAGGGGCATTCCATAACATTATCAAAATCATGCAAGGTGTTCCACAAATGCCGAACCTCTGTCCGTGTCTCGAGTTACACGTGACTTTCCTGCAGCATCACTTACTTCATATCATATTGCTTCAAAAGCGTCAGAACTCTGTCCGTGGGATGGTCCCTACGTGACCATTTCACTTCATGGCATTGACCGACAAAGCATCAAAAACTCCGCCTGTGTGCCGATACATACACAACCATCTCACTACAATTCATTAGGTGCCCCAAAGGTGCCAAACCTCTGTCCATGTGTTGGCTCCCATGAGACATCTTTGCATTATTTTGCATAGCATTGGGCATTCTTGGGACATCCCAAACAAAGGAAATTCAAGCATGCAAAGATCATCCTCATTTTCATTTCCATTCACGAAGCATTATCCAGGCACCATTCTCCATGACATCACATCATTCATTTACCATCCCTAACTCTTCACTTATGATGTAGGACCATACACACGTAAGCTGGATCAACCAAGGACAAGGTCTCAAGCTTTGAGGGCTATTGGGGAACAGAGAATGGCAAAAATTGATAGTGATTCTGATTCTGGAGAGGAAGTGGAAATGGCTAATCAAACACCAAGTCTAGCTGATGCCTTGAAGGATTTCCTAAGATCCCAGGATTTCCGTGACATGCTGAAAGAGGAGATGCGGGCTGTTGTAAGAGAAACTGGGGAAACTAGAACTAGTAGGGTAGGAAAGGAAAAGGTGGATGAGTCCTCTCAATTTGAGGCTGATGTCTCAGCTAGTGTAGAGAAGCTGCAAGAGATGGAAGTAGTCATGGAAAGGAAAATAAAGGCTAAGTATTCAAAGCTAGATGAAGTAATGGTTGAGCTAAAGAAAGGGACAAACATCAGCCTGGGCTCCAAGAGAGGTGTGAACGTCAATGCAATGATCAATAAGGGCATTGAGACCTTCCCCATTGGGTTTCAAGTGCCTAAAGTTCCTTTCTACAAGGGGATTGGTTCACTGGAGGCCCACGTGAACCTTTATGTCAGAATCATGCTGACGGTAGGTGCAACCAAGCAACAGCTGGTTAACTTCTTCCCAACCACACTAGAAGGGGGAGCCCTGAATTGGTACAACTCTCTGGCAGAAGATGTGCAATCTGTTTGGGAAGCCTTATTGGCGACTTTCATCAAATACTATAGCTTCAATACTAAAATCCAGGTGAAGCTGTATGATTTAGAGAGGGTTAAGCAGAAGCCCAATGAATCCTTTGATGCGTACTATTAGAGATGGATGAACAAGATGATTCTAATAAGGAACCGCCTTAATGAGGATGAACTGATTCAAAAGTTGATTGATGGTAGTCGGGACATTTTCAGGAACAACATGAAGTTCCATTCTTTCAGTGAACTCAGCGAAGTTTACAGCATGGCAATGAAAACTGAGAGAGATGAAGAAGAAAGGGCACTAAACCAAAGGGGCAGCAGAGGCTACGGATACAGTTTAGGGTATCGATAAACTACCACAGCTGGGTCAAGCAGTGGGTCTGGGTCTGGTTCTGCAAGTAAAGGTGGACAGTTTTCAGAGACCAAGCAAGCAGGGGTTGCCGTTGTATCCCAACAGCGGGGAAACCAAGGCAGAAATCCAGATGGTTAGGGTATATCTCTGTGGGCTTTCTCCTTGGCTAAGATCTTTACCAAGTGCTGAAATGGTGGTTTGTTGAACTCTCTCAAGCCGTTTGAGAAGCCAGTGAAGGAAGACAAAGACAGCTTCTATACCTACCATGTCATGGTGGGACATAGAACCAACAACTGTCACAGGCTGAAGGATGCCATACAGAAGTTGATCGATGAAGGGAAGTTGCAGGAGCCTGCCAAACCCAGTACTAAGACTAACCCTTTGCCAGCATTTGAAAGGTAGGTTAATATGGTGCAGTCGGGCCTGCCAGACAACTTCATTTTTGCACAAGTCCTACAGGAAAATCCCACCTTACAGTTTGTAGTGACTAGTGGAGCTGGGGCAAAGTCTGGTTGTGAGAAGTTGACAGAGCAGAAGGAAGTAAAGCCTATGAGTCTGGATGATCTGGATTCAGAAGATGAATATGAAGAATTTGGTAGTTGTGAGATAATCAAGCTGCCAGTTGTTAGGGAATCAAAGGTTTTCAAAGTACAGAATGTGACGAGGAGCGGTAGGGTTTACCAGCCAGTGGTTCAACAGAGCAACAAGGCTCCAGTGACTGGGTTAGGCAGTATGTCAGCACCTAAGGAGATAGAAAAGGAAGACCTGGTTATCTCCCAACTGAAAAAGCCCCGCACAGGCCAGTCTGTGGCACTTGTTGCTGACTTCCAAGGAACACAGGGCAGCGCTAGTCAAAAAGCTGTCTGAAATAGAGTTTTCTCCATTTGCATCTCCGGAGACCATGTGTTGCTTACTAGAGAAGATCCATGTCGGGCCCCCTGAGATTGTATTTTCCAAAAAAGATTTGCTACATGAGGGGAGATTTCACAACAAAGCCCTTAACATCAAGGTTAATCTCCTGGACAGAGTTATGCCATGTGTGATAGTAGACGATGGGTCTACCCTGAACATATGTCCACTAAAGATGTTACCATTCTTGGGTCTGAGTGAAGACAGTCTGAAAAAAGTCCTCCACTATGATTAGGGCTTATGATGATTCAAAGAAGACCATGATTGGGACTTTTGAAGCTGAAGTGGAAGTGGGACCTATCAAGTTGATGGTCACCTTTACTGTGATTGACATTCCAGTCACCTTCTCCTTGCTTTTGGGGAGGCCATGGTTCCACCTATTGGGGGGTGTCCCTTCGACCTTGCACTAGAAAATCAAGTTTTCAATATGGGCAAAGTTGTGACAGTTGAGGCAGATTCTCAGTCCGTGATTGCTGCTGTTAGTGAGGAGACCATACCATTCGGCGAATTCCAAGTCGCCATGGTTAGTGAGGAGGAAACTACAGAGGCTCTGATGGTTATCTATGAGAACTCTATGACAGAATGTTGTCTAAATACCTTCACAGGCATGACTTTGTTCCAGGCATGGGACTCAGGGCCAATCTACAGGGGCTGCCCAAATTTAACATTGATTCTGGAAAGTCGAGACAGTTTGGTTTGGGCTACACAACTGAGGCATCTGAGAAGGAAGACCTGAAGAAGGGAAGGAATGGCAAGCCTATGATGAAGCCATTCATTAAGGCTGGCGAACAGCTATATAAGGGACAAACTAAACCAGTGAAAGTCGGGAGCATTGAACTCCCAGGCTTTGAAGTATTCTCTGATGTGGTAGACTTTGATAAGAGCCAAGAGGAGCTAATTGCACCAGTGATAGTGGAGGAGGTGGTTGTTGAGCCTGTCATCCCCTAGGAGAAACCATCTGAAGTAATGGCAGGAGCAGTAGAAGTGGCCAAGGAGAAAGTTGAAAAAAAATTCTATGATGAATTTGTGAAAGAAATTTCGGAGGCACTAGCTGTCGCCTTAGGCAAGGCATTTGAAAAATCTGGGGAAGGGTCCGCTAAGGAGCTGGTGACCAAGGCAAGCCTAGATTCTACGGTTACTGAGATAGCAGGAATCATGATGAAAGCCAACGCACAGGTGGCTGAGATCGAGAAGACTGCTTTTCCTGCCAAACAAAAGTCTGAAGCTGCTGCTGACCTGGACAACATCCCGAAGCTGAGCGAGGATGCTGAAGAAGTCCAAGGCCCTCCGCCTATGGAGGATGAAAATGCTTTTGTTGCATCTATTTCTTCTCTTTTTGATGTGAACGATGTACTTTTCAACAAGTTTAATGCAATGAAATCCCAGTTTGCTTACTTGTGTGATGTTAATCCTGATAATTTTATGCATGCATTTGAATCACCATCAAGCATATTTAGCATTCATGACACTGCATTGCATGAAATTAACATAAGTACAAATGAAAACCCCAAAATGGTATTCATTTCACATGAATTAAAATCCAAAGAAGAGAGAGAATTGACAAGAATACTACAAAAACATGTTAAGGCTTTTGCTTGGTCATACGAAGACATGCCAGGGGTCGACACAGAAATAACAGTTCACAAGATTCCAACATATCCCCGATTCAGACCAGTAAAGTAGAAATTGAGAGGGCTAAGACCAGAATGGGTTGCATTGGTAAAGGAAGAAGTGGCTAAGCAGATTGAAGCAAAGTTCCTCGAAGTGGTGGAATACACAGAATGGTTAGCCAACATTGTGCAAGTGCCTAAGAAAGATGGAAAGGTTAGAGTGTGTGTCGACTATAGGGACTTGAACAAAGCCTGCCCTAAAGATAATTTCCCCTTGCCTCACATTGATGTTTTAATCGACAGTGCAACCAAGGCAGCAATATATTCTTTCATTGATGGATTTTTGGGATACAACCAGATCTTATTGGATGTGATTGACAAGGTGAAAACATCCTTCATCACAGAGTGGGGCACTTTCTGCTTCAGAGTAATGCCTTTTGGGTTGAAAAATGCTGGAGCCACTTACCAGAGGGCTATCACAACACTGCTGTATGACATGATTCATAAAGAAGTGGAGGTGTACGTCGATGACATGGTTGTTAAATCAATGACCCGGGAGGAGCACCCTGCTATCCTGGATAGATTTCTTACATGTATCGGGGAATACAACCTGCGGCTCAACCCTAAGAAGTGCATATTTGGGGTTACAACAGGTAAGCTACTGGGTCATATGGTTAGTCAAAGGAGAATAGAGATGGATCTAGACAAAATCAAAGCTATTCAAGATATACGAGCCCCTAAGACAGAAAAGGAGATCCAATCATTCTTGGGTTCCTTGCAGTATGTCAGCCGCTTCATAGCACGGTTAACCTCAGTGTGTGAGCCGATTTTCAAACTATTAAGGAAAGATCAGTTGATTGTTTGGGATGATAGGTGTCAATTGGCTTTTGAAAACATCAAAGCTTATCTGGTAAATCCACCAGTTCTCAGCCTCCCAACTCCAGGAAAGCCCTTACTTTTGTATCTAGCTGTCGAAGACTCCTCCATTGGGGCAATGTTGGCACAGCAGCAAGATGGGAGAAAGGAGTACCCCATTTACTATCTCAATAAGAAGCTGCTGGAATATGAAACCAAGTACTCACTGGTGGAGAAGACATGTGTGGCAATGATCTGGCTGACTAAGAAGTTACGCCATTATTTTCAGTCATATAAGGTACAAGCCATGGCTAAAGTGGATCCAATGAAATACCTGTACAAGGCACCGGTGTTGGTTGGGAAATTATCCAGGTGGCTACTACTCCTGTTGGAATTCAACATCGAGTACATCACTAGAAAAACCATCAAAGAGTGAGCTGTGGCAGAATTCCTAGCAAACCAGCCACTAGAATCGGACCACGTGGAAAGTCTAGAGTTCCCTGATGAACAGTTGCCTACAGCGGAAGTAAGGAGATTGGTTATGTGCTTTAATGGTGCCGTAAATAGAAAAGGGGCTGGAATTAGGGTGATCATAGCAACGCCAGATGGCAAGATTATTCCACTATCAAAGAGATTGGACTTCTCCATAACCAACAACGGGGCAGAGTATGAAGCGTGCTTATTCGGAATGGAAGCCCTCCTAACGCTAGGGGCAGACAATGTCTTGATGGTCAAGGATTCACTCTTGGTGATTAGGCAGGCACAAGGTGACTAGGACTTACGAGAAGAAGCCCTACGGCCCTACTTAGAACTGCTGCAGTACAGAAGAGGGTTATTTGACCAGTGCGAGTTCAGACACGTTCCCAGAGAAGAAAATAAAATGGCAGATGCACTAGCAACCTTGTCCTCCATGTGGGAAGATCCGAAAAAGACACAGATACAGCCTCTGGTCCTAGCAATTTCCAGGCAACCCTGCTTCGACATGCATGAATCGATGGAGTTAACAGCTGAGGAAAAGCACTGGTTCTTTGACATTTATCAGTATGTGAAAGAGGGAAAGTATCCAGAAGGAGCTAGCATTGTTGATAGGATGTCATTAAGAAGATTAGCCAGCCAGTTCAGAATCTTCGAAGATAAGCTATACAAGAGAACTACAAATAGGGTACTTCTAAGATGTTTGACAAAATGAGAAGCAGAAACTGTGATACGACAAGTACATGCCGGATCCTGCAGGCCACATACGAATGGAATTGCTATAGCTAGGAAGATAGCTTGGGATGTGAAATCAGGAAAATCGAGAAATTAGATAAATTACCCAATTTGACCTGAAAAACAATTTTGAAAGGCAGTTTGATAGGACTAGAAATGTATTTGAAAATCAATTTGTTTGGTTTAATATATACGCATAAAAAATGGGCCGATTTTTAAGAAACTCATATTTTTATCATTGAACTGATTCATAGAAATTAATACAAAAATTAAATACAGAATATAAATCTAGGTTAAAATGCAAAAACTAAGAAAAGTTCATAAAAAATCAATTATGGAATTAAGACTACAACTTTTCGGGTGTAGAAACAACATTCGTGCAGCTACTAAAACACCCATATGGCTCTGGTTTTAAATACAATCGAGAATTTGCTAAAAAGTTTAAATCACTGGATTTTGAAATGTACCACAGTCGTGCGGATATAGTGCAACAGCCGTGCGACTCTAGAAATAACCATACGGCTCTAGTTTGCCAGAAAACAAAAAAATAAAGCAAAACCAAAATTGATGAAATGCACAACAAATCAACCCAGAAAGCTGTAAAAAGGTTTAAGGCCTCTCAGAATTACGTTTTAAATGTCTCTCTAGGGTTCAAATTGATAGAAATCCGCTTCTTGAAGCTTGAATTTGATTTGAATTGAACTTGAATCTAGAAACTAAGAATTTGAACTCCTCCAATTAAGCTCCAATTATCCAATTCTAGTAGCCAAATAAGTCTCTGGAGGTTCAGGATTGGTTTGGATTTGTGGCTGAATTTGAGGAATTTCTAATTTTGGTTCTTGAGTTTTTGTAGTTTTTGATTTTTTAAGAATTTGATTTTTCTTCTTTTCTTACTTAATCTTTGATGTTCTCTTAAGATTATTTTTTTCATCTCCCTTCAATCCAAACAAACCCCGTAATAGAAAGATTAGTGCTCTAATGGTGTGTCTCCCGTAAATCCAAATACTTATATCTCCATGTAGAATTCTGGTGACGCATCAATAACCGTGTCGCTGTTGACATAAGAGCAGCCATGTGTGAGCACAGTTTTTCTCGATCTCTATGATGAAAATCCTATATCACCTATTAGACAGACAAACGTGAGTCAGATTTGAAAATGAGCAGAATGATACCTGGAATTTCTCAAACGCTCCGAAAACAGAACAGTCCTCGATCTGAAACCCTGAAAAAGGTCCTTCGAGTGATTAGAAAGCTTAGATATGAGTGTAGGGTTTAGGAAAAGCCTTGTTAGCTCTGGTTAGAGTCGCACGGCTGTAGTTTCACAACTACAGCCGTGCGGCTATAACGTTACAGTCGTGCGACTCTAATAGTTGACCGAGTTATTTCCTAATTATCTTTTGACCGGCATGTTTTATTCTTAAATAAGAGGAATTTGAGCCGTGATATGCTAGGTTAGGACACTATAAAGATAAGAAACAACAAGGGATAACAGGAAAGAAAAGAAATCAGTTTTGGAGAAAAAAGGGGAGAAATCAAGGGAGAAAGGAGAAAAAGTGATGGAAAAGTGAGGAAGAACAAAAGAAAAAGAGAGAAACAAAGAGGAGACACTCAGGAAACACATAGAGTGAGGGTTTATGGGTGTGTCACATTCATTCAGAGTGATTTTGGGGATCGATTCGAGGTTTGTGTTCGAGGATTTTAGGACGTTCATTAGATTCTATGCACATTCCGACGTTCAAATCCACTTCCGATCGTCAAATACACTAGAACACAAAAAGGGTAAACTCTAAGAGGCCTTAAACTCGTGATTGATTTCTTTGTGGTGTGTATTTTTGTGTTTGAACAAAAACCTGGAAACTATCTGTTTGATTATAGCCGTGCTGTAACGCCCCAGATATAAGTTGACTTAGTTATGTTGTGATGTGTGCATATGAGTGATCATTTTTGCATTTAACCGATGTTTTGTATGCTTATAACAATTCGTAGGCTTTGGCCTAGCGGTAGATAGTCCTGACTAATAGCTAGTGGTCTAGAGTTCGAACCTTACCTGGCTTAAATTTATTTTTTTTGTGCCTTTTTATTTTTGTGTTGGGAAGGTTGGAATTCCGAAAATCCATGATAAATATCCCATTTTTCAGTTGACCAATTCAAAAAAAATTAGGAACCCTTAACCTAAGGAGAAAATCTCTCCTTAATCTCTTCCACTTTCCAAGTTTCACTCCAAGGCAATCTCTTCATCTCTATTAGGGTTAAAATTTCGGCCATTCCATTGTGTGGAGCTCGAGTGCAGCCGAAATTCTTAACTTTCTCTCCCTCACTTTCATTCATTCAGACTCTGCTTCATTCTTCTCCATCCCGAGTTAATTGCCTCAGTTGGTTTCACTGCAAACAGGGTAACAACTAAACCCTAAATGTCGGTTCGAAATTTATATAGGATGTATGGTAGATGAATTTGATCCTAGGTTGTATTATTACTGAAATTATTGTTGAGACATGAATGTATATGATATTGGTGTAAGAAATTGCTTTTAGGTTAAAAGATTGGTAGAAATATGAAAATACATGTGATTGAGTCGAAATTGGTAAGCTGCTGTATTTTCAGAATTGACTGTTTATGGTAATTATGGCATAACTTCCGTTATATAACTCCGATTGGCATAATTCAACTTTCTGTGTTTTCCTGAGATATAGGTGTACAAGGTTGTTTTACATTATTTTGGAAAATTCCGTGAGTAAAGTGCTCATATTCCCTATTGAAACTGCCTTATGTGCATTGTGCCGATTTTTCTTGAACTGCTGAATTTCAGATTGTACAGGTTGTGATAATTTTAGCTTTATTTTCGTTATATAACTCCGATTGGCATGATTCAACTTTCTGTGTTTTCCTGAGACATAAATGTACAAGGTTGTTTTATACTATTTTGGAAATTCTGTGAGTAAAGTGCTCGTATTCCCTGTTGAAACTGCCTTATGTGCACTGTGCCGATTTCCTGGAACTGCTGAATTTCAGTTTGTACAGTTTGTGTTGATTATGGCTTTATTTTCTCTCTGTAGCTCCGTTTGCCATGAAACAAAATTCTATGTATTCCTGAAATTCTGATGTTCAATGTTGCTTTATATTATTTTTGCTAAATCAGTGAGTAACACATCGGTTTTGTCTGTTGAAGTCAGACTATGTGCAGTGATCTGAAGTGAATTTACAGATTGCATGTTTTTAGTGTTTCCTTAATATCTTTTGCTATAGGAATCCGAATTGCATGATTTAAGTTGGCGTGTGTTCCTAAGATGTAAGGCTAAATTTACCTTTGTATTGCCATGCTGAATTCTGAGTCTAACCTACTGGAATATTATATGCAAGTTGAGGCATGAACTATGGATTCTGAAATTTTCACCTTAGGCCTTGAACTGATTTTTTTTAATGTGTGCAAAGCATAATTTGATTCTAGGAATTTATGCTAGAACTCTTGACATGAAATCTAATAATTACATATATGGTTTGGTAATTTAATACATGTTGGAATTATGAAATCGAGTTTGGGGTAAGTCCTATTTTTTTTTTTATGGCACCATGTGTTTATTGATGTATCAGATTATGTTTTGGGGTAAGTCCTATTTTAATGGCACCTTATGGTTATTGAATTGGTTGGGATAAGTCCTATGTTAAAGGCACCTTTTGAATATTGATATAATTATGATAATTAAATTGGTGTTTGTAGTGGCATATACTCTGGTGTCTTGGTTAGTTTGGCTAAGTGTTTTCCATGTTTGATTGGTTGACACTAGGACAGCGCCCTTTGTTTCGAGATAAGTCCCTTCGTTGGCACTCAGAGAGGTAAATCCCTTCGTGGTACTCTAATTTATTTTATTTTTGAGGTAAGTCCCTTCGTTGGCACTCTGTGAGGTAAGTCCCTTCGTTGGCACTCTGAGGTAAATCCCTTCGTGGTACTCTTTTCTTATTGATAAGGGGGTAAGTCCCGTTGTGGTTCCCCGAAGCGTCTGAGCCGAACTCTCTAAGGACATAGGTGTATAGGTCAATACAAATGATTTATACGCGTATACCACAAAATTAATAAAGGTTAAGGTATAATTGAGTTGATGTCAAGTTTGTGATGAAGTACTTTGATTTGGGATGTTGGTATGTATTTGTATGTACATGACTTATCTTGGAAATCTGAATTTTGATGATATTGATTATCCACTTGGAATGTTTTGTACTATTATTTGAAATAGATAATTATGTGATATGCTGAACTTGAACTTTATATGTTGTATGTGATGCAGCTAACAAATAAGGGTAAGATCCCTGATACATGATTGTTACTATGAGAATTATGCATGCTTGTACAAATTGATAAATTTGCTTTCTATTAATCATGATGAAGTATACTTAAGTAATGTAATATGAAATTTATGATCTGTCATCTTCCTATGTGAACTTTGAATTGATGTTTGGGATTTATTAGTTACTCGTCACTAAGTGGCGCTGTTGATATTTTCAGATTTTGCCGGTGCAGAATAGGAGATGCCTGATGTCTGTTCTCGGGGATTGTGTGGAGAGTTTCCGTCATGTTATTTTATCATCTATTCGTAGTTATGGATGTTCAAAGATTTATTTATTTATTTATTTTTTTTTTCTCCGTTATATTACCTTTTGAAATACCTATTTATGTTAAATTACTGTTTTTGAAATGGAAATTTTCGAGTACTCATTTATGATTATGTTATTTTAAAGATAAAAAGGGAGTTTTGAAAATGATGACCTAAACTTTATGTAATGTTTCCGCCATTGCATGCTTGCAAAAGTTAGGGTTGTCACACGTGCAGCTCTAACTAGAGTCAAGCGGCTATAATCCTTTAGAACAGAGCCACGCGGCTATACCCCTATAGCCGAACGGCTATGTTCTTCTGGGTAGAAACCTAAAATGCCTTAAAATGACCGAATGTAGTCAGTTTCCCATTTCGATTGTTCTGTTATGAATTGATTCGGTGGAATCACATCCATTATATTCAAAATTATGGTTTTTGGATTTCTACTAACGTTGATGTGAGATTTCGGATTTGGTGATTTTGATTTTTGGAATCCGAGGTTGTTCGATCCAAATCGTATCCACGGTTCAGCTTTAACAGACCCCCAGATTCCCCAAAATCCTTAGAAATCATTGAAACGAGTTAAAACAATGATTTACGAAAAGAAAGAAAACCAATTCGGGTTTTGGACGGCTGTTGTGGCTATAGCCGTGCGGCTCTAACTAGAGCTGCATGGCTATAGTTGCTGAGGTAGAATCAACTAGGGCCGCACGGCTATAGTTGCTGAGGCAGAATCTCAGGATGACTCCCACGGACGTTGTCACATGATGCTGTCTCCAGTTTCAAATTCAAAACTATTTTTGGCATGTTTACAACTTTATGCCTTAGATGGATGTTTGAATTAGGAACCCACACAAACGGAACCCTGAGTTCTGGGATAACCGACTCATTGAAAATGGAGAAACTTGCATGTAATTGCACCAAACGGTTTTCCAAAATTTTTTTCAAGTACAAAAACCTACAGGGTGTTTCTAAACCGTTTTTCCAGGTCTAATCAAGTAAGTCGCCTGGACTTCTCGGTTACCCCTTAGATGTATGCCACCCATTTCCTGAGATTCCCCATTTTATCCTATTGTGAGTCCTATGTGTGTTTGTGATATAATTATGCCAACTTTCTGTTTGCAACTTTTTCTTTTTATTATTTTGGATGCATTTAATAGATCAAATTGTGTATTCTAGGCGATTGTACTTTTTATAGATTTTCGTGTATCTAGGCGGTTGTAAGGTGAGGATGAGAGTTTTTATCTTTTTGGGTTGTAAGAAGTGGGCTCTATCCTTTTGTTTGGTTTGGATGTATGGTTTACTTTTCTATGCTTTAATTTTATGCTATTTATTTATGTCATCTGAATGAACATCGGTTAATAATGAAAGATAAAATGGGTAGAGAATAAGTGAGTATAATATGATGGTATAAATTATTAAATGAAAGCGAGCTTGAGGTTGAATAGGTAAGTTGCCTAAACCTTGAATCTCTGGATCAGGTATGGCAGTCTACACTTGGTAGGGAGCTATACTGGAATTTCCCGAATGAGCTAATCCGGGTGGCGACTCCATCACTGATCTCGAAATTTGGGTTCTGAGGTCTTTTAGTTAATAAAATGGGATTTTCTAAAATGTAAAACTAGTTTTCTTAAAAATCACATTCTAAATGATGTTTTCTACAAAAGGGATTTCAAATCAAATCAACCGGTTTTCTTAAGCAAAATCATCAAACCCGTTTTCATCAAAAACAAATTCCAATTCTCCACACACTTATATCAAAACCTCCTTGGTTCGATTTGTAGCGTTCCGACTTTAAGGTCGTCCGCTCACAGTGGCAACTCTGCTAGGGATAAGATGTTTCTTAAGTTTTTTTTTTTTTTTTTTAAATACCTAAGGAACTTAGGTAACTACTGAAATATAACCTTGCTTGAAGTCATTTTATTAGTTTATAATACCATATTTTACTCACAACTGCATAGCATGACATTTTCTTCTTCTCAACCCCTCGAACTCACTGATTAGCCCCGGTTTATTTTAGAAGGTGACCTACCTCTTCCTCCAGGATTGGAGGAACCCAAAGGGGTAAACCACTCATAGCACTGCATGAACCTCTCATGTTCTATGTTGAGGAGTGTATATTCGCTATGAGAACCTGTACGACCTTTGGTATGAATTTGGCCCACATGTAATGACCAAATAATTTCCCTTTAGGATTACCAGAATATAAATATGAAATTTGACATTGAGACTATGGCTTTGGTATCCCCGGTTGATACCAAAGAGACCCAATACCTAGGAAGAATGCATGCCAATCAAAAGGAGGAATAAGGTTGGAAGGGTGAGCATATTGTTGCGTGTGCTATCGTTTGTTCTGTGATGGTTTTATTTGACCTTTCCATGAAACATCAAGCATGCATAATCATTTGTGTGCCATTCTAACCATGTTTTCATGCAGCCATTTTCAAGACATGAGCATGTGTATGACATTGATGCTGACCACATCTTCGTGCAGCCACGACGTTTTATCTGTATGCCATATACATTTACATCTTGTGTGTTGACATTTTCACGAAGCATACACGACATCATCCTATATGTCATGCATCCTAACCATGTTTTCATGCAACCATTTGCATCTCGTGTGACATGAACATTCTACCATTTCATTACACTTAATATAAGATGTTCTGAGAATGCCCATCACGATCATTTCGTTTCATATCCGGTGTCCCAAAACTACCCATGTTCTGCCTGTGCACTAGATTGCACTTGGCCATTTCACTAGATCATTTCATTCACTAGAGGACTACGGTGGTCTTAGGTCTGTATTCATGTGGTGGGTCACACGGTAACATTACATGACATCATGCCCATTCATCATTGGTGTCACGGTGATACCAGAGTCTTGTTTATGTGTCGCGATCCACATCGGATTATTCCATGACATTATTGAATCATTTGAGGTACTCCACGAGTATTGAATCACTACATGTATAGGGACATTTCTCGACATTACTAAATCATACAAGGTGTTCCACGAACGTCGAGTCTCTGTCCATGTATCGATTCACGCATGACTTTTTTGTAACATCATTTCATGTTGGATGCCCTAAAAGCATCGATACTTTGTCCATGGAGCAGCCCCTATGTGACCATTTCATATCACCTTATGGACCTGAAAAGTGTCAAAACTATGTTCGTGTGTCGATATGCACACAACTATTCCATGACATTCACTAGGTGCCACAAAAGCACCAAAACTCTGTCTGTGTGAGGCTCACACACGACCATCAATCATTATCTTTCGCATGGCATTGGGTATTCTTAGGACACCCAAAATAAAGTAAATGAAAACACAAGAAAAGATCATCCTCATTGTCATTTTCATCCATGAAACATCAATCAACCATGATCATTTCGTGACCATACCATACACGTCACTTAGTGTATTGTGTCTAGGGTCATGGCATTCATCCACGGTGCTAACCTTATGTTGAATATGTAGTTTTGAATTGACCTTTGAAATAGTTAGTGCGTGTTGAATCAGAGTCCAATCAGTCATTTCAAATAGAACCAGCAACCATGGAAGAGCTCAGGGACAGTTCAGGGTCGGAATCAGAGCTGGAATTCGGGGGACAATTACCTTCTTTACCTGTTGACAGTTAGTTTGTGTTGGAGGAAGTGAACGGAATAGACATGGCTTAAGACAGACCTGCGGAAGTGCCTGTTTTTCATACAAATGCCTTCGTGGATGCCATGTTGAGCTCGGATCGATTTAAGGCTACTTTGAAAGAACATATGCAATCTGTAATGATCACCAATGCGGGTCAAACTATTCAACCGACCCAGGCTTCGGTTGAGAATGGGGCAAATGTGGTTTAGGTGATTCTTTGCTCGAGAGGAAGTAGTAGGGGAGTTGTTCCTCATGGAGAAGTCGATCGTCATTCTGAGCAGGACAAGGCTTTGAAGAGGGCCAAGGAAACTTCAATGGAGACAACTGTAGAAAAGCATCTCAAAGAGAAATTCTCTTACTTGGAGGCTTTGCTGCCAATGCTGAAGGAGATGATGCATTACAATCCCACCAAATGTGCAGACATGGCTAGTTTAATGGTGGAACGAGGAGAGCCACTCCCGGTTGGTTTTCGTATGCCATATGTCACCTCATCCACTGCGGAAGGTCTGCTAGAGGCTCATCTGGATACTTATGTGCAGCTCATGTCTAGTATGGGGATTGGCAAAGTCCATCTCTTGAATCTGTTTCTAACAACTTTAAGGGATGCTACTGCGAAATGGTATTTGAAAATGTCAATCCATACCAGTTCCACATAGGAGGATTTGTTCGAAGCATTTGTGAAGCAGTACACTTACAAGACTCAAGTGGAGACTACTCTGTAGGATTTAGAAAGGATTCGCCAGAAGCCTAACGAGTCCTTCTCAACTTTTTACAAGAGATGGATGGATGTCCAAGTATTGGTGCTGGAGCTCCAAAGTTAGAGTCTCTTATTGTAAAGTTGGTGGATGGAAGCTTGCCCCAATACAAGGAGAAGATGAAGTTGAAAAGATTCCATGCTTTCACGGATGTTATTGAATATGCCAAGCATATTGAAAGGTATGAAGAAGAAGATCAGAGGAACAAACAAGGCTTGGGCACCTATTGAGGCAATCGAGGGTACACACAAGGTTATAAAGCTGGTAGCTCCACAACTGTACCCACTGGGTCTAGCTCAAAAACCACTCAAACTGTAACCCTTGGACAAGTGCAGGAAGCAGGGGTGGCTGCTGTAGCTTAAGGTAGATAGGCGGGGACCCCTCAGAGGATCACCAACCCGTGGGCAGAATCTTTGAGTCGTATCTTTGCCAAATGTAGGAAGGCAGGATTGTTATAGAGTTTGAGGCCGTATTCTCCTCCAGTTGAGGCAGACAAGGATAACTTCTGTGCCTATCATGTGATGCCAGGCCATCGTACAAACGATTACACTCAATTAATAAGGGCTATCCAACAATTGATTGCTGACATGAAAATTGTTGAGCCACCATTGAAACCAAGTGTTCAGATGAACCCCTTACCTAATTTAGGGAGCCAAGTTAATATGGTTCAGTCTGGAATGCTAGCCAATTGTGTATTGGCTCAGATTATCAAGGCTAATCCGAGTGTGCAAGCTATTGTAGTAGAGGAAAAGGAAAAGGTAGAGGAAGCCGGAGGGCAAACATCCGTAGTGGGAAAGGAACAAGGCCCGATTGACTTGGCCGATATTGATTTGGATGAAGATGCAGAGGACTTGGAAGTGGAAGAACCTAAGTCGGTTTATTCAGTTGAGACAAAAAGCGGAACGGTAATTGCAAAGGATGGTCCCATTATGCATATTTCCAGAAGTGGTAGGGTTTATCAACCTGCTAATGTGGCACCTCAAGCTCCATCGAGAAGAAATAACCCACCTGCGGGCACTGATACTCCTACTCTCCTCTTGAGAAATAGAGAAGAGGATGTCATGGTTAAATAGTTGAAGAGAACAGTGGCTTGAGCTAGTGTTTGGTACCTCTTTATAGAGTCCAAGAATCATCGTAAGGAGGTAGTAAAACAACTGATGGAGATGGAAGCCACTCCCACAATGTCTCCTGATGAAGTTTGTACTATGATTAAGGGAGTTGACCTGAAACCTAACCAGCCCTTGGAAATAAGTTTTGGAGTTTCTGACCTTCCACCACAAGGTATAAACCATAACAGGGCTTTATATCTAAATGTCGAAATCATGGATCGAGTTATGCCCTGTGTGATGGTTAACGACAGCTCGGCCCTGAATATCTGCCCTTTTAAAATTCTTCCATATCTGGGGATTAGCACAAAAGCACTTGGCCGGTCTAGCACAGTGATTAGAGCTTATGATGACAGTACGAGGATCATGATTGGGACATTTGAACCTGAAGTCAGTGTTGGGGAGATTAAGTCTAAAGTGCTATTTATAGTTATTGACATCCCTGTCACATTTTCTGTACTTCTCGGGAGGCCGTGGTTTCATGCCTTAGGAGGAGTGCCATCCACTCTGCACCAGAAGGTGAAATTCCTAATTGAGGGGAAAGTTGTCACCATGGAAGCTGATGAACCATCTATTGTGGCTGCTTTAAATGTTGTAGAGCAGCCGATGACTGGATTTTATATAGCAATGATTTTAGACGAAGGCAAGGGCAAGCCGAAATTCCCAAAATGGATTCACAAATACTTCACCAAGCAGAAGTTTGAGCCTGGGAAAGGATTAGGGGCAAAGTAGCAAGGTGTCCTCAAATTCAACATTGACGTTGGGAAGTTCCGTCAGCACGGACTAGGTTATCGTGAGGAAAGAAACAAGCCAAACAAGAAGTATATGAATCTGATTGACACCTTTTTCCGTGCAACTGAAGAGGTATACAATGGAACCCTAGAACCGGTGGTATTTGAGGGAGGTCAACTCCCAGGATTTGAGATATTTGTTGATGTTGTTGATTTCGGCAAATATGGGGTAGAGCTTGTTGTGAATATGTTGCGTACCAGGACTGAATACAAAGGGAAGATGGTTCTAAAAGATCAGAAAGATGCAATTGGCCAGGTCAGGTTGAGTTCAGAAATAAAGGAGAATCATTTGATAAAGCGGACCTAGAAAAAGGAGAAGTTGAAGTAGCCATTAAAGCAATCACCAAGGCACTGTCTGTTCTGATGAAGTCGAATATGGGTTCTAGGAAGAAGAAGGCACCTATGGTGAAGACTCAAGAGGAATTATTGAATGAAGCTGTGAAAGAATTGGCCAAGCTGATGATGGCAGGAAAGACAAAAGCAATTAAAGAAGAGCTATCTGATGATCAGAAAGAGCCCTTGAGGGTGATCTAGGAGATCTGTTCGAAGAAGTTGATGATGCTGCAGCAGGAGAAGACCCTCCGCATATGGAGGATGACAATTATTTTGATGTATCTCTCTCTTTTGTTTATGATGTGAATAATTCAGCCTGTAAGGCATTTAATGCAATGAAGTCTAATTTCACTTACTTGTGTGATATTTTTCCAGATGGAACTGTGCATGCATACAAACATTCATTTAATGTCGTTAGCATACATGATGCATCATTGCATGAAATAAATCTAGGGACAGATGAGGATCCAAAAATGGTATCCTTTTCGAAAGACTCACTCCTGATGAGAGGAAAGAAATCATAAAAGCACTGCAAAAGCATGTGAAAGCCTTCACCTGGTCCTATAATGATATGCCTGGGGTTGACAGGGAGATTGCAGAACACAGAATTCCGATGGATCCAAAAATAAAACTTGTCAAACAGAAGCTCAGGAGACTCAGACCATAATGGATAGAAAAGGTTAAAGAATAGGTAACCAAACAAATAAAAGCTAAGTTCCTGGAAGTCGTGGAGTACCTAGAATAGTTAGCCAACATCGTACTAGTTGTGAAGAAAGACATTCGAGTCAGGGTTTGTGTGGATTACAGAGATTTGAACAAGGCGTCACCCAAATATAACTTCCCACTGCCGCATATTGATGTTTTGCTTGACAATGTCGCCAGGGCAGTGATGTATTCGTTCATGGGATGGATTTCAGGGTATAATTAGATTTTGATGGACATCATCGACAAAGTGAAGACAGCCTTCATCATGAAATGGGAAGTCTATTGCTACAAAGTTACGCCATTTGGCTTGAAGAACATCGGGGCAACTTATCAGTGAGCAATAATTGCACTTTTGCATGATATGATCCATAAGGAGGTCAAAGTTTACATGGACGATATGCTAGTTAAATTGATGACCTAGGAAGAGCATCCCGCTATCCTAGATAGATTCCTAACTAGGATAAAAAAGTATAACCTCCGCCTAAATCCCAAGAAGTGTGTGTTTGGGGTAACTTCAGGGAAGCTTCTTGGCCACGTAGTAAGTCAGAGAGGAATCAGAATGGATCCGAACAAAATCAAGGCCATCAGAGATATGTCTGCACCAAAGATAGAAAAGGAAGTGAGGTCATTTTTGGGGTCATTATAGTATCTCAATTGGTTCATCGCAAGATTAACAACAGTTTGCGAGCCCATCATCAAACTCCAGAAGAAGAATCAGCCGGTGGAATGGAACGATCAATGCCAACTAGCCTTTGACAGAATCAAGGCCTATTTGATGAATCCACCAGTTCTAAAACCTCCAGTGCCGAATTAGCCTTTGATCTTATACTTGGCTATCGAAGACACTTTAGTAGGGGCAATGTTAGTACAAGAACAAGAGGACAGACATGAACATGCAATCTACTGTTTGAGTAAGAAGCTACTTGATTATGAGAATAAATATATCATCATGGAAAAGACTTGCACTACTATGGTGTGGCTGACTAAGAAGTTAAGGCATTACTTTCAGTCATATAAGGTTCAGGCGGTGACCAAGGTTGATCCGATGAAGTATTTATGCCAAACCACTGCATTGGCTGTAAAACTATTAAGATGGTTACTCTTGTTATCAGAATTTGATATTAAGTACATAACCAGGAAAATGATCAAAGGAAGAGCTGTAGCAGAATTCCTGGCCAGTCAGCCTCTGGAATCAAATTACATTAAGAATTTGGAATTTCCAAATGAACAGCTGGCGGTGGTGGAGATAGAACCAAGCATATGGGTCATGTATTTTAATGGTACTGTGAACAAACACGGTGCAGGTCTGGGAGTAATCATTGGTAGCCCTGATAGAGAAATTATCCCCCTAGCGAAAAGCCATGAATTTCCAATAACTAATAACAGAGCAGAATATGAAGCTTGCCTCTTTGGGATTGATGCCCTAATCACACTAGGGGCATACAAAGTGCTAGTTATCGGGGACTCAGCTTTGGTGATCCGATAGATTGCTGAGGATTAGGAGATAAGAGAAGAATCACTAAGGCCTTATCTTGAATTGGTTTGGGAAAAATCGAAGGTGTTTGGTCAGTGTGAATTCAGGCATGTACTGAGGGAAGAGAATCAAATGGCCGATTCCCTAGCTATGCTTTCATCGATGTGGGAAGGACCTAAAAAACAACTGATACAACCTGTGATCTTAGAAACTACACAGAATCCTTGTTATCAGTCAGTCAATATTGTGGCAGCAGTGGAAGACCACCCGTGGTATCATGACATCCTACAGTTCATTCAAAACTACCAGTACCCTGAAGATGCCAGTGCAGCAGATAAGATCTCTCTTTGAAGGTTAGCCGCACAATTCAGGATATTCGAAAATTAGATCTTCAAAAGAACCGCCAATGGCCTATTACTGAAGTGTTTAATAGAAGAAGAGGCGAAGAAGATCAAGAAACAGATCCATGTGGGAACTTGTAGGCTACACATGAATGGACTAGCTATGAGCGGACGATGTTTTGACCATCTCGGAAGGGAGTCTCGATATCGGGCAACCCTCCATCATGAGGGTTTTTAGAATGGAAATTCAACTTTGGAAAATTCATTATGTAGTAAAAGAATCAAGACCTAAGTCTCGATAGAAAGTGTAGGAGTCGCCACCCGGCTCAGCACAACCAGGAAATTACAGTGCAGCTGAATCAGATGAAGGCCGTTACACTTTCCAGATATCTAGGCCCAGACAAGTCCCTTATTTCATGACTAATCAAAATAAATTTGACCAATGTTCATTGATTATATTTTAAATTTCTAAAGTTGATTTTTATTAAATTAAACCATACAGCGTACACACAAATAAAATAAAGAGCAGTAAATAGATAAATTATTACAACCCAATCGAATAAAAATAAAAACTCTCATTCTCACATTACAAGCGCCTAGAATACATGATTATCTAGAAAATTACAATCGCCTAAAATACACGAATTGAACTATTAATTACATAAAAAATGAAACTAAAAAGAAACTAAAAGCTGTAAAACAGACGGTTAGCACAATTTATAGCACACCACAAATAGAACACAAATTGGACAGAATCAGGATTTTTAGGAACGGGAGCATGCATTTAGGGGGATAGTCGGGTGAACTCGGCTAATTTGCCCGATTAGACCTGGAAAATGGTTTAGAAACGTCCCTGTATTTTGTTTTATGAGAAAATTCATTTTGAAAACATTTTCTTTTTCCAGTTTACTTTCATTTAGCATGTGAGGTGGGTTGGTTTTTGGGAGATTTGGGTCTCCGTCGTTGCATTGTTCTAAGTGCAATAACTTCAAAAATTAAATCTAAGGTCGTGATTGCACACAACAATATTCATTTTTGATGATTTTTTTATTTTTCTGAATTTTTATGATTTTTTCTGAATTTTTTGCTCCTGGACGAAAATTACAATCGCCATGCTATGATTATAGCCGTGCGACTATAATTACAGTCGTATGACTGTAACTTCAGTCGTGCGACCGTAGTTCTCCCATTTGCAGAAAATCGCCAAAATTTATTCAATGAAAGAAAATAGCAGAGGGAGTTTAAAAGCAGTCGTATGACTATAGCTTTGGTTGCACGACTGTAATTACAGTCGTGTGACCGTTGATAGCCACAAGAACAGTTGTACGATTGTTCTTATTACCCATAAACAACAGCCAAAAAATATTGATTTTAATGCACGAAAATGAACCAAAACACCTAGAAAGCAAAGCAAAACAAAGTCTTTAATTGTAGTTACCCCTGTAGCGCATATCCAATGTTAATTTAGCCCGGAAAATGCTTTGAATTGGCTTCGGATTGCTCCACTTTTCTTATGTGTCAAGGTTCCAAAAGTTGTCCCAGAAGTCTCCAAAAAGTCACAGATTTTAGTGAGTTAAGGGTCTGGACTTGATCAAATTTAGTATGTTAAGTTATTAACCTATGATTTCTATCAGGTTTCCAAACTTATCACACCAAAATTAAAAGAAAAAGAGGAGAAGAAGATGGTAGTTTGGTTGAGTTTTTCTTTCTTTTATCTTTTTTCCTTCTCTTCTTTTCAATCTCAAAAATCTGTCCACTCTTTTTCTCTCTCTTTTCTCTTTCCTTTTTATATCTCTTTTTCTTCCCTTTTGAGTTTTGGCCGCAGAAGCATTTAATACCCCTCAAACCAACTTCTTTTTCTTTCTTTCAGGGTATGGGCTGCTGCACCTACTGTGAACCTATAGTCATATGACTGTAAATACAGTCACACGATTGTAATTACAGTTGTGCGACACTTTTTTTTAAAGAGTGGAAAATTCTGGTGCTTGCAGCTGCCCTTTGCGTGATCAAATTCGACACTCGACACCAGCTCTAAAATACCTGAGGTGATGAATTTGAGAGTGCAAATTTAAGTGCCACAAACAAAGAAAAGAAAGACATACCTGACTTGTCGAAGTCCCATTGCTGCAGAGATGATTTGGTATAAGTTGATACCGGGTTTGTCTGTACCTGAGCAAAGTTGAGATAAGCCGATACCGGGTTTATTTGTACCCGAGGTGGAGTTGATGGAGTGAGTTGAGTTTTTGGTTCAGGGACCTGCTTTGATGTCTACACGAAACAATGGTCTTACCTGAATTGACTTTGATTCAAGGATTCGAAATCTTGCTTGAATAAAATGAGGTTCAAGGATTCGAGATCTTGCTTGAATCGAATGAGTTTCAAGGATTCGAGATCTTGCTTGAATCGAATGAGGTTCAAGGATTTGAAATCTTGCTTGAATTGGATGGGTTCAAGGATTCGAAATCTTGCTTGAATTAGATTGGGTTTCATGGATTCGTAATCTTGCTTGAATCGGATTGGGTTTCAAGGATTCGAGATCTTGCTTGAATCGGATTGGGTTTCAAGGATTCAAAATCTTGCTTGAAGCGGATAGGTTTAAGGATTTGAAATCTTGCTTGAATTGAATGAGGTTTCAAGGGTTCAAGATCTTGCTTGAATCGGATTGGCTTTCAAGGATTCAAAACCTTGCTTGAATTGAATGAGGTTCAAGGATTCGAGATCTTGCTTGAAGCGGATAGGCTCAAGGATTCGGAATCTTGCTTGAATTAGATTGGGTTTCAAGGATTTGAGATCTTGATTGAATCGGATTAGGTTCAAGGATTCGAAATGTTGCTTGAATTGAATTGTGGTTGGCTTTAGGAGTGATAATTTTGAAGTCGGGTCGAGAACGAGCATTTATTCCTTGATCGATAATTTTGGAAACAAAAATTTTTGCCCCTTCAATCAAGAATAAATACGGCTTGATTGCTTTGCCCCTGGATAATCGAGATGTTGATGTTTGGGTCTGCGTTGCTCTAATTTGTATCTTAGAGCCCAGTGGATGCCCCATGTTGGATAATTTCCAATTTGAGAACGATCCCGATTCAGGACAGCCTGATGATGGTGGGTACCTGTACTTGGATTGGTTGTGATGTATGTATGCATGTGTGTGTGTACGTTTTGAATGCATGTTATGTATATTTTTCAATGTGTGCACGTACGAATGGACTCTAGGAGATGCATTTCCTGTTGTTTGTCCAATCTTGATATTTAATGTTCTTGCTTGGGGAACTGTGTCACGCTATAGATTGATCGTAGCTAGGGGAACACACTCTTTGTGCAATGTAACCGTTGCATTTCTACTGGGGGTATATGATGACTGTTGAGGCAGTATGATGCCTACTGGGGAGAAAGTGGTGACATTCTTTGTGACGGTTCCGCTGGGGAATAATGCAGAGGGTCTTACTTAAGAATAGGAGAAGGGCTCTCGCTGGGGAATGATGGAAAGGTTCCCGCTAAGGAATGATGGAAGGGTTCCCGCTAGGGAATGATGGAAGGGTTCCGCCTTTCTGCCCCTAGGAATAGTCAATCTAGAAGTGCTCTAAATTTTGCCTAAACTGCCCAATGTGGGTTTTTAGCCTGGCGAGCTGCTCTAATTTTTGTCTAAGGTGCTTTTTCGGTTTTCACCGTAGCGAGCCCCTTTTTTTAAAAAAAATGCTTTAACTTTTGCCTAAACTACCCGACGCTGGTTTTTAGTTTAGCGAGCCGCTCTAACTTTTGCCTGAGGTGCCTTTTCAGTTCTCACCTCAACTAGCTTTTTTTTTGTTGAGTGTGATGCATGTAAGCGGAAGATGTAAATAGCCATGTATGATGCGTGATGCGAATTCAATCTCAAGCAGACATGGACATTTAAGTGGACAGAGCAAGGCATTCATTCATTCATTCATTAATAATGTTTTTGCATAATGTACATCACAGATGAAATGAAGTTAAGGATGGAATCAGCAATGGTATACGTCTTGACCAAACCCATGACTGCCACCAATTGGTCCTTGCAGATTTTCCCGCTGGTGATGCTCGCTTCGCTGTCCTAATTTTTTCATGGACCACCTTTTCGGGTTTTCGATCCATCGGACTGCATTTTTTTCTTGACGTATTAGCGCCTACGTTCATCCTGATTTGATAGGGTCGACGACTTAGTCTCTGTTTCCTCTGTTAGAACCACTTCCATCCTAACTATGGCGTTTCTCTTATATGTGCTCTGGTGTTAGTTCTTTTTCTTTGCTAGGCAAATAGTGACATGTAGATCCAACCTCTGTAGGTAAATGCCATTTTTGACAGCATCCTTTTAAAAGTCCCATCAGCTACTCTTATCACCCTGTTGGCTTGTGGGTGGCACGGAGATGGTGTACGATGTTTCATCCCTTTATTCAAGAACAATTGTTTTGTTGCCCCTAAACCTGTGTTCCACTATCGGCTGTGACATGGTGCAGAATGTCGTATAGTGTGAATGCATTCTCCCGTCTGATTTTTTTTTAACATTCATATATATTCTACCCACTTTGAGGAAAAGTCAATGGTTATGACTATGAATCAATGTCTGTTCTGCCAAAGTGGTGCCTTCTCTCCAATGCTATCAATTCTTCATCCCATGATAACCCTTTTTTCCTGGTTAGAGTCAATGTTGCTTTCTCTTGGCTAGGCTCGTCTTTCGGATTCTTTGGAATTCTGTGTCCCGCAGTTCTTTGTCAACCCCCAGGTGTACCATCATAGGACTAGGCGAAGATCTTTACATGCTCGTGGGGTGTTTTGCAATTTCTTTTTTTTTTCGTATCATGTGCGAGGTCTTTCAAGACGGATACTATTTTTGGGTCATCATCTGTCTTTAGATTCATTTCACGCAATGATGTATCATGTATGCTAAAGACATTAGACGAATGTTTGTATGTATGCACCGTGTTCCATCCAGAAAAAATATCGCACAAGTAATTGAAATCAAATTGCATTACATTAAATGCCTCATGGCCTGAATTGTTCACAAAACATAATAGAAAACAAAAGCAGATACATCAAAATAATTGCCATCCTCCACATGCGGAGGGTCTTCTCTTGCTACTGCATCATTGGTTTCAATAGCTTGTCAAAGCTGGGTAAGGGATTACTCTAGACACTAGGCTTCAAAAGGTGGTTCCACAATCTTTCCCTCAGCGATTAATTGTCGGACAACCCTCATTAATCGCGTGTAGTTATTTATGTGGTGGCCTATTGTCACATGATAGGAACAGAAGTTCCCCTTGCCTGTCTCAGCTGGGTTTTCAAATGGCTTTAGAGAGTTCAATAGACCTTTGTTCCTGCATTTCGTGAAAATCTTGGCCAAGGAAAGAGTCCAAGGAGATATACCTTGATTTTGCAGATTTCCATCTTGGCCCCCTCGTTGCTGAGACACAACGACAACTTCAGCTGGCTTATCTTCTGAGGATTACCCATTCCTACTTATAGAGTTGGAACCAAATCCACTGCCTGGTCCAGTTACAATCGCCGATCGATACCCAAAACTGTACCCAGAGCTTCTGCCACCTCTTTGATTCACTTCTTTCTCTTCCTCATCTTTCTCGATTTTCATGGCCATACTATAGACTTCGCTGAGTTCACTGAAGGTGTGGAATTTCATGTTGTTCTTGTAGATGTCTCTACTGCCATCAATCAGCTTTTGGATCAACTCATCCTCGTTAGGGCGATTCTTCAGCAGGATCATCTTGTTCATCCACCATTGATAATATTAGGCTTCTCCCTGACCCTTTCCAAGTTGTACAGCTTCACCTGGATTTTAGTGTTGAAGCTGTAGTATTTGATGAAAGCCGTGGAAAGTGCTTCCCAGTCTGATTGTTCCTCCTCGGACAGAGAATTATACCAGGTCAAAGCCCCTTCCTCAAGCGTGGTTGGGAAGAAGTTGATCAACTACTGCTTGGTGGCGCCTACTATTAACATTATTCGGGCTTACATATTCACAAGGGCTTCTGGTGATCCAATCCCCTTGTAGGAAGGGATCTTCAGCACTTGAAACCCGACGGGGAAGGTCTCAATGCCCCTGTTTATCATCGCATCCACATTCATGCTCCTCTTGGAGCCCAGGCTAATATTGGCCTCTTTCTTCAGCTCAGTGACCACTTCATCCAACTCTGAGTTCTTTGCTTTTATTTTTTTTCCATAGCTGCCTCAATCCCTTGCAGCTTCTCTACACTAGCTAAGACATCCGCTCTGTGCTGAGATGATTTGCCCTCTTTTTCTTTTCAAGACCCACTGGTTCCGATTCCCCCACTTTCTCTTACGACTGCCTGCATTTCTTCTTTCAGAATGTCATGGAAATCCAAAGATTTCAGGAAATCTCTCAGGATGTCAGTGACATTAGGTGTTTGGTTAGCCATCTCCACTTCTTCCCTGGAGTCAGACTCACTCTCTGTTTCTACTGTCCTTTGTTCCTCAACAGCCCTCGAAATATGAGATCTTGTCCTCGGTCGATCTAGCTTACTTAGTGAATTGTCTGTGCAGGGCTTTGGTCTTGTGAACTTTCCCCCTATATCGCACGTGTGAAAAGTTAGGGATGATAAATGAATGAGGTGATGGCATGGGGAATGGTGCTCGGATGATGCTTTATGAATGGAAATGAAAATGAGGATGATCTTTGTATTTTGATTTCCTTTGTTTTGGACGTCCCAAGAGTGCCCAATGCTATGTGAAAATAGTGCAAAAAGGTCTCATGCGCGCCATCATACAGACAGAGATTCGGTGCCTTTGGGGCACCTAATGAATGTCGTGAAATGCCCGTGTGTGTACCGTTACACGGGTAGAGTTTTGACTCTTTGTAGGTCAATGGTATGAAATGAAATGGTCCGATAGGGACCGCCCCATGGATAGAATTCTAATGCTTTTGAGGCATGTGATATGAGATGATGTTATAGAAAGGTCATGCGTGACCCGGGACACGGACAGAGGTTCGGCGTTCGTGGAACACCTTGCATGATTTGATAATATATGAAATGCCCCTATAAGTGTACTCTTCCGACACTCGGGGAGTACCTCGAATGATTTCACAATGTTATGAAATGGTTCGATGTGAACCATAATGCGCAAACAGGACTTCGGCGTTACCGTAACACCTATGGTGAATGAGTGTGATGCCATGTAATGACATCGTGTGAACCACCACACGAAAATAGACTTAAGGCCATTGTGGCCCTCTATTGAATGAAATGGTTTGGTGAAATGGCCGAGTGCAATCCGGTGCACTGGTAGAACACGGGCAGTTTCGGGACTCCCGATATGTTATGAAATAAAATGACTGTGATAGGCATCCTTGGAACATCCTTAATTTAAATGAGATGA
This sequence comes from Euphorbia tirucalli, assembly GCA_039660915.1. Classification (NCBI taxonomy): domain Eukaryota; kingdom Viridiplantae; phylum Streptophyta; class Magnoliopsida; order Malpighiales; family Euphorbiaceae; genus Euphorbia; species Euphorbia tirucalli. The sequence continues at coordinate 13,277,083 of CM077635.1, read as the reverse complement.
GATGGCATGAATGCTTATGTCACACAAAGTGTAAATGGCTGCACAAAAACGTGGTTAGGATACATGACACACGTGATGATGTCGTGTATGTTTCGTGAAAATGTTAACACACGAATATAATGTTATGGTTGTACAAAGAAAAAGTTAGTATGAATGTCACACGGATGATTTAATGTTTTCACACATGAAAATAAAATGTAAGTGGCTGCACAAAGGACGTGAGTTAGTATCACACGAAGGTTTTGCATGTAGCATCCCATGTTTGTGGAAAATGTCGATGATGGTATGTCATGGGAGAACGCGAAGCGTATTTCTCCAATCTTATTCCTACAATCATGGTCAATTTTAAGAAAATTCTAACCGAGTCCTAGGAGGGGTTCACTTCAATCATCAACCGGGGATGATGAAGGCGTAATTTATAGCATTCATGCAATTTATTTTGGTATCCTAAGGGAATCTAACTAAGGTTGCCTACATGAGTTCGGTCCAAGTCGAGATAAAATCAAGGTCCCCATATCAAAATATAGGCGACACTTTAACAATTCACCAGGCTGAAAATTGGATACTTAACCTAATGCAAATATGTCTAACTAAAATGCAAGATAAAATACCATGCAAAAATCATCAACCTTATTTTGATTAGACATTGTTCAAGGCTTGCCAAATTCTTTTAAGTTTTAAGAAAACTTTCATAAGAAATCCCCAACGGAGTCGCCACTGTGAGCGGACGACATTTCGACCCTCTCGGAAGGGAGCCTCGATATCGGGCAACCCTGCCTCGCGGGGGTTTTTGGAATGGAAATTCGGCTTTGGAAAATTCATTATGTCATAAAAGAATCGAGACCTAAGTCTCGATAGAGAGTGTAGGAGTCGCCACCCGGCTCAGCTCAACCGGGAAATTACAGTGCAGCTGAACCGGATGAAGGCCGTTACACTTTCCAGAGATCTAGGCTCGGACAAGTCCCTTATTTCACGTCTAATCAAAATAAATTTGGCCAATGTTCATTGATGATATTTTTTATTTCTAAAGTTGATTTTTATTAAATTAAACCATACAGCATACACACAAATAAAATAAAGAGCAGTAAATAGATAAATTATTATAACCCAATCAAATAAAAATAAAAACTCTCGTTCTCATATTACAAGCGCCAATAATACACGATTATCTAGAAAATTATAGTAGCCTAAAATACACGAATTGAACTATTAATTACGTAAAAAATGAAAATAAAAAGAAACTAAAAGCCGCAAAACATATGGTTAGCACAATTTATAGCACACCACAAATAGAACTCAAATTGCACAAAATCGGGATTTTTAGGAACGAGAGCATGCATTTAGGGGGATAGCCGGGTGAACTCGGCTAATTCACCTGACTAGACCTGGAAAACGGTTTAGAAACGTCTCTGTATTTTGTTTTATGAGAAAACTCATTTTGAAAACATTTTTTTTTCCAGTTTACTTTCATTTAGCATGTGAGATGGGTCGGTTTTCGGGAGATTTGGGTCTCCATCGTTGCATTGTTCTACATGCAATAACTTCAAAAATTAAATCTAAGGTCGTGAATGCACACAACAAAATTCATTTTTGATGATTTTCTGATTTTTCTGAATTTTTATGATTTTTTCTGAATTTTCTGCTCCTGGACCAAAATTACAGTCGCCCAGCTATGATTACAGTCGTGCGACTATAATTACCGTCGTACGATTGTAACTTCAGTCGTGCGACTGTAATTCTTCCATTTGCAAAAAATCGCCAAAATTTATTCAATGAAAGAAAATAGCAGAGAGAGTTTAAAAACAGTCATACGACTATAGCTTTGGTTATAGTCGTGCGACCGTTCATAGCCACAAGAACAGTCGTACGACTGTTCTTATTACCCATAAACAGCAGCCCGAAAATATTGATTTTTATGCATGAAAATGAACCAAAACACCCAGAAAGCAAAGCAAAACAAAGGCTTTAATTGTAGTTACCCTAGTAGCTCAGAGCCAACGTTGATTTGGCCCGGAAAATGCTTTGAATTGGCTTCAGATTGCTCCTCTTTCCCTATGTGTCAAGGTTCCAAAAGTTGTCCCAAAAGTCTCCAAAAAGTCATGAATTTTAGTGGGTTAAGGGTCTAGACTTGATCAAATTTAGTGTGTCAAGTTATTAACCTATGATTTCTATCAAGTTTCCAAACTTATCACACCAGAATCAAAAGAAAAAGAGGAGAAGAAGATGGTAGTTTGGTTGAGTTTTTCTTTCTTCTCTCTTTTTTCCTTCTCTTCTTTTCAATCTCATAAATCTATCCACTTTTTTTCTCTCTTTTCACTTTCCTTTGTATATGTCTTTTTCTTTCCCTCTGATTTTTGGCTACAGGAGCATTTACTGCCCTCACATCAACTTCTTTTTCTTTCTTTCAGGGCATGCGCTGTTGCACCTGCTGTGAACCTTTAGTCGTATGACTACAAATACAGTTGCACGATTGTAATTACATTCGTGTGACACTTTTTTTTTTAAGACTGGAAAATTTCGGCGCTTACAGCTGCCCTTCGCGTGATCAAATTCGGCACCCGACTCCTAGTCTAAAATACCTGAGGTGATGAATTTGAGAGCGTGAATTGAAGTGTCGCAAACGTAGGAAAGAAAGATGTACCTGACTTGTCAAAGTCCCATTGTTGCAGAGATGATTTGGTATAAGTTGATACTGGGTTTGTCTGTACCCGAGGAGAAGTTGAGATAAGCCGATACCGGGTTTATCTGTACCCGAGCTGAAGTTGATGGAGTGAGTTAAGTTTTTGGTTCAGGGACCTGCTTCGATGTCTGCACGAAACAATGGTCTTGCCTAAATTGTCTTGGATTCAAGGATTCGAAATCTTGCTTGAATCGAACGAGGTTCAAGGATTCGAGATCTTGCTTGAATCGAATAAGTTTCAAGGATTCGAGATCTTGCTTGAATCGAATGAGGTTCAAGGATTCAAAATCTTGCTTGAATGGATTGGGTTCAAGGATTTGAGATCTTGCTTGAATTGGATTGGGTTTCAAGGATTCGAGATCTTGCTTGAATCGGATTGGGTTTCAAGGATTCGAGATCTTGCTTGAATTGGATTGGGTTTCAAGGATTCAAAATCTTGCTTGAAGCAGATAGGTTCAAGGATTCGAAATCTTGCTTGAATTGAATGAGGTTTTAAGGATTCGAGATCTTGCTTGAATCATATTTGGTTTCAAGGATTTGAAATCTTGCTTAAATTGAATGAGGTTCAAGGATTCGAGATCTTGCTTGAAGCGGATAGGTTCAAGGATTTGGAATCTTGCTTGAATTGGATTGGGTTTCAAGGATTCGAGATCTTGCTTAAATCGGATTGGGTTCAAGGATTCGGAATCTTGCTTGAATTGAATTGTGGTTAGCTGTAGGTGTGATAATTTTGATGCCGGGTCGAGAACGAATACTTATTCCTTGATCGATAATTTTGGAACCAAAAATTTTTGCCCCTTCGATCAAGAATAAATACGGCTTGATTGCTTTGCCCCTGGATACTCGAGATGTTGAGGTTTGGGTCCACGTGGCTCAAATTTGTATCTTAGGGCCAAGTGGATGCCCCAGTGTTGGATTATTTCCACTTTGAGAATGATCTCGATTCAGGACAGCCCGATGATGGTGGGTACCTGTACTTGGATTAGTCGTGATGTATGTATGCATGTATATGTGTACATTTTGAATGCATGTATGTATATGCTTCAACATGTGCATGTATGAATGGACTCTAGGAGATGCATTTCCTGCCTTTTGTCCAATCTTGATATTCTAGGGGAACTGTGTCACACTATAGATTGACCGTAGCTAGGGGAACACACTCTTTGTGCAATGTAACCCTTGCGTTTCTGCTGGGGGTATATGATGACTGTTGAGGCAGTATGATGCCTACTGGGGAGAAAGTGGTAACATAATGCATAGGGTCTTACTGGAGAATAGTAGAAGGGCTCCCGCTGGGGAATGATGGATGGGTTCCCGCTAGGGAATGATGGAAGGGTTCCACCTTTCTGCCCCTAGGAATAGTGAATCTGGAAGTGCTCTAAATTTTGCTTGAACTGCCTAATTTGGGTTTTCATCCCAGCGAGCTGCTCTAATTTTTGCCTAAGGCGCCTTTTCGATTTTCACCTTAGTGAGCCCTTTTTTTTTTAAATGCTCTAACCTTTGCCTAAACCAGTTGACACGGGTTTTCAGTTTAGTGAGCCGCTCTAACTTTTGCCTGAGGTGCCTTTTCGGTTTTCACCTCAGCGAGCTTTTTTTTAGTGCGATGCATGTAAGTGGAAGATGTGCACAATCATGTATGATGCGTGATGCGAATTCAATCTCAAGCAGACTTAGACATTTAAATGGACAGAGCAAGGCATTCATTCATTCATTCATTAATAATGTTTTTGCATAATGTACATCACAGATGAAATGAATTTAAGGATGGAATCAGCAATGGTATCCATCTCGACCGAACCCATGACTGCTGCCAATCTGTCCTACAGATTTTCCCGCTGGTGATGCTCTCTTCGCTATCCTAATTTTAGCATGGACTGCCTTTTTGGGTTTTTGATACATCATACTGCTTTTTTTTTATGAATTAGCTCCTATGTTCGTCCTGATTTGATAGGGTCGATGACTTAGTCTCTGTTTCCTCTGTTAGAACCACTTCCATCCTGAGTATGGCGTTTCTCCTATATGTGCTCTGGTGTTAGTTCTTTGTCTTTGCAGGGCAAATAGTGACATGTAGATCCAACCTTTGTAGGTAAATGGCATTTTTGACAGCATCCTTTTGAGAGTCCCATCGGCTACTCTTATCACCTTGTTGGCTTGTGGGTGGCACGGAGATGGTGTACGATGTTTCATCCCTTTATTCAAGAACAATTTTGTTGTTGCCCCTGAACCTGTGTTCCACTATCGGCCATGACATGGTGCAGAATGTCGTATAGTGTGAATGCATTCTCCCTTCTGATTTTTTTTTAACATTCATATATATTCTACCCACTTTGAGAAATAGTCGACAGTTATGACTATGAATCAAAGTCTGTTCCGCAAAAGTGGTGCCGTCTCTCCAACTCTATCAATTCTTCATCCGTGATAACCCTTTTTTCCTGGTCAGAGTCAACGGAGCTTTCGCTTGGCTGGGCTCATCTTTCAGATTCTTTGGAATTCTGTGTCCCGCAGTTCTTTGTCAACCCCCAGGTGTACCATCATAGGACTAAGCAAAGATCTTTACATGCTCGTGGGGTGTTTTGTAATTTCTTTTCTTTTTTTTTTTTTTTTGGTATCAGGCGCGAGGTCTTTCAAGATGGATACTATTTTTGGGTCATCATCTGTCTTTAGATTCATTTCATGCAATGATGTATCATGTATGCTAAAGACATTAGATAAATGTTTGTATGTATGCACAGTGTTCCATCCCGAAAAAATATCGCACAAGTAATTGAAATCAAATTGCATTACATTAAATGCCTCGTGGCCTAAATTGGTCACAAAACATAATGGAAAACAAAAGTGGATACATCAAAATAATTGTCGTCCTCCACATGTGGAGGGTCTTCTCTTGCTGCTGCATCAACGGTTTCAATAGCTTGAACACATAGGTTAGTCAAAGTTGGGTAAGGGATTACTCTAGATACTAGGCTTCAAAGGTGGTTCCACAATCTTTCCCTCAGTGATTAATTGTCGGACAGCCCTCATTAATCGCGTGTAGTTATTTATGTGGTGGCCTATTGTCACGTGATAGGAACAGAAGTTACCCTTGTCTGTCTCAGCCGGGTTTTCAAATGGCTTTAAAGAGTTCAATAGACCTCTGTTCCTACATTTCGTGAAAATCTTGGCCAAGGGAAGAGTCCAAGGAGATATACATTGATTTTGCAGATTTCCATCTTGGCCCCCTCGTTGCTGAGACACAACGGCAACTTCAGGTGGCTTATCTTCCGAGGATTGCCCATTCTTGCATGTAGAGTCGGAACCAGATCCACTGCCTAATCCAGTTACAATCGCCGATCGATACCCAAAACCATACCCAGAGCGTCTGCCACCTTTTTTGATTCACTACTTTCTCTTCCTCATCTCTCTCGATTTTCATGGCCATACTATAGACCTCGCAGAGTTCACTGAAGGTGTGGAATTTCATGTTCTTCCTATAGATGTCTCTACTACCATCAATCAGCTTTTGGATTAACTCATCCCGATCAAGGTGATGCTTTAGCAGGATCATCTTGTTCATCCACCTTTGATAATATTAGGCTTCTACCTGACCCTTTCCAAGTTGTACAGCTTCACCTGGATTTTAGTGTTGAAGCTGTAGTATTTGATGAAAGCCGTGGACAGTGCTTCCCAGTCTAATTGTTCCTTGTTGGACAGAGAATTATACCAAGTCAAAGCCCCTCCCTCAAGCGTGGTTGGGAAGAAGTTGGTCAACTACTACTTGGTGGCTCCTGCTATTAACATTATTCAGGCTTACATATTCACATGGGCTTCTAGTGATCCAATCCCCTTGTAGGAAGGGATCTTCAGCACTTGAAACCTGATGGGGAAGGTCTCAATGCCCCTGTTTATCATTGCGTCCACATTCACACCCCTTTTGGAGCCCAGGCTAATATTAGCCCCTTTCTTCAGCTCAGCGACCACTTCATCCAACTCTGAGTACTTTGCTTTTATTTTCTTTTCCATAACTGCCTCAATCTCTTGCATCTTCTCTACACTAGCTGAGACATCAGCCCTGTGCTGAGATGATTCACCCTCTTTTTCTTTTCAAGACCCACTGGTTCCGATTCCCCCACTTTCTCTTACGACTGCCCGCATTTCTTCTTTCAGAATGTCATGGAAATCCTAAGAATTCAGGAAATCTCTCAGGATGTCAGTTACATTAGGTGTTTGGTTAGCCATCTCCACATCCTCCCTAAAGTCAGACTCACTCTCTATTTCTACTGTCCTTTGTTCCTCAACAGCCCTTGAAATATGAGATCTTGTCCTCGGTCGATCCAGCTTACTTAGTGAATTGTCTATGCGGGGCTTTGGTCTTGCGAACTTTCCCCCTATATCGAATGTGTGCAAAGTTAGGGATGATAAATGAATGAGGTGATGGCATGGGGAATGGTGCTCGGATGATGCTCCATGAATGGAAATGAAATAAGGATGATCTTTGTATTTTGATTTCCTTTGTTTTGGACGTCCCAAGAGTGCCCAATGCTATGCAAAAATAGTGCAAAAAGGTCTCGTGCGAGCCGTCACACAGATAAAGGTTCGATGCCTTTGGGGCACCTAATGAGTGCCGTGAAATGGCCGCATGTGTGCCATTACACAGGTAGAGTTTTGATGCTTTGCACGTTAATGGTATGAAATGGAATGGTCTCATGGGGACCACCCTATAGACAGAGTTCTGATGCTTTTGAGGCATGTGATATGATATGATGTTATAGAAAGGTCACGCGTGACTCGGAACACGGACAGAGGTTGGGTGTTTGTGGAACACCTTGTATGATTTGATAATATATGAAATGCCCCTATATGTGTACTAATCCGGCACTCAGGGAGTACCTAAAATGATTTCACAATGTTATGAAATGGTCCGATGTGAACCATAATGGGCAAACAGGACTTTGGTGTTACCGTAACACCTATGGTGAATGAGTGTGATGCCATGTAACGACATCGTGTGAACCACCACACAAAAATAGACCTAAGACCATTGCGGCCCCTTATTGAATGAAATGGTTTGGTGAAATGGTTGAGTGCAATCCGGTGCACTAGCAGAACACGGGCAGTTTTGGGACTCCTGATATGTTATGAAATGAAATGATCGTGATAGGCATCCTTGGAACATCCTTAATTTAAATGAGATGAGATGACATGAATGCTTATGTCACACAAAGTGCAAATGGCTGCACAAAAACGTGGTTAGGATGCATGACATACGTGATGGTGTCGTGTATGCTTCGTGAAAATGTTAACACATGAATATAATGTTATGGCCTTACAAAGAAATAGTTAGAATGAATGTCACATGGATGATTTAATGTTTTCACACACAAAAATAAAATGTATGTGGCTGCACAAAAGACGTGAGTTAGTATCACACAAATGTTTTGCATGTAGCATGCAAAACATTTGTGTGATATGTCGATGATGGTATGTCATGGAAGAACGAGAAACACGTAACACATAGCAAGTGAAGCGTATTCCTCCAATCTTATTCCTCCAATCGTGGTCAATTTTGAGAAAATCCTAACCAAGTCCTAGGAGGGGTTCACTTCGATCATAAACGGGGGATGATGAAGGTGTAATTTATAGCATTCATGAAATTCATTTTGGTATCCTAAGGGAATCCAACTAAGGCTGCCTACATGAGTTCGGTCCAAGTCGAGATAAAATCAAGGTCCCCGTAGCAAAATATACTCCTCACTCTCCCCACTCAAGGGTCCGAATGAAGGGCTTTGTACGAGGCTATGGGTGGTGTTTCGTATCCGTGCCCCTAAGACCATGAGGAGCATAGGCAACACTTCAACAATTCACTGGGCTGGAAATTGGATACTTAACCTAATGCAAGTATGTCTAACTAAAATGCAAGATAAAATACCATGCAAGAATCATCCACCTTATTTTGATTAGACATTTTTCAGGGCTTGTCAAATTCTTTTAAGTTTTAATAAAACTTTTGTGAGAAATCCCCAGCGGAGTCGCCACTATGAGCGGACGACGTTTCGACCCTCTCGGAAAGGAACCTCGATATCGGGCAACCCTCCCTCATGGGGGTTTTTGGAATGGAAATTCGGCTTTGGAAAATTCATTATGTCTTAAAAGAATCAAGATCTAAGTCTCGATAGAGAGTGAAGGAGTCGCCACCCAGCTCAACTCAACCGGGAAATTACAGTGTAGCTGAACCGGACGAAGGCCGCTACACTTTCCAGAGATCTAGGCCCGGAAAAGTCCCTTATTTCACGTCTAATCAAAATAAATTTAGCCAATGTTCATTGATGATATTTTAAATTTCTAAAGTTGATTTTTATTAAATTAAACCATACAGCGTACACACAAATAAAATAAAGAGTAGTAAATAGATAAATTGTTACAACCCAATTGAATAAAAATAAAAACTCTCGTTCTCACATTACAAAAGCCTAGAATACACGATTATCTAGAAAATTAGAGTCGCCTAAAATGCATGAATTAAACTATTAATTACATAAAAAAATGAAAATAAAAAGAAACTAAAAGCTGCAAAACAGACGGTTAGCACAATTTATAGCACACAACAAATAGAACTCAAATTGAATAGAATTGGGATTTTTAGGAACAGGAGCATGCATTTAGGGGGATAGTCGGGTGAACTCGGCTAATTCGCCCGACTTGACCTGGATAACGGTTTAGAAACGTCCCTATATTTTGTTTTACTAGAAAATTCATTTTGAAAACATTTTCTTTTTCTAGTTTACTTTCATTTAGCATGTGAGGTGGGTTGGTTTTTGGGAGATTTGGGTCTCCGTCGTTGCATTGTTCTAAGTGGAATAACTTTAAAAATTAAATCTAAGGTCGTGAATGCACACAACAAAATTCATTTTTGATAATTTTCTGATTTTTCTGAATTTTTATGATTTTTTCTGAATTTTCTGCTCCTGGACGAAAATTACAGTCGCCCGGCTATGATTATAGCCGTGCGACTATCATTACAGTCGTACGACTGTAATGCTAGTCGTTCGACCGTAATTCTCCCATTTACAAAAAATCGCCAAAATTTTTTCAATGAAAGAAAATAGCAGAGGGAGTTTAAAAACAGTCATATGATTGTAGTTTTGGTTGCACGACTGTAATTACAGTCATGTGACCGTTCATATCCATAAGAACAGTCGTATGACTGTTCTTATTACTCAGAAACAGCAGCCCAAAAATAATGATTTTTATGCACGAAAATGAACCAAAACACCCAGAAAGCAAAGCAAAACAAAGGCTTTAATTGTAGTTACCCTTGTAGCGCAGATCCAACGTTGATTTGGCCTAGAAAACGCTTTGAATTGGCTTCAGATTGCTCCTCTTTCCTTATGTGTCAAGGTTCCAAAAGTTGTCCCAAAAGTCTCCAAAAAGTCACGGATTTTAGTGAGTTAATGGTCTGGACTTGATAAAATTTAGTGTGTCAAGTTATTATCTGAACTTATCACACCATAATTAAAAGAAAAAGAGGAGAAGAAGATGGTAGTTTCGTTGAGTTTTTCTTTCTTCTCTCCTTTTTCCTTCTCTTCTTTTTAATCTAAAAAATCTATCCACTTTTTTTTCTCTCTTTTCTCTTTCCTTTTTGTATATCTTTTTCTTCCCCTCTGATTTTTGGCCGTAGGAGCATTTAATGCCCCTCAAATCAACTTCTTTTTCTTTCTTTTAAGGTATGGGTTGCTGCACCTGCTGCGAACCTACAGTCGTACGACTATAATTACAGTCGTGTGACACTTTATTTTTCTTAAGACTAGAAAATTCTGGTGCTTACACTAGCCCTGGCCAAGAAAGTGTTAAGGCAAGGCTGCTTTTGGCTTACCTTACACGTTGATTATATCGCAGAAGTAAAGAAGTGCCATGAATGTCAAGTGTACGGAGATCTTAACCATCTTCCCCCACTAGAACTTCAAATATCATCAACCCCATGGCCATTTGCAACTTGGGGAATACACATCATCAGAGAGATAAGGCCGCCTGCATCGAATAGGCACCGTTTCATAGTCGTGGCCGCGGACTAGTTTTCAAAATAGGTAGAAGCGGAGTCATTTACGATTATCACAGCTAAGAAGATGGCCAAGTTCATATAAAAGAACATATTTGCATGTTATAGAATCCTGCATCATGTCGTGACCAATAATGGAGTGCAGTTTCAGGAGGTAACAGCACAGTTATTCCAGGATAAAGGTGTTAAACATTATAGATCATCTACATATCGCCCATAAGCCAATGGGGCGGTAGAAGCGGCCAATAAGTCTATCAAGAGAATCCTATCAAAAATGGTAGTTACCTATAGAGATTGGGTCGACATCTTACCATTTGCCTTATGGGGATATAAGACTAGCATCAGAACACCTACCGGGGAAACACCGTACTCGTTGGTTTACGGGATGGAAGTCGTTCCACCAATGGAAACAGAGATTAAGTCGCTAAGGGTTGTCATGGAAGCACAGTTGCCAGAATTAGAATGGGTTCTGTCGAGATATGAACAGTTAGCACTGATCGATGAAAAGTGTCTCCGGCCATTAGATCACCTATAGATGAATCAGTAACGAATGGCCAGGGCTTATAATAGCAAAATTTGTCATCAGAAACACCCACTCAAGGCCAAGGATTTGGTGCTTAAACAGATGAAGAAGACCAATACAGACGTACGGGGAAAGTTCAAACCAAATTGGGAAGGTCTGTATGTAGTCAAGAAAGTGCTTTCAAAGGGCGCTGTGAGGATCATGGACATGGACGGAAATGAATTCGTCAAGCCCATCAACCAAGACAAGCTCAGGCGATACTACGTGTGAAAGAAAAGGAAAAAAAGAGAGGAGTCCGATGGCTTGAAAATCGAAAAGGCGGTCTATGCAAAAGTTAGGACAATGAGGTCAGCACCATCGGCAGGAAAATCTAGAAAGACTGATTAGTGGCAATTATGGATTCGGTTGAGACGGATACCATTACTGATTCTGTCCTTAGCTTTATTTCATCTTTGATGTGCATTATACTAAAACATTATTAATGAATGAATGAATGCTTTGCTCTGTTGGTTTAAATGTCCCGAGTTTGCTGGAAATTGAGTTTGTATTATACATATATGGCTATATACATTTTCTGTTTGCATGCATCTCACTTTGGAAAAAAATCTGATAGATTGAAAACCTAAAAAGACGATCTATATAAAAATTAGGATAAAAATAAAGTCTGCTGAGTTAAAAACCCAAAAGGGAAGTTCAAGAAAAAATTAAGATAGTCCGATAGACTGAAAACCCGAAAGGGTGGTCTATGCAAAAATAACGACACAAAATAAAACAAAAGTCACACAACAGCGGGGTCAACACCTCACGCTCAAGGCTAATGTACCAGAACAAAATAAATGTGTAGAAATCGGCCTACACATGGGCAATACAAGCAGAAAATCAGAATGAGCCCACAAACGGGCTAGAATGTCAAAGAACGAAAAAGGAAGGATCTAGGGCTGTGCTCCATCATCCCCCTCATGGTTGTGGCTCCCAACATCCTCATCATCCTCACCATACCCCTCAAATGTGTCCAAACGCATCTGGAGGCTCCGGTTCATATGCTCTAAGTCAAAGACCCACCTCCGAGGACTAGCCACCTCAGTCCATAACTTGGCTGACTCTCGATGTTGAATGCCAAATACGGACTACACCAAGACCAACAGTAGAAACATCATGTCACATATATATATACACTCAAAACATACACACACACATGCATAAATGCATCGGTGATAACTCAGCTACAGGTACTTATTGTCAACATCGGGTTGTCCAGTATCGTGAGCGCTCTAAAAGCGAAAATAGCCTGACACTGGGGCATCCTCTAAATCTCAAGTATGAAAATTTTCTCAATTTTCAGAATTTCCATTTACGCCGATATGATTCCGAGAAGGGTATTTCTTGCTTTTTGCAGGTATCCAGGGGCAAAACAATCGGTTTGTATTTATTCATGATTGAAGGGGTAAAAATTTTTGTTTACAAAATTATCAATCAAGAAATAAATACACACCCGACAAAACTTCAGAAGCACAGCTTTGCAAAGAACAGAATCGAGATCACTCAACTTCACAAACATCACAAGGCACCAAATTACCAAAATACCATTCCATCCGTGACACAAGCACCACGGAGAACCAACTCAAATCGGGCAAGACCGCTATTTCGCACAGACATCGAAACAAGTCCCTGAAGTCAACACAATTCCATCCGTGACACATGCACCATGGAGAATCAACTCAAATTGGGCTAGACCGCTGTTTTGTACAGACATCCAAACAAGTCCCTGAAGTAAACACAATTCCATCCGTGACACAAGCACCACGGAGAACTAACTCAAATCGGGCTAGACTGTTATGAGCACTGGTTTTTTCCGGACCTCTATGATGAAAACCATTTGTTACCTGTTAAACAGGTGAACGTGATCAAATTTGAGAATAAGCTGAATAATGCCCGGAATGTTCTCAAACAACGCGAAATTCAGAAGAGTCCTTGATCCGAAACCCCGAGAAGTCCCTCGAGAGATTAGGGAACTTATGTGCGCATGCAGGCTCTATCTAGAGTCCCACATAGACAAAAAAAAAAGAGGTATAAAAACATAAAAAAAAAGAGGAAGGAATCAATTCTGGAAAATCAGAGAGCATTCTAGTGAGAGAAACCAAGAGAAATCAGATCAAAAACACTTAGAAATACACTAGGACCTTGAGTGAGGGCTTGGAATCAGACTTCCATTTAATCATAACAATTCTCGGGTTCCGTTCGGATCAATCCGGGACACGCGTGTTTGAGGATTTCGGGTCGTTTGGAGATTCTAGGCAGATTCTGACGTCCACATCCGACCCCGGTCATTAAATCATACTGGAATGCAAAATAGGTAAACTCTGAGAGGCCTTAAAACTTGTTTCATGTTGATTTGTGATTGATTCTGTGTTTAAAATTTTTTATCCAGAAAACTATCTACGCAACTATAGTCGCACGACTGTAATTATAGTCGCATGACTATAGTTACAGTCGCACGACTATACATGCCTGGAACACAGCCATACGACTATATATTACAGTTGCACGATAGTATTCTCCTGGGCAGCAGCCCGAAATCCCTAAATTCTACCGAATACAGCCGATTTTCCTATTTTAAATGATTTTTCATGATTCAATTCTGTCAAATCACATATGTACACTATAAAATTGTGGTTTTCGAATTTCTAATGATAAGGATGTGCGATTTAGGGTTTTATTGGTTTCTATTATTGGAATTCATGGTTGTTAGATCCTTAATCAGATTTTTGGTCCCGTGATAATGGACCCTCAGATTCCCAGAAATTCCTGAAATCATCGAAATCAATTAAAATAATGATTTTAGAAAATTAAGAAAACCATTGTCAGGCACTATTCATTACAGTCACACGACTGTAATACAGCCTCATGACTGTAGTGATGGGAAGAAGGCAGAATCACGGGACAACCTGTACGGACGTTGTCAAGTGATGCTATCTTCAGAATCAAACCTGTTCTTGGCATGTTTATTGTTTTCAGACCATAGATGAATGTTTGGAATTAGGAACCCCCACGAACGGAACCCCAAGTTCCAGGATAACCGACCTACTAAACCGATGAAATTTGCATGTAATTGAGCCAAACCATTTTCCAAAACCGTTTTCAAGCATAAAAACCTACAGTGCGTTTCTAAAACTGTTTTCCAGGTCTAACCGAGCAAGTCGCCCGGACTTCTCGGTTATCCCCTAAAGGCATGTTTCCACTTCCGAAAATCCCCATTTTGTCTTGTGTAAGTCTTATATGTGTTTGGGATATATCTATGCTAACCATTTGTTTTGCAGCTTTTATTTTTCTTTATTTTTATTTTGGATGTATTTCATAGATTAATCATGTATTCTAGGCGATTGTACTTTTTAGATCCTCGTGTATCTAGGCGATTGTAATGGTGAGGATGAGAGCCCTTTTTCCTTTTTCTGGGTTGTAATAAGGCCTCTATTTCTTTTTGGTTTATTTTTGGATGTATGGTTTATATTTCCACACTTTTTAAGCTGATCCGGGTGGCAACTTTGTCACTGACCTTGAAATTTAAGCTTCAAGATCTTTAAGTTAATAAAATGGGAAAAGGTTTTCTACAAGAGGATTTCCAAAAAGAATTAATGGTTTTCCTAAATAAGATAATCAAGCCCCATTTTCAAAATCCAAACATTTCCCACTTCTCTTTTTTCCTCGGTTCGCTTCGCCGTGTTCCCTCTAAAAGGTCGTCCGCTCACAACCGCTGTTTCATGCAGACATCGAAACAAGTCCCTGAAGTCAACACAATTCCATCTGTGACACAAGCACCACAGAGAAACAACTCAAATTGGGCTAGGCCACTATTTCAGACAGACATCGAAACAATTCCTTGAAGTCAACACAATTCCATCCGTGACATAAGCACTACGGAAAACCAACTCAAATTGAGCTAGACCGCTGTTTTGCACAGACATCAAAACAAGTCCCTGAAGTCAACACAATTCCATCCTAACACAAGCACCACAGAGAACCAACTTAAATCGGGCTAGACCGCTGTTTTGCATAGACATCGAAATAAGTCCCTGAAGTCAACATAATTCCATCCGTGACACAAGCACCACAGAGAACCAACTCAAATCGGGCTAGACCACAGTTTTGTACAAACATCAAAACAAGTCCCTGCGGTCAACACAATTCCATCCATGACACAAGAACCATGGAGGACCAACATGAGCAAGACACCAGGTACGTTTTCCTCTTCCTTTTCTCACTATGTTCTCTATCGTGAGACCAAACTTGAACTAGGCATAATAGCCTGCCCATGAGTTGACTTTGATCCCACGAGGGGCAGCCTGTAAGCACGGGTTTTCCCGACCTTTGTGATTTAAATCCTGTGTTACTTGTTAGATGGATGAACGTGAGTCGGATTTGAAAATGTGCAGAATGATGCTTAGAATGTTCTCAAATGCTCCGAAAACAGAATAGTCCTCAATCTAAAACCCTAAAATAGGTCCTTCGAGTGATTAGGACATCAGAAATGTAAGAAACAACACGGGATAATAGAGAAGAAAAGAAATCAGTTTTAGAGAACAAGGGGAGAAATCAAGGGAGAAAGGAGAAAAAGTGGGGGAAAAGTGAGAAAGAACAAAAGAAAAAGAGATAAACGGAGAGGAAACACTCAGAAACACATAGAGTGAGGGTTTCTGGGTGTGTCACATTTATTCGAACTGATTTTGGGTTTTGTTCGGATCGATTCGAGGTTTGTGTTCAAGGATTTCGGGATGTTCATGGGATTCTAAGTGCATTTCGATGTTCAAATCCACTTCTAGTCGTTAAATACATTAGAACACAAAAATTATAAACTCTGAAAGGCCTTAAACTCAAGATTGATTGCTCTGTGGTGTGTATTTTTGTGTTTGAACAAAAACTCAGAAACTGCCTATTTGATTATAGCCGTGCGACTCTCACTATAGTCGAGCGGCTATAATACCTTAGAATAGAGCCACGCAGCTGTACCCCTATAGCTGCACAGCTGTGTTCTTCTGGGCAAAAACCCGAAATACCCTAAAATGATCGAATACAGTTGGTTTCCCATTTTAATAGTTCTGTTATGAATTGATTTGGTCGAATCGCATCCGTTATATTCAAAACTGTGGTTTTTGGATTTCCGATAACGTTTATGTGAGATTTCGGTTTCGGTGATTTTGATTTTTGGAATCCGGGGTTGTTCGATCCAAATCGGATCCACGGTTTAGCTTTACCAGACCCGCAAATTCCCCAAAATCCTTAGAAATCATCAAAATGAGTTAAAATAGTGATTTATTAAAAGAAAGAAAACCAATTCGGGTTCTGTACACTGTAACCGCACGGTTGTAATGGCTATAGCCACACATCTCTAACTAAAGCTGCACGGCTATAGTTGCTGAGGTAGAATCTCGGGATGACTCCCACGAATGTCACATGATGTGTCTCTAGTTTCAGATTCAAAACTGCTTTTGGTGTGTTTACAGATTTATGCCTTAGATGGATGTTTGAATTAGGAATCCACACGAACGGAACCCCGAGTTTTGGGATAACCGACTCACTGAAAATGGAGAAACTTGCATGTAATTGAGCCAAGCAGTTTTCCAAAATTGTTTTCAAGCACAAAAACCTACAAGGCATTTCTAAAAAATTTTCCAAGTCTATTCGAATAAGTCGCCAAGACTTCTCGGTAACCTCCTAAATGTATGCCCCCCATTTCCTGAGATTCCCCATTTTGTCCTATTGTGAGTCCTATGTGTGTTTGTGATATAATTGTGCTAACCATCTATTTTACAACTTTTATTTTTCTTTTTATTATTTTGGATGTATTTAATAGATAAAATCGTGTATTTTAGGCGATTATACTTTTTATAGATTTTCGTGTATCTAGGCAGTTGTAAGGTGAGGATAAGAGTTTTTATCTTTTTGGGTTGTAATAAGTGGCCTCTATCCTTTTATTTGGTTTGGATGTATGGTTTACTTTTCTGCACTTTAATTTTATGCTATTTATTTATGTCATTTGAATGAGCATCGGCTAATAATGAAAGATAAAATGGGTAGAGAATAAGTGAGTATAGTATGCTAGTATAAATTATTAAATGAAAGTGAGCTTGAGGTTGAATAGGTAAGTTACCCGAACCTTGAATCTCTGGATCAGGTATGGCAGTCTACACTTGGTAGGGAGCTATACCAAAATTTCCCGGATGAGCTGATCCGGGTGGTGACTCCATCAATGATCTCGAAATTTGGGTTCTGAGGTCTTTAAGTTAATAAAACGGGATTTTCTAAAATGTAAAACCAGTTTTCTCAAAACTCACATTTTAAATGATGTTTTCTACAAAAGGGATTTCAAATCAAATCAACTGGTTTTCTTAAGCAAAATCATCAAACTCGTGTTCATCAAAAACAAATTCCAATTCTCCACACACTTATATCAAAACCTTCCCGGTTCGCTTCGCTGTGTTTTGACTTTAAGGTCATCCGTTCACACCGTGTAGCTGTTGTGATCAGTTCAACCCTAACTCATCAAATTCTTCTCAGTTTCAAGCTTTAAGTTCATTTAAATCTTCGCTTCTCGAATCGACTCTCGTAATGAACAATATGGATAGATAACATTTGTATTCTATCATCATCAGTTGGGAGCTCATAAATTGGTTTATTGCAATGGTTGTTTCACCTATTCCAACAGTTTTAGCTAATTCTTATGTCCATTTCATTATAACTATGGAAATGGTTTTTGGAGTTAATGCAACACATGGTAACCAATTTTGATATCGAATACAGTACCGGTTCATAAGGTAATGCATGTATACCATTTTTTATATAGGTATATATACCATTCCTTATTATACATATTCCATCCAAAATTGAAAACAAATGTTAATCCATTACATAACAGAAAACGAGAAACTAAAAAACTAAAATAGATCCATATTCAAAGACCTAGAAGATACTCCATTCCACATATAAAGAAGTCAAAAATAAAATCCATTGTCTAAGAAATCATCATGTACCAAATATCTAACCTATCTATAAAAAGTTCACTGTTTAGGGTAGTACTACCCAAAAGTTCTAAGAAGTTCACGAAAAAGATCCAAATCATCAATATCCTATATACCTTCCATGCTTCATTCCTATTGTACTTGTTATTCCGATCCATTTGTTTCATCATGCACTTAAACATTAAAAAAGGTACATATAAAAAAAGCATAACTACTGCATATATTACAAATCAGATAAGCATAAGCTTGTACAATTAAGGTATAAGGACATTATGTAGTTAATATCACTCCACCATAACTCCAAAAACTTGTATTAAACTGAAAAACTTTCATGATTTTACCAATATAAGAATCATAGAGTTTCTAATAACTACTTTGAGGAACAATAGAAAATATATGGCTCGAGTATCTCACAGGAGTAAAATTGTAAATAAAAGCAATAACTACAGCTAAAAACAAAGAACATAAAATGACATTAAAATTGCAATTAAAGAAAAAACTTCAAGCTAAAATAAGGGAGACAACTACCTTAATGTAAGCGCCGGGTTTTCCCGACCTCTATTATGAGAATTCCAGTGTTACCTATGGAGCGAACGGACTCGAATCGAACTTGGAAATGACCGAAATGTTGCCTAGAGTTCCTCAAACATCCGGAAAATCAAGCTATCCGTGATCCGAAATCCCTGAAAAGGTCTCTCGAGTGGTTTCTAGGGTTTAGGGTGCACGTCCGATTTTTGAAATTTTGCCCCGGCTCTTGCTAAAGCCACACGGCTCTAGACTAGAGCCGTACGGCTCTAGTGGGTGAGCCAAGTTGCTCTACAAAGCAGAGCAACTTGGCTCGGCAGAAGGGATTTTTTGGGCAAAATCAGAAAGTCAGGCGGCCATTTAATGTTCGAAATGATATGTGTGAGGAGAGTATAAAAGGAAAAAATCAAATCAGAAAAAAAAGGTAATCTTAAGCAGAGAAAAACCTCATTTCCAAGAAACACAGAGAGAAAAAGAGAAGCAGGGAAAGAGTGGAGGAGAGGTCGAGACATAGGGGCAAAAGAGGTGAACCAAACACAAAGAATAAAACCTAAAATCAATCTTCAAACATTGGTGACAAGTTGCTTAACCTTTGCTTATTGATTCAGGATCGTTTCGGATTCGTTTCAGATTGTTTCAGATCATTGCGGTTTTTGACCAGTTGAGTTCCCAGGAATCATTCCAAGCTTTCAATCCATTTCTTGACGTTCCAAGCATCAAAACAACATCAAGGTAAACTCTGAGAGGCCTTAAACCTGTTTGCATTATCTTTTCTGTGCGTTTTCTTCTTTTTTGCAACTTTCAAAAACTGGATTGCTCGAATAGAGCCGGGCAGCTGTGTTCATGATGAACAGAGTTGCCCGGTTCTGTTCTGTAAGGACAGATTTTTGATTTGTCTTGATCAGCCGAAAACAGTGTGTTTTCCATTTTGTGCATTCTGTTGTGATTATTTTCGGCCCAAATCCATCTGTATGTCATAAAATTTTGGTTTTCAAATTTCTGCACATATGGATATTAGGGTTTTTGATGTTTCCTATGTTGGGATTCGTCATTGGAAAAATAACGTGGCACAGCAGAAAATACACCGTTTAAAATTTCCTAGAATCCACCTACCATGTCCAATTTCCTAGAATCCACCTACCGTGTCCAATTTGAATCAAGAGAGATTAACTCACTGAATTCCTCTCCTCTAGAGACTGCTGCAGAATCGTTTCTTGAAACTGCGATCTCCAAAGTCCGGTGCACGACCAACTATTGAGCAGGAACCGGTGCTAGCCGAAGACGCGAAGGAATGGAGGATTAATGCTGGGATTTTCGGCTGATTTGGGGCTGCTCTTGGTGGCTGAAATTTCCAGCAATTAATTAGAGTTGAATTAGGTTTTTCCTCCTTAAGTGTGCCCTTATATACACACCTTGTCTAATTGGGTTTTAATTAGGTTAATTAAACCCAAACCCACTAGGATTATAATTACATAAATAAACTTTAATTAAAAAGTACATACTATGTAATTTAATTCCATTTGGCTAAATTTAATTACCCCTAAATAAAATTGAATCACACTTAAGTTAATACAATATATGTATTTAATTTTCCTACTTAGGAAAATTATTTAATTAACTGTTTACTTTATGTAATTCAATTAATTAATAAATTAATTAATTACATTATGTAAACTTATTAATTAAATTAAATTCAACCCAATGTTAATTAATTACCTTGACACCGAATTTCAACTAATTAATTAACGCATTCCTTCCAATGTACATTACATGTACAATATCTATAAGTTCCAGCTCAGTTGATCTATGTGCACGATCCTATGGGTCTGTCTGTATGTTGGCAGTAGGCCCAAGGCCCACAGACTGTAAGTGGGTTCTAGCAAACCATTACAGCCCCTAATGAAGACAGAGATGCAGCAGTCTTTAGAAGACACTCACCCGGTAGTAATCTCATAGTGTCCTTTGCCTAACGATATCGATATGAATAAACAAGAGGCATGGTGTCCGTCATCCTCTTCTGTTGTTTATTATATTTGTTGATCTTGAGTTGACTGATTAATCAAATAAGCAACCAACTTATTTGGGTATGGCCATACACTTATCAGTCCCACTCATCAAGTGGCCAATGATATCATCTCGGTGTTACCCGAGTGGCAATTCCATCACTTCATCATCAATATCAACATGTTCACCGGTCCACCCAATCATACCCGTATTTAGCATCCTTTTACAGACCTGTTAGGTGTATGTCAAAGTGAACCGGATTCCATATTGATATTCTAATAAAATCTGGTCTGAGGACAAAAGAGACCTACTCAAGAAAGACCTATGACATGACAACCATGTGGCTTTCTTGTGCGGATCGATCCAGTCCCATGTCAATGACATGTACCTATATTCATGACTGACTATACAAGTACTATGGCTAGTTAAGAACTACCATACAGTCATCGAATATACAAGTCTGTGGTTCTATTCGTTCCCACGATTAGAACAGACCTAGGTTTTATGATTATCAATCAATGGATACTCTACTCATATTATAGCACAAGATATAAATGAAATAGATTAATTGCCTTTATTAATGTGACACAAATAATGTATTCATACATGACTCTTAATGTATAATACAAAATACAAGAATCCAATGCCCTAAGAACTAGGGCACACCAACAATCTCCCATTTGCACTAGTTCCAAGTGGGCATTGCCGTAATTCCTATAGATCTGGTATGACCGTCGTACTATGTCTGCAACAGCGTTTTGGTCAATGGATCAGCGACATTATTCTTGGTGTCAACCCTCTGCAATGATATGTCACCTATGTTCACGATCTCCCGAATGAGGTGAAACTTTCTGAGTACATGTTTGGATCTCTTGTGTGACCAGGGCACCTTAGCTTGTGCGATGGCCCCGTTGTTGTCACAAAAACATCAACTGGGTCTAGGATAGTGGGCATTACTCCCAACTCAGTTATGACTTTCTTGATCCAAACAGCTTCCTTTGAGCTTCGCACGTAGCTATGTACTCAGCTTCCATTGTAGAGTCAGCAATGGTGGCCTGCTTTGAGGACCTCCAACTAATGGCACCGCCATTCAGGAGAAAAACATAACCAGACTGTGACTGCTTCTCATCCTCATCGGTCTCAAAGCTTGCATCAGTGTAACCTGACACTACCAGCTCATCCTAACCTCTATACACTAAAAAAGCATCCTTAGTCCGGTTAAGGTACTTCAAGATTTCCTTGACTGCCTTCCAGTTTTCCTCACTGGGGTCCGACTGGTACCGGCTAGTGATACTTAGTGCAAACACGACATCAGGCCTCGTACATAACATGGAGTACATGATAGATCCAATAGCAAATGCATAAGGGATCTTTTCCATGTTCTCCCGATCCTTCTTTGTTTCAGGACCATCTTTCTTACTCAGCTTCAACCCATGGCGCATAGGCAAGAATCCTTTCTTTGCCTTGTCCATGCTGAATCCTTTTAGAACCTTGTCAATGTACATGGCCTGACTTAGGCCTAGAAGCTGATTGGATCTATCTCTGTAGATCCTGATCCCTAAGATCGTCTCAGCTTTGCCTAAGTCCTTCATTGCGAAGCACCTACTCAACCACTGCTTAACCCCTTGCAGTGTTGGTATGTCACTTCCAATGATAAGGATGTCGTCAACATACAGCACTAGGATGGTGGAAATGCTCCCACTAACCATCTTATACACACAGGGCCTTTAACTTGAAACACCACTTGCAACCTATCACCTTAGCACCCAGAGGTGGATCCACCAAGTTCCATACTTGGTTATCATGCATTGATTGCATCTCAGCCTCCATGGCTTTGCGCCATTGATCTGAGTGTGGGCTTTCAATAGCCTTCTGATAGGTCTTGGGCTCCTCTTGGTCAACGACCATAAGGTCCCCATCATCAGTCACGAGAAAGCCGTACCTCTCTGGCTAATGACATGTCCTACCAGACCTTCTAAGGTCCTGTGCAACCGTTTCTGGTTCCTCAATTTCTTGAGTAGTCAGATTGGTTCCCAAAGCATCCTCAGCAGTAGCTGCAGGAGTTTGTGAGTCTTGAACTTCTGAAAGTTCAACATTACTCCCACTGTCTCTCTTATAAAGGAATTCCTTCTCCAAGAAGACTGCATTTCTGGCTATGAAAACTTTCGGCCGGATCGTAGAAGTAATAACCCTTAGTTTCCTTAGGGTAACCCACAAACTGGCACTTGATAGATTTGGACTCGAGTTTGCCACTTGTCAATTTCTTAACATGTGCATCACAGGCCCAAATCTTTAAGAAGGAAACATTGGGCTTTCATCCTTTCCATAGTTCATATGGTGTTCCCTCAACTGCCTTTCTTGGTGTATTGTTAAGAATGTAAGCAGCTGTCTCTAAAGCATATCCCCAAAAGGAGACAAGGAGTGTAGCATGACTCATCATCGAGCGAACCATGTCAAGCAAGGTCCTATTCCTCCTTTCTAACACTCCATTCCATTGGGGTGTACCAGGAGGAGTGAGTTGGGATACAATCCCACACTCTCTCAAAAACGAGTCAAACTCTTGGCTCAAATTTCACCCCGTCGGTCAGACCGAAGTGCTTTTATTTTCTTGCCAAGTTGGTTTTCTACTTCATTCTTAAAGTCCTTGAACCTTTGGAGAGTCTCAGACTTATGTTTCATCAGATACACGTAACCGTATCTGCTAAAGTCATCCGTGAAGGTGACGAAGTACAGAAAACCAGATCTAGCACTAGTGCTCATTGGGCCACATACATCGGAATGTACCGGCTCCAATACTCTGAGGCCCTTTCAGCAGTCTTGCTAAAAGGCGCCTTTGTCATCTTGCCTCTCAAACAAGATTCGCATGTGTCATAAGGCTGGATGTCAAATGACCCTAGCACTCCACTAGAGTGAAGCCTAGCTATGCGCTTCTCATTTATATGGCCAAGTCGACAATGCCAAATGTAAGTAGGATTAATTTCATTTTGTTTAATCCTTTTAGTATTTATGTTATAGATTGAACTTTCACGTTTTAGATCAAGGATATAGAAGCCATTTTCAAGAAATGCTGTTCCATAAATAATATTGCCACATTGCATAGAAATTCTACCATGTCCAATATTAAATACAAAACCAGAAATATCCAACAAAGAAACGGAAATAATATTCCTGCACATCGTAGGTACAAAATAACAGTTCCTTAGTTCCAAAACAAGTCCACTAGGCATCTCTAAGAAATAATCTCCGATCTCCATGGCCTGAAACCAAGCACCATTTCCGACTCGAAGATCTACTTCTCCAGATCCTAATAATCTCCTATTTCTTAGACCCTGCACATTTGAACAAATGTGAGATCCACATCCAGTGTCCAAGACCCAAGATGTAGAAATAGCCAGATTAATCTCAACAACATAAATACCTGAAGTAGCAGTTTTGCCCTTCAGTTGCTCCCTTAGCTTTGGACATGAGCTCTTCCAGTGCCCCTTCTCATGACACTCATGGCAAACATCGTCAGGAGAGGCAACCCTTGCTTTAGGTTGGGCCACCACCTTTTTGCCCTTAGCCTTGGCCTTAGATTTGGCCTTTCCCTTAGCAATGGGCGTATTTCCCTTGTTCACCAGCAATACTTTAGGAGTCTTCTTAAGAGATTGCTCAGCAAGCTTGAGCATGCCATGTAGCTCAACAACCGATTTATCCAACCCTTGCATATGGTAATTCATGATAAACTGGTTGTAAGACTCAGGAAGCGACCTGAGAATAATGTCTGTTGCCAAGTCCTGCGGAACGGGCGAGCCGAGGCGGGCAAGTGTATTAATATGCCCTTTCAACTTTAGCACATGAGTGCTACCAGAAGTCCCAGCTGCCATCACAGTCGTGCAAAGTGCCTTAGTTGTCAGGTAACGTTCCTGACGAGCCTAATCTTGGAACATCTTTTTAAGCTGATCCATCATCTCATAAGCATGCTCGTCCGTGAACTGCTTCTGAAGATCAGAAGCCATGGTACCCAGCATGAGGAACGGACATCTCGGTCATCCCTCACATATCGATCGTACTGCTCCACCATCGCCGTAGTGATGCCTCGACCTGCGGGAGGGCCAGCTGGTAAAGGAGCATTCAGTACATACTCTTTAGACTCTTGTCTAAGAACTATTTGTAAGTTCCTAGCCTAGTCCAGGAAGTTAGTCCCCGAAAGCTTCTCCTTCTCCAAGAGTGACCTAAGTGAGAGTGAGTTGTTGTTTGTTGCTGCCATTTAAATTGCTTAACTGAAATGGGATTATCTACATGGAAGAAATCATTACTTGAGTTAGAAATAAAGGACTTTTAAGCCAATTCAAATTAATAATCCGATTTTAATTTGTTTGTTGGTGTTGTTAATTGGCTGACTTGACCAAGATCCACAACTTATCAATGACTGGCCGAACTAGGGCTCGCTAACCAACCATTGATTCGTTTGGTAGGACAACCTATCCAATCCTTCCACGAAGGACTCTTGGTTTGATGGGCTTATTGACACTTTACCCATCTGTGCTTAGGGCCCGCTCTGAGCTCATGCTACCCATGTTGAGTCAAACCACCATTCATATGTTAACCATACCAAGTATCTTAACCCTTGACGGCCCACCGAATACTACAATGTACCCAGCTAAGGCATGGCGCACATTGCAGCATCAATGGGAGGAAGAGGTGTGAATGTGGGAAGCACTTTTAAGCGACTCAATATTTTAATTTCCGGATTATAATTAAGTGATATGGCTTAGCATGCATAAACGCGGGTAATAATTTGGTGATCCATACATCCATATTATATGACAAATGCAATAGCATACTTAATTTAAAATAAATGAGATCCTATGGGCCTTTAATTACAACCTAATGAAAAACAAGATATCCTATCTAATTCTTCATGGGTCGGACTGCAATCCTTCTTGGGCTCCCACCATGGGCTTTCTCCATCTGGGCCTTCCTCCATACTTGATGCAATTACAATAATTTTGTAAAATAAAATCTATTCTAAAATTACATTAAAATAAAAAAAAATGGCACGCAGGCCATATTTCCCAAAATTAAATTACAACCGATAATAATTTAGGGCCCATAGAACTCAACATAACATTTCAAACAAAGTACCTGTCGTGCACATACATACCAATATGATGCATGATCATGGCATTCCAAATTATAAATATAAATGTTAAGCCTAGTTACTTAGGGTGAAATCGCCAATTTTAACAAATGTGACTAAGGCCCATAAAGGCCCAATGGATAACATCCATAAATGCAAAATTAACAATTTTGCTCCCACTTGAATTTGGGTTGTCACAAATTTAAAATTTAGCTCTCCCAATTTTAACCGGTGTCACGGTTTATTGGGCCAATTTCACAAAGTCCATATTCAATTTAATATGCAAACAATTAAATTAAATATGCATGCCAACAAAATAAACAATTTAAACACAAATTAATGTAAAAAAAATTAATTTAATTTGCATTAGGGCCCTGGATAAAAAATACCCGCAAAATCCAAAATCGGACCCAAACCACACTCGCGGCGCTGCTGTCCGGAACTGCAATTTGGAATCTTACGATTCCAAATTGCAGCAAAACAAATGTATACTATTTTCCTTTTTTTTCTGCCTTTTTTTTTTAATCATAAAAAAAAAATCCATCAAAAATTAAATAATCAATAAAACAATTATTTTAGATGGAAACCAATTGGGGAAAATAATCAAAAACCCCAATCTAAAATTCTAGGATTTATCAAAACCAAAACCAATTCAATAAAACCCTAAAATAACAAACTTGAAACCCATTCTTTCTTAAAGAACGCTTTCAAGAACCAATTCCAATCAATCTAATGAACAAAACCTAGGCTCTGATACCACTGTCGGGATTCGTCATTAGAAAAATAACGTAGCGCAGCGGAAAATACACCGTTTAAAATTTCCTAGAATCCACCTATCGTGTCCAATAACCATTGATTAGAATAAAAACAATTTGAATCAAGAGAGATTAACTCACTGAATTCATCTCCTCTAGAGACTGCTACAGAATCGTTTCTTGAAACTGCGATCTCCAAAGTCCGGTGCACGACCAACTATTGAGCGGGAACCGGTGCTAGCCGAAGACGCGAAGGAATGGAGGTTTAATGCTGGGATTTTCAGCTGATTTGGGGCTGCTCTTGGTGGCTGAAATTTCCAGTTATTAATTAGAGTTGAATTAGGTTTTTCCTCCTTAAGTGTGCCCTTATATAGACACCTTGTCTAATTGGGTTTTAATTAGGTTAATTAAACCCAAGCCCACTAGGATTATAATTACATAAATAAACTTTAATTAAAAAGTACATACTATGTAATTTAATTCCATTTGGCTAAATTTAATTACCCCTAAATAAAATTAACTCACACTTAAGTTAATACAATACATGTATTTAATTTTCCTACTTAGGAAAATTATTTAATTAATTGTTTACTTTATGTAATTCAATTAATTAATAAATTAATTAATTACATTATGTAAACTTATTAATTAAATTAAATTCAACCCAATGTTAATTAATTACCTTGACACCGAATGTCAACTAATTAATTAACGCATTCCTTCCAATGTACATTACATGTACAATATCTATAAGTTCCAGCTCAGTTGATTTATGTGCACAATCCTATGGGTCTGTCTGTATGTTGGCAGTAGGTCCAAGGCCCACAGACTGTAAGTGGGTTCTAGCAAACCATTACAGCCCCCAATGAAGACAGAGATACAACAGTCTTTAGAAGACACTCACTCGGTAGTAATCTCATCGTGTCCTTTGCCTAACGATATCGATATGAATATGTTGGAAATGCCCTAGTCCCGAGGCATTGGTCCTTATGTTTGTATAATACATTTGTACATTTATGTAATCTTTATGTATTATACAATTTGTGTCAAGGAAATAAAGGCATTAATCTATTTCCTTCGTGTGTGCCGCCCCACTAAAAGGTTCTTGCTATTTATGTAAATTTTGGTATTACTGACTGCTCTTCCTAACTTTCACTAAGAAGCTATCCTTAGTCCGGTTAAGGTACTTCAGGATTGCTTTGACAGCCTACCTGTGATCCATTTAGGATCCGGCTCATCATACTTAGTGCAAAGCCGACATCAGGTCTTGTACATAGCACGGAGTACATGATTGATTCCTATAGCTAAAGCATATAGAACCAATTCATGTTCTCCCTGTAGTATTTCTTGCTAAGTTTCAGCTCATGACCACCTTTCTTAGCCTGGTCCATGCCGAATCTTTTCAGAACTATGTCCATGTACTTGGCCTGACTTAGGTCTAGAAGCCGATTGGATCTAACCCTGTAGATCCTGATCCCTAGGATCGTCTCAGCTTCGCCTAAGTCCTTCATTGCGAAGCACTTACACAACCATTACAATTCCCTTATAGTGTTGGTATGTCGCTTCCAATCAGAAGGATGCCATCCATATATAATACCAGGAAAGTTACTATGCTCCCACTAAACCTCTTATACACACCCTGAAAGGTATTGTCGGCCTATAGCTTATAGCACCACTTGCAACCTATTACCTTAGTACCTGGAGGTGAATCAACCAGGTTCCAAACCTGATTATCGTACATAGATTGCAAATCCACCACCATGGCAGACAGTGGGCTAGCTATAGCCTACTAGTAGGTTTTGAGCTCTTCTTCGTCCAAGACAAAAGGAGTGTAATCATTAGAAACAAAAACCGATGTTTCTCATGTTCCTGATGATCCCTACTAGACCTTTTAGGTCCTTATGTGACCTGGGCTGGTGCTTCCCCTTTGGAAGCTTCACCCTGGTCTCCGAGTTATCCTTTTCAGGAGTTTCTGAGCTTTGAACTTCCCTGAGTTCAACATCGCTCCCACTGTCTTTCTTGGAAAGAAACCCCTTTTTAAGAAGGACCCCCTTTCGCGCCATGAACACCTTGTTCTCAGCGGGGTCGTAGAAGTAATACCCTTTGGTTTCCCTAGGGTAGCTCACAAACAGGCATTAGTCGGTTTTGGGTGCTAGTTTTGCTCACAGTCAATTTCTTGACTTGTGTATAACAACCCCAAATCCGTAAGAAAGACATATTAGGCACCCTGCCCGTCCATATTCCAAATGGGGTCTTTTCCAAAGCCTTAGTCGGAGTATAATAGAAAATGAGAGCCATTGACTCAAGAGCGTATCCATTAAAAAACTTATTGGGAGAGATGCATGACTCGTCGTTTGAGTGGACCATGTCCAACAGGGTCCTATTCCTCCGTTTGGACACCCCATTCCATTGTGGTGTTCCTGGAGGAGTGAGCTGTGGAACTATTCCATGCTCTCTCAAAATGAGTCAAACTATAGGCTTATATGCTCACCACCTCAGTCCAACCGCAAGGCTTTGATATTTCTGCCTAGTTGGTTCTGTACTTCGTTCCTCAATCCCTCGAACCTATCAAGGGTCTCAGACTTATATTTCATTACATAGGCATAGCCATTTCTGATGAAATCGTCTGTGAAGGATACGAAGTATAGATGTTCACCCCTAGTTGCTATGCTTGTTAGTCCATATACATCTCAATGCATTAGGTCCAATAAGCTAGCGACCTTTTTAGCCTCCTTGCTAAAAGGTTCTTAAGTCATTTTACCTTATAAACAAGACAAGAGAGAAATAGATTAATGCCTTTATTTCCTTTATTTGAGTCATTAATGCCTTTTTAACCCGAAACGGTCCGTGATTTTTTCCGAGTAAATAAAAACAACATGAAATTAAATCACCAAGACATAAAATCAAGCATAGGAAATTAAATCTAGCATAAAACCTATATGCAAAATAAAATTTCCCAAAAAGAAAATCACACAAGGAAAATAAAACCTAGCATACACCATATGCAACATGATTTTCCATTTGCAAAATTCAACGGGCAAAATCACAAACCCGAAACCAAAAGAATCCCGTCCACAAAATCTCCAATTTTAAAACACGGGATCCGCCAAGTTAAAGATTTCCACGGATCAAAAGCACGCTCTGATACCACTGTTGGGATTCGTCACGGGAAACCGATCGATAAAAGCGGAAATACGCGTCGATTTCCTCGAATCCGGCCCAGGAGCTTAAGATGTGGAAATCAAAAACTTAAAGCATAAAAGGAGGGTTTCAAAAACTCACCACAAAGTCTCTCTAAGAGACGGATGCAGAATGCAGAAATCAAGTGTAGATTTCCTCCACCGATGCATACACGAACGGCTCTCGGACCGAAACCCGTGCTAGCGACTCGGATGACAAGAACAGAGGGAGAGAGGGGCGGCACACACGAATGGCTACGAATGATACTTTATCACTGCGATCTTTCTTGGAATGGGACAAGCTTTCTGGCCCTAACTTTTGGGACTGGTCTATGAACTTAAAGAAAGTTCTAAGACAAGAGTCTAAAGAGTATGTGCTCAAAAAGCCTGTACCGGCTGTGCCAACGGGAAGTAATCCACCGGCTGCCCAGCTGGAGGAATACTTGGCACATGTAAAAGATAACCGGGATGTGACATGCCTGATGTTGGCTAGTATGGTTCCTGAATTGCAAAAGCAGTTCCTGGATCATCAGGCCTTTGCTATAATGACAACTCTTAATGAGATGTTTTATGAGCAAGCTTATCAGGAACTGGGGGTAGTGTCAACTATCCAGTAAGCAGTTGATATCTTCTGTGACTCTGTGACAATGCGGGGCTGTTGCACAAGCTATGTGCCCCGGTCAGACATATACACGAAGCACGAACTCAGGGAGTTTCACCTATTACGAGAAATCGTTGAGGGGGTGACATCTCATTACAAAGAGTGGACACCAAAGACAATGTCGCAGATCTTTTGACCAACATGCTTGGCTATGCCTCTGCATGAAGGTTATACTAGATCTATAGGGATTAGACCCATGCCTAGTAGGTACTAGTGCAAGTGGGAGATTGTTGGAAATGCCCTAGTCCCGAGGCATTGGTCCTTGTGTTTGTATAATACATTTGTACATTTATGTAATCTTTATGTATTATACAATTTGTGTCAAGGAAATAAAGGCATTAATCTATTTATTATATGTCTTGTGCTATATTTTAAATAGAGTATCCAATGGACATATCCATATCCATGTTGTCGAGTGTGAGGCACTTGGCAGTAAGACCGTGGATAGGGAAAATGATATGGCCATAAAGTTATCCGTAGTCTGTTCCAATCATGGGAATGAATGGAACTAAAGACTATCATTAGCCTGGTTGTATGGCGGTGTCTTACCGGTCATAGAACATGGAATGTCAACCAGGTTACTGGGTACATGCAAAAGGGCATGGTACTGGATTGATCCACTTAACGGGAATCTACATGGTATAGTATCACAAATGATTCTTGCGTAGTACATGTATGTATATATATTATGCTATATAATACATTACATACATTTACATTAGAATTCATTTGATCTCTTAATTTAATCGATGGATTAAATTAGACATACATAAAATGAAATACATGAAACCTATACATGTAATAATATTTCCACCTAGGAAATAATCTCATAAATTCATTCATTGAATTAATTAAGGGCCAAAATAAGTATTAATTATATTATTTTGATCAATCCAATTGACCTATATAATATAATTAATGGATCTCTCTCTCTTCCACGTGTATACTCCAAGTACACACTTAATCCGACTAGTTAAAGTCCAGACGTTCAATGTGTATGATCCAATGGGCCCGTCTTTATGTTGGCAGTGGTCCAAGGCCCACAGACTGCAGGCGGGCTCTAGCAAGCCACTGCAGCCCCCAATTAAGACGGAGTAAGCAGTCAAACTGAAAACGTAACCCAGTAGTTTGAACTTGTAAATCCCATGTCGCTGATATCGGTGTCCAACACAGAGGCATGGAAGTATCACCCTCTTTGTGTTTGGACCTTTACTTGATACCGAATGAACTGATGCTCACAAACAAGATCCAATCTTGTTTGGGTGCGGCCGCACACTTATCAGTAACATTCTTCAAGAGGCCGATGATATCGTCTCAGTGAATCACTGAGTGACATTCCCTTCTGCATATCCATAGTGCTGCCATGCTCACTGACACACCCGAACGTACCCGTACTTGGCACCCTTTTATAGGCCTGTTGGGCATACACCAAAGTGTGCCACTTCACATGCAACACCATCATATGGTCCGGTCGAAGGACTTATACAAGTACTACGCGAGAATCATTTGTGATACTATACCATGTAGATTCCCGTTAAGTGGATCAATCCAGTACCATGCCCTTTTGCATGTACCCAGTAACCTGGTTGACATTCCATGTTCTATGACCGGTAAGACACTGCCATACAACCAGGCTAATGATAGTCTTTAGTTCCAAGAAAAACATGACTCACCATCTTATTTTTGTCCAAGAATGAGTCACCATTCTCATCTATTCTCCACCCATGACTTTCGGCCAAATAACTCCCACTTCATGTGGGAATTTTCATTTTATGTTTTAAGCCCAATTTGACTTCCTTTGATTTGATGAGTCTTTATGTTTGTCCAATGGTGATGGAGTGAGTCATGGTTTGACTAAGTTAGTAGCAAAGTTGGACTTTGCATGCTAGGTGGCATTGGAGATTTTTTTCTTGGTGGTTGATACAAAAGAAAAAAAAATCAGCAGCCATTCTCATTGATTTTTGGCCGTAAGAATTTTTCTTTTGAAGAAAAATTTGCCCACTTTATGCCTTATTTCTTTTGGAAAGAAATTGGGTGCATATTTTGTGAATATTGGTTCTATCTTTTGGAAAGATAGATTTTTCTTTTGGAAAGAAAACTTGGACAGCCATATTCCTTCGTGTGTGCCGCCCCTCTCTCCCTCTGTTCTTGTCATCCGAGTCGCTAGCACGGGTTTCGGTCCGAGAGCCGTTCGTGTATGCATCGGTGGAGGAAATCTACACTTGATTTATGCAGTCTGCATCCGTCTCTTAGAGAGACTTTGTGGTGAGTTTTTGAAACCCTCCTTTTATGCTTTAAGTTTTTGATTTCCACATCTTAAGCTCCTGGGCCGGATTCGAGGAAATCGACGCGTATTTCCGCTTTTATCGGTCGGTTTCCCGTGACGAATCCCAACAGAATAAACAAAAGGCATGGTGTCCGTCATCCTCTTCTGTTGTTTATTATATTTCTTGATCTTGAGTTGACTGATTAATCAAATAAGCAACCAACTTATTTGGGTATGGCCATACACTTATCAGTCCCATTCATCAAGTAGCCAATGATATCATCTCGGTGTTACCCGAGTGGCAATTCCATCACTTCATCATCAATATCAACATGTTCACCGATCCACCCAATCATACCCGTATTTAGCATCCTTTTACAGACCTGTTAGGCGTATGTCAAAGTAAACCGGATTCCATATTGATATTATAATAAAATCTGGTCTGAGGACAAAAGAGACCTACTCAAGAAAGACCTATGACATGACAACCATATGGCTTTCTTGTGCGGATCGATCCAGTCCCATGTCAATGACATGTACCTATATTCATGACTGACTATACAAGTACTATGGCTAGTTAAGAACTACCATACAGTCATCGAATATACAAGTCTGTGGTTCTATTCGTTCCCACGATTAGAACAGACCTGGGATAGGTTTTATGATTATCAATCAATGGATACTCTACTCATATTATAGCACAAGATATAAATGAAATAGATTAATTGCCTTTATTAATGTGACACAAATAATGTATTCATACATGACTCTTAATGTATAATACAAAATACAAGAATCCAATGCCCTAAGAACTAGGGCACACCAACACCCTAGGTTTATTTTCTGAGTTTCAGGGTTGTTTTATCCCAATCGGATCCATAGTCCAACATTAACGGACCCCCAAATCCTATAAAATCCCCGAAAAATATTGAAAACCAGCAAAATAGTATTTTTCACAAATGTTTTTGGTGTGCTTATCGCATTTTGGACCCTAGATGGATGTTGAATTTAGGAACCCACACGAACGGAACCCTAGATTCCTGGATAACAGACCCACAAAAATGGAAATCTGTATCTAATCTAGCCAAATGTTTTCCAAAAATTGATTTTTCAGCACAAAAATTACATGGTGTTTCAAAAATCGTTTTCCAGGTCTAACTGGTTTGACCAGTCGGGTCGACCCGGTTATCTCCTAAATGCATGCCCCCGTTTCCTAAATTCCCAATTCTATTCTATTTGAGTCCTATCTGTGTGTGTAATATAAATTGTGCTAACCAATTTGTTTTGCAGCTTTTACTTTTATTTTTATTTTCATTGTAATTAATAGATTATCCCGTGTATTCTAGGTGGTTGTAATTTTTTAGATCCTCGTGTACTTAGGCGATTGTAAAGTGAGGACGAGAGTTTTCCATTTTTATTCGATTGGGTTGTATAATCGGCCTCTACTATTTTCTTGTATATTTTGAATGTATGCTTTATTTTTCTGTAATTTATTTTCTGCATTTTGCTTTAGCATCGGCTGATTAAAATAAACAAATTGGGGGTTAAAGAAAGATAATAAAGCAAACTAAATATGGTAATATAAACTGTAAAGTGAAAGCAAGCTAGAGGTTAAGTAACCCACTTGCCCGAACCCTAAATATTTGGATTAGGTACGGTAGTCTACCCTCGTAGGGAGCTGTACCGAAATTCCCGGATGAGCTGATTCGGGTGGCGACTCTGTCACTGATCTCGGAATTTAAGTTTCGAGGTCTTTAAGTAAAAATGGGAAAATGTTTTTTACAAAGGAATTTTCAAATCGAAATCAATGGTTTTTCCTAACTCAAGATAAACAAAACCCGTTTTTCCCAAAACGAAAACGAATGAAAAGGCTTTTCCGATTCGCTTTGCCGCGTCCCGTTTTATGTAAAAGGTCATCCGCTCACACTTATGCAAACTATAGAAGTGTAAGAAAATGATTACAGCAAGATATGGCATGCTAAGATGGAGATTGGCCGCTAATCAAATTATACCCAATCATTAATTCAAGTGAATAAAAGGAACAAAAAATATCCCTTTATATCAACTCATCAACAAAGACCAAAAATATGGTTACTCAAGGACTGAATGAGAAGGATATTATACGTAATAGCATTGATACGATTTACATTTGATTATGATCCACAAGCAACAAGGGATAACTAAACAGTTAAGTGAAAGCAAATGAAAAAAATTCATAAGATTACATACTCGTTCGTACAGTGCCTTCTAATCATTGATTGTCCACCATTTGAGTCATTAAGTTGAGAGTTGGCACTAGTTGCAATAAGAATTTGAGGAATGACAAGATTAAGTATAGGTTTCTACCAATTGTTGAACTAACTATGACCGGATGCTCTCCAAGAACTTTTGAGGGAATATGTAGCTT
Organism: Euphorbia tirucalli; assembly: GCA_039660915.1. Taxonomy (NCBI): domain Eukaryota; kingdom Viridiplantae; phylum Streptophyta; class Magnoliopsida; order Malpighiales; family Euphorbiaceae; genus Euphorbia; species Euphorbia tirucalli. Next base: position 13,241,916 of record CM077635.1, on the reverse strand, counting down.
GGCTTGTTGCCCTTCCTTCTCAAATCAGACTTGGTCACACATTTTCCATATAGACATATCACGTTTTTTGACCATTTCTTAATAAGGATCCTTGTTCTTAGATCCTCCATCTCCTTGAGACTACAATGTGTGAGCGGACGACATTTTTCGGAACGCACGGTGAAGTAGGAACTAGGGATTTTCTTTTTGAGTGTGTGTATGTGGTTTTGAAAATGGGTTTAATCTTTCTTAAGAAAACCGTTCACTTTATTAAGAAAACTCATTTTATAGAAAACTTAATTTTAAGTGTGAATTTTGGGGATTTTTTTTTTTTTGAAAATCCTAATTTAAACTTAATGATCCCGAAACCTAAATTTCGTGATCAGATATAGAGTCGCCACCCGGATCAGCTCATCTGGGAAATTCCAGTACAGCTCCCTACCAAGTGTAGACATAGTACTTGATCCAGAGATTTAGCGTTCGGGCAACACATCTACTAATCCTTGTTTTCAATTATTATTTCATGATACAATATAACATGCACTTAATTTTATCCATTTTACCTTCTTTTAATTTTAGTTAATGCTCATGCAAATGACATAAATAAAGTGCAGAAAAATAAAAGTGCAGGAATATAAACCATACATCCAAAAATAAACCAAGAAAAGAAATATAGGCCTTATTACAACCCAGAAAAAGGAAAAAAGCTCTCATTCTCACCATTACAATCACCTAGATACATGAGGATCTAAAAAGTACAATCACCTAGATATACGAAATGATCTATTAATACATCAAAAATGAAAAATAAAAGGCTGCATCCAAATACAATTAGCATAAGTATACAAATCGCAAATAGGGGTATTTTGGGAAATGGGATCATGCATGGGGGATAACCGAGGGGTCCAGACGACTACTTGATTAGACGTGGAAAACATTTTATAAAATGCCCTATAGATTTTGTGAATGAAAATCAATTTTGAAAACAGTTTGGCTCGTTTTACATGCTTTTTTCATCTTTTGGTAGGCCGGATATCCCGGAACCCGGGGGTTCTGTTCATGAGTGGGCCTAAATTGAACATCTATCTAGGGTCTGGAAACATAAGCACACCAAAATCCTTTTTAAATTGAAAGGAGAAACAAAATTACAAGTTAGAGGACAAAAAGACAAAACTGTAATTTTGTTTCATCAACTACAGCCGAGCCACTGTAGTATGCTATAGTTGCGCCACTGTAGTGGCTGGGGTAGCTGTAGCACGTACAGTCGAGTGGCTGTAGTGCTCTAGAAACACTAATCTGGTTTTATTTCTCGTTTTGAAAATTGTTTTAGTGTTTTGGTGGTTTCGGGTAATCTGGGGGTTTCTGAAAGCTTATGAAATCCACAAAATATATCCAAATCGGATTAAACAAATCTGGAAATCCCTAAAAACCCAAAATCATCAAAACTAAATCTCACATCCATCAATCAAAAACCTAAAAACCGCAAATCTAATTATATGTGGATGTGATCCAACTGATATTATTCATGAAAAACGCCTTTGGTTTGGAAAAAGGAAGTGTTCTCGGTCGATTTGGGGCATTTGGAGCTTCTGTCCTGGAGATTATAGCCAAGCTACTGTAATTAGAGAACTATAGCTGTGCCACCATAGGTTACAACCGCACCACTGTGGTCATCATACTACAACCGAGCTGTTGTAAGCAACGAATGGGGCGGCTATAGCTGTGTTTTCCTTTCCAGCTTTGAGAAAAATAAAAAACACATACAATCAACATCCAAATCAATTTGAAATGAGTTTTTAAGGCCTCTCAGAGTATACCTTATTTGTGTTCCAGTGTTTTGGATCACCAGAAATAGATTCGGACACCGAAAAACTCCTCAGAATCACGAACAACCCGAAATCATTCACAGTTCTCCAAAACTCAAACGAAACCTCGAATCAATCCGAATGAACACCAAGTCAATCAGAATTAGTCCCAAACATGATTCCTCAAAGGACCCTAATGATTTCTATGGTTTAGATTAGAGATTTAGATGATTTTAGATTGAATTTAGGTTTTTTCTTCTCTTTCACTTAATTTTCTCTCTCTAATATCTCAAAAACCAAAATCCTAGCTTTTTCTGGTTGTTTGTAGAATGGTCTCTCTTAACCTAATTTTTGTGTTTTTCTTTTTATGTGGCCCAATTAAGGTTGAAATCCCCGAATTAATGAGATGAGATGCCCCCTATTTAGGAGAAAATCAAATCTGGTAACTACAACCGAGCGGCTATAGTGGCCTATAGCCGGGAGGCTGTAGATGTGCAAACTATAGCTATGCCCCTATAGGGCACTATAGCCGAGCGGCTATAGCAGCCAGTTTTACATTTCTCACCTTCTCTCACTTTTCTCTCTGGTTCCCTTAAGCGATCAATTGACCTTCTTTGGGATTCCACACCAAGATTTATTACACTTCTTTAAGTCACCCAAGACATCCCCGATGTCATTCTGGTCATTCCGAATCCGCCTCACGCTTATCCATGAAAAAGCTAATAAAGGCTTTCATCACCGCGATCGGGAAAAAGACTTGTGCTCACAGGCTACCCCTCACGTGACCAAAGTAAACTTAGACGGGTGTTTGTGCCCGATTCAAGTTTGGTCTCATGATAGAAAGCACGATAAGAAGGAAAAGAGGATGTACCTAGGGGTTCTCCTCGTGTTGGTCTACTATGATGTTTGTAGGGACTTGTCTCAGTTGATTCACGAAACAGCGGTCTTGCCTAAGTCGACTTGATTTTTCAGGGGCTTACTTCGACTCTGTTGTGAAGCAGAGGACTTTGCCCAGATTGGATTGGGTCTCCAGGGCCGTGCTTCATGTCCATTATGAAGTAGAGGACTTTGCCCGGATTGAATTCTCCTTGTCATTTGATGTTCATGAAAAGGAAAGCCATTTTGGTAATTTTATAGCTTGGAAAGTTGGTGTCCTTCAGAGGAAGGATATTTTGGTCATTTCCTTCTCGTGGGGCCTATGTCACAAAAAGAAATGAGTTTTAGTGATTTGGTATCCCCTTTGGTGAGAAAAAAAGGGGTATTTTGGTCATTTGGTAGCTTGCCAGCTAACCAAAGGACATTTTGGTCATTTCACCTCTAATGGAACCTATGTCACTACGGGAAGAAATATTTCGATGATTTGGTTTCCCGTGAAGCTTGTGTCACTAAAGGAAAGGTGTTTTAGCCATCTGGTAGTTTAGTTACTAACAAAAGAGCATTTTGGTCATTTCACTTCTAATGGGGCATGTGTCGCCGAAGCAAAGGATAATAGTGTTTTCCATGAAGCTTGTGTGGCTGGGGAAAGATGCTTTGGTGATTTGAGAAGTTTGATTATCTCTTTCGAAGTTTTGAAGTTGTTTCGGGTGCATATTCGTTCCTTGATCGATAATTTTGGAAACAAAAATTTTTTTGCCCCTTCGATCAAGAATGAATGTGAACCAAATATCTTACCCCTTGATACCTGTAAGACATGAAAACTACCTTTCTCGGGATCAAATTGGTATAAAATAAGCTTTGAAAATGAAAGAATGAAGACCTTGCAAAATAACAAACTACAGTGGTGCCACTATAGTACTACAGCCGCACGGCTGTAGTGTCTTTAAACTACAACCGCTCGACTGTAGTGGTGGGTAAGAGGTAGCTTTTAATAGCCACAAAGGCATTTAGCGACTGTAGTGTCTTTAAACTACAACCGCTCGGCTGTAGTGGTAAGAGGTGGCTTTTAATAGCCACAAAGGCATTTAGCAGCCATACCCTTACTTTCTAAGGTCGAAAAACCCTTTTTTCCTCTTGGTGATTTTTTCCCCAAATCCTTACAAATCTTTAAAATCATGAGACAAAAGTTGCGGAGAGTCCTCAGACCTATTCCTCTTGCTCAACCTGCCCCTTACACGAGATTTTCCATTCCGGAGGGGGATTTCTTTTTACCCTATGAATCCACTGAGAGTGTTTATGGGTTAAAAGAGGATGATGAGTACTACGGAGTAAAGATCGACGCTCCAGTTGTTGGTGTGCCCTAGTTCTTAGGGCATTGGATTCTTGTATTTTGTATTATACATTAAGAGTCATGTATGAATACATTATTTGTGTCACATTAATAAAGGCAATTAATCTATTTCATTTATATCTTGTGCTATAATATGAGTAGAGTATCCATTGATTGATAATCATAAAACCTATCCCAGGTCTGTTCTAATCGTGGGAACGAATAGAACCACAGACTTGTATATTCGATGACTGTATGGTAGTTCTTAACTAGCCATAGTACTTGTATAGTCAGTCATGAATATAGGTACATGTCATTGACATGGGACTGGATCGATCCACACAAGAAAGCCACATGGTTGTCATGTCATAGGTCTTTCTTGAGTAAGTCTCTTTTGTCCTCAGACCAGATTTCATTATAATATCAATATGGAATCCGGTTCACTTTGACATACGCCTAACAGGTCTGTAAAAGGATGCTAAATACGGGTATGATTGGGTGGACCGGTGAACATGTTGATATTGATGATGAAGTGATGGAATTGCCACTCGGGTGACACCGAGATGATATCATTGGCCACTTGATGAGTGGGACTGATAAGTGTATGGCCATACCCAAATAAGTTGGTTGCTTATTTGATTAATCAGTCAACTCAAGATCAAGAAATATAATAAACAACAGAAGAGGATGACAGACACCATACCTCTTGTTTATTCATATCGATATCGGTAGGCAAAGGACACTATGAGATTACTACCGGGTGAGTGTCTTTTTAAGACTGCTGCATCTCTGTCTTAATTGGGGGCTGTAATGGTTTGCTAGAACTCACTTACAGTATGTGGGCCTTGGGCCTACTGCCAACATAAAGACAGACCCATAGGATCGTGCATATAGATCAACTAAGCTGGAACTTATAGAAATTGTACATGTAATGTACATTGGAAGGAATGCGTTAATTAATTAGTTGACATTCGGTGTCAAGGTAATTAATTGACATTGGGTTGAATTTAATTTAATTAATAAGTTTACATAATGTAATTAATTAATTTATCAATTAATTGAATTACATAGAGTAATCAATTGATTAAATAATACATGTATTGTATTAACTTAAGTGTGATTTAATTTTATTTAGGGGTAATTAAATTTAGCCAAATGGAATTAAATTACATAGTATATACTTTTTAATTAAAGTTTATTTATGTAATTATAATCCTAGTGGGCTTGGGTTTAATTAACCTAATTAAAACCCAACTAGACAAGGTGTCTATATAAGGGCACACTTAAGGAAGAAAAACCTAATTCAACTCTAATTAATTGCTGGAAATTTCAGCCACTAATAGCAGCCCCAAAACAGCCGAAAATCCCAGCATTAAACCTCCATTCCTTCGCATCTTCGGCTAGCTTAGGTTCCCGCTTAATAGTTGGTCGTGCACTGGACTTTGGAGATCGCAGTTTCAAGTAATGATTGTGCAGCAGTCTCTAGAAGAGACGAATCCGGTGAGTTAATCTCTCTTGATTCAATTTGGTTTTATTCTAATCAATGGTAATTGGACACGATAGGTGGATTCTAGGAAATTTTAAACGGTGTATTTTCGGCTGCGCCACGTTATTTTTCCAATGACCAATCCCAACAGTGGTATCAGAGCCTAGGTTTTGTCCATTAGATTGATTGGAATTGGTTCTTGAAAGCGTTCTTGAATAAAGAATGGGTTTCAAGTTTGTGATTTTAGGGTTTTTGCTTAATTGGTTTTGTTTTGGATAAACCCTAGAATTGTTGGATTGGGGTTTTTGATTATTTTTCCCCAATTGTTTTCCATCTAAAATTGTTTTGTATATTAATTTTATATATATATATATATATATATTTGTTGGAAACGTTTTTTGTTTATGATTTAAAAATAAAATTAAAAAAAAAAGTTTGCGCAAAAGATGGAATCGCAGAATTGCGATTCCATCTGCTGCCTTGGCAGCAGCTGTGGCAGCAGCAGCCTGCTGCCGCGCAGCGGCATTGCTGCCCTCCGAGACAGCAGCGCCGCGCGCGGGTTTTAGGTCCGATTTTGGATTTTACGGGTATTTTTTTTTCCTGGACCCTAATACAAATTAAATTAAATTTTTTTTTTTAATTAATTTGTATTCAAATTATTTATTTTGTTGGCATGCATATTTAATTTAATTGTTAGCATATTAAATTGAATATGGACTTTGTGAAATTGGCCCAATAAACCGTGACACCGGTTAAAATTGGGAGAGCTAAATTTTAAATTTGGGACAACCCAAATTCAGGTGGGAGCAAAATTGTTAATTTTGCATTTATGGATGTTATCCATTGGGCCTTAGTCACATTTGTTGAAATTGGCAATTTCACCCTAAGTAACTCGGCTTAACATTTATATTTATAATTTGGAATGCCATGATCATGCATCATATTGGTATGTATGTGCACGACAGGTACTTTGTTTGAAATGTTATGTTGAGTTCTACGGGCCCTAAATTATTATCGGTTGTAATTTAATTTTGGGAAATATGGCCTGCGTGCCATTTTTTCATTTTTTTTATTTTGATGTAATTTTAGAATAGATTTTATTTTCAAAATTATTGTAATTGCATCAAGTATGGAGGAAGGCCCAAACGGAGCAAGCCCATGGTGGGAGCCCAAGAAGGATTGTAGTCCGGCCCATGAAGAATTAGATAGGACATCTAGTTTTTTATTAGGTTGTAATTAAAGTCCCATAGGATCTCATTTATTTTAAATTAAGTATGCTATTGCATTTGTCATATAATATGGATGTATGGATCACCAAATTATTACCCGCGTTTATGCATGCTAAGCCGTATCACTTAATTATAATCCGGAAATTAAAATATTGAGTCGCTTAAAAGTGCTTCCCACATTCACACCTCTTCCTCCCATTGATGCTGCAATGTGCGCCATGCCCTAGTTGGGTACATTGTAGTATTCGGTGGGCCGTCGAGGGTTAAGATACTTGGTATGGTTAACATGTGAATGGTGGTTTGACTCAACATGGGTAGCATTAGCTCAGAGCGGGCCCTAAGCACAGATGGGTAAAGTGTCAACAAGCCCATCAAACCAAGAGTCCTTCGTGGAAGGATTGGATAGGTTGTCCTACCAAACGAATCAATGGTTGGTTAGCGAGCCCTAGTTCGACCAGTCATTGATAAGTTGTGGATCTTGGTCAAGTCAACCAATTAACAACACCAACAAACAAATTAAAATCGGATTATTAATTTGAATTGGCTTAAAAGTCCTTTATTTCTAACTCAAGCAATGATTTCTTCCATGTAGATAATCCCATTTCAGTTAAGCAATTTAAATGGATGCAACAAACAACAACTCACTCTCACTTAGGTCACTCTTGGACAAGGAGAAGCTTTCGGGGACTAACTTCCTGGACTGGGCTAGGAACTTACAAATAGTTCTTAGACAAGAGTCTAAGGAGTATGTACTAAATGCTCCTTTACCAGCTGGCCCTCCCGCAGGTCGAGGCATCACCACGGTGATGGTGGAGCAGTACGATCTGCATATGAGGGATGACCGAGATGTCTCGTGCCTCATGCTGGGTACCATGGCTTCTGATCTTCAGAAGCAGTTCATGGACGAGCATGCTTATGAGATAATGGATCAGCTTAAAATGATGTTCCAAGATCAGGCTCGTCAGGAACGTTACCTGACAACTAAGGCACTTTGCACGACTGTGATGGCAGCTGGGACTTCTGTTAGCACTCATGTGCTAAAGTTGAAGGGGCATATTGATACACTTGCCCGCCTCGGCTCGCCAGTTCTGCAGGACTTGGCAGCAGACATTATTCTCACGTCACTTCCTGAGTCTTACAACCAGTTTATCATGAATTACCATATGCAAGGGTTGGATAAATCGGTAGTTGAGCTGCATGGCATGCTCAAGCTTGCTGAGCAGTCTCTTAAGAATACTCCTGAAGTATTGCTGGTGAACAAGGGCAATACATCCATTGCTCAGGGAAAGGCCAAATCTACGGCCAAGGCTAAGGCCCAAAAAGCCAAGGCTAAGGGCAAAAAGGTACTGGCCCAACCTAAAGCAAGGGTTGCTTCTCCTGACGATGTCTGCCATGAGTGTCAAGAGAAGGGGCACTAGAAGAGCTCATGTCCAAAGCTAAGGGAGCAACTGAAGGGCAAAACTGCTACTTCAGGTATTTATGTTGTTGAGATTAATCAGGCTATCTCTACATCTTGGGTCTTGGACACTGGATGTGGATCTCACATTTGTTCAAATGTGCAGGGTCTAAGAAATAGGAGATTATTAGGATCTGGGGAAGTAGATCTTCGAGTCGGAAATGGTGCTCGGGTTCAGGCCATGGAGATCGGAGATTATTTCTTGGAGATGCCTAGGGGACTTTTTTGGAACTAAGAAACTGTTATTTTGTACCTGCGATGCGCAGGAATATTTTTTCCATTTCGTTGTTGGATATTTCTGGTTTTGTATTTAATATTGGACATGGTAGAATTTCTATGCAATGTGGCAATATTATTTATGGAACATCATTTCTTGAAAATTGGTTATATATCCTTGATCTAAAACCTGAAAGTTCAATCTATAACATAAATACTAAAAGGATTAGACAAAATGAAATTAATCCTACTTACATCTGGCATTGTCGACTTGGCCATACAAATGAGAAGCGCATAGCTAGGCTTCACTCTAGTGGAGTGCTAGAGTTATTTGACATCCAGTCTTATGACATATGCGAATCTTGTTTGAGAGGCAAGATGACAAAGGCGCCTTTTAGCAAGACTGCTGAAAGGGCCTCAGAGCTATTGGAGCTAATACATTCCGATGTATGTGGCCCAATGAGCACTAATGCTACATCTGGTTTTCTGTACTTCGTCACCTTCACTGATGACTTCCGCAGATACGGTTACGTGTATCTGATGAAGCATAAGTCTGAGACTCCCCAAAGATTCAAGGACTTTAATAATGAAGTAGAAAACTAACTTGGCAAGAAAATAAAAGCACTTCAGTCTGACCGAGGGGGTGAATATTTAAGCCAAGAGTTTGACTCATTTTTGAGAGAGTGTGGGATTGTATCCCAACTCACTCCTCCTGGTACACCCCAGTGGAATGGAGTGTCAGAGAGGAGGAATAGGACCTTACTTGACATGGTCCGCTCGATGATGAGTCATGCTACACTCCTTGTCTCCTTTTGGGGATATGCTTTAGAGACAGCTGCTTACATTCTTAATAATACACCAAGCAAGGCAGTTGAGGGAACACCATATGAACTATGGAAAGGCCGAAAGCCCAATGTTGCCTTCTTGAAGATTTGGAGCTGTGATGCACATGTTAAGAAATTGACAAGTGGCAAACTCGAGTCCAAATCTATCAAGTGCCAGTTTATAGGTTACCCTAAGGAAACTAAGGGTCATTACTTCTACGATCCAGCCGAAAACAAAGTTTTCATAGCCAGAAATGCAGTCTTCTTGGAGAAGGAATCCCTTTCCAAGAGAGACAGTGGGAGTAATGTTGAACTTTCGGAAGTTCAAGACTCACAAACTCCTACAGCTACTGCTGAGGATGCTTCGGGAACCAATCTGACTACTCAAGAAATTGAGGAACCAGAAACGGTTGCACAGGACCTTAGAAGGTCTGGTAGGACATGTCATCAACCAGAGAGGTACGGCTTTCTCATGATTGATGATGGGGACCTTATGGTCGTTGACCAAGAGGAGCCCAAGACCTATCAGGAGGCTGTTGAAAGCCCACACTCAGATCAATGGCGCAAAGCCATGGAGGCTGAGATGCAATCTATGCACGATAACCAAGTATGGAACTTGGTGGATCCACCTCTGGGTGCTAAGGTGATAGGTTGCAAGTGGTGTTTCAAGTTAAAGGCCCTGTGTGTATAAGATGGTTAGTGGGAGCGTTTCCACCGTCCTAGTGCTGTATGTTGACGACATCCTTATCATTGGAAGTGACATACCAACACTGCAAGGGGTTAAGTAGTGGTTGAGTAGGTGCTTCGCAATGAAGGACTTAGGCGAAGCTGAGACGATCTTAGGGATCAGGATCTATAGAGATAGATCCAATCGGCTTCTAGGCCTAAGTCAGGCCACGTACATTGACAAGGTTCTAAAAGGATTCAGCATGGACAAGGCAAAGAAAGGATTCTTGCCTATGCGCCATGGGTTGAAGCTGAGTAAGAAAGATGGTCCTAAAACAAAGAAGGACCGGGAGAACATGGAAAAGATCCCTTATGCATCTGCTATTAGATCTATCATGTACTCCATGTTATGTACGAGGCCTGATGTCGTGTTTGCACTAAGTATGAGTAGCCGGTACCAGTTGGACCCCGGTGAGGAACACTGGAAGGCAGTCAAGGCAATCTTAAAGTACCTTAACCGGACTAAGGATGCTTTCTTAGTGTATAGAGGTCAAGATGAGCTTGTAGTGTCAGGTTACACTAATGCAAGCTTTGAGACTGATGAGGATGTGAACCAGTCACAGTCTGGTTATGTTTTTCTCCTGAATGGCGATGCCATAAGTTGGAGGTCCTCAAAGCAGGCCAACATTGCTGACTCTACAATGGAAGCTGAGTACATAGCTGCGTGCGAAGCTCAAAGGAAGCCGTTTGGATCAAGAAAGTCATAACTGAGTTCGGAGTAGTGCCCACTGTCCTAGACCCAGTTGATGTTTTTGTGCCAACAACGGGGCCATCGCACAAGCTAAGGTGCCAAGGTCACACAAGAGATCCAAACATGTACTCAGAAAGTTTCACCTCATTCGGGAGATCGTGAACATAGGTGACATATCATTGCAGAGGGTTGACACCAAGAATAATGTCACTGATCCATTGACCAAAGCGCTGTTGCAGACACAGTACGACGGTCATACCAGATCTATAGGAATTAGGGCAATGCAAACTTGGAACAAGTGCAAGTGGGAGATTGTTGGTGTGCCCTAGTTCTTAGGGCATTGGATTCTTGTATTTTGTATTATACATTAAGAGTCATGTATGAATACATTATTTGTGTCACATTAATAAAGGCAATTAATCTATTTCATTTTTATCTTATGCTATAATATGAGTAGAGTATCCATTGATTCATAATCATAAAACCTATCCCAGGTCTGTTCTAATCGTGGGAATGAATAGAACCATAGACTTGTATATTCGATGACTGTATGGTATTTCTTAACTAGCCATAGTAGTTGTATAGTCAGTCATGAATATAGGTACATGTCATTGACATGGGACTGGATCGATCCGCACAAGAAAGCCACATGGTTGTCATGTCATAGGTCTTTCTTGAGTAAGTCTCTTTTGTCCTCAGACCAGATTTCATTATCATATCAATATGGAATCCGGTTTACTTTGACATACGCCTAACAGGTCTGTAAAAGGATGCTAAATACGAGTATGATTGGGTGGACCGGTGAACATGTTGATATTGATGATGAAGTGATGGAATTGCCACTCGGGTGACACAGAGATGATATCATTGGCCACTTGATGAGTGGGACTGATAAGTGTATGGCCATACCCAAATAAGTTGGTTGCTTATTTGATTAATCAGTCAACTCAAGATCAAGAAATATAATAAACAACAGAAAAGGATGACAGACACCATGCCTCTTGTTTATTCATATCGATATCGGTAGGCAAAGGACACTTTGAGATTACTACCGGGTGAGTGTCTTCTAAAGACTGCTGCATCTCTGTCTTAATTGGGGGCTGTAATGGTTTGCTAGAACCCACTTACAGTCTGTGGGCCTTGGGCCTACTGCCAACATAAAGACAGACCCATAGGATCGTGCACATAGATCAACTGAGCTGGAACTTATAGAAATTGTACATGTAATGTACATTGGAAGGAATGCGTTAATTAATTAGTTGACATTCGGTGTCAAGGTAATTAATTGACATTGGGTTGAATTTAATTTAATTAATAAGTTTACATAATGTAATTAATTAATTTATCAATTAATTGAATTACATAAAGTAAACAATTGATTAAATAATTTTCCTAAGTAGGAAAATTAAATACAAGTATTGTATTAACTTAAGTGTGATTTAATTTTATTTAGGGGTAATTAAATTTAGACAAATGGAATTAAATTACATAGTATATACTTTTTAATTAAAGTTTATTTATGTAATTATAATCCTAGAGGGCTTGGGTTTAATTAACCTAATTAAAACCCAACTAGACAAGGTGTCTATATAAGGGCACACTTCAGGAAGAAAAACCTAATTCAACTCTAATTAATTGCTGGAAATTTCAGCCACCAATAGCAGCCCCAAAACAGCTGAAAATCCCAGTATTAAACCTCCATTCCTTCGCATCTTCGGCTAGCACCGGTTCCAACTCAATAGTTGGTCGTGCACCGGACTTTGGAGATCGCAGTTTCAAGTAACGATTCTGCAGCAGTCTCTAGAAGAGACGAATTCGGTGAGTTAATCTCTCTTGATTCAATTTGGTTTTATTCTAATCAATGGTAATTGGACAAGATAGGTGGATTCTAGGAAATTTTAAACGGCGTATTTTCGGTTGCGCCACGTTATGAGAGTGTTTATGGGTTAAAAGAGGATGATGAGTACTACGGATTAAAGATCAACGCTCCAGTACCTATCCGGCTCCAACTCTTGAGCCACGCCTCTTGAATCTGGTTTTCTTGGACTTTGCTTTTTTTTTTTCTGAAGTTTTGAATTTCTATAAAATTAGAGAAATTAGTCCATAATAGATGAAAAATATGCATGATTTAAGTAGAATATGCCCCTAGGATGCTTGATTGTTTATTTTAGGTTGAGATAGAATAAGATTTAACCGAAAATGGACAATTTTATGGTTTGGCCAAAAATTTGCAGCTATAGCTGTCCCAGGGGTTGCTTATAGCCGCGTAGCTGTAGTCTTGAAGACTATAGCCACTCGGCTATAAGCGCCTATAGCTAGGCGACTATAGTTGGCAAATTCAGGGCAGCCCTCTCTTTTGCGATTCTACGGGTATTTCTTTAATTTTTATGATGCATATGCATTCTAAAAAGCTCATAAACTCCCTGATCATTGATTTTGCAGGTGAGATCCGGCCATTGTGGTAGCGGATCTATTTCAGAGTCCTTGAGATGGTACGGGCAACTCCCTAAAAGGGTGAAGGCGAATGTGAACTCTACAGGCTTGCATCGGCTGGTTCGGAGTATGACCATTACCACCCCTTGCACGAGTCGAGGACTCTTGGCCGTACTCTTAGAGAGATGGATGGACACCACTCATTCATTCCATTTCCCATCCGAGGAGTACACGATGACTCCCGAGGATCTCGTCGCCATCACTGGGCTTTCTTTCTCCGGGCAGGTGATTCGCTTTAATAAGACTTTGGCACATAGTGGCTACCATCTAGAGTTAGTAGCCATGCTCATCGGGATTGAGTCCCCCAACAGTAGGATTCAATATAGGAATATCAGGGATTATTGGCTAAATCGGTAGGTCGATCTACCACCACTGGAACTACAGAACTTAGCATCTCCTTGGCCATTCTCGGCTGGGGGATTGATATGATCAGAGAAATTCATCCTACAGCTTGTAATAGGTACAGATTCATAGTGGTTGCAGTCAACTATTTCCCAAAATGGGTGGAAGCAGAATCCTTCTCCAGTGTGACAGCTAAGCACATGGTCAAGTTCATTTAGAAGAACATCTTCTCTAGATATGGAATCCCTCACCATACAGTGACTGACAATGGAGTGCAGTTTCAAGGGGCAATAGCTAAGCTATTCTCAGAATATGGCATTGAACATCATAGGTCTTCTCCATATAGACCACAGGCTAATGGCACAGTGGAGGCGGCTAATAAGTTGATGAAGAAGATCCTATCAAAAATGGTGACCACCTACAGGGACTGGGCTGACAAATTGCCATATGCTCTTTGGGGTTACAGAGCCAGTGTTAGAACACCAACCGGTGAGACTCCTTATGCTTTGGTGTATGGAATGGAAGTAATGTTGCCAGTGGAAATGGAACTCAAGTCACTCAGAGTAGCTTTGGAAGCCCAACTACCAGAAACGGAATGGGCTCAGGCCAGATATGAGTAGTTGGTAGCATTAGATGAAAAGCGGTTGAAGGCACTGGATCACTTGTAGATGTATCAATGCAGAATGGCTAGGGCTTACAATCGAAATGTAAAGTATCCTAGATAGCAGCTGAAGGTCGGGGATCTGGTTCTAAAACAATTAAGGCCTACAAATGTGGACGCCCACCATGTGGTGAAGAAAGTGCTGTCAAAGGGTAGTGTAAGCATCGCGAACATGGACGGGAATGAATTTCCAAATCCTATCAACCAAGACCGCCTGAAGCCTTACTATGTTTGAAAAAAAAGAAGAAGAGTTTGCTAGGTTGAAAACTCGAAAAGGGCGGCCTAGACAAAAATTAAGACACGAGAGAAAATGATCAATCGGAAAATCCGCAGGGGACGACTGGTGACGGATTCTGGTTCCATGTGGAATGTATACCATTTTAGAAACCAACCTTTTCAAATGTATTCATGTTAATTTCATCAATAAAGTGTGATGTTTTGTTTAAATATGCTCGCACGGTTATATCAAATGCATAAACAAGATTATCTTGCTTAAACATCCATTTAAAGAAAGCACTTTGCATTAAATTGGTTAAAAGACTCGCATTATTCAATGATGAAATGTACTAAAATGCTTATAGCTCACAACCTTTTCTTTTCCTTTGAATTCAATCCATCCTTCCTTAGAGCGGTCGAAAATTTTGAAACAGATCAAAAAAAGAGAGAGAGCTCGCTAAGGTGAAAACCGAAAAGGTGCCTTAGGCAAAAGTTAGAGCAGCTCACTGAACTGAAAACCCACGCCGGGCAGTTCAGGCAAAATTTAGAGCATTTCCGAACTCACCACTCCTAGGGATAAAAAGACAAGACATTTTCGTCATTCCCCAGCGGAGACACTTTCATCCTTCAGCGGAGATCCCTTTCACCATTCCCCAGTAGAAAAATCTTCAACTATTCCCCAACAGAATCCTTTGTACTATCCCCAGCAGAACCATCACAAAGAGCATGACCACTTTCTCCGTAGCAGTCATCGGACTTCCCTAATAGCCATTGCATATCCCCGCATATCCCCAGTAGAAGTGCGAGAGTCGCATCACATAACGAATATTCTCCCTAGCTTAGGGCAGTCATAGGCATGATGCCCTTTCCCTAACCGGAGGCACTTTTATTCCCCAGTGGAGATCCCTTTCGCCATTCCTCAACAGAAGCCTTTCCATACTTTCTCTAGCAGAATCACCTGCAATATTCCCCAGCGGAACTATCACAAAGAACGCCACCACTTTCTCCCAGCAAGAACCCTTCCATGATATCTTCCCCGGCAAGAGCATCCATATTACTCTCAGTGGGACCTTTATGAGGGGCGTTTTCATTTCCTCCGCAGTAAGTCATCGCACGTTCCCAATAAGGCTATAGGGATCACATCGCCCAAAAGGCGTACTTCCTCAGCAAAAGACAGTCAGCGTCGTGGCATAATCTCCACGAACATCCCCAACAAGAATGTGAGACACCCGGGTTTGGACACAGCAGGAAACACATCTCTTAGAGTATGCATTCATATGCATCGTCATGCATACATATATATCATGCATAAAGCACTCATCCCCAACTAGTCTTCATTCTTGATAGAAGGGGCAAAAATTTTTGTTCGAAATCTCTCGATCAAGGAATGAAGACTCACTATTTCAAACGTAGGAATTCATCAACCTTGGTCCACCGTGGATACAGATAGATCCGATATTGGCTTACATCAACTTCCCCAGCAGATCCACCTCGGTTAACCTAAACCCGGTATCGGTCCAAATCGGCTTCATTCTAGATCCCCAGTAGATCCACCTCGGGTAACCTAGACCCGGTATCGGTCCAAATCGACTTCATTCTAAATCCCCAGCAGATCCTTGCCTCGGGTAACCTAGACCCAGTATCGGCTTATTTCTCCCCCATCTTTGCCTCGGGTAACCTAGACCCAGTATCGGCTTATTTCACCTCCATCTTTGCCTCGGGAAACCTAGACCCGGTATCGGCTTATTTCCCTCCACCCTTGCCTCGGGTAACCTAGACCCGGTAGCGGCTTATTTCGCCTCCATCTTTACCTCAGGTAACCTAGACCCGGTATCGGCCTATTTCATTTCATCAACTTCTCCCCGGGTAACCTAGACCCGGTATCGGCTTATTTCATCATCAACTTTGCCTCGGGTAACCTAGACCCGGTGTCGGCTTATTCCAACTCATCGTTGCGGCTCTGGTATGTCTTTCTTTCCTTTCGCTTATGGCGCTTTCATTTGCATTCTCAAATTCCCCTCAGATAACCTAAACCTGGTATCGGGTATTGAATTTGATCACGCGAGGGGCAGCTGTAAGCACCGGGTTTTCCCGACCTCTATGATGAGAATTCCTGTGTTACTCGTGGAGCGAACGAACTTGAATCAGACTTGAAAACAATCGAAATATCGCCCGGAGTGTCACAAACATCCTGAAAACCAAGCTATCCGCGATCCGAATTCCCCGGAAATGTCTCTCGAGTGGTTTTTAGGGTTTAGGGTGCACGTCTGGTTTTTGAAATTTTGCCTCAACTCTTGCTAAAGCCACACAGCTCTAGCTTTTAAGCTAGAGCCGGGTAGCTCTAGTGGGTGAGACAAGTTGCTCTGCAAAGCAGAGCAACTTGGCTCAGTAAAATGGGAAATGGGGCAAAATCAGAGATAGCAAGCGGCCATTTAATGTTTGAAATGATGAGGAGAGGAGAGTATAAAAAGAAAGCAAAAATAAATCAAAAAGGGGGTTAGAAATCTTAGGCAGCAAAAACTCACTTTTTCCAAAGGAACAGAGAAAAAAAGAGAAGCAGAGAAAGAGAGGAAGAGAGGCCAAGACATAGAAGCCAAAGGAGAACCCAAAAACACAGAAGCTAAGACCCAAAATCAATTACCAAACATTAGTGACAAGTTGCTTAACCTTTGCTTATTGATTCGGGATCGTTTCGGATTCATTTCGGGTTGCTGCGGATTGCTTCGGTTTTCGGCCGGTTGAGTTCCCAGGAAATATTCCAAGCTTTCAATCCGTTTCTTGATGTTCAAAGCATTAAAACAACACCAAGGTAAACTCTGAGAGGCCTTAAACCTATTTGCATTGTATTTGCTGTGCGTTTTCTTTGTTTCTACGACTTTCGGAAACCGGATTGCCCAAATAGAGCCGGGCTGGTATGTTCATCATGAACATAGCTGCACAGCTGTGTTCATCCCCGGCTCTATTCTGTAAGGGTAAATTTCCGAATCGTCCCAATCGGCCAAAAACAGTCCGTTTTCCATTTTGTGCATTCTGTTGTGATTATTTTCTGCCCAAATCAGCCCAAATCTATCTGTATGTCATAAAATTTTGGTTTTTAAAATTTTGTACATAGGGATATTAGGGTTTTTGGTGTTTCCCAGGTTTATTTTCTGAGTTTCGGGGTTGTTTTATCCGAATCGGATCCATAGTTTAGCATTAATGGACCCCTGAATCCTATAAAATCCCCGAAAAATATTGAAAACAAATAAAATGATATTTTCACAAATGTTTTTGGCGTGTTTATTTCACTTTAAACCCTAGATGGATGTTGAATTTAGGAACCCACATGAACGAAACCCTGGATTACGGGATAACAGACCCATGGAAATTTGCATGCAACCGAGCCAAATGTTTTCCAAAAATTGATTTTCCAGCACAAAAAATTACAGGGCTTTCAAAACAGTTTTCCAGGTCTAACCCGTCCGACCGATCGAGTCGACCCGGTTACCCCCCTAAATGCATGCCCCCGTTTAATAAATTCCCAATTCTATCCTATTTGGGTCCAATCTGTGTGTGCAATATAAATTGTGCTAACCAATTTGTTTTGCAGCATTTATTTTTATTATTTTTATTGTAATTAATAGATTATTATCGTGTAAATTAGGCGGTTGTAATTTTTTTAGATACCCGTGTGCCTAGGCGATTGTAAAGTGAGGACAAGAGTTGTTATCTTTTATTCAATTGGGTTGTATAATTGGCCTCTATTATTTTCTTGTATATTTTTAGATGTATGTTTTACTTTTCTACAATTTATTTTCTGCATTTTGCTTTAGCTTCGGCTGATTAAAATAAACAAAATGGGTTAGATAAAGATAATAAAGTAAATTAAATATGGTAATATAAACTGTAAAGTGAAAGCAAGCTAGTGGTTGAAGTAAGTCACTTACCCGAATCCTAAATCTCTGGATTAGGTACAGTAGTCTGTCCTCGGTAGGGAGCTGTACTGGAATTCCCCGGATGAGCTGATCAGGGAGGCGACTCTGTCATTGATCTTGGGATTTAAGTTTCGAGGTTTTTAAGTTAAAACGGGGAAAATATTTTCTACAAAGGAATTTTTCAAATCAAATTCATGGTTTTTCCTAACTTAAGATAAACAAAACCTGTTTTCCAAAACCCAAAACGTAACGAAAATGTTTTTCACCATTTCGCTTAGCCGCGTTCTGATTTTCCCATTTCGAAAAAGGTCGTCCGCTCACAAATTCAAAAAGCCAAGAAACAATTACACTCTCTAAGCAGGTGTTGAGAAATTTGAGTTAGCCCAAAATGTCTTCAGGCGCTTGTAAAAGCCCAGAAACGGCTAACTATTAGAAATCTCATAACCCAAAGTTAGTATTAAGAGCCTTAAAACTAAAAACTAATCACATTTTTAGAATCAACGAGTCAAAACAAGTAAAGCTGCCAAAAACGGGATCGAGTTTGAGTTTGGCGGTTCAGGTAAAAAATGATTTGAATCGTGCGGCTACTAGCCCACCAAGGCATATGGAATTCAAATTTCAATCCGAATCAAACTCAGTTTGTTTGAATTATTCCTATAAGTAAAGGCTTAATCTGCTCCATTCAAGAGGGATTAGTTTATACACTTGAAAAAAAAATGCAGAGCTCTAAAAATATCAGCTCTAAGCTGATTAATTCCAATAATTATTTTGATCCCGCACGTCGTTTTAACGTGATAAAATGATTTGTTTTCCTCCTTAAACACCTAACCAACCTTTATATATATATATATATATATATATATATATATATATATATTGATGGATTCAGTAAAATCCTCTGGATGATCCGGGTCCGGGTTGCTACGCTGACCGGATCCAATGTTGCTCCTGCAAGATAGAAAAAGGTGAGACACCGGTAACCTCTGGGGTATACTCCGATGCCTAAGTTAGTACGCTCCTGTGTGTTAAAAGTACTTTTTAGGAGAATTGAGAATAGAACTTAGTAATCCCTACCTCATACAGGGTATCCTCCTTTTATAGGAGGGATGGTAGAGTTGGATTGATATTGAAAGAGCTCCACGTGGGTGGTGTTACTGCCCTAGTAAAACACGGGGGTGGATTCCTATTTGGACACCACCTCTTCTCCTAGGATCTCTCCGCGGATCAAGGGAACTTAAATCGAATCTGCTCAGGGGAGGTCGGGATCCGGATGCGGAATGCAGCTTCTTTAGCCGGGTGATGGGATACGGGTCCGGACTACCGGACTGGACCGGGTGTACCGGACCGGATGTCATCAGAAGTCCCCCCCTAAGTCTGAAGTAAACCCTTTAGGGTTTAACACCTAAAACCCTGCCTAGGAACGCGTGCTCACCCACTGTCTGCCACGTACTGTGTAACTGCAGGGACGCGACCCTCGATTTGAATTAAATGCTGCAACCTTTCGATTTCCCACCAGTAGGGTATTTAAGTCGCTGATTTCAGCTCTGGGCGTCATTCTGAGTTTCTAGCATTCTCATTTCTTAAAACCAGTAAGTGCTTTCCTCTTTCTTCTGCTACTTTCTTGTTTTTCTTCTGTTCTTAGTTCTAGGGTGTACTGTTTGTTTGTTATGGGTTCTTTAAGTTATTCGTGGACCGCTAGCACTGCTCCTCGCCCTCTATCCCCTTCTGTGGAGGTGGATTCTGACGCCGCCAGGCTTTCCACATCTGAGTCCTCTGAAAGAACTCGCTCCGCCGGAGAGACCAGTGCACCAGTCTACCTCCCTGAGTCATCTCAGTTGGTCAGGAGTGTCTTAAGGAGAACCCTTACCCCCAGGATATCACAGATGGCCTTAGGCAATGCTTTGATCGTAGATTCGATCCGCTTCTTCAACCCTCTTCAACTCCTCGTAGAGGAAAGGGATGGCCTGCAGAGAAACAATTAGATACAGCCAGAAGGTAAGGGAAAGAGTCTAGGACTTACCGCGTATAACTTGCTCAGGACTCTAGTCTCGATGGTCCGGTTTGACAAAGTCCTCATCCGGGAGGAGTCAGCAGGGAGATACATGCCATTGCTCAGCTCCAGCTGCACTAGAGGGTCAGCAAGACTTGCATCTTTGCCGAACTTCGAAATCAAAACATCCCATGTCGGGCTGTCAGTGTTCACCGGACCCGAAAAGTCAGGTGCTACCTCCGGCGGAACAAAAAGTGAGCATAATCCGGCCCAAAAAAAAAAAAAAAAAAAAAAAAAGAAAATGTGAAGAACGTACCACTCGGACTTTCTTCCCTCTGTCCGACCCGGATGCGGGAGCACCAGACCTCTTCTTATTTCCTGCAGGCTCCGCATTCACGACAGGAGTAGCAGGATCTGGACCGGCCGAATTGATTGCAGGGATCGGAGCAGGTGCGGTAGTAGACGCCTTAGATCCGCTCTTTCGGGCACGCAAGGCTGCAACAGTATCAGCAAGTGACATCCCTGCCACAGAGGAAAAATACAAAAATAAGTAAATAAATACCTCGGCCCTCTAAGGGATCATTAAAGAACACAGGGAGACCGGTCTGGTCATCAAGCGCTGCCAGAGGCAACCCTTGACGGTAAGCTCTTGTGGCATACTGCAGCTTCCAATACTGAGTCGGGACCGCCGTCAGCAGATCGAGGTGGGCCTATTCCTAGGGCGAGAGCTTATCCTTCTCCCCCCGCATCTCGCTCGCAGGCCGGAAAGACCAGGCGGTGGGGAATGTTGGCACCTTTTCCTTCAACTTAATGAAGAAAAATAGACCCTTGAACCCCTTTACCGAAGAAGTGCGGCCAGAAAAAAACCAGAAGAGAGGCCCGTTAGCCATTGTTAGATGGTCGCTATTGGTGTTTTGGAGAACCGGAGTGGCGATATGCCGGAAGAGAGCACCGGTCAGTTGGATGCTGAGGTTACAGCACAACCAATATGTGGCGCACACGTCCTCCATCACATTCGGGTGCAACTGGGCCGGACATACCCCGTACCGGTTCAGGATAGAGCAAATCCCTTCCGGGAGCGGATAGGTGAACCCGCCCACTACGTGGTGAAGGTAGATGGAGAAATAGCCGGGCAGCGGATGATGAACCCTCTGGCTGGAAGCAGGGATGAGACACTCGCAGGCTTCTAACCAGGGGTAATCAGAAGCCAACTGATTTATCTCACGGAAAGCAATGGAAGAGGCCATCTGTGATATCCTGGGGGTAAGGGTTCTCCCTGAGGCACTCCTGACCAACTGAGATGACTCAGGGAGGTAGACTGGTGCACTGGTCTCTCCGGCAGAACAAGTTCTTTCACAGGACTTAGATGTGGAAAGCCTGGCGGCGTCAGAATCCACCTCCACAGAAGGGGATAGAGGGCGAGGAGCAGTGCTAGCGGTCCACGAATAACACGAAGAACCCATAACAAACAAACAGTACACCCTAGAGCTAAGAACAGAAGAAAAACAGGAAAGTAGCAGAAGAAAGAGGAAAGCACTTACTGGTTTTAAGAAATGAGAATGCTAGAAACTCAGAATGACGCCCAAAGCTGAAATCAGCGACTTAAATACCCTGCTGGTGGGAAATCGAAAGGTTGCAGCATTTAAGTCAAATCGAGGGTCGCGTCCCTGCAGCTACACAGTACGTAGCAGACAGTGGGTGAGCACGCGTTCCTAGGCAGGGTTTTAGGTGTTAAACCCTAAAGGGTTTACTTCAGACTTAAGGGGGGACTTCTGA
The DNA here is from genome assembly GCA_039660915.1 of Euphorbia tirucalli. NCBI lineage: Eukaryota > Viridiplantae > Streptophyta > Magnoliopsida > Malpighiales > Euphorbiaceae > Euphorbia > Euphorbia tirucalli. The sequence goes on along the minus strand of CM077635.1, from coordinate 13,219,906 downwards.
TGACATTCAGTCCGGTACACCCGGTCCAGTCCGGTAGTCCGGACCCCGTATCCCATCACCCGGCTAAAGAAGCAGCATTCCGCATCCGGATCCCGACCTCCCTTAAGCAAATTCGATTTAAGTTCCCTTGATCCGTGGAGAGATCCTAGGAGATGAGGTGGTGTCCAAATAGGAATCCACCCCCGTGTTTTACTAGGGCAGGAACACCACCCACTTGGAGCTCTTTCAATATCAATCCAACTCTACCATCCCTCCTATAAAAGGAGGATACCCTGTACGAGGTAGGGATTACTAAATTCTATTCTCAATTCTCCTAAAAAGTACTTTTAACACACAGGAGTGTACTAACTTAGGCATCGGAGTATACCCCAGAGGTTACCGGTGTCTCACCATTTTCTGTCTTGCAGGAGCAACATTGGATCCGGTCAGAGTAGCAACCCGGACCCGGATCATCCAGAGGATTTTATTGAATCCATCATTTGGTGCGGTGAGAGTGGACGAATAATCATGAATCCAAGTTCCGCTAACATGACTTCAGACACTTTGGGAGATTCTCTTGCGACCACAACTCCACAAGCGACGTTGAACTCATCCATATCTCCCCAGGCAGCAGTAATCAATCGAATAGCCAGCAACCTGAGTCCCGCCGATGCCAGAGATCTGAGGCAGGCGTTTCTTTAGATCCAAAATCATGGCATGGTTGGACCAACCATCAGTAGCAGCACATCCCCTTTGATCACAGGAGTTGACAGCTTGGGAATGGGAGTAGCTCGGAACCTCTTCCCACTACCAAAGTACACTAGGGCCCCTCTAATCACAAACCCAGCATACGTTTTTTCAAAAGACACCAGGCAGATGAATCAGCCTAACACCATCTTCCCTGGATTTGGGGATCCCACAGCCCAACATACGACGTTCGGGGTGCCACTGGCTCCAATGATGTCACAGGCCAGGCTACCCAGCTTCCAGGCCCTAGTCCAGACACCTCCGCCTAGCTATCATCCTACCCACGGGTACATGTTGGGCCCACCCCCAGCACAAGCAGCAACACCTACACCAAAAGGAGCAGACGACCCAAAGATGATGGCGTTGTTCAAACACTACTTTTCCCGATTCTCAGTGCCCATACAAGAGCCTCTACTAGAAAGTGGAGGATCCTGCTTCACCAACCGGATCCTGAGCATACCATGTGACCCCAAATTCAAACAGTTAAACTTTGAGAACTATAATGGGAAAACAGACCCCTACGTCCATTCCAGAAACTACAAGAACAGAATGGAGATAGCTGGGGCCAACGAGGGTCTGATGTGCAAATTATTCTCATCAACGCTGGTGGGTCCGGCTTCCTATTGGTTCGAGACACTAGAACCGGCCTTGATTAACAGTTGGGAACAGCTCCGGGAGCAATTCTGCACCAAGTTCTATGGTTCGGTCCCCACCGGAACAACCAGTAGAACCCTACACGACGTGAAACAGAAGTAAGGAGAGTCCCTCCTAGAGTTTGTGGACAGATTCAACCTAGCAACAGTGGAGATTCGGAGATTGGATTTCAACACGGCGCTAGAGGCACTGATCGCCAACACAACTAACGAGAGGCTAAGGGCCGACCTGGTCTTAAGGAGGCCCCAAAATGTAACACAGATGATCTCAATGGCAAAAACATTCATAGAACTAGATGAAGTGGGTGCGCCAACCCGGCACCATAAGGATGTCGAGAGGAGATCAGAGGATAGGCGCCCCAGGAGGGACAGAAGGGAGAGAAGGGACCACAGAAAACCGAGAGAATTCACACCCCTTAACAGGCCACTAGGCGAGGTTCTAGTGGCGGTCGACAAGGAGGGTACCACCAGAAGAACCTATCCTACACGGAAGCTATAAGAGGACAGATCATGGGAGAGGATGAGAAGGCATTCTGTAGATACCACCACGTGAACGGCCACGACACGGATGACTGTAAGCGGCTGGCGGAGGACATCAAGAAACTGATCAAGAAGGGCAAACTACGAAAGTTTGTGGAGAGGAAAGGCAAGGAGGAATCAAAAAGACCTACTGATGAAGACTGTTAACCGGCCAAAAGAACGAAAGGAGTGGTCATGGTAATAGCAGGAGGAGATCCGTCGGCTAAAAAGATCAAAAGGAAAGCCAAAAGAGATGCTAAGCCTAACCCTCCCCTCTCGGAGAACAGAATAGCACCGGGTCACACAGACACCCTGGTCATGGAAGCAGAGATCGAAGGTTACTTGGTCAAACATATCTTGGTGGACACGGGAAGCTCGACGAACATCATCACCAGACATGCAATAGAAAAGCTGAGAGTTGCGCCCAGTAGAATCGATCCGGTTCACGCCCCACTAGTCGGCCTCAGTGGACACACTGTTCTGGTAACAGGTCAGGTAGCGTTGGATATGGAGATAGGAGATGAGAAACACGTATGGAGGACAAAAGCCGACTTCACCATAATAGACTCTCCTTTGGCATACAACGCCATACTAGGTTGACCACTTCTCTCCGAATCAGAGGCCGTCTTATCAATCCGGTATCTGACACTGCAAATACCTACCGCCTCCGATGGGGGATAGCTAGAGGAAGCCAGCAGATCGCTCAAAGAACATACCTCGCTTCCTTACAGCCAGAGAGGAACCCGGAGGAAGAAGAAAGGAAGACAGAGGCGGTGGACAAACTTGAAACGCTAACAGTCGCTTCAGACAGAAACGTGTGGATATCCCAAGAGCTAGATAGTGGCATTAAAGAGCAGATTATACAAGTAATAAAAGAGGAGTAGAACACTTTCGCCTGGAAAATTAGTGACATAGAAGGGGTACCATCAGAGATAATAAAACACTCACTCAATGTAGATTCGGAAGCAACCCCAGTAGTACAGAAGAGGCGAAGATATGCACCGGAAAGGCAGAGGGCAATCGAGGAAGAGATCCAGAGATTACTCGACGTAGGACACATCCGGGAAGTTCAATACCCCAAATGGCTGGCGAACATAGTGATGGTGAAGAAGGCAAGTGGAAAGTGGCACATGTGCGTCGATTTCACCGACCTCAACAAAGCATGTCCGAAAGACAGCTACCCACTGCCCAACATTGATCAGCTGGTGGACTCGACGGCTGGTTACGCCATATATTCATGCCTGGACGCAGCATCCGGATATCACCAGATACCCATGGACCCGGTGGACCAAGAGAAAACCTCTTTCATTACGCACAAAGGGACATACTGTTACCAGGTCATACCCTTCGGATTAAAAAATGCGGGTGCTACTTACCAAAGGTTGGTGAATTGTATGTTCAGAGAGTTGATTGGGAGAACGGTCGAAGTGTACATGGATGACATGATTGTCAAGAGCCGGACCATGAATGACCACCCCAGAGATCTAAGGGAGGCATTTGCCATCCTCCATAAGTACAGACTTAAGCTGAATCCGAAAAAATGTATATTCGGAGTACAAGGCGGCAAATTCCTGGGATTCATGATCTCACAAAGAGGGATTGAAGCAAACCCGGAGAAGATAAAGGCCGTACTAGAAATGGCTCCACCCAAGACCCTCAACGACATTCAGAAACTAAATGGAAGGGTCACAGCCCTAGGAAGGTTCATCTCGTTCTCGGCAAAAAGATGCATGCCGTTTTACAAAGCACTCAAAAAAGGGCAGGCCTTCAAGTGGGACAAGGAATGCCACGAGACGTTTGACCAATTGAAGAAGTTCCTCACATCACCCCCGCTGCTGAGTAGACCGGTACCGGGAGAAAAATTGTATGTATACTTGGCAGCTGTAGAGGAAGCAGTCGGATCGGTTCTAGTAAGAGAAGAGGACGGGCAACAATATCCGGTGTATTACACCAACAAGGTACTACGAGGGGCGGAGGCAAGATACCCCAACATTGAGAAAATGGCACTGGCCCTGCTCTCGGCATCCAACAGATTAAGGCCCTACTTCCAGGCACATACCATCATCGTTAGAACCGGTTTCCCACTCAGAAAGGTGCTGCAATGGCCCGAAACATCTGGGAGATTGGCGGAATGGGCGATACACCTGGGGGAATTTGACATCAGATTCGAGCCTAGGCAAACTTTGAAAGCTCAAATCCTAGCAGACTTCGTAACAGAGTTCAAGGATCTTGAGCACAACTCAACACCTCCATCTGAAGAATGGGACGTCTTTGTGGACGGAGCGTCGTCAAAAGAAGGGGCCGGAGCAGGCGTATACATCAAAGGACCAAACCGGATCCGACTCCACTATGCAGTGAAGTTGGACTTCCCAACAACGAATAATGCAGCTGAATACGAAGCGATGATCAAAGGCCTAGAGCTGATCAAAGAGATAGGGCCAGACAGAGTCCGGATACTCAGTGACTCTAGATTGGTGTCCAACCAGATAAACAAACACTTTGAAGTCCGAGACCCAGCCATGAAAGGATATTTGGACACTGTCCGGAGATTGCTGAAACAGATTGAGGCGCAGGGAACAGTATGGAAGATCGAAAACATACCTCGGGAAGCCAACAACCTAGCAGATGAACTCGCTAAAGCTGCCTCTAGCAAAGAAGAGTGGCAACATCTGCACTGTTCGTACAAAGTGCAGTCTCATCCCAACATTGAGAAAAACGAAGCCCTGACGGTAGACCACCATGGAACATGCTGGATTACACCCATCATGGACTTCCTAAAGGAGGGAAAATTACCGGCTGATGAACCAACGGCTCACCGAATCTCGAGGAAGTCTTCTAGGTATGCTATCATAGATAGACAGCTTTACCGCAAGTCTTTTAGTCGCCCTTGGATGAAATGTATCTCGCTGGAAGAAGGCAACTATGTTTTGGGAGAACTCCACGAGGGGATCTGTGGGTCATATCAGGCCGCCCTAACCATACTCCGCAGAGCAATGCTCATGGGATACTACTGGGAAACAATGAAAGAAGACGCAGAGGCCTACATCTATGCTTGCCACCAATGCCAGGTACACGCCAAGAAAACCAACGAACCACCAGCGGAGCAACAGCCAATCCTAATGGCTTGGCCTTTTTCAACATGGGGGATCGACCTTGTGGGTCCGATGCCGGAAGCAAGCAGACGGAGGAAGTGGATAATCGTAGCGGTTGACCACTTCACCAAATGGGTGGAAGCAGAAGCCCTCTCTACCATCACCCCTGAGAAAGTGATTTCCTTTGTGAAGGAATACATCTTGGGAAGATTCGGCATACCGAATACCGTCATCACGGACAATGGGACTCAGTTCACCTCCAGAAAATTCAAAGAATTCTGTGAAAGCTTCCGCATCACACATAAGTGTAGCTCGGTTGCCCACCCGCAGAGTGATGGCATGATAGAGGTTACCAACCGCACCATATGCGACGGCATCAAAAAGAGATTGGAGGGGCACAAAGGAGCATGGGCAGACGAACTAAACAGCGTACTATGGGCGTACAGAACCACCCCGAGATGGGCCACAGGGGAAACCCCCTTCGCCCTAACGTACGGTACCGAAGCAGTAATCCCGGTAGAAATAGACTCTCCTAGTGACAGGGTGACGTACTACAGCGAAGCCCAGAATGACATCAACTTGTGCTTTCACTTGGACTCACTAGAGGAAAGGAGGGAGAGGGCCTTCGTCCTCATGGCGGCATACAAAAATAAAATCGCTCGGTACCATGACAAGAAAGTAAAGGCGATAGCCTTCCAGCCGGGAGATCTTGTATTGCGAGACGCGGAGGCCTCACAAGCTAGAGAAGGCAAACGTACAAACTATGCCACATGGATGGAAGAGACATTCCACGCACATGGAACTCTAGAGCACTTAGGAAATACTACCAATAGAGCATGTGCACTCTTTTTCCCTCGGTAGCGGTTTTTTCCCACAGGGTTTTCCCTACTGAGGTTTTTAACGAGGCAACTATAGCTGTAGTGCTGTAACTTTATATTTAATGGAGATTCGCTTTCGAATACATCTTTTTATGCCTAACCAGCCTTTTTATTATTCGCTTTCAAATATTTCTTTAAGGTGTTTGGCCATTTTTATTTGCTTTTGAATAAGTGTATGCTCGACCTTTTCATTCGCTTTCGATAAAATTGAAGTCCTGGGTAAACATTCGATTCCGAACTTAGACCCGGCTTTAAAGGGACAGCCATAAACAGATGCGCTAAGTCTGCATTCAAACACAAAAAAAGAGAAAAATTGAACCGCATCGAAAAAATTCTTATTTCATTAAATCCCCGTAATGGGAAATGTGTACATTTACAAAGTATCAATCCCTATTCTGATCGCCGGACCCCTCAGCTAGTCCCTCTTCAAGCACTGAGGCGGTTGGAAGGACATCATCTTCCTTATCTGGGAGATCGGCCTTATCAGGGAAGTCCACTTCTATGTCCCCGAAAGCAACATTCGGGTAGACTTCAGAGCACTTTTGAATGATACGGTCCCCATACAGTAGGGCAAGGCGCCTGTAGGTAAGGGTCCTTTCCTTCAACTTCTCCTCCGCTGCCAATCGGTCACTTTCGCGGGACTTCCTCTCCTGCTCAAGGGCCACCTCGGCTAGTTCAAGAGAACGCTTAAGGGTCGCATTCTCGGCAGCCACAGCATCAAGCGTCTTCTTTTGCTGTTCAGCCTTCGCCAAGCCCTCTTCCAACTTCTTTCTCTCTAGAGCACCGGCAATGCTCTGATCGTAGATTCGATCCGCTTCTTCAACCTACTTCAACTCCTCGTAGAGGAAAAGGATGGCCTGCAGAGAAACAATTAGATACAGCTAGAAGGTAAGGGAAAGAGTCTAGGACTTACCGTGTATAACTTGCTCAAGACTCTAGTCCCGATGGTCCGGTTTGACAAAGTCCTCATCCGGGAGGAGTCAGCAGGGAGATACATGCCATTGCTCAGCTCCAGCTGCACTAGAGGGTTAGCAAGACTTGCATCTTTGCCGAACATCGAAATCAAAACATCCCGTATCAGGCTGTCAGTGTTCACCGGACCCGAAAAGTCAGGTGCTACCTCCTGCGGAACAAAAAGTGAGCATAATCCGGCCCAAAAAAAAAAAGAAAATGTGAAGAACGTACCACTCGGACTTTCTTCCCTCTGTCCGACCCGGATGCGGGAGCACTATACCTCTTCTTATTTCCTACAAGCTCCGCATTCACGACAAGAGTAGCAGGATCTGAACCGGCCGAATTGATTGCAGGGACCGGAGCAGGTGCGGCAGTAGACTCCTTAGATCTGCTCTTTCGGGCACGCAAGGTTGCAACAGTATCAGCAAATGACATCCCTGCCATAGAGGGAAATACAAAAATAAGTAAATAAATACCTCGGCCCTCTAAGGGATCATTAAAGAACACAGGGAGACCGGTCTGGTCATCAAGCGCTGCCAGAGGCAACCCTTGACGGTAAGCTCTTGTGGCATACTACAGCTTCTAATACTGAGTCGGGACCGCCGTCAGCAGATCGAGGTGGGCCTATTCATAGGGCGAGAGCTTATCCTTCTCCCCCCGCATCTCGCTCGCAAGCCGGAAAGACCAGGCGGTGGGGAATATTGGCACCTTTTCCTTCAACTTAATGAAGAAAAATAGACCCTTGAACCCCTTTACCGAAGAAGTGCGGCCAGAAAAAAACCAGAAGAGAGGCCCGTTAGCCATTGTTAGATGGTCGCTATTGGTGTTTCGGAGAACCGGAGTGGCGATATGCCGGAAGAGAGCACCGGTCAGTTGGATGCTGAGGTTACAGCACAACCAATATATGGCGCACACGTCCTCCATCACATTCGGGTGCAACTGGGCCGGACATACCCCGTACCGGTTCAGGATAGAGCAAATCCCTTCCGGGAGCGGATAGGTGAACCCGCCCACTACGTGGTGAAGGTAGATGGAGAAATAGCCGGGCAGCGGATGATGAACCCTCTGGCTGGAAGCAGGGATGAGACACTCGCAGGCTTCTAACCAGGGGTAATCAGAAGCCAACTGATTTATCTCACGGAAAGCAATGGAAGAGGCCATCTGTGATATCCTGGGGGTAAGGGTTCTCCCTGAGGCACTCCTGACCAACTGAGATGACTCAGGGAGGTAGACTGGTGCACTGGTCTCTCCGTCGGAGCGAGTTCTTTCAGAGGACTCAGATGTGGAAAGCCTTGCGGCGTCAGAATCCACCTTCACAGAAGGGGATAGAGGGCGAGGAGCAGTGCTAGCGGTCCACGAATAACTCGAAGAACCCATAACAAACAAACAGTACACCCTAGAACTAAGAACAGAAGAAAAACAGGAAAGTAGCAGAAGAAAGAGGAAAGCACTTACTGGTTTTAAGAAATGAGAATGCTAGAAACTCAGAATGACGCCCAGAGCTAAAATCAGCGACTTAAATACCCTGCTGGTGGGAAATCAAAAGGTTGCAGCATTTAAGTCAAATCGAGGGTCGTGTCCCTGCAGCTACACAGTACGTGGCAGACAGTGGGTGAGCACGTGTTCCTGGGCAGGGTTTTAGGTGTTAAACCCTAAAGGGTTTACTTCAGACTTAGGGGGGGACTTCTGATGACATCCGGTCCTGTACACCCGGTCCAGTCCGGTAGTCCGGACCCGTATCCTATCACCCGGCTAAAGAAGCCGCATTCCGCATCCGGATCCCGACCTCCCCTGAGCAGATTCGATTTAAGTTCCCTTGATCCGCGGAGAGATCCTAGGAGAAGAGGTGGTGTCCAAATAGGAATCCACCCCCGTGTTTTACTAGGGCAGGAGGGTACCCTGTATGAGGTAGGGATTACTAAATTCTATTCTCAATTATCCTAAAAAGTACTTTTAACACACAGGAGCGTACTAACTTAGGCATCAGAGTATACCCCAGAGGTTACCGGTGTCTCACCGTTTTCTGTCTTGCAGGAGCAACATTGGATCCGGTCAGAGTAGCAACCCGGACCCGGATCATCCAGAGGATTTTACTGAATCCATCATATATTAAATCATCAATAATATTTAATATCAGAATAATTAACCTTTATCATTGAGTTTCGACGATCCGGTGTGGAAATTTTCTAATTTTATATGTGTTTTGGGACCTGGTATGCATATACAGAAGGCATTTTCGCTTACATGAACTTCAATACACCTCTGGTTAAAAGCATGCTTCAAGAGGTAAATTCTAAGGGGTCTTAAAATCCTTTTAAATTAGTTCCATTTGGTTTTAAATGGTCTAGAGTTTTGCGATGGATTTTTAACAGAATTGACAAATTAGTGATCAATCTTATTTTTTCACATCTTTTCCGTTCTTTATCTGATTTCCATTCTGTTTATTGAGTTCTCTTTCTTATGACTTTTACAATCTTTTTATGCCTCTAGAAATTATAAGTCATGATTTTCTTTTTCTTTTAATTTTATTTGTATTTATTTTTTGATTATTTGTTTATTTAATTGCCACTTCAACTTTAGATTTGATTTTTAAGCAAGGATTTAGGAAATGCTATAACCGTTAGGGGAATTTTAGAATCTTTCTAGATTCCCGAAAATTCCGAGTTATGTTTAATTTACTTGTTTTATGACTTTTATTTATTTATTTATTGCTTTTCTACTATTTATTTGCTTAATTAAAATTTTTTCATGCTAAATTTAGTAAATTGCTATCATATTATGTAATCAAATGTTTTAAAACTTGATTAAGATTATTAATTTGATTTATTTAAATTCATTGAGTTAATCTTAATTCTGGATTATTCTATTACGTTTCATTAATCACAATTGGTTTGGGTATTCGGTTTAGAATTAGTACAAAATTAAATATTAAATTAATGGATTGAATTATGTCAAATAATATTCTAATCATGTCTAATTCCCATATCACACCCCTATTTTGAGTCTCTAAATCTGTCTTGTATGAGTCCTATGTGTTTATTTTGTTGTTTAATGGTGTGATGTGTGATTTGCACACGTACGCAAGATGGGTTCCAATACTCTTAACCCGTTGTACGAAAGACGAGCTAGCCTCGCACAATCCTAATTGTTGTTGTTTTACATGTTTATTTAATTTTTCGATTATATTGTTCATCATGTAAATCCCCTTTTTAATGGATGTCTCATTCCCCTATTTTTCAAATGTTGTAATAATTTAAGTAGGATTATTTGTATATTCGACATGTTATGTATTACCTCTTCTATGATATTAACTAATAAAAGCTTGCGAAACTTACGGTATCAACTAATTAAGAATACAAAATAAACCAATTCATCAAAACATAAAGGGCTAGTTAATGTATTGAATAAGTAGATGTTTTTCCATGAACCTAATCTCTAAAATAAGGTGTAGTTTTCATCTTGATATCACTATACCTTCATGGGTATTTGATTCTAGGTGGGAACTATCTTATTTTCCTTTTTGGATAATAAAATGCTTCATATTGCCACTCAATGATGTAGTCAAATTTACCAATTTAAGCGTGAGCAAAAACCTCATGCCACTCATAACTGCCAAGTGGCTTGATAGTTTGACGCACACCAAATCATTGTTGTATGCATGGCTATCGAATATATATGTCATAATAAAAAATACACTAGAATTTATTAATCTAATCAAGATTTTTTTTAAGAAGTCTGATCAAAATTTATCCTTTCATTATTTATATCTTTGTGTTGAATCTTTGGTGTTTTAATTTGAACAATTTTGATGACTTCCATGAGCGAAAACGGAAGCTTCTCCAATTTCAAGCAACATTTTCTTAAAATAGAAGCAAATTGAATGAAAAAGTCATAATTAACTTTAGTTAGGTTTCAAAGATTAAGAACTCATAAATTCATGAGCAACCCAAACCATATCTCCCTTCCATAAGAAGTAAAGCTTCGTAGACTCGACAATTTGCTCCCTTTATCACATTGAATTCGAGTTCAACAATGGGTCTTATCGTTTGATCTTTGCATCAATATGAATGTGATAACTAATATGTTTTCCAGTCTCCGATCAATGTCATACCCTTATAATAAAGGGGATTTCATCTTTCCGCAGATGACTCCAGTCACTAGGTCTAATTGCTTGGGTTCTCTTTGAAATTTTGCAAGAAGCACTTCACAAATTGAATGAGGGAAAATGGAAAGGTAAAGAATGGAGAAACAAAGAGAGAGAAGGATGAGTAAAGAGGGAGTACCAGGTGTGGGTAGGAAGAAGATGATAGGAGAGAGGAAAGGGTCAATGAGAGAAAATAATTAATTCTTTTATTTATTTTAAATTGTTTTTTCAACAACATATACCCTTAATACGTTGCATTTTTTTCTAACATCCACTCTCCATGACACGTAGGATTTAGGGGGCTAATTGGTCATTATAAGTAACTTTAGCGGGTTAGTGGGTCGTTCTTAAAGTTAAGGGGGCATCCAGGCATTTTGTGCTAAGTTGAAGAGGGTCTAGATGTATTCGACCTTTATCTTTCTTAGCAATTGCACTTAATCAATTTATGAACAAAATATTAAATCCATAGATTTATAATCTTATATAAATTGCTTTTTAATAAATTAAAATAGAATTTATCTACCCTAAATGAAGTATAACAATCAACTAATTATAACAATATTTAAAAAATATATCATGTACAAGTAATCGTAAAGCAATTAATTAATCTATTTATCAATGAATGAGAACATATTAATTTAATAGTTGATTGGAATCAAAGAGATTCAATATGCAAAAGAAAGCAAAAAAAAAAAAGTTAGAAAAATGATTATAGAATATTGTGGTGTGGGGTGAGAGGAGAAATGAGACAACTATTGGTATTGGTGAAAAAATTAACAATTTAGTTTGTTTTTCTTTTTCAACTAAGAAAAACCTTACCCGTTTACTTAATAATAATATGATAAAACAAATAAGCCCATCCAAAAAACTTGGGCCGATGTGAGCAGCGCGAACAGGAATCGGGAATACCGACTTTGGTTCCACCTGAATTTATTTTCGAGGCAGGAAGCATAAAATGCCTCCTCGAAGCTCGTTTAACGGGCGAGACTTAGTTAAACATTAACATTTTTTATATCTAATTAGTGTGGAGTCTCCACCCAAGATCAATACCCAGGAAGGTACAACGATTTATGAATGATTACTACACCCTATTCAAGTTTTAATCCGTGGACAACTACTTAATTATTATTCACTTAATTCTTTTAAAAATTTAGGTTAAATTGGTCTATATTATATATCTAAGCCATTTACACCCTAATATTGCCTTTTCGTGTTTCATGCATTATTTAAGTGGTCATAAAATGCAGGTAGGTAATAAACAAAGCAAATAAAGTCCTACTTAAAATTATTACAACCTTTCAAGAGAGGGAATACATAATAAAAAGAAGGCCTAATATATCCGATACCCCCTGAACTTGGCTCCAAATGCCAAATGGCACTCTGAACTTTGAGAACGTCCAAGTTGCCCCCCTGAACTTGGGTAACTCGACCCAATTTGCCCCTTCAAATGTAACGTGGCAGGAGAGTGTGTGTTAGCGCTTGATAGCTTAATAAAACTAATAAAAAAATATTAAAAACTAAAAAGAAAATTAATAAAAACCCACTTGATTCAAAAAAAGAAATTTATCAAATTGGAACCAAATTTGACAACACCCAAAAAACCTAACTCATCTTTCTCTTCTTGGAGTCTGTCTACTTTGACTAGTGCCACCTCTTCGTCGTTGCTGTGCCTTCATCGCCGGTCGTCATGTCTTCCGTCCTATTCATTGTCTCTATCTTGGTTATGGAATTTATTTTTTTTTATTTTTGTTTTTGAAAAGTAAATCTAAAATAGGAGTTTGTGAAACCTTAAACAAAATAATGATTTGGGGTTTTTCTTTTTTTTTTCTTTTTTTTTTTTTTTTGATATTTTAACCTATTTTAATGATTTGGGGCTTTGATGGTTTAAGTTTTGATGATTTGATATTTGTATTGATTTGAGAAAAGGAAAAAGATGGTGTTATTGAAAGAAGAAAAGAAGAAATGGACTTTTTTTTGAAATTGTGTAAGGGTTGTTTTGAAATTTTTGCAACAAGGCGCCACGTGTCCAATTTTGATTGGGTTGAGTTTTCAAATTTGACACGTGGCGGCACGTGGAACACACTCTTCCTTAGTTGTTTTGGTTTTGTCAAATCCAAGGGGCAAATTGGGTCGGTTTAGCCATTCAGGGAGCAAATTAGACGTTCTTGAAGTTTAGGGTGCCATTTGGCTTTTGGAGCCAAATTCGGGGGGTATTGGATGTATTAGGCCTAAAGAGAATTAGGGAATTACAACTTGAGTCATTCATTTGTAAATAAATGCATAAAATAGATAAAAGCACATTGTGCAAAACAATACATGGTTAGTGGCTTGTGTGAGTCTTGCTCATCTTTCGCATAATCGTGCTAAGGGCATGTAAGCCCATCATGCATACATGATGCATTTGGCACATAGGACTCAAGTTAAGATAGATATGGAAAGAAAAGATTCGAGGAGTGATTGAGGAGATATTGATGTTTAGGGAATCAATTAGAGAGATTATAGTATCCGCTTGGTACGCTTCCCAGGATCCATATTTGACCACGACGGAATTTGGGATAACACACCTCGACAATACATAATCAATCTAATAGACTCATATCAATATTTACATGCATATCATATTGTTGGAAATGCTCTAGTCCCAAGGCATTGGTCCTCGTGTTTGTATAATACATTTGTACATTAATGTGAACTTTATGTATTATATAATTTGTGTCAAGAGATAAAGGCATTAATCTATTTATTATATGTCTTGTGCTATATTTTAAATAGAGTATCCAATGGACATATCCATATCCATGTTGTCAAGTGTCATGCACTTGGCAGTAAGACTATGGATAGGGAAAACGATATGGCCATAAAATCATCCGTAGTCTGTTCCAATCATGGGAATGAATGGAACTAAAGACTATCATTATCCCGGTTGTATGGCAGTGTCTTACCGGTCATAGAAAATGGGATGTCAAGCAGGTTAATGGGTACATGCAAAAAGGGCATGGTACTGGATCGATCCACTTAACGGGAATCTACATGGTATAGTATCACAAATGATTCTCGTGTAGTACTTGTATAAGTCCTTTGACCAAACCATATGATGGTGCTGCATGTGAAGTGGCACACTTTGGTGTACGCCTAACGGGCCTGTAAAAGAGTGCCAAGTATGGGTACGTTCGGGTGTCTCAGTGAGCATGGCAGTGCTATGGATATGCAGAAGGGAATGTCACTTAGTAATTTACTGAGACGATATCACCGGCCTCTTGATGAATGTTATTGATAAGAGTGTGGCCACACCCAAACAAGATTGGATCTTGTTTGTGAGCATCAGTTCATTCGGGATCAAGTAAATGTCTGGACACATACAGAGGGTGATCAACCATGCCTTTGTGTTGGACACCGATATCAGTGACATGGGACATACAAGTTCAAACTATAGGGTTACGGTGACAGTTTGACTGCTATCTCCATTTTAATTGGTGGCTACAGTGGCTTGCTAGAGATCACCTATAGTCTGTGGGCCTTGGCCCACTGCCAACATAAAGACGGGCGGATCATACACATTGAACGTCTAGACTTTAACTAGTCGGATTAAGTGTGTACGTGGAGTATACACGTTTGAAGAGAGAGAGATTTATTAATTACATCATATAGATCAATTGGATTGATCAAAATAATATAATTAGTATTTATTTTGGCATTCTCTTAATTAATTCAATGAATTAATTTATGAGATTATTTCCATGGTGGAAATGATTATACATGTATAGGCTTACATGTATCTCATTTTATGTGTGTCTAATTTAATCCATTGATTAAATTAATAGGTCAAATGAATTTTAATTCAAATGTCTGTAATATATTATATGGTATAATATATTGGCATACATGTTAAATTAAAGTTGCATTTGAATTTAATTACATCAATGGAATTAAAATTGGGCTTGGGCTTTAAAAATGAAAGCCCACATATTATGAAGTGTTGGCCGAAATTTTGGTGGGATTATGGCTTGAAGGATGAGTCATTTTGTTGGACAAAATGTGATGATGAATAAGGTGAGTCATGGATGACTTTTGGTTGCAAAGTTGAACTCTGCATCTTTAGATATTTTTTTGTCATTATAATGGTAAGAATGATGAAAATAAATATCCCATGCATTCATCACTCTTGCCGAATTATGGATGGATGGCATGAGTCATCTTTTTAACTTTGAGTAGGAAAGTCTTTAAGATAAAGAAGAAGAAAGGGTGATGGTGAGTCACCATGATGAGTCTTGGTATTGACTCATTTTAACGCAAAGTTGGACTTTGCTCTTTCAATCATCATTACCTTTCTTTGATTGATATCTTGATGACTCATTCACTCCATTTTTTTTGGCCGTGTATTTACATTCTTTTGGAAAGAATGTTTTGCCCACTTTTTTTGCATTTTGTTTCTTTTGGAGAGAAACAAGTGTGTGAGAGAGAGAAATTGCTTTATTTCTTTTGGAAAGAAATATTTTGGACTGCCATCACTTTGAGCTTGGCCGCCCCTTTTGTTCTATCTTTCTCCCTCTCTTCTTTGATCGTCCGAGTCGTTAGCACGGGTTTCGGTCCGAGAGCCATTCATGTACACATCGGTGGAGGAAATCTACACTTGATTTCTGCAATCTGCATCCGTCTCTTAATAAGACTTTGTGGTAAGTTTTTTATACTTCCTCTTTATGCTTTTAGTTTTTGATTTCCACATCTTAAGCTCCTGGGACCGGATTCGAGGAAATCGACACGTATTTCTGCTTTTATCAATCGGTTTCCAGTGACTAATCCCAACACATAATGTATCAAATTTAATTACAAGGTTAAAATGATTTACAGATGCACACTATTGGCGAAAACATGTTTTATTTGAGAAAACCGTAAATCCTAACTCCACCAACATCTAATCCATGTTTTAATTTAATATAAAAAAAATATAACATTATTATGCAATTACAGAATCATATAAAAAAAATAAACATAAACAAAGAGGAATTTAAGGTGATTTGGGACAAATCAGGCCGAGCAAATGTTTTGTTAGCAAAGAATAGAGAAATAGAGTCGCACGAACGTTCAAGTCAAAACTGGGTGATTCCAGTTGCATTAGAACCATGAGTTTGAGCCTCTTTTTTTCAGAAGACTTCTTGGATGAATTCTCGAAGAATGGAGAAATTTGGGTTTCAATGAAACCCGCAGATGTTTAGTGTGCAATCGGCGCACTGTGTGCATGCTTGACACGATTTTGGCCATAACTTTTCCATTTTAGGTCAAAGTCAAGAGATTCTACGTGCATTGGAATCATGAGATCAAGGAAGTTGTTACAACATATGAATTTTAATGAGGAAATTTAGACAACCAAGAATGCCAATTTGGGCTTAGACCGAAACCTTAGCACTCCTACTGAATTTTAGACCCTTAACCATTGATATATTTGGGATTAAAATGAGTTGCTTCTTAGAATTTGTAGGACTTGTGAATCACTGGAGCTCTTGTTCAAGATCTTATTGCATTGTAAATGGGTTAAGTCGATTTCCTTATCGAGGCTAGAAAATCCATGCTCATAGGCTGCCCCCTGATTAGCCAAATTGCAGAGCATTGGTGGGTTTGTAATAGCCAATCTGCATTTAGTTAATCAGAAGTTAGCATGGCGAGAAAAGATGAGAACATGATTCCTCTCCTATGTATCCATACAATTAATCGAGAACTATTGTGAGCACGGGTTTTTTCCCGACCTCAGTGATGAAAGCCATTATTACCTTTTTCACAGATAAACGTGAAGCCGATTTGGAATGACTAGGATGACGTCAGAAATGTCTTGGGTGACCCGAATGTGTGTAACAAATCTTGCTATAGAACCCCGACAGTGAGTATTTAAGAAAACCAAAGATAAGAATGAAAAATAAGCAAATAATCCAATCTGGTGACTACAGTCGTGCGACTATAGTACATTATGCTGTAATCATCAGATTTTCTTTTTCGTCCAAATCAGCATTTAATTCGGTCTTTTTTTAAACAAAATAAGCCAATCTGGTCACTACAGTCACTCGACTGTAGTGCCAACAGCCGCGCGACTATAGTACATTATAACCGCGCAACTGTAATCACCAGAGTTCCTTTTTTTACCGAAAATCAGCATTTAATTCTAATTTTTAACCAAAACGGGAGATATAAAAAGTCTTGTATTCAGGATTGGGGTTAACAGAACAGAGGGGAGGCAGAAAATTGGAGAATTTTGAGAGAAAAACACACAATAACACAGATTTTGGAACTTTTTCTAGGGTTCTTAAGAAAAATAAAACGGTTTGATCTAAAAATAACTTAAAAAATTTCAACGAAACACGTAGAAACTATTGGAGGGTGTTGTTAAACCGTCATCACTCACTCAATCTCTCTGGGGGTTCCGTCCGCGCTTCAGAGATCGCGTATTTTTCGGGTTGTTCGTGACTGCAAGACGCTTTCCTGCATCCGAATCCATCCTTGGTGATCCAAACACTGGAACACAGACCAGGTAACATTCTAAGAGGCCTTAAAAATCGATTTTTGTTCATTCTGGGTGTTGTTTATTGATGCTTTTTTCGAATTTTTACGATTCCGGGAGTGGTTTTGATTACAACCGCCTCGATTAAGATCACAGTCGCCCGGCTGTAATCTACAGCTGCGCGACTGTGACCTATAGTCGCCCGGCTGTAATCTTCTGATTACAGTCGCTTGACTGTAATCTCTGGGGCAGAAGCTCCGAATGCCCCAAAATCGACCGATAAGGCTTCTAATTTTTCGATTAAATGTGTTCTTTATGTTTATTATAGGCCCAATTACATCCCTATGTGCTTAGATTCCTGGTTTTCTGATTTTTTATTGATGGATGTAATTTAAAGTTTGGTGATTTTGAGGGATTAGGGATTTCTGAATTTGATTCGATCCGTTTCGAATCCATTTTATTGATTTTAGTATATTTCCAGAAATCCCGGACCCCCCAAAATCATTAAATTTGCAAAACAGTTTTCAAAAACGAGAAAAGAGTATTGGAATCAATTCTGGAGCATTACAGTCGCTCGACTGTAGGTGTTACAGCCACCCGACTATGTTATAGCCGCACGGCTAGAATGCCCTACAGTCGCTCGACTGTAGTTCAGGGTGCAGAATTAAATTTTTGCCCTTTTGGATCCCAAACTTGTAATTTTGCACCCTTTTCCTATTCAAAACTGAATTTTGGCGTGTTTACATTCTTTTTGGACTCTAGATGAATGTTTAACTTAGGCCCACACATGAACGGGACCCCCGGGTCCCGGCATATCCGACCCACTAAAGTTGGAAAAATGCATGTAAATGAGCCAAACCATTTTCAAATTTGGTTTTTCACCCACAAAACCCACAGGGCGTTTCAAAAAACCCTTTTTCAGGTCTAACCAGTCCGACAGATCGGGTCGACCCGGTTACCCCCCAAATGCATGTCCCCGCTCCTACAAATCTCTATCTGTCCTATTTGAGTCTTTTGTATACCTTGATTATTTATGCTAATCGTATTTGGATGCAACTTTTGTTTTTGTCTTTTTTTATTTTTAACGTACTTGATAGATTATCTCGTGTAATTAGGCAATTGTAATTTCTTAGATTGTCGTGTATAGTAGGCGGTTGTAAATAGTGAGGATGAGAGTTTTCTTTTTCTTGGGTTGTATAATTTGGCCTCTGATTTACTTTTCCGCACTTTTATTTTTCCGCACTTTATTTTAATATTTATATTTATGTCATTTGTATGAGCATCGATTAATAAATAAAAGAAGATAAAATGAGTAGAATTAAGTGAATGCAACATTACGTTATGAAATAATAATTGAAAATAAGTGAGGATTAGTAGATATGTTGTCCAAACCTCGAATCTCTGGATTAGGTACCGCGTCTACACTTGGAGGGAGCTGTACCGGAATTTCCCAGATGAGCTTATCCTGGTGGTGACTCTGTATCTAATCTCGAAATTTGTGTTTCGAGATCTTTAAGTTAAATTGGGATTTTCCAAAAAACCTATTTTCTAAAATTCACACTTCACCATTAAAATTAAGTTTCTATGAAAAGGGTTTTCTTCAATAAAATGAAAGGTTTCCTTAAAGAAGATTAAAGACCCCTTTTCAAAACCCCAACATCACATCTTAAAAAGAAAATCCCCGGTTCCCGCTTCACCGCGCATTCCGTAAAAAGGTCGTCCGCTCACAGTGGCGACTCTGCTGGGGATTAACGGTTTCTTTTAAAAGTTTTCATAAAAACTTAAGGAACTTAGGCAACAATCGAAGTACATCCTCACTTGTAGTCAATTATTAAATCATAAATTGATGTTTCATTCACATTTGCATAAGCATGACATTTTCTCTTCTTAAATCCCTCCAACACTTGTTTAAGCCCGGTTTATCTTCAAAGGTGACTACCTCTTCCGTTAGAATTGGAGGCACCCGAGGGGGTAAACCACTCATAGCCTCGTACGAACCCCTTCGTGTGGACCCTTGAGTGGGGAGAAGTGAGGAGTATATTTTCTCTATGGGAACCTATACGACCCTTAGCTTGACTCATACCTTCATTTAACGGCTTAGCAACTTCCCCTTAGGGTTACCAAAACATATATTCGAAAATGGACATTGAGAGTGCACCTTTGGTATCCCCAGTTGATGCCAAAGAGACCCAACACCTAGCAAGAATGCGAGACCAGTCGAATGGAGGAATAAGGTTGGAAGGGTGAGCATGTTTGTGCGTGTGCTAACGTTTGCTTTGTGGTTGTTTTATTTTCGACCCTGTCATGCAACATAAACATGCATCATCCTTGTGTCATTTCCTAACCACATTTTTATGTAGCCATTTTGGAGCATCATCCTACATGTGTGTTATACTAACCACATTTTCATGCAGCCATGACCTTTTTCGTGTGCCATATTCATCTTGTGTGCTCATTGACTCATAAAGCAGACACGACCTCATCTTGTGACCACGTTTTTATACAGCTATTTGCATTCTGTATGACATGGGCATTCATATCATTTCATCCCATCCAAAATGAAGGATGTTCTAAGTATGCCCCTCACGACATTCCATTTCATGACATATCGGGAGTCCCCAAGATTACCCGTGTCCGCCTGTGCACCGGATTGCACTTGGCCATTTCATTACATTATTGCACCATTAAAGGACCACAACAGTATTAGGTTCGTGTTTGTATGGCAGATCACACAACACCATCGCATGGCATCACGGCCATTCATCATGGTGTCATGGCGACACTAAAGTCTTATTTGTGTGTCACGATCCACATCAGATTGTTTCATAACATTGAAAATTCATTCGAGGTACTCCACGAGTGCCGAATTAGAACATGTACTAGGACATTTCATAACATGCCTAAATCATGCAAGGTGTTCCATGAACACCGAAATGCTGTCCATGTCTCGAGTTACACGTGACTTGTTTGTGACATCATTTCATCCGAGATGCGACAAAAGCATTGACCCTCTGTCTATGGAACAGTTCCTATATGACCATCACATACCATTTCATTGACCTACAAAGCATCGAACCTCTGTCCATGTGTCGGTACACCCATGACCATTTCATGACATCCGCTAGGTGCCCTGAAGGCATCGAATTTCTGTCCGTGTGCCGGCCCACATGTGACATTTCCTTTTGCATGGCATGGGATATGCTTGGAACATCCAAAACAAAAAGAAAGAAAATACAAAAGTCATTTTCATCATCCACATCCATAAAGCATCATCCAATCATGAACATGAACACACCATACATGTCATTTAGGGTGTCGAGTCTAGGTCCATGACATCCATCCGTGACTCTAACCTTGTGTTGAATGGGCAATTTGGAGATGAACCTTAAAGCAGTTAGTTCATGTCGAGTTAGTGCCAAACCCATCAGTTCAATCAGTTCAATCAGAGCCGGTCACCGTGGAGGGGATCAGTTCAAGGTCAAACTTAGATCGCGAGATCGAAATTCAATTGCCTACTCTACCAGTAGACAGTCAGATTTTGTTAGAAGAAGCTGACAGAGCGGAGATGGCCGACAGAAACAATGGAAACTTGCCTTTTGACATGGCTGCTTTTATGAGGAGCTTTCTAACTTCAGAAGAGTTCAAGGCTACTCTTAGGGAACAAGTGCAAGCTGTGATAAGCACCATCCCTATTCAGACTGTTCCACTGGCTTAGACTTCGGTTGGAAGTGGGGGACAACAGTTTGTCCAAATTACTAATGGTGCCACAGAAAGCCTTCCTGGAGGAAGTGATGGAGTGGTTAACCACAAAGAACCTGACCATCAATCCGAAGAGGATGAGGCATTTAAGAAGGCAAGGGAAGCCTCAATTAAGACGATGCTAGAGAAGTGCCTTAATCAGAAATTTTCTGATATTGAAGCCATGCTACCTACACTATCACTGGTGCAACCGGCTCCTTCTAGCTCTTTTCAAAGTCTACAACATTAGAAAATATCTCGAAGCTTAGGATTTCGAGTCCCGACCTTCACTGGTTCAGTTTGCCCCTTGTACAGTTGCTCACCAGCCTTAATGAATGGCTTCATCATGGGCTTGCCATTCTTTCCTTTCTTCAGGTCTTTCTTCTCAGATGTCTCAGTTGTGTAGCCCAAGCCAAGCTGCCTCAGCTTTCAAGAATCAATTTTAAATTCAGGCACACCTTGTAGATTAGCCCTGAGTCCCATACCCAGAGCAAAATCATGCCTGCGAAGGTATTTAGATAACCATTCTGGCATAAAATTCTCATAAATGACCATTGGAGCATCCGTTCCTCCTCGCTAACCATGGCAATTTGGAAATCGCCGAATGGTATGGTCTCCTCACTAACTGCAGCAATCATGAACTGGGAGTCTGCCTCGACTGTCACAACTTTGCCCCCTATTGAAAACTTAACCTTCTGATGCAGAGTTGAAGGGACACCCCCCAACGGATGAAACCAGGGCCTCCCTAACAATAAGGAGCATGTAACCAAAATGTCAATCACAGTAAAGGTGACCGTCGACTTGACCGGTCCCACTTCCACTTCAGCTTCAAAATTCCCAATTACAGTCCTTTTGGAATCATCATAAGCCCTGATGATAGTAGAGGACTTTTTCAGACTGTCTTCGCTCAGGCCCAGGAATGGCAGCATCTTTAATGGACATATGTTGTGAGCCCTTCCTCTATGTGGTAGGTCTCTTTCAGAAAATAGAATGTTAGGGGACCCAACATGGGTCTTGTCCAGTAAGCAACACATGGTCTCCGAAGATGCAAGGGGAGAAACTTCGATTTCAGACAGCTTTTTAACTAGTACTGCTAGTTGTTCCTTAGAAGTCAAAAACAAGTGCCACAGACTGGCTTGTGCGAGGGTCTTTTTCAATTAGGAGATAACCAAGTCTTCCTTTTCTATCTCCTTCGGTGCTGACATACTGCCTGACCCAGTCACTAGAGACTTTTCATTCTGCTGAATCGTGACTTCAGAAAGTTTTGTCTCCACTACTGGCAGCTTGACTGTCTCATTATAGCCATATTCTTTGTATTCACCTTCCAAATCTAGATCATCCAGACTTACAAATTTCAGTTCCTTCTGCTCTATCAACTTCTCACAATCAGACTTTGCCCCAATTTCACTAGCCACTATAGACTATACGGTGGGATTTGCTTGCAGGACTTGTGCAAAAATGAAGTTGTCTAGCAGGCCCGACTGCACCATATTGACCTGTCTTTCAAATACTGGCAGTGGATTTGTCTTGGTGCTAGGCTTGGCAGGCTCTTGTAGCTTCCCCTTGTCGATCAGCTTTTGGATGGCATCCCTGAGCTTGTAGCAGTTGTTAGTCCTATGTCCAACCATGACATGGTAGGTGCAGAAGTTATCCTTATCTTCCTCCGCTGGCTTCTCGAAAGGCCTTAGGGAGCTCAACAAACTGCCATTTCTGCACTTGGCAAAGATCTTAGCCAAGGAGAAAGCCCACGGAGATATACCCTGGCCTTTTGAATTTCTGCCTCGGTTTCCCCGCTGCTGAGATACAACGGCAACCCCTGCTTGCTTGGTCTCTGAAAACTGCCCACTTTTACTTATAGAGCCAGACCTAGACCTAGACCCACTACTTGAACCAGCTGTAGTAGTCGATCGGTAGCCGGAACTGTACCCGGAGCCTCTACTGCCTCTTTGGTTCACTGCCTTTTCTTCCTCATCTCTCTCAATTTTCATAGCCATGCTATATACTTCGCTGAGCCCACTAAAAGAGTGGAATTTCATGTTGTTCCTGAAAATTTCCCAACTACCATCAATCAGCTTTTGAATCAGTTCATCCTCATCGGGGCAGTTCTTCAGCAGGATCATTTTGTTCATCCACCTCTGATAGTATGGATCAAAGGATTCATTGGGCTTCTGCTTAACCCTCTCCAGATCGTATAGCTTCATCAAAGGATTCATTAAGCCACTTATAAGGCTTCCCAGTTAGATTGCACGTCTTCTGCTAGAGAGTTATACCAACTCAGTGAACCCCCCTCAAGTGTAGTCGGGAAGAAGTAAATCAGCTGCTGCTTAGTGGCACCTGCCATCAGCATAACCCATGTATAAAGGTTCACGTAGGCCTCTGGCGAACCAATCCCCTTGTAGGAAGGGACTTTGGGCACTTGAAACCCAATGGGGAAGGTCTCAATGCCCTTGTTGATCATTGCATCGACATTCACTCCCCTCTTGGAGCCCAGGCTGATGTTGGCCCCTTTCTTTAGCTCGGCGACTACTTCATCCAACTCAGAGTATTTCACCTTCATTTTCTTTTCCATGGCTGCTTCCATCTCTTGCAGCTTTTCCACAATGGCTAAGACATCAGCCCCAAATTGAGATGACTCTTTTACCTTTTTTCTTTCCTGGCCTACTGGTGCCGATTTCCCCAGTTTCTCTTGCCACAACCCCATATCACTTCTTTCAGCATGTCACAGAAATCCTGGGATCTCAGGAAATCTTTCAGGGCATCAGCAAGACTTGGTGTTTGATTAGCCATTTCCACTTCCTCTCCGGAATCAGATATCAGTCACTACTATTATCAGTTCCCCAACAGCCCTCAAAGCCTGAGACCTTGTCCTTGGTCGATCCAGCTTACTCTGTGAACTGTCTGTACTGAGCCTTGGTATTTTCTAGTCTCACGTGTGTATGGTCCTACATCATAAGTGAAGAGTTAGGGATGGTAAATGAATGACGTGATGTCATGGAGAATGATGCTTGGATGATGCTTCATGAATGGAGATGGACATGGGAATGAACTTTGTGTGTTTGAATTTCCTTTGTTTGGGATGTCCCAAGAGTGCCCAATGCTATGCAATATAATGTAAAAATGCCTTGTGTGAGCCATCACACGGATAGAGGTTCGGCGCCTTTGGGGCACCTAATGAATTGTCGTGAGATGGCCGCATGTGTACCGACAAATGGGTATAGTTTCGACGCTTTGTAGGTTAATGACATGAAATGGAATGGTTGTACAGGGACCATCCCACGGCCATAGTTTTAACACCTTTGAGGCAAGTGATATGAAGTGATGTTACAGGAAAGTCGCATGTAACTCGAGACACGAACAGGGGTTCGGCGTTCGTGGAACACCTTGCATGATTTGATAATGTTATGAAATGCCCCTATATGTGTACTAATCTGGTACTCAGGGAGAACCTCGAATGATTTCACAATGGTATGCAATGGTTTGATGTGAACCATAATGCGCAAACAACACTTCAGCATCACCAGGATACCTATGATGAATATGATGTCATGTAATGGATCATGTGAACTGCCATATAGACGTAGACCTAGGACCATTGTGGCCTTGTATTGAGTGACATGGTATTTGTGAAACGGCCGAGTGCAATCCGGTGCACAGGCAGAACACGGGTAGTTTTAAGGTACCCGATATGTTATGGAATGGAATGATCATGAAAGGCACACTTGGAACATCCTTTATTAGATGAGATGAAATGATATGGATGTGTATGTCACACGAAAATGTAAGTGGCTGCACGAAAGTGTGGTTAAAAATGCATGACACATGGGATGATGTCGTGTATGCTTTATGGAAATGTTGCACACGAGATGTAAATGGCACACAAACAAAATGTCGTGGCTGCACGAAGATGTGATTAGTGTCACATATATGTCGATGATCGAAAATGGCTGCATAAAGATGTGGTTAGAATTGCACACGAAAAGCTATGCATGTTTGATGCTTCGTGAAAAGTCAAAATAGAAAACACTATGGAACAAACGTTAGCACACGTAAAAATATATGCTCCCTGCTGACCTTATTTCTCGTTTCGATTGGTCTTGCATTCTTCCTAGGTGTTGGGTCTCTTTGGCATCAACGGGGGATGCCAAAGGCGCACACTTAATGTTCATTTTGAATTTATGTTTTGGTAATCCTAAGGGAACTTGCTAAGCCATTACATATGGGTCAAAGTTAAAACCAAGGGTCATACAGGTTCCTATAGCGAATATACACTTCCCATCCGTAGAACACGATGTAAGTTCATGCGGTGCTATGACTGGTTTACCCCGTCGAGTGTCTCCAATCCTGGCAGAAGAGGTAGTCCACCTTCTTGGGTAAACTGGGGCTGATCAGTGTGTTGGAGGGATTGAGAAGAAGAAAATGTCATGATATGCAAGGTGCAAACAAATATGGTAATATGAACTAGTGAAGTGACTGCAAGCGAGGTTTTATTTCAGTAGTTGCCTAAGTTCCCTAAGTTTTTATGAAAACTTTTTAAGAAAGCACTCATCCCCAGTAGAGTCACCACTTTGAGCAGATGACCTTTTTCGAAAAGAACGGGAAGGAACGTGGCGAAGCGAACCGGGGAAAACGTTTTTGTTCGTTTTGATTTTTGTTTGGAAAAACGGGTTTTGTTTATCTTGAGTTAGGAAAGACCATTGATTTGATTTGAAAATTCCTTTGTAGAAAACATTTTCCCATTTTAGTTTAAAGACCTCAAAACTTAAATCCCGAGATCAGTGACAGAGTCGCCACCCGGATCAGCTCATCTGAGAAATTTCGGCACAGCTCTCTACCGAGGGCAGACTACTATACCTAATTCAGAGATTTAGGGTTCGGGCAAGTGACTTACTTTAACCTCTAGCTTGCTTTCACTTTATAGTTTATATTACCATATTTAATTCGCTTTATTATCTTTCTCTATCCCATTTTGTTTATTTTAATCAGCCAATGCTAAAGCAAAATGCAGAAAATAAATTGCAGAAAAATATAGCATACATCCAAAATATACAAGGAAATAGTAGAGGCCGATTATACAACCCAATCAAATAAAAGATAAAGACCTTCATCCTCACATTATAATCGCCTAAGTACACGAGGATCTAAAAATTATAACCGCCTAAAAATACACGAAATCTATCAATTACATAAAAAATGAAAATAAAATAAAGATAAATGCTGCAAAATAGAAGATTACCACAGTTTATATTGCACACACAGATAGGAATCAAATAGGACAGAATTGGGAATTTAGGAAACGGGGGCATGCATGTAGGGGGTAACCAGGTCGACCCGACCGATCAGACCTGTTACACCTGGTAAACAGTTTTGAAACACCCTGTAATTTTTTGTGCTGAAAAATCATTTTTGGGAAACAATTGGCCTGGTTACATGCGAATTTCCATTTTTTATGGGTCTATTATCCTGGAACTCGAGGTCCGTTCATACGGGTTTCCTAGTTCCAACATCCATCTAGGGTCCAAAAAAATAAAAATAAACACACCAAAAACATTTGTGAAAATACCGTTTTACTCGTTTTCGATATTTTCTGGAAATTTTATAGGGTTTGGGGGTCCGTTAATGCTGAACTACGGATCTGATTCAGATCGAACAACCCTGAAACTCAGAAAATAAAATCCCAAAAAAATCGAAAACCCTAATATCCATATGTATAGAAATCCGAAAACCAAAACTTTACCACATATGGACGAATTTAGGCCGAAATTGATCACAACATAATGCACAAAATGGAAAACAGACTAGTTTAGGCAGATCGGGACAAATCGGGAATCTGTCCCTATATAACAGAGCTGTGCGGCTCTGTTTATCATGAACACAGCCGCCCGGCTCTATTCATGCAAGTCCGGTTCCAAAAATCACAAAAATGAAGAAAACGCAAGGAAAAAGCAATGCACACAGGGTTAAGGCCTTTCAGAGTTTACCTTGATTTTGGTTTGATGCTTTGAACGTCAAGAAACGGATTGAGAACTTGGGATTTGTCCTGGAAGCTCAACCGGCCAAAAACTGAAATGATTCGAAATAATCTGAAATCAATCCGAAATGATCCCGAATCAAAGTGCACAGGTTAATAAGCTTGTTGTTGATGTTTTAGGATTGATTTTAGATCTTAACTTTGTGTTTTTTGGTTCTCTCTTGGCTTAGAATGTCTCCGCCTCCTTCTTTCGTTTTCTCTGCTTCTCTTTTTCACTCTGTATCTTGAAAATTGTTTTTTTACCTAAGAGATAAAAAGCCTCTTTCTTGATTTTTTTTCTTTTATACTTTTCACCCATATTATTTCAAACATTTAATGTGACGCCTGACTTTTTGAGAATTTGAACAACTTTTCTTTCTGTCAAGCCAAGTTGCTCTCACCCATTAGTGTCGTACGGCTCTAGTTTAGAGCTGCACGGCTCTAGTAAGAGCCGGGGCAAAATTTTCGTAAATTTGACACACACCCTAAACCCTATAAAACACTTGGGAGACCTTCTCGGGGGTTTCGGATCACGGATAGCTTGGTTTTCAGGACGTTTGAGACACTCCGGGCGACATTCCGGTCATTTTCAAGTCCGATTCGAGTCCGTCCATTCCATAGGTAATACAGGAATTCTCATTATAAAGTTCAAGAAAACCCAACACTTACAGCGGGAGCGGGAAGTCGTCCTTGGGAGATGCCTTATTCAGATCCCTGTAATCCACACAGACCCTGACTCGACCATCTTTCTTCGCAATTGGCACGATATTAGCCAACCATTCCAGGTACTCTACGACTTCCAAGAATTTGGCCTTTATCTGCTTAGCTACTTCTTCCTTAACCTTTTCAGCCCATTCTGGTCAAAGTCTTCTAAGCTTCTGCTTAACCGGTTTCATCTTCAGATTTGTCAGGATTCTATGTTTTGCAATCTCTTTATCAACCCTAGGCATGTCGTCGTAGGACCGAGCGAAGGCTTTGACATGTTTTTGCAAAACTTTTACAAGTTCTTTTCTTTCATTAGGTGTGAGGTCTTTCGAGATGGATACTATCTTTTGATCATCATCTGTCCCTAGGTTCATTTCATGTAATGATGCATCATATATGCTAAAGACATTAAATAAATGTTTATATGTATGCACAGTTCCATCTAGACACACAAGAAAGTAAAATCAAACTTTATTGCATTATAGGCCTTGTAGGCAGAATTGTTCACATCATAAATTGAAAAGTAGATACATCAGAAAAATTCCCATCCTCCACATACGGAGGGTCTTCATTAGCAGTAGCACAATCAAACTCCTCGAACAGGTACTCGAGGTCATCTTCTAGGTCCTCTTTCGGCTTCATGGTCAGCTCCTTTTCAAGTGCTTCAGCCTTACCTTTCATCACCAGCTTGGTAAGCTCCTTCACAGCTTCATCTACGAGCTCTTCATGTGCCTTCCCAACAGGTGGCTCTTTCTTCTCTAAACTCTTACCCGGTTTCATCAAGGAAGACAGTGCCCTAGAGATAGCTTCCCTAACCACTTCAGCTTCACTTTTCACCAAATCAGTCTTCTTAAAGGCTTCTCCCATATTTCCAAACTCAATATTGACTTGGTCAACTGTACTCTAATTCAGAACTCCCTTCCCTTCATCTTTGGTTCCGTTCCGTAGCATACCCATGGCAGGCTCGATTCCATACTTGTTGAAATCCACTACATCAGCAAAGATCTCAAACCCTGGGAGCTGGCCTCCCTCAATAACTACGGGCTCAGGAGTCCTATCATAGACTAATCCAGTGGCTTGGACAAAAGTGTCCACCAAGTTCACATGCTTCTTCTCTCAATAACCAAGCCCAAACTGACGGTACTTACCAGCCTCAATGTTAAACTCAGGAATACCTTGTTGCTTGGCCCCTAACCCTTTTCCAAGCTCATAATTCTTCTTAGCACAGTACTTGTGAATCTACTCTGGAAATTCTGGCTTATCAGTAATCACCGCCGCTTGAAAACCAGTCATCGGCTACTCGATAGCACTCAAGGCAGCCACAGCAGAAGGCTCATTTGCTTCAACAGTCACAACCTTACCTTCAATTAAAAACTTCACCTTCTGATGCAAGGTTGAGGGCACTCCTTCTAGGGCATAGAACCATGGCCTTCCCAAAAGCAGAGAGAATGTGAAAGGAATGTCGATAACAGTAAACAGCACATTCGACTTAACTTCTCCCACTTTGACTTCGGCTTTAAAAGTCCCAATCACAGCTCTTTTGCTATCATCATATGCCCTAATCATGGTGTTGGACTGATAAAGAGCTTAAGTACTCAACCTTAAATAAGGGAAGATCTTAGAGGGACAAATGTTAAGGGCTGAGCCGTCATCCACCATTACACTCGGCATTATCCTATCCATGGCTTTGACTTTCAAGTATAGAGCCCTATTATGATTAACCCTTTTAGGCGGGAGGTCCTCAACTCCAAAACTAATCTCCGGGGCTCGATTGGCTTTCAAATCCACTCCCTTAATCATGGCACATGCCTCATCTGGGGACATAGTGGGATTGGCCTCCATCTCTATCAACTGCTTAACCACCGCTTCGTGGTGATTCTTTGATTCCATAAGTAAGTGCCAAACACTGGCACGAGCTATTGTCCTCTTCTGTTGATCCACCACCATGTCATCGTCTTTAGTCTTTGGAGGTGATCGGGCAGCATCGTTGTGCACAGGCATGGTATTCTTTCTTGGGGGTGCCGAGGGTAGTACATTAGTGGGCTGATAAACCCTTCCGCTCCTAGTAATATGCATTACCAGCCCATCCTTCTCAATCACAGTCCCACTTCTTGTCTCCACTGGATAAACCAGCTTTGACTCTTAGATCTCAAAGTCTTCGCACTCATCATCTACTTCGATCTCATCCAAATCAATCAGACCCGCCTTATTCTTCACTACCATCATCTGCTCTTCAACCACTTCTGACTTTTCTTCATCCTCCACTAAAATAGCTCGTATGCTTGGATTAGCCTTGATAATCTGAGCGAACACATAATTAGTGGCAATCCAGACTGTACCATATTCACTTGACTTCCAAAGGTAGGCAGTGGATTCTTCTGAACACTTGGCTTCAAAGCCAGCTCAACAATCTTGTCATCAGTGACCAACTGCTTGATGGCCTTAATCAGCTGGGTGCACTCATTTGTACGGTGACCCATCATCACATCATAAGAATAGAAATTGTCTCTATCCACTTCAGCTGGAGGCGAAAATGGCCTCAAACTCTGCAACAACCCAGCCTTTCTACACTTGGTAAAAATCTGGCTTGTTGACTCAGCCCATGGACTAGTGACCCTTTAAGGAGTCTGTCTTCCTTGGTTCACAACAGCCACATCCACCTCTTGCACTTCAATCGAGGCTACTTTCTTAGTCGTCCTAGCACCAGACCCGACTGCAGTAGCCTTAGAACTACTACCTTTGTACCCTTGGGAGTACCCCTGATTGCTTCTATAGGAGCCCGAACTTTGTCTACCCCTTTATTCCTCGTCTTCGTATTGCTTGGTACACTTAGCAAATTCGACCACTTCATTGAAAGAGTGAAACCTCTTTAGCTGCATTTTGTCTTTGTATTGGGGCAGACTACCATCAACTAGATTACAATGAGCGATTCCAACTTCGAGGCCCCCTCCATAAGAACTTGCACATCCATCCACCTTTTATAGTCAGCTGGGAAGGATTCATTCGGCTTTTGGTGGATCCTCTCTAAGTCTTCAAGAGTAGTCTCTACTTGGGTATTGTAAGCATATTGCTCCACAAAAGCTTCAGACAGGTCCTCCGAAGTAGAATGGGTGTAAAAAGGCATCTTCATGTACCACTTCGCCGCAACACCCCTCTAAGTAGTGAGGAACAAATTCAAGAGATGACCTTTCCCGATTCCCATGCTTGTCATCAGTCTCACATAACTATCCAGATGGGCTTTCGGTGGGCCTTCCTTGGTGTAGGGAGGAAGATAGGGCATGTGAAAACCAGCCGGAAGTGGCTCTCCTCCATCAGCCATCAAAGTAGCAGGGTCGGCACACCTAATAGGGGTATAGTGCACCATCTCTTTCAGCTTAGGCAGCATGGCTTCAATGTCAGACAACTTCTGATTGAGACGCTTCTCCATAACAGTCTCAATTAAGGCTTCTCTTGCCTTCTCAAATGCTTCATTGTCTTCTGACTGACTATCAAGCTCCCTATGGTTGACAACTCCACCACTTCCGCTGGGAATACTTCCTCCAGCTCCATTCGTCACTTCGACAAATTGTTGTCCTTCACTTCCAACCGAGGTCTGAGTCGATGGAACAGTCTGAATAGGGGTAGCATTCATCACAGCCTGTATTTGCTCCCTAAGGGTAGCCTTAAACTCATCAGAATTTAGAAAACTCCTCATGAAAGTCACAATGTCAAAAGGTGTATTCCCACTATTTCCGTTAGCCATTTCTGATCTATCTGCTTCTTCCAACAAAGTCTGACTATCAACCAGTAAAGAAGGAAATTGAATCTCAACCTCCCGATCCGAATCTGACCTTGAATTGCCCCTTTCCATGGTGACTGGTTCTGATTCAACTGACTGAATTGGTTGACTCGGCTCTGACTGAACACGAACTAACAGCTTTGAGGTTCGACTCCAAACTGCACGTTTAACATAAGGTTAGAATTTCGGATGGATGTCGTGGACCTAGACTCGACACACTAAGTGGTATGTATGGTATGTTCGTGTTCATGATTGAATGATGTTTCATGGATGGGGATGATGATGAAAATGACCTTTATATTTTCCTTCTTTTTATTTTAGACATTCCAATCATGCCATATGCCATACGAAAGACAATGCAAAAATGTCGCGTGTGAGCCATCACACGGACAGAGGTTCGGCACCTTCGGGGCACCTAGTGGATGTCATAAAATGGTCTCATGTGTACCGACACATGGACAAAGGTTTGATGCTTCATAGGTTAAAGATGATATGGAGTGGTCATATAGGAGTCTTTCGATAGATAGAGATTCGATGCTTTTATGGCATCTTGGATGAAGTGATGTCACAAACAAGTCACGTGTAACTCAAAACACGGATAGAATTTTAGTTTTCATGGAACACCTTGTATGACTTGGTAATGTTATGAAATGCTCCTATATGTATGTAATAGCTCAGCACTCGTGGAGTACCTCAAATGAATCATCAATGTTATGGAACAATCTGATGTGAATCGCGACACACAAGCAAGACTTTGGTGTTACCATGACACCAATGATGAATGGACATGAAGCCATGTAATGATATTGTGTGACCCGCCACACGAATATAAACCCAAGGCCATCGTGGTCCTCTAGTGAGTGAAATGATGTAATGAAATGTCCAAGTGCAATCCATTGCACGGGCAGAATACGGGTAGTTTTGGGACACCCGATATGTTATGAAATGAAATGGTCATGAAGGGTATACTTAGTACGTCCTTTCGTTTTAGATGGGATGGGATGAGATGAATGCCCATGTCACACAAAATGCAAGTGGCTGCACAAAGACATGGTTAGGATACATGACATACGAGATGATGTCATGTATGCTTTGTGGGAATGTCAACATGCGAGATGTGATGGCACATGAATAAAATGTTATGGCTGCACAAAAATATGGTTAGTATAATACCACATGTATGATGATGCTTCAAAATGGCTGCATAAAAACATGGTTAGAAAACGACACACGGATGATGCGTGTTTGATGTTGCATGTAAAGGTCAAAGATAAAACAACCATGGAACAAATGTTAGCACATGTAACAACATGCTCACCCTTCCAACCTTATTCCTCCTTTCGATTGGTCATGCATTCCTCCTAGGTGTTGGGTCTCTTTGATACCAACCAAGGGTAACAAAGGCACACCCTCAAAATCCAATTTACAAATTTATGTTTTGGTAGTCCTAAGGGGGAGTTACTAGGCCATGACATGAAGGTATGAGTCAAACCAAGGGTCATACAGGTTCCTATAGTGAAAATACACTCCTCAACATAAAACACAATGTAAGGTTCATGCAATGCTGTGAGTGGTTTATCCCCTCGGTTGCCTCCAATCCTAGTGGAAGAGGTAGGTCACCTTTGGAAATAAATCCGGCTAATCATGTGTTGGAGGCATTGAGAAGAGAAAATGTCATGCTATGCAGTTGTGAATGAGATATCGGATTATGAATTAATAATTGACCATAAGTGAGGATATACTTCAATTGTTACCTAAGTTCCTTAAGTTTTTATGAAAACTTTTTTAAAGAAACCGTTAATCCCCAGTAGAGTCGCCACTATGAGCGGATGACATTTTTCGGAATGCGCGGCAAAGCGGGAATCGGGGATTTTCTTTTTGAGTGTGTGTATATGGTTTTGAAAATGAGTTTAATCTTTCTTAAGAAAACCGTTCACTTTATTAATAAAACTCATTTTGTAGAAAACTTAATTTTAAGTATGAATTTTGGAAAACAGATTTTTTTTTCAGAAAATCCCAATTTAAACTTAAAGATCCCGAAACCTAAATTTCATGATCAGATACAGAGTTGCCACCCAGATCAACTCATCTGGCAAATTCCAATACAGCTCCTTATCAAGTGTAGATGCAGTACCTGATCTAAAGATTCAGGGTTCGGGCAACACATCTACTAATCCTCAACTTGTTTTCAATTATTATTTCATGATACAATATAACATTCACTTGATTCTACCCATTTCATCTTCTTTTAATTTTAGTTAATGCTCATGCAAATGACATAAATAAAGTGCGGAAAAATAAAAGTGCAGGAATATAAACCATATATCCAAAAATAAACCAAGAAAAGAAATAGAGGCCTTATAACAACCCAGAAAAAGGAAAAAAGCTCTCATTCTCACCATTGCAATCACCTAGATACATGAGGATTTAAAAAGTACAATCGCATAGATACACGAAATGATCTATTAAATACATCAAAAATGAAAAATAAAAGGTTGCATCCAAATATAGTTAGCATAAGTATACAAATCGCATCAAGGACTCACATAAGACAGAATAGGGGTATTTTGGGAAACGGGATCACATATAGGGAGATAACCGAGGGGTCCGAATGACTACTCGATTAGACCTGGAAAACATTTTATAAAATGCCCTGTAGATTTTGTGAATGAAAATCAATTTTGAAAACGGTTTGGCTCGTTTTACATGCATTTTTCATCTTTTAGTGGGCCAGATATCCCAGAACCCGAGGGTTCCGTTCATGAGTGGGCCTAAGTTGAGCATCCATATAGGGTCTGGAAACATAAACACACTAAAAATCCTTTTTGAATCGAAAGGAGAAACAAAATTACAAGTTAGCGGCCAAAAAGATAAAACTGTAATTTTGTTTCATCAACTATAGTCGAGCCACTGTAGTATGCTACAGTCGTGACACTGTAGTGGTTAGGGTGGCTGTAGCACCTACAGCTGAGTAGCGGTAGTGCTCTGGAAACATTAATCCAGTTTTCTTTCTCGTTTTGAAAATCGTTTTGGTGTTTTAATGGTTTCGGGTAATCTGGGGGTTTCTGAAAGCTTATGAAATCCATGAAATAGATCCAGATCGGATCAAACAAATTCGGAAATCCCTAAAAACCCAAAATCATCAAAACTAAATCTCACATCCATCAATCCAAAACTTGAAAACCGCAAATCTAACTATATATGGATGTGATCCGACTGATATTATTCATGAAAAATGCATTTGGTTTGGAAAAAGGAAGCGTTCTCGATCGATTTGGGGCATTTGGAGCTTTTGCCCCGGAGATTACAACCGAGAAGCTGTAATCAGAGAACTATATCCATGCCACTATAGGTTACATCCGTGCCACTGTAGTCATCAGACTACAGCCGAGCGGGCTGTAAGCAACGAATGGGGCGGCTATAGCTGGGTTTTCACTTCAGCTTTGAGAAAAATACAAAAACACATACAATCAACATCCAAATCAATTTCAAATGAGTTTTTAGGGCCTCTGAGAGTATACATTGTTTGTGTTCTAGTGTTTTGGATCACCAGAAATAGATTCAGACATCGAAAAACTCCTTAGAATCATGAACAACCGAAAATCATTCACAATTCTCTAAAACTCGAACCAAACCCCGAATCTATTCGAATGAACACCAAGTCAACCAGAATCACTCTCAGATGTGATTCCTCAAAGGACCTTAATTATTTCTATGGTTTAGATCAGAGTTTTAGATGATTTTAAATTGAATTTAGGTTTTTTTCTTCTCTCTCACTTAATTTTCTCTCTCTAATCTCTCAAAAACCAAAACCCTAGCTTTTTTTGGTTGTTCGCAGAATGGTCTCTCTTCCTTAACCTAATTTTTGTGTTTTTCTTTTTATATGGCCCAATTAAGTTTAAAATCCTCGAATTAATGAGATAAGATGCCCCCTATTTAGGAGAAAATCAAATCTGGTAACTACAGCCAAGCGACTATAGTTGTGCAAACTATAGCCACAGCCCTATAGGGCACTATAGCCAATCGGCTATAGTAGCCAGTTTTACATTTCTCACCTTCTCTCACTTTTCTCTCTGGTTCCCTTAAGTGCTCAATCGACCTTCTTCAGGGTTCCACACCAAGATTTGTTACACTTCTTCGGGTCACCCGAGACATCTCCGACATCGTTTCGGTCATTCCGAATCCGTTTCACGCTTATCCATGAAAAAGGTAATAAAGGCTTTCATCACCGAGGTCTAGAAAAAAACCTGTGCTCACACAATGCATCCATTTTTTTCTATCAAAGGGAAGCAAAATTGATAATCACACAGATATTGAAATACAAAATAAGCTAAAGGGTATATAATCAAACTAACTTACAATATTCTCCTTTGGTGTCAGATGGCTGGTTTTGTATGTCTTTTCTGGATTTCTTGTCCTTGAATCTTTATAGTTCTTTGCTTATGAGGGTTCTTCCTTATTCTCCTTTTATTACTATTCATAAGTAAATAAGGAAAAAATGGTCGTATTTAAATAAGAAATAAAAATAAGAATTAGTATAGTCTTTTTATCATTTAGATTTAAAGAAGTAGAGAAGAAGAGTTACTTGCCGACTTTTAATGTAATAGTGCATACGAATTTGGACTCAAAGTGTGCATGTCATTTAGGTGTTGATGACTGCTTCTTTTCATATTACTTTCTTCTTATGTGATTAAATCATTGAGCAAAACTAGTATAAGTTGGATAAGTTACAAACATAAATAACCATAAACTGATTCAATGAAAACAACTAACATGGGAATTACAATATCTAACATGGTAATTACCTTAATAAATCTTTATATCGGTTCTTCTCAAACGATCAGGTGCATTTCTTTTCTTAGTTAATCTATTGAAATTGCTCCTATTATGACGCCAAGAGTGAGCCAAATCCAAGAATCTACGGTGACCAGTGTAGCAATGTTTACAAATGTGTTTCAGCCATACAGAATCTGTTTCATAATGACAATAAGGGCATGATGTTTTCCCTTTTGTGCTCTACCCAGATAACATTACAGAAGCCGAAAAGTCATAATAGTAGGCATCAAAGCTACTTGCATGTCAAACACTTGATCACTTGAAGCATAATATGTTTCAAGCCCAAAATCCCACAAATCCTTCGGATGCTTGATTATTGGTTGTAAATAGATGTCAATATCATTTCCAGGAGACAAAGGGCCAGGAATAAGTAACAAAAGCATTAAAAATCTAGATTTCATAGCCATCCAAGGAGGCAAGTTATAATGGATCAAAATCATTGGTCATGTATTATCTACAATGCTTATTGTGTAAAATGAGTTAAATCTATCAATAGCTAATTCGAGCCTCACATTACGAGGTTCTTTAGCAAAGATGGGATAAAATTTTCAAAACCCTTCCATGTTTGCCCAATGAATTGGATGTTGTAAAAGCTCGTCTTTCTCCTACCCATTTGCATGCCAAGTCATGTATCTTGCAATTTCTGTGCACATATATAACCTCTGTAGCCTTTTCTTAATTGGAAAGTACCCTAGGATTTTTGTTGGAATCCTATGGGTCTTTTTGCTTGTCTTATTAATGTCCTTATCCTTCTATATCCATCTTGGAGTCTCACAAACATAGCAACTTGTTGCATCCTTATGCTCCTTCCAATACAATATGCAATCATTAGGGCATGCATCAATCTTCGTATAATCCAATCCTAATGCTTTTAGCACTTTTTTGGCTTCATTAGAGGTTGTAGGTAATTTTGTATCAAGTAACACTTCTGTAAAAAGCTCCAACAGGACAACAAATGCGACATTGCTCAACTTGTGATCACACTTGTATATGAATAGTCGAATAATAAATGACAATTTAGTAATGTTTTGGAACTTGGGTACCATTCTCCCTGACCCTCTTCTAATAACTTAATAAACTACTTTTCATCTTCATTTGACCTCCCTCTCAAAGTATCATATAGCAGCCCATGTATCACATCATTCAAATTTGTTGAATCATCATGTTCAATCACCCTCATTTCTCAATCATTGTCCATCCTTAGCTGTAATATTATTTCTCATCTTGGCATAAAACCATTACAAATTATATATCCCTAACAAAATTCTTATCATGCCAATAACAGTAATAACAAACTTCACATTGACAACATATTTGGTCCCTTTGTGACTTTGTAATAAAAGCCTTCTCAATGTATGAAGCAGTTCCTTGTTCATATTCATCACTTCATTTAGCAAACATCCACCAGTCATTATTTCTTTCGGCCATTACTCTAACTAAGAGCCAAAATTGTAGTCATTAACTTTTCTAACTAAGTTAATGCTATTTATAAACTACCATAAATAAATATAATACATCTATAGAATACATCTTCTGGAGAGAAATAAAATCCTACAACATTAGGATAATATTACATATAGAAAACAAAATAAAATTCATTGCATGCATCCATATTTAATCACAAATCACAGAAAAAGTAACCCTAAATCCATAACAAGTCAAATTTCTTAAACACAAATAATGTAATTTAAATCCCTAAATCTAGCTTATAGAATAAACAATATATCCTAAATCCCTATAACATGGCGGATTCAAAACAAACCACAACATCAATCGTGTTGCTTCACAGACACACCTCTTCTTCCTCTAGCTTTCAAAACTAGTCTTCATCAATCTTAGTTACTCTACAGCTGCCAATCGGTTTAGAAGAGAGAGAAAGAGCAGAGAATGGGGAAACATTGGCAAATGGGGAATGAGTGTTGGAAGTGGGGAGTACTGTGTCAGTGGGTAACATAGTCAACCTTAGACAAATGGGAAATGAGAGTTACCAAAGTTTGAGGGTCATTAAAATCTTGAGAGTGCGATTGATTAAATTTTGGGGGAAACTTTTTTTGCTGAGGCAATAGATTTAACTGTTGCTTCCAGGTATTACATTAGATACATCCAGCTTCAACAGTTGCATTAGGTTGTTACATTAGCTTCAACCTTTACATTTTGGTGTTGCATTGGTTTCAACTATTGCATTAGGATGTTGCATTAGCTTCAACCGTTGCATTAGGAACAACATTTGGTCTTTAATGTAGTCATGCCTTTTTCTGTGATTTTTCCAATTTTTTTCCGTAATTTAATTAAAAAATACAGTGTTTGCTGGAAATTTCAGAGCTTCATCGTTGAAGTCCGTTGTGTTGGTATCAACCGGCATGTAGAATTACCGATAAAATCCAAATTATTGGACAGTTTGTAGGGAGTGTGTATAATGAAAGACTTTCTTTGGTAACCAACCGGTATATGTTTGCTGACAAAAAAAATATTTTATAAGTCTCTTTACCAACTTTTAAACACGCATTTTCAAATTCACCAATCCACATGCATCTTTTTGGTATTTTCCCCTTATTTTATCCCTACTTAAAGAGAAAGTTGTAGCATTATGGATCTTTATTTTATTTTACATGATTTTCTATTCCAACTTGTTGGTTTAATTTTGGCTTAATTAAAGTGTCATTTGACCCCTTAACTAATTAAATAGACTAATAAACACCTCAGCACTATGTGAGAACCAAATTATATATATGGATTCAATTTCACTTATATGGTCACTCATATAGTCAATCACAACTCTTAAATCCCACAAGTCTCTTCATTATATTAAGAAGAAAAAAACCTTTAATATTTCAACTCTCTCCCATATGCTCTAATCGGAAGCTTGTCTCTCTATATCTCTCTAGTCCTCTTGTGCTAGATTTTTTCCTTGTTCAGTTAATCTGTGCTTTTTATGTCATTTTTTCGTCTCACAAAACTTGGAAAAATCCATGAATAAAATAAAATAAATGTGAACTTGAAATTTTAGGGTTTTGAAAAAGAAAAACCCTCGAGGAGTAAGGAAGGTGAAAATGCAACTCATGATTATCCCAATAGCTATTGCGACTTCGTTTCTAGATTTATGAACATACTGCCAGTTGTTGTTTCTCATCACAGTATTTATGGACAAAAAAAGGACTATGCTTGGGCAATAAGCTCTTGAAAGATTCTCATTCTTTTAATTTTTTCACAATTTGTTCTTGCTAAAAACTGTTCAGTGCGCCTTATTTTTTGAGATAATGTGTTTGTTTGAATAGCCATAAACAATACGTTTTAGAAATTTTTCCTTGTGAAAGAAAATTGTGCTTTTTGCAGTGAAAGAAAATCATGCTTTTGTTATCTCCTTAGTTACTTTAATTGGTTTTTCTTTATGATTGGATTATTATTGGGTTAGTCTTGATTTTTTCATTTCTATTGTTGATTTGATCTTTTTTTTTCTGTTTCCCACAAGGTAATCCTAGTGTGAGCGGACGACGTTTTCGACGGAATGCGAGACTCCCTTTCGGAAGGGGCGCCTCGATTTCGGGCGAGACCCCTCCCTCGCGTGGGGTTTTTGAGATTGGAAATTCATTTTTGGAAAATTAATTATTTCATAAAAGAATCGAGACCTAAATCTCGATAAAAAGTATAGGAGTCGCCACCCGGCTTACCTCAACCGAGAAATTACAGTGTAGCTGAACCAAAGCGGGAACTGCCACACTTTTCAGAGATCTAGGTTTGGACAAGTCCCTTATTTCATGTCTAATCAAAATAAAATGGCCAATGTTCTATAAATGACACTTTTAATTTCTAAGAATTGATTTTATTGAATAATAACATGCGGCGCGCATACATACATAATACAAAATAAAAGTAAAGAAATAAATATTTAAAAGGCTTACAACCCAATCGAATGAAAAATAAAAACTCTCAGCCTTACAATACAAATGCCTAAAATACACGGATTAATCTATTAAATACATTAAAAATAAAAATAAAGAAATTAAAGCTGCAAAACATATGGTTAGCATAGATATATAACACACCACACATAGGACTCAAGTTGGACAAAACCGGGAATTTTAAAGTTCGAGGGCATGCATTTGGGGGTAACCGGGTCGGCCCGGCTGGCCTACTCGATTAGACCTGGAAAACAGTTTTGAAACGTCCCTGTATTTTTGATTTTGTGAGAAAATCTATTTGAAAATATTTTCCGGTTATTTTAATTTAGCATACGAGGTGGGTCGGTTTTCGGGAGAACCGAGTCTCCGTCGTGGTTTTGTTCTAAATGCAAATTCACCGAAAAATAAATCTAAGGTCGTGAATGCACACTCCAAAATTCATTTTTGATGATTTTTTATTTTTCTAGATTTTTCTGATTTTTATGAAATTTTTGAGATTTTTATGAATTTTTTGGGATTTTTAGGGATTTTCTGCTTCTAGCCGAGGACTACAGTCATGCGACTGTGATTACAGTCATACGACTGTAACTACAGTCATGCGACTGTAGATCTCCCTTAAGCAGAAATCGCCAAAATTTTTTAAATGAAAAAGCGAGGAAATTCAACAACCGTCGTACGACTATAGATGAGATGGCACGACTGTAATTACAGTCGTGCCCCTGTTCTTTGTGACAAGAACAGTCGTACGACTGTTCTTAATTTCCAGAAACAACAAGTTTAAGAAAGGCAAATTTTATGCATAAAATCAACCAAAACACCCAGAAAACACGAAAATAAGAAGGATTGAAGTGTGTTTACCTATTTGGCACTGATCCACTGTAGGAATGACTCCTGGCAACGCACCAATCCACTTGAAATCACTTCTTTTCCTTGGTGTGTCAAGGTTGCAAAATGGGTCCAAAAAACCTCCAAAGAGTCACAGACTTAAGCTAGTTTATGGTATGGAAACGATTTAGATTTCGTGTGACAAGTTTATCCTATGATTTCTAATTGATTTTAAGCATTAACACTCTGAAATTAAAAAGAAAAGAGTAGAAGAAAGGATGAGTTTTGGTTTTTCCCCCTTTTTTTTCTCTTTTCTTCCAATCTCTCTCTCCAATATTTTCTCTCTCAATTATCTACCAAAAGTCCCATCCCTCTCTTCTTTTCTGCCCTTTATCCTCTCTTTCTTCTGGAAAATCTAGAGCATTAAATGCTCAAGATTTTCCTCAATTTTTTATTTTAGGGGTATGGGTTCTGCAACCTGCCCTGATCTTACAGTCGTACGACTATAATTTAGTTACAGTCGTATGACTGTAACAAATCCCCACGACTGTAATTACAGTCGTGGTAATCAAGGCTTTTTTTGACCCGGAAAATTCCATGTTCACACCTGGACGGGTCCGTACCACCATGGTGGGCACCTTAAGTCCAAGTCTACATCATACTAATCCCTGATTGAGAATCTGAAGCAACCCATTTCTGGAAATTGTCTCTTCTAATGATATTTTTTATATCCACAGGGTTCAAACTTGAGACTTTACTTAAGTGAATTCAAGTTACCAACTGCTTGGAGCAATACCAAAATCTATTTTTGGCACAAATAAAGTAGAAAATTAGAGCAAAGAAAGAAAGTTGAAAGGGAAAGAGAATGATGACATGGATGGAGAGAGATAGAGAAAGAGAGTATTTATGAAAGAAGAAAAAGAAAGAGTGACTAATATAAAAGTTTGTAAGTAACTGTTATTGAAATTTTTGTTCTAGGCGTGGTTCAATTTGTTTTAAACTGTTTCAGATAACATATGAGTAGAAAAAAAAATGTTAGTTCCACTTTTCATAAGATAGGGGGTTTAATAGAACTCTAAATAAGTTTAGGGAGCCAAGGTATATATAAAAATGAAGTTTAAAGCCATTAATCTTTTATACTTATCTAGATAGAGAATTGTCTTACTTAATACCCTAATTAAAAAGGAGAAAGAAAGAAAAGAATAAAAGTCATGTACTTTCGTACATTTGTTAGTGGACAAATGTGACAAATTTTTTAATTTTTTGGCAAAAAAAAAAGGGAAAAAAATTATACTTGGGATGATAGTTAATGAGTGTATACTTATGGCTTCAAGCTTTTATGTCTGAAGTTCTTCCTAGATTCTTAAGCTAGTTGCCCATTGTTTAGTTAGAATTGGCTTTTTGGAGGAAGCAATTGAGAATTGATTTTCCTCCCCTCTTGTTTCCCCATCTCTTTTAGTCTTAATGAAGTTTTCTTTTTAAGAAAAAGGCTAAAATATTTTATTAGCCCCTATGTTTTTTCATATTACACTAGTTAGTCCATAGATAAATTTTAAGGCTTTTAAGTTTTGTTTTTATAAACTCTTTAGTCATTTCTTTTATTTTTTGATTTTGAAAGGACAAAATTACCTTTTGTTATAGGTAAAATTTTATCTTTTAGTTTTTAACTTTAACTAAAATATTGCTAATAAAATTTTTGTAGTATAGACACATGCACCAATATTTCTATACTTTTATATATTAGGTATAAAAATAAAATCATTTCTTTTATTTATTCACTTTGATGTATATTATCATTTTTTATTAGTTTAATATAATATTTATAAACTAACAATAAATGTTATTAAGAATCTTGTTAATTATTTTAAAATAATATTCTTTTAGTTTATCAATGTTATCTAAAAGGTACATTAGAGATGAAAAGTTCAAATTTATAATTTTATATGGTTCTACTCCTAATTTTATATGTTTTAAAATATTTTTTTATGTAGTTATTTTAATATAACAAACTTTGTGCTAAAAATTTAATTATATAATTATATAATACTTAATAATTTAATTAATCAATATTAGTAATATTATTAATATTAGTGTCGGAACCCATCCTGGCTAGAGAATGAAACTAATTACGGAACAATCACTCTCTAGCTAAGGTTTGTGCCCAAGAATTATTGACTAGATTATGGATCCATAAAGTTAAAGAGAGGAAAATTGTTCCTCACCTAAGTCATCCCCGCAAAAATAAAGGATTTGGCTAGAACTTCAGGTGTCACTCCTCTACCACTACGCACAAGAAGTCTCACTGGCGAATCCGAGTGCTAGCTCCAGATTAAAGGTTCCTCCTTCAAAGCTAAAACCCCTTTTGCTCACTTGAGAAGAAGGAAGAAGAGAATTTGTGGCTATCTTTTTGTCCATTGGTCATTAGGGTTGCATCTCTTACCTTTTATATGAAACATAAAACCAAGATACCCAAAATGCCCTTCCTTGTAAAGGTCTCCATACTTTACAATATAATGTTTTAACCAAAGTTACCATATGGTAAGTTTGAAAAATCATTATAGCCAATTCTCAATTAATGGATTATTATATTTTATTTTCTAGACTTAACCAATTAATAATAATTAATATGTAATCCGTACATATTAAATGGTCTGTTACAAAAACTACCTAAACTCCTTAATGTGTGATCCTGTAAATCCATCCATATGTTGGCCATGAGCCCGAAATGCCCACAAGTTGTCAGTGGACTCTAACAAGCCATTACAACCCCTAATTAGGATGAAAATATCAAAACCAAGCCAACATAAGCCTGTAGTATCCTTATACGATCCCTTGCATATATGATATTGGTGTCCTACACAAGGCATGGCTCTGTCATCCTTTTATGTGCTACGACATTTACTTGACAAATAGACTGATGAAATAAAATAAATGATTGTCTAATAATCATTCTATTTGGATATGATCATACACTACTCAATCTCACTCATCAAAAGGCCGGTGATATCATCTGCTTGGTGAAGAGATAGGCAATTCCTTCACATTATTCACAATCCTATCATGATTCCTTATATACCAAACATATCCATAATTGGCACCTAGTTATGGGCCCGTTAGGTGTACATCAAACATACAAGGTCACATCTAGGAGTGTAGTAATATCGGGTCTAAGGATCCAATATAAGCAATACATGAGAAACACTTATGACACTAGACCATGTAGTGTTCTTGCAAGCGAATCGATCTAGTACATTTTTCACCAACATGT
The DNA here is from genome assembly GCA_039660915.1 of Euphorbia tirucalli. NCBI lineage: Eukaryota > Viridiplantae > Streptophyta > Magnoliopsida > Malpighiales > Euphorbiaceae > Euphorbia > Euphorbia tirucalli. Next base: position 13,175,397 of record CM077635.1, on the reverse strand, counting down.
ACCTATGTCCTTGATTGACTTTCCAAGTTCTATGGTCGGTAAGGCACCACCCATCTCAAAAGGAACATACTAGTCTTTAGTTATATTCATTCCCATTATTATAACAGAATAGGGATAGTTTTAAAACTGTGTTCTTTAAACTTATGGTCTTACTCGTTACTCGCTACTAACAAACATGAGTAAATACCAGTTCATGGATTCTCAATATTTATTAATTGCACAAGTAGTTCAATAAATATGATCATGCCTTTTACTAATATTTAGAAAATGTATATACAAATATACAAAACACCAAGTACAACATTTAGGGACTAGGGCATACACCAACAAGGATTATGTGAGGAAAAAATATAAAACAGAAAGATGATATTTTTCAATATTATAGAATAGAATAAAGCTCAATTTTGGCATTGCTAGTATAATTTGATTTAAAAGAACTAAACAGTTGATAATAATAAAACTTAGGTATTACATAATTATCATGTGGACTAACTAGTATAATATGTAAAAACATAGGGGCTAATAAATTGTTTAAAAAATAATATCTTTAGCTGCAAAAAAAGGCCACATATTTTATACCATTAGAAATAAAAAAAAAATTAACTCACACCATTTGCAATTTCATAAAATCAATATGCCATTGTGAGCGGACGGCCTTTTAGGTGGGACGCGGCAAAGCGAACCGGGGAAAAGTGAAAGAAAGGTTTTGGTTTTATTTTGGAAAACGGGTCTTTGTTATGTTTTGGGAAAATGGGTTTTGTTTATCTTGCTTTAGGGAAAACAACCAATTTGTTTAGAAATTACCTTTGTAGAAAACATTTGCCTGTTTTATTACTTAAAGACCTCGAAACCTAAATTTCAAGATCAGTGACAGAGTCGCCACCTGGATCAGCTCATTCGGGAAATTCCGATACAGCTCCCTACTTAATCCAGAGATTCAGAGATTCAGAGTTCAGGCAACTTACCTACTTAACCTCGAGCTTGTATTCAATTTATAATTTATATTGCCATATTTATTCAATTTATTATCTTTTCCCTATCCAATTAAGTTTATTTTATTAGCCCGTGCTCAAGCAAATGACAGAATTAAATTGCAGAAAAGTAAACCATACATCCTAATTAAGCAAAAGAATAACAAAGGCCGCTTATACAACTAAATTAAATAAAAATAAAAACTCTCATCTTTACATTTACAAGCGCCTAGAATACACGAGGATCTAAAAAGTACAAACGCCTAAATACACGAATTAATCTATTAATTACAATAAAAATAATAAAAAGGAAAATAAATGCTGCAAAACAGACGGTTAGCACAGTTTATATTACAAACCCAAGTAGGACTCACAACAAGACAGAACTGGGATTTTCAGGAGCAGGGGCATGCATTTAGGGGATAACCAGATAGACCCGACCGGTCGGATCGGTTAGACCTGGAAAACGGTTTTGAAACGCCCTGTATATTTTCATGCTGAAAAAAATGATTTTAGAAAATTATTTGGCTCGGTTTCATGCAAGTTTCCATATTTCAACGGGTCTGTTATTCAGGAACTCAAGGTTCTGTTCGTGCGGGTTTCCTAATTTCCACATCCATCTAGGGTCCAGAAAACAGTAAACACACCAAAAACAGTCTGAATCTGGAAACAGCATCGCAAGACGACGTCCCTATGGGTCGTCCCGTGATTCTGTATCTTTCGAGAACTACAGCCGTATGACTGTAACTTAGAGCCGTGCGGCACTGGTTAGAGCCGTGCAGCTCTAAAACACAGTCGTGCAACTGTAATACCCGGACCCAAGATCGGTTTTCTCGTTTTTCAAAAAATCGCTATTTTGCTCATTTTCGATGTTTCCTGGAGATTTTATAGGGTTCGGGAGTCCGCTAATGCTGGACTACGGATCCGATTCAGATCGACCAACCCCGAAATCAGAAAATAAAATCTAGGAAAAACCGAAAATCTGACACCCGTACCTACAAAAATTCGAAAACCGAAGTTTAAAAATGTACGAATGTATTTAGGCCGAAAATCGATCGCAACAGAACGTATAAAATGGAAAACGGGGCTACTTTTGGCCGATCGGGGCAGTTTCGGGATTCTGCCCCTACAGAACACGGCCATACGGCTATGTTAGGGTAGCCAACTTTTTTGAAGCACAGCAAACAGAAGAGAAAATCACAAAAAATGCCACAAATACGAGTTTAAGGCCTCTCATAGTTTATCTGGTTGTTGTTCCAACGTAATGGACGTTCAGAAACAGATTAGAAAGCAAGATTGTGCCTCAAATCCTTCAGCGTCCTGGAATTCCAAAAATAACTTCTGAACCAAACCAAAATGAACCCGAGAATGTGTCCAGACGAGTAAGGCATGGTCTAGAAATGTTGTAGGATTGTTTGAATATGAGTTTCAGACTTGGAAATCAAGTTCTCTCTATCTTTCGCTCTCTCTACTTCGCTATGTTTCTTTTTCTCTAAGTCTCTCTTTTTTCTTTCGAAGCCAAAAGCAAAAGCCCCTAATCTTTCTGATTTCTTTTCTTTTATACTCCACTTTATTTTTCATTATTGAGAACATTAAATGCGCCCCATACCTTTTGACTTTTGTTTTCGGCTGAAAAGATAGAAAACTTCAGCTCAGCGAGTTGCTCTTCCCCTAACCAACCAGAGCCGGGCGGCTCTAGTAAGCCAGGGCTGGGCAGCTCTAGCATCCAGAGCCGGGCGGCTCTAGTAAGCTAGGGCTGGGCGGCTTTGACCTAAATGTCCACACTTGCCTCTAAACCCTAAACTTACTGTGAGCACAGGTTTTTTCCCGATCTCGGTGATGAAAGCCATTATTACCTTTTCCACGGATAAACGTGATGCGGATTCAGAATGATCGGGATGACGTCAGAAATATCTCAGGTGACCCGAATGTGTGTGATAAGTCTTGGTATGGAACCCTGAAGGAATTCGAGTGAGTATTTAAGAAAACCGAAGAACAGAATGAAAAATAAGTGAAAATAGGCATTACAGCCGCGCGACTGTAATCATCAGATTTCCTTTTTTGTGACAAATCAGCATTTAATTCAGATTTTTAATCAAAATAGGAGGTATAAATAGATTGTGACCGGATTCTAGGGTTAAGGAAAGCAGACAAAAAATTAGAGAATTAAGAAATTTAGAGAAAAAGAGATCCACACTTAGGGTTTTTGAAGAAAAAAAGACTAAAATTGAACGTTTTAATCTTAGATAATAAAAGAAATCTTAACAAAATCTGTTTAAACCATCATAACTTTGAGGGGATTAGTTTTCTAGGAACGTTCTTAGACCATAATCACTCATTCAATCCCATTCGGGGTTCTGTTCGGGCTTTGGAAATCGCACAAGCTTTTGGGTTGTTCGTGATTGCGAGGCGTTCCCAGCATCCGGATTCATCCCTGATGGTCCAAAAGACTGGAACACAGACAAGGTACATTCTGAGAGGCCTTAAAAATCCCTTTTTTTTCGTTTTGATTGCTGTTTGTTAGTGTTTTTTGGATTTTTTTTTGCGATTTTGGAAGTGATTTTTAATTACGGCCGCCCCACTTATGATTATAGCCGCCCGGCTGTAACCTATAGCCGTGCGGCTGTAACCTACAGGGACGCGGCTGTAATCTCCAGATTACAGCCGTATGGCTATAACTTATAGGGGCGCGGCTGTAACCTATAGGGGCAGAAGCTCCGAATCGACCGATAACGCTTCCGTTTCCAAATTAAATATGTTTTTCGTGTTTATTATCGGTCCAATTACATCCATGTATACTTAGATTCTCGGTTTTCTTATTTTAATTGATGGATGTGATTTCAAGTTTAGTGATTTCAAGTTTTTAGGGATTTCCAGACTTATTTTGATCCGTTTGATTGAAGTTAGTGTGTTTCTAGAAATCCCAGATTACCCGAAATCGCTAAATTTGCAAAATGATTTTCAAAAACGAGAAAAGAAGGCCGGAACACAGTCTGAAACATTACAGCCGCGTGGTTGTAACCTACAGCCGTGCAGCTGTAACCTATAGTGGTGCAGCTGTAGTTGAGACAGAATTACAGTTTTGCCCTTTTGGGCCCCAAACTTGTAATTTTGTATCTTTTTCCTATTCAAAACTGAATTTTCATGTGTTTACATTCTTTTTGGACCCTAGATGGATGTTTAACTTAGGCCACCCACGAACGGGACCTCTAGGTCCCGGGATATCCGGCCCACTAAAGTTGGAAGATGCATGTAAATGAGCCAAATGGTTTTCAAAATTGGTTTTTCATTTATAAAACCTACATGGCGTTTCAAAAAACCGTTTTCTAGGTCTAACCAGGCCGCCTGGTTGGGTCAACCTAGTTACCCCCTATGCATGATCTCGTTTCCTAAAATACCTCTATTCTATCCTATATGAGTCCTTGGTGTGATTTATTTACTTGTGCTAACCGTATTTGGATCCAGCTTTTATTTTTCTTTATTTTTATTTTTGGATGTATTTTATAGATTAAATCGTGTATCTAGGCGATTGTATTTTTTAGATTTTCGTGTATTATAGGCAGTTGTAATGGTGAGGATGAGAGCTTTTCTTTTTATGGGTTGTATAATTTGACCTCTACTTTACTTTTCCCGCACTATTACTTTTCTGCACTTTATTTTGGTATTTATATTTATGTCATTTACATGAGCATTGATTAATAATAAAAAGAAGATAAAATGAGTAGAATTAAGTGAATGCAACATTACATTATGAAATAATAATTGAAAATAAGTGAGGATTAGTAGGTATGTTGCCTGAACCCTGAATCTCTGAATTAGGTACCGCATCTACACTTGGTAGGGAGCTGTACCGGAATTTCCCGGATGAGCTGATCCGGGGTGGCGACTCTGAATCTAATCTTGAAATTCATGTTTCGAGATCTTTAAGTTAAATTGGGACTTTCTAAGAAAAATTTATTTTCCAAAATTCACACTTTCAATTAAGTTTTCTACAAAATGAGTTTCCCAATAAAATGAAAGGTTTTCTTGAAGAAGATTAAAAACCCGTTTTCAAACCACATCATCACACTTCAAAAAGAAAATCCCCGGTTCCTGCTTCACCGCACGTTCCATAAAAAGGTAGTCTGCACACAGTGGCGACTCCGTTAGGGAGCAATGGTTTCTTTTTAAAAAGTTTTCATAAAAACTTAAGGAACTTAGGCAACAATCGAAGTACATCCTCACTTGTAGTCAATTCTTAAATCATAATTTGATGTTTGATTCACATTTGCACAAGCATGACATTTTCTCTTCTTGAATCACTCCAACACTTGTTTAAGCCCGGTTTATCTTCAAAGGTGACCTACCTCTTCCTCTAGGATTGGAGGCACCCGAGGGGGTAAACCACTCATAGCCTCGTACCAACCCCTTCTTTTGGACCTTTGAGTGGGGAGAAGTGAGGAGTATATTTTCGCTATAGGAACCTGTTGACTTATACCTTCATGTAATGGCCTAGCAACTTCCCCTTAGGGTTACCAAAATATATATCTGAAAATGGACATTGAGAGTGCGCCTTTGGTATCCCCGGTTGGTGCCAAAGAGACCCAACACCTAGGAAGAATGTGAGACAAATCGAATGGAGGAATAAGGGTGGAAGGGTGAGCATATTGTTGCATGTGCTAACGGTTGTTCTATGGTGGTTTCATTTTTTACCTTTACATGCAACATTAGACACGCATCATCCGTGTGCCATTTTCTAACCACATCTTTACGCAACCATTTGCAAGCATCATCATACATGTGGTATTATACTAACCACATTTTCTCGCAGCCATAACATCTTACTTGTGTGTCATATACATCTTGTGTGCTCGCATCTCATGAAGCATACATGACATCATCTTGTGTGTCATGCATCCTAACCACGTTTTTCTGTAGCCATTTGCATTCTATGTGACATGGGCATTCATCTCATCTCATCACATCTAAAATGAAGGATGTTCTAAGTATACCCCTCACAACATTTCATTTCATGATATATCGGGAGTCCCCAAGATTACTCGTGTTCGCCTGTGCACCGGATTGCACTTGGCCATTTCATTACATCATTGCACCATTAGGGGACCACAATGGTCTTAGGCTCATGTTCGTGTGGTGGACCACACAATACCATTACATGACATCATGTCCATTCATCATGGTGCCATGGAAACACTAACATCTTACTTGTGTGTCATGATCCACATCGGATTGTTTCATAACATTGATGACCCATTTAAAGTACTCCACGAGTGCCAAACTAGAATTAATATTAGGACATTTCATAACATGCCTAAATCATGCAAGGTGTTCCATGAACACTGAAATGTTGTCCGTGTCTCTAGCCACACGCGACTTGTTTATGACATCACTTCATCTAAGATGCCATAAAGCATTGAACCTTTGTATATGGAACGGCTCCTATATGACCATCGCATACCATTTCATCAACCTACAAAACGTCGAACCACTATCCGTTTGTCGGTACGCATGTGACCATTTCACGACATCCATTAGGTGCCTTGAAGTTGCCGAATTTCTGTCTGTGTGTCGGTCTGCATGCGACATTTTTTCATTGTCTTTTGCATGACATGGGGTATGCTTGGAACATCCAAAACAAAAAGAAAGAAAATACAAAAGCCATTTTCATCATCATCCGCATCTATAAAGCATCATCCGATCATGAATATGAACGCACCATACACACCATTTAGGGTGTCGAGTCTAGGTCCATGACATCCATTCGCGACTCTAACCTTATGTTGAATGTACAGTTTGGAGACGAACCTCAAAGCGGCTAGTTCGCATTGAGTCAGTGCCAAACCAATCATTTCAATCAGTTCAATCAGAGCCGGTCACCGTGGAGGGGATCAGATCAGGATCAGATTCAGATTGGGAGGTCGAAGTTTAGTTACCCACTCTACCAGTTGACAGTCAAATTTTGTTAGCAGATGCAGATAGATCGGGGATGGCCGACAGAAACAGTGGAAACTCGCCCTTTGATATGGCTACTTTATGAGGAGTTTTCTAACCTCAGATGAGTTTAAGAATACTCTTAGGGAACAAGTGCAGGCCATGATAGGCACCCTCCCTATTCAATCTGTTCCACCAGCTCAGACTTCGATTGGAAGTGAAGGACAACGGTTTGTCCAAGTTACTAATGGTGCTGCAGGAAGCCTTCCTAGAGGAAGTTGTGGAGTGGTTAACCACAGAGAACCTGACCATCAGTCCGAAGAGGATGAAGCCTTTGAGAAGGCAAGGGAATCCTTAATTGAGACGATGCTAGAAAAGCACCTTAATCAGAAATTTTCTGATATTGAAGCCATGCTACCTAAACTGAAGGAGATAGTCCACTATAACCTTGTTAAGTATGTCGACCCAACTACTTTGATGGCTGATGGAGGAGAGACACTCCCAGCTAGTTTTCAGATACCTTACCTGCCTCCATACACTGGAGAGGGCCCACCGGAAGCCCATTTGGACAGTTATGTGAGGTTGATGACTAGCATAGGGATTGGGAAAGGTCACCTCTTAAACCTATTTCTGACTACTTTGAGGAGTGCTGTGGCAAAGTGTATATGAAGATGCCTCTATACACCTGTTCTACTTGGGAGGACCTATCTGAAGCTTTTGTAAAGTAGTACGCTTACAATACCCAAGTAGAGACTACCCTCGAAGACCTAGAAAGAATACACTAGAAGCCAAATGAGTCCTTCCCGGCTTACTACAAACGGTGGATAGGTGTGCAAGTTTTAGTGGATAGGGCACCAAAGTTGGATTCCCTCATTGTGAAGTTGGCAGATGGTAGTCTGCCCCAATACAAGGATAAAATGAAACTGAAGAGATTCCACTACTTCAATGAAGTGGTTGAATTTGCCAAGTGTATCGAGCGATACGAGGAAGAGGAGCAAAGAGGCAGACAGGGTTCGGGCCATTACAAAAGCAATCAAAGGTACTCTCAAGGGTACAAAGGCAACAACTCTAAGGCTACTTCAGTGGGGTCCAATGCTAAGATGACTCAGGGTGTAGGCCTGATCGAAATGCAATGGGAGGACATGGCTGCTGTGAACCTGGGAAGACAGACTCCTCAAAGGGTCACTAGTCCGTGGGCTGAGTCAGTAAGCCTGATCTATGCTAAGTGTAGAAAATCTGGTTTGTTACAGAGTTTAAGGCCATTTTCACCTCCGACTCAGGCGGAAAAAGACAATTTCTACTCTTACCATGTGATGACGGGTCACCATACAAACGAGTGCACCCAGTTGATTAAGGCCATCAAGCAGTTGGTTGCTGACAGAAAGATTATCGAGCTGGCTTTGAAACTTGGCATTTAGAATAAGCCCTTGCCCAACATCAGATGATTCAGGTTCACAAGACATTGAGGACCACGATGCTACAATAAAGAGAAAACCCACATGTGGAGGCGATAGTCATTTTGACGTTTTAATTTGTTTTATTTTATTATTATTATTATCATTTATCATGTGAACAATTTAGCCTTTAAGGTGTTTAATTTAATAGAGTTTGATTTCACTTACTTATGCGATATTTTTTGGATGGAACAGTGCATGCATCCAAACATTCATTTAATACCTTTAACACACATGAATGAAATAAATCTAGGGACTGATGATGACCCAAAAATGATATCCGTCTTGAAAGATCTCATGCCTGATGAGAGGAAAGAAAATTGCAAAAGTACCATAAAAGTACATGGGAATCTTTGCTTGACCATACGATTTAGTGCCAAGGTGAAAAAGAAATACTGAACACCAAGCTCTAAAGGATTCGGAGACGAAGTCAACCAAGTAGGAGTTCCGTAGACTCGAATGGGCATCGCTCCATGGTTGAAACCGTCAACTACTTCTCAAAGTGGGCAAAAGCGAAGTCATATATATATGAATGTCATAAAAAAAAGTGCTCTATTATGTCATGACTGATGATGGAGTACAATTCCTAGGGGCAATAACACAGTGCTCCAACATAAAGGGTCAGACATCATAGACAATCTCCTTATCTCTCACAAGCCAATGGGGCGATGAAAGCAGCTCACAAGATTCCATCCAAATGACAACCATCTACAATGGATAGGCCGATATGCAATCATTTGTCTTAAATGATACAAAACTAGCACCAGAATACTCACTAGACAAACACTGTACTCATTAGCCCTATAAGATGGAAGCGGTTCCACCAGGGGAGACAGAGACCAAGTCGTCGGCCCCATCAACCCAGACAAGCCCAGGCGCTGTTACGTGTAAAAAAAAAAAGAGTCTAATGGGTTGAAAACCGAAAAGGCGATCCATGCAAAAGTTAGGATAGAGAGGCGAGGACTATCAACTGGAAAATCTGCAAAGACTAATTGGTGGTAGGCATAGGTCCAGTCGGGACGGATACCATTACTGATTCTGTCCTTAGGTTCATTTCATCTTTGATGTGCATTGTGCGAAAACATTATAAATGAGTGGATGAATGAATGCCATTTTCAGTTCGGTTAAATGTCCTAAGTCTGCTTGAAATTGAATTCGTATGGTGCACATTTTCTATTTACATGCATCTCACATCAAAAAAAAAAAAAAGAGTCCGATGGATCGAAAACCGAAGAGGCAGTCCATGCAAAAATTAGGACAGTTCGATAGATTGAAAACCCAAAAGGGCAGTCTATGCAAAAATTAGGACACAAAATAAAGTGTGCTAAGTTGAAAACCTGAAGGGGCAACTTAGGCAAAAGTAAAGTCAGTCTGATAGGCTGAAAACCTGAAAAGGAGGCCTATGCAAAAGTTAGGACAAAAACAAAAAAAAAAACAAAAAGAATAAAAGTCATATAGTAGAAACAAGCTCAGGTAACCCTAATCCTCTAAAGACTGGGGCACCTCAAAGCCAGCATCTCGCGTCCATGTCTCGTGAGGCAAGCAACCAAGATGCATCCACTGATGCTGCATGCATTAAGACCACTGTGGTGTAAACACTCTATACTCGATGGTGCACAAAGATCGAAGGACCCTCAGCAGCTGACCATACTATCCGCACAGCCGAGCGGGAGAGTAGAAAAGTCAAGTGGGTCAATCCAAGCAGCTGGACACCTTCGACCCAAGTCTTAGTTGTCAGATCAGAAATATCCCATCAGGGGCAGACCCACTTGGGCCTCCAAATCATCCACCCGATCTATGAAGGTCTGACTCATGATCTTTAACTCGGTGACTCGTCGACACAACTGGTCAACCTTCACCCTCGAGCGAGCGGACTCTCAGTACTCCCATTCACCGTCTACACCAAGCAAATCATAAAAAGCACCATAATCATATGCATATGCATCCAGGACATGCACATACATACACACACATATGCATACACACATCAATGTGTACTCAAGTACAGGTACATGCTATCATTATCAGGCTGTCTCGAGCCATGAGTACTCCGAAAACAGAAATAACCTGACACTAGGGTATCCTCAAATCCCAAGTATCCAGAGGCAAAACAATCAAGCCGTATTTATTCTTGATCGAAGGGGCAGAAATTTTTGTTTCCAAAATTATCGATCAAGGAATAAATACGCACTCCCAATCCAATTTCAATGGTATTGCTCTACCATAGAGAGCCAATTTCAATGGTATTACTCCACCACAGAGAGCCGATTTCAATGGTATCGCTCCACCATAGAGAGCGACTTCAATGGTATTTCTCTACCACAGAGAGCCGGTTTCAATGGTATTGCTCCACCACAAAGAGCCGATTTCAATGGTATTAAGGGGCAAAGTATTCAGTCTGTATTCATTCTTAATCAAAGGGGCAAAAATTTTTGTTTCCAAATTATCGATCAAGGAACGAATACGCACCCGAAACGACTTTAAAACATCAAAAAGAGATAATCAAACTCCCCAAATCACCAAAGCATCTTTCCCCAGCCACAAAGGCTATGCAGAAGACCAAATCACTAAAATATTTCTTCCTTTAGTGACACAAGCTCCACTAGAAGTCAAATAACCAAAATATTCTCCCTTCAAGGGGTGCCAACTTCCTAAGTTGCAAAATTACCAAAATACCTTCTTCCTTTCATGAACATCAAATGACAAGGACAATCCAATCTGGGCAAAGTCCTTTGCTTCGTAATGGAGTCGAAGCATGTCCCTGGAAAACCAACACAATCTGGGCAAAGTCCTCTGCTTCGCGATAGAGTCAAAGCACGACCCTAGAAAACCAGTACAATCCAGGCAAAGTCCTTTGCTTCACGATGGAGTCAAAGCACGTCCGTGGAGAACATCAAACCAATTTGGGCAAAGTCCTATGCTTTATAAGAGAATCAAAGTAAGACCCCAAAGAATCAAATCAACCTGGGCAAGACTACTGTTTTGCAAAATAGCTGAGACAAGTCCCTACAAACATCAAAGCTGGTCGACGTGAAAGGAGCCACTAGGAACGTCTTCTTCTGCTTCTCACCATGCTCCCTATCATGGGACCAAACTCGAATCGGGCACAAGCACCCGTTCAAGTCGACTTTGGTCATGCGAGGAGCAGCCTGTGAGCACGGTTTTTTTCCCGACCTCGGTGATGAAAGCCATTATTGCCTTTTTCATGGATAAATGTGAAGCAGATTCAGAATAACTGGGATGACATCAGAAATGTCTCAGGTGACCCGAATGTGTGTGATAAGTCTTGGTATGGAACCCCGAAGGAATTCGAGTGAGTATTTAAGAAAACCGAAGAAAAGAATGAAAAATAAGTGAAAATAGGCTAATCTGGTCACTACAGCCGCTCAGCTGTACTATAGTGGCGCGGCTGTACTACAGCCACACTGCTGTAATCATCAGATTTCCTTTTTCATGACAAATCAGTATTTAATTCATATTTTTAACCAAAATAAGGGATATAAATAGATTGTGACTGGATTTTACGGTTAAGGAAGGTAGACAAAAAATTAGAGAATTAAGAAATTGAGAGAAAAAGAGATCCACACTTAGGGTTTTTGAAGAAAAAAAGACTAAAATTGAACGTTTTAATCCTAGATAATAAAAGAAATCTTAATAAAATCTATTTAAACCATCATAACTTTGAGGGGATTAGTTTTCTAGGAACGTTCTTAGACCATAATTACTCATTCAATCCCATTCGGGGTTCTGTTTGGGCTTTGGAAATCGCACAAGCTTTTGGGTTGTTCGTGATTGCAAGGCATTCCCGGCATCTGGATTCATCCCGGTGGTCCAAAACACTGGAACACAAACAAGGTACATTCTGAGAGGCTTTAAAAATCCCTTTTTCTTTCATTTTGATTGCTATTTGTTGGTGTTTTTTGGTGGAGCACCGAATAATACTGATTTCTCCGTGTGGTGGGGCACCGAGTAAAAGTTGATTCTCCATGTGGTAGAGCATACCATTGAAATTGAGTTAGAAGCACGTATTTATTCCTTAATCGACAATTTTGGAAAAAAAATTTTTGTCCCTTCGATCAAGAATAAATATGGCTTGGTTATTCTGCCCCTGGATACCTGCAAAAGGCAAGAAATACCCTTCTCGGGATTATATTGGACTAAACAGAAATTATGAAAAATCGAGAAAAATTGCTTACCTGGGGGATCAGAGCCACACGGCTCTGTCTTGGCAAGACAGGGTCGTACGACTCATTTAGAGCCGGCCGGCTCTAGCTTGCCTCGTACTGAAATTTCTCTCTAGAATCCATACCGTCAAGATGAGGAAAATACAAAAAGCTCTTTGCCCAAACACTCTCGCACAACCCGGTCATCATGTGAGATATGCATTACCCGAGGGGGAATTTTTCCTACCCACTAAATCTACAGTGGATGTGTACGGACTACCGGAGATGGTCGCATACTCCCGGGTCAAGAGGCATGACCCTGTTCCCGTGACTCTTAAGCCATCAGTGCACATCATTCAAGATCTGGTTAGTTTTTTCCCAACCTTCCTCTTTTTCTGCATTTTTGAATTTTTGTTTCGAATAGGAGACTCCCAGACGAGGTGCGGGAGATCGTCGACTCGATCGGGCTAGACCGGTTCATCTGCTCCATGTGTGAGGTCCCGCCCTAGACGAGCAGGGGTTTATTGATGGCTCTGCTGGAGCGGTGGATGGATTCCACCCATACTTTCCACTTCCCGATCGGGGAGTTTCACATTACGCTCGAGGACTTCATGGCCATTACTGGGCTATCATTTGGCAGGCATACTATAGTGTTTGACTAGACTCTGGAGCGAGGAGGTTTCCATCTAGAGCTCGTTGCTATGCTGATTGGCCTGACTCCTTTGGGCAAGCGGGTCCAGGGGAGCACATTGCAGGATTATTGGTTGACTAGGCAGGACAGCCTCCCCAAAGGTTTCGCGTTCTCTCCTAGAGACGCGAGACATTATGCCAGGGCATTTCTGTGGTTCGCCTTGAGCACTTTACTATTCCCGATGGGTCAGAGCGATCTAAACCTAGCAGTGCTCCCTTCACTGATAAAGCTGGAGGACGTAAGGAGCTTAAACTGGGGAAGAGCTGGGTTGGCTAAGCTATACTACGGCCTTGATATCTGCACCCGGGGAAAGCACCGAGAAGTGAAGGGTGCATGGATAGTTCTTCATATGAGTTGTCTCTCTCCTTTTTTTTTGGACTCTAACTTCTTTATTGTGAAGGTTTGGGCGTATGAGTATGCCTTTGTGCCTCAGCCAAAGTTGGCCACACAAGCCAACATTGAGTTCCCAGATTTCCCCCGGCTAAGGTGGTAGCTAGGGTACAGCTGGAGTGAGATGGATACCGATCCGTGGATCTGCTGCCAACTCCTGGCGGGTATGAGCTTCGAACAAGTACACACCTTTTCTTCCTTATACCTCTTGACTTTTATAGTCTGATAGCTATTTCTTCTATCCTCTGACTTCTGACATTCCGACTTCAGCTAATCAAAGAGCCGTGGGGGAACACAGTGTGGCCTATAGAGCTGATAGATGCTAGGAGGCTAACAACCCACTAGTTTGTGATGGAGAGCCCAGTCGGACTACAGAGCGTCGGATCCCGCCTGCACCTCTAGTCGGACTATTCTGGCCACACTTGCTGCCGAAGGAGGACCATCCAGATCTGTTCAAGTCTAGATATATAGTCATAGGAGACGAGGGAGACTATCCCTAGTTCATCTGTACACAGCTCCTTCCTCCTGCCAAATCTGCACCGCCGAGGGAGGCGCCAGCCGGGGTATGTTTTCTGTTCCGCTTTCTGTTTGATTGGACTGTTCTGTTGTTAGCTGATTTTTCTTCTTCTCTTTTTCTTTTTTTTTTTTTTTGCAGCCGTCTCAGAGGGGCAAGCCCTGTCGTACATCATCCGGTAGACGCTCCAGTGGTCGTGGGTCCCAGACCGCCAGTGGCCGGGGAGATGGAGGTTCTTCGGCTTATACAGGCGAGTATGGCATTAGCGCCGAGATGGAGTACACTGAGCCCATCCCCTCGGTAGTGCCCCCAGTGGTCCCTCCTACCGGTTTCATTCCACGCCATCTTGAGTACTTGGTGGAGCCGTGGGCCACGCTGCTTAATGAGTTCGGGTCGATCTATTCCCCCAGGAGCAGCCTTCCCCTGTAGCTATCCCTCCTGACACGACTCACGTGAGTGTTCTCAACCCTATTCTCTTTTTTACTTTTATTGTTGCCACTCGTCTGACTTGTGTGCTGTTCTTTGTGCAGATTCCAGTGTCGTAGGGGATGGCCTTGTGTCAGGTGGTCTCCGCTTTCAGGTCACTTTCGCTTCGTGATAACGAGGCGATGGCGGTAAGTATCTATGTCAATATGTATATGTATGTGTGTATGTATGTTTCAAATGCATGCATGTGTATGACATGAAACATGTTATTTAATCCTATTGCAGGCTGCAGTTAGTACACGCGGTCGCAAGGAGACCCGCATGAGGACAGAGGTGGAGGAGTTGCAGAGGACCGTTGCGGACCTCAGATTCATGAATGAGACTCTTCGTACTCAGCTGGACGACTGGAAGACTGGCCGATGGGTCTTTGGCGATGATGGCGGGGCCGAGGACAAGGAGGAGGCCAATGATTCGATTGACAGGGGACAGCCGTAGCCCTTCTTTTGTAGTTTAGGTTGGTACAGCCCGTCTATGGGCTTGGACTTGGTATTGTCAGACATTGTGCCCATTTATGGGCCTTTTTCTGTTGTATCTGTATATTTAAACCCGAAATATTGACTGCACAGATATTTTGTGAAATTCATTGCCCTTTTCTACTACTTTTCCTGTTATATTCGTCTTTTCGAATGCATTTTTTTCCATCTCCACCTGTTTTATCGCTGTATGCAACAATCTTGGCTTTTCTGAGACCTTATTTCACCATTTTAGGCCTGATTTTGATTGAAAACCCATTTCGAACATCAGAGCCACATGGCTATAGGTTGAAAATTCCATATAAAAGTATAGAGTGAGTGTTGCTGCTGGATTATAGCCGCACGGCTCTGATCATAGCCACCCGACCCAAAGTAGAGCCGTCCGATCAAGACTTGAGTCGCCCGGCTTAGCATACAGCCGTACCCTCTCACCATCAGCTGCACAGCTCTGGTTTGAATTTCAGCAACCTCATCTTCTTTTTGCCCTGTTTTCGATGGATCAGCTCCGTGATCAACTATGGGGTTATTGGAGGGCTTCCCACTCTTCTACTTGGGCCTTGTTGGCCCCTTTTGGTCTACAGTACATACGGTTCTACATGGGCCTGTCTCCAAACCGGACTTTTCTGACTGCTGCAGCAGGATTTTGGGATCCAATGGATCATGTTTTCCGATTTTCTGGACAAGAGCTATGTCCCATGGTTGAAGAGTTTAGTGCCATTCTTGGCATTCCCTAAGCGCGCGGAGTCAGGTTAGCTGTCCCCGAACACGATTCTGATAACTTGCAAACACTTCAAAGGTTGACTGTGTCGAACACAGTAGCCTTGGACCACTTGCTCCTTGAAGAGTCTGGTCGTAGGAATCTCAATCTGTTTGCTGTTATGGACATGTGCTTGGCCTTAAACCCCTCTGCCCCAAGTTGGACTTTTCTAATGGGCCTATTGTTGATGTCTCTTTTTCTGTGTGAGTTTAGAGATAGGGCTTACAGTCTCCAATTAGTTCCAGTAGTGGCTCAGATGGCCAACGGTGCTTTGCCTATGGGATTCACTTTGGCTAAGACTCTGATTTACCTAGATTCTGTCCAGTCCGATTGCCCAATTGAAACTAACGGATGCTCTTTCCTTCTTCAGGTTAGAACCTACTTCATACTTGACATTTGTTTGATGCCGCATTCTTTTGATTAACCAACTTTTATACAGATTTGGTTACTAGAGAAACTGAGTCTCCTGAGTATTCCTCCGCCTCACCCAAGATACCTGCTGAGACATTATAGGGCCCAACGTATCGAAATGACGGATTTTGCCACTCGGACTACAAAAGAGTGGTTTACTTGGCTAAGGGGGAGGACTAACGCGGCCATCCACTAGACTTGCCCCTAGTGGGAAATTTCAAATGTGACTACTGAGACCTGGGCAGGAGGTGTGCAGCTTGTCGGGTTTGGCCAAAGTGACATTCTACTCTCCCGTACGATTATGTAGACCGTACGGGCAAGTACAGGGGGTGCCCCATTCTTTATGCACAACTGAATATGGGGAATTCACACAGCAGTGGCCCAGACACATACAGCAACAATGGATGAATCCCATTCATTTGGAGATCCTGAGATATGACAGCTTAGCTTCGACAGAGACAGATGGCCGTTACGGGGCTTGGTTAGCTGACTTAGTGACATGCCCTACGAGGCACGAGCGTGAGATACTGACTCTAAGATACCTCAGCCTGTAGAATTGACAGATTATGGAGTGCTACTGCTGGTTGGTTTTTATTTACTCCGTCGTTTAATTGTGTGCCCTTATTTTTGCATAGACTGCCCTTGTGGGTTTTCAATCTATCGGACTATCTTAACTTTTGCCTAAACCGCCCTTTTTGGGTTTTCAGCTCAGCAGACTTTTATTTGCATCCTAAATTTTTCCTAGACTACCTTTCGATTTTCAGCCTATCGGATTTTTTTTTATAGATGAAATGCATGCAAATATGGAATGTGCACAATCATACGTATGCATATAATAAGGATCTAATTTCTAGCAAACTTCAGACATTTAACCTAACAGAAAAGGAATCCATTCATTCATTCATTGATAATGCTTTAGTACAATGTGTATCAAAAATGAAGTGAAGCTAAGGACAAAGCCACAAATGGTATCCGTCTCGATAGAACCCACGACTACCATCAACTGGTCTTTACAGATTTTCCGGCCAAATAGTGCTCACCTCTCTGTCCTGATTTTTGCGTGGACTGCCTTTTCAGTTTTCGATCTGTCAGACTCTTTTTTTTTTTACACGTAATACCACCTGAGCCTATCTTGATTGATGGGGTTGACAAACTCATTTCTGTCCATATCCATGATATTTACGGCGCCCTTCGAAAGCACTTTCTTGACTACATACAGACCTTCCCAGTTGGGCCTGAATTTTCCCCTTACGTCTATGTTGACCTATTTCATTTGTTTTAGAACCAAATCCCCAGCCTTGAGTGGGTGTTTCTTATGGCAGACTTTGTTGTTCTAAGCCCTAGCCATCCTCTACTGATACATCTGTAAGTGATCCAGTGCTCGGAGACGCTTATCGTCAATCAAAGCCAACTGTTCATATCTTGATTGGACCCATTCTGGTTCTGGCAATTGTGCCTCAATGATCACTCTTAATGACCTAACCTTGGTTTCAACTGGCAGTACAGCTTCCATTCCATAGACTAGGGAGTATGGTGTTTCTCCGGTGGGGGTAGCTTGTGGGCGGTACGGAGATGACCTGTGGTGCTCAACCCTATTTATCCTGAAGTAACTGCACCGTGGCCCCTTGAAACTATACACTATTATCTGTCACAACATAGTGCGGAATCCCATACCATGTGAAGATACTCTTTTCAATGAACTTGATGATTTTCTTGGCTGTAACATGCACAAATGACTCCGTTTCCACCCACTTCGAAAAATAATCAACAGCCATAACTATGAATTGGTGTCAATTTGAGGCAGGTGGCCTTATTTTGCCAATGATGTCAATTCCCCACGCAGCAAACAGCCACAGAGTTGACGATAACTAAAGTTCAAGCGGTGGGATATGATTGAGGTCTCCGTACACTTGACACTCGTGACATCTTTTCACCTTTTCGATACAATATGCCTGCAGTGTAAGCCAGAAGTAGCCTTGCCTTAACACTTTCTTAGCTAGGGTCAGCCCATTCATATGTGGCCCGTAAGTTCCCACATGGATTTGCTTCATAACTTCCTTGGCTTCTTTGTCTGTTAAGCACTTCAGGAGCAGGCCGTTGGTAGTTCTCTTAAAGATCTGACCCTCGAATAGCCTAAACTGCACTGCTAATCTCCTAAGAGAGACCTTATTTGACTCGCTGGCATCTTCAGGGTACTGCCTATTCTAAATAAATTACAGAATATCGTGATACCAAGGACGTTCCTCTGTAGTTGCTACAACACTGACCGACCAGTAGCAAGGGTTCTGTGCGATCTCCACTATCACTAGCTGCATAGGGTGTCTCCGAGGTTCCTCCCACATTGATGAGAGTGCAGCTAAAGAGTCTGCCATCTGATTCTCCTCCCTCGGAACGTGTCTGAACTCACACAGTCCAAATACTTTCACCTTTTCCCAAACCAAATGGAGATATGGCCGGAGCGACCCTTCTTTCATCTCGCATTCTCCAGTGATTTGATCAATTACCAGTGCCGAGTCTCCAATCACTAACACTTCATGTGCCCCTAGTGTGACCAAGGCGTCAATTCTAAAGAGGTAAGCTTCGTATTCTGCCCCGTTGTTAGTCATCAGAAATTCAAGGCGCTTAGCCAGGGGGATGATTTCTCCATCAGGTGTGCCAATGATTACTCCCAGTGCTGTCCCGTGCTTGTTTACAGCCCCGCCGAAGTACATTACCCATCTGCTTGATTCTGTCTCTACTATGGCCAGCTGTTCGTCATGGAACTCTAAATTCTCAACATAATCAGACTCTAGAGGTTGGTTGGCCAGAAATTCTGCTACAGCCCTTCCTTTAATCATTTTCTTAGTCATGTATTCAATGTTGAATTCTGATAGCAGAAGTAGCCACCATGATAATTTCCCAGCCAACGCAGGGGCCTGGCATAAATATTTCATCAGATCCATTTTTGCCACTGCCTAAATCTTATAGGACTGGAAATAATGCCTGAGTTTTTTAGTCAGCCACACCATAGCAGCACAAGTGTTTTCCACCATAATGTATCTGACTTCGTAGTCAAGCAGCTTCTTGCTCAAGTAGTAAATTGCATGCTCTCGCTCGTGTTCCTATTCTTGCACCAACATTGCCCCTGTTGAAGCATTTTCGATGGCCAGATACAGGACTAAAGGTTCATTTGACATTGGAGGCTTTAAAACTGGTGGATTACCAAATAAGCCTTCATTCTATCAAAAGCCAGCTGGTACTAATCATTCCATTCCATAGGCTAATTCTTTTTTAAGAGCTTGAAGATGGGTTCAGACAGTTGTCAATTTTGAAATGAACCGGCTGATGTACTGCAACCAGCCCAGAAACGATCTTACCTCCTTTTTTGTCTTCACTGCAGGCACATCAATGATGGCCTTGATCTTGTCCGGGTCCATTTCGATCCCCCTCTGACTTACCACGTGGCCGAGCAGCTTCCCTGAGGTTACCCCAAACACACACTTCTTAGAATTAAGTCGGAGATTGTACTTTTCGACTCTAGTCAAGAATCTATCCAAGATAGCATAGTGCTCGTCTCAGGTCATTGATTTGACTAGCATGTCATCCACATAGACTTCGACCTCCTTGTGAATCATGTCATGTAGCAATGTTGTGACAGCCCTCTGGTAAGTGGCTCTGGCATTCTTCAGTCCGAACGGCATGACTCTATAACAGTAGACCCCCCACTCTGTGATGAAGGCTGTCTTCACCTTGTCAACTATGTCCATGAGGATATGGTTATACCCCGAGAACCCATCCATGAATGAGTATATCATAGCCTTGGCGGTACTGTCAATCAGAACATCAATATGTGGCAGCGGGAAATCATCCTTGGGAGAAGCCTTGTTCAGATCTCTGTAATCCACACAAACCCTGACCCTGCCATCCTTTTTTGCAACTAGTACTATGTTGGCCAACCATTCTAGATACTCTACCACTTCTAGGAACTTTGCTTTTATCTGCTTGGCCACTTCCTCCTTAACCTTTTCTGCCCATTCTGATCAGAGTCGTCTGAGTTTCTGCTTAATAGGCTTCACTTTCGGATCGATCGGAATCCTGTGTTCTGCAATTTCCCTATCAACACCAGGCATGTCGTCATATGACCAGGCAAAGGCTTTTATATGTTTTAGGAGCACTTTCACAATTTCTTTTCTCTCACCAGGCGTGAGGTCCTTTGAGATGGATACCATTTTTGGGTCATCATCTGTCCCTAGATTCATTTCATGTAATGATGCATCATGTATGCTAAAGACATTAAATGAATGTTTGTATGTATGCACAGTTCCATCAGGGAAAACATCACACAAGTAAGCAAAATCATATTTCATTGCATTGAAAGCCTTGTAGGCAAAGTTGTTTGCATCAAAAAGAGTAGAAACAGATACATTAAAATGATTATCATCCTCCACATGCGGAGGGTTTTCATTTGTTACAGTATCTTCGATCTCCTCGAACAAGTCTCCCAAGTCACCCTCAAGGGTCTGCTCCTAGTAAAAAAAAATCCTTCCTCAGCCATCTTCGCTTTCCCTGCCATCATCAGCTTAGCCAATTCCTTCACACTTTGGTTCATCAACTCCTCCTAAGTTTTCAGCATAGCTGCTTGCTTTAGTTCAGAACCTATGTTGACTTTCATCAGCGGGGCCAGTGCCTTGGTGATGGCTATGATGGCCTCTTTAGTTTCCCCACTTTCAGGGCCCACTTTCTTAGTAGATTCTCCCTTATTCTCGAACTCAACACTGACTCGGCCAACTGCTGTTCCTTGCTTTTTCAGAACTCTTCCCTTATCATCGTCAGTTCCAATACGGAGCATGTTGACAACTGGCTCGACTCTGTACTTCTCAAAATCCACAACATCAGAAAAGATTTCAAATCCTGGGAGTTGACCCCCCTCGACTTCTATCAGCTCCAAAGCCCTATTGTACACTTTCTCAGTCGAAAGCACAAACGTGTCGACCAAATTCACAGTTCTCCTACTCGGCCCATCTCCCTTCTCATGGTAGACAAGTCCGTGTTGATGGTACTTCCCTGGTTCAATGTCGAATTTAGGGATACCCTGTTGTCTTGCCCCCAGGCCCTCGTCGGGCTCAAATTTCTGCTTGGCAAAGTATTTATGTATCCACTCCGAAAACTTTGGTTCATCACCACTTTCCTCTGTCACAGCTGCCACCTGAAAACCTGTCATTAGCTGCTCCACAGCACTTAAAGCAGCTACTACTGATGGGTCATCTGCCTCCATAGTCACCACCTTTCCACCTGTCAGGAATTTCACCTTTTGATGCAAAATGGAAGGTACACCTCCTAGGGCATGGAACCACAGCCTCCCTAGGAGCAGGAAAAATGTAATTGGGATATCAATGACTGTAAACAACATTTTGGATTTGACTTCCCCCACACTAACTTCGGCTTTGAAGGTGCCGATTACTGATCTCTTACTATCGTCATACACCCTGATTACTATGCCAGAATGATAGAGGGCTTCTGTTTCAATGCCTAGGTAGGGCAAAACTTTGAGGGGGCAAATGTTGAGGGCCGAGCCATCATTAACCATTACACAGGGCATAGTCTTATCCATAATCTCCACCTTCAGATACAGAGCCCTATTGTGATTCACCCCCTCTGGTGGCAGGTCCGATATCCCAAAACTGATTTCCTGGGCCCTGTTGGCTTGTAAATCAACCCCTCTTATCGCTGCACACACCTCATCCGGAGACATCAGAGGGGTCACCTCCATTTCCATTAGTTGCTTTACTACTGCCACACGGTGCCTTTTGGACTCCATGAGAAGGTGCCAGATGCTAGCCTGGGCAGGCGTTCTCTTTAATTGCTCAACTACCACATCCTCTTCCTTACCTTTCGATCCTTGGGCTACAGTGTCTGATTCTGCAGTAGAATAGTTTCTCCTGGACGGTGCCTGAGGAGCTACATTGATAGGTTGGTAAACCCTGCCGCTCCGGGTGATATGCACGACGGGACCATCTTTTGTGATCACTGTCCCTTGTCTCGTCTCCACCGGATATACTAACTTCGGCTCCTCAAATCTAAAATCTTCATCGTCATCCCCTATATCAATGTCATTCAGATCAATAGGAGCCTGTCCCCTCTGTACTACTGATGTCCATTTTTCAACCTCTTCTGGCTGTTCTTCCTCTGCTTCAGATACAACTGCCCGCACACTGGGGTTAGCTTTGATTATCTGGGCAAATACACGATTCGCTGACATCCCAGATTGAACCATATTGACCTGACCTCCGAAATTAGGCAAAGGGTTTCTCTCAACATTTGGCTTCAAAGTCGGCTCCATAATTTTCTCCTCAGCAACAAGCCACTGGATAGCCCTTATTAGACTAGTGCATTCATTGGTACGGTGGCCTGTCGACACATGGTAGGCACAGTAGTTATCTTTATCAGCTTCAGTAGGGGGAACATAAGGCTTCAGGCTTTGTACTAGACCAGACTTTCTGCACTTAGCAAAGATACGGCCCAAGGATTCGACCCACAGATCGATGAGTCTCTAAGGTGTTTTTATCTGCCCTCCTTGGGCCACAGTTGCCACATTGGCCTCCTTTACCCGGTCTACTATTGCTGTCTGGGCTGGCTTCGAACTAGACCCCGTTGAAGAGGATGTAGAACCACTAGCTTTGTACCCCTGGGTATATCCCTAGCTGCCCCGATAGGTACTCAAGGCCTGCTTACTCATCTGTTCTTCTTCAACATACCTCTCAACCCACTTTGCAAAATCTACCACATCATTGAAGGAGTGGAACCTTTTAAGTTTCATCTTTTCCTTATACAATGGAAAGCTGCCATCAACTAGCTTTACAACCAGAGACTCCAGTTTAGGGGCCCCGTCCACTAGTACTCGTACGTCCATCCACCTCTTATAATAAGTAGAAAAGGATTCATTAGACATCTACCGTATTCTCTCTAGATCCTCCAATGTTGTTTCCACTTGAGTGTTGTAGGCATATTATTTAACAAATGCCTCAGATAGGTCCTCCCAGGTGGCACGAGTGTGGATTGGCATCTTTAAATACCATTTGGTGGCTGCACCCTGCAAAGTCGTCGGGAACAAATTCAGCAAATGAACTTTTCCAATGCCCAGGCTGGACAATTCTCATATAGCTATCCAAATGTGCCTCCAGTGGACCCTCCCCAGTGTATGGAGGTAAATAGGGCATTTAAAATCCAATAGGGAGCGGCTCTTCCCCTTCTGCTAGCAAAATGGCTGGGTTTGCACACTTAACCAGGTGGTAGTGCACCATTTCCTTCAGCTTCGGCAAAAGTGCCTCAAAATCAGAAAATTTTTCCTTCAGGCGCCTTTCTGCAGCAGTTTCTATAGAAGCCTCTCTAGCCCTTTCAAAGGCCTCGTCCTCCTCAGAATGATGATCAACTTCCCGAGCTGGAATGACAACCCTACTACTGCTTGGGATGTTCTTTCCTGAATTAGGGCCTTCCTTGGATGACATTCCCTTTGTTTTCGACTAGGGCTTGGGCCTACTGACTAGTCTGGCCCATAGCAGCAGTCACTGCAGTCTGCACTTGCTCCCTGATGGTAGCCTTGAACTGATCAGAATTCAGAAATGCAGCCATGAATGCATTCATATCAAAGGGCGGATTTCCACTGTTCCCACCTTAAGCCATTCATGTTCTGCTTGCTTCTTCCAACACAAACTGACTGTCAATTGGCAAGGAAGGTAACTATCCCCCAACCTCCTGATCTGAATCTGAATCTGAACTGACTCTAACCCCCTCCACGGTGACTGATCCATTCTGAACTGACTGAACTGGCTGATTGGAGCTTGATTCAACTCGTACTAACCGTTTTGATGTTTGTCTCCAAACTGCACATTCAGCATACGGTTAGCATCATGTGCGGATGTCATGATCCTGGACACGACACACTAGGTGCCCTATATGAAATGAATGTGGGATGAACATGATTGGATGGTGCTTTATGGATGATAATGAATGCAACTTTTTGCTTCAGATGTTCCAAGGATGCCCAATGCTACACAGGGGGTAATGCAAAAAAAGGCCGCGTGTAAACCGACACACTGTGAGCGGATGACGTTTTCGACGGAATGCGAGACTCCCTTTCAGAAGGGGCGCCTCGATTTCGGGCCGAACCCTCCCTCACGTGGGGTTTTTTAGATTGGAAATTCATTTTTGGAAGATTAATTATTTCATAAAGGAATCAAGACCTAAATCTCGATAAAAAGTGTAAGAGTCGCCACCTGTCTCAGCTCGACCGGGAAATTATAGTGTAGCTGAACCAAAGTGAGAACTGCCACACTTTTCAGAGATCTAGGTTCGGACAAGTCCATTATTTCATGTCCAATCAAAATAAAATGGCCAATGTTCTATAATGACACTTTAAATTT
Source organism: Euphorbia tirucalli (assembly GCA_039660915.1). Taxonomy (NCBI): domain Eukaryota; kingdom Viridiplantae; phylum Streptophyta; class Magnoliopsida; order Malpighiales; family Euphorbiaceae; genus Euphorbia; species Euphorbia tirucalli. Next base: position 13,150,757 of record CM077635.1, on the reverse strand, counting down.
CTAAGAATGGATTTTATTGAATAATAACATGCGGCGCGCATACATACATAATACAAAATAAAAGTAAAGAAATAAATATTTAAAAGACTTACAACCCGATCGAATGAAAAATAAAAACTCTCGGCCTCACAATACAAACGCCTAGATACATGAATTGATTTATTAAATACATTAAAAATAAAAATAAAGAAATTAAAGCTGCAAAACAGATTGTTAGCACAGATATATAGCACACCACACATAGGACTCAAGTTGGATAGAATTGGGAATTTTAGAGTTCAAGGGCATGCATTTGGGGGTAACCGGGTCGGCCCAGCTGGCCGGCCTGATTAGACCTGGAAAATAGTTTTGAAATGTCCCTGTATTTTTTGTTTTGTGAGAAAATCTTTTTGAAAATATTTTTCGGTTTATTTTAATTTAGCATACGAGGTGGGTTGGTTTTCGAGAGAACCGGGTCTCCATCGTGGTTTTGTTCTAAATGCAAATACACCAAAAAACAAATCTAAGGTCGTGAATGCACACACCAAAATTCATTTTTGATAATTTTTGATTTTTCTAGATTTTTCTGATTTTTATGAAATTTTTGAGATTTTATGAATTTTTTTGGGATTTTTAGGAATTTTCTGCTTCTGGCCGAGGACTACAGTCGTGCGACTATAACTCTCCCTTAAGCAAAAATCGCCAAAATTGTTTAAATGAAAAAGCTAAAAACCGAGGAAATTCAACAACAGACGTACGACTATAGATGCGATGGCACGACTGTAATTACAGTCGTGCCCCTGTTCTTTGTGACAAGAACAGTCGTACGACTGTTCTTAATTTTCCAGAAATAGCAAGTTTAAGAAAGGCAAATTTTTTGCATAAAATCAACCAAAACACCTAGAAAACATGAAAATAGGAGGAATTGAAGTGTGTTTACCTCTTTGGCGCTGATCCACCGCTGGAATGACCCCTGGCAACGCACCAATCCGTGTGAAATTGCTTCTTTTCCTTGGTTTGTTAAGGCTGCAAATGGGTCCAAAAATCCTCCAAAAAGTCAAGGATTTAAGCTAGTTTGTGTCTAGAAATGGTTTAGATTTCGTTTGTCAAGTTTAACCTATGATTTCTAATTTATTTTAAACATTAACACTCTGACATTAAGAAGAAAAGGGTTGAAGAAAGTTTGAGTTTTGGGTTTTTTCTCTCTTATTCTCTTTTTCTCCAATCTCTCTCTCTCTAATCTTTTTCTCTCAATTATTTGCCAAAAGTCCTATCTTTCACTGATTTCTCCCTCTTTATCCCCTCTTTCTTCCAGAAAATCTAGAGCATTAAATGCTCAAGATTTTCCTCAATTTTTTATTTGAGAGGTATGGGCTCTTGCAACTTGCCCCGATCTTACAGTCGTACGACTATAATTTAGTTATAGTCATATGACTGTAACAAAATCCCCATGACTGTAATTATAGTCATGGTAATCAAGGCCTTTTTTTTTAGAATTGGAAAATTCCGTGTTCACACACACGGACAGAGGTTCGGTGCCTTTGGGGCACCTAATAGATGTTATGAAATGGTCATGCATGTATTGACACACGGACAGAGGTTCGACGCTTTGTAGGTCAAAATGAAATGTTATGAAATGGTCACATGGAAGCCATTCCTTGGACAGAATTCTGATGCTTTTGGGGTATCCAATATGAAATGATATTTCAGACAAGTCACGTGTATGCAGGGACACGGACGGAGGTTCGGTGTTCGTGGAACACCTTGCATGAATTTATAATGTCATGATATGTTCCTATGTGCATAAAAATTTGGCACTTGTGGAGCGCTTCGAATGAATTATTAATGTTATGAAACAAATCTGATGTGGATTGCGACACACAAACAAGGTTTAGGCATCACCGCGACACCAAAAATGAATGGACATGAAATGTATATGATGTTGACATTGTGTTGTTGTCGTACGACTTGCCATACGACCAGACCTAAAATCTTTGTGATTTTATAGTGAATGACATGATGTAGTCAAATGGCCGAGTGCAGACCGGTGCACAGGCGAACTACGGGTAGTTTTGGGTACCCGATATGGTATGAAATGGAATGATCATGGTAGGCATTCTCAGAACGTCCTTAATTAGATGGAATGGAATGAAATTGCATGAATGTGTATGTCCCACAAAATGCAAGTGGCTGCAGAAAAATATGGTTAGGATGTGTGACATACAGGATGATGTCGTGTATGCTTTATGGAAATGTTGGCACGCAAGATGTATACATGTCATGCAAATATAATGTCCTGGCTGCACGAAAATGTGGTTAGCATAAATGTCACACATATGTATATGTGTTAAAAATGGCTACACAAAAACGTGAATAAATGGCACACAGATGATTATGCGTGTCTGATGTTACATGAAAAAGATAAAAAGAAAAACACCACGGAACAAACGTTAGCACACGCAAAATATGCACTCCCTTCCAACCTTATTTCTCCCTTCGTTTAGTCTCGCAATTCTTCCTAGGTGTTGGGTCTCTTTGGCATCAACGGGGGATACCAAAGGCGCACACTCAATTGTCCAATTTTAATTTATGTTTTGGTAAACCTAGGGGAAGTTACTAAGCCATTACATGTGGGCCAAAGTCAAACCAAGGGTCGTATAGGCTCCCATAGAAAATATACACTCCTCACCGTAGAACGCGATGTAAGGTCATGCGAGGCTCTGAGTTGTTTACCCCATTGGGTGCCTCTAATCCTGGCGAAAGCAGTAGGCCACCTTCTAGGGTAAACAGGGTTGATAAGTGTATTTAAGGGGTTGAGAAGAAGAAAATGTCATGATATGCAAGGTATGAATAAATATGGTATTTATAGATTAGTAAATGAATACAAGTGAGGTTATATTTCAATAGTTGCCTAAGTTCCTTAAGTTTTTATGAAAAACTTTTTCTCCCCAGCGGAGTCGCCACTACGAGCGGACGACCTTTTAGGCAGGATGTGGCGAAGCGAACCGGGGAAAAGTGAAAGAAAGGTTTTGGTTTTGTTTTGGAAAACAGGTCTTTGTTATGTTTTGGGAAAATGGGTTTTGTTTATCTTGCTTTAGGGAAAACAACCAATTTGTTTAGAAATTACCTTTGTAGAATATGTTTTCCCGTTCTATTACTTAAAGACCTCAAAACCTAAATTTTAAGATCAGTGATAGAGTCACCACCCGGATCAGCTCATCCGGGAAATTCTGGTACAGCTTCCTACCGAGCATAGACTGCCGTACCTAATCCAGAGATTCAGGGTTCGGCTAACTTACCTACTTAACTACTTAACCTCGAGCTTGTATTCATTTTATAATTTATATTACCATATTTATTCAATTTATTATCTTTTCCCTATCCAATTAAGTTTATTTTATTAGCCCGTGCTCAAGCAAATGACAAAATTAAATTGCGAAAAAGTAAACCATACATCCGTATTAAGCAAAAAAATAATAGAGGCCGATTATACAACCAAATTGAATAAAAATAAAAACACTTGTCCTTACATTTACAAGCGCCTAGAATACACGAGGATCTAAAAGTTCAAACACCTAAATACACGAATTAATCTATTAATTACAATAAAAATAGTAAAAAGGAAAATAAATGTTGCAAAACAGACAGTTAGCATAGTTTATATTACAAACCCAAGTAGGACTCACAGCAGGACAGAACTGGAATTCTCAGGAGCGGAGGCATGCATTTAGGGGATAACCGGATCGACCCGACTGGTCGGACCGGTTAGACCTGGAAAACGGTTTTGAAACGGCCTGTACATTTTCATGCTGAAAAAAATGATTTTAAAAAATTATTTGGCTCGGTTTCATGCAAGTTTCCATATTTTAGCGAGTCTGTTATTCCAGAACCTGGGGTTCCGTTCGTGCGGGTTTCCTAATTTCCACATCCATCTAGGGTCCAGAAAATGGTAAACATACCAAAAACAGTTTGAATCCGGAAACAGCATCGCATGACGACGTCCGTACAGGTCCTCCCGTGATTCTGTCTCTTCAGGGAACTACAGCCATATAGCTGTAACTTAGAGCCGTGTGGCTCTGGTTAGAGCTGTGCTGCTCTAAACACAACCGTGCGGCTGTAATACCTAGTCCCGAGATCGGTTTTCTCGTTTTTCGAAAAATAGCTATTTTGCTCGTTTTTTATATTTCCCGGAGATTTTATAGGGTTCGGGGGTCCGCTAATGCTGGACTATGGATCCGATTTGGATCGAACAATTCCGAAATCAGAAAATAAAATCCGAGAAAAATCAAAAATCTGACACCCCGTACGTACAGAAATCAGAAAACCGAAGTTTAAAAATGTACGAATGTATTTAGGCCGAAAATCGATCGTAATAGAACATATAAAATGGAAAACGAGCTACTTTCGACTGATTAGGGCTGTTTCAAGATTCTGCCCCTACAGAACATAGTCGTGCGGCTCTGTTCTAAGGGAACATAGTCGTGCGGCTGTGTTCTTAGCAAACACAGCCGTAAGGCTATGTTAGGGTACCTAACTTTCCGGAAGCGTAGCAAACAAAAGAGAAAATCATAGAAAATGCAACAAATACAAGTTTAAGGCCTCTCAGAGTTTACCTTGTTGTTGTTCCAGCGTAATGGACGTTCAAAAATGGATTGGAAAGCAAGATTATGCCTCAAATCCTTGAGTGTCCTGGAATTCCGAAAATAACTTCCGAACTAAACCGAAACAAACCCGGGAATGTGTCCAGACGAGTAAGTCATGGTCTAGAAATGTTGTAGGATTGTGTGAATATGAGTTTTAGATTTGGAAATCAAATTCTCTCTATCTTTCGCTCTCTCTGCTTCTCTATGTTTCTTTTTCTCTAAGTCTCTTTTTTTCTTTCGAAGCCAAAAGCAAAAGTCCCCAATCTCTCTGATTTCTTTTCTTTTATACTCCACTTTATTTTTCATTATTGAGAACATTAAATGCGCCCCCATACCTTCTAACTTTCATTTTCAGCTGAAAAGATAGAAAACTCCCGCTAAGCAAGTTGCTCTGAGCAACTCCCTAACCCACTAGATGTAACCCCAAACACACATTTCATCGGGATAGTTTTCCTGTTAAAGATGGGGCAAAGCAGTATTTCTTCAGATCGACCTTCGCCACTGCTTGTATCTTATAGGATTGGAAATAGTGTCTCAGTTTCTTTGCCAGCCAAACCATAGCAGTGCAAGTTTTCTCCACCACGGTGTACCGGGTCTCATAATCCAGCAGCTTCTTACTGAGGTAGTAAATAGCGTGCTCCCTCTTATCATCTTGTTCTTGGACTAACATTGCCCCTATGGAGGTCTCTTCGATGGCAAAGTACAGAATCAAAGGCTTTCCCAGAGTCAAAGGCTTTAACACTAGAGGATTGATCAAGTAGTCTTTGATCTTATCGAATGCAACTTGACATTGGTCGTTCCACATGACGGGCTGCTCTTTCCGAAGAAGCTTGAAAATGGGCTCACAGACAGTGGTCAATCTGGCAATGAATCTGCTGACATATTGAAGCGACCCCAGGAAAGATCTGACTTCCTTTTCTATTTTTGGCACCGGCATATCTCAAATAGCTTTAATCTTGTTTGGATCCATCTCAATACCTTTCTGACTGACAATGTGCCCTAACAGTTTGCCTGATGTAACCCCAAACACACATTTCTTCGGATTGAGTCGCAAGTTATACTTTTCAATCCTGGTCATGAATCTATCCAGGATAGCAGGGTGCTCTTCTCGGGTCATGGATTTGACCAGCATATCATCAACGTATACTTCGACCTCCTTGTGCATCATATTGTGTAGCAATGTTGTAACAGCCCTCTGATAGTTTGCCCTAGCATTCTTCAATCCGAAAGGCATTACTCTGTAGTAGTACACCCCCCACTCGGTGATGAGGGCTGTCTTGACTTTATCAATGACATCCATTAAAATTTGATTGTTTCCAGAGAACCCATCCATAAATGAGTACATAATTGCCCTTGCTGCACTGTCGATCAGGACATCAATGTGAGGGAGTGGAAAATCATCCTTTGGAGAGGATTTATTCAAATCCCGATAATCCACGTAAACTCTAACTCTTCCATCTTTCTTGGCAACTGGGACTCTATTGGCTAACCATTCCAAGTATTCCACCACTTCTAGGAAATTGGCCTTAATCTGCTTTGCTACCTCTTATTTGACTTTCTCGGCCCATTCTGGATGTAGACTTCTGAGCTTCTGCTTTACTGCACTGAATTTGGGATCTATTGGGATTCTGTGTTCTGCTATCCCTCTATCAACCCCTGGCATATCGTCGTAAGACCAAGCAAATGCTCCCACATGTTTTTTGAGTATTTTTATTAATTCTGTCTCTTCTTCAGGAGTGAGTTCGTTAGAGATAGATACCATTTCAGGATTTTTAATTGTACCCAAATTAATTTCATGTAATGCAGTGTCGTGAATGCTGAACACATTGAATGAATGATTACATGTATGCACATAGCCATTACACACAAATAAGCAAAGTCAGATTTTATTGCATTCATCGCCTTATAGGCAGAATTGTTTACATCAAATATAGAAGATAAGTTTACAAAGAAGTCATTTTCCTCCTCCACATGCGGAGGGTGTTCAGCAGCATGGTCTTCTGGTACAATAGGTCCTTCCTCGAACAAGTCGCTCAAGTCAGCCTCGAGGGTCTCTCTCTGCGCCTCAGATAGAACCTCCTCTTCTTTCTTTGCCCTACCATTGGCCATCATTTTGGTGAGCTCAGCAACGGCCTTTTCTACCAACTCTGCTTGTCCCGAGATAGCTTCCTTTCTCACAGGGCTCTCTTTCAATCCTTTCTTCAGCAAGGTAGCAAATGCTTTAGTGATGGCGTCTACCAAGGGATCTGCATCTTCTTTTGTTGCTACTCTGGAATGACTGGAGCCACTACTTCGACTTGGGTTGCTAGAGGACTATTGATCTCATTCACAGCTTCAGGCTTAAGCATTTCTTCCACCAAACCAACCCCATACTTCGAGAAGTCGATAACATCAGCAAAAATCTCAAACCCGAGTTCCCCAGTAATCATCATTGGCTCCGGCTTACCATCATATGACTTGTCGCTTACCCGAACAAACGTATCCAAGAGATGGACTTTTTTTGACTCAAGGACCTCCTTCTTTTTAGCCCCTTTGTAGCCAAGACCTCCTTGGTGTGATTGGCCCATACTAACATCAAATTTTGCAACCCTTTACTGGTGGATGATAAGGTCGGTTTTTGACCTTATCTTTTAGGCAATTTCGTGGTTTGAACGGCAATTTTTAGAGTCTTTTGTGTGAATGTTTGTGTGGTTTTTGAATATTTTATGATTTTTATGTTTTGGATAGATCTTTATAACTTTTAGTATTTTTCATGTTTTCTAGGGTTGTTTTTGTAATTTTTGATAATTTGTCGTTTTTATGGTCCATGGCGTTGGTGCGGTTATGTTTCTTTATGCTTGTTTTGGACAGGTATTATGACCCGGACCGGAAGTTGGAGCATCGGCGGCGAAGAAGAGTTCGAAGTGCTGAAAATCAAGGTGGCACGGCGTGCCACAATTAGGGCACGGCATGCCAACCCGGCGGGCCAGGTGACGCAGTCCAGTGGAGTGGCACGAAAACGTGCCACTCAGATCAGCGTGGCGTGCCAACCCCAAAATCACACGGCACGGCGTGCCGCCTTCAGCTCTACACAGCACGGTGTGCCACTTCCACCAGCACGGCGTGCCGAGCCCCGAAATCCTGTTGTTGCCCTACTTTCATCCTTTCTTTTTCCTGGTTTTAACCTAGCCGTATAAATAGGTTATTTTCTATGTTTTAGAGGATCTTTTTCCAGTCTTTTTGAGTGAGAGCAGAAACTTGTAGTGAAGTTTTGAGCTTGAACTATTTGATTTCTTTGAGTTTTGAACCATCGATTGGTTGTAGTTTTGCATAGAATCTTCCCCTTTTGCAACATTCTTGGTTCTGGCTTAAGTTCGTCTATAGAGGTACACCCCAAGCATCTTCACACTGTTGGAATCCGGTTAATCGGACCAAAAGGGCATAAGTTTTTCTTCTTCTCTTTTGTAATTTGATTAAGTTAGGTTTGATTCCGCAAATCGATTATGTTTGGTTGTAACACTGAATTCGTTCATCTTTCTTGATTAATACAATTGTTTGCAAGTTAATTTCAATTTTTATTCCTTTTCTTTATGTAATTTCTTTAATGAATGTCTAGTCTCATAAGATCTTAATTTATTAAGTTCATATTTGTGGCATTACCTAGATTGACACCTAGGAAACCATTAGTATTGACGACACTGTGGAACTTACGTCCCCCTATTTTCTGAGCTTTAGAATTAGACCACCTCTAAACAAGGGAAACCGGCTAAGGACCTAAAAGATCTAGATACGCTAGGTTGTATTATCGAAAGAGCATAATTAAGGGTTAATTGTTGAGTTAAATTCATCTTTTGTAATTAATTGATAAAGCCATCTCCATTAGCATTCATAGGTCGGTAAACCGCCAATTGATAACACAAAACTCAAGTGCAAAGTAAGCTGGAATAGATCAACTAGGAGTAGGATAATTTAGTTGTTAATATAATCAACCCAAAACTGCGTTCCGCCTAGGACACGCAAGGAACCCGAGTAGTTTAGTGTTTGCAGAATATTCTTTTCTCTGCGGGATCGATACCTGGACCAACCAGAATTATTACTTGTCAACGATAGGTACACTGCCTTAGTTGTGCGTTTCTAGGTTTAGTTTTACTACTACGCCAGGGACCCATCAGTGGACTCCAAGCCCCTTTCCTGGGATGAAATTCTGCCTTTGAAAGTACTTATGGATCCATGGAGAAAACACCAGATCTTTCTCCTTTTGTTCCGAGACGACTGCTACCTGAAAGCCAGTCAAGGGTTGTTCAAATGAGTTCAATGCAGCTACCACAGATGATTCATCAGCTTCGAGTGTCACAATTTTCCCTCCTATTGCAATTTTCACTTTCTGATGTAGGGTCGAAGGTACTCCACCTAGTGCATGAAACCAGGGTCTTCCCAAATGCAAAGAAAATGTCACCGGAATGTCGATGACAGTGAACAACACATTTGATCTTACTTCTCCAATTGCCACTTCTGCCTCAAAAGTACCAATCACAGTGCGCTTCGAATCATCGTAGGCCCGGATCACCATGTTGGATTGTGAGAGTGCTTCTTCAGATATATGAAGACTGGGAAGTACTTTTAAGGGACAGATATTTAGTGCTGACCCATCATCAACCATTACACATGGCAAGGTTCTGTTCATCATCTCTACTTTCAAGTACAATGCCCGGTTGTGATTAATGCCTTCCGGTGGTAGGTCGTCATCAGTGAAAGTGATCTCCTTAGGGCTATCAGGCGCTGACTCTTTGTGCTCCCAATTACCATACACACCTCCTCAAGGGACATCAACGGATTAGCATCCATTTCCATAAGCTTCTTTACCACCGCAGCTCGGTGCCTTTGAGACTCCATAAGTAGATGCCACAAGGATGCACGTGTAGGCATTTTTTTCACCTGTTCTACCACTAAGTCTTTTTTTTCATCCACCTTAACTGGCAAGTAATTTTGGACCGGGGCTTCCGCTCTTTTTCTTGGTTCCCCTAGCCGTTGTGGCTCGGTTTAATACACCTTTCCACTCCTCGTGACATTATTCATAGGGGCATCCTCCTTTCTTATGTACATCCCGTTCTTGGTGCAAACAGGGAATACAGGTGTTGTCTGGCTCATGGGCTTGGGCCTGCTCATCAGTTTGAACTCATCTGCATTGTCATCCAACTCCACATCATCTAGATTGACGGGCTTGATCTCCTTCACAGATGGTTTAGCTTCTTCACCCACTACCACTTGTATCGCCGAGTTTGCTTTGGCAATTTGAGCAAAGACAAAATTAAGAGACAATCCTGACTGTACCATGTTCACCCTCCTTTCAAACTAAGTCAATGGATTGTTCTGTACATTAGGTTTAAGACGAGGCTCCTTTATCCTCTTCTCGTCGATTAGCTGTTGAATTGCCTTCTTCAGCGCATGGCACTCATTAGTTTGATGCCCCTTGGTTACATGATAGGAGCAAAAGTTGTTCTTGTCCACCTCGGCCGGAGGCGTGTACGGTTTCAAGCTTTAAACGAAGCCCAAATTTCTGCACTTTAGAAAGATCCGCCCAAGAGAATCCTCCCAAGGAGAAATCCCTTTTCTAGCCGTTTGTTGATTCGCCCCTTGTGCCACAGCTGCTACCTCTACTTGCTTGACTGGGGCAGGTGACTGACTCAGTTTTGCACTTGTCGATGAAGAGGCTGCAGGATTGCTATTGTTCTTATACCCTGAAGAATATGTCCGGCTTCGATACCCTCCCCCAGAATCGTTCTGGGCTGGATCAATCTCGTACTTCTCTACCTTTCGAGCTAGTTCATGCACCTCTACCAAGGTCTGGAACTTGTGATATTTCATCACATTTTGATAAACCTCCAAACTTCCATCAATCAGCTTCACGATCAACTCGTCCTCCAATGGCTTCTAATGCAGGAGAATCATCTTGTCCATCCACCTTTGGTAGTACTTGGAGAAGGTCTCATTTGGCTTCTATCTTACAGCTTCTAAGTCTTGTAGTTTGACTTCTAGTTGGGTGTTGAAGCTGAAGTACTTTATAAAGGCATCAGACAATGCATCCCTTGTACACTTTCGGGCTGCTTTTTGTACCAAGTGATCACCCCTCCTTCTAGAGTAGTGGGGAACAACCCCACCAACTGATTCATCATAAGCCCAGCCATAGTCATGATTCGTACATATTGATTCAAATACGCCGTAGGGGGACTCTTCCCAACATAAGGAGCAATTCTAGGCATTTGGAAGCCCACCGGCAACATCTCAATTCCTCTGGCTATGAGTATGGATGGATCAATGCACTTAAAAGACTGAGCCTTCGAGTTTGCACGTATTTCTACTATAGTTTTCTCCAATTCTTTCATTTTCCTCTCCAAGGCAGACTCCACGGGTCTTTCAGTATTATCCCTCCGGCCTTCCTCTGCATTTGACTGCCTATCATTCAGTCTTCCCCCACTACTCTCCTCTCGGGCAGCCCTTTCTGGTCACTGAGTAGACGACTCATTCAGTGCACTCTGAACTTGACTCTTAATGAGATTCTTGAATTCATCAGAGTTCATGAACTCCCGGATGGCAGTAGTGGCCATCATAGCGGCCGCAGCTTCTGGTGTGAGTGCCATTTCTTGAAAGCTTTGCTGTAACTATTCGAGCTCTAGTAAAAACTCAGCACTTGATTCAGATGCTATCCCAACCTCTCCGCACTGAACAGCCTCCTCAGACTCACTAGATGATGAATCACTATGCTCCAATCTCATGAGTCTGCGTCCCGATCTGAGCCAAACTACAAAACATATTGAACAAGGGTTGGTGAAAGATGACCACCCAAAGAGTTATGAGCTCTAGGTGATATGCATGCATGTATGGCATGTTGGATGAATGATATGTGGATGTTGTATGAAATGACCTCATAACACGAACCTTGAACAACTGATCCTTCAGGTGGTGAAGTATGCATAAATTCCTATTTATGTATGTTATGAATTGCGATTTATGTATTTGATGCATGGATGAAGCCTTTGGCACTCAGGGAGCACCTCGGTTTTTTTTTTATTGTGATATGAGATGAATGCATTCTTGGCGAATGGGCAGGGTTTCGACACTCGAGGAGCACCTTGGGTTTTTGTGAGGTGAGACCGACATGCGCGTGGCACATGGTCGGGCTTTCGGTGTCCAGGGGCACCTTGGGTTTTTGTGATGTGAAACCGACATGCGCGTGGCACATGGTCAGAATTTCGGTGTACGGGGTGTACCTTAGGTTTTAATGACGGGATATGAAATGAACTTGTGCTTGATATACGAGTGGAATTTCAATACTCAGGGAGTATCTCAGTTTCCAAGTCGTGATATGAAATATATTCGTTCTTGGTGAACGGGTAGAGTTATGGCGCTCGGGGAGCACCTTTGGGTTTTTGTGATGTGACATGAGATGAACGTGCGCTTGGCACACGATCGGAATTTCGGTACTCGGGGAGCACCTCAATGGTTTGATGTATGAGATGAAATTTTTTGGTGCTCAAGAAGCACCTAAATAATTTGATGAATGAAATGAATTTTTTTTTTTCGGTGCTCATGAAGCACCTAAATGATTTGATGGAATAAAATGAATTTTTCGGCACTCGCGGAGCACCTAAATGATTTAATGGAATGAAATGAAATTTTTCGGCACTCGTGGAGCACCTAAATGATTTAATGAAGTGAATTTTTTTGGTACTCGTGGAGCACCTAAACGATTTAATGAAATGAAGTGAATTTTTTTCGGCACTCGTGAAGCACCTAAATGATTTAATGAAGTGAATTTTTTCGGTACTCGTGGAGCACCTAAATGATTTAATGAATGAAATGAATTTTTCGGTGCTCGTGGAGCACCTTATTGATTTAATGGAATGAAATGAATTTTTCGGCGCTTGTGGAGCACCTAAATGATTTAATGAATGAAATGAATTTTAATGATTTCCTACTTGGTAGGCGGTGTAATGTGTGTGACCCTTATGGGATTGTTCAAGGCCCACATGAATGTTTTATGCATGACACGCGTTCCATATGGCTACAAAATAAATTGGTTAATGCTTATGACATTCAAATGATGCATATGAATTATTATTTTTTTTCACACAATGAGAAGATGCATGGCTGCAAAAAATGTGGATAGTGTAAATGTCACACGGGTGATTAATGTATTTACACATGAAAAAAAGGGAGATGGCTGTTCAAAAGATGTGAGTTAGTATCACACAAATGCTTTATATGTGGTATGTTATGTTCATGAAAAATGTGGATGATGGTATGTTATGAAGGGACGAGAAACACGTAGCATATAGCACACGAAACGTATTCTTCCAACCTTATTCCTCCAAACGTGGTCAATTTGAGAAAAGTCTACCGAGTCCTAGGAGGGGTTCTCTTCGATCACCAACTAGGGATGATAAAGGCACAATTTAGAAATATTCATACAATTTATTTCGGTAGCCTAAGGGAATCCAACTAGGGTTGCTTAAATGAGTTCGGTCCGAGTCGGGATAACATCAAGGCTCCCATAGCAAAATATACTCCTCACTTCTCCCCACTCAAGGGTCCGAACGAAGGGGTTCATATGAGGCTATGAGTGGTGTTTCGTATCTGTGCCCCTAAGACCAAGAGGAACATAGGCGACACTTCAACAATTCACCGGGTTAAATAATGGATACTTAACCTAATGCAAGGATGTCTAACTACAAAAATGCATAAAATGCCATACAAGAATCATCCGCCTTATTTTGATTAGACATTTTTCAGGGCTTGTCAAATTCTTTTAAGTTTTTGAAAAACTTTTGTAAGAAATCCCCAGCGGAGTCGCCACTGTGAGCGGACGACGTTTTCGACGGAACGCGAGACTCCTATTGGGAAGGGACGCCTTGATTTTGGGCGGGACCCTCCCTCGCGTGGGGTTTTTTAGATTGGAAATTCATTTTTGGAAGATTAATTATTTCATAAAAGAATCGAGACCTAAATCTCGATAAAAAGTGTAGGAGTCGTCACCCAGCTCAGCTCGACCGGGAAATTACAGTGTAGCTGAACGAAAGTGAGAACTAGGTTCGGACAAGTCCCTTATTTCATGTCTAATCAAAATAAAATGGCCAATGTTCTATAATGACACTTAAATTTCTAAGAATGGATTTTATTGAATAATAACATGCGGAGTGCATACATACATAATACAAAATAAAAGTAAAGAAATAAATATTTAAAAGGCTTACAAATGAAAAATAAAAACTCTCGGCCTCACAATACAAATGCCTAGATACACGAGAATTTAAGAAAATTTACAATCGCCTAAAATACACAAATTGATCTATTAAATACATTAAAAATAAAAATAAAGAAATTGAAGCTACAAAACAGATTCTTAGCACAGATATATAGCACACCACACATAGGACTCAAGTTGGACAGAATTGGGAATTTTAGAGCTCGGGGGCATGCATTTGGGGGTAACTGGGTCGACCCGGCTGGCCGGCCCTATTAGACCTGGAAAACAGTTTTGAAACGTCCCTGTATTTTTGGTTTTGTGATTAAATCTTTTTGAAAATATTTTCCGATTTATTTTAATTTAGCATACGAGGTGGGTCGGTTTTCGGGAGAACCGGGTTTCCGTCGTGGTTTTGTTCTAAATGTAAATACACCGAAAAATAAATCTAAGGTCGTGAATGCACATTCCAAAATTCATTTTTGATGCTTTTTTATTTTTCTAGATTTTTCAGATTTTTATGAAATTTTGAGATTTTATGAATTTTTTTGGGATTTTGAGGGATTTTCTGCTTCTAGCCGAGGACTACAGTCGTGCGACTGTGATTACAGTCGTACGACTGTAACTACAGTCATGCGACTGTAGCTCTCCCTTAAGCAGAAATCGCCAAAATTGTTTAAATGAAAAAGCTAAAAACCGAGGAAATTCAATAATAGACGTATGACTATAGATGCGATGGCACGACTGTAATTACAGTCGTGCCCCCATTCTTTGTGACAAGAACAGTCGTGCCACTGTTCTTAATTCTCCAGATGCAGCAAGTTTAAGAAAGGCAAATTTTATGCGCGAAATCAACCAAAACACCCAGAAAACATGTAAATAGGAGGGATTGAAGTGTGTTTACCTCTTTGGCGCTGATCCACCGTTGGAATGACCCCTGGCAACGCACCAATCCACGTGAAATTGCTTCTTTTCCTTGGTGTGTTAAGGTTGCAAATGGGTCCAAAAATCCTCCAAAAAGTCACGGATTTAAGCTAGTTTCTGTCTAGAAATGGTTTAGATTTCGTTTGTCAAGTTTAACCTACGATTTCTAATTCATTTTAAACATTAACACTCTGAAATTAAGAAGAAAAGGGTTGAAGAAAGTTTGAGTTTTGGGTTTTTTTCTCTCTTCTTCTCTTTTTCTCCAATCTCTCTCTCTCTCTCTAATCTTTTTCTCTCAATTATTTGCCAAAAGTTCCATCTTTCACTGATTTCTCCCTCTTTATCCCCTCTTTCTTCCGGAAAATCTAGAGCATTAAATGCTCAAGATTTTCCTCAATTTTTTATTTGAGAGGTATGGGCTCCTGTAACCTGCCCCGATCTTACAGTCGTACGACTGTAACAAAATCCTTACGACTGTAATTACAGTCGTGGTAATCATGGCTTTTTTTTTAGACCCGGACATGCATGTACTGACACACGAACAGAGGTTCGACGCTTTATAGGTCAAAATGATATGTTATGAAATGGTCACGTGGAAGCCGTTCCTTGGACAAAATTCTGATGTTTTTGGGGCATCCACTATGAAATGATGTTGCAGACAAGTCATGTGTATGCAGGGACACAGACGGAGGTTCGGCGTTCGTGGAACACCTTGCATGAATTTATAATGTCATGATATGTTCCTATGTGCATAAAAATTTGGCACTCGTGGAGCGCTTCGAATGAATTATTAATGCCATGAAACAAATCTGATGTGGATTGCGACACACAAACAAGGTTTAGGCATCAACGTGGCACCAACAATGAATGGACATGAAATGTATATGATGTTGACATTGTGTTGTTGTCGTACGACTTGCCATATGACCAGACCTAAAATCTTTGTGATTTTATAGTGAATGACATGATTTAGTGACATGGCCGAGTGCAGACTAGTGCACAAGCGAACTACGGGTAGTTTTGGGTACCCGATATGGTATGAAATGGAATGATCATGGTAGGCATTCTCAGAATGTCCTTAATTAGATGGAATGGAATGAAATGGCATCAATGTGTATGTCCCACAAAATGAAAGTGGCTACAGAAAAATGTGGTTAGGATGTGTGACATACAGGATGATGTCGTGTATACTTTATGGCAATGTTGGCACGCAAGATGTATATATGTCATGCAAATATAATGTCGTGGCTGTACGAAAACGTGGTTAGTATAAATGTCACATATATGTATATGTTTTATGGCTACACGAAAATGTGAATAAATGGCACATGGATGATTATGCGTTTCTGATGTTACATGAAAAAGATAAAAAGAAAAACACAACGGAACAAACGTTAGCACACGTAAAATATGCACTCCCTTCCAACCTTATTTCTCCCTTCGCTTAGTCTCACAATTCTTCCTAGGTGTTGGGTCTCTTTGGCATCAACGGGGGATACCAAAGGCGCACACTCAATTGTCCAATTTTAATTTATGTTTTGGTAATCCTAAGGGAAGTTACTAAGCCATTACATGTGGGCCAAAGTCAAACCAAGGGTCGTATAGGCTCCAATAGAAAATATACACTCCTCACCGTAGAACACGATGTCAGGTCATGCGAGGCTCTAAGTTGTTTACCCCGTCGAGTGCCTCCAATCCTGGCGAAAGCGGTAGGCTACCTTCTAGGGTAAACGGGGATGATAAGTGTATTTGAGGGGTTAAGAAGAAGAAAATGTCATGATATGCAAGGTATAAATAAATATGGTATTTATAGATTAGTAAATGAATACAAGCGAGGTTATTTTTCAATAGTTGCCTAAGTTCCTTAAGTTTTTATGAAAAACTGCGGAGTTGCCACTGTGAGTGGACGACCTTTTAGGCAGGACGCGGCGAAGCGAACCGGGGAAAAGCGAAAGAAAGGTTTTGGTTTTGTTTTGGAAAACGGGTCTTTGTTATGTTTTGGAAAAATGGGTTTTGTTTACCTTGCTTTAGGGAAAACAACCAATTTTTTTAGAAATTACCTTTGTAGAAAACGTTGTCCCGTTTTATTACTTAAAGACCTCGAAACCTAAATTTTAAGATCAATGATAGAGTCGCCACCCGGATCAGCTCATCTGGGAAATTCCGGTACAGCTCCCTACCGAGCGTAGACTGTCGTACCTAATCCAGAGATTCAGGGTTCGGGCAACTTACCTACTTAACCTCGAGCTTATATTCAGTTTATAATTTATATTGCCATATTTATTCAATTTATTATCTTTTCCCTATCCAATTAAGTTTATTTTATTTGCCCGTGCTCAAGCAAATGACAAAATTAAATTGCAGAAAAGTAAACCATACATCCTAATTAAGCAAAAAAAATAATAGAGGCCGATTATACAACCAAATTGAATAAAAATAAAAACTCTTGTCCTTACATTTACAAGCGCCTAGAATACACGAGGATCTAAAAGTACAAACGCCTAAATACACGAATTAATCTATTAATTACAATAAAAATAATAAAAAGGAAAATAAATGCTGCAAAACAGACGGTTAGCACAGTTTATATTACAATCCCAAGTAGGACTCACAGCAGGACAGAACTGGGATTTTCAGGAGCGGGGGCATGCATTTAGGGGATAACCGGATTGACCCGACTGGTCGGACTGGTTAGACCTGGAAAACAGTTTTGAAACACCCTGTAGATTTTCATTCTGAAAAAAATGATTTTAGAAAATTATTTGGCTCGGTTTCATGCAAGTTTCCATATTTTAGCGAGTCTGTTATTCCAGAACTCGAGGTTCCATTTGTGCGGGTTTCCTAATTTCCACATCCATCTAGGGTCCAGAAAATGGTAAACACACCAAAAACAGTTTGAATCCTGAAACAGCATCGCACGACGACGTCCATACGGGTCGTCCCGCGATTCTGTCTCTTCCGGGAACTACAGCCATACAGCTGTAACTTAGAGTCGTGCGGCTCTGGTTAGAGCCGTGCTGCTCTAAAACACAACCATGTGGCTGTAATACCCAGTCCCGAGATCGGTTTTCTCATTTTTCGAAAAATCGCTATTTTGCTCGTTTTTTATATTTCCCGGAGATTTTATAGGGTTCGGGGGTCTGCTAATGCTGGAGTATGGATCCGATTCAAATCGAACAATCCCAAAATCAGAAAATAAAATTCGGGAAAAACCGAAAATATGACACCCGTACGTATAGAAATCCGAAAACCGAAGTTTAAAAATGTACGAATGTATTTAGGCCGAAAATCGATCGTAATAGAACACATAAAATGGAAAATGGACTACTTTCGGCTGATCATGGCAGTTTCAAGATTCTACCCCTACGGAACACAGCCGTGCGGCTCTGTTCCAAGGGAACATAGTCGTGCGGCTGTGTTCTTTGCAAACACAGCCATACGGCTATGTTAGGGTAGCCAACTTTTCGGAAGCACAGCAGACAGAAGAGAAAATCACAGAAAATGCAACAAATACGAGTTTAAGGCCTCTTAGAGTTTACCTTGTTATTGTTCCAGCGTAATGGACGTTCAAAAACGGATTGGAAAGCAAGATTAGGCCTCGAATCCTTGAGCGTCCTGGAATTCCAAAAATAACTTCCGAACCAAACCGAAATGAACCCAGGAATGTGTCCATATGGGTAAGTCACAGTCTAGAAATGTTGTAGGATTGTTTGAATATGAGATTCAGATTTGGAAATCGAGTTCTCTCTATCTTTTGCTCTCTCTGCTTCTCTGTGTTTCTTTTTCTCTAAGTCTCTTTTTTTCTTTCGAAGCCAAAAGCAAAAGCCCCCAATCTCTTTGATTTCTTTTCTTTTATACTCCACTTTATTTTTCATTATTGAGAACATTAAATGCACCCCCATACCTTCTGACTTTTGTTTTCAGATGAAAAGATAGAAAACTCCTGCTGACAGAGCCGGGCGGCTCTGGCATCCCGAGCCGGGCAGCTCTGGTAAGCCAGGGCCTGGCGGCTCTGGCATGCAGGGCCAAGTGGCTCTAACCTAAATGTCCACACTCACCTCTAAACCCTAAACTTACTCGAGGGACCTTTTCTCGGGGTTTTCGGATCGCGGACTGTTCGGTTTTCGAAGCGTTTGAGGCATTCCAAGCAACCTTCTGCTCCTCCCCAAATCTGATTGCTAAAAAGGTAATATATAACTCTCATCACAGAAGTCGGGAAAACCCCGTGCTCACAGCCATGTAAAAAAAATCAATAATTATTATATCATGTTAGTAAAGTCAACAAATAAATGTGTCATGTTATTTAGAATAATTATTAATCAAAGTATTATAATCTATAATTGAAACGATCTCCAAGATGACTTTGATGAAGGATAAAGCTTTCAACCTAGAAAATAGTCCTTTACCCGAAATAGCCTCTACTAAATAGACCTATCCATGGATACGTAGGCCCCCCAAAGCCCACCCGCCTTGGACAGGGGCTGGACAAATAAAAATTGAAAAAGCCTGGCTCGAAACTAAGCTTGCAAAAGCTAGTATATTTTAGGCCTAGGCTTGGGTATCACAAATATAGGGTGGATCGACCTGAGCCCGCCCCGCCCGCCTTTTAATATTATATAATTTATAATATTATTTTATATAAAAATTATATTATATTATTATATAATTTAATATTAAAATATATTATTATAAAATTTTAATATTAAATATTTTATAATTAAACGGGCTAGGCTCGGGATATGTTTTTCTGGTCCGAGCCCACCAAAATTTTGTCCTGACTAGGCTAGGCTTAAACTCAATATTTTTTTACGTAGATCCACCAAGTGTGGCCTGAGCATGCCTAAGCCCAGTCCGTGCAGCTTCAAAAGAAAAATACTATTACATTCATCTTTATGCAAATTGTCACGTGCATAACTCTTTCTTAGTTGAGACGTGCGGCACTAGCGAGCAAAACCCCCAATTGCTATGCTAGTCAGCCTTCCCAAATGCTAAGTAAGAATGCTTAAGCAAACTAAATGGTAAAGTGAACAAAGAGTAATGTTTACAAACTTTAAAGAGAGCTTTTATTGCTTGAAGAATGCTTTACAATTCTTGGATTGATTACAAATGAAGGAGTGAGGCCTATTTATAGCCATTCCACCTCCTTAACATGTGGTTGGTATTCATTTGGAATATTCAAGGCATATTCCATGATTTTTACACTTAAAATACATTAAATAATGTGTATGGACGTTTGCAGCAGCATTAGAGGCGGTTTGGGACGTTCTAGAGGCAATCCAGAAAATTACCAACGGATCTGGGACGCTCCAGCAGTTTCTGGAAGCTTCTGGCACCTTCTGCGTCCGAATCACGAATTTCCATCACTAACGCGCTGCGCGCTGGGCTGGGCTGTTCTGCGCGCTGGCTGGGCCTGTTTTGCGGCAGCCCGCATTTTCCATGCCAAACTTCCATTTTTCTTCAACTTTTGCCGCATAACCACCCCTTCTTTGGCCCGATTATCATTTATTTGGCCTAAGAGCTTTGTCTTTGGTGCGTTTTGCCCATTGTGGCCATTTTTGGGGCTCTTCCTAGCCCTAACCTCAATGGGTCTCATCCCATTTTTAGACAGCCCTTGACAAAATGCATGGAAGAACATTCAATTTTTTTCCCCAACTAAAAAACACCTTAAAACCTTTGATACTTCTCAACCTATTTTATTTGTTTAAATCCAAGCCCTGAAGGTCTAGCGTTGATCAGCCGTGTAGGGCCAGTGAGCTAGAGGTGGTACCGATAGACTGGGTGGTCTTGTGATCGTAAACAGGTTCTAGTCTTAATCGTTGAATTTTTGTGATTAAACTTAATATATATAAAGTTAGGATAAATAGATTAACAAAAATATTTTCCAATAGGGAACTAAGCTCTAATTCCAAAACAAACAATGATCTTAATATTAATGATATAGAAATAAATTCCTTAAAAATACATATTGCTAAAATTGAAAATAATTTGCTTGATTGGACAATTCCTAAATAGGATATTAATACAATATTTTTAGTAAGAAATTTTGAATTTATGGTTGATTATTCTATAAAAACCATAGTTGTGAAAACCGGACCGGACCGGCCGGTCGGACTGGGTTCGACCGGAACCGGAAGTCAGACCGGTCGGTTTCTTTTCGGTTTTCACTTTGGTCAACAACCGGTCAACTTCCGGTCGCACCGGCCGATCGAACCGGAAACCCGTCCGGTTCTCCGGTTCGACTAGACTGTTTTAAAAAAAAAAATTATTTAAATATAAAATTTAAGTTATTATTTTGAGGTGTTTTTAATTAAAATAAAATATAGTTTGTATTTTTAAATTATTTTAATTTAAATTGACATTTAATTGTAACTATAAAAACTATATTTCATAAATTGAGTTTTTTTTAATTAGTATATTGTGTTTGAAATGCTTAAACTTAAAGAAATATAATAAAAATATTCAAATTTTTATAAATTATAAATATAAAAATCAAAAGATTTTAATATTTTAATATATTTATTAAATCGTGTTCGAGTCCGGTTTATTCCGGTTTAATCCAAAATCTATGAATCCATCCCTTCACCGGTTCGATGACCGGTCCGGGTCTGAAAACCATGGTAAAAACTGCTGAACAATCAATAGCTATTAATCAATACAAAAATTATATTATATTATATTATTATACAATTTAATGTTAAAATATATTATTATATAATTTTAATATTAAAATTTTATAATTAGATGGGCAAGGCTAGGGATTTGTTTTTGTGATCCGAGCCCGCCTAAATTTAGTCCAGACTTGATTGACTTAAACTCAATTTTTTTTACTTAGACTTGTAAGGTGCGGCCTGAGCACGCCCAAGCCAGGTCCGTGCTGCTTATAAAGAAAAATACTATTACATTCATCTTTATGCAAATGCATAGAAGAACATTCAATTTTTTTCCCCAACTAAAAAACACCTTAAAACCTTTGATGCTTCTCAACCTATTTTATTTGTTTAAATCCAGTAAAATTATATTGTAGTTCATGTGTTTATCTGAATTCTCTAATAAGTTTTTGTACTTCAATTTGGTCTTAGTCTTAGCCTCTACACTTATAATTTCTCAGCAATTAGTCCCCAAGTAATAAATATCAAGGAAATTACATCTGACATGCATGATAAAGCACTAATCAACAAAGAGCAAAAACTCAGCGTGACAATTTTATTAGTTATGTTACAAACGACCAAATCAAAATACAAAAATTTATTGAAAAATTTAGACAATTACGTAAATCAAAATATGATTTAAAATAAACGACTTGTTCATAAGTTAAATTTCTCTTCCTACTTTGGAGCCTTATATCTTTAGATTTGATCATGATCCAAATATGACAATTAGCAAATTATTTTTCTTACTTTAATAATTCAGAAATTTTTTCTTTTTGGACTTTTTGTTTTTATAGCATTTACCTAAAAGACCCAACTATGCAATGTCTATACTTGAATTTGAATAGGAATAAGTCGACCAAGAAGATTGCGAATCATAGATTTGGTGGATGAGACTTGTTTTCAGCAACAGTTCTACAGGCCTTGCTATTAATAGACATAAAGCTATAACCAGCAACAGCACTTGCTCCTCTCTCCTTGGCTAAAGATCTCATCCTCGCTGCATCAAACCACAAACCATCTGCACCGTACATGCCTGATGCCAATAAATAGCCAGCTGAGTTCAACGGTTCAAGCTCAAGAATACGAGACACAGCTTTTTCACCGAGCTTGGAGTTCCCATAGTTCCTACAGGCGCTCAATATCGCGCCCCAAACACTCACGCCATTCTTCAACCTTTCAGGCATCATCTCTATCAACTCCATTGCACTATCAAGCTTTCCAGCACGACTTAACATGTCAACCACACACGAGTAGTGTTCCATCCCAGGTTCAACACCATGTTCTTCAACCATTGATTTGAAAACGGAGATCCCTTCTTCTATTAATCCGCCATGACTACACGCAGAAAGCGCTGATAAAATTGTCAGAGAATTCGGCCTAATCCCACACTCTTTCATTTCGGCTAGCATATCTAAGGCTTCACGGGGAAGACCATTCATACCATATGCAGTTATCATGGCACTCCATGTCACAATATTTTTACTGGGAATTTGGTTGAAAGCCTTTCTTGAGGCTTCTATTTCTCCACATCTAGAATACATATCAACAATTGCAGTTCCAACAGCTACTTCAGCAGCCAAATTTCTTCGAATTGCAACCCCATGTGCCCACTTTGCCTTGTTCAGTTCGCCTGAAGCTGAACAGGCCCCCAAAAGATGTATAACGGTGACTTCATTTGGAATCTCTGTAGCCTCAACCATCTCTTGGAAGACAGCTATTGCTTCGTCAGGCTTCCCACAATGCACAAACGCAGCAATCATTGTACTCCATAGAACCACATCTTTCCTTCTCATCCGAAGAAATACTTTCCACGCATAATGAACAAGGTAACATTTAGCGTATGCATCAATCAGAGAACTCACTGCTAATTCATTTGATTCACATTCTTGACGAATTATGACGCAATGAACTGCTTTCAACTGATATGGGTTTGCGAAGTACTTGCAGATCTGAAGTATATTCACCAAAGTAACCTCATCTGCATCAGTTCCCTCCTTTTGCATTGACTGAATCAGAGATAATGCTTCTGCATAATTTCCGTTGAGGACATATCCAGATAACATTGAATTCCATGAGACATTGTTCCACAAAGACATCTCAGTGAAAACACTAAATGCGGAACCGATATCGCGGCAATTCGAATACATATCAATCAAAGTGTTTTTGACAAACAAATCACAAGCTAAACCTCTGAAAATCGTTAACCCATGTACTGTTCTTCCTACACTAATATCGGCCGAATTCGCACAAGCTTTAAGAACACTGACAATGATAACTTCATCTGGCTTATTCTTTTGGATCGATATCATCTCTTGAAACATCTGCAGCCCAAGCTGGGGTTCCAGGTTCTGCACATAACCGCTAATCATCACACTCCACGAGATGACATCCCTCTCAGGCATTTCATCAAACAGCTTCCTTGCATGTTTCATATCCTCAACCGCATATATACACATCAATGAATTTTGAACTGAACAATAACCTAAAAACCCACTACGGGTTATGTAACAGTGTAATTGTAAAGCTTCAAGCTTTCCTCTAAGGCTACGAACTGCTTCAATTACTAGCACCAACGTTGAAATGTTGGGTTCAAACCCAGCAATCCTGGCACTTGTGAACCGCCGCAACCCATCACTCAAGCAACCGTGATCGAGGTACCCATGAATCAAAATATTCCAAGAAACAGAATCTCTGCATCTTAATAAATCGAAAACGCTCACAGCAGAATCCAACTCTCCAGACTTGAAGTAAAAGCTCATGATGGAATTCCCAATATAAGTATATGATTCATTACCTTGCTTGATCAAGCTAGCATGCAGAGACTTGGCATGATTATGGGGAAGATGAGAATATGCTTTTAGAATGAGAGGAAACACAGATAAATCTAGAAGTGGCTGAACTCCTGCAATTTTCAATTCGTGATACTGTGAAATCACTTCATTCCATTTTCCATTGGATGATGATTCCTTGATCCTCAGTACCCAATTACTAAGCTTGGAACTCAATATAGCCGATGGGCACCGCATAGCCAAGAGTATTATGAGAAGTTTCCAAGGACTGAAGGAGAAGAGGAACAAGCGTCTTAAAGGGTTGAATCTTGCACGGAAATCAGAACCAGAAATAAGGGCGTGAAGAAAAAGGCTTAATGAGCACAACTAAACAAGAAACTGTAAATTTCTTATCAAAAAAATATTAATTGGAGAGGTTTCATGGCACAAAACCTGAAAGTGAGAACTTTCGTACAAATGGAGGGAGAAAAGAATTGCTATTAGCTATTATGCACTGTAAAATTTTCTTGATTGAGAGATTATTCGTTGATGTTACAAAGTTGGAGATAAGGGTTATCATATTGTACATATCTAGACCAGTAAGACTTGTATTTGGCAATGGCCAAATCCAACCATGGCTTGTAATTTCCATTGTAATGAACTACAGCTGCATTTTCAATCTCCGTATGGTTAAGGGCTGGGTCATAACCGAGTCCCAAAGCGTGCCAGCTTCGATCTAATGGATAGGTTAAGTTATAGAAGGTGATCAGTCCTGGTGGCAATGTGCCCAATTTCCAAAGAGTTCTATCCTCATTCTGCAAAACAAACAATTCATCCATCAGTTGCAAATAATCGTAAAATTAGTCTTCTCTCTGCATTGTACACACCAGGTGCATCATGAGTAAGAAGGAAATATTACTTTTGATACTTTGTTTTCAATAGAGGAAGAAATTTGCTTTAAAAATACAGTGAAAAGAACCAAAAGCAATCAAGCATCCCAACCCAATAGTTGAGCAATAAAAATGAAAAGGTTCCGGGAATTCTACTACCCACTAAGAACCCGAGTAAGGAGTGGCATAATATGCTCAGAAATACCATGAGAATGATTTATTCTCTTCTTCTTTGGGGCATTAGACATTCTTTTAGGAGGGACGGATTAAGCATGGGCTGCTAGTTTAAAGGAGCAAGAAAAAGAAACTACAGGAAATTGAGTGTTTGGCAATGGGTTTAGGTACTTCGGAGAATAAGGAAAGTAAAGATTTACCAGATCTTGCCAATGATGATATATTCCGGTGATATTTTGCTTTCTCCACTGGATCAAGTCAAACATGTTCATGCCAAAAGCCCAACCACAAGCATTTGCATCAAAGTTCTCGTAGATTTTTGGATTAGAGAAATTGAGATACTTATCAAACCTATGAAAGCTCTCCTTGCATGTTTCAACTGCCCCATTAACCATCCCTTGCAGATCTACAGACCAAAGTGGTGTCAAATCCTTCTGAACCACAATATCATCATCCAGAAAAAGTATCTTGTTCAGTTTTGGATAAACTTCAGGAAGGTAGAATCTAAGATGATTCAACATGGACAAATATTTTGGATTTCTATATTTGAGATTATCAGCTCCAGCAGTGGTAGAAGAAGGATTATTTACTTTGAAGTAGAATTCTTTAACCCTGGCAGATTCAAGCTGACGTAGAACAGAACAATAAGAGGCATTCAGCCACTTAAAATCATCTATATTCTGAACTTCAACTGTTGCTTTTGAAGGGGGGTTAACAATAAACCACATTTTCATTGCAGGAAAGTTCAATTTATCAGTGACTACGTGGAAAACATGTTTCTCAGGATTTATTGAATGGATAACTGTGGAGTTGACAACAACAGATGTTGCTAGTACATTATCAGAGAAGATGGCATAATGATAAAGAGAAGGATCTTCGAGCTTTTCTTTTTCAGATAAGACTTGATTTTGATAGCCGTTCAAGAAATAGTCAGCTGCAAGCTTCAAAGGAAGGCAATGCAATGGTTTTGGAACTGTTTTTGCAGCTAGCTGGATCAAGAAGGCGCTCTTCTTCCTTAATGAGTTTACATTCTCTTCACTTGACTGAAGCATGGCTCGTAGCTTCTTCGATATAGTTGAGCCTTCATACAGCCGATCCTTTGCCAGTGCAAGCACATGACCCATTGCATTTGCTTGAGCAAGTGCACTGGAGAGAGGAGTATGCATGAGAACCAAGAATGAAATCTTGCAGGAAAACAAAGAACTGAAGGAACACAAAGAAGCCATACCTTGGGGGAAGCTCAGCATCTAATGTGGCTTCTCCAACAGCACGCTGACTTTCTCTGTAGTGTTTAATAAGTGTGTTGTAAAGAGTGATCTCATTATTAGATTTGGCTATATTTGCATATGCTTTAGCCATTATAATCTGATCCCGCATGAGATTCAATACAGATTCTGAATTTGGATTCTCAAAATCTCTTCTCCATATACTATACTTACCCCTGAGTGTGGTGTCCAGGCTTCCAGATCTTCTTATCGCAGCTACTCGTATCTTGTCATCAGCTTCTTTGTCTTGTTGGATTAGCAATGCAGTTCGGACATCCTTCCTCTTTAGCCGCATTACCTAAAGGGCAGCAAATGTCATGAAACCAAATTGAAAGGACCATACCCAATATTGAACATATAAAGGCTATTGACAGCTCACCAGGCGTTGTAGCTTCACTGGGTTTTTTGTTGTGTTAAAAGAATAAAAAGGCTCAGAATGCTCAGCATTATCTTGCAGTATTGCACCAGTTTGCAATGAGTCTTTCAATGTCTGTCAGATGAATGGTGAAGAAAAATGCTCAACATGGTCAGCGTCTTCGAATTACAGCCTCCAAAATTTGTTGAAAGTGTTTCTCACCTGATACGATAATGATAGTCTTTACCCTGCAATAATTGTTTCTATTGAAATTGTCAGTACAGAAATCAATTGCTGTTACCTGAGAATCCTTTTCTGGGTGAATACGGTTGCTATCTATGGGATTTTCCAGGACCCAGGAAGCAGACAGATCCTTCATTTTGACCCTCTTAATTCGAACAGCACCAGAAGTGTCACTGTATGTTGCAATTATGTCAATATCCTGGACGTGAACAGCACATATAAGCATCATTACTGTAAACCTGCATTAAGTGAAAATAAGCTAACTACCTTTCCATGTAGAGGATTCCCTAGTTTGGTGGCAGTTGTAATATACTGATCCTGTATAGCAGAAGTACGCTAAATGGTCAATAACCATGTAATGGCATCAGCGCACAAAGGGTAGAGAAGCAGGTGATATAATGTTCTATATTTTGTTGAAGATGTAACAAAAACCGAATCTTTGTCAACGCATTAGGGTAGAGAAGCAGGTGATATAATGTTCTATATTTTGTTGAAGATGTAACAAAAACCGAATCTTTGTCAACGCATTATTTCTTTTGCAGAAACTGATTTTAGCTGCTCCCGTTATTCCAGAAACTTATTTTTCTTTCGATTTATATTTGATTTGGGTGTGTGGGTGGGTGGGTGGGGTGTGAGGGGGGTTGTACTGACAGAAGTTGATATATTCTCCACTCTTCCCATAAAAAAAAAATCACAAAAATTATTAATTGTCTAGTTGACTGACAACAGGCAAGATAACATTTGGTGTGACACATACTCCTTAAAACTGAAATTTACCAACGTCTATTACATTTCCCACAGTTTGTATTGTCAGCTAAACATGAAGAACGATGATAACATCATTTTCATAAATTTTGTACATAACTCTGTTTTAAAAATTTTTTAAGGGTTTTGTACAGAAAACACTGAAATCTTCTATGGAACACTGAAGCTTAAACGTAGTTTTTCTATATTTGTCTCCTATTATTATTTTGTTTGTATATCAAGAAAACAAGATTTTACAATCTGATATGCTACCAAATATATCTTCTATGGGAAGGCTATATTATACTGGAGTCACAAGTCATAATAAAAAATGATAAAGTGCCATGACAAAAATTACATAAAAAACAGATTTATTGATTCTTTTCAGCTGATGAAAAAATTTTAAGATGTCAAGACAGTAGAAGAATAGAAGTTCAGCTCTCAGCATGAATCATGAAAACCATAAGTAACAGAATGGAGAAGGTTAAAACTGAAAGAAGAAAACTATACTTAGTAAATGATACGAAGCAATGGTTAGAATCTAACCTTTCCATCATCACATTCTTCACAATCGTATAGAGGCTGAGATGATCGTACATCTCTTCCACTGATGTTAAGAAGATATAAAAAGGAAAAATTAAAATATATTCAATAGAATAGAGGACGGAAATTAATTTGCAAATAACAACAAAATCCATCTCGATCTAACACTAACAAATCATCCAACTAAAAAGACACAAGTTAATGAAGAAACAAATACAAAACAACTCAATGATCAGCTACTCGAACTGATACGGTAATTAGTATAATATAATTGAGTTAAACAAGTAGCCTTAGAGATTTATTCATTTGTACCCAGTGTAATCTAAAGGTTTTAGGCATTAAGGAAGTGCGGCTGGACTCAACGATCGCATCAATCATCAACAGTTAAAATCCAAGACTGTTACGGTTATATTTCCAGGATTCATCAATCAAAAGCCAAATTTAAATAAATAAAAGATCCAAAAACTGGATAAAAATGTTATGAAAGGATCTTACATAGGTGTACCAATGGATTCTGTGCCGAGGAAAATTAGATGAAAGAAAACCTATATTTAAGAAATTATAACAATTTTCAGTGAGGATTCGAGTAAATTAATAATAAGAAGAAAGGTAGCTGAAATACCAGAGAGACTTGTAAGCAAAAACGGAAGGCGAACAATGGTGAAGTGGTGGAAGCCATCGAATCCGGTAAAGAAAGGGAAGTTCAAAATAGCAACCCGAATCGTCTTTGAGTTCGTTTCCCGATCACCCACCTCCGTGGCTGGCTTCTGTTTTCGGGTCTTTAGTATATTTCGCGTGGACAGACTGCCCTGAAATTTCCGTGTGGAATATATAATTTTACTAGAAGAAAACCCGAAGCAATAAACTCTTAGAAATTAAAAAAAAAAAATAATAATAATCATCAAAATATAATGTTTTCATCACTCATGTTTCAAATTATAAGTCAATACTCACCACTTGTAAGTTTTACATTAAGATTATAAGAAATTGTCCGACAATTATGAAGGATATAATCACCTAAATATGCGAATAGAGTAATCGGATTATCTCTTTTAGTGTAGATTATCTGAGATTGATTTACAGCAGAAAAATCTTGAACCATGGATTTGTATTACCAGTCACAGATACTCTACATTAGTTGAATGTGAGAGAGTAATAAAAAAAATCCACGAACTACATACGCGAAAAATAAGGGGAAAATGTCATACAGAATTTCAGTTAGAGAGAGGGAGAGAAAATCTGTAGGCACTCTTTGTGTATGTGTTTGATAATGTATTTTGATTCACGGCTAACTCTTGTAGTAGATGAGTGAACCAAGCGAAACCTATACACCTGTTAGGGATATATAATATCTCATTGAAATAGAGGATATTATACACATGTTAGGGATAAATATATTCTCCTCGAGTAAATATTGTCATTGTATACCTTATCCTAGATTTTCTTTTTCACATCCACTGTACAATCTTTGATCTTTACAGTTTTCTATTATCATAGTTATGTACCAATACATAATTACCATGATGGTGAAAGATAGAAACATTAAATGTGAATTCAAGAAAACCTTCCCTTCCTACTATATCCTTTTGCATAATTTAATTTGCTTGTCTGGTTAGTCCAGTCAGGCTAAATTTTTACATAGCCCTTAATGGTATTCTTCCAAGGTCGCCACATTAAATTGTGTTTCCAGAAATAGTTAAAGGTCCTAAGAATAGATCAATTTCGAGAAAATCTTATCTCACGCTAGGAAAAGCCAAGATCACATCTTTTCCATCTCGGTGGTCGCTAAAGCACATGTATGCCTTAATACGTATTATGGTGTTTTTTTTTTCTTTTGAAAGAAGCACATGTCATATAATTTGATACACATATCGCTAAAGCACATGTATGCCTTAATACATATTATGGTGTTTTTTTTCTTTTGAAAGAAGCACATGTCATATAATTTGATACACATATCAATTAATTTAACACCATACGAAAGTATAAGTTATAATGTACCAAAACATCTAACTCTAGTCCAAACCATTAGAACACTTTTCGGCTATGAAGACAAAATTAAGTCAAGGTAACTGTTTAGACCTTGCATTATGGATTACACTTAACCCATCAAGACACATGTATGCATCTTTAATATTGCTACTTTTATTAAACAATCTTTCATAGTTTTTAGCAAGACGACTTATGTTTATTGGAACAAGATCTTGTTTGTTGCCAAAAACAATCTCATGCTTATTCGCATCATCCATAAAGCAACAAGAGTAAACACCCATGTGAGTAGGTGTTGTTTCTATCTGACATGTTCAATAACAACAATTGTTTGAAATATTTGCACTTATGTATTGTAAACATCCAAACAAAAATTTATTAAACCAAGACATGATCATGTTCTTTACATGATAAAGATAAGATAAGAAACTCATATCCTAAAAAGTCCGTGTGATCTAATATGCTTTAAAAAACCATTTCTGATGACTAGTTTTGCAAGTGTATGTGCCACCGTGTCATGCCTGGATATGTATTGCATATTAACTTCTTGACGTGTAACTAGTTCTCTCACAAATTGATACTTGATCTCTATGTGCTTGGATTTGCTATGTAATCTTTGATCTTTAGCAAAGGCGATTACAAATTAACTATGGCTATTTATAACAACTGGAGTATGAGAGCTAATAACATTCAAATGGTTCATGAATCGATTTAACCATACTGCTTCTTGAATTGCTAATGAGTATGCGACATACTCAGCTTCCATTATGGTAAAGGCAACATATGTTTGTTTCTTGCTACTCCAAGATATCGCACCATTTCCTAACAAGAAGACATAAACATAAGTGGATTTTCTTTCATCCTGATCTCTTACCTAGTCCGCATCTGTGTATCTTCTCAGCTTCAAGCCCTTTCCTTGATAACATAGAGAATAGTCTACAATAGCCTTAAGATACCTCAATATCCTCTTTACTACTGTCCAATGCTCTTTGCCAAGGTTGGTTTGATATCTACTCACCATCCCAACGGCGTGACAAATATACGGTCTAGTACACATCATTGCATACATCAGACTACCAATTACACTAGTGTAAGGAATTCATTTCATATGTTCTTACTCTTGTGTTTAGGGACCTTTTGCTTAGGAGTACAAATTTGTTCTTAGGGGTATTTATGGGTTTGCAATTATGCATATTGAACCGTTTTAGAATCTTATTGATATATGTCTCTGGAGACAAGGCCAATAACATCTTTGAGTGGTTCCTCGAAACCTTAACTCCAAGTATATATGTTGCTTCACCCATATCATTCATTTCAAAATTTAATGCAAGCAAAGCTTTGATCTGGTTCATAAATTCAGTGTCATTTCCAGCTATTAAAATTTCATCAATACATAATAACAAACTAACTTCTAGAACCTTTTGTATAGACACAATGGTCTTCTTCAATTGAATTGAAGCCATTCGACATCATCTTATTATGAAATCAAATATACCATTGTTTAGAAGAATGCTTATGGCCATAAATTAACTTTTTCAATTTACATACCTTATGTTCATTGCCTTTTCAACAATCCTACAGGTTGAACCAAGTAGATTTCTTCCTATAATTGTCCATTGAGGAAGATAGTCTTTACATCCATTTGATGCAGTTTGAGGCCTAGGCTAGCCACAATAGCTATAATCAATCTAATTGATGTAAACCTAACAGCTAGAGAGAAAGTTTGTTCATAATATGTCCCTTCCATTTATGTGTACCCCTTTGCTACTAATTGTGCTTTGTATCTTTCAATACTTTTATAAACTTTTCTTTTGATCTTGAGAACCCACTTGTTCCTAATAGCCTTGTGTCCCTTTGGGAGATCAGCTAGTTCCTAAACTTTGTTGGATCTCATGGATGACATCCCAAGCTCCATTGCTTTAGTCCACTTATCTTTGGTAGGGCATGAAAGGGCCTCTTGAATGTTCTTAGGCTCCTCATCATCTTGTGGGGATACTAAAAGAGCCATGCCTTTAATCTCATATCGACAACATTTGACTTTTTGCCTTTTAGTTATACGCAGTTTTGTATCTTGATAAACATGCCACATATATTCTTCAAGATTTGGAATGCTCCCACTAGGACCTTGTTCCATACTCCCACTAGCGGTAGGATCACTTAGACTCCCACTGAAACTAGGATCTTGAACATTCAGATTATTTTGGGTTGGAAGATCAAAAACCAAATCATGATCTTCTTCTTCCTCAAAATTTCTCCCACTCAAAGGAAGAGATTCTAATGTTTCTAATTCCTCATACAGGGGTAAGTCATGGTCTACCTCACCAAATTTAGGGAACTTGTTCTCTAAAAAGACCACGTCTCATGATTCAAACTCTGTAATCTTCTTATCATTATTTCACCCGCCAAGACATATCCTTTTAACAAGTATGAGTATCTTATAAAGATACTTCTCTTACCTCTATTGTGATTTTTCACCGAAAATCAACTGATAAAGCGGAAGAACACGTTGATTCCTCAAATCCAGGCCCAGGAGCAATTGAAGTGGAAATCAAAAACCAAAATAAAATAGAGGAAGATTGGATTCTCACTAGAAAATCTCTACAAGAGATGGCTACAGAAATCAATGTAGACTTCCTCCATGTTCCCGTACACGAACGACTATCGAACTGGAACCCGTGTTAGCGATTTGATCGACGGAAGAGAGAAAAATCACTGCTGAAATTTTCTGCTTTGGAATTACTCTTGGCCGAATTCCTCCCTAGGGTTTTTACCCTTTATGGCCGAAAATTACAAGGTGGGATTTGGCCCAATTACATTTTTTAATTTTATGCGGGCTTTTCTTTTATTTAAGCCCAAGTCTGTATTAATTCACTAGATCCAATTTAATTTCAAATTCAATTTCAATTCAACATTTATGTTAATATATTATACCATATAATACATTACATACATTTAAATTAAAATTAATTTGACCAATTAATTTAACCGAGGAATTAAATTAAACTTTCATAATATTAAAAAAACACATGTAAACCTATACATGTGAAATACTTAATAATCTCATAAATCAATTCATTGAATTAATTATAAGAAGGCCAATACAAAATTAATTATATTATTTTAATCAATCCAATTGATCTATAAAATATAATTAACGGAATCCTCTCTCTCCAGCGTGCATACTCCAAGTATACGGTTGATCTTTTAGTTCGAGCTCAGACGTTCAATGTATACGATCCTGTGGGTCGGTCTTTATATTGGCAGTGGGCCTATGGCCCACAGACTCTAAGCGGGCTCTAGCAAGCAACTGCAGCCCCCAATAAAGACGGAGATAGCAATCCAACTATAATCATAACCCTGTAGTTTAAACTCGTATATCCCATGTCATTGATATCGGTGTCCAACACAGAGGCATGGATTGATCACCCTCTTCTGTGTCTAGACATTTACTTGATCCCGAATGAACTGATGCTCGTAAACAGTTCCAACTTGTTTAATGTAGCCACACTCTTATCAGTTGCATTCATCAAGAGGCCGGTGATATCTGTTGGTGTGCCCTAGTTCTTGGGGCATTGGATTCTTGTATTTTGTATTATACATTAAGACTCGTTGTATGAATACATTATTTATGTCACATTAATAAAGGCAATTAATCTATTTCATTTATATCTTATGCTATAATTTGAGTAGAGTATCCATTGATTGATAATCATAAAACCTATCCTAGGTCTGTTCTAATCGTGGGAACGAATAGAACCACAGACTTGTGTATTCGATGACTGTATGGCAGTTCTTAACTAGCCATAGTACTTGTATTGTCAGTCATGAATATAGGTACATGTCGTTGACATGGGACTGGATCGATTCACACAAGAAAGCCATATGGTTGTCGCTTCATAGGTCTTTCTTGAGTAGGTCTCTTTTGTCCTCAGACCAGATTTCATTATAATATCAATATGGAATCCGGTTCACTTTGACATACGCCTAACAGGCCTGTAAAAGGATGCTAAATACGGGTATGATTAGGTGGACTGGTGAACATGTTGATATTGATGATGAAGTGATGGAATTGCCACTCGGGTAACACCGAGATGATATCATTGGCCACTTGATGAGTGGGGCTGATAAGTGTATGGTCATACCCAAGTAAGTCGGTGCTTATTTGATTAATCAGTCAACTTAAGATCAAGAAATATAATAAACAATAGAAGAGGATGACGGGCACCATGCCTCTTGTTTATTCATATCGATATCTTTAGGCAAAGGACATTATGAGATTACTACCGAGTGAGTGTCTGCTAAAGACTGCTGCATCTCTGTCTTAATTGGGGGCTGTAATGGTTTGCTAGAACCCACTTACAGTCTGTAGGTCTTGGGCCTACTGCCAACATAAAGACAGACCCATAGGATCGTGCACATAGATCAACTGAGCCGAAACTTATAGAAATTGTACATATAATGTACATTGGAAGGAATGCGTTAATTAATTAGTTGACATTCGGTGTCAAGGTAATTAATTAACATTGGGTTAAATTTAATTTAATTAATAAGTTTACATAATGTAATTAATTAATTTATCAATTAATTGAATTACATAAAGTAAACAATTAATTAAATACATGTATTGTATTTACTTAAGTGTGATTTAATTTTATTTAGGAGTAATTAAATTTAGCCAAATGGAATTAAATTACATAGTATATACTTTTTAATTAAAGTTATTTATGTAATTATAATCCTAGTGGGCTTGGGTTTAATTAACCTAATTAAAACCCAATTAGACAAGGTCTCCATATAAGGGCACACTTAAGGAATAAAACCCTAATTCAACCCTAATTAATTGCTTGAAATTTCAGCCACCAAGAGCAGCCCCAAATCAGCTGAAAATCTTAGCATTAATCCTCTATACTGGTTCCTGCTCAATAGTTGGTCGTGCACCAGACTTTGGAGATCGCAGTTTCAAGAAACGATTCTGCAGCAGTCTCTAGAAGAGACGAATCCGGTGAGTTAATCTCTCTTGATTCAAATTGTTTCTATGCTAAACAATGGTAATTGGACATGATAGGTGGATTCTAGGAAATTTTAAATGATGTATTTTCCGCTGCGCCACGTTATTTTTCCAATGACGAATCCCAACAATATCTTCTCAGTGGACTACTGAGTGACATTCCCTTCTGCATATCTATAGCATTGCCATATTCACTGACATACCCGAACGTACCCATACTTAGCACCTTATTACAGTCCCTTGAGGCATACACCAAAGTATGCCACTTCACATGCAGCACCATCATATGGTCAGGTCAAAGGATCCATACAAGTACTACACAAGAATCACTTGTGATACTATACCATGTGGATTTCTCGTTTAGTGGATCTATCCAGTACCATGCTCTTTTTGCATGTACCTATTAACTTGGTTGACATCCCATGTTCAATGGTCAGTAAGACACCACCATACAACCAAGCTAATGATAGTCTCTAGTCCCATTCATTCCCATGACTAGAACAGACTACGGATGACTTTATGGCCATATCGTTTTCCTATCCATGGTCTTACTGCTAAGTGCATGACACTTGTCAACATAGATATGGATATGTCCATTGGATACTCTATTTAAAACATAGCACAAGATATATAATAAATAGATTAACGCCTTTATTTAATGACACAAATTGTATGATACATTAAATCCAATAACATTGTACAAATGTATAATACAAGAACAAGGACTAATGTATAATACAAATGTATAATTACATTAATGCCTTGGGACTAGGGCATATCCAACAATCTCCCACTTACACTAGTTCCAACTAGGCATGGGCCTAATCCATATAGATCTAGTATGACCCTCGTGCTTGGGCTGAGCCAGCACCTTGGTAAAAGGATCCATGACATTATCCTCAGCGTCCACTCTATGTAATGAAATGTCACCCTTCTTAGCGATTTCTTGTATGAGGTGAAACTTCCTAAGTACGTGCTTTGTTCTTGTGTGATCGGGGCTCCGTAGCTTGTGCAACAGCCACATTGTTGTCATAGAAGATATCAACTGGATCCTAAATAGTTGGTACTACTCCCAATTCAGTGATAAACATCACTCCCAATTCAGTGATAAACTTCTTTATCCACATAGCTTCCTTAATTGCATCACATGCTGAAATGTACTCAGCTTCTGTAGTAGAGTCCGTGATGGTTGGTTGCTTGGAGCTCTTCCAACTTACAGCACCACCATTTAGTAAGAATATGTACCCAGACTATGATTGGTACTCATCCTGGTCAGTCTGGAAGCTTGAATCAGTGTACCTAGTAACTGACAGCTCTTCCTGACCTCCATACACTAAGAAACTATCCTTGGTCTGGTTAAGGTACTTCAGGATTGCTTTGACAGCCTTCCAGTGATCCTCGCCGGGATCCTGCTAGTATCAGCTCATCATACTCAGTGCAAAGGCGACATCAGGTCTGGTACATAGTATGGAATACATGATTGATCCTATAGCTGATGCATATGGGACCAACTTCATGTTCTCCCTGTCCTACCTTATTTTAAGACAATTCTTCTTACTAAGTTTCACCCCATGGCTCATCGGCAAGAAACCTTTCTTGGCTTGATCCATGCTGAATCTTTTGAGAACTTTGTCTATGTACGTGACCTGACTTAGGTGTGAGCACAGGTTTTTCCCAACCTCTATGATGAAAGCCCTTTGTTACCTATTAGACAGATGAACATGAATCAGATTTGAGAATGAGCGGAATAATGCCCTAAATGTTCTCAAATGGCCCAAAACTTAGAAAAGTCCTTGATCCGAAACCCCGAGAAAGGTCCGTCGAGTGATTAGGAAGCTTAGGTGTGAGTGTAGGCTATGGCTAAAGCATGCAGGCTCTATTTAAAGCTGCGCGGCTGTAGTTTCACAACTACAGTCGCATGACTTTAGTTTATAGTCGTACAACTGTAGTTTACAGTTGCATGACTATAATCTACAGTAGCACGACTGTAGTAACTATAGCCGCACGACTGTGATACTACAATCGCGTGACTATAGTTAGAGTCGTGCGACTCTAGTCTTTGACCCAGCATATTCCTAAATAGGTTACAACTCTATCTTTGACTCAGATTTTGGGCTGGGAATTAAGTAATTAGAGTGACAAAAAGAAAGGAAAAGGAGGCAGAAATATAAGGGAAAAAGGGAGGAATCAATTCTGGGAAAGAAAGAGATCATTCTAGTGAGAGAAAACAAAGTTTAGAGAGAGAAAGTGAGAGAAACTAAGAGAAACCGGAACAAAAACATGAAAAACACACTAGAACATAGAGTGAGCGTTTCGAGTCAGACTCTCATTCAGTCAGGATCGTTTTTAGGTTGCTCGGATCAATTTAGGGAGCGTATTCGAGGATTTCGGGATTTTTGGAGGTTCTAAGTGAATTTTGGCATCCAAATCCAATTCCAGTCTTCAAACATATTGGAACGTAAAAGAGGTAAACTCTGAGAGGCCTTAAAATTCAATTCATGTTGATTTGTGGCTGTGTTTTTGCATTTAAACGATTATCCAGAAAACTGTCTATGCAACTACAGTCGCATGACTGTAGTTGTCTAAAATACAGCCATGCAACTGTATGACCCTAGGCAGAAGCCTAAAAAGCACAAAATGACAGAATACGGCCAGTTTTCCCATTTTAAATGATTTTTCATGGTTCAATTCGGTCAAATCACATATGTACACTCTAAAATCATGGTTTTTCGGATTTCCAATAATGCGGATGTGAGATTTAAGGTTTTGTTGGTTTCTATTCTCAGAATTTGCGGTTGTTAGATCCATAATCGGATCCTCGGTTCAGTGTTAACGGATCCTCAGAACTCCAGAATCCTTAGAAATCATCAAAATCGATTGAAACAAGCAATTTTAGAAAACAAAGAAAACCACTATCGGGTACTGTTCACTATAGTCGTGAGACTGTATATTACAGTCGCACGACTGTAGTTCACCAAAATACAGCTGCACGGCTATAGTGACAGGAAGGAGGCAGAATCACAGGACGACCCATACGGACATCGTCACGTGATGCTGTCTTCAGAATCAAACCTGTTTTTGATGTGTTTACTGTTTTGGGCCTTAGATGGATGTTTCGAACTAGGAACCCCACGAACGAAACCCCAAGTTCCAGGATAATTGACCCACTAAATGGAGAAATTTTGCATCTAATTGAGCCAAATTGTTTTAAAAAAAAAAGTTTTCAAGCACAAAAGACCTACAGGGCGTTTCTAAAAATAGTTTTCCAGGTCTAATTGAGTAAGTCGCCTGGACTCCTTGGTTATCCCCTAAATGCGTGCTCCTATTTCCTAATTTTCCCATTCTGTTCTATATGAGTCCTACTTGTATCTGTGATATAATTGTGCTAAGCCATCTGTTTTGCAGCTTTTATTTTTCTTATTTTTATTTTGGATGTATTTTGATAAGTGCTAAAAAGGCACTTATATATGATATAATCTACAAGGAATTTGTGATGTTTTTACTTATTATGTATTAGATTTCACGTTGGTATTGCTTGTTTTTGATGATTTACAGTTTTAAAGACCAAGTATGTAAATATGTGGAATTTGGCTATAAAAGAAAGCAAAAACGAAGAGAAATTAAAGGAAAGAGACAGGTCACGACCGCGACACCTATCACGACCACGACCTAGCTCTTGGACAAACTTTGATTTCAACGTTTTTTAAAGAAATCCATGTGAATCACAACCACGACCCTCTGTCACGATCATGACATGCACTCAGCAGCATTTATTTATTCTTATCCGTTCGGAACTTCAACCACCACTATGGATAAACACAACCCTTCATGAAAAGGCATAACCCTTCATGTAAAGACATAACCTTTCATGAAAAGACATAACCCTTCATGTAAAGACATAACCCTTCATGAAAAGATACAACCCTTCATGAACAGACACAACTCTTCATGAAAGGACATAACTTTCCAAGAAGAACCAATAGTATTCAAGAGACACAACTATTTAAGGAAACAACACAACTTTACAAAGAGACACAACTATTCAACGAACCAACAAAACCTTTCATGAAAGGATGTAATGCTTCAATGCTTATAAATAGAGAAGGAATTCCAGATTGCAGGGTGTGCCCCCAATGGGACGCCAAAGGGAGAAAACCGACCAAATGGAAGATACCTGTAGTGTATAAAGTTAGAAAAATAGAGTGTCTAGAGAGTTGGAGTGTTGTTTGTAATATTTAGTATGCGTAAAGGGGAGCCTAACACCAAGGTTCTTAAATTAAGTATTGTTGCTATATAGAGAAAAGATACCCTCGAGGATGCAATATACCTATAGGCGTGAGGGAGCGTTTCCCATGTGACAGACGGGAATACTATCTCTTTCTTAAGTCTATTCTTATGCTTTTCCTTTATGAGAGCGTCACACTTGTATTTGTATTGAATATTTACAAGATCAATATCGATAAGTTTTCTTATATCTTACTCTTCATTGCATGACTAACGCCAAGTATGTTTTGATTTCTTGTTTTACATTGCATGGCTAACGCCAAGTATGTATTGTGATTCATAATAGGATATAGAGAAGTTCGCATTTTATTTTGTCTTGTCTAGTTAATAAGATAGAATAAATTATGATGTATGATTGTTTTGCTTCACTTTGTTAAATTAATTAGAGATCATCTTAATATAGCTTGACCATTGTGTATTAAGACCTTTAGTTATTTTGGCAAAGGTATTCGATAACTTGTCTATGAGTTATTGAATAAAATCTATTTCTAGACATGCCCGTTGAAATAGAACTAATCCGACATACTCTTATTATAGGGATTAGGTAATTAATGCATGTGCAATGAATATCTAAGATAAAATGCTTGTATATTTATGTGACTAGATATTAAACAACAACTCAACTCATAACTAGTACTTTAATTGATTTAACTTGCTATTTACCCATTTCTCCATATCACTTTATAATTCGATACTCTATAAACGCAAAGAAAAACAAACTAAAGTGTACATACTTATTCCTCATGGAATTGATATCTTTTATTACTACGTTGTGATTCGTATTCATGCGGGCACTAATCTCTAAGTGGAATTATTATTAGATAAATTATTATCAAAAGCTAAATTAGAGATTTAGTAAACAAGCAACATTTTTGATAGATTCTCGTGTATCCTAGGCGATTGTAATTTTTTAGATCTTCGTGTATCTATGCGATTGTATTGGTGAGAATGAGAGCTTTTTCTCTTTTTTTGGTTGTAATAAGCGGCCTCTATTTCTTTTTGGTTTGGTTTTGATGTATGGTTTATTTTTCTGCACTTTAATTTTATGCAATTTATTTCTGTCATCTGAATGAGCATAGGCTAACAACAAAAGATAAAATGGGTAGAGATTTAAGTGAGTGAAATATTATCATATACACTTATAAATGAAAGCAAGCTTGAGGTTGAATAGGTAAGTTACCCGAACCCTAAATCTCTGGATTAGGTACAATAGTCTACGCTCGGTAGGGAGCTGTATCGGAATTTCTCGGATGAGCTGATCTGAGTGGCGACTCTGTCACTGATCTTGAAATTTAGGTTTCGAGGTCTTTAAGTTAATAAAACGGGATTTTCTAAAATGTAAAAATCATTTTTCCAAAACTCAAATTCAAAGAAAAGATTTTTCTACAAAAAGGAGTTCCAAACAAATAAACGGTTTTCCTAAGCAAGATACAAACCCATTTTCCAAAACAAACAATCAAAATTCTTCTTTTTTCCCCAGTTCACTGCGCCGCGTTTCGCTTTCCTCTCGAAAAGGTCATCCGCTCACATTAGGCCTAGGAGCCGATTTGATCTATCCCTGTAGATCCTGATCCCTAGGATCGTCTCAGCTTTGCCTAAGTCCTTCATTGCGAAGCACTTACACAACCACTGCTTTACTCCTTGCAGTGTTGGTATGTCGCTTCCAATAAGAAGGATATCATCCACATATAATACCAGGAAGGTGACAATGCTCCCACTAATCCTCTTATACACACAAGGCTCATCTTCATTCTGTATGAAGCTGTATTCCTTTATGGCTTCATTGAATCTAAGATTCCAACTTTGGGATGCTTGCTTCAATCCATAAATGGACCTTTGAAGCCGGCATACCCTTCCAGGATGCTTTGGATCAACAAAACCCTCAGGCTGTATCATGTACACATCCTCGAGTAGCTTTTCCTTAAGGAAAGTGGTTTTGACATCCATCTACCAGACCTCATAGTCGTACCAAGCGGCTATAGCTGTTGGGATTTTTCACCGGCAATCACCAGATTAAAGCGGAAGAACGCGATGATTTCCTCAAATCCGTGCCCAGGAGCAATTGAGGTGGAAATTGTAAAAACAAAAATTAATAACAAGAGATAAATCTCTTACCCAGAATATCTTTACAAGAGATGGATGTAGACTGTAAGAATCAAACTAGAATCCCTTCTCGTTCACGTACACGAACGCCTTACGAACACCACCCGTGCTAGCGTCGGAAAACACAAAACTTTGGAGAGGAAGGGAGGGGAATTTCAGCCACCCAGTGATGTGCTTCCATCTTTTATTTCAGGCCCAAACCTATTTTAATTAGTCTGGTCTAAATAAATTTCAAGTCCAACTTTAATTTACCCATGTATTTAATATATTACACCAAGTAACATATTATTTACATTCAAATTAAAATTGGTTTGACTAATTAATTTAATCCATTAAATTAAAATTAGATCTTCACAAAATAAATTCATATGTAAACCTATACATATGAATATTTCCATCCAGGAAATAATCTCATAATTAATCCAATCAATTATGAGGAAGCCAATCAAATATTAATTTTATTATTATGATCAATCCAATTGATCTTTATAATATAATTAATATATGTTCCTCTTTCTTTCGAGTGTATACTCCAAGTATACATGCGATTCCTTAAGTTAGTGTTCAGTCGCTCAATATGTACAATCCTGTGGGCCCATCTTTATGTTGGCAGTGGGCCTGTGGCCCACAGACTGCAGTTGGGCTCTAGCAAGCCACTGCAGCCCCCAATTAAGACGGAGATGGCAGTCTAACTGTTATCATAACTCTGTAGTTTGAACTTGTGTATCCCATGTCATCGATATCGGTGTCCAACATAGAGGCATGGATTGATCACCCTCTTTTATGTCCGGACATTAACTTGATCCCGAATGTACTGAAGCTCACAAACAAGTTCCAACTTGTTTGGGTGTGGCCACACTCTTATCAGTCACATTCATTAAGTGGCCGGTGATATCTTCTCAGTGGACTACTGAGTGACAAATCCCTTCTGCATATCCATAGCATTGCCATGCTAAGTGACATACCCGAAAGTACCCATACTTGGCACCCTATTACAGGCCCTTTAGGCATACCCCTAAGTATGCAACCTCATATGCAATACCATCATATAGTCAGGTCAAAGGATCCATACAAGTACTACACGAGAATCACTTATGATACTATACCATGTGGATTTCTCGTTTAGTGGATCTATCCAGTACCATGCCCTTTTTACATGTACCCATTAACTTGGTTGACATCCCATGTCCACTGATGGGTAAGACACCGCCATACAACAAGGTTAACGATAGTCTCTATTTCCATTCATTCCCATGACTGGAGCAGACTACGGATGTCTTTATGGTCATATCGTTTACCCTATCCATGGTCTTACTGCCAAGTGCATGACACTCGTCATCATGGATATGGATATGTGCATTGGATACTTCATTTAATATATTGCACAAGATATATAATAAATAAATTAATGCCTTTATTAATAACACTAAATGAGTATAATACATGAATCCAATAAATGTATAATACAAATACAAGGTCCAGTGCCTCGGGACTAGGGCATATCCAACAATCTCCCACTTGCACTAGTTCCAACTAGGCATGGGCCTAATCCCTATCGATCTAGTATGACCTTCGTGCTTGGGCTGAGCCAGTGCCTTGGTCAAAGGATCTGCGACATTATCCTCGGTGTCCACTCTGTGCAATGCTATATCACCTTTCTTTGTGATCTCTCGTATGAGGTGAAACTTTCTGAGCACGTGCTTTATGTTCTTGTGTGACCGGGGCTCCTTAGCTTGTGCAACGGCCCCATTGTTGTCACAGAAGATATCAACTGGGTCCTAGATAGTTGGTACTACTCCTAACTTAGTGATAAACTTATTCATCCATACAGCTTCCTTAGCTGCATCACACGCCGCGATGTACTCAACTTCTGTTGTAGAGTCCGCGATGGTTGGCTGCTTTGAGCTCCTCCAGCTTACAGCACCACTATTTAGCAAAAATACATACCCAGACTACGACTGGTGCTCATCCTGGTCGGTCTGAAAGCTTGCATCAGTGTACCCAGTAACTGATAGCACTTCCTGACCTCCATACACTAATAAGCTATCCTTAGTCCGGTTAAGGTACTTAAGGATTGCCTTGACAGCCTTCTAGTGATCCTCCCCGGGATCCTGCTAGTACCAGCTCATCATACTTAGTGCAAAGGAGACATCAGGTCTCGTACATAGCATGGAGTACATAATTGATCTTACAGCCGAAGCATA
Source organism: Euphorbia tirucalli (assembly GCA_039660915.1). Taxonomy (NCBI): domain Eukaryota; kingdom Viridiplantae; phylum Streptophyta; class Magnoliopsida; order Malpighiales; family Euphorbiaceae; genus Euphorbia; species Euphorbia tirucalli. The sequence goes on along the minus strand of CM077635.1, from coordinate 13,106,771 downwards.
TTGAACCAATTTCATGTTCTCCCTATCCTCCCTTGTCTTAGGACAGTTCTTCTTACTGAGTTTTTGCCCATGACCCATTGGCAAGAAACCTTTCTTAGCCCGGTCCATGCTGAACCTTTTCAGAACTTTGTCTATGTATGATGCCTGACTGAGGCCCAGAAGCCGATTTGATTTATCCCTATAGATCCTGATCCCCAGAATCATCTCAGCTCCGCCTAAGTCCTTTATTGCGAAGCACTTACTAAGCCACTACTTTACCCCTTGCAGTGTAGGTATGTCACTTCCAATGAGTAGGATGTCATCTACGTAAAGTACCAAGAATGTGACAATGCTCCCACTAGTCCTCTTATATACACAAGGCTCATCTTGATTCTGTATGAAGCCATATTCCTTTATAGCTTCATTGAATCTAAGATTCCAACTTTGGGATGCTTGCTTCAGTCCATAAATGGACCTTTGAAGCTTGCATACCCTTCCCAGATACTCTGGATCGACAAAACCCTCAGGTTGTGTCATGTACACATCCTCGAGTAGCTTTCCATTAAGGAAAGAGGTTTTGACATCCATTTTCCAGACCTCATAGTCGTACCATGCGGCTATGGCTAGCAAGATCCTGATGGATTTGAGCATGGTTACTGGTGAGAAAGTCTCATCATAGTCTATTCCATGGACTTGTCTGAAACCTTTCACAACCAGACGCCCGTTGAAGGTATTGTCTGCTTTTAGCTTGTAGCACCACTTGCAACCAATTACCTTAGCACCCGGAGGTGGATCAACCAAGTTCCAAACCTGGTTATCATACATAGATTGCATCTCTGCCTCCATGGCTTTACGCCAATTTGCAGACTGTGGGCTTCCCATAGCCTCCTGGTAGGTTTTGGGTTCTTCCTCATCCTAGATGAGAAGAGTTTGATCATCGGTGACGAGGAAACCATACCTCTTCGGTTCCCGACGATCCCTACCAGACCTTCTAGGTCCTTGTGTGGCCTGGGTCGGTGCTTCCTCCTGTGGAAGCTCCACCTGGGCCTCCGAGTTATCCTCTTTAGGAGCTTGTGGACCTTGAACTTCCCTGAGCTCAACATTGCTCCCACTATCTTTCTTGGAAAGGAACTCCTTTCCTAGAAAGACCCCCTTTCTTGCCATGAACACCTTGTTCTCGGCGGGGTCGTAGAAGTAATACCCTTTGGTTTCCCTAGGGTAGCCCACAAACAGGCATTTATCGGTTTTGGGCTCCAGCTTGCCACTAGTCAATCTCTTGACATGTGCTTCGCATCCCCAAATCCTTAGGAAAGACACATTTGGCTCCCTGCCCGTCCATATATGATATGGGGTCTTTTCCACTGCCTTAGTCGGAGTATTATTTAAGATGAGAGCTGCTGTCTCGAGGGCGTGTCCCTAGAAACTAATTGGGAGAAAGGCTTGACTCATCATTAAGCGGACCATGTCCAACAGGGTCCTATTCCTCCGTTCGGACACCCCATTCCATTGTGGTGTTCCGGGAGGAGTGAGCTATGGAACTATTCCATGCTCTCTCAAGTATGAGTCAAACTCTAGGCTCATATACTCACCTCCTTGGTCTGACCGAAGGGTTTTGATATTCCTTCCTAGCTGGTTATGTACTTCATTCCTAAATTCCTTGAACCTATCAAGGGTCTCAGATTTATGTTTCATCAGATAGACATAGCCATATCTGCTGAAATCATCCGTGAATGTGACGAAATATAGATGTCCACCTCTGGTCGCTGTGCTCATGGGTCCGCATACATTTGAATGTATTAGGTCCAATAAGCTAGTGGCCCTTTTAGCCTTCTTGCTAAAAGGCGCCTTAGTCATTTTGCCTCGTAAACATGACTCGCATATATCAATTGAATCCAAGTCAAATGACCCTAAGACTCCAGCTTTGTGAAGCCTAGCTATGCACTTCTTGTTTATGTGGCCTAAACGACAGTGCCATAGGTAGACAAGATTAAGTTTGTTGGGCTTAACCCTTTTAGTTTTTATGTTATAGACATGATTGGTTTCATTTAAGTTCAGGATATATAGGCCATTATTTAATAGAGCATCTCCATAAAATAATCCCTCTCTAGATATAGAAATTCTACCATTCAAAATAGTAAAATAAAATCCAGAAATATCCAACATGGAAACTGAAATAATATTCCTGCACATAGCAGGTACAAAATAACATTGTTCCAAAATTAAAACCAATCCACTAGGCATCATAAGGTGATATTCGCCGATCTCTATGGCAGCAACCCTTGCTCCATTACCGACCCATAAGTCCACCTCTCCCAATCCCAGTGACCTTCTGTTCTTAAGTCCCTGCACATTACAACAAATGTGAGAACCACATCCAGTATCCAATACCCAGGATGTTGAAACAGTAAGGTTAATGTCTATGACATAAATACTTGATGAGGACGCACCCTGGCTCCTCCTCTGCTCTCCCATCAGCTTGGGACATGATCTCTTCCAATGGCTTGCCTGTCTGCACCCGAAACAGACATCCTCGGGACCTGCCTTCTGCTGGGCCTTAGCCATCTTAGTCGTGGCCTTTTTGGCCTTGGCCTTGCCCTTGGCAAGAGAAGGGTTCCCCTTGTTGACCAGCAGCACCGGTGGACTCTTCTTGATCGACTGTTCCGTGAGCTTTAGCATCCCATATAGCTCGGTAACAGTACGGTTCATCCCTTGCATGTTTTAGTTCAGGATGAACTGATCGTAAGAATCCGGTAAGGATGCAAGGATTGTGTCCACCGCCAACTCCTGAGAGATGGGCGATCCGAGATGGGCCAATGTATCCAAATAGCCCTTCATCTTGAGCACACGTGTGCTCACAGATGTCCCAGCCCCCATCTTACAGGAGTGGAATGCCTTATTAGTCAGGTACCTTTCCTGACGAGCTTGCTCCTAAAACATCTCGTTGAGAGTTGTTATCATAGCATAGGCTTGATGGTCCATAAACTATTTTTGCAGTTCGGGGACCATGCAGGCCAACATAAGGCATGTCACATCCCTATTATCCTTGACATGCGTCTTGTATTCCTCCAGCTAGGCAGCCGGTGGATTACGTCCTTGAGGCGCAGCCGGCACAGGCCTTTCCAGTACGTACTCTTTGGACTCTTGTCTTAGAACTATTCTTAGGTTCCTAGACCAGTCTAAAAAGTTGGGACCGGAAAGCTTGTCCCTTTCTAGGATTGATCGTAGTGATAATGAGTTGTTGTTTGCCATTTAAGAGTTTCTACACAGAAAAACATTTTAGAGTGTTAATAAAGGAATTTACTTTGTTATTCCCATATATAATTAATAATGAATCAAGTTATTAACTAAACCGAGTTGTTGGGCTCATGGGCCGAGATCCATATTTCATTAAGATATAGCCAGACGAGGGCCTGGTACAACTATACCCTAATTATTTAGGTAGGAACGCCGTCCAATCCCAACCTTGGGACTCTCGGTTTGATGGGTTTGTTGGCACTTACCCATCTGTGCTTGGGGCCAGGAGAATCCTACTACCCATGCTAAGTCAAAACCTCCATTCAAGTGTTAGAGTATCCCATACCCTAAACCAATACAAAATTACGATACTCCAGTGTATCCTGTGAGGGCAAGGTCTACAACTAGCCTATCCCCACTTCAAGCTGGTTTTGAATGAGGGAAGCACTTTTAAGCGACTTAGTAATTTCATTTGGCTATTAGATTCAATTAATAACGGCTTGCATACATAAGGCGGGTGAAAAAGCTGTTGGATCATACATTCACACATGCAGATAAATATATAGCATAATTAAATAAATAAGTAAAATGGACTGTTATAGGCCTATATTACATCCTAATATTATTCTAGTAAACCTATACTAGAATCCAATATCAGGTGGGCCTCCATCTTCTTTCTTCTAGGCTTGCACCTCCACTTGGGCTCACCACTCCATGGGCTTCTTCTTTTACAAATTTTATAATAAGTGAATAAAATAAAATTACATTAAAAAGAAAAAACGACACGCAGGCCATATTTACCCAAAAAGAAAATACAACCCATCTCGAATAAGGCCCAATAGCATCCAATCATACAAAATATTTAATCACCCATATGCATCCAATACATATAATTCATAAGCATGTTATAATGCATGATTTAAGCCCATTTCAATTAAAGCCATTATTATGAAATCGCCAATTTTGGCCCACCATGATTCTAACCATTAACGGGCTTTGGGCCTCCAGCCCGGGCAGTCCAACTGCTCCCACTGGAATTGGAAAACCATGGGTCCAATTCAGCTGTTCAAGTAATTGTGCCAAAATTACCCAAACCAATTTCAATTAACAATATTAATTTCCAAAATTAATATCACATGAATAAAATTAAATTTCATTCAAGAAATCATACGCATTTAAATTATAGAAATTTAAACACACGAATTTTAAAAACCAATTAAATTTCTAAACTGGGCCCCGGGCCCAAACACCAGCCAAATCCAAAAACACTGGGCCCAGCCCACTACTGCTACGCAGTGGCAGCCAAGCAGCAGTCCGCTGCACCGGCAGCGGCTGCCACTGGAACTAGCGGCCGCTGCTCCGGCAGCGTGCTGCGGCCACCGGTGGCAATTCCGCCGCTGGCAGCCCTGCATGCCGGGAACAGCCAAATTTTTTTTTATTTAAAATAGAAAATCAAATAAAAGAAACATGGCATCCATAACAAGAAATTCACCAAGAATCTCAAACATGCAATTAAATTAAACAAACGTAAACCTATATGCATATTCAATTTCAATTGTACAAAATCAAATGGGAAAAATCTTAGACCCAAACCAAGAACGCCAATGAAAAAATCTTCAATTTTAAAACAAGGGATTCAACCAATTTTAACAATTTCCACGGATCAAAAGCCCACTCAGATACCACTGTTGGGATTTTTCACTAGAAATCACCCAATTAAAGCGGAAGAACGTGGTGATTTCCTCAAATCCGTGCCCAGGAGCAATTGAGATGGAAATTGTAAAAACAAAAATTAATAACAAGAGATAAATCTCTTACCCGGAATATCCCTACAAGAGATTGATGCAAACTGCAGGAATCAAACTAGAATCCCTCCTCGTTCACGTACACGAACGCCTTACGAACAACACCCGTGCTAGCATCGGAAAACATAAAACTTTGGAGAGGAAGGGAGGGGAATTTCGGCCACCCAGCGATGTGCTTCCCTAGGCTAAAATTCCTAGGGTTATTTTAACCCTAGGTGGCCGAAATTCTCAAGGAGAATTTCGGCCCAATTAGCTTCTCCTTTTGTGTGGGCTTCCATCTTTTATTTCAGTCCTGAACCTATTTTAATTAGTCTGGTTTAAATAAATTTCAAGCCTAACTTTAATTTACCCATGTATTTAATATATTACACCAAGTAACATATTATTTACATTCAAATTAAAATTGGTTTGACTAATTAATTTAATCCATTAAATTAAAATTAGATCTTCACAAAATAAATTCATATGTAAACCTATACATATGAATATTTCCATCCGGGAAATAATCTCATAATTAATCCAATCAATTATGAGGAAGCCAATCAAATATTAATTTTATTATTATGATCAATCCAATTGATCTTTATAATATAATTAATATATGTTCCTCTTTCTCCAGAGTGTATACTCCAAGTATACATGTGATTCCTTAAGTCAGTGTTCAGTTGCTCAATGTGTATGATCCCGTGGGCCCATCTTTATGTTGGCAGTGGGCCTGTGGCCCACAGACTACAGTTGGGCTCTAGCAAGACAATGCACCAATTAAGACGGAGATGGCAATCTAACTGTTATCACAACCCTGTAGTTTGAACTTGTGTATCCCATGTTATTGATATCGGTGTCCAACACAGAGGCATGGATTGATCACCCTCTTTTGTGTCTGGACATTAACTTGATCCCGAATGTACTGAAGCTCACAAACAAGTTCCAACTTATTTGGCTGTGGCCACACTCTTATCAGTCACATTCATCAAGAGGCCGGTGATATCTTCTCAGTGGGCTACTGAGTGACAAATCCCTTCTGCATATCCATAGCATTGCCATGCTAAGTGACATACCTAAAAGTACCCATACTTGGCACCCTATTACAGGCCCTTTAGGCATACCCCTAAGTATGCAACCTCACATGCAATACCATCATATGGTCAGGTCAAAGGATCTATATAAGTACAACACGAGAATCACTTGTGATATTATACCATGTGGATTTCTCGTTTAGTGGATCTATCCAGTACCATGCCCTTTTTACATGTACCCATTAACTTGGTTGACATCCCATGTCCAATAACCGGTAAGACACCGCCATACAACCAGGTTAATGATAGTCTCTAGTTCCATTCATTCCCATGATTGGAGCAGACTATAGATGTCTTTATGGTCATATCATTTACCCTATCCATGGTCTTACTGCCAAGTGCATAACACTCGTCATCATGGATATGGATATGTCCATTGGATACTTCATTTAATATATTGCACAAGATATATAATAAATGAATTAATGCCTTTATTAATAACATTAAATGAGTATAATACATGAATCCAATAAATGTATAATACAAATACAAGGTCCAATGCCTCGAGACTAGGGCATATCCAACAATGGCCAGCAGGATCCTTATGGATTTGAGCATAGCTATGTTGGGATTCGTCATCTGAAAAATAACGTGGCGTAGCGGAAAATACACAGTTTAAAATTTCCTAGAATCCACCTATCGTGTCCAATTACCATTGATTAGAATAAAAACAATTTGAATCAAGAGATATTAACTCACGGGATTCGTCTCTTCTAGAGAATGCTGCAGAATCATTTCTTGAAACTGCAATCTCCAAAGTCTGGTGCACGACCAACTATTAAGCGGGAACCTGTGCTAGCCGAAGACGTGAAGGAATGGAGGATTAATGCTGGGATTTTCAGCTATTTTTGGGCTGCTCTTGGTGGCTGAAATTTCGAGCAATTAATTAGGGTTGAATTAGGTTTCTTTTCCTTAAGTGTGCCCTTATATAGACACCATGTCTAATTGGGTTTTAATTAGGTTAATTAAACCCAAGCCCACCAGGATTATAATTACATAAATAAACTTTGATTAAAAAGTATATACTATGTAATTTAATTCCATTTGGCTAAATTTAATTACCCCTAAATAAAATTAAATCACACTAAAGTAAATAAAATACATGTATTTAATTTTCGTACTTAGGAAAATTATTTAATTAATTGTTTACTTTATGTAATTCATTTAATTGATAAATTGATTAATTACATTATGCAAACTTATTAATTAAATTAAATTCAACCCAATGTTAATTAATTACCTTGACACCGAATGTCAACTAATTAATTAACGTATTCCTTCCAATGTACATTACATGTACAATTTTTATAAGTTCCAGCTCAGTTGATCTATGTGCATGATCCTATGGGTCTGTCTTTATATTGGAAGTAGGCCCAAGGCCCACAGACTGTAAGTGGGTTCTAGCAAACCGTTACAACCCCCAATTAAGACAGAGATGCAGCAGTCTTTAGAAGACACTCACCTGGGAGTAATCTCATAGTGTCCTTTGCCTAACGATATCGATATGAATAAACAAGAGGCATGGTATCTATCATCCTATTCTATTGTTCATTATATTTCTTGATCTTGAGTTGACTAATTAATCAAATAAGCGCCGAATTACTTGGGTATGGCCATATACTTATTAGTCCCACTCATCAAGTGGCCAATGATATCTTCTCGGTGTTAGCCGAGTGGCGATTCCATCACTTCATCATCAATATCAACATGTTCACCGATCTACCCAATCATACCCGTATTTAACATCCTTTTACAGACCTGTTAGGCGTATGTCAAAGTGAACCAGATTCTATATTGATATTATAATGAAATCTGGTCTGAGGACAAAAGAGACGTACTCAAGAAAGACCTGTGACGTGACAACCATGTTGCTTTCTTGTGCGGATCGATCCAATCCCATGTCAACGACATATACCTATATTCATGACTGACTATACAAGTACTATGGCTAGTTAAGAACTGCCATACAGTCATCGAATATACAAGTCTGTGGTTCTATTCGTTCCTACGATTAGAATAGACCTGGGATAGGTTTTATGATTATCATTCAATGGATACTCTACTTATATTATAGTACAAGATATAAATGAAATAGATTAATTGCTTTTATTAATGTGACACAAATAATGCATTCATACAATAAGTCTTAATGTATAATACAAAATACAAGAATCCAATGCCCTAAGAACTAGGGCACAACAACAAGCGACTAGTGAGAAAGTTTCATTAGATAGACATAGCCATATTTGCTGAAATCATCCGTGAATGTGACGAAGTACAGATGTCCACCTCTGGTAGCTGCACTTATGGGCCCACTTACGTCTAAATGTATTAGGTCTAGTAAGCCAGTGGCCCTTTCATCTTTCTTGCTAAAAGGCACTTTAGTCATTTTACCTTGTAAACAAGATTCGCATATATCAAGTGACTTCAAGTCAAATAATCCTAGGACCAGCTTTATGAAGCCTAACTATGCGCTTCTCATTGTGGCCTAAACGATACTGCCAAAGGTAGACAAGATTAAGTTCATTAGGCTTAACCCTTTTAGTATTTATATTATAGACATGATTATTTTCATTTATATCTAGGATATATAGGCCATTATTTAATAGAGCTTCTCCATAAAATAATTCCTCTCTAGATAAACCAATTCTACCATTACCAATAGTAAAATTAAATCCAGAAATATCCAAAACTAAAAAAGAAATAATATTTCTGCACATTGCAGGTACAAAATAACATTGTTCCAGTATTAAAACCAATCCACTAGGCATCATAAGATGGTACTGGCTGATCTCTATGGTAGCTACCCTTGCTCCATTTCCGACCCGCAAGTCCACCTCCCCAGATCCCAGTGATATCCTGTTCTTCAGTCCCTGCACATTACAACAAATGTGAGAACCACATCCAATATCCAATACCCAGGATGTTGAAACAGTGAGGTTAATGTCTATGACATAAATACCTAATGAAGACGCTCCCTGGGTCTTCCTTTGCTGTCCTAACAGCTTGGGACATGATCTCTTCCAATGCCCTGCGTGCTTGCACCCGAAGCAGACATCCTCAAGACCGGCCTTGGGCTAGGCCTTAGCCTTTTTGGCCTTGGCTTTCTTAGCTTTGGCCTTTGCCTTTGCCTTAGCCCTGCCCTTTACAAGAGGAGGGTTCCCCTTGTTGACCAGCAGTACTAGTGTAGTCTTTTTGATCGACTGCTCAGTGAGCTTGAGCATCCCATGCATCTCACTAACAATACGGTTCATCCCTTGCATGTTATAGTTCAGGATGAACTGATCATAAGGATCTAGCAAGGAAGCCAGGATCGTGTAAACCGCCAGTTCCTATGAGATAGGCGATCCGACACAGGCTAAAGTATCCAGATTGCCCTTTATCTTAAGCATGTGTGCGCTTACAGATGTCCCAGCCCCCATCTTACAGGAGTGGAATGCCTTGTTGGTCAGGTACCTTTCTTGACGAGCTTGCTCCTGAACATCTCGTTAATAGTTGTTATCATAGTAAAGGCCTGATGGTCCATGAACTGCTTTTGCAGCTCAGGGACCATACACGCCAACATAAGGCATGTCACATCCCGATTATCCTTAACGTGCTCCTCGTATTCCTCCAGCTGGGCAGCCAGTGGATTACGCCCCGTTGGTGCAGCCGCTACAGGCCTTTCCAGTACAGACTCTTTAGACTCCCATCTTAGAGCTATCCTCAAGTTCCTGGACCAATCCAAGAAGTTTGGGTCAGAAAGCTTGTCCCTTTCCAGGATAGATCGCAGTGAAAGTGAATTATTTGTTGCCATTCGGTTACTACATAAAAAAATTATAAAAGTGTTAATAAAGGTCTTACTTTGTTTTTCCTATATTTAATTAATAATGAATCATGTTATTAATTAACTCAAGTTGTTGGGCTAATGGGTCGAGATCCATATTTCATTAAGATATAACCAGACGAGGGCCTGGAAAAACTATACCTTAATTATTTAGGTAGGAACGCCGTCCAATCCCAACCTAAGGACTTGGTTTGATGGGCTTGTTGGCACTTACCCATCTGTGCTTAGGGCCAGGAGAATCCTACTACCCATGCTAAGTCCAAACCTCCATCCAAGTGTTAGAGTAACCAATACTCCAACCCAATACAAAATGACGATACTCCAGTGTATCCTGCGAGGGCATGGTCTACAACTGGCCTATCCCCACTTCGAGTTGGTTTTGAATGAGGGAAGCACTTTTAAGCGACTTAGTAATTTCCTTTTGGTTATTAGATTCATTTTAATAACAGATTAGATGCATAGGCGGGTGAAAGTGAGATTGGATCATACATTCATACATATAAATAAATAAAGCATAATTAAATAAATAATGGATTGCTATGGGCCTCTATTACAACCTAATATAATTCTAGTAAACCTGTACTAGAAAATACACCAGGTGGGCCTCCTCTTCTTTCTTCTGAGCTTGCCTCTCCAATGGGCTTCTTCTTTACATTATTTTATAATAAATAAATTAAATTAAATTATATAAAAAAGAAAAACGGCACGCAGGCTATACTTACAAAAAAAAAAAAAAAATACAACCCAACTTGAATAAGGCCCAATATCATTCATACACACATTTAATCATATAAGCATGTAAACCAATACAGCAATTTATGAACATGTTAAAATGTATGAAATTAATCCCATTTCAATTATGTCCTCAGCCATTATATTGAAATCGCCAATTTTGGCCTATCATGGTTCTAACCCTTTATGGGCTTTGGACCTCCAGCTCAGGCATAACACTACTCCCACTAGAATTGGGAAACCATGAAACCAAAATAGTCGTTCAGCTAATTGTGCCGAAAGAACCAAACCAATTTCAATTATACCATATTAACTTCCAAAATTAATAATCCATGAATACAATTAAAATCTCATTCAAGAAACCATACGCATTTAAATTACTGAAAATTTAAACACAAAAAATTTTAAAACCCAATTAAAATTTCAAAACTGGGCCCTGGGCCCAAAACTCATCAAATCCAAAATAGGGTCCGGCCCGCTGCAGCAAGGGCAATAGAGTTGCCCTAGTAGCAGTAGCCGTAGCTGCTAAGGGCAGCAGTCCGCTGTTGCTGGGCAGTGGCTGCGCCCGGCAGTGGCACGCTGTTGTCGCTGCTGCTGTTTCGGCCGCTACGGCAGTAGCCAGCAGCGATTCCACTGCCAATAGGCCCGTATCCATGAAAACAGCCCATGATTTTTACAAAAAAAAAAAATAGCAGCAATACAACCAATATTCCAAATTAATTTTCAATTGAAAATCAAGGGGAGAAATCATGAAACCCCAAACCAAGAATCCCAAAATCAAAAACAACAATTTCAAAATAAGGGATTCAATCTAGTTAAAATTTCCACAGATCAAAAGCCCGCTCTGATACCATTGTTGTGATTTTTCACCGGAAATCAACCGATAAAGCAGAAGAACGCATTGATTTCCTCAAATCCGTGCTCAGGAGCAATTGAAGTGGAAATCAAAACCAAAATAAAATAGAGGAAGATTGGATTCTCACCAGAAAATATCTATAAGAAATGGCTGCAAAAATCAATGTAGACTTTCTCCATGTTCCCGTACATGAACGACTATCGAACTCGAACCCGTGCTAGCGATTCGATAGACGGAAGAGAGAAAAATCATTGCTGAAATTTTCTGCCTTTGGAATTACTCTTGGCCAAATTCCTCCCTAGGATTTTTACCCTTTATGGCCAAAAATTACAAGGTGGGATTTGGCCTAATTACATTTTTCAATTTTATGCGGGCTTTTCTCTTCTTTAAGCCTAAGTCTGTATTAATTCACTGGGTCCAATTTAATTTCAAATTCAATTTCTATTCAACATGTATGTTAATATATTATACCATATAATATATTACATATATTTAAATTAAAATTAATTTGACTAATTAATTTAACCAGGGAATTAAATTAGACTTTCAAAAAATTAAAAAAACACATGTAAACCTATACATGTGAAATACTTCCACCTAGGAAATAATCTCATAAATCAATTCATTGAATTAATTATAAGGTCAATACAAAATTAATTATATTATTTTGATCAATCCAATTGATCTATATAATATAATTAACGGAATCCTCTCTCTCCAGCGTGCATACTCCAAGTATACGGTTGATCTTTTAGTTCGAGCTCAGATGTTCAACGTGTACAATCCTATGGGCCCGTCTTTATGTTAGCAGTGGGCCTATGGCCCACAGACTACAGGTGGGCTCTAGAAAGCCACTGCAGCCCCCAATTAAGATGGAAATAGCAATCCAACTGTAATCGTAATCCTGTAGTTTAAACTTGTATATCCCATGTCATTGATATCAATGTCCAACACAGAGGCATGGATTGATCACCCTCTTTTATGTCCAGACATTTACTTGATCCCAAATGAACTGATACTCACAAACAAGTTCCAACTTGTTTGGATGTGGCCACACTCTTATCAGTTGCATTCATCAAGAGGCCGGTGATATCTTCTCAGTGGACTACTAAGTGACATTCCCTTCTGCATATCCATAGCATTGCCATGTTCACTGACATTTACAGGCCCTTTAGGCGTACACCAAAGTATGCCACTTCACATGCAGCACCATCATATGGCCAGGTTAAAGGATCCATCTGTTGGGATTCGTCATTGGAAAAATAACATGGCGCAGCGGAAAATACACCTTTTAAAATTTCCTAGAATCCACCTATCGTGTTCAATTACCATTGAATAGAATAAAAACAATTAGAATCAAGAGAGATTAACTCACCAGATTCGTCTCCTCTAGAGACTGCTGCAGAATCATTTCTTGAAACTACGATCTCCAAAGTCCGGTGCACGACCAACTATTGAGCGGGAACTGGTGCTGGCCGAAGATGCGAAGGAATGGAGGTTCAATGCTGGGATTTTCGGCTGATTTGGGGCTGCTCTTGGTGGCTAAAATTTCCAGTAATTAATTAGGATTGAATTAGGGTTTTATTCCTTAAGTGTGCCCTTATATAGACACCTTGTCTAATTAGGTTTTAATTAGGTTAATTAAACCCAAGTCCACTTGGATTATAATTACATAAATAAACTTTAATTAAAAAGTATATACTATGTAATTTAATTCCATTTGGCTAAATTTAATTACCCCTAAATAAAATTAAATCACACTTAAGTAAATACAATACATGTATTTAATTTTCCTACTTAAGAAAATTATTTAATTAATTGTTGACTTGATGTAATTCAATTAATTGATAAATTAATTAATTACATTATGTAAACTTATTAATTAAATTAAATTCAACCCAATGTCAATTAATTACCTTGACACCAAATGTCAACTAATTAATTAACGCATTCCTGCCAATGTACATTACATGTACAATTTCTATAAGTTCCAGCTCGGTTGATCTATGTGCATGATCCTATGGGTCTGTCTTTATGTTGGCAGTAGGCCCAAGGCCCACAGACTGTAAGTGGGTTCTAGCAAATCATTACAGCCCCCAATTAAGACAGAGATGCAGAAGTCTTTAGAAGACACTCACCCGGTAGTAATCTCAAAGTGTCCTTTGCTAATGATATCGATATGAATAAACAAGAGGCATGGTGTCCGTCATCCTCTTCTGTTGTTTATTATATTTCTTGATCTTGAGTTGACTAATTAATCAAATAAGTAACCAACTTATTTGGGTATGGCCATGCACTTATCAGTCCCACTCATCAAGTGGCTAATGATATCATCTCGGTGTTACCCGAGTGGCAATTCCATCACTTCATCATCAATATCAACATGTTCACTGGTCCACCCAATCATACCCGTATTTAGCATCCTTTTAAAAACCTGTTAGGTGTATGTCAAAGTGAACTGGATTCCATATTGATATTATAATGAAATCTGGTCTGAGGACAAAAGAGACCTACTCAAGAAAGACCTATGACGTGACAACCATGTGACTTTCTTGTGCGGATCGATCCAGTCCCATGTTAATGACATGTACCTATATTCATGAATGACTATACAAGTACTATGTCTAGTTAAGAACTACCATACACTCATCGAATATACAAGTCTATGGTTCTATTCGTTCCCACGATTAGAACAGACCTGGGAGAGGTTTTATGATTATCAATCAATGGATACTCTACTCATATTATAGCATAAGATATAAATGAAATAGATTAATTGCCTTCATTAATGTGACACAAATAATGTATTCATACAATGAGTCTTAATGTATAGTACAAAATACAAGAATCCAATGCCTTAAGAACTAGGGCACACCAACACCATCCAAGTACTACACGAGAATCACTTGTGATACTATACCATATGGATTTCTCGTTTAGTGGATCTATCCAGTACCATGCCCTTTTTGCATATACCCATTAACTTGGTTGACATCAATGTCTAATGGCCGGTAAGACACCGCCATACAACCAAGCTAATGATAGTCTCTAGTTCCATTCATTCCCATGACTGGAACAGACTACGGATGACTTTATGGTCCTATCATTTTCCTTATCTATGGTCTTATTGCTAAGTGCATGACACTTGTCAACATGGATATGGATATGTCCATTGGATACTCTATTTAAAACATAGCACAAGATATATAATAAATAGATTAATTCCTTTATTTAATGACACAAATTGTATGATACATTAAATCCAATAACATTGTACAAATGTATAATACAAAAACAAAGACCAATGCCTCGGGGACTAGGGCATATCCAACAACCTCTGGGGCCTAATTTCCTATACCTACTTAAGGTGATGTAAATCCGATTTACGAGTAGTCCATAATTTATACAGTGTAGAAGACACAAATTTGGAGGGCACACGGTTAAGAATATAAGTAGCTATAAGTAATGCATCTCCCTCATAGGAGATGGATAAATTAGCTTCAGCCATCATTGATCTAACCATGTCGAGAAGAGTTCTATTTCTCCTCTCAGCTACTCCATTTTGTTATAGGGTATATGGAATTGACAATTGATGTTCAATTCCTCTTTCATCACATAAAGCTTTGAACTCATCTAAATTCCCGACCACGATCAATTTTCAAAGCTTTTATCTTTCTATTTAATTGATTTTCAACAAGGTTTAATTAGGATTTAAAGCAACTTAAAGATTCAGACTTGTGAGAAATTAAGTAGACATAACCATACCTACTATAATCATCGATAAATGTAATGAAATAATAGGCTCCATGCCTAGCCCTCATATTCATTGGACCACATATGTCACGACCCAATTCCTGGCTGTGACCGGTGCTAGGGAACGGGTAGGCATATCGCCACTGGAACTCGTAGCAAGCCTAAAACCATACTCTAAATTAAAGTCTCAAAAATTATAATATTTAAATCCGTCATACTTAACACATTAAATCCTTTTCACATACACAACATCAAATATAATCCTTACTCTGGTACTATGGTCTAGAAATTTAATACATTAGAAGCAATTAATGATAACCTACATAATAAGACTAAGTTGCCGCCCGGAGGAAGATCTTGGGCTGCAACACGCTTCTAGCTACCTGAAAAATTTAGGGAGTCAGACCTCCCATAGTGAATTAATTATATGCAATGCATGAATAATTTAGCAATCAACCAATCACACAATACTTTACATATGTATGTGTATATATATATATATATATATATATATATATATATATATATATATATATATATATATATATATATGTCATACAAGCATTCATACACATGATTTCGGTAAACCAAATAATAAAACAATCATTAATAAGTGGTTTCCATACGTCATGGACCCTAAACCTCAATACCCAAAGTATCGCATAATCTACATAGCCATCCGGCTCTCTTATATCCAATGACTGGGGAACCGAGAATAACTCAACTGAACCCATACCCAGCCTCACTTAATTCCAATTCCATAATATCATGTAGCCCGAGAATAACTCAACTGAGCTTATCCATAAACATATCATCAATTCATACATTTATTCCATGGCCCGATAGTACCTGTGCGCACAAGGTCCTGATGCCACTCACCAGGAAGCATGTCCATATACGTATTTAAACCACCATTGGAATTATAAATAAATATAATTATAATGCTAGGCGATACTCTTTTAAATAATGATAATAATCACATAATAAGATTTAAACTTCAAAATATCTGTCATGAATGCAAATGCTAAATTAAATATGTATAACATATAATTAACTCATAGATACTCCTAGCCGACGAATCCTATTTCTTCGGCTCTCCGGCTTCGCCTAGCGGTTGGATGTCTACACAAGAGAATTTATAATGGAGATGAGGAAGGAAATAATTATTCTAGTTATCCGAAATATCAATAGAAATTTCGGTAGAGTTTCCCCTATAAATGGACATCCCCCTAATTAATATTAGGGTTAAACCTGCATAAAATTACACTTTTATAGTCCACACAACAATTCCAGTCGGTCTCCATAGACTGCAATTCAATAACCCGACTGGATAGCCAAACTCAATTAAATTCCATGTAATACAAATTCTTTTCATCAACACATACACTAGCATTTAATTCAGTCCATATCACATCAAATATTCTCTTCCTATCAACAATCTCAATTGATTCACTCCACTAACATAATTATATCCTTCACAAACCAAGAATTTAACAACTATTTTCTTTTTCAATTAACTAACTAATATATTTCTAAAATTAATAAAATTTAACACTTAAAGAATTTGGGCAAGGTCCAAGAATTAATCTTTCTCCAAATAAGACTAGGGATATTCTGATATTAATTTCAAGTACCTAATGTACCTCGCCGAAATGACTCCCCGTCGCCGGAAAATTTCGGACTTGCCCTATGCGAAAATGATTTATATCATCAGCTAGGTTATAACATCAGGAGTCTGAATATACCATTAGATTATCCTAATTCCAACCAAAACTCAAGAAATTGGAAAAATTAGAATTTTACCGACGAAGCTCCGATCACCGGAAATTCAAGCTTGTATGCTCCAATTCTCGACCTACCCAAAGGTTTTCCGGCCTCCTGAGTTCAGTTCCGGGGTCAGACTTTTGAAATTTTGGACGGACGATGGTGAATCGATGAGACAGCCAATAGCATGAAATTTCTAGCTTTTATCTCTCTCTCAACACTTAATTTCTCCTCCTAAAACTTACATAGAATTGTAGTACGTGTTGAGAGCTTTGTTTCGGTATAAAGTTTGGGAAAAACGGATAAGAATTGAGGGAGAATTTGAGAGTTGAAATTTGAAATGTAAAAAATGAAAGAAGGAAAGAAAAGGAAGAAGAAGAAGAAAAAAAAGAAAAGAGGGAGATGGCTGTATTCGGCCATCTCCTAATTTGATTTACATTGATTTTTGTAAAATGTCCGTTATAATCCCTCCTTATTCGATAATTTTCCAATTCATCCCTAATCTTTTATAATTTCTTATTAACTCACTTAAATATATATATAAACATATATGCATCTAAACTCTCTATATGGATATTCACAAAATAAATAATTCGGGGTATTACATTCTCCCCCCCTTAAAGAAATTCGTCCTCGAATTTAAAATTTAAAGACTAACCTCATGATTGAAATAGGTAAGGAAATTTGTTCCGCATCTCCCACTCTGATTCCCAAGTGCACTCTTCCATGGCATGGTTACTCCATAGTACTTTCACCATTGGAATTTCTTTAGTTCGCAGTTGACGAGTTTGTTCATCAATAATTGCCACGGGTTGTTCCTTGTATGACAAGTCTCCACTAACTTGTACATTTTGAGGATGGAGGATGTGAGATGGATCCGACACATATTTCCTTAGCATTGATACATGAAAGACTGGATGGATTTGTGATAAATTGGGAGGTAATGCCAAATGATATGCCACCTTACCTACTTTCTTCAAAATCTCAAACGGTCCGATATACCGGGGTGTCAACTTTCCCTTTTTGCCAAATCTCATAATTCCTTTCATTGGTGACATTTTAATAAATACATACTCTCCCTTCATAAATGTTGCATCCTTCCTTTTTGGATCAGCATAGCTTTTCTGTCTACTAAAAGTTGTTTGTATTCTTTGACAAATAATCGGGACTTTTTCTGAAATAATCTGTATCAACTTTGGGCCAATAAGTTTCCTTTCACCAACTTCCTCCCAACATAAAGGGGATTTACACTTCCTACCATATAGTGCTTCGTACGGAGCCATCCCAATGCTTGAATGATAGCTATTATTATAAGCAAATTCAATGAGAGGTAAGTGTGCATCCCAATGACCACTAAAATCTTGCACACACATCCTTAGCATATCTTCCAAAGTTTGAATTGTTCGTTTCGATTGACCGTCCGTTTGAGGATGAAAAGCCATGCTAAAATCTCATCTAGTGCCCAGAGCACTCTAAAGTTTCTCCCAAAATTTAGATGTAAAGACTGATCCTCTGTCTGACACAATGGACACTGAAACACTATGTAAACAAACGATTCTATCCACATAAACACATGCCAATTTTGCTACTAAATATGTTGTCTTAACTTGAAGGAAATGAGCCGATTTATTAAATCTGTCAACAATCACCCATATTGAGTCATACCCGTTCAACGTACGAGGCAATCCAACTACAAAGTCCATAGCTACTTGCTCCCACTTCCATTCGGGAATAGGCAACTGCTGTAATAATCCTGAAGGCTTTTGATGTTCAAACTTTACTTGTTGGCAAGTCAAACAACGAGATACAAACTCCGCTACATCTCTTTTCATACCATTCCACCAATACAACTTCTTAAGATCTTGGTACATTTTTGTAGAACCCAGATGTACATTATAGGCTACAAAATGAGCTTCTTCCGTGATCTCCTTTCTTAAATTATCCACATTAGGAACACACAGTCGATCCCCATAACGTAGATATCCATCATCATCAATTCTAGAATCACGAACATCACTGTTTTTCAACTCAGCCAAAATTTCGCACAATTGAGGATCTTTGGCTTGAGCAGTTTTGATTCTATCGAGTAACACTAATCTCACTTTGAAATGTGCCAATATTGTTCCAGAGTTGACCAGTTCTAATTGCACTCTATAATCAGATAAATTATGCATCTCTTTAATCAAAGGCCTTCTTTCAACACTAATGTGAGCTAAACTACCTGAGGATCTGCTTAAAGCATCTGCCACAACATCAGCCCTGCCTGGATGATACAATATCGTACAATCATAATCTTTCAACAGCTCCATCCATCATCTTTGCCTTAAATTCAAATCCCTTTGTTGGAATATGTATTTAAGACTCTTGTGGTCAGTGTAAATCTCACATGTTTCTCCATACATATAATGCCTCCATATCTTCAATGCAAAAACCACTGCCGCCATTTCTAAGTCATGAGTTGGATAATTCTGTTCATGTTTCTTTAATTGCCTCGATGCATAAGCAATAACCTTTCCATTTTCCATCAACACACAACCCAAACCAACTCTAGAAGCATCACAAAAAACAGTGAATCCTCCAGATCCAGATGGTAAAGTGAGTACTGGTGCCGAGGTCAAACAATCTTTCAATCCTTGAAAACTATTCTCACATGCTTCTGACTATATGAAAGGAACATTCTTTTGAGTTAGTCGGGTTCAAGGTGCTGCTATCTTGGAGAAATCTTGAACAAATCTCCTATAGTAGCCAGCTAAACCCAGAAAACTTCGAATTTCTGTCACTGTAGTAGGTCTCCTCCAATTTGTAATTGCTTCCACCTTTTTCGGATTTACTTATATTCCATCCTTGGACACTACATGTCCTAAAAATGCCACACTATCCAACCAAAATTCACATTTAGAGAACTTGGCATAAAGCTGATGTTCTCTCAAAGTTTACAATACCATTCGCAAATGGTATGCATGCTCCTCCTCACTTCTTGAATGCACCAATATATCATCGATGAACACAATTACAAAATGATCTAAGAATGGCTTGAACACTCTATTCATGAGATCCATAAGTGCTGCTAGTGCATTGGTTAAGCCAAATGGCATTACTAAAAATTCATAATGACCATATCATGTTCTGAATGCTGTCTTAGGTACATCTTCACCCCTGATTCTCAATTGATGATACCCAGACCGCAAATCAATCTTGGAAAAGTAACATTCATCTTGCAATTGATCAAACAAATCATCAATTCAAGGAAGCGGATACTTATTGCGGATAGTCACCTTGTTCAACTGCCTATAATCGATGCAAAGTCTTAGTGACCCATCCTTCTTCTTAACAAACAACACGGGAGCACCCTAAGGAGATACACTAGGCCGAATGAAACCCTTATTGAGTAATTCCTGTAGTTGTTCCTTTAACTCCTTCAACTCTGCTGGTGCCATCCTATAAGGTGGCATAGATATTGGAGCGGTACCAGGGGCTAAGTCAATACAAAATTCAATTTCCCGCTCGAGAGGCATTCCTCGTAAGTCTTCAGGAAACACATCAGGAAATTCATTTACAATAGGAACATTCACAATATTGCCTTCATCAATGCTTGTATCCTTGACAAAGGCCAAATACCCTTGACACCCTTTGTGTAAAAGCTTTCTAGCTATTATGGCCGATATCAAATTCGAAGAAGACATCTCTTTATCACCTTGGAATTCAAATTCTACATCTCCTGGCACACTAAACCTTGCCACTTTCCTTCGACAATCCAAAGTGACAAAGTGTTGGAACAACCAATCCATTCCCAAGATAACATCAAAATCAATCACATCAAGTAGAGCTAAATCTGCTAATAAATCTCTTCCCTCAATTGTAATAGGACAAGAAGGAAATACAAGTTGTGTTTCTACTGACTCATGTAGTAGTGTAGTCAAAGATAAAGTACACTCTAGCATTTCAGGAATTTTACTTATTTTCGTAGCAAAACAAGAAGAAATAAAAGAATGTGTAGCACCGGGGATTCAAAAGTACTTTAGCATCCATATAACATACAGGAATAGTACTTGAAACCATAGCATTTGAAGTTTGAGCATCGTGTGGAGTGAGAGTGAACACCCTTGCTTGTCCTTGTCCAGTTTGAGGATTCCTTCCTCCTCCCCTACCTCTACCTCCAAAACGACTACCTCCAAAACGACTTGACTGACCCTGCGACATAGCAGGCGCATACTGAAACTGTGTTGGTGAAGAGAAATTTCCTTGCTGCATTGGAAAATTAGGCCTTAATGTATTGGATGAAGACCCTTGAGAAGGAGTTGGCTGAAATCCCAATTGTGGACATTGTCTAGCAAAATGTCTAGGCTGCCCACATCTAAAACAACTGCTAGGAGCAACATAACAAGGACCCTGATGATTTCTGCCATAATTAACACAAGCACTAGAACCTGATGTAGAACTACTATGGCCAGAACTGGAACTTTGTCCACCACCATATTGGTAGAACCCTCTACCAAGCCTTTGACTGTGGCGCCCCTTCTTGTGAAATCTTATCTTCTGATTAGAAGGTTGTGCACTTCCCATATGAAAATTGCCTGTATTACCCATTGTAGCAGAAGAAGACTGACCACCATCCCTGGGCTTAGGATTCTGAATAGATTGAGAAATCAAATTTGCTTGATTAAAATCAAGCTCCATTCATTTCGCAGCATCAACCAACTGAGAAAAAGTGCATCCTCTCATTGTTCAGAAAGCATGCAAAGAAGTATACTGCTCTCCCAACCTTGAAATGAAAGTAGAACACTTAATCCTTTCATTTTGCATCACTTCTGGAACATATCTACCCAACCTTAGAAATTGTCGATGAAACTCCTTCACAGACATATTCCTATCCTTTTTAAAGGTCACAAATTTTCTCCTCTGCTCCTCACTGTAGCTAAATGGAATTAAATCCTCTTTAAATAGCTCTTTGAATTCATCCCATGACATGTTCTGCATTTGAGGAAAAACATAATCCTTAAACCAAACTTCTGCATCACCTCTTAAAGAGTATTCCGCCATTTGGATAGTCGTATTCATTGGCTTTCAAATATCTTGCATTCTTCTCAACTTCATCAAGGTAATCCATAGCATCCCCATCAACACCATCATATGTAGTAGGATTCATTCGGGCAAATCTTTCAACTGTACCCATACCATTAGAGCTGTCTTCATTCTATCCTTGTCTTTTCAGCATTTGCTGCATTACTTCTACACCTGATAAGAACTGGTTAAAGTTGAATCCTTATAGGAATTGTGGAATATTTTGTTGTACAGTGTGCAGACGCTCTACTTGATCATCTTCCAAATTTCCTTGCCTTCCATACCTTCCTTGTGGAATTTGTGATAGATTTTGTTGCACATTTTGTGAACGTTCTACTTGTTCATCTTACGGATTTACTTGTCTTCTAGGTCTACCCCTGTCTCTTCGAAGGGGTGGAGGCAGTAGTGGTGGAGGTAAATCACTACCTTCATGATGTTCAAAATTCTCATCACCCAATCGGGGTTCATCAGGTGGTCTTACAGCTCTTGATCGCCTCATTCTGAAATCAAGAATAGATATTAGAAATAACAAGACTCTTACGGTAAGCTGATTTCTACCTATGAGAAGACTGTCAAAGACGAGTTCGAATCCTAACTCCGTAGTACAAGATTACTAGGTCAGATAATCTTTAACTTAAGCTCTAATACCAACTTTGTCATGACCCAATTCCCCGGCCGTGACTGGAGCTAGGGAACGGGTAGGCATATCGCCACCGGCACCCGTAGCATGCCTAAAACCATACTTTAAATTAAAGTCTCAAAAATTATAATATTTAAATCCGTCATACTTAACACATTAAATCCTTTTCACATACACAACATCAAATATAATCCTTACTCTAGTACTGCGGTCTAGAAATTTAATACATTAGAAGCAATTAATGATAACCTCCATAATAAGACTAATGTGGCGCCCGGAGGAAGATCTTGGGCTGCAACACGCTTCTAGCTACCTGAAAAATTTAGGGAGTCAGACCTCCCATAGTGAATTAATTATATGCAATGCATGAATAATTTAGCAATCAACCAATCACACAATACTTTACATATGTATATATATATATATGTCATACAAGCATTCATACACATGATTTCGGTAAACCAAATAATAAAACAATTATTAATAAGTGGTTTCCATACGTCATGGACCCTAAACCTCAATACCCAAAGTATCGCATAATCTACATAGCCATCCGGCTCTCTTATATCCAATGACTGGGGGACCGAGAATAAATCAACTGAACCCATACCCAGTCTCACTTAATTCCAATTCCATAATATCATATAGCCCGAGAATAACTCAACTGAGCTTATCCATAAACATATCATCAATTCATACATTTATTCCATGCCCCGACAGTACCTGTGCGCACAAGGTCCTCATGCCGCTCACCAGGAAGCATGTCCATATACGTATTTAAACCACCATTGGAATTATAAATATATATAATTATAATGCTAGGCGATACTCTTTTAAATAATGATAATAATCACATAATAAGATTTAAACTTTAAAAAATCTGTCATGAATGCAAATGCTAAATTAAATATGTATAACATATAATTAACTCACAGATACTCCTAGCCGACGAATCCTATTTCTCCGGCTCTCCTGCTCCGCCTACCGGTTGGATGTCTACACAAGAGAATTTATAATGGAGATGAGGAAGGAAATAATTATTCTAGTTATGCTAAATATCAATAGAAATTTCGGCAGAGTTTCCACTATAAAATGGATGTCCCCCTAATTAATATTATGGTTAAACCTGCATAAAATTACACTTCTATAGTCCACACAACAATTCCAGTAGGTCTCCATAGACTGCAATTCAATAACCCGACTAGATAGCCAAACTCAATTAAATTCCATGTAATACAAATTTTTTTCATCAACACATACACTAGCATTTAATTCGATCCATATCACATCAAATATTCTCTTCGTATCAACAATCTCAATTAATTCACTCCACTAACATAATTATATCCTTCATAAACCAAGAATTTAACAACTATTTTCTTTTTAAATTATCTAACTAATATATTTCTAAAATTAATAAAATTTAACACTTAAAGAATTTGGGCAAGGTCCAAGAATAAATCTTTCTCCAAATAAGACTAGGGATATTCTGATATTAATTTCAAGTACCTAATGTACCTCGCTGGAATTACTCCCCGTCGTCGGAAAATTTCGGACTTGCCCTATGTGAAAACGATTTATATCATCAGCTAGGTTATAACATCAGGAGTCTGAATATACCATTAGATTATCTTAATTCCAACCAAAACTCAAGAAATCAGAAAAATTAGAATTTTACCCATGAAGCTCCGATCACCAGAAAATCAAGCTTGTATGCTCTGATTCTCGACCTATTCCGAGGTCAGATTTTTGAAATTTTAGGCGGAAGATGGTGAATCGACGGGACAGCCAATAGCATGAAATTTCTAGCTTTTATCTCTCTCTCAACCCTTAATTTCTCCTCCTAAAACTTATATAGAATTGTAGTACATGTTGAGAGCTTCGTTTCGGTATAAAGTTTGCGAAAAACAGATGAGGATTGAGAGAGAATTTGAGAGTTGAAATTTGAAATGTAAAAAATGAAAGAAGGAAAGAAAAGAAAGAAGAAGAAGAAAAAAAAGAAAAGAGGGAGATGGCTGTATTCGGCCTTCTCCTGATTTGATTTAAATTATTTTTGTAAAATGTCCATTATAATCCCTCCTTATTCTATAATTTTCCAATTCATCCCTAATCTTTTTAATTTCTCATTAACTCACTTAAATATATGTATAAACATATATGCATCTAAACTCTCTATATGGATATTCACAAAATAAATAATTCGGGGTATTACAACATATGTCAAAGTGTACTAATTGCAATGGATATTCATCCCTATTTCCCTTTCCAAATGGTTATTGCAATGGATATTCATCCCTATTTCCCTTTCCAAATGGTTATTGCAATGGATATTCATCCCTATTTCCCTTTCCAAATGGTTTTCTAGACATCTTTCCTTTAAGGCATGATTCACACAGTGATAGTTCAATCTTAGCCAAATTACCTAATAAACCCTCGTTGGCTAGACGGTTTATACAGTCTTGGCCTATATGGTTTAAGAGAGAATGCCATAAACTAACTTCACATTCTTTATCAGTCATTATAGAAGAAGAATATGGAAAATGCAAAGGAAAAATATATGAATTATTTTATTCAATATTCAAAACAATCAAACCCTCCGAAATAAAACTAGTACCATAAAATTTACTTCTAAAACACAATCATAAACTATTATCCTTGAAAAAGAAATTAAATCCCAATTTCAACAAAGTAGTTACAAATATTAAATTTGTTCAAATTCCGAGAGCATAAAGTACTTCATGTAGGAGAAGAACTTGACCGCCTTGTAGTCTCAATCTACAAGTACCAACTCCTCGTACTTAAACTCTTGAGTTATTCCTTACATAGATCCACTTGGATGCTTGTGGAATTTCACGGAATTCACTAAAGGATTCACTTTCCTTTGTCACATGGTCTATGGCACAAGAATCAATAATCTACATACTATCAAATTCGGCTAACGAAACACTAGATGATACATTTAATTCACTCACAATAGAGTTGATTAATTGTACCTTAGCCTCAGCTGTGTAATCTTTTGCAGAGCTGACATCTAAAATATTTTCAGACGAGAGATTTTTGGCTTTTTCTTGTTCTTTAACCTCTTGTTTTTCTTATGTTTAAGCTTCTTAGATCCCTTAGCCTTAGCATTGCAGTTGCCATTAGAACGCTTACATTACTGACCTGAACCTTGGCCTTGATTTCCAAGGTGGCAAGCCACATCATCAAAGGCTCTTATACCCACGGTGTGAGTTATATGCTCTCAACTGTTAGGCAAGGAACGAATGATAGCCTAGACTTTTTGCTCATCAGTCATCTGGTGACTAGCATCACTAAGCTCACTGATCGTACTAGACATTTCTCTCAAATGTTTCCTCATTGTATGATCAACATACTTCTTATAGGAGTCAAATTTGATAGTCAGAAAGCGGAGCTTGGTCAGAGACACACCTTTAAAATTCATCCCACAGTTGCTTTGCAGTTTCATGACTTCAAAACTGCTTGGTGTTGTCATCATCCATTGCACTGAACAAGATTATACGTGTAGTGGAATTCCTTTTCTTCCATGGATTGTAGAGCTTGTGGTCCTGCTTATGTTGGGTCATAGTCCTTTCTCTTGGTTTAGTCCTAACTGTAACCAATGTGTCAAGAACATCCTGTTCCTGTAGCACATACTATATTTTCATACTCCAGATCTCATAGTTGTCCCCATTCAACTTAAGGTCCTTGTTTAATTCAGCAACGGTTGACTTAGAAGTTGATGCCATTTCTAGGACACTTATATACAAAAATAACATAGTTGCATGGTTTAATAAAGGTTTACATTACAGTACATGCTAGTCCTTTATGTAACCGATGTCTAACTAATAGAACTATTCACTAGAGATCAATTCAAAAAGAAGACCTATGGTCCGAATTACCCTCTCTTTTCTAATGTTTAATTTTATTAGTTATACATACATGTATAGATGGTGGATCCTAGGCGAAGTAGTGAAACTAAACATAGAATCGCACAACTAAGGCAGTGTACCTATCGTTGACAAGTAATAATTCTGGTTGGTCCAGGTATCGATCCCACAGAGAAAAGAATATTCTGCAAACACTAAACTACTCGGGTTCCATGTGTGTCCTAGGCAGAACTTAATTTTAGGTTTGATTATGCTAACAACTAAATTATCCTACTCCTAGTTGATCTATCCCAACTTACTTTGCACTTGAATTTGGGTTATCAATTGGCGGTTTACCGACCTATGAATGCTAATGGAGATGGCTTAATCAATTAAATACAATAGATGAATTTAACTCAACAATTAACCCTTAATTATGTTCTTTCGATAATTCAACCTAGCGTGTCTAGATCTTTTAGGTCCTTAGCTGGTTTCCCTTGTTTAGAGGCGGTCGAATTCTAAAGCTCAGAAAATAGGGGCATGTAAGTTCCACAGTGTCGTCAATACTAATGGTTTCCTAGGCGTCAATCTAGGTAATGCCACAAATATGAACTTAATAAATTAAGATCTTATGAGACTAGATTATCATTAAAGGAATTGCATAAAGGAGAGGAATAAAAATTGAAATTAAGTTGCAATCAATTGTATTAATCAAGAAAGGTGAAACGAATTCAATGTTTACAGCCAAACACAATTAATTGCGGAATCAAAAACTAACTTAATCAAATTACAAAAGAGAAGAAGAAAAACTTATGCCCTTTTGGTGCGATTAACCGGATTCCGACGGTGTGAAGATGCTTGGGGTGTACCTCTATAGACGAACTCAAGCCGGAACCAAGAACGTCGCAAAAGGGGAAGGTTCTATGTAAAACTTCTACCAATTGATGGTTCAAAACTCAAAGAAAACAAATAGTTCAAGCCAAAACCTAGCTACAAGTTTCTGCTTTACACTCTAAAAGTCTGGAAAAAGATCCTTAAAACTTAGAAAATAACCTATTTATACGGCTAGGTTAAAGCCACGAAATAGAAAAGATGAAAGTAGGGCAACAGCAGAATTCCGGTGCTCGGTACGCCGTGTTGGTGGAAGTGGCACGCCGTGCTGTGCAGAATTATGGGTGGCACACCGTGCTGGTGGAGGTGGCACACTGTGCTGTGTAGATTTGGGGTTGGCACACCGCGCTGATAGGGATGGCACGATTTCATGCCGGTCCGCTGGATCCCATCCCTTGGCACGCTGAAATGGCACGCCGTGCCACCTTGATTTTCGGCACTTCAAACTCTTCTTTGCCGCCGATGCTCCAACTTTCGGTCCGGGTCATAATGCCTGTCCAAAACAAACATAAAGAAACATAACCGCACCAACGCCACGGACCACAAAAAACGACATATTATCCAAAATTACAAAAACACCCCTAGAAAACACGAAAAATACTAAAAGTTATGAAAATCTATCCAAAACATAAAAATCACAAAATACTCAAAAACCAAACAAATATTCACACAAAGGACTCTAAAAATTACCGTTCAAACCACGAAATTGCCTAAAAGATAAGGTCAAAAACCGACCTTATCAACCACCCCACACTTAAAGTCTTGCTTGTCCTCAAGCAAATAAACTAAAGACAAAGGAGTAAACTTGCTCGCTTTTACTTGCAAATCCAACTAAGGGTTTAACCGTACGAAATTCATAAACTCAAGAAGGTAAAGCATCACTTTCGAAATGACACTAGGCGCACCAAGTTTAAAACCACTCAATACCCGAACCCAACAAAATCTAGCTAGTCAAAGGGCGAGGAACAAACAGAGTTTATACGACCACAAAGCACCTCACAAGATGTCACTCCAACGCTCAAGTTCAAGGTAAGGCGGATAAGCACACAAAAACAAACAATGGCACACATCACATAGCGAACTAATGGCAATCCCAGTGAAGTCATTGGTCAAGGAGCAAAATCAGAGAACCTGGGGCTTGTAATGTTACGGCTTGGGGTAGGTTTGATAAAAGGGAAATTTTAGGTATACAACTCCTACAAATCAAGTAATATATACAAATTGACTAAGTACTAAAGACGGGTCATGCAACATTCAACTCAAAACTAGTCCTAAGAGTGTTTGCTTTGCTATATTTTTTTTTCTTTTTTTTTTATTTTATTTATTTTATTTTATTTTTTATTTTTTTTGAAATTAACTTGACAGTAAGAAGGCCTTATCCACACCCCACGGCCAAAACACAACTTAACGGGGAAGAGAAAAAAAAATGACAGGACATGGGTCAAGGCAATTAGATGATCGCCCTAATCCTTTATTCAAACAAATGAAATGAAAATGGAACACATATACCGGCTTAAAGATGAAAACCGAACAAATAAGACATGCGTCTACAAACTCTGAATTTTACGAAAAGAAGCCGAACATACACATTGACTTTATTTGGATTTTTTTTTAACACAATTTTTCCATAGGACCCTAAAATAAATGAACAGCTTAGCCAATTACTTGATTTAGGAGAGGAGGGTAAGAAAGGAAAATCAAAGTTAATGGTAAAAAGTTAGGATGATAGAGTTGGCTTGGTGAAGGTTTTTTAAGTCAAAAAGGTTAATTTAGTGGCTTTGGGTGATCTAAGGGATAATTAGTAGTTAGGGTTAGGCTCATTTAAGTCAAGGGGTTAATCCTAAGGGTCTCCACTTATTAAGCTCTTGATGCCAAGTGCAAAACGACGCCGGGTTCTACGATCTAGTGTGCCACGATTGTTTTTACCCTCATAAAGAAATAGAACCGATGTGAAATGGTTCCAAAGGCTCAAATTCTCACAAGTGTACTAGGGGTTGTATGCTAGGTCGTGTGACTCAACCAATGTTCCAAGGCGTAATCCTAACTCAATCATGCAAGTAGAGGTAGAGGGTTAATTCCCTAAAGCAACCTTAATGACAAATCTAACCAATGGTTACCATCAAGAATCACAAATCACGCACAAACAAGCTAATGACTTGCAAACAACTCCTATTATCCCTAGCTAATTGCTACCAATCCAAGCACAGAGACTTAGTTTCGAGGGTGGATTAAGCAATGTTATTCAAACGGCAATTGACACATAAACAACCTAAAAAACACTATTAAACCAAAAACAAACCAAAACCAACTCCACATGCATTAAAAACTAAAGCCTAAATCTAACCAAAAACCAACGCAAAACATCCAAATATGCAAAAACACAAACAAACATACGAAACAAACAATCAAAAAGTGCAATGTAAAAAGGAGCAAAAGAAAAGGAGAAATCCCTTTACCCACCCCACAATTAGATTGCACTTACTCCCAAAAGTGCAATGGAAGAAGGAGCAAAATAAAGTGGGAAAGGAAAAGGGTTACGTCACATATCGGGGGCTGGTGGCGGTGGGTACGGCCACCCTTGGGCTGCACAAAAACGAGAGGCGAATGCCTCAACATTGGTGAGCTAAGCTGCTTGCTTATCAAGGCGCGCGTTCATCCGCTCCTCAAGCATAAGCTAATGGACGGTTAAGCCTTCCAATTGTTCAATTATGCCATCCAATCGTCCTTCGATCCACCCTATAAAATCCAGGCCTACCGAAACATTCTCCTCATCCTCCTCGTTATCCTCAGCTTCCTCACTCTCGTCCTGCTCATCTACGTCCATAGGAGCCTTTCCCCTACTCGAACCTCCTGCACTTGAAGTACCTGCAGCTGCCATGACATGGGAGCAAGACAAAATTCCCCTCGAAAGCTTCTTAGGAAGGATGCTATCGAGGTTCCTATAACAAGTATTACTATGAAAGAAGCACGCAATACAAGTTACAATATGTCCTAACCCTTATTCTGACTTAGCTCTGTTGTGGTGGTTGTATAGGGCTTCCATGACGAAGAAGCCGATATGCACCTTAATATCATTATGCACATGCCACAGTATTAAAAGTTCAAATGCATTAACTCGGTTGCTTTCAGTTTTTCCCGAAAAATTAAAACACACAAATTTATGGATTAATTGCAAGATAGGGTCATGAATTTGGGAAGTTTTAGCAAACCTAGGTTGGTATACCCCTTGTCCTACCATACGCCAAAATTTCTTAGCATCCATATTCTCCGGCCATTTGTAACCATTCCCCTCAATACCTATGCAAGCCTTAAGGCCCTCAATATCTAAAGAGCGTTCAGTACCAAATAGGCAGAATGTTATGCTCCTAAGGCCCGTATCAGGGTTTGTTTTGAAGCATAAGGTGGAGTGAAATTCGAGGTTCAACTCCCTAAAGACAGGTGGATTAGACTTCACAAACTCATACCATCCTAGACTAGTCAATTTAGCACGTACCGCCTCTGACCTATCTTGCACAAATAAAAATTTCCAATCGAAGGTTCGAAAGGGGGTGCTTTCTAAAGGAAACAGGGTTTTGTATCTTTTACCTTCATCATCCGACAGTAGAGGAAAGGGGTATTTATACTTCCTGGAGAGGCTCGTTAAAGGGGCCATCTGCTGTTCGGTAGGTAATTCGTCGCTTGGCACCGGTTCTGGTGACGGGTCTATGGGCCGTCGTGACGAACCGTGTCTCCGATCAGCGATAGTCTTCTTCTTCATCCTACAATTGCATATCCATAAAAATAGAACAAAAATCAAAAACAAAAGAACCCAAATCCAAAGAAAACCCTACTGTCATAAATACAAACTACTAAAAAGAAAAAGAATGCAATACAATCACCCTATTAAGCAATCAATCAATCAAAATCAAAGTGAGAAAAAGAACAAATAATAAAAAGAGTAAAGGAAGAGCAAAGCATGAATTCATACCTGGTTACAAGGAGAATGAAGCAAAATAAAAGCCTAGGTCAAAATAAGAGTGGAAGAGAAGGTGAGAGGGAGAAAATGAGAAGGGAAGGAAGAATAAGGGTAGAGAGGGAGAAGGTGAGGGTTGGTTCTAGAGAGAGAAAGTGGAGAGAGAGAAAGAAAGTGAGAAGGTGAGAGAAAGTGAGAAAGAAGAAGAAGAAGAAGAAGAAGAAGAAGAAAAAGAATAGGAATAAGATGGGCGGTTTAGAAGGAGAAGAAGAGAAGGGTTTATATAGGCGGGCGAATTGTGACCTAAAAATTCGAAATTCAAACGCTCGGCACGCCATGCCAAACAAACAGCACGGCGTGCTGAGCAGCACATAGAAACTTACCTGGAAACAGCGTGAGGGCACACCGGCGTCCTAGCTCGGCACGTCGTGCTGTCTTGAAAATTTCATATTTGGCACAGTGTGCTACAATTTGGCACGGCGTGCTGCTCGCTCTACAACAATGCACTTTAGAAACAACGCGACGGTATGTTGGCATGCTGTACTGGCACATCGTGCTAACTTGAAGACCCCGCATTTGGCACGGCGTGCTGCTTGTTCATGCTCAACCCTCTTTAGAAACAGCACAACGGTACATGGGCGTGCTGTATTGGCATGTCGTGCCAACTTGAGGAACCTTACTTTGGCACGGCGTGCTCTATGTCCGTCACGGCGTGTTAAATTGCTCTTGCACGCGATTTTGGAACAGCGGCCTGGCACGCCACGTGCTACCCTAATCTCACCTTGGCATGGCGTGCTACATGGTGGCACGGCGTGCCATCCTGAATTCTGCCAACCTTTACTTTTTTCCATATTTTGATCAAGACTTTTGATTAACTTGCTTAATTACCTGTTCCTACACACAAAAACACACAAAAACATATTGACACAAAAATTAATGTACAAGGGAGGCACACGTACCTCATTGCTATGTTTATAGTCGGAATAGCTCGACTTCTATGTCCACGATTTCGCATTACACATTACGAAGGAGTAAGACTTGCTTCTCCTCCTTCATTCCTCCGCTAACGTAGGGCTTCAACCGATGCCCGTTTATTTGTTGAATTCCCTCCGGGGTTTCAATTTCCACCATCCCGAAGGGATAGACCTTGTGCACGGTAAATGGCCCCATCCATCGACTTCTCAGTTTGCCCGGAAAGAGTTTCAACCGGGAGTTATACAAGAGCACCAACTCCCCTTGATTGAAACCTTTCTTTATTACATGCCTGTCATGCCACTTCTTGGTCCTCTCCTTGTAGATTTTGGCATTCTCATACGAACTCAACCAAAGCTCATCTAACTCCATGAGTTGCCTTAATCGAAGCTCACCTGCAGCTTGCATATCAAAGTTAAGAAATTTTAAAGCCCAATATGCCTTGTGCTCTAGTTCTACAGGTAGATGACAGGATTTACCGAAGACTAAGCGGTAAGGGGACATCCCTATAGGCGTCTTAAAAGCAGTCCTATATGCCCATAGTGCATCGTCTAACCTTAGACTCCAATCTTTCCTAGATGCACTTACCGTTTTTTCTAAGATTCGTTTTAGTTCCCTATTCGAAACCTCAACTTGCCCACTTGTCTGAGGATGGTAAGGAGTTGCTACCTTGTGCTTAACCCCATACTTGTGCAAGAGATTGTCAAATTTTCTATTACAAAAATGGGAACCCCCATCACTAATGATAGCCCTTGGGGTTCCAAACCTAGTAAGAATGTTTTTCTTTAGAAACTTGACAACGACCCTTGCATCGTTGGTTGGTAAAGCGACAGCTTCTACCCACTTAGACATATATTCAACCGCCACAAGAATGTATTGGTTGTTGTGGGATATTGGGAAAGGTCCCATGAAATCTATGCCCCAAACATTAAGAAGTTCACAGACCAAGATACCCTGTTGGAGCATTTCATTCTGTTGGGAGATATTTCCCGTCCTTTGACACGCATCACAGGCTCGAATATAACTAATGACATCGTGTTTCATGGTTGGCCAATAAAACCCACTAGATAAAATTTTTCCTTCAGTTCTATCGGGTCCAAAATGGCCACCCGCTTCTCTATCATGACACATCTCAAGAATAGAGGAAACCTCCTCATAAGCAACACACCGCCTAATCACATTATCAGCACATAATTTAAAAAGATAAGGGTCATCCCAAAAATAATCCTTAGCATACGTCTCTGTGCATGTGAGAGGTTAGGTTGAAGAATGTTACCGACTTTGAAGTTTGCGATGTCTGCAAACCATGGTATAGAGGTTACCCTACACAACTGTTCATCGGGGAATGTGTCACGAATGTCCGCTTCCGGAGAGTATACGGATCCTTCACTTGGTAGTCTTGACAAATGGTCGGCCACTACGTTCTCTACTCGCTTCTTATCCTTAATCTCCACATCAAACTCCTGGAGGAGTAGAATCCATCGAATCAACCTGGGCTTTGCATCCTCTTTAGCAAACAAATACTTAAGAGCAGCAGGATCAGTGTACACAATGACTTTTGATAAGACCAAGTAAGACCTGAACTTATCAAAAGCAAACACAACAGCTAGTAATTCTTTCTCAGTCACAGTATAATTCATTTGAGCACCGTTTAATGTCTTACTAGCATAGTAAATTGGGTGAAAAATTTTGTTCACCCTCTGACCTAAACATGCCCCAACAGCTATGTCACTTGCATCGCACATAAGTTCAAAAGGGATTTCCCAATTCAGACTCACCATGACCGGTGCCTCAATCAATTTCTGCTTAAGCAAATTAAAAGCATACATACACTCATCATTGAAATTAAATGGGGCATCCTTTAGGAGTATCTCAGTCAACGACTTAGCAATCTTAGAAAAGTTTTTCACAAAATGCCTATAAAAGCCCGCATGTCCCAAGAAGCTCCTAACTAACTTAACCGAAACTTGGGGGAGGCAGTTTCTCAATCACCTCAATCTTGGCCGGATCGACCTTGATCCCCTTTCCCCGACACCTTATGCCCTAAGACAATGCAATCCCGGACCATGAATTGATGCTTCTCCCAACTAAGTGCCAAATTGGTGTCTTCACATCTCTGAAGCACCTGGTCCAAATTCCCCAAGCATGACTCAAAAGTATGACCAACAACAGAAAAATCATCCACAAAGACCTCAATCATATCAGCAAAAATGGCTAGCATGCATCTTTGAAAGGTGGCCGGGGTATTACACAACCCAAAAGGCATCCGCCTATATGCAAATGTCCCTTATGGACACGTAAACATGGTTTTCTCTTGATCGAGAGGGTCCACTGGAATTTGCATATACCCGGATAGCCCATCCAACATACAAAAATATTCGTGCTCGGCCATCCTCTCTAACATTTGATCAATAAAAGGTAATGGAAAATGATCTTTCTGGGTGGCATCATTCAAATTCCTATAATCAATACACATACGCCAACCCGTGACAGCTCTAGTAGGGATTAGTTCCCCTTTATCATTTTTCACTACCATCGTAACTCCCTTTTTAGGCACACATGGAACCGGGCTCACCCACTGACTATCAGAAATAGGAAAGATGATACCTGCGTCGAGGAGTTTTATCACCTCGGTTCTCACCACTTCCTTCATGTTTGGGTTCAACCGACGCTGAGGCTGTGCACACGGTTTTACCTCATCTTCCAGGAAAATTCTATGCGTGCAAAACATCAGACTTATTCCCTTGATGTCATGGATTGTCCACCCGAATGCTCCTTTGTGCTTCCTCAGCACCTCTAGCAGCTTGTCCTCCTCCTCTCCTGTCAACAAAGAAGAGATTACAACTGGTAAGTCCTTTGGAGGATGCAAAAAAACATATTTAAGGTTAGGGAGAAGGGTTTTGAGCTCCAATGATGGAGGTTCCTCCAATGAGGATTTAGGTGCCGGCTTGACTTCACACTCCAGCTTATCAAACTGTCCCTTCACCCATGAGCATTCCTCAATTAACACTTCATTCACCTCACTTTCACTTAGGCCTTCTCCTATGATGCATTCTAGTTCACTGCACAAATTCTCACCCACACAAGCATCAATAGGACAAAAGGAGTCCACAAAATTACAATTTTCAACATCTAATGGATATTTCATTGAGTTATGGACGTTGAAACTTACCTCTTCGTTGTGCAACCTAAGAATAATCTTACCTTCCTGGACATCAATCAAAGTCCTACCGGTTGCGAGAAATGGTCTTCCAAGTAGAAGGGGCACCGTGCTATCTTCCTCCATATCCATTACCACGAAGTCCGCGGGGAAGATAAACTTGTCCACCTTTACTAGCACATCCTCGACCACCCCCTTTGGCCTCGTGAGAGATCTATCCACCAATTGGAGGGTCATATTGGTTGGCTTTGGGTTTCCCAGTCCGAGTCTCCTGAAAAACCACAGAGGCATCAAATTTATACTTGCACCCAAGTCACATAGGGCATTGGCAATCTCCAAGTTTCCTATCCGGCATGGGATAGTAAAACTGCCCGTATCTTTGAGCTTGGGTGGAAGTTTGTTAGTGATAATTGCCCAACATTCCTCTGTTAAAACCACCACTTCGTCCTCACCTAGCTTTCTTTTCCTTGCTAGAAGTTCTTTAAAGAATTTAGCATAAGAAGGCATCTTTTGGAGAGCCTCAATCAATGGCATATTAAATTCTAACTTCTTAAAAATTTCCAGAAATTTGGAATATTTTTGCCCGAGTTTATCTTTCTTCTCCCTTTGAGGATAAGGGAGTTTAGGCACATAGGCTCTCACTGGGTCAGGAATTTTCCCCTTTTCATTTGTGCTAGGTTTGGGTTCAGAAACCGAGTCGAGGTTGCTTACCTCACCCGACTCTTCACTTACCTCAGTAGGTTGGGATGGAATATCAGCATTTTGCACTCAGTCCTCCACTTGCCTACCACTTTGCAAGGTTATAGCTTGAGCTGTCTCCCGTTGATGTCCCTTGGGGTTTTGTTCAGTTTTAATCGGGAGTGCTCCTTGAGGTCTTTCCTGCCATTCCCTACTCATTTGAGCCACCAGCTTACCCAAATCCCTACAGTATGCCTCATTATCAGCAAGCCGAGACGAGATGTCTTTTAATAAAGACAAAACCATCTCATCTTGCTTAGACTGTTGAGGTTACTGTGAGGATTGATCATTAGGAATAAATAAGGCCTTACCTAACCCCTGCTCACAGTGCTCATAATGGAATCCGGAAGGAGGTCTCAACACATTTTGGTTATTACCATAAGACATGTTCGGGTGTTGATACCTTCTTGTGTAATTATTATTGTTATTGAAATTTTGTGGGTAAGAGTTAGAATTATTGTACCTTTGGTTTCCTCCCACAAAACTTACATTTTCGGACGGTTGGGCGAATGGGTCGTCCAATGCACATTCTTGCCCGGGATGCTCCGCTCCACATGATACACACAACACCGGCTGGTATTGTGGTCCATTTAAATTCAGGCGGGACATCAACAGGTCCAGCTTCTTGTTCACATGGTCCATGGCTGCATCTTGGCGTCCCAAATCCGCAGCCCGAACCTCATTCCTTGTTGGCATGTCCGACTGCCATAAGGTACTCTTCCTAGCCAGCTCCGCAATCAACTCCTCAGCTTGCGTAGCAGTCTTCTTAAAAATGTCTCCACTTGCAGAAGAATCAATAATGGCACGGTTAGCTGGTGTCAAACCATGATAAAACGTGCTTACCTGAGTGAATCACGGCATGTCATGGTGGGGACAGTTCCGCAATAACCGCTGAAACCTTTGCCATGCTTCATTAAGAGTCTCAATCCCAAATTGCTGGAATCCCATGATCTCGTTCCTTAACTGAACCGTCTTTGATGGTGGGAAGTAGTATGCTAAGAACTGTTCTTCCAATTGATCCCATGAAGTCATTGACCCGGGCCTCAAGGACTTGTACCATTCCATTGGTCCCCCGCATAATGAGAAGGGAAACAACTTCAACTGCACAGCATCTTGGGGCACCCCACCTATTCGGACTGTATCGGCCACCATGAGAAACCGGTCTAAATGATCATTGGGGTTGTCACTTATTCCGCCACTGAATAGTCCGTTCCCTTGGATCAAATTGATCATGCTGGACTTTAACTCAAAGTGATTAGCAGTAATGGCTGGGATAACCACTCCGGATCTGTTCCGGGGCCGATGTGGAGCCATTAGGTCAGTCATGACCATGTTGTCTCTATCACCACCCCTTCTTCTATCAAACTCCTCCCGCTCTCGCTGGAGTCGCTCTTGCTCAACTCTTTCCCGGAGCTGTCTCTCCTCTTCCTCCTGTTGCTGATGATCCATTTGGACAATTCGCTCTTGTTGTACTCTACGGTTCCTGCTACACAAACATTCAATTTTAGGGTTATAAGGTAAAAGCTCAGGGTGCTGAGAGCGAGTTCGCATAAGCTAGAAAACACACACACAGAAAATAAAGAAAACTAATTTGCAACAAATATCCACAGAAAAGAAAAATTATTTAACTATATACACAAGAATAGTGCCTAGATCAGCAAATAGACTTTTGGCTCAATGATGCAGAAAAATAAATCTCCCCGGCAATGGTGCCAAAAACTTGGTGGATCCTAGGCAAAGTAGTGAAACTAAACCTAGAATCGCACAACTAAGGCAGTGTACCTATCGTTGACAAGTAATAATTCTGGTTGGTCCAGGTATCGATCCCACAGAGAAAAGAATATTCTACAAACACTAAACTACTCGGGTTCCTTACATGTCCTAGGCGGAACTTAATTTTAGGTTTGATTATGCTAACAACTAAATTATCCTCCTCCTAGTTGATCTATCCCAGCTTACTTTACACTTGAATTTGGGTTATCAATTGGCGGTTTACCGACCTATGAATGCTAATGGAGATGGCTTAATCAATTAAATACAAAACCTAGCGTGTCTAGATCTTTTAGGTCCTTAGCTGGTTTCCCTTGTTTAGAGGCGGTCTAATTCTAAAGCTCAGAAAATAGGGGCACGTAAGTTCCACAGTGTCGTCAATACTAATGGTTTCCTAGGCGTCAATCTAGGTAATGCCACAAATATGAACTCAATAAATTAAGATCTTATGAGACTAGATTATCATTAAAGGAATTGTATAAAGGAGAGGAATAAAAATTGAAATTAAGTTGCAATCAATTGTATTAATCAAGAAAGGTGAAACGAATTCAATGTTTACAACCAAACACAATCAATTGCGGAATTAAAAACTAACTTAATCAAATTACAAAAGAGAAGAAGAAAAACTTATGCCCTTTTGGTCCGATTAACCGGATTCTGACGGTGTGAAGATGCTTGGGGTGTACCTCTATAGACGAACTCAAGCCGGAACTAAGAACGTCGCAAAAGGGGATGGTTCTATGTAAAACTTCTACCAATTGATGGTTCAAAACTCAAAGAAAACAAATAGTTCAAGCCAAAACCTAGCTACAAGTTTCTGCTTTACACTCTAACAGTCTGGAAAAAGATCCTTAAAACTTAGAAAATAACCTATTTATACAGCTAGGTTAAAACCACAAAATAGAAAAGATGAAAGTAGGGCAACAGCAAAATTCCGGAGCTTGGCACGCCGTGCTGGTGGAAGTGGCACGCCA
Organism: Euphorbia tirucalli; assembly: GCA_039660915.1. Classification (NCBI taxonomy): domain Eukaryota; kingdom Viridiplantae; phylum Streptophyta; class Magnoliopsida; order Malpighiales; family Euphorbiaceae; genus Euphorbia; species Euphorbia tirucalli. The sequence goes on along the minus strand of CM077635.1, from coordinate 13,067,722 downwards.
TGCTGTGCAGAATTGTGGGTGGCACGCCGTGCTGGTGGAGGTGGCACGCCGTGCTGTGTAGATTTGGGGTTGGCACGCCGCGCTGGTAGGGATGGCACGATTTCGTGCCGGTCCGCTGGATCCCATCCCTTGGCACGCTGAAATGGCACGCCGTGCCACCTTGATTTTCAGCACTTCAAACTCTTCTTTGCCGCTGATGCTCCAACTTTCGGTCTGGATTCATAATGCCTGTCCAAAACAAACATAAAGAAACATAACCGCACCAATGCCACGGACTATAAAAAACGACATATTATCCAAAATTACAACAACACCCCCTAGAAAACACGAAAAATACTAAAAGTTATGAAAATCTATCCAAAACATAAAAATCACAAAATACTCAAAAACCAAACAAACATTCACACAAAGGACTCTAAAAATTGCCGTTCAAACCACGAAATTGACTGAAAGACAAGGTCAAAAACCGACCTTATTAATAGAGAACTAAAAATAGGATATTATAATTATTTGTACTAAAAATAGGATATTATAGATATTTGTACCATATAACAAGGAATTGTTATTTTAAGGATATATTACCATAAAGAGCATGTATAATATTAAAAACAACATTTAATAAATCAATAAATAAACTCATTTATTATGATAAAATACTCTTTTATTCAATAATAAATCTGGATAAAACAATAACTTAAATCGTTTTAACAAAAAAAAAATAACATAATATACTAAAGGAAATAGAAACCAACTAATTAGATTCTAGAACCTTGACAATAAGGGATAGCAAATAAACTCTAATGAAAGGTAAATTTTCGGTTTGTCTGGAACGGACATGATAATTGATGATGAAATTCCCTTGGGACTCGGTGAAAAATACGTTTATACTGAGGTGCTTTGAGAACCTTTCCATGTCTTAACCTTATATCAGATAATCCTGATCTCACTATGATCTTATCCATGTCAAGAGTATACAAAAATCTTTTAATGAACTTTGAATAGTCTTCCACCCCTGTAGACCATCATATATCAGATAAACACTTAAGTTTATGAGCACAGAAGGATCTTTTTAACAATTTGAAAAGCAATGTAGGGCGTGTTCCCTTGACTAAGCCTCCCTCCTATATGCAATCTTGCATCAACCCGTGTATTTTAGTTATGTGATTAATTACAATAATTATATCATTCCATGTAGCAAATCGATCCATTTTACAATTCTTAATCTCCCTTTTTCAATCTGCACGCCCTTGCGTGTTAAGTAGGAGTACGAATAATAAGAGGAGTTATAAGCATTTGAACCATTTCTATAACACATTACAAAAATACTTGAAAATTAATGTACATATAAAAAATTTTCAAAAAAAGGTCTAGAAAACCTTTAATTATTCAATTAAACAATTTCTAATTTAACTTTTTTTCTTCAGAAAATAGGTTTTAATAAAAAAACCAGAAAATAGAAAAAAAAATAATATAATTCATTCATATATATATATCATACTGATATAATACATAATATGACATTTTATTTTCTCTTTTCCAAAAAATTTCATAAAAATTACCAAAAAATCAAAAATATTGTGAAAACATGATCTGCAAAAAAGGGGGCAAAAATACCCCTCCAAGAATGCCACATGCACTGACATGCGCCTATCACAGGTGCTTGGTCCGTGGGGACTAATGGGCCATGCGGCGTGCAGCGATTGCGATAGGCAGTGAACCAATTGCTGCACCTCGCGTGGCTAGGCACGTGCGTGCGACATGCCCTGCCTTCTAGGCTTTGGTTGGTTTCGAATCTTTTTCCGTTTGTCCATTTGATAAATTTAAATTAGAGTTTGAGGCACATATACCCTTTGTTGAGACTGAAAACATAAAGAAGAAAATCAAAATTAAATTTTTAGCTTTCCTATGTACATAACAAATTTCTATGCGATTTTCAGTCTATAAACAACACAAATCAATCCCTATAAACACTAAATCATGCATAAAAATTAATTATAACCACATATAAGCATTAAATCATGCATATAGGAACCTCTAATCATGTTATTCGGGAATTTCTAAGACATAATATAGTCTATGGCTCTGATACCAATGAAAAATATAATCACTTAAATATCCAAATAGAGTAATTGAGTTACCTCTTGTAGCGCAGATTACCTGAGATTGATTTACAGAGGAAAGATCTTAAACCACAGACTTGTATTACCAGTCACAAATACTCTACGTTAGTTGAATGTGAGAGTGTAATTGACCAATCCATGAACTAGATACGGGAAAAACAAAGGGGAAATCTCATAGAGAATTTCAGTCAGAGTGAGGGAGAGAAAATCTACAGGCATTGTTTATGTCTATGTTCGTTATTGAGTTTTGATTCACTGCTAACTCTTGTAGCGGGTGAATGGGACAATCCCAGTCAGAATCAAACTCTAGTAGTAGAACAAATCCTAATTACCTGAGATAATTATATCTCTATTTAAATTGTATTTATCCACCCACCACAAATTATGGCTGGACTACAACTCTAAACCCGATATAATTCCTACAAATTCTTATATGTTGCTCTTATTAATTAAAATATTATACAATTATAAATAGAAAGAAGAACAGTCAATCAAAAATCATGATCACATAAATGAACAATCAATTTCAATTTTTTCAATTTTACAGCTGGATGTGCATCATAAATTTGTCTACTAATAATTCCTCTGATGAAATCTACACATAAAAAATGAATTTGTCTGCATATTATGTCACTGATGAATTTGATAAAAACAAAGAAGGATTCTTGCCTTGAGTTAATTTATGCTGATCTAGAAAACAATTATCAATTCCTCCTAAGTCATATGTGCACTGCGAATGAATTAAAAAAAATTAAAGAAAGGAACTAAAAATGAAACCAATATATAAACCAATGGGTTTAGTATGTGGAACCCAACAAAATAATGAAATAAACAAATAAAACTTACCCTAAATACAAAGAAAAAAACAGCAATGCTTACTCATCTATAGGGAACTTCAAACCATGAAGCGGGTGGGGAAAATAAAAGGAAAGAATGAATAAATGAAAAGTAAAGAAAATTAAAGGAAAAGCTATAAAATTTGAATCATTACCTTTGCAACATATAATAAGAAAAAGCTTGACCAAATGAGAGACCAAAAGGTAGAGAGCAAGTGTTAATCGGCCAATTAAAGCAATAAAAGAAAACACATAACTTAACACTTGCAAAAATATAACTAATTAAAAATCAAAAAATATAAATTTGAGGCCAATAGACTGGTAAAAATAATACTAAAAATTAAATCTAAAGAGATAACTAATTAAAATCACAAACCATCAAAATCTATTAACAGATCTAGAAAAGAGTCACAATCTAAGAACAGAAAAAAAAATTAATACCTACAAATCACCAAGGAAGTATGAAGTAAACAAAGCATAAGAAAGGAGAAATCATATTATCATTAACAAGAAAAATACCTTTACGAACCAATCACCCTGCCAAATTTATATCTCCAACCTTGATTCAACATATTAGAAAGAAAAAACCCATCAAAAAAAAAGAAAGAGAAAAAAATCAGAAACAAAAGAATAATATGCTTCGAGAGGAAATGAAGCAACTACACCGAAGAAACACAGCTTAAAGATCGAGCAAAAAAATAAAGATTTGATTAAGTAGTTTTAAGCCTCTCACCTATAAAAATGCAAATTGAGATGAAGAATAAAGAGAAAAAGAACCCACTTGTAGGAGAAGAAAAGGAACATTAAAAAAGAGAGTGAAGGCAGTGGCACTAGACTTGTAGAGAGAAGAACAGAGCAATGCAAAGGCAAAAGGATGAGAATGTAGAAATGATACCCTAAAGAAACCCTACAAATGAAAATAATGTCATTTCTATTATGGATTAAGGGCAAAACAGAAAAGTCACTTTTACATCACCTGATGGACAAAATATCCTTCCATTGTTTGCAATCGAAATTGCGATGAATAGTACTTGCGGATTCAAATTAATATGTATTACTAGAAGAATATCTTATCATTGCTTCTGGACGTAAGTGATTTTTAAAATTTAAATTACATAAAAAGTTGAAAATAAACATTAACTTGCCAAAATTCTATTTCCTAATTCATAATTTTTGCATTCACAAATTCTGCACATTACGATAAATTTTAAAGTAACCTAATTTTACATATAATGAGCTATAATCTGGTATAACGATAAAATATCAAGTACGAACCACACTTGCCACTTATATAACAATTTTTCCATATTCAAACTCCCTTGTGATATAGAATATAGAAAAACCATACACGAATAGGTAAAAAAACAAAAAAGACAATGTCCCATATATTTCTTTTGGAGTAATGATGGAAGTGTTTGGTATAATATTTGATTGAATGGGCAATTTATCTTCAATTTACTTTATTCTTCGTAAATCATATAATAAAAAATAAAGTTACCAAATTAATAAGCTCACATTTGTCATACATTAAGCACTTAAATTTAAAAATCAGTATAAAGTATGATATGAGCCAAAAGGAAATGGCAACTACTCAAATGATCATCTTGAGTTCAATCTTAAGTTTATAAGGTTGATTCTACACATGTAAAAAAAAAGTCAAGTTGAATATTAAACAATGATGTAATTCAAAAGGAGTTAATTTCCATTTAAACAAAACTGAAAAAGAAAGAAGTACATATATCCTCTTCTACAAAGAAGTTGACTACTTTAAAAAAATAAATAATACATAGTTCTTAGGCAAAAAGACCTTTTTAGCCCTTAAGCTATCAATTACTGGCCTTTTAGCTCTTGTCATTTCAAAGTTACCCTTTTAGCCCTTATCCTATTCAAAACCATACCAAAGTGAAGCATAATTATCCATTTTCCCATTCATCTTTAACTCATTCTAAGGACTAATTACCCTTTTGGCCCCCTTTGTGTTATCATCGGTTTGTCTTTTTGGCTCCTGTCTTATTGACATTTCCTTTTTGCCCACTATGCTATTAAAAGAAAATCCAAATTGGCCTCTAATAAGCATATTTCATCAGATTTTGTTAATAAAATTGTTAATGGAATCTGACTAAATATGTTTTTTAAGGAGGCCATTTTGGAACCTTTTTGCATACTGCAAGGGATAAAATGGAAATGTTAATAGAAAAGAGGCCAAAAGGGCAAACCGATGATACCATGGGCACCAAAAAGGTCTTTGTGCCTTCATTTTGAGGGCAAAAGGGTTAATTATGGTTCAAATGGATATGATTTTGTATAGTATATGTTGGAAATGCCCTAGTCCCAAGGCATTGGTCCTTGTATTTGTATAATACATTTGTACATTAATGTGAACTTTTTGTATTATACAATTTCTGTCAATAGATAAAGGCATTAATCTATTTATTATATGTCTTATACTGTACTTTAAATAGAGTATCCAATGGACATATCCATATCCATGTTGTCAAGTGTCATGCACTTGGCAGTAAGACTATGGATAGGGAAAACGATATGGCCATAAAGTCATCCGTAGTCTGTTCAAATCATGGGAATGAATAAACTAAAGACTATCATTAGCCTGGTTATATGGAAGTGTCTTACCGGTTATAGAACATGGGATGTCAACCAGGTTAGTGGGTGCAAAAAGGGCATGTTACTGGATCGGTCCACTTAACGGGAATCTACATGGTTTAGTATCACAAATGGTTCTCATGTAGTGCTTGTATAATTCCTTTGACCGGACCATATGATGCTACTGCATATGAAGTGGGACACTTTGGTGTATGCCTAAAGGGCCTATAAAAGGGTGCCAAGTATGGGTACGTTCGGGTGTGTTAGTGAACATGGCAGTGCTATGGATATGTAGAAGGGAATGTCACTCAGTAGTTTACTGAGACGATATCACCGGCCTCTTGAAGAATGCTGCTGATAAGTGTGCGGTGGCACCCAAACAAGATTGGATCTTATTTGTGACCATCAGTTCATTCGGTATCAAGAAAATGTCCGGACACAATAGAGGTTGATACGTCCATGCCTCTGTGTTAGACACCAATATCAGTGACATGGGATATACAAGTTCAAACTACTGGGTTACATTTTTAGTTGGACTGCTTACTCCATCTTAATTGGGGGCTTGTAAGCGCTGGAAATTTCTATACTTAAAAAAAAAAAGTTTATGGTTGTACACTGTAATGTCGGAAAAATTGCAGGAGCCCATACCTCTGCAACAGAAAATGGAGGAGAGAGAAGGAGCATTAATTGCTTCGTTGTTGCAGCAAGTAAGCTGAAAAAAAGCAGAGATAAAAGAGAGGAAAGGGAGGAGAGAAGAAAAAATTGGATTTCTGGTGGAAAAATTTAGAGAGAGAAAGGAGAAAAGAGAGAAGGAAAAGAAAAAGGACCAAAACCCACAAAACTCATCTTTTCCTCTTCTATTTTCTTTTAATTCTCAGAATTAGGATTAAAACTTGTTAGAAATCCCTAGGTTAATCAATTAACTTCACAACCAAATCAAAAATCTAGACTTAAATCATCAGAATCCCTTGCAATTTGGATTTTTGGACATAAAGCTCTCAACTTCAATTTCAAAGGAAAAAGTGCGAATTTGTTAGGATTGGAGCGACGCCAGGGGGTCAAAACGACTTGGATTAGCTTCTAAAAAGGTACACACTCCTTCTCCCTACACTTTTTCTCACTTTCCGGGTGTTTGAAGTGAGTTTTGTGCATTTTCTGCTGCATTTTTGTGCTTCTGTTTCTGGAAATAAGAACAGTCGCATGACTATTCTTGGTTTTGTTGAACAGTCGTACGACTGTATATACAGTCGTACGAGTGTTCTTAATTTCCATATTGTTTTCTTCCATTTTCGATTCAAAATAAATTTTGGTGAAATCTTGATCCTGAACCGTTTACAGTCGCACGACTGTAAACTATAGTCGTACGACTGTAGTTACAGTCGCACGACTGTAACCCTCGTTCCAGAATCAGTATTTCAGTTTTTTTTTATCCCTAAAAATTTCCAAAAACCCATAAAAATTCAGAAAACCCTAAAAAACATCAAAATGAATTTTGTTATGTGCATTCACGACCATAGATTCAATTTTCAGTGAAATTGCATTTAGAACAATTCAACGACGGAGACCCAGTTCTCCCGAAAACCGACACACCTAATATATGAAAAATACATGTACATCGGTAAAACCGTTTTCAAAATGATTTTCCCACAAAACCAAAAATACAGGGACATTTCAAAATGTTTTCTAGGTCTAACCGGGCCGGCTAGCCGAGCCAACCCGGTTATCCCCTATATGCATGCCCCCAATTCTTGATTTCCCGTTCTGTCTGTTTGAGTCCTACTTGTGGCGTGTCGTATAAATTGTGCTAACCTTTGTTTTGCAGCTTTTATTTATATTTATTTTTTATTTTATTTGTATTTTAATAGAATTAATCATGTATTTAGGCGGTTGTAAATATTTTTACATTCTCGTGTATCCTAGGCGATTGTATCAGTGAGGCGAGAGTTTTTATTTTTCCATTGATTTGGTTGTAAGTCAATTAATATTTATTTTTCTTTATTTTTGTATTATATATTTGTATGCGTGCTGTATGCCTTTTATATTCAATAAAATTGAATTTAGATTTTGAAATACCATTTGAGAACATTGGCAATATTTATTTTAAATTAGACACGAAATAAGGGACTTGTCCGGACCCGAATCTCTAGATAGTGTAGCGGCCGTTCGTCCAGTTTAGCTACATTATAAATTTCCCGGTTGAGCTGAGCTGGGTGGCGACTCTACAATATTCGTCGAGACTTAGGTCTCGGTTCTTTTATGAATTAATTCCATTTATTTTCCAAAATCGATTTTCCATTTATAAAAACCCCACGAGAGGGAGGGGCCCGCCCGAGATCGAGGCGCCCCTTCCGAGAGGGAGTCCCCCGTCCCCTTAAAAACGCGTCGTCCGCTCACAGTGGCGACTCTGCTGGGGATGTTTTCAAAAAGTTTTCTTAAAAACTTCAAAGAATTTTGACAAGCCCTGAAAAGTGTCTAATTAAAATAAGGCGGATAATTCTCTTATGGTATTTTATTTGCATTTTAGTTAGCCATTTTTGCATTAGTTTACTTATCCTTTTATAGCCCGGTGGATTGTTAAAGTGTCGCCTAAGTTCCTCTTGGTCTTAGGGGCACGAATACGAAACACCACTCGTAGCCTCGTACGAACCCCTTCGCTAGGACCCTTGAGTGGGGAGAAGTGAGGAGCATATCTTGCTATGAGAGCCTTGATGTTATCCCGACTTTGACTGAACCCATATAGGCAGCCCTAGTTGGGTTCCTTTAGGATACCAAAATAATTGTGTGAATAATAATAAAATCACGCCTTCATCACCCCCGGTTAGTGATCGAAGTGAGCCTCGCCTGGGACTCGGCTAGAAATTTTTGAGACCGACCACGTTGGAGGAATAAGGTTGGAAGAATTCATTTTGCTTGCTATGTGTTTCTCGCTGTCTCGTGACACATCGCCATTGCTACCTACGCGTGCATAACATACCATAATCACCATTTTCCATACATGTGACATACCATACATAAAACATTTTTGCGTGATACTAACCCACATTTTTATGCAGCCATTTGCAGTTTATTGTCATGTGAAAACATTAAATCATCTGTTTGCCATTCATACTAGCAATTTCTTTTTCAGCCATAGCATTATATTTGTGTGATTAGCATTTTTTCACATAGCATACATAACATCATTATGTGTGTCATGCATCCTAATCCACATTTTCATACAGCCATTTGCATATTGTGTGACATGTTCATTCACCACATTTCACTTAAATTAAATTAAGGGGCATTTCAAGGACGCCTATCATTACCATACCATCCCATTTCATAACATATCGGGTACCCAAAATCATCCGTGTTTCGCCGATGCACCGGATTGCACTCAGCCATTCCACCAAAAATCATTTCATTCAATAAAAGCCACAACGGTCTTAGGCCCATTTTCATGTAACAATTTACACGATACATTTCATGACATCACACCCATTTATCATAAACATCATATAACACCGTGGTCCACATCCGACCACTTCATGACATTAATTCATCATTCAAGGTACTCCCCGAGTGCCCAATTAGTATACAAATAGGTCTATAACATCACCAACACATAAAAAAGGCATTCCTCGAATGCCAAATCTTTGACCGTGTACCTGTTACACGTGACTTTCTCATAACATCATTTCATATCATATGCTCAAAAGCATCAAAACCTTGTTTGTAGGCCCGGCCCATGCGACCATTGCATATCATTTCATAGACCTACAAAGCGTCAAAACTTCGTCCGTGTGCCGGTATACACACGACCATTTCATGGATTCATTAGGTGCCCCAAAGGCACCAAAGCTCTGTCCGTGTGACGGCCCACCCGTGACATTTTTACATAAGCATTGGGTGTTTTTGGAATGCTCCAAAAAGAAGAAAAATGATAAAAATAAAAAATTCATACCATCATTTCATACATAACCCCATTCCATTCATTTCAAGCATTCTCAGTGCCTTAATTTTCATGTCACATCACGTCATTCATTCACAACCCTAATACCTCCTGTCTACTCCAAGCAGAATACACTGGAGCGACCTTGGACAAGATCCCAAACTTCAAGGGCGGCTAGGAGACAGAGGGTAGTCGAGAGTGATAGTGATTCTGAGCCTAGGGAAGGAGTGAATATGGCAGAACAGACGCCAAGCATGGCTGATGTTTTGAGAGACTTCTTCAGATCCCAAGACTTCCGCGACATGTTGAAGGAAGAGATGCGGGCAGTCGTGAGGGAAGCTGGTGAGGCTGGTGGTAGTGGAGCCGAGAAAGAAAAAGAAGCTAAGTCATCTCAACATGGTGGTGACGCTTCAGCTAGCCTGAAAAAGCTGCAGGAGATAGAGGAGGCTATGGAACAGAGGATGAAAGCCAAGTGCTCTGAACTAGACGAAGTTATGGCCCAATTGAAGAAGGGGGTCAGTATCAGTGCTGAATCCAAGAAAGGGGTGAATGTGGATGCCATGATCAGTAAGGGCATCGAGACATTCCCCATTGGCTTCCAAGTGCCGAAGATCCCTACTTACAAAGGGATGGGCTCGTCGGAGGCCCATGTGAATTTATAGGCCCGAGTTATGCTAACGGCGGGCGCCACGAAGCAGCAGCTGATCAATTTATTCCCCACCACACTAGAGGGAGGTGCTTTAGGATAGTATAACTCACTGTCAGAGGAGGAGCAATCTGATTGGGAAGTTTTGTCTGCGGCTTTCATTAAATACTACAGCTTCAACACCAAAATCCAGGTGAAGCTGTATGATTTGGAGAGGGTGAAGCAGAAATTCAACGAGCCCTTTGATGAATACTACCAAAGGTGGATGAATAAGATGATCCTCCTAAAGAACCACCCTGATGAAGACGTGCTTATACAGAAGCTCATTGACGGCAGCAAAGACATTTTCAAGAACCACATGAAATTCCATCTCCTCAAGGAGCTCAGTGAGGTTTACAGTATGGCTATGAAGATAGAGAGGGATGAAGAGGAGAAGCCGATCGGTCACAAGGGAGGAAGAAGCACAGGGTACACCTCGGGGTATAGATCAACCGCAGCAGCTGGGTCTGGTAGTGGTTCTGGTTCAGGTTCCGGTAGTAAATAGGGGCAATCATCAGAGGTGAAGCAGGTTGAAGTGGCTACTGTGAATCAGCAGCAAGGCAACCAGAATAGGGGTCCTGAAGGACAAAGCATATCGCCTTGGACTCTTACTTTAGCAAAGATATTCACCAAGTGTAGGAATGGCGGCCTGCTGCAATCCTTAAGGCCATTTAAGAAGCCATCAGAAGCTGACAAAGATAACTTCTGCACTTATCATGTGGTGATAGGCCACCGAACCAACAACTGCTATAAGCTGAGGAATGCTATCCAGATGCTCATTGACGAGGGAAAGCTGCAAGAGCCAGCCAAACCTAGCACTAAAACCAACCCGCTGCCGGCATTCGAAAAGAGGGTTAACATGGTCTAGTCAGGGTTGCCAGCTAACTTTATATTTGCCCAAGTTCTACAAGCGAACCCTGCGATTCAGGCAGTGGCAGTAGGGGAACCCGAGGTGGAACCCAAATGTGAGGAAAAGGAGGGATGTAAGGAGATCAAGCCGATAAGTCTAGATGATCTCGGCTCCAAAGATGAGTATGAAGAATTTGGCAGAGGAAAAGCAGTCAAACTCCCAGCTGTTGAAAAGCTGAAGATTCAAGAAGTGCAGCACGTGATCCGAAGTGGAAGGGTATATCAGCTCGCAGATCAAATGAAAGATAAAGCACCGATGAATGGGTCGGGTAGTACTTCGGCGCCAGAAGGAGTTGAGAAAGAAGACCTAGTCATTTCCCAACTAAAGAAAACTCCTGCCCAAGCTAGTTTGTAGCACTTGCTTCTGACCTCCAAGGAGCACAGGGCTGCCTTGGTAAAGAAATTATCAGAGATTGAAGTCTCCCCTATAGCTTCACCAGAGGCTATGTGCTGTTTGTTAGACAAAGTTCATGTTGGGGGTCCTGATATTGTCTTCTCCGAGAAAGACCTGCCTACTGAAGGGAAGGCCCACAACAAGGCTCTTTATGTCAGGGCTCATGTGATGGATAAGGTCATGCCTTGCGTCATGGTGGATGACGGGTCAGCACTGAATATTTGTCCACTAAAGATGTTGCCATTTCTGGGGCTGAGTGAAGAAGTACTAAAGAAATCCTCAACAGTCATCCGAGCATATGATGACTCCAAAAGAACAGTGATAGGGACGTTTGAGGCGGAAGTAGAGGTTGGGCCAGTTAGGTCCACAGTTGCTTTTACGGTGATTGACATCCCAGTCACATTTTCCCTGTTGCTCGAAAGGCCCTGGTTCCATCCTTTGGGAGGTGTCCCTTCCACATTGCATCAAAAGATCAAATTCTCTATGAATGGCAGGATTGTGACTGTTGAGGTGGACGCCCAGTCGATGGTAGCTGCAGTGGATGAAGGAGTGGTTCCTTTTGGCGGATTTCAAATTGCTGTCATTAAAGAGGAAGAAACCACAGATGCCCTTATGGTCCTTTACAAGAATTACATGCCGGAGTGGCTATCCCGATATCTGTACAAGCTAAACTTTGTCTCGGGAATGGGACTCGGGATTAATTTGCAAGGTGTGCCAGAATTCAAGATTGACTCAGGAAAGTCGAAGCAGTGCGGCCTTGGTTATATAGAGGGGTCATCCGGGCAGAAGAACCTAAAAAAGGGCAAGAATGGAAAGGTCATGATGAAGCCATTTTTGAAGGCATGAGAAAGCCTTTATAAGGGTCAAGCTGAGCCGGTAATGGTTGGAAATGTTGAGTATCCTGGCTTCATGATCTTTGCGGATGTGGTTGATTTTGACAAAAGCCAGGAAGAGCAAGTAGCCCCTGTAATGGTGGAGAAAGCAATTGCTGAATCTGAGATTTTACAAGGAGAATCATCTGAGGTGATAGCAGAAGCCATAGAGGTGGCCGAGGAAGAAGATGAAAAGAAGACCTATGCCGAAGCTACAGAAGTGATCTCGGGAGCTTTGACTGCTATATTAACCAAAGCTTTTGGGAAATCCAAGGAGGGATTCACGAAGAATTAATGGCCAAAGTGAATTTAGACTCTGTGGTTGCTGAAATTGCCAAGATTATGGAAAAAGCTAAGATGCAAGTGACTGGAAAAGAAGCAGAGAAAGCTGCAACCCCGGATGATGCTCTGAAAGGGGAGATGAAAGCTGATGAAGAACAAGGCCCTCCGCCTGTGGAGGATGAAAATGATTTTGTTGTATCTATTTCTTCCATTTTCAATGTAACCGATGTACTTTATGATAAGTTCAATGCAATGAAATCCCAGTTTGCTTACTTATGTGATGTTTATCCTGATAATTCTGTGCATGCAGTTAAATCACCATCAAGCATATGTAGCATACATGACACTGCATTGCATGAAATCAATATAAGTACATATGAAAACCCTAAAATGGTACTCATTTCACATGAGCTAAAATCCGAGGAAGAGAAAGAATTAAAGAATGCTCCAAAAACATGTTAAAGCTTTCACCTGGTCGTATGAAGACATGCCAGGTGTGGATACAGAAATAGCAGTGCATAAAATCCCAACGGACCCCAAGTTCAGACCGGTAAAGCAAAAGTTGAGAAGACTAAGGCCGGAATAGGCAACGCTGGTGAAAGAAGAAGTGCCTAAACAGATAGATGCCAGGTTTCTCGAAGTGGTGGAGTATACAGAATGGCTAGCCAACATTGTCCCTGTGCCTAAAAAGGATGGAAGGGTCAGAGTATGCGTCGACTACGGGGACCTGAATAAAGCATGCCCAAAAGATAATTTTCCACCGCCCCATATCGACGTCCTAGTTGATAGCGCAGCAAAAGCAGCAATGTATTCCTTTATGGATGGCTTTTTAGGGTACAACCAAATCTTGATGGATGTGATTGACAAGGTGAAAACATCGTTCATCACAAAGTGGGGTACTTTCTACTACAGAGTGATGCCCTTCGGGTTAAAGAACGTCGGTGCCACTTATCAGAGGGCTGTCACAACTCTGTTGCATGATATGATTCACAAAGAAGTCGAAGTGGACGTCGATGATATGCTTGTTAAATCAACAACCCGGGAGGAATATCCTGTTATCCTGGATAGATTTCTAACACGCATTGGAGAGTATAACTTGCGATCAACCCTAAGAAGTGCATATTCGGGGTCACATCAGGAAAGTTGTTGGGTCATGTAGTTAGCCAGAGAGGAATAGAAATGGACCCAGACAAAATCAAGGCCATCCAGAACATGCCAGCTCCGAAGACAGAAAAGGAGGTCAGATCATTCCTGGGTTCCTTACAGTATGTCAGCCGCTTCATAGCACGGTTGACCTCCACTTGTGAACCAATCTTCAAGCTATTAAAGAAAGATCAGCCGGTTGTATGGGATGACAAGTGTCAGCTAGCATTCGAGAAGATCAAGGCTTACCTGGTAAAGCCACCAGTGTTGAGTCCTCCAATTCTAGGGAAGCCTCTGATTTTGTATTTGGCAGTTGAAGAATCCTCTATAGGGGCAATGCTTGCACAAGAACAGGATGGTAAGAGGGAATATCCTATCTATTACCTTAGCAAGAAATTGCTAGAGTATGAAGCCAAGTACACACTGGTGGAAAAGACATGTGTGGCGATGATTTGGTTGACCAAGAAGTTGCACCACTATTTCCAATCCTACAAAATAGAAGCCGTGGCTAAGGTGGATCCAATGAAGAATCTCTATTAAGCACCAGCATTGGTTGGGAAGCTGTCCAGGTGGCTGCTACTTTTGTCTAAATTTGACATCGAGTACATCACGAAGAAAACCATTAAAGGGCGAGCCGTGGCAGAGTTTCTAGCAAACTAGCCCCTAGAATCAGATTACATAGAGAATTTGGAATTCCCTGATGAGCAACTAGCCATAGTGGAAGTGAAAAGATGGGTCATGTGCTTCGATGGGGCAGTCAATAGAAAAGGCGCTGGAATCGAGGTACTTATAGCGACACCAGATGGTGAGATTATTCCTTTATCCAAGAGGTTGATCTTTCCTGTAACCAATAATGGGGCGGAATATGAAGCATGCTTGTTTGGAATGGAGGCTTTATTAACCTTAGGGGTAAATGATGTCTTAATTGTCGGTGATTCACTTCTGGTGATCAGGCAATCTCAGGGTGAATGGGAGCTAAAAGAAGAAGCCTTACGGCCTTACTTGGAGCTGCTACAATTCAAAAAAGGTTTATTTAGCCAGTGTGAATTCAGACATGTCCCCAGGGATGAGAATAGATGGTTGATGCATTAGTTACTTTGTCCTCCATGTGGGAAAATCCAGAAGAAACACAAGTTCAACCACTGGTTATAGCCACTTCCAGACATCCTTGCTTCGAAGTGCACGAAGTAATGGAATTATCAGCTGAAGAAAAGCCATGGTTCTTTGACATCTACCGGTATGTTAAAGAGGGAAAGTACCCAGAAGAGGCTAGCGCTGCTGATAAGTTGACACTAAGAAAGCTGCCTAGTCAATTCAGAATCTTCAAGGACAAGTTATACAAAAGAACAGCACATGGAGTCCTTTTAAGGTGTCTAACAGAGCAAGAAGCAGAAGAAGTGATGCAGCAGGTACATGCAGGATCCTGTGGGCCACATATGAATGGACTTGCCATGGCCAGGAAGATCATGAGACAAGGGTATTTCTGGATGACAATGCAAGCAGATTGTATAAGAAAGGTGAAGAGATGTCATGAATGTCAGATCTATGCAAACATTAGTCATCTTCCTCCACTTGAACTTCAGAATCTAGCATCTCCTTGGCCGTTTTCAGCATGGGGGATAGATATGATTAGTGAAATTCATCCAGCTGCATCTAATGGGCACAGATTCATAGTTGTAGCAGTTGATTATTTCTCCAAATGGGTCGAAGAAGAATCCTTCACTAATGTGACAGCCAAGCAAATGGTCAAGTTCATCCAGAAGAACATCTTCACTCGGTATGGGATTCCTC
Organism: Euphorbia tirucalli; assembly: GCA_039660915.1. NCBI lineage: Eukaryota > Viridiplantae > Streptophyta > Magnoliopsida > Malpighiales > Euphorbiaceae > Euphorbia > Euphorbia tirucalli. Next base: position 13,052,158 of record CM077635.1, on the reverse strand, counting down.
ACCATATAGTAACTGACAATGGAGTACAGTTTCAAGGGGCAACAACTGAGCTACTTATGGAATATGGTATCGAACATCATAAGTCTTCTCCATATAGGCCTCAGCCTAATGGTGCAGTGGAAGCAGTTAATAAGGCAATAAAGAAGATCTTATCAAAGATGGTAACCACTTATAGAGATTGGGCCGATAAACTACCTTATGCTCTTTGAGGTTACAGAAACAGTGTCAGAACGCTGACATGAGAAACTCCTTATGCCTTGGTATATGGAATGGAAGCAATGTTGCCAGTGGAAATAGAACTCAAATCACTTAGAGTTGCCCTGGAGGCTCAGCTGCCAGAAACGGAATGGGTTCAAGCCAGATATGAACAATTGGCAGCACTGGATGAAAGGCGACTGAGGGTGTTAGATCATCTTCAGATGTACCAACGCAGAATGGCCAGAGCCTATAATCGGAATGTGAAGTATTCCAAACGGCAATTGAAAACAGGTGACTTGGTTCTAAAGCAGCTAAGGCCTTCAAATTTCGATGTTAGAGGCAAGTTCAGACCCAACTGGGAAGGGCCCTATGTGGTGAAGAAGGTGATATCAAGAGGCGCTGTCAGCATCATGGGCATGGACAGAAATGAGTTCATTAATCCTATCAACCAGGACAGGCTAAAGCTTTATCATGTATGAAAAAAAAAGAGAGGTCTGATAGGCTGAAAACTCGAAAAGAGCGGCCTAGGCAAAAGTTAAGACACGAGAGAAAATAATCAGTCGGAAAACCTGAAAAGGACGACTGATGATGGGTTCTGGCTTAGTGTGGACTATGTATCATTTAGGAATCAACCTGTTTCAAATGTACTCTTTTTGACTTCATCAATAAAGTGAAGTGTCTGCTTAAATATATTTGCATGGTTATGACAAATGCACAAACAAAGTTGTCTTGCATAAACACACATTTAAAGAAAGCACTTTGCATTCAACTGATTGCAATTCTCGCATTATTTAACAAGTGAAAATGTATTAAATACATGCAATTTGAAATCTTTTGCCGACCCTTAAGATCCAGTTCATCTTCCTAAAAGAGCAATAAAATGGTCATGGCGACATTTCAATCATAAAAAAAAAAAGAGGAGAGCTCGCTTAGGTGAAAACCGAAAAGGCACCTCAGGTAAAAATTAGAGCAGCCTGCTAAGCTGAAAACCCATATTGGGCAGTTTAGGCAAAAGTTAGGGCATATGAAAAGCTCGCTAAGGCAAAAACCGAAAAGGCGTCTTAAAATCAGAGCAGCTCGCTGGGCTGAAAACCCGTATTGGGCAACCCAGGCAAAAATTAGAGCACTTACAAACTCATAATTTCCTTACAAAGCAGGAAAAGCAGAATGTCCCCAACATTCCCCATAGAAGTCATCATATCGACTCTCCATAGAGTCATCACATAACTCACCAACAGAGTCTATATAAAGAACACCATGATTATTTCCCCAATCGAGTTACCCTATTCTTCCCCAGCGGAATCTCTGTAAGGAGCACTATGATTATCTCCTCAGCAGTATCACACATCCCTAATAGTCACCTCATTCCTTCGAAATTCATCAAGCAAAGCCCCGAAGAAATCAAAATCAACCAGGGGCACAACATATCCCTCTCCAGCGGAAGGCGGAAACGTCAAATGATGAAAAATACATACACGTGCATATGCATCATCATGCATTCATACATTACATACATCGATCACTTATCCCCAGCTAGTCTTCATTCTTGATCGAAGGGGCAAAACTTTTTGTTTAAAAATCTCTCAATCAAAGAATGAAGACTTGCTATCTGAAGTGCAGGAATTCATCATCTCCAACTTCAAATCCTCAGCAGATCCGCCTCGAGTAATGTGAACTCGGTATCGGCCCAAATTGGTTTCATCATCCACTTCCCTAGCAGATCCGCCTCGAGTAATGTGAACTCAGTATCGGCCCAGATCAGCTTCATCTATTTCCCCAGTAAAGCTCGCCTCGGGTAACATAGACCCGGTATCGGCCAATCCACAATTTCATTTTCCATTGCCTCGAGTAACATAGACCCGATATCGGCTTAACCACAATTTCATCTTCCTTTGCCTCGGGTAACATAGACCCGATATTGGCCAATCTGTAATCCATCTTCCTTTGCCTTGGGTAACATAGACCCGATATCGGCTTAACCGCATTCCATCTTTTCTTGCCTCGGGTAACCTAGACCTGATATCGGCTTATTTATTCCCCAGCATTGCCTCGGGTAACTTAGACCCGATATCAGCCTATCTCATCAGAAAGTTCATTCCAGTGTTCGCGGCGTTTTCATTTGCGCTCTCAAATTCATCATCTCAGGTGTTGTAAACTTGGAGTTTAGTGTCGAATTTGATCACGCGAGGGGCAGCTGTAAGCGCCGGAATTTTCTATACTAAAAAAAAAAGTTTATGGTCGTACGACTATACTTACAGTCGTGCGACTGTAATTTAAAAATTACAGTCGTACGACTGTAATGTCGGAAAAATTGCAGGAGCCCATACCTCTACAGCAGAAAATGGAGGAGAGAGAGAAGGAGCATTAATTGCTCCGTTGTTACAGTAACTAAGCTGAAAAAAAGTAGAGATAAAAGAGAGGAAAGGGAGGAGAGAAGAAACAATTGGATTTCTGGTGGAAAAATTTAGAGAGAGAAAGGAGAAAAGAGAGAACGAAAAGAAAGAGGATGAAAACCCACAAAACTCATCTTTTCCTCTTCAATTTTCTTTAATTCTCAGAATTAGGATTAAAACTTGTTAGAAATCCCTAGCTTAATCAATTAACTTCACAACCAAATCAAAAATCCGGACTTAAATCATCAGAATCCCTTGCAATTTGGATTTTTGGACATAAAGCTCTCAACTTCAATCAAAGGAAAAAGTGCGAATTTGTTAGGATTGGAGCGACGCCAGGGGTCAAAACGACTTGGATTAGCTTCTAAAAAGGTAGACACTCCTTCTCCCTACACTTTTTCTCGCTTTCTGGGTGTTTGAAGTGAATTTTGTGCATTTTCTGCTGCATTTTTGTGCTTCTGTCTTTGGAAATTAAGAACAGTCGCACGACTGTTCTTGGTTTTGTTGAATAGTCGTACGAGTGTATATACAGTCGTACAAGTGTTCGGAGAGTCCCTCCGAGAATTCATCGACCGATTCAACCTAGCAACAGTAGAGATTCGGAGATTGGATTTCCATACGGCTTTAGAAGCACTGATCGCCAACACAACTAATGAAAGACTAAGGGCCGACCTGGTCCTGAGGAAGGCCCAAAATGTAACCCAGATGATCTCTATGGCAAAGACATTTATAGAACTAGATGAAGTGGGTGCACCAGTCCGGCACCATAAAGAGGGAGAGAGGAGATCAGAGGATAAGCGGCCCAGGAGGGACAGAAGGGACCACAGACAACCAAGAGGATTCACACCCCTTAATCGGCCGCTAAGCGAGGTGCTAGTAGCAGTAGAGAAAAGCAGAGACAAGAAGAGCCTATCCTACCCGGAAGCTAGGAGAGGGCAGATCATAGGAGAAGATGAGAGAGCATTCTGTAAATACCACTGCGTAAACGGCCATGACACGGACGACTGCAAGCGGCTGGCAGAGGACATCGAGGAACTGATTAAGAGGGGCAGGTTCCGAAAGTTTGTGGAAAGGAAAGGCAAGGAGGAACCAAAACGACCGGCTGATGAAGAGTGCCAACCGACCAAAAGAACAAAAAGAGTGGTTATGGTAATAGCAGGGGGAGATCCGCCGGCTAAAAAGGTCAAAAGAGTAAAAGAAATCGAAAGAGACACTAAGCCTAACCCTCCCTTCTCGGAGAACAGAGTAGCACCGGGCCATACAGATGCCCTGGTCATGGAAGCAGAGATCGAAGGTTACCTGGTCAAGGGTATCCTGGTGGACACGGGAAGCTCAACCAACATCATCACTAAACATGCAATAGAGAAGCTGAGAGTAGCACCCAGTCGAATCCATCCGGTCCACGCCCCATTGGTCGGCCTCAGTGGACACACTGTACCGGTGATAGGTCAGGTAACGTTGGATATGGAAATAGGGGACGAGAAACACGTATGGAGGACGAAGGTAGATTTCACCATAATAGATTCTCCACTGGCATACAACGCCATACTAGGGAGACCACTTCTCTCAGAATCAGAGGCGGTCTTATCAATCCGATATCTGACGTTGCAAATACCCACCGCTTCCAGATGGGCGATAGCCAGAGGAAGCCAGCAGATAGCCCAAAGAACATACCTCGCTTCCCTACAACCAGAGAGAAGCTCGGAGGAAGAGGAAAGAAAGACAGAGCCGATGGACAAATTGGAAACACTAACAATCGCGTCAGACAGAAACGTATGGATATCCCAAGAGCTAGACAGTGGCATCAAGGAGCAGATCATACAAGTAATAAAAGAAGAGCAGAACACATTCGCCTGGAAAATTAGTGACATAGAAGGAGTACCCTCAGAAATAATGAAACACTCACTCAATGTAAACCCGGAAGCAACTCCAGTGGTCCAGAAGAGGCGAAAATACGCACCGGAAAGACAGAGGGCAATCGAGGAAGAGATCCAGAGGCTACTTGAGGCAGGACACATCCGGGAAGTTCAATACCCCAAATGGCTGGCGAACATAGTGATGGTAAAGAAGGCCAGTGGAAAATGGCGCATGTGCGTTGACTTCACCGACCTCAACAAGGCATGTCCCAAAGACAGCTACCCACTGCCCAACATTGACCAACTGGTCGATTCGACTGCCGGTTATGCCATATATTCGTGCCTGGACGCGACATCCGGATATTACCAGATACCCATGGACCTGGCGGATCAGGAGAAAACCTCTTTCATAACGCACAAAGGGACATACTGTTACCAGGTCATGCCCTTTGGATTAAAAAACGCAGAAGCCACCTACCAAAGGTTGGTGAATGGTATGTTCAAAGATTTGATTGGGAGAACGGTCGAAGTACATGTAGACGACATGATTGTCAAGAGCCGGACCCTGAATGACCACCCCAGAGATTTAAGGGAGGCATTCTCCATCCTCTAGAGGCACAGGCTTAAGCTCAATCCGGAAAAATGCATATTCGGAGTACGAGGTGGTAAATTCGTGGGATTCATGTTCTCATAAAGGGGGATTGAAGCAAACCCGGAGAAGATAAAGGCAGTATTAGAGATGGCTCCGCCCAAGACCTCAACGACATCCAGAAACTAAATGGAAGAGTCACCGCCCTAGGAAGGTTCATCTCATTCTCCGCAAAAAGATGCATGCCGTTTTACAAAGTGCTTAAGAAAGGGCAGGCCTTCAAGTGGGATAAAGAATGCCATGAGGCGTTTGACCAATTGAAGAAGTTTTGCCATTTCTGGGTAGGAAGAATAGTCGTATGATTGTTCTAGTAGCAATGAATGGTCGCACGACTGTAATTACAGTCGTGTCACCGTAGCTACAGTCGTACGAGTGTTCTTAAATTCCCGCGGCTATCTGTTTTATTCGAATAAATTTTAACGATTTTCCGTAATTGGGTGAGTTACAGTCGCACGACTGTAGTTACAGTTGCACGGCTGTAATCGCAGCCGAGCGACTGTAATTTTCATCCAGTAGCAGAATATCCAGAATCCATAAAAAATTAAAAAAAAAATCATAAAAATTCAGAAAAATCAGAAAATCATCAAAAATGAATTTTGTTGTGTGCATTCACGACCCTAAATTTAATTTTTGAAGTTATTGCACTTTGAACAATGCAACGACGGAGACCCAAATCTCCCAAAAACCGATCCACCTTATATGCTAAATGAAAGTAAGTCGGAAAAAGAAAATGTTTTCAAAATGTGTTTTCTCATAAAACAAAAATACAGGAATGTTTCAAAACCGTTTTCCAGGTCTAGTCGGGCGAACTAATCGAGTTCACTCGACTATCCTCCCTAAATGTATGTCCCTGCTCCTAAAAATCCAAATTCTGTCCAATTTGAGTCCTATTTGTAGTATGCTATAAATTATGCTAGCCATCTGTTTTGTAGCTTTTAGTTTCTTTTTATTTTCATTTATAATGTAATTAGTAGTTCGATTCGTGTATTTTAGGCGATTGTAATTTTCAAGATCATCGTGTATTTTAGGCGCTTGCAAGGTGAGGACGAGAGTTTTTATTTTTATTCGATTGGGTTGTAATAATAATTTATTTATTTACTGCTTTTTATTTTATTTGTGTGTATGCTGTATGGCTTAATTTAATAAAAATCAACTTTATAAATTTAAAATATCATTAATGAACATTGGCCAAATTTATTTTGATTAGATATGAAATAAGGGACTTGTGCGGACCTAGATCTCTAGAAAGTGTAGTGTCCCTCGTCCGGTTCAGCTACGCTATAATTTCCCGACTGAGGTGAGCCAGGTGGCGACTCTTACACCTTCTATCGAGAATTAGGTCTCGGTTCTTTTATGAAATAATATAATTTTCCAAAATCGAATTTCCATTCCACAAACCCCAAGCGAGGGAGGGTTGCCCGATATCGAGGCTCCCTTCCGAGAGGGTCAAAACGTCGTTCGCTCATAGTGACGACTCTACTAGGGGTTTCTTACAAAAGTTTTTTTAAAAAAAATTAAAAGAATTTGACAAGCCCTGAAAAATGTTTAATCAAAATAAGGTGGATGATTCTTGTATGGTATTTTATCTTGCATCTTTAGTTAGACATGCTTGCATTAGGTTAATTATCCAATTTTCAACCCGATCAATTGTTGAAGTGTCACCTATGTTCCTCATGGTCTTAGGGGCACGGATACGAAACACCACCCATAGCCTCGTACGAACCCCTTTGTTTGAACCATTGAGTGGGGAGAAGTGAGGAGTATATTTTACTGTGGGAGCCTTGATTTTATCCCGACTTGGACCGAACTCATGTAGGCAACCTTAGTTGGATTCCCTTAGGATACCAAAACAAATTGCATGAATGCTATAAATTACGCCTTCATCATCCCCGGTTGATCATCGAGGTGAACCCGTCCTAGGACTCGGTTAGAATTTGGGAAAATTGACCACGACTAGAGGAATAAGGTTGGAGGAATACGCTTTGCATGCAATGTGCTATGTGTTTCTCATTCCCTCATAACATACATCATCAACATTTTCTACGAGCATAACATGCTACACTTAAAGCATTTGTGTGATACTAACTCGCGTCTTTTATGCTGCCACTTACACTTTATTTTCATGTGTAAAAACATTAAATCATCCGTGTGACATTCATACTAACCATTTCTTTTTCAGCCATAACATTATATTCATGTGTTAACATTTTCACAAAGCATACACGACATCATCACGTATGTCATGCATCCTAACCACGTTTTTATGCAGTCATTTGCATTTTGTGTGACATAAGCATTCATGTCATCTCATCTCATTTAAACTAAGGACGTTCCAAGGATGCCTATCATGGTCATTTAATTTCATAACATATCGGGAGTCCCAAAGCTGCCCGTGTTCTGCCAGTGCACCGGATTGCACTCGGTCATTTTACCAAACCATTTCATTCAATAGGGGGCCACAATGGTCTTAGGTCTATTTCCATGTGGCAGGTCACATGATATCATTACATGACATCACATCATTTATCATTGGTGTCACGGTGATGCCGAAGTTCTGTTGGTGTGTCACAATCTACTTTGGATTGTTGCATGACATTATTGCATCATTTGGGGTACTCCATGAGTACTGGATTACTACATATATAAGTAGGGCTATCAAAATGGGTGGTGACACGATGACACCATTCGTTTAACATAAACTTTAACGAATGAGGGTTGGGTTTATGAGGGTTAGTATCGGAAAAGGGTCGATACATTTATGACACGAGATAAATAGGTTAGGTCATGAGTCAACCCATGAACCCGTATAAATCGTTAACAAATTAATAATTTTAACTTTTACTGTAAATATTTTCACTGCCAGATATAACATTTTAGTATTGCTAAGCTTTACTTATATAATTAGAGACTGTTCTGAGTTGGATATGCCACTATTATGTTTAAAAAATAAACTACAGAAATTTTCATACTAACTTTAATAAGACTGAGTTTATTGAAATTATTTTCTTTTGGTGATTTAAGATTTGTTTTATATATATATATATATATATATATATATATATATATATATATATATATATATATATATATATATATATGTAAGCCACAATTTCATTGAAAAGAAGAATAGACCAATACAATGGGTGGCACGCCGTGCTAGTGGGGGTGGCACGATTTCGTGGCGATCCACTGGATCCATCCCTTGGCATGCTGGAATGGCACGCCCTGCCCTCATTGCGGCATGCCGTGCCACCTTGCTTTTCAGCACTTCAAACTCTTCTTTGCCACCGTCGCTCCAACTTTCAGTCCGGGTCATAATGCCTGTCCAAAACAAACATAAAGAAACATAACCGCACCAAAGCCACGGACCACAAAAATGACACATTATCCAAAATTACAAAAACACCCCTAAAAAACACGAAAAATACTAAAAGTTATGAAAATCTAACCAAAACATAAAAATCACAAAATACGCTAAAACCAAACAAGCATTCACACAAAGGACTCTAAAAATTGTTGTTCAAACCACAAAATTGCCTAAAAGATAAGGTCAAAAACCGACCTTATCACCCCACCCTTTGATAGCACTTTCTTCACAACATAAGGGCCCTCCCAATTCAGTCTGAATTTCCCGCGGGCGTCCATATTTGTAGGCCTCAACTATTTTATGACCAGATCCCCGACTTTCAGCTGTTGTCTGGGATACTTCACATTTCTATTATAAGCTCTGGCCATTCTGCATTGGTACATCTGCAAGTGATCCAGTGCTTTCAACCGTTTGTCGTCTAATGCTGCCAACTGCTCATATCTAGCTTAAACCCATTTTGTTTCTGGTAGCTGAGCTTCCAAGGCTATTCTGAGTGACTTGAATTACATTTCCACTGGCAAAACTGCTTCCATTCCATACACCAAGGCATAGGGAGTCTCACCGATTGGTGTTCTAACACTGGTCCTGTAACCCCAAAGAGCAAATGGCAATTTGTCAGCCCAGTCTCTGTAGGTAGTTACCATCTTTGATAGGATCTTTTTTATCGACTTATTAGCCACTTCTACTGCACCATTTGCCTATGGTCTGTATGGAGAAGACCTGTGATGTTCAATGCCATGTTCTAAGAATAGCTTAGCTATTGCCCCTCGGAATTGCACCCCGTTATCAGCCACTACATGGTGAGGAACTCCATATCAAGAGAGGATGTTCTTCTGAATGAACTTAACCATCTGTTTGGCTGTCACACTAGAGAAGGATTTTGCTTCTACCCACTTCAAAAAATAATCAACTGTTGGGATTTGTCACCGAAAATCACCCGATTAAAGCGGAAGAACATGGTGATTTCCTCAAATCCGTGCCCTGGAGCAATTGAAATGGAAATTGTAAAACTTAAAAATTAACCAACAAGAGATTGATCTCTTACCTGGATTATCTCTACAAGAGATGGATGCAGACTGCAGGAATCAAGGTAGAATCCCTCATCGTTCACGTACACGAACGCCTTTCAAACACAACCCGTGCTAGCGTCGGAAAATCACGAACTTTGGAGAGGGAGGGGATGAGAATTTTGGCTAGCCTTGCTTGTCACTCCATGGCTGAAATACCTAGGGTTGTTTTAACCCTAGGTGGCCGAAATTCTCCTTGAGAATTTCGGCCCAATTGGCTCACCATGTGTGGACTTTCCTTCTTTCATTTTTTTTAAGCCCAAATCTATTTTAATTTGTCTGGTTTAAATTAATTTCAAACCCAACTTTAATTTGCACATGTATATAATATAATACACCATGTAACATATTATTTACATTTAATTAAAATTGGTTTGACTAATTAATTTAATCCATGAAATTAAAATTAGATCTTCACAAAATAAATTCATATGCAAACTTATGCATATGAATATTTCCACCCAGGAAATAATCTCATAAGTTAATCTAATTAATTATGAGAAGGCCAATCAAATATTAATTTTATTATTATGATTTGATCTTTATAATATAATTAATACAATCCTCTTTCTCCAGAGTGTATACTCCAAGTATACAGGTGATTCCTTAAGTCTGTGTTCAGTCACTCAGTGTGTACGATCCCGTGGGCCTATCTTTCTGTTGGCAGTGGGCCTGTGGTCCACAAACTGCAGTTGGGCTCTAGCAAGCCACTGCAGCCCCCAATTAAGATGGAGATGGCAGTCCAACTATAATCATAACCCTGTAGTTTGAACTTGTATATCCCATGTCATTGATATCGGTTTCCAACACAGAGGCATGGATTGATCACCCTCTTTTGTATCCGGACATTTACTTGATCCCAAATGTACTAATGCTCACAAACAAGTTCCAACTTGTTTGGGTGTGGCCACACTCTTATCAATCACATTCATCAAGAGGCCGGTGATATCTTCTCAGTGGACTACTGAGTGACAAATCCCTTCTGCATATCTATAGCATTGCCATACTAAGTGACATACCTGAAAGTACCCATACTTGGCACCCTATTACAGGCCCTTTAGGCGTACCCCTAAGTATGCGACCTCGCATGCAATACCATCATATGGTCAGGTCAAAGGATCCATACAAGTACTACACGAGAATCACTTGTGATACTATACCATGTGGATTTCTCGTTTAGTGGATCTATCCAGTACCATGCCCTTTTTACATGTACCCATTAACTTGGTTGACATTCCATGTCTAATGGCCGGTAAGACACCGCCATACAACTAGGTTAATGATAGTCTCTAGTTCCATTCAATCCCGTGACTGGAACAGACTACGGATCTCTTTATGGTCATATCATTTACCCTATCCATGGTCTTGCTGCCAAGTGCATGACACTTGTCATCATGGATATGGATATGTCCATTGGATACTTCATTTAAGATATCGCACAAGATATATATAATAAATGAATCAATGCCTTTATTAATAACACAAAATGTGTATAATACATAAATCCAATAAATGTATAATACAAACACAAGGTCTAATGCCTCGGGACTAGGGCATATCCAACATCAACCGCAACCACTATGAATCTATTCCTATTAGAAGCTGCGGGATGAATCTCTCAAATCATGTCAATCACCTACACCGAGAAGGGCCAAGGAGATGCTAGATTTTGTAATTCGAGTGGCGGCAGATGACTAATATCCGTATAGATCTGGCATTCATGACATCTTTTTATCTCCCTCACACAATCAGACTGCATTGTCATCCAGAAGTGTCCTTGTCTCATTATCTTCCTAGCCATGGCGATCCCATTCATATGTGACCCATAGGATCCAGTATGTACTTGCTGCATTACAGTTTCTGCTTCTCGTTTTGTCAAACATCTCAGAAGAACCCCATTTGCAGTTCTCTTGTACAGCTTATCTTCAAAGATTCTGAACTGGCTTGCTAATCTCCTTAATGACATCTTATCAGCAATGCTAACTCCTTCTGGATACTTTTCCTCTTTCACATACTGATAAATGTCAAAGAACCAGGGCTTTTCCTCGGCTGTTAACTCTATCACTTCCTGCATATCAAAGCAAGGTTGCCTGGAAATTGCTATGACCAGAGGCTGTATCTGTGTCTTTCTTGGATCTTCCCACATGGAGGAAAATGTCGCTAATGCATCCGCCTTGTGCCTACCTAATCACCAAGAGTGAGTCTCCACCAATCAAGACATTGTCTGCCCCTAGTGTCAGGAGGGCTTCCATTCCGAATAAGCACACTTCATACTCTGCCCCATTGTTGGTTATGGAGAAGTCCAACCTCTTTGACAGTGGAATAATCTCGCTATCTGGCGTCGATATGAGTAACCCGATTCCAGCACCCTTTCTGTTTACAGCACCATCGAAGCATATAATCAATCTTCTTACTTCCACTACAGCCAACTGTTCATCAGGGAACTCTAGATTCTCCACACGGTCCAATTCTAGTGGCTGGTTTGCTAGGAATTCTGCCATAGCTTGCCCTTTGATGGTTTTTCTAGTGATGTACTCAATGTCGAATTCTGACAGAAGTAGTAGCCACCTGGATAATTTTCCAACCAACATTGGAGCTTCGTACAGGTATTTCATTAGATCCACTTTAGCCACGGCTTGCACCTTGTATGACTAAAAGTAGTGGCACAGCTTCTTAGTCAGCCAAATCATTGCTACACACGTCTTTTCCACCAGTGTGTACTTGGTTTCATATTCTAGCAGCTTCTTGCTGAGGTAGTAAATGGGGTACTCCTTCCTTCCATCTTGCTCCTATGCCAGCATTGCCCCAATAGAGGAATCTTCGATATCTAGATTCAAAATTAAGGGCTTTCCTGGAGTTGGCGAGCTGAGAACTGGTGGATTTACCAGATAAGCTTTAATCTTGTCGAAAGCCAATTGACACCTATCGTCCCATACAATCGACTGATCTTTCCTTAATAGTTTGAAGATCGGTCCACACACTGAGGTTAACCGTGCTATGAAGCGGCTGAGATACTGCAATGAGCCCAAAAATGATCGGAACTCCTTTTCAGTTTTAGGAGCTGATCTTGGATGGCTTTGATTTTGTCTAGTTCCATCTCTATTCCTCTCTGGCTGACCATATGACCCAGCAGCTTGCCCGATGTAACCCCGAATATGCACTTCTTGGGATTAAGTCATAGGTTGTATTCCCAATGCATGTAAGAAATCTATCCAGGATAGCAGGGTGCTCCTCTCGGGTCATTGATTTAACAAGCATGTCATCGACATACACCTCCACTTCTTTATGAATCATGTCATGCAGCAGCGTCGTGACAGCCCTCTGGTAAGTGGCCCTAGCATTTTTCAATCCAAAAGGCAATACTCTATAGCAGAAAGTGCCCCACTTTGTGATGAAGGATGTTTGCACCTTGTCAATCACATCCATTAAGATCTGGTTGTATCCCGAAAATCCATCCATGAAAGAATACATTGCTGCATTGGCTGCACTATCGATTAAAACATCAATGTGAGGCAAAGGGAAATTATCTTTTGGGCAGGCTTTGTTGAAGTCCCTGTAGTCGACACATACTCTGACCCTTCCATCTTTCTTAGGCACTGGCACAATGTTGGCTTACCATTCTGTGTATTCTACTACTTCGAGGAACTTGGCTCCAATCTGTTTAACCACCTCTTCCTTTACTAATGCAGCCCATTCTGGTCTTAGTCGTCTCAACTTTTGCTTTACTGGCCTGAATCTGGGATCTGTTGGAATCTTGTGAACTGCTATTTCTGTGTTGACCCCTGGCATGTCTTCGTATGACCACGCAAAAGCCTTAACATGTTTTTATTGTATTCTTGTCAATTCTCTCTTTTCTTCAAATTTTAGTTCATGTGAAATGAATACCATTTTGGGGTTTTCATCTGTACTTATGTTAATTTCATTCAATGCAATGTCCTGAATGCTGAATATGCTTGATGGTGATTTAAATGCATGCACAAAATTATCAGGATAAACATCACACAAGTAAGTAAACTGGGATTTCATTGCATTAAATTTGTTGAAAAGTACATCGTTCACATAAAAAAGAGAAGAAACAAATACAACAAAATGATTTTTATCCTCCACAGGCGGAGGGCCTTGAACTCCTTCAACATCCTTATTCAGCTCCAGGGTGTTGTTCAGGTTAGCAACAACTTTCGACTTCTGTTTAGCAGGAAGAGCAGTCTTCTCGATCTCAGCCACCTGTGCCTTAGCTGTCATCATGATTCCTGCTATCTCAGCAACCACAAAATCCAGCCTTGCCTTGGTCACCAGCTCCTTAGCAGACCCTTCCCCAGATTTTTCAAATGCCTTGCCTAAGGCGGCAGCCAGTGCCTCCGAAATTTCTTTCACGGATTCATCACTGACTTTTTCTTTAGCTTTCTCCTTGGCCACTTCTGCCATTACTTCAGATGGTTTCTCCTGGGGGATAACAGGCTTAACAATTTCCTCTTCTACTGTCACTAGTTCCACTGGCTCCTCCTGGCTCTTCTCAAAGTCAACTACATCAGAAAATACTTTGAATCCGGGAGTTCGACGTACCGACCTTCACTGGTTTAGTTTGCCCCTTGTACGGCTCTTCACCCCCTTTAATGAATGGCTTCATCATAGCCTTGCCATTCTTCCCTTTTTTCATATTCTTCTTCTCAGGCGCCTCATCTGTGTAGCCCAAACCAAACTGTCTCGGATTTCCAGAATCAATGTTAAATTTGGGCACCCCCTGTAGATTGGCCCCGAGTCCTATGCCTGGAACAAAATCATGCCTGCAAAGGTATTTGGACAACCATTCTGGCATATAGTTCTTATAGATAACCATCGGAGCCTTTGTAATTTCCACCTCACTAACCATGGCGACTTGGAATCCACCGAACGGTAAGATCTCCTCACTAACAGTAACAATCACAGACTGAGAATCTGCCTCGACTGTCACAACCTCACTGCCTACTAAAAACTTGATCTTCTGGTGCAAGGTTGAAGGGACACCCCCCAACGGGTGGAAAGGAGAAGGTTACTGGAATGTCAATCACAGTAAAGGTGACCGTCGACTTGACCGGTCCCACTTCCACTTCAGCTTCAAAGGTCCCAATTACAATCCTCTTGGAATCGTCATAGGCCCTGATCAGAGTAGAGGACTTTTTCAAACCATCTTTGCTCAGACCAAGGAATGGAAACATCATCAGTGGACATCTGTGTAGGGCAGATCCATCGTCTATCATTACACATGGTATTACCTTATCCATGACATGGGCTCTGATGTAGAGGGTCTTATTGTGAGCCTTCCGCTTACTAGGTAGATCTTTTTTAGAAAACATAATGCCAGGGGAGCCTATGTGAACCTTGTCCAGTAAGCAACACATGGCCTCTGGAGATGCCAGTGAAGAAACTTCGATTTCAGACAGCTTTTTAACCAGCAGGGCCATGTGTTCCTTGGAAGTTAGCAACAAATGCCATAGACTGGCTTGTGCTGGAGTCTTTTTCAATTGTGAAATAACTAGGTCCTCTTCCATTTCCTTAGGTGCTGACATACAACCTAACTGGTCACTGGAGCCTTGTCACTCTGTTGAACCACTGGCTGATAGACTCGGCCTCTCCTGGTTACATTCTGGACTTCAAAAACTTTTATCTCCACGACTGGTGGCTTAACTGTCTCAATACAGCCATATTCTTCATATTCATCTTCTAAATCAAGATCATCCAGACTCACAGGTTTCACTTCCTTTTGTTCTATCGACTTCTCATAATCAGACTTTGCTCTAGCTCCACTAGCCACTACAGACTGTATGGTGGGATTTGCTTGCAGGACTTGTGCAAAAATGAAGTTGTCTGGCAGGCCCGACTAGACCATATTGACATGCCTTTCAAATGCTAGCAAAGGGTTAGTCTTAGTACTAGGCTTGGCAGGCTCCTGCAACTTCCCTTCGTCAATCAACTTCTGTATGGCATCCTTTAGCCTGTGATAGTTGTTGGTTCTATGTCCCACCATGACATGGTAGGTACAGAAGTTGTCTTTGTCTTCCTCTGCTGGCTTCTCGAAAGGCCTGAGAGAGGTTAACAGACTGCAATTCCTACACTTAGCGAAGATCTTAGCCAAAGAGAAACCCACGGAGATATACCCTGGCCGTCTGAATTTCTGCCTTGGTTTCCCCGCTGCTAAGACACAACGGCAACCCTTGTTTGCTTGGTCTCGGAAAACTGTCCACTTTTACTTACAGAACCAGACCCAGACCCACTACTTGACCCAGTCACAATAGTTGACTAATACCCTGAACCGTACCCGGAGCCTCTACTGCCCCTTTGGTTTACTGCCCTTTCTTCTTCATCTCTCTCAATTTTCATTGCCATGCTATATACTTCACTGAGCTCACTCAAAGAGTGGAATTTTATATTGTTTCAAAAGATGTCCCTACTCTCGTCAATCAACTTCTAGATCAACTCATCCTCATTGGGGCGGTTCCTTAGCAGGATCATTTTGTTCATCCATCTCTGATAGTATGCATCAAAGGATTCATTAGGCTTCTGCTTAACCCTCTCCAGATCATACAGCTTCACCTGGATTTTAGTATTGAAGCTATTGTATTTGATGAAAGCCACTGATAAGGCTTCCCAGTCAGATTGGACATCCTCAGATAGAGAGTTGTACCAATTCAGGGCTACCCCTTCCAGTGTGGTCAGGAAGAAGTTAACCAGCTGCTGTTTAGTGGCGCCCGCAGTCAGCATTGTCCAGGCATAGAGATTCATATGAACTTCTGGGGAGCCAATCCCTTTGTAGGAAGGAAATTTAGGCACTTGAAACCCAATAGGGAAGGTCTCGATGCCCTTGTTGATCATTGCATCGACATTTACCCCTCTCTTGGAGCCTAGGCTGATGTTGGCCCCTTTCTTCAGTTCAGCCACTACTTCATCAAGTCCAGAGTACTTGGCCTTCATTTTCTTTTCCATGGCTGCTTCCATCTCTTGCAGTTTCTCCACACTGGCTGAGACATCAGCCCGTACTGGGAAGACTCATCCACTTTTTCCTTTCCGGATCTACTGGTCCCAGTTTCCCCAGTTTCCCTTACAACAGCCCGCATCTCTTCTTTCACCATGTCACGAAAATCCTGGGATCTCAGGAAATCTTTCAAGGCATCAACAAGACTTGGTTTTGCATTAGCCATTTCTACTTCCTCCCTGTAATCAGAAGCACTGTTAGTTTCTACTGCTCTCTGTTCCCCAACAGCTCTCAAAACCTGAGATTGCAAAACATAGAATCCCGACAGATCTGAAGATGAAGCCGGTTACGTAGAAGCTTAGAAGACTATGACCAAAATGGGCTGAAAAGGTTAAGGAAGAAGTGGCCAAGCAGATAAAGGCCAAGTTCTTCAAAGTGGTAGAGTATTCAGAATGGTTGGCCAACATCATGCCGGTTGCGAAGAAAGATGGTCGAGTCAGGGTCTGTGTGGATTATAGGGATCTGAATAAGGCATCTCCCAAGGATGATTTCCCACTTCCGCACATTGATGTTTTGATTGACAGTGCCGCCAGGGCAGCGATGTTCTCATTCATGGATGGGTTCTCAGGGTGCAACCAGATTCTGATAAATGTGGTCGATAAAGTGAAAACAACCTTTATCACGGAGTGGGGTGTTTATTGCTACAGAGTCATGCCTTTTGGGTTAAAGAATGCTAGCGCAACCTATCAATGACCAGTCACAACACTTCTGCATGATATGATCCACAAGAAGGTTGAAGTCTATGTGAACAACATGTTAGTTAAATCCATGACCCGGGAGGAGCACCCAGCTATCCTGGATAGATTTTTAACTAGAATCGAGAAGTACAATCTTCGTCTCAATCCTAAAAAGTGTGTGTTCGGGGTAACTTCCAAAAAACTACTTGGTCATGTAGTCAGTCAGAAAGGAATCGAAATGGATCCAGACAAGATCAAGGCCATCAGGGACATGTTGACACCATAGTCAGAAAAGGAAGTAAGGTCATTTCTGGGTTCACTATAGTATGTCAATCGGTTTATTGCTAGGTTGACGACAGTTTGTGAGCCAATTTTAAGACTTTTGAAGAAGAACCAGCTAGTGGAATGGAATGAGCAGTGTTAGATAGCCTTCGACATAATTAAGGCTTAGATAGCCTTCGACATAATTAAGGCTTATCTAATGAACCCTCCAGTTCTAAAGCCTCTAATACCGGACAAGCCTCTGATTCTGTACTTGGCTATTGAAGAGTCTTCAGTAGGAGCAATGTTGGTACAAGAGCAGGAAGATGGGTACGAACATGCGATCTACTACCTGAGTAAGAAGCTACTAGAGTATGAGACCAGATATACAATAGTGGAGAAAACCTGTGCTGCAATGGTATAGTGGACAAAGAAACTAAGACATTACTTCCACTCATATAAAGTTCAGGAGGTAGCCAAAGTAGATCCTATGAAATACTTATGCCAAGCTCTAGTATTAGCTGGGAAATTATCAAGATGGTTGCTTTTGTTGTCAGGATTCGATATAGAGTATATGACGAAGAAGACAATTAAAGGAAGAGCCAAAGCAGAATTTCTAGCCAATTAGTCGATAGATTCAGACTACATCGAGAATTTGGAATTTCCCGATCAACAACTGGTGGTGGTTGAAGAAGAAGTAAACAGATGGCTGATGTACTTTGACGGTGCAGTGAACAAACATGGTGTAGGGTTGGGAGTAATCATTGCTACACCTGAAGTAGAAATCATCCCTCTGGCGAAACGGCTTGACTTTCAGGTAACTAATAATGGAGCAGAATACGAAGCTTGTCTATTTGTAATTGATGCTCTGATCACATTATGGGCAAATAAGGCGTTAGTTATTGGGGATTCAGCTTTGGTGATTCGGCAGGTTACCGGAGATTGGGAGATAAAAGAAGAATCGCTCCGCCCTTATCTCAAGATGGTTTGGGAGAGGGCGAAGGTATTTAGCTAGTGTGAATTTCGGCATGTACCGAGGGAGGAGAATCAGATAGCAGACTCTTTGGCTACCCTGTCGTCAATATGGGAAGGACCCCAAAAACAGCCAATACAACTGGTAATCCTGGAAATTGGTCAGAATCCTTGCTATTCATCGGTTAATGTAGTTGCCACAATCGAAGAACTCCCTTGGAACTATGATATTTTACAGTTCATTCAGAACGGTCATTACCCCGAAGACGCTAAGGAGGCTGATAAGATTTCCCTTCGAAGATTGGCAGCGTAGTTTCGGGTATTTGAGAATCAGCTCTTTAAAAGAACAGCCAACGGAGTCCTTCTAAAGTGTATAACAGAGCAAGAGGAAAGTAAGGTTATGAAACAGATACACTCTGGGACTTGCGGACCGCATATGAAGGGGTTGGCCCTAGCAAAGAAAATACTGAGACAAGGATATTTTTAGCTCACTCTACAAGCTGATTGTATCGAAAAAGTTAAGAGATGCCATGAATGTCAAGTGTACGAAGACCTCAATCATCTCCCTCCACTCGAACTTCAAGTATCCTCCACTCCGTGGCCATTTACAGCTTGGCGTATAGATATAATTGGAGAGATAAGCCCACCCGCCTTGAATGGACACCGATTCATTATCATGGCTATGGATTACTTCTCGAAATGGGTCAAAGCAGAATCATTTGCAAATGTTACAGCTAAGAAGATGGCCAAATTCATAAAAAAAGAACATCTTTGTGAGATATGGGATCCCTCATCACGTTGTGACTGACAATGGGGTACAATTTCAAGGAGTAACTGCACAGTTGTTTCAAGAGAAGGGAGTTAAGCACTATAGATCGTCCCTGTATCGCCCACAAGCCAATGGGGTGATAGAAGTGGCCAATAAATCCATTAAGAAAATTCTATCGAAGATGGTAGTGACCTACAGAAATTGGGCCGACATGTTACCATTTGCCTTGTGGGGATACTAGAAGAGCATTAGGACCCCTACTGGAGAAACACCATATTCGCTGGTTTACAGGATGGAGCTCGTTTTGCCAGTGGAGGTAGAAGTCAAGTCATTAAGAGTAGTCATGGAGGCACACTTGCCAGAATCTGATTGGCTCCAGTCGAGACATGAACAATTGGCACTGATTGATGAAAAGCGTCTTCAAGCCCTAGACCGATTACAGATGTACCAATAGCCAATGGCTAGGACCTACAACAACAAAGTCCATCATCAGAAACGTCCACTCAAAGCAGGGGATTTAGTACTTAAGCAGATGAAATAGACCAACACAGATTTACGGGGGAAATTCAAGCCGAACTAGGAAGGTCCGTATGTAGTCAAAAAGATACTTTCGAAGGGCGCTGCAAAGATTATAGACATGGACGGGAATGAATTCGTCAACCCCATCAACTAGGACTTGTTGAAGCATTATTACGTGTAAAAAAAAAAAAAAAAAAAAAAAAGAGGTCCGATGGGTCGAAAACCAAAAAGGCGATCCATGCAAAAGTTAGGACAGTCTGATGGGTCGAAAACTGAAAAGGCGATCCATGCAAAAATTAGGACAGAGAGGCAAGGACTATCAGCTGGAAAATCAGCAAAGACCAGTTGGTGGCAAGCATGGATTCAGTCGAGATGTGTACCATCACTGATTCTGTCCTTAGTTTCATTTCATCATTGATGTGCATTGTGTTAGAACATTATTTATGAATGAATGAATGAATGTTCAGTTCTATTCGCTTAAATTTCCCGAGTTTAATGGAAATTCAGATTCTTTTATGCATAATTGGCTTAATATCTTTTGCATATCTCACATCTATAGATTGAATGTATGTAAAAAAAGTAAAAAAAAAAAAAAAAAGAAGTCCGATAGATTGAAAACCCGAAAAGGGTGGTCTATGCAAAAGCTAGGACACAAAATAAAGTCTAGTGAATTGAAAACCCAAAAGGGCAGTTCAGGCAAAAATAAAGACAGTCTGATAGGCTGAAAACCCAAAAAGGGCGACCTATGCAAAAATTAGGACATGAAAACAAAAAAAAAATAGAATAAAAGTCATACAGTAGTAGCCAACTCTGATAATCCTAATCCTCTAAAGACCGAGGTACTGCAAAGTCAGTGCCTCACATCCACACCTAGTGGGGCATGCAATCAGATCCATCAGCTATAGCGAGCGTCTATCTCCACAAGTGCAACACTATCATAACTCAGAATCTCAGTGCGAGTAAGATGCATCCACTGATGCTGCACATGTCGAGGCCACTGTGGTGTAAACACTCAGCACTCAATGGTGCACAAAGATCGGGGGACCCCCTGCAGCTGACTATACTACCTACATAGCCGAGCAGGAGAGTAGAAAGTCACATGAGTCAACCCAAGTAGCTGGACACCTCTGGCCCAAGTCTCAGTAGTCACATTAGAAATATCCCACCAAGAGCAGACCTATTGGATTGAGGCATCAATCCGCCTCCTCAACCAATCAAACCAGTGCTCCATGGACATAAAACTAAAATCTAGAAGCTCGATGCACCGAGACTAGTAGAGCTTTAGAGGGTATCTCTAATGAGGTGGAGGAGGGCTTAGGAGGCTCAACTTCTCCAACAGCCAGATCTGTGTATGGGTTAGTCAAATAGAAAGGAATAATGGATATTTGAATTTAGAAAAGTACAGTGCAGAAACATACCTGAAGCAAAAAGGGGGATCCACAACTCTCGACAGGAGAATCAGAGTGGATGGAATCCAAATGGATCAATGTCTCAACCAAGACAAGCCCCATGGGTGATGCACCCTAAGCCATCTGAGTCACTACCGAGGCTAATCTAAGGCTATAAGTACCATCTCGGGATTCACACAAATAGCATTCCATCAGTAGCAAACTCATCAGTGGAGCCCAGCTAGGGACAGTAAGGGGCAAAGCAAAGCATAAATCAGCTATAACAGAAAGGCTGAGTCTGGACGGAGCAGGCCTACCAGTAAGTGCACGACCCATACCTGCTACAGCCAGAGCGAATCGGCCCAAGAATGTATGAATGTCACTCGAGTTGGGATCAGGAATAGCTAACCTAACCCTTCAAGGGCAAGGAACATAAAGGATAGCACTGAACTCCTCTACCAAGGGGCATAACTCCTGACTAGGAAAGCGAAAGACATGATCCATCGAATCCCAAAAGCTGGTAGCCACATCCAAGAAGACCCAGTTGGGAGTCAGAGCAGTGTAGAACCTAAGGTACTCCAAGCCAAAAGGTGCTAAAAGAGCCCAATTGGAAGAGTGGGTAATACCCCAATAGTCCTGGAGTCATCCTCGGAGCTGATCCATGCAAAAAGAGGAGTAGAAGCAGGAGAAGAAAGGCTTAAATACAAGTTGGGGCGGCTATAGTATGCCTGGCGGCTGTGATGCCCTACAGTGGTACGGCTATGATGTCTCGGGCAGCTGTAATCTTATAGTGGAGCGACTACACTGAAAAAAAGTAGAAATTCGATATGGGATAGCTCTATCACAGTGGCGCGACTGTAGTGTCACAGTGACGCGACTGTAGGTCATAGTGGCGTGGCTGTAGTGTACCAGGTGGATGTAATATCACAGTGGCACGGCTGTACTATAAACATCACTTTATCTATATCTTTATATGATTCCGGATGATTATAGACTCGTGGCTATAGGTTCCAGGGGCAGTTTTTCAAGGAAACTAAAGTCTAAAGACATCGAAACACGTCCGGACCAGACTAAATTGAAACAAGGGGCAATAAAGACATGAAAATGCAGAGAAATACACTCTCAAAGGCTCCAAATTCAATAACTAAGAGATGTAAATATCATGTGCAAATCGTTCGAACATCAGATACATCACAGAGTTAGACCCATGCAAGGGCCAGAATGTGTAAGGAAACAACCCACAGACGGGTCAATACATCACGAATAGAAAATGGGGAAATAGGCTTAAAAGGAATCAAAGCTAGCATTGTCACCAACATCCCCGCCATCTCCTGTCTCATTAGTCGGGCTCACACTCATGTTCTCACGCGCATGTCCCATCTCGACATCCCAATCGTCCGCCTGATCTCTAAAGGTCTGGTTCATAATCTCCAGCTCGGTGACCCGACGTCGCAACTGGTCATTCTCCGTCGTCAAGCGAGCGGACTCATGGCACTCAACCCCAATCGTCGTCTGCTCTAAGCAAAGTATGAAAAACACCATAATCACATGCATATACATCCATACACACATGCATACATCCAGATACCAATTTAAAGCAAAATGTAGGTACTTATGGTCAAAGCAACATTATCCCGAAAGGCGAGCGCCTTCAGTGCATTAATGGCTTGGCCTATATACATACCCTGCATCACTGGGATCTGTAGAGATTGCATTCAAAGGGATCAATCTATGATAAATAATCAGAAATAAAGGACAAAAAAAGTGAAAAGCAAGGCCAATCACATGTGTGGTGCCATCAAGAATGGCTAGGGGAAAAGAATGATCTTAGAGATAGAGGTCGGCTCGATAAGGCTGCCGAGACTCATCGAATAGCTGAATAGTGCTCTCAATCGGGAACTCGAGCCGACCGTGTAGATAGTCGACAGCAGGGGCCTAAGGAGCCTGAAAAGGAGGAATGGTGACATCCTCCAATTTTACCGGAGAACCAGCCCTAGTGGTCCTAGCAAAGCTAGCACCAGATCTTCTGCCTACTCCCCTAGCGGATAAGGGTGGGCATGCACGTCCACCTCTCGAAGATGGCTGGAATCAGTTATGAAGAGGATGTTAGTGAATAATGATTCAAAAAAAAAAGAGAGAGAAGGGTTTGGAAAATACCCCAGCACCAGCATCAGTAGTCAGCGGAAGAAGATGGATGGCGATGAACTAGCGATAGTCGCCTTCCACCCTGCCAGCCTCATAGCCAGCACCATATAGGTCTGGATGTAGCTCAGGAGACAAGAGGTGAGGTCAGAATAACCCCACCGGTAAGGCAGCTGGAATCCTCCATGCCTCGGGACCGGAGCGCCAGTCGTGAACCCTCTCGCCGAGGTACCACTCTTACCCGAAGGGGCACTCCATCACAAAGCCCTTGTTAGATAGCACCTGTGCATCTAGAAGCAACTGGGGCAAGTTATCGCCCTCTCGCCTCCAAGGGGTCTTGACAATCTAGAATCAGAAAGTCAGGAAATTCAAGCAAGTAAAAAAAAATGGGGGCAAGAAGCATACCCCATCAAAGGTCATCTCCCTCAAGCACTGGTGGCACTCGTCCTGATCTTTATCAACATCGCTCCAGAAAAATCCCAACCACCATCTAAGATGAGGAAATTCGTCCAGCTCATAACCATGAGGGACTTGAACCACCGGGGCAGGAGCAAAACAATACTCGTAGGCCCAAATCTACAGAAGGAGTATGAAAATGAGGTCAATAACAATCTTGAAGATGTACAAAGGAAGGAAAAATCTTAAGATTAAGAGTCTAAGCCACTCACATGGAGCATAATCCAAAAGCCCTTCAACTCCTTTTGAGAGCCTCGAGCACAAAGGTCAAGAGCGTAATAAAGCTGAGCCAAGGCCACTCGACCCCAGTTAAGAGTCCCCACTGACTCAAGATCAATTAGAGATGGTAGCACGGCCAAGTTCAAGCTACTCTGGCCTGTGGGGAAGAGGAGTGTAGAAAGGGCATAGAGCAGAAAGGCCTTCGCATCGCCTCTCATCGGGAGCCTCGAAAGTAGTCCCCTCCAGGAGCTTAGTCTGCCATATCAGCCAATAATCTCTTAGGCTCCTACACTGAATCCTGCTGTCGGGAGACTTAATCCTGATGAGCACAGCCACTAACTCTGGGCGATAGTAACTGTGTGCAAAAATCTGATTGAAATGAATCACCTACCCGGAGAAAGGAAGCTCGATGATGGTGATGATATCGTCAGGAGTCACCGTGTACTCTCCAGATGGGAAATGGAATGCGTGGGTGGTGTCCATCCACCTCTCCAAGAGTACAGCCAGAAGTCCTCAGCTCATGCGAGGAGTAGTGATAGTCATGCTACGAACTACCCACTACAGGCCTGTAGAATTCACTATTGCCTTCACCCCAATAGGGAGCCGTCTGTACAACTTCAGGGACTCCGCAATCGATCCCCTACCACAATGGCCGGATCTCACCTACAAAATCAAT